>JAWNOA010000048.1:12885000-15385000 GCA_035046345.1 Drosophila birchii | reverse complement strand
ATTGATAAATCTCCCATAAGTCGGCATTCTGTAATTTTCTTTCTTTACATATGTTTGAGATCCTTTTATATATCCACCTACATATCCCATCCAAATTTGACAAGACTGGCAAGTACTTGGACAAATAATAAATGTCACTAATCGTGATGGAGTGGATTTATGCGAAGACGAGATTTAGTGACTAAAAATGAGTGGTGCACTCCATTTGGTATGCGTCTTTGGTCTTTGCATTTTGATTTATTAGCCTAAGCGCCCCTCCCCTCGAGGCTTTTGCCTTCCCTCCTCACCCGAGAAGACTCAGCTCTTTCTCTGTGGTTTAAGTGAATTATATATTTTATGTGTGGCTCTCCTCATGTCGCCACGAACATCATAAATCACACAAAAGTCCATTTGTATTTCACACTTCTCGGCACGTGACTCTTTCAAGCGGATCTCTCGGTGGAGATCTTTGACTTTGGTTTCTCTTCTGCCTTTTTTTTTTTTGCTGGGAGTTTCTTATTTTATTTGTTTACTTCATTTTTTTGGGGTAATAATTGTTGATGGCTTCTTAATGGAGATGTTGGCACGCTGAAAAGTTTTAATTGAATTTGCAGAGGGGGGAAAATATATCAGAGATAAATGCGAGTTGAGCTGCGCCTTAAAAGGTGAATTGAGAAAGGTGGAAAATTATTAGTCAGGGGTTATGACCTTTGATAATTTTGTGTTTGAATATTATTGAAATGTACCATTGCTAAAAATACATTATCTAGTATTTTAAATTATTATTTATAAATAATACAAGCTCAATTGACAAATTCCTAACTCATATTTAAATTTCAACCATTTCTTGATGACTTCTTCTTATAAATAACTCACTTTTCGCTTATTTTTTCCATCCACAATTTTTGTCAAAGCATTTGAATTAAAAAAAAGGCCACCTGTCAATCTTCATAATCGATATTTAAGGGCCATTTCCTGTGTGAGCCTTAGACCCATATCAAAAGTAGTTACCGATGACCCCCCAAGTGTCCCGTGTTTACCCTTCAACTCCTACTCCCTCCCCGGGAAAACCTTTGTCTAATCTAGTGAAAACCGAAATGGCAGAACAAACGAACACAACAGTCATAAGTTGAGGCCATTAACAATTGCGTGTTTTGGCATCGTCATCGTCACAGAACCGAACCGAACCAAAACGAATCGAATTGGAATGGAATGGTTTGGTGGCATCCATCGACGACATCATTTCCCATTGTGTCCCATCGCTGCCGGGGCAATCAAAAAGTTTAGCTTATGCCATTAAATTGTATTTTTAGTTGGCTCCGCTTTTGCTCATGCAAATGCAATAAATAAGTAAACAAATTAAATGCGCATAAATAACAGCGGAACAGAGGAGCCAGCGGAAAGGCGGGCGTCGAAATACAAGCGGCAAAGAGGTTAACACATCCCCAACTATCGTGTTAATGTGCATAAACTTTTGTATCTCTTTTTTTTCTCTTCTTTTTCTTTTATTTTTTTCTTCTTAAATACAGTTGGCTTAAGTCTCAGGCACGTGTGGGCCACAAAAATTGGGAGAAAAGCACCAGAAATATGGTGAAAAATAGCTAGCGAAAGAGCCAAACAAAACGCAATCCCAAAAAACTTAACTAAATCTAAAAACAACAAAAAAAGAAACGAAGAACCTCGCAGATTTCGCAGCGTGAAATTTTTTGCAAATGACGCAATTTTTTTTTGCAAAAGAACTAGAAAAAAGACAACAATAAAAAGCCAAGCTGACGATATAAAAAACAGTAAAAAGAACAACAAATTAAATAAAATAAAAAGCCAGCCAGCCAAGTTGTCGTTTGCTCATTTTGGCGTGACACACATAAGAACACACACACACAGAGAGAGGGGCTAGAATATAAATTTAATATAAATATACAGTAGGCAACCGATATAGCAAAAAACTAAAATATATTTGGTATTTATTTTGAAATTAATAATGGGACATTATTAATAGTTGGTATACATTTTTAAATTAATAGTGGGATAAAAGAATGCTGACTAAATGAAAATAATAACTAAAAATATAATAATATTTTCTCACTAGAAAATATCATTACAATTAAATAATATAAATTGAATATAAACATATAGTAGTATAGTAAATACAAAATAATCAGAAACATATTATTCTAATTTATAATTATAAAAATTTAATAAAATTTTCTCAACATAGTTTAGAATTATTAATAATTTAAATAAGCTCCTAAAATACTCAATTTTCACTGTAAATACATAATAAAAATTTGTTTAGATATTGTCCGCGTTGTTGCTGTGTGCATAAAATTATTAGAACGATATAATTTCATTATCAGACAAGCGACGAGGCAGCTAAAGAAGAGTGAAAAGTTCATTGGCACACAGGGCGTATGAGTGTTTTGGCTCAAGTATTTTTGCAAACACACACACACGTACAGTCGCAGATAAACAATTGCTGACTACAAAAATTGCTGCCTGAATTTATTATTTAATTATGTTTTGCATGCGAGAGAAGAAGTAGTCTTAGGGCCGTGGAAAATTGTACAAATTGTGCCCCAGTGAGTATATCTCTTAGATGTGACTTGGACTTACTTAACGAGTTTGGGGAGTCTCAAAGTTTATTTGGACTTGGCTGCCAGAGATAGTAGCAAGAGCAGCAGCAGGGTTTATGATTTGTGTTTGCCTGCTCGCTGAGGCGTGACTTCCACCAGGAAAAAAAAGGAAACACCATGTGTGTGGAGTACATTTTATCAGCTTTTGTCAGAGTTGCTAAAAAAAGGGAAATCAAGTATACGACAGGTGGATCTTCTCCTTTCTCTCCTCTCTAAATTCTCAGTCAACTTGAACACTCTTCGAGAGGTTAATCCAGCTCTCACAAAGATGAAATATTAATTTAAATCTTTAAAAGATTTAACTCTTATTTTCGAGTGTAATTTATGTGTGTAAATCCGTGAATTTCAAGAGGTTTAGTAAACATTTTCAGCCCTGACACAAATCAATTAGCAAGCTGTCGCCTTTTTTTTCTCCCTCGTCCCTAAATAACCTCCGGGATTCAGTGGCTTTCATGGAAATGGATTTTGCGGCTGGCTAAAAAGTTTGCCAATCCGCAAAAACCTTTTTCCTTCTTTATTTATCCGTAAAAACAAAAGAGGAATCCAACAAAAAATGTTTCGCTTGATTTTTTGGTTAGCATTTTTGGGAATTTGCGTTCAGAACTTTTCCTCCAACACACACACTCGCACTCGTGTTGTTGGATGCATATTTTAGCATTTCCTCGCTGATGCTGCTGCTGCGAATAAAATAATGTTTTTGGCAAATTTTCAAAAATGTATCAATGGCAAAGTTTGGAGCAAGTGTGTGTGTGTGTGTGTATGTTGAGCTTTTGTTTGTTGCATACAAATTTTATAGATTTTCAACGCCTTCGAGTGCAGCTGCCAAATATCCTGGAGCCTTATATGCAAAGCTCAAGCTCCTGCTTTCTCTCCCTCTGTCTCTCTGGCATACATGTGAGGCATTTTAAGTGAAAAACGCCATCGTCATGGCTGTCGTCGACATGCCAATGCTTCCGTCTCCCTCTCTCTGTGCCACCTCCTTCTATCTCACCTCTATGGCTAGCTATCCGCTTCATCTCTATCCCCCCATCTGCAACCATTGTGTGGGCCAAGAAGCGGCATTCAATAACTTCGAATGGCAGCAGCTATTCCAGTTGGAATTTCAATAAAAATACTTGTCCAGTGTCTCTCTTTCTCTTCCTCTTTATACATAGGAGATTGTGGCAGCCAAATCGCTTAATATTATCGACATGCTTTTGCACTAAAAACATTTTAATATTACATTTAGTTTTTGGGATATGTATGGGAATATGTTTTCAGCATTGGTTTGAAATAAATAAATCAAAATATGGCTTTTAGTAATAAATATTTATTGTTGTTTGAACATTTGTTTTACATAACGAACAAGTATGAAAGCTAGTAAAAATATTGAGAAATCCCGAACCAGAAGCCTTTTCTTATTATGCTAAAATATAAGAATAAATTTAATTAAAAAGGCCAAAGAAAATGTTGACAAATAAAAACCATAATTGTTGCTAGGAACATGTTGCTACGAAGACAAATGTTGCTAGGAAGGAAGTTGAGTGTTGACAAATAAAATCCATAAATGTTGCTAGGAACATGTTGCGCAACACTCTAATAAAGACAAATGTTGCAAGAAAGAAAGTAAAGACAGTCAGAAGGGAGTTTTCTCTCTAATAAAAATTATTATCTAATAAAATTTTTTTTAATATTTATAAAATATATTATTTTATACTAATTCCAACCCTCTCTCCTCCCCTCCTTTGATCATTGCAGTACGGCCAGCGAGTGCCGACGGCAGCCTCACCGAGCAACACCAACTCGAGCAGCTCCTCGAACACGGGCTCCCAGAGCGGAACGCTGAGCACCAGCCTGAGTAACACGACGAATACCAACACGAACATGGGTCCCAACGGCACGGCACAGAATCAAAACCAGCAGGGCGGCGAGCAGTTGTCCAAGACAAATCTCTACATACGCGGACTGCAGCAGGGCACAACCGACAAGGATCTAGTTAATATGTGTGCACAGTGAGTACCAGGGAGGATGCCATGCAGCATTGGTCTACCCAAAAAAAAAAAATAAATAAAAATAATAAAACATATCACAGAAATCAGAAATCAGATATAAATGCAATCAAGTCTCTCTGACTCTCGATATGATTTCCCTGCTCGTTGGTGCGTTCTGTGCCCTGCGGTTTTCCATCTTGTCTCTGCGGCGGTCCACCTATCACATTAAATTGCATTATGGCTGCCAAGGCACGGCTCCCTGGGCAGAAGGCCATTATGTAAATTCACTTTAATTGTTTTTGCAGCTTCAGGGCTCTCTATAGATAATATGTATATACATATATATCTTAATGTATGTATATCAATTTGTATATCAATTTGTACATCAATTTATATACAGCCTTTGAAGAGCCGAAGCAGATGCTGAATGCCTTTGAGCAAGATGCATGACTACCTCGATTTTAATTGAACATTAATAGCTGGCAGTGTGGGGAAATTTAGAGGATACTGGCAGTGGAAGTCACTAAAGGAAAACTGCACATATCCTTAGAAGGAGAAGTGGCATTACAAACATATTTATTGGATACCTTTTTGGTATTTAATTTGGCCAAATAGGTAGCTTGAATCAATACTAACAATATTTATAATTCATTACAACATAAACATTTATAGTCTTTTAAATGAATTCATTGTTTGAATAACGCATACATTTTCTAAATTCAAGTGTAATGAAATACACTAACCATATCTAAATGTAACAAAATACTGACGCAATGGAATACATTTTAATTCTTCAAGTAAAATAAATGTTTGTATTCTCTAGCTCCCTTTTTCCATTTTTATACATTTAGAAATTTGACAATGTATTCTATTCTCTGGCACTTGGCTCGACTCGCATCTTTGAGATACGCTTGTACATATATAATATAAAGTATATTTGGTGCCACATCAAGCATACGAAATGCCATCCATACGAAATGAACTAATTCGAAATGTGTGTGACCGACTATTGATTTGCCCCCCAAAACGGAGGAGAATTTGGGAGCCCGTAAACCATTTCCATCCGCTGGCCTGCTACCAATCCCATTCCCCTTGCTAATGAGCGGCTTAGCCTCAGTCCATTCCGCTTGGCTGCGTTTCCATAAAGCCACCCACCACCAGCAACATCGCTGAGGAGGTCCTTTGCTCTCCCTTATCCATCTTTTGGGGCGGCCAAAAAGTAACCCCCAAAAAGGCCTCACTCTTTCCAGTTCCACTTCCTCCTTTCCTGACTTACTTGATGGACGCGGGGCCAAGTTTCTGCAAACTAAACAAAATCCACTAATTAGTGCGCACGCTTCATCAAAAAATGAATTTATTTTTTTGGGTAAATCATTTTTGGCCTCGGAGAGTGGAGTGTGAGGATTGAGAAGGTGAAACAAGAAAATCAACATTATTATTAATATGTGTGTGTATTACGTATACGCACCGCTGGCCACTTGATTATGGTCATGCCATTTCATTTTGCTACATAAAAAACAAACTTATTTGCGGCGTCGTCACACGAACATAAAAATACTAATGAAAAGCGCTTAGAGAGGGGAAGAAAATGTGGCAGAAGGGATCGGGGGGAGTTAGTCCCAAGTCAAGTAATTAAATTGAAGGTTAATTTGTTTTGCTTTTTTTTTTGCTACCGTTTTTTTATGCTGCAGAGTCAGGGTCTCCCACTCGTGTTGCTGCTCCTGCTGCTGCTGCTGCTCCTACTCCTGTTCCCACTCCTGCAGGCAATCAAAATAAGCGGCTTATTAGTAGTGGGGCAAGGCTTAGAGCTACAGGGCTTTAATGTTATTATAACCATGTATTTATGGTTGTGGTAAGTGAGTCGAGGGGAGCTTGCTGGCTAGTGTAACTAGGAAGGTATCGATTTAATTTCTGGACAGGCATAAATGAGCAGTAATAGCAGCAGCAGCAGCAGCAGCAAAGATGGGGCAAAGGGTTGTACACATTTCCATTGCCTACTTTGCAGGGCACAAGCATAAAAATTGCATTTTAATGACACTTTAATTGCTTATGCCAAAGGTAAACCAGCCCCCAATCAGAGTCGCGCCAGGTGTTTGTCCCCCCTTGGCATGCATATTATCTGTGGCACGTGGCACCGTGCCACTGACACGCACCCAGACCGAAAGATAGAGACTGAAATGTGTTTATAATCTGATTATCCAGTCTATATCCTTTTCAGGTATCCCCCATATTAACCACACCCGTGTCTCTCTCTCTTTAACTTTCAGATACGGAACAATTATATCAACCAAGGCTATTTTAGATAAAACAACAAACAAATGTAAAGGTATTTTTTTCTTCACCATTCTCATCATTATTTTATTTATGTGTGTTTTTGTACAAGTATTATTAGTATGTGTTTATGTAAAAAGCAAAAAAAAAAAAGAAAAAAAAAGATATACAAAAAGAACGCAAGCAAAAAAATAATATAAACAATCAAAAACTGAAATTTCATTGATTTTCTTTGTATTATTTTCTTGGTTTGTTTTGTTTACAAATGCTGAGTGCTCATTGGAGGAATATTTATAATTAATTTGGAATTTAATTTATGGATTTTTGAATTCTTTTACCCAAAAAGAGCTCTCAGCATTTGTTTTTTATAAATTAAAATCTTTAAGTTTTTTTTATAACAACTGATCACAACTTTTATTGCTCGTTCGTTCGTTATTGTCTACGTAGATTATATTATATTATATATATAGTTTCAATATACTATAAATGTATAATTGTTTGATACATATCATTTTCAAAATGAAATATTGGCCTTTTACCCAGTTTGCAATTAATTTCCTTCTACTTGTCCTGAGTTCCTCAGTTCAGTTTTCCTTCTCATTTCGCAATCGTGTCATTCATGCATTTCCACTCTACTTTTACAACCAAATATATATATATAAATATATATATATATATATCTCTTGCTACTGATGCACTTGACTAATGATAATTACCCTTTCGATTATGATAATATGTAAATAAAACCCGGTAAATGAACGAGTTATATAAATTGTGTATCTGCTGCTCTCTCTCTATTGATGTGTGTGTGCGTGTATTAATATAAATATACTTTTTAATATTTATGAATATTTTTTAAAGAGTTATTTATGTTGGTGTTGTTTTTACCCCTTGAATCAAATTAATTATTAATTTAATTTTCACTCGTTTTTCTTCTACTCCCCCCTCTCTTTATATATATTTTGTTTTTGTTCAATTACGTTTTTTTCGTTTTCGTTTTCGTTGCACGTGACCCAATGCGAAAATTACACTTATTTTTTTAAATTCATTTTCAATTAAATTTTCGATTTCAATTTTCGATTTGTGTGCCAACCAAATATTGGAATATAAATAAACATTTCCTCTCGCTCTGTCTTTGCCAATATATATTTATTCAATATATATATATATATTTATACATGCAATTAAAAAAAATAAAAATAAAATTCCCCCCACCACCCGCAACACACAAAAACAACAAAAAATAAACAAAACGAAAAACAATGAAAAAAAAAATACAAAAAACGAAAACAACGAAAAACAAAAACAAAATATGCTTTTTTGCAGGTTACGGCTTCGTCGACTTCGAGCAGCCAGCCTTCGCCGAGTGCGCCGTAAAAGGATTGCAGGGGAAGGGCGTGCAAGCTCAGATGGCCAAAGTGGGTATCTGGGTGCTTCATAGGCCGGCCATTGTACGTTTGTTTGCATGCAAGTAATACTCACCCCCCACACACCGCAAAAAGTGTCCCATCCTGAAAAGAGAACCCCTTCTGCCCACCCTCCAACCCTGCCCAACCCAGCCCCCTCCCAAAACTTGAAATCCTAAATTCAAGTCCTTTGATATATCCTTTTCTTTCCAAATCATTTATATGCATTTCGTTTTGTACCGCCTAGAAGTTGCCTCTATCTCTCTCTGTAGTTCAGAATATTTCTTTATTATTTAAGTTTGGGTTTAGATTTTATTTAGTTTTTTAATTGGGAAATTGGATTGTGATTTTAGGGGTTACTTTTTTTCTAAAAGATAATATGAGTTATTAGACAAATATAAAACCAAATAGCGATTTTTATTTCAACTTAAAACCGAAAAACTGGAATAGTAAATAACAAGAATTCATTCCATTTTAGAATTATTTATTAGTTATTGGTAATTGATTGATTTCCAAGTCACTAACACCAAAAACTCTTCAATAAAAATATTCCTAAATCCGTTTGAATTTAATTCTTATCAATTGGATATTTTCGAAAAAGAAAGCTAGCCTCTAAGTAACTACAAACTATTTCTTATTACTCAAGCTCAAACAGCTTTTTCTGAATTATATTCTGTATAATTATCAATAAGAAGACTTTCCTATATAAATTTCATATATGTCCACAAGAGTCGGTCTTAAGTGGTAGGGTATTTTTCGAAATCAGACCAAAATAATTATTTATTTATCGGCAAATGTTTTGATAAACACACATTAGGGTTCTCACACACCAAATTGTGGTGAACTATATGTTAATTTCATTTGCTTTATCTTTATTGGTTTAACTTCCCTCTCGAATTCCCAACTTCCCTCTGAATACCCCAGAGCCCAACCCTAAAAACCCAAAACCTATAGTTCGTAGTGTTGTTCCAAAAGACTCTCTTTGTATAACCGTTTGTCGTATACCAAAAAAATAAACCACACATACTATATATCTCGATATAACCGAATATAGACAGAAACAATTTGATAGTAAACCTGAAACAAGTTACTTTTAGATTTATTTCCTTGTTTTATCATCTTCCTTTGCTTAGTTAATTAGCTAATTGATAGCGTAATATATATTTTATAGTGTACATTCCTCAATTAATTGAGAATAACTTCATTTATTAATGACATTCTGTAGAAGCTGGAAAGAGTCATCAAATAAATAATCCCTCTCTTTAATCTTCCTTTAGCAGTTGAATAAAGAATCCCCCCAAAAATAATGGCATTAAGTGAGAACAATTAATGTTTGTTAGCGGATTTGTTTGGTAAATTATTTGTATAACAGGTATCTTTTGCAGTTTAGCATAAAACCAGTTTTATAAGATATTCTGATATATTTATATATACATATAGAATGCAGTAAATGAAATGTAAACCCCATTAAATCATTATTAGCCTAGGCCTAACTCATCAAGGTAGACCTAAAGAGAGTATACAACATTTCTTTACAATTATAATTGATAGATGATACTTTTAGTTTCTTTTTAATTCAAAACATTTCAAAGAAATTTATTAGAACGAAATAATTTCTGTATTAAATACATACACACAAATTACGCTTATTTTCATTAGTTTAGTTCTCTCTGAAATAATGAAATCAGTTGAAAACTGTTGAAACTTTTAGCTCTCATATGTAATTTTTGATTTTCCAAAGAGATTTTACCCGAAACTCAATTGTAGCTTAGCTCCTAAATGGGAAATTGGGCTATTAGATGCTAAATTTAAGTAGAACTTAGCTAAAGTATTCTTCGATTTAAGTAGAGCAAGCCAAAAAATTTAAATAATCCTCTCCATTTCCCTCCCAGAGCGAGGGAACATTGTAGACATTTCAGTTTTTGAAATCGTAAATCGCAATCAATAATTAGCAGCCATTTACAGCGGCTTACGAGTGCCGAGGGGCTGGAATGGGATATCAATATCAATTTTGGCCATTCATTCGTGCATATTAATAATTTGTAAACAATTTGAAAAGTTTTTCATCCGAAGAGCTTAGCGCCTCTGCTCTCACCCTCGTCGCTCTCCTGTTGGCTTTTTCCCAACTTTATAATCCGATGGCATTAAATGCTCATTAAACATAGCAAAATAGCAACAAAACAAAACAAAAAATGGAAAGTTTGCTGTATAATAAAAAAAATCCCAGACCTCATGTATTAGCGTAGGCATTATTCAATTGTAATCCATAGATTTGAACGATACACACACTTACACTTCCGATTAAAATAGAAACCAGTACAAATAGCGTATCTTTCTCTTCATATATGATAATATTCTATATATATTGAATCTGTATATTCAACTGTATAAACTGTATACTCGTATTTTGAAGTTATAGCCAGCCAAAAAGTATATAATCAACCTCTACTACTACTTCAACCTACTACAAAGTTTGTTGTTTGAGTACGCAAATTGCTACAAACCTGTGCCGGCCAAAAATCAAACCAAAAAAAAAAAAACCAAAGACAATCTAAACTCTAAGTATAACAAGTCAAACAGATCTCATTATAAACCCTAAGACATTACTGATCAGGTATTTAACTTAGTTAAGCAACGATTAAGGGCGAAGGTAAAAAAGAGACACTGATGAAGGGGGGTAAAGCATTCAATCAATCAATCAATCCAGTCAGCGTTTAGGTCTCTAAGTTATTCCTTGATAAGTCTCAGGCATTACAAGACATCCAAAAACACACTCTACACACACTACACCCACACTCACACATCTTCAGCCAGTGTTAGGCACACTTAATGCACACTAACATACTGACAACAGACAAACAGTCCAAAAAGAGTTTGACAACAGAAACATTTTTTGGCTAGCAACTTGAATATTTACTAATGACAAAATCTCTACGTTCTTAATTTCTCTACTCCCCCTTTTTCTCTCTCTCAAAAAAATAAAAAAACAACAACAACAAATGAAATAAAAACCACACTTTCCCACAAAACACACACATTTATCAACATGCATACGCACACCCACCAAAATAAAACACACACAACACATGCTTACGCCAACTGCTTTTGTGTAACGTTAATTTGTGTGAAACCAAAACAAACAACAACCAACCAAAAAAAAAAAAAAAACTCGAAAAAAATCCACAAATCAAAACTAAACTGATTCAATTTCAACAACCACGAACAACAATCGACAACACCACACCACCCTGATCTGACCCAATTGCATACAACAACCACACAGCAACAGGAACAGGATCCCACAAATTTGTATATTGCAAATTTGCCGCCCCACTTCAAAGAAACTGATCTGGAGGCAATGCTATCGAAATACGGACAAGTTGTTTCGACCAGAATATTGCGTGATCAGCAGATGAACTCCAAGGGTAAGTGTTGATTATTTGCTAATTCCCCTTCACAGATCAAATTTTAATTGTTTTATATATTTCTCATCCCCTCAAGGTGTTGGCTTCGCCCGCATGGAGAGTCGCGAAAAGTGCGAGCAAATCATTCAGATGTTTAATGGTAACACAATACCGGGTGCCAAAGATCCACTGCTGGTGAAGTTCGCCGATGGTGGACCCAAAAAGAAGAATCTCTTCAAGACGCCCGATCCGAATGCGCGTGCGTGGCGCGATGTCTCTGCGGAGGGTATTCCCGTGGCCTATGATCCCACCCTGCAGCAGAATGGAGTTAGCGTGAATGTTGGCACACCCATCGGTGTCCCATATTCCCGTTTCAGTGCCCCCCAGGTGGGTGGCTATCCAGTGGCTGGCTCCCAATGGATACCCGGTTACATGATGACCCAACCAATCACTCAGGTAGATGATCAGGTGAGTAGTGGACTAGCATCCATTATGGGGTTATATTTGACACTGGATTTGAATGAGATTTTAAAGATTTAAAGCGAAACTAACAATTAATTAAGAAAAACATCATTACATCCAGTGTCATTTGGGTTTTAAATTTAATCCTCGAATATGTATTGATTCATTACACACTTTATTTCCACAGTACATGCAAATGGCGGCTGCCCCACAATTGGGAGTTACCTCATACAAACCGGAGGCGGTGAATCAGGTGCAGCCACGCGGCATCTCGATGATGGTCAGCGGCGACACGGGCGTGCCATATGGAACGATGATGCCCCAGTTGGCCACTCTGCAGATTGGCAACTCTGTAAGCCATTGATCTTATATGATCTCTCGAACCCAAAACTCTTTCTCTCGAGTTCCCCCTGCCAAGAGGCAGGCATGCCTTCTTACAAGGGGATTGCCTGCCAAAATCCTTGTGGATTAAAAAGAAAGAAAAAGAGTTGTTAGCTTGATAAGCGGCTAAACCTTGAAGATTCGCATTAAATAGTGTGTGTTTCTTCACGGTTGGTGTGCTGAGTGTGTAATATCTTGAAAATATGTTGATTGATATTTAATTTTGTACTCTTTCTATTCCTTTCTTTTACTCCAATTATTTTCGATTGATTTTTCGGTTGGATTTACTTTTTGTATTTGTTTGTTTTTTTTTTCTTTCGTTTCTTCGGTTTCTTTTATAGAACTTTTCTCCATCGTTACAGTATATTAGTCCAACTTACCCATATTATGCACCACCACCAACTATTATACCAACAATGCCAATGACAGATTCCGAACAGGCTAGCACAGCTGCATCACCCGACGAGGCATACACACAGTATCCACATCAAGCCGCTCCCAAATAGGTCTTCGCGAGGTGAGTGAAGTCTACTCTCTGCCATCTGTGTCTCCTCTGTCTCTGCCTCATCTCTCATCTCCGACTTGGTTTTGGTCTCTGTCTCTGTCACTATCTCTATGCTGCCACGGCATTCATATTTTTGTCCCTGCATTTCGCTGTCAGCCTTCTTCAGTCATCTAAAAATGTTTCAATAATGATAATAGCGAAATCAACAAAATAAAAATACTAAATTCTCTAAAATCTAACAAGTTTAAAACTTAAAAATTAACGCTTGATACTAAAGAATAAAGCTTTATTGATAATGCTTTAAGAAATATAATTTTTCTATAACTTTGAATAATTTTAAATTTTATTTAAAAATTTACAAAAAAACAAACGGTTTAAATGAGGAGATAGATTTACGAATTTAAACATTTTTTTAACATATTAAATAATAATACAAAAATGTGTTTTTTTAACTACTATTTTCAAACATTGTTTTTAACGAAAAAGTTATAGAAAAATTATCATTGTTTTTGTTGTTGTATCTCTAAAGCTTTCCATCCAGTTTTTTGTGTTTATAAACACAGTTTTGCATGTGCGCTCTTTGCTCTTAGAGCAACCCCAATAAAACGAGCACTCCACCATCCACCCATCAAAATTTATCACCCTCACTCGCCACATTTGATTTGCTTTTCCTCAGAGCTTTCCCTTGAAAGAAAACCCCAAAGGCTTCATTGTTTCATCAACACTTTTAAACACAATTCCCAACAGTAAGGATATATATCCAGAGGATATAATAACTCAAAAACAAATATCTTGCTCATATCGAAATTTCAAATAGTCAAAAATGTCTCATTTAACGTTAAAAATAGATTTGATCGATTTTAAATGAATAAAATAAAATTATTTATTTATTTTGCTAATCTTTTCCAATTATATTGATCCGATATATGGTAAATCTAAACCTAAAATTATCGACTTTCTGGTCAAATTTAAATCTTTTCCTAAAATCCCCACACTGCATCCACCAAAAAGAAAACACAACACTGACCATTATCATCGGGGCTTCATGTGTTTTGTGTGCTCTGCTTGTTGTTGCTTGCCTGTTTGCTTCAGATCTGTTCATTAAATAATCTATAATCATGCCTTTTCAATACTAAACGAAAATGAATTTTATTTCTTTTTTTCATCCACCTTTTTTGCGGCTTGAAAACATGGTTCTTTGCATATATATTGTTTCATATAGTACAGTTATTAAGCAGCCTAATCACTGGTAACCCCTACTAGGTAAATATCATTCATTCATTCAATCATTCGACACACTTGTCCCCCGAGGATTTAAAGAGATTAAGTGTCCCTTTATCCTTGAAACAATGTTCAATTAAGTTTTGTAATGAAGACATTTAATAAATCTGTGTTATCCTTGCAGCTATAATATATTAGTACCCCATTTGAGTACTATATAATATCGGACGAGAGTGAGAAGCAGCGGAAAAGCCAAGGAGGAACGAAGCGGATTGAGAATTGATAAGGATAAAGGAGTCAACCACAACAAACATTAACAGCAACATCAAACAACAACAAGCAGAGACAACAAACAACAACTGCAGTAACAACAGCAGCATTCGGCAGAGGAATCCGGAATGCAGATGCAGTTCGCGAAATTAATTCTAGAAAAATGCAGAACCATAAATTGATAAAAAAAAAGGAGAAGAAACAGAAAATTATGTATAAATAAGAGCAGGAGGTTAGATATGAGAGGATGAAGTTTAGAGGTTACACGAGTAAAAAGGTGAAGCCGCCAGTCTCGAAGTAGACGAGCGCTGAAGACGCGAGTAAAAAGTGAAGAAAAGCAAAGACTAAACTTAAATAATAGAGCATAGTTATACACACTAAATAAACAACAGCGAGCAGCCGTAAAACAACAACAGCAGCAGCAGCAGCAGGCAAAAAAGAAAAGGCGCAGTCGAAAATATTTACAAAAAAAGCACTGCAGGATGCGAGGAGGAGCAGCTTAAGTCAGATGTGAAAGGGAGCATGCGGGGAGTGGTTGCACTCGAGAAACTTGAGGAAATCTGCCGAGAAAGAACCATCGCAGATTAGAGTTAAGTTAATTTTGTTAAGCGAAAGAGAAAGTTAGAAGAAACAGTTGAATGAGGAAGTCGAGTAGAAGAAGTGATGTAAAAAATAGAGGAGAAGATTAAAAAAGAAACTATTTTGCTAATTTTGAGCTAGCAAAGAAAAATAATAATAACGATTAAAACATAAAATACAAAAAAAAAACCTAAGCAGAGAGAAATTTTGTGAAGTAAAAGAGAAGAAACCCAAAACAGAAACAGTAAACAAAAATAAATGTGTGTGCAATGTATGTTAAAACCGTAAAAACAAAAAACAGAGCAAATAAAAACGAAACAAAAGTCATTTCGACTCGATAATGATATAAACCAAGCTTAACTCTTAAGTCAAACTTTGGCAATGAAAAGCGTAAGAAAGCAAGAAGATTTTTATGATAAAGAAGCAACTCGGACCTACCTTTGTTTCTGTTCTGTTTGTCTAATTTGTAATATTTATTTTGTATTTTTGTGAACCGTGTTGAACAGCACAAAAAGAGGGGAAGAAAGCAGAAGAGAGCGTAGATAGCCACTAAAAAGAAATTAAAGGAAAGAAAGGTTTGTTTTCCATATTTTGAGTTGGTCTTTTGAATCGAAAAACATGCAAATTGTATAAAGCAAAGATTAGAAAACAAAAACCGAGAGTCGAATATATGAAAATCCGACGGAAAGGAAAACCAATTTATGTTTTCCCCCATTTTGACATTCAGTTTGTGCTATCCAAGCAGTCAAAAACAGTAAAAAGAAAGTAAATCTAAACAAATGAGAAGAAAAAGCCCTTGAAATGGGCGAAAATAACCTAGGTTAAGTCTTAGCAAAACAAAAATAAGAAAATTTCAGTAAGCAAACAACAGATTTAGTAGTTCTAGAGATCTAAACAAAAGCAAAAAAAAAAATAATAAGCAGAAGCTTAAAATGAAAGTTAAATAAAGAAAGAGGAGGAGTCGAAGAAATCTTGTACTAGTTTTTAGCATATTTTTTGTGCTCATCAGTCGATTTAATGAATGAATTTTTTGTAGCTGTCTACAGTTTTTTACGTTAACTGTTTTTTAGAAATATTAATGCAGAAAGTAAACACAAAAAAAAGAAAAACAAAACCCAATAACAAAATGAAACTAGGAATAGTATATTTTTCTGCATGAGCGAAGAGTTGTTGAGAACGCAGATGAATTGTGGAAAATGAAGGAGAAGAATGTGGAAGGATGAGTTTGATTAGAAGGGAAGAACAACCAAGAGGCAAACACTTTTTAAAAGGGAATAGCGAAGCAAACCGATAAAACACACAAACGTAGCGAAACACACACAGAACAAGAAAATAAAATTTTGAAACTGTAGAATTGTAGTTTAGCTTTGTGATGCGGAGAAATGGTACGACTTTTTGAAGGATCAGCAAGGATCAGGAAGAACAACAGCAGCAGCAACAAGCAACAACAACTGGCACAGGCAGTAGCAGAAATGTAAACATAAAATCAAGAAAGTTAAGGTTAAATTTAAAAAAGAATAAAAAAGAAACAAGATGATGCAGAGAACTACGTTTAGTGAACTTAGTTAATAAGCGAAGATTTCTTTAGTCTTGTAAGCGTCTCTTAAGTAGAGTTTTCGAGAACGGAGCCAGAAGTTTAGAATTGAAATTAAATCCTTTTTCAAAGCCTAGTATATATTTATTTTTCTGAGACACACACACACACGCACGCACACTGACACACACACGGACACACCTATCAAGCCTAAGAATTGTATTTGTGATTTTTTCGAATGTGTTAATTGATTAACAAAAACGATGAGCAAATGAAGAGAAACAAGGGAAATATGTGGGGTGGGACGAGGCGAATGAGGGTGAATTTTTTGAGAAGAATCTCCGTTTTGAGAGAAGGGACACACCCACACACTTACAAACACACACACACACATGGCAAACAACATTCCTGAGCAAAGTCTTTAATTTGATTTTGATATATATATATATGAGATGTGTTACGATACGATATGATTTTCAAGTTTTCAAGTTGTCGAGTCGCCTAACTTAACTATCTACATATATATATATATATACATTATATATATATATACATATATATAAAAACGTAAGAAAAACACAACGCCAAAAGTCTTCCTAAGCCTAAAACCAAAACAACAACAAAATGCAAATATTTTTCATATATTTTTTTTTGTTTTTTTTTTCTTGTTACGATTATATTTGCTTTAGACTGACTACGAACTGAAACTGTAACAATAACAACAACAACAAATGCAGGATATATAGACTCCTCCTCCACCTCCTGAACTTGATATGTATGTATGCAGGCATCGGAAAAATATATATATTTTGCCAAAAACATTCCAAAAGCAAAACAAAAAATGTGAGAAACAAATTAACAAAGTGCAGGAGAAGCGAAATTTTTAAAAAACTCATTCGAGCAATGCCTGCATTTGTTGTCCTAAACAAGAAGAATCACAAATACAACACAACAACTCATTGGGAGAATATTTTTGAAAGGGACTTTCAATCCTAATATCCTCGAACATGAACACCCCCACACACTCGCACACACAAACACACACCCTCGAACTCACACACAAAGTGCAATTTTCTTTCTGTAGTTTTCAATGATTTTACTTTGTTAGCAGCAAGCAACTTAAGCAAATTGAGAGAAAAGCATTAAACATTAAGTTAATTTATGAAGCGCCGGAGCAGGAAATGAGACGAGGCAGGCGCTCCCTAGGAAAGTGAAAAATGAAATTTATGTTTTAGAGATGGAAATGAAGTGCAGTCGAAGAAGGGACAAGAAGATAATGAAGAACCTAGTATATAAGATCAAAGCCTAGTGCGTAAGTTTAGCGAACCTAAGTACAGTGTTGAAAGGCAAAAGATGAACGCAAAGTGGCGGAGGCTGGAGTTCAGTGCCGCCAGAGGAGAAGCGCGAAATGTAGCAAGAAAGACCGGAGACGGAGACGGAGACGAGTAGGACATATGATTTCTAGTTGGTAGTGAAAAGAGAGACGAAAATAGTTGGTTAGTTTGGAGTGCAACACACGTAGCAAGTTGTAGTTTTTGTGTAGTTAGAGCGTGAAGACGGCGACGAGCGCCTCTGTCCGAAAGGTGTTGGCGGCAAGCACGTCGCACCGAGGTTAGGTTTAATTTTTGGAAAATGATAACGATGAAAGCAAGGACAATGCTGGAGAGGGTAAACAATAAACAAAACAAAAAAAAAAGAAATCAACCGACGAGGAGTGTTCTTATCTAAAAGCTATACTGACTTTTTTGTGTGTATTTAAAACTACTTTTGACAAGAAACCAAACTTGGAACTCGTTTGTTTTGCGTCTGTATTTTGTTTTAATTTAATGCGTTTTACTTTAGTTTTTTAACTAATTTTAAGTAGTTAATTTATTATTTGTCTTAAAATCGCAGAGACCCCATTCAAGATTCAAGATTGCTTGGGTTTCTCGCCCCTGATTGAAGAACTCTCTCGCCTGAGGAGCGAATCGATTAAATTTGATGCAAGTGTTGAAGTAATTTTTAAAATGCAAACAAAAAAATGTCTAGTGCGTAAAATTGAAAACTAAAAACAACAAAACAATTTCAATAAAAACTAAAAACAAAAAACAAATTCAAAGAAATATCTTTCGTTTTTGAGTGTGTGTGTTTTACCTTCATTTCGTTTTGCGTTTCAATTCGATGTGATTTCTTAGTAGTAGAATGTTCGCTATTTGAATTACCAGTCTAAGCTTACTCACACCCCTACACCAAATAGTTTGCAGTAAGAAATTCTTAAATTAATTAATTATTGACTACTAAATTGAATTGTGTTTCGAACAGCAGGAGGCTAACTTAGTCGTCTTAGTCGTTGTTTAGGGGCGGGCAGAGAGCAGAGCGTGAGATGCGAGCGGGAGGAATAAATAAACATTTTTTAATTAAGCCAATTTAAGGAAATGATGAATATATATTTTTTTGAAACTTTTTTGACGAAACCAAGAATATAAACAAAGGAAACAAAAAAACGAAAAACAAAATGAAACGCATAAAAGTGAAAGCAAAAACGCGGAGCCAGTAGTAGGAATGAACGCTAGGCAAATCGATGGATGGAACAGACAGGATGGCGGAATGAAAGAAAACAAGCTCATTAAATTTAAAAATAAATAAGGAAAAATATAAAAACAGTTTGGTACGAAAGGTGGGAATGGAGACGATGCCGAGGGGAAAGGAACAAAACACGACGACAAAGGCGTAAACTAACTTTAAGTAAGCGTAAAATGCAAGCAGCTAATTAAACTTAGAAACAGAAATACTTAAATGAGAGTAATGTACATTTCGCTTGTTGCTATTTTTAAGTTTTAAATCAAAGTCTTTTAAAGAACTTTATTCATTTTCTTATTAACAATGATAAAACCCAAAAAAAAAACGAACAAAAAAAGAGAAATCAAGCCAGCAAATGCGCTAACTGGATAAAAGAAATTAGAAGGAGAACAAACTACATCTCTCTTTGTAATCCTCCAGGACACAAAACTGAGGGAAGATCGATCGAAAGCATGAGGAATCCTTTTCAAATCTCTGTGTATTTTTTAAGGTATTATTTTTTGCATCAATGTGACGCTTTTAAGCATTTTTTATAAGGCGAAAGAATTGTATTTAAAACTCTAGTAAAAGCTAAAAAATGAACACGAAAAACCTAAAACCTAAAAAATGAGAAATGACAAGAAAAAAATGCGAAAAAGCGAAATCTTTGCTAAAACTTTCAAATTTATACGCGTACTTTTTGTGCCCTCAACTTTAATGCAAGAGATCATACATTAAAAATTGAATTGGAGATGGAGATCAAGAGATGAAAGCTAAAGACCCTAAAAATAAAACAAAAAAAAAGAAAGAATGATTCACGATGGAAAATTAGTTTAAGCAAAACATTTTGCAGCTTTTGTGCTTATTTCGCTTAAGACTAGTTGAACAAGAAAAAACCCAAAACCAAAAAAAGGAAAAAAAACAACAGAAAGTAAATGAAGAAAAAAAAAATTAAATCTAATTGTAAGTAAAAAAGAAATGAGAATAGATCAGTGTAGAACAGAACAGAATGCGATAGAATCAAGCAAGAGGCAGCCGAGCGAGGGCAGGACGAAAGTCCCTGATCCCCCGACTTGAGGCAAGACAGAAAACATTAAACCGAAAACATAGCAAAAGATTTAAATGTGGACGATGGACGATGAAGTCGAAGAACACACGAAGAAAACGTCTCTTTGGTAAGAAAAAGTAAAACCTAAAGAGCAAAAATGCTGTCATCCAAAAACCAAAAACAAAAAAAAAGAAACTGAACTTTTTCTGAATCAATAAAAGACAAATTGATTTTCTGTAAGAAAACAAAAATCGAATGCATTTTTTATTCATGGTTGTGGGTTGCTAAATCTCTGTAAAATCTGGTACTCCCACATGGGGGATGCGAAAGTATCTCCTTCTTTTCCCGAAGGGTTAACCCGGCAATGGCTGCTGTGTCCTGTGTCATCCCCTTGCAAAGTGCTTGGGCCTACTGGGCGTGTTCCTCCCTCAGGCTATCTCCTTGTGTGTGTGTTCAGACCCAGCTCATCGTCTCATAAATAAAGCCCTTTGGCTTTTGGGGGGGCGGAAGTGGAAATATGAAGGACCCACCACAGAAACTCCTAGTGAGTGTGCCTAGGAAGCCGCAAGGATGAACCGAAAAACGTTGACAGCCGTTCGTCCTGCTGATTTTCCTGCTATCCTGTTCGTTTGACTTGTTTGATGGTTTTATGAGTGTCAAAACTTGACATTTTTATGACAGGCAATCGCAATTTCATTGTTATTGCAAGGAAAACAGCGTTGAGGGGGGGAAACTTAGGTTTTCCGGAGGGGTGAAAAGTCGACAGAGGCCTATACCCCCACAGACACAGAGAGGCGGCAGCTTCCGGTGCTGATTTGGGGGATGTTGTGTGTATGAGTGCTGCGCCAACAAAAATGCTATAAAAGCAACACACAGTTAAAGTTGATGTTTGTATATGCACAGAAAAATAAATAAAAAACTTCATTTTGTCAGATCTCCATTTGGCATTTTTTTATTTAATCATAAATTATAATAAAGATTCCTTAAAAATTAACTAATTAAATTTATTAAAGTTATTAGCAGCAAAATTACGGTGTTTTTTATAATTTGTACATGCTTTTTATAGTTTAACTAAGCTTACTTTCTTTATATAAATTAAAGATATGTCTAATTCAATATATTAGTTATAATTAACAATAATAATTATAATAATCCTTGTCATAATTTATTATTATTATTATTTTAATATTTATGAATCAATATTAAGCAATATGTTATTGTAAGATAATTTTAAAATGGTAACCCCTTAACATATACTTAGTTTTCTCCAGTGTAGGAGGGGTGGTTCTCCCCCAAAATAAAATATATAAACAAGAAAAGCATTATGAGCCGGTCGGTACATTTGTCTGCCTTCCTGCTTGTTTGTTTACTTTTCTGCCGATGTTTCGCTTTCGCATTTTTGCTCTCTGGCTGCGCGGCATCTTGCCAAATTTTCTGTGCACCTGTTAGCGGCTCGTTTTTTGTTGTAGTTGTATGTGTGAAGACAGAAAAGTTTCCACATTCCACCCACCGAAATTTCAGGGATACAGACAAATACAGGACGTATTTATTGTTTACCAGAAAGTGTGCTGCGCCGAAAATTGGTCAATGCTTTTTATAGGCAGGATTACGCTCTCACTGTGCGTTCCTATTGAATATCATATAAATCGTATATGTTATTTCCAATCAAATCCGTCTGAACTTTAAAAATATTTTCGGTTTGCTGAAGTTTCAGTTGCAAATGCCCAGGAATATAGATAAGACAACAACTAAAAAATTACCAATTTAAAGTCCATAGAAAGTCCATAAAGTCAGAAGATTGTAACCGGAGATCCCTAGTTTCACTAAGTACTTGGTACTTGGACAAATTAAAGTTCAAAATATCATAACTAAGACAAAAATGCTTTAATTTCAATTCAGAAAGCAGTTCTATGTCAGTTTTTATTAGGATAATAAATCAGCTTACTCTATAAAACCAATTTTAAGATTTAATTTTTTATCAATTTTTTGAAAAAAATTATGATGTAACCCCTTACATAATTTTCAAAAATTGACAACATTTAAAAAATTTTTTTTTTTCAACCAGAAATCCCTAGTTTGATTCGGCTTTAAGTGCTGATCAAGAATATATATGATTTATAGGGTCGGAAATGACTCCTTTGATGAGTTTTAAGCTTCTGTCTGTAAAAGGAGTCGCCGGATTCTGGGGCTTTAAATCTATAATTTTTTATTATATTTTGATTATGGTGAGTGCCTGTTATTTAATGTGGCTATTAAATAAAATGAGCTTTCTTAAAGACAAACAATTAAATCGTAAATTGGAGTCAGACTGTGATAAATACATGGCCAAATTTTAAATAGTCTTTCCCATACATTTTTATATAAAATATACTTTCTCTCATCAAATCGATCAATTTGTTCTGAAAATTGGGATATTTTTAATGCAAATTAATCCTCTGAGCGATTTGAAATACCAGGCGAACAGAAACGGAAGTAAGGTTATTTTATTTGAGTGTGCACTGAGGTTTTCACTCATTTACGAAATACTCGTACTTTCACTCATTGCAAAGATCAGTGCAACTTGAGCATAAATGAGGAGATGAGAGAATGAGTGGAGTGGCCTGACAATTCGGCCACAAATTTTATTGCATACTTTCGGGCTGCATCTGCTCACACCATTAACACTCAATTTCATTGTAAGAGCAATGATTAAAAGTATTGACTGAATGAGTGGCCACAAATTTCATTGCATACTTTTTGGCCGCATCGGCTCACACCATTAACATCACTTAACTTCAGTGTGAGAGCAAGGAGTGGAAGTATAAGCTGAATGAGTGGAAATTTTAGTGCACACTCAAATAAATGAACTACTCTCATTTCTGTTCGCCTGGTATTTAAAATCGCTCAATGGCACTGAAAATTAATCTTTAATTTGGGATATTTTCAGTACAAAATCCCAAATTGAGCGATTTGAAATACCAGGCGAACAGAAGCGAGAGTAGGGTTAATTTAAATGAGTGTGCACTAAGGTTTTCACTCATTGAGAAAAATAATTCCACTCAGTGTTGAGATCAGTGCAACTTGAGCATGAGAAATAGCATCAGATAATGCGTGTCCGCGCAAAAGTATGCAATGCAATTTGTGGCCGAATTACACATTTCAGTGCATACTTTTGGGCTGCATATGCACACACCATTAACATCACTCAACATCAGTGTAAGAGCAATGAGTGAAAGTATTGGCTGAACGAGTGGAAATTTTAGTGCACACTCAAATAAATTAACCCTACTCTCATTTCTGTTCGCCTGGTATTTCAAATCGCTCAATGGGTGAATTTGTACTGAAAATAAATCTTTGAATTGGGATATTTTCAGTACAAAATCCCAAATTGAGCGATTTGAAATACCAGGCGAACAGAAGCGAGAGTAGGGTTAATTTAATGGAGTGTGCACAAAAGTTCTCACTCATTGAGAAAAATACTTCCACTCATTGTTGAGATCAGTGCAACTTGAGCATTAGTAAGAGCATCAGATAATGAGTGTCAGCGCAAAAGTATGCAATGAAATTTGTGGCCGAATTACAAATTGCAGTGCATACTTTTGGGCTGCATATGCACACACCATTAACATCACTCAACATCCGTGTAAGAGCAATGAGTGAAAGTATTGGCTGAATGAGTGAAAATTTTAGTGCACACTCAAACAAACTAACCCTACTCTCATTTCTGTTCGCCTGGTATTTCAAAGATTTAAAATGTTTAATTTTAAATCTAAAATTAGACACACCAACCGAAATTGAATTCAATTAATATCTAAAATGAATAAAAACACATCCTGCGCCTGTCTCAATTACTATTTATTTATTGTTTATATCTAGTTCAACTGCCGTACGGGTTTTCTGAAAGGCATATGCAACTTCCACAAGTTTGTGTACAGAAAACTGTTTAAACTATAAAAACTGACACTGTGGCTGCTGGAGCCGTACAAAACCGAATTTGTTAACTGTTTTCACGTTTGCACATTGGTTACATACGCTATATTCGGTCCCACATCCGATATCAATTTTTGTGGCCTTGGACATAATGGAAACAATGGCTAACAAATTACGAACTACGTGGAAACAAAATCATATATAAAAATCGTTAAATTTACACGCCACCATCAGCCGGCTCACTTGCCGCCAAAGCCTCCCATCAGGTTCCCCAGGCCGCCTAGTCCGCCGGCCGCTCCTTGCTGCAGCTGTCGCATCATGTTCTGGAGTCCGCCAACGCCGCCCATCTGCTGCAACATCCGGGGATCGATCATCTTAGCCATTTGCTGGTTAAGTTTGGCCATCTGGTTGGGATTCACGTTCTTGGTCATGTCGCCCTGCTTGAACAGGCCCTTGACGCCGCCCATTTTCTTGACCACAGCCGCGAACTTGGTGTAGTGGGCAATTAGCTCCTTGACCTCGCGCTCCAGGACGCCAGCACCCTGGGCAACGCGAACGCTGCGGTTGGGCTGTTTGCTAAAGAGTTTCGCTCCGTCTCGATTGTCCAGTTCGTTGTCCGACATGCTGTCCATCATGGTCATCATGCGCTTGATTCTCGCCATCGACTCCTGTTCGCCGCCCTTGGTCATAAAGTCCTGCGAGAAGCCGGGTATCATGTTCATGATCTGCGAAAAGGGGCCCATCTTCATGATGTTCTGGAACTGTTCGTACATGTCACGGATGGTGAAGTGTCCGTGCTTGATCTTCTCGAGGAGTTCCTCGTTGCCGTCCAGCTTCAGCTCATTGACCTGCAAATAACGAAAGTTAAAAATGGAACTTCAAGTCTGAATTATTCACAACCAACTCACCTTATCTATCAGACCCTCTATGTCGCCCATGCCCAGCAGCTTGCTCACAAAGGGTTTCGTCTTGAAGGGCTCCAAGTCATCGATGTGCTCGCCCGTACCGATGAAGATAATCGGCGACTGAGTGGCAGCCACGGCCGACAAGGCACCACCTCCCTTGGCATGGCCGTCCAGCTTGGTGATGATCACCGAACCGATATCCACCTTGTCCTTGAAGGCCTTCGCCTGAGCCTCACAAGCTTGTCCGATGGTGGCGTCCATCACGAAAATAATATTGTCGGGACTGACGGCATTGGACACCGCCAACATTTCCTCGAAGAGCGATTCCTCCTGCTTGTGCCGCCCCGAAGTGTCCACAATGATCATCTCGAAGCCCTCGCGCTTGAACATGTCGACGCCCTCCTGGGCGATGACCACTGGGTCGATTTCCGTGTAGCTGCCGTAGAAAGGGATGCGCGCCTTGGTGGCGTTCTGCTTAATCTGGTCGTAGGCGCCGGCACGGAAGGTGTCCGCGCACACAAGGCACGACTTCCAGTTGCGCTTCTGGTAGTGATAGGCCAGCTTGGTGCACGTGGTGGTCTTTCCGGAGCCCTGCAGGCCCACAAACATTATCACGTTCGCCTTACCCTTGATGGGCTGGTAGGGCTTCACACCGGGGTCCACCAGCTTGACGAGCTCCTTGAAAACGGCAGACTGGATCATGCGGCGCTTGTTCAGGCCGCCGGCCATCTCATCAAAGTCAATCACGGCGCGCACGTTTTCGCGCAGCTGTTTCACCAGGCGAATGTTCACGTCCGCCTCCAGGAGGGCCGCACAAATCTCCTTGAGCATCGCATTAAGCGCCTCCTCGTTGATGACCGTCGCCTTGCTGAGCGAGTGCAGCGCGGTGGTTATCTTCCGTCCCAAATCCGCGAGAACCATCTTGCTGGTGGTGTGTGTGGGTGGTGTGGCGTATGAACTACTGGCAGTCTCTGAATTTATTCGGGCTCTGCGCTAGTCAAAAAACAGGCAGAAAACTTATATTTTTTGGACTTTCTTCGTCTGACACGTCGATGTAGAAGAGGAAGAGTGTGGCCATTCGCAGGCGTGCACGGCCTGCTGTCAAAACAAAGGCGACTATCGGTTATCGGCGTGCGGTTCGTTGTGAGTGGCCGCGCCAGGAAGAGGAAGCAGCTGTTTGAAATACTTTCCGCTCATTTCTCGCGCTCTTTATTTGGTTGTTTGCTTGTTTTTATGGGTGTAAAGGAGCTGTGGACCGTCCTTACACCCTACGCCGAACGCAAGCCCATCAATGAGCTGCGGGGCAAGAAGGTGGCCATTGATTTGGCCGGCTGGGTGTGCGAGTCCCTCAATGTTGTGGACTACTTTGTGCATCCGCGGCACCACTTAAAGTGAGTTTGTTTCCACCTAAAATAAATATGGTTAATTCATTTTGAATACTTTTCAAACCTTACAGAAACCTGTTCTTTCGCACCTGCTATCTGATTTGGGAAAAGGTCACTCCCGTCTTCGTTTTGGAGGGAGCTGCTCCCAAGCTCAAGAGCCAAGTGATTGCCAAGCGAAATGAGCTGCAATTTCGAGGCGTAAAACCCAAGGAGGCTACCGCAGCTAGCTCCCAAGCTCCGAAGGGCGACAAGGGTCGCACCAGGTTCAATCATGTCCTCAAACAGTGCGAAACGTTGTTGCTTTCCATGGGGATCCAGTGCGTCCAGGGACCGGGCGAAGCGGAGGCTTACTGCGCCTTCCTCAACAAGCACGGCGTGAGTTAGAAGCACTTTTCCATGAATATAAACTCCATTTATCGTTTCCCCTTAAGTTAGTTGACGGCGTCATTAGCCAGGACTCGGATTGCTTTGCTTATGGAGCCGTTAGGGTGTATCGCAACTTCTCAGTGTCCACCCAAGGCGCCCAGGCGGCAGCCGGAGGTGCTGTGGACATCTACGACATGAGGGAGATCACAGCCCGCATGGACTTCGGTCAGCACAAAATCATTGTGATGGCTTTGCTTTGCGGATGTGACTACTGTCCCGATGGCATCGGTGGCATCGGCAAGGATGGCGTTTTGAAGCTCTTCAACAAGTACAAAGAGACGGATATTCTGGCCAAGTAAGTACGCCAAATGACTGCCATTGCTAGTTGACAGCATATTCCGCGTTTTAGGTTGCGAAATTGGCGGCAGGAGACCAACAAATACAATGCTCTCGAGATTCGCGTGGACGACAAGTCCGTGTGCAGCAACTGCGGGCACATGGGGAAGACCCAGAGCCACACCAGGAGCGGATGCAGCGAGTGTCGAACCCACCGGGGCTGCGATGAGAGCCTCTGGAAGTAAGCTATACCCTGAAATGTCAACTTGTATATATAATTACGCTACACATCCCCGCAGAGAACAGCGTTTGTCCATAAAGGCAGAGCTTACCTTGCGCCGGAAGGCCTTGTTAGCTCCCGAATTTCCCAACGAGGAGATCATTGCCGAGTTCCTCAGTGAGCCGGACACCATTCCAAGCATAAACCTCAACTGGCGGCAGCCGAATCTCGTTAAGTTTATCAAGCAAATAGGGCATCTTCTGCAATGGCCGGAAATCTACTGCTTCCAAAAGTTCTTCCCCATACTCACGCGTTGGCATGTGCAGCAATCGACGCGGGCGAAGGCTCTCGTAGAGCCTCTGGAGATACTTAAAAAGCGCACGGTCAAAGGAGTGGCCAGTCTGGAGCTGCAATGGCACGATCCTAGCGGAAGTTTCAAGGGCCTTATTCCCGATCAACAGGTGACAGAGTTTCAGCTGGAGCATCCGAAAGGAATAGACGAGCTGTTCTACACCATCGAGCCGTTGGATATGATGGAGCAGGCCTATCCGGATCTGGTGGCTGCCTTTTTAAAGTCCAAGGAGAAGCCAGCCAAGAAAACTACGCGAAAAAAGAAAGCTGCTCCTCAGGAAGAGGAAAAGGAGAATGAGCTGGAGCAAGAACCGAAGCCGAAACCGAAGCGAGTTGTCCGAAAGAAAAAATCTGGAGCCGAACCGGGTCAACCCTTGTTGCAGCAATTCCTAAATCGTGGCAAAGAATGCGGCAATACTCCCATTAAGACTTCTAGTTTACAAGAACGCCACCAATGTTCCACTCCGATCACCAAGTGCCTGCCCTCCGATCTGGAAAGCGACTGCGAAGCGGCCGAGTTTGACATGTCCGACATTGTCAATGGCATCATATCCAATCCGAAGGCCAGGCCAGCGTTGTTGACCGAGCACCAGGGTCACCAGTTGCACTACGAACCGATGGCTGCAGATTTGAGTTTGCGGCTAGCCCAGATGAGTCTTGGCTGCGAAGAAGAGGAGTCGCAGAGTAAGAGAGATCTTTCTCAAGCGGAGCAACTGCCGCCGCATAGCAAACGATTCTCCCTGGATGACAGCTTTGATCGGTTGGTGGCAGGCAATGCTAGGAAGGACTCACACCTCATCGAGCCGGCCAGGACGCCAGTGGACCGATTTAAGCTAAAGCATCGCCTCAGCGAAAGAATTCCAAGTCCAGTAAAGCCTCTGCCTAGTGTGAGTTTCTTCTTCAATCAAAGCTCCGACAATGCTGATGCCTTCGAGGAACTGATGAACTCAAGTCTGTTGATACAAAAGAATGAACACGAAGATGACGAGGCGGAGCAGGAGGATGAGGGTGATGAGTTCGTTTTGATCAGTGATTAAACAGTTTCCGCGATGTATTCACAATAGAAAACATAAAAGAGGCAAGCTCTAAGCTCTCACACTTTTTGGAGGGCGATGATCACAACTAGATATAACCTATAGATAAAGCTTGGCGAAAGCGTTCGCCTGGGCCAGGGCCTGCTCCAGCTGCTCCTCGAACAGGTTGCTGACTCTCCGGCCCTTCATGTTGCACACGGCCCGAGGATCCTGACCCTTGGGCGAAGCCACGTGACCACCGAACGTGTCGGCGAATGACTGCAGCCAGGTGGAGGCATTGAATTGGTCGCCGATGCAGCTGGCTGGCACGCAGCAGCGCGCCTTGACCATACTGTCACACATGCTGACCACCAGGATAGGCCGATCCGGACAGAGCTTGGTGGCCCGCTGCAGGGGAATTTCCTCCACGAGCGCTGAGCTGGTGATGTAGTGCAGAATGAAGGGGTGGCTGTCGAGGGGCTTCTCTTGCAGCAGGTTGCGCATTTCCACTTCGACGAATTCCCTATTTTAGATTTATCTTTTGAAAAACTAGAAAAGCAAAAGCTAAATTTCGCACTCACTTTAAAGTTGTGCGCGACGAGTCCTTGATTCTCTTAAGCATCTCATTGAGGCGCTCCAGAGTGTCCATCTTGAAGGCGTATGGCAGCTTAATATCGGTGTGCAGCATGTTGTGGCGGATGGTTTGCAGTTCCGCCTCTGTGGCGTTGGTCAGCTTGTCGGCCTGGAACTGTTTCTCGAGCAGATCCACGCGATGTCGCAACAGGGCAGCGGTTTTGAGCACCTGGGGAAAATAAATAATAGGTTTTAAGTCCAGAATTTAGTTTCATGTGAGGCGTTAACACACATTCTCCGCCGCCTGGCCAGCCACAGCGGTGAAGGCAAAGCGCGCCCGATTTGTCTGCTTGAGATTGACAATGCAGAAGCAGGATAGCTCGCTGGTGTTGGTGGCATGAGTGCCGCAGCACAGCTCCTTGGAGCTCAGCTGCAGCTCGGGGCTTTCTACGTTGACTAGGCGCAGTCCCTGCTCCGGATACACCTCGCCGGGCACCATAGTAATGTCATTCTGTTGCAGCACTTGGGCGGCACTCAATAGTTCCACCCGTACAGGCGTCGCGGAACAGATGATGCGGCTGCGTGAGAGCTCCATATTATTAACAAGGAAAAAGGGAAAATGTTACTGACTCACTTGATCAGATCCTCGATGAGCTGGACATCGCTCTTATGGATGCGCTTGCCCAGCAGTCCCACCTCGAGCTTGCACTGATCGCTGGTCACCGAGCTGGACACCTGGTAGGTGACCTTGTTAAACAGCGAGCGGATGGCAGCGTTCAGCAGATGAGTAGCTAAGGGAGTATTGCTTTAATTGTATGTCTGGGAAATGGGAAATCTCTGCAGTGACTCACCTGTGTGATGGCACGTGTTGAGTTGCCTCTGCACGGCGTCCACTTGCAGCTCTACTTCGTCTCCAATGGCCAACTCGAAGGTGTCGTTTGTGGGAGAGGAGGGTAGCCTGCACATGTGAACTACGCAATCGTTTAGATGTTTGACGCTGATCACATTCAGCAAGTGAGGCTGCTCTGGTTGGAGGTGATTTTGCACAAGGATCTTGCCTTCATCGGATTGCTGTCCCCCAGATTCGTAGTAGAAGTTACTGGAGGCAGTGACAATGGAAATAATGTCAGTGGAGGGCTCTTGGAGACGACTGGCTTGGGTTCGTGACACCTCTGCATCGTTGAGAAGCATCCCCACTACGCGACTCCTCAGCGGCGGGATCCGGTAGGAATCGCTCTCTTTGTCGAAGGTGTAGGCGTACTTGTGACTGTTGTCAGTGGCTGCCAGACTCTTCGTTAGCTTCGCCTGGGCCTCAGCTATGCGTTGCTCGCTGGCCAGATCGCAGAGCGCTTCTCCTTCTCCGTTTTCGCGCTGGCTGCCCTTAGCCTTGATCTTGGCCAGCGAAACCTCCGCCCTGTAGCGCTCCAGATCACAGTTCATGTTTTCTAGCTCGGCCAGCTTGAGAAAGCTCTCTTCCGTGAGGCCATAGGTGTCCGTCAGCTTGTAGAGAAAATCCCCTGGTATGGTGTTATTCGGAAATCGGCTGCGCTGCACCTGGAACTCGCGGTAGGCAGGCACGAAGCCTGGACACTCCATCAGATCGATGTCGTCCAGGTTGGGAAACTCTGTGAGCACCTCGGCAAAGGCTTTGGAAGAACTTTCTCGCAGGTTTTTGTACACCTCCTGCTCGTGGTTGATAAGATCAACGACTGCCTGCTGGCGGGAAGACATCTCTGGATAGGCCTCGCCCAGCGTTTCAACGACAATAGGAACAAGTTGGATTAACAGTTTCTCACGGCCGAACACATGATCGGAGATATTGAGAGCCTTTCTTAGCACACGACGCAGCTTTTGGCTGAAATTAGTCGGGGATTAGATGCGAAAAAGGAATGAAAACCAAACTTACTTCTGATCTGGAAGCATTCCATCGGCAAGGCAGGCGGTAACCATGCGCGTGTGGTCCGCCAGAATTCTGTAGCTGGTATCCAAAGATGCTCCGTCCGCGAAACTGCCGCCGTAAGCCGGAGCCTTTGCCACCTGCTGTATGCCATCAAAGATGGGCGTGAACAAGTCTGTGTCATAGTTGGACGCCTTGTTCTGCAGTAGAGCGGCCAGGCGCTCGAAGCCCATGCCGGTGTCTACGTGGTGAGCCGGCAGCTCTGAGACTGAGCCGTCTGCCAGGCTGAAGACGAAATCAATATGATTTTGTAGTCATGGCATTTAAGGGACCATCCCCCTTACCGATTGTACTGAATGAAGACGAGATTCCACAGCTCAGTGAGATCGGAGCGGCCTGCATTGACCAGCTTGGCGCGCTGCTCCACACTTCCGAGATCCGGACGATGGTCGATGTGGATCTCTGTGCAGGGACCGCACGGTCCGGTGGCGCCCATCTCCCAGAAGTTGTCCTTGCAGCCGAAGGGCAGGATACGCGAAGCAGGAAAGCTGCAAAGACATGAACTTGATGTAACAAATGTAACGCGTTTTCGATTATATAACATGTTTACCCCAGACTCCGCCAGATCTCGAAGCACTCCAAGTCCGCTGGGATGCCAAGCACCTTGTCGCCGGCAAAGTAGGTTACATACAAGCGGGCTGGGTCGATGTTATAGGGACCGCGTAGTAGTTCCAGAGCCATGGCACATGCCTCCCGCTGGAAAACGCCATGCAAACATAAGTAAAAGTAAACATAATCTTATGCTGTGTGCCACCTTGAAGTAGTCACCGAAGGACCAGTTGCCCAGCATCTCGAAGAAGGTGTGATGATATCCATCCGTGCCCACCACGGACAGATCGTTGTGCTTGCCGCCCACCCGGACGCATTTCTGAGAATTGACCACCCGCTTGTGGGGAGCCGCTGCCGTGCCCAGGAACACCGACTTGAACTGGAACCGAGAACAGTTGGGTTAGAGAAGAGAACAATGGCCCTAAATTGCCTGTTACCTCACCTGATTCATGCCCGCATTGACAAACGCCACCGTGGGATCACAGAAGGGCACCACCGGGCTGGAGCGAACGAATTTGTGGCCATGGTTGACGGTGAAGTGGTCGAGGAACGTCTTCCGAATCTCGCGGGCCGTCAGCACGCGCTGCAGCTGCTTGGCCGAGTTATACATGCCGCCGCGCCTAATTGACCGTCGTCCAACCGGCAATTAAAGCTGAAGAAGCTAAAAACTTAATTCAACCAGCTGATCGACTGGCCATTCGCTGGGGATTAGCTGCAGTGCAATTGCCATTCGCCTGGAAGCGCCTTCAGCCCGTGCAGCAGCTGTTCTATTTTTTACTAAGAGCAACACGTACATTTTGGCCATAATAAAAAGTACAAAATCACCGTCGGGAACAAAGGAAGGGTCCAGCGAATCCCAGGAAAAATCAACCGTGATTCTTGGTCAAGGGAATGGTAGCAGTGTCAGACAGGTGCAGCTCAGGTAAAGCGGGAAAAGCTATCGCTGAACTTTGACACGTACAATTCTTCCGCTTTCACTTTTGTTCGCCGCAGCATAACCAAAAACGGCAGCGCAACAACGCAGTTTCCATCTGGCCTGCTTTATTTTTGGCACCAAGCAAGATGGCCACCAAGAGGCGACCCTTGCGGCCCAATCTAGGCTCCAATCCCAGCTCCCCATCCGGCTCGAACATGAACTTCAGACCCGGGGGCCCTGACATCACCCGGGCAGAGGCGCGCGGCACGAGACCGACAGCAGCACCCACTAGTATCCGGGAGATCCTGGTCATGGGAGTGATCCATTTGTGCAAGAAGACCATATTCTTCAACACAGACCTCAAGGTGGCCCTGTATTTGGGCAGTCTGTTCGTGATCTCCGTGATCGGAGACTTTGTGCCCTTCCCAAAGACCTACTTTGCGCGATCGGACAATCTATTCAACATGTACTTCGTTAAGGTGGGCTGGGGTTGGACCTTGCTCTTCGCAATGCCCTTCTTGGTGCTGTCTGCATACACGATCACCTGCGGCGACCATAAGAAGATGCTGCGCCACCATTTCCCGCGCATCGTTATTGCCACCTTCTTTTGGTTCTTCTGGACGAAGCTTTTCAACATTGTGGAGACCTCCTACGGGCGCTGTACCACCAAAGGTAGGTCCATTACATCCAGCGGATCCCTCAAAGAATCCACAATAACGCCGTATGATCCTCACAGGATACCAGAGCAAATCGAGCTGCCTGAAGGCTGGGCACTTGTGGCAGGGCTTTGACATATCAGGCCACGCCTTCATCTTGATCCACTCGAGCCTGGTGCTCATCGAGGAGGCGCGCCCCATCATCCGCTGGGAGACGATAAAAGAACATATCCGCAACGAGCTGCATAACCGAAGCTCCGCCGAGTCGTCGGGCACGAATCCACTGCGCACCCTTAACGAGGAGCAGATGCGCAGCCTGCAGTTACTTTACCAGCGCCTGACGCCGATCATTCGGACCCTGTTCATCGGCATGGCGGCGCTGCAACTGCTGTGGGACATCATGCTGGTGGGCACCATGCTGTACTACCATCGCATGATCGAGAAGGTGATCAGCGGCATTATTGCGATCCTCACCTGGTACTTCACCTACCGCTTCTGGTATCCTACGCCCGGCCTGCTGCCGGAGGCGCCGGGCAATGGCAGCTTTAGCTACCAGCGCGAAATGCCCACGTTCCCCTTCAAGCGACCCTCGCATTTATCCACAGCTGCCGGGGCAACCAGTGCCGGGGCCAGCAACTCCAGGGCGAACCTCAACGGCAAGTCGGCGTCAACGACGAGCGTGCCGAGGGATCAGCAGATACCGACGTTTATGGGCATGCCGCTGTTCACGAACGTGAAGGCGGCCAGCGCAGCTGCCAATTTGCTGCAGGCCGAGCAGCAGAAGCGGGACAGGGACCAGCAGCAGCTGGACAGCTGAGCAGAGTCCTTGGAACTCCTTGGCAGCCAGCCGCAGCCATCAAGCATAGCAGGAATTGACAAGCATAGGTGACGGATTGGAATTTTTACCAAATTTTTTGTATATTCAGCAACGATGAAATGATGATGAAACGATGATATTACTAAGCAGCTCGAGGCTGGCACTGGTTCGCGTTCTGCCCCTTCATCCTCCTCCTCCGCCTTACCATCATACCCCAGGATCGGATCTCGGGATCCCGGACCCAGCATCCTTCATCGGCAGCGCGTAGCTTTAAGCGTTCTTATGTTCGTGTGTTTATATGTGCCCAACTTTAACAGTAAAAGGATTTGTTAACAAAGTCTAGTGTCCCGATCCTCCTCCGCTCACTTGTGGGCGAAGGCCGCGAACATGGCCATACCGAGGAAGCCGGCGCCCGCTCCCAGCTTGTAGTTGCCTGGCGTCCGCATCCACATCTCCCGCAAAATAGCAAAGTTGCTCGGCTGCAGGCGGTGGTAGGACTCGCGCTGCCGGAAGCGCAGAAAGTAGGCCTCCACCTGGGGCAGCTTGCCGAAGGCCCAGTAGTGATTCTCGAAGCCCAGTTGGTACAGCCGATGCAGAAGTAGTCCCAGCGAGATATCCGCTAGGGTGAGCTCGTCTCCGGTCAGCCATTCGCTTCGGGGAGCTTTTGCCGACAGTTCCTGCTCCACGTAGAGCAGGAAGTGACGCACGGCGTCTAAAACGCGCTGGAAATCCTCGCGGGAGGAGACCAGATCCCGACGACGCACCTGGATGTCCAGCTTGTTCTTTAGCGCTGCCTTATTGGACGGCAGCTCTTCAACGGAGCGGCGCAACAGGTCCAGAACCTTTTCGTTGTTCTCTGAGGGATAATAGGCACCAGATTTAAGATTATTTATACCCATGGGCAGGGTTCTAAGGGAGTAACCTACTCAGACAGGACTGGCGCACAGGTCCAATGAAAGGCGCCTTGGGCACAAGTTTAAGGTCATCGTGGATGAAGGAACCCAGACTGAGCGCTCCTACTGGTAGACGGCCCACCGCTTGCTCATAGAGCAACATCTGGTCGTACTCCTTGGAGTTCTGTTGGGGCTTCAGCGCCGGGTGCTTAGCTAAAAGCCTCAGATTGATACAGAAGTTCGTTGGAAGCATAGATTCAAAGAGACGCTAGTTACCTCCGCGGAACTTGCTCTCCACGTAGTTGATAATGTGCGTCGAGTTGGGAACGATGAAGGCTCCATCCTGGAGCACTGGCACATCGCCCTTGGGATTGAGGTTCAGGAACCAACTGGAATACTGCTCCCCATTGCACAGGTCCACAACGTAAGGGAAAAAGTCGATCTTCTTCTCATAAAGAACAAGAAGAACCTGAATTGTGAAATGGGAAATAGGGATTTTATTATATTCATGTTCCTACTTATGTCTTTGCCAATTAATATACATCAATATGTATGTTCATATGTACTATAAATATATTTGGCTTTAGTCCAGGAAATACAATTTTAAGGTCATCGATGAAGCCACAGAAATCAATTGAAAAATTATTCAAAGATATTTTGGAAACTAACAAATTAAAGACACTCTCATTGCACTTTTTTGTTTAGATCTATAATGATACTTATAGATAGCATTTTGACCCCCAAAAAATGGGTATCTTATGACCAAGTTTTAATAGTCTGGTGTAGATTAACTGAACAAAGAAAGGTTACATCCTAAATATCTCTGTTTTCTTATATAATTGTTTATTTTTATTTAGCTTTATTTAATACAAGTAATTTAGAATTAAATTCTGGATCTGTTAAAATACTAAATGCTTCGTTTTGTTTACTTTTTCGCCTATCTTCTGTGCTCTACCGCTCAATCCAACTCATTAGCACCTGCAGCGGCAGCCGAGTAAACAGTGTGTAAATCTATCCTATGCTGTCATAATCCCAGAGTCTACACTCTAGAGTCTAGTCCAAAATCTAGAGAGCTCCGCTACGCTTCCTCCTACCTACATTCCCCAACCCCCACCCACCGAGACCAAGTCATGCTCCATTGCTTTTGCTGGGGAGCGCGGGTGGAAACCTTCCAAGCGGGGCATCCCACTCCAGTCATTACATCGAATATAACAAAAAAAAAGAAGCAAAACCATGACGAATCCGAATTACGATGATGATTAGCTTAGTAATTTTGCGGCATTGGCTGTTTGAGATTCGGATATGAAAAATAATTTGCTCGAAGATCACATGATTAGAGAGAGCGAGCGGCTGCTACTAACTTTTTGTGAGTAGAAGTTGTACGGATGGAAGAAGAGGACCAGCTTGTTGTCCGGCAGCACCGGAGCCTTGAAGTCCTGCAGCGAGGGCGGCACAGCCTCGATCTCTTTGGCCTGGTCGCTGCTCATCTCTTGGCTTATTTCTTTATTTATTTTTATCGGGTTTATTTTTATGTAACTTATGTTTAGTTGGTCGAGACTCTAGTTAGCACTATCTAAGGCACTAAGGGCCTTTTCCGTATCACATGCCTTGCCGACGCGAGGGGCTGCGAAAAGTTAAATGAAAAACCGAACCGAAAAGCCGTTAGCGCGTGCCGGGCGGAACCGGAGAGTCGGAGAATCGGGGAATCGGGGAATCGGATAACCGGAGACGAACCTTGCACGAGAAGTGACACCGGACTGCTTCCGCCGACGACTGTAACTGGAGTGGAGCACAAGATTCGCCGCTGTAGAATGGCTTCTCCGTCCGCTTGTCAATTTGCACATTTTGGCGAATATATATGTATATATATGGATATATATGTTTTGGATACGAAATTCTCCATTATATAGAGATCCCCGCTCAGTTTGCGGTTTGTTTGTCATACTTATTTATCTTTGTTTATGTTATTACGAAATTGGAGCGTTTATCTGACTGTTTGGAGATTTTCATTTCAAAGTTTCTTATCTTTCCATAAGTTGTTTTTTTTTTGTGGTTAAATGGAACAGCAATTAGAAATATAATTGAGTATAATTATGATTATATCAATTTATAGATTTATAAATAACTCTCCAACTCTTTTTTTTTAACTCCTTAGTTAGCAACATTTGATAACATTTTCAAAACTGGCGCCTACCCAAAGCTTTTTGCGAATGGCAAACCGCGGACAGGAAGAGGAAGCAGTTCCAATTGTAAACAAATTGGAGATCCATTAAGCCACAGTCAAGTCCAATTGGGAAAATCAATTCTTAGGCAACGAATCCTCGGTTAAAATAGTTTAATCCTTCGCATAGGAAAATGCTGCACCTGGGCAAGCAACTGGTGGTCCGGGCTCCGAAAATCCGAATGAGCACAACCGCTGTGACTGGAAGTGGCCAAAGTTCAGGCCGGAATCTCGATCAAAACAACAACAATTACAGCCAGAAACTTGTTGGCCCTAATCTCAATCAGTGCCATAAGCGCTTGTCCAGCACCAGTCAAAGTTCGCACGTTGGTTCGATGAAGCGCTTAGCAGGAAAAGTTGCCGTGGTCACCGCCTCAACAGATGGGTAAGATATTCCCCCGATATTCAATCATGTTTTCCCAACTAACCCACTGAATCTTCGTCCAGCATTGGCTTTGCCATCGCCAAGCGGTTGGCCGAGGACGGAGCCGCCGTGGTCATCAGCAGCCGGAAACAAAAGAACGTAGACAATGCTTTGGCGGAGCTGCGCAAGCTGAACCTAAATGTCCACGGACTCAAGTGTCACGTCAGCGAGCCTCAGGATCGCAAGCAGCTCTTCGAGGAGACCATCAGCAAGTTTGGCAAGCTTAACATCCTAGTCAGCAACGCCGCAACTAATCCTGCTGTGGGCGGAGTGCTCGAGTGCGACGAGAAGGTCTGGGACAAGATCTTCGATGTGAACGTAAAGAGCTCCTACCTGCTGGCCAAGGAGGCACTGCCCCTGTTGCGCCAGGAGAAGGGCTCCAGCATCGTGTTCGTCTCCTCCATCGCTGGCTACGATGCCTTTGAGGTTAGTAGTCTCCTCTGGCAAGGCTTATCGACGGGTCAAATGTACGGAAGCTTATCGCAATCCTCTTATCGTTGCAGCTACTGGGAGCGTACTCGGTGAGCAAAACGGCTCTAATCGGTCTGACTAAGGCAGCCGCCAAGGATCTGGCTCCCGAGGGCATTCGCGTCAATTGCCTGGCCCCAGGCGTGATCAAAACCAAGTTCTCCAAAGCGCTGTACGAGAACGAGTCTGCGAATGAGGCGGCGCTGAGCAAGATTCCCATGGGGCGCCTCGGAACTAGCGAGGAGATGGCTGGCGTGGTCTCGTTCCTGGTCTCTGAGGATGCGGGCTACATCACGGGCGAGGCCATCGTGGCCGGCGGTGGAATGACAGCGCGTCTCTAAGTGATGTACATAAATATATTTCCTTACGGGCTATGGATAACAGCGGTGTTCACAGTGATCAAAAAATACAATGAAAATTAAGTGGAAGTAACGACTAGGAGGAGCGTAGCTTGGCCAGCTGGTCGGCGATATCCTTCTCGGTGCGCTTGCCGCTCGTCTCGAAGTCTGCGGTGCCTGTGGCCGGGATGCTGGACATCTTGCCGGAAATCTCAATGCCGATCTCATCCAGCACCTTGTTAACCACGGCATTGGACTCTTCCTCATCGTCGGACTCGTTGAGCATGTCGTCCAGAGTGTCGTTGATCATCTCATCGGTCATCTCCATCTTCATGTTCGCCGTCTGGAACTGACGCACCGTCTCGCCGATAGCCTCCGGCCGCATTACCTTATTCATGTCTGCCATTGTCTTGGCCGTGCTGCCCATGGCCTCACTCAGCGCGATGTTGGCGCCCATGTTCTTGTTTTGGTAGCCGATGGATTGGATCTTTCCGGAGGCCGCGTAGGTGCGCGACTTCTGCTTCCGGATCTCCACCAGCTGCTTGGCCAGTATGCGACAGGCGTCGTTGTTCCCGGCGGCAGCATTGCGTCGGATTTCAGCCTCCAGCTTGCGTTCCTCATCCTCCAGCTTCCTGCGCTCGCGTTCAATGTCGCGGGTAGCCTTGCGAAGCGAGCGATCATTCTCGCGTTGCTGCTCCTTCACGGTGGGCTTCTTGCCAAACAAATTGTTGAACATTTTGGAATTTGGTGCTAGCTTAGAGCCTAAATTTCGGACTCTCGGAGCTGCTGAGCTGTGGTGGTTTTTCCTGTTGATGATTCACATGGAGATTGGCGCAATCGGAGCAAACATCAAAACAGCAAACAGCTGTCAGCTGTTCGGTTGCGTTGCGATGTGAATTCCTCTGCTGGGACATGGGCGTAGTTGGAAAAGTTTTGACGGTTTATATTGAAGGTTGTTTTCGAAAAGGAATTAGTTGGGTTTTAGAAGAACTAATTGAAAAACATTAATTTAACTTATTACAATATTAATTGTATTTAAATATATCTCTACAAAATGATTGGCTAACCAGAACCCTATGAGGTCAGTGTGCCCCAGAGTCCCCCTTAAACCACGCAACTTTTTGGGGCTGCCAATCTTTTTTTACAAAACAAAACACCGGCAGACGGCTTGTTTGAAGTAAAATCTAAAGAATGTCTCTCGAAATCCTCAAGCAAGGCGCCGAGGGGCGTCTATACCTTGGCGATTTTAAGGGCGAGTCCTGCCTGATCAAGGAGCGGTTTGTGAAGAAGTATCGTCATCCCGAACTGGACACCCAGATCACGCGCCAGCGGATGAAGGCCGAGGCAAAGGCGGCGGGCCGTTGCTTGGCTGCCGGTATCCTGGCCCCGAAAATCCTTCACTCGGATCTCAACACCCACAAGCTCTACATGGAATACTTTGACAAGGCGCACACGGCCAAGCAGTTCATTCAGCAGACAGTGGCGGAAAAGTCGGAGGATGAGGCAAAGGTGGCTCTGCTGGAGCTCTGTTCGCGAATTGGTACTATCGTCGGCAAGATGCACTCTAACCACATCATACACGGCGACCTGACCACCTCAAACTTGCTCATCAACCCAAAGGCCACCGACTATGATGTTATCCTTATTGATTTCGGACTGAGCCACTACAATCAGGCTACCGAGGACAAGGGCGTCGATCTGTACGTTCTGGAGCGCGCGCTGCTCAGCACGCACAGCGAGCAGCCCTTCCTATTCGAGCACATCCTGGCCGCATATCGCAGGGAATGCGGCAAAGACGAGGAGGCGGTGCTGTCCAAATTCGAGGAGGTGAGAGCTCGGGGACGCAAGCGCACAATGATTGGCTAACAAATAATAAACTTTAATTGGCTTGTTACACCTTTAAACTTATTCTATCCTCTTGAAGGTTTCTCTGGGCGGATCATCCTGAAGCTCGTCTATCTTGATTTTCTTGATGTACTTCCGCAGCTTCGTCTTGCGCTTGATCAGCTCATGTTTCAGTGGTTCTATGCCCTCAACGGGTTCTTCCTTGTACCTCGCATATGGACGCTCCTTGATCTTGGCAATGGCATCCTCCAGCTTGAGTCCAGTCAGGCCGAGCTCCTCATAGTACAGGCGGTACTTATCACAGAATTTCGAGTGTCCCTTTTTGAAGGTGGCAGTCTTAGTCGATGGATGCTGTATAATATTTTCGTTTGTAGAGAACATGTCGGAATATATTGTTGCTAATGACTTACCCTGGCGTCAATGGCCCTGGCGCATCCCCTGTGAAAGTTGTGCAAATGACGCAGAAACGGCTCGTTGGGCTTGAGTCCCTCCTCCAGACTCAATTGCATGATTTCGTTGATGTAGCCAAAAGATTTATTGGCGCAGCCCTGCCGCAGCATGGCGCCCAAGATGGGCATATTCATCTTGATGCCAGCCATCTGCATCTGCTGCAGCAGCTCTCTGGCTTCCTCCTGGGTGCGGCAGCCCAAAGCGAGGACTCCATAGGTGACAATATCTGGATGAAGACCAGCCGTCCGAATCATTGCAAGCACCTCGCGGGCACTCTCGTAATCGAAGCGCATGGATCGCTTTTTGATCAGTATGTTGAAGAAGTCGATGTCCGCCTTCAGGCCGATCTTGCGGACGAAAGTAAGCAGCTGCTTCTCCGCAGCGTTGGTGGGAGGGATAACCTCCAGCAAGGTGGTGAATGTCTCAATATCAGGCGTGATTTTATGCTCTTTCATAAGGTCTAGAAAGCCTGTCAGACCGCCGAGCAGAAGAAACCGCTCGTGTGGGCGTGACACCTCCTCCAAGGCCACCAAACTGCCCAGATGAGGTCGTCGCAGCAGGAGATTCGGCATTTCCAGCTCGCTGGATGTCGTGACCATCTCTATTTGGGTAGGAAGCGACGAAGAATTTGAAGATATACTGGGTAGATTATCTTTATCGCCATTATCCAGCTGAAGAGCCGGCTTCTGCCTTGTTGCTGCAGGAGCAATCTGATCGAGGACCTCTCGCATCGCTTCCAAGTCCCCAAAGCTGCAGTCCCTCACACATCTCAGCATCGTAGTGAAGCTGTAGTAGTCCGGGCTAATCCCACTCTGCAGCATCTTGTGCCAGGTGAGGAGAGCGTGCCTGAAGCCGTGCTCCGAGTGGCTGGCGCAGGCCTGTAGCAAGAAATTGAACGTCTCGGCATTCATGACAAGCTTCCGCTCCATCATCTCGTCCGCCAGAAGATAGGCGGTGTCCACATCCCCGCACCTCCCGTAGGCCTTAATCATAGCATTGTAGTTCTTTACGTTTGGCTCATAGCCCTTCTCCAGCATGTTCTCCCTGACGATCTGGGCCTTGGCCAGACCATCGCTGAGAGAGGGAGCATTGGCGCAGGCATTGAAAAGGGAGGTGTAGGTGCCGCCTGTCACTTGAAGGCCCCGCTGCCGCATCTTCGTATAGAGGGCAAAGGCCTTGCGGGTGTATCCTGCCTTGGCGCAACCGCTGATCAGCAGGTTGTATATGTACTTGTCGGGCTTGGCGCGATCCTCGCGCAACATTCGCTGTTCCAGAACGGCGATGGCATCATTGAGCCGGTTTGCTTTCAGGTGGTCCTTTATCTGGCGAGCGTATTCCACGGCCTGCAGTTTCTTTGAGTGCCTCGTGGGTCTGCTTATGTAAGCTTCCTCCTCGACATCTCCAGGATCCTCGACCTGACCCTGGCTAAACTTGACATCGCCAAAAGTGTCCGGATCTCCAAAGTTTAGAACTTTCTCGGGGGCCTTTTCCTTTGACTGTTTTTCTTGTCTCCGTTTGTTGTGCTGTTTTGGTGCTTCCAATGGGAGTTCCTCCAATATTTCTTGCTCGAACGGATTGTGATTTCTGTTTGCCTCCCGTTTGGTCTGCAGGCCGGCCTCTTGGTCCGTAATCCGGACATGCAGCAGGCGATTTGGTCCGCTTGTCCAGACAGGAGACACCCAGATGTTACCGAAGTTATAAGCGTTAATTCCACTCCTGGTGGCGTTTAATTGCATGCCACGCATATGCGTGGCCAAGGAGCGGCTGAGCAACCGCAGCGCCATGGAATCTGCTGCAACTTGATGAGATTTTTATGTAATTAAAAAAAAACCAATTCAAACGTGCTAGCCGGCGGTGTAAATAAAGAACCATCTGCTGCCCGGTGTTGCCACCTGCTCCAAAGTGCCATTCCCACAGAAACCTACACATCTATTCACCCGGAAACGTACACGCAGTCATTCCTCGTAGACAATCTGACCTGGTTTTAGCTTAAATTAGTGAAAATTAAATAAATTAAACATGAGCATCACCGTGGACCCCCGCCGCAAGGAGAAGATTAACCGCTACAAGGCGCCCAAGAACCAGGGTCAGAGCGGAGGTGCCAACGAGGACATGATGCCGGATTACATGAACATTCTGGGCATGATTTTCTCAATGTGCGGCCTGATGATGAAAGTACAAAGACTCCGCCTGCTTTATGACTTACATATGCATATCTAATCTGGGAATATTTCTCCCTTAGCTCAAGTGGTGTGCCTGGTTCGCGCTCTACTGTTCCTGCATTAGCTTTGCCAGCTCGCGAGCCAGCGACGACGCCAAACAGGTGCTGTCCTCTTTCATGCTGAGCGTTAGCGCCGTTGTGATGTCCTATCTGCAAAATCCGGCTGCGATGACCCCGCCCTGGGCCTCCTAGCATTCCCAGGACTCCCAGCTTTCCTCGTGGCAGTGAATATGCTTTCCCACTCTAGTGTAGATGAATGTGCATGCTTTATTACGATCCAAAAAGGGGATAAGGATAAAGAGACTATGAATTCAGGCGATTGGCGTAAAATAATCAATGAGTTTTGGAGGCGTGAATGTGGAGGTAGTACAATTTAGCTACTGCGGGCTCGGGATCTCCTCGCACTGCGACTGGGCAACGGTGAGTCAGTGCATCAGTGCGACTGTGGCTAGGTGGTGAGCAGGTAGTAGGCAAACAGCATGAAAGCCACAATGTAGACGGTGCCGACGATCAGGACGTATTAAATCTCCCCGAAACTGCTGTGGCCCGTGGCCTGGGCGTGCTCCTGGGCCTGTGCCTGGCCCACCAGCCTCACGTCGCACTGCATGCACCGCACCGTGAACTTGTCCACGTTAGTATATTGGCGCGACGATTTGGCCTCGTTAGCCAGCTGCTCCGCCTGCTGGTATACGCCCATCTCCTCTACGGGAAAGATTGTGGCAGGTGCGACGCTCTGGGCCGTTTCCATGTACAGCGGGTCGTAGTGGATGCCGTCGAACAGCAGGAAGACGCGCAGTCCAAAGTTCTTGTCTTCGCCGAAGCGGTTAATGATCGCATTCTGGATGTCCACCACGTCGATCTCGATGCCGTAGTAGTTGGAAAGAATGGCCACCTCAATGGCGCCGCCCCAGGAGTCAGCTTTCTGGATCCACGAGCAATACTCGGCGTTGGACTTGCCCAGCACGGCATCATTGTACTCCTGCGGGTTGGCGGCGACCTCCTGGGCTATAATGTGGCGCATCATCTCGCTGCCCTCGTTGTCCACCTTGCCGTTGAGCACGAACCGAATGCTGGTGAATAGGCACGAGTTGTCCGCCGGCACCACCTTCTTCAATAAGATGCCGTTGAAGTCGCCGTTCGGCCCGCTTTCCGTGGGTGCCACTGGGAGCTGCGAATGCGAGGCAATGCCGCCAGCGGCTGCTGCCTCCAGTTGTTGCAGCTGAGCATCCTCCTCGGCCTGCAAACGACGCGCCAGCGCCTCGTCGTCCTCCAGGTTGGCAAAGGCAGATGGTGCGGCTGCTGGAGCGGCCTTTTCCTCAACAATCAGGGTCTCTCCGCTGTTAATGCCCACGGTCTTGAGGTCGCGCTGCTCCTGCTGCTGCGAGAGGTCCAGGGGCTTGGGCGGATAGCCAACCAGGACGTGGAGCTGAGGCGGCTGGATTGCGGTGGCAGTGACAATTTTCTGTTTGAGCTCTCCGAGCGTCGTATTTTCGTTTAGGTCTTTGACAATGAATTGACCTTTTTTCGACTTGAGTTTTACACTGAACGATCCAGTCATTGTTTAGTCGGCGGCGCTCCTCCTGGTTGACGTATATATCTTTCTGGGCGGGTGTGTGTTTGTGTATATGGGTTGACTTCGAATTTTGGACTTATTGCTTCTTTTATTGCTAAGTTATATTGTCTAATTTGGTTATAAGCAACTAGGGATGGCAAATTACATCAAAATATCCATATATCGCTATATTCTGAATAAAAGTATATCTATATATATTTTTATAACGATATTTTTCTTTAAAAAAAGTGGCAGCACTGGTGTATCGTTAGATAAATAAATTTACGAAGGTTTTATTTAAACAAAGGCAGTGCACTTAGCTTAATGATTTTCACAGCCGCAAAATTAAGAGGGATACGGAAGTAGGGATTTCCCCTAAGCACTCAAGTAAAGCGCTTAATAAATATATAAAATAAAAAAATTTAGAAACGGTTCGAAACTTGTCTTAAATTTTACACTGTTATAAAAGATAAGCAAGTAAAACTATTTGAAATCGTGCGGGATTTATATATTTATATATGTTCTTATATATATAATTTTTTATAGACCATCAATAAAGTTAATTCATATTTTTTTACTCTAAATAGTTTCGTTATGCCCTATAGCTATTATGGAAACGGTTCGGTTAAATTGCAATCCCCATGAGTTTAAAGATTTTGGCTTTCTGTTTACCAAAAAGCGTCATTATAATTGGATATCGTATAATAAGTACTAGTAACATTATTTTAACAATCGCTTCCTAAACTATAAATAAGCCAAATTTCTTTCTTAAATTTTAAAAGAGAGAAGCAATTGAATTTGGTATACCCAAAACCCCCATTTTTGAAGAATTCTCCCAATCGAATAAATAGTTATTTCGACGCCCATGCACAGGTGTGAAGTCAATTGTTATTAGCTGATCTCGGCGTTAAGGCCAATGTCAAGCCGCTAATTAATATTTAGCAGAGAATCCGCTCGCACATAATGGCCTACTCAAATAGAACTCAGAACCGAGGAAATGCCGATTAGCAAAAAAGGCGAAGAAACCGGGGAAACCGCACGTCAACAAATTGCCCAAACATTATGCTTGAGTCCCGGACAAATGGAACCACAAAAAGGTAGCAGAAGCGCCAAAAAACAAAAAAAAATGGACACAGGCGCAACAGTTTGTCTGGCTTTTGTTATCGCTATTGCTCCACATGCGTGGCGGGCTAAAATCACATTTAATAGTCCCAAACAGATTGATTGCCCGCTCCTCGCACCGCTCTGAATCACCGAATCTTGTGCCGGCGTTTTTCTTCTTTTTTTTTTGTTTTTGTTTTAATTTCTGTGAAAGACGAGCGGTCTGCCGGCCGAACGTCGCAGGCCTGTGGACTGGCATATAAATAGACGGGTCGGCGGGGTCTGGTGTTCAGTGCTAGCAAGTCTGTCAACGCGCAGTGCGAGATCATCGATCAAATTGAAGCCAACCGAAACCCAATCACCATGAAATTCTTGCTTCTGGTGCGTCTTTAAAAAACTAAGAAGGATACCAAGGATCATAACTCACTTGCCATCTGTATTTGTTCCCTTACAGAGTGTGTTCCTGTGCCTGGCTGTGTGCTTCATGGTCACCAGTGCTGCTCCCCGGGAGGAGGCCGTTCCCGAGGGTCTTGAAGGTCCTGGCAGCGAGTCCGTCAACCCCTCCGACGATCAGTCTTTCCTGCTCAAGCTGAAGCTGCTGAAGAAGCTCCTGTTCCTGGGCTAAGCGCACATTTCACATCTCCCATTCATGGATTTTTAGTTTAACTATGTGTTTAGATCTTTAAGAAGAGAAAGAAGAAGAAAAAACAAATCAAATAAAAATATATGTATTTGGTAACAGAAATTGGCTCTTTTAAAGTTTTTGTTTGGCAACGCGAACAGGAAAAAAACCTAACACGTTGAAGTTACAGGTGAATGAGTATATTTTTGTGGGTTAATATAGCTTGATATAGATATTCGACATTACTTTTACAATTTTTTTACAAGTTTTTAGAATCTTCACTTATAAGAATAATTAAGTTTTCTCAGAGAAGTAAACTATAATACAAATATTTTTACTATAAAAAGAGTTTGTTTCCTAAGTCATTTGTTTTTGATAAACTTGAAATTTTTTGAAACAGTTTAGAGTGCCTTTTAGACATAGTTTCAAAGGTACAGATATCTCCTAAACTATAAGATATACAAAATTAACCACTTAGTAAGGCATTAACATACAATTTTTTGAAAGCTAATTTGTACAAAATTATTAAACAGAATTATGAAACGTATAATGATATGTACAACAAATAATAGGTTGAGAGCAATTTGATTCTAAAGAAAACTCATTTAAGAATATTTATAAATTTTATTTAATATTTTATTTTAAATCAATAGTTTCATATTCGGTTTAGACACCTTTACGAGAATCAATTAAAGCAATCAATGAATGGAATCATTGATAAAAAGCGTTACCTTAAATCTGGATACCCCTGCCTTTTATGATATAGCACACAATTAGCACATCGCAACCTATTCATTGATTTATGTAGGACAGGGAATTGGCCAATACTTACCGGTAAGGAGGACTCCGTTCGCTTTTCACACTCTCTTCGCAAACAAGTTTCCCGTCGAGATCTAAATAAACAAAAACTCGACCCGCTGCCGCTAGTCATTAGCTCCTTTTTGGAGATCCCCCGACTTGATGACATAAGAAAGCCGACTCGCACTAGCCTTTTTGTTGTATGAAAATTACATTTATTGTAGTTACGATTACGTTGGCTTTACTCGTATGTATGGATGTACGTGCTGTGTGTGATTATGGTATTAACTAGGCTTTTTGCTCAAACGGTTGAAATATTGAATGCTGTGGGGGAGGCTAGGTTCCCAATTGGTTCGACTAGAATCTGAGTTGATGGGCTGATAGGCAGATGGCACCGGCGCAGGGTGTGAGCTACGCTTCCTAACCCAGAAGCTTCTTCAGCTTGAGCAGCTTCTTCAGCTTGAAGATCGCCTGCGGATCCTGGGGACGCTGGACATCGTCGAAGGCCGGCTGGTAGATATTATCTCCGATTAGGGACTCATCCACGGGCACTGCAGATACCAGAGCGATGGCCAACAGGCACACAAAGAGGGTCTGTAAAATGAATTAAGAAAAATATTATATTTTATACTCGGAAATATAAATTAATGAATTTGCTGGACTTTATTTTCATAATACCTTTATGTTTGCCCTTCGAAAGGATTCCTTTTATTTAAAAAATATGTTTTTAAGGATGTTACTTATAACTTACGAGTATTATTAGTTATAAATAAATAAATATTTTATTTAAATCATAAAAATGTATCAAAATTGATTCCTATTAATTTAAATAAACATATTTTTGTTTGTTAGATTTCCATTATTAAATATCCACAACTGAAACGTATATTTCCCTATTCTAAGGCAAAATCTCGAATGATTTTTCAGTTAATCCTTTTTTAAGTGTAGTAATCCTTGATGATATTCACTCCAAAGACTCACCAGAGCTAGGTACTTCATGATTACTTCTTGGGTAGATGTCACACTGATTAATCCAAAAATCGACTGCACATCGCTCCACCTGTGATCAGGGCCTTTTATAGCCGGACTTAAGGTGGCCATCGATGATAATGCCATATGTAAACTGCAGTCTGCAGTGGGGAAGCAGACAAATGAGCGATACATAAACAAAAGACCAGCGCATATATAAATAAAACGGTGAACAGAAGGAAATATCAACTAAAAAACTGAAAACTGAAACTGGCCAAAGCCGGAGCCGAGGGGCAGCAGGCGGGTGTGTCTTGGGTCCGTGCAAATCAGGTAGTTTTAAGGCGACGAAACCGAAAACTAAAACACCGAAACCAAGTCGCCCTGTTTACTTGGCATCTTCTGTTTGCCCGGGCTAAGCCACTGAAGAAGTTGATCGCTGATTAAATAATAATCGCACTGGGTAAATGGAAAAAACAAGGCTCGAATGAAGGTCACAGCGAATGCGGTCACCAGGGCGATGTTTGTCCATAATTAGGAGGAAGATGGTCGTCATAGGAGGAAGTTTACTTACTAATTCCCAATAACTACAGTTCAAGAACGCCCTCAGACGCCCCGCTAACATTCACACTGATCGATCAATGGTCGGGCCAATTAAATAAATTATCACTCGAGAATGAGGGTGTATATCGAGATCCATAAATATTTGGCACTTTTAAGAGCCGTCAAGCCTAAAGAGTCGACCACTGTGTCAATAAAATTGAAGCTAAATGATGGAACCATTTTTGGGCTGGGCTCCAGCACAAAAAGCCAACTGAGACTGGCACGGAGGCCAGGCATTTCTGCTCAGTCATCGTGGAAGTAGCCGCAGTGGACTGCGATCTTGCAGCTGATCTTTGGGTTCCGAAAAACCGGAAACATTCGCCCCGCTCTACATATGTAAATTTGCGGACTTTCGAGAATGCCAGCCAACACAATGTCAACGCGAGATAAAAAATTCCACAGATTGTACTCGTCGTAAACTAATAGGTAGCTTATGGATATATCAAAACAAAGTTCAGTGGGGTAACAATGTAAGAGATAAGCCTGAATGGAATACCTTTGAGTCGCTCTTTGTTGCTTCCCATGCCCCTGGGCCACTCAATTAACTCGTAAGGGCGTGTCTCTGGCCAAGTGTGAAATGTCTCAATCTGGGTGAATCTATTGTAGGTGGCCATAAATTGCATTTCGCACACCGAATCCGATGAACGAAAGGCGGCATGAAATGGCAGCAATTGTGAAATTAGTTTGGGGTTGACATAAAAATGCAAAAAGTGTGGGAACTGAAAGGTGTGTTTAATAAGGGTATAAATAAATTAAAATAAATATTATTTTATATCTTTTACATTATTTAAAATATTTTGGGATATTATTTTTGAAAGACTTTTAGATTTTATTAATTTAATAATATTTATAAACATTTGTTGGGTGTTTTTATCTACGTCAGAGGTTTAAAAGTATTTATATACCCTGGTGAGATGTTTTAATTTAAGTCAGAAAGGTATAAGCCACCCAATCAGCTTTAAAACTGTAACCAATCAACTAACAATCCTTTGAATTAATAAACGTTATTATTATTATGATTCTGTAGAGGTCTCATAGTCATCATCAGTTATCATGTTTTCTTTCTCAGCTTCATAGCTATCATCGCTTGGAGAAGTAACCACTGAACTTGGATCTTTCTTTTCCTCCTCTTCTACACTGTTAGGCTCTTTCTTTTTCTCTTCGACCTTTTCACTGCTATCAAAATCAGAAGATGGCTCCTCATAGCCAGGTGGTCGCCTCATGGCAAACTTGATCCTGGTGGTAACCAGTTTCATGACCTCCTCGTACACCTGTATCAGCTCCAAGAGTACCATATAGCGGCCATCGGGGATACGGATGGGAAACAGCTTCACATCAACGGTGCTATTCTTCACATAGTAAAAGCCAGGCACTAAAGGACACGAAACAACAAATGTAGAAGGCAGCAGGCTCTCCCCCGGGATCTCCAGAACGGTCATGTTGCGCAGCGAATCGAGGAGCTTGCACAGATCCATATTTCTGAAGCGAACCAAATCAACCTGGTCAGAGCCACCAAATTGATCCGAGAGCTTTCGCACGAAAATGTGCATTAGGAGTTTGCCTGGAAAGGGCAATTTCACGGTTAGATTAAAGTTTATTTCCTCAAAGTGGACAATGTCGTAGGCGAGATGAATGTCCTCGGGCACAAAGGACTTTGAGTAGAACTCCTCGATTTGCAGTTTCAGCTGGATAATTAAGTTGGAATTTATAGCAATGGAGTCTTGGGCTTATGGAAACAACTCACGCCGTAAACACCTGATAGATATATCAACAAAATCGGACTTAGTAGGGGCCACATTGCTCAGTGGATGGTTCAATCAGAGCTAACTGCTTGCCATTTGCTGACATTTGGCAACTGGGAAATTGGCCTCATTACGCATCTGATTAGTCAGGCCACGTTAACTGGGCTAATGATGCTCGATTCTTATCGATCAATGCCCTAACAATGTGGGCATACTTCATGAGCGCACAGGTCGTATGCGTAATGTGGGTGATGCTCACATGGCGTATGCTCAACGAAAACAAGTGTTAAGCATTAAACATATATTCGCTGACATTTGCCATGAGTAAATCAGGTTTACAATTAGTATTTACACGCCTCAAATCGCTGCCAGAGATACAGACATACAAATGTATCTACGCCTCTAACGACGCATTTATGGAGACGATAAAGACGAAACCCGGGCCCAGTTGCAAATTCATCGGTTGTCTGATGAACTTGAACCAAAAAAAGCTTCAATGTATATATACAAAAATAAAGATATGACTGGCAGAGACTGCAAAAGTTTGCCATGTAAACGGACATAAATTGTGCCGCCGGAAAGCGAGGCGAACAAAAGTCTCGGATAAATCATACCAAACGGAATATATGTATGCCAGTGGACCATAAATTTGAGCATTTTTATTGCAATTGGCTTGTTTGTACCAAAAACAAGTGCAAACAATGGCCACAATAACAGCGATGGCAAACAAATGCTGCCTTAAGCCGCAAACTACAGTGAAAGTGACGTAATGCGATGGCAGACCCCGCCACCAGCAACAACAACTGCGGGAAAAAATATGTATAAAAGCATTAAAAAACGTCAACAAAGTATGGAGTGCAGAGTGCGGAGTGTGGAGCTGGAAGCCAACTGAGCAGAAAAAAATGTCAATGTCTTTTACAAGCCGAGGATGGTGAAGAAGCAGCAGCAGCTGACCAAAGGGTCACTGGGTGGTCAAAAGGGAAGCCTGGTGCTTAAGGGCGGTGGGTGGTGTATACACAATGGATAAAGGGCAAACAACAGCGGTCGCTGCAAACGTAAACATTGTTTGCATGTGCGGGACCTTGGCGATGGCTTTGGCACGTGGACCGACTATCGACAGAGAAATGTACAAGTCTCTAAGCATACTACTATTTTCATGTAATTTATTCTTTTATGACTTTTATGAGACTGTTGAAAAATGTCTAGGGTCGATCATTGCTTTTAGTTTAAAGTTTATAGTCTTTGAATGGGCACTAAGTTGCTCTTTAAGTTCCCATTTCTTTCCATTTTTTGAGTGGCATTATCTAGTCATAGTTATAGGGGTTTGTCGAGGGAAAGATCTCGTCAATTATCATCTTTGTACATAACGAAAGGTGTATCTTAGATTACCTCTGAAGTCCAGGTCTTAGATCGAGAGAAAAAATATAAATAAATGTGAGAAACTATAAACAAAAGCTTGGGGTAAAAGTATTATTAATAGAATAATAAAAGAAAACCAAGAGTTTAAAAAGAGGATTGAATTTAAATTGCACACATTCCTTAATATATAATTTAAAAAATAGCAGGATCTTTCAAATTATTCTGATTACCACACTGAATACCTAAAATACTCTCCCTTTCTTGGACATAATTTTTTCATATATTTTCTTAAACTCAGTTCACGATCTCATCTCTGGCGGTTGTGGCTTTTCGCGCAGCATAACACAAAAAATTCACATGCATCGGATGTCGGCTTACATTTTATTTACTTCGCTGCTTCTTCGGTTTCTTCGCTCAGCGTATATTTTATGCGTCCAACGTTGAATGTTTTTATCGCCTGCATTTACAATTCAATGTCATGCCGGGCATTGTTTTTGCAGCAATTTGTTGTTACCTCCGAGCCGGGTCGAAAAAGCCATGCCGAAGATAAAAGAGAAGAGAAGCTGCACCAGAAGATGCACAAGATCGACGAACCGGTTGCTGCGGCCACTCCTCCATTGATATTTATGGGCAATACACAGACATCAGCCAAGAAATGCAGCTCTGCTGTAAAATCAAGTGTGTAACACGACCTTGAGACCTAAACTCCAGCTTAAACTTCAATTTCAATGCGAAGCTGGACCTGCAATTGCCGCTGGTCGCGTCTTATGTATTATTTATGTGCGATCGTCAAGTTTTATGAACTTGCCGGCCAGATAATAATTGTTATTAAACCACATAAGTTTGTGTAGAGAGACGGGGGGCGGGGCGATATCATTAACAGTCTAGGCCAGATCCATCTAGATATTACATACATACGTATCTGTGTAAGCGATGGGCGCTACTCTGTCTGGGGTTTCCGCATCATTTTCAGCGGATATTAAGCTTTATCGAGATAAAGCTACGTGACTTTTGTACTAGTATTATTTATAAATATTGCGATAATTATCGCTTAGCCGCAAGTATTTACTAGGGACAGGCCTTCTAAACTAAGAAAAGATAAGTTTTTAAATCATAAAGGCTAAAGTTCTTTGTCAAAGAATCAGCCTTCTTTTTGTTGACCGATCTCATCTTCCAAACACACTTTGCTATAGTTTATATTCTGAGAGTTATAAAATTAAAAACTTCTTTATTTGCCAATCTGATGGCCAGTATTCTAAGCTCTGTATGCGGTGCAGGAGGTGTAAAAATCACCTGTCCTTGATCGTCCTTGTAATCTTCATAGGCTTGTGAGAGGAGGCAGAAGCTCACGCAGCAGACAGTCATCAGGGGAAATCCCTTAGATCAAGCCAGCTCCATAACAACTTCTGCCAGACGGACTTCTAATCTCCTGCTCTCCTGCCCATATTTCGATGGACAGCGTCAAGTATTTGTTTTGATTCTGCTTTAAAATCACTTTTAGATAAGCATAAGGGCACGCCGGTGAAGTAATCCTCAAAGATGAGTTCCTTTACCCCCTCGTAATCTTTAGACATCATGGTGCGGATGTGGATGCCATTGTCTTTTGTGTTTGCTGCCATCTTGGAGGGTTTCTGGCTAAGAACTGAAGATAGGCAAGTGCTTATTAACAATTCTGTCTGATTTTGTACCAACTGATTAGATAAGTAATTAGCGAGAGGGATAATGAACCTTAAGATTAGATCAAGATTTGCTTATGCCTTTTTTTATGCCATTTTTTTGGCATAATAAAAAGCTTCTCATAAAATAATATTGACGGGGATTTTTTGTATAGAAATATAATGATATTTCAGTGCATACTTTCAAGAAGTATTTATTAATAATAAAATAGGAGTAAGGGACTATGTGTGAGCTATAAAAATAACCCATTGGATTGTGAATTAAATAAATAATAATGCTCTCTGACCCCCCTGATAGTTTAGTAATAAAACTAAGCTGGCGTGAGGCCATTAAACAATTGCAATCTCGGAGTTCGCCACAGCAGTTGCAGGCTAATCAGCATTTAAATGCCCTCGAGGTTAGGTTCACTGTTTATTGGCAACACAAGGCAAGGCTCGACGAGGGATGTTTAAGAAGTTTTCCTCGGATTTAAGCTTGGCTTATACCACATACAGCTGACTCAACCCCTCTAACCGATGATGATGAGTAAAGAATCTGGGTTTATGTGTTTATTTCCACATCGGACAAACACTCCGGTAATGGTTATGGAATTTTTCTTGTTTTTCTAGCCTGGCCAATTGATTCCGGAGATCAATGCTAAGTGCTGTAATTAAAGACAAAACTCCATAGGAAAACGAACGATGTTTCTATCGCTCGTTGGGTGTTCTTTTGCTTTGTTGATTTAGCACTCGGGATTTTTGTTTTCGCGGCGCTTGCCGTACACTCCGGTGGCAGCAACAACTATATATATTTTGTGGCAAAGTGGATCTATAGATAAAATGCAAATTCCCGTTAATTGAATGCCAAACAAAAGCGCAGTGGCAGCCGCAACATCAACGGGGGTGGCAAGGGGGGTGCCGGCTGCCGACTACCGCAACGAGAGTCCGCTCTGGCGGGATGAGTGTTTGAAAAATCAATTAGCAACATAAAATGCTTTTTGGGCTTTAAAGCCGTACCTGGGTTAGTTTCTGTAACCGTGGCTTCTTCTCCGCTTCTCTCTTTTCTCCCGCTAAAAGAGAGCAAATCCCAATTCTGCAAAAAAAAAAAAAAAAACAAAAGGGAGAGGAAAAGCATAGGAAAAGCAGTGGAAAAACCGCAGCTGCTGCTTTAAATTTATGCCAACGCGGCATTAGAAGCATGGCTTGTGGTTAAATGGGCAGGGGTGGTGGACCCGAATTTAGGAGGTTGAGCATATCGGAGGGGGATTTTTTAGCCATATTGACTAGGTATTGGTAGCACATACAGTTTCATGAAAAAATAGCATCTCTATTTTAGAATATTTTAATAAAAATTCAGTTTTGACATGTTTTAAAATCTGAAATGCACTTTTCTTCAATCAGTTAATTAATTTCTTGGCTACCCGAAGTTGTATATCTTAAATTTAGGTATTATCACAATGCAAAAAACTTCTTAAATGACAAAATAAACATAGAAAATTAGGTTTAATAAGGAATAGTTTAAATGTAATAAATAATATTAGAAAAATCCTATTCTCTTTTTAAGAATTTTGGAAAATAAATAAACCTTTGATAATAGTTTTATTTTTTTGTTTATGAATATCAATATGTACTATATGTTAGCTGAAAAAGTAGGAATGATATAACAATATCATGTTAATTTTTCCCAGTGCACATACATATGTGTGTAGCAGAATGCAAGAAATCAAGGCTTTAGTTTCGGCGGTCGCAACGAAAAATGGCGGAGCGTTTTATGAATATTTATAACACAATGGAGCATGAAAAAGTTCGTTTTGTGAAAAAGGACGGGCAAAAGGACGAGGCGGTTGACCCAGTGGGGGTGGCATGAATACATGAATGAAAGTAACCGCTGAGGTTCAAGCGTCTGTTATCGATACCGATTGACAGGAATGGGGGTGGGGTTGCCCTCAGAGGAGCATCAAAATGTCATATAAAAGGAAACAAAATCGAGATGGTTGTAGAATTTAGGATTTAGAATATGCCGTCCGAGTTGTTCTATATAAAATAACAGGTATCATATCTTTCCTTTATACCTAACATAGGTTAATAATGTAATTGTAATGTAATATCATATTTAAAATATGATTAAACTACTATTAAATTAATCCATTTACTATTTTCCTATACAACGCCTCTGGTTTCTGGCAGCTTATTCCAAAAACCCCTCGACTTACAATGCAAACGAAAACGCCAAAGAAGCAGGAGCAGTAACTCCCCACATTTACTTCCTGTTCATTTTATCCTCACATTTAGATTGGCAATAAATTAATACTTGAACATGGAAAGTTGTGACATTAGAAGGGATGCCAGGCAGTGACATACTTTTGGGAGATATTTAATTTGGCTAAAATGCCAATTGAAGAAGAGAATCCCATGTAACGCGCTCAAAGCCCCTTGGCATTTCCACATCAACTCTACACATATTGCGCATACGCAGGGTGGGCGGTGACAATAATAAGCGAGCTCATTGAAAAGAAATTTACAGCAAAAGTTTAAATTAAAAATTGTGCAAAACTCGAAAAAGGAGGGCGGGGAAAACTATTCAAATATTGATTGCAGATTGCAGGAAAGCGATGGCAAGGGGAATCCCCCGACTATGAGCACGTGCTGGCGCCATCTAGTGGTCGCTGCATGCAAATTGCCAAATCAGTGCGTGACTTGTAAAATTTGAACAAAAAAATCCGCGAACAAAAAATGCAAAGCAAACTGTTAGTTATGACAAAGCCAACTTAACTAGCGGTTATTTAGGTTTGTTTTTTTCCCCTTTTTCGTTGTCGGAAAATGTTTAACTGGCACGCACGTGTAACGCCCCACAATGGGACGGTGAAAAAGAGGTGGCCCAATCTTTAAGCGCCACTCAATTACCGAGTTTACAGAATGCCCCGGCTAATGGTCAGCTCATTTGCCACGCTCCCGCCCCGAACTCATTCATGAATCTCTCACATTTAATGGCCTTTAACCAACAGCAACTCTTTTTCTTTAGAGCAGCAGCTCCCTCCTGGCTCTGTGCTACCTTTTTTGCCGCCAATTTGAGCAGCAACTGTCAAAGCCAAAGACTAACAAGGGACCATAGAGAAAGTATAGTCATATGTGCAATATAGTGTATCCATTCATGACAGCCCTCTGCCCCATATTTTACATTCTCCTCAACCCAAAAGCAACTTCACATCGCTTGACTGCTTTTGTCCACTTTACCATTTTTGTAGCCCAACATCTAAGATGCCTTTTAAATGATGTTTTTCAGTCACTGAAAGAAGTTGATTTCAAGAAAACATTTGGTTTGGATAGGTAGATGAGTCTTCCTACTAAAGATAAAATCCTTAACAAAATAGGAACTCTTTTAGAATTTCTAGGAATAGGAAGTTAAAGGGAACAATAAGTTATTGGTTATAGAATATCATTTTTGCATATTTTCATAAGCCAAAGGGTAGCATTTGGGAACATTTTCAGGCCTCATTATTCTTATCCATTAATATTCCTAAATAGGAAAATTTCTGCCGAAACACTTGACTTAATGTACATTTTATTATCAACAGACTTCAATTTTTTTCCAGTGCTAACATTGTATAAACAATTTCCCTGCAAGTCAAACGCTGTATCTATCTTGAATTTATATTTCAAGTGCAGAAAGTGGGCCAAACTAACATTTCCATCGATTTCCTTTGGTGCGAGTGTCAAAACTTTTTGGTCAGTTCAGGGAGTTTATTGGTTGGCTTCTTGGCCTGGTCAATATGTGGCACGGCCAGAGGAGTCGGGGGGTTGGGTTGAGGGGTTTCCATAAAACCTAATCGATTCGGACACTTTACAACATGTTTATCACAAGTATTTGACCAACAAAAAATATTTCTATCAATTGCTGGAAAGCAAACAAAAAGGGGGAAAGCTTAGCAAGGAATAAGAAAAGGCAACAAATGTGGGTGGAGTTGTAAAGAAAATATTATGGGGAAAATGCAGAGAATGGAAAGCAGCTTAAGCAGTTTAAGCACCTTATTTGTTGACTGGAATCTGTTATTAGGTTAAGTGCAGATTATTTTCTATTGATGGCTGTCAAAGCAGTTTGCATAGCAATTTAATTGCGTTGAAAGAAACAAGAAATTTAATTAAATTCGCTAAGAAATGGTTCATTAAAATGCAAGTAGGGAGAATTTACTTTAGTTTGCCATTTGATTATAATGAAAAATTGAATTATTTTCTATAATTAATGTTTTGAGATAATATTAAAATAGTTTTGAAAGAATTTCTAGTAGTTAGTAGTTATGAAAAATATTCTTATTTATCACCAAGAAACGTTGCTTCTTATAGCTCATTGCACTAAGTTAAGACCCATATTTTTTGCTGCAACTCCCAGAATCCTTCCGAATCCTTTCATCCCATTTCATCTGCCCCAGCTGAACATTTTAGCATTTAAAATTTATGTCAAATTAGCGAGCGCCTCAATGACAAATGCGCGGGCAATAGAAAAGGCCGCGAAGAATGCAATTTTTACAAGCCAGACCCGAGTCGAGCAAACCAACTTCCTTCCTAAAAACCACTTCAGAGAAGCATCATATCCACCACCACCCCCCTAGAAACCACCACTTGCCACAGGCCAACGGAAATTAGTTCAACGGCACTCACAGCGGCGGCAGTTAAACGTCGCCTAAGACGGGAGTGCAAGCAACTCATCCTGGGATCTCTTAGGGATGTGAAAACGAATTCTTGATAGTCAATAGTATTTGAAATTGTTAGAAAATGTATAAATATATTAAACAAATATTTCTATATGTATAAAATTATCATTTGTGAATACCAAATACCTTTTGATTTTCGTTTTGAAGTGAAATCGAAATTAACAATTTTCTCTTGCTAATTTATCGATCTTATTGACAAAATTAAACTGATATCATAGAATAAATCTTCTCGATTTAAGACTGATAAATCAAATCGTATTTTTCTTGGCCAGTAACATCGCTAGGATCTCTCTAGGACACCCATCCCCTTCCCTAAACTGCAGACACTTGTTTTTTATAGCTGCAAGGCGGCGGTGGCGTGGGAGGCGCGCGCGGACATTTGAAGATGATGTAGTGCGGACATAAACATAAATAATGGCAATGCGCAGTTATTACTTTTCTTGGTCTTGGTCTTGGTCTTGGTCTTGTTCTTGGTCCTGGCTCTGCTCGTCGTCCTGCTGTACGTCCTTGGGCTGTGATGCTTACATAAAAATTAAATGTAAGTACGAGGAGGAGATGGAGGATGAGCAACGGCCAGGCCGTCTTTTGCTGGTCTCTATCCTGCTCTTTTAATTGCATTCTGACTGCCGCATCAAATGGCAACCGCTATCCTAATGGGTTAATTGGGCTTAAGGCAAGGATCCTTCGTCCTTCGAGCTGAGCTCCTTCTTGCTGCTTACAGCTTTCTGCTGGTGATTTATCTCCGCTGGCAAATTGACAAACGATTCGCGCTTAATGGAAAAAGTTACTCATACGCCATGGATTACGGCGCTGCGCATTATTAATATTCATTTCAGAGCGCATAATTTGCACATACATCAAGGACATGGGAGTAATAAAAGAAAGAAATGGCCATGATTTGGCAAAAGCTGCCTACGATCCTCGCCAGGGGAGAATGCAGATTGCATGTCCTGGCAACAGGATGCAAGCGCCCCAGTCATGCATTAACAAACAACCTCATCCCCTTTCCAGCAATCCGGGCAAAGAGCTCCGCCGAAAACATAAACAATAAACAGAGAGAGAGAGCTCAAATGTAGGCGGCTTGGGCAGGAGGAGGCAGTGGGGGCGGAGAAGCCTCAAGGAGTAACGCACTCCGCTAATGCACCAAAAACTGCATCCACTTCTCTTGGCCGTCTCCCTATCCGCGCCTCCCCGCAGTTACTTAACCATATTTCTCATTGTTGTTGAGACGTTGCAGGTGTTTGCTGAAGCATATCAAAAATATATATACGACGACGACGACTTTGCCCAGAACCCCAAGACGCTGCCTGGATGTGGTGGCTTTTCGGTTGAGCCAAGCCAACTGGCTGTCTGGGAAAGATGGAGATGCCATGAAAGTCGGGATCCAGTTCGGATCCAAAGACAATGAAGAAAAATAATGATAATGAGTGACTAAACACAGTTCCATTGAGACATAATTATTGTAACTATTATTCTGGGGTATGGCTTTTTTATTAAAATATGTTTAAGAAAAGACTAGGGTTGTTTTGGGAAATTTTAAAAGGAATATAATTCTGAAGAAGTCTTTTGAAAATGCTAGTAAGCAAAGACACAATCTTGAAAGCAACTTAAGTTACATTGTAATAAAGAGGAAAAATATATAAACTTATTAATATACATTGCTAATATTAACGTTATAAAATATTTGCTTTAATAAGAATTTAGAATTTAAGGAATATGCATGAAAGCTTTTTAGATTTTTAAATATTTTGAGCTTTAAAGGCCTAAGTCGTATTTATAGGTTTGTTTATATTTTAGAGATTTTACAGAACAAATATAATAATATGGTTTATGGAATTAATAATTGATATTTCTGCTGAATAATGTGACCATTAAATATCTTTAAGGCATAGTCTTGTGTCTATGTTATGTAACCATAAATAAATGTTTAAACAAATAAATTTCCTTCCCAGGAACTAGTACTAGTTCCCTTTGACTTTCGTTGCACATCTCAGCAGGGAATTGCTGGTTGCCTAAAAGTAGGCAACATTCCATGGCACTTGCCATATGCGGCAGAAGAAAGGCCGTCTGCTGCACACTCTTTCACCCCCTCCTGCTGCTCCGCTGCTCCTCTGCTCCCTTTCCCCTGGCTGGCTGACTTGCCTTAATTATGAGTTACTTTTGTGCAGGCATTTTCTTAGTTGCTCTTACCTGGCAACCACCGCTACCCGCTGCCTGTTTTACGCTTTTCTACCCACCCCTTCCCCTTTGTTGTCCCGTGTGTGCGTTGTTTACTTTTTTTGTGCAGCTTAAATCAACTGAGGCGGGGGGCCAGGTGGGTGGTAGGAGCAGGGAGGCAATTGCTGGGGCCCCTGTGTTTGCCTTTGGGCCACAATGCAGCTGGGGGAAGGGGTTGAAGGAGATTCTTCTACAACAAAGCAGACGAGAATCGCTGGCGGCATTTGCTGCAGCAGCAGGTGCAGGAGGTGCAGGAGGTGCAGGAGTAGGGGTACCCAAGTCTGCGGTTGGGTCACCTAGAGAATGGGGCTGCTTCCAGGGGGCGTCAGCTGCTTATGCTGTGTAATTCCGCGTAAAATGCACAAAGGGACAACCCGTTAGGCTGCCTTGAACCGCAGCGTTTCCACCTGCATGACACCTGCCATTGTTCGCAAAAAGTAGACAATAGGGACAGCCACAAGGCGGTGCGGCTCCCGAAGAAGGCACAATGAGTAGTCCTCGTCCCTAATAAAAATAATAATAATAATAATATATATTTAAAAGGCCTTGCCTCACAATGATTTATTTTGGCTGCCAAAAATTAAGCCGAAAAGTGTCAACATTGCAGAAGCAAGCACAAGTGACCTACTTAGAAACGAGACCAAGCTAACAACAATCACATAAAGCCATAAGAGATTTTATGTATTTAAATATAAATTAGTTGAGACACTATATATATCTACATATATACATATATAAGAAAACTTGATAGATACAAAATTAACAACTGCATTAGATTAATTTTCAAAAAGAAAACGAGTTAATTCAGTTTCAATTAAAAAAGTATAAAAGTATATAATGTATATAAAAATACACTAATAAAGACATTTGCTTATTAAGCTTGAAGTAAAGGAAAGTTTAAAATATGTATATACATAAATAACAAAATTTAAATTTTCCACAAAAGGAGTGCTTTGGTAATTTCACTTTAAATTAATTTGTAAATTACAGGAAATATTATTCACATTAAACACCCAAAACTAAGGCACAAACATATAGATATTTTAAGTTTTTATTTCAATATAATAAATATATTGTAGTTCCCACATTTTCTGACCAAATTTTAAGTGCCAATAAGAGTATGTAATAAATTCCATTTAAGTGTTTATTTATCGCCGCAATAATACAATTGCCAGTTGATGGAGCAACAAAACGCTTTTTGTAGTTTTTAAAATTAAATTAAGCAAACTAAATAAACCGAGAGGCGATAGTGGAAAATGTTCGTACAACAATTTCCCATGCTAATAATTCACTTTTAGTTAATTTCCAATTTCCTTTGAAAGTGTTCTAAATTCGATTTAGTTTTATGGGCCAACGAAACGGCATGATGGAAGAGCTGGAGCTGGTGCTGGAGGAGCTGCCCTTCCAGCTCCATCCTTGGGTGACCGGAAATGCAACAGGAAATCAGTGTGCAGGAACAGTAAATGCTGTTTTGCAGCCACACCCACCGCCTGCACCGCTGGATTTTCACATGCGGCACGTTTTCCCATTGCACATTTTGCGTTGAATAAACTTTGCCGGCAGTTGCGGCGAAAGCGGAGGAAAAGCAACCGAAAAGTCAAAATAAGTCAAGCTGGAAATATTCGCCATTTTCCTTTTCACATTTTCCATTTTGCTCGGTGAAAGGCAAAGAACAGGAACAACTCCGGAGGCCATTCTGTTATTACAGTTGCTGCAATTTCAGCGTCGACGTTTTGCTGCTTTAGCAACAATTACAAGAGCCCGGCCCAGAAGCAGAGTCAGCCAGGAACGTGGCCCAGAGAAGGATGGCGGAAAAATACTCGTGTTCGTTTTGCAGTCAAGAAAAATAGAGGCACCCTGTTGCACGTTTTCCCGGGAAACTGGTAGGAAAGAGGGGAAAGTTCGGTAGCTGGGTCGGCGACTTGCCGCCACTCAAGTGAAGCAACAGTCCGCAATCACAACATGCCAGTTCACTCACACAAGAACACACACCACCACCAGCACCACACAGATGGAAGATGCAGGCACACACAAAGATATCGGACAGATGCACTGAGGGCAAACGGAGGCCATAAAAAAACGGTTTTATAAGCCGAAATTCCTATTTTCCCTAAGCCTAAAAATTCTATGAAATAAAAAAACTTTGGAGATTCACATCAACCATTTTATATACCTTAAAATTTGTTACAGTGTACAGAAAACACACATCTACAGAGACACACACACTCCACGCACATGGACACACTTCACCCACATTTGTCTTCCGGCCATGACAGCGTCAGTAAATTGAAAATGGCGACCAAATGCACAGCGATGGCAAGCGGCAAAGTTTACGAGCAGCGGTAACGTGAGGCGCTGCCACGCCCCCTTTAAGTCCCAGCCGCCCAGCAGGACCTCCCTGTCACTCTCCTTGGCTCTCCGGACTGGGAATATCAACAAGGCAACCTTCAGACGGCTAACAGTTTTCCAATTCCCGCTACACGACGCATCTCATTGCTGGCCAAGAGCGATGCGATGCAATGCAATGGCCATGCGATGGAGATGGCAATGGGATGCAGATGCAGATACTCGCACATTGCCATGTCATGCGGATGTGAGTAGAACGGAAGCGAGCCAGTCGTGTCCACCTCGCTGGCTATTCATGATAGCAGCCAGCGATGGCCATATTCTGGCGGGGATTAATAGTAATTATTGATGTGATGTGCAAATGTTAAAATGGTTAATCTAAGGACAAGACTAGTACTGGATAAGGAATGGATTATTATTCGAAGAGAATTACCTGATATATAGCTAGATAATAAAGTTATATATCTCGTCATTCGCCTACCTAGTAGCCCATCTCTATAATTTCCCCATCTGGCTTGAATGTTTGCCTTGCATATCCTTTGGCCTTTTCCCTAGAGTTGGGCCATTGCCTCCTCATCTCCTCATCCTTTCCTAGTTAATTGTATGCGACCACTCCAGCTCCGGCTTCAGCTCCAGCTGCGCTCCACTGCAACTTCCACACTTCGCGCTCAAACCCATGACTGCCAGCTGCCAGCTGCCAACGGGCGGCAGTTGACATTGATCAGGGCTGACCTTAACGGGGTCGGGGATCAGCCCACCGCTCCGGGAAAGGAGCGGCAGCCAGCTGCTGGTCAGTTAATGCGCTTAAAGCGAGACACAAGGACACAAGGAAGCTCCTGCTCATCATTATGCAGATGGAAACACGGAAGTTTCCCTCAAGGCATGCAAATGGAATGTGAAAAATGCGCCTACGACAAACGTCTAAAGTGCACAGAGAACAAAATATTTTAAAATAAGGCACAGAATTCAATGAACTTGTATATGACTTCAATTTTCGATTAGCAACAAACATTATGGAAACGTTCGAAGTTTAAATTGAAATTTATTAATAATATGTATGATTTCGATTTAGTTTTATTTTAATTTCATGTTTAATAAATATAAATAGCACACTTTTGATTATATTTTTCAATTATAATGTAAATATGTCAAAGATATATACTATATCAAATATAAAATTAAATTAGATTAGATGAGAATTCAATGGAATTCAATTTTGCACTCCTGCTGAGCGGAATTTCGTTGTCTGTGGTTAATTTTTGTTGGTTTGGGGCGGGATGTGCATGATAATGAGTGGTAGAGCATTTTCCCCCCTACTTTTCCTGCGGCCCCGAGTAATTGCGGAAAATGAATTAAAGGCAATTTGCGGCGGAAGAGCGGGTGGCAGGAGAAAGATGCCGTAGAAGATGGGGGGCACAACAACGAACAACGAGATGCCGAGTGAAAGCAAACAACGTAAGCTGCTGCATAGGTGGAAGCAAGGAGTGGATGAGCATAAGGAGGAGCAGGAGAAGGAGCATTGCCAGTTGCCATGATGATGAGGCAATGTTCCAGGAAGCTGGCAAGCAGCAACACCAACACATCGCCCGGAAACAGGATGAGATCCTTGGGAGCAGGAGCAATCGCAGCATGTAAATGCGAAAGGCAGCTCAGCAAAGTGTGTGGGGTGTGTGTGTGTGTGTTGAAATTGCATTTAAAAAGCTAAAAGAAAAGCGGATGCAACAATTTGCCATTGTGCAACTGTCAGGTGAAGCAGACCTCGGGGGCGTGAAGGCACTCCTCCTCCTTGATTTTCCAGCTGCCCCTGTTACCTCTCCCCACCTGTCGGCATCTGTCTTCATGACTTTCCTCAGGCAATTTAAGCGAATTTCGAAGTCACACGAGGAGCACCGCCTTAATGGGATGCTGGCACTGCGAAGTCGAAGGGGGAAGTGGTGGAATTTAATGATGGTAACCCGATGCTATAACTATTTATGTAGACTCCTTGTTGCTGCCAGGAATCGGTATTTCTGGTAACGGAAGGAAACCGAAATTGTAACAAGAAATTGTCAGTTTTCTCGAAGATTTGGTTTCTTTTGGGGAATATTTATATAATGATGATTATATTTTTTTATTATAAGCAGAATTTAAATAAAAATTTATAAGGAGTTTAGCAAAAAGAAAACACTGCAATTAAGACTAATTTATTTATATTTATATGTATCTCCCCTTATTTAAATTAATTGGACTATTGTTTAAAGGTTCCCTTACTACCACCTCCTTTAAAACTATTTTTTTTCCTTGACAGGTTTTTTTGTTTTTAGTTGCGCGTGAAAAAACTGTTGTTGAACACTAATTTGATTTTAATTTGTTTACTTTGTCGTATTGTTATATACGTTTTGTTTGTTGTTCCGTGTTTAATTAAAAATGCATTTGTGAAGCCAGCCTGGGGGGTGATGAGGAGATAAAATGGTATATATAAATATATATATATGCATATCCATACGTAAAGAACAACACTTCATTATGGCAGTTGCAGCAGTGAAGCTCTATAAATTACTACAAAAAAGAAAAAATAACTCAATTACAAAAAACGCCGATACTTGGCTGGACCCTCGCACCCTGAAAAGCGTAATGGAAAACATGCGCTTTCCGTTTCCGCTTTAGCAGTTGATTTTTGCACAAACAACAAACAAACAAATAGTTGCACATGTATCCATATATACATATTTATATATGTTTTTTGTAAACTTTCTACTTCCGCTTCGATTGAGCATTAAATGTGTATAAATTTTCGGCTAAAATAAAGCCGGGCCGAGAGCCAACAACAAAACCTATTAATGTCTAACACATGCAGGCCGATAACGAATACAGGCAGACAGACAATTACAATGGCAAGTCGAATGCAAATAAACAGTAAATTTGCATAATCAATTTGTTTATTGATTCGTATAGTCGAACTATTTTAATTACGTTTGCGCTCAAAATAGGGAAGCTGGCTAAATTTGGCCAAAAGGGGCAAGCAAAATTGGGCAAAAACTCACAACAACAAAAAAAAAAGCCAATCATGGCCGACAAACATTGAAATCATTTCTCCCACTATAAGTTGAATTTTTTTTTGAGTAGAATTTGCATTTGGCAAATGTTTATCAATATTGTTTTCTGGCTTTGAATTAATCAAAAAATCAGCCGATAACACAAAAATATTTTGGGAATAGGTCAATAAGTACCACTTGTAAAAATAAATATGATTATGAAATTCACATAGAATGATTAATAATGTGTAAAATATTTAAAAATTTATTAAGTGGCCTAAATCAGCATTCTAATTAAATGGGTAGGCTTCGAATTAATATATTAAATTTATTGAAATTTAATAAACTCCATTTTACAGGGCATATATAAACAACAACAATTAGCCATATCCGGTGGAGCTGATATCTGTTTCCGCGTATAAAAAACCGAACCATACTTTCTGGCATTCGCATAAATTGCCTTTTAATGGACACCAGAGCAAATGGGAATTGAACGGGCTCGAGCTCGGCTCGGGCTCTTTATGGCTGGATAAACGCTTAAAATGCTAAAAGCCAATTATTTAACAAGTTTTTTGCGAATACGCAAAGGTTAAAAAGCAGTAACCGAAACGGAGGCCAATGAAGCGAAGAAATTACACATTCCGAAAAAAGCAGAACACATTTTGATACGGAAAATAATATATTCAAAATTGTAAATCTGTTAAGCTTAACTGAAATCTTAAATAATTGTAAAAAAAACCACCTTTTTTAATTTGCCATTTATTTATTTCCTAAACACGATCAATTTCTCCAAAAATTCAAGTATGATTTTCCAGCTAAGAGGTTAAGCCCTGACTTTCCAGCAGTATCCTTTTCCGGCTGTCATCGTTGAGAGCAAACTCCATCAGCATCATCGTCAAGTCACAGCCCCAATGACAGACGGGACACTTGTCTCGGACCAGGAACCAGAGGCCGAGAGCAGCCACCAGAACTAATGTCCTCCAGCCTAAGCACTCACCTCGTGTCAGAGACACGCTCTCAGCTGACCAGTGGACCACTGGACCAGTGGAGCACTTGCAGTGGACAGAACCGAGTTGGCAGTCAATCAAGGGAAGCGTTAAAATTTGTTTTTTCCTTTCAGTTTTATTTTTTTTTTTTGTTGGCCGCTCAAAAGCGGCGCAGGAAAATTCGTTAAGTGGCTACGAGTGGGGCATAGAACATATGGGGACATGGGCCGGATGCGGATGCTGGCACAGAGTGTCAACCGCAGAGCAAAGTGCAGTGGCAAGTGTTCCCGAACATAAAAAGTTTTTCGCTGCGGCTGCGGTTTCCTATTCGCTGATTAAATGAAATGAAAAGTTTTGCGCGTCCGCAGAGTAATTGGAATTAGCCAGAGACACTCGCCGAGTGTCCTGGACTCGAGCCTAGGGTCCTGGCATCTCCGAAAGCAATCATAAATTGTATGTGCGATTCGAAAACAAAAACTGGGCCAAGCAAAACGATAATTAAATCACTGTGAATGATGCCAAATAAATCTCACTGATGCTGCTGCTGCTGCTGTTGAATTTCCAGCAACTTTTTGGAAGACAGCCGGCCCCGGCAATAGGAGTGCATCATGGTGGCAGTTGAAAAACTTTGATTAAAATCCTTTTGAAGTGCAAACAAATAGCGCGAGACAAAAGTATCTGCATTTGGGAGGTGGATGTGGAAGTGGAAGAGGAGGTGGAGGCGACGACTGCCTGGCGTAAGGAGATTTAGCACGAGACGAGAGTCAATGTGTGTCCGCACTTTTTGAAGGCTAAGCCAAGAGCACACGAACTCCAACATTTGCATTTCGCCCGCTTCTCCTTTGGTATCCATTACAAAACAAGGATGGGTGGGTATATGCGACTGTGCTTATTATTTACATTTATATTCATTTTTATCAGCGTTTTTATTTGCCAGAATCTTAAGGCAGAGCTTTGGAACTTAAACAACTCAGAACAAAACAACTTAACTAAGTCTGCTGTTTTCCTTAGGACAAGATATTTTTGTGTTTCTGGTAAGTCGTGGCTTAACTTACAGGACCCAAAGTCTTCAAGAAAATGTTTCCTTCAAAGATTTAAGAAATTATTGAATACAAAAAAAAAAACATTATTCCAAAATGGTAAGAAACTTGTTTCTGTTTTATCCTTTTAAACTCTGTTCAAGTCCTGATTCCCTGGGTACTCAATTAGTCGAGATCTTCCTTTGATTTCCTTCCTGCATCCTTCCTTTTAGCTGTTGCTGCTTTTTCTGTATTGTTGTCGTTGTTACCCGAATAATTTTTTGTTGCTCGCCTTGCTCGCTAAGCTTCACTAAATCCTTCTGTCGCGACAAAACCCAACCCGGCAGGAGTAGCAGCAGCAGCAGCAACAAAAAGAACAGGAACTGCTGGCCACAGCAGCGCTAGCACCAACATAAAAGGGAAGGGGGCCGAGGGGGAGGAGCCTAGCAACAACAACAACAACTATTGTGGCACTAACAACAGCAACAACAGCCGCAGAGGTTAGACCAAAGCGGGCGTGGCAGCGGGAGGGGGCAGCTTTGAAGATGGAGAAGAAGAGGAGCTACCATGACGACGCCGGCGACAATGCAATAACTCATGTGCAGTAGTTGTTGCTGCCATTGCTGTTGCTGGGATGTTGGTCATGATGACACTTTGGTTGTTGCTCCCAGCTCAAAATCTCCACCGAAACCCACTATTCCGTCCCGCCCCCCCCCCCCCCCAACGTCCTGCTGCTGCTGCTGCTCCTGCCCGGCGCTTTGTGCTTTGGCAGAAAGTTTTGTTTGATAGTCCCACAATTGCAAAAGTTGGCCACATTCTTTGAGCTGTGAGCCCGGGATCTGGCTTAAATGCATTTTAAGTTGCATCAACTTTAATAAAGCGCCACATGTGAGGCTTGTTTACTGCTGTTTTGGCTCTATCCAGGATGTTGATGCTGATACTGCTGCTGCTGTTACTGTTGCTGCAGTTGCGGTGTTATTGTAGTTAAGTGCACTTGAGAGCGCTTTAAAGTTGGAGGCCAAGCGATAAGGACACGCAACTTGCACTCGATGCGAAGTCATCCCTCGCCACTCCGTCTCATCTCAGGCAGCCTCCAGCATTCTCTTCCCAAAAAGATCCACATTCCCAGTGCTGCTTTTGTACACCGTGACGTATGCGCAACGTTGGGTTTCACTGGCGGTTTATCATACGTATACGCACCGTTGCCGAGGCGGGGAGTGTGTGTGTGCTGGCGAAAGAGTTTCCAAGTCGTCATCGTCATCGCATCATCATGATGATGCTCCAGCGGCAACTTGAAGGTCGTCTAAGTAAGTTCCCGGAGTCTGTCAAAAAGCATTCTAAAGATTTTTCGTCTCCCAAGGGGTTCAAGAATTTCAGCCTTTCAAGAGACAAAAAAAGTGATAAGGCTCTTGGGGGAGTTATCATACAAGTTTTTTTTTCTGTCTTGGTTTTTAGACGGAACAAATAACTCCATGTTGGCAAAGAGGTAGGGAGTGTAGGAATTGTGGCAGCCAAGAAAGGAAATAAAAAGTATTCTTCTTTTGGGAAGATGCTGCAACTACAAAAGATTGTTTCAAGGGAATCAAGTCAGGGAGAAGCTTGACTTTAAAAGTAATTTTTAAGACAAATTATTACAGAATAATTATTAAGTATTAAATTATTATTCAGAATCTACGCCCTGACCTCCTCCATCATTGAAATTTCTTTATTTGAAGAACTCCGCACTCCGACACCATCCATCATGTGTCATTGGACGACAAATGCGTGTGGTTGAGGCTGACTTTGTTCGCAAGTTGAAGAGGTTAAGAATGAAGTATTCCCACCACATGACCTTTCTCTTACACCCTACATCCACCCCACCCCTCCCTTGCAACCATTCAACCCTTCAAGCCATTTCAATGCGTGACACTTGAGGGAAACGGAGGAGAAATGGTGAAGGAGCCTCAGTCGAGTGTCTAAATGTCACGTTTAAATTTATGTTGCAACAACAATAACAATGGCACACACACATACACACAGGGGGAGGGAATAAAAAAAGTAAGGGAACCCTTCGAAAAAAAATATGCAGCGTAAACAAAAACAGTTATGACAACAATAGAAACAACAAACAGCCAAGAACTATGACAACTCGACAACAGCAACAGCAACAAATGGCAGCAACAACAATTACTGACACAGCACAGAAGGCGAAATGCTGCCGTGTGTCACCGGGACTATGGGCGCCCAGGGGTTAAGGGGAGCCGAATGAGATGCGGGTGCAACTGTCACCAAAACAATGTTAACCAAAATGGCAGAAAAAAAAAGGATCCAATTCTACTGGATGGCTGAAACACAAAAAAAATAAACAAAACATTTCGAGAAAAAGATGAAAACTAACAAAAACAAAAAAAAAAAAAAAAACACAAAAAATGATTGGAATACATTAGAAATTGTCTGTCTCCATTGTTTTTGGGGTTCATGGGGAAACGTTAGACGAATGCAAATGGAAAAAGAGTTTACAATATGAGGGGAGGGGCACAGAATATGCAAACGAACAATAAATCCCCTCTATGAGGTTCCAGTTTTTTAGTCAATTTTCATTTACTTTTTGCTAAGAAAGGCAGCTTATAAAATGGTGTAATTCTGCGGAGAGTTGCAAATGATTTAATAATTATATAAAACTTCGATTTTGACTTTGAGTGAAGACTATTTTAAAATGAATTAATCAAAATGTATATACAATTAATTAAATGAAATAACAAACATTTAATTCCCTTTCATTTAACACAAAAGTTTACTTGAATATTAAATAACTAAACTAACTTTAACTTCTTGAGTGCTTCAACTCTAAAAATCCTACTTGTAATCACTTAAATTTCGTTAAGATAAATTCACTCCAACTCTCCCGACCGCAAATGCAATTTTCAGAGCATTTTCCCAGATTCTGAAAACTAAATGTTCGCCGGAAAAATAACATATTTAGCCATTTCTGGGGAAAGCAAAAACTTTTCTGCCCCCGAATTCGTATCAAATTTCGTGTGCTACTACTGCTACGGAAATTTCCGAGAATATTTCTTAATTTTGCAACAATTTTCCGCACAATTGCGCTTTCGGTTGCTGGCATAAGCATTAAATGTCCGGCATTTCCATGAGGGGATGCCCTCCCTACCCACCACAGCCATTAGCCTTATGTTTATATCATTAACAAAGTTATTTGGAACTCAACTACTCTAATTATTTTTACGTTTCTTCTGCGGCTTCTAGAGCGAAGGGGTAGACAGGGAGCAGGGTAAGGGAAAATCATTTCATTGTGGAAAAATTCCGGGGAAAGCGGAGATCCACGAGTGCGTTTTACATGAGAATGCTGTCTTAACATGGCCAAAAACAACACCAGCAGCAGCAGCAACATGGCGTTGTGTGGTCTGATTCTGATTCTGTTTCTGGGGTTCTTTCATTATTATTATTTGCATTATTTTTTCCTGTTTTTCTTATTTTTTTTTTGCTGTTTTGTAGCTTTTTTTATGATTTTCTCCATTGCCAGCGCCCTTGTGGCTGAGCTTGCGATTCAGCTGCGCATTGTTGGTGGCATATTATTTTGCACGCTCGTTGCCATTGCCATACCGACACACAACTGCAACTAGAATGGCAGACCGCAATGAAAAAAAATGTTTTCATATTTATTTGCCGCCTGCCACCCAGTTTTCCGCCGCCCATCCTCATCGCTCCCACCCCCCACAGGACTCGCATAACTCTACTCAAGTATGCAACTTTATCATTTTGATTTAAATGTTTTGCCGCTGCTCTTGTCTGCCGCTCTGTGACATGCATGTGGCTCCTCCGAACTCGAACCCGGACTCTGAGCTCCCAACTCCCAGCTCCCAGCTCCTAGCTCGGTGAATAGGCGACAAGCAGTAAAAATTGCATTGTTGTTTAGGTTTGCCAGCTTATTCAGCGCGGCGTTTGCGTGATTTTATGAAAAGATTGTTTTCCCCTCTGGTCTCTGTTTTGGTGTTTTTGTTTTGTTTCTGTGAGAGTATTGTAAATAAAACAAAAAATAGAGAGGAGAATTATAAATGGCCGAGCAAAGCCAAAGTGAATTATATGGCTAAGCAACGGAGACAAAATGTGAAGCCACTTGATGAACTATGACACACGGACGACTAGGAAACGAAGGCTGTTCTGGCTGCCTTTGTTGATATTTTCCTTACGAATTATATATTTTCTTTTTAATTGTACAAAAATATTAGAGTTTAATTGCAGCAATGAAGCATGACAAAGTTATATTCTTGGCAAAGCAAGAATGTATGTGTTATGCTTGCTTCAATTCGCAATTTAATTGATTTATGCTTAAATAAATTTTAATTGTTATTTTTAGAGAAAGGGTTGTAATTGAATTTATGGCAAATACAGTAGGGAAATTGATATGCTTTAAAAATAAAGGTAGATTCCTCAAAATCAATTAAGTTTAACACATATTGTAGTGATCATTTCAGCAAATATATAAAAAACAATTGTTAAAATGCACATTTGATAAAAACAAGTGTCACAAAGTATTAAAAAGCGTATAGCATATACCATTAAACACAATCCCTTTTAAATGGAATTCCTTTTTAAAAACTGACTCTGACATTTGTGCACACACTAATTGGCTTGGATCTCGGCCTTTTGACATTGTATAAATTAAGGGAATTTTGCGAATAAAACCCAGGGGAGCCCTCCCCCCAACATCGTCTGCCCTTCGTGCATCAGTGTGAAGTGCAGAAATTAATTTAATTAAGTAATTTCACATGTCATTCCGCATATAATTTATGGTTTGCTTATATTTTGAGTTAATTTGAACATTTTTTCTCCATTCATTTTATTGCATTTCCATTTTCGCCTGTCACACGCGCTTGTTTGTGCGAGTTTTTCAAATTGTTTTGATGCTCCGCCGGTCCAGAGTGTATGAATGTGGAAAATTCTTGCCGTCAACAACAATTTTTTCCCTCTGGTTTGGTTTGCTTTTGTTTCTTCCATTTCCCTCCCGTTGCCTTCTTTTTTTCCGCACTTTCAGCCAGCGGAGGAATACATGTTTGCAATATTAATTTGCGAAAATAAAACCAAGCGAAAATGTTTATATTTTTGTTAGATATAATGCCGAGGAGATTTTAAATGAGATTGAACTAATAAAGTAAACTAATTAAAGGCAGCGGTTAATTATGAGCGGTGAAAGGTGAGGGAGTTTGATAAATTGTACAAAAGTTAAGCAATTTATGAATACATTTTTTTTATTAGAAAAAATATTCTATAAAATTGTTATGATTAATATTAACTGAATTCCTTGATTCGCTTTTTTCATGATTCGCATTTAAATTCTTTTAGCACACATTAACATAACATATTTTTAAATTAAACATTAGAGTGAGAAATGAATAAAAATCATGATAACTTCCATTAGCTAACTCAACTAAAGCCCTTGTAATATGCATTAAAATGGCACTTCTGCATTAATTGACCAAATTTCTAGAGCCTGAGGGGATTTACTCTGAAGTTGATCCATTTTATTTGGAGATTATCCAAGTGTTGAAAATATCCGTATCCTGTGAAAATATCCGACAAGGAGCCCCTGGCAATAATAATGAAATAGGAGCAATGCGCCCATTCAAGTGATTAGCTTGGCAATAACAAGTTTACTTGTTAGTTAGCCGCCGCCTCATGGATGTCAGCAGTTTTTGGACCCTTAACCCCTTTGGTTCTTTTGCTCCTTAAGCCCCGCTCTGCCTACATCCTAGACCTCACTCTGTGCGGACATAAATTTCAACTCATTTATCCGGAAATGGGCGTACTGCCAAAGTGAGCAGCAAACAAACAAAATGAGTGGCCATTTAGTTTAGTCTGGAGCTTAGTAGTAGCAGCAGAAGGACCCGGACGACCCCCATGCCGAGATGTCAGCATTGTTTACTGCCAGACAACTTTGTCAGCCAAACTGTCTGCTCTATCAGTCAGTGAGGAGTACTTTATGCAATTAACTAATTCGATGTGCCATGTTTTTGTTGCCAAAGCCCTCTTGCTGTTACCTCGAAAAAGCTAGGAAATCAAGGGAGTTTCAGGAAGGCTTTAGTCTTGGGATACGACTATGGAATATCCTTGCAGCAGATCCTAGTTCAAGTCGCACAAATCCTTGCATACTTTTCAGCTTTTATCTGCTCCTTGTGAGGGAAATAATTGGATGATCAAAAGAATGAGTCCTGTTATAATTTAAATTTTCCATGAAAATAAAATATATTAATTTCTATCGGAATTCTAAAAATTTAATATGTTTTGTACAGTTTTAATGATAGCTTTTAATGATTTCCCCGTTTTCGGAGACATCATAGCTACCCACTATACCCAAATACCCTATAAGCACCAGGTAAAACAAAAAGGATAAAGGAAAAAGGAAAAGCTGACAAAAAACACTGTCCTTAGAAAACACACAATAAAATTTATGTTGTCAAGGGTCAGGGTTTTCAATCTCTCTCTCTTTCTCTCGGTGTCTCTCTTTGTACATTCAACCGATGCAGCTAAGAGCAGGTTGAATGCCAAATTGAAGGACCCTGTGTCCTTAAGAGCACATTGAATGCAGCCGGAGACAGCAAAAGGGAGCGGAATGCAGTGGCATTGGAACACGCAAGCACTCTTACTGGAAGCGAAGAGCTAGCAGAGCTTCGGGATATCTGCCGAAAGTTGATTCAATTAAAAAAGCAACAAATGGAATGACAAACTACTATGGGCCACCGCTCCCTCTTGGCCCACTCCCCAACCCCTCAGGCAGAGCTCCTCGCCGCCCACTTTTAATTGAAAATGCATTTGCTGGAGTTTTCAGCTGGAGCTCCGGCTTGAGCCATTTGCGAAATTCGCGTTGCATACTTTCAGGCAATGCTTAATTCAAAAAGCAACAAGTACAGGAGCATCGCAAGCGATTTACGCCGAGTGCAGCTCAAGTGTCAAACTAGCGCTTGCATTGGTGTTTTTGGTTGGTGTTGAAGTTTGTAATGGTGTTATTTTGAATTTATATTTGTTTTTTAATAGAGAAATGTATATGATTTAAAAACCTAATTTATATTTTAAGCTAAATCCGATATATATATATAATCCACAGCGATTTCTGTAGTATCCCTAAATATTTCTTCTTAAAAATTTCAATTAAATAATATGTTTTTCTTTTAAGAAAATCCTTCTTAACCATTAAACAAATTATAACAATAATTCTAACCTCCTTTGACACTCCTTCGTTTAAAATTCATGTATATTCCATATTTTCGACATTAATTCTCCCTCCTTAAGGCATTAATTCAATAACCAATTCTGTTCACTCAATTTTGACAGCTTCTCAATGCGCTTAACTTGCCCGCAACTAATCCACTTCACTCCCCGAAGATTACCGACCCGAAATGATAGGCGCCCGTGTCCAGCATTGATGACAGTTGATGATTATTAAAACAAAACCCGAAATTAGGCTGGGAAGGGTGTGAAATGCCTGCAACGGAAATGAGGTTTCGTTCTGATTTACGCAGCCATCAGACGTCGCAGCAGGACAGCCCACTGTCTCCTTCCGCCATGCACCTGCAGTCGAAGGACATTAGGAGCATTGCTGCCGGGTCAGAGCACACAGCGTCTGCGAAGCCTCCCCTTTGGAAACTTGACACGCATATTTAGTGGCAACAACAAACCTAATTACGCATGTCCAAAAGCAACGACCACTGCAGAAATCGAGGGGGAACTGATAATGGGAGTGGGCGTGTGGCGTGTGGGTAACTCAGTACAAATTTTCCACAGAATAACTGAGCATTTATGACCGGGCTTCATAATGGCCCCTGACTTGGACGGGTCTTCACTTCAGCAGGTACGAGAGCATGAGTGTCCGGAGGGGATGCTCCTTGTCTCTGAATCTGCTCGACGGCTGCCTGTGGATTCCTCACTTTGCATTTCGATAAGAATAGCTGAAGTCGGCGCCAAATGAAGTCTAAAGCTAGCGATTGCTGTGGGAAACTGGTTAACCAACTAGTTATTGGCTCTGGACACACAAAAGGATACTAGTTTGAACTGCTAAAACAAGAAAGAAAGTTCGGCACCCCGAAGTAGTTGTAATTTTAATATAAAAAAAAAAATAATAAAAATAAAGCAAAGGAAATAAAAGTAAATAAAGGCAACAGCTGTCCACAAGGAAAATTTGATTCTTGGTGGATCGAATTCCTAGATTTCAAATTAATATTCAAGGGCAAAGGAATAATAGTAAAGTTTTGTCTTACTCAACCTTACAGTTCTTATTGCTGCAGATCCCAATTGCGAATTAGTTTTATGTTTTTATTTTTACGACTTTTCACTACCAGCTTGCTTTTCCGCACATTCAGCTTTGTTTTTCCACGATTTTCTGTTTCAATTTGTATCTGAAATTATAACTATTTTCTGTAATTTTTCCCAGCTAATTATATATAATAAATGCATAATTTTATTTCTAAAAATTCCAGAAAATATCACGCAAGGGTATAAAAAGAAGTAGCTTCATTTAAAGGTATATTTATATCTTTAGAAATGTATAGCTTTAAATGTGCTGCAGAAACCTTAAGTTATTGCATTCTACTATTATCAAATATTTAAGAGACGTACATATTAAATTTAAAATTCCACAGAATAGCCAAAGGAAAGTGAAACCTCGAACATCAACTTTTCGTTTATAGTTTTATCCGATTTTCTGGGTCACATCTCTAAATTCAGAAACTGAAGGCCTTGTTCGCTGCTGACCAAAAGCAGGCCGCCCTTGAGCCAGCAGTTGCAACATTTGTCATGAGCAGGGATTTCTCAACCACCTTCGCATTCCAGATTTCCTGAATTTGTCCCTCGAGCACCGCCCCCGCCCTTGTCCACCATTGGCATCCTTCCGCCTGTCCAGTGGCCAGCCACCCAGGGGGATAATGGCCGAGTTAGTTGGTTGTGCTACGAACAGATTTTATGATTGCATCTGTTCCGCTGCCAGTTGCCAGTTACCAGAATCAGTAGCAGCTACCAGTTACCAGCTACCAATTTGGGGCCGTCCAGATCCCCAGATCCATAAGCTATTCCCTGTGTGAAGCAGTCCCTGAGTCTGGGCTCTGTGTGTTTGTGTTTGTGCATCGGTTGTGGTAGCTAAATTAGCTGCGATTAGGCCTAATAGAGCCTGCAGTGCCTGGATTGCGGATTGCAGATGGATTCCCCACTGCTCACTCGCACCCACTCGGGCAGTTAAAACTGCTGGATTACTTCTGGCGTAGTAGCATCAGCTCAGTGCCGAAATCTTATTTACCAATCAGAACAGATAGATAGATACTAGTGATATTCCTGGGACCGAGCCATTAGAAATGATTAAGTTACCATTCGAGTGCGTTATTCCATTCGGGGGAAAAGTGCCTCTGAGTGGGTTTGATAAATGGTAATGCAGTTAGGCCTTCAAATGAAGATGCATTTCAATGAGGTTTGTTAAACGATGATGGAGTGTACAAGAGTTAAAGGGAGAAATCAGTAAGAAAATCCGGGGTTTTAATCACCCTCAAAAGGGTGTCTAAAACTGGACGCATTTAAACTGAATTAAAAACACCTGTTAGGAGCAATGATTATTTCTTCCCATTTAAACTAGACTCTAGAATAAAGAGTTAAATAAATATATTTCATATACATAAAGCGAAGTAATTTCCATAGAAAATAAAGTTATAACAATCACTTGCTCTGCCGGAAATATGAAATATATTTGCCTGATATCCTAAATACTCGGTTATGCGTCCTTGTTGGTTATCAAATTCTGTAAAATTATCGAATAACATTAGTTGAAACTGAATAATTCACAAGCATCAGCTCCCAAAGCACTCGGCCATTGCTCCTCTCTCTGTTCTATATTTACATATGTAAACAAAATCCGAAAGGGGGGGAATTACAGGAGAACGCTCCAAAAACCGACGTTCATCATGCGGAGTGGATGACCACAGCCACATGAACTGCTGGCCCACATCCGGTAGAAGCTAGGACTAGGGTCACACACCATTGTATTGCCGCCTCCTGACCTCTCCAAGCGCCACCCCTTTTAAACACTTGTCAATCCTATTCATAGTTCTCGCCTGCTGTTGTTCAACAAGGACATGCATAAAATTGACCATGATTTCGTCTGACAAGACATCAACTTGGTCAAAAGGGAGCCGGGACGGAAGGACGTCGGACCAAAGGGCTGAAGGCCGACACATGTCATCAAATTTGTGGGCATCGCCTATGCGCATGCAACAAATTTTAGCTCTGGACAAGAGACGGAGACGGAGATGGAGAATATTTTGACTAACAAAAGGCACTTGAAACAATAATCATCAGCAAAAGGACATTATATTTATAAGGGAATGCATGAATATAAATATATATATTTTTTATTTTAAAATATATTTTTGATAAACAGTTTTAGTTGAACTCAAGGTTGATTTGGGTTTAAACAATATTTACTTTAAATGAATAATTTATGTTTACAATTTTGTTGCTAACTTTAAAACTTCCTTCTTGCAAAACAGATCTCAGTCTTTAACTTCCAATATATTTATTTTCTCTTACAAACTTCTTCCAAGTGCATTTGGAAATGAAAAGCCAGAGGGAGGCAGAAGACGAACCTGAATCCTAAAAATTCCCACAAGCAGCTGGCAAATTAATTACTTAATTAAATTTATTGACTTGCTAAAGTTAATTTGCGTGCCAAGTGGCTGGACATTTCATTCGATTTACCGCAAAGCAATCAGAAATTAAGAGTGTGTGTGTGTGCTAAGCCAAATCAATTTCCGCACACATGCAAAAACACACGGCGGAAAATCCTATTACCAATTGTTTAGGCCAATTGCCAGATATGTGGAAAATGAAGAGCCGCAAATTTCATTCTGACTCTGTCGGTGAATTTTGCATTTGGCAGATGACAATGGGCCAAGTGTTGGTTTAGTTGTTGGCCAGGACGAAATAATGAAATGTTTGTTTGATTGAAAACCCCAACGAATTGATTTTTCACCTCCTGACTAATAACTTTTGAGCCAGAACCGGGGGGGAAAAAAACGGCAACAGAGGATGATGACCAACAGCAAACAAAGGCTGGCAAATATTTGGGGCACACGCACAGGACGGCACACAGGAAATTGTTGCATCGAGTTGGCCATATTATGTAAATCACTGCCACTGACAGCAGCTGCCCGAGGAAGAGCTGCAAAATATTGTGTAACTTTAACTGTGTGCGAAACCCGAAAACCACTTTGGGCCCAACTCATTTGTGGCTAACAAATTTGCATGCATTGACGCATCATCATATGGCCTTCGCCCAGGATATACTATACCATATATCCTTCTCTGCAGTATTTCCCCTCTTTTTCTCTCTTTCCTTCTTTGTCGAGTGTTTGCCACACTGACGGCAACACCAGAGACTTTGACTGCGATTGCAAATCTTTAGCAAATCAATTGAAGTTGCGGCCAGAGCGGGAAGAAGAAGGAGACTGAGCTTCCCTCTCAAAGTGTCGGCTCAAATGTCAATTTGCATGGCCAGGACTGACAGGATATCGATGGGCCCAGTGATAAAACCAAAAACAGGCTGGCTTTTTTGAGCCTTCATTCAAGATTGATTGGAGATTTTTGCGGCTTACAAGGAGAAATTTAGCTTTGGGCGATACTCTGATGTTAAATCACTGAAAATCTTATTTGGAAAGAATGGATATTAGTGTAAATTTCTACTTTTTACCATATAAGATTTTGTAGCCATATTTTGACTTTTTTAAAGACCTCTCAGTGGATTCGTAAACAAAATCTATTCTTCTTCAAAAACCCATAAATGTGATTCCATTTTTTCCCCTCAACCAAACTCCAAACAAATCAAATAAATAAAAAACCCAAACCTAGACCGAATCGTAACCACGAAGTGCAGTCACTCCGCCGATTACATTTCACACAGAGAATTTTGGAGAGCTTTGTGACAACGATCATTTTACAGGCTTTTTCTGCGTGTCAACACTGTGGCTGCCTTTTTTGTGTGGTCTGAGCTGGGGTTTGTTGGCCAAAAGTGTTGCCTCATTAGGCCACCGTACACTGGGAAAAAGCACCACAAACACAGGCACACACTCGCACACACAATGCCTCTCATCCTGGGCCATCGATAGGTATTTTGGGGTCTAATTACAAAACACAAATGCACTATAATTTCAAAACCCAGCTGCTTCCTTATTCCCTTATTTAGCCTCTTGTGCATGATTTTGTAATTTAAACGGTAATCACCTCGCTTCCCGCTCCCCTCACCCCTTTGATTTTAGCCCGACTTTCCCAATGCATACATACATATATCCACCATATGTCAACAGGCAACAAACAAACTTCTGTCAGCAAAATCATGCAAAATGTGAATACCGGGCGAAGGGAACCTACATTGTAGCAGCGGAAAGGGATATTTCGAGTGGATTTGAGGGCTGGAACAATATATCCTCGCCCCCTAAGTCCTAACATCCTCCGCTCCTGGCCTCTCCATGCTGAATGACAGTCCTCGTCGAGCTGCGTGTCATTGAAAGTTTATTGATTCGGATTGAAAAAGCTGACATTTGCACATATTTCACAAATTTTGCGCTTTTTTTATGCGGAGAAAGGGAGATAGATGTGTTCGAGAGTTAATAGTTCAATGAGATATTCATTATTGTCTATAAGCCCTTTTTGATTCCGGCACTGATAAGCCAAAATAATTGGCAATTGACAGGAAGAGCTGAGCAAGAGAAAGGAAGGAGAGCTGGGAAATGCAAAATGTGGCACAAGGGAAATAAATACACAGAAATAAAATATAAACAAGATCATTATTTCCATTTTCAAATCCTACACTTTTTAATATTCAGTTTTTTCCTTTTCCATCCTGCAATTTGCCGCAGCAGAGCAACTCCTGGAAAATATTCTTACTTTTTAAGCAAAAAGCAAGAAAATTGAGAAACGAAATTAAGAAAGAAATCATCTGGGCTATGGAGGAAATGCAATCTGTAAGCGATGCTGCCCGATTGGGTTTGTCTGCTTTCATTACGACCTTGGGCGGAGTTTCCCATTCGGAGACCCCACCCCTTCGATTTTCCCCAGGGCAATCATACAGACCATTTAACTTCAACGACAGTCTGTGGAAAGAAACAGAAGGACAGCCAAGGAGCCGAGTCCTGCCGAGTAGGCACTCTCTCTGGCCAAAGTTCTGTCGCGCTCATTACAATTATATTTGCAAAGTTTTCCTCGCCTTGCCCTCGATTTTCACGCTGCCTTGTGCCCGATTTTCAATTTTCAACTTGTTGCCCTGAAAAAATTCAGCCTGCCTATTTATTATTCATGTGTTTATTTGTTTATCAAAATACTACATTTTTTATGAGGCAAACAAAGGAAGGCAGGCGGCTTGGAAGGGAGATTCCTTCGGGAGCCTGAAAAATTAATATTGTGTAGGTGTCAATGCCGATTGGAAAAAGGCCAAAGGTATTATTTCTGTCTCTCACAATGAAATTGCAATTGAAATGGTTTCCCGTTGACCTCTGAACTTTACAACAGCATCAAAATGTTTTTCATAACTAAAAAGTGGCGGGTGGGGCAAAAACGTCATGCCAAAAGGGCAAGTGCCACTTCTGCAGTTATCTTTTGTTCAGAAATTGATTTGTTTGCGAGTATTTTCCAAAGAAAATCCCTTCGGAAAAGGTTGAAGCTCTGGAAGAGTGTGCAGTATATGTAATTGAACCTTCAAGTGAGATTGTCAAGTTTTGTAATATTTTTGGGGTTTGCTTTTGATTGTTTTGAAATGTTTGAAATGAGAGAATAACTTTTACATAGTCGTGATATTATTTGTCTAATAAATTTGCCTAATAATTTTAATAATTAAAAAACTAAACTAAATATTAGATTTAGACTTATTAGCATTAAAATTCTAGTTTCTTGTTCTATTTTTATCCCCACATCTATACTTATTGTCTTCATATGAGTTGGTCTGTATTAATACTGATGAGAAACTGGTGGCTTCCCTCCGAAACAGCAATATATTCTATAATTATATCCTTAAAACCAGAATTTATTTATTCAGATTATTTTCCTATACATTTTTATAACTAGTTTTTATAACCAGTTTAACGCCAAACAACATTGAAGCGGAAGTTTTATGAAGCTCAGCCGAGTTACTTTCAATAAAAATATATCTGGCCAGGTGGCGCTAACCAAGCTATAAACTTAATTTTTTCGGCATTTATAAATAAAAAATAGTTTATAAAAATAATAATAAAAAAACGTTAAGTCAAATTGCTATATAATAAATAAAAACCACATTTTTACTATCTAAAACCACACTGAAAAATACGAAACTTGGTTTTATAGCAAACTTTCAGTGAAAGTCCTTAGCTTTCACTCATTTTGGGAGTCCTGAACTTTCAAACAGCAAACAGAGCATTTATAAAAGGACCTCAGAAAGACGCCCCCATAATTATAGCTTTAAAATAAATTATGCCATAACTTCATCTCCCCTTTCCAGGCCAAAATGCCAATCGATTAACATTTATAAGCTCAAATTTCTAAACTCACACAATCCATCTGCTGAACGAGGCAATAACTTTGCGCCAAATAATCCCACGCCTGCTGGAACAACAATAACAATTTACGATCATTTGCAGAAAAAACAACTGAATATTTAGGTAGGAATAAGCGAATGCCAAACTCGTTTCAGCTGCAATTTGATGAGAGCCCCAAAAATCAATTCCGGCCAAGAAATCTTTGGCTGAGTCATTCCCAATGGCATCACGAAATGGATAACGCCGACCGAAGGTGTCATCTTCAAGTCGGAGTCTGTGCCAAAGGTCGTCCTTCCTCAGTTCACACGAACAAGAAGAAAAAACAAATGTAAAATAACAAATAACAAATAATAGACGAACAACATTGAAGTTGTCGGAGTTTGGATCCGATCAGCGAAGCGTTTGATAAAGGTTTCTCAGTTTTATGACTCGACCGTTTTGCGCAGGCCTTTGCCTTCTCGTGTCTACGATTACTCGAGTACACAAAAGTCGACCCAATTACCAGTTGTTTGTTCTTAAAGTGAGACGTCAACGTCATCATCTCGGTACTCAGATACTCAGTTACTCAAATACAAAAAGTAACTCCGCTACTCCAGTCATCGCCATGATCATCGCATTTCTGCAGATGGCCAGCCAGAAATCGAGCAACAGCCGCTGACCTTGCCTCCAATCTTACTCCAATTTCGAGGCATAAAAGCGAAAATCAATTCAAATGGTAGCCAACGGAAAACAACAACAAAAGAAAAATAAAGGAAAAACTACGAGCAGCATAAAAACTTGAATGGTAAGTCGGAGCTACGGACCCCATGACGTATGCTTAATGTTCAACAATTGCTGGCGATTTAAAGATAAAGCCTTGCAATATGCTGATCTGTTTTAATGATTTTTTTATGGTTAAGCTAAGATTATCTAGCATAAAAAATATAGGATTTATACTCAGGCTTTATTTGTTTTCAAGCCTTATTTCAAGGAAATCTTGTAACGAGTTTTCAACTATTACTTTGCAGTCGTAAATAAAAAATAAATTGAATAAAATAAATAAATTCCTTGACAAACATTCCATAAACTATACAATACTGCAATTAATTCTGATAAATAAAGAAGGAATTTAACACTCTTTACTACAAATGCATAACTAACCCTGGCAGCCGGACCAAACTTTAGCACTTGGCTGACAAGATTGCTACCTGCTTTTTGGACCAGATTCTGTTGGCCAAAAAGTCTGCCTGTCCATTGGCCATTCGATTCGCTTTAGAGTTCAACAAGCAAGCTCTAAGCGAGTGCCAGAGCTGACCCTGTTCGCACCTCGTTATGCCTCCACTGGCATTTGGCCGAGCTCCTTCATAAGTACCCCGGCATCTATATATCTTTGAAATGCAATCTTTTCTCGCTTTATTCATGGCATTTTCTGTATGAAATTTCCCCCGAAGCGCTGTCTATCATCAGCAGCATCATTGCGAAGGAGAATTGTGAACTTTGCAAGCCGATCAAACGGGGTTCAGATGCCTTTGGCCTTCTAGAGTCAGTAGTGTCTTTATATTTTTGAATGGATCTGCCATTAATTTCAATCATCTCAACAGCACATTTGCCATCGTGCTTGTAATTGGTTTTCCGAGCTGCAGTTAAATTTTTTTCTGTGTGTTTCCCTTGTCACTTTGTAGCTGAATAATTTCGGTAAATATACATCAGCCATTCATCAAATGGCAATTCAATCAATTTTTCTTTGGCATTTTCTAAGAATAGTTACTAATTTTGGTTATAAATAAAAATATAAGTGATAAAGTGACGCTTGAATTGAGGGAATAACACAAAAACTAACTGAAAATTTCTAAAGTTCTTTTTTGGAGTCTGTTCTTTGAAATTTATCCTCGTTTTGGTAAATGCTTAAGTGCAACTTTTTTACTAAATTTTATTTATAATAAGAAAACTCTGTAACTGAACAACTGAAAACTCAAATTTAAATGCAAAATAATCAACTCCATTATCCTCCCAGTGACCTACTTAAACTTGTATGTTTACTTAGGGTATTTCCCTAAGCACTAATTTATTATGCAAAAAAAAAAAAAGAAAACAAAATAAATTGGTAAGCAAAAATTTCAAATAAATGAAGTCACTTGAACGGATGACTGGCAACTAAGTGAATAAGGGAGGAAAAGTATCAATCAACGTTGGCCAACTTGGAGGGACAAATGAACTCAACTAATCCGTCGAGTGACAAAACAATTTCGCAAATTCGCTTTCGGCCGGGGGAATTCTGTTAAATTCGAAGAAGGAGCTTCGCGTTTCGATTACAAAACCCATAGACAATTTGCCACAATTTGTGGCGGAGCGAAACCTTTTAGCCCAGATGATGTGTGGGATTTTGGAGAGCGGAGTGGCCAGGTGGAAGGAAGGGGCGGAGTTGCGCAAAGCCGAGACAAAGACTGGTGATGATAGATCACGGCTCGTTTCTTCTCCTTTATTTTTTTTTTTGGCGGATGTGGCATGTGCCGCCGAGCCATCTCCAGAGGATGTTCTCCTCCTCTTGGAACTTGGTACTTGCTTAGCATATCCATTGTTGATGGCAGCGCCGCGATAATTATCATTCCGCTGCCGTTCTGCCTTTAATTACCTTCCACTTCTGGCTTTTGCATAATTGCATTGTTTGTTGCCGAAATCGTCATTAGAATTTTTATTTGCACAATAATCAAGTTGTTCCAAAGTCATAAAAAAAAGAGAACACACAGCCCGAGCCGCCGAAGTGCATTGTTTTTGTGCAATGGCAGGGAGTTTTTTTTTGTTGTTGTTGCTTTTTCGGCCAACTCCAAACCAGAACAATGAGAACTAAGTGCGTTTATCAAAATGTTTGCGGTCTGTTTGCCAGTATTTTTTGTTTATTCTCTTCCGTTTTTTTGGTCGAGAGGAGGTGGAGAGGATTTCGTTAGCAATTGACAAATGATGCTGGGGATGAGGCATTGCCGGACCAACTGATGAATGAACCCGGTCAGAGAGGATGCAGATGGTCCAGTTGGGCCTTGAACTAGTTGAGTTAGATTAATGCAGGGATAAGTAGGGCTTTTTGTTAATTTATTGATCCAAAGAACTCTGTTTTTGTAATCAAATTAACATTAAATCAAAATGCACTTTAATTTAATAAAGAATCAAGACTGCTCGCATAAAACCCTTATTGATTTCAGCCACAAACAATAAGCACCTTGTGGTTAAAAAGCAATCAGCTAGAGGTCAACGCCAGGCCTGACCCTGATGTAATGGCACCCAGCCAGTAATCCAGTTCTCCACACACACACAAAAGAAGCCCCACCAACCCACCCATTCACCGAGTGGAATTAAAAACCATTTCTAAAATAATTTAATAAATTACGGCATTAGGCTGACAACAGAATGGAAACGGAAAAGCCAAGGGAAAATGCGTTTAGGCAGCAAGTGTCATGGCGAGGCAACGGGAAGCCGACATTTATAAGGCACATAATTACTTGATCATTGTTTTCGTCACGTATTAAATATTTTTTCAACGGCAGCCAGAAAATATGAAACCCAAAGAAGAAGCCGCTGCTGATGATAATGATGATGGATCTGCCCGCCTTCAACCTTCGGACGGGTAAAAGTCAAGGCCGTCGACAACTCAACTCGTGTGAAATCATTGGAAATTGTGCGGAGGCGGTGGAAATGCCTCGACTTGAATCGATTAATTGTAGATTATCGTCTGCCTGCCAATCAATTGGGCAATGGTAGCCCGATTTTCAGAGGGGGAGAGATATAGACATAGCGACCAACGCCTAATGATAATAAGATATTTACGATATTTACAAGAAAACCATAAGGCACCTGCCATTGCCCATTTACAGGGGGACTGGTGCAGTGCAACTGGCGCTGATTAAGGGAATTTCTCACACAATCCACCGCACCGATACGCCGAAACTTGCTCTCGAAACCAAGAAAATCAAGAAAACTAAGCCACGATAGACATTTGGCAACGGCCAGACGATTGTCTGCGCTTTTCTCGAAGGTGAACCAGAATGCCGCCACGTCTCCGGGTCTCGGATCTCGGATCCCAGGTCTTTTCCAGTCCCAGGTCTCTTAGCCTCTAGTCTCGGATCGCAGGTCTGTCGATGTCTGGGCAATTGAAGCGCACCGAGCTCTGAACCGGATTGCCACCGTGCACATCTTTTGAAAGTGAGCGGCTGAGCGGCTCCGATGTGCCACGCTGCGACTTCATCAATTCTAGAGCAAATGAATGTCTCTTGCAATGAAAATTTATTGCAGCATTCGATTTTAATTAGTCTAATTTATGATAATTTTTTGCAAATCGAAATTTAAAGCTGTTAGCCGCCAAACGGAATTGCACAAGCAGCATCCGTTGGGTGTACAAGTTCTGGGAGGGCCCCTTGAAGATGCTATTTTATGGGCTTTAAATAATGTACATAGGTCCTACTTGTAATTATTGTATTAAGAACATATATGGTTACATTTCAGATATGAAAACCTTTTTCTTTAGAAATGTGCTTAAGAATAACAATAGGAATGAGGCAGAGGAATGAGGCAGAGGAATGAGGCAGAGGAATGAGGCAGAGGCAACATTTGTTTATAGAAAAATCAAACACATTACCAAATAATTATACAATAAAATTGCATTTTCATTTAAAAATCTTTATATATATTCTTTGCATTATTATTCTTAGTATTAATACTGATCTATATTATTTTTCTGTAGAAAATCAGACAATAAAAATGTAACAACTACTATAAATCCATCTGGTTTGTGTTTATATTTTCCTACTGAATGTTTATGTCATTTAAATAATTTCTTTTTATTTTCTTTCCTAAACTTCAACCTCCGTTTTACTCTCCGCTATTTCTCCCCCACTTTTCCAATCAATGCCGCATCGAGTTCGTTGCCTAAGTCTTTCGTTTATCCAACGCTAATGAACGAAAATTTCGCACTAAGCGCGCGACAATTAAATGGAATTGCCGTTAAGTTGGCCAAGTGGCATCATCAATAAGCAGAAATTTGCACTAATTTTTTTTTTCGCGGCTTTACGACACAGCCAAGCAAACATCAACAAACCGCGAAAACAAAACAAAACAAAAGAGACTCACTGGCATAGTGGAAAAATAAGACCCGAAAAAAAGATCCCCCGCATTCATGAATGAGAGAATAATACCCGATCGTTCGGATCGTTGAGAGCCCCCACCAGACACGATGATTTAGTTTTCCAGCTTCGGCTGCGGTTGCTCTTTGGCAATTCCACCGATGACGCTGTGGATTTGGCCGCTGGCAGCCTCGCTCATCTGCAGAGAGGGGCCCACGGATCGCGGCCCAGCGAGTGCACTGCTCTTGAGTATAAAACTAAAATTGATGCGAATTTTTTTACAACTTTTGCATCAACTTCAAACGCGGCCACACGTGTTCCTCGGCTCGCATCGCCTTAAAGTGAGTCCCGATCCTAAGACGAGATCCGATCCGGTACGATACGATACCAATGTGTTTTTCTTGTGCGCGGCGGCAAAGTGCGTGGCATTCAAATTGTGCTGCAGAGTTGAGCAATCAATTAGTTCCCATGAGGAGCAACAAGTGCTGGATATAGTCAGAACGAAATGGGAACAATTTAAGGATGAACATTAAGTGTGAAAACATAAGCGGACTAGGAAAATCAGCTAAGAAATCCTTTAAGAGATTTAAGTTTTTGAGAAAAGTACATACTTTTGCTAAGCTTTGTAGATGCAAAGATTTTTGTTTTATACTCAAAGCAGTGCACCCGCTGGGACCTTCTCTGTGAGGTCAAGACATAGTTTGTGGATACAAATTTAACTAAACTTTAAAGGAAAGACAATATTCAAATACAATAGAATTCTTTGAAAGTAAATTAAAACCCCTACTTTTTGTAGGGTAATTAATTTGTTTCTTTATTCAATAAAGGCATTTTTTTTATATTTACTTGACTGATAAAAAATATTTAAAATTTGGTGAGGGAAAAACGTAAACAATATCATATTCCTTTAAAGCTAAAGATTGTATAATCTAGCAATGAATTAATAAAATATTACACTTGTTCCTGTCCATAACTTTATTGGATATTTACTTATTTAATTGTGAAGAAAATTAAGTCAGAGATGGAAAACAAATATATAAATAAATATATAAATATTTAATATAAAAATATGTTATATATAAACATTTATTTATTTATTCATTTTTAAGTCTTTAAAATATCAGTTTTTGATTATAATTTAAGTATAACTTTTTCTTGTAGAACCCACTTTTAAATCTAAATAACTTAAATTCAAATTTCTGACTCAGTGTAAACTTTAAAGCAATACTCTAAAGATTTACATAACTTAAAGTAATAAAAGAATTATAATATGTTGTATATCTTCGAGGTCTTAGTTTTTCATTAAATAAATAAATATCCAAAGAGCATTTAATGATTGTAAAAATGCATCCCAGATGAGCAATAACAATAAAAATACCCAACAAGCTAGCTAGCCTAACGATCAGCTTTACTACATTAAAAGCCAGCTTTAAAGTAATCAAATTATGATGGAACAATGTTGTAAACAAGAATTCTGCGCAATAGCGTTAACCCCGAGAAAACAATTGGAGTTATTATCAATTAAGATCCATTAGAAGCATCCGCTGCCCCGCGAAGAAAAAATAAAAGTGAATGCAATCCTCAGCGGCAGCTGCAACATCGTCGCAGCCACTGCAGCAATACTCGATTGTCCATTAGCAGTTGTGGTTGCCTCCTCTCGCAGCACATAATAGATATGTACATGTACGATAGATATAAAATCAAATTACATGCCGCACACTGGCCCAGAAGGAGAAGATGCAGCTTCCTTTCTAAAATATCAGAAAAACCGAAATGCATTAAGCCCGAAAACAGAAAATTAATATCTTCAACCCACTCGACTCGTTTTCTTTCGATTTTCGTTTTGTATTTTTTAGATAGCAAACAAAAAATCACATTTAAATTACGTATTACCAAAAAAAGAAAAAAATCACAAAACAACAACAGACATCATGGCAGCGAACAAATCACCGCAGCAGCATGAACAGCAGCAGCAGCAGCAGCTTCACAGACAGCAGCAACATCTTCAGTTTCAGTTTTGGTGGAGGAGCCCCTGCCTTCTGATAGTCGTGTTGGGACTGCTCTCGATGCTGGCGGGGAACTGTGTCAATGGGGTAAGTTGGCCAAAGAGGAGTCCTCTTCCCACCGATCGTAATCGTAATAGTAACAATAATCGTAATCCTAATCCTGTATTATACCAAAACCGTCCACACTTGAGGAATATCTTGACTAAGATGGTTTTCAACGATTGAACAAATTTTAAGAAGATCATCCTCGTCTTCAAAAAATATTTTAAGGCCCAAAAGGAACAAGCTAGAAGCTTAAAATATTTTGAACTATTCCATGCCAAAGTAAATTTTAAATGCTTTTCCTTTTAAAGTCAATTTTCCTTAATTTATAAAACTAGTTTATCCAAGTGCACAGAGACCCAGCAACCCCGTTCCCTTTTCCAATTTACCATTTTTATTGCCTGCCATCATGGCAAAAACATCTCTTGTGTAAAAGCCTTTTTATGAGCTTGGGAAATGGCTTATTGAATAATTTGGCGCTGGCAGTATCTAGGCATTGATTTGACAACTTCATTGGCCGTGCCTGGGTATATATCTTTGGTGTATCAATGTGAGCCAGAGACGCCACACAAAAAAGTGTCATCTGAGATAATTTTCGTACATTCATTCCGCATAGAAAGATTGTGCACACCATTTGTCTCTTGTTTGATTGGGATCTCACTCAGGCAGCAACAACAGTGGCGGCAACAACAAACTCCCACGCAAAGTTGCAGCCACAACACTGCAACAACATATAGCAACACCAGCAACAATTACAATTGTTGCCTCAAAAAAATAGATATCCAAAAAAAGAGCTGGCTTTCTGGCTGCTTGCCTGCCTCCGCTGGCCCCTTTCTCCCTTTTGGCCATCTTCCTTTCATGCCGCATGCAATGTTGCAAGTGCAGAAGAGCCAAAAGAAGCTGGCCAAAAGATCTGTTGTTGGGAAAATAAAGAGGGGGACCCAAGGGGGTGTAGCCGACACACGAGGCAGACAACCTGTCTGCCAAAGTGTTAGACAACTTCTCACGTCCCCACCAGAAATGCACACAGCAAGAGCTCCCCCTGGATAGGAGCCGAGGCTCTTTCTAAAAAGGTGTCGTCATGAGTCTTTCTTCCTCTGACTTAGATACACTAACTCAAGGGGGGTTAGCTTACTTTTAGGTTACTTTAAATCTTGCATAAAATCTTGCACTAAATTATCTATAATTTTTCCGGAAGTCCCGATTTAAAGTGTATAGTTTAAAGAGCCGCCTTCCTTGATAAATATTATAATACTTATTAAATTCAAATGAATTTATATTTCGGATATAAAAAACTCATAAAATATAGTGTAAGTAATTAGTGTATAGGGAGACCCAACTAAAAGTGTAAACAACATTCGCTTTTTACCATTCAAGGCACTCTTCCCCGCTGTGTGTTACATTATCAATTAGCCTTGGTTACCCCTCAGACGCTCTCGGCAAACAGAAATAAAAGGAAAATACAGGGAAAATTAACCATTTTCCAGTTGTAACTCTCATGCTGTCTCGTCTGGTTGATATTTAAAGGAAAATGGCCCGGCCAAAGGTTGAGAGTGGAGGGAAATAATTGATGGTGATGGTGCGGGAGGCGAGGCGCATCTTCGGTGGATCCAAGGTACTGGGACTGGGTCTACTTGGCTTTTTGGGTTACTGAGGCAATGGGCGGTTAACATGGTTTGTTGTTTCATTTCTGTGTCCCTTGTGGGGCAGTTGGAAATGTTAAAAAGCCCAGGAAAGCCCAGTTATTAGCGTGAAAATTGCCAGTGATTGAGAAAAGTTAAGCCGAAAAACGAGGCAGTGCAAATGTTGGAAATGCAATTCAAAGTGGAAGCTTGACAATTAACTAGGAAGAGGTTTATGTAATTGGAGAAAATATAGAATTTTTTTTAAATTTTGATTTTAGGAAGAGGACATCATCATTAAATTCCTTGTTATATGGAAATATAAAATCACTTGATGTGACAACTAAACTAATTAAATTCCTATTCATATAAATTAAATAAATAAATATCTCTTGAGCTCCCCGTAAATGACAAATGTTTCCTATGAAAGAAGCCCAACTTAAGAAGGCCTTTCTCAATAATTATGTTTCATTACTCTATATTAATTCCAATCCATTTCTTAAATAAAGAAATTAAACATCTCCTGAGCCCCCCGTAAATCCCTAAGGTTTCCCAAGAAGGTATCCCAAGCTTTTCCCACCCCTTTCAAGCGGCTGAACATTGCCAATCACTTTTGCCACGTCGAAACACCTTCCATTAGCATAAATTCGGCATTAACCTAAATAACCCCCTTAACCCCTTGAAGGCGGCTGGCTGGCTGGCTGGATGCGAGATGCCGCCGAAGGGAGAGAGATTTATTTGAGCGTAACGGCAATGGTGGCGGCAACAATGGGAAACTGCATTTGGATTAGAAATTGAGGCAAGATCAAGATAGATGGTTAGTTGCAACCTGCAACATGAGGCGGGAGCCGATGTATGGATGAGTCTGAGTCTCCATCGACACAAAAGAATCCGAAGGTTTGGATCCCATCTGCTCTCCGCCTTCGATGTGTCGTGTTTTTATTGTTTTATTTGTTGCTCTTTTCGGCTGTTTGGCTTTTTAGCTTTTCGGCTTTTCATGGTTTCGTACGCATGAGATTGACAGTCGGTTGTCACATGGGGCACACACTCGGAGCACACAATTATTTGCAACTGTTGCAAGTGCACAATTTTCAACACTCACTGGTTCTTTTGTTGGTTTCTGCCAGTTTTTCGTGTTGCTGCATTTGCATTTTAAATGTGTCTGTGTGGCAATTGTTTCAAATTGTAATTTGTTATTGTTTAGAGTTCATTTTGTTGTTGGCGCTTGAGCAATGTGTGCCTGCCACATGCCACCCACAATTGAAGGTCGCTCAGCCACTGAGCTGAGATAATTCACACGGAGATCCGCCAAATGGAGTCATAATTTAATTCCATATTTTGTGTGTTGAGAGAATCGCTATTAAATGCATTATAATAATATTTTATATACGAAATGGGGTCAATGGTATTCAGGTTGACTTGAAATAGTTAAATATAGTTGCTTAATAACTTCTCCCTTCTTAGCAAATCGATGGCTATATTGCTGGCGAGGATTACCCCGCCTACGATGCTGTGCCCAAAGGTCTGGCCTTCAACTGTCAGGGTCGCCAGCCGGGCTACTATGCGGACACAGAGACACGTTGTCAGGTGAAGTTGACCCCTTAAATAGCCATAAATATCGCATATATAATGATTGCCATTAAACAGGTGTGGCATTGGTGCCTCCACTCCGGCCACCAGTACTCCTTCCTTTGCCCCAATGGCACTGTCTTCAACCAGGCCGTCCGCGTCTGCGATTGGTGGTCGAATGTAAACTGCGCCGGCTCGGAGCAGCTCTACCAGAACAACGACGAGCTCTATCGCATTCCCGAGAAGCAGTCGTCGTCGAGTGATGTATGATATGAGGCCGATGATGAGTATAAGATTGGGACAGCAACAGCAGCAAACGGAACCACAACACAACAGCGCGGAGGAAGACAGCGGCAATTTCAAAAGCAACAGCATCAGGAGAAACAGCAACAGCAACAGCAGCAGCAGCAGCAGTATCAACTCAACAACAACAACAACAATAGAATCATAGATAGCAGCAACTACAGTAAAATGACCAAAAATAGCTTTAGAGGTAGCATGAGATTTACCACACCAAGTACCAATCCTCAATCGTTGTACTCATCATCACAACAGCAGCAGCAACAGCAACATAAATCTAGTAAAAATAGCGAAAGAAAATCAAAGCCTAGCAGTAGCAGTAAGCCCCATAGACTTAGCCATAGCGATAGGGAAAGTAACCGCAACCAAACTAGATCTAGGAATCGCACTCACAGCAATAGCCCCCAACAAGCCAAGAAAAAGAACCCAAGCAATAGCAACACTATCACCCAAAACCCACAAAACACTTCACGAGGCAAACAGCGCTATAACACTAACAAATTCGAAAACGATGCGGAGCTAAAGGACTACAAGAGCAAGATCAAGAACAAATATAATATCGATTATGACCATTCTTTGGATGAAGAATATGAAATAATCGAGGCCATCGAATGAGTTTTAAATGCAGCTGAGCAAGAAATGCATAAACAAATGTTTGAATTTGTTTTTAAGCAAATTTTCTAAATGCACAAATGACATTTGTCTAAGAAAAAAAATTCCTAAAAACATCTTTAAAATTATCAAATGATATTTTTGTAAATTATAAAATTTTATATTTTGCTCTGTGTACTTTCTTGTACTCTTTGTTCTTGTTGTTGTCACAAAACCCTCAATTTTTGGCGCAAAATTTCTCGTTATGTCTTTTGAATGTTTCCCAAAATTATCTTTTGTATATAATTTGTTAGTTACTAATAACAAAAAAAAAACATTTCTTTCATTGTTAAATATCCACAAACACACCACACCTTTTCATGTTCATTTAAAAAATAAACATCAAAGTAAATAAAATGTTTAAAAATAACATCTTTAAAGTTAACTTACTGCTTGCCAAAAGCAAGCAGTTTAATTATTTACTTTTTAACATTGCCAAGCAGTATAAAGCTTTTTAGATTTAATGATCATGAATCACTATAGTTGTCCCTCTTTCTTTTTTGAGTATTTTTAAAGCTCAACTTGAAAGAGATCAGATGCTAAACATATGTTACAGCTTTCGATCCGAGGGGCAAAATTGTGTTGTGTGCTGCGTCCAAATTTTATTTTGTTTAATTTTATTTCTATTTATTTGATGCTCCTAAAATGTGCCAGCAGCTTGGAATAAACAAGACCGTGAGTATGAACTATTGGGGCTACGATCATCATTGGATTAAGTTCAGTGAAAAGCTAAGCCCTCGGCCTACTAACAACTTTTGGTAAATGTACACAAAAAACGCGCACAAAGTGCTTGCCTAATACACAGAGATATATTAAAGTTGATATATGGAAATTATCCACCTTTTTAAAGATCTTTAATACTCCTCCACAGTATACTATCTTTTATTAAGAACCGTTTTAAAATGAAGTAATTGTTCCTAAAATTGAGTTTATTTTTCTTCTATCTGAATGTACATACATATGTTCATCTTTGTGCATTAACGCATACCACGAAGCTGAATTAAACTTAAATGAGAAGATAAAAACAGACGATTGTTAAGCCAACATGATAAGTTAGCTAACAGCCCTTCACTATTGGCTTTTCATCCACAATAAAGAGTTTAGAAATGGAAATGAAAATTCGTAGGAGGTCGAGCTAAATAGGACTAGTTTTTTATAAAGCCCTTCACTATTGGCTTTTCATCCACAATAAAGAGTTTAGAAATGGAAATGAAAATTCGTAGGAGGTCGAGCTAAATAGGACTAGTTTTTTATAAAGCAGAAGACTAAGTTGAAAGCTTCAGGAAAATGTTCATAATTAGTAACATTTACTATTTTATATTTGAATTTTCGCTAGTCTGTTTGAATTAGTTTATATAAATCAATCAATTAGGTCAATATAGCAGAGACAACATATACATCTATTTTGAATCCGCTAAATGCTAAATTAAATTAAATTTTAAAATTACTTTGAGAACTACATAAACTATTATGAAAGCTAAAAATCAGAATTTTATGTTTTTGATAAAACAATATTTAACCAACAAATTTATATACTTGGAAAACAAATTCATTCCAAGATCTTATAAAAAATAATTCTTGAATTAACAATGTTAATACTTAATATTTGTCGATTAAATATGTTTACTTATCATTTCATTGAATTATTTTTTTCATTTTTAAATAACTTAACAAGGAAGCTGTTAACGCACTTTTTAAAAAGAGAAAAGTGCCGAAGAAACTCCCACTTGGCTTTGTAGGCAAAGCCATGAAAGAGGTGTTGAACTTTTATCTGCCTCCTTTAATCTTTGTTGATGTTAACCCATTACCCTTCCATCAGGGCATTTCCACGCCATCTCCATTCGAAATGAGGGGGAAAAAGTGTTGAGACCGAAATAGAGAAGAAGTAGTTCAAGTTTTGTGTGCCACAGCGGGGAGACTTCATTTCCGCGTACGGCAAAATACGAAATAAATCGTAGGTAATTATATATACCTGTAATATATACAGGTACATACTACACCTACGCAATGCCAGTCGTCGCTCATGCATAAGAAATAAGCCTCTCTGACTACGATGCGGAAATATTGGGGCTTTAAGCAAATGAACTGAAATTGAAATATAAAAACTAAAGCCAAAAACCCAAAAACAAGAAACCTAATTAAAAGTCAATTTCAATTTCAGTCATTAACCGAAAGCGGCACAAACTGTGACACAGTTTTGTATGGCGCTTTTAACCCCCTCCGGTCTTCTCCCCCCTTATCCTTCTCTCGCCCCAAAAGCGAACATTGTAAATCACAAATAGTGTTCATTTTCTCGACTTGACTTGACCATTCACTCTCCGGTCACCCACATTCACGCCGCCGTTCCCCCCAATTTTCGGTTCACGTTTTTTAATGGGTTAGACAACCACGGAGGCCACAACTGGTAACTGGAGTCAAGTTAACACCATTTGCATTATGTAAGAAGCTTAAACAATATTTTTTCTCCTTCCCTCAGCTTTGCCCCTTGGCTGCTGCTTAGTTACGATTTTGGCTGGAAGTGTCCACTAATTAATATGCAACTAAATAATTTACAATGTGACGCGAATTTCATGCAAAATATGAACAGAAATGAGATACGATGCGAGAGGAGGAGGCTGGTGGAGAGAGGGGAAATCGTTGCCAGCAAAACAAGAAATTATTTCATTAACTCGGCTTCATGTGGATGTTGAAATTGTCTTCAATAAATTGCGCAAATTAAATTTATTTGCCAGAAGGGAGGAAGGAAACTGTGATCCGAGTCTGGGGAAACTTAAATGCTCTTAAAATTAAAGGAATTTAAGGAAAATTAAGCATGTGATGAATATACTTCCTAAAAGGAGTGTTATATGATCACTTTTTTATATATAATTTTTACGACAATAAAAATACGTTAATCAAGTCATTTATCCATTGCTTTACTACTTTTCAATACGACTTTTAACTAAATTAAATTTTGAACTAGTGACAGAAATTAATCTCAATATCTTCTATTTATAGAAAGTAACAAAAATTTATGTGTTTTATTTATTTGATTATATATTTGTGTTTGTTTAAAATGAAACCAACGTTAACTGTTCATAGCCAGATTTTAAATCTCAATTAATAGGAGAAAGTGTCCTTTATAGACCCATTTCGACTTCTATGATTATTTATTTATAGATATATCAAAGTTATAATTACAGGAAGACTACTTTTTTAGATTTTAAAACATGTTTAATAGTTTTACCTCAACAAATCCTAGATTGGATAATTATAATTATTTATAGAAACAATTTGCTTAATTGCCAAACTGCTTTGCTTGCTTCGTTTGATTGTAGTAATAGTTGCCTCACGCCGAAACTGATTTTTTTATTGAAAAACCTCGCCGAATAGTGACCAGGGTCCGAGAAAAAAGCAGGGTAACCGAGTCGGCAAAATGTCAGAAGGTCTTTCAAGGTGTCTGGGTCTGGTCTCGCAAAACCGGTAGATCCACGCACCAGCCAAGCGCTCGGAACACATCTCAGCGTCACACTCATCCCCATCGGATGTGGATGTGGAGAGGTGGCTTCTGCGAAATCTTCTTACCCATTTGCACGACCTGTCAAACCGAATCTGGCTGTGGACTCCTCTGACTTTATGCGACAGTTCAACTTCAACATTTGCCATTTTTGCATCAGGAAGATGCACCTCCTCCCTCCCCACCCGAAAATACTTCCCAGTAGCGAAGGCTATCCGCATCTTGCGACTGGTTTTCTTTTTTTGTTTTTGCCACTGCAGTTTGGCTTTTCTGTCCGCTGTCTTATAAATATGTTGCGTCTTTTCGCATGCGTTTTGAAAATTAATGCAAAACATTTCCAGCTCCAACTGAGAGGCGGCTCATTCGAACAGGTCCCCCCAAGATGAAGTTGATTTGTGTGCTTAGTATAATTGCTGCGATTATCAAGTTGCCGAAGAGTCGAGTTTGGCTCTGAATTTGAGCACTGCCTCGTCTCATCTCATCTTAGCTCGTCGTCGTGGGTAAGGTTAAAGTCGGCGGTTTGCGTTTAGCGATTGTCAAGTGTATTCAAAAATACGAGAGATGCAATCTCCGGCCAGGTTTTGACAGTGGTCTGTCTCGAATTGTCGAACTGCTCGCTGATGGATAGCTATGGCTATCCAGTGGCGTGACTATTAAGGGGGGTTTCATAGGTATTTCTTTGAAAAGTTTCCTAATGAAAATATAGGTAAATGGATAGGCTTGATGCACAGGCTGATTGTATTATACCGAATACATTGAAGCTAAACTCGCATATCATATTTGAACTAAAGATATTAAAGCCATTAAACCAATTAATTAATCCTTGTCGAAATATTTGGCAACAGTTCTATGTGTTTGTATTATATATTTAAATTTAAAGTCAAATTTATTACATTTTCAACCTCCAAAATAGTAAATCTATATTTACTCTTCCCATCTCCATTCCCCTTAAAATTTCATTACCCATCCTAAAATAATGCCAAATCTGTGATCCATTTGGATTTGAACTCTTTAAAACTCATAAGTACATCAAAATATACAAATTGATGAACGGTCATTATCAGGGTCATCTGGGAGGTAAAGTGGCATAATTAGTTGACTGATCTCTGATACATTTGAATTTATATTTAAGCTCTCTCCAAATGACAAACATTATGAATTTTTAACAACAAAAATGAAGTGGATTTAGAGATCAGGGTCAGACCGGGAGACAAAGTGGGTGACAGAGGTTACTGCTCTTGGATCAATTTAAAATTTAACCTGTTAAAATTGTTGAACAATATGTAAGGTCAATGTGTCTGCAAAGAAATTTGATGGGTTTATTTTGGGATACATCAAGTTGAATGGCTTAATGGCTTGAGAGTGTAAATTACCTTAGCTTAATTATTGATGGTTTTGTTAATGGTTTCGAGATTAGATATAATTAATAATTAAGCATTTCTTAAGATTTACTTTGGAGTTTATTAATAAAAAATGGATATTAATCTCAATTAGTAAATGCAACAGTTTATTAAGGAAAAAATAATAGCAAAATGCTTTAAATAAATCCTAATAAAAATGTTTAATGTTAGCATCGCAATGAAAAAGGGTATTTGAAGAAATATTTGCATTAGAAATAGTTGTTAAATAAATAAAATAAAATAAAATAAAATAATTGTTATATGTTTTATTTATTACTGTGATATACAGAAGACAATTGGAAATGCTAAGCCTAAAAACACAACCATTTAATAACTTATCTTTTGTCTTCATGCTCGGTTTACCTATTATCGTTTTTTCCCATCTCTGACTCGATCTTAAAATATATTTTATTACAAAATCCCCGGCTAATTCAAGGTTCACCCTGACAAATTCGATCTTGTTTCCCTCTGCCCTCCCATTTGTCTCTTTTTCAATTAAATATTCAATCTGGCCAAAAACCATTTTCTATGCTAATTCGATCGATGGTAATCCGACCTGCCCCAAGAGTCCAATTCGATTTCCATACGATCTCCGAATTCGGTCACACCTCGTGCTCCAGTTTTCGGACCACTTTTTCGCAATCCAATTTGTTCACCCTTTTTACCCGTTCATCTTTTTGTGAGTCTCTAATTAATTTTCAATCAAATTAAAACGAAATTTGTTTTTATGCCCGTGTTTGCAGGGAGCCAAAGCAGATGCCGCGACTTTAGGGGTCTGAAGACAAAAGGCCGAAAGAAAGGCGGAAGGCCCAGAGAAAAGGTGGAAACAAAAGATTGGATGCTCTACACATATTAACATAATTAAGGTGCCTGCCCAATGGCTGGCCATTGAGAGAGATACAAATATCGGGAAAGACACGCACTTTTGTGCCGCGGCCATCAACACCGCTCGCCTCGAATCCAATGCAAATGAGGCGACATCACTCAGCGGCCGAAAGCGAAATGTGCATCGTCAACACGAAAACCTAATGCTGGCAATTGCATAATAGAGCCAACCAAAAACCAAACACGACCTCATTTACAAAATCGCAAAACTTCGATCGACGACAACACACGGGGCTGACTAGCAGACGAACAGGTAAACCTGAGAGGTAACAACTCTGTGGATTAAACAAATATTTTTCCAACATCTTTGGCAAGCAATATACTATTGAAAAGTGTGCCAAAAGACACTCAACTGCATATGGTAGTTAATATATGTATAAAACCTATTTAATAAATATTCCCTAAAAGAGAATCACTTCTCAGCTTAAACAATTTAGAACCATAATTCTAGGCTGCCTTTTAACATTTAAAATTATTAAATCTGAAATGCTATAGCTGTGAGCTAAAATAATAAATCATTATTTACATAAACCCCAAAATATTTTTTGTATATATTCCAGTTAAAACTTCAAACCTTCAATATATAGTGTACACTTGCTACAAGTAAATCATTCTTTAAAATAAGCAAGCTCTAGTTTCGTTTTTATTTACTGCAAAGCTGTCAAGGCATTTGAAATAATAGGTTTAACCCCAAAGCAACTTAAATATTAAAAAACTCATCTCATTTTTAAACATACATTACTCAAAGTCCACAAATTTCAGTCCAAAAAATGTTATCCATCTTTTTCAGTGTCTATTTTAATACCTGCATGACGTATACGCACCGTGGGCCGTAAAAATGGACCTAATGGAGCTGCTGCATCAGCTTTTGCTAAACGTGTTCGACATATTTAAGATCTACCTCAAGTTCGCCTTGATCACGCTGGTCATCTACTTCCTGGCCGAGTGGTATATCCTGCGGTATGGCGCCGAACTGGAGGCCGAACTGGATGCCCATCTGGTGGCAGGGGCCGAGCTGCGACAGGAGTCCCCGGAGCGACCCGAATCGAACAGCACGCTTAGCAAGGTGTTCCGATTTGTGGTGAACTTTTTCATCCTATAATCGACTCAATAATATACACTCGACAAGGTCAATCGAGCAGCTGAATCGGCTGGGTGCTTTTTCGCGGAAAAGCAATTCGATTCAGCCAGCCACATCTCAAGGCCCCCGCCCCGTCAGGAGAATGTAACCACTTTTGATACAATCGAACCAGTTGCATTTAACAACAGAAAAAAAAACAGAAAAACAAAACTAAAAGCCAATAAAGAAAAAAACAAGACAAAACAAAGGCAAAAGCCACGAAGTAAACACAATTTTTATATGTAATAAACAATAACAATAAGGAGCTACACAAAAACAAGTTGAACCGCTTTTTATTTTTGTAGGGATTGGGGCAAAGTAAGGCTTTATTGTTTAAATTTTACATAGCCTTTGGTTTGGTTCTCTGGCTTAAACAAATAAGAATGACTCAAAATCAGATTGGGGTGGGGTCTCCACGAATTTGGGCTAATTACACAGTTGGCAGTTTGACAACAACAAAGAAAAACTCAAGAAATTGCATTACAAACTTTGAAAGTGTACTTTGGAATATGTATATAAGCTCGGTGTTTTAATATTAATCACAATTTTAATGGACTTCTTAAGAGGGTTTTTTTACTACCACAAACATTCATCACAGGGGAGTGTCATTTAAAATAAAGGAAAAGAATCAATCCCCCAGAATTTGTCAGAAGATAGGAATTTATTCAACAAGTTTATTATTATATAAAATATTTAACAATACATAACGTAATATTTACCTAATTATTTATTAAATTTTATTTATGATACTGCTCAATATATATTTATTAAAAGTAATTTAGAAGCCACAGGTTAGGAACATTCATTAAATTCAATAACTTTGTTTGCTCAAATAATTATGATAAGCAATAATAATGCTTACTTTTAAGTGATTTTTTATTTGAATATATTAATGCTGATTTGATAAATTGAATAAAAATTCTTAAATAAAATCAAGAGTCAAACTGCTTTATTCGTTTAATTTTTTCTGTGGTAACAATTTGCAAGTTGTTCTCTTGTGTTTATTTTATTAAAATTATATTTTCTACTGTATAATAAATATACTTATATTAATATTACATTAATCTATTTATTATGCTTTTTTATATTAAGAAAACAATATTTAGCTTAAAGCTTTTGTCGCAAGATTTTTTTATATAATATTCTATATAATTATATAATATTCTTATTTTGTGTTATATTCTTTAATAAAAATATTTTCTACTATAAAGAAAATGTACCTACATTAATATTACATTAATATATTTATGATTTATATACTTTATCTCAGATATAATATATTTTGCCTGAATATGTTTGTCACAAGATCATTTCTTTTATCATATATATTAATGCCTTTACTTGACCAATAAAAATATTTTCTTTGCACTAAAATTATTTAACTAATATTAATATTTATGTTGAAATGTAAATATTCAGGAAATCGAAATTAAATTTATAACTAATTTATTATTTTATTATACAATAATTATATTAGCTAGTCTTAAAATGCCACAGAGTCAAAGACCCGTGCAAATTTAATAATTTATTTCTATCCTTATATTTCCCGCATTTCCTTGCCTATCTGGCATAGTTATCACGGACAGCCCCTCTGGAAAAAAAACAAAATTTTTTAACAAATTGCTCGTTTTATCAGCTGGCATAACTCGAGCGATCACAGTTTGGATCTATTGATCGCCGGATTGTTGTTGGTTAGTGCTTAGTGGACCAGTTAAGTAGTAGTTACAACACGTTGTGCCGACTGTTTTTTTTTTTTGTGACTTTTTTGTTGGTGTGTGGTACCTGCAACAAATGTGGAATACCGGTTCAACAAACCGTTCGACCCACACAAACACTCACACACTGGCAGTCGCCAACGCAGACAGATCCAGAGCCGGGCGACACGGTGCTCCCATTCTCATACACAGATAGACCGGGGCACAGATTTAGCACTGGCCAACAAAAATATAATCTTAAAAATTATACAACATTTTTTAGAATTTTCTTATTAATTTGTGCGTGTTTGTTTGGGGGTTTTAGGATATCTGAAATAAGGGTAAGTTAATAAATATATTAAGTCTCTATCAATACCCACTATCCAAAACTAAATTAGCTTTTGATAATGTTTAAATAAATAGTAAATTATCAGTATTATATCTTAATTTATATTTTAATCAACAAATTCTATGATTTGTAATCTACCTATTATTAAGGTGTTATTTTCTTACCAGTATTTAATTGAAGAATACATATACATACGCATTTATTTTTTTATTTATTTATTTTGTATTATTTTAAACTGTGTTAGCTAGTGTAACCCAAAGGGGTCTCTGTGTTTGAATGTAACTAGATGCGAGATGTGAGGCACACGCCGTTAGCGATAAAGCACTCGACAATTCCGCATGCTACAGATACAGATACGAATACTACTTAAGATTTTAAGCCTGGCTCTGTTCCAATTTGAATACGCAGACAGTTGCAGCCTGAGCGGCAAGTTGAGTTCAGTTCAGTTCGCTACAGTTGGGTTTAGTGCTTAAATTCAACTTTCACATACGGAACAAGCGCACAGATGCAGTGCAGCATTATTACTATTAATGCTGTTGCTACTGCCATTGCACTGAGACAAAAATAGGAGCGTATAAAAATATGAATGATGATAAAACTATGATGTATTCATTATTAGTTAGCTTTGGACTTAGTTCTGTACTAAAGTTATTAGCCAAAAAGTAACTAAAACTTATTCTCATCAAGATGCATAAAATAACCAACAATATTTAGTAGCTTTAAATTTAATATTACTATATAAATACTTAATAGTTGATTAATAAAATTATAACTTCTAATTTCTTTCTATGTATTGAAAGCTGCTATACTTTGTGACGTAATAGAGGCAACGATATGCCATAAGCCTTTGCAAACGGGGCTTGATTGATTCCATTATGATGAGAGCCGCGAAATGTTTTGCATTATTTTGCATTCGAAACGAATTTCGATCTGTGGGTTTTCGGTCAATGGAATCCAGCTGGAAGTGCAGTCTTGACCAACTACTGTGGCTAGCATTTAATTGCCAAACGGAGCGAGGCACTCAAACGGGCGAGCGAGCCAGCGAACGAGCGAACCACGCTGCGTATGCGCAATAATTCATGAGGCGTTTAAATAATTTCTGTGTGTGTGACTAATGCGTTGGCAGATGGCCCCCGAGTTCGCTCGCTTGTCCGTCCGTTTGTTTGGCCCAAAACGCGGTTCATTAATTGAACTGTAACCGTAATTTGGTTGTGTTATTGTTACCATTATGTCATTGCGGTCAGCTGGGGAGGAAAGCATAAGGAAAAGCATTTAAGGCACTAAAAATAAACAATGCACTCGGGCATATTAGTTGGTAAATCGATAATGGATCACGATCAAAAGCTTGTTAAGTAATGGTAAAAGGCCACAAAAAGCATGGATTTTTTAATCGGAAGTGGTTAATAATAAAAGGAAATATAACTTTCCCATATAAATAGTAACAACTTAATTATGAGATGGATATTAGTTTTAAAGAAAATTATGGGAAATTATAGAATTAAATTAGATACCTGCAAAAAAAAAAAAACATAATTTACATAAAAATATTACAAAAATATTATTAAGCTTATTAAAATATAATATATTTGTTAAAAATCTCTGTATTTCTAACATAGTCCACAATAAATTCAAACTGGCAAGAAACCGATGAAAAAGTATCTTACTATGAATTAATTTTAAAATTTTAATAATTCCTACTTATCATTTAAAAGTTGAATACATAAAATAAGATTTCTGAAACCTTTTGAAAATTTATAAAGGCAAATTCATAACATTTAATATTGTAAAATATCAAATTTGTTAATAAAGCACAAAGTAATATTAATTTAAAAATTTTAATAATTCCTACTTATCATTTAAAAGTTGAATACATAAAATAAGATTTCTGAAACCTTTTGACAATTTAAAAATGCATATTCATAACATTCAATATTGTACAATTTATAATTCGTTAATAAAGCATATAGTAATAGCAATAATTATTTTAAAATATATATAAAGCCCATTCAATATTCCCCAATTTCTCTGATAAGCCCCTACAAATATCTGTTACATTTTTCCAATATTTTGCAAGAAGCCGAGCAAAAGGTATGAAAAAATCTTAATCAATAAACCTGTTAAGCACGATTATCAGGCAGTCCATGCTCAAAATGCAGAGCAAAGTCAGCCAAAAACAAAGCTAAAGACAAAGGCAAAGTCAACAAAGCCAGCAAAGGCACTCGCTCCGATTGCAGAATGCTGGCTGGAGGAAAAACAAGGCAAGAAAAGCTCGGCTCAGAGAGATCTCCGCCTGGCTCTCCGGGTCTGGAGCTCTGCGGCGCCCGGAGTACGGATTTCTCTACTGCTCTTTGCTTCTGCTGCTCGGTGACAACGTGCCGCGCATGCGCAAGGCGCCGCGGAGCGACTTCGGCAAGTGGTAAGCGTCGTCGAAGCGGCAATAAACCCGTTTTCAGAGCCGCAGACGGACCAAAATTAGCGAGCGTCGAGCTGAGCCGAGCTGAGGAGTTTTTTTGTGGAGGAAAAAGCAAATACACAGGCAAAGCCAGGCCCAAAGACAATCCGAAAAGTCAAAAGACACAAGCCAGCCGAACTCCCAGTTTGTGCCAACTGCTGCGAGTTGGCCAATACACGATCTGCAATTTCAGTCTGCAAGCGGTCAGCCAGGTGAACGGCAGCCAGCGCACCTGGGCACTGAGTGAGTGGGCGTGGCGATCCCATCCGATCCGATCGGTGCATATATAAATAAATATACACATATGTATATGGACGGTGGGCATCTCTCTGTGCGTGAGAGAGTTGGACAAATTATATAAAAAGTGATCGGAATATATGGAAAAATCCACAGAAAATTATTCGAAATATTTTATATGTATAAAGTGCCTTGTCAGTGTCTAAAAAAATATTATAATAGTGAATGGATTGCATAGAATATAGCCACGGCTAAAGCCTTTTCTGTGGATTAAATCAAAGTGACCGCAAAGGCAGTTACAAAATCAGCCAAACAACGATAAAAGTTTCCACAAGTGCACTAACACAAGCGCACACGAACACCAACACACGCAAAGTCAAAGAAAACTGCAGCAACTTAATACAAGTGCAAAAAAATAAATAGCATAAAGAAAAGGAAAAACATAAATGACTTTTGCCTTTGTGTGATTTTGCGTGTGATATCGCTTGGGCTTGTGTGAGTGCCAACTGTTTTACGAGGCTAAATCTTTATTGTTCATTTAGGAAACACATTAAAATAACACAAAAATCAGCTGGAAAAATTCAACAAAAATCAGCATACGCCAATAAAACGAATGCGAAAACGTTAAAACCCTATTGTGGATTATACAAAGCAACACTTTGGCCGCCTGCAAAAAGGTAAGACCCAAAATTTGCATTAAGTTTAGAGTTTCGTCGATTATCTACAAGTCAAACACCTTTACTTGGAGCATAACGCCTCCTTAAAGCCCTTGCCCCTATTTTTTTGGGTCTACAGAGTACAAAATTGTATGACTAAAAGTCAATAAAATTATCTTTGATTTATTCTTATAAATAAAATATAAAATATTAGAATTATTTTTTTATAGAGTCTTCTTGAAGTCTTTGTGCCAATTTTTCAAGGGTTACAGAGTAAAATAGTCAAGATTCTGTAAAAAAAAATGTTTAATGATTTATCATTCTTATAAATATTATGAAAATATCATTCTGCCTATGGATTATTCAATGTTAAACACGAAGATTATTTCTTTAAGCTCATTGAATGGATTTAACTTCATATATTATATTTCCTGAAATCATTATACATCCATTATATTTGAAAAACTCACTATAATCTCATTCCTATCCTCTTAAAATCCCTCTAAAAAGTTTGTATATAATTTTAAAAAGTTAAACTTACAATAGTTACTATATTGTGGCAAGCTACATTTATTTTTCCATTTTATATGTAGAGACGAATATTTACATTATTATTATAATGGACTCTCACGATATATATTTAATGGTAATTTTAAAAAGGAAAAATATATATATTTAGATAAAATGAAATGTTTTATTAAGTGCTAAGGTGTTAATCCCAGATCAGAGTTTTAGGGAAATTTTTGCGGTGTACCAATGGCCACCGCTCATGGCCAAAAGAGCGTTTTGCAAACACAAAAATGATCTCAGGCGTTGCTAATTATTTCTCTGCGCCTTGTATATTGTTGGACCAAACGAAGCACCCCGCCTTTGGGAGCCCGAGCCCCCTTCACTCACAAAGACATAGCCCCCGCCCTCCCCCAAGTTTTCTGCAGTTACAGTTTCTATCGGTGTTTGTGCGAAGAGATGTTCAAATTGTTTGCGCATCTTCAGCGAACAACAGCAGCAGCAACCAACACCAAGGCAAGGCATACGCGAATATGGCCAACATAACTGAGCCAAGATTTTACTTTCATCATCAGCAGCAGCAGACACTCAGGCAGCAACAACAAATGAAATTTTGAAATTTTACTTTCATCCATCTTGCGGCTGAAACGTTTTATTTTGGCGCTTTTCACTCTCCATTTCGTTGCCCACAGTTTTCCACAATTAAGAAATTTAACAATAATATATCTGCTTAATTGTCCCCGGGGCGGCGGTAGAAGTTAAATAATAATTTCTGTTTGCTTCTCTCAAGTGTTGGAGTCGGTGTCGGTGTTGGTGTCTGTGTCTGGGAACTGAACTCCATAAGAGTTCAGGTCAGAGTCTGAAAGTTGGCCAACCGGAATGGGCGATAAAACCTATTTGCTGAAGAGCTTTGGTAAATGCAAAAAAATAATCAACATCAAAAAACAGTACAACTTACAAATAAATCAAACACAAATTGATTTTGATTTAAGTGCAGTTGAAAAGGAAACTCGGTTTTCTCCCGATGCCAACGACTTGGAGACATGATGTCTTCAGATGCACAAAAAGTCGAGAAAAACTCCTAATGGAGTCCATGTTGCTGGCAGATTTAGGTTAAAAATATGCGAGATTAAAGCAATTAATAGCAGGAGAAATTTCCATTGATAAGAAAAGAAAAGTTTCAGAAAATGTGTCAAAAATATATTTAAAAATTATTAAATTAACTGATTGCAATTTTAAAATGCCTTTTCTGAGTTTAGTTTCACATTTCTAGGAAAGTATTTAATATTTATTAAACATGTGTTCTCTTTTTTTTTAGCAACCTAATAAATATTTATCATATGTAGGGTTTTTCTATTTGTCAGTCGACAAATTTAATTAATTCAAAGATCGTACGCATTCGTAAACCCCAAAAGCAAAATAAAACCCAAAAATACAAACAAATTGATCAGCAAAATACGAAGCCTTTCCCAGAAATGTAATTAATATTTATCAAGGCTTTTAAGAAGTATACTAAATATTTAAACAAAGGCAACTATTTCCGTTAGCAAATTAATAAACTAAAGCAAACTTAGTTTTTATTAAGACAAGTTATGCTTCGATGATTTTAATTAACTTTTTAAGAACTTGCTTCCCCTTCCTATGAACCAGTAACCTGAGTCGACCAATTATTAATTCATAAATTCATAAGCTAAACGACGTTTAGGGCCAAAAACTATAAAACTAAGTGAGCCGTAAAAACTTTACACACTTTTCAGTGTTTCAGTGCTATTGAATACCTTGAAATTCCCTCAATTTTTTTTGTGGATCTGCACTGCACCAATAAACCGCAAAAAAGGCGACCTTGAAAGTACCAAAAGCTGAGATCGCATAACACACCATGAAGATGCTAATTTCTTATGACAACTAGCAACTTGTATGGGCCAGCTGGCCAGAGAGATGATGGCAGACCGAAAAGACGGCAAAAAAAAGTTGTCACCGACTTCTGCTTCTATCTAGCAACCGGATTGGCTCACTCGGGTTATAAATTTCGATCAAGAAACTCGTCGCTGACGTCGAAGAAATTTATACGAAAAATATGCACGAAACGAGATGTAAACGAAAACGAGAGTTTTGGTCCCCCAGACGACGTCGATCATGCCTATGGCCATGATGCATCTAACAACTAATTAATGCAAAATTATAAAACTTTATTTAATTGCTCATTGTCTATGTGTGTGTGTGTGTGGGGGGAACTTAAGGCGACCTTCGTGGCTTTCGATTCTAGGCGCCTTTTATTGTCTTAAAAAAACCATTCAAAGTCACAGATTCGCTGAAAACAGATGGAAAAATTTGCAAAAACTCAAGGAAAAGCCACCAACGAGTTAGCAGCCATTAAAATGAATATTTAATGCAAATGTTCTACTAAAAAATCATATAAATTCAAGAGCCCCTCTAGGCAAATTAAAAATGAATTTCCTAAACCAGATCCAAATTTTATTGTTAACTCATTATTGTGTTTCCGTTTATTGTTATTATTTTTCCTTTTTTTTTGTGTGTTTTTGTGTTTGCTGCAGTCGGACATGTCTAAAGATCCATCAATTAATTCCAAAACAAAGGCATACAAAAAAAAAATAACAACAGCCACAAGTTGCCGGTATTTGTCATCATCGTGCTTAGCCTTGAATTTGAACTTGGCCAAGAGACAATATAAGGCCTGGCCTGCTAGGCATATCGACTTTTCGAGACATCATTTATTGCCCTGACTCTCCGATTTCTGATTTCTCCGTGGGCTGTAAGCGATTAGATGCCAGGAATTAATAAGTTCATATTTCATTTCATTTGCGAACAATGCTCTGCACTAAATTCAAGACTTTAAACAAAAAAGCAGAGCCATAATTTACCTTTGTTTAGCACACGGCAATTTATCACCAATTTCCGAAGACACCTGATGGCTGGGCTGACCTCAGGCTTCATGGAAATGGGAATGGTTAGGCTCTGTGTACACACGAATGGGAAAAACTGAACAGAAGTTGATGGATGTGGCACGGAGGCGATCGTGTGTGGGTTTTTTAGGTAGTCTTTGCATTATTTTAACAAGCTTAAGCTCTATGAGAGAATTTTTTTTTCAAGATCTGAGTAAGTTCTAACATGTGTTTGCCTATTTAAGGGATAATTCTTTAGAAACAAATGACTACGAAAAAATGGAAAATCTTCAAAGCGAAAAGATAATTCTTAACCTTCAAGTTATGCAAATAGTTTCTAAGAGTCTACAGCAATAAATCAAAGAAAGACTAATAAAAAAGCGAACTTATTGAATTAAAAAATTCAAATCATTCTCAAATGCTTAAAATAAACCATTTTATATATTTCATAATTATGGATAATTAAGAATATATTTTTATTAAGGCAGATATTGTACGAAAGCTTAAAATGTACATATTTAAAAAACATTAAATTCTAAGACAATACTTTTGAAGCAATAAAATAATAAATACAAACAAATAAATTAATTTAAATGACTTAAATAACAATCAGTAATGTAAATCCGTTGGCTTCTAAGACTTACTTTTTTGCGCAAGAAAACCTGTTTATAGCTCTGACAATAAAAAAAACCTAAAAACCGATTGAAAAAGTCCCTAGTTGTGAAGATAAATAATAACAATTGAACAAAAGAACGCAATTAAATAAAGATAACAAAAATATCTCAAACAAAAGTCGAAATCTTTACCATTTACTTCTTAAATTTTTCGAGAACCCTTTGACATTTCGGTTGGGTAACTCATTTCCATCAATATTGTTATCTCTGTCGAAACAAAGACGATTATCATATTTTTACTCGGATATATATCTCTACACTCGACCCACTCAGTCCCGCAAAATGTCAAAAAGACAAACAGAATGGCAAACACTCAATGGGACTGCCGGGGAGACATCAAATCAAATCCAATCAAATCACCACTTAAAATGCACGACACACTTTTTGGTAAGACACACAAAAAACTGGGTGTGAACGGCTTTGAATCTTTGAACTGATGAAGGAGACGGAGGAGGAAGAGGGCGCTTCCTCGCCAATCCTAATGGCCCATCAAGTATACGCCCCGTGTGTCAGGCAAAACAATGCACAATAAAAGTACTTTTCGGGAGAGAAACCAACTGCAGTGCCAAATTACAATGCTCCAATGATCTTTTTGAAGCCAAGCGTTTTGCATTTAATTTTTTTTGAACGCGAAAAACGCAACAAACGCATTGGGAAAGGAAAGTTTTTTCTCGTTCGCTTTTCAATTTGTTATAGTTATTATGCATTGTGTTTATTATGTGGCCACAGTATTTATTTATTTATTTGCGACTGCTGCTGGTACTGCTGCTGGTGCTGGTGCCACCCTTTCAATTTCGCCCAACCGATCGCCATCGCGATCGCTCTCCTTACGTAAGTGAGGCCGCCGCCGAGCGACCGAAAACCAAAGTGACATTGAAGGCTGCCAAAGCTAATTATGCAATTACCCGACACCCGAGAGAGACGGAAATCGGAAAGTGAAGCTGATTAAGGCTCTGCGCACAATGAGTGTGTGCACAAAATGAGCACCGATTTTATTTAGTCAATTGATCGCTTAGTAGTGAATGGAAATGATGTTTAGCTATGCCTTTTCTTGGGTAATGTTAAACATTGAAAGTCAAGCAAAAACTCAAGTCAAATTTTAATAAATAATGTTTTTTGCTTTAATTAGAAATGCCTAAAATATGGTTCATAATTATAAATCTTAAAGCCATTTAATTTACATTTTACCACATGGTTTTTGTTTAAGAAATAAATTATATCTTATAAATTCAGCTACCACAAATTCCTTTTTTGTAAATTCTTTCCCTAAAAATTCTTTATATATTATGTTTCATTATTGGGTATTTTCTGAAATTAAAATACAGCACAATTCGTATATGAACTGCAATTGCAAGCTTTTAAACATAAGTTAGTTCAGAAGCTATTCCTTATTACAATAAAGAAATATTATATATAAATATATAAACATATACTAGTATTTTCCATAAGCATTATACTGCAAGTCGGGAAAAAAGAATGTGATCAAGAATATAATTTAAAAGTATGATTTCAATTTATACTTTTCCCAATAAAATTTCACTAATTTCCAATAAGCAAAACTCCAAGAAAACAAAATTGAAAAGTTTACCAAATTAGGAATTAAAATCAAGAACACTTTCTACAACCAATTTTGGGAGGAATGCATTTCTACGTCAGACTCAGTTCCCCTCAATACCCCCATCAGATTCAATCCAACTCTCCCCCGCCGCCTTGAATGACAAGCACGGAAAGAGTAGCGTTAATCGCGGAACGTGTCTCGAATATTAAGACAATATCCAAAAATTCAGAACTCTTGAGCTTACAACTCAATTGGAAGCCCATCAAAGCGGCTGAGAAGGCCACAGAGGTTTCTTTTCTTCCATTTTCTTTACACTCGAGAAGCGTTCAACGACTTTGCCAGAACATAAATCTTCTGCCGAGGTGTGGTCGATGATCACAGTAAAACTTAACAATTTACATAATATTTTGTGTATTTTAACTCTTTCAGTTAGCCTGAGGAGTTAGAGCCAAAAAATACAGTGAACTGAAGCCGACAAGATGAGAAGAGCCAAAGGCTGGCTGTTAATGACAGCAACAGGTGAGTGGAATCGGAGGACTCTGGTCTACAAATCGAGCTAAAAACCCAAAAAAAAAAACACTTAATCGCTTCACACCAACCAGACTGTGACATAATACCAATCCTGGCTGTGTTATGCAATTCCTTGGCAGCCGTGAAGCTTTTAATTAATCGAATTTTCGTTTTCCTTTCGACGGACGCAGTGCTGCTACTGAGCCTGTTGGCCTCCACAGACGCTGCCCTGCCCTTCAAGAAGGTATCCATTGCCAAGACACCCGCCTCCACCAGCACAACGACAACAGAGCCCGCCGCCATCGACGAGGAATCGGAACCGGAGGAGGAGCAGTCAGTGCCCACCAGCGAAGGTGGTGACAGCAGCAAGGTGAGAAATGAATTTAGCCAGATTTTTACATAACATGCTCATTTGGCTTTAACCCTTCGTTGCAGTCGGACAATGGCACTCTGTCGAAGAACTCCAAGCTGACAGGCATCCCACAAATCGATTATATCTGGGATCCCAATCTGCCCAGAGAACTGAGGGGGTAAGATGAAGAATATTAATGATTTTAAAAACAAAAACAATAAAGACTCTGAATAATGATAAATTACGTTCTTGTTCCGCAGCTACAACCTGTCCACTTATCCCTTCCTGTCCACCGTGCCGCCCATGGACGAGATCCACTTTAAGTGCGAGGGCCTGCACGACGGCTTCTATGCCTCCATCGAGTACAAGTGCCAGGTGAGCAACGTGACCTTGTCTGGCCAAATGGCGACGTAACACAATTGGTCACCAAGCCCAGTCCAGACCCAACCCTATGTGCATGTCCAGCAATTTCTCTTTTTTTTTTGTCGTCTGCCGACGTGACGTCAAAAAAAAGAAACAAAAAAAACTTGTTTGCGCCTCGATCTTGACCCCAAAAGCGGGCAAAGAGAAGCGCTAAACGATGTCTAACCGAGCGGATTAGTTATGGCCAAAATGTGATTAACAAGAGTTCGGACTTGTTGCAGATCTACCATCACTGCGTCTACGGCATCAGGCACGACTTTCTGTGCGCCAACTTCACGGCCTTCGATCAGCGCACCTTCATCTGCCACTTCGCCTCCGACGTGGACTGCGAGGGATCCCAGAAATACTGGAACAGGTAAGAGAGCTTCCCAGGGAGTCACCACCCACAGAAAATTAGAAAAGTTTCTTTTAATAAATAATAACTTTTCGATTTTCTATTACCGTTTTTAAATTATTAAATAATTATTACTTTTTAAATATGACTTGCAGAAACGATGAGCTTTACATGGCCACTACCACCACATCCACAAGCACCACCACTACTGAAGCGCCATACACCCAACCCTCGGCGCCTCGTCGTAGGCCGCAGAGACCGCAGCGCCCGCTGAGGCGACCCTACAACCGCCGACCCATCGACGACTACTATTACGAGGAGCGAGACCAGTACGAGGATGACTACTACGAGGAGCGTCCCATCAGACGGCACAAGCCGCGTCCGCGTCAGAGGAAGCCCCCAGTAGAGGTGGACTACGACGATGAGTACGACGAGAAGAGAGCAGAGGCTGAGAAGCCGAACAGACGCAACAGAAATCGTTATCGAGATGAGGAGGAGTCACAGCAGGAGGACTACGATGAGCGGCACAACAAGAGGCAAAGAGGTAAATCCACTTCTGGGCCAGCTGGTCGCAAGGCGTCTTCGAGGAAGCCGGGACGAGTGGAGGAACGACGCAGCTTCAACGACGATCGGCCGCAGGGCAGGAGACGCATTGAGAAGCAGAGAACCACCCCATCGTCCGCTTTGGATGAGCTGGATGAGTACGAGAAGCCATACGGTGGAGTGGATCAAGAGGAGGCGGCCGAAGAGCAGACACCCCAAAAAGTAAAAACTACGCCGAAGCCACTGAGTGAATTTATAACACCGAAGGCGGCAGCTGCCTCCGTGTATGCCCGTCCTCGGGCTCCTCCGAGGATAGCGCGTCCCGTTCCCATCAATGAGAAGAAGAAGTACTCATATCCGGTACAAAAGAGCACAGCCACCACCCAGGCACCGTCTAGCAGTGGCCAGGAGGATGAGGATTACCTCGAGGATCAGGTGGAAGAGGACTATGAACAACCGCCAGCCGCCAGAAACACACCCAGGAGGCGCACCCCAGCACCGCGAGCGGAGCAGAAACCCACGAGAACCACTCTGCGGAAGCCAGTGACGGATAAGAAACCGCTCGAGGACGATTACTATGAGCCCGTGGAGCATCAGGAGCCCTTGAGAAAACGCAAGCGTCCGTTGGCTCCCAGATCTAGGGCCCCAGCAGCAGATGTGGACTTTGAGGACGAGGACTATGAGGAGAGTCCAGCGCCCGTTTCCACAGCTGCCCCGGCGAGAAACCAGAGACTGAGGACAAAGACAACCACCACCACTACCAGGAAGCCAACGGCGCCACCGCGTCCACGCCAACCGATCGTGGAGGAGGAAGAAGACTTGGAGCAGCAACAGCAGCCAGTGGAGCATGTCGAGGAGGAGGCACCGGCGCCCAGGACGCGAGTCAACTCACTCAGCGCACGAACGTCGGGCATTGGAAAGTCGCAGCGTCCCTCATCGGTACGTGTGGTCAAGCGACCCTTCCTGCCCTCCAGGGGCGGCAGTCCCTATCTGCCCCGCGGCCTTCAGCCGGTGGGAATTGCATTAAAACCATTGCCCACCACGGATAGCACGCCCATTGACATGGGATCTACCATCTCGGGAGTACGTCTGCTCGAGCATGGGGCTCCCTTGCTGAGGGGAAGGCCCGACAGCGACGAAGATGACGACGAGGTGGAGCCACCTCCGTCTCCTAGTCCGCCAAGGACTACTCTCCCACCGCGCAGTGCCCTGCCGGCCACATCAAAGCGAGTGGAGCAGCCGCGTCCCAAGCTAAATCTCGATGAGCTCTACGAGAATGACTACGATGTCACGCTGAACGATGCACTCGATCCCACTCTAAAGCCGCTCTCGCCCCAGCATCCGCATACCAATACGCATCCACATTCGCATCAGCTTCCATACCAACAGCAGCAACCACAGCAGCAGCGGCAGTATGCCAGTGCCTACAATCCATTCGCCTATCAGCCAGCAGCGTATCAATCACCAACATCCGCTTCAGCTTCAGCATCCGCACCAGCATCCGCACCCGCATCCGCATCTCAATCGCAGCCAGCGAACTATCATAGTGATTCCTATTTCTCGTCGACAGATATACGCCGGCGGGCTGTTGTCCCGGCGCAAGCCTCGCGTCCACATCGACTCGAATACGCTGCTGCCGGAGGAATCGGCGGCGGAGGAGCATCCGGAGTGAGCCGGAGCTACCAGCCGGCGGCGGCGGGCGGACGGATTGCCCAGCATTTCTACGACGACTTTGCCTACTAAATAGTTCGCGTGTAATAAGGTTAGTGCCGTGCTCTTTCGATTGCAAAACTAAAATGCTAATAAAGAATGTACTCTGCCCTTATTTCAGTTTCTTCAGCTGTAAATAAGTTTCCCCCAAACACACACAAGGAGAGTTCCACTCGGTGCACGGCTCCTGCAACTTCTTAAACAAATCTGTCTCTACCCTTAGTTTTTTAGCCGCAAAAAAAACCTATTCGTAATTCAAGAAGGTTCGAGACATTATTGGCTTTCAACTGCTGAAAAGAAGCTATGTGATTAATTCTCTACTTTAATGCGGCATTAATAAAAATTGGCGATAAAGTTAACTTTCAGTTCTGGATAAAGCTTCGATCCAACATAAGTCACTTTTCGCAGCGTATAGCTTGTCATGTCCCGAACCTTTCAACTTAATATATACGTTGTATAATACTCAAATGTCGTGATAGTAGCAGCTTGCGAATTTGTCTGCTAGCTCGTATCTAGTAGTTTATGAAACTAACTAACACAGCCTCCTCCTCCACGTTTATCTTCGCAAAATCAACAATTAAGGACGTTTAAACACCCAACAGAACAATTTGAAAATGTATTTAAAATTGCAGTTTGCACAAAAATTGTCTGTAATATTTAAGCATTGTCCGGAGATCGAACGATCCAAGACTTAAGTCGGAGTGCAAATAACATAAAACAAAGAAAAACTGAAATAAATATAAAAAACTCACATAAATTAGTTTCACTTGGACACTTGGCCTGTATTGCGTTAATTTTTGTTGGAGGATTGCAGGCAGACCTTTAGATTCTCCGTTTCCTCCTCTAAATGGTCAAGTTTCTTCATTAAAATTATCTGAAAAAACCATATAGAAAACTGTGGTTATCAAATTACAAAAATAAAACCATATTTTTACCTTAGCTGCAGAGACGATTTCCGTGGCCACCCTGAGTGGCATGTGCTCCACTGCTTGTACCAGCAACATGGGTCTTACCCTGGCTAAGTCCTCAATGCATCTAAAGCCAGCTGCGTAGAGTTGCTTGGCGCGATTCTGGAGTAGGAAAAGAATGTCAAATCATCATTACAACAACTCAAAGATTTTCTAATCAACTCACAATTTTAACGCCTGGCAACTCCATCAGCGGCTCCAATTCCAAGGTTCCACATCTGTCCATTTTGTGAAGGATACGTTCGAACAAGGGCTTGTAGCACCAAAACTCCTCCAGCTCCTCGCACAGGCGAACAATGGCGCTGGATGCGGCAATCGATTGGCTGATCAGGTGCTGCAGAGTTCCACGCTCAACGTTATATTTGCTGGCCACATTGGGTAGCGGCAGTAGGTCAAGGATGTCGGACAGGATCAGCACCTTGTACAGGCGGTTCAACTGCAGGGATAGTGGGCCTTGGACCGACTGCTTCTTAAACAGCCTGGCTGCATGGGCTTCGGTGAAACCCAGCTGCTTAAACAGAGCCTGCGACTCTGGCGGATGCGATGTGTATACTTGAAATAAAATGCTAGCATCGGCAGGGAACAACTCATCGCCACGTTCGTTTGAGTTAAAGCACACGATTAGGTACAGCAGGTGGGAATAGTTCGTCAGGATGAGCTGCTGTTGCGCCTGTCTCAGATCTTTGTAAATGGCATTGGCTCGCTTGTAATCAATGCCGGCCTTGAAGGCTGCTCGTCCAATATTGGTCAGCTTAAATCTGGTGGACTGACCAATGAGTAGTCTCCGATCGACAGCAGAGCGAGCAGTACTTTGATTCACATCCTGTGTGGTAATGATCTGCGAACAGTTGTCCTTTGATTTGCCCGATGGTTCGGTCACCTGCAGTACTTTGTTTTTAAACATCTCACGTAAAATGCGAAGCACTATCTCGTCTACGGCCACCTCCAGGACGCTGGCCTGCACAGATAACAGAGTGCTATTCACCAGACGATTCAAGTCCCGACGACACTCTGCCAGGTTCAGTCCAATCACGCTAAGAATCAGAGACTAAAAGTAGTTGAAAAACAATTGAAGGTTAATAATATATAGGTTAATAAATCATAAATCATTGTTTGAAAAGCGATCCAAGGACAAATTCGGATTTTAAATAAATAAAAAAATGATAAAGAATAAAAATTCACTCATTATTATTTTTTATAATTATAAAAATCATTATAAATTAATGAACCAAAGTACCACCATACATCACAGTTATTTATAGGTTCAGGAATTTACTATTTGAAGAGAGTTTTATCCATCCTACTTAATATCCACAAAAATGATGCTTATGACCATTTTAAAATTTATTATTCGTTTTTAATTAGGTACACCAATATATTTTTGATATTTAGATACACATAGGATAATACCCGTGACAACCATTATTCTCCCTATACATTATGTTGTTTTTATCTGACGCAAATTCATATTAAATTTTCAATAAACTGCCAGCTAATGTTGGTCTCGAACTGGCGATGCCCGTAGAACATCAACTTTAAGGATAACATATAATCGCCGGTGGGAAAGGGCAGGGTTCTTGCTTCAGTGGTCAGATACATTCCTCTTACCAAAATGTCACCCTTTAAGGGAATTATTAAAAGATTTGATCAGACTTGAAGATGGGTCTTACTTACATACAACGGGCAAGAGTGGTTGATGTTAGAAAAGGGCTTATATACGTTATATATATAAATGTTAAAGGCGTTGAATGGCTTCTTTAAAAATCGACATGCATCGATTATATTGTTGTAAAGCCATGGCTTGTATCCATTCGCCCTTTTAAGCATTTGAGTTTGAACGGTAATGTTATTGGCCGGATGAACGACGGTGGCATTGAAATTTAAAACGGTCCTGTTTCGACTTAACGCCTTTAAGCGACACTCGTTTATCCTAACCCACGATTGGTTGTAGCTGGCACACACAAAATTTGTCAGTTTATAGGTGACGGAGTCCTAAACAAGTTTGGATTGGCTAAATCATTGGGGATTTTCCGTATATATCGTCAAACTTACAGCTGATCTCCAGAAAATAACTATTATTAAAATAGCGACAATTTTTGGTGCTGCCTCCATGACGTTTTACGTTAAAGTGAAATACCATTCAGAGCCACATTCAATGGAAATGTTTTACATTTAATAAACTAGGCAAATTTTAAATTATTTGGTTTGTTGAAACGGAAAACCACCTAGCAATTATCAATCAAAATGAACACAAATACAAAGAACTAGACTACAAATCGGTACCTACACAGAAGTCACAATTCGAGTAACCGACTATGAGATACCTGCTACCCACAGAACCTGGTCAATTCAAAAATTTATGGAAAAACAATAATGTTGCTAGGAACATGCTGAGCAGCATCCCAAAACAGACAAATGTTGCTAGGAATTTGTTGAGGAACACACATTATGGTAAAATAATAATGTTGCTTGAATATGCTGAGCAACATTTCAAAAAAGACCAATGTTGCTAGGATCTTGTTGAGAAACACACACCGAATGGGGGGCACACGGACATAGCTAAATCGGTGGCGAGTGTTTATAAAATCCGATTGGTCTGCTGTATGATATGTAATATGATAATGTAGAGGCTCCAGTTCTTCACATTATTATTATGTGTGTATGTACATATGTATGTACATATTTATGACTCAATGCCATCAAAGACTCAATAAAATGTTTGCTTTTCGCTTTTTTGTTAGGACAGCAGTGTCAAACTTCCGAGTTATTTCTTGGAAAATGTCAGTTAAGCAGAAATCTGAACCGATTATATTATTGAACCGGAACGCTAATTTGGCAGAAAATAGTGCTTAACGATCCGAAAATCTGTGAAAGGTATTGAAGGCATTGACATTCGACTTATGAATTTATTTTGCGACAAGAACGCAAAAGTGCTAGTGGAAGAGCTCGGTCTAAGAACAACAAAAAAACACTTGACAACGCGAAACATTTTAATTTGTTATAACACAAGTAAGAAACTTTTTTATAATCTATTTAAGAAAACTATTTTTAATTGGGAAGAGTCATAGTTATAGTTTTACCACTGCAGAAAAGGAAAGGAAAGGGGTTTTGTTCATAGGAGAGACATAAGAAAGTCAACCCTGACTTGCAACACTTGAACAACATTTTTTCGTTAAGCACTCACCTGAAGTCCCACCGCTTCCTGCTGATCCAACGAACTTAACGCCTTGTCCATGGGTGAGAATAGCATCTGTCCGACCTGCAAGTTATCCTTGCTCTGGGCAATCAGAATGCTTTCACCCGCCTCACCAAGCCCGGCTCGTCCAGCGCGACCCACCATTTGCTTGTACTTGCACAGGGTCATAAACTCTTGGCCCACGTATGGGGCTCGAATTATCACCCGCTTGGCCGGCAGATTAACGCCCGCCGCCAGTGTAGAGGTACAGCAGATGACGGTGATTACTCCAAAGCGGTAGGCCGTCTCGATGTACTTCCTCTCGTCGGTTGTCAGGCCAGAGTGGTGATAGGCAATGCCGTAGGGCAATGTCTTGGCCAGAACCGGACTGAGGATGCCGCACATCTTGTCAAGGGCATCCATCAGATCGATTTTCTCGCTGCGTCGATGGTCGAAGAACTTCTGCTTGGGCACAATGCGGCTGAGAAGAAGAGCCACGTTCTCACAGTTCTTGCGACTGGGGCAAAAGACCAAGCAACAATGTTCTGGGGCGCATTCACTTATTAAGCCAGCCAAGTGATCAGGATCCGCTTTCTTCACAGCATCGCTGTACTACAATAATAGACAAATAATTTGATATTATGTTAATTCTAAACAAGATAGAATCAGAAATTAGCTTACGGAATAGTTAACGCTGCGACTGGGTACGAAGATCTCATCCAACGTTTGACCAGCTGCGTTGATTTCCAACAAATCCGAGCCACACTTAATGTACTCCTTCAGTTCAACTGGCCGAAATCCTCTTGTGTAGACATCTGCATTAAGAAACGAGGATATTTCGCTGAGATTGCCTATCGTGGCACTCATTCCGACAATTTGAATGTTGGCTGCAAGGAAAGAATCATAGCTATAAAATCAGATGGTCAGGGCTTAGGGTGTTGATAATTTACCATTTAGGAACATCACCTTAGTTAGGAAGGCCTCCAAGGTGGCTCCTCGTCCCCTCTCGCCAATCAAATGCAACTCGTCCACCACTACTAGGCCGATCTCATGAGGCCGCTGCACATCTATCAGGCTATCCATGAGCACAGCTCCCTTTTCAATGGAAGCAATAAACAGGCTGCGTCTCTTGCGGCGTGGCTGAGGCGGACATTTGCCCTTTCCCGCCGTGTATTCCTCTACAATAAAGTCAAGGTCGATGGCGAACGGAGACATGGCGCTGACCTTCTCCTGGACAATCGACACATATGGTAGGATGAACAAAACATTGCGTTCGCGACAGAGTAGTTCGCGCAGCATGAGAATCTCGGCCACCAGGGTTTTTCCGCCACTCGTGGGGAGCGCGTATATTAGATTTTTTCGCTCCCTGATAGCTGGTAGATTTAGGCATTCGTCCTGCCATTCTGTAAAAAACGAAACGGAAGCTTCTCAGAAGGACGATAATTAATGGGTAATTACTTCCCTTACCGTACAAACTCTTGATGCCTTTGTGCTCAAATATCATCCTCTTCACTTTATCCGGCAGGCCATAGAATTCCCCCTTGCTGGGGAAGTTGTCTGTAGCCTGGTTATCCCTCTCGAAATCCGCAAAGGCCTGCGACTCCCAGTTCACGGGGTCGAGTATGGAGCGATTTCTCAGCTCTTCGCATGTCTCGTACTGCGTGCCCTGTACTATGCCCTCGAGAACTGACTTGGAAATAAAGGACATCGACTCGTCGTTCTTCCCCGACGACTGATGTAGCTTCTCCGGGGTCCGCGGCACTTTGAAGGCCACGGCGTCCAGGAAAAGTTGCGTGTTTTGCATCAGAGGCTCACTAAAGTCTTCAGCTCCGTGGAATATGTCCTCCATTTCGGCAACGCTTAAGTCGTTTAGGTTGATTTTCTTGAAAACTTCATTGGCATCCACATTGCCGGATAGGTCTATTTGACTAACATGGTCCGCTGGAGCCTGGTTTTCGGCAGGTTCCAGATTCAGGGTTGCGTCGGGAAAGAAAGAGTCGCCGAAAAGCCCGTCGTCGGCCACCGCGCTCTGCATTGCACTGTTGTTGTTCCTTGCAGCGCTGCTCGTCTGTGCCTGCGTCCCGAAGAGCTCCCCTTTTCGTCCGCTGAGCAAATCCTCCAGCTTCGCGTTTGAAAAGAAGCTCTCATCTTCGCTGTCCGGCCAGAAGAGGCCTTCAGTGCACTGGCGCTTGGCATGACTTTCCTCTTGTCCTCCAGGTTGTTCTTCGGTTAAATCTAACGCTCTTTTATTGCGAATTGTTTGGCAATCGCTTTTTCGTTGCTGGTTCGACATTTGGCGCTCAAAAGTGCAGCCGTTGCAGAAAAGTGGCGAAATATCTAAGTAACCATGCATGCAACGCAAGGTGACGCAACTGACGACATTGAATTATATCCAAGTTCCCAACCATTTAAGTATTTCATTAACAGGTGTTCTTTTGCTTTCACGTTTTCATTAATTATTCAACTTTATAGTAGTTTTACATAAACTCTGCAAAATCGTAATAGCGAATTTTGCTTAAAAATGAAAAGAAATCGATATGAAACTTTAACTTATCATGGTGCATGGATGCTTATTGCAAGTATCTCTAGGAACGTGTTTTGGTATTTTTTTTATTATCCGCGGTGGCCTTACTATTGACTCCCGCAATTTGTTTTCATTTCGTTCAAAACGCATTTATTTTTCATTTGGAAATGTAACCCGGCAAGATGGGTTGCTGGTACTTGGAGCATGTGAGCACACGCGATCGCATCGTCCTAAACAATGGCGAGAATTTGATAGGTCGCCACTCCAGCTGCAAGATTACGGTTAATCCGACCTACGATTTTGTGTCCCGGGTGCACATGAAGATCACTGTGAGCGATCCAGGCGTGATCGTACAGTCAATGGTATGTTTATAGATTCTACAAGTAGTATGTATGTATACCTTAATGGGATTGTGTGTCTAGAACACCAGCAACGGAGTCTTCATCAATGGGCAGAAAATGAAGGACCAGAATACAAGCACACAAGTCGCGGCGGGCACTGTCATCAGCCTAGGAGTGGAAGGGCACACCACTAACGCTCCGCGCAATTACCCCATCTTTGTGCTGCGGAAAGTGGTAGCCGAGGTGGAGCAGATAGAGCTGTCCTCGGACGACGATGATGATGCCATGTCGCCGCAGAATCCAAATCTTGGCCAGGGGATTTCCGACTTAGCTTCAATAAAAGTGGATATTACTGAGCAGGAGAATCATACCTCCTGTCCCAATTTGCACCTACCGAAGATTCCCGAAGTAAAGCAGGAGCTGGTGAGAAAGACCACCGAGGAGATAACAAACATCTTCGGCTCAGCCGATGAGGCTATTCTCGGCAGCGTTATGGATTTAAATCCCTATCTGTACAACCAGTTAAACATGCAATCTCGCGGCACTGCTTCTACGAACGTAAAAATTCACGACGGCGACGTTATAGAACTGGATACGGATGTTGATAAGGAGCATATGCAGCCACCCACGCTCTCAAAGCCGCTTGAATCCGTTGAAGACGAGTACGACGAGCAGTTCGCTATTTCACAAGCTGTACTGCAGGGAATGAAAGCTGAGATGGCTTTCAGCGATGGCGAGGAAGACTTTCTAAGTAATACGTCTAATATCATGGAGGGCTCGCCTTCGGCCCAACTGAATTACGATGAGATTATCATTATCGACGAGAGTGATGACGATGAGCTGTACGACAAGGTGGCAGACTGGTCCAACAAGTTGCTCAGTCAAAAAGATCCAGACCACATTGAAATGTCGCAAATATATCCGCTGATTGAGGACTTGGGCTCGGATCAGGAAGAAGACTCTCGTGTTGGAATGAAGAAACTGCCGAAGCTAATCTGCATCGATAGCTCTAGTGAAGAAGAATCCAACGACCTGGATGTGTGCCATGGTAAATATTTTTAAATGCAATTAATTTTAATTTTAATATTAATTATCCAAATTTATCCGCAGCGGACAGCACAACAACAAACCCCTCACGTGTAAGCTGGTCCCCGTCCTCTGCTAGAGAGGTAAGCTCCACCAACGATGCTCAGCTGTTTACGCGCCGCCAAAGGGTTGTTTCAGAGGCAGATCAGGAAAAATGGTTTCCAGACAGTACCTCTAAATCCTATGAAATAACAGAGACTCAGAAGTCCTCACTTCCAAAGCCCATGCCCTCGAGGGACTACGTAAAAGAGACATTCAGTGACAAAAAAGATGAGCCTAAACTGCTACCCCGTACACGGCTCCGCAACAGAGCCAAATCCTTCTATATGGAGCGACCAATAGGCATAGATGAAACCCCTGACTGTAAAGATGTAAATAACAAGCAGAACAACACTCGTTCTAAGCAGCGAAGCAAATCAATTGAAGAGGTAGAAGCTTCCTGCGAAGAGTTGGTGGTAACGTTGCACACCCATGAGGAAACAAAGAAAACTCCGATTAAAAAAACAAAGCCACAGACGAAGCACAAGGCAATCGAATCCAGTGATGAGGGTGAAGCAATGGCAGAGGAGCCTGAAAAGACTGGGAAAAGAATCTCCCCAAGGAAACATAACCGAGACAAACTCGCTAGTGAAGCTCAAACTAAAACCAATAATCGAAGCGCTCGCTTACTAAACCGATCGCGTTCTTGCTATATAGAGCGGCCAATCGATATGAATGAATTCCTGGGCGGCAAAAAAACCAATGAAGATATAAAAGAAAAGCAAAGAGAAACTCTGACTAGGAAGCGCCAGAAATCCAGCCAAAAAGATTGTGGCGCACCAAAAGAGAAACAGAAGACGCCGTCTAGGAAATTCGAGGGAAATAAATCAAACAAGACCAATAATACTCATGATGAAGTTAAAGAGAAAGCTAAAGCTCGCGGTCCCTCCATAATTGAGGCTCCGTTTATGCCAAAAAATCGGCGCAAGGTCAACAACATTAAGGATAAGAAGATGGGTGTCGATCGCCAGAGCTTCGTTGATACTCAAACCGAAATAAACGCCAAGTTGAACCAAAAGCCGAAGGATAAAAAAAATGACGAGCAAGTTATAAGGGAGAAACGACGAGAGGCTCTTAAGAAGCTTTCCGATAAACCCAAAGATGAGGTGAATAACCCCTCCACCTCCAATGCAAATAAAAGGAAGAACTGCACGAGTGTTCCCACCGTAAGCAACACAAATCGCGGGGAATTCCTTACTAAAGGGATCGATAATGGTCCTCCAACAAAAATAGCAAAGAAGGTGGAAAAACCTCAAGTACAAACACCGCCGCCAAAGAATTCAATTCCAAAACGACGCTCCACCATTGAAACCGACGATCTAGCCAATTATCCACAGCCACATTGCTCCCGCCCTCCGGAGCGCAAGGAGGCAGAGCAGGCCAGGAATCAGCGCACTTGCAATCGCGTCAACTTCGCTGATATGGAACTGTACCACCAAAGAGCCGAAGAAGCAAAGAAAATGGGGAAGCAGCGAAGACACGTTCGTTTCCGCGATGAAAACGACATTCGCTATATCGATAAGGTCTGCGGAGCTAATAAGCCAGTCCGGAAAAGCAAGGATAGCTTGAAGATCTGCCTCAGTACGTACAGCGAGCGGCGCGATTGGACACTCAGGGGGAACAACATGGTAAACGACACCCTCTGCCACAAGCGGACAATCATCAAGTGGGCCAACCAATGGTTGAAGCATGGCAGCGCAGAGGCTGTATCCAACATGGATGTCCTAATGCCTATTCCCTCCGACTTTAGCAGCTCTCAGCATTACAAGAAGTAAACTAAAAACCTCGTCATTAAAAAATAAACATTACCTAATATTTCTCATCTATTTTGTCACAGGACTTTTTTGCCGTTAATAAAACTGGAGTTACTGACCACCATCGAAAGGGACTACAAGAGCTCAAAGACCATGTTTGAAGTCGAAGTGACAGACGTCCAGTCCGAGAAAGAATACTACCGAATCTCAGTCAAATGTAAGTGGCCAATATTGAGAAACAACGTAATAATAATAACAAACACAATAATCAAATTAATATTATTTATTCTCCGCAATTGACAGTCAATGCCCGACCCATTGGAAAATACGAACTTTACACCATTTCTAGTGCAACCGATTTGCCTGAGACATTTGCCAGTCTTTTGGAGCAAAAGTCCGTTAGCGGTAAGTGTTGACAACATAATTAAAACGTTTTCCAAAAATCATTATACATATTTTCGTTTTCCATTTAAACCCTCAGGTAACGTTTGTTTCATGACATTTGAAATTTTGATGCAAGTCTCATATGAGAAGATGAAAAGCCTTAAGCAGTTGACTGTCCGCCCAGTGGTGGATAGCCTCCGAGTGGATTTGGGTGCTCTAAGTGCTATCCAACAGCTTCACCGTTCTCCTCTCAGCAGGAGGATTTTGATCCCCACTGAGGCGGTGAAGGCTCTACCAATACCAAAGGTGGCGCAGGCGTTCGCGTACACGGGATTTAGTAAGCTTAACAATCATCAAAAGGATATTTGTATCCGAATCTATAAGAGAATCATAGACAATGGAAATCCAAGCGTGACATTAGTACAAGGTCCTCCTGGCACTGGAAAATCCACGCTTCTGTCGAATCTTAGTTTGCAGTGTCTTTACGGAAAGGCGTCTCTAATGCTGGACCGCAAAATCTTAATATGTGCTCTTTCCAACACGGCCGTGGATAACATGGTGAAAGCTTTAAGTTCAGCACATTCTGCTATGAACCGCGACCATTTCCAGCTCTTGCGGTTTGGGATGACAGAAAAAATGAGCGAAAACTCGGTCCAATTTTCTATTTCTGCACATTTAAAAAAAGCCAGGAATGATAAGCTAAAGCGTCTAGCTCCAGAAAACATAGAAATATTGAAGAAGCAGCACTGCGATCTGAGTGCCGAGATCGAGAAGCTGAAGCACAACTCAAATCTTCAACACCAGTTGGAAGAAAAGCAGAAGCAGCTCTTGCTGGTCAATGAGCAACTTAATCCACCGCTGACGCAAAGGGAAGAGTATGATATTATAAAGATGTGTGTAAAGCGGGCCCACATCGTCTGCACGACGCTCTCCTCGTGCGTTAAGCTGGCCAATTACGTGGACTTCTTCGACATCTGCATCATCGACGAAGCCACACAGTGCACGGAGCCCTGGACGCTTCTTCCCATGAGATTTGGTATAAAACACCTTGTCCTAGTTGGAGATACCCAGCAGGTACCAGCCCTAGTGTTATCAAAAAAGGCCATCGACTTTGGTCTCAGCAACTCCATGTTCGACAGGATTCAAAAGAGCCTGGTAAAGAACCTGAATTTGGATCAGCCAGGAGGCAATCAGCATGTGCACACCAAAGTGTTTAAGCTGAGCATGCAGTATCGCATGCACCCAGAGATATGCCGTTGGCCCAACAAATACTTCTATGAGGATCAACTGGTGAGTGCGGATGTAACTGCAACGCCTTCACCATTTATCCCGTACTGCGTGGTCAATCTGAGCTACACCCGAGACACCGGTGGCACCAATGGAAATAGAAGCATAAGCAACGACGAGGAGGCTCGTTTCGTGGCTCAATTACTGGCAGAGATGGACAAGCACATGCCCAGCAAGCGCTACAGCTACGGCTTGATCTCGCCGTACAGCAATCAGTGCCACGCCCTGAGCCAGGTAATTCCACGCCACATGAACTTGTCACCACAGACTGTTAGCTCTTATCACGGATTGGAGAAGGACGTGATCATCATCTCAAACGCACGGACACGCGGCTGTGGCTCTCTCACCCACTATCAGGGGCTCAATTTGGCGCTGACTAGGCCAAAGCGATGCTTGATTATATGTGGCAATTTTGATTACCTACAGGTGAGTGAACAGGAGGATAAGAATATAGTGAAGTATAATTCTTTCTTTTTCTTTCTTTATTCAGTCTGTTGACATGTGGCGACAGTTGCTTGACGATGCCCGTCAGCGAAAAGTTTACTTCGATTTGAAGCGCGAAGATGTGAATGATTTGCAGGGCTCCCTGATGAAGAAGCTCCTAATGAAACCATTGTGATTGGCGGGCATTCTTAATTTACGAAATGCACAGTTGCAGTTGTCTTTTCTTTTGTAATTACTAGATCTAAGAACACACCATCAGGTGCCTTTTTGAACTAAGTTTGTTATTATTTGACTCTTATTATTCTTTTATTTATTGTTTATCCATCAATAGTGAATTAAAGACTTGAAGTTTTTGCTTTGAAATCTTTGTTATATACTTTTTCTATATACGACCTTTGTATGGCTTGTATCTCTACATTTCTCAGCACAGCCATGTGAAGAAAAGTTAAATGTTTTGTTTGACAATCTCCCTTAGGGTGGAGTAAACAATTCTTGATGTAAACAAGTCGAAAGAATCGGAAGAAGCTTTGTTATACTTCACATTTCTGTTTATATTTCTTGTTTTGATTGTATTGGATACGTAAGCATTGCCAGCAGATTTTTGTTTTGATAATTTTTGGTTCTAATTTAACTTGGGAACATAAACTTTTTTTTTATCATTTAAAATTAATACACTTGTCAAATGGAAAACATCAAATGATCACTAAAAATTGATCAATTGTACTCAACAACTCCACATTTCCAGATCGTTTCTATGGCATCTATATATAATATAATATACATAGTTCAGATTTTCATTTGTTTTACTTTGAAATTCTAAAATAATACCAAATGGTCATGTCCTGCAAATTTATAATCTCTAGTTCAAACTGCGGCCGCTCGATGGTGTTTTAGTTTTTTCGACCCTTTCAAAATATGTTTTACCAGCAAATGAGTAAAGTTTCTGATCCCATAAACCGTATATATTCATGATTAGCACAAACAAGAGAATCTATCTACCCATGATTTGAAAATTTAAACAGCGAATTGCTAAAAGTAAAAATCATAACTTGGCTACAAATACACGAAATTGAATTCGGAAAGCATGACTGTTTGTTTTTTTTTTTTAGCTTAACAACAGTAAATAAAAAACTTAAAATTAATAAGAAACTAAATATCAATATTTTTTCTTAATTGAATTATAATTTTTTTTTTGTATTTATTTAAGCTGGCAGTTATTGGTTCTGAAGTCAAGATTGTTGCCTTAGTCTATTGTTTGTTATTTCTTATTTGTTGTGAACCATTAATTAAAATGTTTTGTTATAAAATAAACTCAAATTTAATTTAAAAACAATTTTATTTGTGATGCGTTTTATTTATTTTTAGTTTAAGAAGCTTGTAAACTTTATTAAATTAAAAAAATTAATGTTGTACATATATGAAAATAACTTTTATTTTACTGTTTTTTATTTAGTTTAAGAAACTGCTTTTATATTAAATTTAAGATAAATAAAAATAACTTTAAAAAAACAATACTTAAAATCAAAGAGTATCGAAAAATATCGATTTTCGGCGCGTTTAGGTAATCCGAAAGTAAAAGCGGCAGGCACACTTTTAGATCCCCGCAATTTGTTTTGTTTTCATTTAAAGAGAAATAACAATATTTTGCTGGGAAAGGGGGACTCGATTTGCCAGAATGGCCAGCCGCTGGTACTTGGAGCATGTGACCACAGGCGAACGCATCGACCTGAACCAGGGGGAGAACTTGATGGGTCGCCACTCCTGCTGCAGGATTACATTAGGTCAAAGATATGATTTTGTGTCCCGGGAGCATGTAAATATTATCGTGAGCGACGCCGGCGTGATAGTACAGGAGATGGTGAGTCCTTGCTCCATTGAACAGTTCGTTTTTGGGTCTAACCTGTGACTCGTTTGCCTAGAACTCTAGGAACGGCGTTTTCATCAATGAGCAGCGGATGAGCGGCGAGTTCAGACGCATGCCGGTCGTGGAGGGCACCATCATCAGCCTGGGAGTAGAAGGGCACTTCACTGACATTCCGCGCAATTACCCCATCTTTGTGCTGGGGAAAGTGGATACAGAGGCGGATGAGATAGTGCTGTTATCTGACGACGATGACGATACCAATAATGGCAATCGGTCTAAGGAAACCAGTCTTGACCAGATAACTCTGGATTCGGATCAAGGGAGAACTACTACTACAGACCTGGAGGGGCAAGCTTCCTGTACAATTCCAAAGATTCATAAGGTAAAGCAGGAGCTGGTGAGCAAGACCACCGAGGAGATGACAAACATCTTAGGCACTGCGGATGAGGCTATTCTCGGCAATGTGATGGATATAAATCCGCCATCACCAAATCCGCTTGAATCCGTTGACGACGAGTACGACGAACAGATCGCTTTGTCGCAAGCCGTGCTGCAGGATATGAAGGCCGATTTGGCCTCTAGCGATGACGATGAAGTCTTTTTGGCGTTTGAAAAAATACAGGACGAAGAGCGGCTGGATTCGCCTTCGTCTCAAACAAGCTACGATGATATCATTATCGAAGAGAGCGACGACGATGAGCTGTACGACAAGGTGGCCGACTGGTCCAACAAGCTGCTCAGCCAAAAGGTTCCCGATGCCATCGAAATGTCGCAAGCATACCCGATGATGGAAGACTCGGGCTCAGATCAGGAGAACGAGTCGCTCTTTGAAATGAAGCCACCGACGAGGTCACTCCGCATTGATAGCTCCAGCGAGGACGAATCCAGCGAGCTAGTTTTAAGCAATGGTAAATATACTGAGCTACAAATGAACAATATTCAATGTATCTATACATTGTAGTTAAAAGATAATATAACAAACGAAGTATTCACTTTATCCCGTTTATCCACAGTTGGCAGGACTCCAGTTATGCACAGTTCCTGCGTGCGTATAGAATCGCCCACTGGCGAAGAAAGCTCCACGGTCGATGATGCTCAGATGTCCTCAATTACGGAGCCCAAAGAGGAAAGAAATAAATCAGAGCAGCAAGACGAAAATCGGGATTGTTGCGAAGAGTCGGAACCAAAGAAACTCCCAAAAAATAGTAGCAATAGCGTTACACCAAGAAAAGATGATACAATTGAGGATGTAACTCAAGGAAAAAAAGGCCCAAGCCCTCGGCTACTAAACCGATCAAAATCATGTTGTATAGATCCCATGGATAATATTGTTAAGACTAAGGATAATTTGCCAGACCATTGTGATGCTACTTCGAGAGCTGAGCCTGCCAAGAATGTCAAGTTTACTCGTGGTCCTTCCATAATTGAAGCTCCGTTTATGTCAAAAAATCGGTGCAAGGTTAAAGATAAGGATAAGCAGAAGGTTATAGATCGCCAGCGCTTCATTGATTATCAAGCCGAAATGAACGCCAAATGGTTCCAGAAACCGAAGGATAAAAAAAAAGACGATCAAGTGGTCAGAGAGAAACGACGAGAGGCTCTTAAGAAGCTTTCCGATAAACCCAAAGATGAGGTGAATAACCCCTCCACCTCCAATGCAAATAAAAGGAAGAACTGCACGAGTGTGCCGACCGTAAGCAACACAAATCGGGGGGAATTCCTAACTAAAGGGATCAATAGTGGTCCTCCAACAAAAATAGCAAAGAAGGTGGAAGGTGGTGAAGGTTTAACACCACCAGTGAAAAATTCAACTCCCAAGCGACGCGCCACGATTGAAACTTTTTCACAGCAGCTCAAGGCACCAGACGGTCTAACCAAAAATCCAGGTCCGCATTGCTCCCGTCCGGCGAAACGCAAGGAGGCGCAGCAGGCTAGGAATCAACGCACTTGCAATGGCGTCACCTTTGAAGATATGGAACGTGAAAGCAGAATAAAGAAAACGCAAAAACGCGTCCGTTTCTGCGACAAAGTCGACATTAGATATATCGAAAATGTAAGCGGGGCCAGTAAACGCGTGCGGAAAAGCAAGGATAGCTTGAAGATCTGCCTCAGCACGTACAGCGAGCGTCGCGAATGGACACTCAAGGGAAACAATATGGTGAACGACATTCTCTACCACAAGCGGACTATCCTCACGTGGGCCAACCAATGGTTGAAGCATGGCAGCGTGGACGCTGTTTCCGACATGGATGTCCTGATGCCTGTTTCCCCCGACTTTAGCGGCTTTCAGCACTACAAAAAGTAAGTTTAAAGCTGGCTTTGAAGAGGGTACTTTTACATATATTATATATGACAGGACTTTTTTGCCGCTAATGAGGCTGGAGATGCTGACCACCATCGAAAGGGACTACAAGAGCTCAAAGACTACGCTTGATCTCAAGGTGATTGAAGTTTATTGCGAGAAAGAGTGCTACCATTTAGTGGCCAGAAGTAAGTGGACATTGACAAACAAAATCGGTGCGAAGAGAGAGATAATCGAAGGAAATTAAGGCATTAGTAGCTGTGCTCCCATATGCGCTCGCTAAGTGAAGCTCTTGTCTGAAAATAACGTTTCGCTTATCAATCATGTGATCCTGAAAATATCCCCACTTTATAGACAAACTGTGACAATATTCTCTTATCTAACTGCACTTCACAGCTAACGCCAAACCCATTGGAAAATTCGACCTTTACACTCTTTCCAGTGGCACCGAACTGGCCGAGACCTTTGCCTGTCTGTTGGCCCAAAAGACTGTCGGCAGTAAGTATTAAAAACAAGATTTACATCTCCATCATTTTTTAACCTTTTGCCCTCTAGGCAGCGCTTGGGACATGACATTTCAAATTTGTGTACAGGCATCTTTAACGGAGATGAAAAGCCTTAAGCAGTTGACCGCTCGTCCTGTGGTTGATAGTCTTCGAGTGGAATTGGGAGCTTTGAGCGCTATCCATCAGCTTCACCGTTCGCCGCTCTGCAGACGAATCTTGATGCCCACTGAGGCGGTGAAAACTGTACAAATACCGAGATTGGCGGAGGCGCTTGCCTACAAAGGATTTAGCAAACTAAACACAGATCAAGAAGATATTTGCCTCCGCGTCTACGAGAGAGTAATCGACGACGTTAACCCAAGTGTGACACTGGTTCAGGGTCCTCCTGGCACTGGAAAATCTGTACTTCTGTCGAATCTTAGCCTGCAGTGTCTTTACGGAAGAGCGTCCGTAATGCTGGACCGCAAAATCTTAATATGTGCTCATTCCAACACGGCCGTGGATAACATGGTGAAAGCTTTAAGTAAAGCACTTTTTGCTATGAGGCACGGCCACTTCCAGCTCTTGCGGTTTGGAATAACAGAAAAAATGAGCGAAAACTCGGTCCAATTTTCTATTTCTGCACATTTAAAAAAGGCCAGGAATGATAAGCTAAAGCGTCTAGCTCCAGAAATCATAGAAGTATTGAAGAAGCAGCACTGCGATCTGAGTGCCGAGATCGAGAAGCTGAAGCAGAACTCAAATCTCATGTCCACCTATCTTCAACACCAGTTGGAAGAAAAGCAGAAGCAGCGCTTGCTGATCAATGAGCAACTGAATCCACCGCTGACGCAAAGGGAAGAGTATGATATTATAAAGATGTGTGTAAAGCGGGCCCACATCGTCTGTACGACGCTCTCCTCGTGCGTTAAGCTGGCCAATTACGTGGACTTCTTCGACATCTGCATCATCGACGAAGCCACACAGTGCACGGAGCCCTGGACGCTTCTTCCCATGAGATTTGGTATAAAACACCTTGTCCTGGTTGGAGATACCCAACAGCTACCGGCGGTAGTACTGTCTAAGAAGGCCATCGACTTCGGGCTCGGCAACTCCATGTTCGACAGGATTCAAAAGAGCCTGGTAAAGCACCTGAATTTGGATCAGCCGGAAGGCAAAAAGCTTGTGCACACCAAACTGTTTAAGCTGAGCATGCAGTATCGCATGCACCCAGAGATCTGTCGATGGCCCAACAAATACTTCTATGAGGATCAACTGGTGAGTGCGGATATAACTGCAAGGCCTTCACCATTTATCCCCTACTGCGTGGTCAATCTGAGCTACACCCGAGACACCGGGGGCACCGGTGGAAATAGAAGCATAAGCAACGACGAGGAGGCTCGTTTCGTGGCTCAATTACTGGCAGAGATGGACAAGCACATGCCCAGCAAGCGCTACAGCTACGGCTTGATCTCGCCGTACAGCAACCAGTGCCACGCACTGAGCCAGGTAATTCCACGCCACATGAACTTGAACCCGAGAACTGTGGACTCTTATCAGGGATTAGAGAAGGACGTGATCATCATCTCAAACGCAAGGACACGCGGCTGCGGCTTTCTCGCGCACTATCAGAGATTGAATGTGGCGCTGACTAGGCCAAAACGATGCCTGATTATATGTGGCAACTTTGATGACCTACAGGTGAGTGAGCAGGAGAATCAGCATATAGTGATGTATAATTATGTTCTTTCTTTCTTTAGTCTGTTGACTTGTGGCGACAGTTGCTTGACGATGCTCGTCAGCGGAAAGTTTACTTCGATTTGAAGCGCGATGATGTGAATGATTTGCAGCGCTCCCTGATGCAGAAGCTCCTCGTGAAGCCATTGTGATTACAGATGATTCCTAAATAGGAAACTACATCCATATGATAATTATTCGATTTAAGAGCACGTCACTTCGTGTACCTTTGTTTTTGAATAAAGATAGATTTTTGGTATATTCCTTACATTCATTCATTTTATTTGTTTTAACACATTGATAGAGAATTAAAGATTTGAAGTTTGTTCATTGAAAACTTTGTACACCTATTTCTAAAAGGGATTAGACCAGCATGCCAATTTTAAATCCATTTGCTATTATGACAATACTACTTAATAGATTCCTAACACGACCTGATGGTGCTTAATAACATTTTTAAAATTGGTAAATGCCTGCGGCGTCGCCATGACAAAATCGTTGTCTTTTGGCATAGGGTAAAAGCTTGACTATTTCTCTTTCTGAAATTAGAACCTTAACCAATCTCTATATAAATAATGGTTTTCCTGCTTTGAATATGTTTTCTGACAATAAAATTGAAATTAAGCATCCTCTGTTCGGTTAGCACTTTGTAGGGATTATTTTTTTAAATTTCGCATTTGGTCTAACCCTTTTCAAACACCATCAACTTGCATTTCGTTTTGTAAATGCCATACATATCGTAATATATCAGATTATATATTATCTATTTTGTGAGTTCAGGATGGATGATTTTAAAGGAAGAAAATAATAAATATTCAATTGGTTTAAGTCAATTGTTTACTTTCTACATATATATTGCACTATATAGAGTTACAGATTTACGGAAATCCTTCCGAAATAACTTGATCGATCTCATCTCATCTCACGCCATCTCTTTTAATCCAACTAAAATGCGCTTTAATTATGCTAATCTCCAGCTTCTGCTGCCTGACCATCTCTAAGTAATAGTAAGTAAATTCACTAACAACACACGCACACACACACATAGTCTATATATTAAATTCATAGTTCTGTTTGCTTTGTCTTGCGTTGCCCTTCACTACGGCATTTAAATGTATGGAATCGCTTAACAAGAAAGTCAAAGTCGCGGTTAATCCGATACTGAACTCGGTGCAAAAGTAAAGGAAGGTATCAACTTAGGAAATAAATTTAAAATGTAGCAACAAAATCTAGCTAAAAACTAATAACATAACAAAAATTATGCTCGAAATTAGGACTTATTTTATGCGGCTGCTCGAAGTGTGCTCGCCCATATATGCTTACATTTGTATATATCAAGTAGGTATATATATAAATTTCGATTTTATATATATGTAGAACGTACGACTAAAGCAAACATTTTGTCAGAATCTAATGGGTAGCCGTCGCTAAGGCTTAAGCTTAGGTTAACATGTCGCCCAGGTTGTCCTTGAGTGACTGATAAATTTGGTATTGTTGATCAGGTTTGAGGTTGTAAATTTGCGTCAACAGCTTCGCCGGAGACGGAGTCCTAATGAAGCTTGAAATATAAACATTGACGAAGGTGGCCATCAGGAATTGGCAGTCGAAGCGATCCATGATACCGCCATGTCCGGGAATCATGTCTCCAAAGTCCTGTCAAAAACACAAAGAGATATTCAAAATTAGAGGATATTCGAATTGTTTGCAAAGTTGTTAGTCTATTAACCTTAATTTTGAATGCTCTCTTAAATCCGGAGGCAAAGAAGCCGCCAAAAGGTCCAATTATGGAGCTGAAGAGGCTCAACGAGATCGAGTGCCAGATATAGGGGTAGAGGCTTACGGTTTTGCCAATGCCGAACTGTAAATGAATGACAAATACTGATGTATTGATTTGTAAAAGACAACTAAGAAGGCGACTCACCAGCTTAAGGCTGTACTCCTGGGGCGTGAATAGGTAGCTGGGCACACAGGACATCGTCATGCGGCCCAGTTCCTCCGAGTACTGGATGGGGCATATGAAATACTGGTAGTTGCACAGCACGTAGGAAAACAGAATGCCAAAGACCACTGTGGCGAATCCACCCCCAATGAAGCCCTCCCAGGTCTTCTTGGGGCTCAGCTTGATGAGGGGTGTGCGGCCGAAGAAGAACCCAAACACATACGCCATGACATCATTGCACACAATCATTGAGACAGGTACGATGAACCAAATGAGCCCCTCGAATATGTTCTGAATGATGAGATAGCTTTGGGTGACGACAATCAGCAGGGAGACATGAGTCCAGGCGAACAGGCTGAACTGCTTGATGTAATACTTCTTCACCAGCGAGAGCACGAACCAAACGAAGCCAATGATGTAGAGGGCAAAGGACAGAAAGCGGTGATAGGTCACCAGGAACTTGAGGTACTCCTGTAACAGCGAATAAATAGGATTAGTTCCACAAGACCCTTAAAAATTTCATAAAGAAGGGACACTTACCACTCGGTTAATAACCACGCCAAAGTAGTCTACCAGATTTTCGCCGTAGAAGAAGTAGTTGGAGGTGAGAAGGAAGTACCAGGACAGACTGCGGAACCAGGGCAGACCATGAATCCTATACACCTGGTAGCCAATCGATATGATCTCCTGAAAGCACTTCACCTGCACCAACAGTGTCTGTTTTGGGAGAAAGTAAACAAGTAAGCAGTTAATTAGGTACTCGTTTCAGTCGATTCCACATTGAACTACTAACCGTGATCATCAAAGCCAGCGGGCCGCCGTAGATGATCAGTGCAAAGCCGCAGATCATAATCCATGTGAATATGCCGCGGATGACCCAATTCTTCCATCTGTGGAATGCGCGTACAATTATTGTTTGTAAATGTAGATATTTGCTTAATATATATAAGAATGTGAATGTATTTGCTTTCCGCCAACTGCAGCCAGCTGCGGATGGAATATTTTTGGAAAGCTTACACATTCGAAATTCAATAATTCACACTCTTCTCTAAATTAAAAATTGTGTACAACTTATGACCAAAATATGGTTCTGTAAATGAGTTTTTTTAATTGGAAATTTTTATAAGAATGACATCATTGATTATTAATGTTTTCTTTATGATTTTTTATAAGATAAAGAGATTTTTTTAGTAGTTTTATAATGTGGAATGTCACAGTTTCTTCTATTAAATGATCTTATATATTTTCGAAAGAGATATATTAACACTAATTGAAATAATTACTTTATAGGAATTTTAAATAATTGTGTAAGTGAATGAGGACTTATCCATCCTTTCGTTATATTCAAAATAACTGAAATTAATGTTCTTTTCTAATGATATACCATAGATCATATCGTTATCCTATTTATAATCTTAGAGGTCTTTGCGATGTAATACCTTTGAATTGCTTTTTAGAATTAAATACTATCTGGATACTATCCACGTACCGATCGGGCAAATCCTTGAGGGCCGAGTCCAGTAGCTCGGGTGTCTTGTCGGTGCCCTGCGGCAGGTTCTTGGCGAGCTCCTCTACGAACTTCTCCTCGGGAATCTTCTCCTCCTCGGAGTCCACCTGCGGGATAGGAAGGGGCGAGCGGGAGTCGAAATAATTAGGGTGCACATATTGATTGGCTGTGAAATGTATTCCCGGCCGGGTTGCAGGGTTTAAGCACTTTCTATTAGGCACGCTGTGCAAAGTCCAAGATACGTGAGTGTATGTACATATATACCCATAATCAGAATCATTCGTTTATCCAAGACACAGACACACACACGGGGGAATGGGAAAGGGAATGAATTGCGGGCTTTTTCGGTGGCGTGTTTTGTTTGTTGCCAAATCGCGCCGTTGATAAGATGACATGCGGGGCGGCGGAGGGCTCTTCTTATCACACAAAAAAAAAAAACTTTGCCGGAACTATTGCAAAAAGAAAATAGACAGAGAGAAGAGGGTGGGTAATGGCCAATGCTTCCGTAATGCCTTCGTCCACCTAATTGGATTTGTTGGAAATAATGGCGCTATATTGCAACACAGCAGGTGGGTGGTGGGTGGTGGGGGTGGCTGCCAATGTTATTGTGTTCTTGCAGTGTTATTGGATTTTCTCCTGCTCTCTCTTCCGCTCTCCCTGACTCTCCGCCGCTCTCTCTCTTCTGCCCACCTGCTCGTGCGTCAGAGAATAACAAAAACACACACGCACACACACACCGACACACATATGCTGGTATACACACACATTTAGCTTCGGCTCCTCTGTTTCTTCTGCGCTCCAAGAATTATGCAAATGGAGTAGCAACAAACGCTGCTGCTCCACATAGAAGTCATTGGCACTTACATGGTCCGAGGAGTCAGCGGCGGAGGAGTTGCGCTTGGCTGCCCCCGATCCTGATCCGGCGACGGCAGAGGCATCCTCCAGAGCCTCCTCCTCCCCCTTCCTGCGACGCACTTCGGTCATTATTGCTCGATTTTCACCGCGCGGCTCTATTGATTTTCCCGTAACTGACTTGACCGCTTCGCACAAATTTCGTGTTACGCTTGCCGAGATCCGTGCTCCGTGAAAATGTTCACCAGCACTTTGTCCGTAAAAAATACAAATGCTTTCCGACTTTTCTCTATTTCTGATTAGAGCAGGTAGTGTGACCAGTAGAACTGCTGGCAAAGTGGGTTTGTATTTTCGATGCGTCATGGTATTATCTGGGCAAGCCACTATGGTCATATTGCCGGCGGCGTCACTTGCCAAAAATTTTCGCGTCGCAAATATTTTCCGCCGTCTTTTTACAGAAAATACGAAAAAGGGAAAAGGATAAACAGGAAAATGGCAGCAGCTATCGATGGCGTTTTTCCGTCCACTCTGCAGGAGCTGGTGAAGAAGTCAAAAGTACTTGTCGTCGGGGCCGGCGGCATCGGTTGCGAGGTGCTGAAAAACCTTGTGCTCAGCGGCTTTACAGACATTGAAATTGTGAGTTCTTCAATGCAAATGAGTGTTTTCGATGCAATTGCTAATGTAATTAATGTCCCCAGATCGACCTGGACACCATAGACTTGAGCAACCTCAACCGGCAGTTCCTCTTTCATCGCGAGCACGTTGGCAAGTCGAAGGCGCGGGTGGCAAGGGAGAGCGCCCTGAGCTTCAATCCAGATGCCAATATAACCGCTTACCACGATAGTGTAACGTCGTAGGTTCTTTTTTCCCCCACTTTTGGCAAATCTTAGACATAATGATTCGTTTATTTCAGAACCGATTACGGAGTCAACTTCTACAAGAAGTTCGATGTGGTGCTAAGTGCTTTGGACAACCGGGCGGCACGTATTCATGTAAATCGCATGTGTCTGAATGCTGACGTCCCGCTAATCGAGAGCGGCACCGCCGGCTACCGCGGACAGGTGGAACTGATCAAACGCGGCCTCACGCAGTGCTATGAGTGCACTCCTAAGGAGAAGCAGCGGAGCTTTCCTGGCTGCACTATCCGCAACACTCCTTCAGAGCCGATCCACTGCATCGTCTGGGCCAAGCATCTTTTCAAGTGAGTGTACAGAATAAATAATCTGCTAAACAGCTTCTAGCATTAATCTATTTCAGTCAACTCTTTGGCGAGTCGCTGGATGATGAGGATATTTCCCCCGATGCAGCTGATCCAGATGCCCAGGAGGCTGCAGTGAGTGCGGACAGTGATGGAGCTGGCGGAGATGCTACGCCAAAAGTGGTCGACAAGGAAGTCGAAAAGGAAGCCAAGGAGGATGATATAAACAATGGCAATGTGGTGCGCATTAACACTCGTCAGTGGGCCAAGGAATGCAATTATGATGCCGGCACGCTGTTCAACAAGTTCTTCAACGAAGACATTAACTGCTTGCTGCAAATGGGAAATCTCTGGCTGACACGCAGAGCACCCGTTCCAGTCCAATGGGATACTCTGTTGCCCGAGGGCAAATCCGATGACAACCCGGAGATTGCCAAGCAGCATCACAAGGTCTGGACCCTTGAGGAGTGCGCAACCGTCTTTGCCAGTGCTTTGAAGGATCTGAGTGCCAGCTTCCTGAAGCTGGAGGGTGATGATACATTGTCTTGGGACAAGGATGACCAGCCAGCCATGGACTTCGTGGCAGCCTGCGCCAACGTGCGCTCCTATATCTTCAATATTGAGCGCAAATCACGCTTCGAAATCAAATCTATGGCAGGCAATATCATTCCGGCTATAGCCACTACCAATGCGATAACTGCTGGCATTTCCGTTCTGCGCGCCTTCAACGTGTTGGAGGCCAAGTGGACTCAGTGCATCACTGTTTACGCACGCCTTAGGCTGAATCCGCGTAACCAGTTCCTGGTTCCAGATGCCTGTCTTCCGGGCCCGAATCCTGACTGCTCGGTGTGTGCTAAAGATCCGGCTATTACCCTGAAGATTGACACAAAGCGCATGACCATACGGGAACTGCGCGACGAGGTGCTAATCAAGACGCTCAACATGGTGAAGCCTGATGTGGAGGTGCCCTTAACCAGCACTGTTGTGCTCTCCTCGGAAGAAGGCGAGACCGATGACATCGAGGGCAAGCTCCTGAGCGAGATGAACATCGTAGATGGCGTGATCCTCAAGGCCGACGACTTTTTCCAAAACTACGAGCTGAGGATTATAATCTCCCACTTTGATGCCGAGAGGGAGGACAATTTGTTCGAAGTGGTGGCGCAGGCTAAGCAACTGCAGCCGAAGGAGGAGGAACCGAGCAAGGAAAAGGTGGAGGAGAAAGAAGAAAAGAAAGAAGATTTAGAAAAATCTGCAACGAAGCGTTCGGCCAATGGTGGGGGAGATGCCACTGACGAGGGACCCTCCACATCGAAGCGCAGCAAGCCCACCGAAGTGGATGTGGTTGAGGACGACGACGACGACGACTGCCTGTTGATCGAGGAGGACGAAGATGAGGCAGACATTGTGGCAGTCGCCACTGACAAGCTGTCCGTGCAGAGTCCAATAAAGTCCGGCACGAAACGCAAGCCCAGCGAAGTGATCGAAGATGACGATGAGGACATCACCGAGATTCTGGATTCCTCCGACGAAGAGCCAGCGGGACCCACCAAGTGCAAGCGAAGCCGTTTGGATGAGTCTCTTCAAGCCAATCCCGTAGAGGTCATCAATATCGATTAATTATCATTATCCATCAAAAAAGGAGAAACTACTTGGATGATATCTCAACTGCAGTCTAGAGTGTTCTAAAATCTTTTAATGAAATGTGTACATTTGCAACTATTAAAACGCTCACTTTGAAATTCAGTCGAATAATGAATGATGAATGAATGAATCCGCTCTAATGAAATGAATAAAATGAAACATAATTTAATTTCTTTGCTGTTTTATTTATTTTTTTAACCACAATAAAAAAAGAAAACTAAATAATTAACATAGATAATCAGGAAACAGAGCAGAGGTAAATATTTGCTCAGTGGGAATATAAATTCAAACAACAGACTCTGCGCGGGGGGGGGTTTACCCCAACAACCCCTCTACCTACGACACTGTCGGAACCAATGTTGGCTAACTCTCAAATTCTAAGGCCTGTTATCGGGGCGAGTTGGTGTAAAAACAAAGAGGTAAGCCTTTCCACTTAAATTGTTGACTATTTCTAAATGAAAATTGATTCCTCAGATGTCCCTGGCCAGCAGAATATTGCAACAAGGCTCCCGCCTTTGGAACGGGTTGAGTGCGGCACGTGGTTTTCATATTCTTGTGCGGCCGGCTGCGCCTGCCAGTGCACCCATAACAAGCACACAACTGATGGCTGGCTCATCTGCGATCCAGCAAGGATCGGGACTTTTGACGCCTTGCTCGACGCTGCTGCAACAGGTGGCCGGGTTCAAAGTGAAGGGTCGCTTGAAGCGGCGCTGTAAGGATTGCTACATCGTGGTCCGGCAGGAGCGCGGTTATGTCATATGCCCCACTCATCCGCGCCACAAGCAGATGGCGATGAAGAAGCGTGACTACAAGTCCTGGATCCTCACACATGCCACGCAGTCCAAGGAGCGCGGTTTTTAGACCTACATACATATTTTGCATAGTTAAAGGCGTGTTAAGAATAAAACAATAATAAAGAAATACCTAGCGGCCCCTTTAGGCGTTTTCCAACACGTTTGCTGTTGTTTATCTTGATTTTGGAAGCCAGGGGGATTTCAGTCGCTCTTGCCTTTTCTCCGGACGTCAGTGCAGTGTCACGGCAGAAGAAGCTACGTACGATCCGAGATGACGACGCACTTCACCAACGTGCTGCGGCAGGCATTCAAGACGTTCGACCGGGCCAACCACGCCAGCTTTAATGCCAACCTGCAGCATCTGCGCCAGCTGACGGACGAGCTGACCCACCGCGACCTGCACCTTCGCGAGGAGCTTTTCCGGAACGTCGATGCCGGCGTCTCCAGCCGGCGAGCGCCGTGCAGCTACATGCATATCTTTGAGGACGAGCGCTTCTCCATGAGCCTGTTCATAGTGCGCGAAAGAAGTGACATTCCGTTGCATGACCACCCAATGATGTTTGGCCTGTTACGCTGCATCTGGGGACAACTGCTGGTGCAGAGCTATTCGCAGCAGGTGGGACCAGAAGAGCCTCTTACCTATGACCCGCATCCTACTGTGGTGCAGGTGAACGCAGAAGAGCCCAGCCTCGTCACGCCGGACAGCCCGTGCGCCGTGCTGACGCCTAGGAGAAGAAACTACCATCAGATCACCCAGACGGGCAACGGAGGAGTGTCTGCTTTCTTCGACATCCTTAGCCCGCCCTACGATGCGGATATGCCCGTGTATGGGCCACGCCAGTGCCGCTTTTATAGCCCCAGAATGGATGGTAGCCAGCTGCAGCTTCAATGCATACCCTCGCCGGTCACCTACTACTGTGATGTGGTGGAGACGCCAGAGTCCGTGCTGGAGGCTGCGTTCCAGTGCGCCGACGAGGCCTACAACTCCACCAATGCCAGCGAGACGCAGTGAGTCTGCGTGCCTGCAGCCTAACCCTCCTATTTATTCGCCCATCACCCGTTGGCTGCCAAGCCAGCCAAGTATCTTCTGTGTTATTTAAATAAATTGCCTCTTTTTTTTAAGTTCGTTCTGCTTTTACTACAGAATTTGTTAGGTGTTAGTCTTCGTCTTCAGCTTGGTAGATGTTCTGGTTTCGTCGCTTCAGCTTCTTTAGATTGGGATTGGCATCCGTCGCCGGAGCTGGTTCCTCTACTCTCGGTGCTTCTGTGTCTTCTTCAGCCTCCTTCTCAGTCGCCGTTTCCTCTGGCAGATCAATTACGTTTTCGTCGATGGCTTCTGCTAACGTCGGCGCCGGCAGGGACAAGTTCAATTTCCTTTTCGTTGGTGTGATCAAGGGCTCGCCGAGGTCCTCCTCTGGCATCTTTTCGTCATAGCTCTTTGAGAGCTGAACTGTGGATTCAGCAACTGGCAGATCCTTGCCATTAGCTAGCATTGCTAAGCACAGTGGATCATCAATGCCGAGAGCAGTGCAAAACGTATTGCTCTGTGGATTCAGGTGGGCTTTCGGCTGGCCCACCGCCATGTTTTTGTAGTTGGACTGCTCCTCGGGATCGTAGACTGGCACAGTGCGCTCAAAGTTCTCCGGCACCTGGAGATTCTGAAATTTTGTCGTCACCGCTTCCAGCTCCTCTTCTGTGGGTGTAAAGTTGAAGCGCTCTGTTACCGCTCCAGCCTTCTTGCCCGGCAGATAATAGTAGTTCTCCTTCACAGAAATCAAATGGTTGGTACTGTGCAAAATGGCCAGCCATTCGGGGTCATATTGCAGACGGGGATTTCCCTCAACTGGGTCACTGGGTATCTCCACCACTTGCAGGAAGCCACGACGCGGTAGGCACTTATCCAACGCCAGGAATTTTGTGACAGGCACCGGTTTCGATGGTGGGGGAGTGGGAGCTGCTTTCTCTTCATCTTCATCCTCACTGCTGCTGGAGGAGGAGGAGGAGGAGGCGTCACCCTCTCGCCTGCTCGTGCTTGGATTGTGCGGCACCAGGGCAGCAAATTTGCAATGCAGATGGGCTGCGAACCAGTAGGCTGGCTGTACTGCCTTTAGCAGCTCCTCCAACGGCCTGCTGCCCAGCTGACCACTTTCCATGTCCGCCGCAAAGAAGGGCTTCCGCCGCAGGAGCTGCGCCTTGTTGCCATACTCATAGATGCCGGTGGGCCAGTCGTGGGAGAGAAAGATGTCTACTCGCCCAGACAGCTGCTTCAGCCGGAACACCTCCAGCTGTCGCACATGGTAGACACTGCGGCATGTCGCCTCCGAGTAGGGTGGAAATTCGTGGTGACCACGCAGAAAGTCATGTCCCTTGAAAATGCCACTTATGCCCGCGATGCGCACTCCGTTCACGTTAACCACACCGGCGTAACCCAGATAATAGATATTGGGAGCTACCCAGCCACCGTAGGGCAGCTCTTGGAGGTAGTTTGAGGCTTCGTGATTGCCGCCAATGAAAATGGTCAGAACCGGCGCCACTCTCTCCCCGCTGTAGTATCTGTGAAGGGCAGGAATTATAACCAAGTTCCTACATCAGGCAATCATCGGATTTACTTGTAGAAGGTACACATGTCCAGGTACTTCTTGGGCACCGCCATGGTCTGTAGGTCCTCCAGATTCCGAGTAGACTGGAAATCGCCGCAGCATAGCAGTAGGTCGATCTTGGTACCGCTCTCCCTCTCGATTCCCTCGATAGTGTCATAGATGCGCTCCAGTTCGCCATGAGCACAGCCTTCAACCGCTATTTTCATGGTTTTAATTAAACCTTTTTATAGTTTTGTTTTTAAATTCAAATCAAAATTACACTTCTGTTTGCAGAATTGCATTGGGTCGTTTAACAATACTGGTGAGCGTGGCCTCAACAACAGCTGATTTATCGGCTTATCGCAAGAAAAATCGGAAAACTTGCCGATTTGCTGTGCAATCGAGCGCCAACAACAAAAATTAAATTTGAAAAAAATTAAGAATTAAAATTCGCTTGTTAAATACAAACTTTTCCAGTTCAAACGTTAAAAATGTTTTTTTGTTTATTTTTTCAAAAATATCGCTCCATTTAGTACAGTATATACGTGTATGTGTGTGTATAAAGAAAATGTTTGTGAAATGCTCTGCGTTGAATTCTCATTCTCTGTCCGACTTTACATCTTTTTTTGGGAGTTCTGCGGGGGGCGTGCGGGTGGGCACGAAATCTCATTTCATGAGACCTTCTCGTCCTCGACGTGTGTTTGTTTTCGTTTCGATTTGTTTACATACAAAGATTTACAATGGACTTTCGACTTAATTGTTATCATAATTTAGTTGGCAGCCGAGCGTGCCAAGAAATAGGAAATAATAAAATATAAATCTACAATAAATATATAGTGCCGTCTGGACGCCGCCCGATCGGACCGATCCGATCCAAGCCAGCGCAGCATGCATTGGTACACGGAGTGTACGAAGAACTAGTAGAATTAATGCCTTAAAGCCATCTTCAGCATGCAAGATGTGTGTGTTTTTGATGTTGCTTTTTTTTTAGTTGGTTTTTTTTGGAAAGAATATGAGAAACAATCAAGTCAGATCTAGTCAATTCAGTTACGAGCCGAACTTGAAGGTCGAGGGCACGGCGGTCTGTGGGAAGGCGAAGCCGCCCTGCTTCTCTATCAGCTTTGACTCCTTGGCAGCCTTGCGTTGGTCAGCGGTCACCACCACCTCCTGTAGCGCCTTGGCCTGCTCGGGGGTGAGGTTGGAGGTGAGGAGCGCGTACCAGGCCTGGTCTTGTGCGGAAAGTGCTGTGCAGCGAGACATGAAAGAGTAGGGAATCAGCACAAGGAACAAAAATATTGCAGGGCATTCCAGCTCACCAGTAATAACTTCCTTGAACGTCCAGTACTCATCGATAGCCGTCTCGTTCTCCTCGTCATCGATGGGCGTTGTGAAAGACTCCAGGCCGGTTTCGTTCAGATCACCAATCGACTCCTCTGCCTCGGCATCCGAATCCGCATCTTCGTCGTCCTTAATCTCGGCCTTGACCTCGAAGCCTGCAGCGTTTCCTTTCGTCTTAGCGAAATCGGCCATTTTGGCCAGATAGTCCGGCGCCATGTCGTCCATGTCATCCTCGTCACTGGACAGAGCCTCCTCGCAGTCATCGCCATCCTCCTCTTCTTCCTCTTCCTCCTCCTCCTGGGCCCTTGACTCATAGGCGCGCTTCAATCCATCGAAAAGCAAAATAAGCGCGGGCACAATCTTGCCGGCCACCTCGCTCAGCACCTGCGGCTTGGCATCACCTAGGGAAATGAGGGTGCAGAGACCAAGGACGCACAGCTTCCGATCGTGAATGCTAAAGTTGCATGGGTGTAATAATTAATGATCTAATTCGTTAAAATAGTCTCCAATTCGATTGTAATTACCCCAGGAAACAGTCCGTGTCGTGGAGCCACTGCTTGATAAAGTGTGCGCTAATCGATTCGTTGTTTTGTTGCGACATTTTGTCGAGAATGGACAGCAGCAGCTGGGGATTGTAGTAGAGTGCCGCAATAACCACCTGCAGGCACATGGTACGCAGCTCAGAGGACTGCACCTCGCGCGTTAAACGGGACAGGGCCAGTTCCACGAACAAGTGTACCACGGAGTCAATCTGACCCTTGCATTGCAGGATAATCACTTCCATAAGCTTGGCGGCATGACATTCGGGATCCTCGCCAGGATTGCTAGTGAGCATCTGAAAGGAATGCATAATGATTATTAAATTCTATATTAATGATATTAAATATTAAAAAACCTACCGTCTTGCACATGTCGAGAATGGCCAACAGCCTGTTTGGATTGGACAAGAAGGCCGGCGTGTCGACTGTCACATAGTTATGCAGCGCCGGCATAATATCAATGAAGTAGTCGATGCCGTCCTTCTTGAACACCTGGTAGATCAGCTCCAACATCTGCCACATCTCGGGCGAGATAGCCTTTGCCGTTAGATCGTAGACCAGCGAGAAGGTTTCCTCATAAAAGTCTAAGGAAGCGAAACCACCATATTGTTATCGGATCTAGAGGGATTTTATGCTGCTTCCCATCAACTTACCCGTGATGTTATGCTGGAAAATGTGTCCGACCACATTGATGACGATCGGATGCAGGTTAAGTAGGACATCGGGATGCTCCTCCATCACACTAAGCAGAGTCTCGATTGTATTGAGCAGGCTCATGGCCGTGATTGCCTTTTCGTCGGATCCCTCTTCGGATTCAAGAACCTGGCTGAAGGTGGTGGCCAGATGCTGGCAAATCTCGGTGGCCACTGGCAGCAGCTGCTCAGTGAAGGTGCACACGATCTTTTGCATCACATTCGTCAGATCCTCGTTCTCCGTCTCGCGTATAATGGTAAGCAGCTCCTTGGTGATCTCCTTGATTTGGCTCTCAACGTATTGTGGAGCGTCGTTCTGGGACGATAGGAACATCTGTAGGCCAATGGCCGCTTCCACCTTCACGGGCAGCTCCTTGTCCGTGAGCAGGGCATTGGTGGTCAGCCGCATGATCTCAGCCAGCACCTGGGGATTATTGATCTGCACGTCGCAGAAGTAATGCAGCACCCAACACGCACGCGCCCTCATATGCCCGGCAGGATTTTGGAACTCTGGGAACACATACGTGGTTAGCATGGATTCCACTTGGTCGCGGTACGAGGCCTTTTTCAACAGCACGTCCGCCAGCGTTCCGATCATGTGCAAGGCACCGTCCTTCTGCTTATTGTCCGCATTCGGCGAGGTAATTATTTGCATGATAGTGGCCATGGCCTTGGGCAGGATACCCTTGCGCTTCTTGCAAATGGAATGCAGCAGGGATTGGGCAGCCGGCACTGGTGTGGCATAATCCTCAAAGATGTCTGCAGGCAAAACGGGTAAAATAAACCACAAAAAAAAAGCTAGAGGAGAATTTCGCTTACCAAACTTCAGGCGAATATACTCGTAGGGATCGCTCTCCCAGAGCTCCTGATCGGAGTCCGTGAACGACATGATGGGGAAGATCACATCCTGGATAACGGCCACCATATGGGGCTTAATGAGCTTCCAGGTGTAGGCGTGGCTAACACTGAGGAAATACACAAAAAAAAACACAGTTTGGTTAGTAAATTAAATATTGAAATATGACCTTTCATAGCTACAAAGAAGTTGAATATAAATCTAATCGTAACTTACGCATTCTTCAGATAATTGAGCACATCCGTGAGGACTCGCGGCGAAACGTAAACCCGGTTTCGGTACTGGTCGAGGATCTTCAGTAGCACCTCCAGGACTCCCTGGCTAAACGTGGGCAGATACCACTCGGAGAATTTTTGGTACTTTTCACTAACCACATTTTGGGGACTTCCATACCTGCAACAGATTATTTGATAAATATTTTGGTGTCGCTGTTAAATGGCCAGTAGGCTTGATCTTTACTCAACGCACCGCTCGAACATGCGGACCATGATGTGAAGGGCCCACTTCTTGGTCTTCCAGTAGGGGAATTCCGTTCGCTCGTCGTCATCCAGGTGGGAGCTGTCGGGCACCTCGCGATCGGCCACCTGACGGCAAATCTCCATCCATTGAGAGAAGATCTCCTTGGTGATGAGGTCAAGCGGCAGGCTGTACTGCGTCAGGGCGTAGTAGATCTTTAGGATTTGCTTTTGCAGCAGAACCGACTGCTCGGACTGCTCGGCCAGCAGGCGCACTATCAGCTGGTAGATCATGGGCAGCAGCAAGTTCATTGCCTCGTTCAGCGGCGTTCGCTCCTCGCTGCGCTTGTATTCGTAAGTTTTTACCAGCTGGTACATCGTCACCAGTGCTCCGTTCCAGCCGTTGACATCCTGGTTTTGCAAGTAAATGCTGATGTTGTCCACCACCTGTGGCCAGCGTCCGGGGAAATCGCTCTTGATGATGTGATTGACACAGACGGAAAGCTGAACCCTGTTGCATGGGGCGGAGAGGCGATAGAGTTGAGGCATGGATAGAGTAAAGGCAACTCCCATTCAATAGACTTACCTGATCAGCTCAGGAGCATGCACGATGGCGTCGACAATGGCACCGCGAATCATGGCTCGATCCTGCTCGTGAATGGAGAAGGGTATGGGCTCGCCTGGCTTGGCCTCGTGGTCCGACCAGCTGCTGTTGATCAAATTCTTGAGATAGACAGCTCCTGCCTGGCGCACCGGCTGCTCCACCGTCGTCTGCATCACGATCTGCAGTATGGTGGGCACGAATCCAATGATTTTGTGTATCTGCGGGCAAAAGTATAATATGTACGGATTTGTTTACACAGCTGTTGTGGTGAGTAATGGACGATGGACCCGGGGAATAGGTTAGGTGTTTGATTTGAACTGGGAATCGATCCATGGAATGCCCATGGAAGCACTTTAAATTCTGTGCGCAGAGCGCGTTCAATTAATATGGGGCTGCTTCCAGCCTTAAATGCTGATAAAGTTAATTAACCCAAAGGGGGCGGTGCCGGGAGGGGCATGCAAATCGTTAGATGCTGACTCAGTCGTAATGAGCATGCCTGCACAGTGGGACCGAGGCAATTGATTAATTGCCGGGCTTCTGCCTAAGCGACTGCCTCTGATTGGACACGCTCTAGCTTCCGGAGGGATTGCATAAGCTCGAATTACCGCCGCAGTATTTTCCGATTTCCAATTTATTCGCCATTAGGTAGGTTCTCAGGAATAAAATTAGAAGCACAGTCGCCGAACTCATGTACACAGTCATGCCTATCTGTAGGTATTGTACAAAAATATATGTATGCGTGTACTTGTTGCCATATCCCGCCACTCGGGCAGGCCAAGGAGTTGGAGGTGGTCAGTGGTAAACACCTGAAGGGCAACCTTTTTGAGCGATATCGGCTTACACTATCCCCCAGGCCCCCTCGCGCCCGCACAAACACCGCACACGAACCGCGCGCGGGGACGGACAGAGGGAGAGGTTAAAGCGAACAATTAAAAAGCACATGGTTTCGGGGCGATGGCGCCACCACCAAAGTTCGTTCGAATCTTTTCGCCGGCGGGGCGACATCGGGAACAGGCACTCACCTGGGCCAGTTGATCCTCGGCGGCCTTGCGCTGCTCCGGATTTGGATCAATAGTTGCGCGCAACAGTTCCGTGAGTTTTTGTGCCTCCATTTTCGCGATTCGTTCCTGCTAATCCCACGTTTCGGCCGGTAGTTGCTGCTGCTGCTGCTTGCGGACACGCGCTGCGCCCACTGAGCTATCCGCTGTTGTCGGGTTGTCCTGTGCTAAAAGAATTGCCGCTCTAGGGGCTCTAATGTGGGGGCGAAATCTTGTAAATCTCTGCTCCCTGCACCTGCACCGAAAACGTGGAAAAGGCTCCACACGAACACACACACCGCCGAAATTTGCGAGACGACGAAGCGCGTAGAAGAAGCAAGCTATCGGTAGCTTATCGCGGTATTATCGATATTCCCGCCTATTACAAATGCAGCCCTGGTAGCGATTCTCAAGTGGTTTGCCATTTTCAACCGAAATTAATTCGAATTAATAAAAATTATTGTTTTTAATTTATTTATGATTTGATCTGGACTGGTCTAAGCACTTTTTTTAATCATAGTTCAGCTTTTTATAACCTGAAGCGTTGGCAACGCGACCACCAAGTGAACGTTGAAAATAATTCGACTTTTGCGATTATTTTCTATGAAATGGTTAGAATTAGATTGATATTTCATTAAAACAAAACATAATCAAAATAGGAAATAATAATAATAATAATTTAAAATAAATTGGAAAATAAAATCGATGTACTCAATTTTTCCAATTGCATCGCTAGTATCGATAGTGACATCGAAGATTTTCCAGCTCCAAGTGACACATCGTTGGCGGAGGTGTGGTTGAAAATCTATAGAAATCCGTGTTTATCTGTGTTCGAACGGCTGTAAAACATAAAGAAAACGACTAGGAAGCGATTAATCATAGCTAGATCGAAACCCAAGTGTTTTACAGACAGCAAGGCAATAGCAGAGCAGCGACCATGGCAGGCAGGCTACCGGCGTGCGTAATCGATGTGGGCACCGGGTGAGTGGAGTTCAGTGGACTGCCCGCGGGGGTCTGCGCTTCCAATTGGAAGAAAAGAGGTCGTCTGACTAATCCGATGTGTGTTTATCCGTTTAGCTACTCCAAACTGGGCTTCGCCGGCAACAAGGAGCCGCAGTTCATTATCCCCTCGGCGATTGCCATCAAGGAGTCTGCCCGGGTGGGCGACACCAACACACGGCGCATAACAAAAGGCATCGAGGACCTGGATTTTTTCATCGGCGACGAGGCCTTCGATGCCACTGGCTACTCAATCAAGGTATGAGAACGCCGATTAGTCAGCCACTTGAGCTTGTCCAGAGCATTCTGTTTACTTTAATCATCGCTTTCCCCTTTCCCCTGCAGTATCCGGTGCGTCATGGTCTGGTGGAGGACTGGGACTTGATGGAGCGCTTTCTGGAGCAGTGCGTGTTCAAGTATCTGCGAGCCGAGCCCGAGGATCACTACTTCTTGCTGACTGAGCCACCGCTAAATACTCCGGAAAACCGCGAGTACACGGCAGAGATTATGTTTGAGACATTCAACGTTCCTGGCTTGTACATCGCCGTGCAGGCGGTGCTCGCCTTGGCCGCCAGTTGGGCCTCTCGATCCGCCGAGGAGCGCACTCTTACGGGCATTGTGGTGGACAGCGGCGATGGAGTGACGCACGTCATACCAGTGGTAAATATCACAAGCCCGATATCTTATCAGTAGCCGAATTGAGTCGGGGGCGGGTAAGGTGGTAGAAAAGGCAGAGAGAGCGTAGAGAATTTATATGGAAGTTGGGTGGGAGTTTGAATCAATCAAGTTTTAGACAAGAAAAAGACAATCTTTCGATCAGTTTTATCAGTTTTTAACTTTTCTCCTCAATATCTAACCTGCAACTTATTTTATTTCAGGCCGAGGGCTACGTGATTGGATCCTGCATCAAGCACATCCCCATAGCGGGCCGCAACATCACCTCGTTCATCCAGAGCCTGCTGCGCGACCGAGAGGTGGGAATTCCGCCAGAACAGAGCCTTGAGACTGCCAAAGCGATCAAGGAGAAGCATTGTTACATCTGCCCCGATATCGCCAAAGAGTTTGCCAAGTACGACACGGAGCCGGGCAAGTGGGTGCGCAACTACACGGGCACCAATATGGTGACCAAGCAACCGTTCAGCGTGGATGTCGGCCACGAGCGCTTCATGGGACCCGAGATCTTCTTCCATCCGGAGTTCTCGAACCCCGACTTTACCATTCCGCTGTCGGAAATTGTGGACAATGTCATCCAGAACTGCCCCATTGATGTGCGACGTCCGCTTTACAACAATATTGTCTTGAGTGGCGGATCCACAATGTTCAAGGACTTTGGCAGGAGGTTGCAGCGGGATATCAAGCGATCGGTGGACACACGCCTCCGGATCAGCGAAAATCTGTCCGAGGGACGCATTAAGGTAAGTGCTGCCACTCTGGAAAAACTATCCAGGACCTAATTTTTATTCATTTCCCTTCCAGCCAAAACCCATTGATGTCCAGGTGATTACGCATCACATGCAGCGGTATGCCGTGTGGTTTGGAGGCAGCATGTTGGCCTCAACGGTAGGTTATCGATGAGGAATGTTTATGCCCCAGAATTAACTGACTATTTCACTATTCTGCTCTTCCAGCCCGAGTTCTATCAGGTGTGTCACACAAAGGCTGCCTATGAGGAGTATGGTCCCAGCATTTGCCGTCACAATCCCGTTTTCGGCACCATGACATAATTGTTCCGATCCAATCGGCCCGGCCTGCAGCAGTTATTATTGATTTATCTTCCCAATTTGAAATTTGATTATTATAATATGTATTCCATGCTAAAGTATTAGTAATGATTCTTTTCTATCCAATGTATGTTGTGTTTAGCTCTAGATTCTCTGTGTAAATCGTTTACGTTCTTGAATTTAGTGTGATTCTGTTAGAAACTCCTAAACAACTCCGATGTCTGCCAGTTAAAGTCAACTAATTAAGATGCATTTTATACCATACTCAATCACACACACACACAAAACAGTCAAACCCAACTGAGCTCTTTGGAAATCCCCATACCCGCTCAATACACACACCATATACGGAAAGCTGTACTTGTCATAGTAATATTTATAATTGCAACAACTGCAGAAAACTGAATGAATGAACAAAAGGAAGAAAACGGTAAGAAATATTGATGAGAAATCTGTTTGTTACATTGATAAGCGTAATTGAAAAGGCATTAAATAAATCAATAAAGCATTCTTTAAGCTTAATACACTTTCTCGAATAATTTCATAATGACAAGATGCATAACGCTCATACAATTAGAAGCCAGTTTATGGCAAGCGTGAAATTCGCGAGAGGTTAGGCCGTAAACTCTGAAATCTATAACTTTTATCGTTGGTTTTCGTTGTACTCTTACAAGGGAGCATTGTAAAGAACGACAAAATCGGAAGGCATTATTCATCTTGTAATTACAAAATCTTGGTTGTATCTCGGCTGCTCTCGATAATTAAAGCTTCTAATGGAAAATTTTATTCAATGCATAGTGTTCGTAGGTTTCGTATGTGTTCAAATTGCTCTAACATATGTATGTATATACCATATTATATATAGAAAATTTTGTGACGGTGTCGCTTAGCTGAGGGTATAGCAAAAAGGTGGTTTCAAAAAGACATTCGTTTCATGCCACAAATCCGTTACGTTCCACGTAATAATTGACACCTTTGACTAGTCAACATAGTCGCTGGAGCCCTCCTCCTCGTCGTTGCTGCTGGAGGACTGTGCCGCCGCCGTCTCCGGGGAACGCAGGTGCTCCGCAATTCGGAAGTTCTGCAGGAAGTCTCGCATGGCGTCCATCATCAGCGTCAGCGACTGCTGTAGGCCAGCTTCTGAAATTTGAAAACGCTCTAAAGTTAAGAGATTCAAATCTAAGAAAAGGATTTAACATGAACAGGATTCACAACGAATTATCGGAAACAACATATTTAATAATTGAAACGGTTCTTTGGAGTCTATTACTACAGTTTGTAATAAAGTGGCAAGTGAAGGTTACTATGCACCATTTTCTGTGATGAAACGTTGGTCAAGAAATGAGGATGAACATAAAAATAAACGTTTATACAAACCTTCGGCTTCGCCATTCGCCGCCTGCCTAGCTGGTTCCACTGCCGCAGCAGCAGCATCTGCGCCGGCCTCAGCGGCTGCTCCGGCGGCTGGAGCTGGGGCACCGCCTGCCTGGGGCTGTTGAGCAGCGGCTGCCAGGTTGTTGATGTTGAACGATGGCAAGAGTGATTGGAAAAACATTGATACGGAATTGTTTGTGTTCGTTGTCGGACTGCTGCTCGACGAGGATTTTCTGTATAGGATCGAAATGTAATTATGCTGCTGCGATCTATCTCGAGGTTCGACCTACCGCTGATAGCAGTTAACGCTGTTCGGCGGCGGCAGTGGGTCGTAGGTCATAATGGCTTGCTTCTCCTTGGCCACGAAAACGGCCAGAGGCACCTTTTCCTTGTAGTCGGAAAGTATCACATGCCGCAGAATGGGTCTAGGCGGTGTACCGCCATAGCGGAGCGATCGTTTCTCCTTGTATTCGTTGACAACGGGATCCTTGTTCTCGATGCGATCGAGGACTACATTGACATTGGATTCTAGCCAAGGCAGCACTTCGTTCTGTCGCCAGACGACGCGAGCGCGGCACACATACAGGCACACCAACTGGTGCAAGGCGGGCGATTGACTAAATTAAATGGAAAGAGTAAGATAACAGATTCCAATATAAAATGATTAAATGGTCATACTTTCCCGATACATCTGTAAAGAAGTAGGATGAGGCCAGCACCCGCTTGTCCGTTTGCACGGACATCTCGTCAAGGAGCGGCCGCAGGACACCGGGGAACATGAGCAGGGCATACTGTAGTGCCTGGTTGGAGCGCTCGCAGACGCCATGGAGCGTGTACAGCGCCAGGGCATATGAATAGGCCATGTTGGGCAATTGGTTGAGGTTCCTGGCGGCATTATACTCCTCGTAGAATTCCACTAGCCATCCAAACTGCTTGCTACGCAGGGCGTAGTAGTCAATGACCAGGATCATGGCCAGCGGATCCATATCCGGCTGGAGACTCAGCAGCAATTTGGAGATCTCGAACGCCGTACGGCTACAGGCGCGCTCCTCCAGGTACTGCGCATGCTTGAACAGCACAATGTAGAAGGAGCGGTTCTCCTGGCGCCGGTAGTCCAGTCGGCAGTTACCCGAGGTTAGGCTGAAGTTAATATGCAGCGACGACTCCAGCAGAAGTAGGGCCCGTTCAAGCAGTTCGGAAGCCAATGCAAAGTCCTCGGTCATCTTGCATACTTCGCTCAGTTGGACCAAGGAGTCAACGTGATAGGGACAGCGCTTGATCAGCGTGATCAGGAATTCCGAATCGATGCGCTCCAAGGCAGAGAGAAACATGTGCTGCACTCCCTGGTAGTATTGGCTATGCTCGAAGGCGAACCACTGCACATCACCGCCTCCGCTGCCGTTGTCCAGTATGGAATTGGAGGAGACTGAAGGCGAGTCGGGAGCGGGCAGCAGCTTCATTGTGATGGTGTTTTTCGTGAGCGGAGGCCAGGACTCCTTGGCCGTTACCATGTAGGTAGACTTGAGCGTCGGCTTCTGACGACCGCGCTTCGTTCTGAAAGATTACAGTTTTTATAAAAGCTAAATACGTCTTGCAAAAGATTTCCCAAGGGAATTTCATTGGGGGAATAAGAGATAAGACTTGATAAGATTAATTATTGTCCAGAACTTACTCTACTTTTACTACCCGCTTGCCGAAGGTGCGTCGCATCTCGTTCTGCGGATTCAGGTGCCGCAGTTCAACGCCCAGAAGCTTCTTGGTGGCCGAGCCTCCGGCAGCGGCCGCCTGCTTTGCTGATTGCTTGGGCACTGCATCGTAGACCTTGCCCAGCAGCGGATCAACCTTCTCGAAGTACTTGTCCTGGCGCTCGTTGTCCTCGCTGCTGATGTGATTCCCGCTGGACCTGGCCTTCTTCTTACGCTTCTTCTTCTTTTTCTTCTGAGCCGCAGCACTGGCATGGGGCAGCGCCGCGGATGGGTGCTCCGTCTCGTTGTCGTCCTCCTTAAACTCGCTCTCCGACAGACTCAACCCGGGCTGGTTCAACTGGAAAGACAAACAGAATCGGATTAGCTTATGGCTGAGTGCAAGTGATGAGCTGGCTTAGTGGTAGGCGACGTACCAGATCGAATGGGTTCAGATGGGTCTTGCGGTCGCGCTGTATGTCATCATTATCCAGTTCATCATTATCCGATAGCTCCTCGTTGTCCTCGTCATCTGGCGGCGGCGCCAGCTTGTCGGCATCGCCCTGCAGTTTCTTTAGCATTCGCGCAGACATCCTGATGGTCCTGGTTGTCTGTTGATGTCTGCCTGCGCCGTGTTTCTATTTATTTTCGTCGCAGATTTTCTGTGTTGGATTCTCATGTGGAACGGTGCTGGAAAGCGCCAGGGTTGCACCTGTAGTGTTGAAAAGATTGGTGTCTACACTGGGCGGCGTTACACAAAACTAACAACGGAAACGCTGGTTTCCCGGCAATAAAAGCTGTTTAAAAATGATTTTTTTTTAAATTTGTCTTTATATTTCTATAAAGAAATTCGTGCGATTTGGCTGATATTTTCGGAAATTTGGTAATATTTTGAGGCTCTATAATAATTAAAAATTTGTACTGCTGAGCCGAAAGCTATTTGTTGTTTTGAATAATTTGATGTTAAAATATGGTTTTCTATTTTCAAACAAGGTACGGCACCCTCGTAAACCTTTTGAATGTTGAAAACACGTTTCTTTTAATGTTTAAATAATATTGTGGAAATTAGCAAATTAAATTTTGCAAGCAATTCTAGGCCAAGTTGTGTTTATTTAAAGAGTTGCTTTTTAGTTGAAATAGACATACAATGAGTTGTTTAAATCTATACAGTTTACAAATACTGTTTGCCATAATAGACGCCTACCATGGCGACCACTATGGTAAAAATACAGGAGGTAATAAAAAAGAAGTCCATGTTCGATTGCTTTGCGGACTTGTCGCGCAGGACATCAAGCTTCTCCTTGAGAACTGAGCGCTCGTCCTCCAGCATGCTGACCTGCTTGATTAGCTGTGCTACTGGCGCGCTAACTTCTTGGGCATCAAACTCGATCTCTCCGTCTGGCTTGGGGTCCGGGGCGCTAGTAGCGCCACCAGCCTCCCGCAATTGCTCGTCCGACGGCTTTTGATGGACCAAGGCACATTTAATTTTGGCTTCCCAGATGTCTTCGGATTTCTGATCCTTCCAGAACTCTTGCATATCGATATTGCCGTCAGAGACAAAGGCCGCCTGGATGAGAAACTTGTCTTGCTTCTGGCCGCCATCTGGCACAATGGGCTGCATGAAGACGTCCACGTTGACTTTCGAATCGGGCTCCACAATCCCGATATTGGGGCGCACAAAGAACGAGCGAGGCGAAGTGGTCTTTAGCTTAAAAATCACTTTCTGGTTCTTGCTGGGATTCCCAATTTTCAGACTCTTACACACTGATCGGTTGAAAGGGCCTTCAAAAACGATGGCCTCTCGAGGCTCGAGGGCCAGCAAGTCCGGCATCTTGTTGTCGCTCATCATAATTCCTTTGGAACCTATAAAACGATGGCAATTAGTACGGGTCCAAATGATGAGGGCTTAAGAAAACTAACACGAAGAAATAGTAATTCCGAAACTGAAATTTGTTGCTTTGCTTTTGCTCTGACAGAAGTGAAGTGAGCAGAGCTTGCCTCGATAAGCAAAAACGTGTCCGCCATCTTTCGATAGTAATCGAAATTTACGTTTGTCCCTGGGATTTGGGAGATATTTCCACTGAACAGCATTTGCAGCCAAACTGGATATCTGTTTCTATTTGGCTTTGTACTTTTTATAATGTTAACAATTATAAATCTTATAATTAATAAGAAAATGGGTCGTAGTTATGTCCCTTTAAAATTAATCCCTTAAACACTCGAAACATTTGGGTACAGGATAACTCACTTTTGTACTTGTAAAACTAAAAAACAAGCTTGTTTTGAAATTCGCTTTAATTGACAATAAATTTGTGTACAATTATTGGCCAGGCTCACAAATAATGTTTGCCATAATATACACCAGCAATGGCGGCTATGATGGTGAAAACACAACAGGCAAATTTAATCAAGTCCCTGCCCCGCTGCTTGGGACGATGTCGCTGTTCCTGCAGGATATCAATCTCCTCCTTGAGGGCTGATCGCTCCTCCTCTAGTTTGCTGGCTTGCTTGATCAGCTTGGCTGTGATCATAGATTCTTCATCTTGCTTGCTTGGCGAGATATTGGCACCGCCAACAGCTCGACGCACTTGCTCGTCCGATGCCTTGTCCAGGATAATCTCACATTTGATCTTAGCGTCCCAGATGTCACTTATTTTTTGCTGCTTCCAAAACTCCTGCAGATTGATATCGCTGCTGGAGGCTAGGGCCGCCATTACCAGAAACTTGTGCCTCTTCTGGCTGTCATCCGGACCAGGCGGCTGCATAATGATGTTCACGGTGACCGTCTGGTTGGGCCCCAAAACCCCGACATTGGGACGCACGAAGAACATGTGCGGCGAAGTGGTCTTTAGCTTAAAGGCCACACACTGCTTCTTGGCAGGATTTTTGATGACCAGGTCCCTGCACACAGAATTGCTGTAGGGGCCATCAAAGACGAGTTGGTCCCGCGGCTCCAGGGACAGCATTATAATTGTTTTATTTTCTTTTAATAATCTAAAAACGATCTGAATTAGTAGGGGTTCCGAATGGAAAATGACAAAGGTAACTGACGGGGAAGAAAAAATTTAAATTCCGAAGTTTAATGTTTCCAGTTTTGCTTTTTGTTGGCCTGAAAAAACTGAAGTTGGCAGGTTCGCCGCCTTTGTTTGTTATAAATCTTAAAATACTATAAACCTGGAAACTTAATCATTATACATTTTATTTTAAAAATTAAATGATAATAATTACAGATTTGCATTTTTTTTATCAATTTAAATATGATTTATTTTATTTTATATTATATAATTATTTTGTTTTGCAAGGAAGTTGTTGAAACTTATAATTGTTTTGCATTTTTAATTTAATATTAGCTTCGTGGTAATACAACATTTCAAAATGTTTAATAAAGATTTAATGATAGTTAGACAAAATATGTAAAAACTCAATTATTAATTAATTATGATTCTGTAACTTTCGATGGAGATATATGTACCTTGTAGTATCCTGCAGGATTATTAAATTAAAAATATGTTACTACAAAATAAACCTCTATCCTTGGAATATACTGTATAAGTACCTACCGACTTAGCAAACTTATATATTGGTAATGATACAAAATATTTCATATTTATTTGTATTTATAAATAAATTATTTATTTTTATTAAAATTTTAGTCGTCTTATTTTCTTTGTTTTTTTTTCAGTATTTACAAAAATTCGATGGGTTATCGTTGTTGAGTGTATATAGTGTAGGCTCCACTACCAAAATATCATGCGACCAGCATTTGGGGAGGTGGCCTTGGACAGGATAATGTCCGACAGTTGCTCGTCCTCCGGTTCATTGCTGTGTCGAGTGGGAGGAGGATTAAAATGGTTAACAGGACTCGGGTTCGATTATGCAATTATATATACACGTTTATTGGTATTGATATTCGCTTCGTTGACTTCTTTTTCTTTATATTTTTAAATTGATTTGTTGATTGTTTTTTGTTTTGCAATAAATAACAATGAATGTTGGTTGGTTGTCGAGACAGCGGATGCTGGAGAGGGCATCGTGGGTTGTGATGGGCTTTCGAATGCGATTCGACTCGATTTGGAGGATGGTGAGTTTTGGTGGTTTTTGTGGTACAACAGGCACAACAATAACAACAGTTATGTTACAACGGATTGCGGTTAGCCAGTATCGCTTTTATGGTCTACAAATAGAATCCGACACAGGGTCCCGGATGATAGAGAGAGGTAGATAGAGAGGGAAGAGAAGAGAGATATATAAAATATATACAAATAATAAACAAATCGAATTCGAATTCCATTAGCGGGCACAAACATAAATTACAAAAACACAAAATCATTTAACAAAATCGGTATGGAGACATGCAGATGATGAAAGAATGATGAGTTTCGGTTTATAAAGCAGTGGGCAAAGGGCAAGGGGGGCCGGTGGGCAATAATACACAGTTTAATTTAATTAAGTTGCATTTTATTTATGTTGTTGTCCTCTTTTTATTTTTATTTTTGCTTTTGTTTTTGTTTCGTTTTTTTGTTTTGTTTTGTTTTCAACTTTTTAGGCACTAGTTAAATATTAAAAATATATTGCAAAAATCAATAAAATATATGCCTTAAAAACTCCTGCGCTAAAAATTAGGTTTTGTACAGCATCTGTTGTTGTAAAAAATTTAGCATTAAGTAAATTTCGATTATACGTAGTTTAAATATCACTTAAATATTTTCGTTTTAAGCCACACAATTGGGTTAATTTGCAAACTGCTGCTGTTTCCTAATTTACGCTTGCGGACGGTTACAAGAACAAATTTCATACGCGAGAAATGTACAAATTGTAAATATATTAATTATAAATAGCATATTAAATATAAAGTTGTGTTTTTTGTTTCCTTTTTTGATTTCGATTTCCACTTTATGTATTTTTGTTTCTTGTGGTGTTTAAAATTAGTTTTGTGTTCTATAAATTAGGTTTCGTAGTTATGCAGTCGTTAAGTGTGTGTTCTTCTTGTCCATAAATTAGTTTTGTAGTTTAAATTCGCTTATCTTTTTTTGTAAAAAAAATGGTTTGTCAAAATCAACAACTAATCACAAGGCAAATAGAGTTTTTTTTTGTAAGAGACAGAAAGGAGGGAGGCGCGGGCGTCGTTTTATTTCTTTTTGTTTTTAGCCTTTTTGGGCAACGCAGGCGAGTGCTTTAGTGGATGCTTTGGCTTAAGGAGTCGGATCAACGAGTGGCCAGTAAGATATATAGCGAGCGAGTACCAACACCAGAGAGATAAAGATAAATGGATAGCGATTTTATATAGAGGAATATAGAGGGGTATAGAGGGGCTGTGATTGGAAATCCAGGGGCTTATTGGACGAATGAGTGAGTGAGCAGGTGAGATTCTTTTTAGATGGCACAAATGCAGCGAATGGCAAGTAACGGGTTAACAGGCGTTTAGTGAGCGATGCCCCATTTTCACAAACTGATTTCTCTGCAATCTAATATTTCATTCGAAGAGATATCTTTTATATTTTGTTCGAAATCGAAATCAGTTTGTGAAAATGCGGCTGGAATTCAGTTGAAGCAGACAGCGAGTGACGGGCGACGAGTTGGGTCAGCAAATCCTGGTCCTTCTCGTCCCATCGCCTCCTCGTTATGGCTTACTTTTTCATCAGCGAGCGGACCTTCTTCATCGTTCGATTGAAGATCGTCTTGTTGTTGGCCGTTCCCCCGGCACTGTAGTTGGAGCCGAGGGACGAGTTGGAGGTCTTGTTGCTGGTCAAACTGGCTCCCCGATGGACTGAGGCCGAAGCCCTCTGTTGATTGCCATGCCGCAGGCATCCATCCGTCTGATCCTCCCGCTCGCTCTCCGTCGCGCTCACTCCATCGGGACTCTGCCGCTCCCTCACTCGCTCCCTCGCCGGCTGTGGCGTCCGCTCAGGTGTGGGCGACTTGGATGAGGAGGAGGTATCCCTACGCTGCGGTTGCGGAGTCATTGGAATGGCCAGATTCTGCATGCTCTGCGTTCCCTCTGATGGTTCTCCAGGGGGAGGCAGTAGCTCTGCCAGAGTTTGCTTGCTGAGGATGTGGTCCAGACTTCGCGACTTCCTGTGTTGCTGCACGTTTGCGGGACTGGCCAGGTTATGTTTGTCCCGTCGGGTCACCGGCTCGATGATAGTTTCCGCCTCCTCCTCCTCCGGTTGCAGGGTGCAGGTGGAACTGGCATTCGTTAAAGCTGTACTGCCCGCTGTGACCATTGCCGCAACTGCTGCTATCCTTTGCTCAGGAGTTGCAGTCACCGAGCCCGCCTGATCCAGCAACCCATCCACGCTGTGCGATCGATAGCCGTTGCCCATCCCAGTACCAGATCCATGGCCCAGTCCTGCCGCCGAGCTTCGCCTGGGTGGCAGATACGTCAACGGCGTCATATTCTGCATGGAGGCCGAGCCAGCTCCGGACTTGTGGAGCAGAGCGGCCTGCTGGGTCCGATAGGGGGGCAGGATCTGGGAGCGCTTCGAGGGAGCGCGCGAGTAGCCGCTCAGCTGCGAGGTGCTGCCACGTTGGCGGGCCGGCGAGGGGGATTGGCGGTACCTATTTGCCTGGTGATTAGCTGTGAGCGCGTGAGTCGGCGTTTCAAGCGATTTCGAGTGTGTGTGTGTGGCAATCAGAATTAAATCAATTATTAATTGGTAAGAGTAAAGAGTAATGGGTGGTGAGTGTCGGGTTTCGAGTATCGAGTAAAGGGATGATTGGGGATGAGTAGAGAGTTGTACTAGAGAGTAGGTGTGTGTGTGTGTTGTGTGTGACTTGAGGATCTCTGCTTAGGACTAAAACATAAGTATTCGAGTTGGCTAGCTCTGTAAATCTTTAGCTTAACTTCGCTCACTCTACGCTGGAGCCGCCGCCTGGGGACCCTGGCTTGGGCTTGAGCTTGGATTTGAATTGGAGTTGGGAGTAGTAATAGTAGTTGTTGTTGTACTCGTTGGCCCACCTTGTCCGCTGCCATTGGCCGTGGCCATTAGGCCATCCACCACACTGCCTGCGCCGCCTCCGCCGCTGCCGCCACCACCTCCGGATCCTCCTGTTCCACCGACTGGAGCTCCAACACCGCCCTGGTAATCGGAGTCGTTGCTGTGCATTCTTTGGTATGAGACCGAACCGGGCGTGCCGGGCACCATGGCCGCAATGCGATCGATATTCTTTTCGCCGCGCAAAAATCTGCCGCATCAGAAGAATGGGAATCGTTTAAGTTTCAGTTTTTTTTTGAGTTTCGAGTTATCAGGCTATGGAGTACACCATCCTAGTCCCAGGCTAATCCAGGTCTAAATGCGTCGCTTAATGTACCTTTCGAGCTTATCGATGCAGGCGTCCTGGTAGTCGTGGATCCAACTAACTCCATTGAAATGCGCCACACTGCGCATATCCTCCGGCAAACGCTCCACCTCCGGCCAATCGAAGTGCTGATCCATGATGGGTATAATGTTGCAGTTCGAGTTCAGGGCAGCAACGATTTCCTAAGGATCACAGAGCAGATCAACTGATTATTGAGTACCGAAGGAGGATGGAGGAAGCTCTGTTTGCGGGGCTACTCACACGATGAACCCAATCCTTGCAGTCCTCGTCGTTGATGCAGCGATGCAGGGCCTCGGGAGTTAATACTAAGACGAAGTTCTTTGCCTGCCGAATACTGTTCAAGAGTCCATTGTCGAATTTGCCCGCCTCCAGGCGCTCCACGTCAATGAACACGGAGAAGCCGCGCAGCTGCAGGTGCACCTGGAAACAAAGATACAAATCTTATAAGTCTGCTTAAGCTGTGAAATATATTTTAATATAAATAAATATAAATATAAATCTGATACTGAATAGAAATATATGTAAACCTGAGTCGAAACTATTATCAACAGAGTCACCCCTGCGTATACGTAATTTGTATGTTTTTTTTTATTAAGTATACGCACCTTAAGCAAGCTGGCCAACTGGGATCCATTGGAGCGCCTGTAGCTCACAAACACATCCAGTGTCTTGGCCATATTCTCCTCCGATGAGCTGGGCAACGAATTCTCCAGGTTCTTGACCGCATTCAGGATGCGCAGCCGATGGATCGAATTGTGAATGCCGCACTCCGTCATCAGCATATCCTCATTGACATGCGGCAGCGCACACTTATCGATGCCGGCATTCAGCATCGCATACGTATATGTGCAATAGTCGGTGCCAATCTCCGACAGGAACTGATGCATCTTGGCCGTGTCCTTGGACGAGTAGTCGGCCATCCGCTTGAGATTTTGCAGCTCGCGTTCGAATCGCTTCAGCAGGATTCCATTGCCGATGCCAATGTCAGCGCGCAGATTGTCCTGATTGAGCTTCAGCAGCAGATCGCCGTCCACCTGGGACTCTTGGAACTTGTCGATGTAGTCATTGAATCCAATCTGCTTCACCCACTCCTGCACATCCTCCACGGACCACAGGGGCACCTGCTGGGACAGCTTATGCGGCACCGTCTCCCCGATTAATCTCAGCGCCTGGGCGGCAAACTTGGAGGCGATGGCATTGGGGCAACTGGCCACAGTTTTCAGGGCTTCGATGGCATTGATCTCCCGGAAGATATCGGTGTTACCTTGCTCTCTCTTGATGCCCGCCTCCATGCAGAAATGGAAGGCAGCCAGATTGCGGGCCTCCTCGCGATTGGAACTCAGGACGGGCACCAGACGCTGGAGCCAGTGCTTGCTCTGACCGTGGGCATGGGCCAGATTGGATCTCGCAAAGGCGGAGGGGTCGTGGGAGGTGACAAAGGGTTCCACCAGATCTAAGCAACCAGACTTGAGCACCTCGGCTTCAATCTCCTTGTTGGCCACCAGCACAGCGATGGCCAGGCATGCATAGTACTTGATGTTGTCGTCGTTGTGGAAGGCCAGCGGGAACAGCCACATGGGCACCTTGCGCAGAATCATCTCCTCCTGGTTCTCGGCTCCACCGTATAGCGACAGATTCGCCAGGGCGCTGGCACAATGACGCAGCGTCTCCACATCGCTGGTGCGGCACTCGAAGAGCACGGCATCCAGGCCTCCGAGCCTTATCACATCCGAACATGTACCCTCCGAGTGCTTAAATAGATGCTCCAGGATGCCAGTGCCGACGCGGGAGTGCTCCATATTTGATTTCTTGGTGCAAACGCAGGCCACATTCACCACCTTGTCCAGGCCATTGTCCACCACATGCTTGCGGTTCTCGGTGGTCAGGCACTGCTCCAGGAGCTGGGCGGAGGAGAACTGCAGGTCGGGCTTGACGCAGTTCTTCATCAGCAGATCGAGGCCGCCGCTTTGGCGCAGGGAATTGCACAGGGAGTAGCCCAGCTCGTGGCCATGTGTTGGCACCGCCCAAGCTCGGCGAATCACCTCGTTGATCTTCTCCAGGTACTGGGACTTCTCCTTGCCGCCAACCGTAGAGTGGGCCACTGCACTGCCACCGCCCCGCTCATCCTCCTGCAAGGAGCTCACTATCGAGGTCAGCATGTTCGAATACTTGTTGATTGTCTGCTCGATCTCCTGCTGACCGCTGCCCGCTGTCAGGGACTTGAGGTCATCCAACTTGAGATCGGTGAGCTTCACCATTTGCCCGTTCATGGCGGACATTTGGGAGGAGCTGGTGATCATGCTGCTGCCGGAACTGGAGACGCCCTTGTGCGTCATCGAGTAATTGGCCTGCGACGCTGAGGACACATGCTTCTCCTGGCTGATGATTCCATTGGAGGTCATCATCTGTGACTGTTGGGACTGCGAGATGGCCTTCTTGTCCGCGGAGAAATTGTCGCTCTGCACCGTAATACTGGTGGCGGCCACATTGTTGCTCGCCTGCTGTGTGATGTCGCCGGTGCGCAGGGAGAGGGCTTCCTGGAATAGCGAGGTGAGGGGGTGAATAAGGGATAATAAGGGTTAATTAAATTTATTAAAATATATATAAAAATATGAGGACGAAACTCAATAACATGCTGCAAATGATCACGAGTAATAGAAGGACTCTTGGAGGGTTATTATTATATGGTATGCTTAAATATTTAAATGTTTAATGTATAAAACATAAACTTTTACATGTTTAAAATACTTGTTTACAGATAATAGTTATATCTTGAAATTATTTGTAATTATGGGTTAACTTTAGACCTAAAAGGAACCTAATTTCAATTTTAAAAATATTATTTAAATTCCAAAACTCCATTATTTATGACAGCTCTTAGGCCTCTCATATATATTTATTACAAAATAAATTAAGATATATAATTTATGGAATTTAAATACCTAAATATAAGAAAAAACTGGTTTAACCGCAAACTGACCTATTTTATTTTTTATTTATATTATTTAATATAAAAAAACTATTACACGAATAAATTCTTTCCAAGTAAATAACTCTTAAAAATCTTATTAATTGTAAGACTGCTTGGGATATTTTATATATATATGTAGAAATACTACCTAAATCTTAATTCAGGCTTATTCATTCACAAGCCCCAGTGAGTCACTTTTTAGACTTTAATTAATTTGTAAAGTAACGCCCCAACCTAAGCCCTGCTATACCTTGCTCTGCTCCACCTCAATGGGGATTTCTCGCACATTTTTCATATGATTGCTGTTGCAGTTGTTGTTGTTGTGATTGGGTGTTGTAATTGCTGAGTGATTGTTGTGATTGTTGTTGGGCGTAGGTGGTGGTTGCTGTTGTTGTTGTAGTTGTTGCTGAGAAGGAGGAGGTGGTGGCGACAGTGGACAATTGCTAATCGGCTGTAGGGGCGGGTTAGAACTCTTACGTACTCTGGTATGCGAACTAGAACTCGAAGAGGATTGAGACGACGACGAAGAGGAGGAGGCGGAGGCGGAGGAGGAGCTACAGGCTGAGGCCGATGCGGCTCCAGACATTCTGGCAGCGGACGATGCCGTGGACATGGTAGTGGCTGCCGTAGAACCCGCCCCCGTCACCACCTGTATGGGCTGTGGTGGCGGGGAGAGCGGAGAGCTAATGCCAAAACGATTCGGCGATGTGGTGGCCACCGGTGGCGGCGACAGCGGCATCTCGACAATGGGACTGGGCGAGCGGGTGGGCGTAAAGTCGGATTGGCCGCTCGAGCGGAAGATGCCCTTGCGGACGGGCCAAGGCGCCTGATTGGACATTGTTTCCTTTAAAAATGCTCAGGCCGAAGACGACAGAGGCAGGTATTTCAATGCCAAAGTCGGAACGATTGGGATCTCTCTATATATATACGTGGTATATACAGCAAACGTATGTTTCTGTTTCTGTTTCGTATTTGCTTTTTTTTTTTTTTTTTTGAGTCTTATGTATTTTGTATTTTATTTATTTTCATTCACATAAAAATAGCGCACAAATTGGCTGCGTCGCCGTCGTCGTCACTTTCTCTCTGTGTGTTTCTTCGGCTGTATTTTGTATCTGTGTTTTATATATTCTGTATATATCTGTGTGTGTGTGTGTGTATGACACTGACCGACAAATAGAGCTTGTAATATTTTACAGTTAAATGGTAATTAACAAGGCACTTGACACCACAAAGCATGCGATGACCGAATCGAAAACAAAAAACACTTGTTGCACCGCCTTTGTGGAAGGTGAAATCAAGAAGGAGGACTTAACGAAGGAGTCATTGGTGAAAGGAGCTCACATAGCGGCGAAAGCGATAGGCCATCTGTCGTTAGGTTTTTGAATATTCGTTGGGTTCTCGGTAGGGCTTAAGGGTTATTAAGTATCCAGCTTTAAAAACTGAGTTTCGTTGCTTAAATATTTATTTACTTGTTTTTTTTCTTGTTCGATATAATTTCACCACTGACTCTATACAATCTATGAGATTTTTAGAATTTTGAAGGTCAGCTATATACTATTTTGTTCCACATTTATAATCGTTGCACCTGCGACAATATTCGCGTATTTGTAAACAAAAATCGCTTTAGAATTGTTATGTATTTTTAATTAGGAAGTGTTTGTCACTTGCGCTGGCTTTATTTGTATTTAGTTCGATTTATTCACAGACACACATCAGTTTCGACTATATGCAAATGATTATAATGTTCTCTATTCTACATTCTCAACTACATATATTTCGGTTGGCTGAAACGCTCGCGACGCTTGTCTATCTGCTACTGAGGTCCGCGTATCGCTCTGAGGCATTTTATTCTAAAGAATTTCGAAAATAATACAACGAGAGCACACACAGAGCCATAGGAAACAAATGAAAATTTTTGGGGAGCGCGCAAAGTCGTGGGAAATAAATCAAAAAATGGTGAGAGGGGTTGGGTGTTGGGTGTTGGGATGGGGTTTTTGGTTCTCCACCCGATCTTCTCGGAAATAATTCGAAGCTGTGCGTGGTGTTCCCTGGATTTTAAGGCAATTGACGCAAATGTCCTAAGACCATTCCGGGTTGGCTCGGCAATCCATAAAAATCGTATCAAAGTATTTTCATTGGATTTTTTATTATTGTTTAAACCGAAAAGCACTTGTTGGCTCCGCACATGGAGCGTGGCTGTCGGCCTCATTTTTTGGCACAGACCCAGGCACAAGCATCCATTTAAATTAATGCTCTCGTGTGAGATTTAATATATATATTTTCTAGAATGGATTGAGTTTGCTATTTACTTAATAAGGGAGCTCTATATGTGATGGATGGGGATAATGATGATGTGTTGATAGAGGGGTCTTGAGTGTGGAATTTTGTATGTTTTAAAAGCAAAATCACATAAAGTTTTAGTTGGCAAATTGATTACAGCCTTAAAATTTTATAACTTTTAATTATAAAAGACTTTTGAAAGTATCTCATAATATATTCTTTGTGAAAAGAAATTTTCCTTTTTAGCTGTTACATTTTAAAGCATACTTTTCAGCGACATTTTAAGAATTTCCAATATGTAGTTGCTTTTATTAAAACCTTTAATGAAATTTATTTCTAATAAAATAATATGAAATAATATTGGTCAAAAGTCTAACACGGAACCCGTGACTTGGTTTTGAGTTTTATTTTGAGCAAAAAAAATAAAAATCATGAATAATCATTATTTTTGAATTCTATTTTTTTGATCAAAAATGATTTTTATTTGTAAGTTATATATTTTTCACTCAAGCCTAATGATTATTTTTGATGAGTAGAGAAAAAATCATAAACTGTCTTGATTTTTATATTTCAAAAACAAAAATAATCATTATTTACGGTCCCTGATTTCTAATGAATTTATTTATGGCCTTTTATCAAATTTATTATAATACTCAAGGATGGCAAAAATAGAGCAAAGTATTATACTTTGCTCTATTTTTGCCATCCTTGACATTTACTGCGTATTTTTTGCAAATCCTACTCCCCAGATATATCGTCATTCGTCATCATAAAACAATGAATACTAATATACATATGCAAATCAACAACTATGATGTAACTAGGCCTGATTAGATTAAATCTGTCGGTGGAACTGCGTTCTTCCCCTATATCACCTTTTTAGGGTAACCCGGGTAACAGGTGTAAAGGCAAACAATGAAAATCTCGAATGTACCTGAACTTTTCGAAACATTCCAATGGGTTTTTCCTTCTTGGACTTGCAATAGTTGCGGATGAATTTGCTGGGGCTCCCCAGGAGCAGGCACTTGTTAAGGAACATTTCACATTACTATCGCCTGTCTAGTTTTTTTTCTTTTTTGGCGCCAGACAATCGATTTTCTTGAAAATATGCGTAAGCGGGAAAGTACTTTCGCGACTTGGCAACTTTCGCTGTTGAAGAATTTTCCTTGTGGACTGGCCAGGAATTTAGTATTAACGCCTTGGCACTGGTGTCCCTTATGCGACCTTAACATGCACGCGATGGACTCCCAACTGAAAGGAGTGGTCTGAATGGTCTAACAGTTAGCAAAAGCTCTCCAAATGGGGGTGGCTCCCCTTTGGGGTTTCGACCAAACTGCCCTTTGTTTTCACGTTCACCCCTGCGGCGAAGCTTTAATGACACAAAAAGCTTCAACTTCGAGGACAGATTTCAGGGGCGGCGAGTTCAATGACAATTTGTAAAAGGTTATTACCTCTGATTTTGGCATAGGGATAGGGCAGAGGGTAAGCCGGGTATCAGGGAAACTATAAATCCTATTAAAACTAACTCAATTAAAGAGCTTTTCTTCAGATACTTCTATATATCATATATTTAGTTTTAATTTAAATTAAAACTCACCTTTATAATGGCTGCATTCTCTTCCGTTTTAACACCATCAACCTCCAATCGATTTCGCATCGCTGCCGAGCCCTTGCTCTCCTTGTAGTCTATATCTCCAGCCTGGAGGCGCTTCATCTCCGCCGAATTGCTGGTGGCCTGCTCGGAGCTGAAGCCATCGGTGACCACTTTGGTCTTGGACTCGGTCTTCATGCGCTTCTCCTGGAACTTGATCGTATCGATCGTTTTGCTGGAACCACTCAGCCCGCTGGCACTCAGCTGGGCGGCGGTTGGGTGGGTGATGTCAAGGCAGCTGCCAAAATGATTATGCGGGCAGTCATCGTCGTCGGGCAGGGTCACAATCACATTGCTGTCGTCGTCATCCAGATTCTCAAACGAGGCCCGAAGTCTGTCAAAGAGAATAATTAATTGAAGGTACAGAAAAATCTTGTGAAGAGGATAAGGTCTGGGCTTTTGTAATTAATGTCTGCTTTCTACATTTTTGGAATTCTGAATTAATTAAGCCTTTTTACAAATCTACAAATAAATTTTTAGACATTTAATTTCTTATTTAAAGATTGTTTGCTGCCACAGAGGCTTTTCTACAGGCTTTGCGCATTCACTTAAATGAAATCTTTAGCATTTCTTTTATTAATTTTTAATCAAAATTAAAAACTGAAGCTATAAAATTCCTATTCCATGTGTCACTATCAATCAGCAGAGCTGCAATATTGAAATTCTGAATTAATGAAGCCTATTTAAAAGACTAAAAATAAATATGTATAAGTAGAATTTGTAGACATTTAATTTCTTATTTAAAAATTGGTTGCTCTCGCAGAAAATTTTCCATAGACTTGGCATTCCCTTTAACTAAATTCTTAGCATTTCTTTTATTAATTTTTAATCAAAATTAAAAACTGAAGCTAGAAAATTCCAATTCCATGTGTCACTATCAATCAGCAGAGCTGCCTATCTTTGCAAGATGATTACCCAACAGAAAGATAGCTACTTTTCCAACGAGTCATCATTGATTGGTAAAAAATTTATTTAGTTTCAAAGATAGCCAAAACTTACTTCTTTTGCAGTTGGGTGATCTTGTCCTGGCTGCTGAGACCCCTGAGATCGTCGATCGACGGATGGGCGGATGTGAGTTTGGGTGTTAGCCGACTCGTCGTCGTCGTCTGGGCCATTGTGCTGGGCGCTGTAAGTGCTGATGGTGAGGATGTGGTATTTGTGGATACGGAACCCGCTCCACCTGCAATTCGTTCGATGGCCAAATCGTTGATTTCCGACATGGACTTTTGGATATTTGTGAGATCTCGCTTGACCGCCGCCGCTTTCATCTCCGCCGACGTGGACAGGGCCTGTGTGGTGGAGGAGCTGGAGGAGGACGACGATGAGGAGGAGGACGAAGAGGTTATGTGATGATGCAGACGCTGTGACTTCTTCTCCACCCGCGTTGTGGTGCTGCTGCTGTTGACAACCTGCAAGAAAAAAGATATAAACAATTATTGAGGCTTGTCATATTTTCTTTTTTGGCTCAGACTCATCATGGACGGAAAATGCGAGGAATGTACGCAATGTAGACTTTTCCCGCCCCTCCACCTTCCTTAGTCTCTTTCCGCTTTTGTGCAAATACCATATAGATATCTGTTTTTATATGTATTTATATATAAATATTCTTTACTGTCTGGCGCTATCTCAACTCGCATTTTATGGCCCCGGGCGCTTAGCGTGGTCTTTATAAATCAAATGAACCATTTGTTTTGGGATCGACAGTTGCCATATAATATTTGACTTGCTAGGGAGCTTACCTCCAGAAAATAGATGGATGGGCCTCTCTATCTAAATTCTACAATTCTGATAATTAGCCAAAATGGTTTATGGTTAGCAATGCTTCATTTGATTAAAGATATTTGCCTTGAAAGAGGTTCTTTTGGGTTGGGATTACTCTGAAGATTTCTTAATGGAAGGCTTTTTATTTACCTATAAATTGTATATTTTAATTTCCTTTCATAAGATTTGGATTGTTTTAATTTTTCCTTAATAAATATAGTTTTCAGCTTACTAACTCTTGATTTATTTGCTTTCAAGTCATTCACCCTAGGTCAGTAAACCCAATGATGCTCTCATCATGCTTTAATTATCATCATTTTATATCTTTAAAATATATATACATATATATATATTCATATTATTTAATTATAATAAATTAGCTTTTGCCTCCACTCATAACTTTCTAGGAAAAACCCAAGGAATACAATTTTCTATTTATGGTTTATTTTTGCTGAAAAATATAAAGCCAAAGCTCTTTGTTGCCATCGAATTTTTGACAAATGTTCGCGTATTACGAATCAAATCTAATTTTGGCCAGGTTTTCAGACGTCTGCCAGAAGAAAAGGCAAGAAGAAGCCGCTAAAAGTCAAACAAGTTGGGCTGATATTATAAGTATATATATAAAGTGGCCAAGTGTGTGGGCAGCGATCGGTTTTATAAGGCGTTCGTCTTCTGTTTAAACTTCAAAGCAATAAAACATGTGCACATACATAAATCGCAAGCGATTTGAATGGGCGTTGCGCATACGACATGTTGGCCAAAGCCAAATACCCGTGGCAAACATTTCGCACTCTCTTCTGGCTTTCCGGCTGACATACACTTATCGGTAAAGGTAACACCTTATAGTGCCTGATCAACTGATCAAGAAATATTTTCCTTACAAGTGCGGTAAAGAGCAATGAAGGAATCGTTGTCGTCGTCGCCGTCGTTGTTGGACACGAAATCACAAAGATTAGATATCGCCTTGTTTCTTTTTTCCCCCCTCACGATTTCTGCGTCATTTACTAATTTATCACAATGATGTTTTGTATTTTATGTAGACTAACCTTTAGGGACTTTAGTGAAAGAGTTGTAACTTCTGGGAAAACTCCACTGTTTTCAATTGAATTTCATATTACGTATACGCCTACGTTTTGATAAAGCACTTAACTCGGGCATATATAGTATAGAGTTTGCTTTATATATATATATAATCAGCTAGGGATGAGGGGCTTATCAGACACACAAACACAAATGCTTCACTTTTCTTGGGGCCCCTCTCACAAATTTTTACCTATTTTTTTGCAGGACTTTTACTTTTATGCTTAATTTTTCGTTTTAGCTTTTTCCACTTTCCACTCACTGGGGTTTCACTATTTCGCTGGTCGTTTCTATTTATTTGTGCAATACTGATAACAAAGAGAGTTCGTTTAATTGTTCGTTAATAGGCAAAAAACCCACGATTCTTTGCTTATTGATTTCGTTCGATACTCGTCGTTTGCGGCGAGAGTTTTTATTAATAATATTATTATTATTATTATAAAAGGTGATTTGTATTATTTCACACACGCTGGCAGACTAGGAATACAGCAAATTATTTCCGCCTCGGCTGACTATTTTTGCTTATAGTATTTCTTGAATCTCTTAGCGCGTCGCTGGTTCGTTCGTTTCGTTAACTAAAATAAAAATGAGCGTTGAGAACGAAATTTCTAGCTTGGCAAGGCACAGAGCGTGGGAGCTTCAAAGCGGAGAGCTTTTTCAGTGCTGTCGCGTCGCTGTCAGCGTCACTTTAAAGTGCGATCGACAAAAGATACACTTGACGAACGAGCTACTGAAGAGATGAATTTGTTTTGTCAAGTATAAGATACAGCTATTGTTATTGTTTTACAGAATGAAATCATAAGTGGGGGTTTCTATAGGTTTTTTTTTAAGTCACAAGAAAAGGGTTCAAAAGGTTTGCTACGGCTGTTTGTCTTTAACTTGGCTTTGGCCAACATGTCGTATGCGCAATACCCATACAAGTTTTGTAAGTTACTTGTAGTGGTTAGATATGAAAGAAATATCTCGAAAATGTTATTTGGCATCAATAATAAATAAATATATTTTAATAATATAATATATTTTCCTCAGTGTAAAGAGAGATAGTGAGAGCAAAAGCCAGAGACAGTCGAGCAGCTAAATGGCAACACATGGAGGTGGCCGCTTTGGGTGTGTTGTGTATCTGTGTGAGGAATTCTAGGAAATCAAATTGTAAATACAAGTCGGAGCGGAGCTCTCTCCCTCCGTGTTGCTGGTATGTGTAGCTGTGTTTCCCTTCGCTTAATCTTTAATTTATGCCGTGAATAATTTGCATTTCCATAATTCAGCTGCTAAGTCGGGCTGCGTTCACGTTTTTGTCTAAGCTTTTCAAGCTTCAGCTTCTCTAATTAACGAGTTCTCATCGGCCTGCGGTCGATTTGTGGTTTATTTTTGTTCGATTTTCTGATTCCAGCTCGTTGAGGATTTGTATCTCGAAGATTGTATCTCGTTCTGCTCATTTCAATTTGCGTTGTTTACTTTTCTGATTACCGAGGGGCCTGAGTGAGGCGAGCAGTTTTGTTTTGTTTTCACTTAATATTTGAATAATAGGGTGTTAATCTGTTCATAATTATTCAGCAAATTTACTTTGATTTTATAATATTTTAATGGATATTGAGATATTTTTTTATTAAATAGATTTAAATGCGTTTTAAATGGTTTAAAAAAAAACAATGAATATTAAGAGAGGATTTTTATGGGACCTGTTTTAAATGAATTTAAGGTTTATATACCACACACTTTAAACTATTCTAAGTCAATGGTTTTCAAAGAAAGTGTTCTATTAATTGTTATATTTATTACAACTTTAATTATTCTTGAGTTTTAATTGCCAATAAACCGCAATTATTTATTATTCAGTCTATTAAACAATCTTAATAAAAACATATATCTTAAATGGCTTTATATATAAATATTAATACTATTTTTAATAACTTATTCTGTTGATTATTTCATTTGATTTGTAATAATTTTAATTGCCTTTTTTTGCTTAAACCCATAATATTATGGCTATATTATCTACCTATTAACATCATTTTCTATTCCTACGCCTCGTCATAATATTCTTTTCGTTGGGTTTACCTCAACAATTTCTGCGAATGGGGAAATCATATCGCTAAATTGGTTTGCTAACCCCACTAAAATAAAGCCTCTTTTTCGCCAGAAAACAAAAATTGTCATCGCTTAACCGAATCATTGACAGAACCAATGAAAATACAAAAAAACAGCGATTCGCCGAAGCATTAGGTAAGGTAATTTGTGCTTTTTTTATTCCACAGAACATGAATGAATATATTTTTGTTGCTTCTATCTATATAGGCTATAGCTTGGTGGGGTGGAAATCACATAACAATCAGATGCTTGTTGAACTTGGACCACAAACGAGACTACAATCGCAACCAGGATGTAAGCAGATAATGCAAAAATGATGAGCACACAATCAAAGTCGGCGAGGGAGCGGGGCAAATATGGAAGTGGACGGAACCGGAGGCGGGCCGGAATCGGAGGCACCGGCAACGTCGCCGGCCGACTGCTGCTGACGTAGAATTCGATGGCGACGAAGTGTGCCGGCAAGTGACTCAGCCTCCCCATTTAAAGCGAGTCACCAGTACCCAGTATTTGTTGATGTTTATGGCGGGGATATTGGTTTGGATATTATGCATAGTTAAAAAACTAGGGAATTAGATAAAGCTATTACATTTTCAACCTCAGAAAACCTATATATTAATATGATTTGTCATTTAATTTAATCAGGGGAATCGTTTTCCCCTTAAAAATGATTTGTTTTTAATTTTAAAACTTCTTAAAACAATAAAGATTGAGTATTACATTAAGTCAAGCTACTATAGCATACTTCTTATGTGCTTACTCTACTTATTTCTGAATATTTATTAAGCATTTAATGATTCCTAAATAGACACATGAAATATATATATGATCAAGGCTCTTCTTTTTGAATTACTGAGTATTAATTTATTCCAAAACCCCACAATTAGCACTCTTTCTCACGTGTTTGTGCCTTAAAGATGTTAAACAAACAACTGCGTCTATCTCTCATCTCTCCGGCTCTTAACTAACTGGGGAAAATGTGTCATAAATGTATTTTTTTACGAAAGCAAATTACTTTTATGTGAACCTTGATTATGACCTGTCAAGTTCTAATTTAATAAATTAATAGGTGGGGGAAAATCTGGATCTGGTCAGAGGCTATTTTCGACAAATGAATGAATGGTCTGGGGTGATAGAACTTTGAACATTGCTATAAATGAGTGAATTCAAACAGGTCAGCGTTATTATCAGGTTGACACACTCAATCAAATCAGCAACTATTTTTAAGAAACAAAAAATTGCCCACTTTTGATGAACTGGCCACTCATAAAATTTCATAAATTTCAAATGTCTCAGTATCTATTTTTAGGGGACTCTCCTCCGTCAGGCACACTTGACAAGCTATCTGATTGGCAACTTCCTTATCAAACTCGAAACGGGAAAAACTCGAAGATAAAAAAACGTGTGTGCGATGGCTATGCAAATTCCAGAGAAAACCCCAAATTCATATCTTATCTAAGTGGAAAATCGTTAAAAGGAGCATAAACAACTTGTCAACAGGTAATTAAGAAATGTCACGTTTTCTTTTGTATTGCCCGCTTTTTATATTTGTTTAAATTGTTCAGCCTTAAAATGTGGCAAATAATAAATAAATAAGTGATTAATAAAATCGATTTTGTTGTTTGTCCAGCAGCCGCAATGTCGCCATCGAAGCCATAAAATTCCCAAGGGGCAGGTAATCTTATCAAAGGTAGAAGGGCACTGCTGCAGCGTTCCTTTATCAAGTGTTAACCTCTATACTTATCGGTTTCCAGTACCACCGAAAGGTTGCCTCGATTAGGGGGTTCCTTACACCTTAAGTAATGCGTTAAAAATAGCGGCATTATGCCAGCCACGCCCGATTCCATACTGTTCAGTTACGATATCTGAACTGTGATGACCACAGCTGCGTCAGATTCTATTTTGTCTAATCGAGGTACTTGAGTTCTTGTTTGGATTCGATTTAAAATCTTTGTTCCATTTTTCTTCTTTTTTCCTTTAGTATAATTCTCATTCAATGAATAAGTGTGGGGTGATAAGGGGTATATGGTAAGAGTTACTGGTTTTCTGAAGTAATTTAATTAATTCATATAGGTAATGATTCTCTTAAATGATCATGGTACAGGTATTTCGTTGGAGAATTATTATTTTATGTACCTCAAACCTTATTTAATAATATAATTTTTAAGGTAAACCTATCACAGATATTTGTTTAAATTTATCTAATTTTTAATCTAAATAAATCTTTCTCTTTTATATATTTTTAATATATTTTAAACTCTTACCTGCTGTGATGTGGATGTGGACTGATGTGAGGTTTCCTTAAGACTACTGCATGAACTGGAGCTGGTGTTGATTTGCCTGCCATTCGCTGTGCTGGTGGCCACCACACCACCTCCCCCACCATTACCCACAGCCACTGCGGAACCATTCAAGGTCGTTGGTGTGGCTGTGGTTGTGTTTGTGCTGCCACCACCACCCCCAATGGGCTGTGGTGATCCATTCTTCTTGTGGAAACTCTCGATTAGCGATGATGCCGGACTCAGCACCCCGCTGGGTGAACTATCCGAGAAGTCAGTCATCTGAGGGGAGAAAAGAGGAGAAAAGCGGAGAATCATGAGACGTGTGAAAAACCACTTTGAAATGCAAGCTTATCAGTGAAAATAACTGAGAAAAATGTTCCCTTATAAGGCAATGAGTAACCCAGAGATATATGCATAAAGAGACGTCAGCACTTAGCTCTTTTTCTCTTTGGGATTCCACAGAAAAAATCTCTGTGATAAATGACAAATAAATAGAAAATGCGGATTCCCAACAATTAAGTATTTGCGGAATGAAGTATTCAAAACTCTCATTCATATGTTAAGCACGTGCCATTAAATAAGATTTATTAATTTCATTTTATTCATGGGCCATAGAAGGGGGAATTTTTAATAGCAAAAATCATGTATCTACAACTTAATTATACATTTTAATTACTAAATATCAAATTGAATTATTAAGTTGCATATCTTTCTTTAAATTCCAAATAAACGTGAATATTCCAACTATAGTGTTCCATTAAAGACTCTCTCTAACTCCCAGCCTGCAATCAATATATTGTTTACGCTTTTACCTTTTCGTTTTTTTTCTTTGGACCCAGTTAATGCATCAGCTTTAGGTATTATCAGTGGCGGCTGGTCATAAAAAAAACGTTTAAACAAGGCCGGGCAAATGATATGGCGAGATAAATAGACTTCCAGGCGGATTTCGGGGGGCCCAACAACAAAAGGGAACAGCCGACTCCAGGCTCAGCATAGGATTCAGCTTTGATTTATATTCTTTGGCTTGCCTTTTGCTTGTTGAGCAATTAAAAATTTGCATAAATACAATGCAGTGATTTATCCCCACTCGCTGGAAATGTAATTAATTTTTTTCTGCAATACGATTTGCGAAATTCGATTTGGCGCGTGGGTCGTGTGTTTATTACTATTTAAATCAGTCAATATGGCTGATGGGGGATGGGTGTGTGTGTGGGCAGGAGCACAAACAAAATATAAGGTAAATACAACAGTAGGGGTCACAAAAATATAATGACTAAACGCTTATTAGCATTGTGAATTAATACTCCTACTCATTTATAAGTATTTCACAACTTAAACTATTTTGTATACTATTCGTTATTTATGATTTGGAAATTTGGCTTTAATAATATGCAACACGAAATTGCTTAATCTTTTAAATAACTATTTTTAGCTAGAATAAATATTTAAAGCTACTGCATTTTGTAGGTTTTTTATTTTTTTAAATAAATAATTCATTTTTTGAATAATTTGAATATATTCAAAAACATGTTAAAGAAGAATTTAAAAATTAAATTCAAATCGAAAGTATTTTCGTAAAAATATTTTACAGATAACAAGGCCATTAGCTAATTTATATCTCAGCTTAAGCATTTAAAAAACTTAAATTCCTGTAAATATATAATATTTATATATTATTTTTCCCTCAATTGTACTAAATATATAAACAAAATTCCAATAAATATGTAATATCACTTTATAATTTCTCCCTCAATTGTCCTAAATTTTATTTATATATATTCGTCATCATTCAATCAATATTTTGGCAAATTACAGAAGATTGATTTTTTGTAAAAAATGAAAAGCAAAAACCCCAAGACCGTTACCAAGCAACCCACAAGGCAGAAAGCTTTTCCGACAAGCTTTTTCTACGATTTTTCTATCGCTTCGAACCCCCCACTTGCAACACTGGTAACTGCGCAGGGCAGACCATGTCAGGGCTACTGTAATAAATCAGCTGTAAGCTGCAGTAATTGCTCACTTTTTTTGTTGTGGAAAAGAAAAAATCGCAGCTCTTGGTGTTATCTTTTGTTTGTCCAGCTTAATAAAGTCTCCACCAGCGGAGAAGTGTGCAAAAGTGGGTGAACCGAACTCCGCATTAAAATATGGAGCGAGTGTGGACTCTCGGCTTCTGCCTTTTGCTGGCGGCTGGGATGGCGTCAGCATATGCCGACGTCACGACGCAAAAAAATTCCATGTTAGGCAGCAAGAAAACGCACAAAGAAACCTCTGCGGCGGATAGCTCCTCGGTGGCGGCAGCTGGTGGGCTGTCAAGCAATGGCGTCTGCTCTAGGATGCTCCGCCATGTCTTCGAGAACGCCACGCCGCGGGATGAGCAGCAGGCGGGCGTCTTCGAGGAGTACAAGCCACAGCCGGACTCGGTGGAGCCACTGGAGGAGGAGGCCTATCTGTGGAACTGTCTGCAGGCCTGCTGCGAGAAGCCCAAGAACGTAACCACCGGCTCCTGCAACGTTGTGCTGGTCTTCAAGGGCAAATGCTACCACATCCGCTGCCAGAGCAACGAGGCCTGCCTGCCCAAGCAACGGGTGCGGCTGCCCAATGAAAAGGTGCAAATGGTATTGGTCAATCCCGTGGGCGAGGCCACCTGGCCGCAGCTTCTGAAGGCGGAGGCAGCCAAGCAGAATGCCGAGATTCTGCCCTACGACGAGGCGGCCCTGAATTTCTGGAAGCAGCCACGTCGATTGGGTTACTTGGCACGCAATCAGGTGGGTTTCCTCAATCTAGTTTGGGTCACATATCGATCAAACGTCATTCTGGCAGGGGAGAACCCTTGAGACACCTAAGACTTATAGTAATAATCGCAAATCTTATCCTTACAGGATACTCCCGTGTACGAGGACGACGACTTTCCGTTGGCTGACAAGCGAATGAACCAATTGATCCTCCAGCCAGATGAAAATGATGTGCTGGCCAATGAAGAGCTCAACTTCTACGATCAAAACGCCAAGTTCACAGCCTGCGACCTGGAGACACCGTGTCCGCCGCCTCAGCAATGTGTGCCCCTCCAGGCGAATGCTGTGCGGGGAGTATGCACCTGTCCCAATGGTTTTATTTGGAACAAGCAACGCAAGTGCGTAATGGCCGCTATTCCCTATAGCTCATATTTAACCAGCAGCAATGAGGCAATTCAGCAGGATGCTGTAGCGGCGGCGGCTAGTGAGAACAGCTCGCCCGAGGTAGCCGCTCCGCCAGCGAAAACCGAACAGAACAAAGATATTGTGGTGTCCGTGATGTCTAAGGAGGTTCGATTGCCCGAACAGGAGGTGACTCTCGCCGCCTTTACGGTTCCCGATGAGCAGACCAGCGATACCAAGTACAAATATCTGTGGACTCTCATATCGCAGCCCAAGGGGCCGATGAATGGCACAATTTCCGACCAGAGCAAGTCCAAAGTTAAGCTATCGAATCTCTCCGAGGGATTGTACACCTTTAAGGTCACCGTAACCGGAGACAACGGAACCTTTGGCGAGGCAACAGCGAATGTGACAGTGCTGCCAGAGAACCGAATCAACCAGCCCCCGCAGGTTATCATCTCGCCCAGGGAGCAAATCATCCGACAGCCCACCACGAATGCCATACTGGACGGTAGCACGAGCACAGACGACGACAAGATCACCAATTGGCACTGGGAGGTGATCTCGGGTCCGATTGGTTACCAGCCAGTTCTGCCGGAGGTAAACACCCTTCAGCTGGACCTCACCTCGCCGGGCAACTACACTTTCAAGCTCACTGTGACAGACTCGAATAATATTACCAACTCGACAACGGCCACGATAGCAGTCCTTAAGGAAACAGACTATGCTCCGGTGGCGAATGCCGGGGATGCCGTCATTTTGTATCTGCCAAACAATAATGTCACTTTGAATGGAACTGCCAGCTCCGATGATCACGAGATTGTGGCCTGGGAGTGGACCAAGGATGCCAGCGATGAGGCCAAGGCTGTGGATATGCAGAATACAAGGACTCCATATGTTCAACTCTCCAATTTGGAGGAGGGCATGTACACCTTTGTGCTGAAAGTGACAGATGGCAGTGGACAGTCCAGCACGGCCAAGGTGCATGTCTTCGTTAAGCCGCCAACGAATTCGCCGCCAATTGCCGAGGCTGGCACAAACACAGTAAGTTTAGAGTGGAATTACTTTTTAATCAGATTAATATTTTATTTCCCTTTGTAGACCACCAGTTTGCCCATCAATTGGGTGTTGCTCAACGGCTCCGAGTCCAAAGATGACATTGGTATCAAGACCTATCAATGGAAGCAGCTAAGTGGGCCCAATAATGCAGTCATTCTGATGTCCAACTCATCGGTGAGTTGACTCTCAAATTTGCTAAAACAACAACAAATCATTTAGTGATGCATTTCTTCTTAAATTCCCTAGATTGCCAATGCCACCTCTCTGACGTTGGGTCTCTATGAGTTCGAGTTGAGTGTGGCTGATGAGAATAACAATACGGCCACAGACACCACTTGGGTGAAAATTGTGCAGGGTAAGGACAAATACCATTTCTTTCTTTGTAAATACTTAGATAATGTTTTCTTCCTAACCAGAACGCAACGCCGCACCTGTGGCCAATGCTGGAGGGGATCATAGCATCACCTTGCCCGCCACAGCCATATATTTCAATGGTTCCAAATCCTGGGATGATCTGGCAGTGGTCAAATACATTTGGACACGCGAAGACAACAGCTTGGCAGCCGGTGTCATTGTGGCGGACACCGATAAGCGACCCGTTATGATTGTAAGCTATGTTTTGGCCCAAATCCAACTGATATTAATATGGTTTACTCTTTTTCGTAGCTAACAAACCTGGTTCAAGGACGCTATGTCTTTAAGCTGACGGTTAGCGATGACCAAGGCCTCACTAGTTCGGATACTGTGAGCGTGAACGTCCATCCTGATCCCTTGCTGATTCATCTGGTGCAAATGACCCTTCCCATGGGCGTTTCAGTGCTTTCCCAATCCGAGCTCGATTCAGTGGTTCAAAAACTACAACTGCTGCTGGGCGATGAGAACAAAATCCAGGTCAGAGAGCTCAAGTACGATCTGCACACGGATGCGGCTGTCCTGGTCTTCTATGTGAACGATGGCCAAGGAAAGCCCCTTAATGGCCTGCATGTGGAGCGACAGCTGAGGGCTCAACTCCAGAAGGATGCCTCCATACTGGGAGCCCTCTTTGTGGATATTCGCACTACTGTTTGCCAGAACGACTGTTCCGGACACGGCAGCTGCAATCCAACAACGAGAGCCTGTATTTGCGAGGCATTTTGGATGCCCTCTGCTGGTTACTTCTTTAGCAATCAGGAGGCCAATTGTGGTAAGTAGGCCGGAGAGCATTTTGTGTAAGAAATCACTGTGTACTTAATAATTATTATTGTCTCTTAGATTGGTCCATTTTGTATGTGTTTGTTGGCGTAATTGTGAGCTGTCTCCTGCTGTCGGGAGTTTTTTGGGGCATTGCCTGCGCGTGCAGGCAGTCAAAGAAGCCGCGTCTTCGCCAGAAAGTGCAGAAATATGCACTGATAGGCAACCAGGATGAAGAGGCAGCCAGTTGTAAGTCGATAAGCAATGAAAGTGCCATTTATAGATTGACCATATGCATTTGTGCCCCGCTTAGATTCGCGCAATACTTCCCTGACCGAATCGGAGACTGATTCCGACGTCCTGTTCGAGACACGCACAAAATCCAATGGAGGACTGGGCAAGCACAGGTCGCACAATCACCATGGAGGACATGGAAGCAGCGGTGGCAGTGGCGGCTCCTCTGGCCGCGATGGCCACAAATTAATGGCCCAAAAGCTGGGCCGCAAGATCAAGGCATAAACTTAAGCAAAACGAATATATGTGTGTATTAGTCGATCTACTATACACAGAGGTGTTCACATGAATCGCTGTGGAATTCAAACCAATTCGATTTGGAATCCTTAACTTTTTCTGTGCCATCCCTGGACAGTGTGCGTGTGTGATATCTATTTGTATTTTCTATATATATATTTACTCGGAGATCTTTTTGTACTTTCTGCATACTTGTGTATGTAGACGTGGAGTTTTAATGTTCCTTTATGTGCAATTATTGTTATTTACTGAACTTTACCTGAGTTAAGACACACTTGTTTGTATTATTTAAGCTAATGCTGCTGTGCAACGCATAGTATTAATTTATGTTTACATTTAATCCGCTTTTACCTCGATACTTTTTTATGTTCATGTACATATATATATGAGAGATAGCTGTTCACAATCAAATGTAACTGACATGTAACTGCTTAAAAGTGCATTATGCCCCGCATTAAACGAAACCCATTAGATGACATTAACTCTGTTTCGATTGGGACGGGTAACGAGCTAAGGAAATCAAGGTAAATCAAGTCAAGCATCATTTGTAAGTGCCTATAACTCAAGTGATCAGTCATTTATCACATTCGGCACTCTTTCGGCTGATTTGTATGCAGAGGCCATCTCAGCCAAGCGAGGAGGAGTATGCTCAATGCATTCGAAAATAATCTTTGACGGGTTCCGCTGCTGCTGACGATGTTTACACGACTTTTGTTGACTTATCACAGATTTGCTGTATTTTCTGGCAGCTTCTTTACCCCACAGCAGACTTAATTCAAACATTGACGCATTTCAGCCCACACAAACGTCGCCAAACTAGGTTCACAGGCGGATGTCTTGCCAATTTTTGCACAGAAAAAAATAAATGTTAGATCTAAATACTTTACCAATCTTATCAATTTAAATCAACATGAAATTGTGACATACTGATAAGAGCAATATGCAAAAAAAATAATTAACCAATTTTGATAGGTTTAAAAAAATCATTTTGATAAAATAAGAGATTGACATGTCCTCAGATTAAAGCGTCTGGTTTGGAGAAAAGTCTTTAACATTGAGTAATTTCCTTAATACTTTTTTATAAGTTGTCTAAAGAGCTTAAGATCGTCAAAAAAAATGATAGTGTAAAAGAAAAGGTATGTGTTTAATATTCGAAGATTTTGAAAAATATTATACAATAATTTAGACAAGGCAATCTTTCATTTTTAAAATTTTATAATTATATATAAACATTGAAAATCACCTAAAATATATAATAATTAGGTATTACGAATAAGAAAATATCAAAGTATAGAAAATATTTGAAATTATTTAAAAAATATTTTTAAATATAGTATTATTTACTGGTTTCGTACAATATAATTTAAGATATAATGGCTACATATTTTTTCTTTCTGTGTATCAACCAGCCAAACTGTGTGTGTTACGTTTTTTGGCGAAATATCTTTAAGAGCGCTGATTCGCTGATTCACTCTGAGCCAGGGGCTTAAGTATTTGCGTGCTTGTTATTGATTTTAGCCGGATTTGGCCGGCTCGGCTTGGTCGTGGTCCTGACCCCCGTCCTTCTCCATCCGCCTCCACCCCCTTGAGTGTCACGCGCGACCCATTTTTCACAGCTGGGAGCGGCCGAAACACGCGATTTTCCCATATCCTCCCCCCCAAACCCAGAACCAAGTATCCATGTGGCGCCTACACAGCCTGTCGCCTGCCACATGTCATGACCACTGTAGAGCTGTCCTTTGGCTGTAATTACCCCAAACCTGCGACGACCTTAGAGGGTATTTTGCATGCCCAAAAACAAGGAGAAACCGAAGGTGAGGAAGGTTCTTGACCTCTTATCCAAAAACATGAAGGAGGAGGAGCACCCCACACCCAATGGCTTTTCGCTTTTCTTGGTATTTAAAGCCCGCTTAATTGTTTGTTTTCCCCTCATAAGTCTCAATTAAACGCCTCTTGCCCCAAGGAATGCCACATTCAATGGCCACTTCCACGAACTCTTCACAAATTATGAATTTTTAATTTCTTAATATTCCGATGGCCAACTAATTTGCATGATCTCTGATCTGATGAGATCTCGCAGCTGCTGGCGTTGACAGTTTACAGCTGTCGGAGTTGGACAATAACAATCGCATCTGTGGAGATTCCCCCTCATCACCCAACCCTTTCCTAACAACCCATAGCAGGTGGCAGCTACTGGTATTATCATTATTTTTGTCATTTGTCAAATCACCCAAAGCAAAAAAAAAAGAAAAGAAACGATTTTTTTTATCTGTTTGTTTTTTTTTAGAGGTAAATTCCTCTGTCGCTTTGAGTTATGGCCATTTTGCATAAATTAAGTGATGGCTTTATTTTGTTTTAAAATTATTATAAAACAAAAACGAAGAGGGGATTTCGCATAATGGAAATTTGACAGAAAGATTGATTTATGTGGTACGAATAAGAATAAATATAAAATTGTACATGAAATTAAACAAAAGCGATTTAAAATGTTATTAATTTATGTCTTTTAAATATTAACTTGCAAGGTATGCAAATTATGGAATATTGAATTAAACTTAAAAAATAAAATTAAAAACTAAAGAAGATTTTTATTAGTATTTAAATGGCATTTAAAATTCTTGTATATATAATTCTTTGATTCATTTTACTGCACAAAACAAAAAAATAGCTTTTAATTTAAATAGATCTTAAAAAATGTAATAATTATACCAAAGGGTATTTCCAAGTCAGTGTAATTCGTTGACTTCTTAAAGCTCTAAAGTCATATTTTATCTTAAATTTTAAACTTGATGATTAACAGAGTTTTATTGATTTATAAACGCATTAATTTTGAGGACTACTCACAAATTCCTCAACTAAAACCCTTTCAAGGTTAGCAGTTTTCGTTTTTGTGTGGATTTGCATTCGATTTGCGGTTCACTTCAGTTCAGTTTTCGTTTGGTTATTTCATTAAAAAGTTATAAAACTTTATCAATTAACATACGAACGAAATAGGGGAGGCAAAACAGAAAACAGAACCCATAATAATAGACTGGCTTTTATGTTCCTTTTTGTTTGATTTTTATGTGATTTAAATGAACACCACATTTAAAATTGTCTCCTTGGGCGACGGGGAGCGGGCAGGTGAGGGTGGGGGAGGGAGAACAACATTTTTGCAAGAGGGGATCACATAAGAATAAAACAACAACAAATTGGCACACGAGACAACGGTTGAGTGATTTTTAATGTATTCGTGACAATAATTTTTGGGCGCTGCTGATACGCGAATAAAGGGGGGAAGAGGGGAAGGGGTTGCGGGTGGCAGCAACACCATAAAATGCTTTGTCTTGTCTGCTTTATTTGCGTTTTATTATTGTTTAATTAGTCCCTGGCATTCATCTATGAATGCCAAACTTTGTTTGTGTTTGCTGGCAGTAGTTGCAAAAGCCACACCCCCTTTTCAACCCACACACAGTAAAAAATATTGTTTTAGGGCGGCAAAATTCAAATGCGAAATGGAAACCAGAACAGAGAATAGGGAAAGAATTGCAAAAACAAGTATAAAATGTATATATAGTACATCTGTAAGGCGAAGATCTAGTGTGGGCTGAGTGACATCTCGAGAAAGAGGAGACAACAAATACTGAGACTGTTCTCCAATGGGTTTCAATGGGTCGTAGGTTGAGGCCTTTGTTGTGTGGGCGCGAAGGCGATAAACAAGCTGGAAGTGCAAACAGTGAGTGCAAAAAATTGATGAATGCTCTCTTCGAATAGTAAACAAAATGTACAAGTAAACAGTATTAAAACGAAACCATAACATTTTTAACAAATGGAAAATTTTTCACTAATTTAGAAAGATAATAAGGTCGTAAAAAATTGACTTTATTAATGGGTTTAAAAAGATTGAGTTTATTGGCAAATTGGACTTTAGGTGTTAACATTTTAAATAATTAATTGTTTAAATGTTCGAAAATTTAATAGGAAATTTACAAAAAGTAGATAGTTTCATGAGCTTAGGATAATTTAGTGTATAACGCTAAAAATTGTTATTTTAAAGGGCTTACCCTATTAAAAAATAAATATATCTATAGTAAAGTAAGAGTCTTTTAAATGAATACTAATTTTAAGTAGCTTTTATTATTTATTATTTATTGATTTTCGATATTGAACCCACTCCATGTATCATTTTCAGTCTCTATAAACTCGTTACAAACTAGGCCCAAAGTCAAGTGTTAAACTAAGTTTACAAAAGCCTTAAAGGTCGTCGTTGGCTCTTAAAAAACTATTAACTATTAACTAGTAGTGGCTTCCACATAAATATGACCTTTTTATGAATAGTGGGCAGGGGGTAGCTGCCATAAATCAAGTTCTGCTAATAGCTTAAAATCTGAACACCCTTGATGTATGCTTGTCACACTCACTGTCTTTTCGCTACTGTCACCTTCGCGGGAGTCACTTATTTTGTGCCAACTTTCAGTAATTCAATTTTTGCACTTTCCTCAGCGTCGTCGTCTGCGCCTGCATCTTAGCTTTCAGGCAATAATTTGTAGCCGATGCACCTGTACTGTATGCACACCTGCACTTGCCAACTGGGCGGCGAGCAATGCAATTTGAGTACTCAAAGGTAGTAGAAAATTGGATGAAAATAAAGCGGGAGAATATTTACGATGACAGGCAGCCAGAGGTATTTCCGCTCTGCCAGCAAACTCGCTTTTCTATTCAAATTGCAATAGATAATGCAATATTCGCTGAGCCAAGGAAAATCGGCAAAAAGGCAAAGCACAGCTAGCGGAAAATCGCACAAGTTCAAGGTTAAAGCCCATTGCCATTGTCTGGGAGCTCTGTGATTGTATCTCTCGGCATTTTGTGGCTGTTTAAGAATTGCAACTGCAGCTGTTGCGGCCCAGGGACTGGCAATTAGTAGCGTCTGCAATTTGTCTCATTAGCCAAAGATTAATCTAATGCACTCGAATTTGACGTTACATTTAGCCAACTGCGTGGGTGTGCGGACTCACCTGAGAGCTCTGCCAAAAATTAAATCGAGAGAAAAAAAAGGCATGAGCTCGGGGTTTCGCATAATACTCGTAAAAGTAATGTTTTAATAACAAAGTATAGGTAAAACAAACGCTTAGTTAAGCCTCTTGAAATTAGGTTTTACAAATATTAAAAGCTATATGCTTTTATTTATTTTCTTAATGAAATTTTGGGAAATATTATCGTAGCCTTAGAATGGGATTTACACTTCTCTAATTCCTTAAATGCTCTTTATATTCTTTAGAAAATCTCTGATAATTTTAATTGTAACCACAAGCTGAGTCAATATAATTGTGAATAACATTTTAAAGGGTAATTTCACCATTGAATGAATATCATTTAATTACAAATTCCCTTTGTGACTAATTTGGATTAAATTACATAGCCTGGCTTTGAGATAAGAATTCTAATTACGTTCAAAATAGTGAGAAGGAAGGTATTTCCATGTCAGTTTCAAAATAAGAATTCAAAAGTAATTAATTTTATTTTTCTTAGGATACAAAATGTATCCAAAAGAACCCTAAATTTCTCCCTATAAAAACCGAATTTCTTAAAGAACTCCCCCAGAGCAAGGGTAGTTTTTTAGCACAGCGCCATCCCATTCCCCTCCTTCCTCCTCGAACCTAATGACGCATTTTTGAAATGGAATTCATTGTAACAAAGTCTGGCAGCCAGTTCGGGATGTTACATTTTTTGGGTGTGGGGGGTGGGGTTCGTCGGGTCAGATTGCAATCCCTGCAATGTGTGGGGTGTGAGTAAAGGAGTGTTTTCCTTTTTGCTTGAAGCTCTGCTACCACTTTGATTGCCCGATTGCGTGGGCCGGGCCAATGTCTTTGGGACAAGTTTGTTGTCGCGCGCGTTTGCGATTCGATAACAATTGTTGGCGTTGCTGGCTGAGAGATAAGCCATAAATAAACGGCGGAACCAGAAAACATTTCACCAACATACTCAACTCATATCTATGTAAGACAGCGAACAAAAAAACAGAACCAAAACTGGTTTCACAGATTCTTTTCACCTGGGCGAACTGCCAGCCAATCTGGGCAATCTCTCAGGTGAGTGACTGAGTGGCGAAGACCAGGTAAAAGTGCCAAAATGTACGAGTTAATGGGGCCCCCTCTCTATGAGTAGTGCAATTTCGAAAAGCATAATCGAGGCAATCGACCATGAAACAATGAGCAAAGAGCGCCAACTACGCAAAACTATCTATAAGATACATTATCCATTGGCTATCTATCGATGGAAGGTAGGGGTTGCATATTATAGTGCGGAATTTTGTGTACCCCTAATATAAACAATAACACGTTTTTTATGTCTTTTCAGCGGAATAGTTTTTCAACAGAATTTCCTGTTGCTAAAATCTTTACTTTTGTAGGAAATATTGGAAATATTTTGTGTTAAACATCCCGTGGGGATAAAAGTTTTAAACTTTTGTAGATAAAATTACATTTTCTGTGCAATAAAAATAATTTTAATTGATTTTAATACCAAAATGGATATTTTAAACTTCAAATGATTTACCTTTTTTGATATTATTCTAAAATATCCTATTTTAAATTTATTTTTATATTCTAAATCTAGTTTTAGGCCATAAGCAAAGGGGTATTGCCTAATTCCTATTTATCTTCACAGTCTATAATTTAAAAAGATTCAATACTTGCTTTGCTTTTAGATATTAAACATAGTTGTAGCTTCAAAAAGTTATTTCATATTATTTAGTAAATATTCAATATTTACCTTTTATTTTCACTTCACAAGATCAACATTTTCACACTTCACTAGCATTCTTATAGATCTTAATCGATCTCCTTCTTATTTATATTTCGGTAGCATTCGCACATTAGCCGTATAATAAAATAATCGTTATTTTTTTATTGTGATTTATAAGTGTGCCTGCGATTTTATTTAGTATATACTATATAGCCCGCACTTCGAGTGTTTCGATTTGATTTCAGCTTTTGCACGCGCAACAGCGACGAACACAACTGAATTATGAAAACTGAATGAAAAGCACAAAAGCAGGGCGAAAAGTAAACTTGTTTGCCGCCTTGCCACCACCCCAAACAAAAGAGCAAGAGACAGGGAGAGAAATAAACACAGTGAGAGAGAGAGAGAGAAACAGAGAAAGAGTTTAATTTAACAACACTGGCACAGAGCAAAAAGGTATTGCCAGCTGCTGAAAAAAGCTCTTTTGAAACTTGTTGCTCTTGTTTTTGTTTACAAAAACCCTCCCCCTCTCTCTCTCACTCTATAATTTCCTAAAAACATTAATGGCTGTGAGAGCAGTAAAACAAATCATGTGTAGAAAATAAGATCAAGAGAGGAAAACAAAAAATAATTAATTACTTCTTCCCCAGTTTGTTTATAAAGATCAGACTTCTCTTTGGCCCTCTCTGCTCGATATCTTTCTCACCCTCACACAACCGTTGCAAATTTGAATTAAAGGCTTCTCCCTTATGATCTCGTAATTGAGTTGAGCCGCAGTTTAAGTGGACCGTGTGAGATCCACAAAGGCGCCTCCGATCTCTCGGGGTTTTCCCCCCAGCCAACCCATCTATGGAAAATCATCTTAATTGAATTCATTCATAAATTACATCTTTGAACTGGTCCAACCAGTCGTTTTATCTGGGAAAAACATCTACGAAATTGGTGCCATAAGTCAGCAAATTAAATGAAAGGCTATTCGGTAAATGGTTTTTATTGATGTGGTGTTTCGCTTGGACTGGAAATATTCGGAATCTGAATCATTGGGCCAATTGCTTTTCAAATGGATGTAAACAAAAAATTAATCCCAGAAATTAATCTATTTGCAGTGAAACCTTAATAAATTTGTGGTTTTAATGATGTTGTAAAATAACATCTCTATTACCGAGATTTGAGGTAATTAAATTGTTTACAAAGGGTGTAGAGTTTTCTGAGAGATTATCCTTCTTATTGAATCCTTTTTTAATGAATATATTCTAATAATAATTCAACACACTATAAATTCAGTAAGGTAAATATAATAATAATAAAATTATTAACCGACTGCAAGCCATTTGTTCTTATTTATTTTTTCAATTCTCTTTTATGATATCCTCAAAGTGGTATTACCATTTTTTAAGCCCAAAAGTCTGAAATCCAGTATTAAAATGTAGTTACTACCACTGATCGCCTTTAGTCTTATAAACAGATGAAAAGGCGAGCCAAAAGATATAAAGATATATCTTAACATTGGCCCTGGTTTTTCCCCCAAAATGAGAAATGGTTTGGGGAGGGGGCAAAAAGTAAATCCCCAAAACCCAGCCAGGGTCTCCTGCTCCAACCGTGCGTTCATCCGTTCATCTGTCCGTAGATCTGTTCGTCGATCTGCCTGTCCTGTCCATCTCTCCCCCCAATTGACGTCAACGGCGCCGCCGACAGTCAGTGAGGCAGGCCGAAAGAGGCACGTACTGGAAATCAAATTATGTAGTTTTCTACATTATATAGACAAAGTCGACGGCAACAGGCTATGGAAAACAGAATACAGAAATAAAACATTCGGTTCCACTTTGGAACGAGACCAAAAACAAAAGCAAAAGCAAAAAATCCCAGCAAATGCGCACAACAAAGATCCAGATCTTGGCTACTAAATATATATATTTTTCGAGAACAGAAACGAAATCTTAGGGCAATCAAAGTGGGGGCCCCAGCATTTCCCTTGGGCCAGGTCGAGAGTGTAAATCGGCAGATGCTTGGTGCTTGGTTTCTGGTACCGTTCGACCGGTATAGATATAGATGGATATATATATATTATAAGTGGGCACCCCTTTTTATATTGAACAATTGGAAACTGCAGTTGACGCATTTCCACTCGACGCATTTGGTGCTCAATAAACAAAAGCCGCATGAAATTAATTATAAACAAATAGACACGATTTCGTTTCGATTTATGTGCCGGCAATTTTAATGGTTTGTGTTTTCTGTTGTTTTGTTCGACGGATTTGCCAACGATACGCCGGTTTGAAAGCCTGAAAATTGTTGTTTATTTTCCACAGCTTTTGGGTTATTAAATGCGTGGCATTAAAGATATATATATTATATGTATAAATATGCGTTTCAACTTTCAATTTGAGTGCGTTTTATCTTGGCTATATCGGGTGGCAGAGAGGCTTGTAAAGCGTTTAAAGTTTAAAGTGACATTTACAGCCTGAGAGCTGGCCTTCACATATAGTTTCTCATAAAAAAAGGTAAGAAATAAATAAACAATAAATCTTATTAAACTCTAAATTTTATAAAACTAATTTCTCAAAATTCTATTTGATTTATTTTATAAAATAAAAAAAAAAAAATTAGTAATCCAACAAACAAAATGTTATTATCAAAGGAAACGTGTGTGGAACTATTTCAAGCATTCCCTATTCCTATTCCATATTTCAACCGGATGCATTTCCTTTAATTTGTGTAAAAACCTATTAAAGAAACAACAAATATAAAACTGCAGTTCGTTGGAATTCCACCCGCAGTGCAGTTCAGGTCAATTAGAAGAGACTTTGATGTTACGTTTTCTATATAAAATGTCTGGTCTCCCGAATGCCATTGCGTCACAAATACCATACAAGAATCATAAATAAAATCATGTTTTTATATACGTAGGTACCTCCGAGGCGAGCGTCTGAATCTTTTGTGCCTTTCACTGGCCATTAGGAGCACTGCCATGCGCTGCCGTCGTCTGGTTCTTGGTCGGCGCCGCGGGGTTAATGTACCCAGCGACCTAAGCACTAAACCCTTGACTCTCACAATTGTGCCTACATTTCGATGAATGTCTGATTTCTATTCCAAGAGGGGGCAGGGAATGGATTGATTGACAATTACCTGATAATGCTGCCGGGGAAATATGAGACGCGATCGCATGGCGGCTGCCGTGTGGCTGCCACTCGAGGTGGCACTTGCAGGTTGTGTTTGCGCCAAGAGCGGACTTCTGGTTGAGGTGACAACCATCGTAGCTGATTTATTTCTTTATTAACTTCACTTAATTATAAATTTCGATATAGAAACTAACACTTGATCACTGTTTAAGGGGTTTTTTCCCCTCTGCACTCTCCGTTTTGTTTACTTTTATTTATGTTTGGAGCTGCTTTGCTCTAAGGGGTTCGTTGGCATTTTTCCTAGAAATTCTAGACAAAAACAAAAACATTTTTCATTTATATAATTATTAACAACCGCAACAATTAGCATTCCTTTGGGGGTTAACAACAGAAAACAGCAGATGAAACTGTGTAATTTACCCGCACATAATCGCATTCAGAAAGGTGTTCGTTCGTTCTTTCAGCATAAACAATTATCAAGCATCTGGTTTTGTGCTTTCCCGTGCTTTATTATGATTATTTGTATTTCCAATTTTGTTTGCTTTTTTTATTTTGGCAACCGTTAACCGAGAGCCACAAAAGATTCACGCACAAAGAGCCACCAGTTGAGGAGGAGCAGCAGCAGCAGGGAAAGGCTTACACAAGAAATGCCACAGAACTGGTTTCCGTGCCTGGCGGTGCCCGTGCCTTGGTGACAAATGTATCTGCAAGATACATAATACACAATAATCGCGGCTGATTAAGCCCTCCTTTTAAGGCTAGAATTGGCCCGGACTTCTGAGAATTCCCCCACATAGCATGGCCAAAATAGAGAAGCAACATTTAAGCGATCTTCATTGATTTCGTTAATTGTGAAATAGCCATATAATTAAAAGAGAAAATTTTATCTGAAATTTACTTTTATTTGAAAACTAAATAGTTTATTTAAACAAATATTTATAACAATGAAAAGAACTCTTTATCAATCAAAGAAAAAACCATTTTGAATAGAGAATTAATTCTGGATGAATAACCTTTACCTTTCCTATTTCTTTACGATCTTTTTAATGCTCTATAAAAGTAGAAAAACCTTTCTAGAAATTCCACGCCTTTTATTACAGAAATTCCAGATTTTAACTACGATCCAAACTTCAAGATCTTTCTGGCCAAATGAATAGCCAGTTTCAAAACATTTACAGCTTCTTTTGGACCAAACCTTGACTCGGTTTCGACTTTGGTCTGGTTTTTCACACCTCTGGGGGCGTGGGACAAGTTCAAAGCCCACCTTTTGAAGCGAGAAAAACACTGAGACACAGTTCCAGCTTTGAAAAGCCCACGTGAGCTGGGTTTTTCCCCACTTCCGTTCGGGGGTCTTCAAGTAACCTGGCTAATGAGTTTCCGCTTGGCTAATGCAGCTGCATCAGCCAACAAAGGCGTTAACCGCTCTTTGCTGCACATTTCTTATTTGTTTTTTATTTTTTTTATGCCAAAGTATTAGTTACTGAGTATATTTCAAGTATTACTGCGCCTCTGTGGGCGTCCGTCTGATTGATTTCTTGTCTGCCAAAGGCGACGAAAAGCCTACGCAACAATTCTGTTCAGTTTGAGTCTGTGGTTTTCAGTTTTTCCAAGCTGTTTGCGGTCGGACATTTGTTTTCGTTTTGCTTCTAGATACATCGAACTGGTTTTCTGTTGTTAACTCGTTTTATTAGCCCACTTAAGATGTATTTTAACAATTTATGGAAATGTATTCTTGAAGTTTCTGTAAGCCCATGCACTCCTTTCTTGTTATTTAATATAAATTGCATTTTCATGTAAATTATTGGTTGTACAAAAAATGTTATTCATTTTTAAATATGTTATTCAAAAGTCGGTTTAATAAATTAATTCTTGGTATTGATATTCCACGAATTTTTGAATTTTTTTTAGTTTTCCTGGGAAGACCTCGAACAAAAATTGCAATTGTTCAAAACTTTATTTATAATTTTATGTGTATTTATTAGCAGACACTTTCCACATGCTTTTTCTTCTGTATCTCAAGCGTCACACATGTGACGACAAAAAGAATTAATTTTATTTTTAAGCATATATTTGTTTCTTTTATTTATAGCTTTCGATAAATTTCATTGGAAATATTTTCTGCTTTCGCTTTACGCACTTTTTCACTTGGATTTATAGCGATCTTTAGGCATTTTCACTATTTCACAACAATACGATTATACAAAAGATTTATTGTATATTTTTTAAGGTATTAGATGTGGTAGAAATTATTATTATGTTTTTGTTGTATTCGTCGTTGTCTTCGATAGCTCTACGAACTCGACGTTTGAGGGTTCGACACAAGACTGAGGCCTGAAATTTTTATTTTTTGACTCGATGCCTCGAAAACTGAGAGAGAGAAAAAGATATATATACATATATATATATATAGAGAGAGGGAGAAATCCCCCGATTGTGAGAGCCAAAAGTGGTTGGTGATCCTCCTGTTCAGAGTCTGGGCTAAAACAAGTTGTTTTTATTTGACGCTTTTGGCGCATTTTGTTTCGTGCCATTTCATTTGATTTCTTGTTATTTATATATTTTACATCTTTTCGCTTTTCACATTTTTGGCAATGATTTGCAAGGAATTTTTTCGCGGAAATCTAGGTATCATCATACCCCCACCTTAGCACAGAGACCTCATTGTTTATATTTACCAATTTGTATTTATTTATTTGTACGACTATTTTGTTGTATTTACTCGGTCTAAGCAAACAGAAAATCATCTCGAAAATCGATTCGATATTCGTCCGACACGTGCGATTTAAATGGCTAAAAATATTTTAACATGTTTTCCGCTTCTCTTTTTTGTGTATTTTCTTGGCTTTCTTTCAATCTAATTGATTTGTAGGTATTTGTTTATCAAATGCTTTTTCGTTCGCATTTCGGGTTTCCAGGAAATGGTAAAGTGGAGCGAAAATAAGCAAAAATAAAGCCGATTAAATGGAAAAGGAACCTTGAACCGATGTAAAGAGTTCGCTATTTGGTGCTTAGACGAAGGTGGCTCCACCTACAGCTGGTATCTGTGCATCTGTCGGATACTCTGAACAAGTTGTATCTGCGGCCGCCTCAGATACTCGCCGCAAGGCCACTTTGCTTGCGACTCTTATGCAATCGATCTGAGCTAATTCATCCATCATCTTTCCCCACACCAATCTGTTCACGAAAATCCAACGCATCCTTCAGATACTTTCGCTATTCGGGTCAGCGAATTAGTCACTAAAATGGCACACTTTTCCCTTGCCTTTGATCATATTTAAAGAAATGTTTAAATTAATCACAACTTTGTCAAGTGCCAAGTCCTTCAACTGAGTCATTTGCCCATTCAGCGAAATCCCAGCCAAAATGGAATAATACTTTTGTTTATTCGCAATTAACAGTGAACTCTAGAGAAGAGGAACAATTATGTTAATCTTGGAAAATTATGGGGACATGAAAATATACCTTAAATTAATTATAATAATATTAATTATTATTAATACGAATATTATTTATTATTAATAATAATATTATTATTTCTAATTATTATTTTATATTTTCTTCTACATAAAATTCTTTTTTAATTTCTCAATATAAAAATTATGGTTTTAATTCCAATTCCTCAAATTTCTTTCACTAAAATCAGGTCTTCACTGTATCTGTATTTTCTTTACTACGTGTCTCTGTATCTGTATCTCCAGCTGATGTATCTATGTATCCAATTCATTCAGGCTTTCGCCTAAAACATCAGTGAGTCATCGTGAGAGCCGTGATTGGATCTCCACCAATAACAACTTGCACCGACGAAGAAGTTTTCAGCTGTGACTCACCACCGTGGGAGCTTTGCATCCGCATCTAAGACGTAACTGCCAAGACCTTACCTACTATATCTTTAATAACAGGAAAAATAAAGAAAAAAAAACGAATTGCCACGCCTTCTTCCCGCCACGCATGCGCTTCATCATCGTCTGCAGGCTTATCGTTTTATTTTCTCTCAATTGGAATTTTCATGCGTAATTGATTTTTATGCATTTCCCCCCACCTTCCCGCCTTCAGATTGTTTATTTATTTATATGCAAGGCGTGCTTAACACGTTTTTTTCTTTCTCCCTCACTTCTCTTGATTTTTGTGATTTATTTGTGACTCGGAATTGGGTCACTTGAGCGTTGGCCAGGGAATATAATGCCTTGATTACAGACCTTAAATCGAAATGTACAAGAAAATTGGGGTTCTGGTTTTTGAATTTATGTAATTTATGCTTCAGCTGGGGGGGGGGATTTTCACTGATTAACAATTCTCTGGGAGCAGATTAATGTAAGAATTTATATTACATTTTAGTTAGGGTCAACTTTAAAAATTTGAAGGGCAGATAAGGTTCGGTTGAGAACATTTTGGTTTTTATAAAGGGCAGAATGATAATCTTTCCTGTTAGGATAATTTCCAGGAGGGCAGAAAATCAATTTGTTTTACGATAAAATTATCTGGCACTTGTCTTCTTCGGTAGGATTTTAAGAATTAATAAATTTAGCCATTATCCTCGTGGGATTACTTATTGAATTTATTTTATAAAATAATTTACTATGAGTTTTTAACCATTTTAATTCATTTTTCTCCAAACAAGTTTCTGTAGTATTTAACACTATGGCAATAACCTATTTTAATGGCATTATTGAACGCTAAAAGCCGAGGGAAAATCTATTAAATGATTGAATTGCGTCATTATCCACTTGTTATCGAGCAAGTTATTATGGAAACCCTTGGCCAGTTCCCCCTTCACAAAATGTCTACCAGAAATGTATTTACGATTTCAATTAGATGCTGGTCATAAATTACGACGGCTAATCCCGATCGCGACACCTTACAAGCATCCGCATTTACACACAAACACAGTTTCCACCTGAAAGGTTAATGCTAATGACACCATCCGAAAAAAAAACAAAACAAACTCCACACAATTTGTTTTGATTTTGGCCGTGAACTGAGAAGCATATCAAAATAATTCAAGTTTGTCTTTTGTTTTTACCTCGGCAAGCATATCTATTTCTATGGCTATTCAACAACAAAAACAAATGACATAATTGGTTTTCGGAAAGGAATTCGTGTGGAGAGATACTCACCTTGACAGTGGGCATTAGCTGTGCATTAACTTTCATATTGGAATCGATCTCAGCTGGGTTGGTGGTGAGCTCCTGATAGGTCTTCTCAACGGTTGAGATTGTGATCTCGGGACAAAGGGGTTTCTTGGGGTTATTATCTTTTAGGGATAAACGTCGCACGCTGCCAATGCGAAAGATGCCTCTACCATCACCGATACTCGACTTCCTGCGACTCCTCCGGACCTTAACACTTCTGCTATCCTCACTTTCTTTCGCCTGGGGATCGGTGTGGTTAATATTCAATGTTGTCTTCTTGCACCACAAGCCGCTCAAACGATTGCCCATGCTATATGGATATATCACATTAACTCTTTGCGGCTTCTAACGATAAATAGTCTCGAAAATGTGTGTTCTCAAGGGAGAATTTGGAGAGAGGAAGAGATATGACTGGGGAATCGGAGACGAACCGCTGCGCATCTCAATTCGGCAAATACTGAATACGGAATTCTTGCTGAAAACCACAGAATGCCAGACCCCAAACACAGTTGTCCGTTTCCATCCGTTTATAAGTAGCTTTCGGGCACCCCTGTCCTCTCTCTTGCCATATATTTTTGTATGTTTTTCGGTGTGTTTGCTGCCTTTGGGGAGCTTTAGCTTTATAATGTGAACAAGCCGCGAGCCCGACGTCTCTGTTTGTATTTCGACTGGGCACTATTCGCCCCTCGGTTGTTTGTACTAATCGATTTTTTTTTTCGGTTTCGAGCCGCTTGACGGAGAGCCCACACAACACAACAGAACACTCTCTTAGCTCTCCGGGAAGATTCCCCAACAAACCCACTGGCAAACCCGACAAACCCACCCAGGCACTAATTAATATGCTCGGTCCCCCCTTTGTCACACACACAGCCCAAACTTCATATAATTTCAACAACGACAATCTTCTGCGACGACAACGCAGCTCACGTTCTGGCGATGAAGAGCTTGTCAAATAGTTAAGAACACCGAGGAGAAAGAAATTAATTGATCTACAGCCAGGGGCATGGCCATGGGAATACCCTGCAAGATCAACGAGGGAGTAATACAATTAGAAATAATCAAATTTGGTACTAATATGTGGCATAATTATGCTGCTTTGGGACTAAAAATTAAGGTACTTGTTAAATTATAGATACAAATATTTGGGAAATTGCTGGGGTTTTCAAAACATTTATAAAGGTGTCTGCAAGATTGCTACAAAATTGTATTTCCCAAGTTTAAATATTACAATTTTATTTTAATCTATAATTTTATTTTAATTTATAATTTAATTTAATTTTTAATTTATTTATATATCCCAAGAAAGCAAAATTTATTATATCAAACATTTTATTTCATAGTTTAAGAAACATTTTTAGCCGTTTCAAAACCCCTAATCATTTTTATAAATTTCTAAATTCTTTTCTTTTTTGTTTGAAGAACTTACTAAGAAACATTCAAATATATATATTTTATTCAAACTCCCCTCCCCTTGTTTATGCCATAAATCATACCCCTTAGATCAAATAATTTATTATCAAAATATAAACAAATGTACAGCTGGTCACCTTATCAGCAAAGGTTTGAACAATGCCCTCCAATATATGGGTCAACGTTTAGTTTTCATTAATTAAAAGGTTGATGTTGGCTCATCTAATATTTATGATCTGTTAAAACAAATGTTATTTTATGGGTAAAATTATCACTTTATCGTAAATAATTATATTTATCAACAAACCTATTCAGATGATCAATATACTTCTCGTAGCGTATTTCGCTAACAAGAAATTTGCTTAACGACTCACGAGCCTTGCTAAAAATCAACGCCAAATGCCGATTATTCATACCCGGTATATCCATCCAATAATGTGGTTATAACGCTATATACTCTGCGAACCCGTTTTCCCCCTCTTTTTATTTTCTGCGTCTACGTTTTGAAAACGTGCTAAATGTTATTTATTAATTAAGTTGACGCTATTTTCTACCTATTTAGGCAAGGTGAGAGATAGAGAAAGAGAGTTTCAACGAGGGAGAGAGTTATATCTGCCCAGAGCCGGTTTTAGGAAAGTCGCCAAGTCCAGGGAGTGGTTCCAGACCCAATCCCCATCAGTTCCCCAATCCAGCAAGAGTCGCGTGTGAGGTGTGAGTTATGTATTTGCTTAAATATGGCACTGCAAAGCTTGAAAATGGTTTGCATAGAGGGCACTCAGAAAAGTAGAGGGAATATTTTATTAATATTCTAAAATACATATTTTGTATAAATCTAAAATAAATATTTGTTCCAGAGATTATTTCTGGATTGTATAACTAATTTTCTATGAGTTTTCTATGCTGCCATTAAAATTGAGCCTTAAGAATTTAGTCCCAAAAGTATTTATTTATTAAAGTTGAGAGTTTTCTTTTTAAGTGCATGCAAAACTATAATCAGAATGGGCCTAAAACGCGATGAAGGGGTTGGGAAAGGCAACAACTGAGGGGGCAACGAAAGCTTGAGCGAGAGTTTATGGACACCATTAAAGCAAGAGAAGAGCACCAAAGTGAGTCATGACCTTTGCTCGCTCTGCTTATTTATAAATAGCCATCGGCAATTATTACGAGTGTGAATTTATAAAGCCAAAAGGGCCGAATGAAGTCTCATATGCGTGCTTGGAATACCCTCAATACCCTTAAATGCCTTAAACAATAAATATTTCAAAAATAAGCACTCACATTTCCGTAACTCCTGATGCTCGAAGGACTCAGGCTGAACAATCTGCCCAGCTGTTGGTAATGCGTTGGAGATCCATTGCTGTGAGCCGATGATATATCCGTAAACATGGGCGAGTGGGAATGTTCTGAGAGAGAGAAATATAAATATTACATTATATTAATATTAAATATTAACTTTTATAATTAATAATTAATATTAAATATTAACTTTTATAATTCATTTAATTTTAATAATTAATTTTCATTTAATATTCATTTAAATAATTAAAAATAATATTTAATATTAATTATACATTTCTTTCAAAATTGTAAGTTAATTCAATAATCTTATTAGAACCCTTAAGAAGGTGTTTAAAAGTAGGGATAAAATCTTTAAAAATCGATTAGTAACTTAAAAAAAATCTGAAATTCATCAAAATAAATAAAATAATACATCCATAAATAATTTACAATTATATATAACCCTAGTTAACCTTGAATTGATTGCTGTCTGGGTAGAAGTACTATTTATATAGCACCTGTTGTTAGAATAAATCAAACCATGAAGAGCTCGAATTTCGTAGGCAAGAAAATCCAGAGGAAGAAGAGAAGAGAAATCCTGGGAAGAATCATGCTTTTGCTAAAGCCCGTTCCCAGTAATCCATTTTCCGCCAGCCCCAAGTTCAACTGGTTCATGATAAACATCTTAAGGGACGGTCGGCGATACTACTTCAACATGTCTCGTCATCCCAGACACCTGCCAAAAGTCCTAGACACCGTCCTAGAGGCAATCCCCTACAGTAGCTGGCACACTTTCTTCCTGTTGATTACGCTCAAGGACTTTAGGCAGTGGCGAAATTACTTCCCAATGGCTATGATCATCGCAAAGGAGGGTGACTTTGAGTATTTGAAGTATCCAATGAATCCCAATGCGTTCCGTAGGAGGTTAAAGGGAAGTCCAAAAAAGATTAAAGGCCAGAGGCAAATCAAAAAGAACATGCTTTCCCGTCGTCGTCTATCTCAATTGGTATGTGATCAACGGCAGCAAATGGAGGTGCTAAGGAAACTACTCTTTTCTCAATTTTTTTTTACATGGTTTCAGGCACGTGCTAAAACCCGGCCGGTTAGCAGACGTTAGTTGTTCCTAGATATAAAAATAATATAAAATAAACTACTTACTAATAAAAGAATGCGAGGGAGAGGATGGTGATGAAAGAGATGAAGAAGTTATAGTCAAACAAAATCAAAATAAGCTGCTAATCAAAGGTGTTGAAGGAAATAAAGAGGTGAAGGAGCGGTAGACAAATTAATAAAATCAAAATAATCTATAAACATTTACAAATATTAATAAAACAGGCAGATAAAATATATTGCTCATCTTTAATTTATGGCTGAATATATTTACATGATAAGAAATGGAACTATCTTAGAAAGATTTTGATAGCTACAATTGTTGTTTTGTTATTTTTCTAATAATAATTTCTACTTTAACTTAATTTATTTATTTAATTGAATAATTTAGCTCATAAATTCTATACTCACCGCTCAAAACGGGCGACATGTCCTTGGGAAAAGCAAATAGATCGTTGTTATTCCTTATGTCCGATGAGTTCAAGGTCAAGCTGGGTTTGCGAACCCCCAAAAAGTTGGTATTGGCTGAGGCGGCACTGGAACACCCACTGCCACCCGAGCCAGCTCCTGGCAGGCCATAGCTTAGGCGAGTAGGCGTGGCATTGGGCAGATGATGGGATTCCAGGGGAGAGGCGGACTTGGGTATGCCACTGCTGGAATTAATGCATCCCGTGGGCACTCTTTTCAGAATCGGCGCAGGTGGCAGTTGGGAGGGCGAAGGCCGGAATACCCCAACTGGGTGGGGATTGCCCAGGGGGTCACCACCCTGTTGCTTGGGAATGGCCAATCGAAGCGTTTGCCTGGCAGCTAGCCTTCTTCCAGGCGCGTACTTATTTCCCGGCTGCGCAGTCGACTGCGGCAGCGGCTGATCGTGGTTCATGATCGGTTCAGGGTGGGAGGCGGAGCGAGGGAAACCTGTTGCTCTCTGTTTATCTCACAGCTGCGCTACGTAAATACTGTTGCTCTCTGGGAACAGCTGTTAATGTTTTTGTTCTTCGCTGTTAATGAATCTTTGTTTATTATATTATGCTGTTAAAACTCCCACGATCACTACAGCTAATGTTACTCTCGCGCTCTCTGTTGTTCTGTTGTCTTGTGGTTGCTCTTATTTTCTCTGTTGTTCATTTTTTGTTTATGTTTTGGTTCACTGTAGATACTTTTTAACAGCACAGCTGCTTATCCCTGTTATCACTTTTGCTTTTGCTGTTAAGCACTTCTCTGTTACTTTTGCTTTGTTTTCTTTCTTTGTTGTTGTTATTTATTTCTGCCTTTTTGTTTTGGCCACTTAACAGCTGTTATCTTACTCTTTAATCGCACTTTTTTTTTGCACACTTGTCCGTTGCTGCTTTTATCAATGAATTCGCTTTATTGCTGTTGCGTTGGCTTTTCAGGGAACTGCAACGATTACAATATTATATAAGTTTTTATGTACATATATATGTATTTACATGTGTGTATAAACAAAAGCTAAAGCGGTTTAATAAATTAAAAGCTAAAATTGCCGTCTGCAGTTGTTTGCAATGCAATTTCTTGGAACGTGCCAATGACCATTTTTTACCTCTTTCCCTCCTACACCTTCATCTTCTTTTTCTTTTGACCCACTTGGCATGAATAAAAAAAAACAACTTAAACAACCTTTAATATATTTTCACTCTTTTGTTGTTCTTTTAAAATTTACCAAATCTGTTGATATCGTTTAGTAACAAATTTAAAAACACTAAAACCTCTTTAGATTTAAATTAAAAAATCTATAAAATAATTAAATACTTTTCTTTAATACTTTTCAAGAATGTTTTCGAAGATTTAAATTTAATAAAGAGAGAATAATGTTATTAAAAATAATAAATATAAAAAATGTTTTCACAATTATTTTTTTTAATTGAAAGTAAAAAGCAAAACATTTAAAAAATGTTATCATTTAAAAATAAGTAAAGATTTTAATAATTTATTTTTAAATATTTTAATTTATTAATACTTAAGTCACTATTCTTTTATTTTATATAATATTTCATTTTTTATTTTACCCATTCATTATTAAATATTATTATTTAATTATTTTTTTATTTTGTTTTAAAATTTCTACCCATAGACTTCTTCCCACGCTCTTTTTCACTGATTTCGAAATTCGGTTAGACAAAGCATTTCAATTTTCCAGCGTTGAACTTGAGAATTTTGTACGTGGTCGCTGAGCGAAATGAGAAATCTCCAACAATGAGAAATCTCCGACCAATTTTCGTGACTTTGCGTGGGACCAGCGACCATAAAAGCCACACGCCATTTAATTCTCGGGTTAATCTGTAATAAATATATACACACATATGGGCATCAGTATATGTATATAGCGAAATTCGTTTTAGTTAAATTACTTGGAAACGTGAATGAATCTTAGGCAATGTCTTTATATGTCTAGAAATCTGTGGGTTGTGCAACTAAGACTGAGATATCGTTGTCGGAATTGGGTTTACCCTTGAACTGGGTAAAGAGAACATTACTGGGGGTCAGTAGAGGAAAATAAATCTTATGGATTTGGTCATTATGAGAATTTTAGTAAGTTAATATTTTCAAGGTGATTTCAATATAAATACTAACTTTTATAGAGTTTATATTACGAAGATTCATATTTTATATTGGTAAAAATAATTAATGGTAAGATAAAAATATCTAAAAACTAAGAATTGACTATTCAAGAGTTTGCTTTTATTAGACTTGAGACTCTTGGATGTTTGGCGTTGCTTTCTGTATGAAACAAATCCTTGTATTCCTACCCCACTCCGAGATTATGTTCGTCTTCAAAAGACTTTGATCGTAGACTCTCAATCTATAGGATTCCAACGTTGTTAAATTGCAATTTAAATCTTCAAACGTCTTGGATCGATTGCAAAGCAGATATCTATTGAAATTACTGAATATAATATTGAAATTTCTTAAAATATGCGAAAAATCAGTGAAGCTTTAATTTGTTCAATTAATTTACTGATAATACCAATGGAAGCCATAGTATTTATTTTAGTCTTTAGCTTTAGAAGGACTATTTGGAAAGTTAAATAAAAATAGCTTTTATTTTTAATATGCGTAAGAATGGACTGAGAGATGGACAAGGCTTAAAATAGTCGGCTGCTGGAACTAATCAGAAATATATACTTTAAAGAGTTTATCTTTGAGCTGGAAACTTTTGCCTTAAAAATTATAATACCCTGCAGATAGGGTATAATAAAACATTTGATGTTGCAACATTTTAACATGTTAACGAACTGTGACAACTAATTAGCAGCAATGTCAGATGGAGTGCACACACAGTGATTGATTTGCCAAGCGATCGGCACTGAAAAGAGTTTCTCCTTCTCAAATCTCGAGGGGTGCCGGCAATTAGTGGGGCTCAAGTTTAGAGTTGGAATCCGAGGCGAAGCCATTTGCATATGACAGGGGGCAGACACTGAGGCACTGAGAAGCCAACAGACAGTCAGAGATTAAACAAATCCAAATGCGAATCGTGAAAAGCCGTCGGCCTTTTGGTTGCCTTAAAGAGCTGCAGATTTCTTGCATATTTGCACACGGACTTACAATAAATTGCAATTATGCAAATTGCGTTTCGAGCGATTCGGAGCCAAAGATGCCAGACATTAATCACGCTGGGTATTTAGCAATTATTGATATTGACGGGGCGTGTCAATAGCTGGGCAATGATAAATGATTTTGGCATTATTTTGTATACTCTCCAGCCCTGGAGGAAAAAAAACTCCAACTTGCAACTCGCATTTAATTGAATTCGATTCGATCAATCGAGGGGTCAAGTTCAAAGGCAAATGGAACTTTAGTTGGCCTTGTGTTGATTGTAGTCTGGGGAGAAGTATATATTTTTTGTTTTTGGCATAAATCCAGTCATGGAGAGATTGAATTCAGAAGCCAAGAAGATCCAGAAGAAGGAAGAGATCCCGGGAAGAATCATGCTTTTGCTGAAGCCCGTTCCCAGTAATCCATTTTCCGCCAGCCCCAAGTTTAACTGGTTCATGATAAACAGGTTAAGGACTAGGCAACGGCGATACTACTTCAACATGTCCCGTCATCCCCGACACCTGCCAAAAGTCCTGGCCACCGTCCTAGAGGCTATCCCCTACAGTACCTGGCACAATTTCTTCCTGTTGATGCCGTCGAAGAACTTCAGGCAGTGGCGAAAGCGCTTTCCCATGGCAACGATCATTGCAAAGGAGGGTAAATATTTGAAGTATCCTACTGATCCAAGGGCGTTCCGTAGGAAGTTAAAGGGAAGTTCAGGCTCAAAAAAGGAAAATAGTAGCCGGAGGCAAATTAGAAAGAACAAGACTTAATGGGTATGTGGAGGTGACATGGCAATGATTTGAAAATGGCGATGGGGTTATTAGACAAATCAACAAAATCAAAAATAAACTCCTAAAATGAGATACCCAACATCTAAAAATATAAATAAAATAGGCGTATAAAACAATTGGGTCATATTAATTTTAAGGATGTAAATTTGTAGTTTAAATAAATCTTATCTTTAAATGAAAATCTTTTAGAGAAATTTCTAATCATTCTATTTTTTAAATAGGCTTTTCTTACATTTGCAGGGCCAAAAATGTACGGACATATAAGAGGTAGTTCTTGTAAAATCATATTTTTTCACATTCAAGGAATGTTGTGAACCAACAATTGTGTTTTCTCATCAATTAAATGTAAAGAAACTTCACTATTGGATTTATTTAAATTTTACTACCAGTCCACAGCAGATTTTTAATTCAAGTTGTTATCAGAATACTCTGGGAAGTAATATGCTGGAATTTGTATTGCTGATACTCAATACTAAACTAGAATGTAAGCAAATCGTCACCAAACATCTGAATATAGACACTGGTCAAAATTGGGAATATCTGAAGCTATTTGTAAGCGATTATTATAGCCTGGCTCCTCTTTTTTCTCGACACCAACTCATAAAGAGAAGATAAGATTTTAACACACAAAGGCAGGAAAGCAAAAAGGACGCACAGGGCTACGCGAACGTTAATCTTTCAGCTTTTGCGGACGTTGATCATTGTCTATGACCGCTAAGGCTGCCCCTGCCCAGTCAACGAACTAATTATGGAATACGTAAAATGGCCTACAAAAAGTAAACATCAACCGAGCACAATTTTTCTTTGCTTTGATTTGTTTTGCTTTCTTTTTCGGCAGCCGCTGCTTAGCTAGAATTTTTGGCACTCGGCGGACACAAGTCAGGATGGCCGAGTGGTCTAAGGCGCTGCGTTCAGGTCGCAGTCTACTCTGTAGGCGTGGGTTCGAATCCCACTTCTGACAAGAATTTTTTTATTTAAATTATTAATTTTTCTTGGTTTTATTTTTCTTTTTCCTAAAAATTAAAATTTTAAAATATTTAAAATTACAATTTTAGAATTAATAGAGTCCAATAAAATCTAAAGTTGACTTCTTTGATATTTCTTCATAAATATAAATGTTACAACCGAGTGGTTTCCCGATTTTTAATTTATTTAATTTATAAATACTTAAAAATTATTTGAATAGAACGAAAATTGTTTTGTTGGCTCTCGTTACTTTAATAGTCAGGATGGCCGAGTGGTCTAAGGCGCTGCGTTCAGGTCGCAGTCTACTCTGTAGGCGTGGGTTCGAATCCCACTTCTGACAAGAATTTTTTTGATTATAAATTATATTTCTTTTTTTTTATTTCCTTTTCCTGAAAATAATAATTTAAAAATATTCAAATTTTAATTTGTTTTAATTTTAGAATTAGTAGAGGGGAATAAAATCAGGAGTTGTCATGAACATAAATGTAAGTTTCGAATGTTTTCCCAATTTTTAATTTATTTAATTTTAAAATACTTAGGAATTAATTAGGAACTGAATGAAAATTGTATTTGGCTCTCGTTACTTTATAAGTCAGGATGGCCGAGTGGTCTAAGGCGCTGCGTTCAGGTCGCAGTCTACTCTGTAGGCGTGGGTTCGAATCCCACTTCTGACAAAGTTTTTTTGAGCCTTTTATGATATTTTTTTTAATATATACTAAAAATAAATAATAAAAGAAAGAAGAAAATACGTATTGGTTACGAGTACTTAACCATTTCGTTGGTCTAGGAACAAGCCTCTGTCTTTGAACACACTAACAATGTGTTGGTACGTGTATTTTCGCTTTGTTCACATGATATTGGGTAATCGAAGGGGCATTAAAGTGCATTAGGCGTACCACAAACGGCTTATCACGTTCAGGTGAACATGGCTGCGCCACAGCGAGTCATTCATCAAATGTCTGACCCTGAGGAGGTGGCTTGTTTGGCAGGCCATTAATGGCACAGATACGACGCATTCAGGTTTATGGCCAGAGGAATCCCCGCCCAGATAAACACTGGAAACCAGCTGATAACTGCTGCTAAGCCCGTCCAGACCTTGTGCGAAAAATGCTGTCGTCTCCCGTTTCGAATGTTGACGCAGCCAGTTTCCGCAATTCCCTGCATTTGCATAAATGGCATATATATAAATATAAATATATAAAGTATCAGCGGAACTGACCCAGCCAGATGGCATTGAGCCCCTGCCCTGGAATCGGAATCAAAATCGGAATCAAAATCAGAATCGGAATACAACTGTGTCAGCTTTGATTTGCTTTTTGTTTACAAACAAACATGGCAAAGAGAAAGAGAAAAGCAAACTTCACTTTGCTTTATTGTTATTTTTGCCTTTTAAATTGTGTCAGTTTTATATTACCAAAGCCAACTGGCATTCCTCCACCTTCGAGCAATAATGTCATAAGAGAATTGGGAATACACTGGAAAATATTCAAGAAAAATATATGGGAAATTAAATAGAAGATGGAACGTAAAATTTTTGATAACTTTTCATCGAAAGTTTGGAAAATCTTTATGAAAACTTTGGGGAAAACTACCACTTCCATATTATATTTAAAATTTTTGTAGCTCATTTTTCTTGGTGTATCTTTCCCTCGTTTTAATGGATTTTTGATGCATTCTAAATGAATAAAAATTGCGTGCGCAATTGTTGCTCGACTTGAGCATTGCTGCTGCTGCTGCTGACCCATTTCGATGATTATAAATGAGTATAACTTATCAAGCGATTCTTTTGCCTTGGGACTAAACTGGGTTTAGCTGTCTGCCTCCCCTTTCTACTCCTCCAACCCTCCGACTTCACTATTTAATTGCTTATTTTAGCCATATCACTGGAAAGGAAATAAGGCAACAAGTTCAATGGCAAAATTCATTTCTCATAGCTTGTCAAAACATTTTTCAATACGAATTTCAATTTGAATTTGAATTTTCCGCTTCGGGTTGTGCTCCTTCGTTCGGTCTTTGGTTATTTTCCTTTGATAAACAAATAATTAGCGGAAAAATGCGCAAATGCAAATTACGTCCGTTCGCAGACACAGACAGATGTCTGTGGCTCTGCCCCTGCCACTGTCTTTGGCCATATCTCTATTCGAACTATGAGAATATATATATATTCTCGTAGGAAGATGTCGGCGTCGAGTCAAAGGCGAGGCATAAACAATGTTCATCCATTCTTTGTACGAATACGAATATCTTACTGAGTAGTGTCAAAATCTAATTTGAATTCTTCCAACACGAACATATTTTTATGACTTTCTTAGGGGAAAACTGTCGTCAAGTGCTGCTGCTTGGCAAACTCATTAAAATATCCATTTCCCGGACTCGCAGCGAGAGACTTCAAGCAGTCATAATAAATAATACGAAATATTAAAAGACAACAAAAGAGGCGGCCGCCTAATGAGAAGGGTTTGGGTTTGGTTTTCGCTGTGTTCCCATGGCCAGTGCCACGCCCACCTCAACCGGATTATTATTAGCCCGTTTTGGCCCAAATCAAGAAATGCTGCGGGTCTTGACCTCTTTTCCAGCTACGCTTTTTGGGAAGTCAGCCCGCAGAGAGATATAGATATTAGCGCCGTGCCGCAGCAGTTCTTAAAAAGGCCTTATTTTTATATGCCGCTCGTATTCTCCTTTGTTTGTGGCCGCCCCACCCCGAAAGCGCAGAAAGATAAGATTTATCTGTATAGAAACTGACTTTGTAAACAGATTGTCGGCATTTGTACAAAGTGCAGCGGCAAAGCAGCTGATCGAATCGATTTAATTTGCAATTATTCCGTCATAAAATTACCCACTTCTTGTTATTTAACTTCCAATTAGCGCTGTAATACCCGCAAATTAACGTTTACAATTATTAGCTGGAAATACAGAGACAAAGTATATATTTCTCAAAGTTACCACCCAGTTCAATGGCTAGCAAGAAAGTTGGATAATAATTTGCATAAAACCAGAAAATAAAAGTGAGACTGCCTTCTAGCAGGTTACTATAAAACTTTATAGCAACGGAAAGCCAAGCAAGCGATTAATTGAGCGCGTTGAGCAAAACGTGCTTTTGGCTTGCTCATCCCATATGTCAGGATGGCCGAGTGGTCTAAGGCGCTGCGTTCAGGTCGCAGTCTACTCTGTAGGCGTGGGTTCGAATCCCACTTCTGACAAGATTTTTTTTATTTTTTTTTATCGATCTAATCAAATTGTTTATTTTTTCGGGTTATTTTTGTGGGTTTTTAGTGGGCCGGGGCCAAGAATAACAATTTGATTGTATGCATGTAAATAAATATGCGCGTGTGAGCGTTCCACAGTTTATGGCGTAAACAAAAACATGTGCGAAAGGCCAAAAACTTCAATCAAGTGAAATGGAAATTGAACATGAAAATGGAAAAACATGTGGGAATACGCAAAACAAATTGTTTGGCCGAAAAGGCGAAACAACGCAGGCGGCAGGTCATGCGGATGGAACATATGTATGCTTCCCGGAATTCGCCAAAATTCCGCAATTGCGGCTCCATTGGGGCTCGCAGTTCTAAGACTACGTGGGTGTCGCGTCTGTTTAGATTTTTTGGGGAAATCAATGCCGTCGATTTTGGGCGGGCTTCGATTTTAATTTGATTTTAATAAACTTTTTGCCCTGATAAATTACAGCCATTCCTCTGCATGGGAGGGGAGGTGATAACTCATGGCGCCTCCGCCCGTCTGTGTTTAACATTTAAATTACCCGTTGTTTTCACTCTTTTGTGGGTAATTTATTCGTGGAATTGATCGGCTGCCCTTTCAATGATTGACTTGACTTTTATGTGGATTTTTATAGGCGTTGCATTGACGTGTGTAAGTCCAAAAATCCCCCAAATTGTATACAGTTTTTGGAGTTTATGACTCTGCAGAAATACGGCTTTATTGCTTGGTTCACACAAACAGAATCTTAAGTGTACACACCAAAAAGTTGAATTTTTACAGGGTTAAAAAGCCAGTTGTAATTTTGGAAATAAATATGTATGTATATAAATTAACTCATTTTGTTGTTAGCTGATTTTCCCAAAATTAATCATACAAGTTTTAGGTTGGCCTAATGAATAGTTTCCAAATAATCCCACACTAATTCTTTTGAAGGTTGAGAAATTATTTGAAATAAATGGGGTTTTTAATTTGTACGACTATATTTTTATCCAAGAAAATCTTATAGCTACAAAAATACCAAGAATTTAATCTGCAAAACTGGAATTTATATAAAATCAGTTATAAATTATTGTTTTTATTTTCACATTTTTGGAGAAAGAAAGAAAGAAATATCTTTTCTCTACTGATTGCTACAAAAAAATTCAATAACATTGGTTTTATTCAATCGGAATTTGCCTTTATTACAGGTATTTATTTGTAAAATCTCTTTAAACAATCAAATCTATCTGAGAGATACATATGTACATAGATACCTCAGCTATCCGATTCTGCTCGTTTCTTTCAGTGTAAATGTATCTGCATTATGGGTCGTAAGCAACTTACAATTCACACGATTCATGGGCAACTCGTCGGCATTTTTCAGATAAGCAACGGAAGCTGTAGCTTTCGGATTTTCGGTATTCCGGATAACCGAAGGATTATCTTGAAGGCGGCGGGGTTAACTTTCCGAAAATTCCTGCAAGTCAATCAACCCGTCAGTTATGCTGTTGATATTTCATTTTTAGCTTTTCGCTTCTCGACTTTTTCGCCTTTTGTTGCTGGTATTTATAGCCGCACACATGGAGGCGCAGCCAAAATTAAAGCGTACGCACCATAGGAAATCCACACACACATTTCACACACAAACACAGAATTTCGTAATTGCACGGCCGGTTGGGTTTTTCAAAAAATCTTTCTTACATTACTAAATACATTTTATAACACGAATTTCGTTTTATTTTATAATCGTCGCCAGCTGAAATATAAAAACACTCAACGAAGGCGTTTAGTTTGTTTTTAACTGCGCGTTGTTGACTGCGACGCTGCCGCCAGCTGAATGCAGGCAGCGCCGCGGCGTAGTGCCACAAAAGCTAAGCGATCGCATAATGGGATACAAAATATATTTATTAGATGCAATTTCTGCTGCTAGGTTTTCGTACAAACAAATACAGTTTCCTATTGTGGAGCCTTGTAAGCCATCCTCCCCCAAACTTACATAAAGAAGGAGTGACTTCTTTCTGTAAATCGTTTGTGTTCAATTTTGTGCTAAAGTATTACCAATCAATGGGCTTTGGGGCCCACTGTGCGATCACTGGATTAGCAGAGAGCGAGGGCAGCTGATAGCGGCAAGAGAGCAACCTGCTGCGAGAGTGAGGGCGACACAAAGTTCCAGAGAGTGGGTGAGCGAGAGAGCTTCAGGTTTTTGTTGTTTATTGCGCGTCTTCACCAAAAGTGCGAGAGTGAGGGAGCAAGAGCCAGAAAGAGCAAGAGTAAATGCGTGGGCGAAGACAACAGAAACACAAACACACCCACCCAGTGTCTTGCAGATACACACACACACACACATGCTTATTTTAAACCGCTGCACGTGCAATGCGAAATCTCAACAAAAAGGAAATAACCAAAACAAATGTATCTCAAAGATACTTTCAGGGTAAGATTTAAAAATCTATAGGAGCGAAGTTTTTGAGTAAGTTTTTTAAATTGTAATTATTTTTTAATAAATAGAAGAGTTTTGAGTGCTTTTAATTTCTTATATGCCTAGATTTACGATGTTTCTGGATAATAATAACATTGAAAAGTCCTGTTTTTATTGTAAAACTTCCTTTTTGTGTATAATTTAGAATAAATTTAAGTAATTGTGTATTGTATTTAAATCTGCTGATTAAATAAAGTTCGTCTCAGTAAGATTTCTTTTTTTTTTAATTTAAACATTATAAGGAGTTATTAATACTTGTATTCTCGTAGTGGAAACAAGCTTTATTTATGCAACTGCTATTTAGCTCTTTTAAAAATTTAAAAAAAGCAAACAAATATATTTCTCCTCCCATAACGCATACGCCCCCGCAACAATTTGTTTTACTGCAGCCAATAAAAAAACTAAGCAACAAAATGCAAAAAAAAATATAACAAAAATCTTTTGAGTCGCCAAAAAGCGAGACAATGAAACCTGTTAATTAGCTTTGTACAAATTTGGCAGAAAAGTGTCGCGACAAAAAAGCCAAAGCGAAAAGAAGAGGGAGTAGCAATTGATTAATGGTCTGCAGAGTTTTCTGTTATTTCAGGCCCTCCTCTTTTTTATATTTTTCGAGGCTTTTTGGATTTGACTTTGAACTTGAAATGGAGCATTGACTTGGGCACTAGAGTTGGTTTAAATAACAACTAATTATAACGTCATGGGGAGTATTTTTGCTAAAGATTTGGATATTATGTGAGGAGGAATAATAACACCTGATTAATGATACAAAAATGTACATACATAATTATGATTGTAATAATATAAAGATTATTACACTGATTAATATATTTAGGTATTTCTTATAATTATTTAAATAATGTATTTATTCGATCGCATTCCCTATTCTTTATTTATTCATATTAATGACCTTTAACATTCCCAAAGACACAACTCTTTGTTGAAAGTCAAATTCCCAATCGAATAAATAAATCTATTTTTCTAAATCTAAAACCAAATTTAAATATGAATGCAATTATGGAAAAACTCCATAAATCAAGTCTCCCATGGAACGTATGTCGTTTAAGCTGTCCAATGCTCTCGAATGGTAATTTATCACCTGGTATCCGAATTATATAAATTAAGAAGGACGTACTTCCACCCCTCAAAATCAAGACAGATTAAATCTTTGTGAACTGGACAATATCTTCATTAAACGATTGGTTCTACAAAGCCGGAATCAAGGTAATCTGGCAGGTGATTCTCGAAGCGAGTTATTAATCTCGATGTTAGCTTAATCCGAACCTCGTTTACACTGACTCCCAGTTGGTTTTAACCTTTGTGCGACTGTGTTAACAACTCCACTGACAACTCGTGGCATTTCTGGCCGGGAGGGGATTTTCCATTTTCCATTGTTGACCCACATAGCTCCCCAGAATTGTTATGGTAATTTACAACCTCCAGTTAAATATTTGAGCTGCACCCAACTGCAGCCCGCTGTGCGGTTGTTTATACGCGTCTACTTGTATTGTGATCGAGTTGACAGTAGCACAAATTTTGATTGATGACGCCTGATTGACATTCGGGCAATTTGCTAATTCTATTTCGACTCCCAGCCAGAAAATTGTGTCGCCTTTTTTTGTGGGTCACATTGTGTGGTTTATGCTCTCGGCTCTTGGGTTGGGAACAATTCTTGTAGTGAAGCGATCATTAATCATAATGAATGCGAGAGTGCAATTGCCGTCCGACCAGAGGTAGTCATTCAAGGGGCTGCTGTTGCTGCTATTTGCTATCTGCCAGATGTTAGCCGCTGCTAACAAGTAAATTAATAAGAATTATGTATGCTGGGTGGCTGTTAAGAGCGTAAACTTTAATTAACTTGGGCTGTCAGGTCGAGTCGGGCGATTAACATACGCGCATGCCTATCAAGTGTCTGCCATCAGTCTATAAAAAATGGAAAACACGCGTATCCAGCGCAGCACTCGGCTCGGCACTGGCGCATTCAAAGTCAAAGTGGAGCGGCAGCGGCTTCAACTAATTGAAATGCATTGAAAGTGCGTGAGACCAGTAACTGCAACTGGAACTGCAACATGTGGCACTGGAGGAAAACTCTGTATTAAGTTTACTTATAATTTTATAACATTTTTAAGATTTTAAAAATAGTTTGTGGTCTATAAACTGTATTGGTAAAACGATTAACCAAATTCAAACACTTTCAGTTCTTCTTTATTTATAAAAGTTGGCATTTCAATTTTTGAAGTGTAATAACAAACTTATACTACGATTGCTGCAGCTGCGTGTGAAATGTCAAGCGTTTCAGACTCTGGCTAGTTGACATTTGCCAAAGTTTCGGTGGCTGAAAACCACAACTTAATTACTCTCCTTCAATTGCCAAAATCCCGAAAATTCAACATCGTTTATCGGCGACTCCCATTCCCATTATTTGTTGCGCAACAAAATTCGAAACATATAGAAAAAGTGACACCTTGCCAATCTGCATGGTGTGATGTATGACGTTGACCTGATTTCGGCCGCTTTTTATTATCATTTCCATCTGCTGCATGTTGATTTCGCCCGTCTCTCTGGCTGTCAGCCGTTCTGTCAGTACCAACAACACACACCTTTCCGTGACGCCCCAAACCGGCAATTTGTCTTTGCCTTTGGGGCGCCGTTTATAATAATTCATTGGGAAAGCTCATTCGTATTCGGGTGTGGGCAGCAAGTTCAAAGTGTTAAATGTGATTTGGCCAACATGTGTAATACACGGCGTATGCTTAATGTAGCTCCCAACGACAATGCCAGTGAATCGGATTGGCCTTCTGACACGTCAGCGAGCATAGTCAGGATGGCCGAGTGGTCTAAGGCGCTGCGTTCAGGTCGCAGTCTACTCTGTAGGCGTGGGTTCGAATCCCACTTCTGACAAAGATTTTTTTGCTTTTTATTATTCTTCTTGGTGTTATTTTTATTTTTCCTAAAAAATATATAAGACATTTTAAAAGTTTTACTTTTAATTTGTATTAATTTAGAAATTGTAGATTAGGATTTGTCTTCTATTATATTTCTACATAAGAATAAGTGTTCGTTTCGAATGTTTGCCCAATTTTTAATTTATTTAATTTGGAAATACTTAAGAATTAATTAAGCACTCTATAAAAATGTGTATTTTGTTCTCGATAGTTTAACGGTCAGGATGGCCGAGTGGTCTAAGGCGCTGCGTTCAGGTCGCAGTCTACTCTGTAGGCGTGGGTTCGAATCCCACTTCTGACAAGATTTATTTTGCTGCCTTTTTTCTTAGCATATCTCAGAGTCCTGACACAATGATACCCATTTATTTAAAAAGATCAATAAGCTAGATCCAGTAAACGAACACTCTTCTCAGGGGCGCCATAAAAATTACAAGTAAATCAATTTGTGGCCGCCTAATTGTCAATATTCCAATCACATAATCGGCTGCCAGTCAGCGATTGCCCCCGGCTGTCGGCCAGACAGATATAGATATAGACGTGGAGACCACACAACGCTAACCCCGGCTGGTCTGCTCTGATCCGATCCGTTCCGATCCCATGAGAATTATCGCCGTCTGGCATCGCTGCAAGCACACAACTCCAAGTCGGACTTATGCCCATTCGGCTCAATCAGACAGAAATTAAAATGCTGACTGAGCGCGATTTCAGATGCGGCCCACTCAGTAAGTGGTTCGTGTGTTTTCACAATTGTTCTTGGGAAAACAGATCAGGACCATCTGTAATTATGCTTCTGTGCGCTCGTAAAATGCAATCAACTGGCCCCAGACAATTGACAATTTGGCCAGCTACAACAGCAAAAAAAACGCAACATTTTTGTATAAAAAACAGCATCATTAAATTGTAGCTGTTAAACTTTTATTGCATTTGTTTTAGCATTAAGTGCGACTTTGGAAAATTAAGGCGGGTCTGGCCATAACCGGCGGATGGGTCAATTGACAGGCAGGCTGCAGTCTCCACGACAGACAATGCAAATGGAAGTCTCGGGAATATGAGTGATGTGACAAGTGGATGCTTATCGGCGGCTCGAAGCCCCTGTTTTTTCCAAGGGGTTTTCCTCCTTCGCCTGATGAGCGGCCATTGAAATTTATGACTTCGTCGAACCGCCAATTGATTGGCTTTTAAACAGCCAAATGAATGCTGCCACTCGCAAATTGCAAAGCCATAATTAATGTCCACAAATCGCTTGAACGCAAACGCCCGTTCCAACACCTGCAGCTCCTCTGTATTTTAACCATTTATTTATGGAAAAGCTTTTAACGCATTTTAAAAATTATTTTGGAGATGGAGAACTTGTCGCCGCAGCAATGCTGCAAATTTATGGCAGACAAAATTGATAAGCGCAATTCCTATCTAAATGCTAATTTCTGGCGGAACGCTCTAGAGTGGCAGCAAAAAAGTTAAATATCAATTAAATGCGCTAGTTGGTATTGATATTATCTGTTTTTATTTGTCTTTATTTATGATGTACACATTTAAATATTTTATAAGATTCTACAAGTTTGAAATAAGCTTCAATAAGTCAAGTTCCCATGTTAGACAATGCGAGATTTTAAGGTTGTTAATTAGAGGTTGGATGTAAGGATTTTTTGTAATTAATTGAAGTTAAGGGGAGCTATTTTTCGTTTTTTTTTTTTATATTTGCTGCTTTTTTTCTTCTAAAAAACTTACTACAAAATTCAAAATATGTTTCAAAACAAAATACCATTTTCTGGAAGATTTAATTTCCCATCTTGCCTTTAAGGAGTGTTCACTGTCCTGCCTCGAGCTTTTCACAGATCTCGCATTAAAAGCTACGGACCGAATGTGCACCACCCCCTATGGGCGCGCTCTCTTGCCGAACCTGAAACCAAGCTTACCACACCGCCACAAAAGCTTTGCGAGAACGCAAAGAAAACTTTCAGGTGACGCACGCCAAGCTTGAGTTACCAAGAACAACAAGCCCTCTTAGATACTCTCCTTGATCCCTGTTGTATGTTGCGGATTTCTAAAATATATTTCGTATTATCGATTTTGTTAAAGAATAAATCAATATTCTGTTTTATATATCAAAGGTCTTCAACATTTAATAATTATAACGAACTACTTAAAGCTGTTTCTACCATCGTGTTATCATTATTACTAAGATTCACATTTTGTTTTAAATTAAAAAACAAAACAAACATCGAATTGATATATTGGAATATATTCTTGAATTGATTTAATTTATAATTTAGCATAATAGGCTATTACATAGGTTTTGATATCTAAGGGCTTTTGGGAATAAGGAGCCATCCTACTGTTGCTGCGTGGAATTGCCATTGTACGTGGCCTTATCCTTATCATCGTCCTTTTTGGTATCCTGCAGCCGTCGAATGTTTGAGTCACCATACCGCGGCGGTTGATATCCGCCTGGACGCTGTTGAAACTCCTGCGAGGAGGAGGAGGATGCAGCCTGGTTGTTGCTAGTGGTATGCGGCTGCGGAGTACTTCCAGTACCCGGCTGTGGCTGGGGTGTGGGAGGGGGTGTATGTGACCCCGTGGTCATGTTCCCTTGCTCTTCGTAGTTATAACCAGGTTGCGGTGGTGGTCGCAAGGTATACATGTTCATGTTGCGACGGGCGGCACTGAGGGCGATTATCAAAATCGGTTAGAAATATCAAACTAAAAATCCAAATACTCATTCTAGTACTTACGCATCGCCCTGGATAATTCCGACATTACCCTGTTGGTCTGTTGTCCCCCGGAAATTAGCCACCAACGCGGATAACCTCTGGGTGATGGGACGCAAGCCCATTTTGTTGATGTACTCAAAGGCCTTGGCCGCTGGCGTGAGCATTGCCCAAATGGCCGTAATGAAAATGGTCATCAGGGAACTGCCGCTGCGCACCACGCGATTTGCATGCTCTTTAGCCAGCACCAGGACCACGGCATTGGGTACAAGTTTCAGTTCCCGCAGCGTCTTCTCCTCGTCCTCCGTTAGGAACTCCCGCCGTGGATAACTTGCGGCCAAAGTGAAATCGCGCACATCGCTGGCCGCCAATAGTTCATTGCGCACATAAATGCGGACGGTGCCAAGCACCTCGCCAACTGGGAAGGATTTGGTGTGATTGATCCCACCGGGCAAACGGATCTGCAGACGCGTTTCGTCAACAGAACAATACGATGATTCGCCAGCCAGTGAGGTGGTTGTGCTTGTCGCCTCCGAGGCAATTTGGTTGCGTTGCGCCTGTTCCGCCCGATCGGCGGCGATCTGTGCACGAATGCGTTCCCTGGCCGCCTGCTCTTCCTGTCGCTCGCGACGAATACGTTCCTAAGGAAAAAAAAATAACGAAGAAACGAAAGCTTTACAACCATATCTTGTGAGTTTGCCCTCTGTTTTTATTACCTGCATATTCTTCAGCTCCTGCTCCTTGGCCAGAGCCTGCTGGCTTTGCGCCAGCCTTCCCTCCCTGCGCCGCCTGAGCTCGTTCTCCTGCTCACGGCGCTTCTCCTCCTCCAGTCGCTCTCGGCGCTTTTGTTCCAACAGATTCTGTACCTCCAGCATTCGCGTTTCGGAGTCTGTAGTTGATAGCTGGTCTGGTGTCGGCACCTGTTCCCGTTCCGGTGCCGGTTCCTGTTCCGATCCCTGTACCCGTGTCGATCCCTGGGCCTGGGCGGCAGCAACTGGAACGACGCCCGTAAGCATAGGTACTACGGGTAGGATTGATGTGCCGGCCAAATTCACGGCAGCGCTTTCGGATGTAGTGGCCGGCTCAACTTTACTTGCTGTCGCCGAAGCTGACGAAGATGCGGCTTCTGTATTTCCTTTCTCAGCCACCGAAGACGCTGGAGACGCTGTGAGCGGCTTGGGTTCCACCAAACTGGACGATGATGATTCAGCGGATATCGCGGAAATGCTGGCTACAGCTGCGGCAGATGGCTGATTTACCTTAGGCTCTTCTACTTGCAGAGTCGAACCCGAAACTGAGGCGACCACATCGACAGGCCGGGGAGTCTCTGAAACAGTTCGAATTGGTTGCGCTTCCTCGGGTTCCATGGGTGTCTCCTGTGCCTCGTCCTTGCTTAAACTGTTTGAATCATCGGCTCCGGCAAAGCTCCTGACAGCAGTGGGATTCATTTGATCCGAAAAGGAGGTGACTGAACTGGATACAGACGGCGTTTCCGTTCGCTTCCCTGCCAGAACCAAAACCCTGTCGATCTTGGCCGTTAGCTCTTCCACACTGTCCGTGATTCCGGTGGCTATTTCCAAAGGGGTGCCCGTCTTGCCGATAAAGAAGAGCGAGGGAATGGGCACAACTTTGTCTGGAAGAGTCAAAAAGGGGCGCTAGAGCGGGGACGAGTGACTCGGCAGAAATCGATACTCACATAGCGACATGAACTGTCCGTAGGCGGAGCTGTTTCCCTGGACTTTGATGGATATAAAGTCGGGGGTTTCCAGGCGGGATCGCACCCGGACATCGTCCACGAATCGTTCCAGCTTGGTGGACAACTCATCCTTGCCTAGGCAGGGGAGAAGATTTTCACACAATGACGTGGTTAAACCGAGAAATTTATGCGTTATTCTTACCCTCAATAAAGACAACGAATACGGCGTTCTTGGCCTTGGACTCTGCTACGGCCTCCGCTATGCTGCCCCTGTGCCAGTTCATGGTTCTGAATCGGTTGTTCCACTTTTTTCCGGGTACGAATACGGAAACGGGTAATTTTGCCTGTTTTGTTGTTCCAGAAATTTTCTCTCCTGACAGCTGACTCTCACGTAGGGTGGTATTTGTAAATATCGATATTTACATTAAAATTTTTAAGGGAACTAGATAACTGTATAACTAGATAAATGTATAAGTTTATATATGTATATATAGTCTTAACATTTTCAAATTAATTGTTTTTAGTTCTGATTGCATTTTTTATATTTTTATATATATTTTAACTATCGATTTTAGCCGGCGATTATTCGATAAAAGATAAAAGAAGATCCAGAATTTTTAAATGGCTAGACTATTCTCGAGCCCATTGTATAAAATTAAAAAGAAATTGATATTCTTGGCCTCTTTTAGTATAAAGCAGATCAACACACCCTCAAAATAGCAATGAACTCCAAGAACAAATATTAGAAATATATCCAGCACACAAAAATTAGGTAAATAAATCATTATAAAGGAACAAACCATCACAAGATTCTTAGGATCACAAAATAAATTCATTTTAATTAATAAACTAATATATGAACAGATAAAATCCAATTACAATACATTCACCAGGCATATAAATAATAGTTAAATCTAATAACATTGTAAACAAAATTGCTGTCATTTAATATAAAATTGTTTTATTGGATAATGTTTATATGTATGGATTTAAAAAAATGGTAATGCTTTTGTAGAACACATATCTAATAAAGGTCTACATAAGTCTATGAATATGGGTGATTATTTCCAGTTATTTGGGTTCCTCGTTGGTGCCGTCTTTCACTCGCTATCAACGCCTGTAAGTAAATCATGATTAGTTCAACATATTTTCCTAAGGTCGCCTCTCACCCTTACTCTCATCAACGTCCGAGTTTATGATGGAACTGGCCGGAGTGACGGAGATCTCGCTGCGCTCCACGTCCGGCAGCCTGGCCACCCGTACAATGCATCTCTTTGGCTTCGGTATCAGTGGAAAAGGACGAGCCGTATTATTGCCCGAAGTCGACTTCAGCCTTTCCAAATTCACGCGACACTTTCGCACCTGGTACTCCACCTCCCGCTCCACGCTGCGCTCGCTGTGCACGTTGAAGTAGGGGTGTCGGGGTATCTTCACAACCATCCTCTTGGTCTTGCATTTCGGCGACATCTTCAAAATCGAAGAAAGAATGCTGTTTTGGTGCAGAAAAACAAAATGTACAAAATGTAGGTAATTTCTAGGTAACGACGCCAAGTTTGCCGGTGCTGTGAAGCGATGAAATCTGTGCCTAACTATCGATACTGCAAACTACTAAACAGCTGACTGTGTTTGCAACTAATTTGGCGAATTCCCTACATCCATTGCGTAAATCCAATTGATGTTTTACACATTATAGATACTTTATTTAATTGTAATATATAATGAATTTTTTGTATTAAAAAAAAGAAAACACAAAACATAAAACATAAATAAATAAGGCCGCTTTAGCTATCGCCACCTAGTTATCGGACAACTACTATTCGCACTTTTCAACACTACGCCTAGGGCTTTGTTTTTGTGTGTCATTGTAAATTTTTGTGTAAATACACAAAAGCTAACGAATATATTGTTTAATAAATACAACGCAACCGACATGAGTGACGTCCAGACCCTGATGGATATGGGTTTTCCGCGGGAGCGTGTGTAAGTGTCGGGGACTTCCCCGAATGTAAATCTCCTCTTCCGGCATTTTGCAATATTTTTCTTGGAATTTTCTGCAGAGAATACGCTCTGCAGGTAACCAGCAACAAAGGAGTGGAGCCGGCCATGGAGTGGCTGCTTGCCCACGGCGACGAGGAGATACCACCTCAAAATGCTGGCGAATCTAAGGGTCCCGGTACAACAGGGGTTCCCCCGACTTCTAACGACGACTCGGCGGCCTCAGCTGCTCCCAGCAGTAGTGCCGAAGCCGCTTCGGGTTCCCCCGTGGCCAAATCCCTGAAATGCGACGATTGCGGCAAGGTGCTCAAGGATCACACAGAAGTGGAGTACCACGCAGCCAAGACCGGCCACAGCAACTTCTCCGAGTCCACGGAGGAGAAAAAGGCCCTCACCGAGGAGGAGAAGAAGGCCCAGCTCGCTCTCATCGAGGAAAAGCTGAAGCAGAAGCGCATCGAACGGGAGGAACGCGAGAAGGTAGATGCTTTGGAACGGGAGAAGAATCGCATCAAGTCCGGCAAGGATATGACAGAGGCCAAGCGCCGCATGGAGGAGCTGGAAATGAAAAAAATCGTGGAGCAGCGCAAACGTGAAAAGGATGAGGAGAAGGCGGCCCGCGACCGGGTGAGGGCACAAATCGAGGCGGATAAGGCGGCACGCAAGGCCAGGTGAGGCTCACTCTACAGTTCCATTGAGAAAATCATAACATTTCGCTTACCGCTTACCCACAGAGAACAAAAGGAAGCGGGCAAATCGGAGCCAGCACCCTCGGTGAGCTCCACCACAGTCAGTTCACCGGCCCCGGCTGTGACATCTCCGCAGCGCGTCTATACGGAAACCCGCATTCAGGTGCGCTTGCAGGATGGATCCACGCTCCAGGAGACCTTCAATATCAAGGAACAGCTATCGGCCGTGCGTGTGTTCATTCAGGTCAAGACCGGCATTGAAACACCATTCTCCCTGATGACCACCTTTCCGCGCCAACTGTTTGCCGAGGAGGATTACGAGAAGCCGCTGGAGGTGCTCGGCTTGGTCCCATCCGCCGTCATTACCATGACCAAGACGGCTGCATAGGGCGTTGGGAATACCAGGGAATCTCCCTATTTCTCTATTCACAACTAAACGAAAATGTCTACTAAAACTAAAATTGCGGCGCGATATTCCCCCAAAAACATTAAATGTACGGTTTTATATATGTATTAAACAGGAAAAACAAGAAAATGCATTGGCAAAGAGAGTAGCCGTCTTTTTTTTTTTGTTTTTATAAAAACTTAATATTTAATCCACAATCCTTAAACCATCTACATGAAAGGCTCCACATAATTCTTGATCTTCTTAACACTACGTTCCGCGGGTCGGATATTCAGATGCTGTCCAAAGATCGTGAACTCCATGTTGCCCACCTTCAGGCCAAAAACGCACTCGCTCTTTGGTATGGTCCGCAGCCGATGGTCCTTGCCCAGGAGCTTCAGCACATTCTTGGTGTCCATCACACAGATCCCGGACAGATTCTCCAGAGTGCGGCACTTGGACTGGGTGACTCTCAACTTGGCGCCGTGCAAATCCAACTTCACCAGCTGCTTGCTGAACTCGTCGTAGCGGGGATCGTGGACTTCGGGTGGCGAGGTGCCCTCTTTCAACGCCAGGTGCTCGCGGACATAGCCCTTCCACAGACTATGCAGCGGCAGAGCCTCCTCGTACTTCATCTGCTTGGTGGGCAGGGTATTCAATCCGAGCTCCGCGTACTCCCTCCGGCTCAACGTCGCGGATTTGTGGGCACGTCGCTTGCGGGAGAGCTGCTTCTTGATCTTGCTGCCCTCCAGCATGGTAATGTGCTCCTGATTGATGCTCACATTTCGGCGGTGATGCGGAATCACCAGGTCTGTGAGGAATTCCTTTAAATTGCTTGTCGCGTGGTCCATTTCCAAAATCAAAACAAGCGACCATCTAGTGATGAGGAAAACAGCGATGTTTTTAGATTTTTTTGTTGATATCGATGTTTGGTGCATCGATGTTTTCAACAATTATGGGTAAATAAAAGTGGTTGAGTAAGTGAATAATTTAATAAATATTTAATACTCGATTTTATTTAAAGCCATGTTAATTTCATAATAAAAAATAATAATAACATAACGCAATAAATTTGTGTAATTTCTTTCCTATTTTTCTTAATGCATAATAGAAATTAAATTTAATGAAGAAGGGAAACAAAACTTATGATCTTCAATGTGATTTAATCAAAATCGTGAAAATGTTATATATATACATATATATATATATATATATATATATATATGAAATTGAAACATATTATAGCTCTGGTTAAATTTTCTCACTCCTCATTGGAGTGGTTTGCGGGTAATATTAATATTATTAATTCGCAGCAAAACAGGGGCACTTTTTAAATATTCATTGCAGCGAAACGGCTAAAGATAGCTGAAAAATTTTAACGCCACATAATAAAACAACATTTGAGGAATTATTAAAAAAAAAATGTTTCTTAAGAAGGAGGTACTCACGTGGACATTTTTTTTTAATTTTGTATTTATTGTTTTTTTAATTTATTTTTTTTTAAGTAAAAAAAACGGGCTTTTGGCCTTAAGTCGACTTGGGAGATTCTTTCTAATTCCTCAATCTGTGAATGTTTCTTAATAAATAAAATAAATAAAAATAAAAATCAAATTTTTGAAATATTGTGCTACTTTATGGCATTTAAATATTAACCCTAACATTATCCGTTTCGCAACAAAAAATTATTAAAAAAGGGCAATTTCTTCACCGAATTAACCTAACTTATATTCTTATATTCACGCGATCTATTATATTATCTCTAATACTGTTTTCGACAACTGTTACATGAGCGCCACCTGTATCACGCATTGCGAATTGGCGGATAACAGCGTTAACCATAAGCAAAGCGCTGTTAAGCATCTCTGCCTGGACGCAGCAGTAGAGGCCTGTGTGAAAGAGACGAAAAATAAGCATAGTGTGGCCGAGGCGGGAAGTTTGGAAAATACCTATTGGCGCGCGCGTCTGGAAACAGAGTGACCCTTGCGCACCGATATAATGAAACCAAAAAAGGGAAACCGTGTGTGCTCTTCCAACTTCGTCGTCTCATTCGTTATCCGCCAGCCAGCAGCCACTCAAAAAACTAACAGAAGGCGAAGCGCACGGTAAACGCTGGGAAAACGCTGGGAAACGTTGGAAAACGCCGCGTGAAAATCGGAAATCGTACGCCCCCAGCCACGCCCCGCGGTGATAACAAAGATAATGCATTAAACGTGACCCAGGCAATTGTTGTTTGTCTATATTGTACGTGTGCTAAGTGTTATTGTGTATAGTGTGTGTGTGTGAGCAGTGTTCGTGGTCGTAGTAATAACAACAACAACAACAAACAACAACAAAGTCGTCTCAATTTTTTACAATAATAATTAAGAAAATTACAAAATTCGAGTGTTTTTTACCGTGTTATCTCCCTCACACGCACAGAGTTCCCCTCCGCACTTTCCCGGCGCGTTTCTTCGTCTCGCTCCCACAAACGCGGAAGAGTCGGAAATAGTGAAATAAATTAACAAAAACATAAACTGCTGCCGACGTCGCTGCTCAAATAACTTTTGCAATTTTTAAGGTAAATCAAAAAGGTGGAAATAATAACCCCCGGAAAGTCTAGGAAAATCAAAGCCCTGGGAATTATTGTTTATCCCCGGGCAAAAATTTCTTTTGTCCCGTTTTTTTTTTTTTATTGCATTTCGTTTGAGTTTGAGAGGGTTTGGCGGCGGCGGAGCTTGGCTTCTCAGCATTGTGTTTGTGTTTTGTTTGCCTTAAATTTGTGGAAAACTGTGTGTGGTTTTTCTTTTTACTGGCCGTCACTCAAATAGCGCTTTTGAGCGGCTTTTCGCCACGCGCAGGCAGCGCAGCTGGAAAATCTCACTCAGATGCGCACACATTTACAATTGTAACACACGGACGCGCCCCGGTCGCGACGCTAACGGCACTTTTCACATCCTCCTCTCTTCTCTCTTTATCCCTCTCTATCTCTCGCTCTCTCTCTCTCTCTCCTGTTTTTCAATTTTCGATTTTTTTTGGTGTGTTGTTGTTTTTGCAGCTTCATTTGCCACCAAAAATTTGAAAAGCAAACAAATGTAATTGCAATTAAAGTGCAGAGAACACACGCAACGGGACATTTCCGGTTTCAAAAACTAGAACTCAAAATTAAATGTAATTAAAGCGAATTTGTTATAGTTGTTAACTTGTTAACTTTGGCATAAAAGTAATTACTATTATTTCTATTTAAAAATATAAAAATAAGAGTCACGAAATGATCCCATTCGTCCCATTTAAAAGTCATTAGTTGTTTCTGAGTAATTTTATGCCATTTTTTAATTGATTTTATTGAAATATTTTAATAAATTCAAATTCATTTCCATGCCTTAAATATAACAATTAAATTTTTTTTAATTTCCATAAACATTTAAATTAAATGTTAGTTCAAAAGTAATAAATAAAAGTGATAATCAAAGCTGAAATCATCGTTAATTAATTCAGGAATTTAGATAAAGAATATATGTAAAAGACAAACCTTTAAGATTATAATTAAAATTTTTATTTATTCAATTTTCCATTTAAAATAATTATTTGTAAACAAAAATCGTAACAATGTTTCTTTATCTCTCCTCATTTGCAGTTCTTCAAAATGCCCGTAAATCTCATTTAAAAAATAGTCCAATAAAAGGACATTTTAACAACACGACAAGGAGCGGAAAGGCATAGAATAGATTTGAATAGAAGCCAACCAAACAGCAACAAATGGCCAACAATTGAATGGCGGCCATCAGTAGCCCCCAGCGGCATCCATTGAGCAATCAACACCATTTCTCCCACATCAAGCCAAGCACCACCACCACCGCCGCCACCGCTGCAGTCACCACCAGTTCTGGTAGCAACACAACCAGAACCACATCCACGTCCACGTCCACAATCGCAACCACCACCATCATCCCGGAACTGAGCTCCATCGGAATACGAGACAGTCGAAGCACCGATAGCAACAACCAGAAGCGGGTGCAGCTGCTCAAATTATTTGGAAAGCTTGCCGCGTAGTCCATCAATGAGCGTTTCGATGTCACTGGTACAGGGTGGTGCTGCCGGTGGTGCGCCACAGGGCGCCAGCGCAATCTTGGCCGCAGCGGCTCCCTATTATCAGCCGCCAGCCGTTCCTCAGGATGTTCAGCCGGATCGTCCCATCGGCTATGGAGCATTCGGCGTTGTCTGGTAAGTAAATGATCAGATGGATCTTTTTTTATTATTAATTATTATGATTATTCTCAGGATATCCTTTCAGTGAGTGTTTGGGGGGGAGGTGTTAGTCTAATTAAGCCTAGACTGGACCTTGATTAAAAGATGTTATTATTATAGCCATAAGAATTGTGAAGAATTGATTAAAATTAAATTTGGATTAGATAATAAAAGAAGGACTTATTGAGGAAGGTTTTTGCTACTTTTTTTCTTTTTTGTTTATTGATCAAAGAATGCATAACAATTCCCGTCACTTTGAAAGAAATGTAACAAATCTTATGAAAGTTTGTCAAGTCTTTATATAATATATGTGTGAAGATGGTATAAAATGTATAGAGTGAGTTCTTTAAGTAAAGGCATTCTGTATCTTGTAACTATGTGTACCTTGAGCTCGAATAGTTAGTTATGTATAGCTTTTGATATAAACAAACATTGTAAACAAATAACTGCAAGGGTATTTGCAACTTCGGTCCACTTTCAGGCACACAACCCCTTTGCCTGGCTATGTTCACTTTTTGTTTTTTGTCATGGTCTCTCGCCGTGGGTTCAGCAACCTTCTGTTTAGGCCTTTGATTCTGTAACCCTTTTGGATTGTGTGCTGTTGTTTTTTGTTTTGTGCAGAAGGCAGCGTCAACATCCTCATACCTCGTACTCATTTCAATTCTGAGCCCAGTCTCAGTCCCAGTCCCAGTCCCAGTCCAGAGCCTCGAGCTGTCCTTCATGATTTTGCGCCTTTGTGCAGTTTCCAACGTTTTGGCCTGGGCCCCCCGAGGGTGGATTTTTCCTATAATATATTTCTTACCCTAAACGCGGACTCTCCCCCTCCCCTGCCTCTCTTATGCCTCGTTTATTTTGCCCTGTCCCTGGGTTTTGCCTTTCCTCTTGACTCTCCTTTGATTTGCATTTTTTTTTCTGCGAAAATATTTTACATTAATTGTTGCTTAAACGGGTTTAACTTTATATCTAACTGCTACATCTGTTTAGTTTTGTAACTCACTGAACGAACTAGAATGTGAATTGAAGTGTTTGGATTTTCCAACTTGATTTCGATGATATTTCACCCTATCAACATACCCGACTTCTACTTAATAAAATGTGTTAAAAATGCTTTTAAAAAGGTTATTGTTAGTCTACGTTTTTTTAGTAAATATAAAAACAAACAAACTAGTAACCAAAAAACGGTGCAAATTGATTTCCACAAAGCAGCTTCTCTACATCCAAATTCACAGACCCTTTGGCTAGCCAATAAAATGATTTTGTTTAATATTTAAACACGGCTTTGCATCAATTTATTTTTAGTGTAGCCTCAGAAGTTCGGCAACGCTGCTTTTACAAATTTCATTCACGTGTAAAACGGCATTTCCGGCTATAATCAAAACGCAAAGTGAGGCCAGTTTATTGGTGGGAGGGGGGGGTGGCGGCTCTTTGGTCCGCGGAGTCGGTGGTGGAGGAGGCATTGGTCGTCCGTCGGGAAGCCAGTGAAAAACTGGCACACCACGGGGCTGACTGGAAATGGGGATGAAGTGCGGAGGTTGGTGGGCCGGTGCCTGGGCCTCAAGGAAGCCTGAAGACGAGCCACAAGTGGAGGAGCTGAAGCTAAAAGAAAACACAAAGCGTAGAAAGGCAAACTATGAGGAGAGGTGCACGAAGAAGCTCGAGTACGAGTATATCCCCTTAAAAACCCCCATCTCCCCGTGAAAAGACCAAGTTAAGCCTCCTGATTCCCTTTTGGCCAACTTAAAGTGGAACCCGCAGAAAGAAGTCGTTGACGTTTGGATTGGCTTTTCAAAGCAATCATCTCAACCGTGTGGGTCTGTCTGTGGCAGTCACTTAACTAATATATTAATAATGGAGTCATAGTTTGCACAACTCTATTTTGGGGCTTAAGATCTGGGAATAATATTAAGCTAACCTTTTTTAATTTACTTTTTAAAAATCCATAGAATTATTAGCAGTTAGAGAAAATCTAGGAAAATGTGCAGAATTAATAATTATTTGATTTTCATTCATTAACAAAATTAAACTGGGAGTTTAAGTTCTGCTAAAAGTTTCTTATTTGCAGGCTTTTCTTTAACACAATTTTGTTTTAATAACAAAAAGTTGAACTTGTGCAAGCAGCTGTATACATATATATAAAGATCCTGTTTAAGTTGCGGGAGGGGGAGAGAAACTTAGGCTTGGAATGCAATCAAGCGTTAAATTCAAGTGCCAAATGTCGAACTTGTTAGATGCAGCCAGCCGGCCCGGTCCGGCACAGCCTAGGCCAGGCCATGTCTTTTTATTTTATGTAACTTATTTTTGTTTACGGTTTCTTAGTTAAAGGTGGTGCTGTTCTAGGCTGCGGTGGGGAGGGTTCTTTGAGAAAGAGCAGGTGAAGCATAGTTTGCAGGCGGTGCGGAAGGAAGTGCTGGTCGTTAAGTAGTTCTTGTTTTCGACTAAAGTTGGCCGAGTAAAAATATAAACTTTACCGGAATCCGCTTATAAAAAGTTTGTTTTGTATTTTTAGTAACATTATTTTGGTCATGTTCCTGGGAGGGAATTTTAAGTTGAAAGGTTATGCAAAATGTTGTAATTATTTTTAGAAATTGAGTTGGTTATCTCCTTCTGTTGCAATTACTTAAACCTCTTTGATTTTAATGGCCTCACTTGAAATGATTCTAATAAAAATACCGAAATCGATGCTTACTGCTAGATTACTCAATTTATAATTTGTTTCCCAGAAATGGCACTCTGGAATGAAAACATACAAAAAAAAAACAAATAGAAGAACGAAGAACAACAACAAACATTCAACCAATTAATCCTAGGCAAAGTTCTACGAATTTTTCCTCCCAATGCAACCGACTCGAAAGAGTCAAGAAACTACAGAGAATTATATATATAAGTAGAGATATATGTATATATATATATATATATTGTATCCGAACCGTAGGTATATCGGTGTGTATGTGCGGGTCGCTTGGACTCTGTCTGCGCAGCAGTCGCATAAGAAATATGCTATAAGGTATCCCAAAAGACGAGCGAATGAGCGAAGATCTTTGGGCTTTACTTTAAACTACCTGCAACTGGTTTTGGGAGGTGCGCAGGCAGACGACGGACCAGCAGACCGATGGACAAGTGGACGGTTGGCTGAAAAAAAGACAGTGTAAACCTTTTGCCTGCATCTCGGCAGAGAGAGAGAAAGAAAGAGACGAAACCCGCTTCCTGCACGAATTGCGGCGGCGGCCTGTGGATCTCTCTGGACCTGGACCTCAACCTGGCATCCAGAGTCTTGGCCCGGTCAGCAAGGCAAGGTGTCTCTGGTCTAGGCTCACTCACCTACCACCGACCGACCGACATGGGCTAAGCCCGTTCCTGTTATTTTTAGGCTCTTGCTTTGTTTTGGCCCATTCCAGTTCCCTGGCAACAGGCGGACTTGCTAAGGAGACCAATTTAGAACCTTTTAAATGGTATTTTATTGTTTATAGTCATGAACTTTATGGTTTATTTTGAGCATAAAACTAATAAAAGGTATCAAGCTGTCGGGGGTTTTATATAAAATAAATTGTTGATGCTACATTGTTAGCTAATTTTAATTTAAATATTTATTTAAATAAACTTCTAGATTTCAGAGGGTATTCCCAGCTTCGATTTCGCTTCAGACCTATTTTTTGTCACTCTAAAAAATCCCCATCTGATTTTGATCGGGTCGCAAATCCTGTGCTAATCTCAGCCGGGTGGGGAGTTCAGTTCCCGCATGGCACCACTCCAACCACCAAAATCGAGAGCAGTGCACATGCATAGTTTTATTTACGATTCTCCTCAATCCCAGTCACAATAATGCCTTCGTCGTCGCACCGATAGCGATCCCATTCCAAGCCCTCCACTGTTTGGAACAGCTGCTGCCAGAGGCTGTGCTGTATGCCGAATTCCCCCTCACCGAATCCCGTCCTGTTTTTGGTCTTTTTCCTGCGGTGGTTGAACAACCTTCGCCTGCTTTTCAGTTATATATTTTGTCTGGCAAACATACACACATACACATAGAGACCGCTTACAGGATATGCCTCGGTCGTGAGGTCCCGCATATGTTTTTTTGTTTTCAGTCTCGTCTCGTTTCGTTTCGTTTCGCTTCCCTGGGAAGTGCATCATCCTGAAGAGTACCGATGAACAGCCCGAAAACACAAACCCAAAACCAAACCCAAACCCAGACCATCCCCTGTTAGTTTTGTCGGTCTCTTGCAACGACAAAGTTTTTCCAAAAACCATTTTCAATTCAGCGTTTTTCCCCGTCTGTATCTGTGTGTGACTTTGAAAGTGTTTGAATAATTATCCTGTTTTTCGTACTAGCTCTCCCTGCAATTTCTTTTGCATTTATTCCCGACTTGGGTTGCCTTTGCAAAAGGGCGCTCTATTGGTTTATGAGTTTTTCATCAAGTTTTCCTCTTTTTAAGCTTCACACACACACGTATATGTTAGGGTGTGTTAGGGTATTGATTTTATTCAAGGAAACTATTCTTTGACTGCTTAAATTATGTAGAAAAGGGGTTAAGGAAAATGGGAATGGGTGTTATTATAATTTATTCTGTAATTTGTCAACATACTTTGGGGTGAGATAAAATTGATTGATAAGTGTAGGAAATATTACTTCATTTCGTTTTTAATAGATGTTTATGGGTTTTGTTTGGCTTTAAATTTTGTATTGTAACTTGGAATTAATAAATAACCTTTGCAAACTCGATAAACTAATTTTTCATACATTAAAAAGTGTGAATCGTATATTAAATAGTAAATATTTCCATCTCCCTTACAAATATTGGCCTTTAGAAACGATTAATTGATTTTCCTATTGAAATCCCATACCGTGTGGGCATTATCTTTCATCAGAGGCTTAGAAGTAGTTAAGTGAAGTCCGGCAACATGGCCTTATGACACGCACAGGACCTGCAATTCAGGTAGAGTCCAGGGAAAATCCTCTATGCCTGCCCTGCCCCCTCCACTTATACATATATCTTTCTCCTTTTATTTTTCGGGTGAAACATTTGGTCCTTATCCCTATATATTCATAGGAGTAGGAGGAGTGGGAGACAAAAAGGGAATTACGCACGCAATTTTGTACACAGCTTCATTCTTGGCCAAAGAGATACTCGGCAGCACGGATACTCGGATACTACAGATACTACGCAAACAACAACACATGTGTATGGGCAGGCTTAGTACACTCCGGCTGGCGTTCTACGCTCTACGGTTCAAGTGAAGCGCAAATGTATCTTTGAAGTTTATTTTGTACTAGACCCTGCCACTTCCCTACCTAACTCCTCCTCCTACTCCTCCTCCCTATCTTCATCCATTGAGCCTCGGTTTTAGGTATCGTGTAACAAAGTGTGGCAAGAAGGGAGCGCAAGAAATAATGTTGCAGCTCTTTTCCACACATGTGCGTCTCTCTGTATCTGTATCTGTATCTGCGGCTCCGCCTGTATCTGTATCCGCAAATGTATCTCTGTATCTGTGGCGGTGCGTGTGCCTGTGACTGTGCGTTTGCCAACGAGTATCTTGAAATAATTTTCACTTGGACCGCCTGCGAGCTGAGCGCCCCAAATGAAAAATAATAGTCAACCAAGTGCCACCAAAACGTAAAAAGCTTCCATGGGTTCTAAGTTGGGATTGGGGTGCACAGAAAGAAATAGGGAGTGGGAATTAAATAAAATAATATTTGTTTCATTTAAAATACATTCATATTTATTATTACAAATAAGAATAAATTACTTTTCATTATTATAACATTTTTAAAACATATTACTGTGGCATTTTTTGTATAAATTTGTATGAATAATGCGGTTATATTATTATATTTATGGCTTAATCGAGCTATTTTTAAAATTGGAAAATGTATTACATTTTCACCACTGTTATAATTATTTATGTTCAAAATGAGACTCCCTTTCTTGAAGTGTAGACTCCACCTTGAGCAGGTAGCTCCTCGCCATCAGCCCCCACCTCCCTTTCCTGCGTGTATGCCAAATAAATCATCGTGTGTTGGACAACAGAACGAACGTTGAACGCTCCTCTTGCCCATTTTCGCCCTCCCCCCCTTTTCTCTACGTATATTTCCCACTTTTTCCCCGCTTTTCCCCCATTTCCACCAGACTGCCGTGTCCATTGAGTGGAGTTCAACTGTTCTGGGGCTCCTACCTTGGAGCTGCTCGTAAAGTGCATTGGAAAACTGAAATAGACAAGTCGAGACAGTTGGACACAGCGAACACCGAACCGAAGCAGAGGGCGGGGTTCCGGGGGGCTTCAGCCTGGGGCGGTCAACTCTACTTGAACCCGAACCTAATGAAGCTACTACGGGTGAATAGCTGTCCGGGGTGGGGGGGAGGACAGTAAATAAAACAGAACCCATCCAGGTGGGAAGTCGGGGAAGGCAGGGAAACTAATTAAGTTTTGCGTCAAACTATTTGCCTCGAGGGGCCAAAAAAAAAAAAAAAACGAAAGAACTAATACCAAGAAGTGTTGGAAAATTTATGCATTCAAGTGATTTGGGTATTGGGAAATAATAAGTCAAGGAAAATGAATGCAAAAGAAAGTTGGAAAATATTGTTTTATAAGGTTAGAACCTATAGAAAGATAAAAGCGGGGAATATGTAACTTAAGTTCAGAAACAAATTAAAAAACAGATCCCTGGATTCGTGCTAATTAAGCGCGATCTGACACCGACATGACAATCGCTTCGACAGGATCGCGCCTTGGGTTTCCACTTGCACTGCCTGTTCCCTCCTTCATCCATTTCCCACCTAGGTCCATTGTGGCTGCGGCTCTTTTGGAAAATCTTGCATATTTAGCACAATGGAAAACTGTTTTTGCTGGTGGCACGACGGCACAAGTCACTCAGCCGCAACGAGAAAATCGTGCGAGCGTTTAATGTGGCTGGCAAGCTTGCTCGCAGCTGCAACTGCAACAACAGAAATTGCAACTGCAGCAGCAGCAGCAGCAGCAACAACTTCTGCAACTGCAACTCAAGCCAGAGCCGTAAACTAACTGCTATTGTGTGTGGTTGCAGTCTGCTTCATCAGCCTCAGCCTCTGCCTTAGCCTCTTCGGTTTTAGCCGCTGTTTATGCTAAATGAGGGTTAACACAAAACAGAAAGAGCAGAGGGGCAAAAAGTATATACAAAACGACCTTCTTCTACAGTTTACAGAAAATATGTTTTACAAGGATTTATTTCTGTTTAAAATTTGACTTTATTTACAAGATTTTAACCAGATTTTATATTGTGATTTATTTATTACAAAATCCATACAAATAATATATTTTTCTCTGTGTAGCCAAAGTTGCAACTGTAAAATGTCCGCCAACTCTCAGACTCTGACTTAAATTTCGGCAAACAAAAAAGGGGCTGCAAGGGGTACTTCTTGCTGGGATGCAAAACAGGCCTATCTGCCATCTATTTGTTGGCAAACTTTTGACAACATTTTGCCACCCTCTCCTTTGTTATTAAAAAAAAGAGAAGAAAACATTATCCAGCTTTGATTTGTGTACTGCCTCTGGTAGAGTTTGCCTCGTCCCTCCAGTATTTGTATTCCTGTTGCAAATTGTGTACACAAATTGCAGAGATGTAAAGCATTTTTCGTAGGTGTTAATTAACCATTGTTTTGGTAGCTTCAATTGAAATTGTAATTGCAGTGTTGTGAAATCTTTAGAGAGGTTTGTAAATGTAATGAAAATGTGGAAAACATAAGAGAGATTTGGGTAGGTTGTATGTGTTAGTAACTAATGAAATTCTACGGAATGTTGTGGCTCCTAAAATGATACGAATCAAATTACATTTAATTCTAAATACTTTTATATATGCTTCCAAGTTGAACCTACCTTGAATCCTACTTTTTTTCTAATTAAATTCTTTCGGGGGAAATCCCATTTAAAGCCTACGATAAGTGAGGCCACAATGCGGCACAGCATCCACACACGTTTAAAGCAGTCTCGGCTCAACAATTTCAGGCCTCTTAACTAGGAGCTTAGCATATTTTCTTAACCCCAATAATGCCGCACAATCAGGGACGGATTTTGCCGCATTGCCGCTGCCTCAAATTCCCTGCTTTGGAGCCAACGAAACTGAGGGACACTCGACTCTCCATGGGCAACCGCTTTTTGGCTGCATCATCATCATCATCATCGTTGTTGCCATGATGATTATTATCCTCTGTCTGTGTGTGTGTGCTTGCCACTAAACGCTTTTGACATTTCAATTAAAATTCTGGAAAAAGTCTATGGCGGTAATTGCTGCGAATGCCTTTGCTCCACTGCAGCAGCAGCAGCAGCAGCGTCATTGTTAAATATTTACCAGGCAGAGAAGTGGAAGTGTATTTGGCGCCGCACAGACTCTCTCTGTAATTCCTTTCTCCTCTTTCTATATAATTAGACAGATGCGTTAATTGTGGCAGGGAAATATTTTACCATTTCTTATTGCACTTGCTATAGCATTTTCTACCTCTTTCTAATCTCCTTTGACAAATGAGTGGCGACGCAGTTCATTTATTTCTTCATGTTGCCATGCAATTAGCCTGCTGCTGCTGCTTCTGGACGTACATATGTAAGATATTTCCTTAAAAGGCAGAGCTGGTGGTGGCCTCACCTGGGATATTTTACTCGCTCGCCCCCACCCAGGGGGGAGAAGCTTAAAAATAAAAATGATACATATAGTATGTATCTCTGAGTCGGCTTTGTTGTCAAGTGTCATTATTGATGTATGATCTTGATATCTGCGCAAAACATATGAACAACAAAAGGTTGTTACTCTTTGTCGAGGCTTACTTCCTTTCACGTCTTTCCTGAAAAGTCCCCCCCTCGTGATTTCCATAAACTGATGGATGCAACAAAAGCTTTGTGTTTATTTCCTTGGCGCCATTCAATGAGTCAGAGCTGGAAAGCAATATTCAAATGCACAGGGAATATTTTTTTGTAATTATTTAAATATTAAAAAATGGCCAGCATTTGTTTACATCTTAAATATATATACATATGTATATATCATACATATATTTAAATATATTTTTATAGATATTTTTTAAATTCTTTAAAATATAAAGCCTATTTTCCTTTAGCTTTGAATTTGTTTTTCTTTGGCTTCCATTAAACAAAAATCAATGCAGAAATCAAATAAAGATGTTATAAAAAATATATTTAAATAACAAGAATTTACAAAAACAAAGTTTATGTAATAGCAAAAGACAGAGACTGAATGCGGATACAAATCCACGTAAAATACAGAAATAAAAAATATAAAAAAATACGAAACACCAAAGAAAGGAAATTTAAATGAAACATTTTTTAAATGCAGGAGGATTAAATCTCTTAAAACGCTCAATAAAAGTATAAAAACATTTTTCACTTTTAGGAATGCCGAAGAGAGTCAAAGAGCAACGAAAATCGAAAAAAAAAACCATTTCAATTGATTTCCCTTTTACCAGCATGGCACGCAATTTTTAATAAAGTTCAGCTGCGAATTGTTGACAGAATCCGAAATGGTCTCACTTTAGTAACAAAGTTTTTCCGTAATAAAATCCGAAAAGTGTCAGAACTAAAAACATGAACAAAATTTATGCTATCCATGAGAAGGTTTTTCAACCGAACAGAAATTGATATATAGTTCATATGAGTTTAATTGATTTTTTTTTGTCATAGATTTTACGGGATTATCTCGTTTTTTCTCTTTTCTCCTTTCTCCCAAATAAACATCCCTATATGATGCATCATTAGCTCAGCAAAATCTATACAAATTCAGAGCGGATTTCTCCTTCATTTGAGGCAGGTGCGTTGTCTGTTATATATTTTGTTCCTCTTTTTGCAAGGGAACATTGTGTCAGGTCCTTAAAAGCAGATCCTCTACATCCTTGCCGCATTTTCTGAACCAAGCGAATGAGCTCAAATTACGACAAGGATAACAAAGAGACAAGAAACCTCGGGCTGATCGTTGAGGATAGAAGGATCGGTGGCATAATAATGGCAGGATACACTCTCCGGCCTGCTCAAGTACCTGACCCCGTTGGTGCTGCTGCTGCTGGTCCTGCCATGCTCCTATATCCTTTGCAGCTGTCTGGCTTCGCTCCATGTTGTTGTCGTCGTCGTCCTCATTTTGTCTCCTTTTCATATTGATTTTCCCCTCGCATGTGTCAAAGCCTTGGAGCCTCGACTAGTGGGAGCCCATTAACAACAACAAAAAAAAAATACGGCAGAGGAAAAATAAAATGAAAACGAGTACGACGAGAACGAAGGCGGCGGCCACGGGAGTCCAACAAAAACGGCAGATGGTTGGTTATAATAGCATTGGATCGAGGAGAGTGGGCCGTTGACCCTGAGGGGGGAGCCCCAAATGGCGGGGATGAATGTAGCCGCCACATAAAGGATGAGCATGAATGTTAATATTGACGCAAGGTGGAGTTTGGGCACCGGGCACCGACTCCACAAAGCTGCAACTTTTGGTTAGCCAATTTATTAGCGAATTTTGCCAGTGTTTTTTTTTTTTAGAGGGGGGAAATGGGGAATTACTGTTACTGCGATCGTGACAGAGTGATTTATACTGCTACTTTGATTTTTATGAAGGCAAAATACATATTTATTGAGTATCAAAAATGACCTACAAAGTATATATAAATTGCTAGGTGTGGAATAAGCTTATTGAATTCTTTATTAAAGACTATATTTAAAGGAATTTTTACGAAGCAGAAAGACGGCTTTAAAAATATTTTCAAGTTTAAGAGGTGCACTTTTATTTTTTTTTTCTAAAGCCTTATTCTTTTCCTATTTTATCACACAAATTCCCTTCAATTGTGACAAATCTTTGAGATACTTTTCCAAATGTTTGCTCATCTCTAAAGCAACAATGTTTTAGTTGTTGTTTAGCTTGAAGTTCTTCTCCTTCTGCTTCTGCTGCTGCTGGCACGCATGCGCTAAGAAAAGCAGCGACGCAACGTTCATTGCACCCAAAAAAAATAAATAAATAAGAATAAGAAAATAAAAAAAGAATAAGAAATATACACCAACAGCAGCTACAACAACAACAGAAAGTTAAGTCAAGAAGAATGAAATTTTCGTTTGGGATTTTTACGATGACTGAGCGAGGGAGATAGCAGGAGAAAGAGCAAAAGAGAAGCAAGTATATGAAGAACCGGATGGTCTTCATCTATACATTCAGTTAAAACTGACCGACCCAGACCCCAAAGACTTCCCCACTGAAACCCCCTTTTACCCTTGCTAACCATAATATACACAACGAAAAGAGAATATTTATAATTATTACTATGTTAAAATTATAGTAAGACTACACTTAATTATATGGGCACTGTGTATTTTAAAATCTAATATCCTAAATATATAATATATATATTGTTTTTGTGTTTATTTAGTTTAACTGATGTAGACAATCAAACCTAACACTGCTTTTATTTATTCCAAATATTAAAAATGTGTAGAATAATGTTAGCAAACAATTAAAAAAGTAAAATAATTATCCTAACTTTAATTCATATTTTTAGGAATTTATTTTCTTTATAATCTTTCTCGGTGTATAAAGTCAAAAGTCCAAGACTGCGTTCATTGCATTCGCCTGCATTTTGGGTTGTCCGGGTTGTATGTACATATATATGCTGCCATATGCCTCTGGGGCAGTGTTCTTCAACCTATCCCAAGTTTTTTCATTCTTCACCTTTTTTTTTGTTTTATTTTGACACGCATTAGTGTGTGTTGTTGTGGGGAGAGCTCTTCTCAGTGTTTAAATATTTTTTTAATTGAACTTTTGCCTCCAGTTGTATACCAACCAGCAGGCAGAGTGTGGGTATTGGGTATTATTTTTGCGGTTATTGATTGGTTAGATATCGAAACATGCATCGAAATTGTTGGCCACAACCATGATAAACCGTTATAACTATATAATTTATGTAGTCCCCAATTGATGACTCAGCAGGCTTGAACTTATTAATTTGGTATAGATTATAGGGGGTTCCTATAGGTGTAATTGCCGTAATTAATGTTTGTTGAAAGTCTGACGATAAAGGTTTAATGAGTACTTAATGATGTATGAAAATAATAAGACAAGGTTCTTATTAGTAAACAATTTATATATAATATTAAATAAATGTAATTTAAATTCAGAACGAATCATATCTGGAATCATTCACTATCATTATTTTAAATTTCATGGAAATCATATCTTATTATATAATTTTTACAGAACTTTTGTTAGTTTGATAAATAAGTTTCTTTTATTCAGCACATGTTATATGCCATTTTATTAATCAATTTATTTTCTCTTCTCTCTTTTAGGTAAGTTCATTTCCAAACTTCTCTTCTCTAATCTAACCCACGTAAGTTCATTAATAGCCAAAGATCCCAAATTAACGTCAGTGAATCATGTTGCATTCGCCATAAATCCCAGTTTATTATATAGTTAAAAGTAATTAACATTAACTGATATATGTGGGCGTGTGTAAGCGTCCCGGCTAGAAGTTCAAAGTTCGAGTGGTCGCCTCCTAGAATCGCCTTAATGAGCTGGCCAGAGAATGGACATGGAATGAGGGGGAAAAATGCCATAAAACTCACTTGACAACACAGAATGCATTAAAATTTTCTTACCAATCATAAAAATGCATCATAAAATTGAAGCTGGCAAGGAAACTCAGCATGCCAAAGTGCAGGGAAAATACTTGTAGATATCACTTTGGGGGGTGAGACGAGCGATGCATCTTTTTATAGAGAATTCTTTTGGGGTGGCTGAGAATGGGGAGGAGTGGGAGTGTGTCGACAAAGTGTTTTGCTCTTCTCCCTAAACACATACACATATCTCTCACAGTTCGAGGGTCAAAGTGTGCGGCATCAAATTTCACGCACACATGCGAGGGCGAGGGCGAGGGAAAACTCCTCTAATAAACGCTGCTGCAGCATCTCATTCTCTGTCTCTGTGGGTTGGAAAACATTGGAATGCATGTAGAGCAGTAAAACTAGCGGACACAATACCAAAGTCATCGAAAGAAATCAATAAAGAAAGTAATTTGAAACGTGGACAAGCTCCTCTGTACTCTGTTCTCTGCTTGCCGCTTCTCCTGGTCTCTCTTTTTCCACTGCCAAAAGGCAATTTATCTAATGGTAATATTGTATGGCTATAAAACAATATTGGCAAAAGGCGAGTCAGCTGTGGTCGAGGCGGAAAATGCTGGACAGCGGTGGACAGACAACAACTACGACTATTTTCCACGGCGTCGCTTTTAAGGCGAGGCGAGTCGAGGCATTCAGGCGGGGAATTTCAGTTGCCATATTGCAAAGGTTTCCACGTTGCATATAGCTTCATTCCTTTGGATCTTTATGGAGCTGGTCATCTGGGGGTGGCTTTAATTAAGGACATTAATTAGAGAATTCTGAAATGAAAATATAGCATAAAAATGGTTTTAAAATGTGTTTGGAAATAAACAATTTCTTGAGATCATTTTTCATAATTTGAGGGTGGCTTAAATAAATATAAAATAAATAATGTATATATGCTGATTTATTTTATTTAGATTTGTATAGTAAAAATGAAGCTTATAGAATAATATTGAATAATTTGTAGTGGGATTTTCAACTGCTCTTTATTTGTTTTGTTTTGATTTTATTCTTTTTTTTTAAATAAAACAAAATATGACCAAAAAAAGGTATAAAAGTATAATAGTGATTATTCTTTGTTGAAAATTAAATAATTTACTTTTCTGATAGGAAAAATCAAGCTTATTTCGAATTTTAAAGGATTTTCAGTAGGAATTTCCACTACACTTTATTTGTTTTGTATGGCTTCCTTTCTTGTTTGAAAATTAATCTAAAAATAAACCAAAAAATTGTAATTATTGATAATATATTTCTCTTTAGTTTTAACCTACAGTTTTCATTAATTAATTTCATTAATTCATTGCCCCCAAGTCTTCCCTCGCTGAAAATGAGCCATATCGGATGACAATTCCTCTGAGCGCATTTCCCTTTTCATCGAATGTAAAATCAAAAAGGGGGGAAATCGTAGAAGATTTTAATTAAAAGAATCGTACACTTTTCCCCCTCTCCCCTCTCCCTACTCATGGCTTATGTGTTTTACTCTCGATTTCCCCATTGATATTGGCTAAATTTAAATTGTGGCCCCAGCGACATTGATTTGTCAGCGCCTCCGCTTGAGTCACAGCTCCGAATGGGGGGACAATGAGTGCGCTTGAGTCATTTCATTCCCGTCTCTTGGCCACTTTTGTCCCCGTTTCCCCCCTGCAGTTCTTTGGGTTAATTTTTAGCTCGGTATTTATCCAGCTGTTAATTGTGTGTGATCTTGAAGAACAAGCCAAACATGTTGAACAAATTCTCTCAACTATTTATATATATATATCTTTCTCGACATATGTTTGATTTTCTTGAGACATTAAGAGCGAGAGACCCCTCTCCCCTCTCATTCGCCGTCGGCCCCTCGAGCAAAGTTTGATGACCTTCACTGATGGAAAAACTATATATTTTCTTTTGCTTTTTCACTGTCCCCTCATATCTTTGTTGTTGTTTTTGTGTAAACAAATCATTGTGAAATGAATTTTCCCTTTTGGGGTTCACGCATTTCAAATAGAGAGATATCTATAGCTTATGAATTTGAACAGGCAAAATCAATTTGATTTTCCCCTCTATCTCCCCCTTTAAATTTCACACGAATTTCGATTTTCTTTAGCGAAAAAAAATCCGAAAATAACTATGGAAATCCCTTATCGCCAGGACAACCTGCTGAGAGCGGTGAGCTAAAGAATTTTCCCAAAAAATGTTGCCTTTCCTCGCTTGGCATTTTCCTTCGATTTAATACGTTTTCCTGGAAGGGAATTCGACATGGTTTGGTCTTTTGGTTTCAGTCAGCGGGTGTGGCTTTGTCTGGCTAAAATTGTAAAGGAAAAAACAGGTTGTTTTGTTTTGTCTGGAAACTATTTTACAGGAGTATAAGTAGAATATTTTGAAAATGTGGTTGTTATATAAAGAAAAGCAAGGAAATTAAAGGAATTCCAAGCCAAATTAAAGGAAAAAATTCTTTAATTTATAAATTATTAATAATATTTAATGTAGAAAATTTCCAATTGTTTTATACCTCTTTCTTGCCACCTTACGCCTTTGTTTTTAGCGTGGGCGTGGCTGCCTTTGTTTTGACTGTTGGAGAAAACTAGCGGGGGAACTCTCATCAGGGAAAACTCATTAAACAAAGTACACTTGAACGCCCCATGACACACCTAGTATATATAGCTCCTCATCGAGCCCTCTCGCTCTATAGCCTCTACCCTCTCTCTCTCTCACACCCTTGAGCACCCCTTTACCTGTGCTAAACTTTTCTTCCCTTTAACCCTTTGCCATCTTTCTCCATACATAGTAGTAGTTCCTCCTTTGTGTTCTATTTTTTTTGTTTGTGTGTTAGAGCAGTTCACGACTTATTAACTGAGGTAGAGAGAGGGAAAAAGGAAAGAAAATGTGTGCAAAATATTATTTTTACTCCTGGTTTTTTTTGTGCTTGTTGTTTGACTCCCTTTGCACACCTCTTTTTTCGCTGTTTATTCTCCCGTTCGTTTTACGTGCTATAAACATTTCAGTATGAAATTTTACAAAACTGTTGAAAGTGCTTAACAAACACAAATATGTTTGCCCGCACAAACACAGGTGCAGCTGGGTTGTGTTTAATTGCACAAGTTAAAGCTGCAGGAATGCCACTAAAAAGTATAGCACAGTTCTAAGCGTTTCAATGGAGTGGAAAATTGTGGAAATGGGAATGCAGAGTTTAGTAAATTAGCGCGAGTGAAAAATATAAATAAAATTAATTTAAAGAAGGTTATGAAGGTAAATAGCTCAATAATTAGATATATATTAAGCCAGAAATTTACATTGTGGATTAATAATATTCTAGGCAGAAGGAATCTAAAGTCCTGGCAGAGAAACACTGAAAATGCTTAAATTTAATAGTAACTTTCTAATTCTAAATATACAATCCAAATCTCATGTAGAATTCTTGTAGGAATCATCATTAAGTTTGTTGCAGTTGCTGTTGCCTTGGTAGCAGCAATGTTGCAACTATGGCTGCAACTTGATATTGCTGTTGCAACATTGCCATGTTGCACTATTATTACTGTTGTGCCGCTGCAACTCTGTCCTTTGTCCCTGGATTTTGGCTTTATATGGTTTTGGTTTCTACATTTTATTGCCGCTCATAAGCCAGCCTGTTGCAGCAACTTCTTCCTTTTGCCTGACCAAATTGCTTCTAATGCCTTGATTGCTGCTGTAAAAATTCAGCTAATACATGGGTTAAGGTTAGGATTTTTTTTATTATGCCTGGTTCTTTAATAGATACTGGTTTTGGATCGGAAGTTTTGGGGGTTTCAGGTGCTAAGAATATAAACCTCAATCTCTTCAAATTTTTTTAATTATTCTATGGCCTATATATGCTGGGAAATTTCTATGTTACATCTTGCATCTGTTGTTGCATCTTTACATCACTGGAAGTTGTGACAAAATGACTGGCCGCGCCTTTTACCCCTCCTCTCAAGGTTCTACATATTTTCAATGATATGTTTCGTTAAATTTTCCTAGGAAAATTCAAAGAAAAGTTCATTTCTATTGCCGCTTGCCCTTCGCTTTGCTGCCTTTTATTGTTTGCATAAATTTGCGCCACGCCCCCTATTTTTGGGGGTTGGGAAACTGAGTCTGTCTGGCAAGCGAAATAAAAAAATTATGCACATAAATTCAGACTCTTCGTAAAGTCGTAAACATGTTCCATGTAGTAGTCCTTCTTCTTTGGCTCCTTTGGTATTCTATTTTTTTTTTTGTTAACAAGAAAAGCACCATCGAATTTTCCCAGCAGCGCTTTCCTTGCAGTTTTCCCTCTCAATGTTTGTTTCGTTTTCTTTTTTTTACATTTTTTTTCTGTGTGCGTGTGTTGGCTTTTGAAACGCCTTTGTTGGATTTCCAAACGCTCGACTCATGTTTTTATTATAATTTTCGTTTTTCCTTCGTTGTTTCCTTGCTCTTTTCTATGTTGTATGTTGTTGCCCTTGTTTTTGTTTAGCATTTTCCGCAAAAAAAAATATATAAATTGCTTAAACTTTGTACTTGGGACTAAATTTTAAACTTTTTCCACGCTTTTCGTTTTTTTTTTCCTAGCTGTGGGCGTTGCTGGGTTTTTGTTTGGAGGCGTTTTAGCATATGTGTGTGTGTGTGTGTATGTGTATGTGTAGAGGGTGTGACATTTCCAGGAATCCTTCGCTATTTATTTTCCGTGTGTTGTTGATCTTTTGGGGATTCTGTGCGGAGTGGTTATGGGGATAATATATTTAAAATATTAAAGCTTAAAGTACATAAATATTTTAAAATCTTTGTTAATATTTAATATGCTCACTGCTTTATAAAATTAATTAAAATTATATTTAAAGAGTATCTGCTTTACCTAACACAACATTTTACTAATTTTTAAGGGCCTCCGGTCTAGCCATAAAATGTTGCCCTTTTGTAAAGTTAAGTTTTATTACTTAAAAACAAGAAAAATAACATCAACATTGTTTATTGCCAAAGGCTTTACCATGCAAATTTAACAGCAGCAGCAGCAACTCGAAGTTTTATGTAACACACTTCCTTACACCTTACACCGTCGCCCTTCCCCTGGAAAATCTGAAAACATATTTTAACGAAATAAATATTTTGCCACTTTTAACCAGCGTCGCCCTCAGAATTTTCCCAGCCAGTTGAAAATGTAGCTGGGGTGCGTGTTATCTGCTGCCACACAATTTTCACCAAATGCGAAATACGAAAAATAATCCTCGAAGGAGATGGGAGAAAGGCAGGCAGGCAGGAGATTGAATGTGGCAGAAAGTTTTGCCTTGGCAGCGCCGAAAAGCGTCGCTTAAAATTAAACAAAACAAAGTTTCGAGGTAGAATTTGCCCAAACCAGATGAAGGACATTTTCCCTTTTTGCGCTGAAAATCCATTGAGATTGAGAGAGAGAAACGAAAACGAGAAGGAGCGGCGTAGCAATCTCGGTGGAAGTCAAGACGGAAATACCGCCCCCATAGAGAGTTGAACTACTCGAATGAGAGCGGTGGAAATTTTTGGGCTCATAGCATAGAAGAAGGCAACTTGTGCAACATCGTAAAAGTTACACAGCGAGAAAGAGACGAGGCAAGGATGATGGTGGTTACATCATGGCAAAGGAGTGGGAACAACTCCGACTCGGACATCGATGGAAAGAAAAGCTGCGGAAAAACGGGGCGGGTAACCGAAGGGAAAATGGCAAAAGGACCGGGCGTGTTAGAGCGACTTTGGCATAAATTATTTTGGTCGAGCCACTGAACTTGTGTCGTCGGTGGTGGTGGTGATGGTGCTGCTGCTGCTGTTGCCTGCATAAGTAATAAAAATAAAATAAAAATACCAACACACACAAACACAAAAGTAGTAATTTGCTCGTAAAATAGTTGTGCTCAAGTAATTTTAACGATTATGATCTTAATCAAGTTGGCAAAAGCTTCGGGTTTTAGATGGCAGAGCCAGGATGCTTTGGTCTTATTTTTGTCACGCTGACCCTGGTTTAATTTATATGTATGATGAAAGTATAAAAAATAAATGAGAAAATGTTTACAGAGATGTCAGATAATGCAAAGTTTTTCTTTGGATATATTTTAGTTGTAAACTTTGCTACTGGGATTTAATTTCCAGAGATTTTTGCCTTAAAGTAAAGTCCAGGAAAAGCCACCTTTAAATTTTAGTATCTTGACAAATTCATTTACTATTTGCTTATATTTTTATTCATTTATAAATTAAAACTAAAGTTTAACAGTAGTTTAAAACTGCTCCTTTATCTTCAATGCTTATATTAGTTCAGCTTTTTATAATTTTGCCTCAATTACAATCCACTTAAGTCCTTAGCCTTCCTAACTTCTTTTTTCTCATTTCCCTTTAAAAACACTTTCATTTAGCTGAACAAAAAATAGAAGAAAAACTCTTACCAACTGACAAATTTACATGCTAAATAGTAATCTCTTCCGCTAAACTACTCGTCGTTCCAACTGAAAACCACTAACCGTATATTCCCTACCATTCCAACGTTGTTTTCCCACATTTCCCACCCATCCCTTCGGTAGTCCTGTTCCGGGAAAATCCATTCTAAAACGCTTAAAAGTAGGCAACATAGTTTTCCACTGGAGCACAAAAAGCGGCGCAAAAACAGAAACATCACACGCGGCGTATGCGTAACATAAAATTAGCCACAGGATTTTGTCAGGCATCTCGCTTGCTCCCGATTTTCCCTGCCTTCTCCTTCGCTCTCTCTGTCTCTTGAGTGAGTGTGTGTGTGTGGAAAAACTGCGCGTCATCCACACACACGAAAATGGTTGGCAAACAGTCGCCAAAAAAGCAGCGGAAGGGAGGGGAAGCTGTGTGGGTGCTGGTCCAGGCAGGATCTGGGGGTCGCACAAAGGACAAACGTGTGATGGAGGCAAAAGAGGGGAACTACAAAGCAGGGGTGGGACGAGGGGGCTGAGTGGGCGGCTGGTAACGACGACAACAAGAAGCGCGCAGAGTGGGCTTGGTGGTGGTGACGCCGCCAGGGGCGTCCGTCCTGTACACGTGGAAAGGTGGAACATCCTGATCGGTAGTCGTCGTGGAGGGGGCAGTGGCATGCTCGAATTTAACCGCTTATAACACCCCAGCGTCCTTCACCCACCTCCAACTCCGGTGGCTGAGTAGATTTTCATGTCTGTGGGAAAAGTTTTTGCGTGTGTCTGTGAAAATTCTGGGAAAGCAACAAAAAAAAAAAATCAACGAAAAGGAAACAGAAGGAAGCCAAAAGTCTGGGCAGCGAATTTTCTTTTTATTTTTACTTTTGCCATGCTCCTTGGGTCATGATTTTTCTTCCATTGTTACGTGTATCTTCTATATGTTATGTTGTTCTTGTAAATGTCTTTGTCCAACCAAAAGGAAAAATGCTATTTATTGCCCCGAAATGTGGCAGAAAATAACTAAAACATTTATTCAATTATATTATTTCAATTTATTTTTCGTAAATACATTTAACTTGGCAAGAAAATTGAACCTGAAATTATAAAAAATATAAACGGAAATTTAACCTTTAGTCATAGAACACGTCTGAATAGCAAAATAAATTATAATTTAAATGAACTTCAATTAAGAGTCATTAGCTACTTGAAATTTTATAATATTCCTTTATAAATTACTGATAAATACCTATTCTTGTGGCTTTTACCAGGTATATGTTGGCAGACAGTTAGGCATTAGCTATTCATGAACTTATTTTAGCTGCTTGTTGCTTATTAAACATTCCTTTCTCGTCTCGGTGCTTGAAACTTTAGTTTGATTAACCGCAAAACCAAGCCAGTTAAATTAAATTATTTCCCTTTGGGGAAAACTTGGCCAATCATTTGGCGTCTGTTGTCGTTGGAACACCTTAGCTTTTACCCTTCCGTTTAAATCGAGACTTTTCCCAAGCCCCTTATCAGCCTGTTTGCAGCCCCATTCAAAACTGTTTACTAAAGGCTCACCTATAGATATATATATATATATTCATTCCACTTTAGTCATCATCATCAGCTTACCCCAGAGAAAACGCAAATTTTTAGTAAAATCAAAAACCAAACACGAACAATTTTTAACTAGAAAACTAAACAAGTTGCATAGGGGGAGGGAAGAGAAAAATAATTACAGGCAAAAAAGAAAACTCAAAATATATTCCCTGATTCCCATTTTAATTGGTTTCAAATTTAATATGCAATAACTTTAACTTCAAACGTGACACACAACAAATTTTAGTAAATTTTTTTTTATAGAAAAACATACGTTTTTGGTTGCATAAAAATTAAGTATAATATTTTCTGTGTATCCCAAGCCTCATCATAAACTTTGGCTTAAATCAAAATCAACAAAGCATCGGGGTTAGCCAAGGGGCGTGGCAGTTAGTCAGTCACTTGGCTCATTCATTTAGCCAACACCGCCATCCATCAGTCAGTCTCTCAGTTAGTCAGTCAGTCAGTCGTACCGTTAGCCAGTTAGACATTCAGTCAGTTGGCCCAATGTCCTTCAAGCGACTGCCAACGTGCCCATGCATATTTACAAAAAGTTAAAAAACAAAAAGGAAAAACCACAGAAACTTAAAAAAATAAAAACCAAATAGAGCAAATAAATAAAAAAAAAATGTTTGAAATGTCGGCGCTTGCAGGCAGTGGCTGCCACGCCCTCCGAGGCGACGATGGGAGGCCGACCCTGCAGGGATTTGCTCTTGCTCTTGCTCTTGTCTTTCGCCTCCGGGGAAAAGTGCATAAATTTTCAGCGCATTTTTCCCGCCTCCCTCCCTCTGCGCATTCCTTTTATTTGCTTGACAAATTTTTTGTTGCTGACTTTTCTGCAGCTTTTTTTTTTGGGGGGGACCACAAAAAACTTGGCCGGTTTCAGTCGCGCTTTTCCCCCCTTCCCATGCATGCTTTTTTTGTGTGTGTGTTTTGGTTTCTCAAAGCATTTGTTGTATTTATTTGATTGAATAGAGTTTTGCTGCGGCCATGGCTTTATGTTTGTCCCCTTGCTGTCGTCCACTTGAGACCATTTTAAGTGTTTTCTGCTTTTGCTTTTGACAATTTTTTGTATGGTTTTTTATCTGATATTTTTTTTTGTTTTCTGATTTTTATTTTATTGTGATAATTTTGTGTGCCGCAGTCACTTGACTTTACAGATTTTTTTATGGAATATTTTTATATTGTTTGATTCAAGCCAGATGGGAAATAATGAGTTGTTAGGGGGAAAACGTTGGGAAATAATTTACGGATTTTTATGCTTTTTCTTGAATTTTTAAATAAAAGCTTCACATATCTAAAAATACGTTTCTAGTGATATGTCAAGCTTATGAACATTATAATCTACCAATATTTCAATTAATTAAAAAACTATTCTTAATATTTTCATATATTTATGGTATATCAAAATTTCTAACAATTCTCCCATTATTCTTTCTCTTTGTAGGTAAGTTTTTTGCAAATATTCAACAACAATTGCGGGTCTCACATTACATTAAGGTCCCACACCCCACACTTAACCCCAAACAATCCGAATGTGAGTCATGGAACAATGCCCAGTTATTTCGCTATTCTATTCGCAATGCCGAAAAGATCGTAAGTTAAAGTTGAATATACTCCCCAGATGCGTGTGTGTCTCATTAAAATTATATAGTCGGCTAGAAAGATGCGGGGGATAACCACAATAAAAGTTGGAAATTAATTTCGAGCGCCACATTTAGCTGTCGTTGACTTTTACGCGCTGTTGAGCCCCCAACAAACCCAAACCCACAAAGCAGAAACAACACAGCTTAATATTTGTTGTATATTTTATCTATGCAAAAATATGGAAAGAAAAATTAGAGAAAATAATGCAAACTCTATGCAGTGAGAAGCCTGAAACTCTGAAACTCTTCTTAATGCTTCGGTGCGTTTTTCTAGTTGCATAAAACGCATGCAAAACGCGCGTTAGTCTTCTCTTTTTTTGTTTTAATTTTTCACTGGGGTCAATCCAGTTTGTAAAGAGTTGCGGGAAAAGGGGCACACATACATACACTCACAAGTTTAATTGCCTTGACAACAGGCCAAGCCAGCCACACTGCCCCTCTCCCACCCCTTTTGGCAAACTTTTAATGCCATTTTGGTATCAGCAGAAAGAGAGTCAACATAAATTATATTTTTAATTAGATGAAGGTGTCCGTCTCTGTCTAGGCGCTCCTTCTCGCTCTCTCTCTCTCTCAGAGTATGTGTGTTTATTAAACATATATTTTATGACAATATTGTATGCCAGTGACCTGCCTACAGCACCTCTTCACCCCCTCTGGTTGTCTGCTTTCAGCTATTGTAAATTTAATTAGTAACTGGTCAAGTTAATTGGCTAAAAATGGAAATGAATTAAACGGCAAAACGGTGCGAGGAGTTCGTTGAACTTGGCAGGGCTAATGAATGCCAGATAATAATTACGGCCAGTAGATATCACATCATACTGGAAAATCTTATCACAAAATGTTGGGTGGAATTAAGCAAATGTAAATAATTATATAAATTATTTACAAAAATTGATTTGCTATATACATATCTGCAGTGAAAATTTAAATAGCAATATATTTTATCACAACAGAAACTGCAATTCAAGTCCCTTTTTTTTTATAAAAAGGTTTGTCACTCCCAAAAAATAATGCACAAAACCCTCTATAATGCCACACAACAGCACAATCCATTTAGATCTTGATTAACTTTTCAAGGAGTGCAACAAAAGGTAACAAATTTCCGACTTGGGTCCAGTGCAGCTGTGCAACAATAGACAAATGGCCAAGAAAAATAAAGGGGAATTATGTTTATTATAGCCAGCAGCAGCAGCAGCAGCTGATGATGTTGATGAATCATAGTTGAGTCGAGACCCTGGCAACAATGCCCACATAATTGCCACTGAGAGCTTTGATAATGCCTCCCCGAATTGGTTGGATAGACACATAATGGTTTGATATCTGTGAGTGGTTTCTTTCTCGGTCTTGGGATCAGGTCCCCCACGTCTGTCTCGTGTCACTGAGTCCGGCCCCTGACAGCTCGATAATTTTTATGGGTCACAGAACAAAACAGAAAAAGTGTCTAAATCTGTATCTCTCTCTGTGAGTCTCTGGCTGGCCTATCTCCGTATGCATATTTATCTGTCACTTGGGCCATAAATAAGTTTTAAAAAATTTTTCAATTGAGCTGTTTTCGGTTTTCAGTTACGACAGCTGCTGACCATTGACCAAAATCACTTATCCATGGACACTTGGTCCGAGATTTTGAGAGAGACCCCCGGCTCACCTTTTCCATCAATCGCACCTTTTCTGGGGAGGGGGCCCTTTCGTGAAGCCTTTTTGGAAATCAATCAACGCCTTTTGCCTTTTAAGCTGCCTAATTTGTTGGGGAGGAAGGAGGCAAAAGTTCAGGCATTGGTCAAAAGGAACTTGATTAATGACAAGTGGGTGGAGGGGGAGGTGGAAATTTAAATTGGGAACCTATCGGACTTTGAATACACTAATAGATGGTTGGGGGCTTACAAAGAATTTTATTGATGGTTAAGCTGGATGATCTGAAAATCTTTTAATGGTTTCAGTTCAGTAAATAGCATTAAATAATATTTTATTTAAAAATAAAGAGGCTTTGTTTAATCAGTTATTAAGGCATAAAATATTTGGAAAGGTAAAAATAGTTTGGAAATCCTCGAGTTTTTATTTGGCTAAGACCTCATTCTCAGAGGCAGAGTCTCATTATACATTCACCAAATGCTTATTGATGGTATGTTTTTAAGTATTATTTTAATTCTGGCATATTAAATAATAACCAAATTTTTGGTTATTTAACCTTTAAGGATACTAAAGCCCAAATTTCCGGGAGAAAGAGTATCGCCCGCCTACGAATTTCTGTAATGAAAATGCAAAGCCAAGCTCGAGTCACAGTCAGCATCGTTTTATGCATTTTTTTCGAGGTTTTTTTTCAGTGAGTAAGTATTTTTTATTTTATTTTATTTTATTTTGTCAACGCTTCACATTGCATGGACAAAGTGAGGCACACAGCCACCGAAGAGCGATGGAGGGGGGCAGAGAGGGAGTTGCGCGCTTGAGTCGGTTGTTGGTTGTCGGTTGTCTTGAAGTAGGTTAGTGGCACAAATCGCGCTGTCTGCCGCAACGTGACTCTGCAGCGCTGCCTCTGCCAACGCTGCTGCCTGCATTTGTTGCTTGAAGAAAATTTATTTACATTTTGTGCAGTTAACATTTTCTGCAGCTGCAAAAAAACATAAAAAATCTAAAGAAGTTGAAGTTGAACAATTTTAACAGCAAATATTTTTCGCTGTGACATTTTGTTGTTTGGTTTTTTGTTTGTTTTTCTTGAAGGCTGTTTGCTTTTTCATAATTAGCCAATATTTATCACTGGAAGTCTGTCATGTCTGCTATTATTTTTTGTTTTGTGCTCAGGTCCATTTTGTTATACTTCTAGATTGCCAAATCTGATTTCCGTTTCACTCGGCAAGTAGGTGTCAGTATACAATGCCGATTTCTGTTGTCTCTGATCCGTAGGTGCGGCTTGAGCATTTTGGTTAATTAAAGTACAAACAATGCAATTAGCTTTTTGTCTACGATTGATAGGCATCGCTTCAACGAACTAAACTTAACCGAATCGAGCTTTGTTTTGTGACTAATTTGCATAAAATTGCAGTTAACACCTCTTTGAGGTGTGTTCGGTGGGCGGATATAGACTGGGTCTTGGTCTTAACAAAAGGCAATTCAATTTTGGCTTTTAATGTGATTATAAATTGTTGTTCTTCTGAAAGAGAGAGAGAGAGAGAGAGAGAGAGAAAGAGAGATGGAAAGTTAATGATTATTGTAAATACTAATTGGAAAATTGAAGGTGTTTTCTATTGGATAATTGATGAATGACATTCTGGTGATTGATGTTTAATATTTATCATATTTTAAGGCGAAAGACATTACATTTTAATGGGCTTATTTTGTCGTATAAATAATAAATTCCTTTGAGCCACCTTCTACCTTATATTTTACAGGCCATTTCATTTTAGTAATAATGCCAGAATTCTTTTGTTTAATTTTAGGGCAAAGTAAATAATCTCTAAGCCTGTTTTCTTTGTTTTCCCACTGCAATTCAAATTCCTTCAAGTATATCTGATACCTGTCTTGGCCCCCTCTGGCCCTCTTGGCCCCTTCTGCTCTTTTGAACATTTTAATTTCCTGAAATATCTCCTGGGACTGCTTTATTTCGATTTCTTGTTGGCTGCAATAAAGTCGAAAAAAAACAAACAAACAAATACAAAAAGGAGAAGTAATAAACAAAAATGCAGGCATTTCGGATAAAGAGAGTGCATGTGCATAAACATTCCCCCTTCCGCCAGTTTCAGTTTTTTTTTGGTTCAGCTTTTCCTCTTGTGTTTCTTTGAACTGAACTTTTGCTACGCTTTTCTTTCTTTGCCTTACTTTATAATTTTTCCAACTTTTGACCCAGTTTCTGGTTTTTTTTTCTTCCTCGCCTTGCGCCAGACAGTCGGGAATGCCTCCCCACTAAGCCACCCACCTGCCTGCCCTCCCCTTTTCATCACCACCACCCCTTGACTTGTTATTCTTTAAGAACTTTACACAACTTTAATTCAAATTGGAGCGGAATGGAAATGCTTTAAACAACGGCCACAATTCATTTCATTAAATTCTAGCAAGTCGAGTAAAGAAGCAAATAGAATAAAAAAACCTGGAAATATATATACAAAAAAAAAAACCAACAACAAGGCGGCGGCTCACGTTTTTGTGTCATGTGCATAAATATTAAAAAAGTGTAAAAAAAAGAGAAACAACTTTAAAGTGCAGAGCGAGGCAACAAAGTCAGCTGTAAATATTTTCTTACATTGAGAATAATTCTGAACAATTTTAATTTTAAGTAATTTAACTTATATTAAAGAATTAAATAGTTCATTTATTTATTATTACAGTGACTTTCCAGAGGACATTCGATTAAAATTATATTTTGAGACTTGAGAACTTCTGAAGAACAATTTTGGCTAGTTATGAGGAACAGTTCCTTTTTTCGAAAATATAGAAAATCAATCTATAAAAAAATGAGTTTCTGTGTAAACAACTCTGAGGGGAAAGAACGAGGAGCAAAGTGGATTGTTGAACAGGCAAACTAGTTGCCAGCTGATGATGGAAATAAAGGCTGAAGATGGAGAGGAAATATGCTAAAGTGCTTTAAATATGGATTAGAAAAGCGAATAGATTTTTCTATATACCAGGCAGGCGGCACTCAATGTTTATTAAAGAATTAAGCTATAAAAAAAGAGGCAAGAACATGAGGAATAATAATGCAGACACTTTAAGTGTAGCCAATAGCAATATTTATAACTTCTTGATCTAGTTATGGTAATTGGCGATTATCAAGAATATAAATATATAAGAAAAGAGTCAAAGTTAATTGGATTCCTGTTTTATAATTAGCATTACAGGAAGTAAGCAGAAGAAAGTCGAGGGAAAAGCTTATTAAAAATGATTAAAAGCAATTTTAAAGAAAAGAAAAGGAAGGAAATTTAAGAAATGCAATATAAATGATTAACAATTGGTGAATGTTGAAGAGTAATGCATCTTCTTATATCAAATTACATGTTCTACAGATACTTAATATTTATTTCCTGATTATACCATCCCTCAAAAAGTCCCTGAACTCATGTTCGTTGTATATTTTCCCCAGAAGTCATCTCGCAAATCGTTGAGAACCCAACCAAACAGAAAGGTCAACGCGAATTAAACTTGAAGAACTCTTTAGGCCTCTCAAGCATTTCCAACGCTAATTATGATTGCCCTTCAGAGAAGGAGAGAGATAAAGGCAACCAGCAGAATTAACCTTTAAGGGCCTGAGAAGAGAACCAACTACCCGCTGATCTTTGCCGCACAGAAAAGCCATTTAAAAAGCTGCTGCTAACCTTTTTTGATAAATTATAAACAAAGTCGAAATGGAAATCAATTAGCTATTAATAATAATATGCCGGGCTATGTCATTAAGACACGAATTCACCGCAGGCGGCTTTAGATATTTTTACAATGTTTACATTTCCAGTTAGCACAAGACAGCCAAAAGTTTGGGGAGGCAAAAAAGTATCAAAGTTCAATCAAACTTTCAATTAGCAGTTAAAGTTAATGATGATGGGAAAAGCTGGTGCTGCTGCTGCTGCTGCTTCTGCCTCTGGGAAAATGCAAATGCGAGTTCTTGAATCTGTTTTCCTTTCACCACTCCATTCGCACCAATCTTCCCCGAGAATCATGTGGGTTTCCCAAACGCCTGTGTGGGCGTCCATTAGACATAAAGTGAGGTGGAAATGACAGTCAGATGTGAATATTCAGTGGAGTGTGACTGGAAAATCAGGTTTAAATATAAAAATTCATAAGTAAGATAGACCATATTAAAGCTTCCCTATTTGGCCAAATGTCATTTACGTCAATAATTATAATTGTGTCTTGAAGTAATTCATTTAATATAGTTTCAACTGGGTTTGAATTCGTATTAGAATTACCTAATCGTAGCACAAGGAGTTCAGATCTGCATCAGCTAGCTGGAAATAATTGATTGCTATTATTTACTTATTAAAGTGATTGATGAAAGATCCATAGATTATATTGGAAGAGTTAAGTGTACCTCAAGGGGCAGTAATTGCATTTCTGCACCTTCTTATTTCTATTCTAATTTGAAGTACTGCACGCAATACATCCTGACAGTGAAAAGCATAGAAATACATACAAAATCAAGTACTTTTACACAAAGATATTAAAGAGCTCCAACGAATTCTTAAATGAAAATTATAAATAATTAATATTAATAAAAATCAAAATAATAATAACAAGAACTACACCAGGAAAGAGACAAAATCAGCAAGTACCCCAACAATAACAACCACCAAAAATGACTACACCAACAATAGCAAAAACAACACCAGGGAAAAACTTTACCAACACCGCAGACAAGATGAAAAGCGAAGCAACGACAAGTGTCATTATATCAAGTGACTTCCTTTTTGTCCCAATGCTTGGCAGCTACAACTACCACTGCAGCCTCTCGGTCTCAGCCTTCTTGGCTTAGCCATGGCCTAAACTCCTCCACCCCTTTTTTCTCGATGTGTCAGCTTGGCTTTTGTATGGAAGCGCGGGCAATGCCAACATTTTGAGTGGCTTATGCGGCTAGCATCAGCTCAACTTCAGTCTGCGTCGCCTGTGTCTCTCATCTGTTTCCCTTGTTTCCCCAGTTCCCAGTTTCATCCCAGACACTATAGACCCCCAGATATATATATATATATATACATATGAATAGATGGTGGCCCCCTGGCGTTTGCTGTTTTTGAAGTGTTATGCGATTTTACATTATTGGCTCTGTCTCTGACTTTGCTGGGAATAGTTTTTGACGTAGTTTCGCAGTTATGCAGTCCGGGTTCTGGGGGGAAAAGCGTTTTTCTTGACGTGCTTCTTGGCTATAAATAGAAACGGATTTGCTTACGGCTTAACAAGCTGAAGGCTGAAAGCTGAAGAGAAATAAAACAGGAGATGCCAGCACATGGATAACAGTGCGCAAAACTTGTGTGATTGCAAATCCTTTTGAGGTCTCGGTTATTTTTGTCTTCTATGTAAAGTTGTGTAAGGAAATGGAGAGCAGGAATTTTAAAGATTTCTAAGGATTCCAGATGGGAATATTCGTTATAATTTTCATATTTTCTATGAAAATAATACCATTTATTTCTTTGGAAGATGTGGATTAGAGATTTTTCATTATTTATAAAGAATATACATATGTGCTTCTGAGTTTAAACTAAAAATACATGGCTGACCATCCTGCCTTCATTGCTCCCCCTTTGCCTTCATTATACAACCACCCTCCAGGAATGTTCCATTTCCACACTGTGCTCACTTTGATGACGTTAACCCTGCAATTGCCCCTAGGCCGCCACATTTCCCCACAAACCCATTTGCACTCTAACGAGCAGGGAGAGACCCTTTCATTTTGCTTTAACACATTTATCAGTAATCAGAGCAAAAGCGCGGTCACAAACAGATAGACACTGCATTAACCCCTGGAGGTAACAATATTTTCTCATTTTGCCCCCTTACATACTTTTTTTTGTGGTGGTGCAAGCTTTTCTTGTTTTTCTTTTGTTTTTATTATTGTTTTTGCAACAGAAGCTACTATAACTGAGGCATTCAGTTTTGCCGCTTGGCTGCTCCACTGGCCACATTTTGTTCGCGACGAGTGCAGCCAGACGGAGACGGACGCAATTCAGTCAGTCTTTTGGAGCCAGTCTTCTGTCTACAGTCCTCAGTCGTTCATGCGCTCTCGGAGTCGGTCTGCCGTTTGTCAATTACCCTACAAACCTCCAAGCAGCAATGGCCGTAACAACAATAGCAACTCAGGCAATAGCCACATCAACATCAGCATCGGCGGCAGACCAGCTGATTGTCTTCCATAATCGTCGTTATGTTGGCCGGAGGAGGAGTGCATCAGATGAGGAAGATGCGAATTTCAAAGTACCCTGGAATGAAAAAAATATACAAAGGAAAGAATAGACATTTTATGTTGCCCTTCTTTGAATTTTCGAATAATTTTGGACACTTAAAATAAAGCTGGAAATTAATTAAATTTAATTCATAATCATTTCGCTGCTGATGTATGGTATTAAAGGGTATTAAAGGCCTCGATTATCTACAACAACTTATATATATTTTTGCTGTAAGCTGCTGCTGGTGATGCTGCTGCCGCTTGGAGGTGTGTCCGTTGAATCTGTTTGGCTTTTGCTGACTCAACGCCCCCAAACGCCCTCCTCCTCCTACTTCCTCCCTTCCTTGCTCTGCATCTTCCTCCCGCCCCTCGCTCTGCATCCTTAATCTCGCTTTACCCCCTCCCCTCTCCTTTCCGCTGCAGCAGCTGCGCCAAAGTTCAAGTGTTGCGTTTTTTTTTTCTCGTTTGCTACTCGCTCCATCTTAATGCTTGTTGTTGTCATTTTGCAGGTGTGCGAAGATTTGTTGTGTGTTTTTATTTCCACCTCCCTTTTCTTCCATCAGTGTGGGCTTTTTTTACATTTTATTTTGCTGCTTCCGTTCGGGGGCATCTCACTCGCACTTGCACTCTGCTAGCCTGCTTGTCATAATTATTTGCACTTCACATCATCTGCATGCAGAAAGGTGGGGGGAGAGCTAGCAAAGGGGGTGCGCTGTGAACGATGAGAAGTCGATGTAGAAAATGCAAAGTATTCTATGGATGCACCGAAATCATAAATTTACCTATAAATATAAGAAAGAAAGATAGGCAAACCTTAAACAACAAATTCAAATAAATAAAAGTGGATAATTATTCAAAAACCAAAAGTTTTTAGCTTTTAATAAACTTAAAGCAAATAAAATATTTTTATATATGAAAACAAATATTTTAAAAATATTTTCCCTATGAAGAAGAAATAAAGAATAAATTATACAATCCTTTCTGTGTATCTCTCCAAAGTTAACCATTTTTTTTTTCGCTTCTTTTCCATCTGTTGTTGTTGTCATAATCAGACACGAACTTTTGCTGTGGTCAATTATTGTTGCCGTCTTTTGTCCTCTCCCAATGCCTTTTTTACCCCAACCACCCAGCCTTTGTGGTCAGCTCCTGTAAATTGCCACTAAAAGTGTTGAAGTGCAGCACTCGGCTTTGTCATTAAGAGAGCAAAGGAGCGAAGGAGCCAGGGGAATTCCCCCATGGCTGGCTCTGCTGTGCGTTAGCTTATAATATTCATATTAAATTATGTATAATGTCTGCGGCTTTCACGACTCTCAAATTACATCAGAAAGGAGGGAAGGAACTTGAGAAAGAAGGAGGACACAGCTCGAGTTAAAAACAGGAAGGAATGGGGGAATATTAAGGGTATTGGAAAACTTTCAAAGCAAAAGGAGGGGAAAATCAGTAGCCAAGAAAGGATGCAAGCATAATTAGCAGCAGTAAAATATAGATACAAATTAATACCACAAGCACTTAGCTAAATATAACTATAACAAGATTAACTTAGCAGTTATTTACTTCAAGTAGTTTATATTTCCATAAGTATTCAATCCATACTCTTGAAAATTGTGATCTAATCTAACTATTAACTATATATATTTTAATACAAAATCATTTATACAATCTTGTAATAATTTGATTTTCACCTCGAGCTTCAATCGCCCCTTAATGCTTCAATTTGTCTTCCATTTCAATTACGTTCAACCGATTGAACCCCTCTGGATTCAACCCTGTGATTGACTAATTGCCCTTCGCCTTGCAACATCGCTGTCCATGTATCTTCTTCTCTTTGCTCAGATTCTTCTGCCATATAATTTTCCCTTTTGCCCAGGCAATCGCAATCAATAATTCTCTTTTCTCCATGGAGGACTCCCTGAAGCATTTCTCAACTTTGCAGAAGGCTCTCTGTGCAATTGACAAATCGCTTAATTAAAATGCACAAACGCCCCAATAAATATGCAAGTGAGGCACAAAAAAATGCAGGCATGCAACAAAAACACCAACAACAATAATAATGAGGTAAAAGAAGAAATCGCAAGAGAAAGAAAAAATCAGAGAGCCGATCATCGCTCAAGTTATACGCTTGATCAATGCTTAATAATTGTCTATAATTTTAGTTAATTTATTGCAAATGCTTTCAGCAACATGCTGTGCGTGTTGCGGCAACATGTTGCCAATAGCCGTCATCTGCATGTGTGTGTTCCAAATGGGCAACTGCATGCTTGTGTAAGCGTGTGTGTGTGTGTAATCGAAACCGAAGCGAATCATTGATTTCCTGCGCATTTCATGAGCTTCGACTAAAGGCGAGGACAGGCGAAGATGGAGAGGGGAGCTTGGTGTGCGAAGATGGAGATGGTGGAACGCAGGAGGAGGCACGAAGATGTCGACGACGCATCGATTTCACACACCTTCTCCCATCTCGTTCTCGATACCCTGATTCCCCTTCTTAGTCCTTCGTTTTGCCTTATCCTGCGTGCAGTCTTGATACCCTGTAATATTAGAAATGAAGGATGTATCTGGGAAGTCTTTAAGCATTCCTTTTTTTTTGAGGATCAAAAAGTTTGAATTCAAGTTAAAAACTCTTGATATTCATACTGAAATAAACTAGCTTTGTGCTTTTTCTAATTGTTAAAGCATCCTAAATTTATTATTATTATTATGTGTAGGTACTTAATACGTCTTGAAGAATTCCCTAAGCAATGCTCTTACTTGTTCTTAGTCCATTTGCTGAACTGGTTCTCAGCTTCTGCTGCTGCTGCCGCCTTACCCCTTGAAGGCCCCCGTTTAGTGCTGCATCATTCGACAGTGTTTAGTCTGGTTTTTGTTTCACTTTTCCCCCCGCCACCACCGCTTTTCTCGGAGTCACATGTGAGTTTCGCTTACTCCCTCTCTCTCTCTCTATCCCTCTTGCTAGCCACATGGAAGTAGAAACTAAAAATTCATTGAACTTTCGCATGAAAATGCTCTCAAGGTTATCAACTTTAGGCCTGTCCAAGTCCAACTGTTGCCAGTCCGATTCCGATCCGTTTGCGACACACAGGCAGGCACAACAAAAAAAGCGAAAAGAAAATATATATATAAAAGAAACTCCAACAAGTTCTCTATGGTTAGCTGTTGACTTTAGTTGGGGTTTATTCAACTCGATTTGGAGTCTGGAGACTGGAGTCGGGAGTCTGTGCCCCCTGCCACCTGTGGCCTCTGCTTGCGGACACGCCCCCCTTTCGGACCCAGTGGTCATCCGTTTTTATTGTTCTTTAATTTGTGGCTATATGTATTTTTAATGGCTCCAGACTTGACTCTTTCTTGAGTTTAAGGTGTGATAATATTTGAAGGGGTCGTTTAGGTGCTTAACATTTATTTTAAGCAGTCAATATTAGTAATTATAATAAAAATATTTGAAGGCTTTGAGACTCTTAAATGACTTTCTTCAGCAACATTTAAATTGAATGAAATTGAATTAAATTAATCTTTAATTTTCACTCAATATTCAACAAGGAATGTATTACTTAAATAAATGAATAAAAAAGTTTTTTCTATAGTTCCCAGCAGATTATTTTTACATTTATTATTACAGCGAATCTCTGATTTTTATACATGAACAGAAATGCATATTAAATGTTACAATCTCTTTTTCTTTATTAATGTTACAATTTATTTTTTTTTCTTTATTAATTGCTTGTTACTGCACATGTTTCCCATGCGCATATATGATGTATATTTTTTAGGTTCTTTAAATTGTATTATATTTTCCATTGGATTCTCATTTCATTTGATTTATTTTTATATATTTTTTCGTTTGAGTGCGAAATCTTTTTATGGTTGTACAGATTTAAATTACATTACGCATACGCCCTGTTGAGTCGCCCCCAAAGGCAACTCACTGATATCTCTGGGCTCGTCCCCCCTTGCGTCGCTTATCAGGGGCCACATGTGTTTTATTTGCTGTGGCCGAGGCAATTTATGTTTTAGTCTCCTTTCCCAGTCGTTCTTTTCCACATTTTTCCTCCGCATCGCCCCAAAATTTTCATTTGATTTAAGGCCACACATTAAATTGTATTTTGTTGTTGTTGGGTCTTTTTTATTATAAGAATTTATCAAAATATTTGCCACATTTATAAGTCGACGGTTGAAAATGAAAATTATTCAATTGAAAAGAAAATGTTTGCAGACATGCTGTTGTTTGGGGTAGACAACAAAATGGGTTTTGAGGCAAGTGAAATTACACAATTATTGTACAACATGTGAGTAACCAAAAATAAAAAAAAAAATACAAAAAAAAAGAAAGAGCAAAGGAGAAAAACCGTCTGCCTGTTCAACAACCTAATTACATGGCTAACAATAACAACCGAAGGAGGCAGACAAGCGTCTCAGTTGGTTGCTCCTCTCTGAACCCCCTGAATTTCCCTATTTTCCGCCCATTTCCTCCCTCCCCCTGCTTCCTGTCTGCCTCTTCGCTTGGTATAACTATTGCGTGTCAGTTGTGTTGACTGACGACTGCTCAACTCTTTTCTACATTTACCCATCCTTCTTACCTCGGAGTTTTCCCCCCCGGGTTGCATTTTCTTGCATCGATTTTAAATGCCAAACACGTTTGCGGTTTGGCCACGAAAAAAATAGAGGAGAAATATAAAGAAGCGAGACGACCAATGGGAAAAACTGACAAGTTGAAATAAAGAAAAACCTTAAGCAGGTGATTTCCTGTTCTATGTAAATGCAAGGCAACAAAAACTTTGGGTTGGGAATACAACTATTTGTTGGAGAACAAAACAACTTTGGTACTTCCAAGCACGTTTTGGACACAATTTTCTAGGAAAAACCTAATGGAAAACTACTGTAAACTTGGTGAACTTTGAACTGTAACTTTTTTGACAACTTTTAAGGAAAATCTCTTTCGAATTAGTAGAGGCTTTAACTTTAACTTTTATTGCCTTTTTAAGATTTCAAGATTTGGTTATTTTGTGCTCACATTCTTTTAATGAAATCCTTCATTTCCTTTCCATCTGCAAAAGAGTGCCTTCTGTCGCCTTGTAACTATCTCAAGGAAGTTGCTGTAGCCCCCAGCTACAATTATGTTTCCTTATCGTCTAATTGTTGTTTGTAATCCAGTGCTCCTCCTGGCAACCCTTCAACCCTTTGGCATACATCCGTTTCCTTTAATTTCCCTTTTTGTGCGAACCAAAGTTTGTCAAGAGACTTTTTTGTGTCATTTGCTTGCGTCTGGAATAGTAAAGGCAGGAAATGTAATAAACATTTTCATCATCAACAAGGAGAGGTAGGAGGAGGGGGTGGAGAGTTGGTAATGGTGAGCAGGTGAAACTGTGCAGAATACCAGTTTTCCAGCTTTTCCAACTTCTCAACAGTCTGTTTATTTATTTTTGATTTGTCTCGCCCAGGGGCACTCAGCTTGAGCAAATTTTAAGATTTCTTTCCTTTCATATTTCATTTTATCATCCACGGCTTGGTTTTTCAAAGTAATTGCCTCGCTCTAAAGCTTGGTTATTAACTTAAACTAATATTAAATTAAAAATTTATTAAGGAAAATATACCAAATTATTTAAATGATTTAATTGCATAATTAAAGGTTTCACTTTTACTTTTAATAAATTAAATAAGTAAACTGAAATATGGAAAATGATCTGCATTAAATGTTTACTACCAGAAGCTGTGTGGAGTTTATTGCTTTAGGCATGGGAAATTTTCACATAACCTAATCAAAACTAATCAACGGTCGGCAACAACAATAAATTTGATTGCTCGCCGTTGTGTTGATGTTGATGTTTGTTCGGGGTCAATCCCCCATTCGGTGGGTTTGCCAATGAAATCCAATCAAATTGAGTAAAATCGAAGCTTAATTAGTTGGGGGGGCCATTCAGCATGCAAATTGCAATCAATTTGATGATTGTCCATTGATCTCCAAACATCTAATTTACAATTAATCAACGTAATTCCTGAGATATGAAGCAAGCGATGAATGCAAGGCAGCCAGCAGTACTTTTATCGATTTCTTAATTCATTCGCTGGTTCATTTTTAATGTCGTTTGATACGATGTGTGTGTGTATTTAGCTGCAAAAATTGTTTTGGTAAATGCATTTTATTTGTTAGCTGTCACTTGGCCACTCTTCGCGGCTTAATTGATGAGTTTTTGGCGTACGGAGGAACATGAATGCGTTTCTGTGGGGGCGTGGAGAGCTCAATTTAACACTGTGAAGGTCAGGGAAGGAATGGATTTCAGCTAAAGGCTATTATTTATGGAATTTTGTAATAAACAAATTTATTTGTATTTTAATAAATATTTTAAATGATTGCTTTTTAAAAAAGCACTTAGCATCTTAGAAAGTTAATTATGAGAAATTAAAAATGTGTCCGCTATAAAAAATAGTTCTAAATAATAAATTAAATATATAATAAATTATATATGGTTCAAAAAAGTCTATATTTTAGCCCCAAAATATAATTTAAGACCACTTGAGCATTGTTTACATTTTTTTTATAAGTATTTCTCTGCCAGCAGCAAGGAAGATAAATATTACTGTCTCCTGAGTCTAGCCTTATATTTTCTTTCTTAAAACCGTTTCCTTTTACAGCCTTATCTTTCATATTTATGATATTCAGCTCAACTCGACATAATTCCCAACATTTAACTGTCTCTCAAATTTAAAGAACTGGTTTCTGCTATTGCCAACATGCATAAAGCCAAACATGTAGGAAAAAAAATAAAAAAAAATAGAAGGAAAATCGAAATATAGTTGCATAAATTATGAACCAACCTGCACTTGTCTATCTTGTATCCCAAAGATACGCTTTAAAACTCACTCGGCTCTCGACTCCAATCGAGTACGGGAATTATTTATGACACTTGCAAAATGATTTGCTGCCAAATAAAATGGTGAAAATGCTGTTGTCGGTGTTTACTTAACTCTACTTTAGTATGCGTCCATTAAAGATATATATTTATTGATTAATTTTCCCTCTTCTTCTTTTTCTTCTTTACAGGTAAGCGAAAAATACTTGTTACTCACTCTTTTTGACTGACGTCGCCGGGGGTAAGTTTATTTTTGGGCTCGACATGAAAATTTCATTTGAAGCGTTTCCTTGGAACGAGTTTTTCTCACGTAGGAGGAGTTAATTTTAAATCGTTTTGTGTGAGAATGAAAACAGCTGGAAATACATTATTGATTGGAATGGGAAATAACCAAAAAACCTTCATGAAATTAATGATTTTTTTGATTAATTGGACAAGGAAAAGCTATTGAAATTAAATCTACAAATTGAATATCAGATCCTAAATAGTTGTAATCAGTTTCAAATATCATTTAATATTTTTTATTAGGATTTAGTCTTGTTTAATATGAGGTTTCTCACTTTATCTCTTGGTAAATAAGTTCATAAAAATCTTAAAAACTTAAAAGTAACAAAAAGAAATATCAAGAAATCAGGGGAATGCAAGAGAAAGCCAGCAAAAAAGAAATGTACATTTCGTGTCATGGCTGGGCATGAGATTATTATGTGCAGATGGCAACAACAAAAGAAATCATGGCTGTATATAAAAAGAATGTAAAAAAACAGACACGAAAAAAGTAATAAGTGACAAAAGCCGCCCTGGGAAATACAGAAGACAAAAACTCAAAAGAAAAGAACTCTGTCAACGTCGACGCTGTAATTTAGCGAGGGTTTTCCTTTATATTTTTTTGTTATTTCAGATGCAGCTGCCTTTGTCAAGGTTACCATTTGTAGCTCTTAGTTTTTGTTTTATTTTTTGTAAGCCTGCAACTGTTTTATTTTTCTGCTTTATTGGTGGGTTGGCAGACCCCTATAACCCACTAAACATGTAAAAACAATAATAATAATGATAACATCCATTACCTTTAATAATAAATAAATAAATAAAAAACCCCATGGAATGTGGTTTAAAATATAACATAAAAATATACAAATATTAATTTAATAAAACATTTATTTTCTCTTTCAATAGAGAAGTTCATTTTTTAATTTTATAGGCCATATCGAATTGAGAAACATTTCCCCAAACGTAACCCTCACACATATTTCTTAGTCAAAAAGAATTCTCACAGCTTGGCTTTTAGGAACCGCCCCCCAGTGAAGTTTTCTTTTAGATGATCACTGATGGACTTCTTTGTTTCATTCGTTTGATTTTCCGCTGATTTATGACTTTGCGTGGGTTCCAACGGATCAATTCAACCAAATCCCATTCCCAATTGACACCCCGCCTCCTTAAAAAGGCCATTAGCAGCACTTTTCTAGATTCGTTTTAGGTTTTCCCCCATTTTTTAGAGATAACACCGAATGATAGAGAAAAAATAACAAAGTTCATTGCTCTGACCGTTCTTCATCTACACTTGAAACAAAATAATCAAAATGAAATTAGTCACTAGGCATTCGCTGGACAAATAAACGTAATTTCAGCCTGTCAGTCAATTGTTTGTTTGGCCCAGAAACAGATTGGGAAGGGGGGGAACTTAAACAAACGTAACTTTGTGGCTTAGATAAGATAGGGAAAATACAAAATCTGAAATACATTTACAGAAAAAGAAAAAGAGAGTCTAATAAACATAAGACAGAAAAAGACTGATCACAATGATCATCAGCATGAGGAGAATAATAATGAAGGTGATAAGTTTATACATATTTCAAAGAATTGCACAAGAATATTCAATTGTATTAATATTGTTATAGTGACTAAAAGTGAAAAGAGATGAAAAACACAAGCAAATGTACAGATAAGAACTGACTTGACTTGAAATCATTGAACTTGAAAGTTTTATAATCACTTAACCCCAATTTTAAATGGGTTCTAGTCTAAAATTATATTTAAATTGAATAAGTGTATGGAAATATATTAATAAAATTAATATATCAAAACTTTTAAATACAAATATAGGTGCCAGTTTTTTTTAAATACAGTTTCCAAGGTTGTTTTTGTATTTATAGACATAATTTATTTGTTAGATTATTCAAAAGAAACACATACTTAACATATTGGGCTTCCGGTCTAGTTGTCTATTTTTAACATAAAATAAAATTTCAGTTTTCTCTTCGTAGATTATATATTGAATTCTTAATCTTTTCGCTGCTAAACATTAGTATGCCATATCTTTCACCCCTTCTTTAGCTCTTAATCTCATTTCCTTACATCATAAATTAGTGGAAACCTTGCTCCCCATTTCATTTGTTGCCAGGTCGACGCCTAATGAAACCACTTTTTGCGTCACACTTTCCATTCATTTCGTCAGTGTCATTTCATGCTATTTCCTTTCATTCGAAGCTATGGGGTCCCACCCTCAAAGATAACACCCCCTCACATGTCATTGACTTTGTGTGCGAGTGTATTTAGGCCATAAATTGTGACTGTTTTAAATAGACATAATGCCAAAAACATATATATATATATTTCTAATAACATGGCAAGTTCGCTGGTGGTGCTTTTGTTTATGGCAAGATGCGAATTTCGATTCGATGCTTTAACGATCTTTATATTAGCCCATTTTTATGGCTCGAATTTGATGGGAATTTTATGCATTTCTATAAAAAAAAAATCATGAAAAGTATGATGAGTAAAGTCAAACATGTAACACGCCCACATGCCAAGTTTTTATTTTTCTTATATTTTATTTTCTTTATTTTTTTTTATCTCATTATTAGATGGAATCTAATTTAATTCAATTGAGCTTGTAAATATTATTGCCTCGCATAAAAAAGAATCAAATAATTTGTTAAATAAACAAAATATTTAACCGCCTTTTTAAATTTAAAAAAAAAAAAACCTAAAGAGAAGGGGTGAAGGTGCCGTACCGTCAACAAAGTATTCAATTTACACTTGACACAATTCTCTTGTCGAAGCAATTTTTAATAGTTTAAAAATAAAATTCGCTGTTTTCTGCCAATAAAAGGCGGCAGAGGGTGAAGGGTGTATACAGGGGGCGAAGGGGGACGCTTTGGGGAATGTGAGGCGTGCGAGAGGAGTGCATAAAATTAAAATTAGGCACGAATGCGCGCTGTCTCATCCTCTCTCTCTCTGGTATCGCCGCCTCTCACCCGTTGCCCCACTCCCTAGCCCCGTCTTGCTCCCGCATTAGCGACCACATGGCGTCAGCTTGGCAGGGGAGCAAATACCAAAGTCCCCACAATGCGGCCAGCGAGTGCGAGCGAGAAGGGTGGCAACAACTTGGGCAAGGTCATTAAACCACACAAAGGCAGTGCGACGTGCGTCGGCAGAGGCGCAAGCAGAGCTGCTTGTAGCTTGATGTTGTTGTTGTTGTTTTTTTTGTTTGAATCGTCATCATCAGCTGTTTGCCTTTGGTTTTATTTTGCTTCGCATTTGCATTTTTTGTTTTGCTTTACATTTCCGCTTGTCAATGCATTTCCAAATATATACACACACACTCTGGTTTCGAACAGGTGTGTGCGTTTGTGTGGGTGTGTGAACTGGATTTGAAAAAAAAACACAATTGGAAATTCTAGGGCTTTTTTTCCATGCAACTTTACCCTGGGTTTTGGCTTAAACTATTTTATGTGAACCACAAAAATGCTATTAAAAAATTGGCACTATCATTGTAAACATATAGAAACATATGTTTGCTTATTTTTCAATTTTCAAAACGAGCACAAGGCTTTACAAGTTTATTTACAAGACTTTTTGAAACCTATTTCAAAAAATCTAACGATTTAATTTTTGAACTTCTATATTTTAAAATAAAAGAAAATACATTGTTCTTAGAATTAATTAATCCAAGAAATATTAGGATGGTAAACAGCTAAAACCTACCATTAATAAATCAATTTAATGCATTTTATTGAAATTTTTTAAGACTTTATTGTTTATAAAAACAAAAAAGCTTCTTAAATGTTGATCAAATTAATTATAAGTAATTCCTTATGACACATTTTTCAGGGGTTTCTCTAAACAAAACTTTGTGTTCCAGTTAGTTTTCCTACAATTCTTCTGGTTTTATATTTGCCAATTATTTCTACGTAAGCAATTCCCTTGTGCGAATTCCTCTTGGCCCCACAGTGTCCCACAGTGTGTAATTAACACGCCCACTCGTTCCCATTGCTGCTCTCCTTTTTTTTCGCTTTTGGCCTCAAAGCTGATTTGCATTTGGCTTTGCTGCCGCTTTTTCATTGTTTTATTTTTTTTTTCTTCTCCTTAATTTATGCATTTTTAAACATGTTTTGTGCCAGCCGTTGGTCTCTTCCTCTTTTTCGCTGATTTTGTCACATTATTTTCGAGTTTTTGTTGTGGGAAAATATGTATCTATCGATCCTATCTATCCATTTTTTACACAAGCATTAGTTTCTGCTGAGATTAAAATAACACAAAAGTTTTGGCAAAAATTGATGGCACTTAAATGGTTGGGGGAGATAACAGAGCAAGTTTATTTTGAATTTGCCATTTATTGATTTACTGATAAATTATCGAGGCGCCTCCTCGATGAGCTCATGGGCGATGGTACCGAATGTCTAGCCAGTTTTGATTGGAATTTATGTGAGAAACCTAAAATGGAGAGAAACAGGAAAATCTCATGCTGTCTTTTCTAGCTTATTAATGATTTAAAATTTAAATATTTCTATGAAGAAAATGTAACCCAAGCTTCCTCATGTATACTGCAGCTAAAAAATCATAATCTAAAATCTTTGGGCTCAACTTTGAACCGCTGAAAAGGCCAAATTGAATGCGGTAATAATATTGCGTCAGCTGTGCAAGTTGGAGCTGACTCAGACCCATATCACACCCAAAGGAGTGATTAATCAAGCCGGGCTTTTGGTGGGTAGAAATAGAAAAACATTTGCCGAACAAAATGTTTGCCCAAAACATATGCTAATCCAGATTTTCTTCACAAACCCGAGGAACCCACTCGCATTCAAAAGATGTTTTAATTAAATATTCAAATCGTTTGTGAGTCGTCAGTAACTGTGTTGCGACGAGAAATGCAGTTGCCAAATTGCTTTCAGACTGAACCGATTACCACATTTTTCTGTTGCCACAAAAGGCAACAACAATTTAGTTGTTTAAATGCCGAAAAAAATTGTAAAGAAAAACCAGAAAGAAAAACTTCCAATACACAAATGTTCGAACTTCGAACTGAAAGACTATAAATGCAGTTTACAAATTAAATGCAAAAATGTATTCATTTAAAGTTAAATAAATATGGAATATGGCAAGTATGAATTAACATTAAATATGCATTCAAATTGTATGTCAAATATAGGGAAATTGTCAAAGAGAAATTGAAATAAATAAGCGTTAAGCCAAGCAGGCATCCGAAGTAATTAATGTCAGCGATAAATGTCAAAAAGGATAAATCCCCGATGGGGAATTCAATTTCAAAAAGAGCTGCGGGGGCCATGAAGAGGCGACTTTTAATGCTGCCACTGGGGCGGATGAGTAATATTTTGAAGAAACACATTTTAAATCAAAGCAAATATTAAAGTGAGCATCCTATCTAAAATAAACAAAAGCCGGAATAACAAATGAGACCGATGACCATTTTAAATAAAATCATTTGAGTTTCATTTTATTTAATTTACGTCGAGTGTAAGTAAAACGCACTTTGCTAAATAAAATATTCAAATATTTGCACTGCCTCTGCAAATAAGAAAATTCCCTTAGGTCAAAGGCTGGATAAAACAATGAAAATTCACTTGGAGCATATATACATATACATATATAAAAAACAAAATATTTTCCTCAGAAAAATTACATCAAAACAAACCCAACGGCAACGGACGAGAAATGAAAAATGAAATACCTATAAAATAAAATCTACAAGTATGAAAATGAATGCGTAGGTTTGAGCCATCGGAATGTGGATTATGATGCCTTGTTTTTTTAAGAATATACCAAATGACGACATTGTTGAATTTTCTGTTGAGTTATAATGCTTACAAGAACATGCATTGTCATTAATTAACCAAGTAATTACTTAATTTCTATTTATATATCTAAAAGTTCTTGTTTTTAAATTCAATGCTTAAATTTGCTTGAATTTTTCTGTAAAACATGCCTTTATTATAGTTTTTCTATCACAAATTTTATCAACTGTTTTGGCTCCCTGAAGTCACTTTGTTGGAAAAAAATTTGAGGCAATGACTAAACTGTGTTTAAAGTTTGATTACTACCAAAATACAGTATATAAAAGTGAACGTGTATATAATGAGTTTCAAGTAGAGTTGTGCCCGGAGATGATTCCTTCACAATTTTAAGCTTGCTTCCTTTGCGCCTTTCGCTCAATCATTAAGCAGCTGTTGCTCATCATCAGATGTTGGAGCTGGCGCTGCTGCTGCCGTTGTTGCATTCAATCATCAATCAAAATTGTGTGTGCTGTGTGTGCGTGCTGCTGGCAAAAGGGAGACAAAAACAGGCAGGAGGAAAAATGCGGTAACTGAAGGCTTTAATGATGCCAAAATGAGCAGCAAAAATGTGGCCAGGCCAGGCCAGGCAGGCAGCTCTCGTTCGTTCTCCCTGGCTCTGACTCCTTGGTTGCTATTGCAAGTGTGCGCTGCAGGAGCCGCAAAACTGCAGCAGTAAAATTGCATTGCCACAGGCAAATGAGGAAATGCTCCTGCTGCTCTTCGGTTTTGCTTCGCTTTTTTTTTTTGTAGCCACCCTTTTTGGCCCCCCATTACCCCCCCTGTGGCTGCACTTTGACTAATCCATCAACAAATGAGGCTGCCGGGTATATAGCACGCATATATAGCGAGTTGGACCGGGACCGTAGCTGGTACGTTGCAATAAAACCGTTCTCCCAGTTTGGGCCTGACCCAAACCATTTGGTCAGTTACCATTTGGATCTCCACAACCCCCCGCCCGCAGTCCACTTCACAGTGTCTCCTCTTATTGCTCACTTTTTCTGCTGGATTTTGAAGTGGTTTCTTTCGCATCTTGGCCCAAACAGCAGGAGCGAATTCTTTTTTATTTATATAACATATTAAATACAGATGCGGTGAAAATTATAGCTCTGGTATTTATAAATATAAAGGGAAATTTGAGGTTCTAGGATTTTGTTAATCCTTTTTGTACGAAAAAAAGCAAGTTTGCTTCCTTCGATATAATAAAACTTCAATATAAAATATTTAAATCTATTAGGATTTTATTTATATGGCATTTTACCGTTGTATACTCTGATCTTTATTTTTCTTTGGATTCTATACTCCCATATAAATATTTAAATTAATTTATTTCATATTTATAAGAGCCAAAAATTATCTTCAGCTATAAATGCTAATGTATTAGCTGCAGCTGTATTTTCCGTTTTGTTGTAATATATTTTATTTTTTGCCCAGGACTTTGTTGGCTAGATGCTTGGCTTAAAAGTGGCTGCTGATGGTCGCGTCCGCTATCTATATACGCCGGCCACGCCCCACTTGCCTTGTCCTAGCCCTTTTCCTCGCTGGGCGCATTGATGTGCAAAGTTTTTATGACGCATTCGTGATTTCTCTTTTTCCGCTGCTTTTTTCCAGCACTTTTTTATCTTTACATTTTTTCCAGTTCAATTGTGTACTTTTTTTCCAGCTCTTTCTTATTTTTAACGCTGCAGTGCGTCCATTTTAAGGCCTTTTGTCCTTGACTCAAGTGCTGGGAAAACTGAGAACCCTCAACTGAAATGCGGTTTTTTCAGATTTCACAGAAAAGCACAATTTCGGATGTCTGCTTGTAATGATGGGAGAGAAGACTTTAAAAGAGATTTATAGAAGAAATCAATGGCTAACTTTTTTTAAAAGAATTTATAAAGAAAGAGGGAGAGATATTTTGTAGGCAATGAAAAAGATTAATTTCATAACTATAAAACACTTGACATAAAAGATTTAATTTTAATTTTATCAAATGAAAATATTGAACATTTTGATGGATTTTTAAAACAATCTTTAAATGTAAATCAAATGTTTTAAGTTAGAAAAATAGTATAAAATAAAAAGATACAAAAAATTGTATCTTGGAGATGCGGGGTATCGATCCCCGTACCTCTCACATGCTAAGCGAGCGCTCTACCATCTGAGCTACATCCCCTTGTGGGAGCTCGCAAGGTAAAGCAAAAGCCAAGCAGCCAGCGAATCGAAAACTATATCAAGTGCGACAGAGATATATAAATAATTGTTGCGGCGACAACTGGTTGTTTTCTTTTGATTTCATTTTCGTAGCTGTGTTTGTTGTTGTGGTTCGGTTGCTTATCTATAAATAAATAGGAAATGCGCTCGCTCGCTCAGTCAGCTGATGGAGCATTAGACAAGCGACCGTTTCTGAACTTGACACTTTTTTTTGTGTAACAATGCTCCCAATCTCTTTCCTTCTCTTTTTTTTACTTCTCTCTCCCCTCTTTAATCACCCTTATCTCGATTTAATCCCTCCTCACTTGCTTAGCTGGCACTGATTAGTTATGTTGGGAAGTCTCTTCTTACATTTATGATTAGCTAATTAATTGCCCAAAAAAGAAAAGCAAATTTATTGCGTCATTTGGAAAGTGCTCAATTACAGGCTAATTAGTTGGGAAAGCGCAAGAGCTGGAAAAATATGCGATATACAGATGGCTTTGAAGATGAGTTAGTAAGAGAAGGAAGAGTAGTGCCTACATAATAATATTTATTTGAGGGAATTTAGGTCACAACTTGTGTTTAGTCTCAGTTTCGCTGAACGTGTTCAACGTGTTTTTGTAGCGTTCCGTCTCTCTTTCTCTCTCTCTCCTCACACAAACTAGCTGCAGCTGTTGTGTGAGTTAACTATTTGCAGCAGCTGTTGGCCATTTACTTTCAATATTGGCATGAAACTTTTTAAGTCTTTCCAGCTTTCGTTCTTTATGTTATATATTATATGGGTCACTGTGACGTCATTATCGAGTGATAATCAAGACGTCCGAAGCACACAAGATGGCAAATAAGAAGCAGCAACCGAACAGCAGGCGGCCAGTTAATTTAATGTCCCGAAGGCAAATTGGCCTTATGTGGTTTTTGATGAAAACATTTGCTTGATTAATGCAACAACATTCTGTGCCGTAGACAACAACAGATGTGCGGCCGACTTTAGGGAATTTCAGGGAATCGAATATTGGGAGATTTATCTGCTGTAATTTCATACATAAATATTGATCTTTTGGTTACCTAAACAACACTTGTAAAAATGTGTTGAACAAATAAAACCTAATGCTAACTTTAAGAAATGGGTTGAATGGTATTACTACAAAGATAATAGATTTTTTCTAAGTTAAATATATATAAATAAATATTTATTATTTTAAGCAAAAATATATTTATAAAATATATATATTTATTTATGTTGTCCCAGTTTATTTTGTTATCTGTTGTTCATCTATGCCCCCTCTGGCTACCACCCATTACACGTGCAACCTACCAAAAAAAAAACCCCCACACACACCCACGAAAGCCATGATTAATCGCATTTACTAATCAATACAAATGTCACTCAAGCCATTTGACATTTGAGATTTGTGGTCTATCGCTCCTGTGTTCCCATTTCCCTCCTGCATGTGTCTCATATTACGCATACGCACGGTAGTCCCACCGAAAAATCTAGCGCGGCCCACAAGCCTTTGTCAATTAACGAGAGCGTAAATTTTCCGACTTTTGGACATGTCATGCAGGTGGTGCACACCGCAAAATGCCAAATGCAATATGCAAAAGTAAATAGAAAATATTTCCCACATGATAAACAAAAGAAAAATACAAAAAAAAAGGTTTTCATACAAAATTCCTACTCAGTCGTTCACACCAGCATTTTTCTTATTTTGTTTTCCGCATATCAGCGATATTTCAACTGGGAATGCTAATTGACATCGCGTGCCAGAATAAATGTCATCAGCCGCAATGGGAAATGGGAAAAAATATGTACATATTTTTAGATTAACAAATAAGTGTAATAAGGTCAGTTAGGGGTTAATGGTGAGAGTGGGATGGCAGAATAATGGGTCAGTTTACAGGAAAAGCGTTTCCACAAAAGGCGATGCAAAGGGAGAGGCAGGAAATGTTTGGAAAGCGTGAAAGTTTTTCAAATAAATTAAAATTATTAAATTATTCAAAGGTGTGGTCACGTACGTGAAGAAATTGTCGAATTTTATTATTTATTCAATATTTGTAACAAGGAAAATAAATACAAAAAATAACTCAATTTATTTTCTTAATTTAAATAAATTAAAAATGTAGCTGCATATTAGTTTTACTAAACAAATTTTATTGGCAATTTCAATAAAGTTTTTCCTTTGGGGAATGCTAAATTTATTTCTAACAAAAAATTACTCAATTTGAATTGCTTTTTCATTTGATTATGGTAATTTTATTACATTTAATATATATATATGTTCAAAACAAATAAAGCAAAAAAAGTCTAATCAAAAACACATACAGAAAATTCTGCGTGGAATCAGAGTTTGTCCCATGCATATTTAATAGGCAAACATATTTTGTTCTTCCTTGTCTTGCTGGCTTAACTTGATGTCCTGAATATCCTTACCCTATTTTAGTTGATTTTAGCATTACTTGCTCTTTTTTTTGCAAAGCATGGACATCATTATCTCGGACGATTATCATTAAATGGTCATCATTTGTCCATCATGACAGCATTGTGAGCGTGTTAAATTTACAATAAAATCCAAACCCAGGCGTGTCCTTGGTCCTAATGCGTTAAAGCAGGACACTGATAAATTGATGAATTAATTTTAGCTTGCCAGAACAGAAGGAGTTAAGTAGATGAGATATAGAAATGGAGAAAGTTGTTTGTACAACCGGCACGTTGGACGTATATATTTTCTTTCCTTTATAAATATTCGCATTTGCACGCGTGGCTGTCATAAATATGAAAAGTGTTTCATAAATTATTGATGGAAGATGCCAAAGGGATGCGGGGTGTAACGAGTTATGTAATCCTTTCTCTCTTGCTAACCGAAACCTACCTCAAAGCTAGAAGATAAAGGATAAATCGTGGCATAACGTGGCTTATCAACAGCGAACAGCCTTTCAGTCCGCAGGTCCTCAGGGTTTTTTCATCTCTTTTCTCTTCTCTTCTCTTTTTTTTTTTTGTTATCCTTACTAGGATAATGCCTATGCAATCGCCATATAATATATATTCTTATGTGTGCGCCTCACGATAAAGTGGCAACTTCATTCAAATCGTTGTGGCATTGTTTGCGCCTCGAGTATTGAAATTTATTAGAGCGCCGCCCATCAATGATAGGGTTGGATTAGGGGCCCCCCAAGATGCTAAAGGAGCGACGGACGAACAAAGGGAACCTAGGACCTTGAGCTGTCGGTTGCCGGTATGGCAAAGAGCTTTAGATTAGAGCCCAGCCATCTTGGCCTCGTTTTTCCCACCCAGCACTTTCCATGACTTCAGCAATTTTCTGCCATATATTTTGTTACTCACTTGAACCTTTTCCCATTGTTATAACTTTCTCTGACACGTACAAAATCCTATTTTATTTCGGGGCTTTTTTCTAATTTGTCAGGAGCAGTGAAAGTGACTGCTGGGGAAGGGGGGTGAAAAAGGAACAAAAATAAAAGGGGGAAAAGAGCTGCGCGAGAGGAGCTATTAACTTATTAGTACAACGTGGCGTATGAGCAACTTGTTGAGAGGAATAAAGTCATGAGTAGAGAAAGGGGAGGAGGGTGGGGGTAGAGAAACGAGGACGTGGCACAAAAAACAATGACAGCTTGTCATGCTTATAACACACACACACACAACTACACGCGCTCCACCTGAAACGCACGCAGGCACACACAACATGACGCGCAAAAGTCGGCTATACTTTCTTTGTTTGTTCTCTTGATGGAAGCAAAAAAAGGGGGAAAAAGTAAAGCTAAAAGGCAAAGGGAATATTGAATTTGTGCCGGGTTTTCATAGGATATAAAATGTTGATTTTGGCGGGGAGTTTGTGTTTTGTTAAAGGAAATTAAATCATCTAAAATTTCAAAGAAAACTTTAGCGAAAGGAAAACAATATTGAAATAATAGGGTTTGGTACTTTAAACCCAAAAAATTATTGTATTTTACTAAAAATAATTATTTATTTAAGTTAAATAAATGCTATATCTATTTCTTTATATTTAAATAATATCAATATAATTTCACATGTCTTGTGAATTTTAAAAAATGTGTTTACAATTCAAATGTTTTGAATTTTAGCTTTTTCCCTCTAATTTAATCAAACAGTTAACAATAATTTCTTTAGTAATCTAAAGTAAACATATTGTTTTTAAAAGAAACCATTTGAATTTCCCCCCGCTTAAGTACATAATCTATTTGGTGCTCGTTTTGCATAAGCAGAGTTTCCCCTTACGTGCAATTTTTTATCGCACGACGACGCTTTGTCTGCCAGCCTTGGAGTAACTTTACACACACCCAAACAAACACACACATAGGTCTAACTCCCGCATCCTTGAAAGGACTCTTTGTTTTCCTTCTCTCGCATGAGAAATGTGCACGACAACGGAGACGACGACGTTCGCCATTTACATTTATAATATTTTTATGTCACCCACGGCAAGGCCCACCTCTCTCCTCCTTTTACCAAGTCCTTCTCCGTTGCAGCGGATATATCATTAGAGGGTGTTGGCCAACGCCCTTGGGCAGGGCTTAATTTTAACAAATTATTCACAGACGCCACAAGAATTTTTTTCTATTATTTTTCATCTTTTATTACATTTTGTGTGCAGCCCTTTTTTAATGAGCAGGCGGTCGCGATATAAATGCACAAGGGAAATTCATACGATTTTCCACCTGAAGAAGAAGGAGAGAGAGAGAGAAACCGGGTTACCTTGAACTTTTCTTTGGCCAATCTTTTCGGCGAACTTTTCCATGCGTGTTGCCAGAAAAAAATAAGAGCGGAAAATGAAATAAAAGTGAATAAGAGCTGGGGAAAAAGGTAGAAAGCGCCAAATGAATTGGCTTAAAAGCTCAGCCAGGTGTAAAATATAAATAGCCTGGAATGATAACATAAATAAAAAGTCTTGTCTTATTCCAGTACATTTTCCTTGATCGATGCGTTGAGCGGGGACAAAGTCCTGCGGGATTTTGTGGAGTTATAAATATATGTGAGGTGTTGGGTATCGGTTTCAGTCTGTGTTCCTCTTACTAATGTTAATTTTTTACATTATAAACATGTACTTTAATTTACTTTAAAATAAGTAGGAGCCAAAATTATATGATTTCCTGGAAATTAAAACCAGGTTATTATGAATAACCGGGGCAAACTATTTCCACTGTTTTATCCCGGAATTCCACTTCCTTTTTTATTAAACCTTCTCTTCCATGTTGTTGCTGTGCAATAATTAGACAATTAAGCGCATAATTAATTTAAAAGTAACCCGAAGCGCCCGAGGACTCCGGCTCTTTGCAATCCTAAGCCCAGTCGGGGGACTAACGTCCAAATGGACGGCGCAGGACTATCCTTTTCGGCCTTGGCCCCGCGGCCAAAAACCCGAAACATGTAAATGTTTTTTGAGAAGTCGAGAAGCTGTGGGTGGAATGGTAGAGAAAAAGGTAGATGTATATATATATATATAAAGAGAGAGAGAGAAAAGCGCCCAAATTAAACATGCGAAGCACAACAAGAAATCGGTCGAGCATGCAAAATTGCCAAGGGGTGTGAGTGGGGGGGGTTTTGGGTGGAAAATCCATAAGAAATGCTGATGACGGTCTTAAGTATGGAGCGACAACAAAAGAAAAAGGGAATAAATTAGGCTCTGAAGGTTAACTGGACATAAGAGATATCCTGCAGAGTTGAAATTGCATAGGACAAATATATTAAATGGCTTAAATCACTTTACATTGATGTATTAATGAATTAATTAATTAACTAAACTCAATTCTCTTGCTAAATTTAATGCTTTTACTATATTTATCATTGCATCTGTTGTATGTATAGTAACCCATGAACTCCATCTGATATCCCTTTGTTACCCATTAGCAGCGTAATCAACCCAAAATATGGGTTGGCAATGGGCGGTGGCGGCGGCTACTGTGTTGCCTCGGTGCTTTGTCCTTTGGCTATTTTTGGCCATCACCGCAGAGCAGGGCCGGGAGCCGCATCGCATCGCTCTCCATTGTTTGCGGACAAATCCGTATCCGCATCCGCATCTGAAAAAAACTTAAACGTAACGTAACGAAATGAAATGATTTTGCCTGGGCGCCCACACGCGCTCTCTTCCCGTCCAGAATTTTTGGCTGCTGTGAAGGCTTTCAAGGGCACATCATCGTCATCGTCGTTGTTGTCATCATCATTATTTTTGTAACCACCCACCCGCCGAGGGTGGCAACGAAAGTTTTTTGTTTTCTGGTTATTTGGGTTTCATTTTCTTTCTCTTTTTTTTTTGTTACCATGTGTCAAATGCAAACTTGTTTCTCCTATCTGGCGCCGATTTGGTTCTGTTTTTGCTTTTCTTCTCCTGGCCTGGTCTGGTCCTTTGGTAATTTTCCATTACATAAATCCCTTGCCTGCATATGTTGAGGCGCATTTGCGTCAGCAGTTGGATTTTTCAGAGGGGGTTTGGCACAAGTGTCATAATCAATCTGGGTGAAGGAAAATATATCTCCCCCCCATCGCGAGTACATGAAATTTAAATTTCCATCAGATTTTTGCATAATTGGTTGCGACAACTTTAGGGCTTACTTTTTGGTATTTTGCGACATTGCCGTGACCTCTGAATAAGTACCGGGAAAGTGTGCCCCTAAAGTTTTCCACAAACATAATTAATTTATTCAAAAGGGGCAGCAGGTTCGGTCACTATTGTTCAAAAAATCAACTTAATAAATTGCTGAATAATATAGTGACAGGTTGTTAGCTGAAAGGGAAGCATTTTTTGAAAGGAAAACAAATTACGCGGTCTTGAAAATAAGCCAAGAAGTATTAAAAATTATTTAAAATCTATTTAAATTTATAAAATATCAAAAGAAAAAATTAATAAAATGATTTATTAGCGAATTTCCCTAATCATAAGAATAAATAGATATTATTTTATCTCTGATTATGCTAATTAACTAATCATAACATTTTTCTCTTTTCTTTTCAGGTAAGCCAAATAACACAAAAAAAGGGATCTATATAAAAACTAGATCCGGACATCAGGCTAAGTAGTAATTAAGTACAAAACCTTTTTATGTGCTTCATCAATTAGGTCAGATTCTTTTGATTGTGTCATTTCTCAAACTGCCAAAAAAAATAGAGGCATAAATCTATGTCAAGAATTTCACTTTTCGCAAAACAATTACACAAAAATTATGAAATTATGACAGCCCCAAGCCAAGGCCCCTCACCCGCCCCCCTCGAGACCATCACTCTTTTAGCGTACGCTCATATATATATATATATATATATATATATATATACGTAAATATTTCATTTAATGTCTTTGGCAATTTGGCGCTCTGCTGTTTTGGGGCTGTTGTCATTTTTCATTCCGCCACCACCCCCTTTGTAGGCCCCTAAAAATCCAGCAAGGAGCAGCAGCACTGGCAGGCACTGGCAACAGCAGTTTCTTTGGCATTAAAGTGAAATATGGCCAAGAACTCTCAAAGCCAACAAAGAAAAGCGGCACCGGGCTAACGACATTGACAATGACTCTATTGTTTTGCTTTAGCTTCGGCGACAAATCCTTGAACAATTTTAATGTGTTCACATTTTTCATAGTCTACTTAAGTGCGAACGGAGAGAGAGCGTCTGCCGTCTGTTTTGTTTTTTTTTTTCGGAAATTTTTTATGGCAATCCAAAGTGGGAATTATGTATAGTGGGCGGGATTCGAGGGAAGTATGCAATCAAAATGGATTTTAATTGATTTTAGCTTCATTCGGCTGTAAAAGTCATTGACTGCACTCTAGGACACACATACACATCCTGGTAGATTTCCCACCCTTGGAAAATTCTAAATTGCATAAATTTATTTCCCTCGCTCTCTCTCTCCCTCTCTCGTTCTCTCGCCGGAAAGTGCCACGCCTACCACCTGCCTTAGCCTGCAGGCCATTTGTAAAATTGATTACGCGCATAAATTGAAGCAGACGACGACCAAATGGGAATAGAGAGGAGTATGGGGGGTACAGACACCACGATGGAGAGGGAGATGGAAAAGGGGGGATCGGAAAAGCGGAGATTGGGTTTTTCCCTAGATTTTCCATAAAGGCAAATGCAGTGCAAGTTGCTCCTAAAAGAGAATACTGACTTAGGATATATGATTAGCAACGATTCCAAATCAACTAATATAATTTTTTTGGGATTAATACGATCTGAAAGGATTCCAAAATAAAAAATGCAGGATTTTCTTTAATTTTGTTTTATATTTTTAAGATAAAAACTACCTGTTCTCCTTTAATTATTTCTTTTTAATATTTAATTATTTTATTTCATTTTATTTCATGCTGTTGCGCACCAAACAAAGTAAATTTAAATAAAATATTTATTATTTAAATATTTATTGACTGAAGACAACATTTAAATATTAAAAACTAATTGATTTTCCGGTTTTCTAAGACTTGTTACTAATCAAATAATAAAACTCCATTCATTGAAAGAGAAAAAAATGTTATTGCTATAATATTAAATAATGCTTTTAAATACCCAAAGATTAAATTAATCCAAAAATACCAAGAACATGCAAATATTATATAACAAATCCATATTTTTATTAATTGTTGGCATGAAAATTCCCACAGAGCTGTTAAATTAAGTTTTTTACAGCTATTCCCGATGTATATTTATTTTACCATACATTGCTTTAATATAAAATATTCACATAATCAAATTCAATTAAACCTAATTACTTTAGCTAGTGTGTGTTTGTCAGTTTTCTCCCCAACTCTTTTTCCTGTTTCTATCCACTTTCGGTTCCCCTTTCCCCCAGAGAAATCCGCCCCAAAAGTTATTAGTCAATTAACAACAGCGAAAATGTTGCAATTAATGTTGCGTATTCCGCAACAAAACAGAAATTCAGAGATGCGGAGAGAGTTAAAGAGAAGGGCTAAAGGGGGCTGGAGGTGCGGTACGGATATAGACATTAGAATTCCCTGCTGCTATTGGCATACATTGCCACAATTATAACAGTGTGAAATGGTTGAAACATGCGAATTAGTTGCTGTCGGTGGCATCAGGGGAAAACTTGGCCCAAAACATGAGTCATATGTGTGTGCAGAACAGGCGACAAAAATGCAGAGAAGGATTTGGAGATTATAAACAATATTTCAAGTAATAATTTAAATATAAAATATAAATAAATTATACTCGAAGCAGCTTAGGACATTTTAATTAAAGAAAAATCGTAGTACAGAAGGAGAACTGTAGACCTGCGAGCTGGAAATCCTTCGGATTTTAAGCTTTAAACAGAAATAAATATAAAAAATATGTATTTTTAAATGAAGAAAGAATTTCTTTAACAAATACTAAATTCATTTATTTCTCAATTAAAACAAATTATTCCCAAACCTTAGTGACCTTTACCACCCGCATGATTTTGCTTTTCTGTTAGCCTCTCTTCTATATTCTCTGCCGATGGTGACCCGACCAAAATAATGGACACCGGACTGAGAAATGCCGACATCAGCACAACAATTGGCTGGCTCAGCCCAAACGCTATAAGCAAACAAAGAGCTCTTCCATGCTGGCTGGACAGAGATAGATAAATGTACATACCAAGTGAGTGACAGGGACAATCAAAGCGGTGTCAGGACAACGGCAGGAATTAGTAATTTACACGCAGGCCAAATGCGAACTGCAAAATGCGACCCACCCAACCAACCTCCACCCAACAGCTGACACATGGCATATATAATGAGGCTATAATTATGGCAAAAGTGCAATTAGTAATTGAGGATTTGAATGGTTGAAATGTGAGCTAGCAAACGGTTTTTGTTTTTAACAAGATTTTAAAGGTTTATAATGCGGGGAAAAAATAATATAATTCCTGACAAAACACCGTCTTAAAAATACAGTAAATTCGCTAAAAATACCTGAGGAGAGTGAGGCCCAGAATGCCAGCTGAGGGTTCAATGAACGACAGAATCTGGAAGGAGAAGAAAAAGGCAGTCAGACGACGACGGCAGCAGCAGGAAGTTAAAGGCCCAAAGGCACAAATGCTCACTTGGATGGATCAGCTTTTCTGGGCGGAGGATGAAGCTGGGAGATGGAGATGGAGACGAAGTCGAAGGAGGAGTGGCTGGGCTGAGCCAAGAATGAGAATGTTTTTTTTGATGATGAGTGCACAAGGTGATGAGTTATTCAAAAAGCATGTGCAAAGTGTCAGAAGAAATCAAAAATGAAATTATGCAAGCTTGGATATAACGATACGAAGAGATACTGACAGGCTGCTTCTACTGGCTCACAACGCCTCCAAAAATCATATATATATATATATATTTATTTATATATAAAAGAATGCACCTAAAGGGAAGCGGAATGAAATAATAATGTAAAGTTAAGGCAGATGTGACCCGCAGGCGAGGTCCGAGACCCAAAAAGTCATTGAAAAGTTATTTTTTTCGGGTTAAGCTGCTTAAGAAATTTAAAAGGAATGTTCAGTGAAATAATATAAAATAAAATGTGCTCGAATTTGGAATACCTACTTTACAAAAATATTAAATAGATAAGAAAATAACTCTTTTATTATAATTATTTCAAAAAGTTAAACTTTCATTCTCTAAATTTCATATCAACAAGCAACAAAAAAATATATATTCCCCGTAGAAATATACCCTAACTAGAAAATCATTTTCCGGCAGGGACACATCTTCAAACTGGCCAAGAGTCAATCGAAAGGATATTTGAATTTGTTTGCGGCAGAGCACATCACCCAAAAAAAGAAAAGCGGAAAAGGAAGATGGCGAAAATAAAATAAGAATTCGACGATGAAACTTTTGTGAGCATCGAAATGGCAATTTCAAGTTTTTCCACCCTTTGGCGCTTCCGATGCCTTTTGGGTTTTTCCCCTGCTAAGCAGTTCCGTAACCCCAACTGATGCGATTCCAATTCCAAGCACTTGAACACGAACACGCAGCACCTGGAGATAGGTTTCTTTCATTCTATTCCGTTGGCTCCGATCAATCAGATATATTTTTTTTTGGGTAGGGGGAAACTATAACAAATTTTCAAGTAGAGTGGAGAGGCCGTGGCAAATTGAAGGACGGTCAGAGCGAGCGAGCGAGCCAGTTCTTGGGTCAAAGATGATGATAAATTATTGAACTCTTGATGCGTTTAGGTCTCGTTTCAGTGCAATGTCTTGGGTAATTATCATTTAGTTCTGGCACTTTTTGTTTCGCCTCGAATATACAGAATATATATACTATATAGCCTTTCTTTTCCTTTTACGCTGGCTCAGAAGACACGCACATGATAAATGATTTCCCATTAACTGGCATTGAAACGTAGCAGCGAGAAGCAACATCAAAAATTGCAGCAGGAAAACTGGTGGCGGTATGGAGGGAAAATTCGTTTTGGGGTGGGGCCAAATCAAAAGGGATGGCCAGCGGGGACACACACATTCTTGGGCTATGATGCCCAGCTCCTCCTCTATGGATGGACGTGCCTGCATTTTGTCATCCATCATCATCATGCGATCTCTGTCTAGCCTAGCTCTAGCCTCTCTGTCTGCCGCCTTTTATCATTCCGCAGCATCCGACTTATTTGTCCATGTTTTTGTGGTCTTATCTGTTTGCTTTCTATAGCTCCAGTCGTAAACAATTTTTGATTTTAACCCAATTCAACGCAAACAAAGTGAATTCTTGATTTTCAGATCATTCTCTCGCGACAGAGAGAAAGAGGACTTTGATAGATGACCATGAAATATTAATGGGTGCGACTTTATCTCGATGTGTGGATGCTTTCGTTTCTTGGGTCAATTATCAAATTATTCCAGGAAAATATTTAGTTGGGAAAAGAATTTAAGGATTTACAAAAGATTTCTTATTTATTCATTTCTATTTTCCTGAAATAATTTAAAAAGCTATCATAAAAGAAAGGATTATTTTGTAATTAATCCTTTAAAATGTTTGTTTATTATATAATAAATTCTGATTAGTTTTTTAATTTTTGTTTTACAAAAATTTACTTTTATTTTTTATTTGTTCTTTTGATAATAAACAAAAAGTACAATGAGAAATTTTGTTTCCTTTGGAATCAGTAAATGTGACATTATTTTTAAATAATTATCCCAAAGAAAAACAATTGAATAATTTGTGGTTTTCCTTCAATGTTTATTTGTTTTGTGCATTAAAATCAATTAATTTCAAAGCATTTGTTTGGATTTAAATTTCCCTTTTCCGGGCATGGTTTTATTGCTCTTTCACATATCAAAATTTCGCTTTAGCATAACAACGTTACGCGTCAATATTCCTTTTTTCAGTCCAGAGTCTGCCATTTGTCTGCCTATTTTTTCAGTTGTCTCGTTGTTTTGTTTTGCATTTTAGCATAATCGTTTCGTTGCTCATTATCATTAACACTTCTGTTCCAACTGACATTGTGCCTAGACGACGACGACGACTATATTCGTTTATTTCCACAGACTCAGACATGCAAATAGCTTTCTGCCCTGCGTGAAAAAGCGCCCCGATGTATGCTACACTCGAATGGGATGCTGACTCATCCAATCAGAGAACACACACACGCATACACAGACAGAGCACAAACCAATTCAATCTGCAGCAAATTTGCCATAATTTTGAACGCTTAACTGTCGTCGGCCAACTAGCAGGGCCAAAAGATTTACGGCCCTCAACTTATCACATAGCACAAGCAGATTCCCCAAAAAATAAATGGGGAGAGAAAAGGGAATTTTTCTTGGTAACCGTAGAGGCTGCTGCGCAGTTTTCGGGACACCAAAATAAACCAAAGACCATAACAAAATATATATACATATATGTATCTACAAATATATATTTTCTCTGCACAGACAAGGCAGGGCTAAAGGCCTGGAAAAGTGAGGAAAATATTAGCACGCAAAGAAACAAAGTATATGTTTGTCTTTATTTGAATACTTAAAAAATATTATATAAATAGCAATACGTGTATATAGTTAATATTTAATCCTAAGATCATTTTTTCCAGCATCATTTTCTATTACATTTCCTTGGGATCGATAATTGTTTTATGTTTTTGTTACAATAAACATAAACTTATTATTTGATAAGGCATTTCATCATATTTACTAATCAATTTAATGCAATACATTTAATCTATATTTGATGTTCAAATTTCTGAAATATTTTTCCCTCTGCATGAAAGGGAAGGAGACCTTTTGGGGCAGACAGACGACAAGGACTTGGGCCCCAGACAAAACAGGACGCTGACTAACACACAGCCATGGCCAATGGCATCATAAAAGTTCTCCATAAGCTGGCCCGACGCCTCAGTGTCGTCGGTGTTCGACTGCCACTGCGGCTGCTCCTTAATTTTCTTCTTAGCCGAAAATGAACCAAAAACTGAACGAAAACCGAGCACAGGACCAGACCCCAAAAACTCAAACTCGCCACGTCTGTTGTTTGACCTTTTTTCTGTTTTGTTTTGCGCACAGTTTGTATTTGCTAATTTTGTGTCTATGTCTCCATGCCTTGTTGTTTATCAATTGCGAGACAATAGAAATTTGCCTACTTCTAGGCGCCATTTTGTAGGCCTGAATGGGGAAAAGCGATTTGAAGCGGAGAGAAAAAGGGGTTTGTGCGCTGCAAAACAAAAGGAAAATAATGCTGGCATTGTCATTTGGCCAAGGCAAAAAGTTGAACGAACTTTTAAACTCCATCGAATGTTTGTTTGCTTCTCAGTCTGTCTGATTTTGACTGGGCTTTGTCTGCCGAAGAGAGGGAAAATATAAAGCGACATTCTCATTCTGGGGAATGTGGAGAATCAGCTCTGTGTTTATAATGCTTGACACATAAGCGGTGAATGAGAACTTGAAGATGCAGAAGGTGTCCAGGAAAAAATGTAATTACATTTGGAACAGAAAAAAATAAGAGAGATTTAAGAATTTTTACTAATACATGAAATTTAGGAGAAAGTCGTAGTTTGTTTAGTTTTTATATCAATAATTTCTTTGTTTCAATACATATTTTAAACTGCAAATTATCAGGGATTTTTAGGGGTTAATTAACTCTAAATGGTAAACTTTACACAATTTTGATACCTTGAAAATTCTTTTAAATATTTTAAGACTCGTTTTTAAGTGCTTTAAAAATTATGTAAATTTCTGAAAACCTTAAATTTTTACAGTTTTAATATTCTCCTAATGCATATATATAGTATATCTAATTAAACATTTTTTTTGTATATTTCCAGGGCCGTCACAGATCCTCGGGATGGACGACGCGTGGCCTTGAAGAAGCTGCCAAATGTGTTCCAATCGTTGGTCTCATCGAAACGCGTTTTTCGCGAACTGAAAATGCTTTGCTTTTTCAAGCACGAGAACGTAAGTGGAAAATTCTTAACCTCCCCTCCCCCCCTGAACTATCTTTACATTGTCACTGGTGGCATAAAAAAAATTTAATTAAAATATTTACATATACACAGGCACTTTGATTATTGTCACAGCGGGAAGCAGCCACTGTCTGTGTATTTATCCTTTATTTCTTTTTACGTAAAATATTACGTATACGCCGCGACAGCCAAACTGCTCGCTTGCCTTTGGCTTATTCTCCACCATTTTGTTGCACTGAATTTATTAACAATTATATTTTCCACTTTAGCCCCAGCGCTGTTTTTCATAATATTTACAACTCAAACAGGCGAGGGAAAATATAATATCCTTTTTTCGCAGAAACATTTTTCACATTTCCCTTCTCTCCATTTTTTGTACTTTTTTTTTTTGTTGTTGTCCATTGTTGGCTGCTCAAGTGGAATTATTGTTCGCTGGTATGATTGTCATTAATTAAATGTTTGATATGGCACGTTAATTTATTGAATTTAAAAAGTTGTTCTTAAAGGGCAAAGCCTCATTGCATTTCGGTTTGTTTGCAAGGGTTTTCTGTGATGGTAATTAATCTGAAGATTCTTATAAAGGAGTGATTAAATGTGCAACGATACAATTTAATGAAAGATTAACTTCGGTCCCTATAAGCAAAATATATTAAATATCCCAAGCACCACTTCCTTGCTCAATTTATTGTTTCCCTAAATATATATACCTCCCTGAAATATCGATGTGGCCCACGCTCTGTCACCATGTTCTACTAACTTTAGCAATTTTATGGCAAATAAAGAAAAATGTTGCTACTAAACCGTAAAAACCCGTGAATTGTTCAACATTTTGTGGCAGTTTTAAACAGCCTAAGGCTACAGTAAAAATGCATGAGTTGCATGTTGTAATTTTTGGCTGAAAAATATATTAGCATACAGGCAAAAAAAAGAGCACACAATCTACCAGCGAATGTTTTATAGAAACAATATATATAAAAATAAATAAATATTCTCTATATGAATGGTTGGCATTTATAATTTATGTACGTATTCATTGCTATAGCAACTGCTGCATGTGCTGAGAGCCTTTTTAAAAGATTCGAGGTACGCTTTGTTTATATTTTTTTAGAACCTTTTGTTATGTTTTCCATATTTGGCGCATTTGACATTTTGCATTATTTCCCCCCCAGCTAAAAAAGCCAAGGAAGAGGTGGTTTTTATGGTCTGGTTTTTATGTTGCCAAACTGTCACATACAATTCGTTGCAGTCTTAAATGTCACGGTCTCTCCTCTCTCTCTCATATATATCATATATCTACATATATGTATATATAAATTTTTTTAGCATTTCCCAATCATTTTCATATTGGTTCAACTTCATTAGACACCCAATAGGCCGTAGGCTGTCTGGGAATCGAATGCTTAAGGTGATGGCCAATACACACACACACACAATATGTATCTTTACCATCTCGGTTTATCCATCATCATCATTTCCATCAGCCTACATGATTTCCTCGTATTTTTCTCACTTGGCTGCGTGTGAATTTCGTAATGCAATAATAATAATAATAATAATGAAGAAGAAGTCTGAGAGAAGTGGGCCTTATAGAGCAGACAGCCAAAGTCTCCTCTTCTCCCCTCCTCCTTAGCTGCAAATCGCTATTCCATATGTCGGCGGCAACAACAACAACGACCACAATTGCTGTAACACCTTGCCCAATATGCAAATTTTCTATTAATATGCATAAATTGTTAAAGGTGGGTGTTATGTATGGGTGGTAAGGGGAGGGTGGGGAAATAAAAGAAGCACAGCGAAGGCGCGACTTTGTTGTCAACGCTTCCAGCGCTGTACAGGGAAAGAAATATAAGGCTAATATGTTTTAGTTGGATTTTTATATTAGGTTTATTTTGATCAAATTTACTATGAAAATCTATTTAAACAGTTGCGTGTTCTGATAATTAATTATGATTCAATATATTATATTTAATAAATGCAGTTTTGGGTTAGTTAAGAACTCCTTTTAATTAGATTCCAATATTAAAGGGTATACATGCATCGACTCTTCAAAGTGGGCTTCTTTTTGCAACCTTTCCCCAAAAGTGCCCCTTTTCTGTTGTTCCAAAATATAACTAACCATATTTATCATTAAAAAACTATTACAAATTATGACATATCTCTCTAAAATTTTCCTCTGTGCTCGTTTTTTGCATCTGTCTATGTTTCCTGTTTCATTTCCTACATGACAGACATCATTCAGAGAATGGCAAACAAGTGCAATCAACTCGGAACGTTTAGATAGAAGGAGACCAGGGGCGTCGAAATGGGATGTAAGAGGGGAAGGGGTGGTAATGCCAGCCCCCAGACAAGTTGCTAACTGAGAGGGGTGAAGAGGTGGGGCTAAGTTTACTGGGCTCGGCACGTGGCTGCCTTGCATTTTATTGCAAATTGGGCGCTCTGTACAGTAGTTTTCATATTGGCCCAAAACGAACGAACGACTCAACTATTTATAACTCAATCAATGGGGGTTCCTCCATTTCGAAAAGTTGTAAGTTATCGGGAAGCGAAGGGCAAAGGTGGAGAGGAAATCATTTTCAAATTGATTTTTTGGCCATGAGGTCAACATTGACTGAATATTTGACTGATAAATTGAGGCAAATTAAAGTTGAAGCAATTTAAAAAATGATGCTTGAAGAAAATATTTTATTTCTTGAAATTATTCTATATAAATAAATATCAAAATGCAAGCTTGTTATATAATTTATCTATTTTACTGGCCTTTTATTTAATTTAAATGAATCTCATCAATTTTAGGAAATAGTTTCCTTTAAATTCCAGCCATTACCTTGACCCTTTTTCCATCGATCAAACCGTTGAGAGCCAAACCCTTCTCCGATTTGAAATAACTCCTTCTCATGGTTTATGCATTTTGCAGTTTAACAAATCGCTGCAAAATGTTTGCTCTCCATTATCCATTGGTATTATTGTTGCTATTGCAAAGGCACAACAAAAAAAAAAGAAAACCAAATTTCAATAAAAACCGATTTTCTGTTGATTTTCTGTTGTTGTTGCTGTATTTTATTTCTTATTGCAACGCGTACGTGGCGCACATTTCAAAAGCATTTCTCACATGCAACACGGGGCGAGGCAGGAGTTTTTTGTATATATTTTTTATTTATTTTCTTTTTAGCCTCGAAGCTGGCTGTCCCCTCTGCTCATCAGAGAAGCTCTCCTCTATCTTGAATTTGGCTCCCTTTTCCCGCCCGAAAATGATTGAGTTTGACGCGCTGGCAGCATCAATTGCATGCAAATTTTGTTATTATTCGCATTGCTTTTTCACTCTTACGGCTCTTTGCAATTGAAATGTCAATTTCATTTGGATTTTTGTGAGCGATATATGTATGTATGTCAATGGCTTAGAGTGATATATGCTGATTTTAGGAGGAAAATTGCATAGCTCTGAGGCACAAAAGGTTATCTTTTAGGAGGTGTAAGTGAAAGAAAATGAAGATATATTCATAGGACAGAATTAGGAGATCTAAGATTTTAAATATTAATTTTATATTAAGCAAAACACCTTAAATAATTGATTTTAAAAGGTTTTATAGTTAAGTTTTAACTGAAAAGTATTTACAACTAAATATTTTTCTTGCTTTCATACCATTTGTAAAAATTATAGCCTAGCATTTTGTCATTAGCATCTTGTTCTTTATTTAAAGATACCTATCACACAGGAAATAAACCATAAAATAAAACCACAACAAAACACAACTAAAATCACTTGTAAAGTTTCTCTGTAAATTGTAACTAACAGCGAGTAATCAAAGGGAATTTATTTTGTTGCTCCTCCCAAGGTTTATACTTGTGCTTCTTTTTTTTTTCATTTTATTTGTCTCCAAGTTGTAATAGTCAATTTCGGTGGAGTTCCCTCCCTACCCCTCTTCTCATTTAATTAGCCAACAAATATGTGTTGACAGCTGCTGCTGCTGCTGCTACTGCTGCTCGACAATCTTTTAGCTAGAAATTTGTCCCTCAGCTTGGAATGAAAATACTTGTGAAGTCGAAGCGGTGACACTTTTGCTTTTTGTTTTCCCAAGGCAAGGGGGAAAATTCCCTGGAAGCTTAGAACTGGGGGAAACCTGTAGAAGAGGAGGAAGTTGTCCACAAGCTGCTCCCCCGCCCACTGGGTTGAAAGAGGGGGGCCTTAGGTGGGTTAAACAACAACAACAACTGTGGCGTCTCTGTGCCACAGCTGCTGGTTCCAAGCTGAACACAAGTTTCACTTGTTTCCCTGCTTTTGCCTGCCTCTCTGTGCTTAACTAGAAACTGTTTTGCTATAAACACAGAAAGAATCGAGATAAGATTAACAAGATATAATATTAAGTTTAAGCGAAAATAATTTTAAAGTTTATTGGATATTTTTAGAGGCACTTTTGAGGTAATTCAAGTGTTTAAAATATGTATAAACAAGTATTTTGTTTGCTTAAAAATATAAATAATATTTTTTTGTGTGCCTATGAAATTTGTGAGGTTTTCACATACTTTAAATAATTCATTTAATTTTATAATTTCAAATATTGTACATCAATTTTTAATATTTAATTACCCCTATTAAAAATTCAATTGTTATTGACTTAAAAACCTTCTTATTTTCTGTGCAACCCAATTTAGAACTCAACCCAGTTAGCTGCTGTTAATTGCTTTTCTGTCTTTTTTTGTTAATACTAAGTTGGTTAGCTCGGTAACTCCCCTCCCTCCTTTTGGGTTGCCTTAAGCCAACCCCCTTGTCTTTGTACACCACTTCAAGGACACTTGAAGCTGCCTTCGGTTTCTGATTGCAAGCCCAAGCCAAAATGTTAATTAGCTGCAAGCCGCCGTGCTGTTGCACGTGAGACCCAAAAAAAAAAAACAAAATAATAATAATGCAGCCCGGGCCATAACAATAACAACTCCGCCGCGGCAGCAAATTACGCGCCTGCGCTGTTACGTTAAGTGGAGCTGAAGTGCAGTGCAGTGCAGCAGTGCAGCGAGGTGAAGTGCAGTAAATGAAGTTGACCGAAAAAAAAAACTACAAAAAGCCATCAGTAAAATTTTAAATTCGATTTTTTATATACCCTAGAAAAGGTGAGATGGAGAAATTTGATCTTGATGACTATGACTAATCCAATAATAAACAATAATAAAATAAATGATTCCTCTACTTGTAACCTAAAAAATATTAGGAGAATCTTTACTTGAATAACCAATAGAGTATCCAAAGAATCGATATAAATCATCATAAACTCTCTTCCTTTTTTTTTTGTATTTCTTTCAAACCGCAAAACGCAACAAATGCAGTCGCTAAATTACAGCAGCGGCAGTCTCGAAATATTACAGAACTTACAGACAGCCGGAGCCGAGTTGAGCGGACAAAGAAGTAAATATAAAACAAAGGCAGCCCAAGAACGAGCTGAGGCAGAGGGGGAATATCACGTCGCTCCTGTAGAGTAAAAAAAAACTTTGCCACTTAAGACGGCGACGGAGATTCAGACTTGAAGACGGCAAAGGCTTACCAACCAACCAAAAAAAAAGAAAAGAATATAAAAAAACCAGTAACCAACAGCCAAAGTTGTCGGCACTTTTTGTTGTTGCAATGTCCCGCGAAAAGTGCTCAAAATTGTTGAACTGCTTTTGGCTTTGGCAACTGCCGACAGTCGGCAAGAGGGGGTTAAATGTGCAACATTGTGGCTGGCAACATTTTTTTGTTGCCGCAGCGGATTTAGCTGTGCGCTGTTTATTCCCATTTCTTTATTTTTTCACCTTTTTTTTGGTCGCTTTACGCATTTTGCAGCCCCCCAACTGGAGTTGTATAAATATTGTAAATTGATTTTTAATGCACGCAAAGAAAATGTATAAAATAAAATTTATAAAGAAAATGTATCATTTAAAGTTAAAATTTTTTTGATTAAGTTATATTTACAGAACACATTGTAAGGTTAAAATTTAATACAGAATATAATAAATAATAAGGCCTACATATTTTTTTTAATTAATTTACAATTATGGAGGAATTATTATTTATTATATTTTGTATTGTATACAATGTGTCGGATTTCTTGGAGGTTTACTTTAGCTTTCCTGGATTTATTGTTATATTCAAAACCTAATATTTCCCGCCCATGAAAATTAATTAATTAATCTTCAACTTTGAATTTTCTTTCTATGTAAAAACCTAAAAATGAGGAGTTAAGCTGCCTCCCTCCTGTTAGATTTTTTGATGTGATTGCTTGCAGTTCCTTCGTCATCTCTTCACCGCAAGCGAAAATAAATCAGCGCTTGTCTGTCTGGTTCTGCCTCAGTCCCAGCTTTTTCCCCCCTTGTTTTTTGTATATACATAAAGATATATAGATATATATTTTGTATTCTGCTGTCCGTCAGTTTCTTGGACTTTGCGTCCTCCCCCAATGTGGTAGCCCAGACTTTGGCATGCTTTTTGTATCTCTTTTCAGCGGTCGGTAGTATGTAGTACAACATCATCAGGCAAGGCAAGGGGTCAACAATTTCCTTACTGGCTTGTCTTTGTTCCTTTTTTTTGTATGTCTGCCAGGCATTTAATGTCCCGGCAGCGACACTTAACATGCAACTTGATTTTTATTGCAACTCCATAATTTATGGCCGTCAGCCCCACGTAATCCCCTTTCAAATGAGGTGTAAACTGTTGACCCACCGTACTGTCTAGGGATTTCATTTAAAACTCGTCGCAGGTTGAATATGAAAATCAATATATATATATATGTGAATATGAATATTGATTAACCTCGCGTGATTTAATTAATTAATGTGATAATTTTTTGTTTATTTTACAGGTTCTTTCGGCCCTGGACATTCTACAGCCACCGCATTTGGATTTCTTTCAAGAAATGTATCCTTTTACAAAGAGAAAAACTCTAAAAAAAAATTATCTACAAGCTAAGCTAAGCTAATAGGGGAAATAGGAAAATATATTGGTTTTTCGGAAGTTGTTTTCCAACTTTTAACATTTTTACACCTTCATTTTTAACTTAAAGGTTTTTTTTATATAAAGATGAAGGTGCAGAAAAATTATTTTGCATTAGAGAACTTTAGCAAAAATATAGTTTACAGTTTAAGATACTTAAAGCAATTTCAAATTACAATTTATCCAGAAATATTTATATATTTTTTGTATTATTTTATAATATAATTATTCCAAAAAATACCAAAAGCATGTCCCACCCAACCAGCACTTTCCGTCCGTCTTAAAAAATAAGACCTAGAGCTAACAAATTTGGTAGCCACATTCTTTTTTGTTGCTTAGCATGTACCTAGCAACATTTGTCTTTATTTGGATGTTTCGAAACATTCTACTAGCAACATTTTATTCTCCAATGCCTTTAGAACTTTTTAATTGAAGTTTTTTATAAATTGAAACCTAATTAGACAAAATGAATTTCCTAGAATATTGGTTTCTATAGCTTTCCCATTAAAATTGTTATTATTTTATCAAAAAGTTTTAGGAAATTATGTAAAATTTGCATCTTGCTAACCCCTAAAAATAATTCTTCTAACAATCAACTGCAAATATTTCATTAATCCTTTCCGAAAGCCCCACAAAAACCAAAAAACACAAAAAAAATGAATAAATGTGTTTGATTTTGCAAAGTGCCGGCTTCTTCGTCGTCGTAGTGGAAAGTTTTTTGGGGCTAAAAGCAAATGCAACTAATTGAAAAAGTTTTAAGCACAAACAAACAAGCCAAAAAAGGGCCAGAAAGAGGAGGTAGCAGTGAGTTGTGAGCTGCAAAGTTTCTGTTTGTTCTTTTCGCATGTCAAACTATCGAACTGGTTTCCACCTTAACCTCGCCCCTGAATCGATCTATAACAGCTATGTGATAACGGAGCTGCTGCAATCGGATCTGCACAAGATAATCGTGTCGCCGCAGCACCTGTCCGCTGACCACATCAAGGTGTTCCTCTACCAGATCCTGCGCGGCCTCAAGTATCTGCACTCGGCCCGCATCCTGCATCGCGACATCAAGCCCGGCAACCTGCTGGTCAACTCGAATTGTGTGCTGAAGATCTGTGACTTTGGGCTGGCGCGCGTCGAGGAACCGGATCAGGCCAAGCACATGACCCAGGAGGTGGTCACTCAGTACTATCGTGCTCCCGAAATCCTTATGGGCGCACGCCATTACTCCTCGGCGGTGGATGTGTGGTCGGTGGGCTGCATTTTTGGCGAACTGCTTGGGCGTCGGATCCTGTTCCAGGCGCAGAATCCTGTCCAGCAGCTGGAGTTAATTACAGAGCTGCTGGGCACACCCACCATGGAGGATATGCGGCATGCCTGCGAGGGAGCTCGCACCCATATGCTACGTCGCGCCCCCAAGGCGCCCTCCTTCTCGGTGCTCTACACACTCAGCTCACATGCCACGCACGAGGCTGTGCACCTGCTCTGCCAGATGCTTGTCTTTGATCCGGTAAACTATGGCTAATATAATTAATTACTGAATTTTAGAGATTTCCGAATAGGATTTCAAGTTCCAAAAATTCTGTAATTTAATATCTTTGATTTTGAATGAATTTTTAACTAACAACCATTATTTTCTTATCCTTAGGACAAGCGCATTTCCGTAACGGATGCCTTGGCGCATCCGTACTTGGATGAGGGTCGTCTTCGTTACCATTCGTGCATGTGCAAATGCTGCTTCACTACCTCGGCCGGAATGCGGCAATACACAGCTGACTTTGAGCCATCCGCTGGCCAGCCCTTTGATGATCTTTGGGAACGTAAGCTAACCTCTGTGCAGCAGGTCAAGGGTGAGTAAAGAATAGTTATAAAGTATATATATATATATACAGAAATATATATTAATAATAATCTTTAAAAACTTGCAGAGGAGATGCACAAGTTCATAGCCGAACAGCTGCAAACGGGTCGAGTGCCGCTCTGCATTAATCCGCAGAGTGCGGCCTTCAAGAGCTTCGCCAGGTGAGTGTGCTGACGAGGTAGAGCTTCCTTGCAACTAAGCCTCGAAGAATATTCTCTTTTTTTACCCCCGAAAACCCAAAACCCCATTGAATACCCCAAAAAAAAAACTCTGCACGCAGTCCACCTGTCCAAAAACCCCCCTGTATCCTTATGAACTTTTATTGAATTTTACCTACTTTTAGTCAAAATTGTATATCTAATTTTGTTAACCTTTAATTCTTTACTTTTTCGTTGAATATAAAAAATTGATTGATCATGGCTTCCGTGTCCCCCAAATTTCCGCTTTAGTAATGCTCCCCCCTTTCCCACTAAATTGTTGTACCTGTCCACCCCCCGCCACCAAGACCCGATCTCTCTATATACCCTATTTCCAAACTCTTGATTATTATTTATGTAAACTTGATTTTGAAATATTTTAAATCTCTTTTTTATGTTTGTTCTTTTTATTTTTGTTGTTCAACCAAATGGATATTAATCTTGAAATTTCTATTAAATCGAATCGTTATATTTGCGTTGTTAAGCCAATGAGAATGAGAATATCTACTACTACTACCACTACCACTACTACTACCACTACAACTTGCACTGCTGCTCCTGCCGCTGCTCCACACTCCGCCGCCGCTGCTCCAGATCGGGATCCTAGGCGCGCGCTTCTCCTCTCTCTCTCTCGCTAGAACGAATCGATATATAGAAACGATACGCAGAACCAGAAGATACTCACTGACTCTGAAATCTGAATGAGTCACCGAAGCGAATCGAATGAATGAATGATTGTTGAGGAGTCGCGAACCAAAAGATAAAAAGATACAATTACAGATAAACAAAATACAGAAAAGAAAAGAGGCCACCCGGGCGGCAACAGTCTCTCTCTCTCTGCTCCTTCTTAGGTCTGTTGATAAATCAAGCGAAAACCTTACTAAATATTTATTTATTTAGTTTATCATATTTTTTGTTTTATATCCTCTGTTTTTTACCTCTTTATTCTTATACCTTATATGCAAATGTGTATAAAAAAAGCAAAGCAAAAAATGAAAATAATAACTTATTTAGTTTTAACTTTTTCCCTTATGATTAACTTTTCATTTTCGTTTATAATTATAATTTTCATCTCCTTTTTTAAATGGGTAATTTTGCGTAACTCTTTTTTGTGTACATAAATGTTTTCCTATAAAAAAAGAAATACGGACATCTAACCAGAAATATTATAAAATTGTTAACAAATGTCGCAGAAAAGTAATACCAATATTGGCAAGGAAACCACATGTATAAAATGGAAACAGGAAAAACAAAAATTAAATAGAAACCGAGACATTTTCAACTATTTTATAAAGCCGACAAATCGAACCACAAAATTAAACAAGAAAACAAATAATATAGAAAATCATCCATAATATATATCCATCCTCAGCTCCATAATCGAATTTTGTGTTTATGTTTTGTGTTCACAATAAACTCATATATCTATTATATATCCATATATAAATATATATTCGTATATTAATTCGTGTACAGCATACAGATTCCATCAAGTAAATATTAAGCCTCATTTGAACATTTACACACACGCCCACAGACCATTCCCCCCTTCCTCCTTCCATGTTCCAAAAATTGCACCGAAACACCGCCAAAAACAAAGGATTCACAAAATGCCGACAACAATAGACGTTGTAAAACAATTTGAAAGCTTATGAAATATTAAATATTCTTTGTTTTTTGCCTAACAAAAAGTAAAAGCCAAAAGATTTTCATGCTTTAGGGTTCAACTCTCATTGAAAATATCGAAACAATTGTGGAAAATATAGAAATTAAACGGCAAAGCTGACAATTAAATATGAAATGATAAATTTATAGTGTAAATAGAATTCAAATAATGCACAATATCAGGCAATCATTTAGCTTTTGTCATTGTCGTTCTGCATAACCCTCCAAAAACGCCTCGAATTAAGCACTAAACAATAAAGAAAAAATGTCCTCATGCTTGGTTTCATTTAAAAACAAATTTAAAAAAAAAAACTGCACAGAATTAATCAACCAAAACTATATATTTTTGTACAGCTTAAAACAAGTGCAGTTGAGCAGCAGTGACAAAGCCAGATAAAAAATGAAATATGAAAGAAAGAACTGAAGTAGATTTGAACGCTGAACAACTTACCACTTAATGAATTAATTAATTAACAAACTTTTACTTTGTATTTTGAGACCCCCCCCCTTCTCCAAGCCCTAAGAAAACTCTACTCTTTGTAGTCTCCTCTTTTTGTACATTTTTCATTTCATGTTCTTTGGTTTTAATTTTGTTTTTATTTATGGGAGCTATTATATATATATATTTCAGTATTTTGTTTGTGTTTGATCAAAGCTTTAAGTGTGTTTTCTATCGATATTATATAGTATATGTATGGCATGGTCTAAACTAATCTAATCTAGATGTTTTAGTAGATATTACTCTATGTTAAACTCAACATTAAAATGCTTTTTTATCTTTATTCCTACACGACTATCCAGCTCGACTGTGGCACATCCTTCGGAGCTGCCGCCGTCGCCTCATCAGTGGGAATGACGGCAAAATGAGGCGATTGCTGCCTAAAATCGAAACAAAAGCAACAACTCAGCCAAATGATAAACACACTCGCCGAAAGAGGAGAAAGGAGGTGACTCCAGATCCCCATAAAACCCACACAGGATCCCCCCCATATGCAGACCATATGCAGCCCAGGAACAACGATGGAATAATAATTTGCGAGGCGCCAAACGGCCTTTAAGCGGGCCCTTGCTGCCCGCTTAAGGGTTAAAGCATTCCACCACCGAAATTAACTTAAAGAAAACAAAAATATTTAATAGTAACTGTAGACGAAACAAATATGTAACGTAACTCAACTGAAACTAGTCTAAACAAACAAACAAAACTGTAGTTAAAGCAGCAGCAGAGACACAAAACCAGCAAGTTTAAAGTGAAAGCATAATTAATACGCATTACAAGCAAAGCGTAGAATCTATAAACAAAACAAAAAAAGAAAAACACAAATATTTTCGACAACAAAGCGAACATACATTTTGTTGTGCTTTTGACAAGAATTGAAAGAAGAATTTGATCGAAATTTCAAGCTAAAAATTAATACAAAAACCCACAAAATCGCGTTTTATGTTTAAGCTCCTAAGAAAACTCTATGTATATGTAAATTAATTAGCAAACACACACAGACAACATCGTATTCATTATATATATATATAAATATATGCTTAACTATTAAATATATATACCTATATATTTAAAGAATAAAAAATAGTAACACGAACTGCACGCAAATCCACAAAGTTTGTTTGCCAAAAATTTACCTCAAAGCGAGCAACAAACCCGAAGGTGAATATAATTTCTGTTAGCTAACTAAAAAAAAGAAGGAAATCTGAAAATTATGCCACTATATATATTTTCGATTATACACAATACACAACAAACTTTTGAAGCTTCAATTTTGAAACTGGTTTCTAGATACATATATACTCCAAAAAAAGGCCTCTGACTCGACAAGAAGTCAGGTCTAAACTCAATATTAGATGGAAAAGGGAAATTAGTTCAAAGTTTCAACTGTCGACTGAACAAAAAATTACGATATAAATTAATATAAATATATAAACTAAACAATTTCAACTTAACCTTAGTTATGACAATTTTTTCGCTTTGATCATAGTTTGTTAGGATTCTTTTTTAAAGCATATTTTGCATATTAATAAAAAAAAGGAAAAACCAACAAGTGGACGACACACTGCCCCCCAGTGAATGGTTCGGGCGGTTCGCTACCAAGATTGGGACCCCATTCAAAAAGCATCGCCCGAATCAATTCGATTTTAGTTGCTATAACGCATATATACATATATACCTTTTGCTTTTAGTTGATTTACCAATGTAATATAGTTTAATTTTTCGACTTAACTACACACAAAAAACACACACACCTCTGTCTCTCTCTCAATGCTCATCGCTAAGGTGCAGGACAGGATCGGTTATAGAGGATCAAATTGCTACATTATATATATATGTATGTTTAAGACTGAGTTTTCTCATTTGACCTTGATTCAGATGCAGATCGAAGATTGATTGATTGATTAACTAATTTTGAGGAAATGCAATATGTCAGCTTTCGGTTTAACAAGTTTTTACGTAGCTTAAGCCTAAGCACTAAACGAAATTTAAAGCTAAAAATGCAATGTATACCGTTAAAAAAACATATATATATTAATGTGTGGGTGTATTTTGAATGTCTCGTTTCGTCTTTGATGTTTAGAGAAAACAAGAAAACACAGCGCATGAATATATATAATCGGAGGAGATACTAAAGATAAAGCTCCAGAGCAGGAAACTGAAAACATAAACTAAAAAATAAAAACACTAAACTACTTTTCCTCCAACTCTTCGATTCTCCTAACTGTGCTGCTTTCTTATGTATATGTATATGTAGTTATAAATTATAGCATTATATATATTAATCGAGATATATATATATATATACATGTATGGATTAGCTTAAAACATAAACGAAAAACGAAACGACAATGAAAAACAAATATGAATTCAAAACTTTCACGGAGATCTCATAGCAAAAACAAAAAACAAAAACGAAATGAAATGAAAAGAAAAGCAAAGGCAGAAAATCAGTGTGCAAATTGTAGAATTTCTTTTCACCTTTTTTGTTTTATAAACTAACGTTTTTTCTTAACCATAAATAATATAATACAAATTTATCCCTCATTTGACCAGAGAGACACACAGACACACACTCGAATGCAATTTAGGGTTTTATATATCATTTGCATACCACATCTTGAAGCACATATGTCCCCCTACATAGAAGAGATCTGCTACTAATGGTATATGGGTAGCAGATAGAGGGATAGATAGTTTTCGTGTACATAACATTATCTCCACCACCACCACCACCATTATCCCCACCAATAATTAGCCCACATTTCTCTCCTCTCACTCTCTGTCTCTGTGTAGATCAGTAAGTACGATTACGATAAGTAATGGACATGTACATTATACGACACACCCTCGATTTGGGCAGGTCTGGGAACTAAAACATAAAACATAGAGCCTAAAACCTAAAACCTAAAACCTAAAGTAAATCACACACTCGATATATACATTAGGCGATGTATGATTTCATGTTCGAGTTATGAGTTCATAAGTTAAGGATCTGTAACTGTAAACTGCATTATAGTATTTGACTTGTAAACCGATTTATGGATCATTCTTAACTATATATATATATATTAGATACGTATTACGCATTAATTTACGAATAAAAACAAGAAAACTCTGTGTAAACTGTTTGTATAAAAAAAATAAGAACAAAACAAAAAAAGAGAAGAAAACGAATCCAAATTGTTTCATTTATCGCGCATTACTTGAAGTGGATCCAACTCAACAACCCAATGCATTTGCTAATTAGAATTTATAGCTATATGTATGTAACACTGTGAAAAACCAACTATATACGATATATATATATACATATATAATATATATGGGACACACGATATTTACCTGTGGACAATATTTCGAGATTAAAAGCAAAAAAACACCCTACAGATTTCTTCAAGTTTGTATTAGAGGTACAGGTAACCCCACAGCCACACACATATAGTATATATCTAAACCCTTGAATAAAATCCAATAATATATATATATATATATATATATTTGGAAGGCAAAAATATTTAATTGGTAAGAAGAAAGAAAGAAACCAAATTTGAAAAACATTCGAAATTTGAATTTTGAACCATAAAAAATGATTGCGCTCAGGTTATAAAATGTAAAAACTAAATAATAATCATATATACTATGATATATATAACTCTAATCTGCTAAAGTATAAATAAAATAATAGATATTCGTATAAATGTACGTTTAACATGTTTAACAAAAGGCTGTTTGTAGAAATTGTGACACAGTTTTTTTAACCCGAAACCCACACACACCCACTCCCAAAATTAAAGATCCAAAAGCGAGGATCATTTTCAACTTGAAGCGTAGCCTGTAGTTTTGCTTACACTGAAGTACTAATCCCCAGGACACTCTGAACACAGAAAAAGATATGTAAATATATGTAATCAACGTACATAAACGTAGAGAAAAACTTTGTGATGGCTTCTCATTGACGATGAATGCAGGATGATGGACATAAATGTTTCGTAGAAAGGCAAATATTTTTTCTTAACAAAAGCATGTAAAAAAAAACACTCGATACGCTAACCCCAAATGCTAATTGTAGGCCACAACCAAAAAGTAGTTAACAAACACGAAAAATATATACATATAACATCAAATTATATAAAGCAAAGCAGTTTAACCGAAAAAATACGATATACGAGTTTATGTGGGAAATTTGCTAAATGTTGTAAAAAGAATATATATATATAAAAGAATATTATATAATTGTAGCACTCGAAATGGAATTAAAACTCTCTTCTCATGTAGAAAATCTCCTCATCCAGTAAAAGCACGCAACAAAGTTCCCTAATAATTAAAAGGTCACTCAAAAAACACAATTTGGTTTCCTCGATTCGCAAGCAAAAGTGTTTAAATTTAAACATCAACTGTTTAACTGTATATATGTAATTAACCAATATGCATATGTGTGTGTTGTGTGTGCGTATTAACCACATATTAGCCACCTGGCATTACTAACGAAAACGATACTAAGCCAATAACTAACTTCTCTCCGCAAGGAAGTGTAAATTAGAAGACAAAAAAATCCCAAAACCTTGCATAAATTACATACACACGAAAATCGTAACGACACACACTAACCATTGTATTAACTAAACTAAACACACACTAAATAAACCCGCATTAGACTTACTAAATATTATTATAACGTAACAATACGAGAAAAGAAAGGATGACATCGTAAAAAATGCTTTCAAACTAAATAAAGTTCTTTGGAATTACAATGCAAAAACAAAACAAAAAAACATAACAACAAAAAAAAACCAAAAAGATACGATAAAAGAAATAAAAGTGTTTTTTATTGGGTTCATGGGTTCCCTTAGTTACTACAAAAATAAAACACATTTTATTTTAATTAAACTTAGCCAAATGCTTTCATATATTCAATATAGAAAGAACTTAAATCTTAACATTTAGTTTATGGCTTTCAAAATCTACCCAGGAAACCGCCACTCTTTTTGGGTAATATCAAATTTCATGGATCGACTTATTACATATCTAAATGGAGAAGCTGCTGCAGCTCCGTACACTGGCTTAAATAAAATGAATATTGGTTCTGCTTCAGTCTTGGGAAAACGTAATGAAAAATGCCGTCTTTTACGGTATATGATAATGAAATCTCGGCTGCCTTTTAAATGGAAATGAAATCATAGTTTCAATACTGCTTAACTTCCTTCGTTCAATCAATCAATCCTTCTTGCCGTAGCTACTGTAGCTCTTGTCCACAAATATCTGAATGGATCGCTTCACGTTCTGCTTGTGCGGCTCCGGCAGCTGCTCCAGCTTGGGCAGGATCTTCATGAGGAAGCGAAAGTCCGGCGACAGATTAATATTAGTTTCGATCTCCTCAGGATTTATAGGTTCTCCATCCTCCACAACAGTTTTTGGCTTGCTGCTGTTGCTATTATTTTGCATGGGAAGTGGCATCTGAACGGGCGAAGGCACAGCAGGACTCGGCGGCATGGCTGCTAGCTTCACAAAGTTTGTGGGATTCTTTTTGGGCGGCAATGTTATGTGGGGTCTGGTGATAATCGGCTTCGATTTGACCACCACTGGAGTAGGTTTTACCAGCTGCTTTTGCTTGTCCTTATCCTGTATGCGATTCAGTATTTCGGGAAGCAGCTTCTCCAAATGCTGGGTGAGATCGGCCTGTGGTTTGTCCGTCACAATCATCAGTTTCTTGCCAGTCGACGACTCCTTCTCCTGCTCTACAACAACAAACATTTTGCGCTTTTTGGGCTGTGCGTTGGTCTCTAAACTATGGCCATTACTGGTCTCATCGGATTTCTCGGTGATCAGGTAGAGTTTCCTCTTCTTCGATGGTCCATTCTCAGTTCGATTATTACTGTCGTTTTGGGTATCCACCAAGGTGGACAGTGGCAGAGACGCCTCGTAGTCTGAGTTGATGGACTGCACATCACTAGAGGCCGAGGAACTGATTGAATGGGAACGCTGCGGCATTGTGGGCATAATGTTTGTCGTCTTCTTGGACTGATGCTGCTGCGGCTTCTCCATATTTCTGGCTGGACTCTGCAAGAAAAAGAGGGATTTTAATAGAAATATTGATCAAGTTGAAATTCAAATTCAAATTTCGCAGAATTCAAACCTAATTAAAGGTGGTAGCTAAACTCACCTCTAAAATTTCAATGGCTGTGCTATCCATCACCGTCTTGGCTGCACCTCCTCCTCCTCCTTGAAGTCCATCTATTCCTGCTGATGCTCCTGTGCCTCCCGAATTATTGGCTAGCACAATTCCCTTTGTACTTTTGCGCAGCGGCGTCATCTTGATGCGGGTCTTGGCCATGTCTTGGCTTTGGCTAAAGTGCCGGGGGCAGATGCGCAGCTTTTGCAGGCCGCCGAGCTGATCCAAGCGTTTCTCGTTGATGCCGAAATGACGCAGCCAGAGTTTGCAGCTACAATTAAAGAATTTCCACAATTAAAGCTCAGTTCAATTCTTCGTTCGATTCGTGAAAAGCTCGCTGTCATTTAAGACATCTGCAACAACAACAACTTCGTTCGGTGAACTCACAACATACCAATTGTTGCAAGGAAATGCGATGGCAAGAGAGCGTTGCGATCGGTTGAGCGGTTCTTTGTTTACTGGAAAACTGCATTTGGATTCTTTTTCCGCTGCAACTCTCAATTAGATCCGACTTGCTGTGCCCACTCTCTCTCCCTCTTGAAAGTTCTGCGAAAAGCTTGTTTTGTATGCTCCCCACAATGCCTTTCATTCACACACACATTGTTCTCTGCTAGAGTGTGCGAGGGAGACAGTGCTGTGCTTTCGCCAGAGCGGATGTTATGCCGCAAGTTTTTGTTGCAATTGCATTGGTTCTAGTTGTTGTTGTTGCTGCTGCTGTTGCAGCTTCTGCTCAAGTCAACTTCCTCATGTTTTGTTGTTATTGTTTTGCTTTTCGCTTTATTATAAAAGGTGAACCCGATTTTAGAGAAGTTTAAGTTTACATACTTTATTTTAGTAAACTAATAATAAGCCATTTATACCTTTATTAATATATATGTTTATATTTATATATGTACATATATATCTATTTTAATAAAAGTATAAATGGCTTTTAAAAATGTACATTATTTTTAATAAAAAAGCTATATTTTTTTGCAATAAAGAAATCATTAATAACTCAATTGAAATACTTTTTCCCACGCCCGAAGAATCATCAAAAGCTTATAAAGATAATGAATCGCACAAAGAAGCCATTCTAATCTCAGTTTCTTATCTCAAGTAAAGCACATTTTGGGAATGTCAACAAAAACGTAAATTTTAGATGACGATGACTTCGTACATAGTGCTTGATAATACAAAAAAAAGGAACCTTTCAGTATCAGATAGATTAGCTAAGGTATCAAAGTTCATCGCAGGTCCACCCATGGGCAATGCCAAGTAACTTTGGCAGACGGAACACTGTTTGCTTTTGCCCAACAACTGCGAAACTAGAGACGAAGAAAAATGTAAGAACTTCACGGCCAGCAGAGCAGAGCGGAGCATCTGGGGCGGTGATGGGGGGAGGGGCAATCTGCCTCACGCATTTGCTGCATTTACGGGAGAGCATGATAGTTAAAAATAGACGCGAGTCTGCGAAAACACCCCGACTACCACTCCCCCATAATGGCGGCACCATCCATACAATTGCGTTTTAGCTGCAGTTTCTGCACCATGGCATTGAAATTTCCCTATTAAAACGATGCACTTCCAGGCGGAGAGCAAGCGCAAGTTCAATGGCCTTTGACTGCAGACGAGCGTAGAGGGAGGGGTGGGCGAAAGCAAGAGGAAGTGCTGAGCGGAGGCCAAAGCTTGTGATATGACGGGGGGGGGGGGAATTGCGAATGGGCATTAATTCTGAGGTAAGCTTCGATCGGATCGAAAAGCTTTCTTTACTGGATAAATAAACTGGTTTAAACTGGGCTCAAGGAGAGTATCTAAGGGGGCTTGTTGTTCTTGGTAACTCACCGATTGTCATCGTGGACTGGAAAGCGTCGCAGCTCCTTGAGATTTTCCAGTTGGCAGCCCATCAAACAGACCCTCGAGGATACAGATTCCAATACTGATGCGGTTTCAATTGAAGGCGCCTTGGGATTCAAGGACATGGCCTGGCAAATTCGCAAATTGCTCATGCTAAAATAAAGGATAATAAAATCCATGAATGCCTGAATCTTTAATAATATTCTCCTTTATCTTATCTTATTGATATCTTTTGAGATTGAAAACTTAAAAAATCTTGGATATGATCATTCAAAGCGATAAATAGAACTTAAGAAAGGGGAATGCAATTATTTGGGAGAATGGGGACAAATTATATGCACACACATACAGATGTACTTGTTGCAAGAATAAAAACAAAACTGTGGAGACCTGGGGAGCTTGGTGTCCCTCTCTTTCGCATCTTTTTCTTAAACGGATGGAAAGCTTTTGTGTTGCAGCAGTTTAAGCCAAAAAGCTGTGCCAATTAAATGCACAGCCATGAAAAAGCTACAAGTAGAACTGGAGCTTACAGTACGGTCCCCGCGTGGTCAAACATTTACAAATTGCCATGAAATTAATTAGCTGCTTCTAATTTTCCTTGTCCGATATCTGGGCTGATTAAGTAAATACGCTACCCACCTGTCACCTGTTGCGTTGCGCCGTCTCTGTCGCTCCTGTTGCACTGAAGCTGTTGTTCTCGTGGGTTGAATAACCTTACCCCACTGTTGTTATTATTACGGATTCTTTTCGACCGCGTGCTTTTCAAAAACTAACGATGCCGCAAAGCTCTTATGCGAGGGTTCGTTGAATTCAATGGGCGGCTCCGATTGATGCCGCTGATTTAAATGGGATCCAATATAATGTCACTGTTAATCTACTAATTACTTGGGGGCTCTACTTGGCCCGGTTCTGCATTCTGCCCTACGTCACTTCGGCGCGCCGACTGGCTGAAAGCTTGGCGTGCGTCACCTGAAGGCACTTCCCAGCCGAAAGTTTGGCACTTTCTTCGCGTTCTCGCAAAGCTTTTGTGGCGGCGTGGTAAGCTTGGTTTCAGGTTCGGCAAGAGAGCGCACCAGTAGGGGGTGGTGCTCGTTCGGTCCGTAGCTTTTTATGCGAGATCTGTGAAAAGCTCTAGGCAGGACAGTGAACACTCCTTAAAGGCAACACGGGAACCTATATCTTCCAAAAAATGGAAATAATAGTTAAAATACAGAGGAGCTGAAGGTGTTGGAACGGGCGTTTGCGTTCAAGCGATTTATTAATTATGGCTTTGCAATTTGCGAGTGGTAGCATTCATTTGGCTGTTTAAAAGCCAATCAATTGGCGGTTCGACGAAGTCATAAATTGCAATGGTCGCTTATCAGGCGAAGGAGGAAAAACCCTTGGGGAAAAACAGGGGCTTCGAGCCGCCGATAAGCATCCATTTGTCACATCACTTATATTCCCGAGGCTTCCATTTGCATTGTCTGTCGTGGAGACTGCAGCCTGTCAATTGACCCATCCGCCGGTTATGGCCAGACCCGCCTTAATTTTCCAAAATCGCACTTAATGCTAAAACAAATGCAATAAAAGTTTAACAGATACAATTTAATGATGCTGTTTTTTATAGAAAAATGTTGGGTTTTTTCCTATTGTAGCTGGCCAAATTGTCAATTGTCTGTGGCCAGTTGATAAAGTATCAACAAAAATGAACTTATAAACTAGAAGAATAGAAATCTGTTAGAGATTTAAAATTGGAGGGGCTGTTAATTATTACTTTTATGCCATTCCATAAAAATAGATTAAAATCAAGTGCATGTGATTAAGAAATATTATCAATGGGCAGATGGAGATAGGGTTATGAGTTGATAATACAATTTCCATTAAATTCACTAAATATGAAGCTATTTACTTTTATGATTGTTCACCTCCACCGCTGGATCGTGTACGTCAAATTAGTGGATAAATAGAAACAGGGGTGGAGTTAACCATCAAGTCCTCCTAAGGCGCGCCTCAAAATATTATACATAATGTTAAAGATCATGTGTCCAAGTTACCAGTCGCCATTTACAAGGTGAACCACATAAGGAACTGCAGCAGCTTGTAGACATTAACCAGTGGGAACTTCCAGTCCCTTTTCCTCTGCAGCGGTGGCACCAAGCTCGGGTAGTGAACGAGGCTGCCGATATGGCAATTGGTGGTGATATTGCCACCGGGATAGACAACGGTCACCGCGTCGCCCTGCTTCACGCCATCGCAGTCGATCAGCTGCAACGACTTGCTGAAGCAGATGCGAATCTCCGAGAGATAGCTGATGCTGTGCTTGTTATCGAAGAGGCAGTGGATCGACGGATTCTTGCCCAGCGCCTTCACAATGGCATTATTAATCGCGGTGACCGTATTGTTGGAGTCCGGGTGTATGTCGGAGGCGTCCAGGATGCGCGACATGATGTAATCCTCTCGCCAAGTCAGTCCCTGTTCGAAGTACTTGAGTTCATTGTCCAGGGCTTCGATGCGCATGGCACAAGTGCCGTGCTTCTGCCATTCGTGCTTCCACAGCCACTCTGTCGTGTCCTCGCCCTTGAGATCTGGCCAGAAGGTCTCAAGGCGATCCGAAATGGGTTCCAGCTTTTCCGGACTGAAGCTGGCCGAGTTGTTGCAGAAATTCGGCCCAAACTGATGCAGTTTCGTTGGCCATATGCCGTGAATGGTCCAGAACTCCTTCTTCTGCGGCAACGAGCACTCCTGATCGGGGTTATCCTCGCGCCAGTGATAGCATGTGGTCACCGGCCACTGCTGGGTGAAGATCAGCACGTCCCAGTCGTTGTCCTCCACGCGGCTCCACTTTTCTCCTTCCAGCAGTGCGTCCTTGTCATCGTATGAGAACCTCAGCTCGAATTCCTCACCACCAGTTCTCGCAGGGTCTCGCTTCGCCTGCTGCTTCTCCTGAGACGTAGATTCGTCCGACGACGAATCCGATGTGTCACTAGAAAGGGGGAAGAAATTTGAGCTCATGAGTAATTCCCATCGATTTTGCAGACCTCTTTGTCTGTTATCTAGCACGAAAGGGGGCTTCTAGGTCAACCTTGAACTTGACTCAGCTCCTGGATCGCAATATATGTACATATATGTACATTGTATAGCTTTGCTGCAGGACAAGATGAAGTGGGGAGTCCGGGGAAGTTTGCCTCGAATGTTCCTGTGGTTTCCCGGTTTCCTCCAGCTATTAACTCACCTCACAGGTGTGGATTTGATGGCCACAAGGCAGCAGGCCAAAATGGCCCAAAATAGAAACCGCTGGCTCTGCATTTTCTTGTAAAATAAAAATAATAATAAAAAACTGCAGCCAGTTTAGCTTGCTTCAGGCAATATCCGCCATATCTGGCCTATCTGAAAATCTTATGGAGCTTGAAACTAGCTTATAGCTTTAAATATATATTCGAATAATATATTAAATCGGTAAAACTCCTTAATATCTCATATACCTGTAAAGATTTTTAAGAAAGACTTTTATTATAATTCCCCAATTGTTGTATTATTGTGTAACTAATAAATGTTTAGCTTATTTTTTGATAAAATCTAGCTATGCGATGATTATGGTTTGCGAACATCGGTGTACGTTTTAGTATTTATATATCGACCCATCGAATTTTAATACTAACAAATCGAGATTTAAAGCGCCTCTTTTGAAATAATTGGAAATACCATAAGTTGCTTTTTAATAAAACGCAAGGTATTTGAAATCTATATGTATATAGAAAAATCTCTTTAATAATTGTTCTATTAACGATTATATTTATTTAACTTCAAAATACTGCAACCAAAAAATGCTTGAGGTCAACAGTTCCCAGGTGCACTGCCATAAAACTTTTTAATTTTAATCACTCAATAACTTTATGATCAATTAGCTAAAATTGAGACCCGACCCACGTCGTCTAATAAATTCCGTAGACTTTATCGCTAATTGAAATAGAAAAATAGGATGAGAGAATTGTTACGGCTGATTAGGATTTATGAAATACTTCGCCAGCTTGTCTACTACGGCTTTCAGACGGAGTCAGTGTCTTGAAAATCCCCTGGTTACGTTGATAAGATTTTGTTATTCTGTTTTCCTTTTTGGTTTTTAGTCATCATCCAACTTTAATTAGTGACAACGATAATTACACATTGCAATGTTCCTGTTCTGTCGCCTTTTATCTGGTGTTCTGCTGTTGACTTCTGTTGAAAACCCAATGACTACGGCCAACAGCAGAAGCAACAAATCAATGACAACAATGGCAGCAACAACAAATGGTGACAAGAAATTGCTTAGCAATTGATTATTGCTTAACTGTACTTTGTACTTTTGATGATCCCCACAGAACATGGGCGGCGGGTCTATAGTTAGGGGGTTTGTGACCAGCTGTCGGAATTCCATACAAGTGGGGTAAAGCTGTCACACTTAATGCCCCATAATTATGAGGGGTAACAGGAGAGAAAAGGAGTTGTATCAGGTTGTATTCAATATATAGCAAGATTAATAATACATTATTAGAAATGTTAAGGAGTGTAGTCTATATTTTACAAATTTGAAACTATCTACAAAGCCCTACTAAATGTAAAAGCAATAAAAATATTTAGAGATTATAATATTTACTATACTTTAGCCATTTTTTATTCAAGATATATTATAATGGAACGATTTTCTAGTTGTACAAAACAATATCTGGATGTTGCTAAATAAAATAACTAAATAACATAAAAATGATAAATTTTTTATTGTTAAATGAAATAAATAAAAATATTACTTCCTTGTAGATAAGAAAAATAATACCCACAAAGCTAAATAAGTATAATAAAATACGAATAAAATACCCTTCTGCTTTAATTATTTTTTTTTAATACGTACGTAACTTATTAAAATCTTTATACAGGGTATATATAGGGTAGTAACTCCGGTCGATGTAGCTGCGCCATTTCCGCTCATGTTTTATCAATTTATCAAATTCAATTAGTTCGATTCCGGGCGATAAAACTCATTTACATGACGAACGAACTTCTAATCTATACCTCTAGCTGTCCCTCAGACACCTTTACGCCGCAGTGAAACATATTCCCGCTCATGTCTGGGGATTTTATCAACAACATTTGTGATTATTTTCGTGTCATGTTTTTGTAAGCCAGTTTGGATAGCGAGCAAGCGGGAGGCGGTGGGCTTTTATGCAGATTTCTGAGTGGGGACTTTTGTTTGATGACAAATTAATTTAATAATAATAACAGCTGCAAAAACATTTCGTAATCAATTTTTGCGACCAGAACTTAACAATCAATTAATGTTGTCTCTTAGCTAGCGACTGTGCACGGCCATAATGAGATTTACTTCAGTGTCCTTCGGCTGATTTTGCTCTAAATCGTGGAAAATTGTTTTCTCTTTCGTTTGCCGCTTCAACTTTCATTTGGGGGTGGATAATACCATAAATTTAAAAAAATGTGACTTTTCCTTTTTGCTGCAACCTTTCTTTATAATCAACGCCATCATCATCATCAACAACATTGGCAGCAGCATCGGGGGGAAATCCCCTTAAGACTTGACTCCATCATCTTTGTTTTTGTAAGTTTGTTTTTTTGGAAGAAGCCATCTCTCTTTTTCTCTCTCTTTCTGTTGTTTTCCTTTCTCTCTCTCTCTTACTTTTACGCCTGCGCAAGCCAAGCAAGAGAGGCGACCGTTTTGTGGGCGGAGCTACTTGGCTTTTATATAGGATTTTCCAGCGCGGGGAACTCCCGGTAATTGCTTCAATTTGGCGTACATATCCGGATCCGCTTTGTATTCCTCCCCCCCCCGGGTTCCTCTCCCATTTGCCGCCTCTCTCTTTTCCCAGCTTCCTTTTCGCTTTCCTTGTTTTTGTGCAATTGCTGTGTGTAAATGGCATGAGAATGATAATTGTAGCAATTATAATATTAAATTGGGAGATCATGGCTCACAGGGTTTTGCCTGCTCCCCACCCTTTCGTTTGAGTTTTTATGTAGCATACTTTTTTGCTGTCATCCCGGCAGCTCTACTTCCCTCCCTCCCATTGCTCCTTGGGGGATTTTTCACTGCCGAGTCCTGCTGCTGCTGTGTATTCTGCCGGATTTGTTTGTTAATTAGAATTCTAGCGTTGAAATTAAAATGCTCACTCTAAAGCGAAAAGAGGGGACCAGAGGGAGAGGGGGATGGCTCTGGAAAACTGTTGGAAAAACTTCAACTAGTTTTTCGGGGCGTTGGCTGCCGTCCGCGGGGAATGCCCTCCTGCTGTCACTTTTTATTATTTGTCTGCCTCCGTTCTTAATTACTGCAGTTTATTTTCTAAGTGAGACTAATTAACAGGCGATTCGCAGCATTGCGGCACATTTTACTCTTTTTCGTCCAAAGATTTCCACTACGGCTGTGGTGTGTGTGTGTGTGAGTGGTCAACATTTCTGGCTAGTTAGTTGGTTGTGATAGCTTTGGACTTGAAAGTTTTTCGACATCCATTCGGCCACTTTTTCTGCTCGCATGTAAAGTCCTGCGGCTGAAAGTTGTGCGAGTGTCCTCCAATTAGTTGGGCCACCTTGCCAGTGGCGTATGTGGAACAAACTCATCAAAAGTTGTCTTATTTTATAGGTTTTAATTGCCATTTTGTTTGAAAAGAGTTGAAGTGGTATCTTGTAGAATTTTGTATGAATTGAATTACATTTTGGTGTTTATTTATTTTAAAAAAATATGTTAAACAGATTTAAAAACAACGTTGATTTGGATAAAATATGAAATATTTATCTCATTTTTACTCTTAACTATTTGTTTGTATTATAATTATTTGGACCACATAACATGATAATTAAATAAGTAAATTGATAATAATAATATCTCAAAAAATATAACTTTGAGGAACTGACAATATATAGAACCACTTTTTAATTTTTTTTTGGAAATTCTAAAACAACCCAAACAACATGAATATCAATCTAAGAGACATTTATAATAAATTGTATTCAAATAGATTTAAATAAAAATTAAATTAGCTTAATTTGGGATTTATTATGCTATTTTATATCAAACCTTTATAATGTTCTTAGGAAAAAAGAATTCAAATAAACTTTATAAATAAAAAGCTCTTCATTCGTTCTTCTTCTGCCTTTAAAAACGTGTTTTAAATATTTATTTAACATTATAGGTATATTTAAAACTCTTATTTCATTCGTTTTTCTACTTTATTTAAATTAATACATATCATTAAATTTAATTTAATTTCCATAAAAATAAAACTTAAAGTTTAGCTCATCAAAATGTCCGCTTTAACTTATGGCGAGCTAAACTCGACATTGATTTGCCACCTTGGGTCGTGCAATCGTACCTGCGATCCCCCCCCCCACTCCCCAATCCATTAACTATGCCACAAATTTACGTTATTAGTGCAGCATTAGGCGCTCGGCGCTAATTATCAACACTGTCTGAGGCGCAAAAAGCCCGCTTAACCTCCACCTATCCACCTATTTGGTATCCCCGGTATCCTTGGTCCGCCATCAGCAACAGTCCACCACCATTTAGCATTTGAATGGCGCTCATTTCAGCACCAACCCCCAACCTGCAGCCCATATAAAACATGGCCAACACACACACACACATATATATACACTGACAGGATATCCACCCACTCACACACGCACAGGCAGAGCACAACCCTCGCACGTTAATGAACGTAAAATTCACTTAATTCCAACTTTAGCCATGAATTAAGCACGACAAATGGACGCTAAGAGGATGGTAAAGTGGAAAATGGGACGATAAGCTCACTGGAGGGGTTGCTTGCTTTCCACCCAGTAAAGTAGTGGGTGTAATGTCGTCCTCCTTCCTCCCGCATCCCGGGGATAAATAAGCACAAAGACGTGCCACGAGATGTGCAAAAAAACCCGAAGCGAGGAAGAGAGATGGTAGAGCGGGGGCAGAAGCGAATCGGAAAGAGACAGCGCGCCGAAACAATAAGTAAATGTGCTTTTATGGCTCTTAATTAAGGCAATGATGGGGTGTTTTAATACGTTTGCCAAATGTTAAATGACAAACTGCTTGCTCGTCGACTCGTCGTTATGGCCCCAGCTTCCGATCCTCTTGCTCTCATCCACACTGGGCGAAAAATGGTGTCTGATTATGGGATTAAGGAAGAACAATAAACAATAGCAAATTGCATTTTTGAATGAAAGGTAAAATATTTTGCAAAATAATTTGAAGTGGAAATTTAAACACAATTTAGAACTTTAGCTGCATAATTTAGTTGCTGCAAGTTAGTTTGTTTCAAATGTTTATGATAATTTATTGTTTATGAAATATATTGTCTAATTAGAATTATAATTATACCAAAGGTATAAGCGTGATTGGAAAATAAAAGCTAGTTTCAGATCTAAATAAAGAATCTTGCTAAGTACCATTACCAGGCTTGCCTCTGCAACATTACTGTGTTGCTCAACATGTTGCTAGCTACATTTGCCTAGCACTATTTTCTAGGGCATTTCCTTTGTTGATTTTAATCATATTTTTTGCTTTCAGGCATATTAAGGCTATTAAATTTAGTCTTAAATTGAATGTTTAAGTCTTTGCTTTCCCATCGACCTTTTTCTTCCCCATTTTCACAAATTACTTAAAAAAAGATTTGTATACTTTTTTATCTCCAGTGCATGCACCCCACTCACACACATGAACCTTAATGAAGCTGCTGCGAAAGCGGTTTTGAGACTCTCGCTAAAGTAATTTTCCCTTTTTTTATATAATTTCCCTGATAATTCCAGGTTTTTTCCTTTTCCATTGGCTGCTTCTGTAAATTGTCTGCCACCGCGCACTCCTTTGACTAATTGCTCGCACTGGTCGATAGACTTATGACGCGCAGTGTGCACTTGGCATGCCTAATGAGCAATTGCGCCGACACTTTCATGGCCGCTTTGAGATCAGGAATCAGCTGAAATTTTATGGCTCATTGAACATATTGAAATTTTTTGGGGGATTTTTGGGGTAGATTTTATGATTTGTAAATGTTTGTGCCGGCAAGTTTATGGCTACATTTTAGGCACAAAAGGTCCCAATTTGTGGCTTTTTATGCCCATCTCCCAATCTTTTGTGACGAGTGTGTGTGCGTATATCGTAAAAATCACTGTTGTGGCACATAAAAATCCAAATGCGCCATTTGCAAGGCTGGCAAAAATAACATTTTCAACACTTTTGGTTTGATTAATCAAATGTATTGCCGAGGACCCGAGGGGCAGGACACTCTGCCTTGTCCCGCACTCCTTTTATCCTCGTCCCCGGACATTTAGTCCAAATTAGTATGCCACGCACGTTTTGCAGAGGAAAAAAAGATAGGAAAACGAATGGGAAACAAAACAAAAGTTGTAACAAAGCGGAAACGGAAACGAGACCAAAAAAACAATCATCTAAAATAAAAAAAAGATGGCGTAACCTTTGTTGTTGCTGCTCTGTTCGTTTTTTTATGATTTATTTATATATTCAAAACAAATGCAATTGGGTTTATTACACATCAATAAGCAAAAATTTGCGGTGCGTGTTTCGGGAAAAACAGAAATAACAAAAAAAATTGAGAATGAATTGATTTACATGGAATATGTATAAATATCCATGACAGCCGCAAACGTGATCAAATTATGGATGATTGGGGCTACGTTTAGAATATTTAAGGGCACAAAAAACTGAAAGGAAGAGAAACTGTCCATAAAATCATAATATATCTTTTAGAAAGCAGAGGTACCTTTTGATCTTTGGTCTTTGTTTCTATTTAAAGATAAAAATCTTATTAGAATACTTTATTACAAAGGAAAAGAGTATTTTTAATAATTAAAGTAAATTATAGTCTGCATCAATTTGTTAAAATAAAGGTTTAAAAGGTTTTTAAAACCCTAAAGTGCCAACTTTAGCCTATTTCTGCGCTCCTTCCTGTAAACGAATCAGTCGAAGGCTTATTTTAATTGTTGTTAACTATTTTTCTTATCAGGTCCTAAACCATATTTGTTTATAATTATATATATTTTTATATATTTTTATTTATAGTTTATAAATATTTTAATTTTTGACTAAAACAAAGATGGAAGTTCAACGATAATTAACACAACTAAAAACACAATAAAAGTTGTTAAATATTACTTTCCGCAGTAGCTATCTCCCAAAAGTCAGAGAAGATAAAAAAAATGTCTTAAGTCCGTTTCTTCTGGAAATATTAATGTAAATTTGTCAAATACCAAGAAGTTGTTCAAACAAGCAAATCGCAGCCCCACACATGCGTAAGGACTTCCTCTTTTACAAAGCTCCAGGGAGCTCAGCGTCACATAAGACGATGAGAAATTGAAGGGGGGAAGGGTGTGTCAAGGATTGGGACGGGGAGGCTACAAAGAAAAGTATCCTTCCAACCGCAAGGAGGCAATTCGGGATGTGTGTAAACAGGCAAATGGCACGCGTTGTCATATTTCAAGAAGCAAAGAAACAAAGAGCCACTTTGAAGGTCTTTGAGATTATGATTTGTTTTGCTTGGCGCTTAACGAGCCCATGATATAACACATAAGGACCCCCCGATAAGTATGCTAAGCATGTCTCCAAGTGTGTCCTTGCTGTCCCTCCCTGCTTTCCGTTGAGTAATTTCAACTTGACAGAAGACAAATTTTTACAGATTTGTTAGAATTTGTTTAAGAGTATGTGCGGGTGTATGTGTGCGCATGCAAATAAACATTTGCACTTAAAATGTATATACATTTAGGTATATATAAATATATCTGAAGATGTTTATTGTGGGGACCAAGGAACTGCTGACATCATGTAGGCAAATTGCGTAAGGAGGCTCTGACATTGATTTGACATGAACCCTGAACCCTCAAAGCTGTAAGCCAAACCCTCAAAAACCGAGCAAAATAAATTTGTTGTTTTTTTCTGCCTTTTAGAGACAGAGAAAATAATATATTAGGGTTAGCAGTATTTATTATTTTGTATTTAAAATCTATTTTTAAAAGCTGTGTTACCTTGTTAATAATGAATTTATTTAGTATAAACAATTGATACCTTAAAACAAAGGGGGTTTTAAAGGGGGTTCGAGAATGTAAGGCTTTCCACTTTCACTATTCAATAAATATAATAATATTTTTAAATGCTAGAGATTTCCATTATTGCCTTATAAATCTCTTATATTTGTGTAAAACCCTATTAAAAAGCTGCTTAAAATTACATAATATATATTAACTAATTCCAATGACATCTAATTTTTCCTCTGTGTGTGTCTCAAAAATCTTTTGCCTCAATCAACCCTTCAAGACCAAAGATGTAATAACAACAACAACTTTCTTGGCTTAACCCTTTTTTTCCCAATGGCTGAGTAAATTGATAGGAAAAATCCGTAGGAGCCAGAAGTTTAATGAAGTGAAAAATTGCAAAATAACCAAAAATTAAATGAAACAATGGATGGCCAGCTACACAGATGTGGTATGTATCTATATACAAGTCTCCCTATATATCTTATAGTATCGCATATATTCATGTTGATTTTGTTTTCTTTTTTTTTTGTTGTTGTTGTATTGTTTATTTCGAGCTGCCTGCTCCTTGGGTTTTATGTAAACAAAAATTGAACAAATTTCCAGTTCAGTGGCTTTGTGGCCGCTTGGCCATTTATAAAAGTTCTATAAGTCAGCCTAGCGCCTCCCCCCGGAGTGGGGGCGTGGTCCGCCCCCAGAGGCAATTTGTATTTATTTGCTGGATTTCCATGTTGAAATTGCTTTCGTGTCTTTTATTTGTATAAATATTTGCAGGACACTCGCCGAGCCCCTAAAAGTGTTGCCTTCCAGTGCAGTTTCGCAGGACATTCCTTTTGGATGTTGCTCTTGTTGTTGTTGTTGTTATTGTTGTGGAAACAACAAAAATCATACACAAATTTGCGGTGGAAAGCGTCCCAGAAAACCTCGCGTTGTCTCTGAGAAATATATGCTTCGTTAAACACATACGCAAATTGTAGCCAGAAAATGCCAAGAAAATGTGAAATTTCATAACCAAAATTTTATGCACGAGTTGATAGCATATTTCATTCCCCATTTCCTATTTTCCATGTGCCATTTTCCCATTTTGCAGACATACAAAGTGCACACATGGCTAGGCTAACAAAGCCGGGGACGAAAATCAAATCCAAATTCAGGACTCAGCATCAAAATCGGAATGGAGGAGCTGGCTCCCCCATTGGGAGTCGAGCCCCGAAAATGCCAAGATCATGGCAGGGCAGCCATGACACCAAATTGTTTGCCCAGCCAAAACAGCAACAGAGACCAACTTGACTTTTCGCACTCCGGGAGTCCTCAGTTCTCAGAGCTCTTAGTCCTTCAGTCGTCAGTCGTCTGTCCTGAAGCTTCAGTCCTCAGTCTTCGGGCCTCTCTCACTTCTGGCAAATTTGCGTGCAGATAAATTGCAATCCACCCTGAGGTTTGATATGAATCAGGAGACCGAGAAGGATGCACTTGAAAAAATATGAATATCTAGTTGTTAACAAAATAATTAGGAAGTGTTTTAATGCCAAATTTATTTGAAACTTTGTTGTCTATAAATGATAAAATTATAGTTTTCATAGCTATAAATGAAAAATATTTTTGATCAGCATTTACAGTAAAAAACAAAACTAACTAAATATCCCAAGAAATCTTATATTTTAGCATGTACATTTTAAGATTATTTTTGATTCTTTTTCATAAAACTATATTCATTTCTAAACTAAAAACTCTGTTTGAATTCCTACCAAAGCTTTCAATTAAAATAATGCAATTAGCTCTCTACCTTACCTTTTTCCCAACTAATAACATTATGTGAAGAGAAAATCGTTATACATTTTTTAATACAATTTTTTCCCCACATAAAATCCCCATCTTTTCCGCAGTGCAACGACTTCCCCGGAGGACTTTAACTCCCCAAGTTTTGCGGTCGACTTGTGAGTCAGTTGGCGACGTTGCAATTGTTGTCTTTTAATCACCGGCTAACTAGGAGTTGACTTCATAATTCTAATTGTGTCTCTGATACGTGCTCCAGACTCCCCACCAGGCTCCAGCCCTTCTCCCTTTGCCCGGGAAAGTAGGAAAATACGTGACTTGGTCTTGGAATATCGAGTATTTGATGTTCTCCGATGCGCAAACAATAAATTGCAACTGCAGGCATATTTGCGCAGGGCAACGAGTCCTATGATAAGTGACCTGTTGAAAGGCATTAAATTGGTTGGGCTCCATCATCGATGGAGGTGTGCTAATCTCCACTGAAAGTGTCGGAGTCCCCCACTCCGACTGTAGATAAGCTAATGATGTCTAAATATTTGCCTGTAGTTTGCCAACTGAATTATGAAATCGTTGGAATTTTGTTTGATTGATTGGAGTGCAGAGAGGATAGGATTGGTCAATTGCCTCGGGTGTGAGATTGACACTTTCTGGGGGGTTTTCCTATCGCCAGACTTGATAAGTTGGATGAATATGGCTTTAATCTCTATTGAGAGTGATTGGATTACTTTTTGATTGATATTTGAAGGTTCGTGGGAAGTGTGCTTGTCTATGAGATTATAAGATTAATATTAAATAAAATGTTTACATGAAGAAGGAAATATTATAAATAAAATTATATATTATTTAATGGTTACCTTAGATAATATTTCCTCTACCAGCAATCTTATTTTGTTTGTCTTGGAACTACTGACTAGAGTTTGAGTTTGCTTCTTGCACTTTATTATCAATCAATGCCCACACAGCTGCTACTGCTACTTGTGTTTGAACTCCCCTGCCCACAACTTTTCACAAATATAACACCTTTCTCCCTTTCCTTCCTCTCAACTTGAACTTCGTTCTTTGGGTGAACGTCAGAGGAGGTGGCTCAAAGTCATAGCGAGTCAATCGTAAATATCCATTGCCCGATATCTTATCAGCTGTTGAAAGCACTTTACTAATAATTAAAATGTCATCATTAAGAAATATGAAAAAGTCAACAAAGGCGTGAAACTTCCCTCATGGCAACCTAACTTTCCCACTTAACCGCTATCCATCCTATAACTATGGTATAACCGAACCGATCCCAACTGCAGTTGAAATATTTATTGTTTTTGCTATTGACTATTTAAACTCGATAGAGTCATGTGGCTGGAGCTGGCTGGCTGTGATGTTTTCAGTTTTTTATCAGAGCTGGAGAGTTGGTATTTACCTTTAAACTGGACTAGTCTGAGGGTTGATGGTTAACCCATTATGGAAAGATATTAAATACTTTGTTATTAATTTAATAATATAAATTTTTTAGACTGTAATTAAAAATAATATAATATTACATCTTAATTAATCTGAATTTTTTAGAAATACTCTGATTTTAATTCGAAATATTAATAAAAGTTGGAAATGATTTATTTTATTTGAGAGTTGTCAAGAAATTTATGGTTAAGATGCAATATTTCGTAGTTGAAGCTATTCCTAGCTTACCCAAAATATTTCTACATTACATTATAATGTCCTAGCTATACTCTATCTGACTCCAGGCATTTCTCTTAACTATTATTCACTCTTATTGTAGTTTACAAAATTGATAAGAACCTTGCGACGACCACGACCACTCCACATGGGTTAAGCAGATAGCTGCTTTGGGCTTCATACCGGCTCTCAGTCTGTTGACACTAATGACAGACGATTGGCGTCAATTTTCGTGTCACATTTTCCCGGTGCCAGCGGCGACACAGTAGCTGCATTTTCAATTATAAACAGATGTTAAGGTCTGATAAAGCTGCATGGCGTAGAGCCGTAGATATAGCCAGAGGTAACATTCATATATGTATGCCACATCTTCTTATCGGTTGCAGCGAGGCACTAGCTTGCTCCTCGATTCTCGATTCTGGGGTCTCTGGTACTTGAGCCTGTAATGAGTCGTGTCGTTGTCAGTTTTTCCAGCGGAGGCTTCGGGCTCTCGCTCTCCCAGTGTGTTTGCTCAGATGAGTTTTTAATTAAATGCCTATCGGTTTGCGCCTTAAATAAATTGAAATAATCAATTTATATTACGTATACGACCCGCTGCCGTGCTCCCGAACTCTGAGTCAACAAATTTAATTGAAAATCTAAACAGAAAGTCAACAGCACGACGACGAAGTCAGTCGTCGATGATGGTGATGAACGTGCCACTGGCTCTGGGCTCTCTTGTTGTTGTTTGTGTGCATAATTTTAAAATCAATACAAATATATCCATGCCTGGTCCAGGTCTGATTCCCCCCGAATCCCCTCCAGAGCCGCAGTCGCATCGGCAACCGTTATCTTTTCTGCTTTTATTTTGCTTTTGCTGCTCAACTTGTTTTAGGGTTTTCCTGATTTCGTTGATTGAAAATTATTCGCTTTGCTTTCAATTAAAGCTGTCGTCGATACGGGCGATGATCGTAAATCTTGGGCGAGTCAATCTCCCCACCTTCTCTGGGTTATTATGGATTTATAGGCTACCGTATCTGTATCTTTATGGTGACGGTAGTCTTATCGACTTCATTAACCAAACAAATGTGTTTATTGGGGCCCGTTGGCTGAGTCGTAAAAGCAGCGAGTGCGTCGCTTAGCCTAGATAAATAAACAAATTAAATAAAATTATTGTACTGAGAATATTATTAATAATAATATTAACTCTTCGATTAATCGCAACGGAAGTCACCACACTTTTTATGGTCTCCCTGTACGAGTTGTTTGTGTGGATTGGTATTATCCGATATAATCATTTATTTGAGGGGTTCTGGGGCCCATAATTGTCTAGAAGGTATTTATAGGAGAATGGCTGTTCTGTTTGGTGTATGGGTTAAGAAGGGGTCAATAATAATATTTAGAAACTAAAAGTAGAAATTTATCTTTAAGGATATATAACGAAAAGTGTTAAATTTGTTTTCCACCTTGAATAGGAATCAAGATAAACTAACCCCTTAAATATATTACACTAAGCTAAATTTTTTTCCTATTTGTCCTTCTAATTTTCATAGAAACCCCCCCTTAGAACCCTTCCCTGGTTTCGGATTAGGCCATTAATATGCATGGCCCCAAATGCAAGGCACAAACGCCATTTGCACACAATTAGTGACATTGGACACCCGGAATTGCCGCCATCGGGGAATGGGTATTGATTGGATCCAAAATGGGGGAAAGAGGTGATTAGCCGGGGGATAAAAGGTCAACATAGACTGGGCTACTGTTTCCTGTGATGGGATTATCTACCGATAGGCTCTACGAATTTAACTCTGTCATATTAAATTTATGGTGCGATAAGTGGTAATAAAATAAATGGATTATTGCCAGCTTTACTCTTTGATGTCCTTCTCCATACCCACTCACTCCCTTCAAAGCCGTTTTTTGGAATTTACATAATCGCAATCAATCACTTGCAAAGGGGTTGAAGGACTAACAGAGTTTGAAAGACAATTTGAAAAATTACGCTACACTTGTTAAAACAATTTCGTGAATAGCTCCCACTTTTTATAGATTCCCGGATTTTCCAAGTACTTGAAGGTTTTTCCTCCACCTACTGTGTGTGTGTGGGTGGAGCCAATCGAAATGATAAATGCTAATTTGAGGCAAGATCACGCATAAACCAACAATAAATAAATCAAATGGCAGGTCACATAAAAAAGTTGCCCCGCTGGAAACCTATATGAATGCGATTTAGGGCCACTTATGCAGAGCCATGTAAAAAAGCTGGAAAATCGGCAGCAAATCAGGGAACCTTGGCACGAATTTCACTTACGTTTTTTGTTCGCAAAATTGTTAAGTGATTTACGAGACAGGAGGCGAAGCCATTTATTAGATGAGATTAAGTAAAGGGAGCAAGAGGCCATTGAACGGGGAGGAGCAGAGCACCACATCCCCTCGAAAAGTGGCTTGTCTCCCTGGAAAATCCGCACTTTCTAAGCTTTTTGTTTGCCAGCATAAAAGTTTCCAAAAGGGCAAAAACTTTCTGCTGTTACATTTTTTTCCTCTCCAAGTTCAATCGGAATTTCAGCAACATTATGGAAGATTATGTAGACATGAGAAGGGGAGAAGGCGACAATAGTGACAGGGATTTAAATTGAACCGAAGTTGGGTAAAACTTTTCTTTATGATTCAAGATTATATCGGAGGTTATGTTCAACGTATAGTTGCCTTAATTTGATGTGCATTTAATTTTAATTTCAAGCTTTTATTTAATATTATTCATCATATCAAGAGATGAGAAAATAAGATAGCGTTGGTATTTTATTCCTGATAATTTGAGGCAGCATTGAATAGATGTTTATAAACTTTGTTAATCGATTTTTTTTATTTATTTTTCTTTTTTGGTTTATTTATAAACCTTCTCTATATCCTTTTTATTCGATTTTATGAGCCTTTCGTTAGGTTTTATTTAAAAAAGATAAATAGAGACTTAATTATAGCCGAATTATTGAACTTCAGTAAATGTTTCTTCCGATTTAACTTCAATATTTTTATAATATATTTTTATATTTATATATATTTTATTATTAAATTCATTAAGGACCATTTATCGTTAATATTATCTCTACTCAAACTTAACTGCAACCTCTTTCCTAGCATAATCGTTCCTAATACCACATTCTTCCATAATATCCCATTAACACTCACCCAAACAATAGACGAGACCCAATCAAACCCAATCAATCCACCCATCTCCCAGCAACACATTTTCCAGCATCTCTAGAAACCTAAACTCCAGATCTCTTCCCTCCAACAGAGTGTCTTTCCATGCCAAAGCCGTTGTACCATTTGAACCCGTAAAATACACATTTTCTGGTGGTAGAAAATCCAGCAAATTGATTTTAGTGGGTGTTTACACAGAGCTTTAGAAGTACTTGCCTGGGCGAACTTTTCACAATTTGCTTGCCAAGCCCCACAGCTAAATTCAGCACACGCCCATCCCCCTAGCCAAGAGAGTGAAAGAGATGGGATGCTGCCAAGCGAAAGAGACGGGACGAGGGCGAGCGAAAGAGACGAAAGGCAGACAGACAGAGGCGAGCCATAAAGGGCAAAGTGGCAAAACCTCACAAATGGCAAATGGCAGCATTTAGTATGATTATCCGAAAAGGAGGACTGACGCAGGGGGACATGGAGTGCCAACCGAAGCCGGAGCAGCATCCCCCAATCCTCGTCGGCGTTTCCATTTCCATCTCGAAGGGTAAATGCCACTTGGCCGCTAAACATTTGGGTGTGTGCTCTGTGCCGCCCCCTTAAATTTTCCGGGCGGTGGTTTTTCATTGGAGTGGGAAGTTCCAACTTGTTTACTGGGTGAATTTTCCTTTTCCTATTCTGTGTTTTTTTTTTGGTGCTGGTTGGTCTGCCAGCATTTTATATGCCATTTCTTTTATTGCTTTAATATGTTAATAGCATTTACTGCTCTTCAAGCTATTGTTGTTGCTGTTTCTTGCTATTTTTCTTCATCTGTCGCTCGTTTTACAATACCCTTAAGCGGCAGGGTATTTGTTTTTCTTTAGAGAGAAGTCAATATATTTTAAAAGAATATTTTTTAAGTAGTTTTACAATTAAGAAAAGCTTGAAACATATTATATCTTATATATATTTATTATATATATTTTAAGTTTCATTAATGTGTGACTAGATTTGTTTTACAATTATTTATAGCCCTAATTTAAATTAATTTTGAGGGTTTTTGTGGTATAATTTTTTGTTGATAGTATTAATACAAAATTAATATTAAAATCTGATGTTCCTGATCAATCATTTCTACAATTAAATATATTTTGAGGTGTTTTGTGATAACATCTTTATTAATAGTATCGCTATATTTTTAGTAAATTTTGAATATTAAAAATCTGACTTATAAACAATAATTTATTTACATTGCAAATAATGTTGAAAATTAATTTTCATAAATAAACTTTTAATTACAAGATTCCTTTATAAACTACAAAATAAATTGCCTTGTATATGCATTTAATCCTTCAGCAAGAGCATCCTTAGTTCGTTATATAAAGAAACAGGATTTTCCAGTCAGTTTTCCCTGTTAAATGATTTTCTGGCTTCCGTCTGAGGTTTCAGACTTGTGTCTGCCCTTTGCGAATCTGGCCAAAAAGGATTTTTGCACATTATCATCTTTTATTGCCATTATCATATCATCTGTGTGGAGGGGTTCAGTTTCTCATCTCCTTGTCGCTAAAAGATATTATTCGGGGTCCTTGTTGTGTAATGTGTGTAGTAAGTTCTTGAGATTTTGTGCTAGTTGAAAGAAAGGAAAGATTTTGTTTAAATTTATGGCGGTTGGGTGGTTTTACAAAATAAAAAAAGGAATAAGGGCGGTGATTTTCCATTGGATGGCATGTGTGGTGCTAAAGATAAGTATTTTTGGGTGCTAGGAAAGTGCTGAATTTGATTGGGGCATTGGTTATTTTTAAATTAAAATAAATAAGCTACTAAATTCTTAGGTTAATTCGTTTTTGAAATTCTCCTCTTTACAAAAATATTTTTTTTGTAAATATAAAAATAAAATAACACTTTATTGTTACCTAGTTTTGCTTCTACGACCTTCTCCTGTAAAACTTCCTAAACAAATACAAATCAGCTCCCCCAAAACTTCCTTTATCGAGGACCATTCACACCTTCAATTGTTGTGGGATCCTCGCCCCGCAATTTGGCCCAGAACGCCCTCAGGTATTTCAGCCAATTAGTGGCAAATAAAATAAATTCAATTTCACGCACACCCGCCCGAGGGAGTCCCGAGGAGGCGGGCGGTTCAGTTGAGCGTATGTGTGAATAATGTGGCCCGGAGGTCCCTGCCTCGGTTCCTGGCTATATACCCCAGTGACCCCGGCTAACCCCCGGCCCATCGGCAGAGGCCTCAAATTAGCGCAAAATGTTTTCAAGGGTTGATTAGGCAAATGTTCGTTAACTTTCGGCTGCACTTGTCGAGGATAACAACACCGTGGGTAACGGCGTGGGGATTTCGGGTAGGGAAATAGGGATAACAGGAGGAGTAGGAGTAGCAGCAGGCAAGACCAGAAGAGGATCTGGGATACGCATTAATTATGCTAAACATTTTTAAATATTGTCCTCACGTGCATCACAAACTCAGCACAAAAGGCGCGACTCTTGAGGATTGCTGCAGTGAGGAAAATGTTAGGGTTTTAATAGATATTGCATATACAATTTAAGAAATGTGTTATTTATTCCGATAATAATTAAAAAATATCTTATTATTACAAAACACAATAAATATATAGTTATTTTTTATTTAATGTTGAACGAGAGCTTAGGAGAAGTTTTTACTCGAAATAAATGGAAAAATCAGATATTTTTGTGATATAAAAAAATATATATATATAATCTCTTAAATATATATAAATTTTAATTTAATGAATACTAGATAAAATATTTTATATAGAAATTTTACAAGTTTCACTTTAACATTGAAAAGAAAATAAAATTTAAACATTTAAAATCATCCCAAGTACTTCTTTTGGTTTCAACATCAACCGACTTCTTTAACGTTTTATTTAAAATAAACAGATTATAATAATTATTTGGTATGTATTTTTTCTCTGTGTATTCCCCGCTCCCTCCCCGCCTGACTCACTTTTGATTGGATCGAGTTTTCTGTTTAAGGACGAAACTTTTGTGGCCCTGACTTTCATGCCGCGTCCCTGGGGTTCGCTTGATTTCTCGCTCATTCCGTCCGTCGCCTGTCGCCGCTTCGGTTGGGCAATTATGCAAATTAGATTTAATACCTTTTAACACATTTAAGCGGATTACAATTTAATATTTTTCACATTGTTTATCTACATTTGTTTGTTTGCATTGCCAGTTTTGTCTGAGGGATAGAACGTGCGTTCCTGCGTGGATAGGTGCGAGGGATTGCCATAGACTCCGGGCACACATGGGTTAATTAGCGACGACAACAACAGCAACAATAATTTTGATGACTCTTTTTGTACATTTTAATTGTAGCAATTAATGTGAAACACACAGCTCATCAGCAGCAGAAAGAATTTTAACAAATTATCCACAATTTGTTAGAGATGTTGAAGGATAATGGAAGGGGCTAGAAGACGGGTTGCTAAAAGGTGGTGTCTTCTATATAAGTTAAAACTTAAATAATAGATTCCACACCATTTCAACTATTCCTCGAATCCTAAAAGAAAATGTAAGAGACGCACCAAGAAAAGGACTCAATTTTCCCCATAATCTATTCAATAAAATATATTTCTCATTCCTTCCCTCAATTTAACATATGATTATCGCTTCCTCTGCGATTCATCCCCCGCACAGATACACAAAACGACCCTCAACCTTTGGCGACAAATTTATCAATTCATTAATCAATTCATAACCCAATTGAGAACCGAATGCCGAACTCGTGATACGCGACTAATACCATAATTTCCATCATGTTTACACAATCCATCTGGCTATATTCCAGCAAGCCAAACAGATAGAAAGAGAGTTTCGATGATGGTGGGTCGGGAAAAATTCCAAGGGGGTGGGAGGACGAGGAGCAAACAGAAAATGTCCAAGAGCAATCAGCGGGCTAGCCGAATTTCCAACTTGGCTGTGCCATCAATCCACAAAAACGAAGAAAAGCCAAATCCGTGCGTGAGTTCACTGAATAAACAGAAGGGAAAAAATACAGCGAAAAGGAGGTATTCAAAGGGAGAATGGAGATGCATTGTTTGTCCTATTTTTATTTCCTTTTAAAATTGGTAGAAAGGTTTCAGATATAACGTTTAAATATTACCAATTACTGGTCGATTTTATCCTTTATTTTAAATTATTTTAAAAACTATTTCAGGAAGAATAATAAATTTTAATAGCTTTTGCAGTCTTTTATTTGTTTAACAACATATAAATTTATTAAATATTAAAAAAATTAAAGTAAATATACGTAAGAATTTTAGATTCAAAGTTTGGAGGATCATTTTTGTGGGAGACGGCACGATTTTTATTATTTTTTTTATTGAGAAAAGAATATTTTTTTTTAGCAAAATATAGGTCTCTGTTAACCATTTCAATACTCAATTAATTTTAATAGTAAATTAATTATTTATTATTAATAATAATAATAATTGAACGCCTATTAAAAATATATCACAAGCAATTTAAGCCTAAATCCATTCCTTATTCCGTTTTCAAATCAAAATATGAAATTCCCCCCCACGATTTCCAGCGAATTCCTTATTCAGAACGCACCCGTTAGATGTCAATGTCCTGATCCTGTCAAAATGATTTCGATTTAATCGTTAGGAAATTTTCGCGAGAGCCAGAACAATTCCTCTATCAAAGCTAATTGCTCGGGGCATTAGCAGAGGGAAAAAGGGAAGGAAAAAAGGAAAATTGAAAGGGAGACGGCACGATTTGTAAGGGAAAATTGTCACCATATGCGTCAACACGCAATAATTCACCAGAAAAATAATCCAAACAATTGACCAGACTTCCCCTCCTATAATCCCTCCTCTCGTCCTTCTCTAATGGCGAGGGTGTGTCGTCCCTTTTCTACGCCTCTGACTCTAGATTTCTGGCTGTTGTTCCTGTGCCGGCAGCAAGTGCCACATCCACCTCCCCAACCCTTAACCCCCGAGTGCCCCTCCTGCAACGCTCTTTTGGTGTTTTGGTGCTAATTGAATTCATTGCTGCGCTGATCAAGTGCTGCCAAACAACAACAAATCATCCCCAGAGGCTAATGATACCAAACGACTGAAGCCCGGACTTGCCGAACGAAGTAGGAGGCGGGGGCCAGCCATGGGTTAAGGGGTGGCTAAGAGAGGGTTGCTCTGGACCAACTGCTCTCACATCTCTCCATTCCTGTTGCTGTTCCCGTTATTGCTCAGCGTTAAATGAAATTAGAAAACCTTATGCTGAGTTAATTAGCAAAATTTAATGCAGTACTGAGGGAATTCCAGAGGGGTTGCAGGTAGCAAGGGGAGGGAGATGGTAAATACTTGAACAGGTTGGGTAAATCTTCAAGAAAGTTAATTTTGGTTTCACAAATGTTTACTAATGTTTGTAATCAAGTTAAGTTCAATATTGGAAATTTATAAGGTTTCTACATGATAATTATATAATGTATAAACAATAAGTATAAATAGCGTCTTTAAGCAGCAGATTATTGAATTTCTGCTTCCAAAATTAATTAGAATTTCAATTTAAATTCAATTGAAGAAATCACACTTCAAATTTCAGAAGCATTATATTTATATATTATAGGAACCAAAAACATCACAAAACTAAATCAGACGAAACCAGAACCATCACTATAAACCCACAATATGCGCATATGTGCCTACTTTCTATGATTATTCCCCTAATAATTAGCAAGGATTTGTCCCAAAACGACGGCAATTAAAAATGGAATGCCGCCCATCAATTGTGATATCAATCGGGGCCAATCAATAGGGCACCGCAGCATCCTGACCCGCGTCCCTTTCGCCTCGTCCTGGCAGCTGACAGAGCAAACAACCATTAGCAGCTAGCTGGCTAACGAGCAATAACCGCTTAGATGCCCCCAACTCCGACTGCGATCCCCCCAGACAAATGCAAATTTGACAATAATAAAATCCAACATATGACAATAATCGCACATATTTGACAATAAAATCGAAAATCGAGGAAAATTCTATTGGATATTAGCGCAAAAGTTCACTCAATGTGGAAATGGGAAGGGAGGGATGTATGAGGAGGGGGAAGTGGTGTGCTAAATCAGTAAAGCAAACATCACATATAACAAAATTAAGCATAAAATGTGATCATCTGTGTTGACATGAAGATCAAATTGGGACCGGGGACTAGGAAACTATAAATGCAGAAGAGGGTTGACCATCACTGAGAGAAAGGAATGTGGAGATTGAAATTAAGAAAATTAAATATAATCTAATGCTTCCCTTAAAATTGAATTAAAATTAAATATAAAGATAAACAAGTTTATAGAATAGAAAGCATAGAAATTTGAAGAGGAAAGGGTGTCTCCTGGCTACTAAAGCAGCTTTACATATGTATATTCAAACCATTGTATATTGTCAGCATAAATTATTAAATGAAACAAAATATTTCCCAGTGTAACTGATGACGTTGCCCAACAGGGGATAACCAAATTGTAACACCAGCAACAATGGCAACCAAAGTCAGACAGAGAAGGGAACGAAGAGGGTCCGCAGAACGGAAAAGTGAACCCTCAATTCAAACGGCGATTTTCTGGGTGTGTGCCTTCCGTAACTCCCGAGCTCGTGTGTGTTTATAGAAATTATAACTCACATTTAATTTGCAACAGATGCGACAATCAGCAGCGGGCATCCCGAAAGGACCGAATCCAACCCGAAAACCAATTCCAGTTCTACGGTTTGATCTTTGTCACCCTTTTCCGGTCTCTCCGGGACTATTCAATGAAATTCTCCTGCTGCAAATTACCCGCTAATAGCTCAATGAATTGAAATTAGGGAGAAATCTCTCACCCATTCGCTCCCTTTCTATTGTTCGTTCTGGTTCAACACATTTGGCCACTTCAAGGCAAATCAAAATAAAGCGCAGCATCAGCAACCGCAGCCCATGGTGCACAGTGGGTTAAGATCAAAGGAGAAAGGTGTCGGAGGTTCAGTGAGTAATGGGTTAAATTGTAAAGAAAAGAGCAGTATAATTTAAAGGGAATTTTTATTATTGCTGAATTACTTAAAAAAAATACAGATTTGTATCTGTATTATATTTTTAAACAAGAAATCAAACCACTTCATAGACTTTTAAATTTATTTGTATCTATTTGAAATTAATAATTATTATACAAGTTTTTACAATAATCAATCTTCAACACCACCGTGCCACATATCCTTCTCCTCTCTTCCCCACAAACTCCACCGTCTCTTTCATTTATTTATACGAATATGCATTACGTGTTCGTAGCAAGAACGAAATGAATTTTTATTAGCCCATCAAACAACAAGAAACTGCTGCATAATAACAACAACAACAACACTAAGGCCAACAACAGCAACAGATCAAACAACCAATAATAACAATATAAAGCATACTTCAAGGCAAACCAACAGGCACGATAAAAACCATAGAGTCCGTCCGCGTGCGAGTGCGTTTATGAAATACTTGAGAACTACGTGATAAAGTGGACAGACGAGTTCTCTCCACAAGAATGGAAATGGGTTCCGGCAATCGCAGCTGAAAATGGGTTTAAGTTTGGATTCTGCTCTGGAACAATTCCAAATGAGTTCACACTTTATGTCATCTCTGAATTCAGGAAATAATCAGAGTGTTCAGCTAATTGTTATTGTGCCAATAAAAAGTAATTAAATTAAATGAAGGGATGTATTCTAGGGATAAGACTGCAGTTTATATCAAAATGATTGCCATCGAGTTAAAAAGAGATATATCTGAGAAGACATTAACCTTATATCTTACGTCATTTGTAAAATGATTTGTTTGAATTTAAAAGATGTATAAAATCTCTTTAGGACAGTTAATTAAATTAAATAAAGTAAAAGTAATCAAATAAAATGTTTTGAGGAGGAAGGTTGCTAGAGCAAACACGAAGAAAATACACTCCCAGCTCTCGGAAAGTCGAGCAGACTTATCTGCTGTCCTGGCAAATTAAGACACCATTTAAACGGGGAATAAATAATGAAAGATGAAACCAGAGTCAAGAGGAAAAGCTATCTTAGATCCTTATAAGACATCATTTAAAGGCGCAAGATTTAAATAAAATAAAATAAAAAAACTTTTCTCACTTTACAAAAGAAAATACAAAAAATAACACCACTTAAAAGAAGGAAAAAAATTAATAAATATATAAAAAAAAAAATAAAATAAAATAAATATATAGCTATAAAGTAAGGAAAAGCGCAAGGCCGCAATAGAAATACTCATATAACTCAAGAGGAAAAGCTATCTTAGATCCTTATAAGACATCATTTAAAGGCGCAAGATTAAAATAAAATAAAATTAAATTAAGAAAATAAATAAAAAACTTCTCTTACTTAAAAAAATAAAATAAAACCAAGGAGAGCCATCTTAGATCCTTATTCGACACCATTTAAAATAGGGGAAAAGATTAATAAATGTATAAAAAAAATTAAATAAAATAAATAGATTGCCAATGCGCAAAGAAAAGCAAAAGGACGCTTATAGAAATCCTCATATAACACATATTAAAAAGGGTGACAAACAACGCAAAATAAAATAAAATTAGAAAAGAAATGTACATTTTCTCATTTAAAAAAAAAAGCAAAAAGCAAAAAGTTAGACCAAGGATAGCTATCTTAGATCCTTATAAGACATCTTTTAAAGGGGGTAAAAAATAAATAAAAAATAAAAATAAAAAAAATATAAGCTTCTCACTTCACAAAACAAAGAAAAAAGTAAAATCGAAATTATTCAAGAAAAATATTGAGGTCTGCACTACTTAGCAGTCGGAATACGAATGAATTTCCTTAGAGATATGAATAGGCTCAATAGCTGCTAAATATAAAGTCAAGGCATACTTGATGATGGAAACCTATTTCACATGATTGATATAATTATAGGATTTCTTATGAGGAATTAATTTAAATTAATTTAATCTACAATCCTTTCATTAAGCATATAAAACGAAACCAGAAATCTATAGCATTTACATTTAAATAAATTAGAATATAATATATATAAAAAAAATAATTATACAAAAAAACCCCAGATATGTATATGTTCATCTTATGGAAAAGATAATGCTCTCCTGTTTTTATAACTTCCCCACAGCTGATCCGAGTTGAATCCAGTTCAAACCCTTATCAAAAATTAGAAATGCTGATAATAAATTATATGACTCGTCTTATGGCGGAAATTGAGGCTCACCATGATTTTTTCAATTTGCCATATACTATATGCTATATACATATATTCAGTATACCCAATACATGGCCTAAAAGCGAACCAAATCGAAATCAACAACCGAACAACCTAGGCGACATCGGAGTGGCTTCGTTGTTTGTGTGTTAAGTTGGCTACATTTTAATTAGCGAAATAATTTTGAAGTGATACTATAAATTTAGTCATAATTATTGTCTTAGCAATTAACTTGATTATCTTGCGCACATTTTGATTTATTTGCAACGATAAGCTCTTATCGCAAGGGCCCTCGGATTGTCAAGAAATTGAACAGAATTGTGATTGGAAGTATATATTGTTGATTCAAAGGCTCCATATTTCGCTATTGTTGTTTGGTGTATTTATAAATTCGGTGCCACAGACAGCTCTTAAAGCCAGCCAGATTAGATATACACATGAATATATATTAAATGTACAAATACCTATTTTATTTTTATAGTTTTAACAAGAATTTTGGCGCTGCTGAGAGATTAATTGGTTTACGATTTGAATTATGTTTAAATTCAATTTTAACGCAAAACAGGTTAAAGATTGTTGTTTTTAACAACAAAAATCAAATCATGAATAACCCTGTAAGTTTAAAGAGAATTCACCTTTAATTTTTCTATAAAACTCTTCGATGTTACCTCAATATTACAAGTATCCTCGACCTAGTTTTCTTGTACCAGTTTTCTAAAAAAAACATAAATGAATCTCTTCTCGCATGCATGTCATGTTTTTTTCTTGATTTATTTTTCCAGTTTTTGATTTCGAAAATAAATTCATTACAATTTACTAATTCAGTCGCAATGCGACAATTTACATTGTTGTAATTCTTTTATGCTTTTTCCTCCATGGCTGTGTGTGTGGTTTTTGTTAATTTTAAATACTACAATTACGTAATTACAGATATTTACACAAATTACACAAGGAAATTACAAGTTGCCCAACTAAACTTAATCGCATTTCATGTAATTTATTTACTTAAGCATTATTCATTTACTTAAGATTTATGTTTACTTATTGTTATGTTCCTATTTAGGTTTATATTTATGTACATACTGGGATTGCAGTAGTTGAAGGGATGGGGTGGGGGAGGGGTAACTAATGAATTTAATTTATATTTCTTGTTTACATATATCACACAGTGCCCCGCTTTGTGATGGCACAAAATAAAAATAATAATAAATGGCAAACGAAACCGTAAGTAAAACAGATTTCAACGGATTGCGCAAACGAAAAACAGGGTGTCGCGCGTTCCAAGTGCTTGTGGGTAAATGGTGGGACGGCGTTTTGATCGCGGCATGACTAGATTGGAGACTCCTCCAGATCATCCTCTCCCCCTTAATGCTACTCCTTCTAACTGGCGGCACTTGGCTGCGATTGCTGGGCCTGCGACTGTGATTGCTGCTGCTGGGCCTTGGCCCGCTCCTTGGCCTCCTGCTGGGCCTTCTTCGAGCGCTTCCACTTCATCCGACGGTTCTGGAACCAGATCTTCACCTGCGTCTCCGAGAGCATCAGCCCGCTGGCCACCTCGAAACGCTTGGGTCGGCTGAGATACTTGTTTTGCTTGAACTGCTTCTCCAGTTCGAGCAGCTGCTGGGAGGTGAAGGCGGTGCGTGGTCTCCGGGTCTTCCCGAGAATTGCATGATGCGGGTAGGCCGCCAGTTCGGGAATGCGGTGGTGAAGCATTCCGGCGCGGGCCAGGAACTCGAACTGCAGCTGCGAGGGCATGAAATTGTGACCCATGGGTATCTGCAAAGAAATAAATAAAAATTACTTTAATTACTTTGCATTCAAAGATAAATTAAATTGTGTACTCTTTATTTTAAAAGTTTACTAGTTACGTTTTTTTTTTTAATTTAAAATCGAAAGTTTACATTCCAATCTGAGATGATTTTTCAGCTGTTATATTACATATTTATGGACACATGGCGCATACGTAATCTCTTAACAGCCAAAACCAAGGCAAACAAATTTAAAGCATTCTTTTCAGGGCCTTTTGAGATGATGTTGATTTTTCGTAGACAAATTGTTTTAATATTATAAAAAAGCAACGATAATTAAATATATAATACAGAAAATTTTAAAAATAAATGTTCTAGTGGCTTTGTTATAGTTAATTTTGACATTATGCATATTTACATGACAATTGAAGTAAATTATAAAGGCATACTTCACAGGTGCTGCAGACATCACTAGTTTTTTTTTATAAACCATTAAGTAATTAAGTATTTAAACTTACAGGTATGGGCTTGCCCGATGGGTCCAGGGGTCTGTGGAAGGCAGATCCACCCTGTGCCAGCAGCTGGTATGGATGCCCACCTGCATAGAGCGGAAAATCCTGCGGCCGGATGGGACTGTGTGGTGGCACCGGCTTCTTGAACTCATCGTGCAGATCGGACATGCGCATGGACAGGTGATGTGGATGGAGGCCACCGCCCTGCGGCTGCAGATCCTCACATCCCGGGCTGATGGGCGGACTGGAACGGTGCGAGGAGCTTGGCGATTCGGATCTATAAGAAGCAGAGATAGGAAATAGTAGTATGAGACACCCTCTAAAGGCAATTATCTAGCCCAGCGATGACTATCGAAATTACGCGACACATTTTGAAAACAATTAATGTTACTGCCTCTTGTGTTGCCCTGCCCTCCTTTGTCTAATTTGTTTGCTTTTCTACACAATTCGCACTTAAAAATTAGCCACTCGCACACTCATGCCAGCGGACACATGGCGTATACGTAATCTCTTTGGTCGATGACCAAACTGGAATTGACCAATTGAAGTCTTTCGGCTTGCCATGTTTTCGAGTGCTGGCACAAAGCTGCTTTGGGGCTTCACTGGGGCTTTGTATTTGGCTTTCAGGACGCTTCTCGCCGAGTGCCCCGGTTTTGTTTGGCCAAAGCCAGTTGGCTACCAAAAGGATTAACCATGAATGCAGAAGGGGTTCATTGTTTAGTTCTGAATTTGTACTCGAATTGGTTTTTAAGCTTAGGTATTAGCAGTGAACTAATGCAAATTAATGACTGTTACTAGTATATAGTACTCAATCGATTTGGGTACATTATTTTTATGGCAGACTTAAATGTCTTTGTAATAAATTCATTGTGCAGTAAATAAATAGTGCAATTTGATACTAGTATTAATGTAAGGGGTGGTTTAAAGTGTATTTTTGTATAAGATGACTAATTTAATAATCTCTTTAATACGGAAAAGGTAGGTATTATTTTTAAAAGATTATTTTCGCATCTTAAGAACTAGTCATATGATTGATTGAATTAGATTGGCTTTTGCGACTTGTAATTTGGAAATCAATACCATTCTATATAATAATTTAACTCATAAATTGGTTCTCTAAATAGAGTTAAATCTTGCAATATTCATAAATATTTTTGGATAAAATATAAAATAAATATGTATATGGAGTTACTAAACAGGTCATTATTTAATAATATAATTGAATTTGATGGGAAAATTTAATTAAATAGATTTTAATATAGATAATGCACAAAAGAAAATATGGTTACCTAAATAATTGGCATTAACATTTTCAATTTATACCTATAAAGAGGTTATAACATGTAAATCAATAACAAAAAAAAAAAACTAAGTTACGCAATTTTATTTGCAAATTTCTTTCAGTTTTTAGCACTTTTAATACCTTAAATCAGCAGGTGGCAAATTTATAGTAACGATATTATTATATAACAATCTTTTGCTAGTATTTTTACCCCTTATAAATTTTATATCCTTCTTTTTACTGAAGATTTCCTATAACTTGGATCTAATAATGACCGAACTATAATCGGAAACTCGATTTAAATAAATTCTAGAACATTTTCCTATTAACTAATTTAAAATCCCGTCACTCACCTTGACATGCCGTCGGGACTGGGCGAATCGTACTCCCGAGAGTCGCGGATGCGCTGCAGTGCCTCCTGCTCGCTGATTCCGCCGGCGGCCGCGGCAACCACATGAGCCGCCGCCGCCGCATTTGAGGCAGCCACAAAGTCATGGTTCAGTTCCGCTTGATGCCGGGCATAGTGTATGGCTGCCAGATGACCATCCACATTGATGGGTTGCGGCTCACCAGCCTGATGCTGACTCTTGGCCAGCAGGGCGTCAATGCAGAAGGACTTCTTGGGCTGACTTTGGGCGGGTGGCAAGAGAGTGGTTCCCATGGTGGCTCCACTGTGGCTCAGGTGATTGCCAGGCGGCTGTGGGGAAAGTTGTGGGGGAGCTGCTCCTGGCGCTCCTGCCGGTGGCACCGCATTTCCTGGCATCATGACCGCAGTAAGAGGAAGACGTGGCAGGGGATAGGCACCCAGAGCGGGATGCGGATGTGGCACGTGATGTGGCGGTGGTGGCGGGAATCCCTCGACATAGAGACGTGCATGTGGCGGCGGCGGTGGCGGCTGTGAAGCTGCACCCAATGGCAAGGGAGCCACGAGTAGAGGCATTCCCTGGGCGATTTGATGACTCTGACTATTATCCGCTGGAGAACTCTCCTGGACACCACCACTGGGACTCAGTCCCGGGGCATAGGCGCTGAGAGGTGAGCTTGTGGTGGCCGTAGAGTGGCTGGGACTCGCTGCCGGCGGACTAGGACTGGGATCGTGGGACTGGGATCTGGGCGAGAGTGTGGAGTGACTGCTGCTCTGGTCGTAGTCTTGGGCGGCTGGTGGGGATCGCTGGCGGTGCAGATGATGGCTGCTGCTGCTGCTACTGTGATGCTGATGGATGTGGCTCAGCAGGAGTTGCGACGGCATTGAGGAGTTCCCGCTGGCAACAACGGTGCTGGTCAGCGGCGGCGGTGGCGGCTGCTGCGACACTTGGGCACTGGACATGCTTCACTGAGAGTCACCAAAAGTTTAGTTTTCGCTTTGGATATATATATTTTCTACTTTTTTATGTAATTTTTCTAAAATCCCCTCAAAACGCTTTTCAAACACGCTGCGTAAACGAATCGCGATCTCACGCCGCTAGCTTTATCTTTGTTCGAAGCGAAGCGAACTCGACGAGCGCTCATTAACGACTGTGCGCCGCTGAAACCCAAACGTGGTATCATATACCGCGATGCGAGTGTCGGGGCATACGAGTCGCAACCACCGGAACCATTAGCACCACCACTCACCACTCTCTCTCGCTTGCTCTCTGGAAACCCACTTTCAAGATGGAGTATGTGCTATTTGTGCGCACTGGCTAAAAAGAGATGGTACTATGCCATAGGGCGTGGCCAAATGGCATAAAATGTCCATTGAGGGCGGGGCTAAGGTTAAACAGAGAGGGAAGAAGCCTTGGCTCGTTCTCTGGCGAAAATTTCATATAAATTGTTGGAAAAACGAGGCTATAATTGCCATCATTATGGAGTGTTGAGCAACTAACAAGTTCAGCGGCAAAAGACGTAAGAAGAATCTTCATAATCAACTGGATAGGAATGGGGAAAGGGAGACTGGAAGAGGGAGGTCAAGAGGTCGTCCTTAATGGCAGCAAAAAAGAGAAGCCGAAAGACAGGACTCAGACGGAAGTCTGGCAGATGATTAGGGCAGCAATTAAGGCTCTCGACTGGGCCACGATTTAAGCTTTGGTCAGCAGCAGGAGCAGCAGCAGCAGCCGCCTTTAAGACCCACCAAATCGATAATCTCCTCTCGCTCCTCTCAAAGCCATAACCATAAACGATTCGATTCATTGGCGTTTTTACAACTTGCTTGGCTGTCCGGGGGCTACCGGGAGGTACCTCGTAATGCGTAATGCCCCATAATGCAGTCTCCCTTCCGTGTGCCTCGCTTTACGACACCGAATGGCGACGGGCTTAATGTTCCCTTGATGGATTACTAAGTGGACATGAATGGCTGCCACCAAGTGGCTGGGAGTTGAAGACGCAGATAGCCCATAGAATAGCATTTAATGTTAAATGGATTAAAGGAGAGTACAAGCCGGATTTAAGTAGTAGTATTATATATTATTATGGCTTATCAATTGGCAGAATTAACTCACCTTGAACACAAACTATATTATATTTAAAATATTTTAAAATTAATGCTTGAAAAAAATTCCTTAGAAAACTGAAGTGTAATTATTTGAAATTTGTTTTATGAAAGTCTAATAAAAATCTACCAAATATATAATTTAATGCTATTGAACACCTTTATCCTAAATTATGAATTCATCCTTAGTTCAAATATACGTATAAACAGAATTTTATACATATAATAACTATTTTATTTTCCAACTACTTCTTATTATTTCCCCCTTTACCAAAGCACTATTTAAACTTTATTTATTTATTGTGTTCCTAATTTGAAGCCTTAACCCTTTGCCAAAGCAAACAGAGACCCAAGCAGCTGGCTCAAGAACCAGAAAATGCACAACTCCAGAAGTTTGAGAGGCCGAGACCAGAAAAACACACCATTCTATATAGTATATGTAGGAATATATCATGCAATGTCCAGACAGGAAAAGAGTTGAGGAAAAGAGGGAAAGGAGCATGGGGAGCAGCAGGAAAACTGCTCGCTAACAAGAAACGTGCCAAAGTGTATTTTCTTTAGCCACTTACTTCGGACCTAACTCATTCCCGAATATCGCGTAACCCCAAGACAGAGCAGAGAATGTTTTCCCAAAAAACGAACTCAAAATTAGTGCGATGTCTGCATTGACGACTGATTGCTGTTGCTTCCTGCCAAAGTTCCTATATGGTTCTTATTTTATTTTCATTATACGATATTTATCTACTCATCCACGTGCATTTAACTGGCATTTATGGGTGGTGGTGGTGCGGGGGCCCAGACATGACCTGGCACTGGTCCATTCTGGCTCTTCCTCGCTCACTCTGTCTCTCTATATATATTTATATCTTTGTATGATTTGTGTTATTCCAGAATAGTTTATTTTATATAACAACACAAACATGATGGCTGTCCGGAGTTATGGGGATTTCGAAATGAAGCTGGTTAGGACTTGGAGGTGTGAGGATTGGAATTGGGCTTCGGTTTTAGTTCGCATTGCAGGCTTTGTTTGCCTGATTAAGTTTTGATTTTGGGGAAATGGTTACGTAAATATGCAATTAGAGTTAAAATTTTGTATGCCACCGAAAGTGGTGCTGGGGCGAGCAAAGTTTATGGACTCTGGAAATGCTGAGGTAAAAAGGCTTAAAGAAAGTGAGATGAGCATAGTGTGCCACACAGTATAAAATATACTATCTGTCAGAAACAAAAAACTAAAAATTCAAAGTAAAAAAATGACTAAAAACATTTGGGTTATACTCACCTTAATCCTCATTATCGAATACTCTGATGGAAGCTTCTATGACGAAATGAGCTGTGCAAATTGCTCGGGTGTGAATGAAGAATGCAATGTAACGACAACGGGTTGGAGTTGCGATTTCGAGCATGATGCCCACCTTTTGATTGATAATGGTGATTCCTCTGAAATTCCAAATTCCCTGGCCAAATGCATGCCTCCTGGCATGGCGTTTAAGGAAAAACGTAATATATTGCAATAGGGATAAGTTTACAGACTAAAGATAATCCGATTCCAGAGGTTCTTTATGGCTATTGTTGCTTTTGGTCCCCACAACTTGGCTGTCAAAAACTTATGCGAAAGGATGACAAAGAAGACCTTTGCTTTAAGTGTACTAGAGAAGTTTGGTCGCCACTTATGGAGGACGCGTCCTTGTGTCCTTGTGGCAATAATTGGTATAGGCACAGAGAAAGCAGCAAAATAAGGCTTAAACCGTGGAATTTCCTTTTTATATACCAAGGAATGCTTATAATTATTATAAATTTATAAACATTGAATTGTTTGTATAATATACACAGATAATTAATTATATCATCACTCTTAGGGAGTTACCAATGTAAGAAAACCATTTCACATCTGTTGAACCCTTTCATTGATTGGTGTAAATATAAAATAAAATTGATTACATCCATTTTGAAATCTAAAATCGAGGAAAACCTTTTACTGGCTAGAATTTTACTAAGGCACCCCTGGAAATCATTCTGGCTTAATGGGCTAAGCGCTAATCAGGCGTTAAATTTGCCAGCAAATATCGGCTGAAAATATAAATCACCAATAATAATAAATCGTCACATATGTTGCTGCAATTTAGCTGATGCGGTTGCAAAAGAGACGGCTGCTCGGAATGGGAAAGAGTGGGATAATCTCCTTCGTGGACCTGCCATTTCTCCCCTTTTTTGTCGTGTTAATTCAGCCGATAAGTGAACAATAATGCCAGAAAATTTCAACAGATTTCCCAAGCCTTAGTTAGCTAAGTCAACAAAAACTCGAAGAGCTGGCAAAAAGCAAGGGATACAGGGCGAAATAGCAGCATCAGAGGGTTGATTGAATTGACTTTGACACTTGTAGGCTGTCCAAATATATGGGTATAAAAAATAGAAGGAGAAAACAAATTGTAAAAGACTTTTGAAAACATTTTAAAACAATAACCGCAGAACAAAATGGAAAAACAACCCTTTGGCAAACATCATCCCATCCACTCATTAATCACTGGCCTCAGCAGCCACACCCCACGGGATTGCAATTGATAATTGAGTAAATATTGATGTGCAAATAATTGGCATTAAATTGCGTTATCAATAAATAATTTTTACATACCAGCAGATACAAAGACACACAGCTATGGATACTTCATTCAGTTGTATCTACAAAAGTGGCAGATATTGGATTGGCTCATTATGTTGACAGAGTTGCGGGCACAGAGAGTTGTTAACTATACATATGTGTGTGTGGATGCAAATTATTACTGCACTTTGGTATTTATTGTTTACTTTCCTGTCTGCCACCCACCTATGGCACACGTCTTTCCCAGATTTTCCTTATTTTCTGCAATACGTAATGCTTAATGCAAACTGAGGTGGGTCAGCATCGAGTGATTCCCCTAATGTTTACTGAAGACTTGCAAAATTCTCATTTGAACTTGTTACTCAAGTGATTATTTCAAGATGTGTTAAAAGGAATTACAATTATTATATTATATATTCGTATATACTCCACAAAATAAATTAGATTTAAACTACCTCCACTAAGAACAAATCAAAAATTGTATTGAAAATGATTAAAACCATAAACTGGTAAATACAATTTGCACTCTCCCTCCCGAATCACAAATCTTGATAATTATAAAGAATAACAATAAATATATAAAATTAGGTCATAAAATACGCCTGTCTGCAATCAAGGAAATGTGCTTTTTAAATTTTCATTATAAATCAACTATAATAAAACAATCATTCAAAAGAAGGAGGCGGTGGGGTGAATGAATTGAAAGGAAAAACGAACTGAAATAAATATTTAATAATATGACGATAATAAAGTATTATTGACTCACATTTTAATTCATTTCCAACATTGACAAAATAACTTTTAAATGAATTTTGCGGACTCCGGGAAAGGCCACTCCCCCAACTCCGCCCCAAAATACCGCAGATAAAGTTTATAATTGAGTTGTGTTTTTTCATTAAGTGGGCGAATTGATTTGCTTTTGTTATTGTTTTTACTGTTGGCTCGCCAACGGAGCAAACTTATTAAAAACTGATAAACTCAATTCCATATTTCCCTTCCTCGCATTTTATATTTTTCTCTCAGTATTTTTAATTGATATAAATATATAAAAAACGTAAGAATTATGGGAACCATTAATGAGATAATGCCCGCCGCTTTAAGCGATAATCCATGGTGAGGAAATCGTTCCCTGAACGATTGCAAATTATTATTTTGATTAGGCAATGGGCCCGCAACCACCAGGTTTATTTCCGTTGGGTTTAAGATTGTCGGTTTAGTTTTAGGGCGCTTCTAGAATGATAAGTGTGATTTGTGGGGGGTCTATTAGGTTTGATAGAGCTGAGAGTTGTGAAGAAATAACGTTAAAACGTTGTTTAGCCAGTAAAAATTTATGATAATTTTTTTTTTATTTATTTTATAAGCGATGCTAGCCCAAGAGACACACAAGAGTGAAAGGATTAAACAGCTTCCATCTGTTCTGACCCTTCAACATAAGCACATCCAAAAATATTTAAATAAATGGAATTTCTCAAAGTTTCTCTAACAGTTACAATGTTATTCAAATACTTTCCTATAAAATAATATAAGCAAAAGTTAATCCAAGGAACGCCGGCATATTAAAGCAATCTAGATAGAAGCAGCGCGATATCTATATCGGTGTTTATGTATAGCTTCTGTATCTGCATCGGGCTGCCTCATTAGCCACAGCGCAAACAAATTTCCCAGCCAAGCCAGACCCGAAAACCCAATCCCAATCCCAATCCCAAACCCAAACCGAAGCCGAAACCAAGTCGAGTCGAGTGGAATGTGTGGTTCTGTTTGCACACATTTAAGATACATTTAGCTGCCGTTGCGACATCAGAGTTTTTTAACCTCTGCCGGCAGTGTACTTCCTCGTGTATATATGGTAGGACGAGTGTATATAGTTGGGCCTCGAAATGCAGTGTGTGTGCGATGAAGCGCCAGACGATTGGAAGCGAAAGGTAAACGTGCACTTTCCGATAAGAAGGACGCACGAAAATCGCATTTTGATTTGTATTCCGTGTTTGATCAGAGACACACTGGGGCGCAGATACAAAGATACAGATACAGAGATACAAAGTGGCTTTCCTATTTGCCTGGCAGTTCGTAATTGTTTGCTTAAGTGCATTCAATCGCCAGATAATGATGGCTCCTCTCTCCTTCTGTTATATATCCTCCACACCATATCGATTCATTTATATATTTATTAATATTTTTGTGCGTTTTCGGTATATTTACTTTACCTTTTCTTGGTTTTGTTTGCCGCCACATAATTTATTATCTTCGCTTATCAATTCATATTTCATTTGCTCTCCTTTCTCCGATGAGTTTTTAGGGCTTGAAAGACCCTTCAATACTTCAACTTTAATTTCTGCCTTTGACGTCTATTATGATGGATTAATTTTCAATTATGAAAGCGCTCCTCTCGAGGCGAGAATAATAAGAATAGCTTATCTAGGCTGCCTTCAATTTGGAACTTTCTTATCGGCCCCGCTCATATATCGCCAATAATCAATTTTCAATTAATTCAAAATCCCTTATCGGCAGGGGGGGGCTCCCCCCTTTTGTGGCAAGTATATTTATGAAGATGGAAAAATTATAAAAATTTGTTTAAAGCCGCTTAAATGGTCGTCACATCACTCGAAAAGTTAAGAATTGAAGTTTGGAATAAGTGCCGTGCGTGCCGTAATCTAATCGCTGACGGGGCAGCGATTTAATTTATATAATCAACTTGTTTTCATAATTAAAAAATATTAAAATTGTTTATTGAACACACACACCCTCGGACTGATAGCGACCATTGCTCCATTTGATTGGATTGCGCTTATCTTGGCCTAATTGAAATTGCATTGAAATTGATTGATTCGCCCATAAACGTTTGACCAAATACAAAGTTTACCTCCTATTTCCCTCCCATCCATTGTTCTCACTTTTCTATATAGTATATTTTTCCACCCTTTCCTAATCGTTTTATTTGGTTCGCTCGATTTGTGGTAATCAGAAAATCATAGAAAGAAATACATTTCCCGAGCAGATGACAGCTCAGGCGGGCAAAGGTTGTTGCTGAAAGGGGTCGTAAATCATTTGCCAATTGTAAATTTGTTATTTAAATGCGTCAGAAGGGTTTGGTTAATCTGGAGAGGTGTGATTGAAGCAATAGAATGCCAAAGCAACTTGAGACCGTCTGCTGGTAATTCAGTTTTCACCGGGAAGACTCTTGGCTGTAGTTAATTTAATTACTTCATAAAATTTAATTAGTTTAGTTTTTTTTTAAATCTATTATTTTTTAATTTTTAATTAAATTAACATGGAGATACAAGTTTTTTTTGCAAATACCTTTATGCTAGTCGAATTTTCTTAGATAAATAATCTGCAATATTTATAAAAATAGATGCAATAAATATATAAATATTGTATGATTGATAAGAAACATCTTTGATTAGATGATAACTAAAAGTTGTTAAACTTAAGCCGAAATATATAATATAAACAAAATTTAAACCACATTTGAACAATATTTAAACCAAGTTAAACCATATTTAAACCAATTTCAACCAAATTTAAAAACAATTTAAATTAAAATTAAAGCAAGTTTAAAACAAATTAAATCAGAATTTAAATCAAATTTAAAAGCACTTCTTTCCTTTGAACCAAATTTTAATCCAAATAATTAAACATTATTCATTTTGGCTATTACATTTTCATTTCAAGATCAGAAAAATCAATTTCGTTTTTAAAATTGATTTCTTCTTTCAAAATATCCCAACCCTTGAGCTAAGAAATCCCCCATCAATCCCCAATCACTCCACTCATCATCCCAAAATGTCACGTAGCCCTCCCAAAACGGCACCGAATTGCCCTCAGACATTCCCACGTTCTTAATTAGCCGCTTGGCCATAGACAAATGGCAAATAACAATGAAATGAAAACTAAGCAAATATCAAAAGTTTTTCAAAAACATTTAGCAATGTCAATAAATCGCTGCACCATCTAGGGATGAGCGGATGAGAGGCGCCTCGCGGGCGACGACTTCGCTCATATTAATCTCCATTAAAAAGGAATCTCAATGAATTTACGATGGCGCCAACTAGCTTTCCAATGCCTTTCAGTCTGCCACGCCCTCTCGCCCCCCTCCCGCTGAGCTACCTTACTTACGCATTGCGTATTTAACATTCGCCAAAAGCGAAATAATTCGAAAGCAAACAAAAATGCCGAAAAAACACTGAGGAGATTGTACACCTTGGATACCTCTCCCCTAAAAGAGCACCAAGTCTTGGGCTTCGTCGGCGAGCCGGGTAAACATTTTAAGCTGCCAGCCCGAAAAACGCTAATGGGTAAACACAGATGCGGTTAAAGAGCTGCCGGAGACTTGAACTTTGCGGAGGAGTCGTGAAGGCGCGACTTGAGAGCGTTTTCAGTGCGATTTTATTCACCAACTAGGATTTTAGAAAGTGGTCCTGCAGGAATTAAAAAGGAAATAAGAAATTTTAAAATATTAAATAGTATCTATTTACCATTCGATGGATAGTAATCTGATTTTTAATAGCCAAAAATGCAGGAAGAAGGACAAATCCTTTCAAAAGTTAAATCATAAAAATACATATATAAGAAAGCTATAATATAACAAAGTAAACAAAATTTTACAATTAATCAACTAATCAGTTCCATTGATTCCCTAAGGAACCCCAAAAACGCGACTCGCACGCGTTCCATAAGCGTTTTAAACCGCGGAAAACTTGACCTGCGAGGAGAAGTCAAGGAAATTGCCACTCGAAGCGAGCAAATCTCTCGATTAGCTGGTTAATCAACTCAATTGCGGGATTATTCGATTTGGTTTTCCGAGATAACCCCAAGAGTTGCCAAGTGCGAAAGAGCGGAAGGGTAAGGAGGCGAGAGGCAGTGGAATTTTTGATTTATCAATTGTGGAACTCAACTCTGCCCTTATCAAGATGTATTAAGCTCTAATCATAGACGTTGATTTACCAGGCAAAAAGAAAAGAACACAACAAAAAACAGAACCTCTTCGCACCGAAACCTTATAAATAAGCCATTACCAAGCCCATCGTATATTAGTAATAACAATTGCCATTTATCAACAATTTTGAAATCGCCTCATCAACACCCCGCTCGCTATTTGTTTGATTTGTGTACCCCGATAAGTCCGAATCGGAATCGGAGAGATATATGCCCGAGTGTGTGTGCGGTAGTGATGGAGAGGACCTATGACAAATCTCTGGGCCACACAACTTGAGTGGCCAATTGCTTCCGTATCTCAGCGTAACACCTCACATTTTGTCACCAAAAGCGAGCATTGCGAAATTTCTAGCTAACTCTTAGTGATTCAATTATAATGGAACTGATATAATATTTATGGGTTCGGTTTCATATAGACATGCTGTCACCTCTTCAACTTGATTATAATTATGAAACATTCTTAATTACTAACTCGCTTGACGCAGGTTAGGTTCTTCCGGCTTGGCCAAGTCATATTTTTGTGGCAGGAAGTTAGTAATATGTAGATAAATGCACGAAGAAAATGGCATTAAATTGATAATGAAATTAGATTTGTAATAGGTAAAAAGTAGGAAAGGTGTGCCAGTAATGATTAATGCCTACCAGGAAAACTTCTGACCATTGAAAACTGTGAATCTATTTGGTAACTATTATAAGAACCTTTGTCAGTAAAGAGCTCCAGCTTTCATTTAAGTTTCAGGTAATGTTTAAAAGAGAGTAATTCAAAGAAAATGAAGTAAAATGCATCTTACACTGTCAAAGCGGCTTCTTTTAGAGTCATCCAATCGCCCTACATCACCTTCGCCACCACTTACCTCAGCGCTCAGGTGCCCAAGTGAACATAACTCACCACTTGATTTATGCAAATAAGCCACGTTTAATTATGACCATTAGCCACTGTTGAGCGGCTACCGTTTTGAGTCAATAGCGGAGGGGGGTAGTGGAGTTCACCATGTCCACCCGGGGGGCTTTTAGTCGGTTTGCACTTCGATTTCGCTTTGTTGTACTCCCGACGCGTCGAGAGAGCCGAGGGGGTCCGAGACAATGATTCCTGCCTTTAATGAGTTTTATATTGACCCAAGCTATTGACCGAGTTATAACGTCAGGCGGCTGACATCTGTGACTAATATCAAAGGGAATTTGCGGGTAAAAACCATTTAAAAATTAATTTCATATGCAGCTAACATAGCTTAATAATGTACATTTTTATTTGGGTTTAAGATTCATAAATTCAACTCCTTTAAATTTATGAATCTTAAACCCAAATAAATGTGTGGTTACCTCATGAAAAGCTTAAATAATAAACGTAACTATATAATTATAATACCGTAACCCAATAGAACACAAGAAATCAGACTTATACATTTTACAAATAATGTCAAATTGTTAAGGCCTTGTTTCTCAATCATTACTTTAAAACAAATTCTCAAATATTAAATATTCAGGATGGATTATCCCTTAAACCTACCTGCTTTCAAACAATTCCAATAATTTTTTACAACTCCCTCTAATATTTTAATTAATTATATCACATCTGAAACGAAAAAGAGTATCCAAAGCTTTTGGTTTCCCCGTTCTTTTAAAAAATCCTCAACATGCTCTTAGGGCTTTAGGTTGTGCAAGGAATCGGTGGTCTTAATTTACAACTAATTGTCATATGACCAACTAGTTATGGCAATCAGGCGGACTTAGTTATATGGCCCGTGGTCCCGATACCATATAAATATACGGGTATATATTAAATCAGTGGGATTTCCTTGGCGGCCTGACCATGGCGATAGAGGCGGCCACTGTGCGCCGTCTAATTGCATGCTAACTGTACTTAAATATCTTTATAATTGACGCCACAGTGGGGGTGTCGTAAAAAGCACGTACCGCATTGGTCCGCGTAATACTAGTAGGTCTATTTGAGAAGGCCTTAGAGTGGAGACACCGAACCCCAATCACTTCACATCCACATCCACATCCAACCACCACCCGCAATAAATGGTATTTATGTTATTTGTCAAGTTTATCGCACCGTTTTTCAGGGGAGAAGTGGGGCCTGGGGCTGGTGGGGCCTAATTAAACCATGAGCTTTATCGTCTTGTAAAGATCGAAAATATTGCCACCGCTCACTCCTGTGGCCTATGCTTCTTTACGACCCTCATTTTCCAACACCAGTAGCCCAAGTCCCTCTATATAATCACCCATATAAATAATAAAACTTCGAATATATACATATATGTATGTATAAATATATATGTTCGTAGGGACTGTATAGAAGTCTTACAGATTGCTTGTTGTGGACTCCAACATTTGATTTGTTGATTTTGATAAACGTTGCTGCAGTTCATGCGTTTATATACCATTTATCTTAAAAAATAAAAAATAAATCATGAAAATCAAAATTTTGAAATGCCATAACTGGGCTTTAAATAAACTTATTTTAATTCTGTAAGCACAGAAGTGCTTGTTTTTATTAGCTCTACAAAGCTGCAAACTTAAATTTATTAATTTATTTAAATTAAAAAATTTTAATTTTTTAAAATTTGTATAAGGGTACCCCCTTATCTTAAAAAATAAAAAATAAATCATGAAAATCAAAATTTTGAAATGCCATAACTTGGCTTTAAATAAACTTATTTTAATCCTGTAAGCACAGAAGTGCTTGTTTTTATTTTTATTATGAAAATCAAAATTTTGAAATGCCATAACTTGGCTTTAAATAAACTTATTTTAATTCTGTAAGCACAGAAGTGCTTGTTTTTATTAGCTCTACAAAGCTGCAAACTTAAATTTATTAATTTATTTAAATTAAAAAATTTTAATTTTTTAAAATTTGTATAAGGGTACCCCCTTATCTTAAAAAATAAAAAATAAATCATGAAAATCAAAATTTTGAAATGCCATAACTTGGCTTTAAATAAACTTATTTTAATTCTGTAAGCACAGAAGTGCTTGTTTTTATTAGCTCTACAAAGCTGCAAACTTAAATTTATTAATTTATTTAAATTAAAAAAATTTAATTTTTTAAAATTTGTATAAGGGAACCCCCTTTTCTTAAAAAATAAAAAATAAATCATGAAAATCAAAATTTTGAAATGCCATAACTGGGCTTTAAATAAACTTATTTTAATTCTGTAAGCACAGAAGTGCTTGTTTTTATTAGCTCTACAAAGCTGCAAACTTAAATTTATTAATTTATTTAAATTAAAAAATTTTAATTTTTTAAAATTTGTATAAGGGTACCCCCTTATCTTAAAAAATAAAAAATAAATCATGAAAATCTATCTTAAAAAATAAAAAATAAATCATGAAAATCAAAATTTTGAAATGCCATAACTTGGCTTTAAATAAACTTATTTTAATTCTGTAAGCACAGAAGTGCTTGTTTTTATTAGCTCTACAAAGCTGCAAACTTAAATTTATTAATTTATTTAAATTAAAAAAATTTAATTTTTTAAAATTTGTATAAGGGAACCCCCTTTTCTTAAAAAATAAAAAATAAATCATGAAAATCAAAATTTTGAAATGCCATAACTGGGCTTTAAATAAACTTATTTTAATTCTGTAAGCACAGAAGTGCTTGTTTTTATTAGCTCTACAAAGCTGCAAACTTAAATTTATTAATTTATTTAAATTAAAAAATTTTAATTTTTTAAAATTTGTATAAGGGTACCCCCTTATCTTAAAAAATAAAAAATAAATCATGAAAATCAAAATTTTGAAATGCCATAACTTGGCTTTAAATAAACTTATTTTAATTCTGTAAGCACAGAAGTGCTTGTTTTTATTAGCTCTACAAAGCTGCAAACTTAAATTTATTAATTTATTTAAATTAAAAAATTTTAATTTTTTAAAATTTGTATAAGGGTACCCCCTTATCTTAAAAAATAAAAAATAAATCATGAAAATCAAAATTTTGAAATGCCATAACTTGGCTTTAAATAAACTTATTTTAATTCTGTAAGCACAGAAGTGCTTGTTTTTATTAGCTCTACAAAGCTGCAAACTTAAATTTATTAATTTATTTAAATTAACAAATTTTAATTTTTTAAAATTTGTGTAAGGGTACCCCCTTATCTTAAAAAATAAAAAATAAATCATGAAAATCAAAATTTTGAAATGCCATAACTTGGCTTTAAATAAACTTATTTTAATTCTGTAAGCACAGAAGTGCTTGTTTTTATTAGCTCTACAAAGCTGCAAACTTAAATTTATTAATTTATTTAAATTAAAAAATTTTAATTTTTTAAAATTTGTATAAGGGTACCCCCTTATCTTAAAAAATAAAAAATAAATCATGAAAATCAAAATTTTGAAATGCCATAACTTGGCTTTAAATAAACCTATTTTAATTCTGTAAGCACAGAAGTGCTTGTTTTTATTAGCTCTACAAAGCTGCAAACTTAAATTTATTAATTTATTTAAATTAAAAAATTTTAATATTTTAAAATTTGTATAAGGGTACCCCCTTATCTTAAAAAATAAAAAATAAATCATGAAAATCAAAATTTTGAAATGCCATAACTTGGCTTTAAATAAACTTATTTTAATTCTGTAAGCACAGAAGTGCTTGTTTTTATTAGCTCTACAAAGCTGCAAACTTAAATTTATTAATTTATTTAAATTAAAAAATTTTAATTTTTTAAAATTTGTATAAGGGTACCCCCTTATCTTAAAAAATAAAAAATAAATCATGAAAATCAAAATTTTGAAATGCCATAACTTGGCTTTAAATAAACCTATTTTAATTCTGTAAGCACAGAAGTGCTTGTTTTTATTAGCTCTACAAAGCTGCAAACTTAAATTTATTAATTTATTTAAATTAAAAAATTTTAATTTTTTAAAATTTGTATAAGGGTACCCCCTTATCTTAAAAAATAAAAAATAAATCATGAAAATCAAAATTTTGAAATGCCATAACTTGGCTTTAAATAAACTTATTTTAATTCTGTAAGCACAGAAGTGCTTGTTTTTATTAGCTCTACAAAGCTGCAAACTTAAATTTATTAATTTATTTAAATTAAAAAATTTTAATTTTTTAAAATTTGTACAAGGGTACCCCCTTATCTTAAAAAATAAAAAATAAATCATGAAAATCAAAATTTTGAAATGCCATAACTTGGCTTTAAATAAACTTATTTTAATTCTGTAAGCACAGAAGTGCTTGTTTTTATTAGCTCTACAAAGCTGCAAACTTAAATTTATTAATTTATTTAAATTAAAAAATTTTAATTTTTTAAAATTTGTATAAGGGTACCCCCTTATCTTAAAAAATAAAAAATAAATCATGAAAATCAAAATTTTGAAATGCCATAACTTGGCTTTAAATAAACTTATTTTAATTCTGTAAGCACAGAAGTGCTTGTTTTTATTAGCTCTACAAAGCTACAAACTTAAATTTATTAATTTATTTAAATTAAAAAATTTTAATTTTTTAAAATTTGTATAAGGGTACCCCCTTATCTTAAAAAATAAAAAATAAATCATGAAAATCAAAATTTTGAAATGCCATAACTTGGCTTTAAATAAACTTATTTTAATTCTGTAAGCACAGAAGTGCTTGTTTTTATTAGCTCTACAAAGCTGCAAACTTAAATTTATTAATTTATTTAAATTAAAAAATTTTAATTTTTTAAAATTTGTATAAGGGTACCCCTTATCTTAAAAAATAAAAAATAAATCATGAAAATCAAAATTTTGAAATGCCATAACTTGGCTTTAAATAAACTTATTTTAATTCTGTAAGCACAGAAGTGCTTGTTTTTATTAGCTCTACAAAGCTGCAAACTTAAATTTATTAATTTATTTAAATTAAAAAATTTTAATTTTTTAAAATTTGTGTAAGGGTACCCCCTTATCTTAAAAAATAAAAAATAAATCATGAAAATCAAAATTTTGAAATGCCATAACTTGGCTTTAAAAAAACTTATTTTAATTCTGTAAGCACAGAAGTGCTTGTTTTTATTAGCTCTACAAAGCTGCAAACTTAAATTTATTAATTTATTTAAATTAACAAATTTTAATTTTTTAAAATTTGTGTAAGGGTACCCCCTTATCTTAAAAAATAAAAAATAAATCATGAAAATCAAAATTTTGAAATGCCATAACTTGGCTTTAAATAAACTTATTTTAATTCTGTAAGCACAGAAGTGCTTGTTTTTATTAGCTCTACAAAGCTGCAAACTTAAATTTATTAATTTATTTAAATTAACAAATTTTAATTTTTTAAAATTTGTGTAAGGGTACCCCCTTATCTTAAAAAATAAAAAATAAATCATGAAAATCAAAATTTTGAAATGCCATAACTTGGCTTTAAATAAACTTATTTTAATTCTGTAAGCACAGAAGTGCTTGTTTTTATTAGCTCTACAAAGCTGCAAACTTAAATTTATTAATTTATTTAAATTAAAAAATTTTAATTTTTTAAAATTTGTATAAGGGTACCCCCTTATCTTAAAAAATAAAAAATAAATCATGAAAATCAAAATTTTGAAATGCCATAACTTGGCTTTAAATAAACCTATTTTAATTCTGTAAGCACAGAAGTGCTTGTTTTTATTAGCTCTACAAAGCTGCAAACTTAAATTTATTAATTTATTTAAATTAAAAAATTTTAATATTTTAAAATTTGTATAAGGGTACCCCCTTATCTTAAAAAATAAAAAATAAATCATGAAAATCAAAATTTTGAAATGCCATAACTTGGCTTTAAATAAACTTATTTTAATTCTGTAAGCACAGAAGTGCTTGTTTTTATTAGCTCTACAAAGCTGCAAACTTAAATTTATTAATTTATTTACATTAAAAAATTTTAATTTTTTAAAATTTGTATAAGGGTACCCCCTTATCTTAAAAAATAAAAAATAAATCATGAAAATCAAAATTTTGAAATGCCATAACTTGGCTTTAAATAAACTTATTTTAATTCTGTAAGCACAGAAGTGCTTGTTTTTATTAGCTCTACAAAGCTGCAAACTTAATTTAAATAATTATTTAAATAAATTAATAAATTAAAAAATTTTAATTTTTTAAAATTTGTATAAGGGTACCCCCTTATCTTAAAAAATAAAAAATAAATCATGAAAATCAAAATTTTGAAATGCCATAACTTGGCTTTAAATAAACTTATTTTAATTCTGTAAGCACAGAAGTGCTTGTTTTTATTAGCTCTACAAAGCTGCAAACTTAAATTTATTAATTTATTTAAATTAAAAAATTTTAATTTTTTAAAATTTGTATAAGGGTACCCCCTTATCTTAAAAAATAAAAAATAAATCATGAAAATCAAAATTTTGAAATGCCATAACTTGGCTTTAAATAAACCTATTTTAATTCTGTAAGCACAGAAGTGCTTGTTTTTATTAGCTCTACAAAGCTGCAAACTTAAATTTATTAATTTATTTAAATTAAAAAATTTTAATTTTTTAAAATTTGTATAAGGGTACCCCCTTATCTTAAAAAATAAAAAATAAATCATGAAAATCAAAATTTTGAAATGCCATAACTTGGCTTTAAATAAACTTATTTTAATTCTGTAAGCACAGAAGTGCTTGTTTTTATTAGCTCTACAAAGCTGCAAACTTAAATTTATTAATTTATTTAAATTAAAAAATTTTAATTTTTTAAAATTTGTATAAGGGTACCCCTTATCTTAAAAAATAAAAAATAAATCATGAAAATCAAAATTTTGAAATGCCATAACTTGGCTTTAAATAAACTTATTTTAATTCTGTAAGCACAGAAGTGCTTGTTTTTATTAGCTCTACAAAGCTGCAAACTTAAATTTATTAATTTATTTAAATTAAAAAATTTTAATTTTTTAAAATTTGTGTAAGGGTACCCCCTTATCTTAAAAAATAAAAAATAAATCATGAAAATCAAAATTTTGAAATGCCATAACTTGGCTTTAAATAAACTTATTTTAATTCTGTAAGCACAGAAGTGCTTGTTTTTATTAGCTCTACAAAGCTGCAAACTTAAATTCATTAATTTATTTAAATTAAAAAATTTTAATTTTTTAAAATTTGTATAAGGGTACCCCCTTATCTTAAAAAATAAAAAATAAATCATGAAAATCAAAATTTTGAAATGCCATAACTTGGCTTTAAATAAACTTATTTTAATTCTGTAAGCACAGAAGTGCTTGTTTTTATTAGCTCTACAAAGCTGCAAACTTAAATTTATTAATTTATTTAAATTAAAAAATTTTAATTTTTTAAAATTTGTGTAAGGGTACCCCCTTATCTTAAAAAATAAAAAATAAATCATGAAAATCAAAATTTTGAAATGCCATAACTTGGCTTTAAATAAACTTATTTTAATTCTGTAAGCACAGAAGTGCTTGTTTTTATTAGCTCTACAAAGCTGCAAACTTAAATTTATTAATTTATTTAAATTAAAAAATTTTAATTTTTTAAAATTTGTATAAGGGTACCCCTTATCTTAAAAAATAAAAAATAAATCATGAAAATCAAAATTTTGAAATGCCATAACTTGGCTTTAAATAAACTTATTTTAATTCTGTAAGCACAGAAGTGCTTGTTTTTATTAGCTCTACAAAGCTGCAAACTTAAATTTATTAATTTATTTAAATTAAAAAATTTTAATTTTTTAAAATTTGTATAAGGGTACCCCCTTATCTTAAAAAATAAAAAATAAATCATGAAAATCAAAATTTTGAAATGCCATAACTTGGCTTTAAATAAACTTATTTTAATTCTGTAAGCACAGAAGTGCTTGTTTTTATTAGCTCTACAAAGCTGCAAACTTAAATTTATTAATTTATTTAAATTAAAAAATTTTAATTTTTTAAAATTTGTGTAAGGGTACCCCCTTATCTTAAAAAATAAAAAATAAATCATGAAAATCAAAATTTTGAAATGCCATAACTTGGCTTTAAATAAACTTATTTTAATTCTGTAAGCACAGAAGTGCTTGTTTTTATTAGCTCTACAAAGCTGCAAACTTAAATTTATTAATTTATTTAAATTAAAAAATTTTAATTTTTTAAAATTTGTATAAGGGTACCCCCTTATCTTAAAAAATAAAAAATAAATCATGAAAATCAAAATTTTGAAATGCCATAACTTGGCTTTAAATAAACCTATTTTAATTCTGTAAGCACAGAAGTGCTTGTTTTTATTAGCTCTACAAAGCTGCAAACTTAAATTTATTAATTTATTTAAATTAAAAAATTTTAATTTTTTAAAATTTGTATAAGGGTACCCCCTTATCTTAAAAAATAAAAAATAAATCATGAAAATCAAAATTTTGAAATGCCATAACTTGGCTTTAAATAAACTTATTTTAATTCTGTAAGCACAGAAGTGCTTGTTTTTATTAGCTCTACAAAGCTGCAAACTTAAATTTATTAATTTATTTAAATTAAAAAATTTTAATTTTTTAAAATTTGTGTAAGGGTACCCCCTTATCTTAAAAAATAAAAAATAAATCATGAAAATCAAAATTTTGAAATGCCATAACTTGGCTTTAAATAAACTTATTTTAATTCTGTAAGCACAGAAGTGCTTGTTTTTATTAGCTCTACAAAGCTGCAAACTTAAATTTATTAATTTATTTAAATTAAAAAATTTTAATTTTTTAAAATTTGTATAAGGGTACCCCCTTATCTTAAAAAATAAAAAATAAATCATGAAAATCAAAATTTTGAAATGCCATAACTTGGCTTTAAATAAACCTATTTTAATTCTGTAAGCACAGAAGTGCTTGTTTTTATTAGCTCTACAAAGCTGCAAACTTAAATTTATTAATTTATTTAAATTAAAAAATTTTAATTTTTTAAAATTTGTATAAGGGTACCCCCTTATCTTAAAAAATAAAAAATAAATCATGAAAATCAAAATTTTGAAATGCCATAACTTGGCTTTAAATAAACTTATTTTAATTCTGTAAGCACAGAAGTGCTTGTTTTTATTAGCTCTACAAAGCTGCAAACTTAAATTTATTAATTTATTTAAATTAAAAAATTTTAATTTTTTAAAATTTGTATAAGGGTACCCCCTTATCTTAAAAAATAAAAAATAAATCATGAAAATCAAAATTTTGAAATGCCATAACTTGGCTTTAAATAAACTTATTTTAATTCTGTAAGCACAGAAGTGCTTGTTTTTATTAGCTCTACAAAGCTGCAAACTTAAATTTATTAATTTATTTAAATTAAAAAATTTTAATTTTTTAAAATTTGTATAAGGGTACCCCCTTATCTTAAAAAATAAAAAATAAATCATGAAAATCAAAATTTTGAAATGCCATAACTTGGCTTTAAATAAACTTATTTTAATTCTGTAAGCACAGAAGTGCTTGTTTTTATTAGCTCTACAAAGCTGCAAACTTAAATTTATTAATTTATTTAAATTAAAAAATTTTAATTTTTTAAAATTTGTGTAAGGGTACCCCCTTATCTTAAAAAATAAAAAATAAATCATGAAAATCAAAATTTTGAAATGCCATAACTTGGCTTTAAATAAACTTATTTTAATTCTGTAAGCACAGAAGTGCTTGTTTTTATTAGCTCTACAAAGCTGCAAACTTAAATTTATTAATTTATTTAAATTAAAAAATTTTAATTTTTTAAAATTTGTATAAGGGTACCCCCTTATCTTAAAAAATAAAAAATAAATCATGAAAATCAAAATTTTGAAATGCCATAACTTGGCATTTAAATAAACCTATTTTAATTCTGTAAGCACAGAAGTGCTTGTTTTTATTAGCTCTACAAAGCTGCAAACTTAAATTTATTAATTTATTTAAATTAAAAAATTTTAATTTTTTAAAATTTGTATAAGGGTACCCCCTTATCTTAAAAAATAAAAAATAAATCATGAAAATCAAAATTTTGAAATGCCATAACTTGGCTTTAAATAAACTTATTTTAATTCTGTAAGCACAGAAGTGCTTGTTTTTATTAGCTCTACAAAGCTGCAAACTTAAATTTATTAATTTATTTAAATTAAAAAATTTTAATTTTTTAAAATTTGTGTAAGGGTACCCCCTTATCTTAAAAAATAAAAAATAAATCATGAAAATCAAAATTTTGAAATGCCATAACTTGGCTTTAAATAAACTTATTTTAATTCTGTAAGCACAGAAGTGCTTGTTTTTATTAGCTCTACAAAGCTGCAAACTTAAATTTATTAATTTATTTAAATTAACAAATTTTAATTTTTTAAAATTTGTGTAAGGGTACCCCCTTATCTTAAAAAATAAAAAATAAATCATGAAAATCAAAATTTTGAAATGCCATAACTTGGCTTTAAATAAACTTATTTTAATTCTGTAAGCACAGAAGTGCTTGTTTTTATTAGCTCTACAAAGCTGCAAACTTAAATTTATTAATTTATTTAAATTAAAAAATTTTAATTTTTTAAAATTTGTATAAGGGTACCCCTTATCTTAAAAAATAAAAAATAAATCATGAAAATCAAAATTTTGAAATGCCATAACTTGGCTTTAAATAAACTTATTTTAATTCTGTAAGCACAGAAGTGCTTGTTTTTATTAGCTCTACAAAGCTGCAAACTTAAATTTATTAATTTATTTAAATTAAAAAATTTTAATTTTTTAAAATTTGTATAAGGGTACCCCCTTATCTTAAAAAATAAAAAATAAATCATGAAAATCAAAATTTTGAAATGCCATAACTTGGCTTTAAATAAACTTATTTTAATTCTGTAAGCACAGAAGTGCTTGTTTTTATTAGCTCTACAAAGCTGCAAACTTAAATTTATTAATTTATTTAAATTAAAAAATTTTAATTTTTTAAAATTTGTGTAAGGGTACCCCCTTATCTTAAAAAATAAAAAATAAATCATGAAAATCAAAATTTTGAAATGCCATAACTTGGCTTTAAATAAACTTATTTTAATTCTGTAAGCACAGAAGTGCTTGTTTTTATTAGCTCTACAAAGCTGCAAACTTAAATTTATTAATTTATTTAAATTAAAAAATTTTAATTTTTTAAAATTTGTATAAGGGTACCCCCTTATCTTAAAAAATAAAAAATAAATCATGAAAATCAAAATTTTGAAATGCCATAACTTGGCATTTAAATAAACCTATTTTAATTCTGTAAGCACAGAAGTGCTTGTTTTTATTAGCTCTACAAAGCTGCAAACTTAAATTTATTAATTTATTTAAATTAAAAAATTTTAATTTTTTAAAATTTGTATAAGGGTACCCCCTTATCTTAAAAAATAAAAAATAAATCATGAAAATCAAAATTTTGAAATGCCATAACTTGGCTTTAAATAAACTTATTTTAATTCTGTAAGCACAGAAGTGCTTGTTTTTATTAGCTCTACAAAGCTGCAAACTTAAATTTATTAATTTATTTAAATTAAAAAATTTTAATTTTTTAAAATTTGTGTAAGGGTACCCCCTTATCTTAAAAAATAAAAAATAAATCATGAAAATCAAAATTTTGAAATGCCATAACTTGGCTTTAAATAAACTTATTTTAATTCTGTAAGCACAGAAGTGCTTGTTTTTATTAGCTCTACAAAGCTGCAAACTTAAATTTATTAATTTATTTAAATTAAAAAATTTTAATTTTTTAAAATTTGTATAAGGGTACCCCCTTATCTTAAAAAATAAAAAATAAATCATGAAAATCAAAATTTTGAAATGCCATAACTTGGCTTTAAATAAACTTATTTTAATTCTGTAAGCACAGAAGTGCTTGTTTTTATTAGCTCTACAAAGCTGCAAACTTAAATTTATTAATTTATTTAAATTAAAAAATTTTAATTTTTTAAAATTTGTGTAAGGGTACCCCCTTATCTTAAAAAATAAAAAATAAATCATGAAAATCAAAATTTTGAAATGCCATAACTTGGCTTTAAATAAACTTATTTTAATTCTGTAAGCACAGAAGTGCTTGTTTTTATTAGCTCTACAAAGCTGCAAACTTAAATTTATTAATTTATTTAAATTAAAAAATTTTAATTTTTTAAAATTTGTATAAGGGTACCCCCTTATCTTAAAAAATAAAAAATAAATCATGAAAATCAAAATTTTGAAATGCCATAACTTGGCATTTAAATAAACCTATTTTAATTCTGTAAGCACAGAAGTGCTTGTTTTTATTAGCTCTACAAAGCTGCAAACTTAAATTTATTAATTTATTTAAATTAAAAAATTTTAATTTTTTAAAATTTGTATAAGGGTACCCCCTTATCTTAAAAAATAAAAAATAAATCATGAAAATCAAAATTTTGAAATGCCATAACTTGGCTTTAAATAAACTTATTTTAATTCTGTAAGCACAGAAGTGCTTGTTTTTATTAGCTCTACAAAGCTGCAAACTTAAATTTATTAATTTATTTAAATTAAAAAATTTTAATTTTTTAAAATTTGTGTAAGGGTACCCCCTTATCTTAAAAAATAAAAAATAAATCATGAAAATCAAAATTTTGAAATGCCATAACTTGGCTTTAAATAAACTTATTTTAATTCTGTAAGCACAGAAGTGCTTGTTTTTATTAGCTCTACAAAGCTGCAAACTTAAATTTATTAATTTATTTAAATTAAAAAATTTTAATTTTTTAAAATTTGTATAAGGGTACCCCCTTATCTTAAAAAATAAAAAATAAATCATGAAAATCAAAATTTTGAAATGCCATAACTTGGCATTTAAATAAACTTATTTTAATTCTGTAAGCACAGAAGTGCTTGTTTTTATTAGCTCTACAAAGCTGCAAACTTAAATTTATTAATTTATTTAAATTAAAAAATTTTAATTTTTTAAAATTTGTGTAAGGGTACCCCCTTATCTTAAAAAATAAAAAATAAATCATGAAAATCAAAATTTTGAAATGCCATAACTTGGCTTTAAATAAACTTATTTTAATTCTGTAAGCACAGAAGTGCTTGTTTTTATTAGCTCTACAAAGCTGCAAACTTAAATTTATTAATTTATTTAAATTAAAAAATTTTAATTTTTTAAAATTTGTATAAGGGTACCCCCTTATCTTAAAAAATAAAAAATAAATCATGAAAATCAAAATTTTGAAATGCCATAACTTGGCATTTAAATAAACCTATTTTAATTCTGTAAGCACAGAAGTGCTTGTTTTTATTAGCTCTACAAAGCTGCAAACTTAAATTTATTAATTTATTTAAATTAAAAAATTTTAATTTTTTAAAATTTGTATAAGGGTACCCCCTTATCTTAAAAAATAAAAAATAAATCATGAAAATCAAAATTTTGAAATGCCATAACTTGGCTTTAAATAAACTTATTTTAATTCTGTAAGCACAGAAGTGCTTGTTTTTATTAGCTCTACAAAGCTGCAAACTTAAATTTATTAATTTATTTAAATTAAAAAATTTTAATTTTTTAAAATTTGTATAAGGGTACCCCCTTATCTTAAAAAATAAAAAATAAATCATGAAAATCAAAATTTTGAAATGCCATAACTTGGCTTTAAATAAACTTATTTTAATTCTGTAAGCACAGAAGTGCTTGTTTTTATTAGCTCTACAAAGCTGCAAACTTAAATTTATTAATTTATTTAAATTAAAAAATTTTAATTTTTTAAAATTTGTGTAAGGGTACCCCCTTATCTTAAAAAATAAAAAATAAATCATGAAAATCAAAATTTTGAAATGCCATAACTTGGCTTTAAATAAACTTATTTTAATTCTGTAAGCACAGAAGTGCTTGTTTTTATTAGCTCTACAAAGCTGCAAACTTAAATTTATTAATTTATTTAAATTAAAAAATTTTAATTTTTTAAAATTTGTATAAGGGTACCCCCTTATCTTAAAAAATAAAAAATAAATCATGAAAATCAAAATTTTGAAATGCCATAACTTGGCATTTAAATAAACCTATTTTAATTCTGTAAGCACAGAAGTGCTTGTTTTTATTAGCTCTACAAAGCTGCAAACTTAAATTTATTAATTTATTTAAATTAAAAAATTTTAATTTTTTAAAATTTGTATAAGGGTACCCCCTTATCTTAAAAAATAAAAAATAAATCATGAAAATCAAAATTTTGAAATGCCATAACTTGGCTTTAAATAAACTTATTTTAATTCTGTAAGCACAGAAGTGCTTGTTTTTATTAGCTCTACAAAGCTGCAAACTTAAATTTATTAATTTATTTAAATTAAAAAATTTTAATTTTTTAAAATTTGTGTAAGGGTACCCCCTTATCTTAAAAAATAAAAAATAAATCATGAAAATCAAAATTTTGAAATGCCATAACTTGGCTTTAAATAAACTTATTTTAATTCTGTAAGCACAGAAGTGCTTGTTTTTATTAGCTCTACAAAGCTGCAAACTTAAATTTATTAATTTATTTAAATTAAAAAATTTTAATTTTTTAAAATTTGTATAAGGGTACCCCCTTATCTTAAAAAATAAAAAATAAATCATGAAAATCAAAATTTTGAAATGCCATAACTTGGCATTTAAATAAACCTATTTTAATTCTGTAAGCACAGAAGTGCTTGTTTTTATTAGCTCTACAAAGCTGCAAACTTAAATTTATTAATTTATTTAAATTAAAAAATTTTAATTTTTTAAAATTTGTATAAGGGTACCCCCTTATCTTAAAAAATAAAAAATAAATCATGAAAATCAAAATTTTGAAATGCCATAACTTGGCTTTAAATAAACTTATTTTAATTCTGTAAGCACAGAAGTGCTTGTTTTTATTAGCTCTACAAAGCTGCAAACTTAAATTTATTAATTTATTTAAATTAAAAAATTTTAATTTTTTAAAATTTGTATAAGGGTACCCCCTTATCTTAAAAAATAAAAAATAAATCATGAAAATCAAAATTTTGAAATGCCATAACTTGGCTTTAAATAAACTTATTTTAATTCTGTAAGCACTTGGCTTTAAATAAACTTATTTTAATTCTGTAAGCACAGAAGTGCTTGTTTTTATTAGCTCTACAAAGCTGCAAACTTAAATTTATTAATTTATTTAAATTAAAAAATTTTAATTTTTTAAAATTTGTATAAGGGTACCCCCTTATCTTAAAAAATAAAAAATAAATCATGAAAATCAAAATTTTGAAATGCCATAACTTGGCTTTAAATAAACTTATTTTAATTCTGTAAGCACAGAAGTGCTTGTTTTTATTACCTCTACAAAGCTGCAAACTTAAATTTATTAATTTATTTAAATTAAAAAATTTTAATTTTTTAAAATTTGTATAAGGGTACCCCCTTATCTTAAAAAAAAAAAAATTAATCATGAAAATCAAAATTTTGAAATGCCATAACTTGGCTTTAAATAAACTTATTTTAATTCTGTAAGCACAGAAGCACCCCCTTATCTTAAAAAAAAAAAAATTAATCATGAAAATCAAAATTTTGAAATGCCATAACTTGGCTTTAAATAAACTTATTTTAATTCTGTAAGCACAGAAGTGCTTGTTTTTATTAGCTCTACAAAGCTGCAAACTTAAATTTATTAATTTATTTAAATTAAAAAATTTTAATTTTTTAAAATTTGTGTAAGGGTACCCCCTTATCTTAAAAAATAAAAAATAAATCATGAAAATCAAAATTTTGAAATGCCATAACTTGGCTTTAAATAAACTTATTTTAATTCTGTAAGCACAGAAGTGCTTGTTTTTATTAGCTCTACAAAGCTGCAAACTTAAATTTATTAATTTATTTAAATTAAAAAATTTTAATTTTTTAAAATTTGTATAAGGGTACCCCCTTATCTTAAAAAATAAAAAATAAATCATGAAAATCAAAATTTTGAAATGCCATAACTTGGCATTTAAATAAACCTATTTTAATTCTGTAAGCACAGAAGTGCTTGTTTTTATTAGCTCTACAAAGCTGCAAACTTAAATTTATTAATTTATTTAAATTAAAAAATTTTAATTTTTTAAAATTTGTATAAGGGTACCCCCTTATCTTAAAAAATAAAAAATAAATCATGAAAATCAAAATTTTGAAATGCCATAACTTGGCTTTAAATAAACTTATTTTAATTCTGTAAGCACAGAAGTGCTTGTTTTTATTAGCTCTACAAAGCTGCAAACTTAAATTTATTAATTTATTTAAATTAAAAAATTTTAATTTTTTAAAATTTGTGTAAGGGTACCCCCTTATCTTAAAAAATAAAAAATAAATCATGAAAATCAAAATTTTGAAATGCCATAACTTGGCTTTAAATAAACTTATTTTAATTCTGTAAGCACAGAAGTGCTTGTTTTTATTAGCTCTACAAAGCTGCAAACTTAAATTTATTAATTTATTTAAATTAAAAAATTTTAATTTTTTAAAATTTGTATAAGGGTACCCCCTTATCTTAAAAAATAAAAAATAAATCATGAAAATCAAAATTTTGAAATGCCATAACTTGGCTTTAAATAAACTTATTTTAATTCTGTAAGCACTTGGCTTTAAATAAACTTATTTTAATTCTGTAAGCACAGAAGTGCTTGTTTTTATTAGCTCTACAAAGCTGCAAACTTAAATTTATTAATTTATTTAAATTAAAAAATTTTAATTTTTTAAAATTTGTATAAGGGTACCCCCTTATCTTAAAAAATAAAAAATAAATCATGAAAATCAAAATTTTGAAATGCCATAACTTGGCTTTAAATAAACTTATTTTAATTCTGTAAGCACAGAAGTGCTTGTTTTTATTACCTCTACAAAGCTGCAAACTTAAATTTATTAATTTATTTAAATTAAAAAATTTTAATTTTTTAAAATTTGTATAAGGGTACCCCCTTATCTTAAAAAAAAAAAAATTAATCATGAAAATCAAAATTTTGAAATGCCATAACTTGGCTTTAAATAAACTTATTTTAATTCTGTAAGCACAGAAGCACCCCCTTATCTTAAAAAAAAAAAAATTAATCATGAAAATCAAAATTTTGAAATGCCATAACTTGGCTTTAAATAAACTTATTTTAATTCTGTAAGCACAGAAGTGCTTGTTTTTATTAGCTCTACAAAGCTGCAAACTTAAATTTATTAATTTATTTAAATTAAAAAATTTTAATTTTTTAAAATTTGTGTAAGGGTACCCCCTTATCTTAAAAAATAAAAAATAAATCATGAAAATCAAAATTTTGAAATGCCATAACTTGGCTTTAAATAAACTTATTTTAATTCTGTAAGCACAGAAGTGCTTGTTTTTATTAGCTCTACAAAGCTGCAAACTTAAATTTATTAATTTATTTAAATTAAAAAATTTTAATTTTTTAAAATTTGTATAAGGGTACCCCCTTATCTTAAAAAATAAAAAATAAATCATGAAAATCAAAATTTTGAAATGCCATAACTTGGCATTTAAATAAACCTATTTTAATTCTGTAAGCACAGAAGTGCTTGTTTTTATTAGCTCTACAAAGCTGCAAACTTAAATTTATTAATTTATTTAAATTAAAAAATTTTAATTTTTTAAAATTTGTATAAGGGTACCCCCTTATCTTAAAAAATAAAAAATAAATCATGAAAATCAAAATTTTGAAATGCCATAACTTGGCTTTAAATAAACTTATTTTAATTCTGTAAGCACAGAAGTGCTTGTTTTTATTAGCTCTACAAAGCTGCAAACTTAAATTTATTAATTTATTTAAATTAAAAAATTTTAATTTTTTAAAATTTGTGTAAGGGTACCCCCTTATCTTAAAAAATAAAAAATAAATCATGAAAATCAAAATTTTGAAATGCCATAACTTGGCTTTAAATAAACTTATTTTAATTCTGTAAGCACAGAAGTGCTTGTTTTTATTAGCTCTACAAAGCTGCAAACTTAAATTTATTAATTTATTTAAATTAAAAAATTTTAATTTTTTAAAATTTGTATAAGGGTACCCCCTTATCTTAAAAAATAAAAAATAAATCATGAAAATCAAAATTTTGAAATGCCATAACTTGGCATTTAAATAAACCTATTTTAATTCTGTAAGCACAGAAGTGCTTGTTTTTATTAGCTCTACAAAGCTGCAAACTTAAATTTATTAATTTATTTAAATTAAAAAATTTTAATTTTTTAAAATTTGTATAAGGGTACCCCCTTATCTTAAAAAATAAAAAATAAATCATGAAAATCAAAATTTTGAAATGCCATAACTTGGCTTTAAATAAACTTATTTTAATTCTGTAAGCACAGAAGTGCTTGTTTTTATTAGCTCTACAAAGCTGCAAACTTAAATTTATTAATTTATTTAAATTAAAAAATTTTAATTTTTTAAAATTTGTATAAGGGTACCCCCTTATCTTAAAAAATAAAAAATAAATCATGAAAATCAAAATTTTGAAATGCCATAACTTGGCTTTAAATAAACTTATTTTAATTCTGTAAGCACTTGGCTTTAAATAAACTTATTTTAATTCTGTAAGCACAGAAGTGCTTGTTTTTATTAGCTCTACAAAGCTGCAAACTTAAATTTATTAATTTATTTAAATTAAAAAATTTTAATTTTTTAAAATTTGTATAAGGGTACCCCCTTATCTTAAAAAATAAAAAATAAATCATGAAAATCAAAATTTTGAAATGCCATAACTTGGCTTTAAATAAACTTATTTTAATTCTGTAAGCACAGAAGTGCTTGTTTTTATTACCTCTACAAAGCTGCAAACTTAAATTTATTAATTTATTTAAATTAAAAAATTTTAATTTTTTAAAATTTGTATAAGGGTACCCCCTTATCTTAAAAAAAAAAAAATTAATCATGAAAATCAAAATTTTGAAATGCCATAACTTGGCTTTAAATAAACTTATTTTAATTCTGTAAGCACAGAAGTGCTTGTTTTTATTAGCTCTACAAAGCTGCAAACTTAAATTTATTAATTTATTTAAATTAAAAAATTTTAATTTTTTAAAATTTGTATAAGGGTACCCCTTTATCTTAAAAAATAAAAAATAAATCATGAAAATCAAAATTTTGAAATGCCATAACTTGGCTTTAAATAAACTTATTTTAATTCTGTAAGCACAGAAGTGCTTGTTTTTATTACCTCTACAAAGCTGCAAACTTAAATTTATTAATTTATTTAAATTAAAAAATTTTAATTTTTTAAAATTTGTATAAGGGTACCCCCTTATCTTAAAAAATAAAAAATTAATCATGAAAATCAAAATTTTGAAATGCCATAACTTGGCTTTAAATAAACTAATTTTAATGTTGTAAGCACAGAAATGCTTGTTTTCATTAGCTCTACAAAGCTGCAAACTTAAATTTATTAATTTATTTAAATTAAAAAATTTTAATTTTTTAAAATTTGTATAAGGGTACCCCCTTATCTTAAAAAATAAAAAATAAATCATGAAAATCAAAATTTTGAAATGCCATAACTTGGCTTTAAATAAACTTATTTTAATTCTGTAAGCACTTGGCTTTAAATAAACTTATTTTAATTCTGTAAGCACAGAAGTGCTTGTTTTTATTAGCTCTACAAAGCTGCAAACTTAAATTTATTAATTTATTTAAATTAAAAAATTTTAATTTTTTAAAATTTGTATAAGGGTACCCCCTTATCTTAAAAAATAAAAAATAAATCATGAAAATCAAAATTTTGAAATGCCATAACTTGGCTTTAAATAAACTTATTTTAATTCTGTAAGCACAGAAGTGCTTGTTTTTATTACCTCTACAAAGCTGCAAACTTAAATTTATTAATTTATTTAAATTAAAAAATTTTAATTTTTTAAAATTTGTATAAGGGTACCCCCTTATCTTAAAAAAAAAAAAATTAATCATGAAAATCAAAATTTTGAAATGCCATAACTTGGCTTTAAATAAACTTATTTTAATTCTGTAAGCACAGAAGTGCTTGTTTTTATTAGCTCTACAAAGCTGCAAACTTAAATTTATTAATTTATTTAAATTAAAAAATTTTAATTTTTTAAAATTTGTATAAGGGTACCCCCTTATCTTAAAAAATAAAAAATAAATCATGAAAATCAAAATTTTGAAATGCCATAACTTGGCTTTAAATAAACTTATTTTAATTCTGTAAGCACAGAAGTGCTTGTTTTTATTACCTCTACAAAGCTGCAAACTTAAATTTATTAATTTATTTAAATTAAAAAATTTTAATTTTTTAAAATTTGTATAAGGGTACCCCCTTATCTTAAAAAATAAAAAATAAATCATGAATCAAAATTTTGAAATGCCATAACTTGGCTTTAAATAAACTTATTTTAATTCTGTAAGCACAGAAGTGCTTGTTTTTATTAGCTCTACAAAGCTGCAAACTTAAATTTATTAATTTATTTAAATTAAAAAATTTTAATTTTTTAAAATTTGTATAAGGGTACCCCCTTATCTTAAAAAATAAAAAATAAATCATGAAAATCAAAATTTTGAAATGCCATAACTTGGCTTTAAATAAACCTATTTTAATTCTGTAAGCACAGAAGTGCTTGTTTTTATTAGCTCTACAAAGCTGCAAACTTAAATTTATTAATTTATTTAAATTAAAAAATTTTAATTTTTTAAAATTTGTATAAGGGTACCCCCTTATCTTAAAAAATAAAAAACAAATCATGAAAATCAAAATTTTGAAATGCCATAACTTGGCTTTAAATAAACTTATTTTAATTCTGTAAGCACAGAAGTGCTTGTTTTTATTAGCTCTACAAAGCTGCAAACTTAAATTTATTAATTTATTTAAATTAAAAAATTTTAATTTTTTAAAATTTGTATAAGGGTACCCCCTTATCTTAAAAAATAAAAAATAAATCATGAAAATCAAAATTTTGAAATGCCATAACTTGGCTTTAAATAAACCTATTTTAATTCTGTAAGCACAGAAGTGCTTGTTTTTATTAGCTCTACAAAGCTGCAAACTTAAATTTATTAATTTATTTAAATTAAAAAATTTTAATTTTTTAAAATTTGTATAAGGGTACCCCCTTATCTTAAAAAATAAAAAATAAATCATGAAAATCAAAATTTTGAAATGCCATAACTTGGCTTTAAATAAACTTATTTTAATTCTGTAAGCACAGAAGTGCTTGTTTTTATTAGCTCTACAAAGCTGCAAACTTAAATTTATTAATTTATTTAAATTAAAAAATTTTAATTTTTTAAAATTTGTATAAGGGTACCCCCTTATCTTAAAAAATAAAAAAATTAATCATGAAAATCAAAATTTTGAAATGCCATAACTTGGCTTTAAATAAACCTATTTTAATTCTGTAAGCACAGAAGTGCTTGTTTTTATTAGCTCTACAAAGCTGCAAACTTAAATTTATTAATTTATTTAAATTAAAAAATTTTAATTTTTTAAAATTTGTATAAGGGTACCCCCTTATCTTAAAAAATAAAAAATAAATCATGAATCAAAATTTTGAAATGCCATAACTTGGCTTTAAATAAACTTATTTTAATTCTGTAAGCACAGAAGTGCTTGTTTTTATTAGCTCTACAAAGCTGCAAACTTAAATTTATTAATTTATTTAAATTAAAAAATTTTAATTTTTTAAAATTTGTGTAAGGGTACCCCCTTATCTTAAAAAATAAAAAATAAATCATGAAAATCAAAATTTTGAAATGCCATAACTTGGCTTTAAATAAACTTATTTTAATTCTGTAAGCACAGAAGTGCTTGTTTTTATTAGCTCTACAAAGCTGCAAACTTAAATTTATTAATTTATTTAAATTAAAAAATTTTAATTTTTTAAAATTTGTATAAGGGTACCCCCTTATCTTAAAAAATAAAAAATAAATCATGAAAATCAAAATTTTGAAATGCCATAACTTGGCTTTAAATAAACCTATTTTAATTCTGTAAGCACAGAAGTGCTTGTTTTTATTAGCTCTACAAAGCTGCAAACTTAAATTTATTAATTTATTTAAATTAAAAAATTTTAATTTTTTAAAATTTGTGTAAGGGTACCCCCTTATCTTAAAAAATAAAAAATAAATCATGAAAATCAAAATTTTGAAATGCCATAACTTGGCTTTAAATAAACTTATTTTAATTCTGTAAGCACAGAAGTGCTTGTTTTTATTAGCTCTACAAAGCTGCAAACTTAAATTTATTAATTTATTTAAATTAAAAAATTTTAATTTTTTAAAATTTGTATAAGGGTACCCCCTTATCTTAAAAAATAAAAAATAAATCATGAATCAAAATTTTGAAATGCCATAACTTGGCTTTAAATAAACTTATTTTAATTCTGTAAGCACAGAAGTGCTTGTTTTTATTAGCTCTACAAAGCTGCAAACTTAAATTTATTAATTTATTTAAATTAAAAAATTTTAATTTTTTAAAATTTGTATAAGGGTACCCCCTTATCTTAAAAAATAAAAAATAAATCATGAAAATCAAAATTTTGAAATGCCATAACTTGGCTTTAAATAAACCTATTTTAATTCTGTAAGCACAGAAGTGCTTGTTTTTATTAGCTCTACAAAGCTGCAAACTTAAATTTATTAATTTATTTAAATTAAAAAATTTTAATTTTTTAAAATTTGTGTAAGGGTACCCCCTTATCTTAAAAAATAAAAAATAAATCATGAAAATCAAAATTTTGAAATGCCATAACTTGGCTTTAAATAAACTTATTTTAATTCTGTAAGCACAGAAGTGCTTGTTTTTATTAGCTCTACAGAGCTGCAAACTTAAATTCATTAATTTATTTAAATTAAAAAATTTTAATTTTTTAAAATTTGTATAAGGGTACCCCCTTATCTTAAAAAATAAAAAATAAATCATGAAAATCAAAATTTTGAAATGCCATAACTTGGCTTTAAATAAACCTATTTTAATTCTGTAAGCACAGAAGTGCTTGTTTTTATTAGCTCTACAAAGCTGCAAACTTAAATTTATTAATTTATTTAAATTAAAAAATTTTAATTTTTTAAAATTTGTATAAGGGTACCCCCTTATCTTAAAAAATAAAAAATAAATCATGAATCAAAATTTTGAAATGCCATAACTTGGCTTTAAATAAACTTATTTTAATTCTGTAAGCACAGAAGTGCTTGTTTTTATTAGCTCTACAAAGCTGCAAACTTAAATTTATTAATTTATTTAAATTAAAAAATTTTAATTTTTTAAAATTTGTATAAGGGTACCCCCTTATCTTAAAAAATAAAAAATAAATCATGAAAATCAAAATTTTGAAATGCCATAACTTGGCTTTAAATAAACCTATTTTAATTCTGTAAGCACAGAAGTGCTTGTTTTTATTAGCTCTACAAAGCTGCAAACTTAAATTTATTAATTTATTTAAATTAAAAAATTTTAATTTTTTAAAATTTGTATAAGGGTACCCCCTTATCTTAAAAAATAAAAAACAAATCATGAAAATCAAAATTTTGAAATGCCATAACTTGGCTTTAAATAAACTTATTTTAATTCTGTAAGCACAGAAGTGCTTGTTTTTATTAGCTCTACAAAGCTGCAAACTTAAATTTATTAATTTATTTAAATTAAAAAATTTTAATTTTTTAAAATTTGTATAAGGGTACCCCCTTATCTTAAAAAATAAAAAATAAATCATGAAAATCAAAATTTTGAAATGCCATAACTTGGCTTTAAATAAACTTATTTTAATTCTGTAAGCACAGAAGTGCTTGTTTTTATTAGCTCTACAAAGCTGCAAACTTAAATTTATTAATTTATTTAAATTAAAAAATTTTAATTTTTTAAAATTTGTATAAGGGTACCCCCTTATCTTAAAAAATAAAAAATAAATCATGAAAATCAAAATTTTGAAATGCCATAACTTGGCTTTAAATAAACTTATTTTAATTCTGTAAGCACAGAAGTGCTTGTTTTTATTAGCTCTACAAAGCTGCAAACTTAAATTTATTAATTTATTTAAATTAAAAAATTTTAATTTTTTAAAATTTGTATAAGGGTACCCCTTATCTTAAAAAATAAAAAATAAATCATGAAAATCAAAATTTTGAAATGCCATAACTTGGCTTTAAATAAACTTATTTTAATTCTGTAAGCACAGAAGTGCTTGTTTTTATTAGCTCTACAAAGCTGCAAACTTAAATTTATTAATTTATTTAAATTAAAAAATTTTAATTTTTTAAAATTTGTATAAGGGTACCCCCTTATCTTAAAAAATAAAAAATAAATCATGAAAATCAAAATTTTGAAATGCCATAACTTGGCTTTAAATAAACTTATTTTAACTCTGTAAGCACAGAAGTGCTTGTTTTTATTAGCTCTACAAAGCTGCAAACTTAAATTTATTAATTTATTTAAATTAAAAAATTTTAATTTTTTAAAATTTGTATAAGGGTACCCCCTTATCTTAAAAAATAAAAAATAAATCATGAAAATCAAAATTTTGAAATGCCATAACTTGGCTTTAAATAAACCTATTTTAATTCTGTAAGCACAGAAGTGCTTGTTTTTATTAGCTCTACAAAGCTGCAAACTTAAATTTATTAATTTATTTAAATTAAAAAATTTTAATTTTTTAAAATTTGTATAAGGGTACCCCCTTATCTTAAAAAATAAAAAACAAATCATGAAAATCAAAATTTTGAAATGCCATAACTTGGCTTTAAATAAACTTATTTTAATTCTGTAAGCACAGAAGTGCTTGTTTTTATTAGCTCTACAAAGCTGCAAACTTAAATTTATTAATTTATTTAAATTAAAAAATTTTAATTTTTTAAAATTTGTATAAGGGTACCCCCTTATCTTAAAAAATAAAAAATAAATCATGAAAATCAAAATTTTGAAATGCCATAACTTGGCTTTAAATAAACCTATTTTAATTCTGTAAGCACAGAAGTGCTTGTTTTTATTAGCTCTACAAAGCTGCAAACTTAAATTTATTAATTTATTTAAATTAAAAAATTTTAATTTTTTAAAATTTGTATAAGGGTACCCCCTTATCTTAAAAAATAAAAAATAAATCATGAAAATCAAAATTTTGAAATGCCATAACTTGGCTTTAAATAAACTTATTTTAATTCTGTAAGCACAGAAGTGCTTGTTTTTATTAGCTCTACAAAGCTGCAAACTTAAATTTATTAATTTATTTAAATTAAAAAATTTTAATTTTTTAAAATTTGTATAAGGGTACCCCCCCTTATCTTAAAAAAAAAAAAATTAATCATGAAAATCAAAATTTTGAAATGCCATAACTTGGCTTTAAATAAACCTATTTTAATTCTGTAAGCACAGAAGTGCTTGTTTTTATTAGCTCTACAAAGCTGCAAACTTAAATTTATTAATTTATTTAAATTAAAAAATTTTAATTTTTTAAAATTTGTATAAGGGTACCCCCTTATCTTAAAAAATAAAAAATAAATCATGAATCAAAATTTTGAAATGCCATAACTTGGCTTTAAATAAACTTATTTTAATTCTGTAAGCACAGAAGTGCTTGTTTTTATTAGCTCTACAAAGCTGCAAACTTAAATTTATTAATTTATTTAAATTAAAAAATTTTAATTTTTTAAAATTTGTGTAAGGGTACCCCCTTATCTTAAAAAATAAAAAATAAATCATGAAAATCAAAATTTTGAAATGCCATAACTTGGCTTTAAATAAACTTATTTTAATTCTGTAAGCACAGAAGTGCTTGTTTTTATTAGCTCTACAAAGCTGCAAACTTAAATTTATTAATTTATTTAAATTAAAAAATTTTAATTTTTTAAAATTTGTATAAGGGTACCCCCTTATCTTAAAAAATAAAAAATAAATCATGAAAATCAAAATTTTGAAATGCCATAACTTGGCTTTAAATAAACCTATTTTAATTCTGTAAGCACAGAAGTGCTTGTTTTTATTAGCTCTACAAAGCTGCAAACTTAAATTTATTAATTTATTTAAATTAAAAAATTTTAATTTTTTAAAATTTGTGTAAGGGTACCCCCTTATCTTAAAAAATAAAAAATAAATCATGAAAATCAAAATTTTGAAATGCCATAACTTGGCTTTAAATAAACTTATTTTAATTCTGTAAGCACAGAAGTGCTTGTTTTTATTAGCTCTACAAAGCTGCAAACTTAAATTCATTAATTTATTTAAATTAAAAAATTTTAATTTTTTAAAATTTGTATAAGGGTACCCCCTTATCTTAAAAAATAAAAAATAAATCATGAAAATCAAAATTTTGAAATGCCATAACTTGGCTTTAAATAAACCTATTTTAATTCTGTAAGCACAGAAGTGCTTGTTTTTATTAGCTCTACAAAGCTGCAAACTTAAATTTATTAATTTATTTAAATTAAAAAATTTTAATTTTTTAAAATTTGTATAAGGGTACCCCCTTATCTTAAAAAATAAAAAATAAATCATGAATCAAAATTTTGAAATGCCATAACTTGGCTTTAAATAAACTTATTTTAATTCTGTAAGCACAGAAGTGCTTGTTTTTATTAGCTCTACAAAGCTGCAAACTTAAATTTATTAATTTATTTAAATTAAAAAATTTTAATTTTTTAAAATTTGTATAAGGGTACCCCCTTATCTTAAAAAATAAAAAATAAATCATGAAAATCAAAATTTTGAAATGCCATAACTTGGCTTTAAATAAACCTATTTTAATTCTGTAAGCACAGAAGTGCTTGTTTTTATTAGCTCTACAAAGCTGCAAACTTAAATTTATTAATTTATTTAAATTAAAAAATTTTAATTTTTTAAAATTTGTGTAAGGGTACCCCCTTATCTTAAAAAATAAAAAATAAATCATGAAAATCAAAATTTTGAAATGCCATAACTTGGCTTTAAATAAACTTATTTTAATTCTGTAAGCACAGAAGTGCTTGTTTTTATTAGCTCTACAAAGCTGCAAACTTAAATTCATTAATTTATTTAAATTAAAAAATTTTAATTTTTTAAAATTTGTATAAGGGTACCCCCTTATCTTAAAAAATAAAAAATAAATCATGAAAATCAAAATTTTGAAATGCCATAACTTGGCTTTAAATAAACCTATTTTAATTCTGTAAGCACAGAAGTGCTTGTTTTTATTAGCTCTACAAAGCTGCAAACTTAAATTTATTAATTTATTTAAATTAAAAAATTTTAATTTTTTAAAATTTGTATAAGGGTACCCCCTTATCTTAAAAAATAAAAAATAAATCATGAATCAAAATTTTGAAATGCCATAACTTGGCTTTAAATAAACTTATTTTAATTCTGTAAGCACAGAAGTGCTTGTTTTTATTAGCTCTACAAAGCTGCAAACTTAAATTTATTAATTTATTTAAATTAAAAAATTTTAATTTTTTAAAATTTGTATAGGGGTACCCCTTTATCTTAAAAAATAAAAAATAAATCATGAAAATCAAAATTTTGAAATGCCATAACTTGGCTTTAAATAAACTTATTTTAATTCTGTAAGCACAGAAGTGCTTGTTTTTATTAGCTCTACAAAGCTGCAAACTTAAATTTATTAATTTATTTAAATTAAAAAATTTTAATTTTTTAAAATTTGTATAAGGGTACCCCCTTATCTTAAAAAATAAAAAATAAATCATGAAAATCAAAATTTTGAAATGCCATAACTTGGCTTTAAATAAACCTATTTTAATTCTGTAAGCACAGAAGTGCTTGTTTTTATTAGCTCTACAAAGCTGCAAACTTAAATTTATTAATTTATTTAAATTAAAAAATTTTAATTTTTTAAAATTTGTGTAAGGGTACCCCCTTATCTTAAAAAATAAAAAATAAATCATGAAAATCAAAATTTTGAAATGCCATAACTTGGCTTTAAATAAACTTATTTTAATTCTGTAAGCACAGAAGTGCTTGTTTTTATTAGCTCTACAAAGCTGCAAACTTAAATTCATTAATTTATTTAAATTAAAAAATTTTAATTTTTTAAAATTTGTATAAGGGTACCCCCTTATCTTAAAAAATAAAAAATAAATCATGAAAATCAAAATTTTGAAATGCCATAACTTGGCTTTAAATAAACCTATTTTAATTCTGTAAGCACAGAAGTGCTTGTTTTTATTAGCTCTACAAAGCTGCAAACTTAAATTTATTAATTTATTTAAATTAAAAAATTTTAATTTTTTAAAATTTGTATAAGGGTACCCCCTTATCTTAAAAAATAAAAAATAAATCATGAATCAAAATTTTGAAATGCCATAACTTGGCTTTAAATAAACTTATTTTAATTCTGTAAGCACAGAAGTGCTTGTTTTTATTAGCTCTACAAAGCTGCAAACTTAAATTTATTAATTTATTTAAATTAAAAAATTTTAATTTTTTAAAATTTGTATAAGGGTACCCCCTTATCTTAAAAAATAAAAAATAAATCATGAAAATCAAAATTTTGAAATGCCATAACTTGGCTTTAAATAAACCTATTTTAATTCTGTAAGCACAGAAGTGCTTGTTTTTATTAGCTCTACAAAGCTGCAAACTTAAATTTATTAATTTATTTAAATTAAAAAATTTTAATTTTTTAAAATTTGTATAAGGGTACCCCCTTATCTTAAAAAATAAAAAACAAATCATGAAAATCAAAATTTTGAAATGCCATAACTTGGCTTTAAATAAACTTATTTTAATTCTGTAAGCACAGAAGTGCTTGTTTTTATTAGCTCTACAAAGCTGCAAACTTAAATTTATTAATTTATTTAAATTAAAAAATTTTAATTTTTTAAAATTTGTATAAGGGTACCCCCTTATCTTAAAAAATAAAAAATAAATCATGAAAATCAAAATTTTGAAATGCCATAACTTGGCTTTAAATAAACTTATTTTAATTCTGTAAGCACAGAAGTGCTTGTTTTTATTAGCTCTACAAAGCTGCAAACTTAAATTTATTAATTTATTTAAATTAAAAAATTTTAATTTTTTAAAATTTGTATAAGGGTACCCCCTTATCTTAAAAAATAAAAAATAAATCATGAAAATCAAAATTTTGAAATGCCATAACTTGGCTTTAAATAAACTTATTTTAATTCTGTAAGCACAGAAGTGCTTGTTTTTATTAGCTCTACAAAGCTGCAAACTTAAATTTATTAATTTATTTAAATTAAAAAATTTTAATTTTTTAAAATTTGTATAAGGGTACCCCTTATCTTAAAAAATAAAAAATAAATCATGAAAATCAAAATTTTGAAATGCCATAACTTGGCTTTAAATAAACTTATTTTAATTCTGTAAGCACAGAAGTGCTTGTTTTTATTAGCTCTACAAAGCTGCAAACTTAAATTTATTAATTTATTTAAATTAAAAAATTTTAATTTTTTAAAATTTGTATAAGGGTACCCCCTTATCTTAAAAAATAAAAAATAAATCATGAAAATCAAAATTTTGAAATGCCATAACTTGGCTTTAAATAAACTTATTTTAACTCTGTAAGCACAGAAGTGCTTGTTTTTATTAGCTCTACAAAGCTGCAAACTTAAATTTATTAATTTATTTAAATTAAAAAATTTTAATTTTTTAAAATTTGTGTAAGGGTACCCCCTTATCTTAAAAAATAAAAAATAAATCATGAAAATCAAAATTTTGAAATGCCATAACTTGGCTTTAAATAAACTTATTTTAATTCTGTAAGCACAGAAGTGCTTGTTTTTATTAGCTCTACAAAGCTGCAAACTTAAATTTATTAATTTATTTAAATTAAAAAATTTTAATTTTTTAAAATTTGTATAAGGGTACCCCCTTATCTTAAAAAATAAAAAATAAATCATGAAAATCAAAATTTTGAAATGCCATAACTTGGCTTTAAATAAACTTATTTTAATTCTGTAAGCACAGAAATTAAAAAATTAAATTAAAAAATTTTAATTTTTTAAAATTTGTATAAGGGTACCCCTTATCTTAAAAAATAAAAAATAAATCATGAAAATCAAAATTTTGAAATGCCATAACTTGGCTTTAAATAAACTTATTTTAATTCTGTAAGCACAGAAGTGCTTGTTTTTATTAGCTCTACAAAGCTGCAAACTTAAATTTATTAATTTATTTAAATTAAAAAATTTTAATTTTTTAAAATTTGTATAAGGGTACCCCCTTATCTTAAAAAATAAAAAATAAATCATGAAAATCAAAATTTTGAAATGCCATAACTTGGCTTTAAATAAACTTATTTTAACTCTGTAAGCACAGAAGTGCTTGTTTTTATTAGCTCTACAAAGCTGCAAACTTAAATTTATTAATTTATTTAAATTAAAAAATTTTAATTTTTTAAAATTTGTGTAAGGGTACCCCCTTATCTTAAAAAATAAAAAATAAATCATGAAAATCAAAATTTTGAAATGCCATAACTTGGCTTTAAATAAACTTATTTTAATTCTGTAAGCACAGAAGTGCTTGTTTTTATTAGCTCTACAAAGCTGCAAACTTAAATTTATTAATTTATTTAAATTAAAAAATTTTAATTTTTTAAAATTTGTATAAGGGTACCCCCTTATCTTAAAAAATAAAAAATAAATCATGAAAATCAAAATTTTGAAATGCCATAACTTGGCTTTAAATAAACCTATTTTAATTCTGTAAGCACAGAAGTGCTTGTTTTTATTAGCTCTACAAAGCTGCAAACTTAAATTTATTAATTTATTTAAATTAAAAAATTTTAATTTTTTAAAATTTGTATAAGGGTACCCCCTTATCTTAAAAAATAAAAAATAAATCATGAAAATCAAAATTTTGAAATGCCATAACTTGGCTTTAAATAAACTTATTTTAATTCTGTAAGCACAGAAGTGCTTGTTTTTATTAGCTCTACAAAGCTGCAAACTTAAATTTATTAATTTATTTAAATTAAAAAATTTTAATTTTTTAAAATTTGTATAAGGGTACCCCCTTATCTTAAAAAAAAAAAAATTAATCATGAAAATCAAAATTTTGAAATGCCATAACTTGGCTTTAAATAAACTTATTTTAATTCTGTAAGCACAGAAGTGCTTGTTTTTATTAGCTCTACAAAGCTGCAAACTTAAATTTATTAATTTATTTAAATTAAAAAATTTTAATTTTTTAAAATTTGTGTAAGGGTACCCCCTTATCTTAAAAAATAAAAAATAAATCATGAAAATCAAAATTTTGAAATGCCATAACTTGGCTTTAAATAAACTTATTTTAATTCTGTAAGCACAGAAGTGCTTGTTTTTATTAGCTCTACAAAGCTGCAAACTTAAATTCATTAATTTATTTAAATTAAAAAATTTTAATTTTTTAAAATTTGTATAAGGGTACCCCCTTATCTTAAAAAATAAAAAATAAATCATGAAAATCAAAATTTTGAAATGCCATAACTTGGCTTTAAATAAACTTATTTTAATTCTGTAAGCACAGAAGTGCTTGTTTTTATTAGCTCTACAAAGCTGCAAACTTAAATTTATTAATTTATTTAAATTAAAAAATTTTAATTTTTTAAAATTTGTATAAGGGTACCCCCTTATCTTAAAAAATAAAAAATAAATCATGAAAATCAAAATTTTGAAATGCCATAACTTGGCTTTAAATAAACTTATTTTAATTCTGTAAGCACAGAAGTGCTTGTTTTTATTAGCTCTACAAAGCTGCAAACTTAAATTTATTAATTTATTTAAATTAAAAAATTTTAATTTTTTAAAATTTGTATAAGGGTACCCCCTTATCTTAAAAAATAAAAAATAAATCATGAAAATCAAAATTTTGAAATGCCATAACTTGGCTTTAAATAAACCTATTTTAATTCTGTAAGCACAGAAGTGCTTGTTTTTATTAGCTCTACAAAGCTGCAAACTTAAATTTATTAATTTATTTAAATTAAAAAATTTTAATTTTTTAAAATTTGTATAAGGGTACCCCCTTATCTTAAAAAAAAAAAATTAATCATGAAAATCAAAATTTTGAAATGCCATAACTTGGCTTTAAATAAACTTATTTTAATTCTGTAAGCACAGAAGTGCTTGTTTTTATTAGCTCTACAAAGCTGCAAACTTAAATTTATTAATTTATTTAAATTAAAAAATTTTAATTTTTTAAAATTTGTGTAAGGGTACCCCCTTATCTTAAAAAATAAAAAATAAATCATGAAAATCAAAATTTTGAAATGCCATAACTTGGCTTTAAATAAACTTATTTTAATTCTGTAAGCACAGAAGTGCTTGTTTTTATTAGCTCTACAAAGCTGCAAACTTAAATTTATTAATTTATTTAAATTAAAAAATTTTAATTTTTTAAAATTTGTATAAGGGTACCCCCTTATCTTAAAAAATAAAAAATAAATCATGAAAATCAAAATTTTGAAATGCCATAACTTGGCTTTAAATAAACCTATTTTAATTCTGTAAGCACAGAAGTGCTTGTTTTTATTAGCTCTACAAAGCTGCAAACTTAAATTTATTAATTTATTTAAATTAAAAAATTTTAATTTTTTAAAATTTGTATAAGGGTACCCCCTTATCTTAAAAAATAAAAAATAAATCATGAAAATCAAAATTTTGAAATGCCATAACTTGGCTTTAAATAAACTTATTTTAATTCTGTAAGCACAGAAGTGCTTGTTTTTATTAGCTCTACAAAGCTGCAAACTTAAATTTATTAATTTATTTAAATTAAAAAATTTTAATTTTTTAAAATTTGTATAAGGGTACCCCCTTATCTTAAAAAATAAAAAATAAATCATGAAAATCAAAATTTTGAAATGCCATAACTTGGCTTTAAATAAACCTATTTTAATTCTGTAAGCACAGAAGTGCTTGTTTTTATTAGCTCTACAAAGCTGCAAACTTAAATTTATTAATTTATTTAAATTAAAAAATTTTAATTTTTTAAAATTTGTATAAGGGTACCCCCTTATCTTAAAAAATAAAAAATAAATCATGAAAATCAAAATTTTGAAATGCCATAACTTGGCTTTAAATAAACTTATTTTAATTCTGTAAGCACAGAAGTGCTTGTTTTTATTACCTCTACAAAGCTGCAAACTTAAATTTATTAATTTATTTAAATTAAAAAATTTTAATTTTTTAAAATTTGTATAAGGGTACCCCCTTATCTTAAAAAAAAAAAAAATTAATCATGAAAATCAAAATTTTGAAATGCCATAACTTGGCTTTAAATAAACTTATTTTAATTCTGTAAGCACAGAAGTGCTTGTTTTTATTAGCTCTACAAAGCTGCAAACTTAAATTTATTAATTTATTTAAATTAAAAAATTTTAATTTTTTAAAATTTGTGTAAGGGTACCCCCTTATCTTAAAAAATAAAAAATAAATCATGAAAATCAAAATTTTGAAATGCCATAACTTGGCTTTAAATAAACTTATTTTAATTCTGTAAGCACAGAAGTGCTTGTTTTTATTAGCTCTACAAAGCTGCAAACTTAAATTTATTAATTTATTTAAATTAAAAAATTTTAATTTTTTAAAATTTGTATAAGGGTACCCCCTTATCTTAAAAAATAAAAAATAAATCATGAAAATCAAAATTTTGAAATGCCATAACTTGGCTTTAAATAAACCTATTTTAATTCTGTAAGCACAGAAGTGCTTGTTTTTATTAGCTCTACAAAGCTGCAAACTTAAATTTATTAATTTATTTAAATTAAAAAATTTTAATTTTTTAAAATTTGTGTAAGGGTACCCCCTTATCTTAAAAAATAAAAAATAAATCATGAAAATCAAAATTTTGAAATGCCATAACTTGGCTTTAAATAAACTTATTTTAATTCTGTAAGCACAGAAGTGCTTGTTTTTATTAGCTCTACAAAGCTGCAAACTTAAATTTATTAATTTATTTAAATTAAAAAATTTTAATTTTTTAAAATTTGTATAAGGGTACCCCCTTATCTTAAAAAATAAAAAATAAATCATGAAAATCAAAATTTTGAAATGCCATAACTTGGCTTTAAATAAACCTATTTTAATTCTGTAAGCACAGAAGTGCTTGTTTTTATTAGCTCTACAAAGCTGCAAACTTAAATTTATTAATTTATTTAAATTAAAAAATTTTAATTTTTTAAAATTTGTATAAGGGTACCCCCTTATCTTAAAAAATAAAAAATAAATCATGAAAATCAAAATTTTGAAATGCCATAACTTGGCTTTAAATAAACTTATTTTAATTCTGTAAGCACAGAAGTGCTTGTTTTTATTAGCTCTACAAAGCTGCAAACTTAAATTTATTAATTTATTTAAATTAAAAAATTTTAATTTTTTAAAATTTGTATAAGGGTACCCCCTTATCTTAAAAAAAAAAAAATTAATCATGAAAATCAAAATTTTGAAATGCCATAACTTGGCTTTAAATAAACTTATTTTAATTCTGTAAGCACAGAAGTGCTTGTTTTTATTAGCTCTACAAAGCTGCAAACTTAAATTTATTAATTTATTTAAATTAAAAAATTTTAATTTTTTAAAATTTGTGTAAGGGTACCCCCTTATCTTAAAAAATAAAAAATAAATCATGAATCAAAATTTTGAAATGCCATAACTTGGCTTTAAATAAACTTATTTTAATTCTGTAAGCACAGAAGTGCTTGTTTTTATTAGCTCTACAAAGCTGCAAACTTAAATTTATTAATTTATTTAAATTAAAAAATTTTAATTTTTTAAAATTTGTATAAGGGTACCCCCTTATCTTAAAAAATAAAAAATAAATCATGAAAATCAAAATTTTGAAATGCCATAACTTGGCTTTAAATAAACCTATTTTAATTCTGTAAGCACAGAAGTGCTTGTTTTTATTAGCTCTACAAAGCTGCAAACTTAAATTTATTAATTTATTTAAATTAAAAAATTTTAATTTTTTAAAATTTGTATAAGGGTACCCCCTTATCTTAAAAAATAAAAAATAAATCATGAAAATCAAAATTTTGAAATGCCATAACTTGGCTTTAAATAAACTTATTTTAATTCTGTAAGCACAGAAGTGCTTGTTTTTATTAGCTCTACAAAGCTGCAAACTTAAATTTATTAATTTATTTAAATTAAAAAATTTTAATTTTTTAAAATTTGTATAAGGGTACCCCTTATCTTAAAAAATAAAAAATAAATCATGAAAATCAAAATTTTGAAATGCCATAACTTGGCTTTAAATAAACCTATTTTAATTCTGTAAGCACAGAAGTGCTTGTTTTTATTAGCTCTACAAAGCTGCAAACTTAAATTTATTAATTTATTTAAATTAAAAAATTTTAATTTTTTAAAATTTGTATAAGGGTACCCCCTTATCTTAAAAAATAAAAAATAAATCATGAAAATCAAAATTTTGAAATGCCATAACTTGGCTTTAAATAAACTTATTTTAATTCTGTAAGCACAGAAGTGCTTGTTTTTATTAGCTCTACAAAGCTGCAAACTTAAATTTATTAATTTATTTAAATTAAAAAATTTTAATTTTTTAAAATTTGTATAAGGGTACCCCCTTATCTTAAAAAAAAAAAATTAATCATGAAAATCAAAATTTTGAAATGCCATAACTTGGCTTTAAATAAACTTATTTTAATTCTGTAAGCACAGAAGTGCTTGTTTTTATTAGCTCTACAAAGCTGCAAACTTAAATTTATTAATTTATTTAAATTAAAAAATTTTAATTTTTTAAAATTTGTGTAAGGGTACCCCCTTATCTTAAAAAATAAAAAATAAATCATGAATCAAAATTTTGAAATGCCATAACTTGGCTTTAAATAAACTTATTTTAATTCTGTAAGCACAGAAGTGCTTGTTTTTCTTAGCTCTACAAAGCTGCAAACTTAAATTTATTAATTTATTTAAATTAAAAAATTTTAATTTTTTAAAATTTATTTAAATTAAAAAATAAATCATGAAAATCAAAATTTTGAAATGCCATAACTTGGCTTTAAATAAACTTATTTTAATTCTGTAAGCACAGAAGTGCTTGTTTTTATTACCTCTACAAAGCTGCAAACTTAAATTTATTAATTTATTTAAATTAAAAAATTTTAATTTTTTAAAATTTGTATAAGGGTACCCCCTTATCTTAAAAAATAAAAAACAAATCATGAAAATCAAAATTTTGAAATGCCATAACTTGGCTTTAAATAAACTTATTTTAATTCTGTAAGCACAGAAGTGCTTGTTTTTATTATCTCTACAAAGCTGCAAACTTAAATTTATTAATTTATTTAAATTAAAAAATTTTAATTTTTTAAAATTTGTATAAGGGTACCCCCTTATCTTAAAAAATAAAAAATAAATCATGAAAATCAAAATTTTGAAATGCCATAACTTGGCTTTAAATAAACTTATTTTAATTCTGTAAGCACAGAAGTGCTTGTTTTTATTAGCTCTACAAAGCTGCAAACTTAAATTTATTAATTTATTTAAATTAAAAAATTTTAATTTTTTAAAATTTGTATAAGGGTACCCCCTTATCTTAAAAAATAAAAAATAAATCATGAAAATCAAAATTTTGAAATGCCATAACTTGGCTTTAAATAAACTTATTTTAATTCTGTAAGCACAGAAGTGCTTGTTTTTATTACCTCTACAAAGCTGCAAACTTAAATTTATTAATTTATTTAAATTAAAAAATTTTAATTTTTTAAAATTTGTATAAGGGTACCCCCTTATCTTAAAAAATAAAAAATAAATCATGAAAATCAAAATTTTGAAATGCCATAACTTGGCTTTAAATAAACTTATTTTAATTCTGTAAGCACAGAAGTGCTTGTTTTTATTAGCTCTACAAAGCTGCAAACTTAAATTTATTAATTTATTTAAATTAAAAAATTTTAATTTTTTAAAATTTGTATAAGGGTGCCCCCTTATCTTAAAAAATAAAAAATAAATCATGAAAATCAAAATTTTGAAATGCCATAACTTGGCTTTAAATAAACTTATTTTAATTCTGTAAGCACAGAAGTGCTTGTTTTTATTAGCTCTACAAAGCTGCAAACTTAAATTTATTAATTTATTTAAATTAAAAAATTTTAATTTTTTAAAATTTGTATAAGGGTACCCCCTTATCTTAAAAAATAAAAAATAAATCATGAAAATCAAAATTTTGAAATGCCATAACTTGGCTTTAAATAAACTTATTTTAATTCTGTAAGCACAGAAGTGCTTGTTTTTATTAGCTCTACAAAGCTGCAAACTTAAATTTATTAATTTATTTAAATTAAAAAATTTTAATTTTTTAAAATTTGTATAAGGGTACCCCCTTATCTTAAAAAATAAAAAACAAAGCTGCAAACTTAAATTTATTAATTTATTTAAATTAAAAAATTTTAATTTTTTAAAATTTGTATAAGGGTACCCCCTTATCTTAAAAAATAAAAAACAAATCATGAAAATCAAAATTTTGAAATGCCATAACTTGGCTTTAAATAAACTTATTTTAATTCTGTAAGCACAGAAGTGCTTGTTTTTATTAGCTCTACAAAGCTGCAAACTTAAATTTATTAATTTATTTAAATTCATGAAAATCAAAATTTTGAAATGCCATAACTTGGCTTTAAATAAACTTATTTTAATTCTGTAAGCACAGAAGTGCTTGTTTTTATTACCTCTACAAAGCTGCAAACTTAAATTTATTAATTTATTTAAATTAAAAAATTTTAATTTTTTAAAATTTGTATAAGGGTACCCCCTTATCTTAAAAAATAAAAAATAAATCATGAAAATCAAAATTTTGAAATGCCATAACTTGGCTTTAAATAAACTTATTTTAATTCTGTAAGCACAGAAGTGCTTGTTTTTACTAGCTCTACAAAGCTGCAAACTTAAATTTATTAATTTATTTAAATTAAAAAATTTTAATTTTTTAAAATTTGTGTAAGGGTACCCCCTTATCTTAAAAAATAAAAAATAAATCATGAAAATCAAAATTTTGAAATGCCATAACTTGGCTTTAAATAAACTTATTTTAATTCTGTAAGCACAGAAGTGCTTGTTTTTATTAGCTCTACAAAGCTGCAAACTTAAATTTATTAATTTATTTAAATTAAAAAATTTTAATTTTTTAAAATTTGTATAAGGGTACCCCCTCATCTTAAAAAATAAAAAATAAATCATGAAAATCAAAATTTTGAAATGCCATAACTTGGCTTTAAATAAACCTATTTTAATTCTGTAAGCACAGAAGTGCTTGTTTTTATTAGCTCTACAAAGCTGCAAACTTAAATTTATTAATTTATTTAAATTAAAAAATTTTAATTTTTTAAAATTTGTATAAGGGTACCCCCTTATCTTAAAAAATAAAAAACAAAGCTGCAAACTTAAATTTATTAATTTATTTAAATTAAAAAATTTTAATTTTTTAAAATTTGTATAAGGGTACCCCCTTATCTTAAAAAATAAAAAACAAATCATGAAAATCAAAATTTTGAAATGCCATAACTTGGCTTTAAATAAACTTATTTTAATTCTGTAAGCACAGAAGTGCTTGTTTTTATTAGCTCTACAAAGCTGCAAACTTAAATTTATTAATTTATTTAAATTAAAAAATTTTAATTTTTTAAAATTTATTTAAATTAAAAAATAAATCATGAAAATCAAAATTTTGAAATGCCATAACTTGGCTTTAAATAAACTTATTTTAATTCTGTAAGCACAGAAGTGCTTGTTTTTATTACCTCTACAAAGCTGCAAACTTAAATTTATTAATTTATTTAAATTAAAAAATTTTAATTTTTTAAAATTTGTATAAGGGTACCCCCTTATCTTAAAAAATAAAAAATAAATCATGAAAATCAAAATTTTGAAATGCCATAACTTGGCTTTAAATAAACTTATTTTAATTCTGTAAGCACAGAAGTGCTTGTTTTTACTAGCTCTACAAAGCTGCAAACTTAAATTTATTAATTTATTTAAATTAAAAAATTTTAATTTTTTAAAATTTGTATAAGGGTACCCCCTCATCTTAAAAAATAAAAAATAAATCATGAAAATCAAAATTTTGAAATGCCATAACTTGGCTTTAAATAAACCTATTTTAATTCTGTAAGCACAGAAGTGCTTGTTTTTATTAGCTCTACAAAGCTGCAAACTTAAATTTATTAATTTATTTAAATTAAAAAATTTTAATTTTTTAAAATTTGTATAAGGGTACCCCCTTATCTTAAAAAATAAAAAACAAATCATGAAAATCAAAATTTTGAAATGCCATAACTTGGCTTTAAATAAACTTATTTTAATTCTGTAAGCACAGAAGTGCTTGTTTTTATTAGCTCTACAAAGCTGCAAACTTAAATTTATTAATTTATTTAAATTAAAAAATTTTAATTTTTTAAAATTTGTATAAGGGTACCCCCTTATCTTAAAAAATAAAAAATAAATCATGAAAATCAAAATTTTGAAATGCCATAACTTGGCTTTAAATAAACTTATTTTAATTCTGTAAGCACAGAAGTGCTTGTTTTTATTAGCTCTACAAAGCTGCAAACTTAAATTTATTAATTTATTTAAATTAAAAAATTTTAATTTTTTAAAATTTGTATAAGGGTACCCCCTTATCTTAAAAAATAAAAAATAAATCATGAAAATCAAAATTTTGAAATGCCATAACTTGGCTTTAAATAAACTTATTTTAATTCTGTAAGCACAGAAGTGCTTGTTTTTATTAGCTCTACAAAGCTGCAAACTTAAATTTATTAATTTATTTAAATTAAAAAATTTTAATTTTTTAAAATTTGTATAAGGGTACCCCCTTATCTTAAAAAATAAAAAACAAATCATGAAAATCAAAATTTTGAAATGCCATAACTTGGCTTTAAATAAACTTATTTTAATTCTGTAAGCACAGAAGTGCTTGTTTTTATTAGCTCTACAAAGCTGCAAACTTAAATTTATTAATTTATTTAAATTAAAAAATTTTAATTTTTTAAAATTTGTATAAGGGTACCCCCTTATCTTAAAAAATAAAAAATAAATCATGAAAATCAAAATTTTGAAATGCCATAACTTGGCTTTAAATAAACTTATTTTAATTCTGTAAGCACAGAAGTGCTTGTTTTTATTAGCTCTACAAAGCTGCAAACTTAAATTTATTAATTTATTTAAATTAAAAAATTTTAATTTTTTAAAATTTGTATAAGGGTACCCCCTTATCTTAAAAAATAAAAAATAAATCATGAAAATCAAAATTTTGAAATGCCATAACTTGGCTTTAAATAAACTTATTTTAATTCTGTAAGCACAGAAGTGCTTGTTTTTATTAGCTCTACAAAGCTGCAAACTTAAATTTATTAATTTATTTAAATTAAAAAATTTTAATTTTTTAAAATTTGTATAAGGGTACCCCCTTATCTTAAAAAATAAAAAATAAATCATGAAAATCAAAATTTTGAAATGCCATAACTTGGCTTTAAATAAACTTATTTTAATTCTGTAAGCACAGAAGTGCTTGTTTTTATTAGCTCTACAAAGCTGCAAACTTAAATTTATTAATTTATTTAAATTAAAAAATTTTAATTTTTTTTAAATTTGTATAAGGGTACCCCCTTATCTTAAAAAATAAAAAATAAATCATGAAAATCAAAATTTTGAAATGCCATAACTTGGCTTTAAATAAACTTATTTTAATTCTGTAAGCACAGAAGTGCTTGTTTTTATTAGCTCTACAAAGCTACAAACTTAAATTTATTAATTTATTTAAATTAAAAAATTTTAATTTTTTAAAATTTGTATAAGGGTACCCCCTTATCTTAAAAAATAAAAAATAAATCATGAAAATCAAAATTTTGAAATGCCATAACTTGGCTTTAAATAAACTTATTTTAATTCTGTAAGCACAGAAGTGCTTGTTTTTATTAGCTCTACAAAGCTGCAAACTTAAATTTATTAATTTATTTAAATTAAAAAATTTTAATTTTTTAAAATTTGTATAAGGGTACCCCCTTATCTTAAAAAATAAAAAATAAATCATGAAAATCAAAATTTTGAAATGCCATAACTTGGCTTTAAATAAACCTATTTTAATTCTGTAAGCACAGAAGTGCTTGTTTTTATTAGCTCTACAAAGCTGCAAACTTAAATTTATTAATTTATTTAAATTAAAAAATTTTAATTTTTTTAAAATTTGTATAAGGGTACCCCCTTATCTTAAAAAATAAAAAATAAATCATGAAAATCAAAATTTTGAAATGCCATAACTTGGCTTTAAATAAACCTATTTTAATTCTGTAAGCACAGAAGTGCTTGTTTTTATTAGCTCTACAAAGCTGCAAACTTAAATTTATTAATTTATTTAAATTAAAAAATTTTAATTTTTTAAAATTTGTATAAGGGTACCCCCTTATCTTAAAAAATAAAAAATAAATCATGAAAATCAAAATTTTGAAATGCCATAACTTGGCTTTAAATAAACTTATTTTAATTCTGTAAGCACAGAAGTGCTTGTTTTTATTAGCTCTACAAAGCTGCAAACTTAAATTTATTAATTTATTTAAATTAAAAAATTTTAATTTTTTAAAATTTGTATAAGGGTACCCCCTTATCTTAAAAAATAAAAAATAAATCATGAAAATCAAAATTTTGAAATGCCATAACTTGGCTTTAAATAAACTTATTTTAATTCTGTAAGCACAGAAGTGCTTGTTTTTATTAGCTCTACAAAGCTGCAAACTTAAATTTATTAATTTATTTAAATTAAAAAATTTTAATTTTTTAAAATTTGTATAAGGGTACCCCCTTATCTTAAAAAATAAAAAACAAATCATGAAAATCAAAATTTTGAAATGCCATAACTTGGCTTTAAATAAACTTATTTTAATTCTGTAAGCACAGAAGTGCTTGTTTTTATTAGCTCTACAAAGCTGCAAACTTAAATTTATTAATTTATTTAAATTAAAAAATTTTAATTTTTTAAAATTTGTATAAGGGTACCCCCTTATCTTAAAAAATAAAAAATAAATCATGAAAATCAAAATTTTGAAATGCCATAACTTGGCTTTAAATAAACTTATTTTAATTCTGTAAGCACAGAAGTGCTTGTTTTTATTAGCTCTACAAAGCTGCAAACTTAAATTTATTAATTTATTTAAATTAAAAAATTTTAATTTTTTTTAAATTTGTATAAGGGTACCCCCTTATCTTAAAAAATAAAAAATAAATCATGAAAATCAAAATTTTGAAATGCCATAACTTGGCTTTAAATAAACTTATTTTAATTCTGTAAGCACAGAAGTGCTTGTTTTTATTAGCTCTACAAAGCTACAAACTTAAATTTATTAATTTATTTAAATTAAAAAATTTTAATTTTTTAAAATTTGTATAACTTATTTTAATTCTGTAAGCACAGAAGTGCTTGTTTTTATTAGCTCTACAAAGCTGCAAACTTAAATTTATTAATTTATTTAAATTAAAAAATTTTAATTTTTTTTAAATTTGTATAAGGGTACCCCCTTATCTTAAAAAATAAAAAATAAATCATGAAAATCAAAATTTTGAAATGCCATAACTTGGCTTTAAATAAACTTATTTTAATTCTGTAAGCACAGAAGTGCTTGTTTTTATTAGCTCTACAAAGCTACAAACTTAAATTTATTAATTTATTTAAATTAAAAAATTTTAATTTTTTAAAATTTGTATAAGGGTACCCCCTTATCTTAAAAAATAAAAAATAAATCATGAAAATCAAAATTTTGAAATGCCATAACTTGGCTTTAAATAAACTTATTTTAATTCTGTAAGCACAGAAGTGCTTGTTTTTATTAGCTCTACAAAGCTGCAAACTTAAATTTATTAATTTATTTAAATTAAAAAATTTTAATTTTTTAAAATTTGTATAAGGGTACCCCCTTATCTTAAAAAATAAAAAATAAATCATGAAAATCAAAATTTTGAAATGCCATAACTTGGCTTTAAATAAACTTATTTTAATTCTGTAAGCACAGAAGTGCTTGTTTTTATTAGCTCTACAAAGCTGCAAACTTAAATTTATTAATTTATTTAAATTAAAAAATTTTAATTTTTTTTAAATTTGTATAAGGGTACCCCCTTATCTTAAAAAATAAAAAATAAATCATGAAAATCAAAATTTTGAAATGCCATAACTTGGCTTTAAATAAACTTATTTTAATTCTGTAAGCACAGAAGTGCTTGTTTTTATTAGCTCTACAAAGCTGCAAACTTAAATTTATTAATTTATTTAAATTAAAAAATTTTAATTTTTTAAAATTTGTATAAGGGTACCCCCTTATCTTAAAAAATAAAAAATAAATCATGAAAATCAAAATTTTGAAATGCCATAACTTGGCTTTAAATAAACTTATTTTAATTCTGTAAGCACAGAAGTGCTTGTTTTTATTAGCTCTACAAAGCTGCAAACTTAAATTTATTAATTTATTTAAATTAAAAAATTTTAATTTTTTAAAATTTGTATAAGGGTACCCCCTTATCTTAAAAAATAAAAAATAAATCATGAAAATCAAAATTTTGAAATGCCATAACTTGGCTTTAAATAAACTTATTTTAATTCTGTAAGCACAGAAGTGCTTGTTTTTATTAGCTCTACAAAGCTGCAAACTTAAATTTATTAATTTATTTAAATTAAAAAATTTTAATTTTTTTTAAATTTGTATAAGGGTACCCCCTTATCTTAAAAAATAAAAAATAAATCATGAAAATCAAAATTTTGAAATGCCATAACTTGGCTTTAAATAAACTTATTTTAATTCTGTAAGCACAGAAGTGCTTGTTTTTATTAGCTCTACAAAGCTACAAACTTAAATTTATTAATTTATTTAAATTAAAAAATTTTAATTTTTTAAAATTTGTATAAGGGTACCCCCTTATCTTAAAAAATAAAAAATAAATCATGAAAATCAAAATTTTGAAATGCCATAACTTGGCTTTAAATAAACTTATTTTAATTCTGTAAGCACAGAAGTGCTTGTTTTTATTAGCTCTACAAAGCTGCAAACTTAAATTTATTAATTTATTTAAATTAAAAAATTTTAATTTTTTTAAAATTTGTATAAGGGTACCCCCTTATCTTAAAAAATAAAAAATAAATCATGAAAATCAAAATTTTGAAATGCCATAACTTGGCTTTAAATAAACTTATTTTAATTCTGTAAGCACAGAAGTGCTTGTTTTTATTAGCTCTACAAAGCTACAAACTTAAATTTATTAATTTATTTAAATTAAAAAATTTTAATTTTTTAAAATTTGTATAAGGGTACCCCCTTATCTTAAAAAATAAAAAATAAATCATGAAAATCAAAATTTTGAAATGCCATAACTTGGCTTTAAATAAACTTATTTTAATTCTGTAAGCACAGAAGTGCTTGTTTTTATTAGCTCTACAAAGCTGCAAACTTAAATTTATTAATTTATTTAAATTAAAAAATTTTAATTTTTTAAAATTTGTATAAGGGTACCCCCTTATCTTAAAAAATAAAAAATAAATCATGAAAATCAAAATTTTGAAATGCCATAACTTGGCTTTAAATAAACTTATTTTAATTCTGTAAGCACAGAAGTGCTTGTTTTTATTAGCTCTACAAAGCTGCAAACTTAAATTTATTAATTTATTTAAATTAAAAAATTTTAATTTTTTTTAAATTTGTATAAGGGTACCCCCTTATCTTAAAAAATAAAAAATAAATCATGAAAATCAAAATTTTGAAATGCCATAACTTGGCTTTAAATAAACTTATTTTAATTCTGTAAGCACAGAAGTGCTTGTTTTTATTAGCTCTACAAAGCTACAAACTTAAATTTATTAATTTATTTAAATTAAAAAATTTTAATTTTTTAAAATTTGTATAAGGGTACCCCCTTATCTTAAAAAATAAAAAATAAATCATGAAAATCAAAATTTTGAAATGCCATAACTTGGCTTTAAATAAACTTATTTTAATTCTGTAAGCACAGAAGTGCTTGTTTTTATTAGCTCTGCAAAGCTGCAAACTTAAATTTATTAATTTATTTAAATTAAAAAATTTTAATTTTTTAAAATTTGTATAAGGGTACCCCCTTATCTTAAAAAATAAAAAATAAATCATGAAAATCAAAATTTTGAAATGCCATAACTTGGCTTTAAATAAACTTATTTTAATTCTGTAAGCACAGAAGTGCTTGTTTTTATTAGCTCTACAAAGCTGCAAACTTAAATTTATTAATTTATTTAAATTAAAAAATTTTAATTTTTTAAAATTTGTATAAGGGTACCCCCTTATCTTAAAAAATAAAAAATAAATCATGAAAATCAAAATTTTGAAATGCCATAACTTGGCTTTAAATAAACTTATTTTAATTCTGTAAGCACAGAAGTGCTTGTTTTTATTAGCTCTACAAAGCTGCAAACTTAAATTTATTAATTTATTTAAATTAAAAAATTTTAATTTTTTTTAAATTTGTATAAGGGTACCCCCTTATCTTAAAAAATAAAAAATAAATCATGAAAATCAAAATTTTGAAATGCCATAACTTGGCTTTAAATAAACTTATTTTAATTCTGTAAGCACAGAAGTGCTTGTTTTTATTAGCTCTGCAAAGCTGCAAACTTAAATTTATTAATTTATTTAAATTAAAAAATTTTAATTTTTTAAAATTTGTATAAGGGTACCCCCTTATCTTAAAAAATAAAAAATAAATCATGAAAATCAAAATTTTGAAATGCCATAACTTGGCTTTAAATAAACTTATTTTAATTCTGTAAGCACAGAAGTGCTTGTTTTTATTAGCTCTACAAAGCTGCAAACTTAAATTTATTAATTTATTTAAATTAAAAAATTTTAATTTTTTAAAATTTGTATAAGGGTACCCCCTTATCTTAAAAAATAAAAAATAAATCATGAAAATCAAAATTTTGAAATGCCATAACTTGGCTTTAAATAAACTTATTTTAATTCTGTAAGCACAGAAGTGCTTGTTTTTATTAGCTCTACAAAGCTACAAACTTAAATTTATTAATTTATTTAAATTAAAAAATTTTAATTTTTTAAAATTTGTATAAGGGTACCCCTTATCTTAAAAAATAAAAAATAAATCATGAAAATCAAAATTTTGAAATGCCATAACTTGGCTTTAAATAAACTTATTTTAATTCTGTAAGCACAGAAGTGCTTGTTTTTATTAGCTCTACAAAGCTGCAAACTTAAATTTATTAATTTATTTAAATTAAAAAATTTTAATTTTTTAAAATTTGTATAAGGGTACCCCCTTATCTTAAAAAATAAAAAATAAATCATGAAAATCAAAATTTTGAAATGCCATAACTTGGCTTTAAATAAACTTATTTTAATTCTGTAAGCACAGAAGTGCTTGTTTTTATTAGCTCTACAAAGCTGCAAACTTAAATTTATTAATTTATTTAAATTAAAAAATTTTAATTTTTTTTAAATTTGTATAAGGGTACCCCCTTATCTTAAAAAATAAAAAATAAATCATGAAAATCAAAATTTTGAAATGCCATAACTTGGCTTTAAATAAACTTATTTTAATTCTGTAAGCACAGAAGTGCTTGTTTTTATTAGCTCTACAAAGCTACAAACTTAAATTTATTAATTTATTTAAATTAAAAAATTTTAATTTTTTAAAATTTGTATAAGGGTACCCCCTTATCTTAAAAAATAAAAAATAAATCATGAAAATCAAAATTTTGAAATGCCATAACTTGGCTTTAAATAAACTTATTTTAATTCTGTAAGCACAGAAGTGCTTGTTTTTATTAGCTCTACAAAGCTGCAAACTTAAATTTATTAATTTATTTAAATTAAAAAATTTTAATTTTTTTTAAATTTGTATAAGGGTACCCCCTTATCTTAAAAAATAAAAAATAAATCATGAAAATCAAAATTTTGAAATGCCATAACTTGGCTTTAAATAAACTTATTTTAATTCTGTAAGCACAGAAGTGCTTGTTTTTATTAGCTCTACAAAGCTACAAACTTAAATTTATTAATTTATTTAAATTAAAAAATTTTAATTTTTTAAAATTTGTATAAGGGTACCCCCTTATCTTAAAAAATAAAAAATAAATCATGAAAATCAAAATTTTGAAATGCCATAACTTGGCTTTAAATAAACTTATTTTAATTCTGTAAGCACAGAAGTGCTTGTTTTTATTAGCTCTACAAAGCTGCAAACTTAAATTTATTAATTTATTTAAATTAAAAAATTTTAATTTTTTAAAATTTGTATAAGGGTACCCCCTTATCTTAAAAAATAAAAAATAAATCATGAAAATCAAAATTTTGAAATGCCATAACTTGGCTTTAAATAAACTTATTTTAATTCTGTAAGCACAGAAGTGCTTGTTTTTATTAGCTCTACAAAGCTGCAAACTTAAATTTATTAATTTATTTAAATTAAAAAATTTTAATTTTTTAAAATTTGTATAAGGGTTACCCCCTTATCTTAAAAAATAAAAAATAAATCATGAAAATCAAAATTTTGAAATGCCATAACTTGGCTTTAAATAAACTTATTTTAATTCTGTAAGCACAGAAGTGCTTGTTTTTATTAGCTCTACAAAGCTGCAAACTTAAATTTATTAATTTATTTAAATTAAAAAATTTTAATTTTTTAAAATTTGTATAAGGGTACCCCCTTATCTTAAAAAATAAAAAATAAATCATGAAAATCAAAATTTTGAAATGCCATAACTTGGCTTTAAATAAACTTATTTTAATTCTGTAAGCACAGAAGTGCTTGTTTTTATTAGCTCTACAAAGCTGCAAACTTAAATTTATTAATTTATTTAAATTAAAAAATTTTAATTTTTTAAAATTTGTATAAGGGTACCCCCTTATCTTAAAAAATAAAAAATAAATCATGAAAATCAAAATTTTGAAATGCCATAACTTGGCTTTAAATAAACTTATTTTAATTCTGTAAGCACAGAAGTGCTTGTTTTTATTAGCTCTACAAAGCTGCAAACTTAAATTTATTAATTTATTTAAATTAAAAAATTTTAATTTTTTAAAATTTGTATAAGGGTACCCCCTTATCTTAAAAAATAAAAAATAAATCATGAAAATCAAAATTTTGAAATGCCATAACTTGGCTTTAAATAAACTTATTTTAATTCTGTAAGCACAGAAGTGCTTGTTTTTATTAGCTCTGCAAAGCTGCAAACTTAAATTTATTAATTTATTTAAATTAAAAAATTTTAATTTTTTAAAATTTGTATAAGGGTACCCCCTTATCTTAAAAAATAAAAAATAAATCATGAAAATCAAAATTTTGAAATGCCATAACTTGGCTTTAAATAAACTTATTTTAATTCTGTAAGCACAGAAGTGCTTGTTTTTATTAGCTCTACAAAGCTGCAAACTTAAATTTATTAATTTATTTAAATTAAAAAATTTTAATTTTTTAAAATTTGTATAAGGGTACCCCCTTATCTTAAAAAATAAAAAATAAATCATGAAAATCAAAATTTTGAAATGCCATAACTTGGCTTTAAATAAACTTATTTTAATTCTGTAAGCACAGAAGTGCTTGTTTTTATTAGCTCTACAAAGCTACAAACTTAAATTTATTAATTTATTTAAATTAAAAAATTTTAATTTTTTAAAATTTGTATAAGGGTACCCCTTATCTTAAAAAATAAAAAATAAATCATGAAAATCAAAATTTTGAAATGCCATAACTTGGCTTTAAATAAACTTATTTTAATTCTGTAAGCACAGAAGTGCTTGTTTTTATTAGCTCTACAAAGCTGCAAACTTAAATTTATTAATTTATTTAAATTAAAAAATTTTAATTTTTTAAAATTTGTATAAGGGTACCCCCTTATCTTAAAAAATAAAAAATAAATCATGAAAATCAAAATTTTGAAATGCCATAACTTGGCTTTAAATAAACTTATTTTAATTCTGTAAGCACAGAAGTGCTTGTTTTTATTAGCTCTACAAAGCTGCAAACTTAAATTTATTAATTTATTTAAATTAAAAAATTTTAATTTTTTTTAAATTTGTATAAGGGTACCCCCTTATCTTAAAAAATAAAAAATAAATCATGAAAATCAAAATTTTGAAATGCCATAACTTGGCTTTAAATAAACTTATTTTAATTCTGTAAGCACAGAAGTGCTTGTTTTTATTAGCTCTACAAAGCTACAAACTTAAATTTATTAATTTATTTAAATTAAAAAATTTTAATTTTTTAAAATTTGTATAAGGGTACCCCCTTATCTTAAAAAATAAAAAATAAATCATGAAAATCAAAATTTTGAAATGCCATAACTTGGCTTTAAATAAACTTATTTTAATTCTGTAAGCACAGAAGTGCTTGTTTTTATTAGCTCTACAAAGCTGCAAACTTAAATTTATTAATTTATTTAAATTAAAAAATTTTAATTTTTTTTAAATTTGTATAAGGGTACCCCCTTATCTTAAAAAATAAAAAATAAATCATGAAAATCAAAATTTTGAAATGCCATAACTTGGCTTTAAATAAACTTATTTTAATTCTGTAAGCACAGAAGTGCTTGTTTTTATTAGCTCTACAAAGCTACAAACTTAAATTTATTAATTTATTTAAATTAAAAAATTTTAATTTTTTAAAATTTGTATAAGGGTACCCCCTTATCTTAAAAAATAAAAAATAAATCATGAAAATCAAAATTTTGAAATGCCATAACTTGGCTTTAAATAAACTTATTTTAATTCTGTAAGCACAGAAGTGCTTGTTTTTATTAGCTCTACAAAGCTGCAAACTTAAATTTATTAATTTATTTAAATTAAAAAATTTTAATTTTTTAAAATTTGTATAAGGGTACCCCCTTATCTTAAAAAATAAAAAATAAATCATGAAAATCAAAATTTTGAAATGCCATAACTTGGCTTTAAATAAACTTATTTTAATTCTGTAAGCACAGAAGTGCTTGTTTTTATTAGCTCTACAAAGCTGCAAACTTAAATTTATTAATTTATTTAAATTAAAAAATTTTAATTTTTTTTAAATTTGTATAAGGGTACCCCCTTATCTTAAAAAATAAAAAATAAATCATGAAAATCAAAATTTTGAAATGCCATAACTTGGCTTTAAATAAACTTATTTTAATTCTGTAAGCACAGAAGTGCTTGTTTTTATTAGCTCTACAAAGCTACAAACTTAAATTTATTAATTTATTTAAATTAAAAAATTTTAATTTTTTAAAATTTGTATAAGGGTACCCCCTTATCTTAAAAAATAAAAAATAAATCATGAAAATCAAAATTTTGAAATGCCATAACTTGGCTTTAAATAAACTTATTTTAATTCTGTAAGCACAGAAGTGCTTGTTTTTATTAGCTCTACAAAGCTGCAAACTTAAATTTATTAATTTATTTAAATTAAAAAATTTTAATTTTTTTTAAATTTGTATAAGGGTACCCCCTTATCTTAAAAAATAAAAAATAAATCATGAAAATCAAAATTTTGAAATGCCATAACTTGGCTTTAAATAAACTTATTTTAATTCTGTAAGCACAGAAGTGCTTGTTTTTATTAGCTCTACAAAGCTACAAACTTAAATTTATTAATTTATTTAAATTAAAAAATTTTAATTTTTTAAAATTTGTATAAGGGTACCCCCTTATCTTAAAAAATAAAAAATAAATCATGAAAATCAAAATTTTGAAATGCCATAACTTGGCTTTAAATAAACTTATTTTAATTCTGTAAGCACAGAAGTGCTTGTTTTTATTAGCTCTACAAAGCTGCAAACTTAAATTTATTAATTTATTTAAATTAAAAAATTTTAATTTTTTAAAATTTGTATAAGGGTACCCCCTTATCTTAAAAAATAAAAAATAAATCATGAAAATCAAAATTTTGAAATGCCATAACTTGGCTTTAAATAAACTTATTTTAATTCTGTAAGCACAGAAGTGCTTGTTTTTATTAGCTCTACAAAGCTGCAAACTTAAATTTATTAATTTATTTAAATTAAAAAATTTTAATTTTTTAAAATTTGTATAAGGGTTACCCCCTTATCTTAAAAAATAAAAAATAAATCATGAAAATCAAAATTTTGAAATGCCATAACTTGGCTTTAAATAAACTTATTTTAATTCTGTAAGCACAGAAGTGCTTGTTTTTATTAGCTCTACAAAGCTGCAAACTTAAATTTATTAATTTATTTAAATTAAAAAATTTTAATTTTTTAAAATTTGTATAAGGGTACCCCCTTATCTTAAAAAATAAAAAATAAATCATGAAAATCAAAATTTTGAAATGCCATAACTTGGCTTTAAATAAACTTATTTTAATTCTGTAAGCACAGAAGTGCTTGTTTTTATTAGCTCTACAAAGCTGCAAACTTAAATTTATTAATTTATTTAAATTAAAAAATTTTAATTTTTTAAAATTTGTATAAGGGTACCCCCTTATCTTAAAAAATAAAAAATAAATCATGAAAATCAAAATTTTGAAATGCCATAACTTGGCTTTAAATAAACTTATTTTAATTCTGTAAGCACAGAAGTGCTTGTTTTTATTAGCTCTACAAAGCTGCAAACTTAAATTTATTAATTTATTTAAATTAAAAAATTTTAATTTTTTAAAATTTGTATAAGGGTACCCCCTTATCTTAAAAAATAAAAAATAAATCATGAAAATCAAAATTTTGAAATGCCATAACTTGGCTTTAAATAAACTTATTTTAATTCTGTAAGCACAGAAGTGCTTGTTTTTATTAGCTCTGCAAAGCTGCAAACTTAAATTTATTAATTTATTTAAATTAAAAAATTTTAATTTTTTAAAATTTGTATAAGGGTACCCCCTTATCTTAAAAAATAAAAAATAAATCATGAAAATCAAAATTTTGAAATGCCATAACTTGGCTTTAAATAAACTTATTTTAATTCTGTAAGCACAGAAGTGCTTGTTTTTATTAGCTCTACAAAGCTGCAAACTTAAATTTATTAATTTATTTAAATTAAAAAATTTTAATTTTTTAAAATTTGTATAAGGGTACCCCCTTATCTTAAAAAATAAAAAATAAATCATGAAAATCAAAATTTTGAAATGCCATAACTTGGCTTTAAATAAACTTATTTTAATTCTGTAAGCACAGAAGTGCTTGTTTTTATTAGCTCTACAAAGCTACAAACTTAAATTTATTAATTTATTTAAATTAAAAAATTTTAATTTTTTAAAATTTGTATAAGGGTACCCCTTATCTTAAAAAATAAAAAATAAATCATGAAAATCAAAATTTTGAAATGCCATAACTTGGCTTTAAATAAACTTATTTTAATTCTGTAAGCACAGAAGTGCTTGTTTTTATTAGCTCTACAAAGCTGCAAACTTAAATTTATTAATTTATTTAAATTAAAAAATTTTAATTTTTTAAAATTTGTATAAGGGTACCCCCTTATCTTAAAAAATAAAAAATAAATCATGAAAATCAAAATTTTGAAATGCCATAACTTGGCTTTAAATAAACTTATTTTAATTCTGTAAGCACAGAAGTGCTTGTTTTTATTAGCTCTACAAAGCTGCAAACTTAAATTTATTAATTTATTTAAATTAAAAAATTTTAATTTTTTTTAAATTTGTATAAGGGTACCCCCTTATCTTAAAAAATAAAAAATAAATCATGAAAATCAAAATTTTGAAATGCCATAACTTGGCTTTAAATAAACTTATTTTAATTCTGTAAGCACAGAAGTGCTTGTTTTTATTAGCTCTACAAAGCTACAAACTTAAATTTATTAATTTATTTAAATTAAAAAATTTTAATTTTTTAAAATTTGTATAAGGGTACCCCCTTATCTTAAAAAATAAAAAATAAATCATGAAAATCAAAATTTTGAAATGCCATAACTTGGCTTTAAATAAACTTATTTTAATTCTGTAAGCACAGAAGTGCTTGTTTTTATTAGCTCTACAAAGCTGCAAACTTAAATTTATTAATTTATTTAAATTAAAAAATTTTAATTTTTTTTAAATTTGTATAAGGGTACCCCCTTATCTTAAAAAATAAAAAATAAATCATGAAAATCAAAATTTTGAAATGCCATAACTTGGCTTTAAATAAACTTATTTTAATTCTGTAAGCACAGAAGTGCTTGTTTTTATTAGCTCTACAAAGCTACAAACTTAAATTTATTAATTTATTTAAATTAAAAAATTTTAATTTTTTAAAATTTGTATAAGGGTACCCCCTTATCTTAAAAAATAAAAAATAAATCATGAAAATCAAAATTTTGAAATGCCATAACTTGGCTTTAAATAAACTTATTTTAATTCTGTAAGCACAGAAGTGCTTGTTTTTATTAGCTCTACAAAGCTGCAAACTTAAATTTATTAATTTATTTAAATTAAAAAATTTTAATTTTTTAAAATTTGTATAAGGGTACCCCCTTATCTTAAAAAATAAAAAATAAATCATGAAAATCAAAATTTTGAAATGCCATAACTTGGCTTTAAATAAACTTATTTTAATTCTGTAAGCACAGAAGTGCTTGTTTTTATTAGCTCTACAAAGCTGCAAACTTAAATTTATTAATTTATTTAAATTAAAAAATTTTAATTTTTTAAAATTTGTATAAGGGTTACCCCCTTATCTTAAAAAATAAAAAATAAATCATGAAAATCAAAATTTTGAAATGCCATAACTTGGCTTTAAATAAACTTATTTTAATTCTGTAAGCACAGAAGTGCTTGTTTTTATTAGCTCTACAAAGCTGCAAACTTAAATTTATTAATTTATTTAAATTAAAAAATTTTAATTTTTTAAAATTTGTATAAGGGTACCCCCTTATCTTAAAAAATAAAAAATAAATCATGAAAATCAAAATTTTGAAATGCCATAACTTGGCTTTAAATAAACTTATTTTAATTCTGTAAGCACAGAAGTGCTTGTTTTTATTAGCTCTACAAAGCTGCAAACTTAAATTTATTAATTTATTTAAATTAAAAAATTTTAATTTTTTAAAATTTGTATAAGGGTACCCCCTTATCTTAAAAAATAAAAAATAAATCATGAAAATCAAAATTTTGAAATGCCATAACTTGGCTTTAAATAAACTTATTTTAATTCTGTAAGCACAGAAGTGCTTGTTTTTATTAGCTCTACAAAGCTGCAAACTTAAATTTATTAATTTATTTAAATTAAAAAATTTTAATTTTTTAAAATTTGTATAAGGGTACCCCCTTATCTTAAAAAATAAAAAATAAATCATGAAAATCAAAATTTTGAAATGCCATAACTTGGCTTTAAATAAACTTATTTTAATTCTGTAAGCACAGAAGTGCTTGTTTTTATTAGCTCTACAAAGCTGCAAACTTAAATTTATTAATTTATTTAAATTAAAAAATTTTAATTTTTTTTAAATTTGTATAAGGGTACCCCCTTATCTTAAAAAATAAAAAATAAATCATGAAAATCAAAATTTTGAAATGCCATAACTTGGCTTTAAATAAACTTATTTTAATTCTGTAAGCACAGAAGTGCTTGTTTTTATTAGCTCTACAAAGCTGCAAACTTAAATTTATTAATTTATTTAAATTAAAAAATTTTAATTTTTTTTAAATTTGTATAAGGGTACCCCCTTATCTTAAAAAATAAAAAATAAATCATGAAAATCAAAATTTTGAAATGCCATAACTTGGCTTTAAATAAACTTATTTTAATTCTGTAAGCACAGAAGTGCTTGTTTTTATTAGCTCTACAAAGCTACAAACTTAAATTTATTAATTTATTTAAATTAAAAAATTTTAATTTTTTAAAATTTGTATAAGGGTACCCCCTTATCTTAAAAAATAAAAAATAAATCATGAAAATCAAAATTTTGAAATGCCATAACTTGGCTTTAAATAAACTTATTTTAATTCTGTAAGCACAGAAGTGCTTGTTTTTATTAGCTCTACAAAGCTGCAAACTTAAATTTATTAATTTATTTAAATTAAAAAATTTTAATTTTTTAAAATTTGTATAAGGGTACCCCCTTATCTTAAAAAATAAAAAATAAATCATGAAAATCAAAATTTTGAAATGCCATAACTTGGCTTTAAATAAACTTATTTTAATTCTGTAAGCACAGAAGTGCTTGTTTTTATTAGCTCTACAAAGCTGCAAACTTAAATTTATTAATTTATTTAAATTAAAAAATTTTAATTTTTTAAAATTTGTATAAGGGTTACCCCCTTATCTTAAAAAATAAAAAATAAATCATGAAAATCAAAATTTTGAAATGCCATAACTTGGCTTTAAATAAACTTATTTTAATTCTGTAAGCACAGAAGTGCTTGTTTTTATTAGCTCTACAAAGCTGCAAACTTAAATTTATTAATTTATTTAAATTAAAAAATTTTAATTTTTTAAAATTTGTATAAGGGTACCCCCTTATCTTAAAAAATAAAAAATAAATCATGAAAATCAAAATTTTGAAATGCCATAACTTGGCTTTAAATAAACTTATTTTAATTCTGTAAGCACAGAAGTGCTTGTTTTTATTAGCTCTACAAAGCTGCAAACTTAAATTTATTAATTTATTTAAATTAAAAAATTTTAATTTTTTAAAATTTGTATAAGGGTACCCCCTTATCTTAAAAAATAAAAAATAAATCATGAAAATCAAAATTTTGAAATGCCATAACTTGGCTTTAAATAAACTTATTTTAATTCTGTAAGCACAGAAGTGCTTGTTTTTATTAGCTCTACAAAGCTGCAAACTTAAATTTATTAATTTATTTAAATTAAAAAATTTTAATTTTTTAAAATTTGTATAAGGGTACCCCCTTATCTTAAAAAATAAAAAATAAATCATGAAAATCAAAATTTTGAAATGCCATAACTTGGCTTTAAATAAACTTATTTTAATTCTGTAAGCACAGAAGTGCTTGTTTTTATTAGCTCTACAAAGCTGCAAACTTAAATTTATTAATTTATTTAAATTAAAAAATTTTAATTTTTTAAAATTTGTATAAGGGTACCCCCTTATCTTAAAAAATAAAAAATAAATCATGAAAATCAAAATTTTGAAATGCCATAACTTGGCTTTAAATAAACTTATTTTAATTCTGTAAGCACAGAAGTGCTTGTTTTTATTAGCTCTACAAAGCTGCAAACTTAAATTTATTAATTTATTTAAATTAAAAAATTTTAATTTTTTAAAATTTGTATAAGGGTTACCCCCTTATCTTAAAAAATAAAAAATAAATCATGAAAATCAAAATTTTGAAATGCCATAACTTGGCTTTAAATAAACTTATTTTAATTCTGTAAGCACAGAAGTGCTTGTTTTTATTAGCTCTACAAAGCTGCAAACTTAAATTTATTAATTTATTTAAATTAAAAAATTTTAATTTTTTAAAATTTGTATAAGGGTACCCCCTTATCTTAAAAAATAAAAAATAAATCATGAAAATCAAAATTTTGAAATGCCATAACTTGGCTTTAAATAAACTTATTTTAATTCTGTAAGCACAGAAGTGCTTGTTTTTATTAGCTCTACAAAGCTACAAACTTAAATTTATTAATTTATTTAAATTAAAAAATTTTAATTTTTTAAAATTTGTATAAGGGTACCCCCTTATCTTAAAAAATAAAAAATAAATCATGAAAATCAAAATTTTGAAATGCCATAACTTGGCTTTAAATAAACTTATTTTAATTCTGTAAGCACAGAAGTGCTTGTTTTTATTAGCTCTACAAAGCTGCAAACTTAAATTTATTAATTTATTTAAATTAAAAAATTTTAATTTTTTAAAATTTGTATAAGGGTACCCCCTTATCTTAAAAAATAAAAAATAAATCATGAAAATCAAAATTTTGAAATGCCATAACTTGGCTTTAAATAAACTTATTTTAATTCTGTAAGCACAGAAGTGCTTGTTTTTATTAGCTCTACAAAGCTGCAAACTTAAATTTATTAATTTATTTAAATTAAAAAATTTTAATTTTTTAAAATTTGTATAAGGGTTACCCCCTTATCTTAAAAAATAAAAAATAAATCATGAAAATCAAAATTTTGAAATGCCATAACTTGGCTTTAAATAAACTTATTTTAATTCTGTAAGCACAGAAGTGCTTGTTTTTATTAGCTCTACAAAGCTGCAAACTTAAATTTATTAATTTATTTAAATTAAAAAATTTTAATTTTTTAAAATTTGTATAAGGGTACCCCCTTATCTTAAAAAATAAAAAATAAATCATGAAAATCAAAATTTTGAAATGCCATAACTTGGCTTTAAATAAACTTATTTTAATTCTGTAAGCACAGAAGTGCTTGTTTTTATTAGCTCTACAAAGCTGCAAACTTAAATTTATTAATTTATTTAAATTAAAAAATTTTAATTTTTTAAAATTTGTATAAGGGTACCCCCTTATCTTAAAAAATAAAAAATAAATCATGAAAATCAAAATTTTGAAATGCCATAACTTGGCTTTAAATAAACTTATTTTAATTCTGTAAGCACAGAAGTGCTTGTTTTTATTAGCTCTACAAAGCTGCAAACTTAAATTTATTAATTTATTTAAATTAAAAAATTTTAATTTTTTAAAATTTGTATAAGGGTACCCCCTTATCTTAAAAAATAAAAAATAAATCATGAAAATCAAAATTTTGAAATGCCATAACTTGGCTTTAAATAAACTTATTTTAATTCTGTAAGCACAGAAGTGCTTGTTTTTATTAGCTCTACAAAGCTGCAAACTTAAATTTATTAATTTATTTAAATTAAAAAATTTTAATTTTTTAAAATTTGTATAAGGGTACCCCCTTATCTTAAAAAATAAAAAATAAATCATGAAAATCAAAATTTTGAAATGCCATAACTTGGCTTTAAATAAACTTATTTTAATTCTGTAAGCACAGAAGTGCTTGTTTTTATTAGCTCTACAAAGCTGCAAACTTAAATTTATTAATTTATTTAAATTAAAAAATTTTAATTTTTTAAAATTTGTATAAGGGTTACCCCCTTATCTTAAAAAATAAAAAATAAATCATGAAAATCAAAATTTTGAAATGCCATAACTTGGCTTTAAATAAACTTATTTTAATTCTGTAAGCACAGAAGTGCTTGTTTTTATTAGCTCTACAAAGCTGCAAACTTAAATTTATTAATTTATTTAAATTAAAAAATTTTAATTTTTTAAAATTTGTATAAGGGTACCCCCTTATCTTAAAAAATAAAAAATAAATCATGAAAATCAAAATTTTGAAATGCCATAACTTGGCTTTAAATAAACTTATTTTAATTCTGTAAGCACAGAAGTGCTTGTTTTTATTAGCTCTACAAAGCTGCAAACTTAAATTTATTAATTTATTTAAATTAAAAAATTTTAATTTTTTAAAATTTGTATAAGGGTACCCCCTTATCTTAAAAAATAAAAAATAAATCATGAAAATCAAAATTTTGAAATGCCATAACTTGGCTTTAAATAAACTTATTTTAATTCTGTAAGCACAGAAGTGCTTGTTTTTATTAGCTCTACAAAGCTGCAAACTTAAATTTATTAATTTATTTAAATTAAAAAATTTTAATTTTTTAAAATTTGTATAAGGGTACCCCCTTATCTTAAAAAATAAAAAATAAATCATGAAAATCAAAATTTTGAAATGCCATAACTTGGCTTTAAATAAACTTATTTTAATTCTGTAAGCACAGAAGTGCTTGTTTTTATTAGCTCTACAAAGCTGCAAACTTAAATTTATTAATTTATTTAAATTAAAAAATTTTAATTTTTTAAAATTTGTATAAGGGTACCCCCTTATCTTAAAAAATAAAAAATAAATCATGAAAATCAAAATTTTGAAATGCCATAACTTGGCTTTAAATAAACTTATTTTAATTCTGTAAGCACAGAAGTGCTTGTTTTTATTACCTCTACAAAGCTGCAAACTTAAATTTATTAATTTATTTAAATTAAAAAATTTTAATTTTTTAAAATTTGTATAAGGGTACCCCCTTATCTTAAAAAATAAAAAATAAATCATGAAAATCAAAATTTTGAAATGCCATAACTTGGCTTTAAATAAACTTATTTTAATTCTGTAAGCACAGAAGTGCTTGTTTTTATTAGCTCTACAAAGCTGCAAACTTAAATTTATTAATTTATTTAAATTAAAAAATTTTAATTTTTTAAAATTTGTATAAGGGTACCCCCTTATCTTAAAAAATAAAAAATAAATCATGAAAATCAAAATTTTGAAATGCCATAACTTGGCTTTAAATAAACTTATTTTAATTCTGTAAGCACAGAAGTGCTTGTTTTTATTACCTCTACAAAGCTGCAAACTTAAATTTATTAATTTATTTAAATTAAAAAATTTTAATTTTTTAAAATTTGTATAAGGGTACCCCCTTATCTTAAAAAATAAAAAATAAATCATGAAAATCAAAATTTTGAAATGCCATAACTTGGCTTTAAATAAACTTATTTTAATTCTGTAAGCACAGAAGTGCTTGTTTTTATTAGCTCTACAAAGCTGCAAACTTAAATTTATTAATTTATTTAAATTAAAAAATTTTAATTTTTTAAAATTTGTATAAGGGTACCCCCTTATCTTAAAAAATAAAAAATAAATCATGAAAATCAAAATTTTGAAATGCCATAACTTGGCTTTAAATAAACTTATTTTAATTCTGTAAGCACAGAAGTGCTTGTTTTTATTAGCTCTACAAAGCTGCAAACTTAAATTTATTAATTTATTTAAATTAAAAAATTTTAATTTTTTAAAATTTGTATAAGGGTACCCCCTTATCTTAAAAAATAAAAAATAAATCATGAAAATCAAAATTTTGAAATGCCATAACTTGGCTTTAAATAAACTTATTTTAATTCTGTAAGCACAGAAGTGCTTGTTTTTATTACCTCTACAAAGCTGCAAACTTAAATTTATTAATTTATTTAAATTAAAAAATTTTAATTTTTTAAAATTTGTATAAGGGTACCCCCTTATCTTAAAAAATAAAAAATAAATCATGAAAATCAAAATTTTGAAATGCCATAACTTGGCTTTAAATAAACTTATTTTAATTCTGTAAGCACAGAAGTGCTTGTTTTTATTAGCTCATGAAAATCAAAATTTTGAAATGCCATAACTTGGCTTTAAATAAACCTATTTTAATTCTGTAAGCACAGAAGTGCTTGTTTTTATTAGCTCTACAAAGCTGCAAACTTAAATTTATTAATTTATTTAAATTAAAAAATTTTAATTTTTTTTAAATTTGTATAAGGGTACCCCCTTATCTTAAAAAATAAAAAATAAATCATGAAAATCAAAATTTTGAAATGCCATAACTTGGCTTTAAATAAACTTATTTTAATTCTGTAAGCACAGAAGTGCTTGTTTTTATTAGCTCAACAAAGCTACAAACTTAAATTTATTAATTTATTTAAATTAAAAAATTTTAATTTTTTAAAATTTGTATAAGGGTACCCCCTTATCTTAAAAAATAAAAAATAAATCATGAAAATCAAAATTTTGAAATGCCATAACTTGGCTTTAAATAAACTTATTTTAATTCTGTAAGCACAGAAGTGCTTGTTTTTATTAGCTCTACAAAGCTGCAAACTTAAATTTATTAATTTATTTAAATTAAAAAATTTTAATTTTTTAAATTCTGTAAGCACAGAAGTGCTTGTTTTTATTAGCTCTACAAAGCTACAAACTTAAATTTATTAATTTATTTAAATTAAAAAATTTTAATTTTTTAAAATTTGTATAAGGGTACCCCCTTATCTTAAAAAATAAAAAATAAATCATGAAAATCAAAATTTTGAAATGCCATAACTTGGCTTTAAATAAACTTATTTTAATTCTGTAAGCACAGAAGTGCTTGTTTTTATTAGCTCTACAAAGCTGCAAACTTAAATTTATTAATTTATTTAAATTAAAAAATTTTAATTTTTTAAAATTTGTATAAGGGTACCCCCTTATCTTAAAAAATAAAAAATAAATCATGAAAATCAAAATTTTGAAATGCCATAACTTGGCTTTAAATAAACTTATTTTAATTCTGTAAGCACAGAAGTGCTTGTTTTTATTAGCTCTACAAAGCTGCAAACTTAAATTTATTAATTTATTTAAATTAAAAAATTTTAATTTTTTAAAATTTGTATAAGGGTACCCCCTTATCTTAAAAAATAAAAAATAAATCATGAAAATCAAAATTTTGAAATGCCATAACTTGGCTTTAAATAAACTTATTTTAATTCTGTAAGCACAGAAGTGCTTGTTTTTATTAGCTCTACAAAGCTGCAAACTTAAATTTATTAATTTATTTAAATTAAAAAATTTTAATTTTTTAAAATTTGTATAAGGGTTACCCCCTTATCTTAAAAAATAAAAAATAAATCATGAAAATCAAAATTTTGAAATGCCATAACTTGGCTTTAAATAAACTTATTTTAATTCTGTAAGCACAGAAGTGCTTGTTTTTATTAGCTCTACAAAGCTGCAAACTTAAATTTATTAATTTATTTAAATTAAAAAATTTTAATTTTTTAAAATTTGTATAAGGGTACCCCCTTATCTTAAAAAATAAAAAATAAATCATGAAAATCAAAATTTTGAAATGCCATAACTTGGCTTTAAATAAACTTATTTTAATTCTGTAAGCACAGAAGTGCTTGTTTTTATTAGCTCTACAAAGCTGCAAACTTAAATTTATTAATTTATTTAAATTAAAAAATTTTAATTTTTTAAAATTTGTATAAGGGTACCCCCTTATCTTAAAAAATAAAAAATAAATCATGAAAATCAAAATTTTGAAATGCCATAACTTGGCTTTAAATAAACTTATTTTAATTCTGTAAGCACAGAAGTGCTTGTTTTTATTAGCTCTACAAAGCTGCAAACTTAAATTTATTAATTTATTTAAATTAAAAAATTTTAATTTTTTAAAATTTGTATAAGGGTACCCCCTTATCTTAAAAAATAAAAAATAAATCATGAAAATCAAAATTTTGAAATGCCATAACTTGGCTTTAAATAAACTTATTTTAATTCTGTAAGCACAGAAGTGCTTGTTTTTATTAGCTCTACAAAGCTGCAAACTTAAATTTATTAATTTATTTAAATTAAAAAATTTTAATTTTTTAAAATTTGTATAAGGGTACCCCCTTATCTTAAAAAATAAAAAATAAATCATGAAAATCAAAATTTTGAAATGCCATAACTTGGCTTTAAATAAACTTATTTTAATTCTGTAAGCACAGAAGTGCTTGTTTTTATTACCTCTACAAAGCTGCAAACTTAAATTTATTAATTTATTTAAATTAAAAAATTTTAATTTTTTAAAATTTGTATAAGGGTACCCCCTTATCTTAAAAAATAAAAAATAAATCATGAAAATCAAAATTTTGAAATGCCATAACTTGGCTTTAAATAAACTTATTTTAATTCTGTAAGCACAGAAGTGCTTGTTTTTATTAGCTCTACAAAGCTGCAAACTTAAATTTATTAATTTATTTAAATTAAAAAATTTTAATTTTTTAAAATTTGTATAAGGGTACCCCCTTATCTTAAAAAATAAAAAATAAATCATGAAAATCAAAATTTTGAAATGCCATAACTTGGCTTTAAATAAACTTATTTTAATTCTGTAAGCACAGAAGTGCTTGTTTTTATTACCTCTACAAAGCTGCAAACTTAAATTTATTAATTTATTTAAATTAAAAAATTTTAATTTTTTAAAATTTGTATAAGGGTACCCCCTTATCTTAAAAAATAAAAAATAAATCATGAAAATCAAAATTTTGAAATGCCATAACTTGGCTTTAAATAAACTTATTTTAATTCTGTAAGCACAGAAGTGCTTGTTTTTATTAGCTCTACAAAGCTGCAAACTTAAATTTATTAATTTATTTAAATTAAAAAATTTTAATTTTTTAAAATTTGTATAAGGGTACCCCCTTATCTTAAAAAATAAAAAATAAATCATGAAAATCAAAATTTTGAAATGCCATAACTTGGCTTTAAATAAACTTATTTTAATTCTGTAAGCACAGAAGTGCTTGTTTTTATTAGCTCTACAAAGCTGCAAACTTAAATTTATTAATTTATTTAAATTAAAAAATTTTAATTTTTTAAAATTTGTATAAGGGTACCCCCTTATCTTAAAAAATAAAAAATAAATCATGAAAATCAAAATTTTGAAATGCCATAACTTGGCTTTAAATAAACTTATTTTAATTCTGTAAGCACAGAAGTGCTTGTTTTTATTACCTCTACAAAGCTGCAAACTTAAATTTATTAATTTATTTAAATTAAAAAATTTTAATTTTTTAAAATTTGTATAAGGGTACCCCCTTATCTTAAAAAATAAAAAATAAATCATGAAAATCAAAATTTTGAAATGCCATAACTTGGCTTTAAATAAACTTATTTTAATTCTGTAAGCACAGAAGTGCTTGTTTTTATTAGCTCATGAAAATCAAAATTTTGAAATGCCATAACTTGGCTTTAAATAAACCTATTTTAATTCTGTAAGCACAGAAGTGCTTGTTTTTATTAGCTCTACAAAGCTGCAAACTTAAATTTATTAATTTATTTAAATTAAAAAATTTTAATTTTTTTTAAATTTGTATAAGGGTACCCCCTTATCTTAAAAAATAAAAAATAAATCATGAAAATCAAAATTTTGAAATGCCATAACTTGGCTTTAAATAAACTTATTTTAATTCTGTAAGCACAGAAGTGCTTGTTTTTATTAGCTCAACAAAGCTACAAACTTAAATTTATTAATTTATTTAAATTAAAAAATTTTAATTTTTTAAAATTTGTATAAGGGTACCCCCTTATCTTAAAAAATAAAAAATAAATCATGAAAATCAAAATTTTGAAATGCCATAACTTGGCTTTAAATAAACTTATTTTAATTCTGTAAGCACAGAAGTGCTTGTTTTTATTAGCTCTACAAAGCTGCAAACTTAAATTTATTAATTTATTTAAATTAAAAAATTTTAATTTTTTAAATTCTGTAAGCACAGAAGTGCTTGTTTTTATTAGCTCTACAAAGCTACAAACTTAAATTTATTAATTTATTTAAATTAAAAAATTTTAATTTTTTAAAATTTGTATAAGGGTACCCCCTTATCTTAAAAAATAAAAAATAAATCATGAAAATCAAAATTTTGAAATGCCATAACTTGGCTTTAAATAAACTTATTTTAATTCTGTAAGCACAGAAGTGCTTGTTTTTATTAGCTCTACAAAGCTGCAAACTTAAATTTATTAATTTATTTAAATTAAAAAATTTTAATTTTTTAAAATTTGTATAAGGGTACCCCCTTATCTTAAAAAATAAAAAATAAATCATGAAAATCAAAATTTTGAAATGCCATAACTTGGCTTTAAATAAACTTATTTTAATTCTGTAAGCACAGAAGTGCTTGTTTTTTTATTAGCTCTACAAAGCTGCAAACTTAAATTTATTAATTTATTTAAATTAAAAAATTTTAATTTTTTTTAAATTTGTATAAGGGTACCCCCTTATCTTATTATTAGCTCTACAAAGCTGCAAACTTAAATTTATTAATTTATTTAAATTAAAAAATTTTAATTTTTTAAAATTTGTATAAGGGTACCCCCTTATCTTAAAAAATAAAAAATAAATCATGAAAATCAAAATTTTGAAATGCCATAACTTGGCTTTAAATAAACTTATTTTAATTCTGTAAGCACAGAAGTGCTTGTTTTTATTAGCTCTACAAAGCTGCAAACTTAAATTTATTAATTTATTTAAATTAAAAAATTTTAATTTTTTAAAATTTGTATAAGGGTACCCCCTTATCTTAAAAAATAAAAAATAAATCATGAAAATCAAAATTTTGAAATGCCATAACTTGGCTTTAAATAAACTTATTTTAATTCTGTAAGCACAGAAGTGCTTGTTTTTATTAGCTCTACAAAGCTGCAAACTTAAATTTATTAATTTATTTAAATTAAAAAATTTTAATTTTTTAAAATTTGTGTAAGGGTACCCCCTTATCTTAAAAAATAAAAAATAAATCATGAAAATCAAAATTTTGAAATGCCATAACTTGGCTTTAAATAAACTTATTTTAATTCTGTAAGCACAGAAGTGCTTGTTTTTATTAGCTCTACAAAGCTGCAAACTTAAATTTATTAATTTATTTAAATTAAAAAATTTTAATTTTTTAAAATTTGTATAAGGGTACCCCCTTATCTTAAAAAATAAAAAATAAATCATGAAAATCAAAATTTTGAAATGCCATAACTTGGCTTTAAATAAACTTATTTTAATTCTGTAAGCACAGAAGTGCTTGTTTTTTTATTAGCTCTACAAAGCTGCAAACTTAAATTTATTAATTTATTTAAATTAAAAAATTTTAATTTTTTTTAAATTTGTATAAGGGTACCCCCTTATCTTAAAAAATAAAAAATAAATCATGAAAATCAAAATTTTGAAATGCCATAACTTGGCTTTAAATAAACTTATTTTAATTCTGTAAGCACAGAAGTGCTTGTTTTTATTAGCTCTACAAAGCTACAAACTTAAATTTATTAATTTATTTAAATTAAAAAATTTTAATTTTTTAAAATTTGTATAAGGGTACCCCCTTATCTTAAAAAATAAAAAATAAATCATGAAAATCAAAATTTTGAAATGCCATAACTTGGCTTTAAATAAACTTATTTTAATTCTGTAAGCACAGAAGTGCTTGTTTTTATTAGCTCTACAAAGCTGCAAACTTAAATTTATTAATTTATTTAAATTAAAAAATTTTAATTTTTTAAAATTTGTATAAGGGTACCCCCTTATCTTAAAAAATAAAAAATAAATCATGAAAATCAAAATTTTGAAATGCCATAACTTGGCTTTAAATAAACTTATTTTAATTCTGTAAGCACAGAAGTGCTTGTTTTTATTAGCTCTACAAAGCTGCAAACTTAAATTTATTAATTTATTTAAATTAAAAAATTTTAATTTTTTAAAATTTGTATAAGGGTACCCCCTTATCTTAAAAAATAAAAAATAAATCATGAAAATCAAAATTTTGAAATGCCATAACTTGGCTTTAAATAAACTTATTTTAATTCTGTAAGCACAGAAGTGCTTGTTTTTATTAGCTCTACAAAGCTGCAAACTTAAATTTATTAATTTATTTAAATTAAAAAATTTTAATTTTTTAAAATTTGTGTAAGGGTACCCCCTTATCTTAAAAAATAAAAAATAAATCATGAAAATCAAAATTTTGAAATGCCATAACTTGGCTTTAAATAAACTTATTTTAATTCTGTAAGCACAGAAGTGCTTGTTTTTATTAGCTCTACAAAGCTGCAAACTTAAATTTATTAATTTATTTAAATTAAAAAATTTTAATTTTTTAAAATTTGTATAAGGGTACCCCCTTATCTTAAAAAATAAAAAATAAATCATGAAAATCAAAATTTTGAAATGCCATAACTTGGCTTTAAATAAACTTATTTTAATTCTGTAAGCACAGAAGTGCTTGTTTTTTTATTAGCTCTACAAAGCTGCAAACTTAAATTTATTAATTTATTTAAATTAAAAAATTTTAATTTTTTTTAAATTTGTATAAGGGTACCCCCTTATCTTAAAAAATAAAAAATAAATCATGAAAATCAAAATTTTGAAATGCCATAACTTGGCTTTAAATAAACTTATTTTAATTCTGTAAGCACAGAAGTGCTTGTTTTTATTAGCTCTACAAAGCTACAAACTTAAATTTATTAATTTATTTAAATTAAAAAATTTTAATTTTTTAAAATTTGTATAAGGGTACCCCCTTATCTTAAAAAATAAAAAATAAATCATGAAAATCAAAATTTTGAAATGCCATAACTTGGCTTTAAATAAACTTATTTTAATTCTGTAAGCACAGAAGTGCTTGTTTTTATTAGCTCTACAAAGCTGCAAACTTAAATTTATTAATTTATTTAAATTAAAAAATTTTAATTTTTTAAAATTTGTATAAGGGTACCCCCTTATCTTAAAAAATAAAAAATAAATCATGAAAATCAAAATTTTGAAATGCCATAACTTGGCTTTAAATAAACTTATTTTAATTCTGTAAGCACAGAAGTGCTTGTTTTTATTAGCTCTACAAAGCTACAAACTTAAATTTATTAATTTATTTAAATTAAAAAATTTTAATTTTTTAAAATTTGTATAAGGGTACCCCCTTATCTTAAAAAATAAAAAATAAATCATGAAAATCAAAATTTTGAAATGCCATAACTTGGCTTTAAATAAACTTATTTTAATTCTGTAAGCACAGAAGTGCTTGTTTTTATTAGCTCTACAAAGCTGCAAACTTAAATTTATTAATTTATTTAAATTAAAAAATTTTAATTTTTTAAAATTTGTATAAGGGTACCCCCTTATCTTAAAAAATAAAAAATAAATCATGAAAATCAAAATTTTGAAATGCCATAACTTGGCTTTAAATAAACTTATTTTAATTCTGTAAGCACAGAAGTGCTTGTTTTTATTAGCTCTACAAAGCTGCAAACTTAAATTTATTAATTTATTTAAATTAAAAAATTTTAATTTTTTAAAATTTGTATAAGGGTACCCCCTTATCTTAAAAAATAAAAAACAAATCATGAAAATCAAAATTTTGAAATGCCATAACTTGGCTTTAAATAAACTTATTTTAATTCTGTAAGCACAGAAGTGCTTGTTTTTATTAGCTCTACAAAGCTGCAAACTTAAATTTATTAATTTATTTAAATTAAAAAATTTTAATTTTTTTTAAATTTGTATAAGGGTACCCCCTTATCTTAAAAAATAAAAAATAAATCATGAAAATCAAAATTTTGAAATGCCATAACTTGGCTTTAAATAAACTTATTTTAATTCTGTAAGCACAGAAGTGCTTGTTTTTATTAGCTCTACAAAGCTACAAACTTAAATTTATTAATTTATTTAAATTAAAAAATTTTAATTTTTTAAAATTTGTATAAGGGTACCCCCTTATCTTAAAAAATAAAAAATAAATCATGAAAATCAAAATTTTGAAATGCCATAACTTGGCTTTAAATAAACTTATTTTAATTCTGTAAGCACAGAAGTGCTTGTTTTTATTAGCTCTACAAAGCTGCAAACTTAAATTTATTAATTTATTTAAATTAAAAAATTTTAATTTTTTAAAATTTGTATAAGGGTACCCCCTTATCTTAAAAAATAAAAAATAAATCATGAAAATCAAAATTTTGAAATGCCATAACTTGGCTTTAAATAAACTTATTTTAATTCTGTAAGCACAGAAGTGCTTGTTTTTATTAGCTCTACAAAGCTACAAACTTAAATTTATTAATTTATTTAAATTAAAAAATTTTAATTTTTTAAAATTTGTGTAAGGGTACCCCCTTATCTTAAAAAATAAAAAATAAATCATGAAAATCAAAATTTTGAAATGCCATAACTTGGCTTTAAATAAACTTATTTTAATTCTGTAAGCACAGAAGTGCTTGTTTTTATTAGCTCTACAAAGCTGCAAACTTAAATTTATTAATTTATTTAAATTAAAAAATTTTAATTTTTTAAAATTTGTATAAGGGTACCCCCTTATCTTAAAAAATAAAAAATAAATCATGAAAATCAAAATTTTGAAATGCCATAACTTGGCTTTAAATAAACTTATTTTAATTCTGTAAGCACAGAAGTGCTTGTTTTTATTAGCTCTACAAAGCTGCAAACTTAAATTTATTAATTTATTTAAATTAAAAAATTTTAATTTTTTAAAATTTGTATAAGGGTACCCCCTTATCTTAAAAAATAAAAAATAAATCATGAAAATCAAAATTTTGAAATGCCATAACTTGGCTTTAAATAAACTTATTTTAATTCTGTAAGCACAGAAGTGCTTGTTTTTATTAGCTCTACAAAGCTGCAAACTTAAATTTATTAATTTATTTAAATTAAAAAATTTTAATTTTTTAAAATTTGTATAAGGGTACCCCCTTATCTTAAAAAAAAAAATTAATCATGAAAATCAAAATTTTGAAATGCCATAACTTGGCTTTAAATAAACTTATATTAATTCTGTAAGCACAGAAGTGCTTGTTTTTATTAGCTCTACAAAGCTGCAAACTTAAATTTATTAATTTATTTAAATTAAAAAATTTTAATTTTTTAAAATTTGTATAAGGGTACCCCTTATCTTAAAAAATAAAAAATAAATCATGAAAATCAAAATTTTGAAATGCCATAACTTGGCTTTAAATAAACCTATTTTAATTCTGTAAGCACAGAAGTGCTTGTTTTTATTAGCTCTACAAAGCTGCAAACTTAAATTTATTAATTTATTTAAATTAAAAAATTTTAATTTTTTAAAATTTGTATAAGGGTACCCCCTTATCTTAAAAAATAAAAAATAAATCATGAAAATCAAAATTTTGAAATGCCATAACTTGGCTTTAAATAAACTTATTTTAATTCTGTAAGCACAGAAGTGCTTGTTTTTATTAGCTCTACAAAGCTGCAAACTTAAATTTATTAATTTATTTAAATTAAAAAATTTTAATTTTTTAAAATTTGTATAAGGGTACCCCCTTATCTTAAAAAATAAAAAATAAATCATGAAAATCAAAATTTTGAAATGCCATAACTTGGCTTTAAATAAACTTATTTTAATTCTGTAAGCACAGAAGTGCTTGTTTTTATTAGCTCTACAAAGCTGCAAACTTAAATTTATTAATTTATTTAAATTAAAAAATTTTAATTTTTTTTAAATTTGTATAAGGGTACCCCTTTATCTTTCATGATTTATTTTTTATTTTTTAAGATAAGGGGGTACCCTTTTAAAATGTTTATACAATTCAAATTTTTTAATTTAAATAAATTAATAAATTTAAGTTTGCAACTTTGTAGAGCCACAATAATATAATACAATACCTTACAATACCTAAAAGTCTTTTGAAAATATTTAAACAGTATTTCCCTTTTATTCCATATAATTTTTGATAATTTGAATAATCTTTAAAATAATGTTATTTATTTAGCTAAGATAAATTTAAAACATCCCCATCCCTCTTCCATTTAGACACCTCCCAAAGAGATCTCGAAGCGTTGAAGCCCAGCCGCCGCCTAAAGTGATTGTGATTGCAATGGAAGGCAAGCAACGCCAAACAAAAATCGAGTAAAGCAAAACAGAGACATTCGGAAAGCACAGAAGACCGGGCAAACACAAACATCCGATGGGGAGAGGATCCATTGGATCCACTGTACCTGTGGCTGGCGGAGATCCACTCCATCGGCCAGCCCCATCAAACAGAAGCCAAATGAGCTTGTCGGGAAACGGCCGGAAATACTGACTGTGACTCTGATGGTGATGGTGACGGTGTCTTCAATCGCCGAGGCCCGCTTGAGCTGCAACTGTAGGGCCGGAGGGCTGATCAAAAGGTCCGCTCGAGCGGATCTTCTGTGGGTCAAGCAAACGCTCCTTAACGCGCCTTAATCCAAAGTGGCTACTGAGTTGCCTCAGCTCAGGCAGCAGCAGTTAAGTCCCACCTGAGCCCCGCCGAGTGCCTTCTGCGTTCTTCTGGACAAACACTTCTGGGCTACCGATCTTCGTTTTGCGACCTGTCCCGGGATCCGGTGGCCATCCGTTCTATCAATCTTCCGCGGCGGGCTGCTGTCAATCTCCTGCGGCAAATAAACTCGAGTGCCTCACATGCAAATAATCAATATTTGCTCTCGGATTATTAAGTGAGCCAGCCATCAGCATCCCATTCCTACGCCCATTGCCAGTTCCCATCGGTGGTTCCTTTGCACCTCCTGCTGCTGCCGGTACGCTGAGATGAGGTGGGTTGGCTTGTTAACTGTTTGCTCGGGCTGTTTAATCGCTTTAATGGTTAGGCAATTAAGAGTTCTTTGGAAAACCTCTTCAAATGATAACTAGACACCGCTTGGGAGTCAGGGAAATTCACTTAATTTCACTGAATCGTTTGAAATTCTCCGAAAAACTCTAGTGTCCTGATTTTATAAGAGTAATATTTGCAATTAATTAATTTAAGTCATTTCTGATTATTCTTCTTTTCAATCTTAATGCATTTGAGTACTTTGAAAAACTCCTTCAACCTTTTATTAGACAGTCCTTGACATCTTCATGAGTAGCGCTGTAAAACTTGTAAATTAATTTGTTAAAATGTAAAACAAGCAATTTCAATGAAAACTTCAATTAACATTTATTTGTTGTATTGTTCTGCTTTATTCCCTTTGTTTTTATTTCATGTGAAGCGTTTCATGGAAATGTGTGTTCGACTTCTTGACATTTACAATAACATAAATACAAAATCGTTTCGTAAACCTTTTCAAAAACTTTTCTTTTCGCGCCGCCGCCTAGCAGATGATGGGCATTTGTAGATACATTTTCCGCCTGCCATCTCTGTTCGCAACGTGTACAGAGCCGACATTTATAAAATGTCGTTTAAAAACAATAAAGACTACTCTGATCACCACATTCGAAATTGGCGGGGCAAACGCGCTTAAAAACTAAATTCAGTTGCGGGTGTTTTGATGGCACACACACAGGCACATACGCCCGGACCTAGGAACAACAACAACAACAACCGCCGTGTGTTGTTGCTGGCTGGCCGCAAGGCAGAAGTGTCGCCGTGGCCAAAATGAAGATTGTTCGTGTTTTTACTCCTTGGAGGCCATGTGTCCCACCAGGTTGCTGGTGATCTTCTCGATCTTCTTCAGGTCCGGCATATTTTCCGCCTTGTACTGCACACACTGAGGGATAAAAGAAAGGGTTATTGAAAGTGTGCTTCTCGAGAACTGAAAATCAGCAAACGAACCTTAACATTGTCGGTCATTTTGAGCAGTATGTGGCCCTTGGAGTGGACGTATTTCATCGTGTAGCGGCAGTTCTGGGGATTCGCCATGTACATGTTCTCGGCAGCGATCTCAAAATCCTCCCAGTTCTTCACAAAAACCATTTTTAATTCGGCTAAATACAAATGCAAGTGCAAAGGGAAATTAATAAAAACAACAACAACTGGACGGCGTGACGTTGATGCAGTGTGACTGCTCGCTAAAAAAATACTAGCTAGCGATACCGATAGCTTATTGCTCCTGGACTGGCTGATTTATTTTTTAATTTTCTTGACCACTGGCAGGTTTTCTTAAAACATAAAGAGCTTAGCTAGTTACTAATTTAATGCTATAATAAGATTTAAATTTTGCAATATGGTTTTTAAAACATCGGAACTAGGTCCAAAATGATCCTGTGTTACCAGATCCAAAGCAGTATTCAGTCAGCACCGCGATACAGTCACACCGACACCCACACATTCGTCGCTCGTTCCAATATTTATTGCAAAAATGCTGTGAAAATCCATATTTATAATACTTTGAATGCTCAAACATATGCAACGGATGGCCGCGGGGCCCTGTGCAGTGAAATCCGCGCGCAACACCACCGAAAATGCGTCGAAAAAGCAGTGCGAAAAACGATGAAATCTAGTCAAGGAAATTTTGTGAATGGTCGGGGAAGAAGAGCTGAGACGAGGCTACAGCAGCAGCAACAACAAAACGAAAAACGCAAATAAAAGTGACACGCAGGAACAGAAAAATGCAATTTATTTAAATATATGTACTAGAAATAAGAGAAATTTAAATACGACGGTGACACAAACAAATCATCGCTGAGTAGTGTGTGTGACGACGAATGTCTATATTGCTCTCTCTCCCTCGCATTTGTGTTGTTGTTGTTTTGGGGTTGAAAAGCCATCGCCTGCATAACTGTTAACGCGTGACGTACAAACCCAAACAGCAGTCAAGTGCACCACCACCACCCCTCCCTCACCCATCGCCCGCACCCCCACTGAGCATAAGGAAACCCCTTTCAAAACGCGAGTTCCACAAATAATATACATAATTCATCATGATGGACAACGACGATACCCTGCTCAACAATGGAGGGCCACAGTCCGGAGCGGAGACCGTTTACGGGACGGAGGACAACAACATGGTCATGTCTGAGAAGGTAATAAGCTGGCTATTCATAGAGCTTTCCATACTAAAAACTAACATAAGATCATTGTGGGATGATGGTTATCATAAGAAATAGGGCGGTGAGAATTCTGTAAATATAAAAGGAATATCTATAGATGAAAATGTATCTCAAACTATCGAAATTTTTAAAGGAAGATAAGGAATTTTTATAGGAACAACTTTGATCCTCTCTTTAAAAAGATATCAACACTGATTTGTGGATATACATATATAGGTTCTGATTCATCCGGGCAGGGCCGATTTTCCCTTAACTCAGATAACGCACTAAATATATGTATGTATGTGTGTGTGTACAATATGTTCTTGGGCCTTGCTCCTTAACACCCACAATCAAACCCACTCGCACACAAAAGAAACTGGCACAAACACCAGATAATGAGGCTATAAAAGTGTCCCAAGCGGAAATGCTACATACAATCGAAGAAAAATGCTTTCTTTCCACTCTTTGCCAGCTCTCCTCTCTCTCTTTTTCGCACACGCTTAATTATGTAAAAACGCATCCAACAATTGTTTATTATGCATCAGCTGACGACGCTGGTCATTGACATTCAAACTGGCGAAAAATAGCTCCCAAAATAGGAGAGAAATAGGCAAAGGCAAAGAGAGAGAAAATAAGAAGCGGAAAAGGCCAAGCAAAAGAGAGTTAAAAAGCCGGGGACCAGAAATCAATAAAGTCCTCAAATTTTATGACCACCGCACGCAATACCCTGCACAGAGAGCAAATTTTAGGTGGATTCATACCATATTTTATAGCAATAGTCCTGATAACCATAAAGAAATTTCATCTATAAAACGGAATGTCATAAATGACAATATCCAATTATTTTTATTAAAAAGATTTTATATCCTAACAAAATATTAAATTTAAGGGGTAACTCTTTTACTTATTAATTCCCTAAATATAACAAATAAATCAATAAAGTAGATTATTACTTTTCTTTTTTTTACCAACATCTAATATCGATTTTTATAGCCAAATTATTTTTGGCTAGTGTAGCCTCCTTACAGCCCACTCTGAGCTCTCTGCAGTCTATTTTATTTTTATTTCTCACCCCGATTCTCTGATTGATTTTGCACTTTATAAGCTTCGCCAGGCTTTAATCGGGCAGCTATGCAAATTAAAGCAAAGAGACATTGTCGGTGCCCAGACCCAAGCCCTGTCCCTCCTACAATCTCTTTTCACACTCTCACGTATAAGAAGTGGGCTATTTCCTGCCCCCTCAAGCCCCAAATGAGCTCATCACGTTCCCCTGCTCCAGGTTCCTCAGCGCACATGTTTCGCTGATAAGCTACCTGTTAATTGAGTAATGAGTTCACAGCAATTTAAAGCGGGAAGCATTGTTAGCGCACCGATGAAAACTTGTTTCTTGGCCCAAGAGCCGCAGAAACCATGTATGTATATATTTGTGAAACAAGTCTGTCCAAAATGTTTAAAATACCTAAGCTGGCGCTGGCTCGAGCTGGCCTTATAACTTGACTCAACCTTGGTCCGGTGACGAGTTGTTCAGAGAAGGGAGTTGACGTTCATTGCAAATGCCATAAAACCTAAAGAAAACATAGCTACAAAAATATAGACAGAAATTTATGTTTACATTGAAACGTTTGAGAGTAGATTTATATATATTATTATTTTTATTAGAACCTCATAAACCCCTCATTGTTAATGTATAATTTTGTAATCCACACATTTTACTTTACGTTTTTGGTTATTAATTTGGCACTGCATTAACTCATTCATTTTTAATGCACTTTGGGTTTTATTTCTTCATTTTCAGTTTATAAATTTAATTTACTAAACATTTTATTTTTTACGTGTCCTTCACACTTTGTTTTTGTTCTTTTCTTTCTCTTTCAGAATGAAGAGGTTGTCAGCATCGTGAGTTATCCAAATTTTTCCTTTTTGGTCTATATTATTTCTGTCCTATACTATTTTCAATACGTACAATTGCACGATATAATAGTTTTATTCACGCCTTGCTTTTGTTTGTTTGTTTTACGTTCTGTACTAACAATTTTAGGGCCAAGAAGGTGTCAGCCTTAACCTTTCTCGGTTTCTGTATATTTAATGTAAGGGAAAATAATTGTTTTCCTCTCCTTTGTTTAATAACAAAACGCATGACTTACGATTACGGCAGAAGGGGGGCCTTAGCAGTGATAAAAAACCACATTAGGTCATATTACAAGAGCTTTCCATTCATAAAACAGCGGCCACAAACCGCAATTATGCTAACCAGTTTAATTAAGCATTTAAATGGGAGGAGCTCTCCACTATCTTTACTTCTTACTCTCTCCGTTTCTGTAATTATGTTTGTTGTTTTGTAAAATTAAATCTTTTATGAAGGATGGATCCTATTTAAGAGTTTGAACCTATTGAATACCCTTGCAATATCAATTACTAATAACGTTTTACCAAAAACAAAATCAAGAAAGCGGCTAATTTATATTGTCTTTGATTTTGCAATTTACTACTTTAAATCATACCCGAAAAGGGTATTCAAAGTTGTCTTCCTTCCTTCCTTCCTGATACTCTACTAATTAATTGCACCTTGTGTTCGTTCCCTTTGACTCACAAATTACAAAGAAAATTCTCTGATGCATATCGCCTTATTTTTTGTTCTTCTTTGCCTCGTGCCACGCCTCCGTTTGCAGGTCCAACAACTGGCTGGAAGCATTTATCAGGAGTTCGAGCGTATGATCAATCGGTACGACGAGGATGTGGTGAAGAACCTGATGCCACTGCTCGTGAACGTGCTGGAGTGCCTGGATGCCTCGTATCGTATTAATCAGGAGCAGGATGTGGAAGTGGAGCTGCTGCGCGAGGATAACGAGCAGCTGGTGACACAATATGAGCGGGAAAAGAGTGCCCGCAAACAGTCCGAACAGAAGGTGAGTTTAATTAAATTATATTGAAATGGAAAAAGGAATAAAACTCTGTTTCTAATAGCTATTGGAGGCCGAGGACCTGGCCGAGCAGGAGAACAAGGAGCTTGCCACGCGCCTAGAATCGGTTGAGAGCATTGTCCGAATGCTAGAACTGAAGCACAAGAATAGCCTAGAGCACGCCAGTCGGCTGGAAGAGCGGGAGGCGGATCTCAAGAAGGTGTGAACAGCTACGATTAATTTAATCCAACGAGAACTCTAAACTAATATGTTTTAATATCTAAATATCTCGCAGGAGTACAACAAGCTGCATGAACGGTATACGGAGCTGTTTAAGAACCATGTGGACTACATGGAACGCACCAAGATGTTGATGGGCTCGACGCACTCCCAGATGAGTACGGCCTCCGACCGCATGGAGGTGAGTCGAGCCAGACTCAATCCCGTGGCTCGCAGCTCAGGACCCGTTTCCTACGGCTTTGCCTCGCTGGAGAATTCGGTGATGCTGGATACAGAGACCATTTGCAGCGTAGGCAGCCAGTCGGACGACTCAGGGCCTCCGTCGTTGCAGAATGAGCTCGATAGCCTAGCCGCTGGAACGGTGGAGCGTGGCGCTGCCACTGATGCGCTACAGCAGCAGCATCAGGCCACCTCGCCCCAAAGCCCCGACAGCAGCCCAATTGTGCCAAATGTGCCCGCAAATGGTATGTGCAGAGATCAGAGCGATATTTTTCCTTTGCTTATTATTTACACTTACTACTCAATCGCTTACCTTACTAATTTTTTCACTTTTCTTTTGATTTTTGTGTGTTAACTCAACTAAACAACAAACTCTGCCACCGAACAACCCAATTCCAAATTCCCATCCCAGTTGGTCGTTCGACCACCAAAAAGGAGCAGCGCTCGGATAACAATCTTTACCAAGAGCTGTCCTTCCAGGACAACGAGGAGAGCGAAGAGAATGAGATTGTCACAGGTGAGGAGATTGTGGTAATAAGTCTTTGGCCATTCGTTTGCTCTCTTATTGTTGTGACGGAAATGTGTTTAGAAAGGATATATAACAAAGAAAATTTATCAAGATGGGAAGCCTAAATATAGTTTTATTTGTAAATGAATATTTAATCTGTTTAAGTACCAAACAATACTCAATGCCTTTATCCTATTTCTTACTTTTATTTCGCCTTTTCCGTGCCCTTCAATACAAAAAAACATGACACGTTGACACACCCGTGGAACTGAAATGAACTTGACCCCACAGGCAGCTGGGTACATCCCGGAGAGTATGCATCCTCAGGTAGGTACCACTCACTCACCACTCAAGACCATCAACAGCAGCCAGAGCAAAGTACACAGTTACAAGAAACTCAGCCACAAACACCATATTATAACTCCTACATATATGGATTCATCTATATAACCTGTAAATACATCAAGTATCATGCGAGATTCGACTGATCGATCGGTCTGATAAAAAAGAGTGTGTTTTAAGGATGATCTTCACTAGTTCTTATTTCCTTGTTGTGATATATCTGTTGGAAATTATGTGCTCGAAGCATTAGAAAAACTGGAAATTTATTTTAATTTAGAAAAACAAATAAAAGATTGTATTGTCATAAGCTCTAATGAAATTTCTCTTTCTTTTATGCCGAATTCTACTACTTGCCCAAAATCCAAACCATTACGTTTCCTTCCACAAACAAAAAACAAAAACAAACTCCTCTTGCAAACTACTAAACACAATCCACAAACAACAAAAAATATTTGCATTGTATTTGTACCTTTGAAGCTAACGACAACTATTTTGGTAAGTTTAAACTGCGCTCCGAGTACCCCCATAAAGTAGCTTCTAACTATTGCAAAAGTAGTTGTAAATTTCTCCTATTCTTTTTACATCGTAAGTAGTTATTTCCCAATAACTAAGTAATTTCAGTAATTTACTTTTGTGTTGACTTGGGACATCTTTCGAGGGGTATTTGCCATATCATTTGGTTGTAGTTTTCCCATTTATCTATAAGGGGTGCCACAGAAATTGATTTTGATGTCGAATCATTACAATTTGAATGTTTGTTTATTTTTTAATCGCTGGCTATTTCTGTGGCTCCCCTGCTTGTCTGATTTTGCTAGTTCATAGTTTATTTCTTAGTGAGGTTTCGGTTATTTCTTCTCGTATTTTCTTATGAATGCCATACAGTATGTGGAGGTTTTCAGCATCTGACATTTCTTTCCAATTTCATATAATTTCATGAATATTATTATTGCATTTGTTTGACGTAAATGTTTTAAAGGCAGATGAGCTATCGATTTTAAAACCATAACAGTTCATGATACATTCCTAACCATTTTTTTTTGCGTATCACTATCATTTTTCCAACGCTTTTACACAGTTTAATCAAAGACCTTATAGTAAAAAGAAAAGTAAAGCTATACGATTTCCTTGAATTGAATTTTTCAAGCTTGATCAACTTAAAAGCTCATTAAATATATTTTTACGCTCTCAAATATATGCAACTTATTATTATAAGGTCTTTGCTTGTGTCCCCTCTTAAACCCTAGCTAATTGTTAACCAATATTAACAATGAGTTTTCCAATCATTTACAGGCATGGGCAAAGAGGTGGAAAATCTCATCATGGAGAACAATGAGCTGCTGGCCACCAAGTGAGTGTTCCCAATAAAAAATTATTTAGATGAGCATTATATATAGTTTCTTTTATTTCAAACAGAAATGCACTCAATATTGTCAAGGACGATTTGATTGTCAAAGTGGATGAGCTCACCGGTGAAGTGGAAATTGTGCGGGAGGAGCTTAATGCCATGCAGCAGTCGAGGACAAAGTTGAGGCAGCGCATCAGCGAGCTGGAAGATGAGCTTAAGAAGACCAAGGAGCAGGTCAAGCAGCAGAGTAAGTTCCACCTTCATACATGTAAATAGAAATAGAAATTTATTAAATCTCTATATTGCAGACACTGAGCAGGAGGAAAACGATGTGCCGCTGGCCCAGCGCAAGAGATTCACCCGAGTCGAGATGGCCATGGTGCTGATGGAGCGCAACCAGTACAAGGAGCGACTCATGGAGCTGCAGGAGGCAGTACGTCTCACAGAAATACTCCGCGCCTCCCGCACTGTGGATAATTTGGACAAGAAGTCGAAGCAAAGCATTTGGAAGTACTTTAGTAATCTTTTTACGTGAGTTTTTCTACGGCATCTCGTTGAAATATCATTAATTAATTTATATTGTAACCTTTTTATACTCACATATGGACAGCCCCTCCAACCGCCCAACGGAACGCGTTGCGGACGGTCTCGGAGGGGGGCCGATGTTTCGTCACACCGGGGGAGGAAGCCCTGCCCACAGCCACGGATCCCCTAGCCGAGGAAGTGGAAGTGGCGACAATCGCCTGGCCCTAACTAGCGGCCAGCCGCCCGTGCATCCAGCCAGCGCTGGTCTGGCCAATGCCCTCGTCATGCCAAAGGACTATGCCGAGGAAGGCAGCTCGGAGCGGATAAGTGCGAGGAGAAGGGAACAGTACCGTCAGCTACGCGCCCACGTTCAGAAGGAGGACGGCCGCCTGCACGCCTACGGCTGGAGTTTGCCAATCAACAAGGCCAGCCAGGAGGCGAATCCGAGCCGGCATTCGGGCGGTGTCCCAGTGCCCGTCTATTGTAATCCCTTGGCGGAAGCCTCGCCCCATATGAAAGTGTTCTGTGCAGCAGGCGTGAATCTCCATGGCGGTTTCACCAAAGACGGCCAATCGCTAATACCCGCCAACTCACCGTATGCCCCCAAATCCACGCTCAAGATCACTGAGATCACCAGTCCCACGGCGGAGAAGAGTGTGGAGGCTCTGGACAGACAGATGGCGAGAGCCAGTCTCGAGACTCTGGAGCCGGAGACGCAGCTCAGCTCGTTCGTGTGGATATGCACGAGCACGCACGCGGCCAGTACGGTCAGTGTGGTGGATGCCAACCAGTCGGCCACCGTTCTGGATGCCTTTCCTATCTGCTCCTCGCACCTGCTCTGTATTGCCTCCGTCCAGGGAGCAATGGAGAGCGACTATGCGCTGCTGGAGCAGTCGGAGGTGGTCAAGGCGGGTGAGATGCTGCAGCGTCCCGGCGAGGGTGCAGAGTTGCTCGGCAAGGTGGAGTTTGTGCGGGTCAAACCGAAGTCGGAAGATGAGCAGAACAGTAATGCCAAGCAGCAGCAGGAAGATGAAGAGGCCAAGGAGGCTACGGAGAAATCGAACGAGCAGCTGCCGGCGGTGAGTGCCGAGGAACCGTTGGGCGATGTGGAGGCCATCAAGATACGCCAGGCGTTGCCAGGCGCTCCTCAACGACTTGCGAACACCGATGACAGCCACCCGGCAAACAATAACAACAACACAAGCAACAGCAGCGTTCTCTTCGCAACCAAATCTCTGAATCCCATCCTTGGCACCAAGGAACGCGACGAGCCTTCGATGAGCTCGGTGGGTCCCACTATGTGGCTGGGTGCCCAGGACGGCTGGCTGTACGTGCACAGCAGCGTGGGAAGGTGGCACGAGTGCCTGCACCGGGTTCTCCTGCCGGACGCTGTTCTGGCGATTGTGCATGTGGAGGCGAGGGTGGTTGTGGCGCTGGCCAATGCCCAGCTGGCTGTGTTCCGCCGCCAGACAGACGGCCAATGGGATCTGAATAGCTATCACCTGGTGACGCTCGGTGATCGCAACCATTCGATACGTTGCCTCTGTGTGGCTGGCGAGCGCATTTGGGCAGCGCACCGCAACAAGATCTTCATCGTTGACCCCGTATCGCTCAACATTGTGCACTCGCTGGACGCGCATCCGCGCAAGGAGAGCCAAGTGCGTCAAATGGCTGCCACCGGAGCAGGTGTATGGGTCTCCATCAGGTATGTTACCTTACTTATGGTCATCCCCGTGTGTATACCCAATGATTTGTCTTGTCTTCCCAGACTTGACTCCACGCTGCGGCTGTACAACACGCACACGTTCGAGCACAAGCAGGACGTGGATATTGAGCCGTATGTGTCCAAGATGCTCGGCACTGGGAAGCTGGGCTTCAGCTTCGTCCGTATCACCGCCCTGATGGTGTCCTGCAACAGGCTGTGGATCGGCACCAGCAATGGCGTCATCATTTCGGTGCCACTGGCCGAGGTGCAGCAAAAGACGACATGTGAGTTTCGCTTTCGTGTTCTATCTATGGAAATGGCTTAGATATTTATTGCCTTTGCAGCTGATCCTAATGGCCAGATGCCACTCTGTTGTATGGCCAACGCTCAACTCTCCTTCCACGGCCACCGGGACGCGGTCAAGTTCTTTGTGTCTGTGCCGATGCTGCAGCAGCCTAGCATAAACGGCGGCCTAACCTTCAGTAACAAGCGGCCGGATATGCTGGTCATGTGCGGCGGCGAGGGCTACATTGATTTTCGCATAAGTAAGTGGACACCACCGAGTGAACCAGACCCGGCGGCGAAGCTCTGAGAGCCGTGTGTATAACCATTCCATATTCCTTCATCCCATCTGCAGGACATGATAAGTTCGATGCTAGTGATAATGCAGCGCACTTGATAGTTTGGAAAGTCGATACGTAAGCTTATGATTTCTTAATTTTGATTTTATTTGCTCTTTTAATTTGCCCTAATTCGCCGAATGCTTTGCTCTTATTTTGTTATTGTCCCTTTGTTTAATTTGTGTTTTGTTTCTGCCTTTAATGCGACTTAATTGTTCGATTTCTGCCCTCTGTAGAACCTTCAATCTGTAGCGCAGGATGGTATCCGTATCCCGATGCGGGATTGTGCAGCATTTGCCTCATCAGTGGCCTGGCCGCTAAGAGCAGGTTTAAGCAAGTCCCTATTATTATTTGATTCGTTGTTTTTCTTTATTGTTCCCAAACTGCACCAGTCTTAAAAGTCCATCTTAAAATGTGTGTTGGAAACAGTAAGACTGTATTACATACAAAACAAACACTTCTGGTTGTTATAAGCACACGCACCCTGTCCCTCCGCACACTGTTCCCATTGGTGTACCTTGTCCTTTTGTCTAAGAACACCTAAATGCAAGGGTTTGGTAATACTTGTAAATAAGCAAAGGTTTCAAAAAGATTTAAGCAAAGCTAAAAAAAAAATTATAATTAAGTTGGCCTGCAGTTTATCATTTAATCGGAGAGGGAGAGAATCAAACCGAAGTTCCTTGGTCCCTTGGGGATTTATGATTCAGATTTCAAGGTTAACTTCTCTGTTTCCTTCTCATCTGCTTAATCTATGTGAAATCACATAACCGATTTTATATCGATCTTTGGTCCTAATGCCTATGTATATCTTTCATCTGAGTTGAATTTTCTGTAACATATTTATTTATTACATTTAATATTATATTATTTCCAATTGTTTAACAACTGCTTAACTTTATATTATTTTAAAATTCAAAGATCTGAACAAACTACCACAGAAAGTGGCTCATTATTTACCTTACTAATAACAATAACCTATTAAAAAGACTTCCCAGCTGTAATGTGCCCTGTAAGATCTCTGTAAATTATCAAAGCCAAAGTAGCCCCGTCCCCTTGCATCACTGCACCAACTAACCCATCTATCAGATAGGTTATATTCGTATTCAACGTTGTGAAACAATAAACGCTTACTTATTTTTATGGACTACTTACAGATGATAACGACATGGAGAACAGTATTCAACTGGAACCAAATCAAACGATCGAAAATCGAGGCGATAAAAGTTACTTGATTGTGTGGCATGTTAGTCAACGTTAAAATCCATTCTTTGGTTTAAGTGCAAATTCATATATACATATTTATAACAATTGTATGAATTCGTATATATATTCAACGCGAATAACCTTATAGCAACACACCCTTGCAGGCTAGCAAATGAATTACCTTAAACTTTAGTATATTTACCTTAAAAACTACCTTAAAACCTACCTACATGATGACAAAATAATGGGTTCTATTAACGTAATTTAGTTAAAAAACAAAACTTTCAGGCCGGGTGTTTCGTATATTGCTTCAATTAAACCAAAAAGGAAAGGAAAAGGAAAGAAACGAGCAAGCAAAGTTATTTTTGTCAGTGATAGCCGGCTAAAAATATTACAAGAAATATATTTAATACATCAATTGTGTACTAAGATTTAAATTTGTAAATTTTATGCGCGCTCTGCTGGCAGCAAGTTATGTATTTTGCATAGACACAAAACACCACATTTACATATAAATATAAAATATAAATATCTAATTACGATTATAGAAAAGTGCGCCTTTTCAATGGAATTTCTGCGTGATTCTTTGTCCAAATATGTAGTAGAATCTTAATTTTCTTGCAACAATTATCTTTTATTTTATTGTAAAGCGCGACCATGAGCCGTTTATGTTTAGTTATATTCTGTTAAATAATTTTAAACCTTAGTTGACAAATTTACATGCCCTAACTTTGATTGTTATTCATTTGTTTGTAAGATTTTGTTTAGAAATAAAAACGGAAACTGACCAAAAAATCCCTTAAACTTGTGAAACGGACTTTTGTTGGCGCCAGGCAAGTGATATTTATGTTTTTGCATATTATTATGTAGCATAATAAAGAAAAAGTTTACAAAATACGTGTACGCATCGGCTAGGGCTTGAGTTGAGAAATTATAAAACGATAAATTACCATAAATATGTATTGTAAATAAAGACCGATCCATCATAAAATATTAAATACAAGGAAATAATTGCATTTCAATGTTATTATAATAATCTTAAGAACTACAGACCTTACCCATTAAATATTATTTAAATCATTTTATTTAATTGAATCACTTTTATTTGAACTAAACAACGTATTGGTTTATGTCTCTATCTCTATCGATAAGCTTTTCGTTGTCATTAGATTACAAAACAATTCACAACTTGGATTTTGCAGGGCATTAATTTTTATTAATCTTATATTTTAAATTCAGCTCCCGTGTCCGCCACCGATCCTCCGCTTCTAGCTCCATTTTTTTCATCTCCAGATCCATTTGCTTCATCTTCAACATGGCTTCGATATCCATTTGCTTCAACCGTATCTGCAGGTGCTCGTCCATTATGATTAAATCCTTTTGGATTTTCTCATCTTTCTCTTTTAATCGTAAATTCATTCTATCCATAATTTGTAGCTGCCTTGGCGAATATTCATTTATGTTATTTAGAATCGACATGGCAAAATTTTGACTTGGTAAATAAAGTAGATTTAATTGACTTGCTATGTGACCACAACTGAAACGCAAGGAAATTCCAATTTAACGTTATCTTGGTGGTAGTAAGCAGCTTTTCTTTATTTAAGCCCACTAGGGAAAGCTTCATTTTCCCCAGAAACTTTATATTTTAAAATTTACGAAAGGTTTGTGACACAAACTTTGTAAACATTGATTGATTAATTAATTATTTATCTTACCTTCTCTTCTTAGATAGAATCTAGAATTTCTCATCCAATTGCAGGCAGCGTTACTTTTCTAGAAACTACCAAGCGAAGCTATTTTCTGAGAACTTAATTCCGGGGAATCCCCCAAATATGAAAATATTGAATTAAGTCAGTTAATGTTGTATTTTGTATTTAAGATTTAGCTCGATGACTTTTAAACGCTCCTCCGCTTCCAGCTCCATTTGTTTAATTTTTAGCATGGCTTCAATGTCCATTTCCTTTAAGCGCACCTGCAGTTTTTCATCCATTCCCCTCAACTCTTTCTGCAGTCTCTCGTCCTTCTCTTTCAGTCTAATCTGATGTTTTTCGTCCATTTCCTTTAGCTCTTTCCGGTTCCGTTGATCAATTTCCTTGAAACGCAGTTGGTTAGACTCGTATTTGAGTTCCTTGTTTTTCTCCCAGCGTAGCTTCTCCTCCTCGATTTCCTTCCAAATGTAGGGATCAATGTTTTTGGGCAGTGCCATAGCAAGAATATGGCAAATTAGAGTCCTGAGTCTTTATAGCAGGAATTCAAACAGCTGATGAACGGGGATGAAAAAGAGTAAGGATGCGGTTATAGCCAACTGTTTTCTAAAGCGTATTTTATTATTGTATTTATTTATATTTGAGTTCCCAAGACGAATGACAATAACTTTTCTCCAATTTAAAGCTAGAGTAAAACTCTCGCCGCCTGGTCACTCTGCTCGACATCAGCTGAGTTTTATTTATCGCCTTCACACAGATGGATATATTTTATCCCAATTCTCCGTATCCATGGCCACTTTGAACGAAACCCTGCGCTCCCACTGGCCCATTTCGCTCTTCGGCCTGATCCTGTTCATCGCCGGGAGCACTGTCCTCTACTGGAATGAGGGACGCGCGGTGCACAACATGATGGCTCTGGACGAGGCGCACGCCGACATCTACTCCGTTCGGTTTACGGAGGAGGAGCAGGAAATTGGCCTGGACGGTCGAATTGTCCACCTCTCAGGTCCCATCCTCGTGGGCGAACCGCTCACAGAGCCGGACTACAACATCCAGCTGCTGGCGGTGAAGCTGCGCCGGAGGGTCCAGATGTATCAGTGGGTCGAGGAGACAGTGTAAGTTGACATCCTAGAGTTCATTTTACCAATGGCCTAGGAATTATTTAACTAATTATTATTCATCCAAAGCCAAAAAGACTACATAAAAACAACTTAAAATACTTTCCTTGACACATTTCTTAAAAATAACCCGCTGACATCAGCAGTTCTTTATTATTAAATACTTATTAAATAAATATGTTTCTATATACATGTAAGACTTTTCCCATCTTTCCAAAAAATGCTATGTAAAAATTGTATATAAAATGTTGTAGAATTTTATTTTTGTTACATTTAAAAAAAAGTTTAAAGTTAAATTTGCAAACTTTTCCCCTTCCCGTAGCGAACACAATTACGGCGAGAGCGTGGGCTCGACGCAGTCGGACTCCCGCACCTACTACTACACACGGGAGTGGCGGGACAAGATCGTGGACTCGCGCAACTTCTACAACCGCCACGGACACACCAATCCCTCCCATTTTCCCATCGAGAGCCATGTCCAGGTGGCTGACGCCGTCTACATCGGCCGCTACGAGCTGGGAGCGGAGGTAAAGGACAAGTTTGCGAACTACCAGGAGCTAACCTCCGATATCCGGCCTGAGGACAACAGCGTTAAGCTGCACCTGGGCATCTACTACCACACCAACGATGTGTTCAATCCGGAGGTGGGCGACCTACGCCTTCTCTTCAGCTTCGCCGGCATGGAGGGCGAGACGTATAGCGTGGTGGGCAAGCTGACCGGCAACAAGCTGGAGCCATATGTCACCTCACGCGGCGTTCCCGTGCTGCTCGTCTATCCGGGCGGACTAAGTGTTCAGGAGGTGTTCCGGCTGGAAGCGCGAGCCCAGGTGCTGCATACCTGGTGGTGGCGCTTCGTCGGTTGGCTGCTCATCTTCTTTGGCGTCACGTGCAACACAAAAATACTTCGGATACTCTGTGAGTTACAATTGACTGTGGAAAGATGTTGTTTTATTTGTTAATCCCGTTTTTGCCCTCCAGTTCTTCACGTTCCGCTGCTGATCTCTTTGGCGCCGGATCCGCAGTTCCCGGTGACAGGCAATTTACTTATTGCCTTCTCGCTGGGCCTCACCATTGCGGCGGTGGCCTGGATCCTGCACCGTCCTGTGATCGGCGCCTGCCTCTTTCTGGCCGGCGTCTCACCCTACGTCTGGTTCACCCGCAACCTGGTAGACTATCAGCGCCTGGACTGAAGGGTACTCCACATCTCGATCATATTTACAGGTTTATTTATTTGTTGATACTCCTTGTTAGACTGTCGCCGCCATGTCAAGGGCCATGGGTTGTTCCGCCTTGCGGCCAATAAAACTTAATAACACTTAGGTAACTAACTTAATCTAGAACTCGCTGATGCCCGTGTTTTGGTTGGACGTGCTGGGGTTGCCAACGGCTCCACTTCCCGCTCCTCCACCGCCCACACTCGGTTTGGATTCGCTGGACGTGTGCACACTGGGGCTCTGAGACTTGTCTTGCTCCTCGGGTCCACTGGCAGACTCGTCGTATCGCACATAGGGCTCGAAGCTGTTGTTGATTTGCACGGACCCGCGGTGCAGGTTGTTCGACTCGGCCTCGAATAGGATCTCGTTGATGAAACGCTCGGCCAGGAGGCGCTGTTCGCGCGGCAAACGCTTCAGCTTGTGCGTCCAGGTGCGGGCTATAGACTCCTCCTCGGGATAGGTACCAGCCAGATACTCGCACGCTATGTTTAGGAGTTCGTCAGGGTTGTGAGCAGTGGTACCACCGGTCCCTGCCGCTGGACACGGTGGCGTTTGCCTGGCTCGCTTGTTGTTGGTCACGTACTCGCCGTGGTTTACTGTCGGCGGAGGCGGTGGTGGCGGGCCGAATGACTTGTGGAACATCTCGGAGATATTCGGCGTTTGTCCACCGGCCCGAGCAGCTGGATAATGCAGGGAATTGATTGCTGCGCCCTCCAGGAAGGCGGTGGTGCAATTGCTGCCCTCGCTGAAGGCAAAGGAGGGCTCGTTCTTGAAGGCGGGATTGACGGCCAAGAACTTCTCCGAGTTACGCAGGAAGTCCAGCTCCTGGAACGTCCAGCACCGCGGACTGTGCAGACTCCCTGTCCGCATTGCGCTCTCCACCACTTTCAGCTCCTTACGATAGTTTGTGCGCAGCGTGTTAATCTTCTTCTTCACATCCTCCACGGTGGCGTCCCGCTTCAGATAGTGGTAGATGGGCACCAGGCGCAGGTAGGCCTCCGCCCGCTTCTCTCGGTTGGTGTAGTCCCGCAGCGAGGTGTCCCACAGAACAGGCAGATCCCGGTAAGTTTGGATGAAGGCGCGCAAGTAGTGGCGGTTCTCCTCTGCCCCCGACATCACCTTTAAACCGTGGGGCGGCGGCTGCGGGAGCATTTTCCCCGGGATATTCCTCGGCGAACTGTAGGCACCACTTTAAATCCACGCCAGCTGATGCCTTGGACGTCCGTCTCCGCGTCTAGCTCTTTCGCAAATCCAGCAAGGGCAAAATCCTGATTGACAAATTGTCAATGGGTTGTTGTTGTAATTGCGCGTTTGACAGATTGTTTGCCATATTGACGTAATGGTCCGCGGTTGTGTGAGTGAGTCTGCGTGAGTGTGTGCTTCGATGCAGCAACAAGTGTGGGAGATGTGGCAACGCTTGTTGCAGCTATCGATAGCTAGCCAAGTTCTGAACTTTTAATTAATTTTTAACAGTTTAAACAAATTACAAACAAAATTTTTTGTACAGAACATGACTAAACAAAGAAATTATAATAAAATTATAAATAAAAAAAAAAAAAAGATAAAAGACTTTTATATTTTCTAATTAAATTATATATTTGATTTAGCCAAGCTATTATTGATTCTGTAGTCAAGTTCGTTTCCTTAGTCTTTTGTTTGATATTTTTATTATTTGTTGTAAACCATTTATTAAGAGGTTTTGTTTTAAAATAAACTATGGATTTCTTTTGTTTTTTATTCAGTTTAATATGGCGTTTTCGAATTATTTTTAACATAGAAAAAATAAAATGCACTAAGATTAACCATTTCTATCCTATCAAAAGATATATATTGTTATTTATTAAAACGGTTTGGGTCAACCGATGCCACCCCTTACCTCTTTTTGAAAATGTCGATATTCGATATATCAGGTTACAAAAATATCGTGATACAAATATTTTTAAACTTAAAAATATCGTTATATATAACATCCCTAGCTTGTGACGCAGAATTTTGTAAAAAAAAAATCTTGTAAAATTTGTGTAATTTCGCGTTTTTGAGGCTGCTGTTGTGATTGAAAAGTGAAGCAAAAGTGGCACTAGACCGGTGTCCACGGAGTTAATGCCAAGAGCAGCCAGTGAGTGTTAATTTGCCAGCAATTCGGCGCCGGATTCTCACCTGGCCGATCGATCGGCGTTTTTTCTCTATATTTTTCTCGGTCTCTGTCTGCTGTCTGTGTGTGTGTGTGCGTGGGGCTCCGCGGGACTTCTGGCCGATTTGTTGTTGTGTAGGTAAACAAACGCCGCTGATGCGCGAGATGGCGGATCTGGACGCAGTGCACCTGGGGCTGGACGAGAACGAGGCGGACATAGCCGAGGAGCTGCAGGACTTTGAGTTCAATACACGCAGCGAGGCCTCGGAGTCGAATGGCGGCGATTCCACAGACTCGGAGCCGAGTATAAGTTCGGTGAGCACCGCCACCTCCTCGCTGGTGGGCAGTGGCAAGCGGAAGACCAAGAAGATGGCCAAGGAGTCTCCAGCACCAGAGACGAAGCCTCCGAAGGGCTCGAAGGCGAAGAGCAAGCGGGAACCCACGCCGGAGGAGATGAATGGTAGTGGCAAGAACCAGAAGAGAGAACAAAAGAAGCGCACGGGCAGCGAGACCACTAAGAAGTCCACGCCGGATACGCCCGAAAAGCCCAAGGCCAAGTCCCCGTCCAGTGAGGATCGGGAGCAGCCGCCTGCCAAAAAGGCGAGAGGCAAGAAGATGGCCTCTAATCCGGCCAACGAATCCGGCGGCCACAAGAGCGATGGCAGTGAGGCCGAGGACGAAACACCAGCGCTTCCAGCCCTCGAGTCAGATAGCGAGTCCTCCGACTCTGATTCGGGAACCCAGCACAAGCGAAATGTTGGCAATGGGCGCGGCAAAACCAGTTCCAAGAGCTCCACACCCGAGAAGGACGCCGGACCGCCAACACACTCACAAAAGGGCTACGACTACATGACCAAGCTGAATTATCTCTTCCGGGACACGCGTTTCTTCCTCATCAAGTCCAACAACAGTGATAACGTCCAGCTGTCCAAGAACAAGAGCGTGTGGGCCACACTGCCGCAGAACGATGCCAATCTCAATCAGGCCTTCAAGGAGGCCAGGAACGTGTTGCTCATCTTCTCGGTGAACGAGAGCGGTAGGTTTTCGTTTATGGTTAAATTTCCCCAGTGATGATTGGTGCTATAAATTCAGAAAGCAGACTAATTTTCAAATTCTTGTTATACCTTATATATTATATTCTATTATTATTTAATGCAGGTTTGTTATCTGGGGTTTTCCGGGATAGTGTTGTTGTTTTGACTGATATAATTACAATGTAGTATCTCTATTTTGTTGGTTAATTTTTACTGGGTTAGTTATTAGCTCAGCTGCCAAGTTAAATACATTCTTATTTGCGTAACTTTCCATAACTCAACCTTAGGCTTATTGTGTTCCGTCTTTTGGTTACTAAAACTCGATCAGGAAGAAATCCCAATGATACCTTATGGGAATAGAATTAGGTTTTCCAGTTAATTGATTGACTTCACATCTTGCAATTTTAGACAATTTTCCCAAGTGATTTCGTAAAGCTAATAAATTCTGTTTGCCCTAATCCCTCTACGCTACCAGGTAAATTTGCAGGATTCGCGAGAATGGCGGCCCCCTCGCGGCGGGACATTCCCCAGGTGGCCTGGGTGCTCCCCCCGAGCATTTCGCCCAAGGCGCTGGGTGGCGTCATCGAGCTGGACTGGATTTGTCGCAAGGAGCTGTCCTTTAATGCCACCTTACACTTGCACAACACCTGGAACGAGGGCAAGCCGGTGAAGATCGGTCGCGACGGCCAAGAGATTGAGCCCAAGATCGGAGGCGAGTTGTGTCGCCTCTTTCCCGAGGACGAGCAGATCGAACTGACGCCCATACTCAAGAAATCTAAGGAGACGGCCCGAGTGATGCGAGAGAAGGGAATCCATGTGATTTACAAGCCGCCTCGGAGTCTATCTTCACGTGGACACGGCGGCGGCGGCGGAGGTGGCCGAGGAGGCCGTGGAGCAGGCCACGACCAGTTGGGTCCGATGCGTCACAAGAGAAGCTACCACGGACCACCGCACCACCGTCCATATCGTCACCATCATGGCATGGGCATGCCGCCATCCCATGGCGGTGGCTTTAAGCGCAGCGGTTCTCCCTACCGTCAAATGGGCAGTGGCGCAGGCGGAGCACCCGGGGGTCCCAACGAAATGACCATGCCCTCGTGGGAACGCTACATGTCATCAGCAGCAGCCGCGGAGGCATATGTGGCGGACTACATGCGGAATATGCACGGCCAGCTTCCGCCACTGCCATTCGTTCCACCGTTTGCACAGCTTCCCATGCCCGGGGCCGGAACGGGAGCAGCGGGTGCCCTGCAGCCAAGCGCTGCGGCGGCCATGTACGAACAGCTGCCGCCACCGGTGCGATACTACGACGGACCGGGAGCACCGCCACTGCCGGACTATCCGCCACCACAGCGGCCACCACCGCCTGGTTTTGACAAGGCTCCCAGCTACGAGGAGTTTGCCGCCTGGAAGAACGCTGGCTTGCCCACAGTGCCGCCGCCAGGCTTTCCCGTTTACGGGGGAGCCCCCAATGGTGGCAGCAACGGTGCTGGCGGATCAGTGGGCGTTGGCCAGGCGGCAGGCGCCAGCGGAGGCATGGGCCCAGGCTTAGGCGGTGGCGGTGCTTCCGGTCTGGGCGGGCCTGGTGGCTACCGGACTCGAGACGGCAACAACGGCGGCTCCGCGGGCAATCGTCGGCGGGAGTACGGAAATCGCAGCGGCGGCTCATCGCGGGACTCGCGACCATTTCGGAGCGAACGTGGCGGCGGCGGCGGCCAGCGAAATTATCGGGACAACAGGCGCTAGGCGGGATCGGCAGCGCTAAAATCGCTAGAATCGGAAAGTGTAATCCTAATTCTCTCGCGCGTGTGAAAATGCAATGAGAAATGCTGAAGACGAGCATCGGTATAAGCAAAAAGTAAAAGTAAAAAGTTATTACGAATTAGTAGATCGGAACCCCCCACGGAACCCTAACCCATGAATATGGCTATCGTCTGAGAATCGATACAACAACAACAACAACTCTCTTCCCCCACCCCCCCAATTTCTCTCCCAGCTACACCCTCCCCCCAACCACCACCAACTCCACATTATGATTTAAACATAGACTTACGACCTAAGCAAATTTCAAAAAGCAAATTAAATGCTAAATTAAATATTTTAAACGAAAAAAAAAATACAAAATGAAAGAGAGAAATTGTGAACTTTATTTATCCAAAACTAAATCTCAAAACAAAAAAAAAATCAAAGAGAGACTTTAAGAGACGCCCAACAACAACAACCAACAAATACCATGAACGAACTTAAGTTAATAGAGATAGCAAACAGTGCAAACAGTGATGTGTGTAATGTGTGTGTCCCCCCATCCCGTAAATCGCAAGAGTCGTCCCACCAAAACCCAGAGAGTTGGACACAACAGGGAAATATGTACGTCAAAAAAGCCCGAAAACTAAGCGGGAATAAATCCCCAAGCAAGAGCAAAAGACTTTCGCAGACGTGACGTGAGGACCCAGTCCCCTCGTCGTCTGTCGTTTTCAATCCGATCTGAGCTTCCTTATACGTAGTATAAAACTAATGCAAACCATTTTTAACCATTTTACATGTCTCGCCGACAGAAGACCGTCCCAGAAACAGACACACATCCGCCTCCACCTCGGGCCCGGAGATCGTCCGTCGCTCCGTCGTCTCGGGCCCACTTTGGTCCCTGGCCCTTCCGTAGAAATCCGGACCTCTAGCCATTCGAACTGTTTGACTGACTCGGCCGAAAAAGCCTCCCCAATCGATTCCACTTAATAAGACTGCCACATTTTCTCGCTCTTGACAAGCGTCGACCGCTGACAAACACATTCCCGGACAGACCTAGGGATGTTTTGTTTCTTTTCAGGATTCATCGCTTGTTGAATGATGGACTTAACAAACATAATGGAAGAGCCAAATTGCCCACTGATAAAGACTGATGGATAAATAAAGACTGAAGTTGATACAAAATATTCAACAATGTTCGTTCTTTATTAGGGTTTCGAAATATATATTTGGGTTAGCAGCCGAAAGCCTCCGCCCTGATCAGCAAGCTCAAGGACAGCAGCGGAAGAACGAGATTTCGTTGGCCAGCGAGACCCTCTCGTAGCGCAACACCCAGAAGCAGCTCACCGTGCACAGCATACCCCTGGGAGCTGTGAGTAAATCCGTCTTCAACGCCGCCTCCAAGCATCTCCAGGTTCAAGTTAGCAACCTGGAAATGCCTCCACGCAAGCCCATAAGCAGTTTAGCGCCATCATGAACCGTGGCGCCGAAATTGTTGAAGACAGATCCCAGGCCGGTGCCCGTAAGGCCCAGCAAGATGTCGCCCACCGAACAACCTTAACCAGTGTAAGCTTCAACGGGATGGGGAACTGGAACAGGAGGAGCTCCATCTGTAATAATAATAATTTCTGTTGAATCCGTTTCAATATAACTATTTGCAGCGAATTTGTAAGCGAGTTAATAGCCTTCAGGTTTTGTTATAATTTTTGGCCATAAAGCTATGTGAAGACGAGTCGTTATTTGATTTATTTTTTTATTAGCAGACTTATAGATCATGATGCACCACGTTAATGCCCTTTTATCTGATTTCCTATACTTTACCATAAACTTTTATTTATCTGGAAAATATGCACATATTTGTATTCTAGGTTTCTGATAAAGAAATAAAGATTAAAGACTTCGCTCTGCTTGTTTGCGTTGTACGTAGCCTAGGTAGACCTACATCAACGTGTATTGACGTTACCGCTTAATGACTGCAGTGACACCTCCATTTCACGATAATTCAGTTCCAGTAAATTATTATCTTTTAGGAGTTTAAGCTCCTAGCTAATCACTTAACTCTGTAAAATTAGAAAGCAAAGCTTTAAGAATTAAGGAGGCATTTATAGAGCTTCGGATTTATTTGCACATTTCAATAAATTGATACAAAATATAGGTTGGGTTGATATGGACTTAACATCCCTCGCACCAGCATTTGAGGCTGGGGCTGCAGTGTCCACTGGTTCGTCCTTCCTCCTTACAAACTCGACGGCAGGTCTCATTATCCCAGACTGCGCAAGGACCCTTATATCTTCCGGAGAGGCAATCAGCTTCGACCGTTCTGGAGCCCAGAGCCACAATCGCCAACAAAGCGAAGAAAATGTGAATAAGTTTGATTTGAACCATTTCAGCCTTTGACTTTCAAGGGAGTAAATGTTTATTTGCGATGTTACTGGAAGCGTTTGAACTTCTCCAATCCAGGAGCAGCTTATATATGCGCCGGACGCACCCACTATCAACCATTTGTGCAAATAGAGTTGGGAGTAAACCATTAAGAAAATATTTTTAATTTGTTTTGCAATTAGTTTATCTTTTTATTTTCATGATTTGTTTATTTGCTTCACTCAAAGCTTTGAGTTTATGTTGAACAGCTAAGCGATAAATTTCAAATAGATAATATTTTAAATGTGAGCAAACAACTTTTAGGTTTGTGTTTCGTTCTTTCTAAAATACTCTACTGTTTAGGGATTTCCCAAAGAGATAATCTTTTGGATCTTCAAGCTCCTGATGACTTAGCTCTGCAAAATGGAAAAACAAGACTTTAAGAACCAAAAAGATTTTTATTAAGCCTTTAATTTATTTGCAAATTATTTATTTGCAATATCCACTGGTTCGTCCTTCATCCTTGCAAATCCGTTGGCACCTCCCATCGTCCCAGGGCGAGCAAACACCGATATATCTACCGGAGTAGCAATCAGCTTCGACCGTGTTGGACCACAGAGCCAGATAAAAACATTTTTACGTTGTGTTTCGATCTTTCTAAAGATTTCCCATTTGAGTTAATAAAATTAATTTTAAATGTGCACTGCGAACTTCTTTATTTATTGTGTTTATGCATTGAAAGCAAAGCACCTATATTTATGTAGATGTCTTAGCATCCTTCGCACCAACACTTCAGGCTGGGGCTGCAGTGTCCAGTTTGACGATTTTCCTCCCTGCAGAGACGTCTGCAAAGCTCATTGTCCCAAACAGCACAAGGTCCTTTAAATTTGCCAGACAGGCAGTCCGCTTCAGCCATTTGGGAGCCCAGGACAACGAGGGTCATCAGAGCGAAGAGAAAGTATAGAAACTTGATCTGCACCATCTTAGAGAATTCTGAACAACGAATGAATTACGCGACCGACATATGAGCTTTTATAGGAGTCCGATCCGGAGGGAAGCTAATATAATAAGACCACTTGATAAGAATACAAAAGGTAGCAGCCGCATCTTTGTCAGGCTGTGGAAAACCCAACCTCATTTAATATTGATTGTAAAAATCCCAGGTAAATAAAAAAGTTAAAGTAGATAAGGATTTTAAAAATGCAGTCAGCATTAATGCGGACAACTTTATGTTTAAGTTTTTTTTATTTTATAATTAGAGAAAATTAAAATTCTACAATTTGAATTATTCAATTAAAAATGAAATAAAATTGCCTTCTTATTTTTTAATTAATTAATCATTTTAATTAATTAACAGGCTCAAGATCAACTTAAACTCAAAGTTAGAAACTTAAAGTTAGTGTTAAATATAATCACAACTTTTTGAATACAAAATCTTAAATTTAGACCTATTTTTCTATCATTAATGATTGACATTACAATCATACCTTGTAACAAGAATAGGATCGGTCACAAGCTCTACTTAAATTTAGACAAATTTTTCTATCATTAATGCTTGACATTACAATCATACCTTGTATAAAGAATAGGATCGGTCGCAAGCTCTACTTAATATGTATAACTGTAAAAACCCCACACTTAATATATATTGATTGGGAAAATCCCAAGTAATAATAAAAAAAGAAAAGGAATAAGATAAGGATTGCTAAATTGACAAAGCTGAGTTCATAAAGAAATTAGAAAAAGACCAGAAAAATATATGCCCTTCAGTGCCAGCCCCCCAGTCAGTTCAACACCTAAGATTAAAAGTTTGTTAAAATAATTCGTAAATTTAAATTAAATTAGTTAACTCTCTAATGCAAATGATTTAATTAAAATTACTTGGTTTTTGTATTTGGTATTTGGTATTTGTCTAAATTGAATTGTTAACAACAAAACCTTTTTATATTTTAGTTTAATAATTTGAAAACAATTGTTTTCGCTTAAAGATATCTTTCTTTTTTGATGCTCTTAACTAAACTTACCTTGTCTATATTATTATCTTATGGTAGGTCATTAACGAAATCTTTCAGAGGTCTCTGTCTCTGCCCAAAAGTATGCCCTGTATCGAACTTCATCTTATCAAGTGTCCAGATCCAAGTCCACAGCAGTCGAGTCCAGAGCCAAGATTTATACTTCTCCGTCTAGTTGTTGAGATTAGATTTCATATAAAACCCCTTGGAATATATTCCCTTCAGCCTAAAGCCGTGGTAGCTATGGCTATTATCTTCTGTATCATCTGTTTTTAACTTTGCAGATTGTAAATAAATAAATATTCCCTTCAGTTAAAAAAATTCTTTGTAAAGACAAATATCTTACAATATGTATAATATTTATTATTTATTGTTTATGGTTCTTTTTGTTTTACGAAAATTAAATATAATCATACAACGAACAAACTTACAGATACATTTTATAATGCAATTAAAACATTGACTTTATATATATATATTTCTTTTATACTTTCATTTATCGCTTTAGCTTTTAAGTAGACGCACGTTAAATAACGTTTTCGGTTCTGATTTCGTTTTGTTTATTTTTTTTAATTTGTTGGCCCTTGGCGCAGTAAGGTTATGTGTGTGTTTTTGGGATACAAATTAAATAATTATAATGTATATAAAAAATACAAAAACAATTCGTCCTGGTTGGTTGATCGTGTCCGTCTCCTTTTAATTGTCCGAAAATTGCATCTGCTCTTACTGCGGCGGAACTTGACTCGACCGGCGCTTGTCCTTGTCCTTCTCCTTCTCCTTGTCGCCCTTGCGTCCAAAGATTCGGAACATGCCGCTGCGTCGCTCCTCCTTGGTGCCCTTGCTGCTGCTTCCTTTCACTCCCGAAACGGAGGATATGGACTGGGCCTCGCTTTCGCTGGAACTCTCCGCGGAGACGCGCGAGAAGCTGATGGAGTCGGGCTGCAGGGAGACGGGTCGGTTGCTCTCGAAGCGTGTAGTGCCCCAACCTGGCGGGATAAAGAACAAAAGTATGAGTGAAAGAAGTTTGGGTGTGTACGTAAGAGTATCATGCACAGAATAGTATGTGGATAACATAAAGTGGAGTTTCAGAGGGTGGAACAAGCATTAAAAGATATTATTCTTAGTTTAAAAGATAGGGAAAATTTTACGCATGGAATGGAAATTCTGCAACTCGAACCAATATCTATAAACGAACTTTAGTTCGAGTTGTACAGAATTCGATCAAGCAGAGATTTTCCTGAAATATATATAGAAAATACTTTGCAAACTCGTGCGCAGATAGGAACGCCGGGTTAGCTTGGCCGGTTTAAAAGTAGAGGAACCTTTAAAAGGCACGCATGCAGTAAAAACATAAATAAACAGAGAAGAATATATATATAAACAATTAGCCAAGATCATCTAAAACAGGGAAGAGTATATATATACACATATCTCAGATCAGCCACAACCATTAACCATGCAATTAATTCTAAAAATCCAGGCCCAGATTGTGTTAGGATTAAGGAGGAGATTCGTCTAACCACCGAGTCCGTTTCCAATTTCATTTGATTCGTTATTGTTATTCAGATGCAGACCCATATAGCTTGGATTACTGATGGCGTTGTTAGGCTCCGCGGAGCCGCCGGATGATGATTTTGTCGATTTGTTAATTCCTACACCGATGGGTAAATTCCACACCGTGCTACTGCTCGAGGTCACTTCATGGGTGGTACTTGAGGAGGTGGTGGTTGTGGTGGTGGTGGAGCTGGTAAACGTGGACGAGCCTTGCTTCACATTACCGTTGCCATTGCTGCTGGCCCCGCTGCTGGAGTAGTTAACGGTGGTCCTCTTAGGACTACTGCTGCTGCTTCCGCCGCTGCCGTTGTTGTTGTGCGCCTCCATTTCAATGAACTTTCGCGTGGAGTCGATTCTGCCGGAGGGAACCCTCTGTTGCTGTTGTCTCGTCAGGTTGTTGTTGTAGTAATCCGGCTGACTGGCCGCTGCATTGAAGGCATTGATCCGCTGCTGAACCTGCGCCTGCTGCTGCTGCTGATGATGATGGGAATGGGAATGCTGTGGATGCTTCTGGTGGCCACCTACAGGTGGCATTGTTGTTGGCAATGGCGGCGGATTATCTAATAGGGCATCGCGCCGTTGTAGAAGGACAATTTTTGTACAATGTGAGTGAGGAATAATGTGGAGGAGCAAGTGGCGGTGGAATATGGGACACAAGGACACAAATGGCTGCTTAACAACAATTTTCTATGGAACTCACCCGATTGTCTGGCCTCGCTGTTGCGTGTTAGCATCGCACTGTCATCCTTGCTGCTATTTCCATTCTGCTGCACTCCGCTGGTACCACCGGCGGGCAGAGTTGCGGAACGGCTATCGGTCAGATCTGAAAATATTCCTTTTAAATTACAAAATCCTCAAAAGACACAATATATATCCTCATTACCATTGCTGGAACTCTGTCGAGTGCGTAGCACAACTAGATTCTCCTGGCTTTGGCGACTACTGGCCACCGGTGGCGCTCCTCTTGGCGGAATGGGTGGCTTTTGGTCGAATCCGGCGCTGGGTGAACTGGGAGAACTGGGTTGGGATTGCTGTTGTTGTTGTTGCTGCATTTGTCGTTGCAGGAAGGCCATTTGGGGAGTGGCTGTGCTATCAAGTATCTGGCCACCGCTGGTGCGACGCTGAGAGTCGGGCGAGGAGTTGCGGGAGCTGACAGGCGACTCCACGCTGCTGGTCACCTTGATGTCCGGCGAGCTGCTGGATTGTTGCTGCAGGAGGACAAAGTATAAGTTAAAGAAAATAACTTGGCTAAGAGATGATTACCTTCATGGACTCATCGTAGCTAAGCAGCTGTAGGTTCGGCGGCAGACTGGCGTGGAAGGATATCTTGCGGACCCAATCGTTGAGGATGTCTAGGGATGGAGCCTCAAAAAGGAATTCGGATCCGTCGGGAAGCTTCAGCCGGAAGACGTACTTCTTTTTGGTGTAATCCTCTGCTCGCTCGCACTTGGCTCCCAGGATGTTGACAGGCGCCGTTGCCGTTTTCTGTTGCAGGAAATCGTTTTCGTCCTTAAAGAAGCACACCAACTGGCCACAGAGCACGGTGTGGAACTGTTTCCACGATCGCACGGGCGCCTTCTTGCCACCCGACTGCAGTCCGTGCTTGCGCTCCAGACTTCCCTGAATCTCAACGGGCGGCAGATCGAATCCTTCGCCCTTTTGGTTCTTCCGGAAGGACTGAGCCCGCCGCCTGGTGGTAAACGAGGGCGTCCGCTTGGCCTGCTTTGGCTGCACCTTCATGCTTTCCGCTCGCTTCACATTCGCATCCGCGGAACCGCGACGCAGGCGATCACCGAACATGCCGCTTGAGCTGCTCTTCTGCAGGGCCAAGTGCTCGTTCTCATCGCTCAATTGTGGCCTCAACTGGGCCTGGCCCACAGAGGGGGATTGGGAGCCGGCGCCAGCGGTCTGGGCTGGCGTCACCATGGGCGAGGAGAAGATCGGAGTCTTTTCCTGCGACGCAGCATTTTGGCGATGCTCCTGCTGCTTCTCCGCTCGTCGCCGCTCATCCGCCAGTCGCTGCAGTTCTCGCTGCTTGATCTGCTCCAGGCGCTCCTTCTCCAAACGCTCCTTCTCCTGTCGCTTGCTGATCTTTTCCTGCTCCAGCTGCTGGCGGAAAAGCTGCTCCAGCAGCGTGATCCGCTTGATGGCCTGGAATTTCTCCTCCTGGGCGGCCACCGTCTTCTCAAAGTCCTCATGCCGACGCAGCAGGTCCTCCACCTGCGGTATCGAGTCGCCCAGTTTGGCATCCTTAAGCTGGGGCTCGCGGCTGCTAATCCATTGCTCTAGGATTTCGGCGTCCTTAAGGAAGAGCTGTGTGTCCAAGTTGAGTTCGTAGATTTCGCGGCGCTTATTAAGCGTGTGCTTCAGTAGTTCGTGACGCGTCTGCAGGACCTTGATCTTGTCCTCCACCTCGTGGGCAAGGAAGTGCTTCTCCTGAATCAGCTGCTGGCCATTGGCCGCAAACTTGGCGAAAGTCTCGTCTCTGGCTCGGATCTCCGTGTCGTGATCCTTGGTACTGGCCAAAAGAAGCTCTGCTCCAGCCACACTTGTGGCCAGTTCGGGGGCGGTGATCTTAGCCAGCATCTCGTTGATCCAGGCGATCAGATCGCGATACTCATCGAAGTACGACTGCAGCTGTTCAGCCTGGCTGAGCTTGCTCTTCCTCGCTCCGGTCTTCTCCCTCAGATCCGTCCATGCCTCCACGGTCTCGTCGCGCTTCACTTCGATGTGCTCCTTGGCATCAGGATAGATCTCGCCCAGCTTCACTGCCTCGGCGAGGACAGAGTCCACCTGGCCCTGAATGGCCACCAGCTCGGATTCAAACACCTGGTGCTTCCTGCCCAGCGCCTGAATGCTCTCCAGATCCTGGCCGTAGTCCTCGGAGATGAGCGAGGCATCCTTTTCGTTGATCAGCTGAATAGTTTCATCAGCCACACGGTCGTAAACATGGACCTGTTTGGCGCCGGCCAAGGCATCCTGGCGAGCGTGCACCAGATCCTTAAGCTCCTCCCACAGCTGCTTGGTCTCGTCGCGCTTGGACTTGATCGAGCTCCTGTACGGATTGTTTTCCTGGATGAGGCGGTCGCCGCGCTCCAGGCAGGCCTCCACACGAGCCTCGTTAGCGTTCAGGTTAGAAACGAAGGACTCAAAGGCCAGGATAAGCTGCTCCACATGCTCCACGTCCTCGCCGTAGTCCTCGCTGGCCGTCACGGTCATCTGGTCGCCGACCCACTCGTGCAACTCCTCCGTTTCGCGCAGATACTCGAACAGCTTCTTGCACTCGCCGAGCCGCAGCTCGCGCTCCTTGGCCAAGCGAAGAAGATCTTCGTACTGCTGTCCCACCTGACCATTCTTCTCCGCAATGTTGGCGCTGTCAAAGTGATTCCGCTCAATCAGGCCAGTGGCCAGCTTAGCCACCTTCTCGATTGAGGGCTTGAAGGCTGTGAGTTCGCGCTGCAGGACTTCCAGCTTTTTCTGGTGACCCTGCACGGAGACCTCGTCGCGGCCGTAGTCGCTGCTGGCCAACACCGGGCGCTTCTCCCGCATCCAGGCGTCCGCCTCGTTGGCCTCCACGTAGAAGAGTTGACTTTCCACGGCGTCCAGGAGACGCAGTCGGCGAATGGCGGCCAAATCCCTCAGCTGGACGAGCTGCTTCTGAAGCAGCTCCGACTTGTATTGCAACTGCTCGCTGGCAAAGTGATTGTCGCGGATCATCTGCTGGCCACGCTGGAGGAGTGCCTGAATGAGTGGCTCCTGAGAGGTGAGCTCCGCCTCAAGAGAGTTGTGCTTCTTTTGGAGGCCTTGCACTGACAGAAGACTAGTGCCAAGATCTTGCGATCCCGCCACCAGCTGCTTCTCTGCCAGCCACTGCAGCTCGTCCTCGGCGTCGCGCAGGAACTGCTGCAGACTCAGCGAGTCCTCGAGGTTCTCCCTGCGAATTCCCAGGGGCTCATGCAGGGTGTTGTACCGCCGAATGCTGGCCGTGGCCCGTTCGTGGATCTCATGGCGCAGGAAGTGATCCGCCTGGAAGAACAGCTCATCCTTCTGCTTCAGCTGCTCGGCCAGTTCACCGTGATGGGCCACGTCAGCCTCCAGGCGCTCATGCTTCTTGAGCAGATTGCTGACGGCGGCCAGGTCCTTGCCGTAATCCTCGCTGCTCAGCTGCAGCTCCACTTCGTCCATCCAATTGTTGAACTCGTCCACACTGCGGCTGAAGGTCAGGGCATCATAGGCCTGTTGCAGCTTGTCTTTCTTGGTCTGGGAGGCGGCCTTCAGCTTGTGCCAATCGCCCTCAAGGAGCTGCACCTGCTGGGCGATTTCATCGCGGGCAAAGTGCTCCCCGCGGATGAGGCGCTCGCCCTCGTGGATGACCGACTGGACGCGCGGCGAATTGCTCAGCAGCTCCGCATCGAAGGCTGCATGCTTCTGGATCTTGCTCTGCAAATTGCTTGGCTCCCGGTAGTTCTCGTCCAGGGCCACCTGCAGTTTCTGCACCAGCCAGCGATCGATTTCGTAAAGGCTGCGCAGGAACTCTTGCAACTGAAGCGACTGCACTAGGCGCTGCTTGCGCTCCTCCGACAGTTCCAACAGCTTCTGCTTCCTCCTCAGGATGTAGGCCAGCTTCTCCCGAATCAGATCCGCATCCTTGGGCTCGCCCTCCAGTATGCTGTTGGCGAACTTCTGCAGGGTGTCCACGTGATCGGCGTGCAGCAGCTTTTCGAAGGCATCGTGTTTCTTGAGCAGCCTCTCCACCGCCGTGTACGAGTCACCCAGATCGTCGTTGTTGAGGAAGGCCTCCTTGTTGGCCAGCCACAGCTCCACCTGCTCCACTTGGGCCTTGAACAGCTGCAGCTGATGGGCCTCGGTCAGATCCCTGGCCCTCTCGGTCCAAGCCTCGTTCAAAGTCTGATGCAGCTCCTCCAGGACCAGCAGATACCTGCGCACGTTCTCCGGTTGCTGTTGCTGCGGTCGAGTGGACAGTAGATCGCCCTGCTTCTTCAGTCCGGCGAAGGCATCCTCTCGGCCCTCGATCTCCACCTTGCGCTCCTGGTGCAGCTCCAGCTGCGTCTCGCAGTCGTTTATTGTGGATGGCGCCTGGGCGTTGTTCATCTTCTTGACCATATCGTTGACCCAGAGCTCCAGCTCCTTCACGTCCGACACGAACTTGTGGGCCAAGTAGGCTTCGTTCAGGATGCTCTGGCGCTTGACGGACAGCGCCTGCAGGTTGCCCCACGACTTGTGCAGCTCCTCCAGCTTCCGTTCGATGTGAACGGCGCCGCGTTCCGGATACTTTTTGATGAGGAACTCGGCCGCCGTCTCGTGATGGTCGATCTTCTGCTTGACGGCTGACATATCCCTTTCCAGGGCCTCTTCGCGGCGGATCAGGGCCTCGACGGCTGCCAGATCCCGCCCTGTGTCCGTGGAGCTCATGGCCAGCGACTTCTCGGCGATTCTCTCCGCCGTGTCGTCCACATCGCGATTGAAGACATGGATCTCGTTGGCGCCGCCCAGCAGGGCACGGTACGCATTGAGCGCTCCTTGGAGCTGCCGCCAGTTGTAGTTGAAGTCCTTGCGCCGCTTGTCCACACCCTGGCTGTCGGCCGGGAGTTGGGCCTGGTTCATCAGCTTGTCGGCCAACTGGTTGATGTGCTTCACGCGCTGGTCATCCACCCGCATGTCGGAGTCCACGTCGTCCAGCTTCCGCATGAGCGCGTTGCAGTGCTCCAGATCGCGACCCGTGTCGCTGGCTTGAACCATCATCTCCTTGTCGCGGATCCAGGCCTCGATCTTGTCCAGCTGGTTGTTGAACTCCAGACTGTCCTGAGCTTCCTCTAGACCCCGGCCGCGCTGCTCCAGCTCAGCGAGGAGTCCCTGCCAGGCCTGCAGCACCCTTTCGATGGCCAACTTGATCTCGGGCGAGGATTCATGCTGTTTGCTTAGCAGAATCACTCCAGTGTCTTGAATCTCTTGAATGCGGCCCTGGTTGGCGGCCACCTCGGCCTGGAAAGCTTGATGCTTCTGCAGCTTCTTGATTTTCTCGTCCAGATTGGCCACCTCCGCGTAGCTGGCGGCGTCCGCCTCCAGTTTCTTCTGCTTCTCGCTGATCCACGACTCGGCTTCGGCGCAATCCCTCACAAACTTGGCGTACAGCAGGGCGTCTTCCAGCTTGTAGCGACGCACGGCGCACAGATCCTTGACCTTCTGCCGGCGTCCGAGGACGCCCTGGAGGATTGTCTGGATGTTGGCGCTGTCGTAGTGACGCTGCTCGATCAGCTTGCGGCCGTGCTCTTGCAGCAGGGCCACCTTCTCCTCTTGCGTCTGGATGAGGCGCTCGAACTCGTCGTGCTTCCTGATCTGGTTCTGCACATCTTCCACGGTCTGGCCAAAGTCGGAGCTGCTCAGAGCCGCCTGCTGGGAGCTGGAGAGATTGTCGATCTGCTTGGCATCGCGCAGGAAGCAGAACAAGTCGATCTTCTGCTCCAGCATGATTTTCTTCTTGTTCCAGGCGGCGTGCAGCTTCTGACGCTCGTCCAACATGGCGGCGCATTTCTCCTCCACATCGGCGGCGGCATAGTGGCCAGTCTGGACCATGGAGTCGCTCAGCTCATTCAGATAGCGGAACTTATCCTCCCTGGCCTCGATTTCTCCGTAGATGGCATCGTGTTGAATCTTCAGCGCTGTGGCTCCGGCAGCGTCGCTTACATGCTCCTCCGCCTGGAGGGCAGCACGCAGATTGGCGGACCAAGAGACAATGTCTCGGACGTCGGTGAGGAAAGTCTGCAGATCTGAGCTGGCTGCCAGACGATCACCGCGAGCAGTGGACCGTTCCTTGAGGTCATTCCAGGCTGCCACCACCTTATCCTGCTGCTGAGCAATCGCCGTTGCATTCGACGGATACTTGGCCTGCAGACGCACAGAGTCTTCCACAAGCACCTGAAGTTGGGCCTCCAGGGCCACCAAATCGTTCTCAAAGCCCTCGTGCTTGCGCAGCAGGGCCAGGGCGGAGTTCAAATCCTTGCCCAGTTCGTTGGACAGGGCGGCATTCTTGTCCTGAATGCGGAACAGGGCCTCGGCCACGTCGCGATGGAACCGGTGAATCTCACCTGCGGCGTGGAGCTTCTGTTCGCGCTGGTTCAGCAGTTGCAGAAGGTTCTCCCAGGAAGTTCTGCGTGGGACCATAAAAATGTTATAAGATAAGCATAAATAATTAAAAAAGGGATCCACACAACTCACCTCAGCTGTTCCTGTCGCCTCTCCACCTCGTTGGCATAGGGACTCTCCGAATCAATCAACTTCTTGGCCAGCAGCTCGCACTGATCAACCCGATCTGCTCCAACCTCGACGCGATGCTTAAGGTCGTCGAACTTGTTCTGTAGCAGCTGTAGATGCTCAAAGTCCTGGCCGTAGTCCTCCGATGAGGCGGCCTGCTCTTGCTCGCGGATCCACTGCTCCACCTCATCCGACTCGAGGAAGTACTCGTGCTTGTACAGGCTCTCCATGAGGCGCACCTGGCGCTGGGAGGCGAGCTTGTGCAGGGACTTGAGCATTTTCTCAATGAGCTGCTGCTTGGCGGCGAGCACCTTGCTGTCTGGATGATTGGCGGCGACCATGGCGGCGCAGCTGTGTCCCATTTCGGTGACGATGCCCGAGTAGGTGTCCAGCTCCAGCTCGATGGTCTTGTGCTTGGTGAGCAGCTTGGCCGCGGAGTCGCGATCACGGCCGTACTCCGTGGATCGCAGGGCGTTGTTGCGCTCACCTAGCCAGGACTCGATCTCGCCGGCGTCGAACAGATACTGCTGGGCCTTCAAGGACATGTCCAGTTTGCGTGATCGCTCGCCGCAGTGGCGCTCCAGGTCATGCCAGGCCTGCTCCAGTTGCTGGCACAGGCTCTCCACTTGCTCCCGCTCCGGATGCTGCTGCGAGACCAGAGTCTGGCCGGCCTGCAGAGCCTTATTGATCATCGGCTGATGGCCCTTGATCTCCGCCTCCAGTTTCTTGTGCTTCTTGTGCAGGGACTGGGCCTGATGCAGGTTCTGGCCCAGCTCGTTGGACTTGGCCGCCGGCAGGTGGTCGTTAATCCACTGGAACTCGGCGTCAAGCTCGAACACAAACTTGTGATAGTTGAGGCTCTCCTCCAGCTTGGCTCGGCGGCGCTGGGTGGGATCCCGCAGGTCCTTAAAGCGCTGCTGCAGCTCCTTGGTGCCGGCCTCGATATTCCGGGCATTAAAGTGACCCTCATGAGCCATGTCGTCGCCGGTGGACACCAGCTCGGCTACCTTCTGGTCCCAGATCGTAATCTCGGACTCAAGGATCTGCTGCTTGTTGATCAGATCCTTGCAGCTACGCAGATCATTGCCCACATCTCCGCTGCGGAGGGCGGCATCCAGCTCATCGACCTTCTTTTTGGCATCCTCCAGAGCCCGATTGTGCTCCCGCTGCGAGGCCGCCTGCTCGAGCTTGCGGCCCTTGTCCTCGGAGAGCGTCAACAGCTCCTTCCAGCGCTTGTTAAGATCGGCCACGCGGGCCTCCACCTCGGGTACTCGATTGCCGGCCTGGACCAGTGCCTGTCCGTCCTTGGTGACGTTGCGTAGCTGTCCCTCGTTGGCGCGCAGTTCGCGCTCAAAGGCCTGATGCTTCTGGAGCTTACGCGGCAGGTTGCTCAGGTCGCGGTAGTTCTCGTCGCCGGCAATCCGCGTCTTGTCCTGCAGCCAGACTTTCAGGTCATCGGCCTCGGCTGCAAACTTGTGGAAGTCCTTAGAGGCCTGCAGTAGGCGCTTGCGTTCGAAGGCGCGATCTCGGACAGCCTTGCGCTTGCCCAGAACTTGCTGGCGTCGATCTCCGATGCTGAAAGGGAAGCAGATTAAATGGGGTTTGGGGAAACGATGGATTGGGCACTCACTATTTTGAATCGTAGTGATCGTTGGCAATCAGCTTGTCTGCATTGTCCGAGAAGCCCTTAAGGATCTTGTCTTGGGCCATTAGGCTCTTCTCAAAGTCCAAGTGACGCTTCAGAATGGCCTCCACCTCGTCCAGGGAGGACTAAAAGCCAAAAGAGATAACTATTAGAATTAAATCGCTTAGAAAACACACATGGAACTCACCCCCAGGTTGTTGTACTCCAGGAAGGCCTCGTGACTCTTAGTGGTGGCATCAATCTTGTCAGCTTCGCGATTAAACATCTGCAGCTCGACGCACTGCAGCAGCCACTTCTGCTTCTCAGCCCAGCCGCGGTGAATGGCATCCTGCTCGGCCTTTAGGCGCTCGATCAGAGCCACAGTCTCCGCCATGTTCGGCTTGCCGTCGGACAACTGCTTGCCCAACTGGATAACCTCGACAAATTCGTTATCATGGGCCCGGATATCGTCGCCCAGATCGTTGTGCTTTTTCAGCAGATTGTTGGCCGTCTCCACGTCACGGGCCGACTCATCCGCATTCAGCTGATCCTTGACGGAATCGATCCAGGCTAGAAGGACCTTGGCACTGTTATTGAAGATCTGCTGGCCGACCTCGCTCTCGATGCGGTTGCGCAAGTCGTTGCCACGCTGCTGCACCTGCTGCCACATGTCTTGGACCTCCTGTTGGCGCGCGTTCACGTTGTCTTTCTCCGCTGGATAGGCATTCTTCACAGAGTTGCCCAGATAAGTGACGCGATTAACCTTATCCTCCACAGGCGCCAGTTCGCGCTCGAGGTTCTGGTGGCGACGCTGGAGAGCTTGGACTGTCCGCAAATCGGGCGTGATGACGGCCGTGTCCAGCTGCAACATTTTCTCGCTCATCCAGACCTTGGCCTCGTCGCAGGTTCGATTGAAAAGCTCCACACTGGAGGCGCCCTCCAGGCTCTTCTCGCGCTGGGCCTTGGCATTATTCAGACGCTGCCAGATCTGATGGATCTGGCGCTGGCGGGCGATGATCTTGTCTAGCTGAGAGTGGCCCTGCCGGCGGAAGGTATCCACGGCGCCGTCTATCTCCTCGACCCGCTTGGAGGCGGCCGAAAGATCGGTGATAAACTTCTCAAACTTGCGCTTGGCATTGTCCACGCCCTCGCCGTCGTCCGTCTTGATCATGCGCTCCTTCTCCTTCATCCACTTTTCAAAATCGTCGCATTCGCGATAGAAGCCGAACAGGTGGATGGAGTCCTCGAGGAGGGCATGGCGCTTCTGCGCCATCTCCTGCAGCTCGTCGTAGGTCTGGTTAATTCTCTGCTGGCGCTTTTCCACGCTGTCGGCGTTCTCGTTGATGCTCTGTGTGGATGTTCGCCTCTGGACGAGGGGCTTCGGGGCCACGCTCACCGGCTTGATCCTCTTAACGGGCACCACTTGGCGCACCAGGATGGTCTTCTTCACCTTTTGCAGGGATTTAACTTTCTCCGCCTTGGGCACAATGCAGGCCACCGGACGGGGCTCGATCTCGCGCACATAGTTGGCCGGAACAAAGCCCTCGAGGCCGTTATCCTTACGAACGCACCACCAGTCGTCGTTGGTCTTGGACTTGAGCAGCATTACCTCGCCCTTGTCCATCTTCATGCCCTGACCCTCGAAGGGGAACAGGGACTTGACGTGCGGCAGCAGCTTCGTCTCAGTGACCTTTTTGTGCTCCAGCTTTTCCACCCATTCGTCCTCCCACACTTCCTTGGGCACAAGTCGCGTCTCGTTGACCCATTCTTCCTGCTCTACTTCCGGGAGTTCCGGCTCCACGGCGGACAATTCGAGCGTGCAAATGCCCGCTTTGATCAGCTTGTCTGCCTGCTGGTTCAGGTTGAGGATGTCGCCAGAGTAGGCGTTCAGTTCGCCTTGCAGATCGCGATGGCGCTGGAGCAGAGCTTGGGCCGAGGGCTCGTCGTTGCCGTAGTCGCGGGAGTTGACCAGAGCCATCTTCTCATTCAGCCAGGATTCGGCCTCGTTGGCGTCCGTGTAGAACTGATAGGCCTCGGCGGCGTCCTCCAGCTGCCTGCGTCGGAGCTCGACCAGGGCCTCCAAGGCCTGCCAGTGCTCCGCCAGCGAATCGATACGGCTCTGTATCTCAGAGGAGCGCGGATGCTCTTCCCCAATTAGGCGCTTGCCTGCCTCGGACATCTGACCAGACTTGGGCTTCCGGGACTTGATCTCATCCTCCAGGGCCTTGTGTTTCTGCTGCAGCGAGAGCACTGCCCGCAGATCCTTAGCCGTGATTCCGGTCTTGCAGATGCGCTGCTTGTCCACCAGCCAGGATTCCTCGTTGTCGTAGTCCTCCATGAAGTGGTGGAAATTGCGGGCCTCCTCTAGGCGAGCCCTCCTCGCCGCCGAGCGGCGCAGCAGCTCCGAATAGGCCTCCTCCAGATCTGCAAGCCGCTGAGCCAGCAGAGCTGCATCCTTGTGCTCGGAGTTCTTGTAGGGCAGCGCCTGGCGGTTAAAGCGCTTAAGGGTCTCGCCGTAGGTGTTCACCTGCAGCTCTTGCAGCGAGTGAGCTTGCAGGAGCTCCTCCACTCCCAGGAGATGGGGACCCACATCCTCGGAGGCGAACTGCTGCTGCAGGTCTCGCACTGCTTCCGTCGTGCTGGCAATCTCGCGCAGCAGGTTCATCAAGTTGCTCATCTGGGAGAGGTTCAGCCGTTGGTTTTCCAGTAGCTCCAGCAGCTGTCGCCACTTGGCCATCACCTCCTGCTCGCGATGCTTCACCCGCTCCTTGCCATGATAATTCTCCCTATCCAGCTCCTCGGCCATGGCAGTCAGGTCATTGAATCGCTCCACACGCGCCAGAATATCGGCCGAAATGGCCTCGTGCTTCTTCAGCGTGGCGTCCACCTGGCGCAAGTAGCGCGGATCAGACAGTACCTGGATCATCTCCTTCAGATAGCCCTTCGCGCAGCACCGACTTCTTCTCGAACTTGTAGTTAAGCTGCTCCAGCTTCTCCTGGCGCAACAGCTCGTCTCGCAGCGCCACCTCGCGATGGTGCTCGGCGTATTCAAGGATTTGCCAGGCCTTCTCAATGTCGTTGACCAGCTGCCCATCCTGCGGATTGTATGGCGGCTGGTTGAGCGCCTTCAGCAGGGTATTGATGGTGAAGTACAGAGCCTCGATCTCGCTGCGCTCCTTGTACCTGTAAAGTTAAATGTACCATTGGAATAACCTCTCTTTCTCTTTTTCTTTCTCTTTATTTGAGATTTAATTTCCGCTTGGTGGGAATATGGCAACATCTACTCACTTGGGTGGCTTCTCAATGGTCCGGTACTCCTTGAAGGCCAACAGTTCCCGCTGGATGCCCTCCAGCGAGTTGGGCAGGTCGCGCTGCTCCAGCTCCAGTGTCTTTTGGCGGATCCAGCTCAGCAGGTTTGTGGTCAGGCGCTCATACTGCATCTTCTTGCGATCGGCATCCATCAGCTGGCCGACAATCTGCGGGGAGATCGGGGAAATGAAGACGATGGATGGGATCAGTGGTTGAGCAACTTTCTAGGCCTAGGTCTGGAATGGACCCCACCCGGGGAATCTGAATCCGAATCCGATCGGGGGGCCAATCCATTGTGAAGTAGAGCGTTAACTGTGGGACACCGTTACGCTGCAGCGCATCCCCAGAGTAGCAATGGGACTGTCCGTATTTGAATCCAAATTGGAATTGGAATACTTACATTCGCTATGCGCTTGCCGCTCTTCTGTTCGTTCTTCATGCGTGCAAAGGTGTGATAGTAGGAGGCCACATAGGTCAAGATCGACTTTTCGTCGGGCCGGGCCGAGTCAACGTCCTCCGCATCGAGCAGACTGATGGATAATTTATTACGCATTAATTCCAATGACATTTACTTGAAATTGTCATAAAATAATTCACCTGGGAATGCCCAATTCATTGGCGGCCGTATCGAAGGCATGATTCAGATTGTCCAGGTTAGAATTCTTCGAATTGACAATAGTGCTGTACTCAAACAGATCCGGACGATGCGAATGGATGAGGGCATTGAAGCCCAAACCAGAGCGCCAAGAGTTGGTAAAGTCCGTGATGTTGACGCCCGGATAGCCATGCGTCTTTCGCTGGCACCACAACAGCAGCGCATCTTTGGCGGAACGCTTCTCGCTGGACTCGTTCTCCTCATCCTATTATAATTAGGGGGATTTAATTAGGGTTCTATTAAGTATGTGAATTATGGGATAGCAACTTACCACATCGATTTCAATTTCCTGAATCTGAAACCGCAGAATGATGGTCCAGATGAGACCGAGAATGAGACGGGGATTGCCATCGACAATGTCCTCAGCACCAATGGACTCCAAGCGAACCTGAGAGGGAAGAAATAAGAAAACATTGCATTATTCCATTCTATCTTCTTTTATGCGTTTCTTTTCCTTTGGATTTTCGAATGGAGAGCAGCAGAAGGTGGAGTGGGTAAGCCGCGTCTCCGGTTACCGGGGAGAGTTCCTCCACAGTGCCAGATATTCAAACTGGGTCTGCCCCTGCCCAAGTCACGCATTATCAAGTGGAGGTGCTTGACCCCGAGCAGGTTCATATGGGTCACATTTGCATTTATGTATAGTAGGTCAGGGCGCGGACAGGTAACTCCGAGCAGACGGAGGAGGCATAAGTTACTAGCTGATACCGATCTAAATCGTATTATCATAGCTACAAAGTGGTCAGCGGCGTTTGGAGGCTGAGATTTATGGCCGAGGGAGGAGTGAACATAGAGATAAAGCAGCGCCCAGCATTTTATTTATTTTTCATTTGGAAATTTGAACTAATTTGTTCTGGGATTTTGGGAAAATGTTCATATCTTTGAGGGGCGTTTCTTTAAATTAATTTTTATGGAAAATTTAAGTCAATTTGAGAGTTAATTATTTTGTAAAGGTTTTCAAAAAGCATAGCTAATATAAATAAAGTAAAAAACTAATAAATTAAACATTCATAGAATAATTTATTCTAGAAATTCTGATAGTTTATGAAACTAAATAAAATGAAAAATTGTAAAGATAGTGAAGTAAAACTTAACTCCAAAACATATAGGGTTTTGGGGGCATTAATTGTAGTTTAAACATTCAATAAAATTCGAAGGAAAACAATTTTAAAATTGTTATTAAAAATGTGTTTCTGACGGAAATATGAGTTCCGACCTTTATGCTTCCCAGAAACGTTTTATTTTAATAGACTCCCTAAAAAAATGTTCTCCTATATTAAAATGGAGTTTAAAACTACGCCATCTGGACTCCCCCGGCTCGGTCGTGCCTAGTGGCATGCTTCAATGAGTCCCCGGGAGGTTCTTAGTTTCCTTCACCCAACCCAATGTTCCCTTGTGCGTAAATCTTTCGTTCGGGCTTCTTTCAAGCCCACAAAACCAATTAAAATGCACTCAATACCCGTGTCAAACAGCAGGGAAAAGCCCCAAAACAAATGAATAAAATACAAAATTAAATGGTGAAAAGTAAAACTGAAAACTAAACAAAAAACTTTCACTGCAATGCAATGGCCACGAGAGAGAGATGGGCAATGGGACAAATTGTGGCGAATTAATTGCTTCTAATTAGATTAGGACAGCGGCCCCTGGAAGAAGATACGAGAAACTATGTCGCACGCTAAGCTGCCACTTTGCACAATTAAAATCAAATGCACGACGAGTTGCAAAGAAAGTATTGTACCTGGAAAATGTGCCACGCCAGGTAAGACTCTTGTAAGAAAGAAAAATGCATTAGAAAGTATGCAAATATTTCAGAAATTGCCAAGAGAAGAGCCGCCACGGCGAAGAAGAAGGCCCAGGCCAGGCAAGGTAATTAAATATATATTTTGCCATGTCTTGAAGTCGTCTCTCACTTCCCCCCGAGACTCGAAATCCCAGATCCAAAGCCACACTTGAAGAAATATAATCTCCTAACTCTTGAGACTAGATAATTAGATAAATCTAAAAAATACCTAATAAAATACTTGGCAAGCCATCTTAGGGCTCCGATTCCCAAGCTAATACATTTGTAAAAATAACAAAAATAACAAAATTTATATAACAAACTAATAATGTATTACAATTTCCTCTCATACAGCCCCAAGTTTCTCCGAGTGCAGTTCCGTAAAGCCATGAGGCGAGCTCATATGGCAAACAAAGCACGCAATGGCCACGCGCAGCTGCGCAGGCGCGACTTGCACTTTCTACAAATGCGTAGACCTCACCACTCACTCTCCGCAGTCTTTCAGTCTTTCAGCCATCCAGTCTCCCAAGACTCCACTCCAATCCACTCTCCCCTCGGATTGCTCCTCCTGGTGCTGGACACATGTCTTACCTTGGTGTGCAAGAATGCCAGACTCTTGTTGACATTTTCGATTTTATGGACGCGCATACGTCCGCTGTTCGGCTTGCCCAGTTTCTCCGACGATATGATCTCCAGCAGCTTCAGCAGCTTGATGCCATCGGCCAGGTCTGTGAATAGGTCTTCGACCTCCATTTTGGCCTACAAAAAAAGCCCAAAAAATATGTGAGTTGCATTCATATAATCTCTGTCGAAAGATGTTGTAAAAATTTCATCCAATCAAAATTCAAAGTGAATGCATAATTCGGTCGACACACAAGATATCGCTTTCATATCCAGACTCTTTTTTGATGTTATTTCGGGTTTATATAGAGGCCATGATAATGCAATTGATTGTATAGAAAAGTATACTTTGTTTCTTTAATAATTTTAATATAGAAAATCTTTAAAGTATGTGAAATTTATGACATTTAATAAAACGTATTGTATAAATTTGACTGATTAAACCCTCTAAGAGTATCTTTTACTGAAAGGTCTTTCAATTGTCCATATTTAAGAAATAAAATCTTCATAAATACCTTGATGAGAAAGGAGTTCATCCATTTTGTGAATGTCTTCTTTTGGATGTGCAGACGCTCCTCCTGCAGCGTCTTAATCCGCTCATTCTCGAACTTGATGATGCCATCCCGCTGCGTCATGTTGGCGGAGTTGCGATTGGAGGGCGACGGCGTCTGGAGCGCTGAGTAGCCTCCCGGCTCATATTGTGATGCTACACGACACGATGAGCATGAAGAACATGGAACAAAATAAATCTCGGATTAGTTCAAGCTCGAAGTCTGACAAGTGCAACATTTAGTTTTAGTGTTTGTTTTGGTTTTTAGGAAAAGAGAAGAGAAACGGGTAAGCCACCTGACAACAGCACCGAACCAAAATCAATACAAATATAGGAAAATAGAGAAAAAATACAGGAAAACAAAATGCTGTATACAAGAGGGAAGTTGGAGAGATAGAGAAAGCACACCCGTGACGTTCGTCCGCAATATATTGATTCAGAGATAACAGGTTATCGTCAACATAATTGCTTCTATAAAAAATAAAAACAACAAGCAAATACACACAAATAATCACTGAGTAAAGTTAGATCCCGCATTCCAAGGCGGTTCATTTATAGTTTCTGTCAAGCGTAATTCCTAATTTTAAATCATTGTATCAGCATTTTCAAGCAATGTCGCCGATTAGCTGGGGGAAGTTCTAAACACAGAGAACCGAGAACCCACACCAAGAGGTTCCATTTCGACACCTCATCACGTAGTAGTTCTTTTTTTTTCAGACTAGTAAAGATAAGCCAGACCCCGGGCCAATTGGCTTTCAGCTTTGAGATCTTAATTGCACAAAGTTGGTTAAAGTTGGAAATTTCAAAAGCTACTAAATTAAACAGATGTCAAAGATACATTATATGCCAATTTTAATGTTAATGTTGTTTATAGCTCAATTTTATTTAAAAATCTTTAACTAAATATTAAAAAAATCTTTAAATTGACTTTTCTAGGTTTTAAATCTATAACTTCCAAGTTATAATAATAATTTCTTCCAATTTCATTTAATAACCTCTGATGTGGAGAGAATTCTCATTATATTTCTTGTAATTAATAAAGGAAAAAATGTTAAAAAATCATAAACTAAATCAATTTAACCTACTATTTCTATAAGTTTATATACCCCTGGGCAAGCGTATCAAGTAGCCAAAATAGTCGCCACAATGTGATATTGCCTTGGTTCTTATCAGTCAAAAGACGAAATTACTTCATACCCATGAAAAAAATGGTTCACAGCTTTGTTACTTTTTATCAACGATTCGTTTTACGTAACTATTGGGCAAGAAAAAATGCCAAAAAAGGTTCCGGGAAACCAGAGAGCGGAAACTGCAGAAAGCGAAACTCTTGACTGCTTTTTGGCACCGACCGACTGAAACGATTATTCCAGGCAGTCGCGACTCATTTGTCAAATATTTGCGGGGGCTTATCATCGTATGGCCAAAAAACACGTCAAGTTCCACCCAAAATTGTCAGATAAGAGCAGGCTCTACTTTCGCTGGGCCAATCGGAATTGTATAATGATCCCCAGGGAGAGCTTCTAGGTATAGAAGTTCAAGTTCAAGTGGCGTGGGTGTCTCTGAACTCGATTGTAGGCACCATTTCCCAGCACTCTCCTTACCCAGCGATTGACGCTCGTATGATATATATCTCCGATATTCATTGCGCGTAAAGTTGGAGCGCCTGATGGTATTGTTGTACTCCATGGTTTTTGATCACTGGAAATTTCGAGGGGGTTTCCACAAAAGAGTTCGTTTGCAGCACCAAGTGCTAGCGAAACATTTGGAATCTATATTCCTTCAAGATATCGTATTCGGTTTATTCTTCAATTTCGATCGTATTCTGTCGGAGCCGGAGTTACTGCCAGAGCACGCGCCGTTTGGTCACTGAAACCACAGAGGGGGGACAGCCACCGCCACCGATTCGCTCTGTCCGGAGTGGGGGAAAGCTTCCTCCCCCTTTTGAGTGTGTTTATCAGATGAATTAAAGGCCAGGCCAAAAATTCTTCAACTGAGCGCAGCTATGGTGAATTCCATTTATCGCGCCTAGCATTTAATTTTAACTGATAGCACCTGGGGCAGTATAAGGCAAGGGGTTGCCTCTCCTTCTCCTTCTTGGATCTGGCAAATCCTCTGGCAAATATTAAGCCCAGTGAGACCCTGGAACCAATATCTTATCAGCCGATAAATCCCACATACCTCGGACATATGTTGGCAGATAGGAGGAGTTGGTATTTATAGTGGGGAATGCACTTCAATATCGAGTTATTTATGGCGCCCTGTCAAAAGCCAAAATACTAATGAATGAACCATTAAACAAAGGCCAAATTTGATCATTCCTCGGTTTTATTCCCACTCTCTCTGACATCATTCGAAAGGGTTATAATCTCGAAAATCCAATACCCAGTGTCATATTGCTGTTAATAGATCATTTCTATATAATATGGTGTGCCGCTAGAGCTGAGGTCACCTGGAAGGCATTTGCCGCCAGTTGGCAAACAGAACACTTCGCTTGGACAAATACAAAAATCAATTAAAAAGAGGTGAAAACTAAACAATAAAAAAAATACAACAAAAAATGGCAACAACAACTAGAACAGCATGACAATAAACTTTACCATGCCGCGATAAGGTAGGTATGGCCTTATCAGGCTCTGTGAATTCCAAACAGAACGAAAAGGGTTGAAGTGGAACCGAGGCATAACTTTAGGCTTTACAGGAAAAGCAATTAAAATGTTTGATCTATTAGTTAATGCCAGAAAATTCGATTTGTTGAAGGAAAAGTATATAAAATACGAAAAGACAACTATAAAAATTAAAGCATAAAAAACCCCAATAGAATATATTCCAGATTAATTTCTAGCATACGTTTTAAACCTCCAACAAAAATTCAATCAGAATGCCAGGGTATTCAAATCGCTGCTCAATTCCTATTCACAAAAATATCACACCAAGTGTTGGCTCATTTATACCTCATCTTGCACAGCTGTCTTTGCCCATAAACTATTTATATAACCCCAAGTTGCCGGAAAAAGGGGAGGCAAAGTCAGGGACAAACTGTTGTAGCTGAGGGTCGAATTCCAAGCATCCTGTTTACCGACATAAACATATAAAATCCCAGAGCACATGCGCGGCAGCTGGGAGCAGGAGCATATACACAGCCTTAGTGCTGCTCCTCTTCTCTATTTTTAAACCACCCGAGCCACACTTATCACTCATCGCAAACACTCTAAACATGATTTCTGAATTTTTTCGGGGGTTCTGCTTGCCTCTTGAGCAGATCTTAATCCCCGAGTGTTCCATATACCCCGGTTAGCTAATGAACAAGGCAATAACCTACCTAGGGAATCGTGTAAAAATCTGCATAAATCAATAAACATTTAGCGCGTTTTGTATACTTAATTTTTATGGGAATTATGCAAAAAGAAGCACATATTATTCGCTCTGCCGCGAAGCCAGAATTTAATGGTACATTTTAAGTATATCAGGGACGCTCTTAGCTTTTAGCTTTAGCCAACTTGCCAATTTAGATAGCATCCCAAGTCGTTACCTGTTTTAATTACTTTTGCGTGAGCGATTGAATATGACTGATAAAAACCTAATTTCCCTGTCATCTCTCGTTGATATTTGTCTCGGAAAAATAATGAGAACTGTGTTGAGCGCCCGGCAAATTAGGGAATTGGTGGCTTTGTTGTTAAAAAATTTCTATGCATAAAATTACCTCATCAGCGGGCTAAACAAAATTCAAATTCAGTCAGTCAAAAAAGAGAAGAATACATATACGAAGTAGAATAACAAAAAACAATGTTATAAATTCTTTTGTTGTGCCTGGCATGTTAAACAATTTTCAAAATCCCCAAAAAAAGAAGAGCTAAAACAATTTTAAAGAGAAAACAGCAAAAATGGAGGCGATAAGAAAAAGCGACAAACTTGGGCCTAAATTTAGAGACAAAAGATCCAAACTGGAAATGATCTTAGGGCGTTGCTATATTCTTAAGTCTGAAGTCCAAGAAAAATCCAAGATTTATGTATATATCTCAAAGTCAATTAATTAACCCGAAAACCCTCTTCAAATCTGGACTCAGGGGTGTAGCTTCAATTTGGGGCGCTCTTTAAAAATGATTACCAAACATTTTGGCTGATTATTGTCTCACATATAGAGAGGCGATATATGTACAAAAGCCAAAGAAATATTACATACTTCGTTTGGCTTGTCTGCGTCTTCATTGCCTTTTGCTTTTGTTGAAATCGAAATTGTTTATAGAGCTTTGGCTTGGATCGTACGTACGTATGTACGTGTTGGACTCTATGATGTGCCACAAGAGTTATTTGCAAAAATTAGTCAATGTTGAGCTCACTTTACCCTTTTCAAGCTTCCCCCCGCCCGCGCCTGCCGGCTCCTCGTGCTCATTGCCTTTATTATTATTTTTTGGCATTTGGTCACGCCCCCCCGGAGGGGCTCTACAATATAGTATTATATACACCCGCAACCCATGTTATTTTATGATGACATCACCGTGCCTCCAAGCCAGAGTTTGGTTCATTTCAAACCCAAAAGCCCGAAATTCGATTCGTTCTTTGGGCCTCTGCGCATGCGCCACCACTAGCTACCGAATTTGATGAGATTTTCTCCCCATTTCGCATTCTCCGATTGTGTCAATTTTTCTGTTTTGTTGGTTTTGTTTATGCAAATGCCTGGAATTGATTATTTGGGGCGCCGCTTCAGCGGTTTTAACTGAATTTTTGTTGTTGACTTTGGCAATGAAACTGCGTTTCAATAGAGGTTTTCCAACGGTTTGGCGCTTTTCCCGAGGCTGGGAAAATTCTTTTGAGCCAAGCTAACCTAGCCCAGCTGAAAATCCGTGAAATAGTCAAATGATGAGATCACTCTTTCTCCAAATAGAAATCTCTGGGGACAAAAATAATAAAGAAGACAGCAGCCATGCCAAGCTGAAGATGGTGAATTCGAATTCGCAACGGGTGTTATTCATAGATTCCATGGATATGAGGGCGCCAGACAAATTTCTCCTTGAGCTTACTTTGTTTTTATCTTGCTTTGGCTTAATAAAAATCAATTAAAAGTGAAATTTGCAGAAAGGGCGTTGCTAACACAACATTTCTCAATTTGTAATCAATTTTAATCGATTTGAGTTGCGGCGAACTAACCATGTTCTTCGAATCCCACAGAAGATTCATTAATTTTGCGATCAAAGAGGCACGCGTCTCTACTTAATTGTGGCATAATTAAGATTCGTTATGGCGGATATATAGGCCCATTAAACCAAATGGTTTCCGTAGCAGATGAGGCGAGTCCGAGAGTCCAGGAACAACAGGTTTGATTGATTTCCTCAGATTGTTTGGGAAGTGCCAGACAATTAGAGATCTCGCCGAGTTGGCGAACCAAGAGGGGCGTAAGGTGTGACTAAGTAGCTGCTGCGATTGATCATCTAAAAGAAATGTACTTGGCAGACTAGAAATTCCCTTGCTAGGGAGGGTATTATAAAATTGATCACTTATTTTTAAACACTAAAAAAACATAAGATTCATTTTATTTTTACAAAATTATTAAGCGTTTAAATATATATTTTTTTTGTTATGCTATTTCCTCTAACGGAAACAGTTCAAGAAACTCGAAAATTACTCTTAACCCAATCGAACTGAAATTTTGTAATCACTTATGGGAAAATATCAGACTTTCACTTGGCCCAGCGGAATGACAAAAGAAAATGTGTCGAAAGCCAAAACAAACTTTCAATGCTTTGAAGTCGTAGCTCCTCAGTTCTACTCACACCAATTGTATCTATTTGTTATTTGTTTATTTTCTTTCTTTTCGTACAAGCTGGTTTCTTTCTGATTAATTAGTTTTTTTCTACCCACTTCCTACTATGGATCGTCGAAAAAATATGACTTAATCGCAAATGATTTGCATATGGGGTAGAGAGATAGAGAGACTGACTCTGAGGCTCAATGAAAGCCGCTACACGTGTGAACCCAAAAGTGGAGGCTTAACGTATAGTGAGTCACTTCGCAGACAATTTGGATATAGTATATACATATATATATCTATATATATTGGTATATATCACCCATATAAATGCCCGGCACTTATGACAAACACTATCCACTCATGGCCACGGCAAATATTTGCTTAATAATCTAACACTTACGGGGGCTTTTAAGATATTTCCGCCGGATTTCGCAGGAAGTTTCGTAAAGTATGAAAGGGGGGTTATCGAAAGAGTCTCGGTTGGGTTATTTTCTGGAACAGAATAAGTTCAGTGGGGTAAGGTCGGCCCTATCAGTACAGCGGAACAGGAGCAGCAGCAACCCTTCTCTTTTCACTTTAGTTTTAATTAAAATGTACCAAAACGGCAATCAAACGATCGTCTGACAAGCAGCGAACATTTCAATTTCATTTTTGACAGCCAGCGACCCGAAAATGTCACGAAAACAAAAAGAGGCACAAGAAATATATATATCATCTAGTCATAACTCGTATCTTAAACATCTATTTGAAAAGGCTTTTAATTGAAATTGAAATCATGTGAGAGACGAGACGGGATGAGATGGGACGGGACGGGGCCCTTGGAGGGAGAACTCCCTACTCAACCCATTGAATTTTTAATTGGCTAAGCCTGAGAATCCAACAACAGATCGTAGACGCACATAAAAATGTTGACTCAAGTGTCGGGGCCATAAAAATAAATATAAAAATCATCATCGAACAAAATATAAATTTGTAACATTATGAAAGGGAAACAATCCGAAAAATATTTACTGATGGATAGATATAGCCTTGTTGTGTAGTTTAACATGGCCGATAATGCTGATAAGTTATGGATTTTAAATGAATTTCAAACGATTTTAATGCGTTTTTTACGAGACATGAACTCTGTCGATATGGGTTTGTTATTACAGACAGTCAAAAATAAAAATGAATAAAAATTGCATTCCGACTTCAAAAAGGCACGTTGCGCAAACCACAGACCACTAAAAACGGGCAGCAAAAAAGTCAAGTTTACAATTACACGACAAAAATTCAGATTCGATGACGTTATAACCAAATTGAAGAATAATATTTCTTTTCTTTCCTTGCGGTTTTGTGTGCAAACATTTTATACATAATTTATTGGCGAGTGGCTTTTGAAGAGCACTCGAGACAAGAGAGGAGCTTCATTCAGATAAAAATAGCAAAGAGCAATCTGTGGGAAAGGCTTATTAAGAGAGACAGAGAGATATCTCAGACATCTCAGTTTACTGATCCTAAACATTTAAAGTTGTTTGCAATAAGATTTAATATGAGGTATCTGTGGGATTTTTGTAAATATTTATTTAGAACAAATAGGAGTTCACGTAATAATGCACATTTCTCTAGTAAAATAGCAAAAAATAAACATAAATAATCCGGGAAACTTATATGAATAACTGTTAGCCCATGTTAAATATTTTATTAGTCTTTCCAAAACTATCTCCCAAATTTCATATTAATCCCTAAAAATGATACAAATGTATCTCAAGCATATTCGGCTCTTTACCTTGCTCTCTTTTAACCCAAAAAAATGCTAAATTTTTATCTAGCAAATAGGATTAAAGCTACCATATTTCAAAGCTAATGCCCAGATACAAATGTAGCTCAAAGCTACTTGGCACATTCCTCTAATTAAAGCGAGTCCCCTGGGGAATTCTCTTTCGATATCGCACTGCCGGGTGGCCGATGGAATGCAAAACTCGTTTCTGCCCTGCGGCATATGCAAATTCCGATTCCGATTCCGCGATTCCCATTCTCAGATCGCTGATGAAGACTTTTGCTTTGCATGTTCGCCCCGGCGTCATAATCAAAATCGTAAATATGAACGAAAAAAAATCTATAGCTACATATATCCAAAATAAAGATCATAAGACTTCACGCTACAATGCTAAACAGACGCAAACACATCTCTTTTTCGAACGGAAACCGGTAAAAATTACAACAAAAAAAGCCCAAAAGAAGAGCAGACTTCTGGAGAATTCATTTTTTGTCTGTTTTTTGTATTTTTCGGAAAGCCGTAGCTCCACGTAGCTGTTAAAGTTTCCCCCTTTTTTTGCACCGCTGCTTTCCGTTCGAAGCTTGTTGATTGTCTGATGTCAGCGTTAAAGTAAATATTTTCTTATTTAAGCGTGTAATTTTATTTTCAGTTGCCGGCGCAAAGCACGAGAACTTAACCTTTAGGCAAGGCTCTCACTCTGTTTAAAAAATAGTGTTATATATGCGGGTCTCAAGGCTGAATTCGACCTGGTTAACGCCGCTTGGCATGCAAATGTGTAAAGCATTCTGATGTGACTAGTCACGACCTCAAACCGCTTGATCATCGCTGATCACTGTTCCCAGCTAATTAATCAAGACTAGACACAGCAAACACTATTCTTGGAAAGAGTCTGGTGACAGTCGAGCTTGCCTAGATAACATTTTTGGTTATATTTAGAATATATATTTAATTTTAATGCATAAATTGCATATACATGAATTTATTACAAATAAACCCGACTTAAATAATATTAAACAAACATTGCTAGTCTTTTACTATTATATCTCCTTTAAAGAATATAACAAAACAACTTCAAAGTAGCGAAAAAAAGGAATTACTCAAACTTAATTTATAAAGAACAACCGTTTTAATTAAATTGATTGCAAAATGTTTAAATACTTTGAAAAAAATACTGCAAAAATTGCACAAGAAAGAAACTAGTTTAAATCGGGGTCTCCGCCAGTAGAGTTCTTGAAGCTAGACTATAATTAAGCCTGATCTATTCTCTGTGTCAGTGAGAGAGTCTCTGCTTGTGAGTCACTACTCCAAGTTCTGACATCATGGAGCTGTTTTCATCGATTCCCTCTGCATGCGACGCATTTTGTGCATGCAATCAGTTTTTTATCGCAGTTCAGCAGCAGTTATCACCTGGCCAGGGCACTATCTGCACTTTATACAGATAGCCAGTGCTTCTATCTGCAAAGTTCCAAGTTCCTGAGGAGCAGTAAATATTCCTAGAATCGGCTAAAGAAAGTCATAAATTGCCTGGGACAAATTACTTTAGTCGTCGAGTCACCTCTTTCCGTTCGCTGTCCGAGGCCCCATTAGCAGCAGCAGCAGCAGTTGGTGGCATTTCAGTTAGTCGCTTTGGTAATTTACTCAAGACATTTCATTTGTGTCATCATCATCATCGGAGGATGATGATCAGAATGGCTAAGATGGCTGGCTCTTAACTGATCGCTTAGCAAAATCCACCAAATCCATGTGAAAGAACTGGAACGCATATAACGCTCATAACATAAATAACAGCAAACTCACGCACACACGAAAATCGGCCGAGAAAGAGGAACAATTTATAAAGTACGCCGTGGAATGCCAAGTGAAAGACGAGCAGAACAACTGCCAAAAGCCTCCAGCAAGGTAAGCCAGGCAGGCGGCAACGTTGCGGACCGCCTCGAACTGGGCTCAAACCCCATGCGAGCAGGGCTCTGGGCAGACACTGTGAGAAACGAAAAGAAGTGGCCAAGCAGAAGACATACCTCCTACGCCTTTACTATATAAACTTCTGTATTATTGATAATATTTTACTTTTAAGCCCAACCAATTGGTTATAAATAACAAGTTTTGAGACTTTAGACTGCACATAAATAAACAAAAAGGATCTAAAGCTTTCCATTTAATTCTCTTTTAGGTTTTTTTGTTATTATAATTAGATACATCATAATATTTCCCTCTCTGTAATACCTTTCTGTCTTTTGACAGCCTTCACAACAGCAGCTGGAAGGAGCGTTTGGGGTCCGCTTAAATTTTTGGCATTTGTGCTTTGGCTCTGTTACGCTTTTTGATTTCGATCGATGTACGCAGCCAGGTATGCAAACCAGGTGGAACCTTAAGAAGGGGCGCTCTTCTACCTTTTTCAAAAACAATTTACGAGTGGCGCACATGCGCATTGTTCTCAGCTGCTGCAGGCGCATTAAAATATGAAAAACATATATATATATACCAAGAAATCAATGCCCCAGACGCAGTGGGGGGAATAATACTATGACCATCAACCATCAACACCTTCTGCATGGGATGTCGGCCGGCCAAAACACCGACACATAAAGCCAGCAGGCCAAGGAACCAACCGCTAGCGGCACCTTTATGGCTTCATCTCTTCCCGCTTTGCTGCTAGCAACGCGATGACATCCATTAATAGTTCCCAGGAAATCTTCGGAGCCCCCAACATATATACCCGGTCTGGTGCTTTGCTTACTGGGTGCTCATTGAAAGAAAGGAGTACCAAAACAAAGGAGAAGCCATAATTAAGGCAAAGAGTACGAAATTCTACCGCTTCCAGCCAACGGAAACAAAGTGCGCAAAATGTAATTAATTGCCACAGGCCCTGCCCTCCTCTTGGGCCCAAAAAGCCGACTCATATGCAGCCACAGTACGGTTCGAAACTGTAAAACAATACAGAGATCTTCCGCCAGCGATCGTATCCACAGAGGAAGACGTAGGCACTTCAAGAAGTGACCAAAATAATGGCTTTAAAAGGAAACAAATTTAAGCTTATCTGCAGATGAATTATTTATAATAAAGATTTATAGATAGATCGATAGAAAGATAGATAGGTAAAAAACTTTCTAACAATCTATTTTTCTATCAAACTATCTATCCATCTAACTAACTAACTATCTATCTATTTATATATCTATCAATCTATCTGTTTATTTATCTATCTATCTATAATCAATCTTTATTTAGATCTCCTTTTGCACATCATTAAACAATCACACATTATATTTCACAATGCATTTAAAAAGTGATTAACCCTTTAATTAATATTATATTTTTATTTCTTATTAAATGTAACTTGCTCTATATTTCCTTGAAGCACTGTTTCGACTCTAAGGAAGACTCCATATATCATAGATGGCCATTCTCACGAGGCTCCTTTGATCAACTTTTTACTTTATTTTTTGTTTATTTGACTTTGCCCCAGCGCTTTGTTTGTTGATCTTTTTTTGCAAACTAATAAGCTAAATATTTTGATTGAACTCGTGGCTGCAAAATCCAGAGAAACAATGCCGAGAATCGCGAAATTTGGACGCTCAACAGACACATGATTAAATTTGGCGTTGTGTTTTGGGGGGACTCTCTCGAATGATTGGCAAATTGCTCAAATTTAAGCCCCGAGTCAAGGCTATATATTTAATGCCTTTTTCTGTTGTTTGTGGCATTTTATTTTCGTCTGATAAGACGCTCTTCGTTTCTATTTCTATGCTACTGGTGCTGGAGAAGCACAGATTTTTGTCTAACCGGAATTTCGACTGCTTCCGCTGGATAAGTTGGGTTCCATTAACTCCAAGCAGCGAAGCACCCGAAACACTTGACTCCTCCTCGATTAGCCAAATTCCACAGACTGGCCAAAAGCTAAAAAGCGAATAAACAAATATCAAAAAGACAACAAAAAAAGCTAGAGACAGCTTCATAATAAATAAGCTTAAATGCGAACAACCTGCTGGCAATTGTTTATGGCCCAAGTCCAAGAAACTCGAAAGCCAAAGACTTTTGGAGCGAGTAAGAGGCGGCGATGGAGAAATTTCACTTGCCAGAAAGGAAGGCAAGAGCAAGTTTCAAGGTTGCCGGCTATAAGATAGCTCACGATCTCTGCAGATCCAAAATATAATGGCACTCAGGTGGGGCCCGATTCGCTCTGGGATCGAAACACAATGGCAGCCATAGGTGAGCGTCAATCAAAAACATATAATAATAGTGCGAAAAAATGCCAGGCTCAAACTTTGGAAACAAAACTAGATTTGCAAACAAAGTTTAGAATGATATGTCAATTCAGAAACTAGAAATCATTCAGAAGAGATTCTTGGGATTTTTCAATGGAAAAAATATATACATATATGATTATTAGTTACTAGCAAAAACCTAGAAATTCTGAACTGGAATGACTACAAACTTCTTCATGACGTACAAATTAACGATCTTGCACTTTGAACTTTAGCCAGAAGTGATCACTAATCACAAGGCAACAAAATAACAACTAAAATTCCTCAACGTTCCCATGAAAATAAATAATTTCCCTCTGAGACTTTTTGTGTGGGCACATTTCCTGCGTTATTTATTGTTGTGCCAGGGTAAGGCTGGTGATAAGCTTCTTCTGGGTAGATTTTGTTGGTGTTTTTTTTTGGCCACATGCAACCGAAAGGCGACTCTGACTTACAAAATACTAAAATAAAAATCGGAAAAAAAGAAAGCAAACTGCGAGTGCGAGTACAAAATACAAAATACAAGACCAGAGGAAAACCAGTTCCAGAGCAAGTTTACTTGTGTTGTTGCGGCGGCGGCTGGGCTCTTTATAGCCTTGAATGTGCATTTCACGTTGTCGCTGGTTTTCAGTTTTCGGTTTTTGGCGCGCGCTCAGGAAAACATATAAAAAACTGGTTAAAGCCAGCGAACCAGAGTTGGCCAACATTTTCCCAAAGCTCCCCGAACACAAAAACAAAAAAAACCACAAAGTGATAGACAAGTGAAATGAGCAGCCAAGGAGAGCGAAAAAATTCTCTAGTCTCTAGTTCTCTATAGCGGATTTTTATTTTGCACACGACTTACGGTTATTTTCTAATTACTTTCTAAGCGATTTGCATGCACTGAAAGATACATTTAGTATATGGCTGAGAGCTTGTTTGCAATTAAAAAACAAATATTATTCGCCACCGTTATTGGTTATTTTTTATACTATTTTACAACGATATATTATCAAGTTTTTTGCCTAAATTTGTTGTATATTTTTAATGTATTTACGATTTATAATATGGCTAATTTTGTAACAATAAAAATCAATCAATAAAAAGAGGAAATGTCAGAACAAAAATAACTCTGATTATGATAAGATAAAGTCATTATTATATTCTATGACATCTTATGCTTGTCTTTAATATAAATTATATCTTATCATATAAAGAATGACTTATGATCGGTTTTAAATCTATATACTAAATAAATATAATATTAATAACAGTATTTAATTTTAAATAAAGTTATGTTTAATTCTTTGTGATTGTAAGATAATATTTAACATAAACCAATTGAAAAAGATGAGATCCCTCTGAATAAATAATAGTAATCAGTCAATAATTAATTATACCACTTGAAAAACAAAAAAAATATGAAATAATTTCCTTAACAAAACAAACCTCGGGATTATCATTAAACCCATCATTCAAACTGATCGTGTCAGGCGGCATTTTGTTGCCAAAGGGGGTTCTCCTCCGGTCGTCCGTCGTCTTATCAATTTGGCAAGTGACATACGTTATTTTTAATGTTTTCTGAATAGATTATTCACAATCAATGATGTTGGACTTGCACCCACAGATAAGCGCAAAATGGGTTAAGCAATATTGAATAATACTGCATGTAATTGACAATGTCAACGGAAACTGATCGGAAGAAGGCGGTCCTATATAGCGTAGCACTCTGAGGAACCAAGTCCGAGTTCAGCAAGTCAATTGCCATTAAATTGGGACGAACGGCCTTTCATTTAATTAGGGGTAATTGCAACTCCCCCCAGAGAGCTTGCACTTGAGCAATTACAGCAATTAGGCAATGGTTTTATCTTTACAATTCAGTCCCTTTGATTTGATATCCACTCGAAAATGATCAACGGATTGGGAAATAAGTAAGAAATTTCAAATCAAAGAGATATTTTTAAGTCATATTTCTGTGTATTTTATAGGTTTCAAGCTGGATTTACCTTTTATTCTAAACTAACAAATTACAGAAATGTCATATTTAATTGAAAACCATAAGTTTGAGTAGATTAATTCTATAAAATGCAATTAAAAACATTCCCAATGCTCCAATTTCACCCAAAATTCAACCTATGAAAAGTTCAAGCTAATAAAGTTCGACTGTAAATGCTTCATAAATGCTGACACAGCGATAACACTACTCATTTCGGGCTAAAAATCACCAAAAAGTTGTTCTAAATTCGCTTTTTTCCATGGCTTTGATTGATGGGCAGGCGGTGCGGTGTGTTCCGAATATAAAGCCGTGATTGATTGGCTCTTTGGCTGATTTTGAATGGGATTATATGCATAGTTTACACTAACCAAAAAAAAAGGGAAAGGGAACTGAAAATCGAATAAAAAGTACAGCGCACAAATTGCGCAAAATGCCAAAGAACGAACGCCACACCAGCTCCAATCAGACGGCAACAGCTCCAGTATGAGCCAGCTGCAGTGCAGACATCTAATTGCCTCGAAAGGGTGAAACAGCAACAACAAAGCGCCGAGTTTATAAACATAAGCAGCGCATGTGCATTTGTATATTTTGTATACTTTGTGGGTATTTTGTGTTCGGGGGAATGTACATAAAAAATTCAAAAATGGACCAACTGGGTGTCTCCTCTCTCCCAATAGGAATTGTATATCGCCTGCAGTTTTACAGCTACTGGACGAGTGTTTGTTGCCGTTCTTGCACTTTTTCCTGCCGCGATCGGCATCTGTTTACACTTGGGGTCAACATACTAGGAACTTTATTAAAAAAATAAATATTTTATCCATTCCACTGGCATATTTGAAGAAAGAGGAAGGCAGGATTGGATTATATAGAAAATATAGCAATCCCAATGGAATAGTATTATTATCGAGATGAACACAATTGTAGGCGAGATGCCGCATTGGGGGCGTTGGCATCACCCCCTTCTATTTACATCTCCTCACTCCGCTTCCGCTGCCGTTTGCACTCTTTTCTCCTTTCTCTCAACTTGGCCTTGTTGCACTTCTTGTTGTTGCTGGTGGCCTCTTGGTTGACCCGTTAAGTGTAATTGAATTTAAACGGCAATTGTCTTGGCGAATGCAATAAATGCATTTTGCATTGTGAAAATCACATTCACGTTCAGTGACTCTCAAACCGCGGCTTAACGGTGCTGCAGAATGCCTAATGAGCGAGGGGGACGACGAACGCTAGAGCGAGACAACAACTGCCCAGGCGGAATGCGGTTTAAAAATAAACCAAGCCCAGAGCGAGACAGCCAAGCTGCGGGAGTAAGAGCGAAAGGGGGGGAGCGAAGCCAAAACGTGCTTTGGCTTAGACCCTATTTAGCCTAGTTTACCAGAAAACACTAGCCAACAACTGACGAAGAGAGCCTGGCTCAGAGACACCTGTGTTGTGCCGAAAGAGAGAGATAGAGAGGGTCGTCCCCCTCGTTATGCTAATTTACAGCCCATCTACAGAAGTAATTCTGTAATGTAAAATCTACTACAGGTACAGATACAGATGCCGACACAGATGCAGATACAGATGGAAATACAGATACAGATACAAATCTTATTTGTTTTAGGATTTTTTCCTTTCGAAAAACATATAGTTTTGTTAGAATTTCAGTCTTTTTTGCTGTTTTTTTTCATCTGTTCCCTGAAAGGTTAGTTTCTACTGCCCCCCAAAACTAGTTTCCACCTAGGCAAGCTGGACTGTAAAACTTGTATGGACTGACTGTCTGCCTTTATATGACAGGTTGGCAATTTTTACGACCTGTTCGCACGCAACCAGGGAAGTACAGGGTGAGGATCTTCCAGATCGGCAATGGGTAGGCCCTTCTTTTCCCGCATACAGTTTTAAAGGTTCGGGAACCCCAGCGATTATGCAACACCTTGCACCTCTAGCCGGGTTTTTATTATTATTGGCTTACAATATGTGGAGCATCGGACCGTAAAACGTCCGCAATTCTGTTTTACGATCTCTTCCACACGCCATTCCCATTCCCGACTGTGTAATTCCGGTTTTAGGACTCACCTTTGACAGCCTCGTAGTATCCCAAATCCAGCGTGAATGATTTACGTTGATGTCCTGGCACTAACAAAAATATATATCCAGTATATCCCCAGCCTGGATTACGGCGGCGGCGGTTCTACTTCTTCGGATTTAGCTGCTGCAATTAACATAAATTCACGTATTTATTTGTTTTTTTTTTCGTGTACGATTTTCACTACGATCTCTCCTCTTCGGCTCCTTCTCCTCCTCCTGTTTCCACTTCATCTTCGCGGTACACACACGCACTCGCACACAAACAAGCGAAAGATGCAGAGGAGACGCGTAAAACCACGAAGATGGATATAAAAAATGAACCAACGCGAACACGAGGATGAGGAGGAATAGAAACCGGAGAGGAGCAGTGGCCGAAGCAGGGGGAGTGGAGCGGGATCAAGAAAACCGGAAAGTTGTTTTTGTTGCTCTCCCATAAGCGGCGTTCTTGTTGTTGTCTCTCTTTTTTACGAAAAGAAAACACCGAAAAAAGTGTTAAGAACCCACGAAAATCTCCGCAGCAGAAGACGGTTTTGGATTCTGATTCGGTTTTAATTTATGCAAAAGAATGTTTGTCACTTGTTTGGCTGACCTTAATAACAAATTCCAATGCACACACAAACACAGCCCGCAAAAACCAGCTTTTTCGTTAGCCTCCTATAGTTCGTTTTCTGTTTTTTTTTTGTTTTGCGATCAGTAATTAGCCGGCGCAGCAGCAACAGGGTTTCCAAATTAGACCAACAACCAAAGCAACAACAAGCACGGCTCAGGAGAACACAAATAAGGGATAGAGAGAGCTGATTACGTTTTACTGAATGGCTCAGTGGATTATTCGTTCTTGTTTTTTGCACGGCGTTTTATATATTTGTTGTTAGCGGTTTGGCGATTCAACTGGTTTGGTATCGTTCAGGCCGCGCGCACGTCTTTGCGATCCGCCGTTTTTTTTTACTATAAGAAAGTATGGCCAGTAAGCTGATAGTTCAAATATGGAAAAAAGAGTGTCCAGTAAGTTATTATTTTTTATTTTATCGAACATCGATGTTTCTCACTATCGATAGTTCTGTGTTGGTATATACCAAAAGTGGGCGGGATGTGCTCTACGGTGTCAACCCTAGTTCAATCTTCTTCTTTTTGGAACAAAAACTAAAAACAAAGCCGGAACCAAAAGATGAGGAGCTTTTTAGTTTTCCTGTTGTTTACCTTCATCCTGTGTGTCCAGTGCAACCTGTTGCCCGCCATGAAAAAGAGCTGCGAGGTGCTGTTGTCCGCAGTTGGGTAACGGTCAGATGCTTTTCATCTACTGTGCCACCACAAAGTCCGTTCCCGTGAATCTGTGCGTTGGATGCGACCTGGAGTACCACAATATTGTCGGTCTTTACAATGATCTCATGGCGAACGAGAACTGCTCCAAGCGGTATCTGGACTCGGACCGTATCAACATTGTGCCCACTACGCAGGGCATCCTCACGAATCTCTGGCAAAAGGCCAACTGCGATGGTATGTATTTTTTCCGGGGATTCCCCTGCATTTTACAGCGTTTTCTTTTTCCCACCAGACTGCGCAAGGGCTAATAATTCCAAGAATTATGATAACTACTCGACCATTTTCGATACCTGCTTGAACGAACATAAGGACGACGTCTGTTCGGCCTGCAAGCTGGACTACCTCAATTTGAATACTTTTTACAAAGACATGGAAAAGGCCAGCAAGGGCCAAGTGTGCTTCGATCTGCAGGATAATGTGAGTTTTTAAGCTTTCAAAAGCTGAGTTTAAATAAGTTTTCACGAATAATTCCTTTAATGTCTTTCCAGATGAACCGCACTCGCCTCAACTGGTCCAAGACCCTGAAATGCTGCCAGCGAGAAAGCAAGTTGGATAATTTCCTGATCGCCGTGGCCGTGGTTGTTTTGCTGCCCATTGTCACCTTCTATGTTACCGCGATTGTGGTGACCAAGCGCCGAGAAGCCAACCATGGTTTGCTCAACGAGCAGGGTAAGCAAGGAACCTTTTCTTCAGCTGTGACAATTTAATATGTAATGTTACCTTTTTGTAGAACCCGAGTTGGATGCTCCCTCCACTGCAACGATTATTAGCGCTGCTGTGCTGTCCACTCGCAGTGCCGAACCCGCTGAACTCTCGGCCACAACGGAGAAGATAGCCAATGTGCTAAATCGAGCTGCTGCTAATCTCTCGGATGATTCCAGCGACGCCGAGAGACCGAATTTGAAAAATAAGAATGCTGCTCGCCCCAACTTGGAATTGCCTTCTAGCAGCGATGAAGATGAGTCCTTGAGACCGAAAGTGCTGAGCAAAAGACCTACTGGTCCGGATTCGGATTACTCCAGTGATGATGAACCTCTAGTGAAGCCGAAAAGAGCTTAAGGGGACCAAAGGAAGGATGGTAAGCAATAAAAAAGCTTGCCTTTCACGCCTAAGATGCGAAAGTAAATTCGTGCAAAATATTCCTATTACAAGGAATCTATTTTCATACTTTTCACCATTAAACTGCTCATGACTCATGACTCCTGACATATATTTAAGGGAACAACTTCTCCTACTCTCAAGGTCAGATATTTACATGTATAACAATTGCATAAGCCATATATTATGTACATATGTGATAACACAATAAAGTACCAAAATGTTTATATATATTTATAAACGACAGGAGCTTCACATCGGGAGTTTATACCCAAAGCAGTATCCGTTTGCTAACCAACCTATACCAGACCCCGTTAAGTTTCTTTAGCATTTTGTATGCCCTTTATTTATTAGCAAATTACATTTGCATTTAAATCTAATTATTTGCGAAAGAAGATCAGGGTCATCATCAACATGGCAAGGGCCCTTCCACCGGTTTTAGGGTTCTAGCTTACAATCTATACTCTTAATTAGATTAATAATCTAGATAACAAATTAACAATTGAAATGCATTGGCCGTAATCCGTTTCGTTTATCCGTAGGGAGCATAGAGGTTGCCATGGGTGGAGCTGGTCTGGTAGTGGACCAAACTCCCGTGGGTCTGCTGGGCCGGCTGGTAGTAGGCCTGATGATGATACAGCGAAGGTGGCGCCGGCTCGTTGACCTGGATCTGGTGGTAATTGGTGATTGGTTCATGTTCCACCACCTCGCGCACCGTCTGGAATGGATGATTCACTACGATGCGTCGCTTATGGAAGGTCTCGCTGGTGGCGGCCGCATCGGTGGGCGCTGCTGTGGCGGCTATTACCCGCTCATTGGGCTTCAGATGGCCAGCTCCGCCGTTCACGGTCACGTCCACATCCACGGGCTGGGCCTTCGACTGGGAAGGCGTGGCCTGAGTGGCAGACACTTCGGAATGGGGTGCTTCGACCAAGCGCTGGGATTTCTGCTCTCGCAACTCCTCCGATCTTTGCTGCTGCTGCTGCTGCTGGCCCCTGTCACAGTCCGGAGCAATGGTGGAGGAAACCGTTAGGGGCTTCTGAGCTTCGCTGGCTATTTGGATTTGGATGTGAGTGTTCGCCGGTGACTCCACCTTTTTGAGCTCCTCTCTGGGAGCCTCTTTGGGGGCCTCGACCAACCTAGAGGACTTGCTGTCCGGACTGAATCTCATCTGGGAGTAGGGAGCACTGTAGTCCAGTTCTTCGGCAACTCTCTGCCTCGAGGGCTGACTATAGTAGGCCCTGGGAGCCGGAGTCTTGGCATAGACCACTGTGGGTCCCACATGATTGCGCAGATAAGGTTTGATCTCGGTCACCTGAGCGGGCACCTCCTGAATGCGCCTTTCCTTCAGCGGAGTCTGGCGACTGCGTCCCAGGTAGATGTTGTGCTGCGATGGCGGCAGATGGATCTTGTGCTCATGCTTAATGATCTGCGTGGGTCGCTCCTCCTCCTCAGCCTCGGCCAGCTCCAACCTGGCGGGCTTAGAGTCTACACTGCCGGCATTCACATTGGGCAGGTACTCGCCGGAGAAGTAGTCATCGTCCTCGGCATACTGCTGGCGATTAAAGTTGTTGTGCCTCGGCTGATAGACCCTTTGGCCACGGGGATACTGCTCTTGCTCCTGTTCCGGCCGCTGGATCATATTGGGTGTGAGATGCTTGGCGTTGATCTTCAATGGGTTGCCGCTGGCATCAACGGCTGAGACGGAGACGGATGAGGAGCCGCTGCCGCCCTGGCGGCCATCGGTGACATCGCCCAGGGGCTGCGGTTGCTGCAAACGCGACTCCACATATTCGTCCTTGGGCGCCTGATCGTAGGAGGGCATAGTGGTCACACTGGAACCCACTGTGGTGGCCTGCTGATCCTTGCCAGCAGGGGCTGCATCGTAGGATGGCCTGTATTCCTGACCACCGTTGTTATTGTAGCTCTGCGTTTGAACCTGGCCAGTGTTGTAGGCGGCAGCCACAGCGGGATGAGGATGTCCCAGAGGAAGCAGCGTTTCTCCCTTGGGAATCTTGGCCACAGGATGCTCCAGCTCCACAACCAGAGTGCCCGCCGGCTTAATCACTACTCGCTCCTCGATGTCATAGAATTCCTTCTGGATGGCCGGATGGCGAACCTCGTACTTCTTGGCCTTCAGAGCGGGCTGTACAATCTGGATGGTTTTCGTGACCAGCGGACGCTGCGGCGGCGTGTAGCTCCTTGGAGGAGCCGGTGGCAGGTAGCCTCCTTGGTAGCCCGATTGCTCGCCATAGTCTTCGTAGCCCTGGCCATCGTCGACCTCTGGCGGATATTGATCCTGGTAGTCCACATCCGGGGCATCCTCGTAGCTATAGCCACTCTGATCGTAGCTAGGACGATTGTAGCTGGTGGCAGGATTAAAACCCATCGAGGAATCGTAACCCGAAGCAGGTTCAGCGGGAAGAGAAGGCGCCGCGGCAGCAGGAACAGAACTGGCTGAAGACGATGAGGAGGAAGAAGAGGAGGAGGAGCTGCCACCACTTGAAGAAGATGAACTGGAGCTAACAGCTGGCGCTTGAACGGGAGCCTGGGGTTCATAGATGGGCTTGCTATCGGGAGCCGCCTCAACATTGGCACTCTGACCCTGTGTGGAAACGGGAGCAGCCACCTGGCGTTCAAACATGCGCAGCTGCTGGGATCGGTGACCACCTCCAATGGAGACCAACTTTTGGGGAGCAGCTTCCACATCCACAGAGGAAGTCACACCCGAGCTGGATTGAGTGTAGCGCTGCGGCGCGGGATTCGATGACTCGTAGACCTGGAGGGAGAGGTTGCTATGGTACTCTATCTTAGCTTATTTCGAATTAATGGTCTCACCGTCTCCACAGTGGGTCCATGGCTGTGATAGGACTGGATATAGCGCTCGAACTCCTGATTCTGGCGCAGCTGCTGGTTGCGCTGCCGGAACTGGCCGCTGTGAGGACTTTGCTGTGGCGGCTGCTGGTGGAGCGATGGTCGGCGATTGTGGTTTCGGCGACGAGGCAGTCGTCCGTTCTTGGACATCGGCGGCTGACCCTGAACTGGGGGCTGCAGACCCAGTCCTTGGCGGGGCGAAAGCTGCTGCTGAGGTTGCTGTTGCTGATTTGGAGTCATCTGCTGTTGCTGCTGTTGGGACTGGAGCTGCTGCTGCTGCTGGCGGTCCTGAATGCGCTGAAATTGCTGATCCTCATCCCGCTGCGGACCCGCCCTCAATTCCGCCGGAGCACGGCCACCTTCCACGTAGTTTACATCCGCCGGATTAGTGGCTGGTTGCTGGGCAATCGAGATGTTGACATGGGTGGCGGCATAAGCCTGACTACAGGCCACTAGCAGGACCACCAGCAGTCCTCGCATCATCCTGATTCAGATCCTGTGATTTAGTCCAATCCGAAAGCCAAGTCTAATCACTGCTGACAACCACCAACACCGAAGCTCACTGCTGTCTGATCGATCGGCAGATTGTGTCCCGCATATTTATACGGATTTTCAGGTGGAGTTGCGGGAGCGATCGCAATCGCGATCAGTGTCAAAGTCAACGGCAGCCGCCATAGGAATAGCAATAGTCACTGCTGACCTGGCCCAAACTGTTTAGGGATGAGTCTCTCTGATGCTTGCCCCAGTTATACAATTAAAGGCATTCGACCTGGCGATGGAGCGAACGCATTTGATCGATGATGCATTCAACAAATTGCTGTCATCGCTTCACACTTGTGTGGCACGCACCAACAGTGGGAAAAATTGAGTTGGAAATAAGAGGAATTTATGTTAAAAATATAAAATATATTTTATATATATTTATTATTTAAGGTTTACCTGGAATTAATATCGAATTTAAATTAATAGCTTTGGTTTTTGTAAAACTATCTGAGCTCTGTATGTCCCTTTAGGAGATTTCCTAAATATATTTGTATTTTAGTTTTAACCATTAGATTTTAATAATATAATTTAAACCCTTTTAACTAGTTCTAGTTCAAAGAAATAATTTTAGAATCAGAAAATTAAGATTCACATTATTTTCTGCGACTGTTACGAATAGCAACTCCGAATTTCGATAGCATCCCGTAATTGGTCAGTGCAGCATTTTCATGTAATTGTCGGAAGGTCAGAGTTGCGCTGCTCCGTTGACAACTAGTTTGAACTTGAAATCCAAGCCGAGTTACGTTGAACCGCCGAGAGGAGCTTCAGATATCGGCCCCCCCGAATGGAAATCACTTTTTGGGGGTGCTGCTGCTGGTCAGGCAAATTTTCGCAATCAAAGTAATTTTGGCGAAGACCAGTGAGTGCTCGGATTCGGAAAGGTTAATGTGAAGTATTTCAGTTTTACGTTAACGGGCCTGTGCAGATTTGCAATTTTACCATGGCTAAAATCAAAGTCAAGTGTGGTTTGAAATACTAAGTAGGTAAAGGGAGAAAGTGCAACTGGAGGCCTCTGGTTATTTGTTTCAATTATTTAGCAAGGTCGTTCCTACATATGGCTTGGAAAGGTGTCAAACTAATTGATCGAGGTCCCTAAGTTGTGTTTATTTATTTTAAATAAATATTACAACCTAAATCAGAAGCATTACAATTAGATATCATCGACATACAGATCCAGTTTATTCGCTCTGACAGACAGCCCCCAAAATTGTAGAATCATTCAAAACAAAACAAAGCAAATAAATGAGACTCGCTTGTAAGCAAAATGAAAGGATGTTTACTGACAGTCGCTATGAAGGCGGCCAAGCGATTACAACAAGCGCAACAGGTGAGTCCGTAGTCCATAAACGTGCCCTGCATCGCCAAAAAGAGTTTACTCTATGTGTGTGGGATAAAAAGGCGTTTATTATATTGTTTTGTGGGGGTGTGGGAGTCAAAAACCAGTAAATAGAGTAGACAATAGTATACAATATAACATGCGGTGCATGTGGCCAATCCACAACAGTACTACTGGTGAACTGGCGTTGGTTACAAGCTACAAGCTACGCAATAAACACAGTCTCAGGCATAATAAGACAGCTTAACCAGCTAACGGGCGGTAGAGAATCTACAGCAGCTTCTCAATATCCTTGGCTATGTCCATGGGATCGGTGGTTGGCGCATAGCGGTTAACGGGAATACCCTCCTTGTTCACCAGGAACTTGGTGAAGTTCCACTTGATCCCACTGCCCAGGGTACCGGTCTGCTTGGTCTTCAGATACTTGTACAATGGGGCGGCATTATCACCATTCACATCCACCTGGAAGATAAGCCGTAATCGTAAAATTCTATCGGCATTAGTAAACATTGTTTATACCTTGGCGAAGACTTCACCGATGTCGGCCTTGGAGTCACGCAAATGGCACACCATGGCCTCGCCATCAGCCTCCGGCATCTGCGATCCAAACTGATTGCAGGGGAAGTTCAGGATGACCAAACCGGATTCACCGTACTTCTCCTTCAGGTCCGTAAGCTTCTGGTAGTTGTTCTTGGTCAGGCCGCACTTGGAGGCAATGTTCACCACCAGCAGCACCTTGCCCTTGTACTTGTCCAGGGAGACATCGTTGCCATGGGTGTCCTTCACGGTGAACTCGTAAATCGAGGCGGCGTTCTTGTAATCTCCGTTACCAGACATGTCGATCTGGAAGCAAAACGAGAGCTTAGTGGGGTGTTTAGATAGTAAGATCCTTATCAAAATAGGATTCAATATCTACAGAATAAAAAGTATAGCACAAAGAACATAGGGCATAGGCAGTCACAATAAAGTTTAGTTCGGCATAAAGACAAGGCAACAAACGGAGTTAGTCAACGTTTAAGGAGCAACTTCAACAACTACTCGCACTACTCACGGCAGCTGCTGTGGAGTACGAGGCGGCAGACGTGGCGGATGCGGGTGCGATACTGGCCGCACAGCTGACGGGCAGCAGGACGGAGCAGAAGCGTAGGCTCTGCTTTTGGCCCTGACTCAGCTTGAGGGCGGTGGGTGTGAAGGAGGAGCGCCTGCTTGAATAGCACCTGAAGGCCTGGCGGGAAATGGTCTGAAACTGCCTGAGACTCATACTTCAATCGCTGCAAAATAACCAGGGCAGGAATTACTTTAAAGTTTACTTTAACATTTAATGGCAACAAGGATAATGTGTGCAAGTCCAAAATAGAATTTAATAAGTGACGAAATTGTTTTTGAAATTTTGAAAAGTAATTTTGTGTTGCTATTTAAGAATATTGTGAAGATTTTCATAGATTTTTTTATTTCTAGAATTTCTCAAGTTTTTTGCCAAAAGATCTTTGCGTGAGCTTACAAAAACCAAACATTGGAATTCGCGCGAAAAATTATTCCAGTTTTCAAAATAGCCCCGCTTTACAAGTAATTTTTATAGAATTAAGTAATTGAACCCATCTGCAATTCATTCTTGGCGCCAACTTGACCTTTAACCAGATTGGAGGAGATGTATAATTAATCAGGGTCAAAGTCAAAGGGCAATTTTCCGGTGAGTCACGCCACAATGTCTGGTCAGGATTGGCCAACGTCCGCGTAGCATGGGTCGCCTTATTACCGCTGCCCCCTCATTACGCATGCAAGCCATTTGATTCGAGAGTTGATAGCGAAATAGAGGAGGAGATTATTGTTCTGGTAATTACTTGCATGGTGAGGTAGACGTACGAGCCCAAGGCAATGGCCAGGGAGCCGAACAGAAAGTGCGCGATGGATCGGCCGGCCATATTCTACTATATATTCCGATTTCACCACGGTATAGGGAATATGTACAGATACAAATAGAATGACAGATTTTGCAAGCTCACGCTGATGGCCAAGATATGTATGCACGAAAAATCGGGAGCAAAGTACAAAACTGATTGTTTTCCCTTTATTCTCGCACTTGACAGCTTTTCGCTAATTGTGACTCGACGGCTGATATGCTTTATCTCGGCAAAACACTTGTGACTCCTATTGTTTGGGGCTTACTTATGTCGTAATCGAACAATTTATTAATATCACTTTTGAATCGTAAATAAAACTGCGACCGGCGACTGAGGAATTCGCTTTTTATAGAGCAATTTCTTTAATCGATTCCGTATCGATGGCTGCGATATATACTGAAAAATATATATATTTCGATCTATCGATTTACTATCGATGCAACATCGTTGCTATCGCAATCGACAACAAATTTTCTTCTTTTTCCATTGTGCGTGTGCTTGTGTTTTTGTTATTAGGGAAATTCGAAAGATACAAAATTGTAGAGTGAAGTAGAGCCGCAGAGCGAGCGAGAAAGCGTGCGAGGAGGCCAGCGAACAGCCACGCCCAGCCAGGCCGACCCGCCCACTTCCGCAGGACTCTGATACACACACACACATTCGCGGCAGGCACGCACACACGCACGCCCGCACCCACACAGCAGACAGCAGCAAATCTCCGGGAGGAGAAAAAGCAGCCTGCAGATGATGCTCTCATCGATTAACAACTCCTTTGAGCAGGACACCCACGATGCGGACGCCAACTGTGACGGGCCGGACCTGGACTTCGTCTACGCGGACGTGGACGGCTACCAGAACGAGATCGCGGAGCTGTACAGCTACACTGAGTTTAGCGAGTTCCAGATGAACGTGAAGGCCTTCGAGGACCAGATGGAGCTGTACGATTTGCCCCCCAACTGGCAGAAGCAGGACCCGGCCGCCCAGCGCGGCATCGTGATGAAGCTTGTGGACCAGCTTGAGGTTTCGGACCGCGCCTTTCGCATGCAGGCAGCCCGCTGCATTCTGTATCTGGCGCAGGGCTGCTGGGCTGAGGTGCAGTCGGACGAAGAGCAGCACCAGATCACCCGGGACAATGTGCTTGTGCTGCACAAGCTTGGCGTCTTCGCCTCCTTCATCGACCTGCTCAACATGGAGATCGAGAGCGCCTGCTCGCCGGATATAGTGGCTGTTAAAATCACCAATGTGACGCTGGTAGACTCGACGGACATTCGGGTGATCCTGTCCGTGCTGTACATCATTACAGAAACAATTCGGGACGAGCGAGAACGAGGCAGTGAGGATTACAAGGAGCTAGCCGAGTCATTTGTGCAGGACATCAACTCGCCGCTGCCCGACGGCGAGCTGTTGGCCGTCAAGCTGCTAGGCATGATTACTCGGTTCTGCAGCGGCGCTGCCCCACAGTTTCCCATGAAAAAGGTAGTCCTGCTGTTGTGGAAGGTCTCGCTGCTCGGGCTGGGCGGCATGGATGTCCTCAAGAATCTCAAGAACGAGTACCGACAGAAAGTGGGCCTGGAACCGATCACCGAGGACACCCTAGAGGTTACCAAATGTATGCGAGCGAGCTCACCGCCGGCCACGGCCACTGATATACTAGAAAATCAGTATCCCAAGAGGAACTTTAAGTGAGTATGAGTTTAGGAAGTGTTTCTCCAGGTTAGACTAATATCCGTTTCCCTCACAGACGCTCGCTGATGAAGCAGCGCTTCTTGGACGAGCCGGAGCAGATCGACATGGAGATGGGCGGCAATGAGGGTCAGAACAATGCGAACAATGGCAGCGGAAACGGCGGTGGTGGCAACAACGGTGAGGAGGAGCTCTCGCAATATTATCGGCCCTACGACGATCCATCCTCGTCCGCATCCTCAACCACGTCGACTGCCAATCCCAACAACCAGCCCAGTTCGGCACAAGCGCCAGCGGCTGTGCCGCCGATACAGATCACCGCTCGCCTGCCCTGGACGCCCAAAGTACGGCAGAAGGACATTGACCAGTTCCTGGACATTTCGCGGAACAAGTTCATCGGGTACTCTCTAATCGGGGACCACGAGAGTCTGGCTGGGTTGCCGCAGCCCATTCACGAGGGCTTTAAGACGCTGCAGCGGCACATGTACTTGAGCCTGGCCGATATGCAGATTAAGAAGGAGGAGGACATAGCCAGGAACCCGATTTCCACGCACGAGGACGAGATCAAGTTGACGCCGGCCGAGGTGCTGTACCAGGCAATCCTGCCCAACCTACCGCAATATATGATAGCGCTGCTCAAGGTCCTGCTGGCGGCATCGCCCACCTCGAAATCTAAGACGGAGAGCATCAACATAATGGCCGATGTGCTGCCCAAGAAGATGCCCCTGACGGCCACTCAGTCTACGAAGCTAACAGTCGACATGGGCCGGCACAAGGAGATCATCGTAAAGGCTGTGTCGGCCATCATTCTGCTCTACCTGAAGCACTTCAAGATTAACCACGTCTACCAGTTTGAGTTCATGTCCCAGCACCTAGTCTTTGCCAACTGCATCCCGCTCGTCCTAAAGTTCTTTAACCAAACGATCACCGAGTACGTGAACACCAAGAACTCCATTCCCTTGTTGGACTTTCCGTCCTGCGTCATTGGCGAGCAGCCTGATTTGAGCGGCGACAGCTTCGTTTACGGCGGAGAGATGTCCGACAAGCCGTACTCTTGGCGAAACGTCTTCTCCTGCATCAACCTGCTCCGCATCCTCAACAAGCTGATCAAGTGGAAGCACTCGCGGGTCATGATGCTGGTGGTGTTCAAGTCTGCCCCGATCCTGAAGAAGACCCTCAAGGTGCGCCACGCCATGATGCAGCTGTACGTGCTGAAGCTGCTCAAGATGCAGACCAAGTATTTGGGTCGCCAGTGGCGGAAGTCTAACATGAAGACCATGAGTGCAATATACTCGAAGGTGCGGCATCGCCTGAACGACGACTGGGCCTTTGGCAACGACCTGGAGTCGCGTCCGTGGGACTTCCAGGCAGAGGAGTGCACGCTGCGGGCCTGCGTGGACCGGTTCAACCTGCGACGCTATCCGGAGGCCACACAGAAGTGCGGTAACAATGGCACCGCTGCCCAGAATGCGGAGAACGCCCAGCAATCGAACATGATGACGGGCAACAATGGGATGGGTAATAACGGGTCCGATGCCAATGGCTATGGGAACAATGGCGGCGGAGGTGGTGGCAATAACGGCGGTCACAATCAACAGCAGCAGCAGCTCAATGATTACGGCGTGGAGGGCGGCTTTCCCAGCGACGAGATCCTAACTCACTCGGACTTTGCCTTCTTTGGCCACTCGGGCTGGTGGGATCGCAAGGTCGAGCTGACGGACTACTTCAAAGCCAACTATGCGGTATGGCTGGAGGAGGAGGTCTACAACAGTCAGACCGACTGGGATGCCCTATAATCTTGTGGGTGAGTAATGATTTGCTCGGATTACTGGACAACTTACTAATTAGCACTTACCCCTTATGACAGCTCCTGCAACATGCGCATCTTTTAAGCAAAAAGTTATTACCATAATTGTAAGCATAATAAAGATACATTGATATAATCCATGTAGCCGCGACATAGGATGCGAAGAACTCACTGAAATTGGCAATAAATTGGCAGGCCACGACGGACTCTCATCCCTTTCACTAACCTAAAACCAACCAACTAACTAACTAGCCTACAAGCCTGTATATTTAACAATTATATTTTATAATTTCTGTATTTATTATTTGTGTTGGCTTCTAATGAGCGAAATAAACAAATTCAATAGTTCAAAATCAACTTGGGTTTCACCTTTCTGTTTTTGTTTAATTTTTATTTGTGTGTTTTGTTTCGCACAAGAAAAAATATATAGAGTTCTATTAGGTCATAGGTCTTAGCACTAGTTTTAAATTTGGTATTTACAAGGTGCGCATACATATATAAATATATCCATTATATAGTACAATAACTCTTTCGACTTAGACTCCAACGCCCTAATTCCACATGTGACGTAATCGTAAACAATACAAGTGTGTAATAATAATAGTTAGCACAGCTAAATATATATACCATATATGAATTCCTGAACCGGGTTACTTCATTTCACAATCTTGGCTACACAGAGAGACCATGTCACCACCAATAATAACTACCTTAATGCGAAAAATAAAGACTAACTAATTGAAAGTTGTACATAATATATGTATGCCCGGGCGGGTCGATTTCTTTTTGTACAGAAAGGATTACAGATTAAGCCATTTGTGGGTCTGACCAAATACCTTATATTGACAGAGAATTAGAGCTAGCTCACACGTGTATGAGCGAATGCTCATACAATTTATACAAATTGTTATTATAAGGGGTTTGGTTTGACATCAGAGGAAATTTTCAATTTCTTGGAGATGAACGTGGCTCTTCTTTCCTGAAGGTAAACCTAATGTCCGTACAAAGTTGTAAGTTAACTATTTTTGTCAATGAAATTTAAATTTTCTTACTAAATAAACTCTACTGTACAAAGGAAACTAATTCAAACAAATTTTGATAATTTAACATCCGTTTCTTGGAACATGCTATATACAGGGGCGCCTGTAATGAATTGAAATCCCTTGAAACATGGCTCAAGCATACTTGTTAAGCTTAATTTTTTTATGAATTACAATACATAGCAATTTTTTTTGGGAAATCCTGTAAATCTACAATATATCCCTTATTGTACACTTTGTGTTGTACGTACTACTGCTCCATGGGACAGGCTGTGGGCAGAACAGTGTTGTTGTTACTCGGTCCCACATAAAGCATTCCGAAGCGTTTCTGTTGGGGCGGACAGGCAACTGGTGCCGGTGCCGGGACTTCACATCGCTCCTCAAAGTAGTGTACGATGCGCTGGAGCACGAATTTGAAGATTTTGTCCTTGGCAATCTCGCCGTTGAGGAATGTTATGTCCTTGCAGTCGCGGTACTCGCTGAAGTTCTTCTCGTAATGCGGCCACACACACAGCTCGAAGTAGCCCGTGACATCCGGTGGGTCGTAGGTCCGCTTGCTGCGCCGTTCAAAGCACTTCTCGTAGGGCAGATGGAAGTGGTACTTGAGGTTGCACAGGGCTAGCAGCTCCGGCTGATTGAATATCATAAAGCCCTCGACCAGAAGGAAGTTGATCTTCTTGTCTCTCAACTGGGCTGCTATCTGGGCATTGATGCGCATGATATGCGCCGCCTGCTGCTGCTGATGATGAAGCTGCTGCTGTTGCTGGGAATGATGGTTATGGTGATGGTGATGCCGCTGCTGCTGCTGATGGTGCTGCTGTGGGGCATAGTGGTAGGCTCCTCCATTACCTTGCTTGTAGTAGTTCGCATTGTAGTTGTACTGCTGCTGGAACTGGAGGGCGTAGTGCTCGAAATTTGCATAGGTCACCAGTTGCTCCGGCGGCTCTTGGGCCACGTTGCGACCTTTGATGATGTTCGCAATGTCGTTAAGCATCTTGGCCATGTCCAGCGAGGTTATCAGTTCAAAGTTTATTGCGTTTAGCGATTCATTGCGCTGATGTCGTTTGTCCTCTACGGGCAAAAAATAGTCATCCTGCGAGATCAGCCGCACCTCGCCAATCGTGTACGGAGAGTTCCACAGTGGCGCACCGCTCAGGCCCTTAAAGTAGTCGTGCAAGCTGTGGGCCAGCGTCGTCTTGCCGCCACAGGTGACGCCCGAGATTCCAATTACCAGCCACTGCGGCATGTTGCTATCGACTGATTTTGCTGCTCTTCCCTGTTTGTCAGCGGAATCGTAGGCACGCCCGCCAGTCGACTGATAACCTCTGTCTTTAATCGCGCTTCACCTTCAGGCTCCAGATGTGGTAGAAGGAGAACGCGGCGATGCCGCCGAGGAAGATCACACCGAATACAGTGGGCACTATGAAGGCGTATTTCAGCGGTGGAAAGAAGAGCCGAATGGGATTACCTGTTGGGACAAGAGAAGGATTACTGTAAGTCTCAGGTACGACTTAGCCAGGAATTACTAGAAAATATATGTTCTATCTTATAAGTTTGCCAATAAAATTAATTAAAATATGTAACTAAATAAAAATTGAATTTTACAATAAGCAAGACAGATTTCTTAAACTAAAAGTTCCCTATCTGGGTGAATGCTTTTTCCCTAAAATATAATATATACATTTCATGTTGTAAATGTACTGATGTTAACGTCAAAAACTATTTTTTTATTAATACAAATTCTAAATTAACATTAGTTTCTCTTTGTGTGGCAAATACATTTTATTTATAGGGTGTTTCTTACAGATTAGATTTTGTATTTTAAGGCCACTTATTATTAAAAGGCAACAAATTAGACTGGTAACGAAATAAAGTTCACTATTCATGTTGACAAAATATCTATCTGTTAAAATTTAGTTACTACCTGTGGTAGGGTACAATTTATTACTGAAAATGAGTAATAGCTTAACGTTTAGGTAAAAATGTATAAGTGCTGATACACCCAAGCAAGGGATATCGCGTTTATGTGTCATTATGTTATCTGAACATTAGGATTTATGAACTGATATTATTTTCCTTAAATTTGATAAATTATTTAAATAAATATAGCGGAATAAGCATTACTAGTGAGAACTAATTGGGCCCTGAAATGTATATGATTAACTAAAGTGGAAAGTGACAAATTACCGAACTATAGTTGATTACAATTAACAAAGTATAGCAAAAATCTGTAATAAATTTAAACATTTTTCTTAAGCGAGAAGCTGTACTTTGTGCATCACAGTTTGACCTTGAGAGAGCTCGATACTCGGAGCCACATTCCAGGTAAGCCCCGGCTCTGCCACCTGCCTGGATCCGGGGGATCGCTTTCCGCCACCGCCTTCGAAACACACACTGAGGCACTTACACACATGCCATGCCGTGACCAATTTGCGCTGCGGCGTCACTTTAATTACTGCACAAAAGCCGCCCAGATTATCCAATAAAACTAATAACGGCCGGCAAGGAGGCGGAGGACTATCGCCCCAACTCACCTTCATCGATGAGCATAAAAGGCAGCACCGCCACCCAAAAGAAGTAGTAGAAAAACACGGCGATTGCGGCTATCAAAATGATTTTTCCGAGTTGCGCATTCGAAGCCATAAATAGCTCTGATATTCTCAGAAATTTGGTGGTTTCTCGTTCTAAAACGACACGCGTCCGGCGGCGATTTCTGCGGATGACAGCTCATGGATTGGGCTCCCGATGCAGACTGCTCTCCTCTGTCCCCAGTGCGTCGATTCCTCAAAAGTCTGCAGTTCCCGGACGGCTCCCGTGGCTGGTGTAAACAAAACAAACAAGTGCGTGCTCCAAAAAATCTCGGATTTCGGTGTAGTAAACAGTGTGCCTGGCTGCGATTGGGACGCGAAAACCCAGCCAGCGAGGGAGAATATACCAGTATTGAAGCCCTGTGGTATATTTTATCGAAAAACTACTTCATTCGGTCGATATATTGTTTATAATTGTTGTGTATAAATGAATTTAAAACTTTACGTACTTTATTTTTAAACAAATTTAATTTAACACTTTAATTTGTTTGTTAAGTAAATGATTTGAATTAAAAAATAAATATAAAAAATACCCTGTAAATATCGCACATCAGCTGGTCGGGCACACTCGAACCACAACCACCGAATGTAAACAGAAACTTCGATGAGTGAAAAATGGTAAAGAAGGCGCAAGTGAAGCGGCGGCCATGGGTCAAGAATCTGTACTCGAACCGGGAGTACGCGGACAACTACACGGACCCCAGCTTCCTGAAGGATCTCCGCACCAACCTACATGTCCGGATATATACGTACCGCGAGGCGGTAGCCGGCATCACGGTGTTAAACAACCAGATCTCGTGTATTACCGGCTTCCTGATACTCTACCAGCTACTGCTCAGCGACAGCGTCGCACCCACCACGATCCTAGTGCCTAGTTGCGCAGTGACGGGACTCGGCTACCTCTTCTACCGGGGCAGAAGCCTGAGCTTGGCGCTGCTGGGTGAGGATTCGAAGACTTTGGTTACGGTGGTCCTTTTCGGGTACCTTTTCTCGCCGATGCTACACACCCTCACGCAGGCCATCAGCACAGACACCATCTACACGATGACCTTCTTCGTCCTGCTGGCCAATCTAATGTTCAGCCACTATGGGCTAGATGTGGCCATGGTCTCGAAGGTAATAATCCGTAACAGGGAAATGTAATTTGTTAAACTAATAATGTTTTTTTCAGGCCATCTCCCTGAATGCTGCCATTTTTGGAGCCATTTGCCTGGCCTCCCGACTGCCGACATCCTATCACGCCTTCGTACTCCTCGTCGAGGCTGCCGTTTTCTTCGTCCTCTATCCCATCATTACGGAGGCTAAGTGGCGCGCTCAATGCATGGTACCCATCTTCATCATCTGCTGTTTGGCTCTGTATTGGATATCGCACCCAGTGCTCTACCTATACGCCTCCGCGACGATCTTCATTAACTTTGTCTGTCCGCTGATATTCGTGTGGCAGCAGCAATATAAGTTCAACATCCACGGGCCCTGGGATGAGGCAATTGTGGAGGAGAACACTGACGAGAATCTGGATGCGAACTTATAGCGACAACTAAGCTTCTCAGAGCAGAAGCTGTCACCTGAGCGGCCAGGTGGCGGCGATGTCGGGGAGCAAAGTCACTGATCACCAATTACTTGCACATCGTTATATTTTTTGTTAATAACCTTTATATTCTACGTTTCCACCTTTGAGATTTCATTCCAAACAATGTTGTTCCATTTTATGTAGTTTCTTTAGTTTGTAGGTAGGTTTTTAATAAATTAATTTTTTAGAGTAAGCAACAATAAAGCATTTTTCATTAATAGAAAAAAGGTTATTGTTTTGATAAAGAAAAGAACGTGGTTTTCTTATACGTTTAAGCTAAAATTAGATTATAAATGAATAAAGCTGTAAGCTACGAATTAAACAATTGAAAACAAAACCACCTGTCAACTTAAAGATCTAGAGATCATTACTGACCTTAATTTAAATTCAACAAAGGTTTAACCAGACTGTTATGACAATTTTAAATAAAGCAAAACATTAATAATGAGTATAAATAGTATATATATTAATTTATCTATTTTACTCATATTATATAAAAATCAATTGACTATGAAATGATTGCCTGAATTTTATATTTTCATTATTATTTTATTTTTCGATTTCGATTTTGAGAAAGTAAAAAATTGATTTATTTTAATAGGAAAGATTTTCGGACTTGCATTTAAACGTTCTATATTAAATATATTATATACATTTTTATCAAGAATTGACCGATACAGTAAGACTCCCTATGATTCCCCAAGTTATGGAATTCCCCTGAGCGTGTTCTGAGTTTGCAACAAGCTACACCAGAAGACGTGACGGGAGCGACACACGCGCCTGCTGTATATGTTATTTATTTAATTAAGAAAACCCCAATTGTAAAAAAGTTTTTTGATGCATCAAAGATTTTGTTTTATTTAAATTTCGTGATCTGGTTTCTGTTGTGGTCCAAAATGATCGGCTAATTATACATGTCCTGCATTAACATCCTTCACACCAGCACTGCAGGCGGGCACTGCAATGTCCACTGACCCTGCCTCTTCCTTCCTCCCGGCAAACGCGTCGGCAGGTCTCATTGTCCCAGACGGCACATGGGCCACGATACCTTCCGGAGAGGCAATCAGCCTCGGCCTCGTTGGCTCCCAGGATGACCAGCATCAGGACGGCGATAAGGGCGAACAAGGACTTGATCTGCATGATTATTGGTTGCTTATGTTTATATTCAACGACTTGGAATTGATAATGAAATGAGATCCGTTACAGATCTTATATAGGGCTGAATTTGTAGATTTCATTGCCAGCGCCGATGACATTTTAAGGCTGATATTAATAGCCGCCCTTTTGATGGCTAAAACAGACTTTTGAACTGATGTTTTCTTACAAATTCAACCTCGACAATACAATAAAATAAAATCAGCACACCAAAATATATTTTTTTTATCATAACAACATTTTTGTATTATTTATTTTGTGAATTTTAAATAAAAACAAAAAACGATAAATGAGCTTGAGTTTTCTCAAGTTTTGAAGATAATTTTAAGATGAATTAAAGTAAAATTAATTTAAAATCTGTTTAAAGGTTATTAGTCTCTCTAATTGGTATTCTGGTTTAATATTGTTGATTGATTAGTAATCACTATAAAATACCCTCGGTAATTTCCAACAATAATTTTTAAAAGGCTTAAATGCTTTGCAATATATTTCAGGTTAATTAAATGTTGGATAATTTTAGATACAAATTAAACTATTAACGAAATAGGTTCTTAGAAAATCAAGTGCAAGACTAACGCAAGCAATTTTATTAATTGGAGCACAGATTCATTATTTGCACGATATTGAAGATCTGTAAATTCCCTGGCTATTACTGATAGCTATTTTAATTTAGTTGTCTTGCCGACAAACAATGATTAATAAATATATATTTGTTTATTTATCACTGCGAATTTAATGATCACGATTACAGGCATATAGTATAGCTTTAGGAAGTATTGTAGATATATTTATGCGCCTTTGTTTTGGGTATGCTATGTCCAAAAATAAGTTAGCATTTTCGTACTAACTGGTTTGCATTCGCAGTTTAAATACTTATTTGTTGTTTTGATCTGACAAAACTATTAAAAATATGTTGACAAATAAAGTTAGTTAACACCATCAGCAGAGCATATTTTAAGAGTTTTGGTTGTTTACCCAAATTGTTTTGATTTGATTTACTTAAATAGATTACAATAACAGCTATCTTAGTGGGATCCCCCCCTTTATCGCTAAAGATAACGAATCTGCCTTTAAATATTTGCTTAAAATTTGAAGCGTCAGATTTTCTGTAATGTGTGAATGGGCAGTTAAATATATAATAAATTAAATAAACATATTATTGTCGGTAGTATACCTTTTCTTATTAATTTTTCAACAATATACATTATTTGGTTATAACAATAGTTGACCAAAATTAACCAAAAACACACAAACGCTTCAAATATATATAAAGATTATTTCTTTGTTCGTTTCAAATCTATATCATATTTCACGTGATGTTCTTTTCCAGAACGTGCTTCGAGTGTTCTAAATTATATTAAAGTCGATAGAAATATAGATCCGTCAACCGGCTCCCCCTGGAACAACGAGGACAGGTTTTAGGAGACCTCCAAATTTTCTTTAAGCAATTATTTTATAATTCCGGTTTGTCTTATTATTAAAGAACAATCTCCGCTCAATTAAAATCACTTTTTCTTCCATTAATTTGTGTATTTGTAATCTCTTCAATACAATATTTTGCTGTTGATACAATTATGTTTATACAAATATCTCGAATGTAGCTCAGCATCCTTCGCACCAACATTGGAGACGGGAGCTGCAGTGACCACTGACTCGGCCTCTTCCTTCCTCCTTGCAAACGCGTCGACAGGTCTCATTGTCCCAGACAGCACATGGACCACGATACCTTCCGGAGAGGCAATCAGCCTCGGCCTCGTTGGCTCCGAGGACGACCAGCATCAGGACGGCGACAAAGGCGAAGAGAAACTTGATGTGCATCTTGTTGTAAGTTTAATTATTCCGAAGACAACTATTGCTTTTCAGACCAAATAGCTTGGTACTTCTAGTGCCTAAAGTATTTAGGGCGGCTTATATAGGGTCTGAATATATTTGCTAAATAACATTATCGGTTAATGACGACGTCGTGGTGAATAAAAGATCAGCAGGTTATATTTTCTTAAACTTTATATTTTCTGAGGCATAATTTTGGGCGAATTGCTTTACAAACGCAGACTCAAGGCACGAAGTGGATACCTTTTAATTATGCCAACTTTTTTGGCTCTGACTGTAGAATGAAAGATATATATTTTTTTTTCGCTTTACGATCACAACGTTTCTGTTTGATTAACAAAACACAGAGCTTCTGCTTCCATTAATGGGTGCATATTTATTGTTGATTTTATATTGATACCATTAAAGTGTCATAAATCTTGTTTCAATTTCCACATAGCCCATTCCCAGAGAAGTTGCATCCATACACAACACTAGCATCCTTCGCACCAGCAAGCCAGCCTGGGGCTGCAATGTCCCCTGACTTTCCGCCTATTTGCGGAACATTTTAATTAAATTCGTGAACGTTTGAGTTAAAAAGTATTATTTTAATGCTGCATGATCATATATTTATTAATAATTAAATTCAATACAAAACTCAGAATTCATGATCATGTCTTCAAACACTAACTTCGTTTCAACACTGCTCGCACCAACATTTAGAGCCGCCACTGCAATGTCCACTAACACGCCCCTCCTCAATGCAAAGGCGTCGGCACTTTTCTCCACTCCATGCCCAACAGGGTCCTTTGAAGGTTCCAGAAAGACAGTCCCTGGCTTCAGCGACATTGGTGTCCAGGACAGTGATAGTCATGATGGCAAGGAAAAGGCACAAAAACTTGATCTGGATCATTTTTACGGATATTCTCTGATTCAACTGGCGACTTCGTAGAATTACAAACTTGGTTTGGTGTCGGCACATCTTGTGATGGAGCTATTTAAAGGGGACCCGGTCACTCCTTATGGATACTTATCTTTAGAGAGGGTAAACTTAACAAGGAAACTTACAGCTCCGAGAAAACCGATAAGGAAGACCACTATTTGATGTGGCAAAGTCTAGTTAAAAGCTTTATTTATTTATTTAACACAATTAAGTACTGTATTCAATATGTAGTATACCTGTTGCACTTAACAAATACTTGCTAGACCTTGCACTAGGAACTGGCTTGGGCTAGGGTTATCTTTCTGGGTATTTCCCTTAATTCCTTGACTAAGTCGCACACGCTATTGAGGTGTGTGAGCTTAGGTCTTTGAACTTTAGTTTTTGTGCTTAATTTTTATTTTAAAATACAAATAAAATAGCATTTGAATACTCTTCTTAAAAGCATTAAATATCCAAAAAGCAAGTGATTGCTGAATGTATTCACAATCGTCATAAAAATATTATTTCATTAATAATAAAGTAGTCCAAAATGCAAAAAAATTTTAATTGTTAATTTATTTATTTTATAAAACCAACAACCAAGAAGAACTTATAGAATTAAAACGAATTTTTGGTTGAGTTATGATATACTTTACATTTGGCTCTCTGAGTCAATTACAAAAGGCTTCTTTTCTAGATATTTTTTTTATAACGAGCAAACAAAAGGAAGAAAAGACTGGTGGTAAATATTTATATTATAAAGATGTTTAAACAAATATTCTTACTAAATATTTAATACAAACTTTAATCAATGAATCATACCCTTTGAATAATGAACCTGAGATAAGGAATGCAACACAAATATTGCAAGCAGCTATAAAAAGAGGCGTTGAGAGCTCTGAAAATCAGTTGTTAATTCCACCTGGACACAGCATCCCTAAATCAGATTAAATAAGAAAATATTCGTAAAAATGGTGCAGCTTAAGTTCGTCTGTCTTTTCCTCGCCATCATGACGATTGTGGTTCTGGATTCCCACATGGCTGAGGCAATAGACTACCTTGCTGGTCTATTTTCAGGCCCTTGTTGGGCTTGGAGCGGAGAGCAGTGTCGACGCCTTTGCAAAGACGAAGGAGCTCGCGGTGGACATTGCAGTCCCGGCATGCAATGTTGGTGCGAAAGCAACTAAGTCAACTTCTTTTGTCAAATTCATTGAAACGATGTAATCACTGGTTCTTTATTCTGTAAAAAGTCTAAATATACAATGGTAGTTACATCAAAATAGACTTACAATATACATATACAAAATATATATTGCAACGTCGTGAAGTTTAAATACTTTCTGTCTTTTATTAATAATGAGATCTACAATAGCACAAAAACCACGAAGAGGAAGGTTTAGAAGGTACGGTACCTTAAAGTGTCCTTTAAAATCAGTTTTTCAAATTAGGAAATTAAATTAAATTATTGAATTTTTATCAATATTTTTCTTTATAAATGGAACTTCGCCGCACACAGAAATGTCAGGAACGACACAATTTCAAAACTGACTGAAGAAATGACCAGTGGGTAAAACAGATATAAATATGACAAAGGTTTAAAAAAAAGTATTCGAACGGTTCTTCCTACTAAGTAATTCCTACAAAGTTTTTATCTTAAGATAAGGAAATATCGTTTTGAAATCGCTTGGAATGCCTCCGAATGGGGTAACATTTTCGAACATAGTAGATCCAGCTCCTATAAAAGCTCAATCGCGAGTTGTCAATATCAAACACAATTAATAACTCAACGAAGAGCCATCTTCATCGTTCAATCATATTAATCAGAAAATATCAGTAAAAATGGTGCAGCTTAAGTTTTTGTGTCTTTTCCTCGCCGTCATGACGATTGTGGTTCTGGACTCCAACGTGGCTGAGGCGAATGACTGCCTTTCTGGAAAGTTTTCAGGGCCCTGCTGGGCTTGGAGCGGAGAACAGTGCCGACGCCTTTGCAAGGAAGAAGGACGTGTTAGTGGACATTGCAGTTCCAGCATGAAATGTTGGTGTGAAGGATGCTGAGCCAACTTCTTCTGTTGTATTTGAAGATATAATAATGGGTTATATATTCTGTTATTCATATTTTATGCAATATAATTAAAGAACCACAAATATACATACATGGTAGTCAAATCAATAATACCTCCCTTGTCTACAAAAGCTTTAAGAATGACATCCCCTCTAAAAAGCATTAAATACAATTAACTCGGGCTGATTATGTTTGGCGTTTATTTACAAACATATACAGGTGAAGGTCAATGCAGATCATAAAATAATACATGATGTTTGCATTAAATGTATATTCATTATAAAGTTCGACGCGATTTAAATTAAATAGAAACTAATTTCTCGCTTGTTTGTGTGGTAAAAACTCTTCTTCTCTTTACATATAGCATTTAAGACTACTAAGAATAATATGCCTAACCGTACACACAATACCGCTATGTATTTTGTAAACTGTCTGTAGTCATTCGCTAATCCGTAGTTAACTATTGAATACAATAATTTATTTATTCACGTAGGTATATAAACTTTCTCAAAATGTAAAAAACGTAGTACATATGTATTCTCTGTTGGTTGGGCTCTCTTATCGACTTACAACTAATGCAATTAATTAACTACTATCGAAGGGGTTTAACATACTATATATAGTATATACGAATGACATCATCATTAACTGCATGTTCCATTAATCTTTGTGTTCTCTGCACTATCAGATAATTATCTCTTTTCTTTTTTGATTCTTCAATTAAACTAGCTCAGTGGTCAGCGACTTTCCATTTCTATCCAATCCCCGCACTCTCATTTATGTCTAAAATTCCACTAAGAACAAATAATGATACAAACACTAAAACACAAACGCTGCACCAGGGCAGACCAGTCTCCAGTCTTGCAGCGGCTGCAGCACGCACAATTAAAACGTTAAACTAGACTCCTTAATTAGAGGGCCACCTCGTCACCGTTGCGGGTGCTGAGGGGAGACACCTGCTCCTGATACTGCTGCTGTTGTTCGGCCAGTAACTGCAACTCCCGTCTCCGCTGGGCTGTCACCGACAGGCCGTCCATCGCGCTGCTGGAAGCCATTGGGTTCTTGGCGCTTGGCTCGTATCGTATATCACGTATTGATGTTGCTCCTGCTGTGGCTGCTTTTGTTGTTGTTGTAGCTGCGGTGGCAGTGGCTGCTGCGGTTGCTATTTTGGTCGTGGCAAAGTGTACATGTTGTGGCGCCTGCTGTTGCTGTGGCTGTTGTCAGAACGAATCACTTCGTCCCGCTGACCCAGCTGACGCCGCAATTGAAGTTGTTGACGCTCCTGATGTGGTGGTGACGGCAGCACTGGCTGCGGCTGCTGCTCCTTGATTGCCACTGGACGCCGCGACCTCTAGCAGGGAGCCCGCCTCCACATCGCCAGCCTGGCGGGCGGCATTGCGCTGTCGGCACAAATACGGCGAGTTGGTGGGTGAGGGCAGTTGGTTCTGCAATGGGGATATTAAGCTGCGACTCTGATGGGATTAAATCAAATCCGAGCTTACCAATTTATTATTGTTCTGGCAGCAGGTGGCCTTGACACAACCCTCCTCCGTGGTGGGACAGTCCAAAGCGCAGCAATCGGAGCCGCTCATGTTGATGCTGGAAGTGCCATCGGACATATTGCATCCCTCGATCTCGCTAAACTCCGGCTGAATTGTCGTCGAATGGATGCCCTCGTTGTGAAAGAACTCCTTGACCTTTTCTGCAATCTTCATGTACTCTGACAAGTTGCGGCACCTGGAAAAAAGAAAGCAAAATATAGCTTAGAAAAAGTTTACCTTAAAATCTTTATAAAAACTTACCGAATATGAGCAGAGGCAATGATGCGATCTCCCGCCAACTGCCACACATGAAACTCGTGCACGGCCAGCACCCCATCGACCTTTTCAAGCAGCCGCTTCTGTATGGCATCCACCTGGATGTGGGTAGGCACCGTCTGCAGCAGGATCAAGGCGGACTCACGAAGCAGCGGCCACACGGAATGCAAGATCAGCACCACCAGAAGGATGGACAGGGCGGGATCCATGTAGTAGCGATACTTCCACTCGGTTTTCCACACAACCATCGCACTGATCACCACGATAATGCTGCCCAGGGCATCGCTCAGAACGTGCAGGAAGGCGCCGCGCATATTCATCTGTCCGGGATCGTGGCTATGGCCATGGCTTGACTTCTTCACTGCCTGCTTCTCCTTTTGCTTCTCATAGGCGTAATCGTTCTGCTCATCATCACCCTCGTCCATGTTGGCCAATTCGGTGAGACGGCTGTGGTTGCGGGTGAGTCCGCCGCCATGTGAGTGACCATGGTGACCGCCGTGCTCTGGAATAGATAATTCGTAAGTTATAGCAGGCTGTGACTATACATGCTTTTAGGTTTATTTTACCGTAAAGCAGGCAGAGGCCTATCACATTCACCAACAGGCCCAGGGCTCCCACGATAACCAGCAGCTCGGGCTCGTGAATCGGTTCCTCTTCAATGAATCTGAAAAAAAATAAATAAATACAGGTTTAATAAGATATTTATATCTTTATTTATATAATTATTAGTCTACTAGTAGTTAAACAACATTATTTAATAATAAGGAGGCTTTCCTACATGTATTAATATTTTATTATATACAAAGTATATAAATTTGAGTATACGTTTAATATTTAATATATAGTGGTTCAGAAAATATAACAAATTATTCTCACAAATATCTTTACCCCGTTTTTATCTTTAAATTGCTATACTTTATATAGTTTTATCAATGAGAAAGTTGGTTCCCATTCCACCATCTTCTGGACATCGTACCTCAGCCTTATCAGTTTACGTTTTACTCTATGACTTTAGAAATTATCAGTTATTGTGGCTTTAATTATGGTTAAACACTCTACAATGTTTCTGCAATTATGTCATGCATTTCTATCAGTTTGAAAATTTAAATGAAATCAGTCAGAGATTACGCTATCATTAATTTGATTAGGCATTTGGCATTTTTGTAAAGGCCGTTTGTTCTAGAAGTTTATTCGTTTTTTATACATTTTCTTTTTGTATTAATTAAATAATCATAGCTGGCGTTACCCAGTAAATAAAAGGGTATCGGTAGCAGTAGCTATTGGAAACAGATTCACCTCGTAAAGCTTTTGATATACATATATAGTATACTATATATGCTCAAAATGCGCCCGGAATGCAAATGGAAATCAAGTGAATAATTCACAAAACACACACAGAAAGGTGGCAGTAAAACCCGAACGAATTAAGTGATTCAAGAAAATATAAACAAATCACGTTAACACACACGCCGTGCTGCCAAGGCGAGGGGCTTATTATGGCTTACTGCTTACAGATCATCGAGCAACTGGGTTGTGGGTGTGGATCGTTGATCCGTAATTACTCTCAATACGATTAATGCTCGGGAAGCAGTTTTTGCTACTGATTGAAAAGATTTTCGGGAGATTAAATAATATAAATCGATTAGGAAATCCCTTGAAAGCATCAGTCAAATAATTTTATTTGAAATGATTAAGATTTACATTTATGTGGGAAGACTTTGTTATATTTGTTTCTGCTTTGTTTATTTATTAAAACAAAAGCGCAACTCTCGAATTGTTTACTTTCTTAAGAAATATAGAGAAATAAGTGATATTGATATAATTCTGTTCGCTGCAGTCGAATTTTTTGGTTTCTTTGGATTCTTAAGGAAACAAAGTGCATTTTTGGTGATTAATACAAAATAAAAACTTTTAAGGCTTACTAAAATTTTAGGGAAAATGTATGGCTTAAATAAAGCTTTAAATTGTATATAACATTGATAACAGGGCTTTAGTATTTATAGTTTTTGACATTTTATGAAGATTTTCAAGATATTAGAAAGAGGTCTCACCTTTTGCACGCCTCAATGGTAATACTGAAGCACAGAGCCACCAGGAACACAGCGTTGACCAAGGCTCCAAGAACTTCAGCTCTGGCCCAGCCAAAGGTGTTCTTTGACCACTTTTTCGGTGACATCTGTCAAGTTAAGAAAATGTAGTTAAAGTTATCTGTCTCTTATCGAAGGGGAATGACATGAACTCACCTTCACTGACAGGAAGGATATAACCAGGGCGGCAATATCGCCCAGCATGTGGAAACTGTCCGCAACTAGAGCCATGGAATTGGTCACATAGCCAACAATAATTTCCACAAAGAAAAAGAAGGCTGTCAGCCACATCATCGACAGCAGGCGGCATTTTTTGCCGGAGTACTTGGCCATTTTGGAGAAGCTGCAAAAAGAAGAAATGGTATATTATTAAATTTAAAATTATCATTGAAAGTAATTAAAAAACTTAAAAAAAAACCCTTTTAAAATCCTAAATGAAGTCTTTTAAAGATCCACAAAGTTAGAGAAAAGCAGTAAAGTGGCTAGCAATTTATTTAAATAGGAACAACAACCGAATAACGACTTGGGGGTAGTGCGGCTGTTATTTTATTGCCACCACCCATAACGATATATTCCTCCAATATATTACCCTTTCGAAATATCAATCAAAGTTTAGCTCTCTCAGTTCATTCAACCTATTTTTATGCAGTCAACAAATCGCCTGCAATGTGCCAACCTTTGAAATTGTTATTGCCGCACAGTAAGCACACACAGTACACACACCAAAGATACACTGGAGACGACACGCACACCCAAACAAATTACCAACAAATTGAGTTTTTCAATTGTTTTCCATTGTTGCTGCTCGAACTGTTTTCCATTTAGTTCCATTTAGCCTTTTGTGAAGGCAAAAGTTTTCCCCATCGATGGAGGGATTTAATTGAATGCTATAGCGCCGGGGGAAAAGGGATTGGAAACTATCAAAAATCCCAGTTTAAAGCGATCGCTTAGAGGCCTGAAACTTGCACGAAAAAGAGGGGCTTGGCTATTGTCTTTTATAGTTTTACGTCTCGGTTGAATAAACAATCTGGACAGCAACAAATAGTATCTGAAAATAAGGTTTCCATGGATTCAAATTCATATTTAAGTGGTCTTGACCTTAGATTTAATCTAATTCTTTTTCTTGGTATTAAATATATATTTTCCTAAAATTGTTTTACTTTGATTAATGCAACCAAGCAATAGCAAATTTAGAATGATATATGTATTTTCATGATAATTAAAATCCACTCGCAGTTAACTTTTAAAAACCAACATTTTAACAGTTTATTGATGTTCTTGCAGTACGAAACTCACGCAAAGAACTGCATTTCGGCCTGGAAGACTTAGACTGGGGGCTGGGGCTCCTCCCTGTGACTGACTGATCAGGTTTGAAGCTACTCTAGATCGACGTTGGACTGCCAGGCGGCATATTCCCTCGAATCAGCAGCGGTGGCAAAACGCGATGTGTAAACAAAAACACAAAACATTTTCAACTGAATCGGCAACGGTGGCGTACTAAGAGATGCATCGGCAGCGAGGCAAAAACAAAAACGTTGCCAGGCAAAAAATGGAGAGAGGGTATTGCAAAGGGAATCGTATTAATACCGAAAGGTGACGGTGACGTTTTCTTTCCCTTTGCTTGCTGCTGTGGCGACGGCCAAGAAAACAATTTTCATTTTTTTTGGGTAAAAGCCCCAGCGTAGGCACTAAACTATTGCTCGTTGGCCAAGCAACCAAGCTAAGGAAGTGTACACTTGGGAAAAGGGAACACCAAAAAGCCATTAAATGACTATTAGCTGCAAATAATATATTACAATACATTTTACAATTAGTAAAAATTGATTTAGGAACGCCTCTATAATTTTTTATTTAGACAAGGAAGCTAGTTAACCCATTTTATATTTAAGCCTAGATCTCAGCCGATTTCATAAATGATTATGTGATTATACCACAAACATAGACCCTACATTATTTATATTAAGCGCCAAAGTAGTCTCTAGATCTGTTACCAGGCCAGGGCTCACTGTGCCCGGAATCCGCATCATCGCCAGCAGCATTCCTATTCCTACTAACTAACTATGGCAACTAACTGATTGTGTAATCTCCTCGCGTTTGCTGTTATCGCGGCTGGCACGGCCACTCCCCCGCAGCCACCGCCGTCAGCCATAAATAATGCTCGTTGTAGAACGCTCGGCACACGAGACGCCAAAAGCGCACAACTCTTCACATTATATTTTTTTGCATTCTTTTGGATCTTTATCGGCTCGCCCAGAATTTCCTTTCTGCCTTTTTTCGGTGGGTACCGTGCGCAGTAATGCCAATAAATGCGTACTTTATACACAATCTGGGCAACGGACTGATCTTCTGGCCCTACCATCTCCATCTCCACTGCCGCCTGCGAACAACCACATATGACTAAACTAGATAAACACGGACCGATAAGCCAGCGGCGGCGGGCGGCTTTATTTGGCAGCCTGTGCGCAAAAAGCAAACAATTGCTTATCGGATGAACACAAACTGGCTGCTGATGGGGAAAAGTAAAACCTGGGAGCGAATCTGAAACCTGGATGAGCACCCCGAGACACAGAGTCATGGTTGCATACATTGTGGGCTGCTACATTTTGTCAGCCAGCCAAATATTTACTCAAAGGCATTACTATTTGTATATTTTTTTATTGCCAGCCAGGCACTGGGATTTCCCTGAAGTGCATTGAGCTGGCAGCTAGAGGAAAACCAGTGGTTCAATTTCACGATTCAAATACTATATAGTCCAGGAAATGGCAACAAGTTATTAAACAGAACGCGAAAATATCAAATATCGTTTAAGGTTTGGCGTACGAGGTGGTTCTGCTTCAAGAAATATGCCTTAATCAAGGGAAGAGCTTAGAAAACTAAAGCTAAAATATATAGCATTCATTCTAGCTGAGTTGCTAGTAGTAGTAACTTGTTTTAATAAACACTTTTACGGACTTGAGGGCACTGAGGAAGGTTTATCAGTCGAGGTGGTCTAGAAACCCATAGTTTTTAATTGTTTACTTTATACTTTATAGATCAAATATAACTGCAAGAGAACGATCTATTTAAACAAGTGCAGTGCGCACCAAGCAAATTAATCTAAAATCAACAATGAGCTGAATCACAACTTACATGCACAGCGAATGGATTCCAAAAAGAGTATTTAAATAATGGCAATAACTTGTGCTCGTATCTATATATCGCGGGGAGAGCAAACTGGAAACCTCCTCCGTTCACACTCGAATAGGCACTGTTTGAATAAATTCCCGGACCTGATTTCCCTGCCCTGCCTGGGCCGAGTACCTGGACAATGCCGTGGTGGCGAGTACCTGCTCCTCGCACATGGCAGATAGGGCCAACACTGCTGCGAGCCAACAAAGTGGTCAACTGGCGAGGCTTAAAATGTGTCACTTGCAGCTGATAGCCGGCAGCCGATAGCCACCTTCGCCCCGTTGAGCTCTTAAGCCCTCCAGCCAGCCCCATGTCTGTCCCTGTCCGATGGGCGAACGTGCTCCGCATAAACGGACCAGCGGCGGACGGACAGGTTCCAAAAACTATGGCCAGGCTATTGATGAAATCAGTGTCTCTCTTTCGCGGCTTTTAGCTGACCAAATATTATGCCCTTTACGGCTGGTTGTGTCACAGCAGCCATTTGGGAGAATGAGAGAGAGAAATGCAATGGATTTTTAAAGCCTTTGGTTAAAGGTGATTGTGTTGGAATTTATTAAAAATAATGCTAGAAGATTAAGCTTTCAAAAAACCCTAATTATATACCACAAATCAACTGAACTAAAGGTCAAAGTTTAAGATATTTAAAAACCTCTACTCCTGGTGTTAAATCCTAAACAAAAGCCCTGACTTAAACAATTCCCTTTTGATGTCAATTGTAATTAAATTTAACTTGACATTGGGCACTCGGCCTTGGGGCTTTAAGTACGTGATGTGCTCTACTAAAATATCTATAAATATATATGCAAAATATGTATAATCAAGCAACAAAATACAAATGGGAAATCGAAGAGGAAATTTTGAATATTTATTCTAGATTTCCGGCTTGGCTCTGGCTCAAGGATGCGCCTTAAAGTGGGTGGTGACAAACAGAATCGTATCTATATAGTATATATATATACTACTATTTCTCTGTGAAGAGCACGTGACATGCGTGGCCTACGCAATTAATTCAGGCAATTTAACATGCGGCTCACACTCGATTGATTCAAAGTACGAATGCGATAGGGGGATAGGAGCGGGAGGAGGAGTGGGAGGTGGATGTGGTTGGGGATGTGAAGTCGCCATGTAAAACATATGCACTCTCGACTGGTCGAAAACTGGGCTACAAATATTCTAGGTCAGGTGCTTTAATTGGCCTCTCCTCCAGCTGGACGATGGTTTACTCTCCCAGAGAAGTGGCACCTTTGTATGTGGGTTACTGAGCCAGGCGCAACCAGCATAATGTTTTCCCTCGACAAGCGATAAGAATTTTCGGGCATGATAAGGAAAATCGATCGTTTATGCTGAACAAAAGTACTCGAAAAACTCTTGCAGATAAGCTAAATTAGTTGGGCGGTTTATTTATTGATCGGAAATGTGAAAGAAGATTTATTAAGAAGGATTTGAAGTAATTTAAGATAATGCAAATCTTTAATAGGTTTTAAGTAAATTTAAATGAAGTACTTAGCTCAGTGATAACTGAATAATAATACGTAGTACGATTTTTAAGATTTTTCACCTTATCAAGTGTATTTTATTTGTGTTAATACAGGCCATAAATACATATATCCATAAATTTTCAGAGAAAAGAGTTGTATAAAAACGAATATGAGTTGAGCTCTAAAAGCTACCTTTATTAAATTGCCACAAAAATATATGTTATATATTAAGCTGATATAATAGTTATTATATCATTTGTTATGATGTTTAACAAAACTATACCTAAACTCTATTGATTTATTTTTGCTCTACCTTCAGGGGACATTTACATCATTCATTTAAAAGCAGAATGGCAATCAAATAATTATTTTAATGGCAGAAATTGCAGTTGACCCACAAACGAGGGAGCAAACGAAAGCGAATCATTTGTTCTCTGGGACGACAACGTGGCGACGATTAACCCGATTCGCTTTTTCAGACCCCCCGGGAACGGAAAGGAATGGACGGAAAGCAGCCGGGAGTCCTACGGAAAAAAAGGCGTCAAAAAGAAAGGCAAAAGTAAGAGCCGGAATGGAAGGTGGGTGGGCTGCTTTTACCAAGAACAAAACAAAAAGGATAAAAATGAAAAGAATTGCAACTGGCTGGCAGAGGAGCGGTAAAAGTATTGCATGGATGTGTCAGCTAAAAAAAATATAGCCAGCAGCAACTCAATTGCCCCAATTTTCAAAGAGTGGCGGCGATAAGCAAATAGCAACATTCGCGAAACTGACAAATCAAATTTCAATAGATTAAGACTTATAAATGCAACTGGGGTATGTGAAAGCCCTTCCTGGCTTTTCGAGCCAATCATGTCAAGGCCGCATATGGGCAGTTTCACAAAGCTTTTAATAACTTTTAAAGATATCAAAATATTTATATAATAATATTATAAAACCTTTCTCATTTCATATATGCAAATTTAGAAAATTCACCTGGCAGCCTAGTCGGCATCCGGACTACCTTTGAGATTAGAATATGCTACCGTTGAATGCGGTTATTGTCCGTAGAGAAGGAGACGGCTTATCTGGACCTAGCCTAACCTACTTTGGTTGCAGTCATAAATTAAAGCGACTTTATGGTCGCCATGGCAAACATAACCCAGTTGTGGCCTCTTTCCAGAACTGCAGCCAAGGTGTTTACCCACAAATCAAATTGGCCAGTATCAAATATTAAATGGTAATCAAATATTCACCAATGAAACCAAACGAAATCAACTGAATAAATGAATTGAATATATAAATCAGAGCAGCAGTGCTGGGAGCTCTGAGTTTTGTGGGTTTTAATTTGTTTGCCTCAAAATTATATTAGCACATATTGATTTTTGCTCCGCCCCAGCAGCCGCTGGAAATATTGCGCTGATGAACTGGGAGAACAAAAGAAAGAGTTGGGAAGTAACTTGGGTGACCTTTAAATCGAATTATTTCAGCCACAGCGAGCAGGCGACATTTTTACTGTGATTTAATTAGGGAAACAATAAGAATATACAGAATTATGCACAAAGAATTTTAAATTTAAATAAAATATTTATATTTATATTTATATAAACTATATTTATTTAAATTAGTTACAAAAGTAAAGCTGGATCAAATTTCGTTAGTCAATTATCCAATAAAAAAAATTACTCTGAGTCACAATGCCTTCCAAAGGTGAAAATATAAAATATATCTTAAATGTGTTTCAAAAAGGTCATAAATAAAGACATAAACCGTATGCAGAAACTATCTAAATATTAGTTGTGTATTTATTTTTCCTGCTAAAAGAACCCCATAACAAAAATGCAGGGAAGTCCACACGGCACTCTCGAACATCGGCCAAAACAATAACAGTGACTCAGAGGAAACTTGAAAGATAAAGAATCCATACGAGAAACGATGATTAAGCCCGTCGTCGTATGGGCTATATATGATAATGACGGCGTTGGACGATGTGCGGAAAACCAGTTTTCGAGGCCGGGAATCAAGGGAAGCGGCCATAAATCAAGTATAACAAGTCCTAGGCAAAGACCCTCGAAGGGAATCCACGGGATGAGATCGATTGTCAAAAGGAAGACATCATTTGGGGATGCATCTACCTGACAGGACCCGCCCAGGTCGGTGACCCAGGTGCGCGGTCACTATAGCAATAACAATGGGCAGGGAAAATGACATGGTTGAACAGGATATCTTTATCAGCAATGGAAAAGGATACCTAGGCACCAAGGATTTTATTGATCATGGATCATAAACAGTATATTTAAACTTTAATCCATCTCAGATATATAGAACCCACTTTGTATATACAGTATAGAAACTAAATAAATTGGAATTAAAAATGTATGTGTATCTAGATATCAAACTTACCAGAGTTTGGAGAATGGAAATATAAATTGTAGTTCCTAATCTTTGACTGCAGAAACGCGACTCCGTATGAAGTTGCTGAAATCGAAATTGTTTACGCAATTAAGTTATTGTTTAATTTTTTATTTGTAAGTATAAATTTCAGCAAATATCGGTTAAGATTTATTCCTAGCTGGGAATCTTTTTATTTAATTTCAACATTTTATGGCTTAACATGCACATATTCTGCGAGTTCAGGCAGTTTTAAAATTCTGTAGGCAGAAATAATATTTATGTTCCACACTTGTTTTTCTTGTTGGTAAAAACACTAAAACAGCATTTGCTGATTGCAGCTTTCCCTCCGTTCCCCTTAACCGATATTCACTGTATTTACAAGTGCACTGCTCTTGTTTCGCGATTAAAGTGGAGAAAGAAGGAAAACAACGTCTGATTTTGTATCTGGCTTTTGTTGTTGTTACTGCGCCTGCTGCAAGAGCAATGCGCTGAGGGAAATGCTAGAGGAAATGGAAATGCAAGTGGACAACGAAATGCGCAGCATGCAAAGTAATCTTAAGACGTTGTTTAGTTTTTGTTTGACGCGAAATTCCTGCGCCCTAAGGGGGTGGCTCCAACACACACACGCGCACACCCTATCACACGGACACACACTCTCGCATTTAGCGATGTATATACAAGTTAATTGTGCAGAGTCACAATGGGGCAGGGGAAAGGGGCAGCGGCGCGACTGTTCACAATGGCACGTGCACTTGTCCCGATTTTGGGGCGCCCACTTCTCCACGGGAATTTACCGAGTCGCTGCGTTGAGGGTTTCTTACTGCCGCCTGCGAAAGCGGAGCACGGCACAGGTGATGAAACGCGGTGGACGAAAAAACGTTTATACCTTTTTTAACTTACTCGTCACCCTTTTTCCCATTTTTGAACTATAAGCTTATTGGTCACTCTTTTCGATTTTTTAACTTACTCTTTTTATCCATTTTTGAACTATAAGCTTACTGGTCACTCTTTCCTTATATTTTTTTAAAATTACTGGTCACTCTTTCTTCCCGCTCTCAATTACCGATTGGGAATTCATGCCCACCTTTCTCCCCATACAAATTTTACCGATTGGGAATTCATGCCCACCTTTCTCCCCATGCGAAAATTAGCGATTGGGATTTCATGCCCACCTTTCTTTTCCCGATTGGGACTTCAACGTAAAATATAGACCTTTTGTTAAATAAAAAATGAAATAAAGTTTGAAAAATTAAAAAAAAAACAACGTGTTCACTTATTAATTCATTTATAATTTAATTTAATGTGAGCAAAACTTACCAAGTTAGAGGTAAGTAAATAAGAAAAAAAAAAAACAATTGGGCAACTAAGGCAGTCATTTTGTTGCAGAAGGGTACTAACTTAATAGTTATTATAATAATATATATTAAATAAACTATCCTCTTGAGTATCCAGATTTAATTTATTATGACAAACGATGGTATTTAACGGTATCTGGTATTTTAAATATCGATAAGCCTCGCGGGCAACCTCAGATTTCGATTACAATGTTTCCTGTAAAAAATATACGTTATGTTTGAAATAGTTCTGATTATATAAATTATGAAAAATAATATTTTATTTTGAACAGCAGTTAAAAACGATGTATATTTTGAAAAATCAAATTATTTGACAAATTAAAGTTTAAAAAATACAACACAATCAAATAAGTATAGATTAAACTCGGAAATCTTTTTCGTATTAGTTTTTATTAGGTAAATAAATCAAAAATATTAAAAGTAAGAAATTAAGAAAGTTAACATTATATAAACAGCAAAGGAAAATAATTTAAATACATATATATAAATAAAGCCAATCATAATTGTAAAACTTATATATAAATATTAAATTATAAAAAATGAATGTGTTTTCGCTCTAAAAATGGCTGCAAGTGGCTAATAATCTACCATAGCCTCATCTCTGGCACCGATCGTTACTGCTTCAAGTTAGTCCCGCGATTTCCAAACAGGTGAACAGGTGAACATCAGAGTGGAGCCACGATTAGATCGGTAATTTCCCGGTGGTGACTTATTATATATGGTTTTATCACATATTACGGCTAGGACAGCAGTTCCTTCTATTTGGGTTTAAATTAAATAACCCCTTTTTTTTACCTGTTAGGATATCAGTGTGTGTGCGTGTTTGAATGAGTGATAAGATTAGGCCAACGGGTAAACGTTTCGTTTATTGATAACAGGCCGCTGGAACTTGACATAAATGTAAATAAAAGAAGCTAAAAGTCGGTGAATTACTCATTTGAAAGAATTGCGAATTAGCTTTATAAACTATATCTATATATACACAAAAATCTGATGACAATAAGAACCATCAGTGTCCGTAAACAAATTATTATGATAACAATAAATAAATAAGTATGTACGTGTGTCAGCAGAGGAGATATGCTCATATGAGCAGCTTCCGGCTTCGGCATCATTTAAACTGAAATGTCCAGTGGAAAATTATTTAAATTGGACCACGACTACAACTTTTACTTTGTTGTTATTATGGTTATAGTCGGTGGTATTATAATATGTGTACCCCTACCTAGTTGTACGTAAAAAAGAGGCTTAATTAGAGAGGCTCAATTATAGTAGCTATGGGTTATATGATATGAAAACATCTAGCATTGGAATTGTAATTGTATCTTTCTTCAAAAACTATTTTTTGTGTAAATATTAAGTTGTAATATTATAGGAAACTCATATAAAAATCGTAAACAATTGCTCTTTTGTTGTTGAGTCTAAAAGCCTGACTGTGCTACTAAATCGATGTAAATATAGGCAAACAGTAAACGAAATTGTTAAATATTTATTGATGAAAATTACTAAAAATTGGAAAAGCGTTGCTAACGTTTAAGTAACCTCAATAAGCGGCAGTGAATGTGATCTATATGGATATTCTGGATCAGGGAACACAGAGAGAAGAGAGCTCGCTTCCAGCTAACCTGCAATTAGTGGGTTTTGTTTTTGTGTCTGTCCACGGCGACCGTTGTCACTTGTTAACCGCTCGGCGGGTCATTGCCCATTACAATGGTGTACAAAAATAGTACATAGAAAAAAATATAAGAAAAAAATCCAAGCTGCACTGGCAATTCCCCCATCTGGTTGCTATCTGACGTCACACTGGTAAAATCCATTGCAACGAACACATTTCATTTAATTTCGTTTCAGTTTTGATTTTAATTTGGTTTCCCTCTCTCTTTTTCTCCCTGGCTGTTGGTCATTAATTTGCAGACATGCAACAACTGTTGCAGCATTGCCATTGTCCGATATATCCGGTATAATGCTCTTATTACTCGAACTGTTTGGCCATAGCCTTCCCCCTGTGGTCAACTGGCTGCGTGAGGAAATATTAATAAGTGCATTTCTAATAAATAGGCGCCATGAATAGTGAAAATAGTGGAAATAGTGACTCAGCGAGTTGATGGCCGAATACTCTCTATATCTCTGTTCCAGCACTGGGTTATCAGTACCTGGTTTTTACCTCATAATAATTATTTGATTAGACTTAAAAGGCTTGACCATTTATGGCAAGAAATTGCCACTGCAGATACACTGAGAGAGTTCATTGGGACACACTTAATGATTTATTCAATTACTTGAGTCAGCTTTGAAAATATAAAAAATGTATGTTTTCGAATGTTTGCAGGCTGATGTATATCTTCTAAAAAGTAGAAAAGAAATCATTAAGCTTCTATATTTAATATTATTTTGTAACTGTTGTTTAATTAATATATAAAAGGTTAACCCCTTGTTCTCTTGGATTTTTAAATTTAATACTATTGGACTATTGTTTACTTTTCTTTCTGTGCATATCTGTTGCTTCTAATATCAGTTGGTTGTGCTTAGGCTGCGGCACCGCGTGAGAGAAATAAGCTATCTGAGCGTTGCTTTTGTTTGCCCCATTTGTTTGGCCTGTGCTCTTTATTTGTTGTTACCTACCTACCAGTACAACAGAGGGAGAGAGAGGAAAAGCCGGAGGGCCTGAGAGCGAGAGGGAGTGGAGCTTACCTGGGGCACAACTTGCGACACCTTTTGCCGCTGCTCGCTGGCCGAGTTCAGTTCAGTAGCAATCGGCAGCCGGCAACAAAGCCAAACAGAACATCTCGACCGATATACAGTGTTCTCCTCGTATATATCCGCATATATAGGTTTAAGAAGCTCACATAGTAAACCATGTAAAGTCTAGCGATTACGGTGAAGATATGGTAATGTGAACTACATAGCCAATAGAAGGTACACCTAATGGGAGCTCACTCCACTTACTTACGATCTTTTTGTAACCTTTTTCAGTTGGTTTTGCGGTGAATGCGATTAACGGCCGCAATCTGACCTGACACAAGTGTCCCACGAGCTTCGGATAAAGAGATTGATATATACAGATATAGAAAATGGCCTCCAATAGCAGCAGCACTACCGATCTGGACAGCCAGGTCAATGTGGAGGACTTGCCCATTACGTTCAAGGTGAGTCTGCATTGCGGAATGGTTATTTAAAAGCTGTGAAATGACTGGCACAAGTTCGGCCACCGATCCGCGTAAACACCTCTTGCATAGCGGGCTATAAACTGGGAAAAATAAGTTGATTAGATTTATTCAAAATTTAATTTATAATTGATTTATTTACATAAATATTTGATGGGTAGGTTGAATATTTATTTAGTACAAAAATCCATTTGTGACATTTTATTTTTTGAATCCATGCCATACTTTTTTCGAGTGTTGAAATTCAACCCAAAAATATGTACATATAGGAATGCCACCCGCACTCGAGACCAAAAATGGCCAAAAATGAAAAAAAAACAGAGGCAGACACGCATGCGTCACGCCCTGCTGAACCCCAGAGAGCACACACATACAGAGCTGTGGTGGCTCCAACTTTTTGGCCCGACTGTGGACATCCGGTCGAGAACCGCGGCCAGGTCGGATGCAAATGAAGCGACTCTAACGGCAACGCATGCGCAGCGGAAGCGAATGCCACCAATGAGCTGTCCCAGAGGCACCCCCACAAAAACATCTCTCATCGCGGAATGAGAGAAAAAGTCGGCTTTTTTGTTGAGAGTTTCAAGTTTCCCAACTTAGTAACTTTTTAAAGATAATATTTGAAATTGAACAATTAGCAGAAAGTTTTAAGATAAAAAGAAGAGAAAGAAAATTCCCAAAAATATTTTTGGTAGTATTTTTAACATTTTCCCGTTCTTAACCTTTTAAACAAAATATAAAAATATATTTCCCTTATTTCAGGTAAAATACATTGGCTCGGAGGTGGCTCGCGGATTGTGGGGTATCAAGTACACCCGCCGACCTGTGGATATTATGGTAGGCGTGGCCAAGAACCTGCCGCCCAACAAGGTCCTACCAAACTGCGACCTAAAGGTATCCACCAACGGCGTCCAGCTGGAGATCATTGCCCCCAAAGCCAGCATCAACCATTGGAGCTACCCCATCGACACGATTTCATATGGAGTTCAGGATCTGGTCTACACCAGGGTCTTTGCCATGATCGTGGTCAAGGACGAGGCCAGTCCACATCCGTTCGAGGTGCACGCCTTCGTCTGTGACAGCCGTGCAATGGCTCGTAAGCTGACCTTTGCCCTGGCCGCCGCTTTTCAAGACTACAGCCGAAGGGTGAAAGAGCTGGCCGGAGAGGAGGATGAACAGATCACCGGGGACACCATAACACCGACGCGCCAAAAGTTCGCCATCGATCTGCGGACACCGGAGGAGATCCAGGCCGGCGAACTGGACCAGGAGACGGAGGCGTAGACAGCGTGGGGTTGCGTTCAATGTCAATGTGATGTCATAGTTACTTATCGTCCAGTGTCCACTGTATTTGTATATTTTGTAGTTCTCTCACCTGGTAGTTGCCTCATACAGCTAATTACCCAAAGCTTAAGTGTTAATGCGATTTGTAAACGATTTTCTATAATAAATTACGAATATTGTACTTAAGTTTGGCCTTTTTTATATGAAATATTTGTTCTTTATATTATTTTGTCAATTTGTGATTTGTCTTTCTTTGATCTCATTAACTATCCTATTTATTTGTTCTGAATTTAAGAGTAAAATCCGAAATTAATTATAATATATATATTTTTTTAATTTTTTAAAAGTGCGTTACTTCGTAAAGAATTTATAGAACATTTTTGTGTGTATTTATGTGGATTTTAAAAAGATTTCAAAAAAGTTTGTGTCTTAAGTCTTTTGTTTTGGTTAAGAAAAAGAAGAATTTCGCTGTGAAAAAGTATAAGGTTTTTCTTTCATTTAAATTAACTAAAAAATAATATCTATTAATCCTTTGATCAAGCTATATGGAATATAAGAATTAAGCATTTGTCTTTAGGATGTTTTTAAGCTGACCATCTCTACCGTTCAGAGGTTGAATGCGATTTGGCAAGACACAAGACACTCAAACCTCTGCACGATGGAGTTGATTAGCTGGCCAAAAAACATTTCAAATTATAATTTAACCACACAAAGCAAACTAAATAGTTTAAGTTTTATATTTTTAAGATTTTTATTTTAATTTTTTTCTCTTTTTGCATATTTTTTGTCGCAATTTTCTTCAACTCTTGTGGGAACAACAATTCTAAACTTAAATTTCAACTCTCGTGCTCGTTTTTTCCTTTGGGAAACGTGGCCATAAAACTAGGAAATCAAAAATAATTAATGTAGAACTTGCCTAGGTGCAAATGAGTGGGATAGCGTTTTTGGGAACTAGGAGGTGTGAACGGGGTTCCGGTTCGGGCTAAGTGGGAGCAGGAGGCTGATCCTCTCCAGGGACTGCTATCTGTCCATCTATCTCTGTTTCTCTCTCAGGGAGCTTAGCTGGCATCGGCGCGGAACAGGAAGCGTCGCTTGCGGGCGTCCATCTTGGGCTCTCTGACCTCCGGCTGGGATTCCGGTACCGCTTCCACCTTGCTTCCGGTCACGGGCAGCGTCTGCACCTTGGACATGGCTGGTTCGGCGGATGAGACGCGCTTGTAGATGGGCAGGATGAGATCCTCCTGCTCAGGCATCGGCTCTGGGTCCTGCTCGGCTGCCTGGACAGGCGGGCTCTGCACGAGGGTCATGGGTGCTGCCGCACCTGGCGTAAGTATCAGCTCCATGGGAGCCATTTGATCCTTCTTGGGGGTCTGGTCAAGGCGCTCTTTTACCAGCTCCACAATGTCATCGATGCTAATGGAGGGCATGTAGGAGGCAGTCACTAGGCTCTCCTCCTGGGCATCGTCGTGGCTGGGCGTCTCCTCGGGCTTGGTTTCAGCCTCAGGAGTTATTTCCTTTTCAGTCTCGGAAATAGTTTCTTGGACATCCTCGGGAGTGACTTCTTTGACAGCTTCTTGAATCTCCTCAATAGGCGTTTCCTCTTTGACTTCTTCCGGTGTTTCCGCCTTGATTTCCTCAGGTACCTCGGGCGCAGAGATCTCGGGAACAGGCTGAGCCTCCGCTGGGATTACCTGAACTGGGATCTGATAGTCCATGGGCAAATGGTTCAGCTGCATGATGTTGATAATTGGCGAATCCTTCATCAGCTGGTGCTTCTGGAACTTTTGGGGCTCCGATTCCTCCAGAATTTGCTCCTCGACGGAGGCATTCTTGTCCACGATCTCGGGCTCTGGCAGCTTGGCCTCCTCGATGGACACATCTGCATTATATACTGGTAAAATGGTGTTTGCCATGTCAGTCTCGGGTTTCTCTTCGTTCTTTTTCAGGGTATTTAGGAAATCGGTGATCAATTGCTCCGCCTCGGCAGCCATCACAGGATCAACGGGCTTGAAGCCACCCAGTGATTCCTGCGTCTCTCCGCCTTCTGCTTTTTCGGCGCTGTTGGTGCTGCTATCTAGGATTTCCTCCACTAGCGGACTGTGTTGCTCCATTTCGGGTGTGGCAGGCATGCTTTCCGGGGCATCGGCTGGCTTGGCTGCCTCCAAAGCTTCAATGCTGACGGGAGTTTCTTCATTGGAGTTGCTAGTTTCGATGATGGCAGGATCCGCTTTGATTTCCTCGGGCTTGGCTTCATGAATTTCCTCAACCTGGGCGGATACCTCAGGCTCCTCTTCGGGCTTGAGATTCTCCTCTGGCTTGGGTTCTTCTTCGGTTTTGATCTCATCTGCTGGCTTGTGCTCTTCTGCTGGCTTTGACTCCTCGGCTGGCATGATCTCTTCTTCTACTTGGATCTGGTCTGCTGGCCTGATCTCTTCCTCAGGCTTGACCTCTTCTGCTTTGATCTCTTCCTCTGGCTTAAGTTCCTCTTCAGTTTGAATATTTTTCTCATTTGCTGTTTCCTTCTCGCTCTCCTCGGGCTGCTTTTCATCCAAACTTTCCACTATGACAGCGGGAATCTCCTCAATGGCTTCAATGGGCTTCCCATCCTCGATCCTGGTATCAATCTCAATTTTTGTGGGTGCCACCTCTTCTGGAACTGCGTCTGGCTGAACGAAGGATACGGCTGGCTCAGAAGCCTGGACTTCGGGCTCCTGGACTTCCACGGGAATAACTGCTGGCTCCGCGAACATGGTCTGCAGCTTCAGAGTGGGCTGGGGCTCACTCAGTTGAACCACAGCCTCGGTGACAGCTGGTTCGCTGTCTACCACCACCTCCACTTCCTCCACGGGCTTGGCTGTGCTCGTGCTTGCTGGCTTGTTGAAGATTGTCGGTCGCTTGCGAATGCCATTAAACAGCTCATTTCTCTTTGGCGGAGGAGCAGCGATACCAGGCCTGAAGGCGTGAGGTTTCTCCATATTCGGCCTGATGGTGAATCGCTGTGGCTTCGGTGGCTTGGTTTCCACTTCCAGGGCAGCAACAGGTTCGGGAACAGCTTCCAATTCGGGAGCAGCGGTCACCGGAGCTGGAACCTTTCTCTGCGGCTGCTGAGGCTTCCGGCGATTGGGCTTGGGCTTTTGGGTCTTAACAGGCTTTGCGGGCTTCGGTGGTTCCACAACAGCAGGCTCTGCCGGTACTTCTGGCTCAGCCTCAATGGGTTTGGCATCCATCATCTCCTTTTCCGGCTGCTCATTCTCCTCGGGCGTGGGCTTGCTTTCCTCCTCTGCTGCACCACCAAAGTTTCCGTTCAACTCGTAGTACCTGGCACTATCCTCGCACTCGATGGTCATGTCCTCGCGACGCATGCAGGTGAAGGATTCCTGGGAAATGAATCATTAAGATTAAATCAAATTTAATGGCGACTTTCCAGGACATTTACCTGACTGAATATAGTGTCCTCGGGGCAGATGAAGCTCCAACGGAAGGTGTTCTCACGGCCATCGGCGTAGGTCACCGGCAGGCAAACATGGAAGATCTGACAATCGTTTTCCACATCCGCGTAGTAGCCGTATGTCTTGTTCGAGCACGAGAAGTTATCCGTGATATCCGCCCGAATGGAGGTGGCATTGCTGGGCAGAGTGAGGGTGCCCAGGGGCGCTGCCTCCTGAGCTGCAGAAGCCTCAACCTCCGCTTCAGTCTGCTCTGGCATTTCTACCTCAGCCGGCAACGGTTCCTCACGAACCACTGTGTTTTTTCTCTTCTGAAAGGAGAAGAGATATTAGAAGTTATTATAAGTTTAACAAAGTTGATTAATATTTTTAAATTACGTAAAAATATTATATTTAGATTTAAATAAAATTAATTAAATAATTATTAAAAATTTCAAAAGATAAAACTGATGTATTTTTAAACTTCCAAAATACGGTAAAAATTAAAAAAATATCACATCTTGAAAGATACTTGCAGTAAAAATTTTAAAAATGTTTTATTAATTTTAAAGCATGTTTTAATGGTCTAGTATATAAGTATATTAAACACTTTATTATAAATAATACATTAAATTATATATTTATTTCTCAATAAGGCTTAGGAAATACTTATTATTTAATAAGAAACAAAACCTTTGAAAATTTTTTCGTATTTTTTAATCTCACTTTGAATTAATCATTTATGTATATATCCTTTGTATTAAATTCCTAGTTAATATTTTAAAAAATTAATTATAAGCCTTTTTAAATTACCTATCTTAAATATTTATTAAAACAAGTGCACTTTGACTTGTCGTAATACTAAAAACTAAACTTAATTTCTGCATATGATTAGCCAGCTGCGACCATCATTCAGCTAACGAGATACGTGATTGGCGTGGATAATCCAAGAAATCCAGCACGTGACCCTGCGATTCGTCCGAAAAAATTTCACTTGTGTTCTAGTTTTGGTCTATTCGGTTGGCGGCAAGTGAAAATTGAAGTGAATCGAATCGAATCGAATCGAATCGACTGGAATCGAAGAAATAACCCCTGCCTTATTGTGCACTTCGCACCTGTTGCCGCGGCTGGCTGCCCTTTTAAGGGCCGCGCAGTGCAATTGAAGTCACTTTCGAATGGAACGCTCAAATATTATCACATAATATTTTAGCCATATCGATTTGTTTTTTTTAATTTATTTTGGGCGCTGCATTTCAATGAGCCATGAACGAAAGCCTTTCCCCCTGATATCCCCAATAAGGGCCAGTGGATGAGTAATGCTGTTTTCATTGCAAAATTTTAAATGGCTGTCGTATTAAGCGGAATTAGCTATTCCTGGTACATTCCACATGGCGAATTCTTGCCGGCTTCTACCTGTCATTAAGCCACCTGCAAGTGTCTATAAATACCTTAGACCAAGAAGTCTCTTCGTTCTTCTTGGTTCTTGGAGCTTGGCCGTTAAAGAAGGCTAAACGCTTGGCATACCAAATAAGCCGGGACTGAGGGAGAGATGTACGATTTTCGACGGGGAGTATGCAAATGCACCGAGTCCCCCCTCAAGGTTCAGGTTGTGTCCCATTAACACTTTATTGTATGGCTCGGCGGGCCGGCAAACATTTTCGTTAACAGTTCTTCTCCCAGTAACCATTTCCGTTAAGGCGAACGGAAGTGGTCACTTTGGTGGTCATGCTGTCTGCTGGATAATCCCGGTTGTCTGAGATTATCGGTTTACCCGGCTATAGAATTCAAAGTTTGATATTTATTAAATTTTCTTTGAATATATCTGATGTTTTACAGGATTTATTAATTACCAGACCAGCGAATAATCGGTTCAATAATTAATTTAATACAGATATATGAACAAATTAATTACTTTTTCGATGGTATAATAGCTCGATTACTGAATATTCCATCATAAGGATATTCCAGCATTAATCATTTATATTTACATCTTCACCGTATTCAAAGTAAACGTCGTAAAACATAATGAATATTAGTTGATTTTTAGATAAATTGATATCAGGATAATCCTATAACTAGAATATTTTCACTTTATAAATTCTTAGTTTACTATAAGGTACTATAAGCTACAGGTAAACTTATTAACCGATTCTACCCCATTGTCGTTCTGAAACTCACCTGCTGGGAATTCAGCGGTCCTGCGCTGCAGACGGCCGACAAAAGAATCAGCACACATACGGTTTTCCACATTTTTCGACACGGTTTTTTCAGTTAAGGTCACTATATATGTACATATAATATCACACTTGTTTAAGCACATTCAATAATCCGTTTCGGGTGCTTCTTTCCTAGCTTTTTGGCAATTTTTAAGGAGTTTTGTGTGAATGTGTGGTGTTTAATCCAATTCGGTTTCGATATCCAGGTCTTAAAACCAAGGCTTGCACTCGCACTGCGGCTTTCACACCTGTGAGGCACCGTTGGCTGGGAAATACTAACTGCGACCGTCCGAGCAGCGCGCCGCCCAATTTATATATTCTTCGCGCTGATTTATTAAGAATGCAAAAAGCCAGAGAAACCTAAAGAAAGACTCACTCACGCACACCAAAGGCCCTCCAGGTGCGTGCCCACACGCACACACACACATATGTATACTTGGGGCAAAGAAAGGTGGCACAGCAACAGCTCAATTACACCTACAAGCCACTGTCATTGCCATTACCTTTACCATTACATCGCGAAGAGGAGACTTCTTCGCAGACGTGACATTACGTATACGCACACGTACACAGGTGTGTTCGGCTGACGGTGTGTTGAGTTGGGCGCGCATGCGCTTAAAGTGTGCCGCTTTTTTGGACTTGCTTGTGGAACTCATTGCCAGTGGAACCTGTGTGAGGCAGCTGAGAACGGAGAGATTTGGTAGAAGCTCGCCCCCAAGAAGAAGGCATCTGTTTAGGGATTTTTAGGAAGATAAAACTCAAGAACAGAAACGTCCAGATACCATCATTAATATGCCAGGAACTCGTAGTTCCCTTACCAGATCCACAACACCAGATAGGCCAAAAAGTCTGCTTTGAGGAGCCGCCTCAAGGTTTTTAGCCTTTAGCCAGCAACTAGCGTCATTGTTTTAATACATAATTAATTGGAAATATACCATAACTATTATTAAATATTTCTTTACGACTATTTCCGATGGCAATGGCCTCTGTGCAGCTTTCGCTTTTCTATGGCGTACGTGATTTTAATAGAACCAGCCCCAGAGGGGAAGGGGACAGGGTTTAAATAAACATATAATTAGAAATTCATAATTGTCGCGTAATAGTGTAATACGTGGACTGGTAGGTAGGTAGCACACCATTCTAAATTGCTAATGCGCCTTAATAGGCTCCGCTTGTTTTGGGAGCTTCAGATTCGTTATTATTATTTTATTTTTGTTGTATTTTTTGGGTGTGTGAAAGTCACTGCATGATGATATTTCGTTTCGTTGCATAATCCTTCTCTGCAGAGCGCCCAGGGCCGAGCCAATGAACCCCATCGAATTCGGGTTTGCCCATCGCGGGAGTTTGGAGATGGTTATGGTTCTCCCTCTTCAGAAGTGATCTTTTTGCCAGGCCATAAAACTGCAATATCACGTCGTTGACAGGGCAATCTTTCGAGTGTAATCTTCTCTGTGGCGGCTGGGTCCTCGTCGTCACCCATCTGCCATTGTCGTCTCCTGATACTAATGGATAAACAATTTCTCGGTAATAAAACTTTGTCACATTATTAACTGAAGATTCTTAGAAACTTGGCTCTAATGCTGGAACAGGTTTGGAAATGCTGTGCCGATGGGTTTTTTTTTGTGGCATGAGATAACTTAAATAAAATAAAATGCTGATAAAATAAGATAAATAATAAATAAGAGGCTTAATCTGACTTCTTTGTATAAATAGATAATAGGGGAATCACTTATTAAAGCACAGCGTTTTTTGGAGTAAAATATTCCAAGAAAGCAGCAGAAAAATATGTTTGTATTGTAAATAAATATCTTGGCTGGTTTTAAAGCAATTTTACAAATGATGTTTACGCCTCAAAGGAGTATAACTTCACTTTAAAAGTTCTTATATTAATAAACCTATTTTCCAAGCAAATAAATATGATAAACTCGTTGAATCTACACCCTTTTTATTCCCTTTCCCCCAGTACTTTGTTTAGCATAAATCATTAACATGCCTTCAGGCACTTTTTCGCACTTGGCAACAAAGTAAGCAATTCGCAATGCATTTTGCGTGAAATGTTTGCTGGAAAAGACAGCCAGACGGACGGAAATCGTGCAAAGATAAGCCAGTTGTGGCAGAGGCAACGTGTTGGGGTTCTACTTTCTGGCAAAAAGCAAAATCATGACTGGAATTATGAAAAATTAAATTATAAATAGACAGGGTACAGGGTATTATTATTTTTTTTTTAAACAGAAATGTTTCTGCCTTCAGAAACCCTTTCTTTTTTTGGTGTTTTCTGCCTCGATTATAATGCAGCGAAAAAACACATGTAACTTTCTAAAATGCAAATCTCACTGCAATGGAAAATCATGAGCGCTTTTCAATTTCAGAAGCCACAAAAAACAAGACACTGGACACACGTGTGGGCGTTGGAATTGGAATTAAAATTTTCCGCCACCGATCAGAGTCGCGTGCACGGTGCGTATACGTGATACTTTCTAGCGGCATTAAAATAAAATAAAATAAATAAATTAAGATTGCGTTAAGCGCAGTTCGGCAATCAAATGTCCGAGTTGACAGTTCAATTTGACAGCGGCACGTCGCTGACTGTCACTTAGTGGAGCAGCCCTCGGAACGCGCTTAGAAAATCGCTCAAAATCGAAACAAATCTATAACAATCGATCAAAAATTGGCCCATGCCAAATGTCAGTATTGTGTGGGCGTGACGCAGACACTTCCTTTCGCCAAAAATCCGTACATCCATTGATATAAGATACTATTTATGATTTTTCGAAAACACCGCACGTTGCTCACCGTTATTCCAGCTGAAGGTGGCTCTTCTTCAGCCTCATTGAGCGAAAAATTCGCGTTGAAAGAATTTCAATTGATTTACTCGTCGATTTTTGTTTTATTATTTACTTTTTTTTTTTGGCAACATATCGAGAACAGATTGTATCTGCATGATATATGGCCAGGAGCCTCACCCACCCCGAAAACCAGATCGATCCAGCGCCGCCCACCGCAAACATAAAGCAAAGTCCAAAATGCACTGAAATACATTGGCCCAACTTCTATCGATTGATCTACAAATTGCATTAAAATTAAGAGATATAGTATTATTTAAATAATTAAATATTAAAGGAAATCGCATGGTAATTATGGTAATTATTTAACAACAATGTAGATCGATATGCTTAACCTGTGCAGCTCTTAGATTTGTTGCCGAACATTTTGCTAGCAACATTAGCACAGCAACATATTCTGGTGTACTTCACAATATTTTATTTCACCCCAAAAGCCATATATAATATTGAAAATCCGATTTACATACTTAATACTCCCATTGAATCCTTGGAAATTACTCTGTTTTTCTTTCAGTTTACAGGCGTAGTTTAGAAAGTGCTCAAAACTAAACTATTTCTGTTTCTCCCAACAATCAATTATGTGGCACACGTCTACAGACACCTTCGGTTCCAGTTCCATTCCAAACCGATCCGATACGATATGATCCGTGGCGGGACTGGAACTTGGACCTACGGGCTCCCACGCATTGGGCCAAGTCAATTGAATTTTTATGGCCAATTTCATTGATTTTAATTTTGCTAATGATAAGCATTTCTTTGCACGAACCTCCGCCCACTCCCGCACCCGGCATGTCAATTCGCTTTTCTTCGCGCTGCCTGCCCTACGGTGCATTTTAATGGCCCCGAAGAGAGGTTTTCTTTCAATTAATTTAAACAAGGTCAATATCAAAATGTGATTGTGGCGCTGGTAAGCGTAAACGTGCCAGAATGCGTGTGAAGCTGATGAGAGGCTAATTTGAGGAAGAAATTTAATTTGACTTTCTTTTTGTCTCCCCTCTTTTCGGTTTTAGATCGTTGCTAAATAAGTATTTAAATAAAAATATATGTCTTTTTATTAAAACTAAGTGATATTACAATTTATCTAATTTTGTATCAATTTATTTTGTACAGACTTCTACTAATTGTTAGTTTCGTTGCTTTACTCTGCATTTGAGACAATTTTAAACCTTAAAGTTGGTATACAAAATTGTAATAAAATTAGTTATGTATATGAAAAACTATTTAAATTACTTGTGAGTTACATTTTAAAAATGTATATGTTTAAATATATAATAAATTCTCCTTTAATAAAGACTTCACTTCTTTGGACGTTTAATAAAACATTTTCGATTTGGTACTCAAATTTATTAGCCATAAATTCGGAGCTCAGCTTGTCAGACGTTTGTCAAACACAAATTTAATTGGTTATTACAAACAATGTCGTCAGTGATTTTTTTGTTTGCAGAAATCTTTAAAATATTCCTGCCACGATCTGCGCATGCGCAAATTGCTCGACGCGACACCCAAAAAATAAAAACACAAAAGGAGAAATAAATGGGTCCCGGAGACGCGTCTATTTTGGGCGCACGTCGTCCCTATTTGGTATTACGGAGCATACTCCAGCTCTAGAATTGGGCCACGGAATTAGAATCAACTGCACGGCCGAGTGGTGAAACTTCTCTTTCGGAATTCCAGCAAGAATTGACCGCATTTTGATTGGGCGGAACCCAATTGTCTGGATGGCAGAAAAGAAATGGGAAGCAGGAAGTGGTCAGGAAAGCTAAAAGAATATAAAAAGGAAGCTAATTTTTAAGCAGCGACGGTGTATTACCATTGCATTTTGAAATAGGAACCTTTTTAAGCTTAAATCGTTGTTTTATATACTGAAAGTGTTAGAATATAATAATGTATACATTACCTATAATCTGCAAACGATCATATTAAATCCATACCTCCAATTAAATTACAATTATTTAATCTTTTTTCTTTAATAAGCATCAGCATATAACATACGAAATATAATAAATAATTTGCATAAATAACTTAAGCCTAATTTGTTTCATTTCGTTCCGAATATGTTTGTATTCCAAAAACAGTTCTTCGATTTCTAATTAAAAGGTAAATTTTTAAAATTTAGATTTACATAATAAAGGCATTGCACTAACAACAATTTCTACTAAGGCAGCGTTTTCTTCATTAGGCTTTAGGGTTAAGGGTTTAGGTTACGAACTAAAATTTGTTTAGTGGCACCTCTTCGTGTAGTGCTAAAAATAATTTTGCTCTAGGACCTCGGGGATTATTTAATAATCAGCATCGTGATACGAGATATAACTCAAATAAATACAAGTAATATGTTATTCTGGGCGGGCTGTCTCCATTGGAGGTCAGAGGTTGGGTTTGGGTTCGGATTAAGGATCTACTGCCACTGGTACTGGTTGCGATAGGCCAGATAGTGGGGATCCTGGCTGCCCGGTTGCTGCTGCTGTGCCTGCCGCAGCTGGTAGCTGTCCGTGGAGGAGTCGGTTTCCTCAATAGAGGGATCCGTCTGCAGGGAACGCTTCCAATAGCTACCCTGCTCGCTCCAGTCGTCGCCGTGATCCTCGTAGTGGTGCTGATGGTGGGCATGTTCAACGTATACAACCTAGTTAGAAAATATGCAAGACGTGTGCCGTGAAGTGAGAAACACCAGAGGAAGTACCAAAGAGGCCCAGGAGTGTGAGTGGTTTTCTGTTTTTTTTGTTGTATATCTGTAGATATGAGTATTATTTCACAGGTCAACAAAGCTAGACCTTAGTGCAGATCGATCGTAATTACTACTCTTCTAGGTTGTAGATTTTAATTGGTTTTTTTTAAGCTTTTACATTAAATATTCTCATAAAAAGGTTCATAATTTGAATCATTTCTTTTGATTGTAAATATTTAAAAAAATTATATTTCAAACAGCCTGACTTTAAAGATTTTTTGTTGTATATTTATTGAATTGAAGTAAACAGTTTTAAAGAGCAAAATTATATTGGAGTTAATTTTAAATATCTTGTTAATTTGATTGTAACTTTCTTAGCAACTAAGCAAAGCAAGTAAAGTATAAATTAACTCTGGGAATAATCTTTATAATAATTTTCAATTTCTATTCCTGCACTAAAAATCACCTTTGTCCAGTGTTTCGTGTCATGTATGTTATATCATCTGTCTGTCTGGCCGGACTCTTTCAATTGGCAATTTCAGAGTTATGGCTTTTATAACTCGTACTTACACAGTGGGAGGGAAAGTCTTTGAAACGAACACTACGGTCAGAATTGTTTCTGATTTTTGGGTCTTAAAGTGTAACTTGGTTGTTATTAGTGAACACATTTGGATTGCTTGTTTTTTGTATTCTGTTTTTTTTTTAGAGTTGTACGTTCCGAAAACGTTTGTGAGAGCTGTCCAAAAATTTTACCATATCTGAAACCAAAAAGGTCTGAATTTGTTAGCATACGGCACATTTTGGATACGTTAGGTGTGGAACGGAACTCTGGTGGTTTGAAGTTTGGAAGTTTGAAGCTTGGAGAAGATCCAGAACGGTTAGAGGTGTTAGACCGCCTCGGGTGTTGTTTTTTGTTTTTCTTTGGAAGTTAACGCATTTTACAAACTTTATATATGTATGTACATCTTGTGTGGTAGAGCGTAGAGAGAAAGATAAAGAGCAGGGGGAAAGACAAGGAAAGCTAGTCGGAAATATTTATATGATCTGCCCAGTGCCTTGAGCAGAGACAAACCTTGGCCAACAAAACCTGAAGTGTGTGTTCAACTTATGATTAGTTTAAGGACTTTTCTTTTCACAGCTGAAAGAGTGCAGAAAATCTTTTAGGAAACATCGCCTGGTCTGTTAACCCTTGTGTGTGTCGCGTTAAGAACTCTGTCCCGGGTTAAGATCTCACAACAGATCCCATCTCGAACTCAGATTAGGTCTCCAGACTCACCTTGGACGGCGGACTGCCTCGCTTAACGTCAATCCAGAATCGGGCAATATTGATTAGCAGACCGATTAGGGCGATGGCAAAGAACTTGACCTGCAGATGGGCTCCAAGGATCTTCAGCAGCAGTTCAATCTTGGCCTTCAGGATGCTACCAATTAGCATGAATTTTGCGATGGCCTTCTTCTTCTTCTTCTTCTTGCCGCGAGTTACTATAGTTTATTGATTTTGTATGAGGAAGATAATCGGAGAAAGGGTTAGTCTGGCTTGTTTCTTGGTTTCTTAACACTTACTTGTCTAAAATCGAACGAGTAACGCAAAAAATATAATAATTTGTTCGCTTGGGAGGGTGGTGTTTGTTAGTATGAACTGCTGTGTGCATTAGGTGCGTTAACAATAACGATAACGATCAAAAGCATTCCAAAAGCAAGCATTATAAACAAATTAAACCGAACAACTTAAGGTAAAACCACCTATAAATTGAAACATACTATAAAATTAACTTAATTTACTTAATTTAAATATCTAAAAGAAAATGATTGTTTCATTTAATATAGTGTATTGAAGACATATTTAAAATTTTTAAATTTAATTGTTAATTTAACGTTTGTTAGCCGAGAGAACTGCTTGCCCTGTCGTAAAGCAGTTTCATTGTTCACTTCGTTAAGTCCCTAGGTGAGCTGTGCAGATGGCGCCAATAAAAACGGAATGGACAAAAATTTAACTTAAATTAAATTTGAAATTTAAACTATTTTAGTCATTGCATAAAATGAAATATATATACCTTCGGGTTTGCTTGAAAACTGAGTGGTTTTCTTGAATAATAATTTTCTAAAGGAATATTTTGAGGGCTACACTTCATTTTAAAAACATTTACGCCTTTAAATTTGTTAAGCATTAATTACTAACTCCTATTTCAATGCAAAAAAAATAAATAAAAATAAATAAATAAAACAAAAACATAAGATTAGAAAAGAACAATAATTAAAGTTTAAACAATATTTTTGTTACCAAAACCTCTTTAAAAACCTTAAAGATTTATTCCTCGTTCTGTAAATGTACATGAAAACATTTACATAAATTTCGTTTCAGCCACTTAGAGACTGATCTAGCCCTATTTGCCTCATAATCAGTAAATAACCTCTATCTAGGACCGAAAAAAAATCCAAAAATAGTAAAAATATTAAACATAGAAGGCACTCAAAATTGGTGCTAGGAAAAATGGTGCGCAAAAGTCATGTAAAACCACACGCAGCAAACAACACACACCTCCGTTACTTCTACCATAATTAAGTGGATTCCTGTGCTTCCGCTTGCCGCCGCCGTAGTCTTCCGCATCGACCAGCTCGTCGAGGAGACCGAGTCCCAGGCTCAAGTCGCTCTGCTCGTGCTCAACCACGGAATTGGATCCGCCATGCTGACCCTTTCGCTTCCGCTTGCCCTTCATGCGGCGCTTCTGCTTCCGCTTCTTCATGGGCTTCACGGCTACGGTGTCGTCATCGTCATTGCTTGAACCATGACCACTCCCATGGCTAAATATTGCGGAATCACTGCCATGGCCATGGTCCACCTCGTGATGCTCGGGAGCTGCCTGGACCACTACCAGAGTGGCAGGAGTGTCCTGGCCCTGACCCTTCTTGTTCTTCTTCCGCTTGCCTCCCTTCTTCTTTTTGTTCTTTTTGCGCTTTCCTCCACCGCCGCCGGGCTTTTTCAGTGCACCAGCAGCCGCTTCCTCGCCGTCTTGAAGTTCGATGAATTCCACACCTGAAAATGATTAATTGTATATAAAAAGGATTATTATTAAGTTTAAAAATATAATAAATACCTGAGGAAGTGTTGCCCTCGCTGAAAACTGGACTTTTTCCATCGTCTTGCGTCGCCGGCGTCGCTGGCTGACCGCTGAAAATACTGGGCACAGTTTCCTTATCCGCTTCCTTTTCCGGCTCTGATGCCGCCTCATCCACATCCTCGTCATCGTTCTCCGCCTCGGGCTCCGTATCCTGAGTATCCTGCTCCGCTGTGCTGTCCGAGGCATCCTCATTCTCGTCCTCATCGTCGTCATCATCATCCTCCTCCTCATCCTTGGCAGCATCCTCCTCCTCGTCGGCGGTCTCTTCAGCGGCATCACTGGTATCAGTATCATCAGCAGCATCCGTTTCATCATCATCGTCGCCATCGTCGGTTTCACTGTCTTCTTCAGCTGCTTTCGGTGTTTGCAAATACTCGTATTCACGGCCGAGGAAGCTGTTGGTTGAGAGCCGGTTGAGAGGCGGAAAAACAGGAAGAAAACAGAGAAATGAAAATGCTGGCGAAAATTTTTTTGTGGATTCAACTTGTTTTTAGCACTTGCACTCACCCATCCATGGACTCGGCCAGATATTTCTTCATGTAATTTGTGCCGATTTCGATTTTCTTTAGTATTGACGATGGCTTCTCTTTCACAGGCAGCTCAGAGGCGCTATAACCCCGCCGTTCGATCGTCGCATTCATCTGCCGATCGGCCTCGACTGTTCCAAAAAATAAGAGAAAAGAAAATGAGGGGACATGGTAGGGAGAGAAAAAAATGTTTTCAATTTTAATTGCTTTTCCATGGAGATGAAGCCCAAGCCAACTCCCCTAAACTCATCGATTATCGCATTATGTGATCAGCCTTGCGGGTTTGTTTTTAGTTTCTCTGTGAGTTCTCACCCACGAGTAGCGCTTTGAACTTTAATTATAAGTTTGTTGTCTTGGTGAAAATGCCAGCTTTTCTTTTTTGCGATATTTTTTTTTGTGGGAAATCTTTCTCATTGAAGAGTTTTCTCACCTAGCACCTAATTAGGGGCTTGCTGGCATTCGCTAACAATTCAAGGCCGTGTTAAGTTTTATGAACTTTTGTGGCAGAATATTTATTAAAGGAAAGTAAACATTTATTCGCGAGCTAAAATTTATTTTATAGGTTGCTAATTGAAATTACTAGGTTTTGTATAAAAAATAAATGCTTGTAAATATTTTATAAGTTTAAATATTCATCACTCACCCTTCAGCTTCTGCCATTGAACATGAAGCTCTCCATCCCAGGCGTCCAGTATCCTGGCTGACTGCTGGCGCGCACAGGTCCAGGGCTCCGCTCGGATGGGGCACAAGGCCAGGTCCACATATGGCGAGACTTCTGCAATAAAGATCGATACAAAATGGAGATCAGCGTAAATATGGAGCCAAGCTGATCAAATATTTGATGGAAAACTGCCAACGAATTGGGCAAACTGGCTAGCTAAACCCAATGACAACTGACTTTGGCAGACTTTCTTACAGCCATTGGGGATTTGTATTTGTGGTCTAATTTGGCTAACATGGCTTAGATGGTCATGGTCCAGCCACAGCAAATATTTGAGTGAAAGTATGTGTGGCGACGCAATGGGAAATCTCATATCAACACCTTGTGTGGTTTTTGCTGCAAGTCAAAGGCGCTAACAAGGCAGCGCTGCTGCACAGATGTGCGGTGCGTGCAAATGTAATTTATCTATGAATTCCCCGTATTTATTTCGTATATAACTTCCACCTCCCCTTCAGGTACAACTTCACTTGTGGACGGCACATGCCACGCTTTAGTTAGCATTTATCGATTGGCCATCAATCAGAGATGCAGTGAAAATGTTCAGCGATTGATTGCCAGCAATTAAAATTATTGCCGCTTGTCGTCCAAGTCACTTGCATCTTAATAAGCGAGCCCATTTAATGGGGAATAATTTGATTTGTGGAAGAAAGTTCAGGGAAGAGTTAAAAACTAATAGGAAAATATAGATTTGTAAGCTAAAATTATGCCTAGCGTGTACTGTACATTATTGGGTTTTCTCTTACCAAATTAAGATACTATTTTATGTACTTAAACTCATTAGCATTTGCATTTGCTTAGGGCTTAATAAAAAAGTTGCTACAAATTGGTTCCTGGACTTCATCAAACTTACACAGCCCATTCTTGCTTTGTTAGTTAGTATCTAACCTTAAAGTTTTCCCTCTCCTAATAACACTCGAATTTTCACATTTCATTATTCTTCGAAGAGTGTACAAATTGAGCTATTATTTCCCCTATTTAAATTCATTATTTAAGTCTTTTTGTTGATTTAATTGTTTTGGTCTCATGAATGCCATTGAGAGAGTCGTGATAAGTGAAAATGTAATGTCGCTTCGTGTAGGTTTTTCATGTCGTTTGTTTGCTTGGCCTGTCTCCCCGTCGTTGTCACAATTTATTTGGCTCATTTCGCTTTCAATGGCAGCAGCGCGTACTTTGACCCAAGGCATCGTCAATATTTTTCCCAAATTCAATGCCGGGTGAAAGCCATCCATGGGGATGAGACCCGCGGTGGCAGCCTGTGAAAAATTGTTTACCCGAAAAACTCTCCGTGTTGGTGACATCTAACAGATAACATCCTACTAAATTCGGCCCACGCCGCCTAAACAACCGAAAAAAACTGGCCAAAAGTGAAGCTTAAACCTGCGCCAAGAATGCCTTAGTAAGGGAGCCAAGGAGTGCCAAGGAGGGAAATCGCGTCGAGAGTCTAGGGGAGTTCAAAGAAAGCCAAAGAAGTCGTGATGCACTTGAAGAAGTTGTTATTTAATGGGGACGATATTTTAAGATTTTTGCTTTAATTTATTTATTCTTTAATTGTTTACTAATTCAAAAGTAATATTTAAGATTGAAGATTATTTGAAGATTTATGAAAATCTTTACAGACTTTTCAAGTAAAGAATTTCCTAGTTTAATCAACAAATTTTCACAAAACTCCTTTTCTTTCAGTGCCCTCCCGTGGCGAGCATCTTCGATATCCGTTGGGTGTCTTGTTTGGCCGACAAATGTGGCACATTATCTGCAGCTGCTTAGGCGCTGGTGCTGCTGCTGTTGGCCAAGTAGCCAGGCATTAGTCGCTGCTATTCTGGCCAAAGTTGCATTTGGCATTTGGCCTTTTCACTTTTCTTCTCGGATTTAGCTGGCAGGGCGGGCGTATGGTAATGACAATGCCAATGATAATGCCACTGACCAAGACCGAATCCCAGTCTGGGCCAAGACCGATTCCCAATGGCAAATGAACTTTCACTGCAATTGGAGTTTATGCGTGGCTTACTTACTATATAGTTATGGCTATTCGCTGGCAATGCTCGATGACGGGTGACGCATTTGCCTACAATGTATTGCTGGACCTTATATATATAAATATATATTAAAGTATATACATATATATTAGAGGCAACTGTAAACTGCTGCTGGACGGCTGGTCAAGTAGGCTAACTGCTCTAACCATCGGCTAGCTCATTTGTCTTGGCCTGCGGCTGCGGTCTTGGCCATAACAGTAGCTCGTAAAATATTAGCATAATCACAGCGAATTCTGAATTATTTTGTCTGGGCCAAGATTAAGTTGTAAACTTAAAATGTTGCATGCTCGTGTGCGGTATTTGAAAGTGAATTGAATGATTATAAGGGGGGGATAAATTAAGGGGAAATCTATCATCGAACGGTTGGATTGAAAGGTACTATTTGGGTCGCATTTAAGTTGATTTTTATATATTTTTTTAACTAAAAATCGTTAAGTATAACCATTCTCATAAGTTAGGGGTAAAATCTATCGATATCTATATTTATTTCTTAAAAAATGGCTTTACTTAACTTATATTCTGCAACTTTTTGGCACTTTTAAAAAAACTAAAATATAAAAAAAAAACTCCACGTTACTCATTTAACTTTATTAAATTCCTTAAGCCAAAGTATTAAATAAAATGAACAAGATGGCTGGAAAAAACACCTCAGTAGTCTCATCAAATTGATTCCAGCTCAATGAGAGCACTTTATTCGGCATTCAAGTCCCAGACAGACCATTTAGGGCCGCCGAATTAAATAGAATGATTTAGTGGTTTCGGTATTTTAAATATTTCCGAGTTCATTACAAAAGAATTTTATGGCCATTATAGAAATCGGCGGGAACAATGCGGCACTCTTTAGCTCTTAACTTCACCGTTAGCATGCCAGCGGCAGCAGACGAAAGAGAGACACATGTGAGCTGAGCTGTTGTGGGCTTCAGTTCAGTGCCGCTGAGCTTGAAATTTAATAAAACTTTCACTGGTTTTCGATCTGGCGCAGAATTTGAATTGAAGACACCGCCGTAGTCGAAGTCTAGTCGAAGTCAACCGCAAAAGCCCAGAGTTAAATGCAAACTCAAGACCCGAACAAGACTTGGCCAGGAGCTACAAGCAACTTGAGCAACAACGCCGCACATGTTGTTTATTGATTAGAGCTCTCTCGGCTTTTGGCTACGCAAATTGTAGTTTGTTGCACGCAGCGAAAATCTATGAATACTGGAATTTTGGGGAAAATATACATATATATATATATATAATATATCCAAGAAAAGTTCTGTAAAGACGCTTCTTTGGTTGAGTTTTTTTTAAAAGAAGTTTACTTAGGTTTTACAGCTGCTTTAAAACTTAATTTTAACAAACCTAAAATATATAAAAATATATATTAATCAACTGATTAGCAACCTCTTTAAACCCTCTTTCCACATCTATCATTGTTTGCAATTTATACCTCTAATTTTTCAAAGAATTTGATCTACTTGCCTTGACTTTTACCAAGAGTGTAACAACTATACACTATTCAAGATCAGGTTTGTTATTGTTGAAGTTTTTCTGCTCGCCAAACAGGCATCCGATGGTCAAGCAATCATCAAAATATTTGGAATTTGTTGCTGTGTGGCCACTGCAACTGTAATCCATGATTTTCAATGCCTACGCAGAAATCGAACCCGAAGTTGACAGATGGAGGAGACACGCTTACAGCTTCATGCGGCTCCAGTTTGGACATCTTTTCATGGCTGCTGCTGCTGACCAAACAGGGCGAGATGCCGGAGCGGCAATTAAAAAATGAAATTAGATTTCATTCCATTGAAGCAGCAGTAGCAGCACTTTTCATTTTTGCGCTTCGGCCAAAAATGTCACCAATGCTGCTCCGTTTTGGAACATGGACGTGGGACATCGAAGCTGGAATTTGCCAATGGCATTGTTTGCCTCAGAGACTCAGAGCCAGTTGTCCAGTTTGGAGCAGAGCCGGGACGGGCGAGTTCCAAATATTTAAATAGTAAGTAGCGACTTGCCTCGGACGCTCTCACATACAAATATGACGGTTATAACCCAATTACGAGCGTTTTTCAAGTTTTTCTTCTCGCTTTTTTGGTGTCGGCGCAATTTGTAGCAACTCCCTGAATGGTGTACATACATACATATATTTGTATATTTACATTTCTGCCCCACACCTCCCTTCCCGTCACCCTTTTTGGCTTAACTTAAGTTGGTGTAGTCACCAAGTGAATCCGACAGTATCCCAACCAAGACATCAACTTGTCCGGACGGGTGTTTACCCATTCTTGGGTGTTTGTCTTGTCGCTGTTATTGTTACTTTTCTCCAAACAGGTGTTGCTCTTCAGGGAGAGAGTTTATTCAATTTGTTAAGGGGTTTGTTCAACGCCATTAATTAAAGACTCAATGGGGGTTGAGCTAAGTTCAAATAATGGGAATAGATTGCAGCTTAGTTAGATTTATTTTAATCTTTTATTTAACACAGGAGAGGTGTTGAATAGATTTTAAAGCTCAGTAAAAACCATTAAAATATTATATTAACTTTGTTAACTTAATAAAATACTCATAAATTATTTTAAATATTTTAAATTATTTAATAATGTTTGCAATCGAGTTCTGATCACAGAAGAAATCTAATTTATGCTAATCGTTGTATGTAAAAGTATATTTGCTTAACTATATTTTATATATTTTAAATAGACAGTCTTACCAAAAAAATATTTTTGAAATTTGCAGGAAAATTTTTTAAACTGTTATTTATTCATCTAATAAATAATATTTATTATCATGTACCTTTTTCCTTTGTATTTCTCTTGATTAACTTACTTAAAAAGGAAAACAAAAGCTATAAAATCGTCTTCTGTTTAATGTATAAATTATTATTTATTCAGTAAGTACTTTTACTTCTACTTTTCTTAAAATGAATATTAATTTTCAGACAAACTAAAAATAATTCCTGTCATCTAAATGATCTTGCAAAAACAGAACCATAATGAACCTAACTCGGATCAAGTTGGCAGATATTAACCTCAGTTCTTGCCACTGCTTAACCCCATCGATGCTCCACTTAACCGCTACATGACTTGCTTGATAAAATTAACATATATTCCAGTATTTTGGAGTGTATTTTAAGTGTATTTGATAGTCGTTTAATCAGCAAACAAAACGTTAATTCATGTTTCGCTGCCCTTCCCGTTCTTTAATTACTCGACATTCTTGGGGGGGTCTCCACACAGAAAACAGTATTAAGTATATAGTATATAGTCTCGTATCATACGCAACTTCTTGGCTTAGTTGGGCCCTCTGTTTCTGGTTTAGTTGGTTATGACCCATATTACATGCTCAGAAGCAGATCGAGACGCCAGTGCCCTAAACGATAACGAGGTGTATTTCTTTCATTCTTTGTGGTAATGGTAATGCCTTCTGCACTTGTTGTCTTCTCGCCTGGCCTAGCCTTGTCTTGGCGTTTGCTAATTGTTCGCCATGTGGTTGCCAGGTTTAAGCCAAAAAAGGAACAACATAAAAAAACCACAGCAGCGGCCAAGGAAAAAGTGTCGTACGCTCCATAACGTAACAGAACCAAAATGAGATTAAGCTCACTTCGTTATGCTGCATTGCCGTTGTAAGTGGTTTAATCAATGCACCGAAAGAAATATCATGAGTTTTTTTAATAAAATTCAAAGCTTATAAAATGTTAAAGGCTTTAAGGTGAAGATTTAATAAATTATTTTATTTTTACCTAAAAAAATAGCCTCTTTTTATAACTTACAAGGAGTAGAAGAAAGTAGAACTTAAATTAACAATTTGTAAAGCTAATTAAACCATGTATTGCTTCATTCTACTATATGTAGTTATTAATTCTCGATCAGCTTGGCTAATTTTGCTAGAAGGGAAGGGGAGGATGCTGCACGCGAACAACTTAATGTAAACAAAAACTAATTAAATCGGCAAACATCAAAGCTTAGGAAAGATTTGAATTGCTTGGGAAAGAAATGTTAATTTCTTTAACTTAATAATTTCAATTTAAGCAGTAAAAGTGATCAATAAATATTCTGATATATATAGAATAATAGTTTGTAACCATTTTTATAAGAAATAATAAAAGGCATTAATCATAAATCCATACTATATAGAAAACCAATATTTTTTCTAACCAAGCCATTGTAATTTTTGTAATTTACAAAAATACCTGACATTATTTTGGCTAGTAATACTTATCGTAAAAAGTTTGATGGCAGCTTGCTGAATTTATTTTCATTATATTTGTTGCCATGTAAAAGATGAACGCCTCACAGGCCATGGCAGCTGTGACAGCTCTGACGGATCTGTGGCCACTCGAGTGGCTCATAAATCTTGGCCGATTCTTTGCGATGCCAGTGGCAGTGGCAGCGGCCATAATCAGTGACAGTTGTGGCGACTTTCGTTTGGCGGCTGGCGGCCGATTATATAATTGCCGAACACAGAAATTGCCACTCTCACATTTAGCTTAATGAACTGAAATTTCACTGCAATAAAAGTATTTTACTCAGAGCTTTTGTTTATGTTTTGTTGCTGCTGACTGTTTTTTTCTTGGGCCTTTTCTTTGTTTGGGCCAAGCTCGTTACATTACCGAGAAAAAAAATAATAAAAATAAATTAAATAAAAATACAGAGACTTTAAGAGATTTGAGGGTAGCCGGAACTCAGAGGTAGAGAAAGATACAGTTGATTTGGGAGTTTGTTTAAGAAAAGAAGAAAAGGAGAAGATATACTAAATAATATAAACTAATTCCTAATTTCTTTCAAAAAAAAATCATCCAAGTTATTAATTAAACACAAATGCAATATAAATAGACACGTAAAGAGTGGACTAAAAAAATCCCTTTTCTTGTTACTAATCCACTGCATTCCCCTCAAAACAGCCATATATTTCAACGAGAAAAAAAATACAGTAATGGTCAACACTGTTTTGTGGGCAAGACTCTTACCATTTAATTGCCGGCCAACAGGTGCTGAGAAGGCTGAATCGCGGGCTGGCAGACTCCAGGCATTCGTTGGAGTTATCTGCGATGGCAGGAGTAGACAGATCAGGCCCACAATGATGGAAGGCTGCCACCAGTCCAAGTCCATGATGCTTGGATTTCCTTGCCTCGCTTATAGATATATATATATATATATATATGTATGGTATAGCAAAATATATAATTTTTAGACACTGGCACCGTTAGACGAAATCAGATGTCTAGAGTCAAGTTTCAAGCAAAACACTGATTTATGTACACTTATCGGCACGCACAAGAACAACGGCGCTTTGTTCCATTTTTTCTATCTGTTCAGTTTTTGAATTTGAATTTGAATTCGACAAAAGAACCCGAATCGAACGAGGCCCGATGCACCACCACTGGCTCTCTATTGGGGGGATCCACACACAGCTGCTCCACGATCTGCTTACGACCAAGTTCAAGGTAAGATTAAGCCATGACGCGCATACGTAAGATGCTTTATACCAATCGCTCGACGGAGGCTTAAGAGAGCGCGTTGTGAAAGTTGGCTCTTTGGAAAGTTGGCCAAAAGAGAGGCCGGTGGCGAGCAGAGCCAAGCTGAACCTACTGCTGACTTTGGTTTTAGCTGGGCCCGGGCCCGGGTCTGGGTCTGGGCTTGGATTTTAGCAAATGTGTGCGGTGGCATGCACTGAACAAACGGATCAATTAAGCTGCCCGCTATGCGCATTTCGAGTGTCACACAAGAATTCCCCCGAGCATTCGGATTATATGTAAACCATTGAACTTTGACTTTAACCTTCGAGGGAGGGATGACATGGCCTCTTGGCCAATGCGAATTTACAGGTATTTTGTGCCAAACAAAAGGTTAACATCACACAAAGAAAACATATTTAATTCATCGTTTGTTTTGGCTGTTTATTATTTATTTTTATTATGATTTAAATCCCCCGGTTAGCCTACTTAAATCCTATTAAATGGAGAGCTAATCTTCACTAAGAAGATGCCCGTATGATTAGCTTACATTTTATCAAGAGAAGAAATTTATTTAATTAATGGTATTTCCCAGATCCCCGATTATCCACTGATTATCTGTCATCGAGAACAGTAAAAGTATTTCTTTTAGAGAAAACGTGGTTTTTTTGTAAATTGTGTTAACCAATCATGATCTGAAAGAGCGTTGACACTATTAATATTATTTTATTAAAAATTCTCTGATTATAAGAATTGTCTTGAAACTAAGCTGCAATTTCTTTTTAAAAGTAATAATATCCTTCAAGGGGTATTTATAAATTGTATACCAATTGTATGCCTAGTTTATAATATATAAGATAACCGAATAATCTGCATCGATTCCCCAAATGAATGCCATGAAGCACAGGCCACAAGTTGAACTCCCGTGTTCACATTCGCCACATGAACTCCTGAAAATCAGTGGAAAGTCGTTCGTGAGATGCTAATCCTGCACCGAAATGCCTGTATAGGCAGATGCAAATCCTGTGGATCGGGTCAAAGGGGTGGATGTTCCAGTGAAAAATTTACTACAAACAATAGCGAAGAGTAGATTTCCACCCGCATGACTTGGCATATGAAAAATCTCTTGAATTTTTCCCCAGTTCACTCTTACCTTTCCCTTTCATCATTCACAACTTCATTAGCACCTCTCTCGAACTATTGCATAAAATATTTGTTAATCAAATTAACATTTTGGGCAGATGGAAATACAGTTGCATCATTGATAAATTCTGGTCGAAGAGCCACTTGTCCAAGTGATGAATATGAAAGTTTTCTAGCTGTTTGCTGATGGTGCAGCCGAAGATTGACTTTGACATTTCGCGTGTGGCTGCTATTTATGTCATGGGGCGGGTCTACTCACAAAAAAATAACTATATAAATGAAGGCTTAACATAATTTCAAACACTATATTACGGGAAAATTTTGAATAATTTTAAAGAGCAATATGAGGGTTTTAAACTCGGCTTTATGATGACAAAAATCATAAAAGCAGAAATAAAAAAATATTTTTGAATATTGATTAAAGGTGAAATAATGTTTTTACTATTTGAGAACAAAATTTTAAAGATAATTATGATCGTAAATATGAAAAATCGTATAGGTTTAAAACACACTTTGTTCAATCGAGAGGAAAATATAATAAATAATAGAATAAAGAAAAATAAAATCCATTTATGTGTCTATGTATGTACCGGTGTAAAATTTTTACCTCAAAGATGTATTCCTAGAATTTGTTTATTAAATTATAAACTAAATTATTTAGTTTTATAAAGAAAACATAGTATTCCCTTTTATTTTCCTTTAACTTAAAATCATATTACTAGTGTTATCTGAGGGCCGCACATTAAATATTGGTTTATGTTCACGTACTTGTCTGTTCCGCTGAAAAGAAAGTTTGCACAATATATACACTCATATTGACACTGTCAGATTGGAGTTTGGAATGAAATGAAGGTGTGTCTGAAACCAAATCGAATTTGGTCAACGCACTCGACGCATTGCTCGAATTTTGATTAGCTGCTGACATTACGAAATTATCCAATGTGAGCGGCGAATTAGCGAAGAATTCGTGATGAACGTTCGTTTATTTATTGTATATATCTTTTGTATATCATATATCAATTTCACTTTCGGAACGACGGGGAGACAGGCGACATGCAATTAAGGAGACATAGGGCCGCCAAAGATGTCGCCAAGGTAGCCGGTAGCCGGCAAGTAAGGTAAGGTAAGGTAGCTGACATCTATGCCATCCCACTGGTGATACCCGTTCCCAGGCCATGTCCAATTATCATGTTAGAAAGAGAGTGAGAGCAGCCAGATCCGCTGACAGCACGTCTCCAGCACATAGCCGAACTGCAGGGGAGTACACTGGGAGACAATTACTTGGCTATAAAATGCTATTAGAGGTTTGTTTTATAGTTTTCCCAACTCTTCCTATACACAATATTCAGATAATTGGATGGAAAATAATTCAATAATAATTCAAAAAACATTAAATAATAAAAACATAAAATAACTTATTCCATTGAATCAATATTTTCCTTAATATTTACTTCATTTATTTACAATATTTAATGCTTAAAATAATATTTCTTTACGTGAACTATCCCCCAGCTGACGGCGGTTCGTAGGCCCAGTGCCTCTTGTCCCGTCAGTTAGACGCAATTATCCACATTTTAGTTGGACTTGGTCTCGTATATAGCGGAGACAAAGATGCTGGTGCATCTGTCGATGCTCATGATTTGTCGCCGCCACTGGAACTGGCCAAATGAAATGGTCAGCGAAAAAACCTTTGGAGTATTTCAATAATCGCCGGCGAGCCGGCTTGCTGTGCGTTGTTAGAAAGCAGCGGACGGCCAGAGAAATTCGCCGGGCATCGCGGATTTTCATTTATTTCTACCTCCAACTCGTCCATCTATTATATTTCGCTTTTAGCTTTGACTTTGGCCTTATCAACTATTGGCTATATGCGTCGCCATTTTGTTTTTGGCACGGCCACTAATTAATTGAGGCGCTCTCGAATGCCGCCGTCGACGGTTGCCGACAAAGAAGACATCACCTGGCTGCGGCCTTAACTTGGCTGACCGGCTCACTTGTCGTCACTGAAAGACGAAACGTCACCTGCCCACACTTATGACGGCTGGCTAATAGCTAATGTCTAATGGCTAATGGCTGCCATAGCCAGATTGGGCCCACAACCAAGTCCAGGACCCGATCCAAGATCAGTGTCCTCCTATAAATCAGTCAGTAGGCAAGATTCCATACCGCCAGCCGGGCCAGCTTTGGTCAAGCAGCTAAGCGCACTCGAAAAAATATATAAATAAAGTCTGGAAAAGTTATTACTTTTCTATTTCAAGCTTCTGGCTTTCTTTAAAATATTTCTTTGAGTGTCTCTATGCCTCATTACAAGCTCGCCCGCCTGTCTGAGCGGCTCTAATTGCCTCTGATAAATATGTATCAAGCGCCACGCCGATCTTGTTCGGCTTTAAATAGTTGCATTTGTCATTAACGTTGCTTAATTGCCAGACAAGAGCTTGTGTCTTCACTTTCTATGGCGGCTTATTAACAGGTCCTTGCTGATATTAATATTAAGCATTGCACTTGTTGATCGTGGTATCAGTTATTGCCTGCCAGCTCAACGAAAGACTCAGGCCACGAACTTGGCTATGAGATGGATAAAAAGTGGTGCCTACTTTTCGGAGCTTCTTCATATTTACAACACTCTTTTGGGGATATTATGTTAAGCAGCGCCTTGAAAAAAGGTAACAAGAAAGTAATCTGGCAAGGTTGCTGGGTTAATGGATAAATAAATCCAAGAAATGATTAAGATATATATTTAGAAGATCTCTTGAAAACTAAAATACAAAATATATTTTAAATAAGATTTTGCTAATGGCCAAAGGAGATTATTTTAATTATATTCACATATTTCATAGGCGATAACAATAAATGGCTAACAATATCTTCAGAACGGGAGTATATATCCTTGCTTCCTTGCAAAAACTAAGTCAAATATCAAAGGGATCGAGATCCAAAGGCATGCCATTTAGGCGAAGGGAACGGAGCAATACTCTAGAAGTACCTTTCTAGGGCAGTAATTTTTGCAGCACCTGTCCACGATTCCCTGCCGCGTCCGTCGCCGAATGGGTGCCAGGGAGTTGACGACACCGTCTGCCCCATTGAAGCGTCCCCTGAAGAGCGGATGCGATTCCGTCTCTTCCACGTAGTGGATGGGATCGAGGGGATCCTGGTCGCTGGCAACTGTAATATGGGGATATATTCAATTGGTTTCTGGTGAAGCTGGGGAGGGAATGGGTCTTACTTAATCCTCGCTTTGTAATTCCATTGAACTCTTCGCACACCTCCATCAAAGCATCGTTGAGCCTGTCGCTGCACAGCGTATACTTCTCATAGGAATACTGCGCGGAGGCACGGGCCACGCACAGCACGGCGACCATCGTGATGAGGGAAAATATCCGGCACATGGTTGATGAGTTTTTGTGAAATTCCTTGGGATCCAGGTTGAGCTGTTGCCTGCACTGATGGTAACTGATGTAGATTGGCTCAACGAAGCTAGCTTTTATACTCATTGAAAACTTGGAAATTGGGTCTAGGTCTGGGATACTTTCTACCTCCCCCCTAGACTGGATGTCACTTCGTGTTAGAGCAGGATATGTGCATCAAGCAGATACCTTTCCTTAAGGTCTCTCGTGTACGACGTCAAAGCCAACAACTAATGCAAAGTGTGTGTGTGGCGAATCGTAGGTGGGCGTGCGCATATGCTGTGGCGGCCAATTAAATTTTACGCAATTTAAAGTATTATCAGCCACGTTACGCTAAGCAAGGCATAAATTAATACCAGCTTAGAAGTGATTCAGTCGGACAGAGTCCTGGTAAGGGAAGTCAGACATAAGGGAGTCCTTTTATATGACAAACATAAAGAGGAATGAAGACTCGCTTTCGTTTAGATAAAAACCATTTGTAAATCTAAGTGTTAAATAACACCTTTAATGTCGATTTTTGTTGTGCCAAAATCAGGTTATATTTATTATATTTACATATTTTATAAACGATAACTTAAGGATACGAATAAAGGTTAGTATCTATCCCTGAAAGTGGTTTTCTGGCCAATCAAGTCCAGGGATGCACAGGTAATGGCAGTCAAAGGTCAAAGGGGAGTAGATCCAGAGTCATGCAATTTAAATACGGGGGACAGAGCAGTACTCCATTAGGATATCCATAGAGCAGCTCCTCCTGCAGCATCTGTCCACGATTCCCTGCCGCGTCAGCCGTCGAATGGGTGCCAGAGAGTTGAGGGCACCATCGCCGCCATGGAAGCGTCCTCTGAAGACCGGTTGCGACTCCATAGCTTCCACATACTGGACGGGATCGAGGGGATCCAGGTCGCCGGCAACTGTAATAAGAGATTCAAGTTGAAGGCTGGGATAGGAATAAAGTCTTTGGAGGCTCTTACTTATGCCGCGTTTTTGTTGAATTCCGTTAAATTCCTGGCACACCATCGACAACATATCATTGAGTCTATCGCTGCACAGAGAATGCGGATTGTAGGCGTACTGAGCCGAAGACTGGGCCAGGAACACCACGGCGAGCATGGAGATGATGGAGAGTATTCTGCACATGGCTGTGGTTTTTATGAACTTCCTGAAGATCCTGTTGCTTGAGCTGTTTCTGGTAACTGATGCTGTTTGGGCCCATAAGGCTGGCTTATATACTCTCAGGATGTTAGGCCTACGCCTGAGATTCATTTCCCCATAGAGTAGTTGTCACATTGCGTTAGGACAGGATGTGTGCATCCTTTTTTTAGGACTTCTCTTAGTGGGCGTGCGCATATGCTGCGTGGGCCAATTAAATGTTATATTTAGTGTATAATCAGCCAGGCCGTACTAAAATAGGCATAAATTAAGACAAAATTGGGAAATGCTGGGAAGGGATCCTAGACTCAAGGGAGCCTATACTCGCCATGGACAAAGAAATGTAGGTGTTCCTCAGCAGATTTATGTTTTTTTTGTAAAGAATGCTCTGAAATTCTTTAAATAATCAAACATAAAAAAATGCATGTTTAATTTATGTTCTAAAATATTATTTGATTATTTTATCTATTTAAGTATCCATCAATAACAATCTCGCGGTTATTATGTCAATCTGAGATACACAGTTAATATTTAAACATGTTTACTACAAAAGGTAACACCATCTGGAGTCTCAGGTTCCATAATCCATCAATCAACACTCCACTTAGCCGATACAAATCTCTCAATCAACTGAACGGCAAAGGAGAAATGCCAGCAATTACTCAACCCTAACCATTGGTGGCCATATTAGTCGGCTAATATCTTTCACTCTGGGCAAATATTTGAGTCTTCAGCGAGGTAGAAATATGATGAGGCCAAGCCCATGTAGTTGCTAATAAACGAATCGGCTTATCCACTCTTTTTTTTATATATGAACAAAATTATATGTGTTTCTCCTGTGAGCCGCTGAGCTACCGAAAAAATTACCAACAACGGCGATGAAATCTGCAATGTCAAGTCATGACTTGGACTTCCATTTCAATGTTTGCGATAAATCCGATGATTAGATGGAAGACTGGCAGAAAGGCAAAGCCGGAGCACACGCCCCAAGATGTGGCCAAAGAAATCTCCGGGCAGTCACGTCAAATGCCCAATTAATCACAGACCCCCAAAAGCTCAGCCGCAATGATCGCTAACCGAATATACACAGAGAAGAAAAATGTGTGGGCTTGAATATGCCAATTAAATATATAACATTAAACAGCATTATATAGAGTTTTTTGCAACAAATTATTAACTCTTTGAAGATTAGTAATTCAAACTTTAAATTTAAAAATTTCCTCAGAAGACATTTCTCTCCGTGCACAAAACTTTCTTCTCCCCGGCCTCGAGCAGCCATCAATCACGATCTTCTGGATCTTTGGCCGTAATTGTTTCGGCTACCTCAAACAAACGGTGGCACACACAGACAGCTGCAGGGATTTATATTATATACTTATTTATTACAAATTATCAATCATTTAAGGCTACTTTGGGGCAAATAATTTAATTAAAAACTAAGCTCGTAACTCTATAGTTTTAGGTGTACGTAAAGCTGCGTCCTCGAAAAGTCGCTGACTAAAGGTGCGTGTGCTAGCGGTGGTCGTTGACTTCCATGCGGAACCCATTTGGAACAGCTCTCCTAACTTAATCCTCATCGGATGAACGTCCTCGCCCGGTATTTCGTTGGCAGCAAAGACATGGGATCCGTAGTGTTGGGCACTCCCTCCCGGACCACTCCCGCCTCCGGCTGCTGTCCATCTGTCGAGAACTGGCCTGTGGGAGCGTATGCGCCATAGGGATCCGATCGACTGGCCCAACCACCGGATTGCGACTCGTACTGGTAGCCCTGACCGGCTAACTGAGCCTGGGTCTGGGCATTGCCATGGATATGCAGGTGAATCTCCTTGCTGGGCGGATGGCCACCGGGTCCGCTGCCAACTCCAGTGCTGCCCCACGACTCCTTAGCATGTGGGTTCCAGCCGGGATAGTTGAACGATGGCGCCGAGTGCTCGTACTGCCCAAAGAGACTAGACTTCAAAGTGATGAACTTGCCCAGAATGGCGATGGCATTCATCACCACCAGAACTTTGAGCAGGAACAGCGACTTCATGCCAATGGCGACTAAAAAGGCAACCATGGCAGAGAGTACTCCAAACTTGAAGATGATGGGTATCAGAGCCATTTGAAGGCGACGAATCTTGCCAAAGGTGCGGCCCTCTGAAAGTGCAAAGTATTATTAATATAAATATATATTTTAACCTGAATATTTTCATTAATAAAAGAACTAATTGAATAGAAATAAAATAAAAAATCTCTGTTCAATGACTGAAGCTTCGGATCAAAGTTCATTGTGCACATAATTATAAATAATTATTTAATAGGTATAATGCTTAATGCTTGTCATAATTAATTGTTGGCCAGATAGAGTGTAACTTATGTATGTAAATAAATTTAGCACAAGAATGCTAATTCTTTATCAGAAGAAACCTTTTAAAACATGTATTTTCTTTGCCATAAAAATCTCTACAAAATACAATATATTAACTAATCATTAATGGAACAAGTTGAAATATTTTAAATAAACATTATTTAGGTCACCTGTGATAATTAACTTTCAAAGCTTTCCCAAAGAAACCATTTAGCAAAGATCAATAAAAACAAAAACCACCCATTAATTCTTGAGATCCGCGAGAAGTCACTTCCCAAATGAAATTCCACTGGGTTTATCTGCCTTAACTACTATAATTTCATCAATAAACAGACCTGAACGCTCAGCTATGCGAAAGTCCAATAAAAAACAATTCGCAAATAAAAAAAAAAACAGGGCCAGCAGAAATATTTTCTCATCGTTTAGAGGGAGATGAGTGAGCCGCGTTTTGTTGTCTTATTTAATATATAATTTGAGTGTGGCTCCAGAAAAGATGCGGAAAGTGAAATTACAATCCGTAGACGGACATATACATATATCACAACTTTTTATCCATCACCCGCCTTGTTGTTAACACCTCTTAGCTGTTTTTGTTGTGTTGTTTATTTAGCGGCTTCGGAATAAGGTTTCATTGAAAACGAAAGTGAGCCAAGATGAGAGGTAGGGTGCCCTGGGAAATCGGCCTTTGATTAGAAAAGCCGCTAATCACATTGAGGGCCTGCAGATGCAATCAGCTTAAATGAGACACGCAGTGAGCCAGATTCAAACAGAGGCACTAATTGCAGTGCAAACACACTCAACAAAAAAAGAGATCTTAATTCGGTGGCAACAATAATAGGAAAAGGTGTTAAATTGAGGGAGATTTTTCTATTAAATAATATTATGTTGTGTCATGTTTAGTGGGGATATTTTATAATCAGAAGTAGTGGAATGTTGGTATCTGGATTTCAGAAAGATTTTCTGCTTAAATTTAGGGTTAATTTGCTTAAAATTATATTATTAAAACACATTTAAGTCATAATATAACTTCAATTTGATTTATGTTTTTTTCTGTGTCCAAGTTTAAGGCTTTGTTTAGTTTTTTACTTTTGTTAAATATTTGTTTTTTATATTCTCTTTTGTTTTTTTATTCAGAGAGAAGGGGGACTCACCCACAGCTGAGCTGCCGGACGCGGGCTTTCCGTCGTCGTTGTCGTCATCGCCGAATAGGCTTTCACTCAGATCGCTGCGCAGCCAGCCCCAGAGAGTACGCACCATGCCCCAGACACTGAGATCTGTGGGATCCGTAGAGGCCTGGACTGCATTGGGGTTCTTGTGGTTACCCGAAGTTGCAGTCGATGTCGTTGCTTCTGCTTCTTTGTCTGCAGACGCCGCTTCCTCCTCCTCCTCATCATCGTCGTCGTCATCCTCCTCATCATCTTCATCGTTAGCCTCCTCAGCTGGGGATGCAGCAGCCGCATCCGACTCCGCCTCTGATTTTTCTCCAGTCTCCGAGGGCACCTTAGCCACCTTTTTGGTTATCTTGGCACCAAAGGCGCTGGACAGGCAACAGAGGGCCAGCAGCAGCAGCAGCAGCGAGTGCCGCGCACTTGAACTCTTTGTGAGAAACTGAAAGTGGAACCAAGAGACAGAGAAATTATATCAGTGTGTGTCTTTACTTCGAGGTTCAAGTAAGTGCCCTGTCGTCTCTCATTGTTCAGACGTTTCATCATCTCCGGCAGTTCGAGGTGCGGAAATTGCGCAAACAAAAGACTTAGGAAACGAACCTGTTGCCGGCTCGCCATGAAACGCATTTTAGAATTCACTTTGAGACACTTCAACGGCATCGGTTGGGGACATAAAACATTTTATGGCCAAGACGGCCGGGTGCGAAAGCATTTCCCATTTTTTTTTCTTTAAATGAACTCAAAACTTGCGTAACCCAAAAACATAGTTTGTTTTTTAAGTCCGCCGCAGATAGCGATTAATATGTAAATTCAACAAAAAATGTTGCAAAAAGCTAGGGTATTGTATAAAACAGTGATTTATATTTAAAGCGGTAGCCGGATGGAGACAAAGTGAAATTTTAAGCAGGTTACAAATTATGATAGAAATTATCCCACAATATAATGTTTGATTTTTCCTGTCTAATGGAAAAGAGGTTCGAAAAGCTATTAATAAGTATACAAGAAATATTTTTTGTTAATATTTATTTATCTAATATTTAACCTTCCCATTAAATTTTTTTTTAACAGAGTGATGATTTATTTCCTTGAAATTAATTTTACTTCAAATAAAAACTAAAAACCTACGCAAACATAAAACTTAGCTAGTATATTTAGCATTCCCATTAAGTTTAATATACTCCTCTTGTATTTAGCATTCCCCTTAAATTTATTACACTCACAAATAGGCAACGTTCATAAAAATTACTACTTACAACGTAGACTAAGGTACCTTCACTTCCATAAAGTGAAATTTAAATATGACCCACCAAGCCCTTATCTGCGGTTAAAATATCTCCACTAAGAATGCTCAGAAAAACCGAAAGTCATGGCCTGGCTTTGAGCTTTCCATTTCCAATTCACCAGCAGAAGAAGAACTCCCCAAAACCATAAATATATATAATTGTTTATTGTCCAATTAGGGAGTTGGGCTTCTTCCCCATAGCCCCTGGGAATCTACACAGAAGTCTACACAGAAAATAAACCCAACAAAAGGGGTAAACAAATGGTAAGCAAATTATGTGGAGCTAACGGTTGGCTTCGTTTCAGCTTCAGAATATTCGTCAAATCGCTGAAGATGTTTTAATTAATTCGCAAGGCAGAAAATAACACAGAAGACACACGACAGATGCTAAGAATTCTTGACATAATTTGCGTTCGCTATGCATTATTTTATAAAATGTGTTTTGGAAGGCCCATTGTGAGGCCTCTTTGTCTGTGATGAATGATTCGCTATTTTATTTTTTCTATACTAGGCCAAAAGCCACAAGCTTTTGTGCCCAATTCGTTTCGGGTTGCAACTGTAAAAGGAAATCTATTTTGGCATGGCCTTGATTCAAATTAAAACGGCCGAAGAAAATTGATTTGAATTCCATTTTGTTGGAAAAACAAAGAAGAAAGTCTTTTCCTGGTGATGCAACCGAAGTCGAAGAAATGCATTGTTAAATACCGATTTATATGTATTAATTGATTTACATAATTTTCCAGCCCCGAGATTGACAGACCGAGCTCGGTTTTTCAGCTTAGTTTCACTGCGCTCAGAGCTCATCTCAGGCCCTTTTAATTAACATCTTCTGGCTGTTTCATCATCAATTTTATGGGTTATCACATGTGACTCAGCCACAAACTCACTTTCAAGCCCACTTCTCGAACATTATGGGTGAAATTTCATTCGACTTTATCTCGGTTTTATGTAAATATTAACCGAAAATATTTGCACTTGCGGTGGGGCTCAGATTTCGCCTCGAACTTGACTCGAAAAAAAGAAATAAATGCTTAGCCTCTATAATGAATTGGTAGATTCCAGGAAGTTTTTCTCTCTCCCAAACAATTCACAATAATTATTCACTTAACAAATTTGTTGACTAATTTGATGCGACAATTTTGGAAACGTTTCTGTCTGGACATCGCGGATTATTTAACATTGGTAATGGAAACAAAAATTAACAAAATTTAACCTAAACACCATAAACATTATTACACATTATTATTATTATTGCTGCTAGCTAATAAGCCTCCCAATGAACTATTTATTGTTTTGTGTAAATATTAATTAGAGTAGCAATAAAATCTACAAACAGACTTTCTTCCCATGTGGGCGTATATCACAGGCGTTGTTTTATGCGTTTATCACCAATGTTGCCAAGGTTTATCTCGCATAAATTATGCATCTGAGGCACGACTTTCTTTGTTTATGGCTTGGAGGTCGTTATAAAAAAATATAAACTAGTAAATTTTGTTAGTAAAACACACACAACGATGATGCAATTAGCTTGGCACGTGGTTAAAACCATTATCTAATGTCAATATAATGTCGCAGTTCATGGCATGGCATGTGTATAAGTGTGGCTACTGCCAGCCAGGTTAATAACAGCCTGCAGATATAAGCCAACAATTGAAAATAAAGAAAAACTCGCCCGAATGAAAACACGCCTCAAAAGAAAGTTCGGCGGCTTGAAACTAAACACCAAACAAACAAACAACAAGTGACTTTTTGTGCCAAGAATTGTTGGCATTTGTCACACTAGCTTTTTGGCCAACATTTTGTAGACCTTTTGTGTTCCAATGGCTCCTTTTCAAAGCAGATTGAGGGAAAAGCGATTGAGGACAGACCGAAGCGTGCCTTGTATGTCAATGAATAATGCACAGAAAGAGATAATGTTTTTCAAGGAAAATAGACAACTAAATAATAAACTGTACTGTTACCATAGCTTAATATGTTATTTATTTATTTAAATATAAATTAACGTCATTTTTGTCTGATATGCCTTCAAACAATTATTAATTAGTTGTGGGGAGAGTCCTAAGCTCGAACTAGTACTTTAATTAATAGCAAATTATTCATGAATCCAATCCACATATATGCCCCTAATTAAGGCTTTTAGCATCCATTCCCCATTTTAATTTACATTTTTCCTGTTCAAAAATTATATATTTAAACTCATTTAAATATATATTCAAACTTTAAATTAACTTTTAATTTGCAAATAATTTTTCTGGGTGTGTTAAGCCTGAACTTGACCGGCAGCCGATGCGATCCTACTTTACAATCTTTACTCACCATAATGAAGGCTCAGCGACTCCTTGATTACTCTGCTTGACAATTGCAGTCACTGACGCCGTATCCTGTGTTATTTTGGTTTGATCTGAACCACTTTCACGCCAATCTATTGGCGATCACGCAGATGTTGGCCAAAAAATAAATATATACACGAGACAAGACGAGACTAAAACGATTTTTGGCTTTAAACTGGAGTTCGCATGGAAAGCGACTGCAACGCTTGAGATGTGCCCGTTGACTGCCACTCTGAAATGGCCTCGGCCACCAGGTAAGATCGCCTCGCTGTCTCGCCTCGTCTCGGCCAAGTCCAAGACCAAGACCAGTCTTGGCCAAGTCGGCGGCAGCGCTTCTTCAGCGTGTTTGCTCTGCTGCCGAGTTGCTGGCTGGTCTACTCTCACGGGGCAGCAGCGGAGACACACGCGCTCCCAGTTACAATTTCGTTTTCAACACTTTCTTCACAATTTCCCCTAAAACGGCAGCAGCCGTCGCCCCACCTGAAAAAAGTGCAAAGTCAATAGCGTCTCCCTGGGGTTTTATCTCAACCTTATCTTTCACTCTCAGTGTATTCCTGTATCGGTTGCCTTTATTACGAATTGTCGTGTAATGGCCCAGAGCAGGAAAACGGCGTGTGAACGTGACAAGAGGCAAACACTGACGTCACAGCTTCAGTGGGCCATTGAGGCAAATAGTTTAAAAAATATAAACTCTTCCATTTATTCGTTAGGGTCTGGTAATCCTTATTAATTTCTTATATTTTTCATATTAAATTAATGAATTCAACATTAAGCTAAATTATGTGACAGTTTAATTAGTGTTTTTGTTATTTGGTCATGGAATGACTTTAATTAAGCTTTAAGCAAATTTGTGAAATAGTTATTCTTGAAAATTAGTGAGTCACTAAAGGGAGTTTAGTTTGCAAACAAAATTTTAGGCATTATTTACAGGGTAATTGTAATTTCCTTTATTTATTTGTTATTTATTACAATCTGCAATACTTTTCTTTTTTCATTTTCAAATCATTCTAAGTCATATCTCCTATTTCCTCTTTAGGAAAATAAACAACATATTTTTATCTTAATTATATATTCAAGGAAAGGTAAAAAAATTAAAAGTTTTGCCTTTTTTATTATTACACAATTATTACTTAATTAAAGCTTACATTTTACAACCCAGGATTTGGTAATTAAAACCCAACAAATGTAATCCAAAAATCCATCAGCTGCTAATGAGAGAAATTGAGTTCATTGGCAGCTTCTACCACAAACTATTGTTCGCTGCACTTACTCCATCGACGAGTAAGGAGTGCATTGCGTTATTTTGTAATTAACTAATTGGTTAATTCAACGGCTGTACAAAAATAATTTAAACAATTTTCAGTTACCCAAAAATCGTAAAGAGATAAATAAGTCTTTTGGCTTTCTCGTTTCGTGATGGCAAACATTTTTGCCGGCTACCTTTTACACACTCACAACAACTCTCTGAGCCGCATTTTCGTGATTGGATTGTCGTGACCCATTTCTCCTCCTTGGCTATATACGCACACCATGCTCTCTCTTTCCACCACGTTTTACGCACCATTCACCTTCACTCAAAGAAGATCTGGCGATTTGCATGATAATGTCCGCTTGGGAATTGGGTTTAAAGTTCTAGTTCGAGAACCCTTTCATATCACATCGATATCGTTTTGATTTGTGACCCATAAGTGTCAGGGTTCCGTGAGGAAGTTACAGTTAAGCAGAACATTCTCCAGAATCAGAGAGACAGAGAAACAGGTGGTCGCATTTTATGATCTTACACTATATAAGCATTAGCATTACATCAAAAATTGCCACACAAAAACACATCGGCTTGGGTTACATAAACACAATGCAGGTTCATTGCTCTGGACGGACGTTGCAGTGTAATACAAAGGTTTGCCCCGAAATCCATTACATAATGTGTGCTGTGCTGGAATCTAGCGATTGTGTGTGAAAACCGTTAAGTACACAAGACGGACTGTGGGGTTCAGGTTCAGGTTCAGGTTCAGGTTCGGCCGGAGGTTGAGCTCCCCGGGGTTCAGGTTTTTCGGTGTCAAACGGAACCAAGCATAAGGTCTCGCATATCAACTGGAACCCATTCAGAAAGAGCTGCCTTAATCCTAACGGATCTCACACCTCTTATGGCTTAAGCATTTGGGCTTATCAATAATATTTGGAACTTGGAGTTTGGAGTCATAACATCTGCATATTTATGCGGGCTAATTCTTTATTCTTTATTCTTTAGCAGCAATTAGCTATCTTAAACGATCCCATTACATTTCAGGTTTCCCTTTTTATGAGCTGAGTTCTGGAAATGAAGACGAAAAAGATTGACTCTTTGAAGAAACTTATTTTGAACATATATTGCACCCTATTTAACTGTCTTTAGTGGAACCAATTGGATGGTAATTTACGAGACATTTTATGGGAGGGATATTTTTTAACATTTACTAGAAGGTTTCACTGTTTTTAGATTTATGTAATTTTTGTTTAGTTACATGACTTCAAAGTTAGTTTTAGCTGTAAACAAAATCAGAATACGTTAACCCCTTCGTTATTCCCATTTAGAGAATGTCTTACTTTTAAACTATAATTTTGTATTGACTCTGCATTCAGACAAAGTTAATTAATTTTTAAACAAAAGTAAGCCACGAAAGCTGTAACTAATAAAATGTTTATGTTTAATCAGTTACATTTACCATGTTGCATATTTTTATTACCGTAAAGTCGCGAATTTAAAAAAAATTTTTAATTAAGTGAGTTACGTTAAGTTTCGACAATTGTCAAATCCGTCGTGTTATGTAAAATATTAAACCTGTTTAATAAAAACTATTAAACAACAGATTTAATATGTTCATCTCTGTATTATTTAAAAATTAATTTCCAAATTCCTTTTTATATCAAAAAGGTACGTAATTTTTATTGGTTGAATATCTTAACAAACGAGAAAAACACTTAGCAATAATTATTAAACAATTTAAGTTTACTTTTTGCCCCAATTCGATTGATAGACATTAGCATAGTAGCTCTGCCAATTGGAGTTACTTAGGGAGGCATAGGGATTATAGTAATTGGTGTTATAGTACGTGGGATACAGATACTGTCCAATGACATATGGCCAGATACGGATTTGGGTATTGCTATAGGGACTCGGGGTCGTATACGTGCTGTAGTAGTAAGGATATGGCGTAGTCTGGTAGTAATAATTATTTAAACTGGAGAACGTGGGGCTCGGCGTGTAATATGGGTTGTACTGTGGATAGTACTGGGCAGTTGCAGTCTGTAAAAATGTATATTTAATATATATTATTTAAATGTTTTGAAGAACTTACCGCCAAAAGAGCTGCCAGCAGGATCAGAGACAGATTGAAGCTGATTTTGTGTGACATTTTGGGTGGTGATTGCTGGCTCTACGTTTTCGAACTGAAAATTCTAAACGCGGACTATGGCAATTTATAAAAATGTGACTGGCAGGCAGGCAGCTTGACAATTTTACGCAACGCTGAGCGATGCCAATTTTCGCCAATTAAGTTCACCCTTTTTTTGGTTCAACACTTTGCGTTCATTTCGTCATTGAACTTGACTCATCCCCCAGGTAACATTTGGTGCCAACTACCTTGCTGTGCATATTTTTTGGAGGTATTTCAGAGCAGGTTGTTTACCTATAGAAAATCCCCGGTGGATTCCCGTGACGTGTGCAACAACAACACTTTAAACAAAAAACTGTTAAAAACATTTTGTTTTTCGGGCACTTAGGCAATTAATTAGACATCACATTAGGGTGGCAATTGGATTTTGTTTTTATTTCGATTTAAGATTGCTTACAAATATATGCGAAGATTATTTGTAAATTATACAATAATGTGGCGGACCCATCCGAGGTTGTTCCGGGGCATTTTCAAATGATAGAACTTTAATAGAATGGGGCGAAATGGTAAGGAAAATGGAACTGGAACCGGGACCATCTCTATATACAGTATATACACTCCTCCTGCTCCACGCACGATTCATTCTCGGCTCAATTAGACTAAAGTACAAAACGAAAAACTCAACAAAATCGTCAACAATGGGCTCTTAAATTAGTTTATATCTCACTTGCATTAATGGAATTTTACAGAATTTTATAGTTTGCTCATAATTTGATAGTTTTTTTCTTGTTTGTCATTTACAATTATTCAAAGGCTCTTTAATTTAATTAGTTTTGTGTTTCAGCTTTTGGGAGAGACAATAAATATTTAATTAGAATGCAAATCGCTCAGTAATCCTCGTCGTCTTCATCTGGCGGATCTGTGGCGTAAGTCAGTTCATTCAGATAGAACCATTTCTGGGAATTACATATAGAATATAGAAATGAAATTAATAAAAGCATTTTAGGGGGAGTTTGTGGCAACATACTGGTGACTCTGTGCAGTTGAAGTTGTAGTCCCAATCACAGATTCTGTACTCCTGATTAAAGCTCGTCTCGTTGGCGCAAAGATGTGGAATCCGATTGCCTTCTTCATCGCACATATGAAATATCTGTATAAAAAATAGTATACTTTTAGACACACTTTCAAAAAACTCGATTAAAGCTTGGCTTAAACTTGGCTTCACTCTCTCCAGTCTCTGTTTTTTTTTTGGGTAACTCTCTCTCACCTGGCAATTGTACTCCATATCGGCGTAGAATCCCACAGATCGCCGCTTGCAATCAAATGAGAATGTAATGTTATCTAAATTCGTCCATTCCTTCGTCTTGTGATTTTGAAATACTGGACTGGCTGGCTCTTGGCCCTTGACTGCAATGGCTGCCAGCAAGAGGGGACCTTAAAAATATAGGGAATATTCGTAAACATCCAGCTGGTATACTGTATTTATATTTCTATATTTCTGGCAATTACAAAACAATAAGAAAAAGCTAGAACTATTTAAATAGCTGGAAAAATATATTTCCTTAAAAATAATACCTTCAGCTCATTAGCTCATCAATTACGAGTCTTTTATATATTTTTACCCCCAATTTATTTTGCAGGTGCAATTCTTATTATTATTTTTACTTTTGGCCAGGTGTGTTGCCCATTTCGTTTGCTTCCTCCTCCCACTCTTCCCACATAATCGACCATGGCCAATTTGTTTTTAAGTTATTTGGCTCACGCATTTGGCCCAAAGACAGTGGGCCAAAAAGGCCAGCGAGTGGAGTGGCAAAGGAGAGCCAATGGCCAGTGGTTAACCAACTCAACGCCAATGGCTTAATCGAGGCACTTAGCATTTAATTTGTGTCGCCGTCTCGTCTCGGCTCTGGGTCTTGTCGTTTCTCGAAATCGAAGTGAAGTGAGGTCTCTATTGAGGCCAGGTACTCGTTGTACTCACCTAGTAAAACGCCGGAAAGCCATAAAATTCTATAACTGTAAACCATTTTTGTTGTGGCGTTGGACATTTTGGCTTGAATTTTGTTTTTCTTGACCGTTTCACTGTCCGCTGACCGATCGATCCGTTTTGATATCACGCTGAAAATCCAAATCACGATCGTCTCTGTCCCACACTCGCTCTCTCTCTCTCTCTCTTTTGCTCCTGCTACGCGTCCATTTATCCGTCTTCTGTTTTCAATTAGGAAGCGTGTCTTCTTGGTTTATGGCCGGCACATGGCTAAAAGGGGTAACGAAAAAGCAAACAAAAAATCAGTTTAAAATGGAAATGAACTACAAATGTCAAATTAATTTGCATTATTAGGTGTTATTCAAGAGGGGGAAATATAAATAAATAAAAAGGGAAGAAGTTATCGAAAAATCGATCAAATAATACAAATATTCATCTATATAGAAAAAAATATTACAATTGCTGGTCTTTTTGATTTTTACATAATGCATTTAATAGGCAAATTAAAATTTATTTAGTCATATATTCTTTAATAACTCAAAAAGTTAATGGGTGACCTATGAAAAGGGAATCTGTTCGTTGAGAGCGACTATAAATTTTCCAATTAAATTGAATTTGGCCTTTAAAGATTTTATCTCTTATGGAAATTATAATTGGCTAAATATAGCTTTTTGTGTTGCAATATATTGCAATATATCCACTGACACAAATCTGTTGATAAATGAACACCTATACTTGATTAAATTATTCTTTCTGTTATCACCATGGTATAACAGAAAGAATAATTCAATTTTAAACTGCTACGGTATACAAACTTAATTCCTTGTTTTAATACTAATCTTTATAAATACCCTACATATTTATTTTAATACAAAATTACAAAATTACACTTATACTGTTAATTTTTATTAATATATTTTTAAGAGCGACAATAGTCAGTGCGACAAATGTCAGTATTAAGTTTTTATAGATTTTGTAGTCTTTTAAAAAAACTATTTTGCTGTTTGGAAATTAAATGGAGTTTTTTGTAATATTTAATTACTAATTACACAAGTGCGTATACGTAATTTAGTTTTTGACTTTGCTAAATATGAACAATTAAAACATAAAACAGATTTTAGAAATTGGCACCTTCGATCTAAATTCGACGCAATTTTTTTCAATTTTCTTTCAGACTTTTTTAGCAGAACACCTAATAATTATGTATACGCACTGGAGTAATTAGTATTTCAAATTTAACATATATGTAATTTCCTAAAAGAAAAATGAAATTTTTGAAAACTAAAAATTACACCAGTGCGTATACATAATGTTTGCGAATTTTCTATAAAATTACGTATACGCACTGTTGTAATTACTATTTAAATATAAAAAATATTAAACTATCAATATAAATTATGTAAAAAATATGTATAAGAAGCTATAGAATCCTCAACTGCCTTTGTTTAAAATATTTAAAATAAACTTAATGATTTCATATGGCTACCAGAAATTTCCGCCTTCCTTCATTCACAGGTTACAGTGGGCTGACTTACAGCTCATTAATAATTGCAAATAGAAAATAAACCAGACAAGGCAGACGAGACTTAAACGCAATTTACATGCCGAACCCACGTTTTTAAAGATTTTGAATTTTGATTTTGGCTTGACTCATCATCTGTGGTATCGTCATCATTGCCAGCCGGATGCTCTGGAGCGCCCATCACGCGTTAATTGATTTTCTTCGACATGTGGTAGACACGAGCGGGAAACCACTCCAAATATGTCTAGCCCACACCTGGCACAGTGGTATTTTCTGCCAAAATTGTTTACCTTTTTAAGCCATTGTATCTCTGGCGTAACAGGATATGGAATTACATTTGCCAGTGACCCACTTTGATGCCATTCAAAATTCTCTTCTATACCTTTTGCTGACTAATCGCCCACCACAAAACAAATTATTGAAAACATATTTCATAATACCTATAATACCTGAGTATTTCACATCAATCACACTCTGTCAAATTAGCGGAAGACGGCGACGGAGGGAAGGCAATTGGAATGCTTTAAACGCCATTAAAAGACAATCTGTCAATGGCAGATCCAATCAGCAAAAAGAATATACTTATTTATGCAAACTCGTTTAGTGGTCTCCGCTTCTTTCTTCCGAATTGAATTGTATTGAATTGCATTGAATGATTTATTTTTCGGCATTTTTACGGCTGATTGTTTTATTTTTTTTGTGAGTGAAAGAAGGCCATGTTCGGCCTTGTAAGCCCAATTAAATTGTCAACCCGTCTGGAAGGTTTTTTTTGAGAGGGGAATTGGATTGGCGATTCCCTTGATTAATCCACTCCCTCTTTCAATCTGCGCGTCGGCCAGGTAAATCCTTGACATTTTTCAGCAATTTATGGCCGCTGGATGCGTAGATGATGTCGATTGCAGGAAAGGCCATGGCACAGCCACATCCCAGACGAAATAATCGTAAATTGTTTTTATCTCGACCTGGAGGCCATCCTCCCGCGCAAATCATTTTCAGGCGCCAGGAGATGGGCAAAGGAAAGAGTTGGCTTTGAAAGTCGAGTCGGGGATGTACTAACTCTTAGGAGTGTGCATATACAGGATTATAGTATGGATTTTTATACACAAAAATCATATCGAAATATTTATTAAGTTCGTTTGAATGTTTTTAAATCCAAATTTTATGAAGGAAAATTCAAATTGATCCTGTAAAATCATTCAACTTATATTGTTTATAAAGTTATCAACTTTCTTAATTAATCTCCTCAAAAAATATATATTTCTATATCTAATTGTTGCCATCCCTAATCCGCTCTTCTGTCCGTTGCCACAAAAATGAATGATATGCAAATATTTCTTCTTCTTTTTTATTTCGTTGGTCTTCTCTCGAGCCAAGTCCGTGATGAAGTGAAGGCAGTCTTAAGGCGACGTAAAAGGTCATCAACGGTGTGCCAGGCGAGGCAAAAAGTCATCTTCACGCAAAACTGGTAAAAATATCATGGATCAGAGGAGGAGGAGGACTGGGACTGGGACTGTGACTGTGAATGGCTGAGGAACTGAACAAAGAGGCGCCTGCAAGATGACACAGCAGCCATTTGGCTGTCTCCGAGTCCATTGAATTACCCCGAACCCTGTCCGTTTGGTCAGCTTGTCTTTCACCGTTTTCGGAGTGACCATGGCGCCTGTGACAATTGGTCGAAAGCCCCTCCGAAAACCCCTCTGTAAGCCCCTCTCAAAGCCCCTCTCAAAGCCCCTCTGAATGCCCCTCTGAAAACTCCTCTGCAAACCCCTAGGAAATCCCCTCTGGAAGCCCCTTTTTTAGGACTCCTTTGGAAACCCCTCGAAGCCCCTTTGGAAACCCGCTCAAAATCTCTGTCAACTGTTGTTTCCGCAAAAGTGGGCTCAAACATACTTTGCGTTGCTTTTTGTTTTGGTTTTTGAAGCTAATGGGGAAAACACTCAAGCAGCATCGTTCGACGCCTACAAAATCCTTAAGAGGCTTTTGGCCAAATGGTAATTGATTTTAACGGATTTCACACATGTTCGTTTCGGGTTAAGTTGAGTAATTAGATAATAGTTCATTTGTAGTCAAGTCACGTTTTTATAGTTTTGTTTTTATAATAAATTCCAAATTGAGTTTTTATGAGTAATTATAATTGGGTTGTTTAGAGATTACAGAGAAATTTAAGGCATTTTTAATGCTGACAATTATTTGTAATATTTTATTTCAATATTAATATCTTACAGTTTTTTTTTTGTTTAGAATTCCAAATAATGATCTGATCAATAACAATTTTATTACTTTTAATTAGTAATTTATATATTCTCATTCACCTAGATTATTAATTGTTAACTCCCAGCTGTTAGACACAAGAAGCCTCACAGAGGGGGCATCCCCTTAATAACCATTGCATTGTCACTTTTGACATTTTCTGACAAGCGTGAGAAGCCCACACGGCCTGCAGACCAGAGACCGTCTATATATACTATATATATGTATGTATGTATATTATGGTCCCCGGAGAAGAGCCCATCTGGCATGGTTCATCAATTGGCTGCGGCTGCTTGACTCTCTTGGCCGGATTCCTAAGTCAAGCTGCAAGTACAAAACATTCCGAGCTTGTCTTTGGGCCATCTGCATGCCACGAGCATGTGCGGCATTAATTTTGAACAACAACAAAAAATACAGAAAAAAACCAAAACACATTTTGAAAGTCTCATTTTACATTTTATGTTCGGTTCGGGGCATTGTTTTTATTTTCCAGCGGGTTTTTGCTGATTGGGTTTGCGGCTAATTCGGAAGTTTGTTGGCGTTGCCTTGCGAAACATCGCACTAATTTGTTAATTTCTGACGCGTAACCGAAGGCGCAATGTTTTATAGCTTTTTGTTCGGTGGCTCTGCAAATTTATGCAAATTTTCCACAAAATTATAATTCATTTCATTTGCTTGATGAAACAACGGGAAATAAAAGAAAAGAAAAGCGAATCGAGAAATGCCCTTGACATGCTTTTCATTTAAAGTGTCTTTTTAAATCGGCCTTATTTTACATCTAATTTCAAATATTGTATTTATTTTTAATGATCATAGTTTACATTATTAGCTTGTGAAACAGCGGAAGTCGGGGAGAGGTCGTATCCAGAAAAGGCCTTGAATTTAATAACATAGTTTAATTGCTTATATGGTTTAACATAAATTTAATTGTGTTTTATAAAAAATGGAAAGTAGATGGACGTTAAATGACTTTTTGAATTTTAAGACAATTTCCCTTGCTTAGTTTTTCCTTTTGAAAGCTACAAGTACCCGAATACCAAATATTATTTAAAGGTAAGGATTTTTAGAAGACAGCAAAAAAGGAAATTAATAAACAAGCTATTAAATTTCCGTTGCTTATTAAACAAATATTAGTCAACAAATAAAGATAACAAAATTGCATTTACCAAATGGAAAAAGCTAATATTTAAACTATTTGGTATTATCTCTAAATATCAACAAAAGTTTACCAATTAAAATCATAAGATAAAATAAATTATAAATATTTGAAAGAGGTTTTTGCTTTACAGGAAATTAATTCTTGCTGATTAAAAAAGAATTTATCCCAAGAAATACTTTTACCGGATCCCCCTGAAAAAAGCTAACAAGCCCGAGGAGTTAATTTAAAATTTATTTGTGATTTTTTTTTTTGATTTGCTGCTGCAACAAAGTAAGATGAATGGACAGACAAAAAATAAAAGTGAAAAAGGAAAAGCCGAGAAAATTATTTCACATATGTATGTGTGTGTGTGTGCAGGCAGCGGAAGCGTCGCTAATTGGCGGAACTGCCGCTCAGCAGCAGCAGAAACAACAACAACAACAATGGCTGGAAAATAATAAAAACAAAAATAAAAACAGCAACAAAAAACTAAAGAAAAAGCAGGCAGAAATATGTTGAAACGCTGTGAACGCTGAAGAGCGATGACGATGACGACACCTGAGCTGAGACCGAGATGGCTTATTGCCACCGGCAGCGCCACCGCCCCACCCCGCCATATCGGATCTCAACGGATCGGATCGGATGGCGCGCACTTACATAACCCAGCTCAGGCGGCAAACATGGCCTAATCATCTCATCCGACTCCCAAGTAGCGGTTAGCAGCCAAATTGATTAGGCCGGCAGCGTTGACACTTCAAACTTGGACATTTGCACACATTTTTTATGCGAAAAGACAGCAAAAACCAAAACAAACATGAAATAACGGTAAAGTCGATAACGTATCGACTATGAGATGCCCTGAGAGGGGGGGTGTGTTTAGTTTAAAGATATATAAAATAAATACCAGTTAAAACACCTACAAATATTTCAATAAATTTCAAGTCTTGGGAATTAATTTTAAAACCTGTATTAATTAATATATTGAAAATCGTTATGAAATAAAAAGTAAAATAAAATCATAACTTCTGTAAATACTAAATATTTAAACTTTTCCGAGGCTTCCTTCCCTGGTTACCATCATAACGCCAATTCATATAAGCCCCCATAAACTCCATTACTATTGGAATGCATAAAAATGGAAACCGTTTAATTGATCTGGCTTGGCCAAATGAAAAACTCGTTAGCCTGATACCAGCTTGACCAGCATCCCCGTGAAACCGCATCCCAACTGGCGAGTTCCTCCCCTAACTTCCGCCCCGTCTGCCTTAAGCGAGACGATTATTGGCCTTGAAAATTTGGTACGCAGAAATGCGCTTAATGCGAAAAATCAATATCGCAAAAAAATACTCACACAAACCTAGCAGTAAATCAACAAAACCTAAAAAAAATATATATAAACAACGAGTCAGAAAGAAACCGGCTCAAACTTGGACTTGTACTAAAACGAAGCGATCAAAGCAAATTTAAAACGAAACAGCTACACCAAAGCCCACAAAATTTAACATAAATTGGTAAAAAACTAAATTCAAGCAAATTGTAGACAGCAGTAAAGTGGCCAACATGTATGAATATGAAGTTATTAAATTTATTTGATCCATAAACTTGAAACAAAAGAGGTCTCATGGATATGAAGATATTAAAATTATGAACAAAAGAAATACAAAACTTAATGAAAAACTAACTATAAAATTTAACAGATAAAAGCAGGTATTTACGACTAAAAACTTCCCTAAACTCAGTTTTAAAATGAACTAATAAACAAAAAATTAATGTTCTAATATAAAGATGAAGCTAAAATACGTATAATTTATTCAATTTAAATTAACAAAAAAAAAAAAAAAAAAAAACAATGTGTATAGCTGATACCGACAGGCACCATTAACGATGCGATTATTTCGTTACCCAAAACATATAACATTTTAATCCAATTGATATCTATATATCTGACATAATAATTAAGTTGGGCAATAAAAACGCTTGACAGCTTAAGACCATATTTTTCTAGTTTATTTTTCTCGATTCGAAACCGAAACCGTTCAAACCAATGAATAATGAATTTATTGATCTATAAAAGATGAAACACGGTAACGGAAAGAAAATGCAATTTTCAATGGTCAAGCTTAAAGAAAGTTAGGCGACACCAAATTGTTTGACCATGGGAAACTATAAACCAATTAATAACAATTTTTACAAGCTCACAGCTTAATTATTTACTTAAAAAATCAATATTTTACAAGTGATGGCTTTCAATTATATTTTAAAAATAATGAATTACACACAAAAGGTGTTTCCTGGAAGCTGGAAAGACAAATTGAGCTGCTGATCTAAATAAATAAAATCCCATTGTTAACACCGAAAAATCAGGAAAGTGTAAAGCGGCCTTTAAAGGTCGCTTTGAAACTAATAATTAATTAAAATTCCATTAAATGCGGCGGCAAGGTACCACCACCAATCGATCGATCGATCACACAAAGCCGATTCAGTGATTTAAATGCCATCAGCAAATGTCCGAATGTCCGACAATGCCTGACAACAGCAACAAAAGGCCGATCAGCTACTGATATATAATATATTTTCGGGTATCTTTCGATCCCCAGACCCAGACCGATGTCCATCCGTCATTAACATATCAGCATTTGTGCTTAAGCAGAAATAACAATCGTTACAAGGGCAACACAGCCATCATCATCAGAGGATGATGCCGAAGAAATATTCCAGTTATCTGGCCGTACATATGTATGTACATACATATATCCAGTGTGAGAGATGCGAGTATTTTTAGATTCGCCACGGTAACATCTCATTGCTGTTGCCCTGAGATCGCAAGAAACAACCCTCAACAGATCGCAAACTCATCCAATTTGTAGTGCGAATTCGCCCCGTGGCTGGTTGTCTTTGATGAGGGATTAGGCCTGCATCCATCCCATGGAAACCGAAGACAAGACCAGCCAACGAAAGATACCATTAGATGTTGCCACGGAAATACCACAGCAGCATTTTTTCTATAAATTTATTTATACACATTTATTTTGTTTTGAAATCTTGAATTAAAACTTAAGCTGCAAACTTGTCGGACTTGTTCGTGAGCCACTACAAGAGGAGGTGTGATATTGAGATCAACTTTGTTGTTCAGTTAAACATAGAGGGGAGCCTTTTATTGACATTGATTCTTGAGGGGGGTTTTTTTGCTTTGTATTATAAAAGCAATTAGTAAAATAGTAGCTTAATCATTTATCATAAATATCTTCTCAAAGAATAATTTGGTTTATCCTTTTAATATTTATTAAATTTATATATTCGATTAATTGGTGTAATTACAAAATTATTTATCAGGGCTTGTCTGGCACTTCCTTTGAAATGTTGAATCGGGATAAAAATCTAAATTTAAATTTTACTTATTTATTTTCCCATAACCAGTTCCATTGCCAAACTCTTTTTTGCAACAAGTATTTACTTTTACTTGGAGATTCCCAAAATATAACCTGACTTTTCATAAAGTTACAGAACAAGTTCATAAAAGATTAAGTGGTTTTGAGGTTTTTCTAAGTAATTTCATATAATTTAATCAATTATCTCGATCTTTCAAAAGAACGAAAGTATTGTTTAAACTTGCTTCTTGTTTCCTTTTTTCTGTTTTAAATAAAAATCTCGTGATTTAAGATTTATCTAACAAGCAAACACACCTCAATTTATTTTTATGTCGCATAACTAGTTCCGTTGCTCTGCAAAACTTTTGGCCAACAATTTATGATCACTCACTTCGAAAAAGTTTTCCGTGACGCAAACGGTATATCCATAATTTAAAAGAATTATTTAACATAAATCGAATAATTTATTTGCTCGATTTTTATGCCATTTTTATAACCAAAAAAAAAGTATTTAGTATATTTTAGAAGCAACTTCAATTGGCATTTGGCCGCGATTGGTCGGTGAATCGATTCTGGTTTGATTTCTCAATTGCGAATGTAAACTGAACCGGATTGGTGTTGAGTCGATGCGATGCGAAGCGAAACCCTTTTGGTCGAGTTCAAGGCTCGCCACGTGTCGTATACGTGATGTGTCGGCACTGGCACTGGGGACCGGCACTTGAGAAAATCCACACACGTTGCTGCAGTAAACACTTTTCACACAATTAAACAGCAGCCAGAGTTGCCAGCGGGCAACATTAACTAACTAACTGACTTGTAATGTGGCAGCAATAAATTTTATGTAAATCGCCGCCTTCTTTTTTTTGTGTTTTAAGTTTTATTGCAGCTAGAGAAGAAAACGGTACAGCGTTAAACAATGCAAATAAATTATAGCTGCGGGTACGGATACTTTGCAAAGCTGATGTGCAATTGAACGCACAGATGCACAAACACACATATATTAAGTGTGTGGTGTGCACAACACAACAAAAAACGGCGGAGAAATAAATAAAAACACCCCCCTGCAGTAAAAGATACAAACACACACAGGTAAGTCTGAGATTTTCCAGGAATGCGGGAGCATAGAGATGCACGGAGAATAAATTAAATGTCTTTTGATTGCAACTAGATTTAGATTATCTTAGAATTTAATGACAAAATATTGGTATAACCCATACAAGTTAGATAGAAATTTACAAATTAAACGGTAGAAGGAAAATCTTCTTATAAAATAGTTTTTAAGCTTAATAATATTTTTTTGCCAGTGCCCAGACAGGCGGGTGGCTGCTGTGACTCTCGATCTCGATCCACTCTCAGCTGCAGTGGCTGTTTTTTTTTCTGCTGTTTTGTGTTGCATTTAACCTGCAGCACCGCCACCACCGCCAACCTGCAGGCAACAACAATCGCCAACAACAAGTTATTTTTGTCCAAGTCATCGATTGCATATGGCAGCTTTTGGAACGGAAAATGCGAGTGACTTCACTGGCTTGCTTTTTTTATTTTTTACGATTTAACGAAAGAATTCATGCATTCCTACACTAATCGCAGGGATTAACAAAAAGTCCAAGCCAAAACAGAACTTGCTAATTGGAATAAAATGGAACCGTTCGCATAAAATGAATACTAATATGTGGTCTTAGAATAAACGTGTTTATTTTAGACATAAGGTCAAACTATCAAATCGTCCAAAATGTTCTACTAAAATCTCATAAAATATTGTTTAGCATGGCAATTAGTGCTATAGGAGATTATTCTGGGAATTCTAGTTTCCTGATCCAAAATATGCTTTCATTTGTCTCATATTTTGTATGTTATATTTATATTCAAGTTATATTTAAATTCATTTAAATATCAAAAATTTTAAATTAGAAGTTGTATAAAAACTCTTTCTGAACATTTTTTGGTAAAATTTTGTTCCCTCTATAATTTATTTATTTATCAAGATTGTTTTGACACACACAAAATATATTATAACTATTCTAATGTATCATTAAAATTAATGACGGCTTTGAATTATTAACATTTTTCATTTTGTATTCGATAATTTCTTGAATAACACAAAAATTATACATAAATGTCTATTAAGATTTATGCCAATATTAACACATACTAAGTTTAGCATAAATTTTAGTTATTTGTCATGTGATTTTAAGTGGGCAAAGAATTGAATATATGCTGTGGTTATTTTGTCTTTTTTTTATATTTTTCCTTTTAAGATATTTATTTTCTTAACAGCTTTAATAAAATACAGAAAATGTATGCAATATTATTTTAAAAAAATCAAAATCTCAGAAAAAAATTATTTTTATGCATTTCTAAAGTCACTTAAAATAAATAAAGATTATAATTTTATTGATTTTTTTCCTGTGGAGGGGCTGGGAAGATTGGCTGACAGGTGGCCCCCCCTCTGGGCGACTTGTTTACTTGTTCTTTCTGCATATTCATGTGGGGTATGTGGCCTAACCCCACCATTGTTTTTGTTAAATTGTTGAATGGCAAAGTTTAAACGATCTCCCATAGTGGAGGAAAATACTAAACACAAAACAAAACAGCCTCTTGGAGATATCATTAAAGCTTACGCAAATTGCTCCGATTTGTGACAGATTTTTCGTGTTTTTTGGTAGGCATTGAATTATGCTAATGGCGCCGATAGCGATACATCATTATGTGCGTGGCGAACAGATCGTTATGTAAGGTGGCTTGACTTTATTTCAGCCCAAATTTGGAGCACGAATTGTATAAGCATTTTGCAGGCTGCATTTTATTTTATTTTTTGCTCGGGTAAGGGGCTGCCTTACCTTGAGTTAGAGGTTGTACTGAGCTGGGTTAATCCAAATCTGCGTTAAGTATCCAAGAAATATCCGTGAAATCACTGAAGCACTACAAACTAGCCAACTTTCTTGCCAAATCTTGAGGCAGCCGCTTAAATATTTTGTCGAAAACGCATTTGCATAAGATTTTCTCGCTAGCCTGTGTATAAATATAATTTTTGCGTTGATTTTTTTATGTAATAAACACTGGGAAATCTATTGCTATTACGCTGCAACAATATATATATACATATATATAAATATATATATAAATATATGGCTCTTTCTTCACACGCACACACAGACACAGACAGCACGCGCACGGCTCAAATCGCGTATCCGTCGGATGCAAAGATACAAGACACAAAAGTTACAAAGCCAAAGACAAAGCAACAACCGTTCGCTGGGGCGCTCGTCGCACGAATAAAACGGCCCAACAGACCTGGCCAACACTTGACGGCTAAAAAGCCAGAAAAAATCGGAGCCAAACACAGCCAAACAAAGGCAGCAAACACAAAACTTAAAACACAAAAAAAACAAACAAAATACATTAAGCTATAGACAGAGGCGTGAAAAGTCTTTGATATTTCTTTGATTTTACTGTCGTTTTGTTTGCCGTATCGCTTTTTGGCCAATGCATTTGGCGTTGGCCTCGTTAGCTTACGGTTTACACTTGGAATAAAAATCGTCCTTTAAATTAATAAACTATATATGTATATATTATAGTTTTTTTTTTTTTTTATTGAATAATAAAGAAAATTTTAAATTCAAGTTCAAGCTTAAATTGGTTTCTGAAAGTTTTTATAATTCTCTACATTTTAAAATCAATTTTACTTTAAAATTTGATGTGTTTATTTTTAAATTTGAATTGTATTTTCAGCTCATTTTAGTAGAAGATTTATTAAATTTCTTTTGTTCTTTTTTCAGAAGTTTATTAATGTGTACTTTAAGTTTCAGGCACTTTTAATTAATTAAACTTCAGGACTCTAAAAGAATGCCTATTTCCTGGGTGTTTTTATTTCAAGTGTATAGAATATTCGATTTTAAATGCTCCACAAATTTTCCACGGCTTTTCTTAGAGTGTAGTATGTACGTTTTGGTTTTTTGGCCAGGAACCGCAAACGAAGACGAAGACGGTCGTGAAAACGTTTGCAAAGTCAGCGCTCAACTGGTTCGCTGGCCGCTGCTCAAATTGGTTTTATACGCGGATCAAGCTCAGCTCAGGAGCGTAGCAGTATCTGAGAGATACAAAGATACATCCGTTGCATTGGCAATCGAAGCCAAAGAGCTGCTTGGCTGCTAGCTACCATTGAGGTAGGTTGAGCCAAGCAGCCCAGACTCCGTCGCCTGGTGTGGTGTATTTATTCGCTGGTTCAGTAGTGCCAACTGATTCCACTCTGGGCCACCTTTCCCACAGATCCAAGAGATCCGAGACCCGAGTTGATTTCAGCACATTGATCACACATACAACACGGTTCATTGAAAATTCAGGCTCATCGTGGGTAAGTTCATGGCTAGGCAAATGGGCGAAATATACTGGTTAACTAGTTCTATCTGCAGAGTGTCTGACGCAGGTCTAAAATGATGTTTATTTTTAATCAACTTATTCCATACCCTTCCCATGGGTATTTATGTTTAATCAAATATTTTTAGAGGACGAACACATAAAAGGAGTTTTATTGAAATAATATAAAAACATTTTTTTACTTTTTAAATAATTTTAAAAATTAATAAACATTAAAAAAACGACTGATACGTTTTATTAACTTTGTCTATTCCTACCAAGAGTGTATATTCCATATAAATATTAATTAAGTTTAATTATTCATTTTCCCAAACAATATGTTAAAATAATTTCAAGATCTACCCAAAAAACTCTATATTGGTAGCAATCAAGGATTGTTAGACTCTAATAGAATTCAAATACATAAAACACTCTTTTGTGATTGCAAATTTTTTATAGCCATTTTAAGTGTATTCTGAGTCTCGTCGTGTCCACCTCCGCTGTCCTTCCTTTCTCGTTTTTAATTAACATAATTAAAATAAAATAAAGGCGAGCAAAAGCCACAAAAATGTATAAAATCAAATTAGCATGAGAACAACTTTTAGTTTTATTCAATTCTCTTTTTTTTTAAACATTTCAGAGTGTGTGAGATGTTGTGTTTTTTTCTTTTTGGGGATCTTCTGTACGAGTGTTTCTTTTTTTAGTTTTGGTTTTTGTTTTTATTTTTGATTTGGCTGTTAACTCCGCGTCAAGTTCATCAAACACGTCTGATTAGAAGACCGCCTGCTTCAACTGGTGACTGGTTAATCAGAGGAGTAACTATCTGAATCTTAGCCTACACAAGAAAAAAATATACATTTTGGGAACTAATTAAAATTTTATCAAAGACTATAATTTTATTTAAGAAATTTGTTTTTTTTTTTATTATAATTTAAGGCAAACGATATTTGAAACAACTCTGAGAATACAAAGCAAGTCGAAGTTAGGAGCTTGAAGAAGCCACAAATAAAAAATAATAAAAAAAAGACTTAGGCAACGAACTTGACTGCAGTCCAAATAACGAACGAAAATGCCATCAAGCGGCCACAGTTTGAGCTACAGATTGCGGGCGGGAGGAAAAAAAAGGGAAAAAAGCGTAGAACGAACAAACGTGTAGTTCAATCTGTGGCCGCTTGATGGCTTTTTCATTCGTTCTGTAGTCATTGGTTCTACAGTCAAGTTCGTTGCCTAAGCTTTTTGTTATTTTTTATTTGTTTTAAACCATTACTTAGAAGTTTTGTGTTAAAATAAACTAAAATGAAATATAAAAAACTTTATTAGTAATGTGTCGTGTGGGCTAAAAAAAGTAAAAGGTTTGCAAACATTTCTCTTTTAATGACAAAATAAATGCTTACAAATTGATATATAATTTTTAAATTATAATTAGAATTTTATTTAATTGCTTGAGTTATTTAATACCTTTTTTTCTGGGTGTGGGTTATAAATCTTGGGGGTTTTCGGCCAAGTCAGTCAGCTGAGCTGTGGGCTGGTCATTTGAATGCCAAAGGCATCGCACGCTGCTCTTTTCACATTTGCCGTTGTTTGGTCTTTTGGCTTTAAAAAGCAATTTATGATGAGCGCGAACAACGAATTTATGACCAGCCAACAGATTTGCAGGCAAAAACACCGATTCGGATACCGATACCACCGCATCCGATGATACCGACACGAAATTCGGCCGTTTGATGCGAAACTCTTTTCGCTTAAATGTCAAACTAATTTAGGCAAGACGATCCATTAAAACTGGATTAATTAAAGGTGCAACGGCAGCCATTGATATATATCTATGCAATCCGCAGTTAAAAAACCTTCAAAGAGCTAAAGTCTGTCACTGGCCGGGTGATTGATTAGCTCATTAAATGACCGATTGAGCATCTAGTTGATTGACCACCAGGCAGAAGATAACCGAAACTGGCCGATATGGGTTGTCTGATGAACCGAAAATAATGCCATGTATTTGTTTAATTTAGGAATGAGAATTTTTAGAGGTTTAATTTTAAAAAAAATTAACTAAAAAGCAGTGATCTGAATTAAATAATTAAATAAGTTCTTTTTTCAGCATACATTTTATAATAATTTACATACATTTACATTTTATAAATATTTACATATTTACATATATTTCTCTTGAATAAAATATATAATTTGATCAAAATATAATAGTTATTATTGCTTGAATAAAACTTAAAGGTGAATTGCTTTATATTTTAGACTCTTTATTGTATTGTATTAGATAATTTATATATAAGAGTATATAAAAGTATATTTAGTCAAACAATGAAAGACCCAAGAAACAAACTATTTAATTACCGATTAAGTGTGTGATTAAGAGACCAACTAACTAAGCCAACAAATAGACTGGCAGGTGATTGATCATGGCGCCCAACGTTTTGTCATTCGGTTGGATATCTCCCACTTGTGTCTCGACTGTCGGTCGGACGGGTGTAATTAGCAGACTTTGCTTATATAATTATTTCAAATATTTTAATTAACAAGTGGCAATATATACATGCGCAATATCTTGTATCTCTTAGCCGCATTGCACTTGGTCAATTAAAGTCGAGCGCCCCGCAAGTTGGCTCATTTCCAATAAATATACTCGAACTGTAGCAGCAGCAGTAAAACCCGAAAAGGAAAAGGAAAGGTGTTGACCTTGTCCAACCACCACACGCACCGCCAAGAAATGTCTGCGATCCGAGGCGTTAACTCACCTGGTTTGCCTTCTTCCCAAAAGAAAAAAAAATATATAAAGCAAGAGTGATAAAATATTTAAAATGCAAGAAACCCTTAAGAAGATCTTTAAAAGTCAAAAAGTGAAAGTTAAACGCAAGCTTAAGTCGTCCCTAAGTCATTTCAAGTTCAAGGTTGCTTTTGGTCACTGGTATTTAAGGTATTTAAACATTTTTACATTCCAAATTCATATATATATATCTTCATTGTTTAACAGATACATATACATATATATATTCGCGCTAATTTCTTGACATTTACCGCTTTCATTTACTCCGCTTGTTGTTGCCACACTTGATCACCCAAAATTATGTCCATAATTACGCTGATGTTAATCGATTTTTAAGTTGTATATGCTCGGTCTGTTTTTTTTCTACGTTTCTGGTGCAGAGCGGGGATTATACAACAAATATTTAACACCTTGCGGACAATGGAAGTTGGGGATTTTATCGCCCCGCTCGGATTACTAACGGCTGACTCGCATTCGAATTGCTTTTCAAATCCACTCGGCAAATTAAATCGTGTGGATTCCATTCGTCGACTCAATGTTGAAAGTCAATAAAAAAATATCAAGTTTTTAATTTATATATATTTTTATACATACTAGTATTCAGTTTGTTCGCTGTGTTGCCAGGCAGTTAAAAAGGCTTTTGCATTCAAAGCACTCTCGCACTAACTGCATGTTATTATCTAGAGCATGAAATCCAACTGACCGCCTCGCTGGATCTTGCCTGAGCCTGGCTTGGCTTAGCTTAACTGGACTGAACTCAAACTGGACAAGTGGCTCAGTGGCTGACTGCCTGAGTGGTGGAGTGGCCAAGAGATTGTTAGCACAGACAGAATATCTATGAGATCGTAATCCGTACGCTCAAGACGCTGGTCGATTGCCCTGCGATCGCCTAAAGTGTCTTGTCTTGTCTTTTTCACGCTTTTAATCGCTGATTTTGGCAATGAACCGATCTCCGAACAATTGGTTCAAGTTAATTGGTTTTTGAACTTATCTTGCTTTTATTATCACACGGGATTTAGTAAATAAATTGGGGAATATTTCAGCCCGGCAAAGCTGACCTAAGAGTAGATTTATTTATTATTATTTTAAAATAAGTAATAAAGCTGTTGTAAATTTATAATAAAATATTAGATTTATTAATAAAAACTTATTAAGAATTACATTTTAATTTAACTTTTCGTTAAATAAAAATTTAAATGATTTTTTAATATTTCAAGCACCTTTCGCTTTATTATATAAACAAATTAGCTCAAATATTAGTTAAATTACCTTTTTTCTACATTTTAGTCGTGACATAAGTTCTCTTTGGTATAAATCAGTGTTTCTTGCAGATAAATCTTACAATTTAATCAAATTGAAACCAAAACCCAGCCCATTCACCACCATTCCACCCACAAGTCGCTCAGCTACCCACCTTTCGCCAAATGCAAAAACTAATTCTATCCACACTTGCCCAATCAGGCTCGTTTCCGCAACTAATCTGTCTGCAGCGCAGTGTATTGCAATTTACCTAAGCAGCTTCAAACACAACAAAAACAAAAAGAAAACTAAAAAAACGCTGCAGCAGCCAATAAAGTCAATTACCCAATTCCCCGACTTGGGGGTACCTTGGGTGATGGCAAACAATTGCCGCTCAAAAGCTGAAGTTGAACTGGTGCTGTCTGCCACTGCCCGCCCTCTTGGCTACTGCGCCGCTACTGCTACTAACTAAGGCACTAACTAAACCACTCAAATTCCAATTCAGACTAATTTTCTTGGGTTGTTTAGAAGAGCACACACACACTTGTATGTGCCTTCAAATGCAACAGAGTGGCGAATTTGGCCATTTTACAACTCGAAAAGCGAGCAAATCGTTCCACTTCAGTGGCTTGCAGGTATTTTTTAAAGGAATTTTTGAGTATATAAAGTGGTTTTTATATTTTCTATTTATAATGAAGAACCCTGCAAATGCATGGTTAATTTTTAAGTAAGTAATTTTAGTTTTTAGTTTATTATTATGTGTATTATTAAAAAATATATTAGAAATATTTCATCAATATAATAATTGTTATCAATCTTTTAAAAAATATGTTCAAATTGTTTAAAATAATTAAATAAAGCAATGTAGTCCATTTAATATAATTTTGTTTTGTTTATTAATAATGTTTACAATTATATTGAAAAAAATAAAAAACATATAAAAGTAACTTAATCTGAAACTAGAAAAAATCTTGATGTTTTTCGTCAGAACTTGAAGAATAATAAACCTTTTAAATACATTTTGAAATACTTAATAAAAAAATATGGAAAAGAACATGCAAATTTAAAAAATCCTCAAGCAATACCCAACGACATCTCTGATGACTGCTCACGTGCAAGAGACGAGAGAGAGAGGGAAAACTGTCGTCGAGCGCTCGCGTTCGTTTCTTAAGTCATTCGTTTTGCCTGACACTAAACTGTTGCACTAAAGTGTTGAGTTTGTTTTGTTGCTTTGCTGCTGCTGCTGGTTGGTTGTTTGTGTTTGTTGTTGTTTGGCGCTTGTCGATTTTACAGCCAAAATTGCTTTTGGGGCTTTGTATGTTTATTTGTATTTATATATATATATACTTTTTTTCTTATTTTTCAGCTCGTTGTTTTTCTACATTGCCATGTTGTAGTTGGGTCAGGTTGCAGATTCGAAAGTGGGTCAATTTATTACTGCAATGAATTGGTAACGCTGTTGATGCTATTTGTAGCTGTGCTCGCAGGGTTTTTCTCTTTTGGTTTTGGCTTATGCTTAAATTTAATTAACTGCAACGATTTGTTTTTCTCGGCGTGGCATGGTGGGCGTGTCGCTCAATTAACTCCCAACAAATTTGGACACATTCCGGACACACAAAGTAAACGAGAAGGAGATGGGGGAAGGTCATCCCTCGGGGGCCAATGGACCAGGAATAGCCATCAGCTGGGATGTGGGTTAAATGTTAACCCATGTACTCGCGGGCCGGTAAGATGATGAGCCGCACATCTTGCACAATTGCATAAGCAGACACGGCCGCCGGCAGCTGAAAAAATAGTGGGATTACACTTAGAAAAATCGTTGTAATAAATATTAGTACATTATCCAAGATTTTGTTTAAAATTTTTATGACATATTTACTTTACTGTTCATTGTTCATTGTTTTTCTTGTTAACAAGTTAACAGTTCGTTTTTCTTATTATTCTTTTGTGCTCTGCATCTGTTTCTCTCAGTGCCCTTGGTAAAATGGTAGAGTGCCAGGCCATAAATACGGCCTGGCTTGGAGTGCCATGTACAGGCCATTAGGGAAGACATGAACGATGCTGGCACTGCAATCTGTTTTTCCTTCGGTTAATGTCTTCGATTTTTGGGCTTTGGGATTTCGATTTTCGGTATTCGAATTTTATGTGTGAGAAATTCAACGGAATGGCGCAGACTGTCTGTCTCGAAACGCATTTTCAGTCATTTTGAGCGTGTTTTATGTGCAGCCGTTGCAGATAAACCAAGGCAACAGAGGCAGAAGCCAATGAATTGCCAATTGTGGGAGTTTAAATCTAGCTTCAAGCCCCCAAAATGGGGAACGATCATCAATCTTACAATTGACGTTCCAATTTCGGTTTTTTTTTTTTTTGGCTGATGAGAAGATCTGAAAAAACCTGTAGAAATAGCACTTAGCACAGATCAAAAGATATTTTAACACCAAAAGATATATTTGTATTAGCGTTAAGGTTTAATAAAAACGGAGTTCTTACCTCTTTCGAGATATATATTTTCTAAATATGATTTCAGATATTAAAGATCTAGTATAATTTAATTTTATAAATTTATGGTAATTTAATTCCTTAAGGATATCTAATTTTTATATTTTTTTAATTTCTACATTCTACATGGATGAGGAAGATGTTACTTATAGTAAACTTTAAATAATTTAGCAAAGCAGTGCACTACTGATCGTGTAGTATAGCATTCAGCTTAAAAATAAGCATAAGCTTTTTAAAGCAGTATAAAAATATATAAAAATTAAATAAATGTTATAGTTTTTTTTTATAAATTAATTTTGTATTATATGATTTCGGATTAAAATTACGGAGGAAATAGAGAGCAACGTTTGCTATTTTAGTGTTTATGGTTTGTATTAAGCTTTTGTTTGCATAAGCTTTTTAAAGCAGTATAAAAATATATAAAAATTAAATAACTAGTTTTAGTTTTTTTATAAATTAATTTGAGAAATTAAAGAATAACTAACGTTTGCTATTTTAGTGTTTATGGTTTGTATTAGTTTCCTTTCATAATAGTATTCAAAATACAATAATTTACGATTTCGCCCAAATAAAAGTAACATCATTTTTATCATTAAGTGCTAAAGTGCTAAAGTCAGAGCCATATTGATATGCGAAAATCTTTATTTATTTTTATAGAATAAAGATAAAACCCTAGTCAACCTTGTACAATTTTCCATGTAACTGGGTATTATGCATATCTATTTAAAATATCCAAAGACCCAGTGTCCATCGAATTGCCAGCTGTTTCTCGAGGCGAATGGCGCCTTCGCCACGCGATAATCCAAGTGTAATCCAAAACCCCAGCCAAAACCCGAGAACAAGCAGAAGCGCAGTCGCCAACTCGACTCGAATCATCGCTCAATCAGCCCCCATGGAAAAGCACACACTCATCAAAAAGATTCGCAGAAACGCCTTTTTATTCGAAAAATATACAAATATAAGTTATTAGCTAATAAATAGCACAGGCAAAACATAATAAACAAGAGTTCCAAAACAAATTTAGGGGAGAAAATGATGCAAGGGAATCATGCTTATCAGGTCTTTCTTTTACTGTCTTCCTCTGGGTTTTAAATTTAATCGCTTTCCGCTTTTTGCGCTGCGCATTCGGCTCAGTAGTAGTGCACGTAACCTAAAATATTTAAATATAGAATTCTCCAATACTATTTACAAAACAAGATTAAAACTACAAGAGATGCGGAGATAAGGAAATTGTATTTTTATTATGATAAGAAATAACATATGTTTATTTATTGGTTTTTACATACAAAATAAGTAAAGCTAACATAATAATCTAGTTAATATTTATTGGTTATTTATTTACATTTATTATTTATAATTCTATATGTTCTATATTTTATGATTTTCACTGGCTCAGCTCTTCCGCCTTTCGCTGCACATTCGCCTTGGTACACCTAACCTCTTATAGGCTATGTCTGATCGGATTTCAAATGCACAGACAAAGCCTAGTAGAGGCTAGATTTATAAGGAAATTCTCGGATTTAGAACGGAAGGCCTAGACCACACCTAAAATTTGTTTCATATATGTACGCCATTTGGGGGAAAATCGGTAACATATAAAAATAAACTAGCAGTGCCGCTTTCTTTGCATTATAGCCCGGAATCTGGATTTTTTTCTTCGCTTTTCTGTGTTAATTTATTAACTTGTTGCCGCCGCAGCCGCCGTCGTTTCGCATTTCGTGTTTTGCGTACACAGTTCATGTCTGATCTTTTTTCGTATTGCTTCTGTTATTTTTTCTTCTTTTTTTTAAATATAAAAAACTGCCACGTCTTTTCACTCACGACTTTCACTTTTGGGGCTCGTCAAGAGCCAAAATTAATTGCAAGCCAGTCGAAAATTTATCAGCAAGCGAATAAATGCCGAGCGCCCAAATGGAACGAACCGCCTCGCAACTGGGGGACTATACGTATGAATGGGGCTCTTTCTGCGATTAGCGAAGAGAGAGAGAAAAAGAGATATGGGGAGCACGCCCTCTAACAGCTAACAGCATTAGTATATGTTTGTATGTGAGTGCATTTAAAGTTCAAGTTCAAAGCTACGAGAATGCGGGAATTAGAATTGCTGCTCGGTTGCCTTTGCTCTCCCAAAGAGCGGAGAACGCAGACCCGGAGCGTGGGGAGCGTGGAGCGTAGAGCGTGGGGCCAAGTGCACGTACACCACAAAACAGAAGAGATCGCTAATCTACACAGAAAGAGCAAAGTGGGGGCAATATATATCTGTCAACAGTATTGTGGTAAATACAAAGTTTTATGTATGCAAACCAAAAGATACATTTGATAAAAGTCAAAAGATACATTTGATAAAGGCCAAAAGAGATCTCTATCTACACAGAGAGAACACAGGGTGGGAGAATTTTGGGAGTTTTCCCAATGATTGCTTATTTGGAATTGAAATTTTATTTTGTACTAAGTAGAATTCATATTCTTTATAATAGGATTTCATGATCTATATTTGGGGTACTAACTGCAAACTGATCGAAAAACTATTTTTTTTATGGCAAATTGGGACTATTTAAAGCCTAGAAAAGACCCAGATTTTATTGTGGGTTTTCCCTGTGTAGTGCTTTCTATTTTGGAGACCGGCCTTTTGCTCTCGGCCTCGAAGAGATACTCCCATTCTCACTCTTCGCTCTACTCTCTGAATAGACAAATCTAGCACTAGTTTCTCTTCGCCTTGATTGTTGGTGTTGTGTTTGTAGTTTTGGGTAACAAAAAGTAATCCATGTCAGTAGAACACTTTCGATTTTCTTTTCTTTCATTTTTGTTCGCTTTTGGTTTTATATTTGACGTGGGGCGCGTCGCGTGGCGCTTGAAATGGATTTTTCTTTTTCGGTTTCGCTATTTTAGATTAGATTGTGGTTGCTTTTATTTCTATTTTAATTGCCCAACTTTCACTGCATTCTGTTTTTTGTTTTTAGTACAAATTTCACTAGAACTTGATGTATTTATTTATTTTTTTTGTATTTTTTTTTTTTGTGGAGGATTTACATCTTTTTAATCGAGGAGTCCTGGATATTTTTTATAGGGATACGAGCTCTGAGCTCTGCAACCGATCTTGACACTTTCACAGTTTTGGTTTTAATAAACCCGAGTACGAAGTGATTTTATGCTTTTATACTCTGCGCTGGGCTGTCGGCAGCGCAGTCGGCTTTAATGGCCGCCCGTACGCAGTGGCGTCGCCAAAATGCATGCGTATGGGTGTGGTGTGTTTGCGAATTCGAGTATCTGTGTGTGCGCTGTGCTGCGATCGCTGCTTTCGCATGCTTCATTTTATTATTTTGTTTGACTTTTTTATATGCGAGCAAAGTAAAGCGGACGGAACGAGCGAACGGCGACGGAATGAACATTTTGCATCTTTCGATCCGGCTTTTTATATTGGATTTAGCCTCAAACTGAACTCAACCTGGCAATGGCAACCCCTCTGCCAGCTTCGCAGTCGCTGTTCACTCACACACGCACGCACTCTCCAATATGAGTTACTGGCAGATCGTTCTGTTTTGTATTGTGGTTGTACCCTCTGTTCTCTCCACTTTTGGTATTTTGCCCCCTTCTGGTCCCTCTTGTTGTTGCCTTTTTTTGGCGACCCACTCACAAACATACACATATCGTCGCTTTGGAGCTCTTCCTGCTGCCTGCACCGCCCACTCCTCCCTCCCACACAGGGACACAGACGCAAAGATCTCCTCCTTGCACAGTAACGGTGGAAAAAATAGCATAGAATTAAGAAAAAAAAATCTGCTTTTGGCTCGAAAATCATTGCCTACTTTTTGGAGTCTACTTACAGGACTTTTTAAAATGGAAACTAAGTTCCTAATTGTGGACGTAAAAGTTGTTTTATTGTTATGAAATTTAGTATCTAAAATAAAGTAAAACAGATATTTTCTATTGACTGGCGACGATTTTAAACAATTTTAAAAAAATTGTATTAATTCCGCTTATGGTTGTTTACATAATATTCGATTTTTTATAATCTAAATCACTATATTTAAGTTTTTAAATATTCCTACAATCACTGCTAAAATAGCAACCTGAATTGTAAGCTTCCAGACGCGTCGCTGCCAACGTCTTTTTCTGACCAAGCCGAGTTTTTTCTTGGCCGCTGGGTGTTGTCTGCCTTGTTATTGGCTTTTTTTGGCAGTTCGGTCTCTTAGCCTCTCTCCGAGGGCGCAAATTAAGTTCGAGTCATTAAACCGGTCAACTAAAATAACGTGGCATCCAAGCGACCGAGGCATTAACATGAGATCAGGGTTTATCAAAGGAGCGAGTGCACAACAAAAAATAAAACAACAGGAACATGTTGATCACTTGTGGTCAACGCCTAAACGTTTTGTGCAGGGGTCCGAAGTTATTGACCGACTTTAGCAGTGTAACCCGATCTGCATTGACATTCAATGCTCGGCCTGGAAATATAGCACCATCTGATAAATGCAACAGATGATCGATCCAAAAGATACATAACTGTTTACACTCGATGGGGAGACCTTATCTAAATTAATATTTTCCATGCATTTTAGTCAAGGAAATTTACTCAGTTTACTTAAATAAAAGTACGACCTGCCTCATAATGATTCCTGCATATGGTGTCACCAGTTATTAAGTTAATTTTGGCAACGAAATCCCAGATTGTTGAGCCGCAATTAATCAGTAGATTGATTTTTTTATAAACCTTTCGACAGAGTTATGACTTTGCTCACACTCTCCCTACTCAAGTGCAAGTATTGTGAGGTCCCAAAAAAGAGAAAGAATTGATAAATTAACTTGAACTCTCCACACACGCGCAGCCGTTAATTATACGCCATGCATATCAGTCGACGTTCCTGTTTTTTTGCCTTTTGTTGATTGTGGCTGGCTTATTTGTTATATTCTTATTCCGGCGAATGCAATGAACTCCGCTGCTTGTTTATTTAAAAATAAAAATACAATTTACACAAAAAAGGAAAAGAAAGCAAAGCGCAGAAATCGAATCGACAAACAAAAGGAATTCTTTGTTTATAGCATTGCCAACCTGTGCTCTTGGGTGTGTGTGTGAGAGTGGGTCCGCCCGGACTGGCTATCTCTCTCGCACGAGCGCCTTCTCGTAGTTACTCTTCAATTGGGGCGCAAATTGCAATTTTTGGGCTTGTTTTTTGGGGCCCCGAGTTCGTTGGCATCATGTAGATTTTATTTATCAGTTGAAATATTTTGCTAACAAATTGCAGTCAATGACATTAGCCACAAAAAAAAGCACACACAAAAATATTGACATTAACACACATGCAGACCAGAGCGGATGTGGCAGTCTCTTCCTTTCTCACTCACTCCCACTCTTTCTCTTGGGGGGGAAAAGGAGCCGATAGCATGGGAGATGGAGACAGGGACGGCGAACAGGTCACGCAAGCGCACAAAAGTTTATTCATCTCGCATCTCGCCAAAATGCGCAGCAGCAACGTTCAAAGAATCGACAAAGTTTTCGAAGCCGAATCGATAAAATGGAGATACAAGTCAGTCTTCTCTGCACACTTGTGCAAAGCTCCAAGAACCACAAGAAAAATATCAAAAACATATCCACTTAGGGAAAATGTTCGGTATATATGTTGCATACTTTTCAAATCTTTTAAAGCTATTTAAAAGAGTTTTTAGATTATAGAAATGTACTCGAAATTATTCTTTATAATATTTTGGTATTATGATTTTCGGGGTCTAACTTTTAATATTGATATTTCATTAGAATCTCCATTGAAATTTTCATAAATATTTTACATATTACTTCTCTACCTAATTATTTATAAAAAATCTGCCTTGAATATTGATGTGATCACATTTTTTACTGTGCAGCAAGCTTCACTTTTTCGGGTTTCTGTTTGTCCAGAAAAAGATGACGAAGAGGGTGTGTGGCTAGGGGGGCGGTGGGTGACGGGGTTGCGAGGGCGAGACGACTGCAAAATTGTTTAATTATAAAATGTAAAAAACGAGGCGAGCATCCAAAGAGAGCGCGAGCTACCAAGTGAGTGAGTGAAATACATGAGTGCGAGCGGGGGACAGAGATAAAGTTTTTGTTGAAGGACACACGGTCTTTAAAAGTGAGTAATGCACTGGAGGTTGTTGACTCCGTTCGCTCTGCCCCGTTGTTGGCGTCGCCTTCGCCTTGTAGTCGCTCTTTCTTTCTACTTTTTTTTATATTTTTTTTTTATTTTTGTATTTTATTTTTGCACTGTCCACTGAGCTCTTGCTGTAGTTGTTGTTGTTCTTGCCACTGATATTGTATGCGTCTGTATCTGTGTGAAGAATCTTTTGTTATGCGAGTTTGTATTTTTTGGGTTTTCGCATGTACGTACGCCTGTATTTGTGTGTGTTGTGCAAAGTCAAAGCGATTAAACTTTATGCGCAATTTATTTTGCATTCAGCACAACAACAAAAGCAGCTAAGCCCAAAAAGATCAGCAGCAGCAACAGCAGCAGCAGCAGAATTATTATTGTTTAATGCTAATTTAACACACGTCAAATTTCGTATCCAAAAAAGCTGCCAGAATCGCGTTTACAGTTTCAGGTTCAATTGCGAGAAGCGAGATAAGCAACACGATAAGCGTACACAGGGGGAAAATGTATCTGTTAGATACATATCTTTTATTTTGGTAACTTGATAAAAATGTATATATTTTACTCCCGGAAATAAATAAAAACTCATTTTATAAGCAATTTAAATTATGCCCGCCAATATTAAAGACAGTTCTTACGATTTTTAATGGCATACAAATATTTAATATTTTTTATATTAAAGCAGACACGATTTTATTGTAACCAACAAAGCTATTGAAACTGCCACAAATTTTCCCGAACTCGCCAGGAACTTCCGAACATGTGCCTAGATGCGGGTGGTTGAACAGTCCACTCATTTCATTTATTTTTAACTGACTCACAAGTTCATTTTTCCCCTAAATATGCATGCATTTTTTGTGCGAATTGGGGAATTGCAGCAGCATGCGGTTTAATGTTGACACCCAGCAGACGCCGCTCAGTAAAACCGCAAAAACGCAGACATCGGAGCCCGGAGGGTAACAATAAAAAAAACCTAATGAGTGGGATGATCCATTGGGGTGGACTTTTTATAAAGGGTTTAAAAAAAATATATAAATATATATCAAATAAATAATTTATCAGAACACAGGTGTACCTGTGGGAATATAAGACGGTGACTAAAAAAATGTCAGTTGATCGGTTTACAGAAAAACTCCTTAATTTATTTAATATTTATTTAATTTATAATATCCCTGGCAAGATTCCATCCCAATCGCGTGCAGGCGGCAGCCTCCAGATGCGCACAATATGGTGCTCCTTTCTGGATGACGCCGCCGGCATCATGGCCAAAGTTAACGTTGTTGTTGTTTTTGTTGCAGTTTCTGGCTGTATTTTTGTTAAATGTTGTTGTTCCTGCTGCTGTTGCATTCTGTGCTGCGTTGTTAATCGTCTTGACGGCGCAGTCACATTGTGCGTGCTGCTCCCAAGGCCAGTGCAATATTTTACACTAGTGACATCGATGGCGAACTTCCGTCAGTGTTGCGGCCTTTGTGCACCTAAAAAAAACATAATTACTTTATGGAATATTTTAAATAAATTTGTATTTTTTTATAAAACGTCTTGACAATACCAAATTGTATTAACAACAAACGTCTCGTTAATTTGGAAACCTAATGAAACCTTATATGCCTAAATCCCAACACTGTTTTGTTTTAAATTTCCATTTACTATTTATCAACAATGCAAAAATGTAATTCCGTATAAAAAAATTTTCAAAATTGTTTGGATTTTAAATTAGTTTTTACTTTATTTTGTAGTCTTAAAACTTTCAATATTTCCTTCTTCATATGATTTATACTCGCACTTTAACTCTCTGCTCATCGTTTTAATTTTTTTTAGCTTTTCTGGTTTTTTTTCTGATCTGCTTCGTTGTGCGTCATCATCGCCTGGCCCTGCATCGCCTGGATGTTTATATCGCTGCTCCAAGTCCCTGCACCCTTTTCCGTAATATCTCCCCCCCATTCGTCACCCACACGCACTGCCGATCGTTTAACACCCACTGTAAGTGGAGTATTGTAAGCCAGACAAGTTCCTCGAATATCCACACAGTCAGAAAATTATATTGGATTTGTAAAGGATTGATAAATAAATATGTTTTGTGTGTACCCTTGCGTATACGTAATTTTTTATTACGTACACGCAGGGGTGCCACAGAAATGTATTTGAATTTAAAATGAATAGAAAATAAATTTAAAAAATTGATAGTTATAGTTAAAAGTTAGTTAAAAGTTCTTAGTTCTTGCCAATATTATAAATTAACTAAGATAACCTTAAACAATAAGCTTAGCTCACACTAAAATAATGCAATAAATTCTGGTCGAGGTAAGGATAATTGTAATTTATTTAACAATTCTAACTTGTATTTGACCTAAAATTTGCAGTTCTTAAATCAAAGAGATTTCAAACATGATTTAAATTTGTAGATTTTACGTTCAGTGTTTTATTAATCGATCTTTCTGTGATTCATTCGTCAAGGGTGTTATTTTCGGGGTGGAGCTCATTCCTTTCCCTTTATTGGAATCCCTGGCGATCATTGTCAATCTCTCAAATTCTAGAGAAAAACTTCACTAAATTAGTTAGCGTTTAGTTAAGATTCTTAATATAAGTTAGTATATTGGTTTAAAATTTGGTCATAAGCTGGTTGAAATCTTAATAAAACAAAAAAACATGACTGGCGACACATTCATATTTGTGTAAGTAACTTATTTTATTATCCAAGTAGTCGCAGCTTATATGAGCGCCTGCCTTCAGCTCTTATGGGCTGACCACTTTGGGTCTGCTGCTGGCGGTCATATGCCTGTTTAAGCCCAGGATGGGCAGATTCATCAAGTTGACAACTGCAAGGATCTACAAGATCTACGCAGATTACTCTCCCATCGGATACTTGAGCGATGATTACCTGACACCTGTTTCCCGACGCTGCCTACAGCGGGTGGCTAAAAAGACACTCGTGCTGGACATGGACGAGACCCTGATCACGGCCTGGTTTAACCGAGAAGGCGATCATCGCCAGCTGCCACCCAACGTGCCCCATGACTTCAAGTTCTTCCTTTCGGATCACCAATGTAAGGGCGACGTCTACGTTTACAAGCGTCCCCATGTAGATCGCTTCCTGAACTACGTGTCCAGGTGGTATGACCTGGTGGTTTTCACCTGTGGAACGGAGGATTACGCTTCACCTATCCTGGATTTCCTTGACAATGGCCGTGGGATTTTAACCGAGAGGTTTTACCGTCACAACACCGTCGATGTCGCTGGCCTGAAGGCCAAATATATATCGCTGTGCTCTCCTGACATGGCAAATGTCCTGCTGCTGGACAATTCGAATATTGAATGTAGCTTCAATGCGGGCAACTGCATCCCCATCTCATCCTATAGGATTGGACAGAAGGACGAAGCCCTCCTCGATCTCTTGCCATTCCTGGACGCCCTGCGCTTCACAAGAGATGTGAGATCGGTGCTGGGAAAATGTACTCGCTTCGAGTGCCTAACCACGCTCCTGGAAAGTATTAACAATGGTGCATGATATGAATACGAATTACGATTTTAGTTAATTGCCTTTAAGTATTATTAGATTTTATTATGTTAATATTAATCTTCGCCTTAGAATGTCACAATTTAAATGACGAATATAAACCAAACAATGATTCATTGCAAAACCACTTTTCTTCGTTTGAATTAAATTATATAAAATTTCCCTAAAGATGGATTTTTTTCAGAAATTAGTCTAACTTATTTTGAGTTAAGGAAATGGTTTAATAGTGCCTTCTGTTACCAGTCTTCCCTTGAGTCATGCTTAGTCACATCCAAGTTGTATCCATGCCATTGAGACCATTCCATGGTATGGTTGTGATTCACCCTGCTGAGTAAATGACTCTGGCCAAGGTTGAAGCGATATCGGAAGGGCCACAATTCATATTAATCAGAGGCTAGTATAATATATACATATGTACATACATATATGTGCTCCACTTTATCGGAGAAAACGAATTGCGACAGTGAAAAATGAGCGAATGTCACAAGGATCATAGGGTAGAGCCCGCCCTGCTTCCATCTGCATGTCGATCGCTCTTAAAATGGGAACTGGTTTTTGTGAAAGAAAGCAGCCAACTTGCGGGCAAAATACTCTATTAAAATATTGCGATTAAGAGGTTTTTCGTTATTTAAAAGAAACTCTTAACTTTATCATGAGTCTGTAAATAACTAGACTCTGGGACCACAGAATTTATAAAACAATAAACAAAACTTTGGCGATAATATATGTATGTATATATTTTAAATAGATTATGTAAATACTCTCAATTTTTGCTAAGAAACTAACTGCAATAGTTCAAAAAATTCCCTTTAAATATACCTGTAACTGAAGTCTCCGTGGCAAGCGATATACCCATCATAGATTCAAGCACAGAGCTTGAGAATCCAATACTTTTCGTGCTAATCCCTAGTCCAGCTCACCAGCCATTTAGGTGCGGCAATTAAGTCACCATCACCACCACCAGCTCCACTGCCGGCGAATAGAAGGAGAAGCAAGGAGATTCCAGCTTTTGGGAGCTGAGACTGCCACGAGTTGCAAGGGGCTCGCGCGTTTCCAGCGAAGATCATTATTGTCTCGTCGCGGATGCTGAAAAGAGACGACGGCGGCGGCAACGGCAGACCCAAAAAAAAAATACAAAAACAGCAACAACAAGGCAATGCGGCAACGTGCAGCGGGGCAAACAAGTTAATGAACCTGCCTGCGACGCCGTCTCGCAGTCCGGGATCCGGCATCCTTGGGGCCCCCTGCTTCTGGCGCGGAGGATGGTGGAGCTGAGAGCCCGTCCAACTAGTTTGTCTTGGTCTGTTTTCGGTCTGTTTCGAGGACCCGCGACCGTCGCGCCGAAATCTGTGGCATGAATTCTCTGGAAATGATCGAAATTTCATTTCATTGCGAGGCCGACCGACCGACCAGCCGAAATTAAGTTCAACAGCATTCCATCGGTCAGCGACTGTCTGGGCCATGGGCCCTGGCTTTAGAAAAAAAAAACACTAGTCAGACTTAGAAGAATATCAATAGAAATATATATGTATATTAAATTAAAGAAGATAGCATGAGGCTTTAAAGCGATTAAAAACTCTTAAGAACCTTCCGAAATTCGACTCAAGTAAGACGTGAAGAAGCTGTATTGAACTCCCACGAAAAAACCTTTTAACCTATAAAACACAAAAATCGGTTCAATATTCTACCTTCTAAGACATGCCGAATATTAATTAATAAACGGCCTACATCCATTTAAAATCTTCCTTTAAAACTCTATAAAACTGTTCAACAGGTCAAAGTTAGACACAATTAAAAAGTACCATACAAATACATTTTAATTAATAATATTTATTTATTTAAAAATATAAATTTGTGATTAAGCTCTATAAATGCATTATATTTCCAGCTAAATGTTATCAACTTAAATTTAATATTAAAACTCACATTTTATATTTTTTTATAATTTACCCGGAAAAAAGGCCTTAAAATGAGTTTATTTATCAAGTCCCCCCCATTATCCTTGAGACAAGGAGTCAATGCCCTGCGTGGAGAGCTCGCATTACACAATTGCATCGCCGATCGGACGATCAGCGGATCGGTGCTCAAGTTACACAGAACTCCAGTGGCCTACTTCCACTCGAGTGACCCGCAATGTCCCCGAACAATGGCCTTTGTGCCTCATGGCGATTTAGCCAGCGAAATGGGAACGGGAATGGGAACGATATCAGGAGCCGGAAACAGGAGCTGGACTAAAGCAACCCCATGATTTGATCCCTATCCCGATCCTGCCCAGTCAGCCAAAGACAAAGAAACCCATTTTGTCGCATTCAAACAGAAATTAATGTAAAACAAAAAACCCAATCCAATCCAATACCAATCCCAATCCCAAGCCCATCCAATCCAAGAGTCCGCGAAAAAACTGAGAGGGAGAGCGCGAGCGAACGAGGGAAAATAATTTTATTTTTATAACTGACCTCGAACTTTTGTGCAATGTGATTGAACTGCTGCCTCCGACGATATCTGTGGACCCTGGCCCTGCTCTGCTCTGTCCCTTGCTTTCCCTTTCCCAGCACAGGACATGCACTGAGGGAAATATCTACATAGTTGACTGGTTTTAATTAAAGGTTAATATTCAAAGGGTCTTAAGGATTTTCATTTCCATCAAAAATCTTGGTAAATAAAAAATTATATATATTAAAATTGAATTTAAATATTTGCTTCTTGCAGACTCGATAGTTTAGAAATATAGACGCATGCAAGATTAAATAAATGAGAATTTTTAAAGTTTTTTTACAAGTAAAGTTCATAAAGATAAAAACTAAACCAATAAAAATAGTTAACTTTGCAGAAAATATATTACGTATACGTAATATTCGATATATTTTCTTTGGGTAATTTAATATAAAATATTATCAAAATAATCCTAAAATCATATAAAATTTGCTGTTTTAATTAGTCGTTCATTTTTTATTTATTTCAAATCTCATATATTTTTTTAAGTGCGTCCTGATGCGAGCTGCAGTATTTGCATGCAGACTGCATACGGAGCTGTTGATCGCCTCCAACTCCGAATCCGATTTAGAGACCAAAACCGAGAATCGAGAATCAAGAAGCCCCGATCCCGGGATGCAATCCAATCGTCGGACGGGTCGGTTGACAAACAATATGGAAATTATACAGAGTGCGCGCTGGAAATAAAAAAAGGGGAAGCGAAAGCGAATCTTAAATGGCAGCAAGAGGCGGTGGCAAGGGGGAGGGAACGATAGTTGCAGTCGTCAGCGGGGAACGTTAAATGCATAATAAATGTGCGTTCTAGAGAGGTTGAGAAATAAAATGCGTGCGTCGACGTCGACGCCTTGCACTTTCAATGACCAAACAAAACGTATAAAAAACCGAAACAGAAATATAATATACCGGAAGAAATAGTGATATTTAGCCAAATTTAAAAACTTATAGTAGTACTGTTTTTTTAATTTGAATTTTAAATAGATTTTGCATGCTTTTTAAATAAATATTGTAATATAATGAAATATTTTGACGAATTACTCCTTATTAAATATGTATTTTAAAATCCTGATTTTAAATTTATATGGTATTTAAAAACAATTACCTTTTTGTTAAAATAATAACTTAACTATGTACCTAATATTTATATATTTCATTTTTTCTTTGATAAATTATATTAATTCCATAAAATGTTTGTTGAGACATTTCAATCTTATCTTATCACCGTAAAACTTTCAATCGATATGCAGAGAACCTGTTGAAATAAGTTTAGTATCTTTTAAATAAAAGCTTTAGTTTCACGAACTTCTCTGATTGACTTTGTTTGCCAAAACAATTTTTGCGAAAACGATAATGCGATAGAGAGAGAGGGAGAGAGGTTTGGAAAGAGATATGAGAGAGGCAAGAACAAAAATTGCTCCGCTGGCTGCTGTGCAAATATTTAATATAAAAAAAAGCTCAAAACAAAAGAAACCAACAAAAAACAAACATAAGAGAAGAGAAGACGAAGAACACAATAAATAGAAAGCAGAGGCGTTGGCAGCCGAATGCCAGTCAAGCTTAATAAAAAAAAGAACAGCCATAGCAGCAGCAGCGAGCACAAAAAATGTTTAGCTGACGTCAGTGTCCTTGAATTTGTACATACATATATTCGAAAAAAAAGCGAAATTCGCAAAATTCAATGCACTCGCCAACCAAAATATTAAAAACAAGAATAAAAAAGCTTCTGATAAGATGCCGAAACGGAAAAATAAAAACGGAAGAGGAAAATAACGATAAGAATAATTTTATTAAATTACTATTTTTAACAATTTTAGTTTTATATTTACAATGAAATAGATTTATGGCTAAATCAAATTGCTTGTTTATCACTGCGTTGAAAACTATTGAACATAGGTATTGTACCCTTCAAAGTTATACCAATTTGAATTTAACGGTTATGGGATGACGTAAGAAAAGCAGTGCTTTAACGTATTGGTCGTAAAGCAGCGTAAAGCACTGGAAGCTGTTTACAGAAAACTCAAGAATCTCAAAACAAAAAGCATTAATTCCGAACATTCTGGAAGCCGAGTTGTAGAGAAAAAGGGGAAGCACACATGCATATTTGCCATTTCTTTTCAGAAGCTTATCGTGCGAAGTTAATCTTTAATTAACAAGAAAACTAACAAAGAACCATGAGTTTCGCTGGATATTTAAAAACAATTTTAAGCAAATTGGAGATCAAGGATCGCAACGAATATACTCAAGATGCTGTGGATATTCAAAACTATGTGGTGGAGCAGCTAAAGGAGAATGACGCCACTTTTCGCAAAGCTTTTGATGGGCTTAGCCTGGGAGGTGAGTCATCTCGGAACACATGAATTAATTTAATTCATTTGTTTCCTTTCAGGAAGCTACTTGGATCGCGTGAAGCTGGTGACTCCGGATGAGTTTGACCTCCATTTAAAACTCAAGTTTCCATACGAAATCATCCCGAAAAAAGACGAAAAAGGATTTGTCTTCCTCTATGCACCAAACGGAGGTGCACCGATCGTGGGCACCGATGATTATATCCATCGCGAGTTTCTCCAGACCTGGTTGCGAGGTGTCTTCCATAAGGTATTTGAGTCGACGGTGCGTGTTAGGACCAGTCGCGGGGTCTACATCTTGAACTACACGTTGGACGGGCGTGGCTGTGCTCACACCATTAAGGCCTTGACCTTGGCCACAAATCGTGAAATATCTTTCGATTTTGTACCGGCTTTCGAGTTTTCTTCAACGAAGTTTCCGTTTCCGATTCCATCGGGTTTACAATATGGCGCCCACCAATATCCTTGGTTCGCTGTTCCGCAGAAGAAATCGGGCAGCAATGATGATCGCACCTTTATGGTTTGTGCCCCGCATTGGGAGCGCGAAATGGTGAAGGGTTCGTACAACTTCAAGAACGTTCTGCGCCTCATGAAGGCACTGAAGGATGAGAGTACATTTTTACCGCATCTATCGAGTTACATGCTGAAGACTGTTATGCTCCACAAGCACGACTCTGTCAACTGGCAGAAAGACGAGGGGTCACTTCTATTGGAGATGTGGAGAAGTCTAGTGGATCATCTTCGTTCGGGGCGGCTGGACTTCATCCTTGCCAATGGACACAACATATTCGATCGCATGACTTATCACGAGCGAAGCACCTGTTTGTGTAGCGCTCAGACTATTCTTGATCAACTAGAACGTGCTATCTACCAGAATAACTTTAATGCATTGTCAAATTTTTTTCCTTAATTTATAAACTGTTTATTGCTTAATTTCAGCAAAACGAATAAATTGAATATAACATATGTCAACCATTTGAAAATTTAAATATTTGAATTAAAACTTGTATATTTCTTTTCGTAAAATAAATAAATACAATATATATTTCAAAAATAAATATATATATTTCAAATATTCGAAAATAGGTCATTTGTGACAGATTTTTCCATCAACAATTAAAATATTTGTATTAAAACTTGTATATTTTTCTTAAAACATATAATAAATATTTCAAATATAAATATATGTATTTCAAATATTCGATAATTGATAATTTGTGACAGGTTTTCCCATCAATTCGTATTTCTCTTTGGTGTTTTTTGGGACCGAAGCAGTGGTCACACTGAAAACCGGCAAAACAACAAGAAAGGTTGTAAATTGTTTAAATAACTAAAAAACATGAAGGAAAAGGACCTGAAGCGTGCCTACAACAATGTCATGGCACAAACTATATCTTCCTCTCACCAGCACCTATTCGCGGGTAACATGTTCGGAGATATCTTCGCACTCAGGTGGGAATTCTGACTTTTTGCACATTTCCAAACTGTAATTTGTTAATATTGAAGGATAAACGAGTTGGACAAAGGCTCCGAGGAGCCGCCTGGCAAGCTAAAGATCTTCCCACAGGGAAGTGGTATCGACATCAACTGCCTGGCCTTCCACCGTGACTTCCTGATTGTGGGATCTGTGGGCCTGATCTACGGCTTGCCATGGAACGAGAAGGAGGAAACTTTGGCCATTAGGCGCTCTTGGGAGGTGAAAATTCCCATGCAGGTGGATGCCGTAGAGGTGCCCGATGTGAACTCTATGTGGCTGAATGCGGATAATGACACCCTATTCGCTGGCTGCGGCGACGGAGTCATCTATCAGGTGAGCCTGGAGGATGGGCGCATTCAGCGGGAGTACCGGGGCCACACGGACTACATTCACTGTGTGGTGGGCAACGCCGACGGGCAGATCTTCTCGGGAGCCGAGGATGGCACGGTGCGCGTGTGGTCTACTAAGAAGCAGGAGCAAACCGCTTTGCTGGAGCCGTACAAGAACGCCCAGCTGCTTCGCCCGGATTGGGGCAAGTGGATAGGAGCCGTGGCTGTCAACGAGGACTGGCTGCTTTGTGGTGGTGGTCCCAGGCCCTCCATTTACCACCTGCGCTCTCTCGAATGCACTCGAGTATTCGACTTCCCAGGACGTGTTCATCTATGCGAGTTTGTCGACGATGGCGTCCTCATCGGTGGAGAGTACAACCATGTGCAGTCGTACACGCTAAACGGTGACCTACAAGCCAATATTCCCGTGGAGCATACAGCATGCTACTCGGTGGTGTGGCAATCTACTCCCATCAACCTTATGTCCATTGCTGGCTTCAGTAACAAACTGCACATATTGAAGGACTTCCGATTTCTGGACAGCAAGATCGAACTGTACGGTAATGTGCAGGGAGAGGATGAAAAGCCAGATGACGAAGAGGAGGAACTGATTGATGAGCCGTTGATAGGTGAAGTCTCCTGAAGGTTAAATAAATCTCCAATTTGATAAAATTATTCATTTTAAATTTAATTCTTTGTATTTTAACTCTTTAGGGGAACTGGTAGTATTCCTCGTTCTTACATCTGTTTCTTGTTATCCGTAACACCTGAAATTTTGTACTTTCAAAATTGTTTTCAAAATAGCAATCGCCGAATATTAGTTCATCATCCTTGATTGCGATATTCTCCAGCATCTTCATGAATTTTCCGGCAATAATTTTTTCATCCGGACGTAAAGTCTCTCTGAGGCGACCCAAGTCAAAGATAAGGAAAAAGTCGTCGCCATGGACAGTACCTTGAATAAAGGAAATATAAGTAGGTAAGAAAAAGTGAACGGAATGGCACACATACCAAAATATACATCCGTCCGCTTGGATAGCACCTGACCGACTCCAGACTCCGTCGGATTATCGTAGACATAGGAGTACAGCGGGCTCTGTCCATATCTACGATGAAGATCCAATGATTTCGACACGCTGTTTTTGAAAAGGATATCTGTAAACATCCGCTGCAAGTCCCAATAGCTTTCCACACTAAATCGTCGATCTCCCAGGTAATCCTTTCTTAGTTTTCTTGACAACTCATCCCTTTCTCTGATACTCTTCGGCGAGTCCCGATAAAAGAGCAAGTAAGGTGCCAATACCAACCAGCGATCGTTAAGTTTCTCAATCCATGTCTCTCCAGTGGTTTTATTTTGTTCTAGCAGTGTGGCTGCATTGTAACCGCCATCTTCAGTGGTGTAGGTCACAACCCAGGGCACTTGAGAAAAATTTCCGCTTTTGATTACCTCTCTTGGGTGCTGGGTAAGAAACGCTTCGGGAGCATCAGCCGGTTCTACGACAGGGCCAAAAGTGGAGAATGGGACGTATGAAAACACAAAGAAGCTTCTAACAGCGGACACTATTTCACTGGCAGGCTTAGATTTAAGGCAGCTCTTAAGTCTGGTGGAGTCCATAGCTAGTCCACAGCCAACAATGCGACCAAGTTCATAGGCTCTTCCTCGACCACCTTCCTGAACAACCCACGGATCTAGAGCATTTCCACTCACTGATATGGCTGCCCGGGCCAATCCGCTGAAATCTTCATGGAGGAGCTGCAAATGAGCAGATGCTCCGCCCGCAGAATGACCTATGACCACGATATTCTCGGGCAGGCCCCCGAAACTAGCTATGTTGTGTCTGATCCATTGCAGAGCTAATCGTTGGTCCTTCAGTCCGTTATTGCCGGGCAACTCACGATCTCCGGTGCTGATAAAGCCCAACGGTCCAAGGCGATAGTTTATTTTTACCAACATCAAGTTCCCGGCGCTCATAAAATATTCGTGTCCATTGGCTGCCGCTACTCCAAACATAAAGGCACCACCGTGCAGGAGGACAACTACTGGAAAGCTGCTGCGACTGCTGTTCTTCGGCTTATAGATGCTGACGGTCAAGCAATCTTCCTGACCCACTACCATACTTTTGAACTGGTTGTATTGCAAGCACGGCATTGGCGGCTGTGAGGCATCAAAAATATCCGCCCACTGACGTCTATAAGCACGTGGAGGTTCGAATCGAAGTTTTCCGGTTGGAGGGTCGGCGTATGGCACAGATTCGTAGCTGTAGTAGGTGCCATTATCCCTGCCACGGAGTTTTCCATTCGCGATTTCAACAATCAACGGGTCTGACGCGCTGGAGGAAGCAATTCCTGGTGAGTTCATCCATAGCAAACATAAGCAACACAAAAGTCTTAATAAACTCATGTTAAACTCGACTAGCCACAAATGCGACTGAAAAACATGATAGGAGGGCTCGCGACTTTATAGCAGCGTGGGCCAACTCTCAATTTACTATTCACGTGCGGATCGGTCCAAAATTCGGCAAACTCAAATGAAAATAAATATAAACCCGCCGAAACAAACAAGTTTTGAGAACGTTTCGGGGGTCAGAATGGGAATTATAAAATTAGCATTTCATTAAAAATAACACTGAGACAATGTGTTTATTTCACAACTAAACAGAACAGACAAAATAAATTTTAAATACCTACCAGCTAAAAAAAAGGCCTTTATATAAAATTCAAATATAAAACTATTTATTTATTGTAAAGTCTTTATGGACTCTGTTATTAATTATAGAAAGCAAATTATTTGATGGAGTTATAGCTTTTGTTTAGTCTGTCTTATACTTTTTATACTTCTTCAGGAAACTGATAATATTCCTCGTTTGTGCAACGATTTCTTGTTATTCTCAGCACCTGAAATTTCTCAATTTTTACATTGTTTTGGAAATGGCAATCGCCAAAAATTAATTCTCCATTGTTGCTAAATGCAAAATCCTCCAGCATCTTCATAAACTTTCCTGAAATAATTTCTTCATCCGGCCGAATGACTGATCGTAGTAAACTCGCTTTGAAAATTAGGAAAAAGTCGTCTCCGTGTACCGTACCTTAAAAGACAGAGGATTCTAAGACAGATTGTTCGATTGATTAAGATGCTAACCTACCGAAATACACATCCGTGCGATTGGACAGCCATTGTCCGACTGCAGACTCTGCCGGATTGTCGTAGACGAAGGAGTACAGCGGACTCTTTCCATGTTTTCGATGCAGATCTAAAGTTTCCGGCACACTGTTCTTGAAAAGGATATCTGTGAACATTCGCTGCACGTCCCAATAGCTCTCAACACTGAATCGCCGGTCCCCCAGATAATTCTTTCTCAGTTTTCTTGAAAACTCATCCATATCCTTGATGGTTTTCTTTGAGTCTCGATAGAAAAGCAAGTAAGGTGCCCAGTCAAGCCAGCGATCGTTGAGTTTATCAATCCATGTCTCTCCAGTGGTACGATTTTGTTCCAACAGAAGGGCTGCATTGTATCCACCATCTTCGGTGGTATAGGTCACAGCCCAGGGCACTTGGGCAATTTTTCCGCTTTCAATTACCTCTCTGGGATGCTGGGTAAGAAATGCTTCAGGAGCATCTACCGGCTCCACGACAGGGCCGAAGGTGGAGAAGGGTACGTATGAAAACACTAGGAAGCTGCTAACAGCAGATACTATTTCACTGGCTGGCTTGGATTTTAGGCAGCTCTTAAGTTCGGAGGATTCCGTAGCTAGTCCACAGCCAACAATGCGACCAAGCTCAAAGGCTCGACCTCGACCACCTTCCTGGACAACCCAAGGATCGAGGGCGTTTCCACTCACCGATATGGCTGCCCGGGCCAACCCGCTGAAATCTTCACGGAGGAGCTGCATATGTGCTGATGCTCCGCCTGCAGAATGACCAAGGACGACGATATTATCCGGGAGACCACCGAAGTTAGCTATGTTGCGCTTGATCCATTGTAAAGCTAATCGTTGATCCTTTAGTCCATTGTTGCCTGGCAACTCTCGATCTCCGGTGCTCACAAAGCCTAATGGACCAAGGCGATAGCTGATTTTTACCAACATTAAGTTTCCTGCGCGCATAATGAACTCGTGTCCATTAGATGAAGCTCCACCGAACATAAAGCAACCGCCGTGGAGGAGGACGACCACAGGAAACCTTTTGCGACTGCTGCTCTTCGGTTTGTAAATACTAACAGTCAGGCAATCCTCCTGACCCACTAGCTTATTGCTTTTACTGATAAATTGATTCCATTGCATGCAGGGCACAGGGGGCTTGGTCGCATCAAAAGTGTCCGTCCACTGGCGACTATACGGACGTGGAGGTTCAAATCTAAGTTCGCCGATCGGAGGCTCTGCGTAAGGTACCGATTCAAAGCTGTAGTAGGTACCATTATCCCTTCCGCGGAGTTTTCCATTCGGGACCTCAACAATCAACGGATCCGGCGCGTGGAAGAATGCAATAACTGGTGACTGGATCCACACCAGAAGCAGGCAAGTCAACCAACCCAATAAAGGCATATTCACAACTCCACGGGCTTGTAAAGCGACTGACAACAAACAGAGCTGGCCCATTGCTTTATAGCCTCAACAACAAGCCTTGTGCAAATTATAAAAAACTGAATCAAACGCGTTTTGAGAGCATTTCGGGGGCAAACGATGATGATGATCGGTCAGTGAGTAATTAGAAAATTAGCATTTAAATAAAAATTACACAGAAAAAAGATACTACTATATATTACAATTTAATTATTAATTTATGCAATTCGATGCAAAAGAATCAATGCCTTGAATTCATTTTAATAATACAATATTATTTCAAATATTTTCAGTTTTATTTGAAACCTTTTGAAAAATGTAACAGCAATAATGGATTAATTAAATGTCTTATTTAAATTTCTCTTTAAGGAAACTGATAATATTCCTCGTTTATGCAAACATGTTTAATTATTCTGAGGACCTCAAAATGTTCACTATTGACATTATTCTGCAAATGACAATTGCCGAATATTAATTCTCCATCATCGGCGAAAGCAAAATCCTCCAGCATCTTTATAAACTTTCCTGAAATAACTTCCTCATCAGGACGAATAGAAGTCCGCAGTGCACCCAAGTCGAATATAAGGAAGAAGTCGTCGCCGTGAACAGTACCTTTAATAAGAAACACATAAGCTCCTGCGAATAAGAAGGGGAAATGGCAGACCTACCAAAGTATACATCCGTGCGATTGGATAGCACCTGCCCAACTCCAGAGTCTGTCGGATTGTCGTACACAAAGGAGTAAAGCGGGCTCTGTCCATATCTACGATGAAGATCCAATGACTCCCACACGCTGTTCTTGAAGAGGATATCTGTAAACATGCGCTGCACGTCCCAATAGCTTTCCAAACTAAATCGTCGATCACCCAGATAATGCTGTTTTAGATTCAATGAGAATTCATTCATATCCGCAATGGTCTTTAACGAGTCTCGATAAAAAAGTAAGTAAGGCGCCAAATCAAACCAGCGATCGTTCAGTTTGTCAATCCATGTCTCTCTAGTGGTTTTATTTTGTTCCAACAGCAGAGCTGCATTATAGCCGCCATCCTCGGTGGTGTAGGACACAACCCAGGGCAATTGGGCGAACTTCCCGCTTTTGATCACTTCTCTGGGATGCTGAGTAAGGAAGGCTTCGGGAGCATCTAGCGGTTCCACTACAGGACCAAAAGTTGTAAAAGGAACGTATGAAAACACCAGAAAGTTGCTAACAGCGGATACTATATCATTGGCAGGCTTGGATTTCAGGCAACTCTTCAGGGCTGCGGAGTCGTTAGTCAGCCCACAGCCCACTATACGACCCAGTTCAAAGGCTCGTCCTCTACCACCTTCCTGGATAACCCAAGGATTAAGGGCATTGCCGCTCATCGATATCGCTGCTCGGGCCAATCCACTAAAGTCCTCATGAAGGAGTTGCAAATGTACTGAAGCTCCGCCTGCAGATTGACCAATGACCACCATATTCTCCGGCAATCCTCCAAAATGGCCTATGTTGTGCTTTATCCATTGCAGAGCTAATCGTTGATCCTTAAGGCCGTTGTTCCCGGGTAACTCTCGATCTCCGGTGCTTACAAAGCCCAACGGACCAACACGATAATTTATTTTTACCAACATTAAAGTTCCTGCACGCATAATGTACTCGTGTCCATTGGAACTAGCTCCACCGAACATAAAGCCACCTCCTGGCAGCAGGACAAGAACGGGAAACAGCTTTCGACTGTTGCTTTTCGGCTTATAGATGCTAACAGTGAGACAATCCTCCTGACCCACTAACTTATTGTTTCCATCAATAAACTGGTTCCACTGCATGCAAGGCACTGGTGGCTGGGAGGCATCAAAAGTGTCCGTCCATTGGCGACTATAAGGACTAGGAGGCTCGAATCGGAGTTCGTCGATCGGAGGCTCTGCGTATGGCACAGATTCGTAGCTGTAGTAGGTGCCATTATCCCTTCCGCGCAGTCTTCCATTCGGAATCTCAACAATCAACGGATCTGATGCGAGGACAGAAGTAATTCCTGGTGAGTTTATCCACACAAGAAATACGCAACTCAACAATCTTAATAAGCACATATTCGGAAATGCGACGAGCCTGCAATGCGACTGCCAACAAACAAGGTTGGCTGATTGCTTTATAGCCCAAATAATGCGCCATCTGGAAATTAAAAAAAAACAATAATCAAACGCGTTTTGAGAAGGTTTTAGGGGTAAACGATGATGTCGAACGGTCATTTGGTTTAATTGCAAATTAACATTGAATTAAGAAATACACAGCGAAAAGTTGTTAGGAATTTTAGGGAAATTCAACATATTGTTTATTCTCACAACCGTCACGAGTTATCGAAAGCAAATTAAAGGTTTCACTATCAACATTATCCTGAAAAGTGCATTCCCCATAGGTGAGAATGCCTTCGTCGTTCACAGCAAAGTCCGCCAGCATTTTTACGAAGTTCTTAAAAATCACCTCCTCATCCGGACGTAGCTGAGGATTGCGAATAACGTTATTGAACATCAAAAAGTAATCGTCTCCGTGAACAGTTCCTATAAAAAGAAAGATTTTAATTTAAGAATTTGGAAGAAACGCTATAAACTCACCGAACTTCACATCACTCCTTGCAGCCAACGCCTGTCCAATTCCTTTGTCCGCCGGATTGTCATAGACAAAGGAATATGCAGGACTTTTACCATATTGCCGGTGAAGCTGTAATGAGTCCTGTGTGCTGTTTTTGAAAAGAATGTCTGTAAACAACTGCTGTAGGTCCCAATAGCTGTCCACGTTAAACCGTCGATCTCCCAAATACTCCTGCCTTAGTTTTCGTGAGTAATCATCCATTTCTTTGATGGTGTTCTTGGAGTCACGATAAAAGAACAGATATGGCGCCCAATCGAACCAGCGATCATTCAGTTCCTCAAGCAATGTCTGTCCGGGTTTGTGACCTTCTCTTAGAAGTAACGCGGAATTGTAGCCACCATCCTCCGTGACGTAGGTCACCGCCCAGGGCACTTGTCCGAACTTTCCGCTCTTGATCACATCTACGGGGTCTTGAGTGAGGAAGGCTTGTGGTGCATCGAAAGGCTCCACCACGGGGCCAAAGGGTGTAAAGGGCACATACGAGAATATAAGGAAATTTCGCACAGCAGTCACTATTTCGCCGGCTGGCTTGGATTTCAAGCAACTCTTGAGGGCGGCAGAGTCTTTCGCCAATCCGCAGCCCACTATGCGACCCAGTTCGAAGGCTCGTCCGCGTCCCCCTCTTTGGACAACCCAAGGATCGAGGGCATTGCCGCTGAAGGAGATCGCTGCCCTGGCCAACTTGCCAAAATCCTCACGGAGCAATTGCAGATGGACAGAGGCTCCTCCAGCGGAGTGTCCTATGACCAATATATTCTCCGGTTCTCCTCCAAAGCAGGCTATGTTCTGCCGGATCCATTGCAGGGCCAGCCGCTGATCTTTTAGGCCGTAGTTTCCGGGCAAATCCCTATCGCCAGCGCTCGCAAAGCCCAGTGGCCCCAGGCGATAGCTTATTTTTACCAGTATGAACTGTCCTTCCCGCATCACGTTCTCGTGTCCGTTCTGGACAGCTGCTCCAAACATGAAGGCGCCGCCATGAATGTGTACCACCACGGGAAAGGTGCTTCTGCTGCTATTCTTTGGCTTATAGATGCTGACGGTCAGGCAGTCTTCCGCACCGGTCAGCTTGTTGTCTCCCTCGGTGAATTGGTCCCACTGCAGGCACACCGCCGGCGGCTGAGTAGCATCAAAGATTTCCGTCCATTTTTGGTTGTAGGCTTCCGGGGCCTCGAACCGGAGATCTCCCAGCGGAGGCTCAGCATAGGGTATCGCCTCGTAGCTGTAGTAGTTTCCATTATCGCGACCACGCAGCTGGCCGTGCTGGAGCTCAATCAGCAGCGGATCGTTCGCATCTCCGGCAGAAGCAGAAGCGATCCACAGGCAGCTTAGGGTAAAGAATAATCTCACGGCGTTCATGCTGTTCACTCCATAAAATCCAGAGTACAACTATCTGGACCAGGGGCGATAGTGGCGTTTATATTGAATTCCTCAGCTTATCGGCCACCTGTCCAACCAGTCGCAATTGATCTGGGCACGCCATAGGATTAGGAGACTTCTCATGCGCGATGTTGATTTGGGCATTACTCTTGTTTGGACAGACGAAATTCGTTTGCAAACCGAATGCAAATTAAGACAGCCTATTGCATCGATACAGCCTGTTTATTTTTATTTTACAGCCAGTTTCATTTGTGATACGGCAACTGCCAATCCCACTTGATCTCAGCTCTGCTATTATAAAATTCCCCTCAAGTCAACTTGATTAATTACTTTCTATGCATGATTTTTTTTTTAAATTTACACAGATGTCCAGATAGTATAATTTCAAACGGAATAGCTCAAAAATTAAGTAATCTATTGCATGCCAAGTTTACACATTACTTATCTTATTTGTCTGTTGCAACTGATAATTACATTTATAAATATTGTAGCTATTAAAGTTCTACTTTACTAGCGCAAGTCATGGTTTTTAATATTTTATGTTTTTTAAGCTACCTGAATCAAAGTTCTTATTTAATACTATTATAAATTATGATAATTTAAAAGGTTGATTTACTATCACTTTTATTAAAATGTTTGGTTACAAGTCGAGGTATGAAATGAAATACGAGAAGTGGGAAAATTTTGGCTGTTTAAATTTAAAAAAACTTTGAAACCTATTTTAATCGCAGTCCGGGGGTAAACTCAGTCTGTTTAAACAGACTTGTAAAATAGCGCAATTATTGAAGAAACCAAGAGTTCAGGCTATATCAGATACATTTCTTTCTTATATAGAAAATATATTTAATTAGTTTCTGTAAATCAAAGGGCATACAGATTAGCTTGACTCTTATCGCGGCTTTGACAAATAATATTTTTAAAAAGATTCTGGAATGAAAGCTCAGCTATCCGCCTTTAAAGCTTTTGAAATCGTATTTCAAAAAGAAATAGCTACCTACGGGAGTTCTACAAGCTTCTATGGACTGTTAAAATAAATGTCATATATTTTTAGGCAATTCCTGTCTTAAAAACCAATCTAAAATTATTACTGTAAAATTAAATTTACATCAGTAGCTTTCATTAGCACCTCATTTTTAATATAACCAACTGAACCTGAAGTAGAGCTGAAGCAGTATGTTATTAGACCCCTCTTTCTGTTTAATTAATGAATAACAATTTTCATTATTTGTAAATTATATTTATATTGGGTATATAACAGACATAAATTTTTAGTAAATAAGGTTACAAGTGTATGATATATATGGTACAGGGTAAAAGAACTCCAGATAGTCCTTTTGAGTAAATTAAGGATAATGAAGAAGAGTTAGTTGACTCCCCTTAGAACTCAATAATTCCTGGCAGATATTTGTCGATCAAAGTCTGATAATAAGGCCACAAGGCATCAATATCTGGAACCACCTCGCTCTTAGTGTACAAATCGTAGCGACTGCAAGGAAATATAATTAATATATATAGCAAACAATTACCTAGACATTAATACTCACTTAAAGATCAAGACCCACTTCTTGGTCTCCGCATCCTTGGCAGCCTCCAGATGCTTGTAGTCACCGCCATTGTGCCACGGATAGAAGGAGTGGAAACGAATAATGTTGCAGGCCACATGGGGCAGCTTGGTCTTGTTGTGCTTGAGGACATTGTACATGTACTCATCATGACCCCAGGACATCAACAGGTTATCCACACCGCAGTTGGGCTCGTAGATGCCATACTCCGTGTTGTAGGCGGGATTATCCCCATCGGGATTGCCCTCGAAGCTCTCATCGCGATAGACGATACTGTCGCCCCAACGGCAACCCACGGCGAAGGTGTCGCCCACCACAGCCCATTGAGGTTCATCGTAAAAGGCCATGATCTTGCCCAGATCATGAATGAGGGCTGTCAGGTGGAGCCAATCGTGCTCCGGAAACTCGGCTCGTGCCCTCTCTGCCGCCTGGAAGGCGTGAATGATGTTTGGCAGATCCAGGTCGGGATCAGACTCGTCCACCAGATCGTTCAGCTTCTCCAGGGCCTCGCGCACTGTCATCTTGATAGTATTGAACTTAAGCCAGCGATCACGACGACCTGGGAAGGAGTTAATGTAGCTATTTAATAATATCCTTTAGTGTTTTCCTATTTCATGGATTTATAGAACAATTTCCACATAATTATATGCTTTAATTTAACAGTAGATTCCACTCTTCGTTTTAATGACTTACCTTTTACAAAGTCCACTGTTTGGTTTAGGTGCATCTGACGATAGGTCTGGCGCACACGCTCCTTCAAGGGATCGGTGGTGTCCACACTGTAGTCGCGAAACTTGGAGGGATTTTTGTCAGCAAATGTAGGCTCTGGCCGCATAAGCTCAGAGGGATCCAGAAGGTGGACATGGTTCTAACAATTACACACCAAAAAGTAAAATAATGGAGAGCTATTTACAAATCAAAAAATTCTTTACCTCCGCTAGGATTCTCATATTGAAGAATTAAGGACTTGAACTTTAATCTGATTTTAGGTAGACCCGCGCAGTTGAGCAAGCAAAACACTTTTGAATCGCTGGCCGCTTAGACTTCACACTTTTATAGTCTGCCGTCCATTGGAAATTTAACGTAGTTCACAATCACAATTTCATTCCATATAGTATACACTCTCTTCTCTTCTAAGTGTACTCGAAAATGATTTATAGTATTTTTGTTATTTTTCAAAAACACGAGAGTGGCCTGCACCGCTTCCCGTGCTGCCTCTCCCTATACATTATCACAGCTATGGCTAAGGCCCGGCTCAAAGTTTTTTACTATCTTGCCGAAGGGGAAAAACGTTGGGCCCTTTCCTTGCATTAGGTTTTAAAATAAATCCTTATCAGGACTCTGGGGCGCCTACACAACGCCGGTTCTACTTATCTATAGCTGCGTTTTATTTCTGTTCCACAAACTCATAAAACTGGAAGCTGCACTTGACTGATAACGACTGATCGCATACATAATACTCTTGAGTGTATGTATATCTGGATCAAGTGCAAGGCCACCGGCTTGGATTACGAGACTGGGACTAAATTATTGTTAAGGTCGTTGAGCGAGGATTAATATTCGTTCCTCAATGGGAAGGGGACTGATAAGGATAGCATTCATTTAATGTTTCTCAGGGGGTTTTATGAGTTATGGGATATGTGTGCTATGGATATCCATTAAATATATAATATATATACTTTTATACTTTTCTTTGAATAAACATGAGTCTAGAAGATAATTTCTCCTATATTTCCATTAGGGAAGTAATCCATTTAATGGTCATCTAATTCTCAGAGGTGTAATTTAATAAATATCTATTTTAAAGTTATAGAATCTACTATTTGGTATAAGTGTTAGTCAATGTCTTTTTCTATCCGACTTATTTAAGCTCTTATACATATTTGTACATAGCTTCTAAGTTACTGCGAATTAAATGTTTCCTCTGAAGCTTAAAACCATTGAATTTTCCAACCTTAATTAAATTTAATTTCACCTTCAAACATGTTTAGCATGTCTTTGGGGAATGTCCAGCCTTGTGTTTGTTGTTTTCCCTTCGGCTCAAATGTCACGAATTTTAGCCCCCTAAATTCCTCCGATATCTCTCGGGGCTAAGGCTAACCTTGAACAACCGCCAGGAAGGTAAAGCCGCAGGTTCGTAGCCAGAAGGCAACGCTCTAGATCCAGCGCTCGTTTCAGACGTCTAAAAGTAGCAACAAAGCCCCGCAATCTGGGTACACAGTCATCAAGCTAAAGCTTAATGTGCCATCAAGGGGGGGATTGCCTAAAGAAAAGTTATCAGTCCGTCGTCTACATGACGTCGATCCCCGGATTCGATCCGATCCGGGCTCACACACGCCGCAAGTGCGAACTACAAAATTTTCGATTTCACACTGCCCACGAAGGGGCGGACTGATCGCGGCCAGCTTTGTTGAGGCGTGGATCTGGGCCGGAGGGGCTTGTTCCATGTTTCCCGAGGCGCAGTATCGCGCCGTTCGTCACCACAGGGGTCAGTTTGTAACGATTGCTGTCAATAAATCTTATCACCTACCGTATTAGGGGAGCAATTCGCACGAAACTCGAGGGTGTGGATGCTTGGGAGGCAATGGAAAAGTTTCATAATATTTCTATTGATGCTGGATGCCGTTGGTGTCATCAATTAAGTCAGAGCGTGCCGGGAAATGCAATCAATGGGAAACGGGGAATCGGGAAAGCGGACTTCACTGCCAAGTCAATATAAAAATAAACGGAAATTGTTCACGCTTTGCAATTTATTTATAGTATTTGCTATTTTCTATCTAGATATTATTTGTATTTCCCTTCCTAATGGCATTGACCCCAAGTTCTAGGCCAAATGTCCATAGTATCAGACAGATCGATCGCATTAATAAACAACAATGATAAGCTCATTAAAAAAACACAAATTATGCTATAATTAGCCGAGGGATCATACGTAAAGTTCGAGGGGTCACAAGGACAAGGCGTTCAGACGCAGAGCTGAGCCAAATGACAAACAACGATGATCAATCCGTTTTGCAATTACAGTGAGCTATTGTCTAGACTCACTGGATTAACTCGATTCATCAGAATCTTATAACTGTTTTTTATAAAAGTTAAATAATTTGTCGAAACTCCATGATATACGTGCTCTCTATATTTATTAATACTGTTTAATAGTTCCTCTTATAAAACCCTGCAAAGGTATACTAAATAAATATATATTAAATTCCTCATCGACATCTTTGCTTCCGGTGTGTGCCATATAGGAAGTCTTCACCGTTCTTACTACAAGCCATAAATAATTTCTAATAAATCATGTTCGTGAGCTCGACTTTCGCCAGACGAACTCTTCGACTTGTATTCAAAAGTTGATATTTTGCTGATAGATTTGTGCACATGTTTGCAATAATTCATTAAGCTCGGGACAGTTGGGATCAGAGGGTCATCAAAAAGTACACTCGGCTGCCAGCTCAAGACACTTTTTGGGCTGATTCCTAGAATGCGTCAAATATATAGGATGTATCGTAATAAATTGGGATACCTGCTGGTTAAAATCTAAGACAACTTCGACCAAATAGTTTATTTTTCCTATTAATTTATATATCTATTAATTTATTAAAATACCCTTTATCCACCAAGCGCATTAAACAAAGAAAGGGTGGGATAAACTTTGCTGCAATCTTTTATTGTAATAGTTTATTTCACTATAGCCTAAAAGATGCTTCATTATTTAAATAGGAAACCCTAACTGCTTTCCCTTTTTCCGTTGAAATAAATTAAAACACTTACAAAATTTCTGCACCTTTCTAAATAAATTAAATAAACATTCATATCCCTAGGTGATAAAAAGGACTCCAAGTATCCCCATGTACCTGTTTCAATAAATCTAATGAAGGGTCAAGAGAAATTCATATGTCACCAAAAATTGTATATTATATTTGTAAAAAATAAAATCTTAGTTTATAACCAATAAAAAATTCAACTGATAAATTCCCATAGGGCAGCAAAACGAAATCCTTTGATTTACTAAACAATTGCTAGGCATATTTATTTCAAAGGTCACCAAAGAAGCTTTTCAATTTAATTAATTACGAAGCCATGACAACCTCGAGTTTCTATTTATAGTTAAAAAATATTTGTATTTCATAAATATGTAATTATAGTTACAAACAAAAATTTTATTTCATAAATATGTAAATATACAAAAAGTTTTATTGCGAAAAAATACTTGTAGTAATTTACAATTGTTGACAATTTATTTATTATATTAAATAACAATTTTATTTGATTAAACCGTCACACGCTACGGCATCTCACGCAAATATAATTTAAAAAAAACAAATACATTTTATTACAGCTTAATGTTTGCCAAAGCCTAAAGCTAGATTACACAAATATAAGGATAATGCTTGTGCGCCAAGCTTTTAAAATCACAATGTGCAATACCAAGTGGACGACTCCATCCGCACTGAGGAGACGGATACGAAACGGCCTCTTTGGATAGATTGGGGTATGGATACGGATACGAATACAATGTGGTTGACAGTCCCGACGAGAGGTGCTGCATAATTGATGAGTAGGGTATCGTGCCAGCTGAGGCTCCCTTTTAATAATTACTCCGCCTGCCCCACCAGTGTTTTTGTCTTCGTTAGTGTGTAGGTGCCCTGCCGGCAGGACCCCGTGCTGAGGAAAATTACGGAACAGGACGGGACGAATGCTTGGAACAATAAACAACACCGGCGTGGAACAGGAGCAGAACATGTAAATTGCAGCGCCTAATTGGACGCCTAAGCGCGCAGGTCAGGCCTTTAACGATTTAACCTTCGATTTCCCGTCGCAGAGCTCTAATTAAATGCCCCTGAAAACGGTGCCTTTTAGCAGGGTCAAGAGGCCAAAACCGGGGAGAAGGGCGGCCACAAAGTGAGGCTCCCATCTGCCTGCCGCGTTAGCCACGTTGACGAACGGTATGGAGCCCATGTTGTAAATCGGCGACGCCACAATATTCTTGTATAGCGTGCGATCGTTGAGGGGTTGAATGGGGCGGAAATTGTTCTTCAGATGGTCATCATTGGCTGTCAGCAGGCGGAAGGCACTCAGCTGGGAGGGGAAAATATTCAAAATTAATAATTAATAACCATTTAATTAATATTTATTAATTATAGAAATTTACCTCCTTCTCTGTGATGTCAATGGGTTCCGTAAAGTCAATCCATGTGACCTCCTCACTGCACGGCGGTGTGGTCAGTGAGCCAGTGTATGTGTAGTAGCTATCCAATTGATTGGAAACATAGTCTCCCAAGGCCATTGGATCCGTCATGTTGACCGACTTGCCCTTCCGGTCGATCTGAGGGAGTAACTTGGCGAAGGACTCGTAGCCTCCAGTGGAACGGGAGTGAATCTAGCAAATAAAAACACAGCCAATAAGAAATTTCTTAACTTCTTTTCAGGCACTCATCGCACCTTAAAGAAGAAGGCCATAACGGCAATGCCATGATCCTTATCCAAAGCACTGGCAAAATCCGGATACTCGAGGTTCCTCAAGACCACATGAAGCTCAGCGGGATAGGCACGGTTATCTATCAGATCCTCGCTGCCCACTGTATCGTTCTCGCCCCAATGGAAGTGGAACTGCTCGAACTGGTAACCCAATAGGGACTTCTCCGACAAGGGACCTCCCCTTACACTAGGCATTGTGTCCTCGTCGTAGGTCAGCTTCACCAGCACCGTATGGCCATTGTTTGTCATTTGGAAATTCTTGGGCTTCACATGGAAATTCAAAAATTCCAGCTTTTCAAAGTTCTTCTCCACGGCATTGACCAGATCTATGTTAATGGGACTCTGATGCTTCCCACTGCAACGGGCGTAGTCCTCGCTCCAGTGCTCGGGTCCATGTCTGCCTTCGTAACCAAAGTCCTGGGCCAGGACAGACGAAGCTGAAAAATGCATATAACTAGTAAGTAAAAGTTGACAAAGTTGTATACAAATCGAAAATATAATGTTTATCATTGCGATAAATTGATTTCTATCTCTGAGAAAAGCAAACAGAGACGGCTAAATCGAACTCCCGCAGATGCTAATTGATTGAATGTCTGTGACATTTCGTGACATCTAGTGGGTTACCAGTTTGACCAAGATATTAACTATTTTTGGACGCAGCGAAAGCTATAAATAATACATATGTGTGTCCTATTAATTTTGCACATTTTATTAATGCGGTGCCGGTGCCTGTCATCACTGCGAGAGATTGAGTTCAAACAAAACTAGACAGCCGTAATTGCTCATCCAATTAGCATCAATCGAGCGACTATTAGCCATGTAAAGTTCATTGCAGCTTTCAGGGAAAAACTCTGTTTAATATAAAAAAGGGGTGCAGTTGTAATCTTGAGCTGTGTAATACTTTCAATTTCAAAACAAAACACCAAACATTCGGGCAGAAAAAGTGCTAACGAAATTAGCGAAACGCATCAACTGAATTATTTCCCATTAACAGCTACCCTGATTTATGACGAATTTAGGTAAATTATGGACTAATTTCTATTAGCAGTCTGTTTAGTATATTGTTCCCAGATTAGCTCACACTGTTATTACTATTAAATCAAATTAAATGGCCAGAGATAATTGAAACAATTTTCTACAGCAAACTAACTCTTAACTAGTTAAAGTTTTTGTGTGATCATGCTTAATCATCGTGGACAATGGTGGTGAATAATCAAGAAAGCAGAAAACTATGACAGACAGAAGGTTGAAGATCAATCAGGTGACCAGCTCTTAACTGACCAGAAATAAACAAACATTCGTATTTTAAAATTTCTGATATGCGTAAGATGGTCATTAAAACTTCATACTGTGATTTTTGTTCTATATTCTTGTTGATTTATAACAAAGATAATCGCGAGACTTATGAAATGATAATGATTTATTTAAGCACTTTTTATTGTAAAGTTTTTGCGACAATGTAACAATCCAGTTAGGGTCGGTGACTACACAGCAAACAATATTAATTTGATTTTAGAAATTTAATAATTATATTTTCTATAAGCTCAGTTTCTCACTTATTATTTTAATTTTTTTCTTTGTTAATTTAGAGAAATTTTAATACGTTTATTTGCCCAACAAAATAGAAGAGGCTCTTTACTATACTCATTTCTCTCACATTTCTTTGTATTTAAAAATAATGTTTCTTTGCCTAGCTTCTTTTAAAAATGTATTAATTAAATTATTAATTTAATTTCTTTGACATTTTCTCTCCGTGTTGCATTGACTATCACAGTCCTGACAATTGTTTAAATATTTGCTGCACTTAGTTATACAAACACTCGGCCGCCACAGATGATAGGAATGTACACAAAGCCTCGTATCTTGATTAACGCACATTCGGTCAACACTTCTTTACGATCAAATTACACATTTGTTTTGCAATATACATATGTAGCTCACCACAAATCAAGATCGGGGCAATGACAATTGCTAGGGGGAAATGGGTGCGACACCTCATCCACATGGTTGCGCTGCGACTCGGAGTCACTTTCCCGGAACTCTGACTGCCTTATCAGGCTATCGGGCACTGTCACTGATCGCGGCTAATTTACGAACTGTAACTATTTTAAGGCAGACCACAAATCCGGCGGCTTTGCGAGGTATTCCCGTTCCACACTGTCCCACTGTCTTTTTTCCGTGCTCGCCCGCCGAACGCGGACACACAACTGCGGTTAGGGCCTCGTTGACGCCGCAACTTATATCGCCTCGCTGGAGGCGGAGGTGGTGATGGAGGTGGAGGCTACTACAGTGTTGTTTCGTCGTCAATTGAGTTGGAGCCTAGGGGGATAGCTCTGCTACTACTACTGCTAGTCAGTCGAGTACCGAAGAAGCGTCCACCAAATGTCAGACATGGGCAATGATTTCGGTGCCCTAGCCTTGCCATTGAATGGTTGTTTATGGAACATGTGGAATTTTTGTATTACTCTTGGTACAATTCCACTTCAAAGTTAGAGTTTACTCAAATTTGGAGCAGCAACAATAGATTTTCTGGTGTTCTTTCATTACACCGAATTTTTTAGAGGAATATACCGACTTAAGGGTGTCCTTTAGTAAACAGAGTTGTGTATAGAATGAATTGATTTGAATTGAATAATGTAAATTAACTTTAGAGCTCCAATAAAGTATTTATTTATTTATTTATAAAATAGTGCTTACATTTCAAGATATTAATTCGAAGATATTTTGTCTTTAGATGAATTAGTATTCAACTATTATTATTGATGTACTACATGCTTTTATAAAAATGAATAAAAATATTAATTTATTATTTTAATTTTTGATAATTTAATATTTCTGTAATTAAAAAAACGTTCAATATTTCAGATACTTTTAAGAGCTTGCTCTTAATGCCATATCTATGGCTGTTTGCTGACACTATCACCCCAAGCTTTTGAAGTTTTCCGTTTGTTTGGCTCCTTGTTTTGATCTCTTTCATTGCTTCACCATTACGCCACATCCAAGGTAGCATAGGGTATAAGCGATTCGAGGGTCGGAAAAAAGCCAGGCTTCATGTTTTATTGCGGAATGACTAATTGCGTGCGTGCGTAAATCAAAAGTCGATGAGTAACTGCCGGAATTGGATAGCCGCGATGAAGATGGTAATCCAAGTCAGCGAAAGACCTGGCGGCGACTTAGGAAAGTCAAATTACGATTGTTCGAGAGACCAAGCCAAGAGCCCTCGAGAGAGAGTGGAGGACTTGAGGCGAAGCGAGTCGAGTTGAGTTGAATTCAGTTGAGGGGGTTACAAAACCGCAGGCCTTCAATGATCGACAGCAAAAAGCATTGTTCATTTGTGGCTTATATATGTGAATATATGTATCTGTAACCTTTAGCCCTGCGAAAAGTGGGGGATCGAAGGGCTTAGCTCCGCTTGGTATTTCGTATCTGGGCGATACTTAGTCTGATTGCCCGGCTGTTTATCTTGGCATCACATGTCACAGCCACAAATCGCTGTGCAATGGAAAGGTACTGTGCATACTTAATGGCATTACTATTGCATGCTAATCGCATTGTTGCAGCCGGTGTTTGCTTTGCACTTGCGTAACCATTTCCCCAAGGCTTTCACCGGCTCCCAGCTGCCGACCCCCGAACCCTAGCCCAAGCGGATCAATAATATTAATTTTGTTAAAACTCAAACTGATTAACGCAACGCCATTAATTTATTTTGTTCTCTGGATACTATAAACTTATCCCTACATATTACGAAATTTGAAGTGGTACTATTTCTACAAAGCCAAACGAAAAGAATAGCAGCTCGGCCAGAGTTTTCTTTTTTGTTGTTTGGATTTTGATATATCCAAAGCTCAAGGCTTATTTTTTGGTGTTTGCTACCTGCTTTCACATTCTGTGGCATTGTTTTTGCAAATCGTTAAGGATCTAGACTGTAGAACCTTGTCTTTTTTATATCTTTCGCTGCCTTTTTAATCCAATTCCCTGATTCATTCACCGCGTCGGCTTCTGACTCATCTCGCAAATGTTCGGCGGCTTTGGCAGTGGAAATTTTTGGGCGAAGCTGTTAAGCATTTGCATTGTCATAGATTTCAGATTTCGGAGACTTGGGCAACCGGAGCTGAGGCGTATATTAAAACGACCTCCGAAATCTCTGGTTCCACGAACACAGAGTCTACAATCTGGAAATGTTTATGCTGCGCAGAGAACACTTACGCTTATGCCCCGCTTTATGTATAACAGACTCTTTTTGTATATTTATTTTTTGTCACCAATTACTCTGCTTGGGTTTCATTTTTTGTATTTTTTAGGTTTACGGAACCAGAAGTACACGCCCAGACCGAGTGAGAGAGAGAGTAAGTGCTTTTTTCGTGCTTTGACTTACAAACTAAAAACAAAGTATACTACCAACCGGCGGCGAATGCGTAAATGTCGTATAATTTTTCCTCACAAAGCAAAACTTTTAATTTCTAACCCGGGCAGACAACACACGTCGGCTCATTGGTGTGTGTGTGCTGTGCACAAAAACACCTGTGAGTTTATGCCACATGTTGCAATACCCTTATTTAGGGTTTTTGGAATTTTACAGATTTTTGTAACTCTATTTTAAGATAGGATTCTGCTATTATGGACTATTATTATTATTACCATTCCTAGATCTTACAAAGTTTATTGGTAAATTGGGCCATAAAATGTTACATAAAATAATTATAGTATAGTCCTTTCATATCATTAGATATTTCCTATACAGACAATAATATATGTCAAAGATTGAAAGAGTATTCCAATTCTAAATTGGAAAATATGTAAACATCCATTAGAGCTGAACATTTTTTATTTTTCATCATTACAAGCCCTCACTTTGGCCAAGTTTAACCAGGGGCACTTGCCAACAGCCAGCACAAAACAAAAAGTATATATAAAACATAAAAACTAACAAAAAGAAAAACACATGAAATTACAAACAAAATAAAAAGTACATAAAAAAAGCATAAATCGGCACAAATGCAAGGAGGTAACCCAGAGCATTATCCATTACCCGTAATTGTGGGCCGGTCTGCCGTACGGAAACAGCAATCATTGTTGGACAGGTCAGAGATCTGCCTCTGAATCCAAAATCTCGACCAGAATCCAAATCAGAACCAGAAGCCAACTGTAAACAGGCATTCCATCAGCAGCCACATCAATAATCATTAGAATTAGACGAGTGGCTGGCATTTGCGAGGGTGCGACGAGGGGACAAGGGTAAGCGGTTTTTATCCGTATTTATTTTTAATTAAAGTGCAACTGCCGACGAGCTTTGCGGCTGGCTTTGCTCAATTTACGGGCTCTGAAATGGTTCCATGATGACGATGCCCGGCCCGGGAAAATGCTGCCAGTTTGCCAGATTGCCAGTTTGTCATCGCAGCTCGAACTAAACTATTTCGCGCCGCAGTCAACCGCATAAATTCCTCAAAAAACAATAAGCCAAGGTGTTTATGCACAGGCTTAAACAGTGTTATTACCTTTTCAGATTCATAGACCTTGACCAAAAAAGGGATTAAAAGAAGAGTTAAGGTGTGAGATTTATTAATATTATTTGTATTATTATATAATTTTAATAGAGGCCAGAGTTTAGATAAATTATTTTTTTGATATTGTAACTATACAAATAATTTTCCTCGATTTCCCTAACAAAATCAAGGATACATTTCACTTCGTCCTCATCAATAGGTACTTTTCTAATTTCTAAATACAAAATTAAAATTAAAATAGTTTCCCAAAACTCCATTCTTCAAGCTGCCATGCAAACCTGTTATCAACGGCCGCCATAAACATCGGCTTTGTTGAGCATTTAAATTAAAAGCTGCTCTGCTGGGTTGCGGCTCTTTAGGCACGCACACCTGCAACCTCAAACCGAGTCCTGCCCCCCGGGAACATAACCCATCGGATAAAGACCGACTCCACAAAGCCAATGACTGACCAGATGCTAGTTGCTCGGATACAGATGCAAAGATACACTCTTAGTCGGGCGAGAGTTCAAGAACAACACACAAGTGGCAATAATAAAATCTGAAAAGTCTGGGCAAATATGAGGCATCAGGCCAGGTTAACAGGGAAAACCGCAGGCTGCATGGCCTAAGAGAGGCCAAGGAACTTTCTCTTTTGCGCCTGCTCGCTCGTCGCATTTCTCTTTGGCGCTTTTCCATCCTCCGCTCGGAAAAGGATGCCGCCGACAAGCAACAATTTTCATTGATAAAAACACCAGCTGCTGCCTCCTGGGGTTCAGTCGTACGCGAGTCCTCAGTCAGTTAGCTTGCAGCTCTGGGAAAATTCGGGACATCGGAGACTGCAATCCCCTAGCTGGCATAATGGCGGTTTAATTAAAAATTGCGTATACGCCGCGTGTAAACAAAATAATAGCTCTGGCAGCGCGTGTGGAAGCCGCAAAGTCATCAAAGGAACAGCCAAAGCAGCTTAAAAATTCACGAGTATAACTTTTCCGGGTAATCGCCAGAAATTGAGTTAAAGTTTCGAGCCCGTTTGGCGCCATTTGGCAATGGCCAACTTCGAACCTGTCCGATGACAAACTGCAAAGTGAACTTTGTAAAGATTCAGCTTTTCACAGAACCAAGCAGTCGTGGCTAAAAGAAATCCCAATTTTTGTTGAAAAGGACACAATTGGAGTTGAATAAAAGTTGCACTGGGCAACGCAAAAGTGGAAATAGCCATTGTGACCTTTAAGTTGGCGAAAACAAAAATAACTCTACATAAACACAGCAGGTGAGCGCAGCACTCGTCTATTTCATATGTGCCATTTTCTGATTTGAATCTACATATTCTTCGAATTTATGCAAACAGCTTGAGTCCTTTGATCGTACTTGTTTAACTTGGAATTTGTTGCCGAAATGTATTTGCCTTCGATTATTTCGGCTATTTACTTTTGTTGACGCTTCTCACAATTACAAGAGCATTATCAATCAGCAAAGAACCGAGCGAGTATTGGCATTTGATATGTTTTGTTCAATACAATATTCAATTCGCAACTCGTAAGCTGTCCTTTGCCTTAACCCGCATTTTAACAAACAAAAAGAAATGCAAATTAGTTCCTTTTCAAATACTGTGCCAAAACGAAATGTTAAGCTAAAAACATCGTCACATATTTTGTAAATGCTGTAAGTCAAAGACTAGCACAGAAGCTGGGCCAAATGTCAAATTTAATTAATTTGCAGTTTATTATCGCATTTCAAATAGCGTTGCTTTTATATTAAATTCAAAAGAAAATGCAGTAAATATTTACAGCGTGGTAGTTATTCAGAAAATTCCTTTCCCAAGGGGCTTTTATTTTTAGACATTCTGTGGCCTTAAACAAATTAAGGTCCTCTGTATTTATACAATAAAATTGTATTTCTTTTGCTGCTGCTGCCTTTAAACATTAGAATTTTCTTATAAAAGAAAAATAGTTACATAAATTATATTCATATTAAATCTGAACTCATTTGTAATCCTCTAAAGGTCTTTAATGTTCCTGGAAAAATACCTCTTTGTAAAATATTTTCTTTTTAATTTTCCTCATTCAACAACAGACGTCTTTGTTTACTCAATTTGTCTTAAGGTGATGGAGGTCCTCTCAGATTGTTTGCTTATTCTTATTAGCAGAAAAATAATCAAATAAAACGCCTTAGCCGACCATCCGGCACTAAGCGGCTTTTCCAGAGGGGCGTCCTAATGGCAGGAATTGGAAGTGGTCGTGCAAGTGGCCCCACTGTCTACCTGAGGAATTAATGGACAAGTGCAGGCTCCGGTCTGGTTCAGGCTGCTCTCTTACTGGCTATCAGAGTCCTTTCGACTGATTTCTTTTCGGCTTTGGGTCCTCTTTTGTTTGGTCGACACACCTGAGTGGCGGCATTCCTTGGAGCACTTGCCAAGCAAATAAGACCCGGCATCTCCAACATCCATGAAGTGTTCTTCAGTGGACGAAGACAGCCGCATGTCTTGGGGGCGCTTCTCGAGCAGTTGGCCTCGGAGATAGCTCTTTGCTTTGCTCAGCTCCCACCCATTCCATCTCCTTGCTGCACTTGGCCCAACCTCTACCATCACCATATGCAACGCTGAGTGCACTTGACTGTTTTGCCTACATTCTGGGCCAATTCTGCCGGCTGACTAAGTGACTGTTCGCCGGCCGGTCACAATGGGAATCCGCATCTTAAAGGTGCCGTGGCTTAATTCCAAGCAAATTCAATACTTGACATCCTCTAATGCGGCACAAATCTAAGTTTCAGCTACGTGCCCTCGCAATCTCAGTTTTTCTAGCCATCAGCATTAGTATTCATCACCCCTGCACTGAGGAAAAATGTCACTAAAAAGTGTTTTAATATCCTTAATAATTGATTTGCAATTATAAAATACTAAAGAAGGCATCATAAATTTAATGTGAATATATCATAATTAAATTAACCATTGTTCTCTGTGCATGTTTAGGCTGTTTAAGAGCCTGTTGATGATGGCGGCGGCACGGAACTTTTCAGTTCTGTCGCAGCCTTGGGCCGCAAACATTGCATTTAGAATAACCAGCCCAACCGAGGCATGTACAGCAGGGGAATCGGTGGGGGAAAAGGATGTGGCTCTGGCTAAGGGAATGTGTGAACGAGGCTGGGGAAAATGCTGAGCCTGAGTGCAGATGAGGACTGCAATAAACTGCCATACATAAGTGAAAATTGTGAAATGAAAACTGGCGCGAGCATAAATCAATATACCCATGGGGGTCATAGGATCCCATGGCAAAAAAATATATATATAAAAAAAGGAAAAACAACATTGAAAGCTGGCTCGACTTGGATTTACCTACTCTTAAATCCTGGCTGCCCCCTAGACTCCATGCCTGCGAGTTGTATCCCTGCAGCTGGGGCAACTCTTTGCATACAGGATATACTACACAACACATAACACGTCTGATACGGACACATGTGACTTGGATCCTGTTGCTAACTCTGGCAAAAATTTGATTTTACAAAAAATATGACTTCAATTGCTTTGGGATGAACGTGATTTTGTGCTTTTGGAGGCATTAAAGCATGCCACACGCCGCGATTTATGGACATTTTTAACGGCATATCAATCAGATATGCCAGTAATAACTGATTTAAAATTGTAAAGGGAGAACATGTTCCGACTCTCAAATTTCAAATATTGGAAGTGATTAAAACCCATGGCTAGCTTTGAAAGGTTTTGTAAATATTGTTAATATTATATAAAAAGAAATAAAAAATCCATAAAACTAACTGCTTAAAAAATACTTAAATTAAACTAAGAAATCATCATCAAATTAATATTTGCAGCAAGCCAAACAATTTTGTTTTATTTTTTTCTTATTATATTATATATATTTTTTTTTTAAATATTCTTAATTATTAATTTCTAACTTAAATAGTAGTTTACTTAACATAGTTATGAAGTATGTGCGTTTAGGATAACTAATGTTATGACAAGCAATTAAATCTACAATGATGCTAAACGTCTTCGTAAAATAATAGCCGCGAAAAATAATTCTCAAGGATAGCTTCCGGCGAAATCAGTTTGTTTGAAGGTCATAGCCAACGAAGATACTTATATTTATATAGCACTTAAAATAAAGAAAGTAATTTTCCAAAGTTATACCCGCCCTTTAAGCGATGTAATAATAGTGGCAACTTCTGCCTCCAGCGACCAGCGAAGTCAAAACCGAAAGAAATTGAAACTTAATTTAAATAAAATATTGTCTTGCTCTTTTGCGATGCTTGTTAGCGATTTGCAGCTTTTTCAGCAAGTGGCTGGATAATTGCTTCCATGCAATCATTCCGCGGGCCCTGGTGCCGCAGGACGAAACAAAACGAAATGAAATGTTACGCGGCACGGGCTGAACATTTTAAACCATTTCCACTCATAATTAAATTGTGAGGGCGGATGAAAATTGTGGCGAAAAAATAAAGGACGCAATGCATTTGGCAAAAGCCGGCATGAGGGGCTTGTTCATGCAGCCAAAAAGGCGCATATCCGCCATGCCAGAGTGTGCGCCTAAGTGATGGTTCCGCTTTTGTTTAGTGCAACCAAAAGCGCCTGATACGAGTGGATAATCTGCAGCAGCGTGGCCCTGACCACCAAAGGAACTCGGTCTAATCAAATGACTGTCGAATGGGCCCAAACAAGTCACGCCAGCTTGCACAATTTCTCGAGGACCCAGAGAATGTGCTAGGCGCTCACTTAATCCCTTTGAAGCTCCTGAATGGAAATGATTAACTGAAAAGAAAATACCGTTTCACAACTGCAATTTGCTATGTTAGAGGGTAATTTAAATACAGAATAATAATGAAAAGAATATTTTTCTAAACATAAAAATGTATTAAATATTTATAAATATTTCGTAGTAAAAAGCTAAGAGTTATCTATGCCCGGAAATTGATTAGAATATTTAAATTTATTTTTAAGAGAACGATGCAACTTTTATTGACATTTCTGCATCTTTAAAATACAAAAACAAAGCAACTTTTATTTACACTTTTGCATTTTTAAAATACATTTTTACAGCATCTTTCTGTGTATGTGACTTGGCTTACCATTTATAATCGGCTTTGCACATTGAAAGCCAGACAGATGCAAGTACTTGACATTCAACAGGTCATGCTTCATTGCCCAGGCACTTATTTAAAATCTGCTAAATAAAACCCTCATTAAGTTCGAGTATGTAGATGAAAACAAGTCCTTAGCCGGAATACGCATCACTGGCTATAAAGAGTCCTGTATTAAGGAGTAAAGCCGAATGGCCTTTTCATTTTAATCAATTCAGTAGTTTTATATATCAACAGGGAAATTATATAGCCTGGGAAACTAAATTAAAAAATTATTTACAACAAAAATACAGCAGCGAAATATAATATATATAAATTCATTATAACATTTGGTGCTAAAAATTATATATTTCATGTCCTATATCTACAGTTTGGCATATTTGGCAGAATTCCAATGTTCGCAGAAAGGTCAACGTTCCAAAACCAGATTGCCGTGAATAAAATAATTGTAAATCAAGTTGCATATGAATAGGAACTTACTCAATGAGATTGTTTGACATACAATTCCTTGGCCTTTGTTGGTAGATGTCTCAGAAATGTGCTGCATCTGAGGAGCTCGTTCCGAGCCCTGTAACTGGGCACAACATCTAACGAGCATTCAGAAGCTGCCTGTGCACATTTCAAATTAACTGACAGAGAACAGCGTAAGCTGTTTGAATGCCGCCACCATGCGCACAGATTTCTCTTGGAGACCGAAAGAGGGACCACTTTCCATATCCTTTCTGAGTGATTAATTGCCAATGCCACAGCTTTTGGCCTCCCCAAAAATTAGAGGGCATTCGATTTCGAGGGAAACAAAGGCCAAAACAAAAACTAGTACCAGAAAGACAAATTTCAATTGGCCAATTAGTGCCATTTAAATGCCAATAAAAGCGAATGGAAAACTACGCCAATTTCAAAGCTGAACTACATATTTCCAGCGGATCTCCCACAAAAGGCTGTCGCCGTCTTCGACTTTGTAGTGTTGTTCCCAACGAGAGTTGTAAATATAATAAGCAAACGCTTGAGCGGAATGGGGCGGGTCATGGGTCACTTGTAGTTGTTCCCAGACATTCAAGTTGTTCTTGGAACGCGCTCGTGCTGCAGTTCGCTGCTGCTGCTGTTGAGGGGAAAAACTTTTGAGCTTGGAATTTGTCTTTGGCCTCGACGGCTGCCGCCAAGTGCTGTTTATGCTCAGGTTCCTCTTCCCGGGCCCGAAGAAGTTCGTGTTTGAGTTTCAGTTGAAAAGCACTTGCGGCAGGACCTTTAGATCCTCGAATGCCTGCCCTGGAGGCTCACGTGGCCGGGCTGGCAGTTATTTAATAAGCAATTAAGTTTCCCCAAACCTAATACATTTTCCTCGGGATTTACATAATACAAGTGCTCGTAAGTAATCATCCGGACTGACCCTAGGCATCCTCAGCAAGCAGGTGTTAATTGATTTTCTAGTTCGGATCCAATCGGTGTGCATTTCTGCAACCAAAATACAAGTTGTATCGGTTACAAGTTGTTAACAAAACATGATGCGGTGCCCGATATGCTAATTTAGCTCTAGCTATAAATTACAAATATTTGTTACAATTTATCTTTTGAAAGGATTTATACAAAATATATATACCATGCTTTTACATATATTAAATAGTCCAGTCCCAAGTTAAGCTTTCAAATGCTTTAAAAACTTTTTAATGCAAAGCAAAAAAGTAAAGTTTTTCATTGTTTTTAACTATAATCCGCAGTTAACACAATGTTATTGGTTTCACGCTGCTTTTAATAACTCCCACCTGGGGCATTCCACTGGCTTTCCTAAAAAACTTGACCCAAGTTTATTGTTTTCACGGTGCTTTAAATAACTTCTGCATTCCATAAACCCCTCAGATACTTTGAACTTAATTTGAAGAGAATTTCTAGCCCTTAAAGTAGTTTTAAATTAAGCAATTTCTCAGGCGGGAGAGTAGAAAATTAATGTTTCAAACAGTTTCAAACAGAAAATATATTTGATTTACCTTTTTCAGTTTTAAAGCTTATTTTAATGTAAGCTTATATATTTGTAAAATTTTCTTAAGTCGACAGTTGGCTTTAATTTATTTCTAGGCAAAATTCAAATAGTAAGTCCCTGCAGCAGGGCAAATTGTGATTAAATTGGCGTAGAAACACCACTTATCCCGAATGTGGTTAATTAAACACAGGAAATCGATTAAACTGAACTCCTGTTTTTATCTGTCCCCATTTTAGGGTCACCGGCGACAGGCTAATTGCAGCTAACCCCGTTGACGTTGGGCACACGAAAAATGGTTCGTGACCACCGCAGCATTCCCGAAGTATTACCACCGCAACCAGCTATAGCTCCTCCTTCTGCATCTCTGACGGCATCCCTGCGGTGGCGACACGCCGCATCCTTGCCAAATGCGGCCAGCAAATAAGCGCACTTTACGCGTCCACCTCTGCGGGCACGTTCCAGTTGCCGTTTGGCTTGGAAACTCCTAAACTTTGGTTTGGGCCCAAAAAAACCCCACAAGCAGACATGGATACCATCATCCTGTCGACGTGGCCCACTCTGACGACGGATGCGGCTGGCAGCAGCAGTTTTTGGCTAACCGGAGCCCTCTCCCTCTCCGAGATTCTGACCAATTCGAGTGATGGCTCCACCGCCAGCACAACCACGGCGGCAGGGACTTCGTCGACGGCCTCCTCGGCGGTGAATGTGGGCAAGGACCACGACAAGCACGTGAATGACAGCGTCTCCACGGCACTGAGGTAAGGGGTTAGGTTAGGAAAGGGGCGTTACACATGCCCTCATCCTTAGATGTCGCACATTCTCATGCCCCTGACAACCTCTAAAAGTCATCGCGATAAGCTCGGCTTAATTTTCTAGTGGCTGCATATTCAACTAACTTGCTTAGAATTCATAATGCACTCAAAGCGATTGGAAAGGGGAAAAAATTGAGTAGATAGTTTTAGAACTTTTTGAATGGGAATTAATATATATTGTTCAAGCCATTTAAAACTAATTTAAATGAATTAAACATTACATTACATAGGAAGTATAGAAAATCAAATACTAAAATGTTGCTAAATTGCTAAAAATTATTTATACGCACTGTTAAAGTAATTTAAAACTCATTTAAATGATTTCAACCTTAAATTTTACATCGGAACTAAAGAAAATAATATTATAGTTAAATTGCCAATAATTATGTAAACGCACTGTTAAAATTAAAACTCATTTAAACGATTTAAACATTAAATTTTACTAAGGAACTAGAGAAATTCGAATATTAAAAAAAAACACTTAATATTACGTATACGCACTGTTATCAAAGGAGCCATAAGTACAACCATTTATTAACCCTTTTTCTGCAGTAATTACAGTTCATATCCCGGCTACATCCACTACCGTGACAAATATGACCTGAGCTATATAGCGAAGGTTAATCCTTTTTGGCTGCAATTCGAGCCACCGCGTTCGAGCACTTTTCTGGTGATGGCCGCCCTGTACTGCCTCATCTCCGTGGTGGGATGCGTGGGCAATGCATTCGTCATCTTCATGTTCGCCAACCGCAAGTCGCTGCGCACTCCGGCGAATATTCTGGTGATGAACCTGGCCATCTGTGACTTCCTGATGCTCGTCAAATGTCCGATTGCCATATACAACAATATCAAGGAGGGTCCGGCTCTGGGAGATGCAGGTGAGTGGTGCTGGGATTTGACTTGAAATATAACTTGTTATTCAAGTCCTAACAAAATATACAAATCTTGTTCATTAACCATGTTTGCTCCTAAAAAGTTTAAATAACTTATAAAGTACTAGTATCTTAATTATTGTAATTTATTCAAAGTTATTCTCCCTGTATTGGTAGTTAGAAATCGAAAATAAAGGTTTCCAAAAAGCAAAACTAACCGAATTCCTACCCGCAGCCTGCCGCCTTTACGGATTTGTCGGTGGTTTGAGTGGCACCTGCGCCATTGGAACACTCACCGCCATCGCTCTGGACCGGTACAATGTGGTGGTGCATCCACTCCAACCCCTGAGACGCTGCTCCCGCCTGCGCTCCTACCTTATTATCCTGCTGATCTGGTGCTACAGCTTCCTGTTTGCTGTGATGCCGGCTCTGGACATTGGGCTGTCGGTTTATGTGCCCGAAGGATTCCTGACTACCTGCAGTTTTGACTACCTGAACAAGGAGACGCCGGCCCGCATCTTTATGGCGTTGTTTTTCGTAGCAGCATACGCCATCCCTCTGACCTCCATCGTATACTCCTACTTCTACATCTTAAAAGTTGTCTTCACGGCCAGCCGGATTCAGTCGAACAAGGATAAGGCCAAGACGGAGCAGAAACTGGCCTTCATTGTGGCGGCCATTATAGGATTGTGGTTCCTGGCCTGGTCTCCCTACGCCGTTGTGGCCATGATGGGTGTCTTCGGTTTGGAGCGGCACATCACCCCGCTGGGATCCATGATTCCGGCACTCTTTTGCAAGACGGCAGCCTGCGTGGATCCGTACCTTTACGCAGCCACTCATCCGCGGTTTCGCGTTGAAGTGCGTATGCTTTTCTATGGACGAGGAATCCTTAGAAGGGTTTCCACCACCAGATCATCGTACATGACCCGATCAAGGTCGTCCTTTACACACAGGCTGCGCACCTCGACCACAGGTGGTGCCGCAGGCGAAGGGGAACATCGCATGGAGACCTATCTGATGAACAACAACCTGATGATGGTGCCCGAGGAGACGGAGGAGAACGAGGAGATCGTTGTGGTGGCTGAGATCAACAACTCTGTGGGCAGTGTCATGGAGCAGAGTAAGTTCTGAAGGGACTGTCATGGAGCAGAGAGAAAATTGAATTACTTTCTGGACCAGCAGATCCCTGGAGCGAACAGGAGCTACAAGTTATTATTTGTAAGCGTTGCATATTTTGTTGATTTTAAGTAAAATATTTTTTTATAATAATCCATTATATTCTTTTAGAATATGTCATTATTTAATATAAGCTTCATTTTAAAAATAATTATTATAAGCTATTACAAATCACCAAATAATGTAATATAAATATACTTTAAAACCTGTTTGCCAAGGACAACTTTTCCTGCTTAATCAGTGAAACGTTCTAAATAATTTGCTAACTTATTCATGACCCTACTAATTATGAATTGCAATGTAATAGGGTCTTTATTGTTGAACTAAGCCAACAAAATTGTACTTGGTAAGCCAGACAACCGAAATCAGACACTGGGACTTGGGTAAAGTGATTCCTCTCAGTCTCCAATAAGGGATGACCAATGGCATTGTTCCGGGGGCTGAATGCAATGCCATTGAAGGACCCACAATGGGAAGGAAAATAATAAACAGAAATGAAGCAGGAAAATCCGCCTAGCCTAGTCGAACGAGGACATGCAGGCCATTCTAGTGATAGTAAACATATATAATGAGCTTACGGGATGTGTAGGCAGAGAGAGGAAGAGAAAGGAGAGAGCAGCATGTTGATACATGTGACAGTGGGTTAATGGGAAGCCAATTATCCGTAGGCCTAGCAGGGTCAAAATTAGTACAAAGAACGAGTGAAGTGCAGGATTTGAGGCCAGCAGGGTAATTCGATAGGAAAATTATACATAATTTCAGGGAAAGTCGCCCAGATCTAGGCACACTCGAATGGCATTCGCAGATTGCTTGCATTGTATCTTAATAATGGGAAAAACACAATTAATCGAATTGCTGGCTCCTTGTACTTCAATTGTATTGTGATGGCAGCTCAGATCGATTAAGGATTATTCCAGGCTATTGTAAATGTTTAATAAATTAAACAAATTGCGTTCACATCTCAATGTCTAGCCCAAATGGTTCTGTGTATCTTATAGGTATTACTTTAGATTGTATACAAAGTCTACTTCAAAGCCGAGCTAAGCAAACACGACTTTGATAAAGTCAACGAGTACTTGTACCTGTATGGTTGGGGATAATAGGTAATGGATATTAATAATGGCTAAATAGATAATGCCTGTGAAGCGATATATAACGAATTTATACTCTTGATACTTACCTAGCCGTATTATTTTATATATGTACATATGTATATCCGTGTTAAGTATATAGCATATCGGGGATATCTCGTTGGTCACAATGGGCCCGCCGAGAACAATGACAGCGGCAGATGAATAAGTCTCGGCCAGCATTTTAATTACTATACTACAAAATTTAAGCCATTGTTGGGACAAACTTATGTACTTCCTTCGCTATGTGAGCGAACAATGGCCCCTGCTGTTTGCAATTGTGCTCAAAATAAAATTGCAGAAAAATACCAAAACAAGGATGAGAGGAAAACAAAGCGCGAAGCGGGGGAAAACCATTTAATTAGCATATTTAAGATGCACTTTGACAGCAAATTTTCTGTGTGCATTGTATGTTTTTCACTTAAGCTGCTTGTATTTCAATTAGTTTAACTCAGTAATTGTTTAACAAGTACGTATGTTTTTGTATTTGTGGTAATGTTACAATAAACCAAAGCTCGACAGCTCAAAATAAATGTGCGAAAACTACAAACCAAACATTGTTTCAAGTCGTAAAATATAAATAAATATTGCACCAACAGGTGCAAATAGTTCCGAATAAGTAAGTATATTAATTGCGAATAATAGTGTACGTGTGAAAGATCCACGTGAATCCATTGCAGCTGATAATGCAATGGGCGGCTACGGCGCGTATACTTAATATGCTGCCCAAGAAGCCGCATGCATTTCCCAGTATTTTCAGCGCACCTTTCCGCCGAGAGAGCGCAGCGAATAGAGAGAGCGCCCCGGCTACAGTACGCGACATACACATACAGCTGGCGGGCCAGCAAGGAAAACTCTCATCAGCTGAGAGCTTTCCCCCTATTTTCTTGTTAGGAAACATTGGCCAGACAACGACGCCGGCGCCGGCTGCCAAAGACAAGAGCAGAATTTCACACGCAGCATAACAATAATTTCAGTCGCGTTTTTCACGACCTGCCCGCGGTTGTTGTTCCCACAAAGTCTTCTCTTTTTCTTTTCCAAACAAAAAAAAAATAAACATCCAAACGGATTTGTTTAAACAAAGCTGTATATAGGCCGCATACATATCGTGGAAAAGTGAATTTCACGCTGCCCGGTAAGGCGACGCAGGAAAGCCGGCGTAATAAGGGGAAAGGAACCTAAGGGACAGCATCCCGGGGAAGCGAAGCGATTCCAACCCAGCCCAAGTAACTCCCAACTGCCGCGCATTAGGTTTGGTTTCGGCTTTTATGTACACATTCTAGGGCTTCGCCTAATTGTATTTCGATTTTCCACGGTTTTCTTTTTACCGCACCGGAAACTCCTCTTGCGGCTCTATTTTAAATGGTGCTCCTTCATCTGTGTGTGTGTATGTGCGAGTAATTGCATTTTGTTCGATTCGATTATATTTGATTCGATGCATGAGTTTGTGTGCCGGATGCCCAGAAAAATATTGACTAAACAAACGGCATGCGGGCAATATTATTGCTGGCGATTTATCTCAGTGCAAAAGACAGCCAGACGCCCACATCGTTTACAGGGAGGTTCAGAGATATGTACACTCCCGAAAGTGGCAGACACAACAACAATATTAGGAGAAATATAAAAAATAATAATTAAATAGGGAAAATGACAACTAAATAATACTTAAAGCCTTTAAAATTAAGTTTACTTTTTCTGGGTAACCATTTTATTTACACAGAAAACTGAAACATTTCGAATCAAACTTATTTTCTTAATTCTACAGCCTTTTTTTCCCGCTGTGCACAATTATTGTAATGCTCGTGTATATGCTCATGTGTTTATGTATCCACGGAGATACGAGCCCGAGTCGGAGTTTAAGTGTCGCGTGTTAACAGCCATCGACTTCCTTGCATGCTCGTCGTTAGTTCGTTTATCACCTGCAACGATTGCACAGACTATTAGGGTCGTCGTGTGTCTAAAATTTATTCCCAAGTCTTGGAGGCGGTAGCGCAATCCGGGTCTCATTTCCATAACTCTTGCGACTCTCTCACGACTAGCAGACAAAGTGTCTGGCGTAAGCTGGATACTCCAACAAATGACAGCAACGAAAAAGCAACCCGAATGACAATTGAAAGGGACACAAATGAGCATGCAAAGAAGGCCACTCGACTGCACGGACTCCCCTGGCAGATGGGATTTCCCGCCTTCAATTTCCATACTCCCTCCCCGTTCCCATCTACGCCGTCACTTACACATTACTCATACGCCGCGTTGCCCGTGCGACAAATACTTGTACAACAATGCAGCTCAAGTGACGACGCGACGACTGTTGACAGCTTTACCGTCACTCACACCAACGTCAAGTTGATATGGTTGTTGTGCTCCTTGTTTGTCCTAGTGCTCTTGTTGTTATTGTTGCTGTTGCCATTGCCTGAGGTGTTGTTTACACACAGTCTTTCAGACGACTGTGAATTTGTGCACGCGATTCGTTAGGGGCAACTATCCGGGATAATACTCCAACTAAGTAGCAAGTGTTTCTTTCATTTTTCAAACATATGTTAACTCTTGTGGTAAAGGCTGAATTTTAGCTCACTTTAAGGCAGAGAATTGTATCAACTTTAAAAGGTTAATATAAAATACAAATAATTTAAATGGATTCCCTTCAACATTTTGATTTGAAATAATATTTATTCCTTTCCTCCATTGTGTCGCATGAAATACAAAGTTTACCAATAAATGAATTACAATTTCGATTCATAAAAAAACTGCAGCTGAACAAATAAATGTAAAAAAGTAATGGTAAACTTGAGTGGAAATTTATTCCCCCGCTGAATAAATTTAATTCGTTGTATCCTCGTCTCTCCTGACCCAAATGCAGATTGATTTAATAGGAACTGAAAGTTGGCTCTTTCCACATGAGCTACTGTGCCTTTGACAAATTAGGGGTCTTCCTTACATCATCGATTTCTCTGTCTATGTCAGATTTTGTGGGTCGTTTTTGGAGTTGGAGGTTGGAGTTGGACGTGGCCCCGCATTAATTCAACGTTCTGGTCAATGTTTAGACAATTTGTTCTGTGCTCCTTCTCGATTTGAAATTCATATCCCATGCTGCAACGGGTTGAATCTTATGCTCAGCTTAGTTTTCCATACCAATGCTCCTGATTTCCAGTGTGACGTCAATTGTAAACACTCGCTTCTATTTGTCGGTGTTTTATTGTTTTCTGTGTTGATTTGGCTCGGCTTGGTTGGTTTTTATAGGGCGATGTGGCGCAACAAGAGCAAGACGGGGAGCCGAACACCAGCGGCAATCAAAACAAATCGAAATAGTTTTCCGCTGGCAGCTGCACCTCGCAGGGCGATGTTTTAATTAAGTTGAGGAGCAGCCGCCCAGACCGAAATACACTTGTACTTGCTGTACTTTGGTGTACCTTTCTAGGGGGGTATTATTATTCTGAAGAATTTATATAGATTATAAAATATTTCCACAAAGGAGAGCCTTACACGGTATTCAAAATTGTAGTCATATAATTTATGTCGGAGTTTATGATGGAATTAAACAGGACATATTAAAAATGATTTATGTAAAGTTTTAAACAAAGATTCGCTGAAAGTATTGCATTTTAAGAAACAAGTAGGGGTTATTTTTAAAATATCCTGTTAAGTTTAAAAGGATTTGGCAAGGGTATTCCCAGTTTCGTTTCCAATATCAATCCTTATTTGTTAGCCACCACCTCTCATTGTTGTCTCAATTGCAGTTGCTGGCTTTCCCAGCGGCAGCGCCATACGAGAATATTCCCATTCCCGTCGTACCCATTCAGATGCCCATTGAGAGGCCGGCATCGTGTCCGCACTAATGACCGTTCGCTTTGCTTTTTGATTTTTTTGGCAGCCGTGCTACAGCTTGGAATGCCATTCACCGTGCGTAGAGTAGACCCATCCGTCCCTTGGCCCCCTCCCTGCAACACATGAATTTATAATTGCATCATTTTTGGGCACACAAGTGCCCGTGGATGGGATGACATTCAGTCGGACACTCGCCGCTGCTGCAGTTGCAGTCGCAGTTGCATGCAAATTTACGTGCGAATACACGAAGAGCCATGGCAATGCGTCAACTGGCAGGCCTTCTCTGGTTTAATTTAAATAAAAAACACTCGGCCGTGTTGCACTGCCAAAAGTGCGGAATATATTTTCTGGCCCTCGTTTTGTTTATTTTCATAACTGTACAAAACAGAAATAACACGAAAAAATATTGAAATATTTATAAAGACGTCGAAGACGGTTCGCCCAAACATTTCCTTTTACATTTCAAGTGACTTCTATGTTTGGGAAAAATTGCATTTATTGTTTACCCAATCATTTTGATGGGATTTTGTTTAGACTTTGTTGTATTTACTTATTGCATAACAAATATTTTTTATTCCGCACTTAGAGATAATTACTCAATTGACGGGGAAATGATGATAAATGATGAATGTTTCTTTTGTTAGTATCACAAGATTAATATTATTCACGTATCCTATCTCTAAAGAATAAATACAACCGATTTACAATGAATTTTAATTGGATGACTTGGAATAATTTGATTAATTTATACCAAAATCACATGTACATATGTTAATGATGAATATTTCAAAGGGGACAATGCATCCGTTTTAGTGGAAAACCCAGCAGTTTGTTAATGGTTTTACGGTATAATAAGTTGGCATAATTCACTTGAATACTAATGACACTTAATTGGTCAATAAATTAAGCAATGTCTTACAAAAAGGTATAGGTTTCACTCCTTCTTGATACCTTTTAAGAGGAATAACATTTATAAGAATGCATTTTCAATTTTAAAATGTTATTGATATTAAAATTAGATACTCTATATATTAAGCAGTGATATATATGAAATGGTGTGAGTGAGTATTGACGAGTGATAAATTTGTCATTGTTGGTCGTTTAAAATGTAAATAATTAACTTAATGGCCACAATTCGAACGTGCAAATTGTTTCTATGGCTCATTAAAAATGCCATTTAATTGTGCATCCTGACCAGTTTATGGCCATTTTTGCTTTCATTTGCTTATTGACTTTTTCTTGAAAAATTCAATTAAAATTGTTTATGACTTTATTAAATTATTGCCCAACTGACATTTTTCTATGAATTTTTCTTCTCTTTAGACTGAAACGTGATGATTGGGAAATTTTAAAAATAGAAAGAAAAACGAACACGGAGAAAGCAAACGACATATCATTATCGGAGTATCCTTATCTGTATTTGTAAGATGTTTGACATTACGTGGCTGCCCACTGCCTGCGGCTCGCTGGCCCCCGCCCTCATTCCGCCGGCCCACATCGTCATCTTGTGGTACTTCTGGGAGAACTATGCCCGCTACGTGGACAGGCACTTCTGCACCTGTTCCTGCTGGGACACTGTCTTCAAGGGACCCTACGAGTCCGGAGTGGCCGCCTACAAGCATATGTAAATGTATAATCTGGATTGCTGTACTTTATATAATACATTTTGTATATTGTAGGTACTTCAACGCCACTTCCAATAGCTTTAAGATGTGGATCCTAACTGTGTTCGCCGTGATTGCCCTGTACGAGTGCATCAAGCGGCTAATCGCCCTGATCCTGCAGCAGCGCGTGCGGTACTCGATGCTCCTGCTCTTCCTGCTCTCCATATTCTCGCACTACTATGCCTGGTGGGCGTACATCAACTACTACAACGACGACTACTACAATCAGTGGAATCACCAGCTCTTCTTTACGGTGAGTGGGCAGCTAGTATACTGGAAGAAAATATCTTAAAGGCAATAAATTATATGTCCAAGAAATTAGCCATCTCAGAGAGAGATTTCCGTCATCGAAATTTTTATAAAACTTAATAATAATATAGGACCTATTGAAGCTTTTTTATCAATTTAAATTCGAAATACATATCCCTTTCGCTCAAGAATTAATGGATTAGTTTTGACAATATTAAATTATAATAAATTGGGTTTGATTATGAAAGATGCATCTTTAATTAATTCTAATTCTTCTTAAGCAACTATTGTCGCCGTGTGGGTCTTAACTTGCAACCTAGAACTTACAAGTCAAACTCAAATATCTCAGAAACGTGCCGTCATATGTGCCCTAAACCAGTTACCGGCCATCTATAATTTATTGGCAAAGTTCGTCCTGCGCGAGGGCGCTCCAAACTTGTACAATATGCGCTCCAATTCGAACTCTTTCCCTCACAATTTTCGCACTTGTCCCGCACTAGACCGCCCAGTCCTAGTTGGCCAGATAGCTATATAGCTATGGTGATGGAAATAGAAGCACGGCAGGATAATAAGTTTCAAGAGCAAATCCATCCATCCAACCAAAGTTTAAACTTAAAAGTTTAGCCCCGTTAATGAGCGAGAGGAGGGGGAGGGCTGTGGGCAGGCCGGAAAATGAGAAAATTTCGCAGGGCTGGTGACTATAAATATGCAATATGCCTATCCACGTGGGTCAGCAGAAATAGTTGAATTGTTTTTATTTGCAGCTAATTAAGATTTAAGAAATGAAATAAAACTATGCCTTTTTATATGAAGTTGCTATTAAAAAGAGGTTTTCCATTATCCTGTTTTTCCAGGTGACTGAGCTCTTCTCCACCGTACTGGTGATGCACCTGGCCAACGCGACAAACGTGGTCACACCGAAGAAAGTATTCTGCATCGTGGGCATCGCCCTGCTGCATATTCTGGCCAGCAGCTTCGACCAGTTTTTCATGAATGTGGTGCGTGGCGAGGGATATGCCCACCAGATAGTCCGCGACATAGGATTCATGGTACCGGATCTGCTGCAGCTCTTCGTCCCGGTTTGGCTGCTGCGACAGGCGCGTCGTGAGTGTTACACTACGCGGCCATTCCATCGGGACAGGAAACTGCATCGGGATATTGTGGCCATGCTGTGCCTCGTGTCGCTGCTCTTTGTCATCTGCACGGTTTTGTGAGAGCGGATCCTGCTGGACGTCTACGAGGCGCGGCATGGCAAGATCCAGCCCATGCAGGACGCGGCGGTCCAGCTGCTGAACCGCTACCGCATGCTGGCCAGCGGAAACGTGCACAACTAAGGGCGACTCTGGCATCCGGTGCGCGGATTGATGATGTGTGGTGGACAATAGCGGCACTTGCTGGCAGTAAGTGCGGAATATCCTGTATTCCTGTAGAGTTTTGTATTTTCATTTACCGTTTGTGATAGCTGTTTTTGTTGTTTGGGACGCAGTGAGTCAACGGAGAGCATATCGTTAAGCGTACTTAACAGCTAACCATGGTACATAATCAATACGATAAATAGTAATCTTCCATTTAGAAACGTTTACCGATGTTGACCCATAGTTGAACCAAGGTACAATGTAGTGAAATCCAATCCTCTGGGAGTCCCACAATACGAATACGAATAGACACGGATGTAGCCCGTAGACACAACGATACACCCAGTGGACCTAACTCGAGTAACTGTCAGAGGGAAAACGAATCACTTGTAATCCGAAAATTGATAGTTTGCAAGCCTTTCATGACATCTTCGCGAACATTTTGCAATAGTTTCTTTTGGTCCACCGGGAACATACACACGCGTGTAGATTAGTTATGGAACAACGACGCGGATACTTAACAATGAATATGGATTATGGATAGTGGATAGTGGATTGTAGATTATTGATTGTGGATTGTGAAGACCCACCCAGTGTTATTATACTACAAGTTACATGTGACTTAGACTGTTGTTAGATAATAACAATATTATACATGTGCTTCATGGCAAACCAACAAGATATTCCAGTACATACGATATAGTAGACAAGACAACAAACAAAATAATAAACAAAACCGTAGTAATCAAAATTAGCGTTAACCTATATTGTTACGATTAACTTTACAAAGGAAATCAAAAACATACAGATTATTAATATTTGGAATAGCCTATATACTTATACATACACAATATATATATATATATTTTAGTATACAAAATTATATTGAATAAACTTTAAGAGACTGAATATCCAGCCAGTAGTTTCCATGAAGATCTCCAGAACGGTGAGTTAAAACAAAGTTTTTAATTATTTGTAGTTTTCTTTTATTGAAAGTTAAAAATTTTAATGTTTCATTGTCTCTTTTTTCGTAATCATACATATATATTTATATATAGCTATATATACACATACTAATAATGTATATTTGCAAATTTCAAGTCAAGACGTACAAATGTATTTTCCAAAAATACAATTTGTTTGCGTTTTTCATGATTTGTGTTACTAAAGTAGCCGATTTTGTTTAGCCACAAAATGATTCTCATGTTCCTTTTGTGTGTGTGTATAAATTAGAAGACATCTTTTTAATTATCCGTAGCGAGAAAAACGTATTAAAAATAATGGAATGTTCGTCTTTATGTTACTCGCACGATATTGCTTTCGGTCGGGGCAGCAACTTAAAATACAAGTTTTTAACTTAATTTCGCAAACAAACAAAATGTGTTCATAATATTAACTAAAAATGGACGGTTTTCGGTGACTATTGAGAGCGTTGGAAAATAAAATAAGGTAAAATGCCGTCAGACAAAACCAAAGAAAAGTACAAAAACGTAAGATCAAAAGTAAGCCAACCAATTTCAAAATCAATTACGTAGCGATCACTTGCGCAAAACAATTGGCAGTGCTTGGAAAAGTCTAAATAGGTTCTGTGTCTGTAATACGTTGTGAGCCTTTTCCGTGTTCGTTTGATTTATATCTTGATTTCTTTTCTTCCTTGGTGAGTCTAAGTCGTCGCTGTTGCGCGTCTAAGGCGATTTAAAAACGATTTGTGTGTATATTTGTAGCGGCAGGCTTAGATAAAGATCTCTGTTCGCTTCCTGACTTGATGGCCAGTGGTTGAGTGAAGGACAGCGTCATCAGGATCGTCGGCACCGTCAGCGCCATGATCCTCGTGCGTCAAATAGTCGCCTTTGTGACGGTGCAAGTAGCGACCAATGAGGAAGAACATTAGGATCAGCAGCAAGAAGAGAATCACTAGCAAGCCTAGAGGGGAGAAATAAATTATTTATTTTTGATTCAACTAAATAAGAAAGCTTCAACTTACATGCCAGCAGCACAGAGTCCACTTCGTTGTATGCCTTGCGCAGCTTCTCCTCGTCCACCAGAGGCGGCGGCCTAGTCTCAATCTCGATAGGCGGATGCGTCACTGGCTCCACTCCACAGAAGTCCTCAGTCAATTGAGCTGCAGAAGAAGATAGCTTGTAGGAATAAATAAATATATTTATAATCATATAACAACTTACTGCCTAATGACTTGACATTTTTGGGTGGATTCTGCTGGAACATTAGCTTCAGTGGATAAATATCGTCAAACTGTACTCGAGACACACAACCAATGAAGCCATCGGTCATCGACTCATTCTTGCCAATGTACATGTACTGAATGTTGTTGAACTGAGCATCGGCGGAAGCCTTGATATCGAAATTATACTCCACTGGCTCGTAATTATCCACCTTCAAAACCACCGTGGAGCCACCGTTTTTGCGCATGAAGTGCATGTCATGATACTGGCCCAAGCCAAAGTGTTTCTTGGGGAAAATGATTTCCTGCCGCTCGAAGCCAAAGTCAAACACGCAACGCAAGTGGCCTGGAATGGAATTGGTTCAATGAATACCAGAAATTTCTGCATTTTAAAGATATATTTACCCGAATTCGATATCTGAATAGTTAGATATTCTCCGGTTAAGTTGGAAGAGAAGCCAAGCAGGAAACCCTTGGGAATGGTGGTGGTGAAGCCCACGCGAATATTCTCAGCAATTGTTGAGCGGAAGGAGCCCTCGAACTCATATCGAATAATCGAACTAGAGCGCAAGTTTACGCCAATCTCTGTAATAAGTAAATACAAATTAGACCACATACAATCACTGGGGCTCTAGCAACCCACCATCTGCACAAATTGGTCCCTTGAATGCGCTCCAACGGCAGTCACAGCTGTAGCCATCGTAACGCTCAATACATGTGCCGTTGTTGAGGCAAGGACTCGACTCACAGCGACCCACGCAGCCGGTACTGATGCCATACAATCCTCTCTTCGAGTAATCCTTCAGGTCGACCATCTTTCCGTTGAGCAACAAGGCACGAATGCAGCCCACATATCCGTCGCGGTACTCTGTGGTGGCGCCAATAACCAAATCTGAAGTCAAATGAAGGGCACGCACTGGACCCGGCGGCTCTCGCACCTCAGCCTTGATGGATCCATCCACCACCAGACGCGCCTCCTTCCTGTTGCGCTCCACACTCACCGTATGCCAATTGTTGTCGTTCAGGTAATAGCTGGTGCCTACATTAACGCCTAGAGGACCACTGCCAGCCTGGTATTGGAACTGCAGCTTATTGCCTCCAATCAGACTTAGTTTAATGTAGTCCGTGGGTCCAGTGGCATGGAAGAGTACAGAGTTCTCTTGGGTGGTGCGGAATTCCAGGTAAATATCTCCCGAGTGACCCATATCGAAGGGTGGCAGATTAATGGATGCATCGGCGATGCGGAACGTCACCACATTGCTGAAAAGGTCATCGCCCTCGCAGCGCAGTGGGCCGAGTGTATAGCGACCAATTTTCTCATCCAGGGGAGTTCCAGTATCGCCAAATTTCACTGCTCGCACTGGGAGGTACTCCTTCTCCCGGATATCACCGCCATCCTCCATCCACTCCAAACTATTCGAGTCGCAATTGCACCACTTTGTGGGATCGTGACACTTACCCAGGATTCCACACTCGCACTTACGAGACCCTGGAAGAGCGCCAGCCCAGTAGTCCATGGGCTGGTTGTGGCGGGAGATCCACCAGGAGAAGGGACGGAAGTTTCCAGCCTCAGCTGTAACAGGGAAAGGGAATTATTAATATAGATTAAATCTAGGAAGAGAGCTGTGTCCACTTACAAGGCGAGTTGAATAGTCGGGAGGAACGGCACGAGTAGCTCAGACGCTGCCAGCAGCTATGTGAGCGGTTCAGCAGAGCTTCGATTTGCAGTTGATTGGCATCATACATGATGGACTGTTCGAATGAGCCAGGCTCCTGGAAGCCATCCACAGTGGTGGTGTGCTCCTGGCTATGGCTGAGGGTTGTGATAACACGGCCATCCGCTAAGGAAGAAAGAGAATAACGAAATACCATCAATCAATGTCAGAATTTGCAAGGCAGCAGCTTAATATTTTGATTGATTAACTCTAAAAACTTTAATTTTGTTACTTAACAATAATATTTAAAACAAAAAGATAACTAAATAAATATTTGTTGTTAGGAGACATCTACTTACAATAAAATTCGCAGGTAACTGGGAAAGGCTCTAGAGGGCCACTGCCATCCACATCGAGATTCAGGTTGACACGCTGCTGCACATGCTGAACATTCTTGAACGCTTGGCAGGACAAAGGATTGTTGGCTAAAGGAAAGAATTATTAAATAAACAAAATTAATATTTCATAAACTATAATAAAGGACACTCACAAGTATGGCAAACAGCTCCGGCGTATCCCGTGTGCGCACAGTCGCAGAAGAACTCCATCGAGTTCTGGTGACACACACCTTTGTGCTGGCAGGGATTCGGGTTGCAGCGATCGATCATCTGGCATGCATCCACCACGACCTCGTCACCGCAGCAAACCTCCTCGCCCTTCACCCAGTCCTGGGGTAGCTTATAGTTGCCATCCACAGAAATTAGTCGCATGCAGCCCACAAAACCATTTTTATCCTTGCCTCCGGCTATGTAATACTGAGCTCCCGTGGCAATCTGCAGGTTCTTGGTCGTGGTCATCGGCCGCTGGTCAATGTTCAGAATCAAACGATTCCGCTCGATGGAGATCACAAACGAATGCCACTTGCCGTCATTGAACTGCTCGTCGTAATTGTCCAGAATGATACGCGGTCTGTCCTTGGCCTTCAGATCAATCTTGACTTTGCCAAACTCCAGGAAAACCTTGATATAGCCGCCAGAATAGAAGTCGTGGTGCAGCATCACACCCGTCTCCTCGTAGGTCCGGAAGTAGAAGGAAACATTCAATCGCTGGGAGTTCTCGTAGCCCTTGAGGCGAACGAACGATCCGCGAGTGGTAAAGGTCACCGGATAAATCGGAGGCGATGGACACGCGTAGATAGTGTTCACTTTCTGGAACAGATAGGCCTCTCCCAACTCGTAGCTGTCCTTCATGCCACGAATAAAGTTGGTAGAATTAAAGTAGATATTCTCCAGGCAGCCGGAGAAGTTCTGCTGCACAATTAAACCCTCTTGCACGTTGGGCACACCGCCTAGATACAGCTCCCGGTTGAGATTCAATCGACTAAACTCTCCATTGATGCGTCCCCTTACGATGACACGATCCACAGAGAAGATGATATCACGTTGGTTTCTTGAAATCACCACATCGTGCCACACATTGTCATCCAACAGACTGCCTACCGATAGGGAGGTCATTACGCCGGATCCCAGATCGAGATTTAGCACCATCTTGTTGTCCTTCAGCTGCAGCGCATAGTAATCTCCCTGAGTGCCGCGCGAATACATCATCACTCCGTTGGCGAAGGCAGTCTTGAAGCGGAAACGGATGGATTCCTTGGTGGAGGCAATGGGCTCCCTCCTCAGATCGTAGCGCACCAGCCCCGTGCCATTGAAGTACAGGTTCTCAGAGACTGCAAGTAATATTTTAAAGAGCTAAGTAATACAATTTATTTAATTTATAATAACTACTTACTGTAATCGCAACCGTAGAGCTCAACTCGCATAGAAATGCGATCATGCCACCTGGTGGGATTGATCCTCACCCACTGGGCGATGATGGGAACTTCAAAAACGTTGTAGTGGATGGAATTGCCATCGGAGTTACCCTTGAACATCTGTGAGGGACAACAATATTTACTTTTAGTTACAATTATAAGCTTGGTAAAAGTGCAAGTAGTGTTTTTAAAGCATCGATCCTGATCCTTCTATTCTAATCTCTAAACCAGGTTTAGTATTTGAGTCTTAAACTAAGTTTTAGTCACCGTACCTGCGGCTCGCTTGTGGGATTCACGTACGAGCGCCAGAATTCGCCATCGTCCGAATATTGGACAATGTACTCCGTCACGAATTCATCCGTGTGCATGCGTCCCATGGTGGCAATCTTGCGCACCATGCGCGGATCCCCCAGATCGAGTGTTAGAAAGTGGTTATATGTATTCTCGACCGGTGTCCAAGCAGCGTTACCTGCACAAGGTGCATTTACCAATCTAGTTAGTCACAGTATCAGAGTGTAGAAAATGGGTAGGGAAGTGAGCTACGAAACTATATAGTAACCAAACATATAACAGATGCATGCGGGATGAAATTAGGTAAGGAAATAATAAAAACTCAAGCACAAAAGCAAGCAAAACTAATAATGGATTGTGATTATGATAATCCTCTTTCGTAGATGAATAACTTTTCCAGCCACCAATTTACACACAAACACATAACTTTCTTTCTTTTATTATTTATATTAATTTGTTTTCTAAATATTACCATCACGATGAATATTACCTTAATTATTTTCAAGTTAATAATGCAGAATATAATTTTCAGAGTTGAATTACTTTTATTATCATTTTGAAATTGTTAATGCCTGAAAATTTATTTCTTGAAAATGTTCAAAATAATTTAAGTGTTCTGTTTTTTTTTTCTTAATCAAAAATAGTTTGTAATTAGCAAATAACTAATTACTTAACATAGAATAAATTTTTTGTTCTTTTATATAAACATAATACTGAATTGATACATTTTTGTTTCTGTGCAAAAACCCACCACTACCAGCACCACAAGCATTGCATTCCAGTGTGAAGATTATGTGACACATTCGCAATTGTATTCAGGATCGATTGTTTACCTTAACATTGCCGCCCGGCTCTTTATAATCGGCGAACTCTAGATCAGTTATGCCGTAGCTAATGGTGTACTCGGTGACGTATTCATTGCTATGGGGTCGTCCTTGCAGGGCGATGTGCGTCACGTTCCGCACCACGCCCAGGTCAATAATTAAACGCTGGTCGAAGTCTGAGTTCTTCGCCGACCACGATGTGCCAGCTGGAGTTCGTGAAGGGTCGTGGGATGAGGGGCAATATAATAAAAATGATACATTTTAAACCAAAACAAAAGCAAAATAAAAATGCACTTAAACTAGAAAAGAAATGGGGACAGGGGCCTGAGCTCTTTAAATCGCTACAACCGAGGGCTTCAAATTGCCAAATTTCGACCTGGGGGTGTTTCCAATTAATAAACCATAATTTAGGGGCGATTGCGATTGCGATTGACAGCTGCAAGTGGTCGAGGTCCTTCAGAGCGGGATTCAACCCCTGCCGCAAAAGGATTTCGTAATCCGAGGGGTAGAGTTGGTGTCAACACAAAATGGGAGAGGTCTCAAATGGTTGGGCATAAACAATCGCGGCCGTCTGCCTTTGTTTTAATTGCCGACCGCGCCAAATCCAGAGCAGGTGTGACAAAATAGTGTGAGAAAGTGGGTCTGGACTGCAGGGATTGCATACTGGCATCGGGAAGGGGAAGGGGAAGGGGAACGGGAACGGGAACGGGAACCCCCTCTCCAATTCCTTTTCTGCCGCATTAAAGTTTCTTTTGTCCTCCGTTGGCAACGTGCAATCAGCCAGTCTGCCATCGTTCCCATCGATAAAACTTTCGGGAATGCCAAAAATAATTCAAACAAACGAGCAGAGTCGTAGCTACCCTTACGGAGGGCCCATCCTGTTGGCGCATAAATTCGAAGCCGAACCATGTCTGGCCCCTGTCTGAGACCCATTACGGGTTCCTAAATTTGGGTTTATGGCCTTTTAAGCATATTTCCGGGTACGTTTCGTCGAGTTTGTTTATCCTGTGCCAGGCAAACAAGCGGGTCCTGGGGGTGCGCAGCGCGCAACATGACAACACGAGGATTACAAGTCATTCGATTTTTAGCTGAATTATTGGAATAGTAATATAAATGCGTGTTTATTCTACGGATAACAATTGTCTGATTTAGGATATCACTTAATTCGAGCTCTAAGGCACCACTTTTCCCATGCTCTGATTACAAAAAATGTTCCAAAGAATATATACCTATGTTTTATATTTGTTATAAGGCGTTCTTGGCACTTCACAAGAAGTTAAGCTTAATATAAATGCAATATCATTATATAGTCATTCTTCCTCGAAAAATATATCCTACGATCGTTTGTGCGGCTTAATTAAAGCCTTTTGACAGTAGGCAACCACTTCTTCTAGCTCTGATTCCTGGCTCTTCACAAGAAGTTCTTCAATTCCAAGGATCTTAAATCGGCCGTGCTCCTGCGGCTGACAATTTCGGAATGCAATGGCCGCGCAGTACTCTTCCTGCAGCAAGTGTTCCTCAAAATGCCAGTTCTCCATGGGCTTGTCGTAACACCGCAGCGTGGTGCCAATAAGGGGTGATACCTCCTCCCCCAGGTTATGGGTGGTATCCACGGAGAAGCTAATCTTTTGCAGGTCCACAGTAATGCCCACTCCCAGCTCCTTGACGTAGGCCTCTTTCAGGCACCAGTGCCGCATAAAAGCCTTCAGTTGGGCCCTCTCGTTGTGCTGGGGCCTTCCAATGTAGCTCCATTCGTGTTCCGAAAACTTGCTCCGCATCAGCCGAAAGAAGTCCGACAGGGACTTGCCGCCGCCGTACTCGATTTTCATCACATCCGTGCCAATGCCAAAGTCTGGATCTTGAGTTTCGCCAGTAATACCGGCCAACAGAACCATGTTTCCCTGGTGGGAGACATTGAAGCTAAGCGGCGCTGCTTCGCCATGGTCCTGATTCACCCAGTAGGGCTTGCCCCTCACATCCCGGGCAAATTGCACTTGGTGGTGTGCCAAACCGGTGCATGTGCTCACATATTTCCGCATTAATAGGCGACCAATTAGCGAGGACAGAAAGTCGTCGATGAAGTGGAACTTCATGAGACGCACGCGTTCCTCCGGCTGAACGAGAGCCACCGCCTGGCTCAGTTGGGGCAGTGTGGGTGACCAGCTGGCCAGGTCAAAGGCCCAGCGGGTGCAGATGTGCCTGCTCATCTCTTTGTGCGAATAAAAACTATATAATTGCCGTAACACTCATTGTTTTCAGGGCGTTTTCGCTGGGCAAAGTTATTGCTAATTCGCTGCTGCTTCTTCTTTGCAGTATGGCAGCAAGCGGAAAGGGTAAAAATCTACTACAACTAAATATACTCGTAAAAATACTGATTTAAAATTATCAGCTATGTTGCAGCTAAAAATTTCAATATTCAAACTACGAACAATAAATATGTATTTGGGTTCGATTTTAAGGGCTTTCTATCATATATCATGATCTATGTTTTAAAGTATAAGTAGCGAAAAATAAAAATGTAACAGCTATAAATATTTAAATAGGCATCTTATGGAAGGGAGTGATATATTTCCTATCAAACTGAAACGCAGCATTTAAAAACAATAATATAACAACTGAAATATAATTTAGCAACTAAACAAAAACAATAACAAAAATATATTTAAAAAAAACACAATATTACTCACCATTTAAACGTGCTTTCTCCGGTCCTCGTTCCGACAGAGATGATGTGGCGGTGAGCACTGCTCTTTCCAGAAGCGGCAGGTTGCACTCATAGTCGGAGAAATAATCCGTAAAGGCATCTGAAAGAAGACAAACCCGATCTATAAATATCCAGACTTCCATGACCCATATACAATTAAATAGTGTTGGGGAAAAGTGAACGCAACTGTCACTGGCATAATTAAAATTGAGATACGAAGAGTCTGTTTGGATGGCGGCCAATAATTTTAAGTACTTCTCTCGGGTCATAATCGTTCCAGTGGCCGCTTTTTATTGAGGCCATAAATAAAGCCACATCAATAAGTAATACGTAAACAAAATTAGTCCAGTCTGAAGGATAAATATTCGCTTTATTCTCGGAAGAATGAGAAGTTGTTTGAATGGATAAGTTTTATTTTGGGAGATTATTCTACTAACTAATAAAGGGATAACAGGCCCTAAATTTAATAATATTTTTTCGTTTTCTTCGAGTTTTTTGTACAAGTTTCACTGTGCAAGATACTGCAGAGATTCTTGTCGCTTATTTGCACCATAATATTTGCTGGTGACGAGAGTCTTTTGACCCCCAGGATCCGTGACGGAATGAGGGCGGAAGTGGGAGGCTAGGCGGGTCATGTCGGAAATCCAGACAATTGCCCCTGTCTGTTGCAACCCCCAAGATGTACTTTACAATGGGTGCAGCAGGAGCTCCTAGGCGAACACACTGCCACTTTCCGGACACGGTTATGGGGGAAAACAACCCTTGCGAGGTCATCCGGAGTTCGTGCGCACTTTAAGCTGACTTTGAGCTATTTGGGGAGAAGTGGGAAAATCAACCTGATAAGCCCGGCAAGAAACAGAGCGAAACACGCACGACAATCTCATGGCAAATAATCAATATGGGAGCAGCAGCAAGTTTGAACTACTTTTTCCCTACATACATAATTGCCCAATAAATGGTGCTGAATAAAATTGAAAATCTGGCTAATGTTCTTCATGAAACAAATATGACGGGCCTCGAAAGGCCATTTCCGCCGATCTGGGGGAACTCGAGGTGCGAATGATGCCATTCTCGGGCCAATAAGTACAGAAATAAATTATCAAAGTGGGATATATGTCTGCTGTCTGCTCTTGACGCTCCAGGGCGTGAAAGTGGCGAATTAATTCCGGGCAATTGTTTATTTTTAGTCATAAAAATGTTTGCATATTATCGCTGGATTGTTTGTTTTCAGGGTAAAGCAAAAATAGTTTCAGATCGTTGACATATGGATAAGATAGAATGCAAAATTGGAATGCTTTCAAGTGAAAATATTATATAAAAGGTTACCCGGACGAAGCTTTTTTCTGAATATTATCTAAAGCAGTTTTCAAATTCTTTTTTTTGGGAAGTAAATTAGCCGGCAAAAGGGTTAAATAACGGCAAAACAAGGAGCTTAACTCTGTTGACATATGGAAATATGATAGGACACGTGCTCCGGCAGCATCGTAAATCAGCAGATTCGTTTTCCGCCGCATGCGCAAACGAAGCGCCGCATAATTACAGATTGCAGGGATGCGGCCGGCAAATGCTTGAAGCTCGGCGACACTATTCCCTTGAGTTACGCCGTAAAAAACAGAAATAATTAAAGAACAAGTACAGCTCGAAAAGAAGCGAGAGGAAAACGGGCGTTGTTAGTCGTCGTTTTTGTTTTGCCACCGCTGTTCGTAAGCAACGGTTGGATCGGTCTCGCCCTCTCTCTTTCTGGCGGTCTCTCGCGATCGAAAAGAGCGAGTTTAAAAGCGAAGCACGGAGCAAGAGGGAATGGAGGAGCGAGTCTTCAGCTTTGGGGAACACGCCCAAATTCTGGCTTACAAACAATCATCGTTTTATGTCACATTTTCTCAATCAAATCTAACGAAAATCAACACAATTACTTGGTTTTTTAATTTATAACACTTTATTTACCTGCTTGGACGGATCTAATGCCATTATTGGCCAGCAATAGGAGGCAAAGTATTCCAAACTGAAGCGAAGCCAATCCTGTTTTCGAACTGCTCCTGGGAGGCCTCATCTTGCAGGCTTTATATCGAAAACTTCCGGGGAATCGATTTATAAACACATTTATATCCGCTTTCCGGGAAATGCTTCACAAAACTGCCGCTGGCAAATGCACTTTTCGGGCTGGAAAATTGCCGTAAAAAGTGACGATTTATGGCAACGCGTCCAAGCTGTTGGCTTCGAGTTCTTATACTTCCGTTCCGCGTTTATTATTATTTGGGCTTCACTGTTTAAGCTAAAACGCCCCTGTTGCACCACGTTTGCGCCAGCTCACGCCCACTTCGGAAGAGCTTCGTTTGAATTAACAAAAATAATTAACGCGGATGACACACAACCACGTCTCGTCCGTCTCGCTGTCAGTGTGCCCGTAGCTTTGATGTTGAAAATGGACAAACATTTAAATATCGAAGGTAATTTAATCGATATGGAAAAAATAAAGAAATAATCGAGTAGCTTCAAAATAATCCAGTAAATTTACGTTAGTTTTCAATGATTGGAGATTATTTTGGATAAATGTTTAATTGTACAATGCAATGATAAAGGTTCTAAGACAAAGTCAATATCAATTTTCATATATTTTTGGGCAAAAATAACATTAAAAGTAGAAACATTGTATAAAATATCGATACATCGATTTATTCATATATTGTTCACATCCCTAGCCCTCTTTTCGCCAAAAATTTGTTGGCGTGTTGTCAGATTCTTCAGGATTTGGATTGCCTTTTCGTTTTGTGTACACCAGGAGAAGATAAAACAGCGACAATGTACGGCGGAGACGAATACCCACCCAATTCGGTAAGTGCAGGGTTTCTGGGAAGTTGGTAGGCCCGAGATGGTGCCGCGCCGACAACATAACCCAACTTTTTCGCACCAACCAAATGTAAATTATTAAAACTCATCGAATTTGCCGGATTTCAGGACTACTACGATGACTTCGCCCACACCGGGGACCCGCAGCTGGACATGGAGTACGAGCGCAACTACTACGCCAGTCGGATGCCGGACAACGTCAAGTACTTCCTCATCAACTTCTGCCAGGCGATCAAGGAGGGCAATCTGTATGACATCCAGAATATGTACGAGAACACGTTCCCGCAGATCAGCGACCACCACTTTGATAAGACCGCCTGGCCGGAGGAGCAGGAGGTGGCCGCCATCGTGGACAACGACAAGGTCTTCCTGATCCTGTACAAGGAGCTGTACTACCGCCACATCCACGCCCGCATCCAGGGTGGCCCCAAGCTGGAGCAGCGCATCAACTCGTTCTTCAACTACTGCGACTTCTTCAACCTTATCATCTCGGCCCAGAACCCAGTGATGCTGGAGCTGCCCGACATCTGGCTGTGGGAGCTTGTCGATGAGTTCGTGTACCAGTTCCAGAACTTTGCGCAATATCGGTGAGTAGTCCTTCGCATTCACTGTGAATTTCGCTAAACGTGGACTCTTTGCAGTGCTCGTCTTACGGACAAAACTGAGGACGAGATCCAGCAGCTGTGCGTGAACCACAGCAACGTATGGAGCATTCTCTGCATCCTCAACGTGCTGCACTCCCTGGTGGACATTTCGAACATCAAGAAGCAGCTGGAGGCCATCTCCCAGGGCGTGGATCCCCAAACCGTGGCCGGGGACTTTGGCAAGCTCTCCTTCTACAAGATGCTGGGCTACTTCTCCCTCGTGGGTCTGCTGCGCGTCCACTCGCTGCTGGGAGACTACTACCAGGCCATCAAGGTTCTGGAGCCCATCGAGATCCACAAGAAGTCCGCCTACTCGCACATCCCCGCCTGCCAGATCTCCACGTCCTACTACGTCGGTTTCGCCTATATGATGATGCGCCGCTATGCCGACGCCATCCGCACCTTCTCGGACATTCTGCTGTACATCCAGCGCACCAAGCAGCTGTATAGCACACGCTCGTACCAAAACGACCAGATCAACAAGCAGGCTGAGCAGATGTATCACTTGCTGGCCATCTGCCTGGTGCTGCACCCCCAGTGCATCGACGAGTCCATCCAGCAGGTTCTGCGCGAAAAGAACTACCACGACGCCATGTTCAAGATGCAGTGCGGCGATTTGGATGTCTTCAAATCGTTCTTTGGCTTCGCCTGTCCCCGATTTGTGAGCCCCTGCCCCCCGGCCGCCGATGCACCGATGGAGGACTACGTGAAGGACCCGATGGAACATCAATTGCTGGTGTTCATGGACGAAGTGCGTCAACAGAAGGATTTGCCCACGACGCGATCATATCTGAAGCTGTACACCACCCTGCCACTGGCAAAACTGGCTTCCTTCATCGATCCCAATGCCAGCGAAGATGACGTGTCGAAGCTGCTGATCCGCCTGCTCTGCTTCAAGCACAAAATGCGCAACCTGGTGTGGAGTAAGGGACCCAGTGGCCTGGAGGGCACCTTCAAGTCGGGCTCTGAGGTGCGTTGTTATGCATACTGTTGAAGAAACGTAGCTAAGTCTGTTCTTCTCTCTTACAGCTGGACTTCTACATTGACGACGACATGATCCACATAGCCGACACCAAGGTATCGCATCGCTATGGCGACTTCTTTGTGCGTAAAATCCTCAAGTTCAACGAACTGAACCGCAAGCTGAAGAACATCAACATTTAAGCCATTTAAGTCGACTACTTGTGACCCTTAATGTTATATTTAATATTCCAAACTGGACCGATTTGTGTTGATATCAATAATAAAATCGCTTGCGATTATCCGCAAGTTTGGTCCCCAAAAATGTTATTCAAATTTCATTTTGGAACAAAATTAGGTGAATTCTTGGGAATTACGTTATTTAAAAAAAAAAAACAACATATTTTCTAATTAAAATTAATTATGTTTTTTCTTCATGAAGTCTTTTAGTATTTGTTTAGATTCTGCTAAAATATTTTATGGTTTATGAGAGCATCTAATCTAATCTATTAAGATTTCGATAAATATTTAATGAATGCGAATATTTTAGGTTTTCTTAGGGGTATAATTTGAGCAATTACCTGGACATTTATATAAGGCATATCTATTCCGATTCGACATTGAAATATTTACTAATTAAATTATAAAATATTGCGGACAAATTTTTAAATTTCCAATTTTCCCAATTTTTGGTTAAATTTTGAAAGGGGGTACATCATTGAAATAGTCGAAATTTGCAAAAAAATTAAATAATTATTTTATTTTTGAATTCAGTATGCAGATTTATTCAAATAATAATTCAAAAAAAGCTTTCCGAATTACTATAAACGCTTTTTTAACTTAGTTGCGGCTTAACAACATTAATTAATTAATAACTTATGCTTCCCACATCAAGTGACCATTCTTGTTTATTTTTATTAATCGCTTTTTTGTTAATTTTTCGTATTTCCAATAAAATCTCATATACATCTTATATAAACAGTTGCCATACACAAAATGTATAGGTAGCCCAGATTAATTACTAACTTCTGCCTTCCAAAACTAGTTCTTGTTTATTTATATTTTAAAATCTATTAATAATTCAACAAATGCTTTACCCAACCAACAAAGTTTATAAGAATAAATAAACCAAATTCGTGTTTTAACATTTGACTTTATTTTTAACAATACCGTTATTATATAAAAATTGTTTTTTAAATTACTATAAGGAAATTCAAAATTCTACACATACGATTTTCGAGTTCGCCACAACTCCACTTACATACGTGCGGTAGGTGCATTCAGCAACGCAACCAAGATTCGTTAGTTCCGGTTATGGGGAATGTGCGTTTATTGCATAATACATAATAATTAAATATCGTTTCGAATTTCTCTTCGGCTCGATGCTGGGACAGACGAAAACGAGCAAATGTCTTTGGTAAATCAATCGTACTAAGCGCTCACACAGTGGGAGCTAAATAATTGTGATCCGGGGGCGAGTTGGCGTGGAGTTGGGGCTACAAGCAGTTCTCACACTTACACACTGTTTAAAATTCAACTTAGGAGTACAGTACACTTTATACACGAAACTGCTATCAGTTGCTCTAGTTTCCGTTGCCGTTTTGTGTGCTCTTTTTTCGCTAACCGTTGGTTTACTTAGGACTAACATTAAAATCAAACAATTTACAATTACGGACTTGTTTGTGGGGGGCGGTGGCCAGTCGCTAGTCGACGGACACCGTGCGCTGATTGACGTCGATCAAGTAGATGTCCTTGTGGTTTTGCAGCACGAAGTCGACGAACGCGTTGATGGGGGCGATCTCCTCCAGGGAGGTGCTGGTGCTGCGCGACCACAGGAAATTGGGGCCAAAGACGATGGCCAGGTTGGAGGAGGTCATCTTATTGAGGTCCTCGCAGTCCATCACGCGCACCAGGAACTCGACGATGTACTTGAATAGCTCATAGTTCTCCTCGGGCAGTTTTTCGCGTATCAGTTGGGTGACATTCCGCGAGCGCTCCTCCTTGGGCCAGTCCAGGAACCGGGTTACATCCTCATATAGCTCAAACGTGAGCAGCGGCTCGGTGAGGTCACGTAGGAAACTCTTCAGCAGCCCGGCGATCACGTGGACATTCACGCTCTTCAAATCCACATCCTCGCCGCGGTTGACGCGCTCCTTGAGCGCCATGATCTCAGAGTGGTTGCCCGATCTCCGGAATATGCCTTCGGTATCTATCACTCCCGTGATCGACAACGAATCCACGCACTTGCGCACGATCGGAGGAATGGAGTTCAGGCAGGGACTGTTCATCACGATGAACTTCAGGGGCACCCCGAATTGATGCGTCGTCGCCATTTTGTGCTGCTGCTGCCGGGATGCATTTATGCTGCTACTGTTGGGTGGCGGCGTTGAGGGCTTCCGGCTGGGGTTCAGTTTGTCGTCCAGGTCGCAGATGTTGTCCGGCAACTTCAGCTTGTTCAGGCCAAGCGCCTGGCGCAGCTCGTCCAGGCTGGAGATGTAGACTAGCTTCTTGCGGAACTTGTCGCTAATGAAGGGGCTGAAGAAGTTCCAGATGACCCGTATGAACCAAGTCGGATGCACCACATACAGAGTCTTCAGATTCTTGCGGAAGTTGCGGTCAAGCTCCTTGTACGAGTTCCACAGGAACTGTGCCGAAGGTTTGTTATCCTCCTTGAGGCCCTGATGGAAATACACGAGTATGTAGTCGTTTTCCACAAACGGCTCAATCTCTTTTATGATTTCCCTGTAGAAAAATATAATTCAATGATTAAGATAATAAAAATAAAGAAAATCTGAGTACTCCCTTACCGAACGAAGGCCTCAAGCTGCGATTTCTCGGGAAAGCGTGACGCATAAATAGCAAAAATGTGACGACCCTGCTTGTCGGTGCCGAGGAAATCGCATTTGTTTTTGGGCGTCTGAAAAGTCTCGGACTGATCCCTGAGTTGGTCCTCGAAATCGTCCTCCAAAGGATTCACATCCTCGTCGGGCTCTAGTTCTGGATCTACACGAAATGAGAGAGTTAATGCATCGACTAAGAAGAAATAATTGTCTTACTCACCATCGGCCAGTACAAAGTCACCGACCATAACATCTTCTGGGGATGAATCAAAGAATCTATTAGTGGATCTGCTTTCCGGTTTCTGTTCTGTGACTCCCCCGGTTAAGAGGGATATTCGACTTACTTTCTAGTGGTGAGGGAGCCAGCAGCTCCGTATCGTCGAACTCTAGCTTCGGCTCAAAGTCGTGCAGATCGGAAAGACTCGGCTGGGGCTCGTCCGAGTTGTCAACGATCGGATTGATGGCGGGACCTTGGGGTGCGAGAGGTAAGGCATTTGTGAATCTCGTAAGTTTTCCTGGGGTGGACTGGTATTCCAAAAACGTAATCTTACAAGTAATGCTTTCACTTAAGTATTTTGACGGCCTGAGGCAACAAGTTTAGTTCGGATTGAGTTTGAGTAAGTGAATAGACATGAATCAGAGAAATTTAATTTGATGAGTACATTGGCATCTGATTTGATAGATAATCAACAATCTTACTGTTTCGCTATTATTATTGGCAGACAATTACTGAACAGAACTAAACAGAACAGAGACAATTCGGGAATTTGGGGAGCTCTAAGCTAGGTCTAGGGATAACGATCACACAAACGCACAAACGCTAGCGAAAAGTACATAGTAACTTAGGATCCACAACAAACCAAGCAAACATGTCGGATAGTAATATATTTATGCAAGATATATGTATGTACAGAGAGAGACTGTGAGCAGCCCATATAGGCTGGGTTTTACAGTTTGAAATGGTGTTAGTAGTAGCACAACTTGATACCAAAAACAAAGAGGTTGGATTACGGGGCGGTTAGGGGGGTTAGGCAAGAGGCAAGGCGGGGGCGGGGCACAAAAATTAGTTTTAATCGCTGACTATTACTGTTAGTTCTCCAAACGGGGGCCACAGCTCTCCCCCTCAATAAAAAAAGCTACAATAAGGTAATGAAAACAAAACAAAGCGTCGCAGCCAAATGACTCCCAAAGCTTAAGACACAGATTGGTAGGGGGAAACCAGTCTAAAGGTGAACTTGCCTAAGGTGGATCAGGTCTAATTTTACAAAAAACTACAATTTAGAAATGACTTATTTTTAAAAAAGGAATTTTTAAATGTTCGAGCTTTAGTCAGTTCAAAGTTCCTGTTTCTTTTAAATTTATTAAACTTTTTTGCAATATATTAGTTATTTTAGTACCGATATTTAAGCAAGGTTCACCTGTCTTTTGTTTTGGGAATTCTTTAGCGGCGACCAACAAGGCAAATCGCTTGCAATGGCGCTCAAAATGCTAAGCAGTTACGAAACCAAAGATCAAAACTAGGTATTCGAATCGAGAAGCATGACTTTTGGCCAAGCGGCCGGCGGACTTACCTGGTAATCTCGGTGTGAAACGCGAATGGGAGTCCATTGCGGGTGTGTTGGGCGTTGTGGGGTTGGTGGTTGGGTGGGTGAGTGTTCGGTCGGGCTCTATCCGTATCCGTTCGATGTGATTGGAATTCTCGCGGTGACGCAGGACGTGGCTCAGTCGATTATATTGGCATGTGGAATATACAATATACTGCCGCTGAAATGCGAGAATAAATTAGCCATAAGCAGCGATGCCAGTACTCTATCGATGACGTCACAGCCGCCAAGCTAGTTTTCTTGACTGATTATTCGGTGCCGTAGGTTGGCGTTGGAATGGCACCGGCACTGGTACTGAATACTGGCTGATTCACAGCCGTGCATACGAACGGAATGGATTTGGCCAAAGTTTAACTTGGCCCTGGAAGGCGCCCACCTTGCGTGGTACACATACAGTGGAGGCGCTGCAAATGGACATGGTAGCGGTGGCGAGACAAATGAGTTGTATTCATGACAGATAACAACACAGAATGAAACAAGTTGACTGCTTATCGCAACTTCAAGGGCACAGAAAATTTGTGCCATTTGTGGTAAAATTCCATCATTTTTATTTCACTAAATACTTTTATGAAGAAATATCATAAATCAAAATTGTATTTATGATACTTTTTTCATAATCTAGTTTCATTATCTAGTTCTTTGTTCTATCTTTAAAAGTTGTATGGAATTTTATTATTTTTATTTCTTTCTTTAATTCTGAAACTACGCATTCTTTCTGCTACCACTGTAATATGTGGTGTACAGCTCCTTTTTCTAATCACTGTAAAAGGGAGTAGGCTGCTCCTTTGTCCCGCCACTGTAGGTACATACACACACAGGAGTAAAATTGCACAAGCTCCTTGCAGGAAAATGGAAAATTGCTAACAATAGCACGCACACAGTATAAATGCAATTATTTGCAAACAAACTGCGCATTTGTGTTTTGCCACCACTTAATGATATTTACTTTTTTTGCTCTATGAGCTTTTATCAACTTTTAACTGGGCGGTTTCTGCCTCAAAAAATCAGCCCAGCTTACTTGATTCACACTTCTTTCATAGCATCTGCTGATGTTTCACATATCCGTGGAGTTTGTACTGTTTTTATGAGTCAGAATGCGCCAAGAAAGTACCTTTTATCAGTAAAAAAAAGTTTTCGTTAATTTTACTTCCAGACGTTGTTTTTGTGGATGAATAGTGATGATTAACGTCTTACGACTTATACGTATTATCGATATTTGTAGAGTATCGATACTCTAGCATTAGAGCAATTTTCCAGCACCACCGCCAAGCTTTGAAAGAGTCTCACAAGAATATTCTTTAAAATATTAAATGAATTATTGAATTTTTACAATACAAATAATATAATTACTATAAAAGTGTAAATAACTAAAAAAGGAGAAAGAAACCTAATATATTTGGAAGTTTTTGTATCCTTAGAGTATGTAATTAGATCATTAAAATTATATCCAATTTGTACAAATAATACGAAAAACAAACTAGAGATTTACTCTAAACAAATGTTATTATAATTTGATGTTATTAATTGTATGATCAAATTTAAAACAACTATATCTCAGGATTAAAATGTCTAATATAATATAAATTATAGCAGGTAAACATGCATTACATGTAGCTATACATAAAATGTAAAAGTTGAGAGTCGATAAATAATTTATAGAAAAATCTATAATAAAAATACCTTGGAAAATATTTCATTTCTGAAATATAGAAAATAATTAAGTCTTATTTACTCACATAATTTTAAATTCTACAAATTGCGTATGGAAGTTTTTGTGTATGTGTGATTAGTGCTCGTGTTTTTACAGCACCCGATATCGATACATCGCGGCCCAGCAACTCACATCTTCGACGCGACCAGCTGCAAATCGTGAATTAAAAATCAAAATAGATTAAAATGGTCGGTTGGAGCCGTTTGCTGACGCCGGCGGCCAAGTTCGCGAACCTCCGGGCTGTCCTGCAGACTCCCGCCTGCCGGAATGGTGAGTTCTGCGCGCTGCGACCGCGGTAAACACATTCCACATTACGCAACCAACTACTCTGGATTTCTAGCCCTGCAACAACAGCTGCGCAGGATGGGCGGCGATCATGGACACCACCACATGACCATCAAGCCGTCGCGCTTCCAGTGGGACAAGTTCAAGGATCTGATGCACTTTTACGTAATGCTTGGTCTGATCCCGGTCACTGGACTGGTTCTCTACGCAAACATCTTCGTGGGCCCGGCGCAGCTGGCGGAGATCCCAGAGGGCTATGAGCCCAAGCACTGGGAGTACGAGAAGGTGTGGCACGCCGTTTTGTCTACGGGCTATGTTAATGTAACAAATATCATCCTCATAATTAAATAAATTCGCTCTCCGTTTCAGCACCCCATCTCCCGCTTCATTTCCCGCTACTTGCTGAACTCGGAGCAGCAGAACTACGAGAAATCCTTGCACTACTTGTTTGAGGAGAACGAGAAGGCGCAAATCCGGTAGGTCTTAAAAGAAGCTCTGAAATTTCCTTTATAACATCTTCACGATTATCTTTTTAGCCTTCTGGAGGAGCAGGTGCGTCGCAAGATGTCCGAGCGCAATGATTACCAGGCCTACTACTACCGACCCTCGGTGGCCAAGTACCACAGGGTATCCAAAGAGGCTGCCGACGAGCTGGAGGCTCTGCGTGGAGACTAAACCCCTTGTAATATTCATTTAAATACAATTGTTAGGCCCCGTTTTGGGGGAAATAAAGTGTGAAATCGAGTTCGCAACATCAGCTTATTCACATTAATTAAAATACACAATAAATACTTAAGACTTAGCCAAATCAAGTGCGTATCGATTTAGCCCCACGCCTGATTCTTGCAGTAGTAGAGCACCAGCTTGCCGTTGGTCCCGTGGCACTCGTACAGGTTCTTGATTATCTGATCTGGTGCGGGAGCGAATGTCTGGTTAACGTAGAGGAACTGCAGAATAAAATATTTTTGATGAGATCGAGGTTCTTGATGGGTTTATAAGGGGTACTTGCAATCTGCTCGTTTGCATCCAGTTTCAGGTATTTGTGGATGAACTTTTGGATCCAGCTGACGGTTTTATTAGGATCCACTGTCCATGTGCGCTTCTTGATGATGGGGACATTTCCCGTTGCGTTTAGGAGGACACAAACTGAGATAATAAAACATAAAAAAAATGATAACACCTTTGTGATAGGAAAAAAGGTGGGGTATATCTTACTCTTGGAGGAGTCCTTATCGGCGGGAGTGGAGGATGAGGTGCTCAAGGCCCCCTGAGATTCAGGTGTCTCTGCCATCTTATCGGAATGTTGCTAAATTGCTAATGTTTAAGGGTAACTTACAAAACTTGCAAAAATTGTAAATATAAAACCTTAGGTGTGACAATTGGTTGATGATTAAATCGATAGGTGGCACGACTGTAAAAAATTATTTTTTATAATTAATTATTAACTCTAGTATGCATTGAGAATACAAGTAATTTAAAATTCTCACCTTTATTTAAATAGTTTGTGCATAAAAGGTTTATTAATTTTATTTATGTTAAAGTCACATCGTGTCTTAAAAATCACGGTTTGTGTTCGCACATCTCTAGCGATTGCAGCAGTTCTGTTAGCCGTAAACACGTGTGGAAGGTTTATAAAGAAATCCGGGAAAATAAACAAATAAAGCAACATGAATAATAATCTATTTGACGGTTCGGACGATGAAGGAGACGATCTGCAGCTGACCACCAACCAGGACTATGCCAAGACCTACAACAACCTGCGCAAGAAGGAGCTCCTCCAAAAATGTAAAGCGCGAGGATAGCAACAGTTGCACAATTTCTGATTTCTTCATTTTATTTTCTTCAGACAAAGACCGCGGCCTGGACGTTTCGGAATCCGAATTCGACAGCGACAGCGAGTCATCCGAGGAGGATGAGGTGGACCCCAAGTTTGACCAGGACTTCTTCAAGACGCTTTCATCCCTAAAGAGCAAAGACCCGCGAATTTACGACAAGGAAACGCGATTCTTCAACGAATCCTCCAGCGATGAGGACGACAAGGAGGGGGAGTCTTCTCCCAAGAAGAAGAAGAAACCAAAGCCAGTTACCCTAAAGGACTATGAGCGGAAAGTGATCCTCGAGCACAATGGCAAGTTCGAGAGTTCGGATGACGATCAGCAGGAAAAGGAGGAAGAGGAATATGAGCGGGCACAGTCTCCCACAGCCGTCGAGGAGGAGCGTCGTCTGAAGGACGAGTTCCGGAATGTGATGAACCAAGAGGACGATGGGGAGGATGAGGAATTCGGCGGCATATTTAAGAAACGCAGCAAGACCAAGGAACAAACGGAGGCCGAGGAGGCGGACTTTGCCAAGTGGCTGGCGGGCCAACAGGAGAACATTGAGGAAACGCACAAGAAGCAGCTGGAGCCACTTAAACAGTACTGGACTAGCAGCAAGCTGACGCAGGGCGAGAGCTTCCTCAGAGACTATATCCTCAACAAGGGCTATGCCAAAACAGATGAGTCCGCCATTCCCACCTACGATGAGATTGTGGGCGAAACCGCTCCCTTGTCCGAGGACGAGCAGGAGCTGGAGAAGCAGGCCGAGTTCGAGCACAAGTACAATTTTCGCTTCGAGGAACCTGATGCGGAGTTCATCAAGCGCTATCCCCGCACTGTGGAGCAGTCCGTTCGACGGACGGACGACAAGCGAAAGGAGAAACGCAAAGAGATGAAAGAGCGCAAGGAGCAGGAGAAGCAGCAGAAGATGAAGGAGCTTGACTTGATCAAGGATATGAAGCGCAAGGAGATCGAGGAAAAGATACGTAAACTGAAAGCGGTCACCGGCAATGATGAACTCGGTTTCCGGGACGACGAACTGGAGGAAGACTTCGATCCGGCGGCTCACGATCGACGCATGCAGGAGCTCTTTGACGACGAGTACTACAACGTGGACGAGGGTGAGGAGAAGCCGGAGTGCCCCTCGGATATCGATGAGTTGGTGCTAGAGGATTGGGATAACTACGATCCCAGCCAGCACAAGGGCGCAGACGATGAGGATTATGAAGGGCACTGTGAGGACGATGACTTCAACATGGACTGTGACTACGACCCATCCACTGCCAAGCAGCAACTTCAGCAAGAGCTCATCGAGAACCAGCGCGGTCGCAAGGGACGCAAAGGCAGGCGGAATCGCTTCATGGAAATGATTCAGGCCGAGAAGCCGGCCTTCAATCCGGAAGATGAGAAAACCTACGGCGAGTACATTGACGAATACTATCAGTTGGACTGCGAGGACATCATCGGAGATCAGCCGTGTCGCTTCAAATACGTGGAGACCACGCCCAACGATTTTGGTCTGACGATAGAGGAGGTAGGTGCCCACTACCCAGGTTCGGGATAATCTTATTTATTGGCTTTCTATATTGCAGATCTTGCTGGCCAAGAACAAGGAGCTTAACCAGTGGGCCAGTCTCAAGAAGGCTGTCCAAACGAGGCCGGAGCATGTCGAAAAGAAGGAGCAGCGTCTGTACAAGATGAAGGCCAAGAATGAGGATCTGAAGCGAAAGATTTTCAAGAGTCTTTATGGTGATGGGTAAGCTTAACTTAGCGTTTTATCGAAGTTAAACTAAAACCATAAATAATTGCAGTTCTGATGATGAGGATCAGCCAACAGAGCAGATTCCGAGTGCTCAGCCAGTTGCCGAAACTTCTGCTCCTGCTGAATCCTCTCAGATCCCAACTGAAGGTTTATCCAAATCGAAGAGAAAGCGCTTGAAACGTAAAGCTGCTGCAGCAGCTGCAGCCACTTCTGCGCAAAACCCCAAAGAGGCGCCCAAGGAGTCGCTGCAGCCCAAGGAGGCCACTGAAAGTCAAGCGAAGGACGATGCACCAGCTCCAAAAAAGAGCAAACCCGATGAAAGTCCGCAAGAAAATGGTCCTGCAAAGCAAACACAAAATAAAACTGATAAGAACAAGGCAAGCAAAAACAAAAAGGCACCCAAAACTATAGGAAATGGAACGGAAAATACAACGCAAAATAAATTTGAAAAGAAAACTGAAGACGCACCGCTAAAATCCGAAAAGGTAAATGGAAATAATCCATTTAATAAGCAACAAAATAGGCCAAACTCAAACCCAGGGCAAGCGCCGTTCAATAACAAACAAGGAAACGGTAAACAAGGGGCCAATCCTTTTAAGAAATCGGACCACAAGCCCAGCGCAGCTTTTCCGGCAAAGAAAACCAATAACTTCAAGGCGAAAAATAAAATGAACAAAAACGCGGGTGGCATAACCGACGATCGACTGAAGGCCTATGGCATAAATCCCCGGAAGTTCCACAAGCGGGAGAAGTACGGGAAGAAGGACAAGTGAAGGGGAAACCTTAATCTTAATTGTAATAATAGTAGTTTTTATATATATTTGTTTTGGTTATACCCTATGTACATATTGATAACATTAAAAACCAGCACAGATACGAGCGAAATTGAAATTTGAAAAGCTATTCCGCGACAGCCACGTCATCATCGGTGGCCTCTTCGTCGTCCTCTTTCTCCTCGGTGCTCTTCATGCGATCCAGCTGCAGACGCCGTTCCTGGATGCGAGTGCACTTGGGGCAAATCATATTCTTGCGTGTGAGGCAGACCCGGTGGAAGATGGAGTTGCATTGATCGCATTTGATGCAGCCGTCGTCGAAGGGGAAGATCACTTCGTTGTTGCTGCAGATCTCGCAGATGTACGCCTGGGCCAGGCACATGTGGCACGATCGGATGTGCTCATCGAAGGCTTTGAATACAGTCTGCAGGAACTCTGTTAGCGCACCGTTGTCCACCTGAACCAAGTCACCTAGTGAGTAGAACTCATTGGACTGCGCGAGGTGTCGTCGTCCGCCCAGCTGCTGGTCCACCAGTTTCTGATCGCTGGCAATCTTGCAGGCGGCCAGATAATGACGCATGTGCACCAGATTCTGACGCAGTTTCTTCACCGCACACAGCTTCTCGACGAACACAAACAGTTTGGGATTGTCCTCCTCCAGTCGAATGAGCGGCTTGTTCAGAAACAGCCGAATCTCCTGGAGCGCCGTGCGGGAGACTCGGCGGGGCGAGAAGTCCCAGTTGTGGATGATGCGGGCTGGTATGAAGTTGCTGTCATTCCAATGGCAGCGGGGACAAAAGTACATGCCACTGTAGTCGCACAGGCGGGGCTCTATCCAGGAGCTTTCTGTTGGGGAATTATTAATGAAATATTTTTAAATTTAATTCCTCCACAGGCTAAGCACTCACTGAGGTTAAGCAACGTTTCACACTCGGCGCACTTGTATCCCTGGGCGGCAAGGCCAATCTCCGGACAGATCTCCGCTACGGGATACTGGCGCTCCGAGACCAGGACGTGGGCGCACACTCGCTTTACGCTATCGATGCATTTTTGATGCACCAGGTAACCGCAATCACTGCACACGTACGATGCCTGCACCACGCTCCAAATGATGGCGGTGCAGTGATCGCAGTAATTTCTTCTGGCGGCAGCCTGCAGGCGACTTCGCTTGCCATGATGTGGGTGATGCGGCACAAAATGATGTCCCACCACCGCCCGGATGGCGTTCATCACAACAATGTCCGAGGAGAGCGACTGCTGTTCCTGGGCCTCCTCCAGCGTTTGCAGGGAGTAGCGCAGATCCACCAGGTGCCTGACCAGCCAGCGCCGCTCCTCGCTGAGCTCTTCGCTCAGCAAAACAAGATCCCGACAGTGGGCAATGGCTGCATTCAGATCCTGGATATTGGCGTCGCTGGTGAAGATCAGGCGCCACTGTTCGCGAACCAAGGAGGCGGGAATGGGCAGCCCCCGGTACTCGCCATGCGGGCCACCTTCCTCGGAGCCCCCGCCATCGGATCCCGATCCCGATCCGCCAGAGAACGCGCTGCCAACTGTTGCTCCCGACAGGGCGGAGCTGTGCGAAAGCAGGGTGTTGGCGCTCTCGTTGAGGATGTGCGCCACGGCGCCGGGAATGCTGGTGATGCTGTCGCGCCAGCTCATTTTCTCTTCGTAAAAACGTTACGACTATGAACGCAGTTAGGAGCTGACGAAGTGTAGAAAAGTCGTTTTATATATTTTCGCTCTTTGTTTTGTTCAAGTCATTAGTGATGCTCAAAACATCGATGCATCGAACATCGATGTTTTTTACCGATGTTTTTCGATGTTTTTGTTGATAATAAATTGGCAAAATAATGAGCATTTTAAATAATGTAAATGAAATAACGTAAATGAAAGATATGCATATGATTTGCCTTTGTTTGTCTTAATAATCGAAACCGAAATTGATTGCTAGCTGCTGGTTTTTTACAAATAATTACCTGTTTAAATACAAATATAAATAAAGCAGCTAAAATTTTACAATTTACCAGCAAACTAGCTTTTTATAAATAAATTAACAAATTCTATTTATATGCTTTCGTTTCGATCATGAAACAGTTTTCAGGAAACCTATTTGCAAACACTTTTTAATTCGGTTAAATCGGTGAAAAAATTGCCGTTTTTTTAAAAAATTTTAGTGGCGAAACGGATAATGCTAGGGTAATTATTTAAATGCCAAAAAGTAGCAGAATATTTCAAAAATTTTATTCGTATTTATTTATTAAGAAACATTTATAGATTAAGGAATTAGAAAGCATCTCCCAAGCCGACTTCAGGTCAAAAGTCGTTCAATGATCTATAACTTTGTTAATTTGTATATGATCGATGTGAAACTTTTACACAATATTTTGCAATTGTAAAAAACATATTTTGAAAGAAACATATTTTATTTTAATTTCTCAAGTGTTGTTTTATTTTGTGGCGTTTAAATTTTTAATCTAAAAGTGCCCTGCGAAATAATATTACCTCACAAGCCAGGAGTGAGAAAATTTAACCGATGATAATGTGTTTCGTTTTCATATACATATATATTTTGTCACGTTTTTGATTAGATCACATTGAAGATCATAGGTTTTGTTTCCCTTATTCATTAAATTTAATTTTTATTTTGCATTAAGAAAATAAGAAAGAAATTACACAAATTCATTGCCTTAGACTCATGCTTTATGTTTTATTATGGACATAACTTTAAATAAAATCGAGTCTTAAATATTTATTTAATTATTAATTTACTCAACCAGTTTTATTAACAAATAATTTAGAATAATTTCTGAAGTAAAGTTAAAAGCGTAAATACAAGTGGTGAATAACTTGGATTTGAATGAGGTAATTTTTGCGCAACTGAACGAATCAAGGATTTTTCAAGTATAAGAGAAATTTTATAATTTCCCCTTATAATTCAGCCATCTATCGTTAAAGGTTAATTATTATTCCGCCATCTATCGTTAAAGATTAATTCTTGTTCCGCCATCTACACTTATTTACTGTATATACTGTTCCCAGTATTAGTAATAAAATCTCAACAGGTGGTACTGAACATAGTGCTAAATCTTTAATTTTTTTTTAAGGATTGTTTTTTGTTTCTTTTTTGTTTACAATAGGTTTTAAATGTTTTTTTTTTATAAAGTAGAACAAAAAATAAATTTATATAATACCATTAAATGTTCGTTGTTCTGCCTTTCTGTTTCTTAACTTTATTTTCGCTCGCAAAATTTAACTGCCTGAAAACGAGATATAATAAAAAATAAATGTTCAGATTATTTAGTCAAAATGCAAATCCATATTTCACTTAATTAGGGCAAATGAATGGGAATAAACCAAGCGATGCGAATCAAGTTGGATGCTAATCGGGTTTGAATTTGGCGAATGAAAATATTTAACACTTATTTAGCCGCTTTTATACGAGATCTATAAACGGTCCGAAAACCATAAACTTTTGGACATCAAAAACTGGGATTCTGGTTTCTGAACAGAAGATATTATAACTAAGAGATTATATCAAGTCAGGAACTAAAGGTTTTAACGATTGAAAAGTGAATAAAATGTTATGTTTCACTTGAATAAGTTTTACCAGGATCGCATATGCAATCTTCTTTTTGTTAATGCAAATAAGTTTCATTGTTTAATCAATGAAAATGCTTTAAGGCAACTCTCATCATTATTTATGCTAATGAGCAATGTTTTTCATTCCAAAAATTCGTGTTTTTTTTGGCACTTATTTTAGAATTGTTATTTGAGATCGATAAACGGTGCTAAAAACAAAGGCCATAAAAGGCTGCTTTTGTAGAGCAAGTTTTGTGCCTGTGTGATAAAATCTCCCATAAAGCCTCGAGATCTGCGGCTCAGATAAAGGGTTCCAAAATGCTAACTCCTTCAGCTAGAAGCAACTAATTGAAAATTCTCTAACAAAAAAAAAACAAAAGTGGCTTTTGGCGAGCAATGTTTCTATTTATTGTTGTTTACTCAGCCTTAGAGATCCGTAAATCTTTTATCGCTTTCAGCCTGAGTTTTTTTTTTTTGCGGTTTATGCAAATCAGTGGCGCGACGGAGACCAACAAGTTTACGCTCGCTTTTGGTATTTGTTTTGTTTGTTTTTTGCAGCAGTTATTTGATTTTTGTTTAGCATTTTTTTTTACTACGTTTTTTGTTTGCCCCCGAATGTCCAAATGTCTAAATGGCATTTGTGTTTCTTTTCGAGCAACAGGTGGCCACTACATAGAGACGCCGAAAAGAGTACAAGTATTTGAAATAAAGCTCTATGCAAATTCCAAGCATTTACCCGGCCAACGGTGCGTATACGCGATGGCCTGGTAGGCTGGTAGGGAGTAGAAGGGAGGGAGCTGGAGTAGCCGGGTCCAGAGAGCACGGTCAGTGGCCATTAAACAGATTACATGTTTGGCCACTGATTCACTGCCGCTAAGAGCCGTTTAAGCCCGGCGACAACAACAAACTGCAGCGATAACAACAGAAGGGAGAGCGCTTTATACATGGAGAGAAAGGTGATAGAAAGTCTGAAAATATTATTAAAAATAAAACAAAGAAATTAGTTTATTTTTAAATTTAATGCGCATTTAATATTATGAAAGCTTAAAATATATTTTGTACTTTACAGAAAATTGGAGGGTCTACTGAAGGTGGTTTTTGTGACAATAAGGTTAAGAAATCTGCTTAATTTTTAAATAAAAAGTGCTAATGTAAAAGCTTGAAATTTTGACTTTCTTATTACCATAAATGGTAACAACTTCTCTATAATCTCAAGTAAGACTAAAAACCACTTAAGCTTACTTTAGTCTACAACTATTAAGACCATACAGCACCAAGAATTATGAATAAATCTATAATTAAAACACTTTTAATTTCAAATGAATTAAATTTAAAATAAACTTCATTTCCAAATTAATTTAATAACTGAAGAATTAAACATTTCCCGGCAGTGTGCCAGACAAAAGGCCGGCTTTCCAGAGCCGGGAAAAAAATGGCCAGACAAACACATCGCAGACCCAATGAATGCACAGGCATGCCGAGCAAAGGGGGAGGATGTGGGGGGCAGAGGAGAAGAGCAGCTTGGGCCCGGTCAGTTCAAGTGCACATGGGCTGATGCGATGCTGCTTGAATAAACAATTGGCGGGCTTTGGCCAGGCGGCGTGCAAACAACGCGACTCTTGTGTTGGCCTAGGCTGCATCCTGGCAAAAGGAGTTACATTCCAAGGGGGCGGCGGTAGGGGTGCAGACCGCAGGAGACAACAACACATTTGCTAGTTCGATAAATGGCCCGGCTCTTTAAAATAAACTTTGCTTGCAATGGCTTTCTGATAAGGCTGACAAAATTACGCATACGCCGCATGTGACGCTGCTGCTGCTCAGTCAGCGTAGCAGTCGAAGCTCGCGTTCTCTGCCAGCAGAGTCGCTCCCTCTCTCTATTTTCCACTCTCTCTCTCTCTCTCACTTTGTGTCTTTTACCAACAACTTGTATGAATGTGTTTTCCATTTTTCCGGCTTTCTGAAGCAAGCCTTTGGCGATGCTTCGTATTAACCGCTTTTGAAATTATTTATAGAATTTGAAATGAGGCGCCAGTGCGTTCCTCGGCGGGTTAGTTGCCGCTGGAAAATTATGCTTAGTTTTATTACGTGTAAATAATTAAGAAAGCAAACTTGCCCCGGCCGGCGGCACATGTGGGACCAGGGGCACATGTCGCCATATCGACTGCCTGTCCTCCCCCCGCCTTGCGATCCGTTTTCCTTCAAGTTTTTAGCCCTTTTTCCTTTTTGCCGAGCTTATAAGGCCGCCTGGGAACTAATTTCAGTTGCTGCCACAAAAGTTAAACGAAAGTGTTGCCCGCTGGGTTCGTCTCCGCCAGTAGCTCCTATTTATAGTCAAGTGCTTGCAGTGCCCAGGACAGCAGGTGTCTGCAGGTGGGAAAGAAACCTGGCCGCGGCAGCAGGTAAGTCGCCAGAAGTCTAAGCTTGCAATGTAGCGCTAAATTGCACTGAGCCCCGGCGAAAATAGCTCCTTGATTTGACTCGTACACGAGTTCTGGTAACACACAAAACACAGAGGATTTTAAATGTCTCGGGAATAGGCTACTATATTGCATAGCTTTATATATATATTTTTTGAATATAAAGTTGGAAAGAAAATGATTTAATATTTACAAAAATACATTTTTACATATTACATATATTTTTCATATTTTTTTATATGCATTTATAAATTATAATAAATTTAAATTAAATTGAATGGGTGTCAAGATTAAGATTACTCACAGAAAATTAGATAAATTTATTTAAAAATATCTTTTGGATGATTTTTTATTGTAAACTTTAAAGGAAACGTACATCACAATCGTTAAACAATTTTTAATTAATACTTAGATGTTTTATAGATAAGGGCGACTAATTCTAAAAAATTAAGCAAAAAAATTAACATAGTTCTAAGCATGTATTTTGGTAAGATAAAAAAAGATTAACGCATAATTAGGCTAACAAGATACAAGATAAGATAAACCTCTATTCACTATATTTGTTTAAGAAAAAGTGACCAATTATTAATCTAAGAATTTCAGGCATATGAACACATATTTCTATATCTTCATATATATATTTCTATATCAACGCGAAATGATAAATATAATTGTATTTTAAATTATACTTTTAACTATTTTAAAACTTTACACTATATAAAATTGAAATAAAATGTTTTAATATAGTTCGATAAATACCTGTTTTCCAGTTTGGGTTTTATTGAAGCCGGTCACAATTTGAACTTAATTTTAAATATTTTATCAACATAAATATATATATCAAGCTAAAAAACTCACTCCTTAAAAATCAATGAAAACTATTTACTTGCAATGGCCAAAATTTGATTAACAAATTACAAAGCTGGCTGTTTTTTTGTTTTTGTTTTGCCTTCCCAAAAGCATTTTCTGCCGTTTCCTGCAAAAGTTATCTGCTATTTCGAATTCTTTCAAACAACGCTTTTAATTGCATTTCGAATTTTGTGCTCCATCAGTATCAACAACGGACAACGAAAGTATCTGCCAAACAAAAGAGGCGGCAAACAAACAGTAGCCGTAGCCACCGCATGCTATAGCGAAGGCATATATAGACCGGCATTCGGCCGATGTCGTTGGCGTCGACTGCTCCGCCGGCAGAGCAGCTTGTGGCGCCGCCGACGCAGTTTCCGCCTCGCAATCAGTCGCCAGCTTTTAGCCTCTGTCTCGGTCTCAGTCACAGTCTGTCCGCCGCACGGAACACATCGCAGGGGCAGCCACACGCGAATTTTGTGCCGTCGACTTCGAGGCGTGCTCCACCAGCGGATTCATAACAAAAAAGATACACGTCTCCGGGTGTGGGAATGTGAGTGCAGTGCTTTTCGCCGGCTGAGATTGTTGCACGGAAATAAATGAGGACCTAAAATCAAGATTTTAGGTTTTGAAATTATTAAAAAAAATATTAATAAATTACAAAATTAAATAATAAATGAGCAGAATAATAAATCATAGAATTTAATGTAAATTAACAACGGAAAAAAGCTATGTTCTAAAAAACTTACATGCTGTGATTTGAATATCAATTTAAATATTTATTTTTAAGAAAAATATATTAAACAAGAAATATTCGGAAAATTAATACTTGAACAAATCTGAATTATTCCCATTAAAAAAAAAATGCAAAAAGCAAAAAGCTTAGGAAATATTAAAAGAATTTGAAAAACTTGAAATATACTTTGGTTATTAAAACAACTTTTTGCGTAAGGCTATAAATTTGATACAAAAAAATATATAAAGTATATGCCAAACGTTATCGACAACCCCCTGAAAACTAATAAAATATTTTATAAAAAACTGTTTTTTTATAATTAACTATAAATAGCTTCCTTTGATTTTACAATCCATTTATTTCTGTGCAAAATTGCGTGTTCATTTTGGTATTAGCCCAGTGACGATCGCTATTGTCAGTGTTTTGTGCTCAGAAATCCTTCTGTTCGCCTTTGTGGCACTGGATTTGGCTTTGTCCCACTGCCGGACAATGACTGGCCAATATCAGTGCCACTTTACATGAGGCATCGCCAGCGACAACGCCATCTCGACCCCTTCCGCCACTTCCATTGATCTCTTATTCCAAATCAAACCATTTCGCCTGTTTTGTGTAGTGTAGTGAGTTGCAAGAACGGAATACCCGAGAGTACAAAGGAGCCGGGCTATAAAAGAAAAGTGTCCGAAGGCATTGTGAAAAGTGTCCTGTCTACCGGAAGCTGTCGCCCGAAACTATGCAGCAGTAGAGAGACCCTCATCCGCCAGGGAATACGTGGAAAAATTCATTGCCATTTAAGTGAAGGCTTGGTAAGTCCGAAAACTATTTTAAGCGCTTACCTTTGATGGCGTCTGTTGGTCACGTAAACGTAAATGGGAGAAAAGTCCAAAAATAATGCCATATTGCCCTGCAGTCCACTTGAAGTCAGATATTACCGAATGGATGGAAATAATGCATAGGGCGCATTTATAGTTTTGCGATAATTGAGCGGGCGTCGTCTATTAAATAACATTTACTTGTTTTTTTATATATTTTTGGTTTCTCTATCGTCTTTAGTCAACGGCAAACAAACTACTCCAAAGGCAAACAAAGCCAAAAACAACGGCAATGAACTGAAAATTGACTATGCATGTTTGTGCAACTCATTAATAAATACGACTATAACTCGGAGCAAACACAAAGAGACCGGGCAAATTCGGCTTTTAGTTGCCCTTGTCGGATTTCTTGGCCATATGCTTTGGGCCCAAATATTTGCAGAATGTCTGAGATCTTCGGACAAACTCTAGTCAAATGTTTACCCATTTTATTTGCATTTATCTCATTGAAATTATGCAGAAAAACTATATATAAAATATCTGTTAACAAGGGAGGGATTTTTGTGTGCGTTGACAATTGAAATTAATACTACATTTCTTTTTTTATCAAACGGAAACAGGAAAAACGTAATGTTTTCCGTTTAATAAAAAGGGGAAGTATTTATAATTTATATACTTTTTTTTCAAGAGAACATATAAAGAGTATTTAAATACACTTCATAGTCCAAGTTAAGCCTTGTCTAATTTTTTCTCTCAAGATTTAGAGTCTTAGACATTAATGATCTCCCAACGGCATAATGTTGATTGAGCGATCTCCGGTTTAGCAGCGGAAATTGAAGCTGTCGAGGGGCTAGTCAATATGTCAACTTTCCGCCTGCGAATTTTTCGATTTATGGGTGCACAGCATTAGGTATACATATAATTTCTTAACGCGATAATTGCATATTGCAGTCGTGTCGAAATAGGTTTGTAATTACTGGATATAAATCGCGGTTTGATAGGTGTCGCAATTCTACGAAACTGTATTCATTTATTGCGTGGCATCTTTGACAGTTGGATTTTTTCAGTTTGACAATGTGTGATTAGAATATAAATTACTATAAAATTGTACTTGATTATAGAGAAATTATGGAGTAATGGTGAATAGATTAAGTATTTAACGACCAAAGTTTGATAATTCTTGGAAAGGTTTTGTGGTTTTGACTTTTTACTTATAAATATGATTCATGCTTTCAATCGATGATAATGTCTATATAATTGATTCAAATTAGAACTAGAAGGGTCTTGACTTTAGCTTTCAAATTGTGATTCATGACCTCGATTTTAAATTCTTGCTAAGGAACTGATTCAAATTTGCTTGTCATCTTTAACCTGTACTTATTTGTTGTTAATTTTCTTTTTGGTAATGTTGAACAAATTAATGTCTAATTTTTATTATAATTCTTAGAAAAATCTTAAGGCGTTAAAATTTTCCTTGAACCTATTATTCATGCTTTTGGTTTGTAATAATTTCAATAGAAATGATTCAAATTAGGATGATGATTAAATAAAGCGTACGAAGCCAAGTATGTCTGAATTCTTTATCAGTTTCAATAAATTTTAATTAAATTTTTGTGGCTATGTACTATATTTGTACGACTTTAATGTGTTACTTGCAAAAATAAACAAATTAAAAAAAACATCTTTAATGATTTTTTCTTATTTTTGCTAGATTAGCATATGCATGCAAATTGCAACATTAAAATTGTAGAAATTTAATAGGTAATAAAAATAATATAATTAGACGGTCAACTGATTGATCTGGCTTGCTGGCAAGTCTTAATTTAATTTTATTTTATATATATTATTCTTTTTATTTAAACTCGTTTGTTGTTTCACCGGCATTTATAGTGTTTATTGCTGCCAAATAAGTCTGGCTTTATCTCCATGCGGGCTGTCCCCCGACTTGTCTTAATTAAATGGCAAATTCTACAGAGCTCCGGTAGCCCGCGTTCCGCCCAAATTGACGGGACAGGACAGAAAGTTTTGACAAAAACATTTTTGGTACACATTTGTTAACTGTGGGCCTGACATGGCGACAGTGTTGAAGGCTCCCCCACTCGCCTCTTGTGACTCTAATTCGTGGCAGCAGCAGCAGCAGCAGCAGCGGCGGGTTGGCGACAACCGCCTGAAAAGCAAATGTACTTTGATGTAATACACATAAACATTTGCACGATGCGAATAGCTGCAAAAGGGAACGCCACCAATATTAGTTGGAAAAAGGGGCGTGTGGGGTGAGGAGGGCGGTAAAAATTAAAAATGGAAAAGGGGACTCTGTGTCATAGACCCAACAATGAAACCAGAACGGCAGAACAGAACAATGTATGCCAATTTAGGAGCCTGCCTGCCTCCCTGCCAGCACCTCTGCCGAGAACATGTATAAATCTTCATGAGTCAGTGTCAGAAACATGTACGACTTTTCACTAAAAAAGCCATTGCTATGCAATATACAAATGAATTAAAACTTGCCACCAATTTGCATTCGATGTCGTCATGTCGTGCCATTACCACCACTGACTCAGGCCAAGCCGCGTGAGCAATCACTGCAGGAGATAACTGGGAGACCTACGTCTCAATTAGGTCATTTGTGAATGGTTCTCGCACAAATATTGCAAAATATTTAAATTAGAAACAGGCCCAGTGGAAGTATACGCCACTTGTTGCTCAATAAATGCCGCATATTCTCATCTCATATTAATATTGTTGTTAAACGAAACCAGGCAGTTGGTGCTGAAAGATCGAGAGGGTCCGGTCCCTCGGCAGCCAGCTGTCGGCGAGTTAGCAATGCAGATAGAGAAAATATGGCGCAAAACCACCAATTGGAAATGAGAAATATTTTATATATAAATTTGAAATAGAAATTGCATAGAAAAAAACTATAAATAAAATGTAGCTGAGAAAATATTATAACTTCAGTTTTCTGTTTAGAACTTATTTACAATTTATTTTTATTTTATAAGTCTAATTAAAGGTTGATTTAATTAATAAATCGATTGCTTTGTAAGACTGTGATAAATTTGAATTATGAATTATTTTCCCTCAGTGCAATCGGCAAAGTAAACTCCTAAATCAAGTAGCCGGACTAGCTGCGGCAAAAATAAAAAAAAACAGCTCCAAAGGTAACAAAATTAACAAAATATATATATGCCGCAAAAATAAATAGCCAGAAGACGAACAGGTTTGAGGCATTAACCTGGCCTTACACTCGGATTGACTTTCAGATGCAGTTGCATCCCACAGATGCGAAGATACGTGTTCGGGTCGAGTGAAAATCGCTGTCCGTGTCCATGTTTACATAAATATTAGCTCGCCGGTGTTGCGCATAATTGTTGTGAAAGATTGGCGTGAATTATTTGCGGTGGGCGTGGCATGCGGGCATCGGATTAGTCCTAATCAGCATTTTGCATTTGAGGCAGACTTTCCCACGATCGCTGGCCCTAAGGTTTGAATTTTGATAAGGCCTTATACATTTTTTAAATATATATTTTCCATGACTTTGTATAATTATATACCTATTCCGGGATAGCCCCTTAAATGCATTTATGTTTCTGCTTAATTCATAAAGTCTGTTGAAGTTTTGTTTTTGATTTTATCAGAATTTCGTCTGCTGCAATTCCAGTGAATCATCGTGACGTTATTTCGCTGACCTTGCCATTACGTTTTTATCCAGTGGATGCATGCTGGGCTTTATTTTCGTTTTCGGAGCTTGTTGTCATTGTTTATAGGCCCAGGACAATGGCCATTGTCCCGGCTTGTTTATGCGTTTTCAGTTAAAAATAAGAAACAAAGAAGTGCCCCTTTAATCATAATTCCCACTGATTGCTGATGTTAAGCAACCTTATATTACATTTTCATCACCTACGAGAACCATTTGGGCTTAATAACAGAGCTGCTCGACCCGCACCTTTTAATTGCCTTTGTACGGATAACAATCTGTAGCTAAATAATATCAATTTAATTTATGCAAAACGCCAAGCGCCGTCACCTGGACTGGCGCCTCGGAATCGGTATCTCCAGCGATTTGCCTGCTCGTGTTAACAATAATTGGCGGCAGCCGCCTTTGAGCGCGTGCGCAACGCAACCCGCTTAATCTAATTTTGTTAGCCGACTGTGGGTAGCTACCGGCCTAAGTATAATATATACATATGTACATTTATTTATTTCGGCCACTATCTGCCCGTCCGATCGAAAGACAATTAGCCAAATAAGTCGATGGGGGAGCAGGGACCCGAGCCAGGTCTTAATTAATTGGCATGCATTGTGTGTGTTGTCGGACTTGATGCGATGCCAAGTTGGCAGCGATTATCCGCCTCGATAGGCGCGACTGAGGAGTTATGCAAAATGTAGTAGGCCACCTCGAGGGCACTGCAATAAAAATATATCTATATTAATTGGGGAAGATAAAAATAAAATGTAAAAGAATAATATTATCAGTTGTGTATAGTTAAGCCTCTTTTATTTTATTAAAAAAATATACATCTACCCTTTCTTGCATTTTATAATAAGATAAAACTATATAAACAGCTTTCTAAAACCTTAGAAAACTAAAAATTTCTTTAAAATGTATTTACAATTTTTTAAAATCTACATTCTTTTGTAATTTCCCTCCGTGTAGTTAGTCATAAATCTTGAATGCGTTTTATCTCCGATCTGATCGGTTAGAGTTGGAGTCTGGTTTTCGATCGGATTGTGGTTGTCCTCCACTTACTGATCTTTTTTCAACTTCTCATTCGCCAATTTATGCAAACTTTGGAAATTGAAATTCATGCATACTCATTCAGTAGACATCAATTTGACGTAATGGGAATTACTTTACATATTACGACTAAATTTGCTCAGACCTCCATCGATCGGGAGTTTGAATGCAATTACTTAAAATATATATTCTAGTGTGCAAAACTAGTTCTCTGCCTAATGATGTTAGCTCCCAGACACGATCTAAAATTTGAATTTCTAAATCAATTAAATGTGAATATAAACAAACATAAACTAAATACTTGGTATTTCTACAACCCACGTGCCAAGTCAAGGAATATTTTCTGATATGTGAAGCTATAAGAAATATAAAATATGGAGTTGTTCTACCTATCAGTCAGCTTTGTCACGATTTCTGTATGGCCGAACATCTCAATTTGGATATCATCAATTGAATCTGTAGAATCTGTAGAAGCTAAACCTGAAGATTGCTTCTTTCATCGTATCTTTTGTAGTATCAATTTATTATTGAATGGCTTGGCAGGTCATTAATGTTCTTCTCAGACTTTCAAGGCGTCAGCAAACTCGTCTATATACAAAGTGCATTAAGATGCTCGTGCGGATTAATCAGATTGCGTAATGCGTTGATGGATTCAATGAACATGTCATCCTATATAGCGTTTTGACATGCAGATTTATATTCTCAATTAGATCAGAAGTTCTATTTTTTGATATCGCCCTAATGTTTATTTTTAGTAGTTTTTTAAACACACAGATGTCCAGCGATGAACCTGTTCGTCGCGTGCTTCTCATAAATTCACATTTTATGTGGAGCCTTACAAAATATTGTATACATTGGCGAATTAACACGATGAGGTAGGCATCTCTTTGATGACGCAGCTGTCCCATAAATTCCCACCGAACAGAGAAATCACTAGATTACATTATAATGAGATGTTTTGCTGCTATGCAGAATATTCTAGCCAGCTATAGGCTGACATATTGTTATATTTTTCGTACGTATAGCCAGCGACAATGAACTAAATACGCGAGACGTGTGTGCATGTTAATATATTTATTTATTACTTCATTTCATTATCTCTGGCAGGGGCACGTCGACTGGGGGACAGAGGATGGGGGTCACTTAGTCGTCGTCGTTGGCGGAGTATTCATGGCACTCGTTTCAATTAGGCGAGTAAGGGGAAACCTTTGACTAATAGCCACGTATGCGTAATGCGCCTTTAGCCGGGCAGGAGTATGTGACTTATCGACATCTATCGTGTCGTGGCTTCCGTTTCCTGCTTTTGGCAGTCAAGTGCCACTCGACGACGAGTCGCTACTTAACCTTTCAAGGAGTCGTCCGGCTTCCCGTCAGCCTCCCAGCAGCTCAGTCACCCTGCCAGCACTCACATTGATTATTAACACAAGGATGCCTCTCGTGTGCGTGTCCAGGCCAGGAGATTGCGCCTCGAGGAGTCGCATTGCCGCCAAATGGATATTAGATTTCTTTTGGCCAGGACTTTGACTCTGAGTTAATAGATTTTTTGTGTTTATCTGGTGACAGGCGGCGCACTCATTGATTGCCAATCAACTCCCATCAAATGGGTTTTCGGTTGGCTTTAATTCCAGGCTTTAACTCACAGATACGCTATATATTTATGTTGCCAAGCTGATAACAGGCTTTTGGCCAGCCGCAGGCCATAAATACGCTTTCCCAGAGCTCATATCAGTGGCCGCATTACGCATACGCCACCGAGGCCTAGGCCACAAAACTAGCCTGTGCTTAAACACATGATGAATGTTGCGGAAAGCTTGAAAGCATCTTCCCCTTCCCAAATGATTCCTGGTTTTATTTTCGCTGGAAAAAAATATACATTTACTCATTCGTATATATAAAATACATATTTCCCGCCAACATTTTAATTTTATGCGAAAAAGTAGCAATAACAACAAAGAAGACAAATTGGAAATAAACTGAAATGTTTATAGGCATTTTATGGGTCCCTGCAGTTGGTCCTACATCTGTTGCCACAAGGTCAAGCTAGTCGAATAATTCCATAACAATTGGTGGGACAGACAGACGGATGGATGGATGGACACATTATTGTCCCCGGGGCAGCTGTCGTCTGGGGAAGTGTGAAATTTAATGCTATTTTTAAAGCGAAATGAGTATGCTTAGGGTTGTAAAAAGAGTTCTTTATAGTCTTCGGTACTCTATTTGGAAAATTAGATAATTTTTAAATATTATTCAAAAAATAAAAAAAAGTATAATAGTTCAATAAGTCCAAAATTTACTGTCAAAGTTTATTTTTAAAAGGAAATTATGTTTAATTTATGGACCATAATTTACTCAAATGAACTGGAAAATAATTAAATAAATATTCTTATTTTTTGAAGAGTAAATATATTTGTTTCATATTGTTTATAAAATGTTCAATGAAATAAAATATTTAATAGATTCCACACTAATTCATTGAAATTTTATAAAACATTGCAGACAACTCCAAAGAAAAACATCTGTAGATTTTCTAAAAATATAGTTTATTTTTAAGATATAAATTTGGCGACTTCATCTCAATTTGCATACCATCAAAATTTCCATGGAAAGCAAAAGAAATAATGTGTTTTCCTTTTTTTAATTTTTCATTGGCCGCCTCACATATTCCCAAGACCGGTGGCCACAATTTTTATGAACTTTTGCTCCATTTCGAGTTACACTTTTGCATTGCGTGGCTGGCCAACTGCCAGCAGCGGAGATATAGCCAAGAAAAAAAATTAAAGAAAACAACCAGGGAACAGTCAGTATCCCCCCATGACTTGGCGATTCCAGACTCCGTGAAACACGGAGGCCACCCAGCCAACCTTGAATCCCGTGGCGAAAGCAAGAGTTCAACTACCTATTTGGGTTTTTGTGCGTTGTTTGGGATCGTTGATCAATTTTTGCTGCCACTTTAACCGGCCAAAAGATGTCCGAAGAAATAAAAACAAAAATAAAGAATAACAAACATACATATTGCATGCGAGATAAGCGAGAAGAGGCTATAAATAAATGCAAAGCATTATAATGACAGCAATAACGAACATGCTGATGTCTTGGCACACCCCATTCATCAAGTTCGATGGGACACGCACGGCCGCAGCCTCAGATCTGAAGATCTCCTCATCCGATTCTGATTTGGAGTCCCCATTCGCATTTCCATATCCAGTTCGGAGAGTTGGGGAATCCGTGGACCCCTTCAGATGATGCACATTTCATTGAACTTTTTCGCTGTCCGCGCCTCGGTTTTTGGGGATTGCGACAACATGTTGCACATGGCTGAGGCCTTCCAGCTAAGTGCAATATGAGTAGCACTCGTCGCTTAGAGATTATTTAAATTGTTGCCAGGCAGCTGCTACTATTACACTGATGAAAAAATTGCTATAATATTTAGTTTCTAAATTCTAAAATAAATGTTTACTAATAATGAAGATTGATTTTATGGAAGATAATCATAACAAATTTTTATTTTCCTCTAATTATTATTTGTAAATTGACTTTGTTATTTGCCATTTTTCTTTTCGAAACAAATTTTCTCTTTCAGTGTTTTGGTGAAAAGAGAAGCATAATTTACTAAAAATCATTGAAAGCCAGTGGCACTTTTAGCTTCTGTTATTCTCCCCAAGTAAACTGGCAACTGCAACGGCAACTTAGCCACGTACTTGGGCCTGATCGGGGTCAGAAGCAAATTAAGAATTAAAATCGAGATCGCGATCATACTGTGTCATTTCTGGTTATTTATAATTTTTTGGTTTTGTTTTTTTCCCGGGTTGTTTTTCTGTCTGGCGATTCCATTTTTATGTTGCCATTTGCCTACATCATTATCAAGGGAATTAACCCGAATACTAAACATGGCGATGATGCCTCCCAGGGGAGGTTACAAGGAGTGGTATACCCAGACATGCCAACAAAAATCATGTATTTGCCTTTGTTATATATTTAAATATCATATATAATATTTCTTAAATAACCTGGGAGAATTATTCACATTGTTTCCATTGATGCTGTCAGTCAAAAAACTGATATATTTTTGCCATTTTCGCTCTTGATGTTTCAATGACCCCAGTGTGAAAAATGGTACAAATAAATATTTGTGAAATTCCTGGGAAAAACCTCAAGTTCAAAGTGCTTGATTTGTATAAAGAATGTAGAGGATATTGTATCTGTGAATAATAAGATCCAACTGGACTACTCAAAATTTTAGCTTAACTATTACTTTTTCTTAATATTTATTGCTTTAACTATAAATTTGCGAAAAGCTTTTATTAAACTCTATGAAATGTCACAAACTTTCAGAATTTTAATACGTTTTTGTTTGAAAAATATAATTACCTGGTATATAAATTCATTTAATATATTACTCTTAATATTTTCCAACTCTCCAAACAATTTGCAGTTGTTCCAAGGGTAATTGGATGCCCTGACAACAATGTAGTAATTATATAATTAACTCGGCTCATCTTGCATTCTCCTCTCTCCGGTTGCTTTCATTGAGGCATTCCCATTTCATGCCCTCAATAATGTGGGTCTCGATCATCCATTTATAATGATTATGCCTCGGCAACCAAATCCCACTCTGTCAGCTGGCCAGTATCAGATTACGCCTTGGGCTTTTATCGCTTTAGCCATTCAAGACATCCACAAAACTCTAACATGCAACAGTTGGTTGGCTTGGGCTTAAGTGTCTTTGTGGATTGGCAACTTGTATTTCGATGCATTCTTTATGCAAAGCTCTTTATAAAATATTTCCCACCTTAAATGCAAGGCACTTAAAATGTTAAACATTTCGCCCAATCACATTGCCAAACGTGTTGATGTGAGCGTACGTGTTAACCTTAAAAATAAATAAAGTCAAATTTGGCATGCAAATCCCTTAAATCAAACAAAAGGGAATTGCAAGGGGCGGGGTTCTGGGGCGGGTTTTGGGCGTAACAAATAAGCCAAGGCCAATAAACGTCGGCAGGCGACACGCCAGCTGACAGCCAACTCTTTGGCATCCCTCTCTTTGTGAACCTACATGCAGACATACATTACATAGAACCCATCCCCACGGCAAGTACATCACAAAACAAATTGGAAAACATAAAATCAACAGAGCTAATAGTTCACTTAGGGGCGGAGAGCCGGTGACAAAAAGTACGCGACGAACCGAACAGGGCCCTTTCAAATATTGAAATTGCCAAGGCAAATACTGAATACTCTTGTTTAAAACGGAATTTAATTTATGAGAAAAAAAAATTATGAGTTATTTTTGTATACTTATTTTTTAAAAAGATATTTTTTTATAATTTAATTTGAGTTAAGTTTTTTTCTAAAAAATTAAAATGAAATAAAGCTTCGCCTTTCCAGATATTCTAATAAACCTAAAGTTAGAGTACTCCCAGTCCGCGGCTGTCTTCGTGACAGTTGCCGGTGCTGGTTCTGCCTCTTTTGCTGTCAGGGCAAGATGGGTCTTCGGTCTTCGGTCTCTGGTCCCTGGCTCGGATGACATAGTGGCACAGTTTTCCTTGTACGCGTTGCCGGCTCTGGGCTGGCCGTCTGCGACCAAAGAGAGCCCTTTCATATGCCCCCTCCAGTCATATTGAGCCGATTTACTATTGAAAATAAAATTTTATTAGAATTCTCCACACTTTTTGTGTCTCCTACGGAACTCTGGGGGTTTCCCTTCATTGGCTCTCCCCTGGAGGTCTTCGTCATACCGCCTTTAAATGTGCAACGCTCTGACGACTTTTGGATTTGATGTGCGCAGCTTTTTACGACACTCACCACTCGAAAGACGAAAATGTTTTTGATTTAAAACAAAAAGTGGGAATTTTTTGCCGGCACACGCAGCTGTTGCTGTTGCTGCTGCTGCGGCTGCTTCTGCCGCTAGTTTGAATAAATTTTTATTGCTTATTGGTTTTAGGAATTGCATATGGTACGGACGGAAAATGACCAACGGATACAAAGCGGAAAATCATAATGACCCATAAATTCATAAGTGAAATGTACGAAACTTTGATTTGATTTGGGCCAGGCCAAAGAGTTTTATTTATTATGAATCCGCTTTCGACACTTTCCTGGGCATTTACATGAACCGCGCTCCGTCCACGCCCAAGTTTGCCGGCTAGGTCCCCCAATAATCGGTCGTACGTGCGTCCCATTCTAAGCAAACAGTCAGAGTACAAGTATTATTCTGGGCCTGTGCCTCTGCACCTCTCTCCGGGAGCCAGAGCCAGACAATTGCGTGTGCCTCTGGCCACAGGCGAGGTCAGAGCAGAAGCACTGGAAACTGGATATGCTTGGTGGGTGTAATTGAGTCGTTGCAGGAATATTATCACGATTTACTGTCTGAATTTTGAACTTGAAACATTTCTAGATATTTTTAAGGAATTTTTGAACTTGATTTAATTGGGAAAATAGCAACATCAAAGATATCTTTTAGTTTATTCAACAATATCAGTTGTTCTGCATAAAGGTAGCGATTTTCATAGTGTTCTTAATGACATAATTTGTATAATTTTATTTAAAAGATATATAAACTTTTGTAAACATTATTTTTACCCTCTGCTGTCAATATAAAAGCGGCACCTCACTTGGCACTGAAGGGGTCGCCTCTGACATTGGCCACGCGGTGCGCTACGCGGTCCATGCTGCACGTGCTGGCGGCTTTCCGTCTGTGAACTGCATAAACGCTGCCTCATTATGTCAGGGAGCACACATAGTGAGGAGCATGTAGCCAAGGGAGATAGGAAGGAGAGGCAACCAGAATCGGCAGGAATTCGTATGTTAATGCTACAAAATCAAATTCCTCTAGGGGGATTGTTCAATTTGTAGAGCTGTTTGTTTTTTGCGCTTAATGATACCATTAAGTGGTCTGGGCAGATTGTTGTACAAGCTGCTCGAAGCTGGGATAAGAATGATGTAAGTGCACGCATATTTGTAGGCAACACTTCGTGATTCGCAAGTCGAAAAAAAGACTTTTTAGATTATGAAAATATACTTCAGGAATATTGTTTCATGCTGAGTAATTCTTTTTTTCAGACGTGACGTTATTTGTTGTGGGATTTGCGGAGTTTCTTACAATTTAAGCTTTCGATTTTAATGGAATTTAAAATTGCTTATCAGGGCATGACCCATTTTTTGGTACAAGGAATTGAACGATAATGAATTTCCTGATTCCCTTGCTTTTATTTTTCATTTGAAATATATTACTAAAAATCCTAAACAATACATTTATAGCCATTATATAAGCTTTTAAAAATTACAAAGTTATGGATTAATATTCGCATTAATACATATAACGTTGAGATAATTTTTCCAAGTGTTTATTCTTAACAATTAATACTTTACGACTTTTTCTATTAAGACTTACTCATAAAAATATGCATACTAAGTGCACACATTAAGATACAGATCAAAGCGGTTTCTCTATAATGTTATATATAATTCCATGGGTTCCCATGTGGAATAAAAAGCCCACCGATAGATGTATCAAGACGCTGACGAGTCGTCGATCGCCGAAATGTTTTGGGTGAACTGTCAGCTGGCTAATTGAGACGAGAAAACACTTTTACTTAATGCTCACAATTGAAAGTAATTTGCATTCCAGACCCAAGGAAAAATATCACAAAAAATATATAGAATGCGGCGTGAAAGTCATGACTCCAAATGTTGTTTCTTGTCCGATTCTTGTTGCCTAAGTCGCGCTTGATAAATATTAATTGTCTGCTGACAATTTGAGGTCAGCGGCATAGTTTTCGAATGTAAATTGTATCTGAGCCTTGTATCTATATTTGTTGGGTAGCTGGCGCCCATTAATTGCGTTAGATTATGCACATATGGCAAGTGGAGTGGTCCGAACGTGGTCTGGGAACTTCTCTAAATAAATAAACAAAAACTGGCTCCGGTTTATCAGCTGCCCTTGGCCACGGGCAATTACACAATATATAGAAGCAAGAAGCTGAGCTCACAAATGATTTATTGGCCGTGCGATTAGGGTCTTAACGGAGTCGAGTTGACAAAAATTGTATTTATGGGATCATGATTCACATTGATCTCTGACATGCCGCACTGACACAGTGCCCCTCATAAACAAAGTACTTTTAATCTTCGATTCTTTTGGATTCTAGGTGTGTCCCTAACATAAGTTTGTAAGCAAGTTTACACGGGAAAAAAACATTATAGCCTTTGATTGTTTTATGTAACTATTGTATTAATTGATTAATTATTTCTTTAACTTATTTGTTTTCGAATTGATAAAATACAAATAAATTTCATTTTTAAAACATTTTTATATTAAATCAATCAAATTTAAAGTAAACAAAACAACCTAATAATTTTTGTTTAAATATTTTGTAAGGGTTTTTATGATTGCTAGAAATATATATACATAGGCCTCACAAGATCTTCCCTATTCTGTCTGAGTGTGTGTAGCAATCTGCCATTCCTAATTACCATTATTTTTGTAATCTCGCCAGCCGATCTGCCTGACTTCGATCCCATCGAGTGACGCACAGTTCGTTCCGTTGAAGTCTGCGAATTTCGTTTGGCCAAAAAGAAGACCGACCGCAGAGTTGTGGGGCTTCCAGCTGAACTATCTTCTGGGTGCGGGCACTGGCTGGTATTGGGACTGGGAATTGAAATGGGATTGTGAATGGGACAAGGGCCTGCGGTTGCCTGGGGACTGCAGGGGTAATTACCAAACACTGCCCCCGCCAAGTGGGCCAAAAGCATGCCGGGGGAAGCTACGTTGCCCGTCTGCATATAATTTCAGCAGCGGCCAAGTGTGCGACTCGTGTTACCAATATATATGTATACCCGGGGCCAATAATTGCGGGCGGCGCATAAAGTGTCTGGTCTGCGGTCGGTTTATTTCCACGCACAAGTGTCCGTTTGAGTGGAATTGTTTGTGGGCATAATTTGAACTGGCCACATTTGTGTATTGATTACAGATTGAAACGGAAGTTCCTCTTGAATTGAATCACTTTGAATAGATTCTGACCTTTTGTTTATCTTTCTTTTCTACTTTCAGCATTCCGGTCAATATGCGTCTACTAATGCTGATATTAAGCCTGATAATTGCGCTGCTGGCTCCAGTTCTGGGTTCCTTTGACCTCAATGGACAGTCCATTAAAGGTAGGTTTATTTAAATATATATTCTAATTATGTATTTAAGTAAAGTTGAGTAAAGCTGGTAATGTAAACATTTATACATATGAATCTAAATAGAGAGCCTACTTTTCGGCTCCTAAATGTTTGATTTCTGCCAAGCGAAAAGTGTAGTCTTGTGTAGGGGATTTCCAACTTCCGATTCTATAATTACCATATGTGATGTGCGTTTTCTTGCAGATGCCCTGGCCGAGTACACACTGACGGACATCATGAACAACAACCAATTTACGGGCATCGAGTTCGGCGAGGGAGAGGATGGTTTTCCCGCCTTCCGTTTCCTGCAGACAGCGGACGTGATGTCACCGTACCGCATGCTCTTGCCTGAGAAACTGTATGAGTTCGCCATCCTAATCACTTTCCGGCAGAGCTCGCTGAAGGGCGGCTACCTGTTCAGTGTGGTCAACCCGCTGGACACTGTCGTTCAGCTGGGTGTCCACCTGTCGCCGGTGGTTAAGAACAGCTACAACGTATCGCTGGTCTATACGCAGGCGGGCCAAACCATTGGCCACAAGTTGGCCAGCTTTGGTTTGGCTTATGTGCCGGACAAGTGGAACTCGATCGCTCTCCAGGTGCTTAGCGACAAGGTGTCCTTCTACTATGACTGCGTGTTGCGCAATACTACGCCAGTGGTTAGGGAACCCATCGAATTGGTCTTTGACTCAGCCTCCACCCTATATATTGGCCAGGCGGGCTCTATTGTTGGCGGCAAGTTTGAGGTAAGTTCTGGCGGCGGCCAATTTGATATTTTACTTTGATCTATTTATCTTTTTTACTATAAATGCAAAGGGAATAATTTTCGAAACGCCAGTGAAAACGCAGATGTGGGTTGCTTAAGATTTTAATTGTAATTGAAGAGGCTTTTTATTGGTCGATGAGGGAGGGGGTTCAATTGTTCTATTGGGAAATCTTCTTGTACCAAAACTGCCTATATTACAAGGTTTCTCGTTTATTTATAGAAATACCAGATTGAGTTTTAAACTTTCTTAGTTCTAAATATATTTTTTTTATTGTGCACAATGCCTTTTAACAAGACTCGAGAGCTTTTCACCACTTTACTCTTTGCCTGGTCTTTAGCCACCCTTAAGTGGCGCCATTCAGCCATCTGGTGGTGGAAATTGGCAGTCACTCAGCGGCCTTGCAACCCTCTTCGTGTGTTTTCCACTCAACTGATTTCACTGAAACACTAAGCTCAAACTCAAAGAGCGCTCATAGGCCAGGCGGGCTTGAGTCAGAGTAAGAACATTGCGTATACGCGACGTGGGCACTCACTCTTTGGTGTTCGCTCTCTGCGAATTCAGCGCTCGACGGGATTCAGCAGCCGAACAGTCAAGCTAACCGAGGCGGCACGAGGCAGCCTGTGTTGTCTGTGGCACGAACAGATTGCTGTGATTTGATGGGGCTCCTTGGGCGGCGAGTGCGTTTACCTTTTTAGTTGCGTTCGCGTTTTCCAGCAGTTCAGATGGCCACTCGGCCGGGTCTAAGATGAACTTTTCGTTGCCGCCGTGCGGTCGGTCCACGTCTAGGCACTCTGCCTCGTCCTCGTCCTCGTCCTGGTCTTCGTCTTCGTCCTGCTCATCTTCGTCCTGCTACCTTCCGGACGTCGTGAGTGGCACTACAACGCATACGACTACGGCTACTACTACAGCAGCGAAAACAACTGCAAATGAAGCCCTTGTGCTGGCTTAGCCGCAAAAAATGAAAGTGATTTATTTGGCCGAATGAAATATGCTCGCCTAAGTGAACGTAAGTGACTGGCCCGGAATCGAGTCAATTAAAATTCAATTATGCGACCAAAGATGAAGGAGAGGCCGCGCAAGCGATTGAAAATTCGATCGCTGAACTCCTAAACTGAATCCGCAATCTAAAGCTGCCGCACAAGTGTTCCCCCCGAGAAATATACATATATATCCTGGCAATCGATCATATCAATAAAGAACGCACATATCGCGAATGGGAGACAGTCCCAAAGGATATCAACGCCAGATATCAGACTAGCAATTACCATTACCCTTGTTATACCAGTTGCAATTGTTATATCACGTCGTCGTTGTTGTTTTCGCGAGAATTGCGTCAGGAACTTAGCTCTAAAGTGAAGGAGAAGGCAAACTAAACCCAAGCACAGCCACTATCAAACTCCCACCAGACAAAACATAAAAAAAAGAATCTGCACTCTGCGAGCTTGTTCGAATGGAAATCAATCAATTGCACAATGCCAAAGTGCATGTGGTGTGAAAAAGTAAATTAATTGCACAGCACGACGTCAAAGCTAAGAAACACACCGAACGGTCGGCGGTTAAACAATAAATAAAAAATTAAATTAAATAGCGGGAAGTACAATAAAGAGAAACCGAAAGCATTATAACATGTGCTGTCATTTGTAATTACAAATGAGTCCCAATAAATCGCAAACATAATTCACAATTACAATAAATTTAAAAAAGCAAAACTTATACCAATAAATATAAAGCAAAGTATTTGCAATTACATTATCTGTGATTTTTGTCAACATATTCAATATTTTCCCAGTTAAACCATTAAACGAATTACGTTGCATATCCCTCATATCGCAAATCCCATAATTTAAAGTGACTGACTAGTGAGATCCCAGTGCGTTCGTTGAAGGTAAATATGGCCGGAATAAGGAAATAAGAGCCCCTCGCACACAAATGGTTTGGAATGTCGCCCCATCAAATTGAACACGGTTCACGCATAAATTATGACAAGCTGGCCCGGGTCAAAGCCCATAGTCCTGGGCTCCTCTATATACCCAGGATATAAAGGGGCCCTCTTGGATTGGCTGGCGCGCCTAAATCAATGGCAAACTCATTAAAACGCCAGCGAAAACAGTTTTCGCCTGACGCGTCACTAACCACAGACAGAGCTGGCTTTTTCCTCATATCCCAGCTACCATTTCCCATTTCCCCACTCGTCACACTCGTTTCACTTCCCACCCATCTCTGCTCCTGCATATGCATATTAAAGCACAACAGGGCGTATGCGTAATATGTATACATTTATAATACTGTGGGCTGGCCGCCCGCCTTTTGTCTTTGCCTTCGCCAGCTCGGCTTTCGGCATTCGGCGTTCTTCGCACATGGCCGAAAGGCAAAGGAAAATACGTTTTATTTATTAAATAAAAACGCTGGCAAGCGTTGGCTGCCGCGGTCTGGATTTTAATGGGAGTCGGGGTTGAATCAAACAAAGGGCCCAGAACGGCCTCGTGAGCATACAGCGAAAGTTAACCCTTCAAAAGACTAGATGGCCAACTGAAAAGTATCATGGCTTAAACTTTAAGGTCCTTGGCCATTTCACTAGCATTTTATTGCACATGATGACCTCTCTGTTGTAAAATTTCAATTACAAAACAAACTTTACTCTGCAGTTCTCTCGGCCTAAGTGATCATAAATATTCATGCACTGCCATCTCTGGTCCTGGGACTGGGTGTGTGGCTAATATGCATTAAAATATCTGTCTTTGTTGTTGTGTTTTGTTTTTGTTGTTCTGCAGCATTGACTTTCATCATTCCTCGTAATATGTAATTTTGATTCGTAAATTTATCAATTTATCATCATAATGCAATATTACAGGCCATTACGCCAACACAATTTCGAAATTCAATTTGCAATGTTTATTTACATATCAGGGCCAACTCCCCCACTCGATTGTGTTGGAAATTAGTTTTCGACTAAACACTCACTCATGTCCTGGCCATCAAGAGCATACGTTGGCTCGCATGAAATTGACCAGTTTATATTGTTTTGTTAGTTCATAGTTGGTCAATATGCTTTATGTAGCAAAAAAAAATATATATACAAAGGAGTTTGGTTTAAAAAATAATTGCTTTGCTGTTTTCATTCAAAATATGGTTATATTTGGTTATTGTTTATGACATTCTTAACTAGGCCAAGTTTTTGGGTTACATTTAAACGTACATGTTGCTAATATTGATTATGATATTTAAATTGCAGATTTTTCTTTTTAATTTTATAGAAAATCATAAAAAAGAATGCTTAAATATTTTTAATATTGTTGATTTCCTTTTCGTTTAATTTTTATGAAAATAAATGTTGGCTATTTATTTTTAAGACAAAAATTATTTAGTATAAATATAATTCAAAATCTGATTTAAAAAAATCTTGTCGAATTAAATCTTGAAATAGCTCAGAATATTTGTTAAGTTGAAGGACTTTCAGACTCACTTCCGCAATTTCTAATAAATAAATTATAGTCGAATTCATTGACTTTGATTACTTTTCCATCATTTTACGATATAGATCCCTTTTCCAGTACTCATTTACCGCATTTATTTCTGCTTGAAGAACGGCCATGAGTTTGTTTTTTTTTACCCAAAAACCCGAACACATGTATGGTACCTTTTGTATTTATTCCCATAAATGGATTTTTTATTACGTCTAGAGCTGCAGGTCGTTAAAGTCGTACATATTCGGTGCCTATTTTATGAACGTTGGTGGGTCTGGTGGGCTGCTGAGGCTCTGGCAACCACATAAAACCCTTACAAAAATGCGAACTGAACGGAAATGTCTTTGATGGCACCGGAGTATGGAGGCGGGTATAACGACAAACTATGATTATTTTGTAATTTTATGGCTACCCCAAGGCGACTGGCGAGAGGCGGAAATCCATACCAACCAATGGGGCGTCACCAATAAACATAAATTATGCAAATTTTTGACTTTAATTATACGAGCTGATAGCAACGCCCTACATTCCATTCCCAAAAACCCATATCCCTCATCCGTGTGCGCCCGATTATTTGGGTTGTTATTAATTAAGCTGAGACTTCATGAGCGCGTTTTAATCATTGGGAACACGCGTCCCCGTTCCCACCAGCATAGCCCCCATATATGTATGTGGTGTCCTGTGTGAGGGGATAACATGGTTTGTAGGAGCTGGAGGAGGAGGAGCTGAAGGCGACGGAGGAGGAGCTGTCAGACCGTTTCTGCTTATCGATCAAACGCTCACAGAAGTCACAGAAGCCTGAGGTTACACATTAGACATTTCTTCCAGTGACGTTTTGTTTTGTTCCGCCTTCATATTAAGGATACATGTGTGACACATTCCCCCATCCCGACCTTGTCACTGATAACTGCACACAAAGGCCCACAGAAAATGGGAAGTTTGTGCGGAAAACGGTGCTTATTAAAAATTACATGTCAAACGGAAAAACCAGCACAGGAAACCCCAAAAAAACAGACACTAAGAAAAGAACAAGGAGCAAAAGAATAAAATATTTTATTTAAAAATATATTTGCATATTACTTTTGACAGATTTTGTTATTCTTTTAATGGGTTTTAATTGAAATGAGAATTTTGTAAACTAAATATTTAATAATTTCTTTTAAAAACATAAATGTAATCTTCCTATACTTTTTATTCTCCGTGCACACACACTTACGAGATGAGTTGGCATAAACCTTTTGGTATTTGAGGAAGAACCCTTTTTAAATATGTCGCCCCATTATCTTCATTAGGCGCTAATGTCCGAAAAAGGTTTTTCCCCCAACTATGTATATGTATTTCCCCTTTTGAAACTTTATTTTTCCCCTGGCTGGATTTAACTTTTTGGCTACCATGACAACTTCAAAAGTCGTTACTCATTTCTGTGTACTTAATTTGGTAAAAGATATGAAATTTCCTTCTTATCGCACTCCACTGTCCTTTTTTTTCCGTCCTGTTTAAGGAGCAGCAGCAACGGCAGCAGCAAGCTTGCCCCTTTTCATTAAAAGTAGGACTGAGGACCAAAGGAGATGGTAATTTCATTAGAAAACTTGAACCGCGTCAAACTTTAAGCTTAAACTCGGCTTGTGTGCCTGCAGTCGCAGAATTTTAATGCCGCGTGAAGAATGCCAAGTTAACAGGAGGCAGGACGCAGGAGGTGAATGGAGGGATTGCGAGGTGTGGGCCAGTCGCTTGACTTGGCATAAAAAAAGTTTCTTTTTGGCTTCCACTTCCACTTTTGGGGGGCACACAAAAAGTTTGTGTTACGCCGCGCCTCCGCCGCCGACTCGTTGACTCAATAACTGGTTGGTTTTTGGTCCCCCTTTCCAGCCCCTGAAGAAGGCCCTGAATAGAGGCGTGTTGCCGGCATTTTTTGGAACGTGGGCGTGGCTGGGTGTTAAAGACTTAAGGTGAGCGCATGGACGCTGCTGCTGGTGGCTCCAGACTGACACGATTATCGTAATTATGCGCTGGCTGTAGATGTAGCATACTTTTCTCTTAGCCCCGTAATAAGTTGTTGTTGTGTGGGTGTATCTCTCTGTTTCTCGGAGGGTGTGAGTGCGAGTGTTACTGTGTGTGTGGCTTAACTTTTGCCGCAATTATGTAGGTTGGCAAAAGTTGCTGCTCGCTTTTTATTTTTATTTTTATTTTACTTTCATTTTTTGGGGGGGTGCACTGGCTCAAGGACACGCTCATAACCCGCTGCGAAACATTCGGCTTATGCCTTTATGCGGTTGCCAAAAAAAGAAGAAAATCCTGGAAAGTGAAGAGGTCCTGGAGCAAGACATCTTGCGAACATGTGACCAATTTCGAGAGCTGCCTTCATTCCATGCCTTTGACGTTGCTATAATTCAATATTTTTTCCAAATAAACTTGTTGGCAGCTTAACTTTTTGTAAAGTTTACTTCAAGTGCTACCCACTGACAGGCGGGATTAAAAGGGGTTGAATTTTGAAATTAAATTGGTTGTATATATAATAAAATTAAAGAATCAGGATTGTAAAACATATAAAAATGAAAAGGGAAATCAATTCAATAATTAATGTAATAATTTTAGTGACATTTTTAAATTCTTAATCAATAAAAACTTTATATTAAAATAATTTGAAGCTAGTTTATTTAAGTGTAGAAAAAGTAATACCTTTCTCAGAAAATCCCCCATTTTTACAGGGTGTCAACAAGCCCTTTCCACGCTTTCGGCCATATTTTTCAGCCGCCACCCTTGGCGCCGCAAATCAGTGAGAAAATGCTGACAAGCGACTGGTGGAAGGCGAAGAAAAAAAGAAAAAACGGGAAGCAGAATTAAATAAAACGTATTACATTTGTAGCGTTTACAGGAAGTGAGCGTGAGGGTCGGGGGTCCTTGGTCGAGTGCCTGTTAAGGGGCGTGTGTTTATGTGTGCGTGAGAGCGAGCTCCTTACGATACATGTGTGAGTGCTTGTGGCATGTGTACAAAAACGCTTTGTGGCGGTGGAAAGCACCTTCCTTCCTCCGGGCAAACATCTTGCGCCAAGGCAAGGAGGGGAGTTCGCAAGGTTAATACTTGGCCACAAAAGCCATTAGGCATCAGCATCACAGCCAGCAATATCCCTAAGCCAAAGTCCAGCCGGGTCAAATACACTTGCCGACATCTCAATAATCAGAGATGTGAAGGATATGGCTAGTTGTACCTAGGACTAGGTACCGTTTGTCCCTTCTACTTGGAAATCTCTAACAAGGAAGTCAGAACTGGGATTTAATTAAATGTCTAATCTTGGGTGTCAGCTAAAGTGAGATAATATTATTGACAAGCTTGCTCCTATCGTACATATGTTCTCAACTTAAACCCCCTAAGGTGTATTGCTATTAACAAGATCTCCTGCCTTTGTAATTTACAAGTTCAATACACAAGTGTCTGCGACATGCATAAATTATGGAACTCATGTTACCTTTAACACCTATCGTAATTGGTTTAAAAATAAATTGTACCCCAACATAGAGTACCTTTCCCAGCACTGTGACCAGCGAACCCCAGATCGAACCAAAACCAAAATCCAAACCATTTGTGCGACGGTTGCAAAGCAATATACCCACCCTCAGCTAATTAATATTCCAATTTATGCATTTTCTTTCAGGCAATTCGATTCGTCGTCGGGTTTTTCGTTTGTTCGTTCGTTCACTTTGATTTCGTAGTGGCATAAGTGTTGTATATCGAAATCGGGTGTCAGTGTCGGGACGTGTAAATATCGTACAAAATGGCAATGGTTATATCGACGCGTGCCAAGCTCGTGATTACCGCGCTGATTCTATTCTTCCTGCTCGGCATCGTCCTTGTGACGGGCTCCACAAAGGGATGGTTCAATCCCAACCGCTACAACGGCGAGCGGGTGGCAGCTAGGATACAGGTAACTAACCCCACACCTCGACCGCAACAAGTTTTTGGGTTTGCGTTTAAACCGAATGGCATTTCAGACTAATTAAAAAGAACTAGCCAATTAATTATAATCATAATCAACACGTGTCTGGCGGCGCTAGCCTTTTTATTCCGACCGCTTTATGGGCCCCGCCGAAGCCGCCAAGCATCTGAACATTACGAACTGTGTAATGGGAGTGTGTAATGTGTAATGCTAAATGCTTGACATCCTGCCGGCCTGCCCCTTTAAATGCAAACAAATGTCACGGCAGCGAGGCGAAATCCAGGACTGGGATTGCTTCTCCTCTGCCAGTGACCAGGTTGGGGAGAAGGAGGAGGGAGGGTCACTTGATGGGTCGGGGCTATGGCCGTATCGCGGCTTATGCGCTTCCAACACGCACATACACACCAAACACACCGAGAACTAACAGCCAGCACCCACAACAAGTTAGGGAAACTTTTAAACACAAACTGGCAAACATCCTCGCAGTCACAGCGAGCGAAGAGCAAATAAAGCATGCGAGGATGTACACAGGAAATAAAATAAAATATTTTCTTAACAAAATATAGTTATTTGCTGTATTGTTAGAAATTTTTTAACTCTAATTACATATTTCAAGACTATTTAACTTTCAGTTTATGGAGTTTTCAAACCGGATTATATTTAATAGAAATATTAAACATATATATAATCTTAAAGGGTGTACTTTATTTTAAAATATTAAAATCAATTTTTTCTTATTTTTCCTTAAATAAATCGTCCTAAAAACAACTTATAACAAACTAAAATAAGTTGATCAAATATAAGGCTTCTAGAAACTATTTCACGCCTTTGTATTTCTTCCTGTGGATATATTCCTGCACTACACGACAACAAATAAAGTTTATTGTGACAAATGTTTCATGACAACAGCACATTTCGCTCTGGCCGAGCGCACACCTGCCTCCCGTTACCTGTGTCGACCCCCAGGTGAGGAGAGACCTCTGCTGTTGTTTGCGAAGCGTATAAATAAAAAGCCATTGCAATTATTAGAGCACATTATAAGCATTTTGTTGCCGGCGCTCGGTCACAAGATAAATTGATAAACCTGACACGGGTCCGCTCACCTGTCCCGTAACGAGCTGGGGTTAAGTTTTGTTGCCTTTTTTTGTTTTTGTCCAACGTGGCGTATACGCAATGCGAGTTTTTGCGACTCTTTTGCGAAATCCATTCGCAGTGTTTTGTTGTCTGAAATGCTAGATGATATTCTATCGAAGAGGTTTTATTTTCTGGTCCCATCGGTTTAATGGACTTTGGTTGTTTACTTACCTTTTTTAAGGGCCAAAAGAATGTTTAAAATATAACTTGTCGATATAATTATATGCACTTTGTAGCCAGCCCATGGTAATCAGTGGAAGTTCTATAAATTTGTATAAATTGTGGTAATATTTATAGGAATAATAACTCTTAAAATTCATAAGCTTTTAATAATGATACAACATTTGAACAGAAAATGCAAAAATACATATTATAATATTAATTATTCCGCATTGAAATGATCGAAAGAAACCAGATTTATTTACAATATTTATTCTGTTACAAACTTATATCTTTCTTTCTCTGCAACATAGAAATATATTTAAATTATAGACTGCTTCGTTACAAGTTCATTTCCCAGGAAAGTTGTAGAAGTTCGTTATAATTTAAACAAATAATGGTCGTCCCTCCAAAAGTCCCAACAGAAAAAAGAGCAAAAGGCTCCTCTGGTTCCCCTGTTAATACAAACGCTTCTTTCGTGTCAAACGCTTCTCCTCTGTTGTTTCCGCCCCGAAGGACCAGCCCCAAAGGACCTACCAATCGGGGCCCCACAATACGAGCAAACTTCGACTAATACCTGCATAATTGTTGTGCTAATTTTGTCAGCACGCCCAGTTAATGTTTCTATTGACACCCGCAGTATGGCGAAGGCGATGGCGTTGGCGACGGTAAGGCGAGGTGCGTGGTGTCAGGCGGGTAGGTCCTGCGCTGGGCTGGGCTGTGCCGGGCCGGGATGTCCTTCCCCACAGTTGCACTGCTTTGACATTATTTACGCTTACTTATGGGTTTGGCTCGCTCTCACCTGCCTTGCCCCACCGTTCGGACTCAGAAAACAGTGATTAAACTAATTTTATGCAGCAGCGAAACAGGACGAGGGCGACAACAAGGATACAGGGAGAAGGAAAGGCGTAAAAAGTGAGACGAGTGGGAAAAGCAAATGGTGAGGGGCGAGGCAATAAAAAACCATTTAAAACATTCAAAGTGTCGCATGAGAATGGGCGAAGTGAATGTCGACAAGCGTTAACGGGCTGGTTTCGATATAGAAACCTAGTCCTGGGACTAGCTCTATTTTTCCATTTATTTCCATTTAGATGCAGAGAGAAAAATGCCCTGAAAAAATATATAGTTAATATTAAAAACTATGCATTTCGTGACGGATTTAAAATGAGTCTGTAAAAACTAATAAAATTTAAATAAGCTAAGAAACTGTTCTGTATAAATCGAAAAATGTATATTTCGTTGTTAAATATATAATTCCATAATTTCACTCAGTGTCGTGCCAAATGTATGTGGTAAACAGGAAAAGGAAAACGAGCACAACAACCAAAGAAACAAAGTTTAGCAATAAAAATCTAAAAACGGGAGAATCAACGAGCGTGGGGTGAAGTCGTCCTGTTAATAAAGCCATTTCTGCATGGGCTGTCTTACCTGTCTCACCTGGAACCTCCCACTGCCACTACCCTATGAAACAGGCAATGGGTTCATTAGCAGTGGCTTACATTACAAAAGCTTCTAGGAGCTGTGTTTGTTGTCGCTACTTTCCTAGTTTCCTTGGCGCTGTTAATTACGATCCTTGGAAGGAGGTGGGTGAAAAAGGGGGAAATCGGTGGAAAGAAAGGAGCTCGCGACTGCCGAACAATTGGAAATTTATAAAAATTACACGTAGATTGACAGGCAATTTGTCCTTGCCTAATACAAGGTGGTTATCCACCGCCAAAGGCAGTTGGCTTATTGACTGATTCCCCGAAACTCCCGCGGTCGCGATGTGTGGCTGTTGAGGAAGGTCTATTAGGTTTCATTAGCGCCTAATTACCCCAAAAGCGAAATTAGTCGAAAAGCCAATTATAGTTAATGCATTTAGCGATTCGTTGAGTCGTCGAAAGTCGTTCGTTTGGACATTTATGAGCTGCCAAGCATTGTGTGTTGCCGGCTGTCTGTCTGTCTGTCGTTGGATCTCATTTATTTGCTGCGCAATTCCAATTAATAAGGAGCTGCCAAAGGGACAGCCCGCACTTACTCCGTATCGACATTCCTGGTAGAATTGAGTAGAAACAAAGTAACCAGCCATTAGCATTAACTCACTACCCACACCATGCATCTACTACGTCTCGATTGAGCAATAAAAAACTACCGGAAAAGCATTCCCTTAGATTTTCACTCTCGTATGTGTGTGTGTGTAAGTGCATTCTTGGCTGGCAATAAATAATGAAAATTTCCGAGTGCCTCAGAAGCAGCAGCAATACTAGAAAAGTTTTCCCGGCTAACCTCCAAATAAAATACTGTATAAAATGCAAGGGAACGAATACTAATTTCCTAGCAAATATGCCCGAAAAATCGTTGAATGTTTTTCTAAATTAAATTCCCCAAGTACTCAACTACCTTTAATTTTTTAAATGAAGTTGCTGAATGCCAGCAATTCCATACAAGTAAATTGTCTGAAAATTACCTTTCACACAAAATAAAGAGAAAGTTGAGCTCAGGACGATTCCCATATTCATGAGTGTCATGCTCAGGAAATTTCAAATCTAATCCCCATATACACATTCCTGATGTGTATAAATTCCGAAAGGCAAAACATTAAATATTGAGCAACGCTCCGTACATTTGATTTATGAAAACATATTACCCCCTTGCTATCCAGCAAAGGGAAACACTGCCGGAGCAAACATACGGCGGATACGGATATTTGTGAAAGCTTCTTCCACGGGCTGGGAATAAGCATATGAAAAACTAGCTTCCGTTACGTTTATGATAATATTTTATTAAAGCGCAGCATGCCACTATAACTACGGGTTAGCAGGCAAATGGAAGCGACTTGCACGCACCCAAGGAGCTCAGGAGCCGCGGAACCTTGGAACTATGGAGTTTTGGAGCCAAGTCGGAACTCGAAAGTCGATGACGATGTCGACACGCCCCGCCAAGCGTCCGTAATAAATTTATTATTGTGCTGTGCCAGAAGTTCGAGTTCGAGGACGGTGAAAAGTCGCATTTTCGATGCCATAGATAGTGAAACTTTCCCTTGACTTTTGCGGTTTCGTCAGTGAGATAGTAGGCACAACAAAGTTTTCTTCTCTGAACTTGTTGCATTGACAACCTGCAGCAGATGTCATTTCCTTTTGGATGCAACTATGGGGAGGGAAAAATATATTCTTAATTTAGAAAATAATTACTTTTTATATAAAATGTATGCATTTACTAGCCTTTAACAGAAAAACTAATAGCGAAGAAAAACTGGATATAAAACAATTTAATCTTTTACATATTTATTTTATTTTTAAAAACAAGTTACTCCAGAAATCATACTTTTTAGTTGCATTTCTTCAATTTACAAATATTTCCAAAGCAATTTAAAATAAAATCGAACCGAATTGTTATTCGCAGTGCAGATGCGGATAAGCAGCATTTTAATTCCACGACTTTTCACCACGGATGCATCTGCAGCTGAGTCCGCGCCACTTTTCTCGCTGCTCTGCAAATTGGATGCAGTGCAGCCCTCGGAGTGAGCTGAACTTGCAGTTGGCAAGCGTGTTGACAACCGCCACGCACTTCGATGCCCCCCAGGGGTCGCATTCGGAACGACAGGGCTGGGGATCGGGGCTTCGGGCTTCGGGTCTTCTTGGCTAAAGATATGTGGCTGGATATACTGAGAATATACCTTTCCATCGCCGCAATATAAATAGCACTGATTTGTGCTAACAAATACGGAGCGGTGGCTGTCGCTATCTGCTATCTTGCGACTTGCTGGCAGCCCGAAAGTTAAGCCAACCAACCATACAACCCATTTGTTTATTATGAAAATACGGGCTGGTTTGGTCTCGAGAGTGGGTTTTCGTATCGTCGTTCTGTGTGTGTGTGTGTAGAGGGGGTGTGGATTCCCGTCGGTGTGTAAGTGTGTGAGAGCTGCCCACAAAAACCTTAAACTGATGACACACTTCACATGGAGGTTTCTGCCTCTGGCTCTCCGGTTCTGGGTCTTTTTTCGTTGCCGTGTGCTCGTTGCTCGTTTACAGAGAAAGAAATTATTACGAAAATATCTTCAAATGCACCTCAATTTTTTTTATTAAGAGTAAAAAAGAGTAAAGATAGAGAGAGGGGAATGCAAGTATAAATTAATTTAAGAAAAAATAGTGAGTGCCCAAGGCGATGTTTATGATTTCTTCATTCTCTAGACATTTAAAAGCTTCTTAACTTTGTCACATTTAAAATTGTTAGTTTATATGGTGTTTTCCTCAGTGTAGCCCATAGCCAGCTTTCGGTACTGCATTTCCGCTTGAATGGCGTCTGTGCTCGGAGCAACTAACAGCCCATTGACAAGGGGCCGTTGGTTGGTTGGTGGGTGGTTGGGGTGGGGTGGCTGGCTGACTTGGGGCGGATCCGTATCCCCTATCCACCCTGACTGGGCGGCGGAGGGGTAAGTGTGTCACCACACACGACCACGTAACTGAAAGGCATACTTACCGTTTTAAAACTGTGCGCTCTGTACATGGCACACTACTATATTGACTTTGAAGCATAAAAAGCTTTCCCAGATACTCCAATACACTGGAGGCGAACACTCTTTATTACTGCCCCATCGCCGGCGGAGCCATGTATCTGTGTCTGTAACGGGGCGTGAGTCCGGGTACAAGGAACAAAGGAAACGTTCCAAGCCTTGCCTTGGGAATAAACGAGATGACTTCCTGATCGGACCGGCTTAACGCTGGGTCTTATCTACGGCTCCCGATTGAAGCGGTCCCTGGCGGAGCTAGGCAAGCTAAGCCTGAGGTCCGACTGCAGCTTCCTCCTTTGTTTCCACAGGAGCATTGAAAAGGGCACAGAAGTCTCGGATGTAGGTCCTCAGACTGGCGACTCGTGCCTGGAACTGCACGAATGTACGTTCGTCGAAGACCTTCACCTTGATTCGATCGCCAGTGTCTAGAGTTTGGGCAGCCATGTCATGGAGGTTACGACGATCTTCGAGAATTCTAGTGCAGAAGCGGCTAAAGTTGATGACAAAGTTGATCAGGTCTTCGATTAGTTCCTCTACCAGGCAGTATTTTTTAGTTTTAGTCTTTACGTTCTTGGGCCTGGCTGCTAAATAAGCAGAATCGAGCTTACTACGAATCGATTTTAGATCTTCGGGCATGCCTTTTAAGGCATCCTGAGATAGGACGAGGAAACCCTTGAAGCAGAAAGAATAAATAATTATTTAAAATTAAATTATTTATATTTATAAAAACTTTTTGTATAACCTTAAGTAGTACTCACATTCATATCGCTGATGGCATGAAAGTCAGAGTACACCTCATAATCTGGCCACCAGTCCTCGGCTTCATCTTCGTAATAATCTTGCGTGGCTGGAACTATGCGGATCTGTAGAATCTGTCGAAGTTGAGCTAGTTTTGGCTTCATTAACTCAACAATTAGTTGACGCAGTTCAGAGATCTCCTGGGTGCCTTTGGTACTTTTGGACACTGGCTTTAGCAGTTTATATTGATTCTGCGTGGATTGCATTGTAAGTTAAGTAATCAAAATATTTGGGGATAGTTGGAACGAATAAAGTATTGTTTTTTGAAGAAGTTTTTTTTTATGTTTCTATTGAAACATTTTGGGCTATGGGTCTGACGTGAATTTCAAAGAGAGTCTGACTCACTCTCGCTTCCTTCCGTTTTTTTTGGACTTTTCCTTTTTTGAAATGTATCTCGAGTGGTAAATAATTTGCTGCTGCTGCAGCTGCCTCAGGAGGACGGTTTATGTTGCGTATACGCAACGTTGTCACTGTCTGTTTGCTTTGGGTTTATAAAACTGTCTAAATCAACACACAAACACCCATGCTGGCACATAAACACACTGGCAAATCTTAAACACACACATAACGTGTTGGTTTATGCGCAATGCGAGTTTTATTTTTTATTTTGGTTGTGAGCTCGTTTCTCGTTTTAAACTAATTGTAGAAGGCAGTTAAGGCCAACAATGGTTGCTCTTTGCCTGTAGTCTACTTTTTGGGCCACGAAAACAAAGTAAAAACATTCTAATGAATTAATTAAGCTAAAAATAGCCATGAATATAGAGACTGTGGGTTTAATATGTTTATATGATTAAATTAGTGGTACAAAACAGGTGTCAATCTTGTGAATTATCAAACGGATATATAATAGAAAGTTGTTTTTGTGAAATGATCAATTTTTTCAGATTTAAATCAAATGATTTATGTGGATTCCCCTGAGTTTATAATTGTTTTAACCGTTTAAACTGTGTTTATAATTGATTATACTTACTTATTTATAAGTGCATTCACTTATATTATATATTCAAGATTAATTGACAGCTTTATCTTGTCTCTGCCAGGTGTGCGTAACTCAATTAATTACATTTTGTATGAGCAATTTAAAATCCGTTTCGCATTTGCTAAAAACCATAAGCTTTCAGCTGTTCAGCTGAGCTTCAGAAACTCTTTTGCTGCAGTTGGAATTTGTATATATATGTATATATGTATATTTTTTATACTATATATATTCATTTATTTATATATGTGTGTGTGTCTGTGCCTCCATTCCCCCAGATAAACAGGCTGCCGGATAGGCACTGTGACAGAAAGACAAAGTGACTGAGAGACTGAGAGACAGACGCTTTTCTGCAAAAACGTTGGCGCAAAAACTTTTCGAGATTTGTGTCAGCTCGTTTGAGAATTAGTCGTAGGTTTTTAGCAAAATTAAAAAAAATCTGTCACTATGCGGTTGGCATTTGCCGTCTCATTGTTTTTTTGGTCCCCTGACGGGGGACTGTCACCCAACCCCACCGCCTTTCGGCTTTTCCCTCCCATTTCCACATCTCCTTCTCCATGCTCGGTTTCAGTTTATTTTTCCATTTCTGTTTCTCTGTCAGTATTTAGATAGTCATTTCTTTTTGCTGCGGACACTAACACGGGCAACCCTTATATTTAAATAAATAAAATTTAATATTTACATTTAAATAAGAAATTAGAAAGCCTGTAATTTATTTAATAAAAAAACAAGAAAAATAATACAAATGAAATAGGAAAGTATACTGTAATTCTTTTATTATATTTTATATATTATACATTGGAAACTTAAGCCTTTTCCTTTGCAAATCCCCCTTCAATACCACTATTTTTTGTTCCGCACTGTACATATATCCTGACAATCCATATGTGAACACGGACTCGCTTTCCCGTTTTGTATTATGTGTTCTCTGTGCTTTGATGCGACTATGTCTTAAATAATTTATGTGCCGCAAAATGTGCAAAGTAATTTATTCTGATTATATGCAAAACAAAAAAAACCCAGAATGAGCAAAGAAAAAATGAAAATGGGCATCAAATAAAATGTGAAACGGCCGCCAAGTGTCAAAAAAAGAACGCTAAAGTCAAGTGTAGAGTAAAGAGAATTAAGTCCTGCACCTGGGCACACACCGCCTTATTTTGGCCTTTTCCGTGAAGTCCGCCTTCTGAAATGCGGGCGGACCGTAAAAATTTATGTTGCTATAATTTAGCTTTAAAATCGCGCCAAACCTCAGCCCTGCTCATCCGAACGGTGAAGAGTGGCAACGAGGGGGCGGCACGCATTTAAACGGAAATAAAATAAAATTACAAAAAGTGCGCAACTTTTTGACGTTGCGATTGTTATCCTCGTTTCGGTCGCTTCACTGTTTTCCTTTTTTTACGGAGGGGCCGAAACGGCTGTCAGAAAGTGATTTAGAAACTATGCTATGACCCGGGTAAGGTAACTTGGCCAGGTCGAGTTCCGTGCTCCGAGCGGTGAGCTCCGAGCTCCAAGTTCCCAGCTCAAAGCTGAATCTACCCAGACACCATTGGCATTTGTTTGTTGTCGACTGTCGGCCCTGTCGGCCGCCTGTCGTTTGGCGGCTATAACGTTGAATTTAAATTCAGCATTTTCGGTATTCCCCCCTTTCCAATTCCCAATTCCAATTGCCATTGCCATTTGTGAGGCGATTGGAATACCTTGAAATGAATTGAAATTCAATTGTTTGCACATTTTTGCGGCCAGCTAATTGAAGCCAAATTCCTGCCAAATTACTCGTATTTACCCCGGGAGCCGAGCGCTAAATTCGCATAACTCATACGTATATATGTATATACATATGTATATAGTTTTTGCCACTCGGAAAGTCGCTGGCAAATATGCTGAAAATGTCAAAACGTCGTTTACATATTTAATGCGCTCTAACAGGCTTAATCAACATTACAAAGTAATTAGAGTTAATTCTTTTGTACTTGAGAGCACGCCAGAGCCAGAAACGCGCACCTGGCAGAAGGCACAAGTGCACTTAAAAAAAAGTGTACTCATTTTGTAAAAATATGTTTTAATTGAGAGATTATGTAAATAGATTTCAAAACTGTTTTTCAAATATTTAAAAATTCCAGTTATTGTTGAAAGAGAAAGTAAACAAATTACCTAAAGAGAAACCGATAACTAAAATGTTGTCTTTGGTTAAATAATATATACATATTATAAATTATTAATATACATATTTAATCAATCCTATATATAGATATAACAAATCCAAATGCAATAATTAAAAATTAGCTACCATTTTCTGCCTGTGAAAGATACCACAGGTAGGACTTGGCACAGGTAGTCAGCCGCAGTCAAAGTGCTTACGCATGTAACCGGTGACACAGCGACACTGAAACTGATGACGATGAAAATGACGATGACGATGCCAATGATGATGACGATGACTGAAGATACCCGTATCTGTAAACTGTTGCGCGGCAATTTGCATGGTTAATTATCTATTAACTTGGGCATAACTTTTTCGGGAGTACGAGTGCAGTGGCAGTGGCACTGTCAGGACTTGGCAGGATTCGAAAAGTTTCCTTGAGCACCGCTAACAAATGCAGATACACAGATACGCAGATATACAAACACAAATACGGGGCACACGCAGGCGAATTAGAAGGCAACGACTGTGTCGGAGCGGGACGAAAATATGTACATCCGTTTCCGCTGTTGTTCTGACAGTGGCTGCCATTGTCATTATATAAGAGGTAAAGAGAAATGCGAAAAATAAAAATACTTCCATGAACCTGGCGGAATTATTAATACTCTAAATTGTACTACATAAGGGAAGCTGAAGTTAATTATTATTTAAAAAGTTTTTTAATATGGAATTTTATATGAAGAGGTAGAGTACTATATAGGAGCATTAGCATATCAAACTCATTCCCATTATTTCTGATAATAAGTGAAAATATTTGTAAATGCTTGTAATAAATGTGAACCTTTAATAGTTATGTTATTTTTACATTTCGCATATTAAAATTCAGGCATAAACATTTTGTTCTCTAAATTCTTTTTAATATATAATTTTAAATATTTTTTTAATTACTCTTATACTGAACCATCAATTTCACTTTACTAACTAAAAAGTTATAAAACTATATGGCATTCATTCCATAAAAGTTGATAAACCCTGTTTTCGACAACATAGTGTACAGGAGCAGCATCAGCGGAAACAAGTTTATGGTAATCTTAATGCCTAAAGCTTTCCTTTGTTTTGATGCTGCTGCATGCCGTAAATTTCATTTATTAAATATTTGTGCTTAATTAAGAATTTAACTCTCAAAACACGAGGAATTTTTTGAGTTAAATGGCTTTAGTAGCACAATATCTTTGGCATTGAGAGATCATAGCTTAAACTAGGCTTTAACTTTTAAAGTAAATAATTTGTGTCGAAAATAGGTTTAGTTAGGTTTATGGCTTCAGTACTCCAAGGCATAATTATACTCCCGCATTTAATTAACTTGTTACAACTTTATACATAGAAAATGAGTTATAGAATATTGTGTTTTTCACCCTAGAAGATTAGTTTGCTAATGACTTTTCCCTGTTTATTGAATTTCAAACCGTATCAGTTCAAAGAAAAGCAATTCAAATACAAATAAAGCATCCACAAACCTTCTTCAAATACTCTCCCACATGCCTCGATTCCCACATACATATATATAAATCTTATTTAACAGATAAAGGCAAACAACTTTTTATAGTTTCTTTAGAACAAGTTTCTTTCACAAGTTTCCGATTGAGACAATTGGAAAGTTATTGCCTGGCAATGGATTCAACCATTCGACTCGGCACACATTCGTTTTGTACACGTGAATCCATTTTCGGTTAATTTTTAAGAGCCCCCAATCGATCTCCATTATTGACACATTTTTGACAAATTGCCAGATAGCCGCAGAGCTGCGTGGGTAGCGTCTGTGGCCAGAAGTCCTTTTTCTTGTTCTGTTCTGCGAATCGCAAATGAAACGTGTCTGGCATTTTTGAGGAGCCACGGACAAAGGCCAGCCGGCACAGCCTACCTTTCTGGTTTACCGAAATGGCGAAATGGAAAAGGGTCAACGATTTGCGTATTATTTGCTTTATTTTCAATACGTCCTGCGAACCCTTGTCAGGAGGAAAGGACTCATTGCTAGGCAATGAATGCTTCGCTGCTGCGCAAATATTGCCGCACTTTTACCGCCCGTCTCTGCTCCTCCATCTCCTTGGCATGGCATGTCCTTGCTCCGCTTCTTTCGCATTTCAGTTCATTTCTGGCCTTAATTATGTACGGCGCAGAGCAAACAACAAATGCACAAACATACAGAAGCACAGCACATGTGCACACATCACATGCCCATGCACTTTCAGCCCAGTTAATTGCTCATGGCACTCGGAGCACTCTGCGCCACTTGACCGACCTGCAGCTGGCTGCCTGCTCCGCGTCCTGCCGAAGCGCCTTATCCTTCGCTTCATCCTGCTCAGCCTGCCTGCCTACTGGCCTGACACTATTTAAACTAAATGCTCACCTTAAAATCATATTCTGCCTGGATCCAGGACACCGAAAATGTTGCCTTTGCCTGCGGCCAGCTTTTCGTTATTTAAAACGGCCTTTGTCAGCGCTTGACCCTCTGTCACAACAGGCCTTGTTGTCGTTGTCCGCCGAGACAATCCTCTGGGGCACTGAGGTAAAATTCGAACTATTGTCTAGATTTCCAAAATTTAAACGATTTATCTATAAGTTTTAGAACCATTTCCTAATTTATTGTTGTTAGAACTTGAGCTTATTATAGGATAGTTTGCAGCGTAAGGTTTGTTAAAAATACAATTTTAATTACCAATCTAGGATGTCAGGAAACTCTGCAGTACTTAAATATAAAATAAAAATCAGACTAAGAGTTAACCGTTTTTTGTTAAGTGAAATTTACAAACTAAAGATACAAGATCAGGATTATTGAATTTTTAAAGAACTTATTTCGCTTTGAGATACTTTTTTAAACAAAAAGAACAATTCAAAATTTACAAAAACATGTATGTATAAACATCGATTTATTTTTCAATTGTTGACAATATTTACCAAACATTTTTTTTATTGTGTACTTATTTACTTACGCCTTTCGATTGCCCCTCTTGGCTCTGCTGCTGCTCGATGTCGTGCGCAATATGGCCGAGGCGACCGGCTTTGATGTCCTCTTATCAGTTCATCGCTCTGAATTTCTGTCGTGCTTGAGAAGCGGTCGAAAAGGGTTCTCCGGTGGCGTCAACGCTAAGTCCTCTTTGCGATGACCAGATAGTTTTTCCTTTGGCAGATCCGCATTAAGTAAAGGATAAGTCGGAATGTGAAAGCTTATACTTGGTTAAGCAAATGTACAAGTAATATAGACACAGTAATTATTATTCCAGCATTATACTAGGAAAGCGACGACTATTGCAAAAGATTTTCCGGACCAGAAGAGAAGTTTTACCGTGGAAAGTGTTCACCAAGTGCACAATGCTTACTTCTCTGAATTTACTTAGCCAAAAAATGCAGGTAATAATGAGAGAAGGCAAAGCCTGCGGCTAGGAAAACCTTCAAAATGGCGACTAGGCGACTCACGCCCAAAAATGCCACTTCCTGCTGCTTAATTTCCGTTTCAAGTGAATTTCCTTGCCGCTAATTTTGTTGCACACACACACACCTCGAGGGGGCACGTGCTCGAATGGAAACTGGGACACACGGACGCGACCACGGACAAAAGTCCGGACAGAACACGGACATTGCTTTCATGCCCGTGCTCTCTCTCCGGACAGTGATTTTCGCCGGCTCGCCATTTGTTTGGCGCATAGTTTTCTTGAACCAAAACAAAAGCAAAGCCAGAAACAAAGAGAAAACTTTAATATCCGCACTCAATGGCACAACAGCAACAAGCTACATGGAGAACAATGCTCACTTCAATGTCTATTGATGGGCCACGTGTGTGTAACAGCCCCTCGGTTCCTATCTCTGGCCAAAACATACCCCCCGGTTCCTCGGTGTTTCTATCCAAACTCAGCCCTCTTTGCTTTTGTCATCGACCCCGGGATTGGTGGCGTTTATGCGCCGGAAATGGAGGTTTTCATGACTTAGACGTCTCCTTAGGAGGATTCTAGAAGCCTGTAAATTTACCAAGCTGGGTTTTAATAACACCCTAAAGGGTTGAGGTTATTTAATTATTTAATATAAATATAAATTAATTATACTAGACTTTCCTTTGTGTTTAGAAATAATTGAAATTTCATTTAACTCAAAGATTACTTTAATTATTAAGAAGTAAATGTCTTAGTTGGACAGAATTTATTCAAAACTAACTACATTTTTCACATACAAATTTAAAAGGTTATTCCTTCTATAAATTTATCTTAATCGCGATCTAGAGGAAATATATTTGCTCACTTCTCCATAAACTGAGGGCCCCAAAAGCCAGATTGTGTGTCTGGCTGGGCGCATATTAAGCCATTGTGAGCCTCGGAGCCAGCACGCTTTTAACCCGAAATTCAACGAGTTAGCGTCTCAGACAAAACTTTTTTAACTGAGCGGCAGCATAAAAGCTGCTCGGCCATTACTATCATTCACAGGGTGCAACAACTACAATGGGCTCTTGCTATTACGGTGGCTTAGCCGGGTCTGAGTTTCGAGTTGCGAGTCTCGAGTCCTTCCGAGTCTAGAGTCCTGGTTGTGAAACCAGAGAGTCCTGGGCCTGAGTGTTTGCTGCCATTTTTATTTGCAGGAGTTTGGGTTTATGGGCAAATGTGCATTGAGCATTTGTGTCTCTATCTGTGGCAGTGAGTCTGCAGGCAGGCAGGCAGAAACAGAAGCAGGACTAAGGACTCCCCACTCCGGTATTGTTTGTGGTTCATTGTCTTCATGTGCCATAGTCCTGGTTGGTCCCTATTCCATGTGCAGTTAGTATCTGTGGTTAGCAGTTAGACTCCAAGGGGTTTATCTATCCATTCAGGGGCACCTTCTGGGCTAATGTGAAATATGCATGCTTAATTGTAATTCTAAATCCGAAACCACGGCACATTAGTTGTCCGGGCGGCAGTCACTGTTGCAAATTAACATCAATAATAAATTTCGATTTGCGGCAATTAGTACGACTGGGCCTGGTTAGGGATATACATCCCGTATATGTTTTATAGATCCCTATATATATACAAATTGATTGATTTATTATGTATAGCTGTGGGCCTCCATTGTGCGTCGATGAAAAGCGTTTCGAAAATTATTCCGCTAGCATTATTTCATGTAGAAAGAATACAGTTGGCGCTAACACAAATATATAAATATTTAACGCAGGGCTATTTAGAAAAAATCAATGTCTATGGTAATCCCGATGCCATAAATGTCACATGTATGCCGCCCCCAAAGGCAACGGTCGCCCCCAGCACAGCGGTAAGTCAGCAGCAGCATCATCGTCGATGTCAATGTCGCCACTAAACCCACATAGCGAAATGCAATGGTTTGGATTTAAATTAATTAATGAATAGCCAGGCAAATCATCTTACTGATAAATTACATTAAAATTGCATTATGTCTGCATAAGTGAGAGAATATTTGCATGGGATTTGCGTTTATTTATTGAGACTGCTAATGCTGCAAATAACATGTAATCAGATACACTTATGGGATGATGTATTTTTAATCCAGGAGCACTAGAGTCATATTTGTGCATTAAATAGATCTGCTGGAGTAATCTTTTGGGATTTTAGTTAGTTTATTTTGCAAATTCACAATGCGATTTTAGCATTTCATAAATTCTTAATAATATCAGCAGATCGAAATGGCTTACAAATTAATTAATGAAAGGAAAACTGACTGGCTATTACTTTTGTGGTAAAGATAAAAGTCCATCGAATTTTATATTTAATTATTGTTAGTTTCATTTCCTAAATTTAATTTTACTTACTACTATTTATTTAACCCTTCATTATTTAAAAGCTTTTTATTATTTTGTACACTTCGGATTGTTTATAATTTGTTGTATGTTTTGAAGGATCTGGATTCGTTTCCTGTTGATGGATCTGGTGAGGTATGTTGATTTCTAAATTCTTTTATCCCTTATCATTTATTTAATTTTCCTTTCCCCCCTTTCCATACCAAAAAGAGTTTCCTAGCCGAAGATTCAACGGATGTCAATATTTTAAGTGACGATTTCTGGGCTGCATCCGATGAGGTTAGTCCATATCCGTTTTAAAGAGCAACGCAAAATAAACACCGGAATTAAATAGAGTAATGGCCGCAGTGCATTAAACAAGAGCAGCTGGGCTTGGGGGCCATTGTTTTGCTATTGCTATTGACAGTGCTCTTGAAATACCATAAAATGGGGGGGTCGCAGTTGGGCTGACCACTGCCACTTTGCATAATTAAATATTTATATTTAGTTATAAGTTAATTTCTGCCCATTCTGGTGGTGGCAAGTGCAAAATCGATGCCGTTCAACAACAGTTTGCACTCTGGACTTAATGAGTTCTCGATTTCCCTTTCCACAGGCGACGGACATCTTCGACGCCAGCGGTATGCAGCCCCCGGGACAGACGCAGTACACGCACGAGAGACGTAAGTGCACAGATAGCTAGGAATCCCATTCTCATGCCCAAGTCCTGTCCCAATTTTATTCCCACTCCCATTCCGTATGCTAATGCAATGGATTTAACCATCGTCCTTTTGTTTGCTCTCCGTTTTTGCAGCATATCGAGGCATCAAGGGCGAGAAGGGCGAGCGCGGACCAAAGGGCGACAGCATACGCGGTCCGCCGGGACCGCCGGGTCCGCCCGGGCCCAAAGGTGATCCGGCCGTCTATCCGCCCTTTGTGGAGACAACGAGTGCGGGGGCTGTGAGTATTGCAAATTGACAGTTATTTGCCGCGGGCATCTGCACAGAGAAAAATAATCAATATCAAATTACTTGCTTATGAAAATCATATATTTTTAAATAAAAATATCACATTTAAACAAAAAGACACATTGGCTTTAATCTTCAATTATATCTCCCATTATAAAAAGTCCTTAAGAAATTTGTATAGATATTGGTAGTTCATATATTTTTCTCTGTGCTCGTTGTGATGGGCAACGCAAAATTGCCTGCCTTGCCTGCCATAATGATGTGCCGTGGTAATGTGATCCGATCCATAGCCAGGTGCTAAGTTTGTATTTCATTTCTCGTTTCTCCCCTTGTAGAAATACACTGGCGAGTGTACATGTAATGCGTCTGATATCCTAGAGGCCATCAAGGACAATGAGTCGTTGCGGGAAACGCTCCGCGGAGCGCCGGGAGCAGCGGGCAAGGATGGAAAGCCAGGTACCCCTGGTCACACCGTAAGTACCATCCCGACTATGGCTTCATTTTCCTTTTCTCTATATATTCTACTAGCTATGCATGAGAGTTTATTAATTTTGACAGGAGCTTTGATAATAAGTAAATATATTCGAATTTATATATAGGAAATATTTTCGAACTAGGACATGCTAATTATATTGTTTTTAAAGAATTAAAGTTAGTATTTTAATCGTTATCAACTTTTAAACTAAAATGTTTTATTTAAATTTGAGTTTTTTCATGGAATTTTCCTTCAAAAGATTTTAAGGTAAAAATGAACCCTTCTTTTTATTGAGAAAACTAGAAAACCTTGTAGCAAGAGTATTTATACTATCTTCAGTCGCCTTGATACAAGTTTTCTTCTTGTTTTTCTTCCGTTCGTTGGGCTTATCGGTATGTACGGCAATTTCGAGTTACAACGGGTTGGCAAAAAGGCAATATTTGACATGAATCTAACACATTTTCAATTTCATTACACACATCGTCTAATCTTCAAGAGTGAGTGGCTGAAGGAGGATGGCAACTGGGAGTCTGGGCAATCTGGGGAGAAAGCTAAGAGAGATCCCAGAAGGGGCTGCATGTTTTCCTATGTCAAACATCATAATTTGCACTGCGCAGAGAGCCAGCTGTGTGTGTGTGTGTGAATAGCAGTGCGTGTAACCGGAAATGGAAAAAAACGTTAGCAAAAGAGATGGGAAAATGCGGGGAAAGTCCCCTCCTGACCGTGGGGAGAAAGAGAAAATGGGAGCAAATCGTAACGTAACGAAAATTTCTTTATGCGCCAGCTCACGCTTAAACACTTATCCACTCTCCGGGTGGCACTCGTTATATTATCTCATCAACTGGCAGCGTCTTTGGCAACCATAAGAGTTCACTGTGGATACACAAAGGATGTCGCTGTATCCATGTGTTGAACTACACTTGACTATGTACTTGCCATTTACTTCGTGGAGTACACCACTCGCCACCACCATCACCACTCTCCTCGCTCCTCTCGGGTCAAAGGCAAAGTCCACACCAACTCTTTCTCCCCTTTCGGCCACCGCTTCACTTCTTTAGACTCTGAGTGCTTGGCACACGCAACTGGGCCAAAAACTTTGAGCAGCTAACCGAAAATAACATGTATACGATATGAATGCACGTCCATTACTCTTGGAATAATTCAAAAAGCAAAAGCAGGCCAAAGACAGACTACCCCCACCCCCATGATCATCATCATCTTGCAAGTCCGCCGCCCCATTCAATCTCGAATCTAACATTTTCTGGGCCACTCCAGCAACCTGTGGAACGCAGCCTCTTCAATGCGATGCAATACATCAAAAGGAAAGCGGTATGCCGGGCCGGGCATTCTGCGGTCCATCGCCAGCAGCTAACTGCTTGGGAAATATGCCAGTTCCCTTCGAGCTTACCCAAATTCCCTAGGCTTGCTGACCCTTTGCCACCTCCATTTTCTCCAACCCCAGAAAGGCTTTGGTAGCTCGGTGAAATATGGCTTGCTGGCGCGCATACCGGAAATTCCTGCGACAACTTTGTTGCCCCACTGCTAATCCCTTAACTAATGGCAATTAATTTAAAAGACGACGATAAGCAACAGCTACACAGCCGTACAGCCGAACACAACACAACAGAACACGCAAATGGCTCACAGCGTGACCATTTTGCATAAGATTAAGAACATTGGGAGACACATTTTTTGTGTACCCATCCGTGTCGCTATTGGAATGTTCAAACCCCCCTCCCCCAGCTCTTCCTCAACTCCCTAGCCGCTAGACCCCAAAAACCGAACCGAACCACATGCCACACGGAGGACGGGCCCCGGTCGCGTAGATTAATGAGCTCGGACTAAAACGCAACGATTATGTAAATCGACCGCTGCCAGTTAGGAACCCCAAGCTTGAACTCTACTTCGAAACCCGAAAGAGCTCCTTCTGAGGCTCGTACACCGAAACAAATAGAAGTTGTTCAATTACACGAAATCTCAATATATCCATTCCCATTTTATATTTTTAATATAATGATTGTTCCTTAAAACTTAAATTTATAGTCTAACCTAGGATCACATTGTACAATGTTATGCTATAATTTCGATCTTTCGGTGTAGACTGCCCCGGTAGACATAGATTTGTAGCTCTAAGGACCCAGGACACGTTATATGCACGCCCACTAATGTGATTTATTTCTCTGTCGCTGCCGGCGACGTTTCTTCCTCTTCTCCACCTTTGGTCTATGTCTACGTCTCCGTCTCTATCGCCGCCATCCCGTTTCCGTTAACATTTATCCAGGGAGCAACCGGAGTGCCAGGAGCTCGCGGCGCCCGGGGATCCGAAGGTGCCCAGGGGCAGAAGGGTGAGCCAGGCGTCGACGGCCTACCCGGAGTCGTGGGTCCGCCGGGACCACCGGGTCCGCCTGGTTTGCCCGAGAATTACGATGTAAGTATTATAAAAAAACGAGCTATTTAAATTTATTTACAATTTGAAATTACTTACGTCTTTATGGGTGTACAAAGTACAACAAAGAATATATGGCAAATGCTTTTAATTATTTTGGTTGTTTCACCCTGGAGATTAAAGTTTATATTTAAGAGTTCTTTTAAATTAACTTAACACTATTCTTTTATCCCTTTAAATTTTTATTAAATTTCAAAGTCATTAAACTGTTAATAATTGCCATGTTAAAAATAAAATAATATTTTCCTGTCTTCTACAACTACTACTAATTTTTTGTAAAATCCTCACATTTATTTTACATTTAAATGGCTTTTTTTTTTTATTTTTTATAATACTTTAGAATATTTTATTAATTTTAATTAAAATATAACTTCAGTGAAATCTTCAACAGATATTTTGGCAGTGCCAAACTTATCCATAAAAGAATAAATAAATTTTCTTTTAATTAATATTTAACAAAATGCTCATGCCTCATAAAAAAGTTTGAACATGTTAATTTAATTCTATATTATATATTCTATATTCTATATTTTAATTTCTTAAAACTTTTTCTAGTAAAAACAAATTTTTATTGGGCAAGAGTATCTATTTTTCGGTTTGACCGAAGATAGTTTACATTTTAATTTAACAAACTTCGTTACAAGCTTGCTTTTCGATCAAAAAATTGCACCTTTTACGAAGGACAAACAAAGGCGCGTTGGCTAATGCAGTTGCTCGAGGTCCTTCTTCGTCCCTTTTCTTGCTTTCTATCTGTGCACAATTCCTTGTCCGTATTCCTGTCCGTCTGTTTTCAATCACGCACAGCTTTATGAATGGCGTCTGGCTGAGGTAAACGTCCGTCGTGTTTTACAAGCCGCACAATTTGCCTAAACTAATTTCCTTCCTGGCCAGTGCGCGCAGTAACTGTGAAAAATTACCACCCCGGTGGACATGGCGTCACGCCAGATTCGGATTCAGGCGAGGATCCGTTTGCCAGTTCCCAGTGTATGGTAGAGTCTGCCAAAAAGCCAGCACGTTCAGTGGCCACCATTGTCGTCGTCGCGAATGCCACAAAATGGCCTATCAGTGCTAATAATCTTAAAACCGCCAAGGTTCCACCGCACAACATCTACCGCGCGGAAGGACGAAACGTAAGCGTCTTGAGCACGCGAGCAGCCAGTTCTAAACCCAAAATTGAAGTGGAGTCGTTCCGTCGAAGGTGAAGTCAAGTTGGAGTCAACACGGGGAAAAATTGGTATAAAAATGTTAATTAGGCTTAAAGTTGAGAGCGGAAATATAAAATTTGAAAAAATTAGTAGCAAGAAAGGGAACTTAACAATTTATATATTTTACTATATATGCTTGTCTTGTTAGGAATAGTATATTTTTTATTGAAATTATAATGATCCTAAAAGAAATATATAAATATATAAATAATAATGATATTAAAATAAATAAATTAAAGCCTTCAATGAATATTAAAGAATAGATTTTTGTATAATTTTACTTTGTCAAGAAATTATTAAAATGTTATATATAGCTTATTCTTATCCCATAACAAGCTGTATTAACAAAAGTGTTATTAATTTTCATTTGCGGAAGCAGGCTAAAATTCCATTACTTTTTTTCTATGCAACGGTGAGTGAGAGGCTTGTGTTTACACCCGTAGGCTCAGTTTACAGGACTCAGGGGCCTGAAACCTGGGATCCTGACTGGATTCGGGGCTGCCGCATGCCACATGCCAATGACGACGATGACGATGCCGGTGTTCCAGCTGGTGGCAATTACCGTTATCAGCGCATGGCGCGCAGTTCACGCGGTTAAATGCGGTAACACGCACACACAGATAAAAGATAGGGAGCATGGCCAACACACACAGACCCACACAAACAAATACGAAATCGCGTACAAACACAAATGCAAACATATCACTCGTTCACGTTTACCCGTGGCATCCGCACCGTTGCCACTTTGAACCCTTTCATGCAAGAGTGAAACTTTTCTTTTTGCCGCTCGGCTTTATCACCGCATTTCAACGCCGTATGTTGCTGCCCCTCCCCCAAAACGCTTCCTTTTTCTGTCTTCTTCTGCCCCATCTAACTGGGAGAAAGGGGTGAGGCGGCGGCGGCGTTGGGTGGGCCGTAATCATTATCGCACTGTTACGTTTATGAAAGTGTCAAGCTACTTGTGGTCGACGAGGCGGCAGTAAAAATCAGACAGCCACTCGCCTGTGTCGGCCCGCCCATTGTTTAATGTCGGAGGGTTTATCATCATTATCATCGCCCCGAGTCGGTAGCCAGAGTCGGAGAGTTAGCTCTAGAGCCTTTTAAAAGCTTTCCGTGGGCGTCGTACCCTCTGTGTTATCCCAGATACTGGGAGGTGCCAGGATCCACGACAAGGAAGCTCGCTGCTGGCAGTTAAACAAATGGGTTTGAATTTCGGGCCTGCAATAATAGAACAGAAATCAAGGAAAAAAAAGGAAGGGTCATAGAGCAGATTGTCAACACAAAAGAAAGGCAAAATATTAAAGGACAAGCCAATTTTGACAGGATATTTAATTTAATTCAATTTCGTAGGACAACATTCTAGACATTCTATTGAAAAATGAAAACATATTTTAAAGTAAATACTAAAGCTAAAATGTAATAAATTTACTTGGAATACCTTTTCAAAAAAAATATTTTCCAGGGTAAAGCCACATTCGTTCCCCGGATTTAAAATACTTTTCAAAGCTACATTTAGAGTCCTTAAGAAGCAAATGCTTTTATGTTTATTATAGCGACTTTTGATTGTCAACACGACTTCCACTTTTTCAGATGTTTTATTCAGAAATCCAATTACCCAGGACTCATATGAATCCCAGTAAAAGTTGCAATTTTAAAGCTTGTTTGTTTTTTGTTTTGTTTCCTTCGATTTAATAACAGTGAAACCATATAATAATACGCTTTAATTTCACGTCCATTGCTCTATATTATTGTAAAAACATATAAATCGTATCGAAAATTATGTATTCTTGTAACAATCAACACATAAATAACAGATAAATTGGAATCCAACCAGGACCTTCAAGGTATAAACATTTTAACAATTTCATCTTATGCTCCCCCCACCACTACTTAAACCGTAAAATACTCTTAACAAAAACAAAAACCAAAAACAAAAGCGAAGGCAAGGCCAAGGGGCCAAAGGCTTGCCGGTTGGCCGGGGGTAAGCGATGGCCACAGCATTTAATGGACTAGAACCACTTGGCATCATTAGCCCCGCCCCTCTGATCCGCCCCCCAACCAAGAAAAAAGATCATTAATCAAATTTCCGCCGTAGATACACCTCCGTGTGTTTGCTGGAATCGCCATGTGTCCCTCGTCAAAAAAGTGGGGGGTTCTGCGCTGTGCGAGAGGCGAAGAAAAAAAGATCAGAAAAATGGGGCCCAAAATACATGTATCGAAAATAAATTGTACAACAAGCAAATATTTAACAAATTACTATGCCTATACACATACCCTCGCAGGAATCCCTAATGGTCAACTCGATGGGCACATTCCGGGGCACGACGCAGCCGGGACCCAAAGGTGTGTCCGGTGAGAAAGGTGATGCGGGCCAGAAAGGAGAGCGCGGTGATCCGGTAAGTCAGAGGGCATGTCTAATAAATGGCCCAGGTTTTTCCAACCCCCCCATCCACCTCATATATGCCTTAGAAAGTGTTCCTTCGGCCCACACGATTGTTGTTTCAAATATATAACAATAATTTCTGCCCTATTGACTACTCAATTGATTTTGAGGTTTTTAGAAAGGGCAACGGAGGCCAAGGAGCGAACCACTCTCGCCCAAATGAGCAAATCGTCTACGAAGGAAAATTTGTTTTTGGCCAGGTCCAATAATGGGCTTCGAAAAGAACATTGGGTTACAGGGTACAATGTTTTTGGCAGCCTTTTTATAGTCTTAATTTGCAAGATTATGATTACTTGGATTAGACTTTTAAATGGAATTGGTATAAGAACAATGGTATTTCCTTATTTTTTAGCTTTTAAAGTAATAAATTTTCCAGAGAAAATGAGAGCTTTTAGAAAATGTAAACCTTATTTTAGCATTAAAAAGAAATGATAAATAAATACACTAAAGAAATACGTTTTAAAATGTAAAAAACGAAGCAAAACAAAATAATAACTTTTCATTAATAAGCTAGAAATATTTTATATTTACATTCTTTAAAAATTCGTGTGCTGGGAAATTTGAAATGCCTCGAATTCATTTAATGTCCTTCCTTAAAATTAATATATCTAAGGAATAAAGGCCACGCTATTAACCCTGTGAAGGGATAAGCGCCACCACATCCTAAAATGTCTTGGTGTTTTCGAGTTCAGGCCAAATTGTATCCAATTTGATAGATAGTAATAATTCTTTCCGAGCTCACAGCAGCTCCAGCTCCAGCTGAGTTCGTATTTATGGCATCGCAGTCATTTGTGCAGGAAATACACAATTTGGGGCATAAATTTCTATCAGCAGTTGGCCCGAAATGCGTCACTTGAGACGATGCTGGCCAATGTCTCCTGATTTCTCGTCCATCTGCTGGTCGTGCGGATTGAGGGCCAATTTGTGTGCATTTATAGCTCATTTGATTTTCAGTGGATATGACTAGGGGTTGGGGGTCAGCACACAGGATCAAGGAATATGAAGGGGAGATGCCAGCCAAGCGGAGGCGAGCATAAACTATTTCGTTTCGTTTCTTTTCACTTCTCGTTTTGGCATTACTTTCATAATAAGTTTTGGTCATTTGGGGAGCTCATCCTGCTTAGGCGACGCTTACTTCCCAGCCATTACCCCGTATGCCATTTAGCAGCTTAGTGGGGGTGGCTTTGCACTCTCCAGGATCCAGAATTTCGAGTTCCACTCTCGCTCCCCTACATATTTCTTTTATGTGTAACCTCAAAACTTAAATCTGCCAGCCGGGGCTCGCATAATGTGCTTGTTGTTAGTCCGTTTCCCTTGGCTTTCTTTGGGTGCGCTTCTCACGTGGACGACCTGAACTTCCGGTGTCGCAGATTACTCTTTAGAACACCAGCCAATTTGGAACCATAAAGACACAACCACAGCCACGACGACCTTTCACATATATAATACATAAGCAATATTTATGCGGCTTGTGGTGAAAGGAATCTGCCGTGGCCGTAACAAGGCTGCTTTTAAGTAGTTTCCCCTTGGTCGCCATACCCGAAATTAATCGTGCGTGAAATAAAAAGAAATTATGCAAACAGCCGCCCACTCCATCGGGAAACATATATACATTATGAAAAAAATCGATTGGGATTTTATGATAAATTCACGCCCAATTTGTCAGGGAGACGATGGCACCGCCATACCCCCAGTTATTGCATTACAAAATTTCGGGGAAAACTAATATGGAAATTAGCATTTTAAACGTATGAATACACGCACAATTAGGTTCGTTTCATTAAGCCTAAAAAACAGACATACAAACACGTAACACACACCCACACCCGGACAGGGATCTTGAAAGACAGCCTCCGGAGCAGTCGTGTGTGTGCGTTGCCTTATTAATTATTCATTAGTTGGTATTAAGTTGGCGATATGGAGCAAGGTCCTTACCCACAACAAGCTCAGCCCCAAGGAAAACAGCAGCCGGATCATCCCAGTACATGCACAGGAAGAAAAACAAGACAATTACGGAAATATAAACTTAGCAAAGTACTTGAGGGAAGTAAACAATAAAAACTACATTTAAAATAAATTTAATTGCGAGTCAAGTCAGTCGATTCTTAAAAGCTTTATAGGCACAATTATATTTAGTAATTTTTGCAGCCATATTTTCCTTCAGTGGGTCTACCATTTTCCAGTAAGCATTTCCCAGCATCCACTCGGGTGGGCGCGTGCAAATTTATGGCGAACCATTTAAGGCGCTGATGATGTGGAAGACGACGCTGGGGATGAATTGAGTCAAGCCGAAGGAAGGAAGCAAAATTTCCACAAAGGCTGAGGACCCAAAAGGAATATGGTTTTGTGTTTTCGGGCTTGTCACCACGGCACTGCACACATTCGGTCGCATAAATTTATCCAGCATCCAGCATGTGTGTGTGCGGGATTTCGGAATTGATTTGATTTCAAAATGAGTTTGAATTGAATTTTTTCTGTCGTCGACAAAACGTTTGAAATTGAGTTTTACGGCCAAATTAGGCGAGAGCTGTTACCTCCTCCTGACTCCAACCATTCCGCAGTCCCCCATCCTCATTCCCATGGGCACATGTAGCCGTATATTTAAGACCGTAAATCATTTCATACACTTGCTTTCTTCCTTTCTGCCTCCTCCTCCCAAAAACAGGGTCACAAAGGTGCACACGGGCCCAGCGGCGCAAAGGGTGAGCCTGGCGAGCCGGGAACACCCGGACTGCCGGGATTGCCCGGTCAGGCTGGACAGCCCGGAGGACTCGAGGGCATGGCCAGCGCTAACGGGACCAAGGGCGAAAAAGGCGAAAAGGGTATGCGAGGACGACGCGGCGGCACCGGACCCGCTGGACCAATCGGGCCGCCCGGAAAAACCGGGGCCATTGGCGATATTGGACACTCGGTGAGTATTGGAAGAGAAGAAGAAAAAGGTGGAGGAGCAGAGTCCTCCACAAGTACAAAGTCCCGAGACCAGAGCCACTCGCAACTTTTGTATGCATATTCATGAGATGGCCAACTTTCACATGCTTTTACCCATTCTGGACAGAAGCGTAGCCATGGTCATTGCTTGGATGTACACGGAAAGCAAAGATTATATCTTGAACTTATTTATAATTATTTTTTATATAAATATTTGTTTTTAAAAGCAATATAAAATCCCCTTTAATACTAAGTACATAGTTCTTTTTTTTAGTAAAATAATAATCATAATTAAAATTTTGTGTAACTCCAAAAAGCAATAAAATGTAGGATCCTTTCCTGCATCATCTCTACGCCCGTGAATCCTGCTCCTTCGATTGTTTTTGCCACTGGGAAAAGTTCGCAGACAAACAGACATTTTCTGGCCGCACTCGCGATCTAGACAATCAGGGCAGTGAAAGAGGTTGTGAGCATAGAGGAGTCGAAGGGGTAGAAAAAAAGAGCGAAATAAACTCAAACGAAAAGTATTTTAAGTGCATTTTCATCACGGTTATTCAGGACGCGGCGCAGTCAGCGCATCGCACGATTCCAATTGCAGTTTACCCAGAATTTCCGCCATTATTCCGCAATAACAACAGCTAAGCAATGGCAATGGCGGCAGGCAGCAAGAAGAAAACTTTCCTTTTTTGCAGCGGAGTCAGTGAATTGAGAGGCACGAATTCCATGGCATTCTCAGTAGTATTCTGTGCCAACTGGCATCGTTTACCGCCCGAAATCAAAATCAAGCAGCGTATTTACATGAGCTTGGCAAAATGGGAATGGGAGTGGGACACGGAACTTTGACTCAATTGCTAGAGCGAGCGGAGAAACAAAAAGGTTTGCGACTAGAAAATTGTTGCACTTCGAAAACGGCGAAAGTTTGGCCATTTTTGGCCATAGTTCAAGTTTGCCTCGTTGGTCCAGTTCTCCATCCTAACTCCATCTTCAGTCCCAGTTCCATTGCATCTGCTGCAACCTCCACTGGCTGGCAATGATCATATAATTTGCTCGCAACTTTCCCACTTACGAGTGAGGGGATTTTGATTTTTCCCCCAGACCATGTGCGAACTTGCTACGTGCCCAGGACATTCGGGCAATTCAATGCTAGTAATTTAAATAATTAAACGTGGCTCAAAGACGCAAGGAAATTGAGCAAATATAGTTATGAGGTTTACTTACAGGAGTATTTTAAGGGAAAAAGATGTATTTATGTTTTAAAACCTTAGCTACAATATTAAAGCATTTTTTCTCTCTTTAGAAATTCAGCTTAGAGCTTTATAAAGTACAAAAATAAAATATCCATCAAACTATGCTCACTTTATTTTATAACCTGCCACTCGCACTGATTTGCATGACCTTTAATTGATTCTCAGGGACGTCCGGGCATGACAGGACCAAAGGGCGAGATGGGACCCAAGGGCCCGAAGGGAGATTCCGGCGGACGTGAAGGGGTAAGTAGAGACGACATTACGTATACGCCCCATCTGCCTACAGAGTGTGGGTGATGGATCACCCAGGAATCGAGACACTGACCGGAAAAACTTGTACGTTCACAGGTCAAGGGTGACAAGGGCGACCGAGGTCAGGATGGACGCGATGGCCTGCCCGGACCACCGGGAATGCCCGCCACTGGTGGCGGAGATGGTGACAGCAGCGGAGTGCAATACATACCGATGCCAGGACCTCCCGGACCTCCGGGGCCACCTGGCCTGCCGGGTCTCTCGATTTCTGGACCCAAAGGAGAGCCCGGAATGGATTCGCGCGGCAGCTTCTTCGGTGACGCCTCCTATTATGGCCGACCAGGTGAGCTAAGCCCAATAAACTCGCTACGAATTTGTGTAAATATATCACAGTGTGAGCCTAGTTAGAGTTAGTCCTATCTGTACATAGCTAGTAATGTCCTTATCGAACCTAACTTATCCAACCTGTGTCAAAACCATGTCATTTGTATCGTACTCCCCGTCATCAAGGTGCGCGCTCATCTTTAGACGAACTCAAAGCACTGCGAGAGCTGCAAGATCTGCGCGATCGGCCCGATGGCACAGCCGGTAATCAACAATCTCAACTCAACCATCCACCATTCTATATTGATATATCCTTAGCGTTTGCCTGTGGCCTGGCCATTTGGAATGTTGCATGACTACCATTTCGCCCCAAGATAATTGCCTCCAAAGTACACCTTTTCCACAGCTATTTTCCCATTCCTATTTTCCCATTTTCCATGGAATGCCTTCACAACCGTTTTATGAACTAGCTGCTTGCTCTTTTCATGGGGAGCATGCTCCCTCATATTTGCACATCATCATTAACTCATTTGGCGTTGATAGAGTACAGCGTGTAAACATTTTCTTTATGCGCGAATTTTCACACCGTCATGACTTTTCCGCCGCCAGAAAATCACCCGACTCATGGCTCCCACAAAGACATAACACATTTTAGTTACCATTAAACCGAAATGCCAGTTTTTGGCATATTTTTGGCAAGCTGCTGACTCTTTCGGTCGGTTTAGAAAATATATAAAAAATGCGGTCACGTATGAATTATTAAAGCATAAATGGTTTGCGGGAATGGAAATAAATTCCGATGAATATAGAAATCGATAAGTATTTATTTTTCTAACAAATGGAAGCAGTCAATATATATAGGAAAATGTTCACATCATTTGGTATTGGTCAATAATGGTTTAAGATTTTTCTTGCATGAACTACTGCGTTTAAAAATTCCTAGAAATATTACTTTATAATATTTCATAACTTGGATTGTAAGACGTAGAATATTAAATCTTTTAAGTATATTATAGAATTTTCTACTAATGTTTTTCAGCTTTTAAATTAACTTAGAAATTTATCTCTTTAAAAATACAAATAATATATTTTTCTACTTTAATTGTATTTTTTCATCACTGTCGTGATTTAGCACTTAGAAAGAATCAAATTTAAGTAAATACGAGCTTATTGTATTATATGCCATAATGCATGAATTATCCTTGCAGAGACGCCGCGCCAAACAGGACATTCACACAAACATGAAGAGGCCTTGGGGCCCGTTGAGGGCGAGGAACCATACTTTTCGGCCTCCTCCTCGAACATGAATATGAAGATTGTGCCTGGCGCAGTCACCTTCCAGAACATTGATGAAATGACTAAAGTGGGTGTCGATTGGTTAAATTTGGCACCAACCATGTATTTTTAAACTCCTTTTTCGATATTTGTTTATTTTTTCCCCATACAGAAGTCGGCACTGAATCCGCCAGGCACGTTGGCCTACATCACAGAGGAGGAGGCTCTCCTTGTTCGCGTCAACAAGGGCTGGCAGTATATTGCGGTGAGTTTTTTAGCCACAACCAAGGTACACAGAGACAAGTTTTCAGTGGGGTATTAATCTTGAGAATTAATTTGAGAGTAGGATGTCAGAGATGGTACGTTATTGGGGTTAAAAGTTAGATTAAGCAAGAGATTCGAGTTCCACATATAAATATTTTTTTATTAAGCTGAGGTGTTGGTACTTATATACATTTAATATCTATAATTTCTCTTGGTGTAGCTTCAGTTTCGTTTTCAGTTTGGGGGTTGGATTTGATTTCTGGCTCCTAAGCAAACAGAGGAACCTTTGGGTAGCACTTTTAAAATGCCAAATATGACAGGCGCTGAGCCCGCTGGCGGGCGGTTATTATTTTATAGATCCCGCTCCGCCGCTCCGGCTATGTTGTTCCATTATGGCCATAAGCCCCTCAGAAAAGAAAGCGGCAAATGCATGCAAAAATAGACTGGTATTTGGCCAGAAACAGAAGCCAGCAGCAGGAGCGTGTGTTTGTCTTCTACTCGCCTTATTTATTTATTTATTTATTTTTTCCTTGCCTGCCATAAAATAAGGTTTGTTTGGCATTGCCCTTGTATCGACTCGTTTTTTATTTGCACATTAAATGTTGCAGACGTTCAGACTGATTGCCAATCACATGTGTGTCTGTGTGTGAGTGTAGGAGTATCTGCGTTATTCAATTATATTGACTTGCGTTTGGCTTTTCACTTGTTCCAGTTAAGGAATACCAGGATACCGAAGTACAAGGCTGCAAGGATACGGAGAACATCCAGCGACATGTGGCATGTGGCAGGCAATTTGAGTCAGTCAAAGCTTCAAAACATTTATTGATGAAATATAAAACATGCATCGGTTGATCTGGTCGGGGTGCCTCCCAGGACCATTCCTTGGAGCCATAAATTCTTGCAGCAGATTAAAAATAATATTAAACGGAAATCGAAGGTTTTATTGTCGTCCCCTGGACACTCGGTTACTCCCAAAATGTTGGAATTTTTCCGTCGTCAGTGCCACATGCCAATTAATCTCGCCAGTCCAAGGTGAACTCGTGCCAGTGGGAACCTTTTATTACTTTGGATTCCCTGGCAATTTACTCGGGTCAGCATTTGTGTGTGGAGGAACTCTGAAGTTGGTGAAATTACACGCAAAATTGCTTGATTCCCCGATAGCTTGTTAAACATTAAAGTGGCCACAATTTCGGCTGCTTGTTGCGTTATTGAAATCATCCGAAAATGGTAAATGAAAAATGGCCGGTACAGAGGGGAACTACATACATACATACAAACATAGCATGTAGTGCCAGTTGCCTGAATTGTGCCCAAAGTGTACAATATTCTCAGAATTGGGGAGCTGCAAAAAACTGCTCGAGATTCGATTTCCGCTTCCGTTGTTGCAGGGCACAAAAGGCAGCACAGCATGGCTGTGCCTGGTGGGCGTGGCCGAGTCTTCAGGCTAGCAAGCTTCTGGCTTCTGGCTCCCGACTTCTCCTGGCTATGTTATGCTGGCTCCTGGCAACTGGCATGTGCATAAGGCACAGCCCCGAATGAAAACGAAATCTCTTGCCTTTGACGGCAGCATTTAAATACTTTTGACAACAAAAACCCGGCGCAGGACCATGAACTGTCAGGGTGCGCCGAGTAATATGGCAAAATCGAGGCAAAGCTAAAAAGGGCCCATTGTTGGTGAAATTTTACTAAGTCGGGAGGGAGTCAGGAAGTCAAACTACAGAGGAAACAAAATTGTTGACAAGTTTTTCTATTTCCAATATGAATGGGTTTATCCATAAGAAACTAACTAACATTATCAACAGGAAAGTTGAAGATCAAAGTTGCTTAAGATTTCATTTAATAATATTAATAATAATTAGTTAATTAAGGGATTATTTTTGCGGCAGTGTAGCCGACTTCCCATTTGCATTTCGCATTTCGTCTGGGCCAAATACACAGCTGTCTGTCGGGATACCGAGATTGTAGCCGAGGCGCCATCCTAATTAGATTTCAGTACACGAGTCGACTACTTAAAGTTCAAAATAGTAATTAAAACTTTTGTCAGACGACGTCGCGCATTATGGCAGTCGAAAATTTGACCCTAATACAGGTCGGGATTGAGACGAACCGGGAACCGAGAACCGAGAGAAAAGGGAACTAAGAACGGATGGTACCGGGACCGCGACTGGGACAGATACATAAATTCCTACACGTAATGCAAATATTTGAGGAAAAGTTTCAATACAAAGGCACTGATTTCATCTCATCATAATGGCTGTGTGTTTGCCTTCCGTTGGGAGTCGCGCTGAAATATTAACTACTTGAAAGGGTCTGTGGAACATGTATATTTGCGCAGGGCTCTTGTTTTATTAATTACAAATTCGTCAAATGCTCCTTGGTTGTCTCGTCAGCGGGCGGGTGCCTTTTAATTAAAATTTTCGTATTTCGCATTTAAAGTAATATTTTACTCCCTCCAACAGCTGGGCACCTTGGTGCCGATTGCCACGCCCGCACCGCCCACAACGGTGGCGCCCTCGATGCGATTCGACCTGCAGTCGAAGAACCTGCTGAATAGCCCGCCGCCCCCACTTAATACGCCCACGGTGAGTGATGGAAATCGACTCGACTTTTCAGTTTTTTTCCCATCTTTTTATTGTGTTTCCCATTTGCCATTTTCCACTCGTACATCTACTTGCACTCGCACTCGTATCTTCCGGCGGGATAATGACATTGATGTTGGGCGAAAATTAAGAGCGCTTCGAATGGAAATCAGAAGTTCTAGCTGGGATTCCCTTTGTGCGCGCATTAAGTGTACTCGACTTTGATGAGTTAAAAATGAATGAAGAAAATGATTTATAAAGCATCGATCAGACCGCTGTCTGATTGTCATTTTCCGCCGAGAGATCCTCTAACAATAAAATCTACTAACTGAACTATCAGTGCTATTTGAACTGAACTATAGCTATCCAAGAAAGAAACAGAAATAAAGACCACACAATGCTATGTTCCTAATTTCATGACACTAAGTTATTAAATACACGAATAATTTTCTCTTATATTTGAAGGTTAATGGATTAGAGTCTAAAAAAAATAAAAAAATTTAAAGACAATAATTTTTATATTAAAATATGCGAAAGGGAATTATTCGTGTTTATTTGTAATTAATACTTTTACAACAGAAACTAGAGCCAATACTAAACCTTACTAAACTTATTTATAATTAATTGTCGTTAAATGCAGTTTACAACCGCGCCCGAATACGAAACGGTAATTAAATCCATAATATCGCATTTCGTAGTGTCGACTAAAAACAAAAATAATAAAAAAACCAGCGGTGAAATTCGAAAATAGTGAACGACTCTTGCACACACATATAGTGTATATACTCGTTGAATAAATAATTTGATTTTGTTTGCTGGCCAATGAAAATATTTCTAATTAGCGAAAATTGCATTTTCAGTTCGCGGAACAATTGGTGTAGTTTGATTTTCTGCTTTTGTCTCTGTCTGTCGATGGTTTTTGTGTTTTCATTAATGCGATGGAAACTCTCATTTTCCTATTTAAATAAGAGTTACAATTTTATTTACATACTATATCTCAATCTCTCTATGTTCAGTGTGTCTGTGTGTGTATGCCTTTGTGTGATTTGCTTTTTTAACTACTCGCTTCTTGATTGAATTTCGTCCTTTTGTTTTTGGGTAATCCTTGAAGCTTAATTCTCAACGATTCGCATCCCACACGAAAGCCAAGAATGTTGAGAACTCCTTTTTGTGTGTGTTCTTCGTTTTGGTGTTAGAATGCCTAGAATTCCCATTTGGATTTATTAAATAAAAAGTATTTTTGTCCTCCATCTCATGGCTGCGTCTGCGAACAAAATTAACCGGGATCAAAAAAAATATTGAAATTAAAATCACATTTCCAGTGGTATCCTCGAATGGTGAGTTCTCCTTTTCCCCGCCCTTCTATTAAGCTAAATCCAACCTTTGAGCTCCTGCCCACGTCCTATTATATTTTTCCCTTGCCTCGAAGGAGGTTTCCCTTCGGCATTTTTTGTTGTTTTGTTTTTAGACCTCCAAGACAATTATTTGAAGTATTTTACTATCCATTACGCCCACCCATCATTTTCTGCTAGAGGCTGAGCCTCCTCCCGGCAAAGAAGACCTTTTGTTAAGCAAACAATTTCTGGCTATTAAATTCTGTATTAATTAGATCTTAAAATGCTTGACATAAATTCCGCATTAATTTCATGCCATATTTTTCCCGGATCCGGAATAGCTACGAGTGGCGGCGCTGAACGAACCTTCCGTCGGCGATTTGCAGGGAATTCGGGGTGCGGACTTTGCCTGCTATCGGCAGGGACGACGGGCCGGCCTTCTGGGCACCTTCAAGGCATTCCTCTCCTCCAGGTAAGTACTCAGCACTGAGCTCGCGGCGAGTGTGTCTTATCTTTCTTTAGATTTTTCACGCGTCTTAGGCTTGTTTTCCTCCTCGGTTCGGTTTAGTTTTCCAGCGCACCAAGCTATTAAGATTTTCCCCTAAATCCCCATGTATTTGGCGCTTCAATGCGCCGCGTTGCTCATACGCCACGTTTCCCGGCTGAGCCGACACTTTGGGAACTCATTAGTTGCCGCATAATCTTGATATTTGAAGCGAAGCGAAACGAAAACGAAAAGAAAAAAATGAAATCGCGCTCAAAGTATGAAAACAAAAGCTTGGGAAAACAATTTCGTGCGATTTATTTACCCAATGCTCAGAACTCGAGCTCTGCGCGAGGGAGGGAGGGAGGGTGAAAAAACATAAATAAATAAGCGAACAAAGCACCTGCCCCTCAGACATCTTTTGATGGCAGTTTGTTTGTTCGGTTCGCGTGTAATTGCCGCTCGTATGAAGGCCATAACTTGAAACTCTCGCCTGCAGGGTACAGAATCTGGACTCGATTGTCCGTCCGGCTGACCGGGACCTGCCCGTGGTAAATACGCGCGGCGATGTGCTGTTCAACTCCTGGAAGGGCATCTTCAATGGCCAGGGCGGGTTCTTCTCGCAAGCGCCGAGAATCTACAGCTTCAGTGGCAAGAATGTGATGACGGATCCCTTATGGTAAGATTTATATTTTAAAAATTAAAACTTAATTAAATTAAATATGTGAAAATGTCCTCACAGGCCCATGAAGATGGTCTGGCATGGCTCCTTGCCGAATGGCGAGCGCTCCATGGACACATACTGCGATGCCTGGCACTCGAGTGCCCATGACAAGTCCGGTTATGCCAGCAACTTGGAAGGTCACAAGCTGCTCGATCAGAAGAGGCAATCCTGCGATGGCAAGCTGATCGTTCTGTGCGTAGAGGCTCTCTCGCAGGATCGCAAGCGAAAGAAGCGGGACCTCGGCGGTGGCAGGTACGTACTTACACGTGTCCTATTGATTTGGCATTAACGTTTTATGGCTCACCAACTTTGCTCATTACATCTCAGTGCCCCGAGGCACTTGGACACTTAACGAAATATTCATTTGTTGAATTCTCTCTGATATATGCTTAAAATTATAGTAATAATGGGAGATAAAACATTTAAATTTTCTAGCCTTAATTGTATTAAATTTAATGTAAAATAAAACAACTTGTTTACCTATATTTTTTCCCTGTGCACTTTCACAGCTACCGCAACAGTCGCAGTAACAGTCATGACGAGAGCGAAAGTCTGGAGTTCAGCAGCGCCGATGAGTATGCAACACATTTAGAAAATTTACTGCTGTAAGCGGAACCGGAAGGAAGAAGAAGAGTCACACCAACCCATACTCATACATAAAACAAGGCGAAAGAAAAACAAAAACAAAACAAATCACAGCACACACACACACGAACATACTATACATTGAATGTAAACGTAAATCATGGCCATGCATATAATCAGCGAATTCCAAACAGAAACCAAAAAAAGAATACTCAGACGACAGATGGAAGTTGCATATAAATACATACTTATAATACCCGTACGCATACACACTACTCGTAGGTAATGTCTAATATATTTCATAAACATATATAGCATATATATATGGGGGTATACTTTATGTTCAGGACAAGGCGACGATTACAACAAACAATTTTTTGTAGCTCGTAAACTGTAATTTGTAACGTAGCAATAGCCGTAACCGAAGTAATGTAATTTTTGTAATTACGTAAGCTCACCCTCGACACAGCAGCAGATCGATTCATGGATATAGATCATACAGTCGCCTCCGCCTACGCATTACTGGCCAAATTAGTATCCTATTTAGCTCGTATGGCAATGCACCCGAGAATCGAGGAACTCTTCACCGGACTCTGTATATGCGTGTATAAATGTGTATTTTTGTCGACAAAAGACTTCTAGGTGTGTGTATAAATTATAAGAAACCCGAGTACCGTTTTTAACTATCGCATGCAGCCCATTCTGCCCAGTCTATCTCTATACTATATACTAGGATATATGTATGTACTTGTATGTTTTACGACCGATTTCTACTCCAACCTTAGGCCAGAGATTTTCTACAGTGTAGCGCGCGATTTCAGGAACAAAAAAGAAATACTCGTAATCGGAATCCCAAATTCGAATCGTCGTTTTTATATATGCATCAGATGATGAGTAAGGATAATGCAATTATAGCGTTACATGCCATTATCCAGCCAGCCCACACACATACACAACCACACCGATGGTAAATTCGTAATTTATTGTCATTCGATAACGAATACCTAACTAAATTCTAATTATAATTACCGAGCATAGTTAGTTATATAATAATTTCTTTTTGCATTTAACCAATGCATTTCCAACTACAAAATTTGTAATGTAATTAAATGTAATTGTAACGACAGTTAAGGTATTAATTTAAAACAATAAACCACGAACGGCGCAGAACACAAAGCGAAGGGCGCGCCAGGTGACATTATATAGTACGATTAAAGTAAAATATATATATTTAGTGAAATCAAAACTGAAGTGCAGAACACAACCCTCTAGTCGTAAGTCTAAAAAATATGATGAAAAGAGCGTAACATGAATACATAATAGCATAATATTGAATAATACGAAATAATAAAAACTAAACTATCAAAGGCAATGCTATTTATTATTTATTTGAGAATCTAAAGAGGTAAGGTTATTGTTATATAAATCAGTCTACTATCATGCTTAAATATGGCGTAAACATTTAAACCTTTTACTCTTTATTTCGATTTTAAATTCATTAAAGTTGGTCATACAAATTTTACTGAATTGCTTTCGGGTGTTTTGGGCCTTCAAATATTAATATCCATAAACACGCATTGATATTTCAGTGTGAGCTAAATAATTCTGGCATATCGTCAAATCCCCCTTGAATTCAGGTGCAATGGCTGTCTATCTGCATTGAAAATATGGTTTATATACATATATATATTTTATGTGAGGCTTGTACTTTTTCACTAAATAAAAAAATATTATAAATTCATCTACGTGGGCGAAAGCCAAGAAATTACTTTGATCAATATTTTTCATTTTCATTTAGCTTCGAATCAATTTTCATTTCCACCACCCAAACAAAACAACATAAGGGGGGAAGGCAGCACAAGGAAAACAAAGAATATTCCGCCATTTCCCCCCCAGGACGAATGGCTATAGCACGTGTACCTGTATCTGTATTGGTATCTCTATCTGCATCCGTAGCCACATTGATGTTTGTCTGAGCCGCACGCTTGATAACCAATTTAAATAATTTTTCACTTGAATTAAAGCAAATGATTTCAAACAAAAAGAGGCACGCAGCAGCAGCCCTCGAAGCTCGGTGGGGCCATTGATGTGCTTTATGAATTTCAATGGCAGCCCAACATAGTTTCCGGATACGGATTTCGTTGCCTTCTGGCTGGAGATGCTCAAAAATCCAGCAGATACATCTACAACCGCAGATACAGATACTTATGCCTTGCCTGGCTGATGCTGCTGCTGCTGTCAGGCAAATAAACAAACAGGCCAAGAAGCCACCGCCGAGTGCCAACAGTTGCGATTTGGTTTGGGATTGGGACCGCCAGCTCCGATTGTTCTCGAGGCCGCAATATCACGGGGAATGTGGCGGAGACCGCCACTTAGGCACAAAGCAATCAAGCCAAATGAGCGGGATGAAATTTTAATTTAATGAATGAATGCGGAAATATTGTATTAGTTGATTAGCAGCAAAGCCAAATCAAAATTCTGCCTCCCAAAACAGTCAGCCACAATCGGGGGAAATTTATGCAAAATCAAAGCTTTAAGTTTTGGTACTATATTATTTTATTTGTTATGAGTGGAAACAGTGAATAATTTCAATTATTTATATAAAATTTGGGTAACAGGAGATTCATTTTTAGTTGAAATTGTATTTTTATTGGTTATTCATGTTGATATTGATTATTATTAACAACTTTTTTAGTTTCAATATAAATGGTTAGTTTAGAACTCTTAAAACCTATTTCTGTTTGTAATTTAATTTTTATTGAATAACTTTAGCTGGAAAATTGTAGTTAAATAATTTCTTATTCTTATTCTTATGATACTCTTTATAATAAAAATAAAGGCGAACAAGGACACCCTTCAATGCAGGCTTTGCACACACGTGATACAACTTTTTTAATAGTTTTCCAACCGCTTCATGGAAGTATTTTCGTGAGTTTTCAATTATAAGCCTTGCTCCGAGGTCTGCCAGCCGAAAAAAAGTTTTAAATTCCGTGTGCGGCTGACAATGTCATTCATCATAACACATTTAGCCGTGAGCTTATTAGATTCCACTTTTGTGCCCAGGCGCATTTACAAGTTTTCCGAGCTTGTTTTCCAGCTTCTTCGTTTTTCTTTTGCCGCTGGATCTTCTCTTTTTTTATTGAAACCAGAAAAACACAAAACAACTTTCCCACCCATACGCATGCAGCATCCGTAACAAGTCCGCACACACACATGGGCGAGTGTACATATGTCACGAATAAAAACAATTTATCATTTAGCTTATCAAGACGCGCGGCCTAACGTCCATTATTTTGCGGACGCAACGCAGAGAATTGTTTTTTGATGATAGCCCCCAGTTGTGGGTCCTACCAGGGAGGGATTCTAGGATACTTGGATGCTAGGGGATGCTTTTTAGGAGGGGTGATGTGTAGTCTAAGGTGAGGGACACGAAAATAGCAAATGTCTGAGAAATGATTATTGCTCTACCCGCATGTGATTTACAATCTATCATAGCCATTGGGAATTTCGAATTACAGAGAGTTATGAATGGGTTCTAATCAAGGCAGATGGGCCTAGGGAGTTTACATCACTTCAAGTTCAATAGAATATTATAGAATGTGTTATAGGAACAACGTCTTTGATTCAGTGTTTTCTTGTGTCTCTTTGAAAGAAGGTAATATATTTTAAATAAATGAATGTCAGTTACTTATCCTTTTCTCTAAATATATATTACTTTATTTTTGAAGGCTAGCCTTTATTAAGGCCAGTATTTAATTTTTAATCGCTTGAATGCCAGCTTTACCCTAGACAGACAATTACCGCCAACAAATAACACGTATGAATACATATATATGCCTCGGGTGGCCCGGGACTAAGAGTTGGGGCTGCACGGCCGACTCACGTGTAACTAAAAACCAACAATTATGCATGCCAAAACCGCAGAAACCGATGCCACGCCCACAGTCCCCCAGTAGCTGGGACACAGCCCACAGCCCAGAGCCCTCGCGACGTCAACACAGCGGCGACAGCGACAGCGGAATCGGAATTTGCATAACTTTGTATGAGATTCTTGCAGAGCAGCCACGTCGAGCCACAATATCATTCATACATGCATGCAGCTCATACTCACATGCACTGAAAATAAAATATTTAAAAAACAGGCTAGTAAAATAATAAATAATACCTTGGTTCCTTTCGAGTAAAATAAATACATTTAAATTATTTCTAGGTTCTTTAACAAAAATATATTTATAATTGTGTGTAGCGACATCACATATTGTTCACAAAATTTTCTTTCAGTGCACCGATACAGCAGGGCACGTATACACTGGCAGACAATGTCAGTGAGCCGTCAACATTTCAACTTGTCATGCGAGCAGGAAAAGCGAGGAAAGCTCGCTGGGAAAGGCGGGCAAATCGGGAAAAGGGCCAGGCCAAAGGTGAGGCAAGGGGCGTGCTGCAAGTCGAAGACATTGCTCCGGGCTGCTACATGGCCTACCTTCAATTTATCCGTGTGCCCCGCCATCCGATAACCACGGAGGTAGAACCAACAACTCGCGGCCCAAGCCGCACCGGCTTTTGTTGCATACTTTGCTGCGTTGCCGGCAACGTATTATTTCAGTTACGTTTTGCGGAAATGCAACTGAAAACTTGCAATTTGTTTGACGTTTCGGTATTTTTTCGTATGAATTTATAATGCCCTCGACTTCAACACCTGTCGTTCAACGTTTGTTCGTTTATTCGTTTGTTTGTTTGTTCCTCGGTTGGTTTGCTGTTTGCCTGCCTTTGCTGTTTTCTGTTGATTTATAATGCAGGCGATCCTCCTCCGTTCTGCCCGGAGGCTTATTGATATATCAGAAGGCATCGTGATTAGGCAAAAAGTCGGCAAATAACCATACGCGAATATAAACACACATATAGCCGCATTTGGAGGCACTGAGGGTGTGCACACATGCGTATTTATGTTATGCCGCCGCAGTAACACACAAAAGGTAGCAACTTTTAATTGAAAAACTTGGGCACTTACAACTTGCAAGGCAGTGGCAGCGGTGGTGGTTCCCCTTCATCTCTATTAGCAGTTGCAGGCGTAGGTGTAGCCGCGTAGCAGTGACTGTAGCAGTAGCTGTGGGCGCGGGCGTGGCAGAGTGGCAAGTGGCAATACTGGCATTGTCGCCGGCATTACTCAAGTTGTTAGCAATGTTTACAAACACAATAAGCAAATACGCCGACGATAGCGGTAGTGCCAACAAGTGCACTGAAAAGAAAATATTATGGAAAGTGGGAAGACTGGGAAGGAAGAGTGTAATGGGTTTTTAATTATTATATTAACTAAGGCTACTTTTCAGATTTAAATTAACGCAAAAATAATGAATTTAAAGCTTAAAAATAGTTGAAAACTGAAGCTTATACATTAAAATATTTAAAACAAATTGTATATCGAACGCTTCCTGGTGTACTAGGCCCTTATTGACATCTTACATTTCTTACAATACTTTATTTATTATTATTATTATTTTATATATATTATAGTATTTTCCAGTGCCTCTCCCTGTTGTTAGTGAACAGGTTTAGTTGACTTAAAGACGGCATCGTCAACACGGCTCCTGTTTACATAGAAAGTTTTTCCGCTCTCCATTTCTTTTGGCCCTGCCGACTGATAGTTAAACATCGCTGAGCAAAGTCTGGCTGCGAAAACGTGCGATAAGTTTTCCATTTTGTTGTTGGGCAAATATTTGCGACCCAGGAATCCAGCATTTACCACCAGTTTCCCTGTTCAGGTGCAATGCAGGGGACACGCCTCTAAAATCGCACTCATCTTCTGCTAATTAAACTAACCAGGGGCCAGCTGATTGGGAAAATCCAAATAAAACAATCGAATCATAATGCTAAAATGCTTAACTTTTAATTAGTAGTCGAGGCGCGTGCAGCCCTCGAAATACATAATACATAATTAAAATTATGATTTGGCTTTTTGGGAACTAATCTATTTTGGCCGGAATTGTAATTGGCAGACGGAAATTTCATATGCAAATTGTATTAGGTATCAGGGGAGGTCCTGGGTCGGGGCTCCTGGGTGCCTGGATGCCCGGCTTCGTGTCCGTAGTCCATGGCAGCGATTATCGAGTGCAGCTGCAATGGCAATCCACTTGCATAAGCGAGCGGCTGCTAACGCCACCGAAAGCCATCGGTATATCATGGCGGCCATAAGCCTATTAATAGCCCCTGTCTGCGATCGGACAAGCAATTAAAATTGACTGCACTTTTGAGCGGATGCCCTCTAGCCGCATGGGCGGGCATTGTTCCCCTCTTCACCGCTTGCCCTTTGTTCCTGCTCTCGCGCTTTTCCCCTTTTTTTCCCCCCCAACGCCCTGGAAAATTGTTCAATTGGGCGTAAATGTGTCGGCATCATCGCCACGTGCACGTGCTCCTGTTACTCCTTCAGCCCGGCAACTGGCAATTATTTAGGACCATGCCGTCGCGTCTGCAAAACATAAATTTTTTTCCCAACGAAAATGTCTTGTAATTCGGGCCAATGTGCGGCAGATTGTTGCTGTTGTCACCTGACACACACCGGACTTTGATTTGTTCTTGTGCCGAAATGACAGCGAATGTGGCGTGGCATCAAGTATACGCCAGGTGTGACGCTGTTCTGGTCAAGCCGGTCAATAGGCCGGGTGGGCAGATATGTTAATTAATAAACAAATTATGCTTTGGTTAGTTAGTAAGTAAAAACCTCTAAGCTTTAAATCAGATTTTAAAATATTTTTGAGAGCTTACATGCGTATTCTGGGGAAAAGTTAGGGGAAAACGAACTAGAGGGAGCTTTTGCTGCAGGAATCAGGTTAAAGGAAAACTTAACTGATTCCTGAACCAAAGCTCTATCATAACTTTTTATAAAAAACTATATATTATTATTATATAAATAGAAGCTTAATTTAATATCTTTTAAGAACTTAGATATATTTTTATATATATTAAAACGTTTATGGGTAATTTACATTTATGTTTGTAGTATTTATGCCAATTTTAATGCAGGTTCTTCGTTGAAAAGTTGTTTATTTGTTGTAATTGTTATTGTTTATTTCGGATTAAATTAAATATTTAATTTTTTAAATATAAATATCACATTTAAGTCCTGCAAATTATCGTTTATATTTTATATATTTAATAATACATATCTATTCTCAGCTATTGGTTCCTTGTGAACCAAATGCCACATCACTATGAACCTGTTATCCTTGTAAAACCTGAAGCTTCATCCATGTTCTGCTCCTGGAAAAGCTCAAAACTTTCCCTTTTTACAGCTTACATTTAAAGTAAAAAACATCACATCCCGTAAGTTGTTTTAAATTTTATTTAATTATAATTCAATCGTTTGTAATATACATAATATGTAAATAAATAATGCAAATCCAAAGCATTAAAAAGTTAGCTTTCATGGTTAATAATAAATCATTATAAGTTCAGCGAATATTCGCCAGAATCTTCCGGTTACTAAACTCCTTACTTATATTTGTTTTTATTTTTTATATTCGTGCACTTTGGCCCAACGCGAAAATTGTAAATATTTGCACTTTGTTTTGTTTTTTAATTTTTGTTTTCCTCTGTTACGTTTACATTAACGATAATTGCCTAAAATATGCTTGAATTCTCAATAACTGGTAAGTTAATACATATATTAGGTTTAGCATTTATGCCACTGGTAAGTATGTATGTATGTCCTTGTTGTATAGCTAGAATAATCCTTTGGTCTTGGTTTCAAGCCGCGCTGAAACGCATATGTTTTGTAATTCCATTATCGATAATACTTTGATAAATGTTAAACTCGCGAAAATTGTTGCTGTTGCTTAGGTTACATTGAAACTCGAATTTGCTAAACGTACACGGAGCTGTTCCCGATTGGATCGCGGAATCGAATCAGGATCAGATCTGATAAATTCGGTTTAACGCTAGAAGTGTGTATCATATATGTTTTTGCTTCATCAGTTTTGCATTATGCTGTATAGTTAACCATATAGTGGTAGGCTTAGGTTGGCTTCGATCGGTGTACAAGTGTTACAGTAGAGTTAGTTGGTATGTTAGTTGGTCAAGAATTCCATTTTGATTCGGTGTGTTTCGGTTCCAGTTTTGGCTGATATGCAATTTTTCGAAAGGTTTTTAGTTGAATTTGAGAACAGAATGATTATTTCTAATAAAAATTTTGGTATGTTCAACAATCAACAATAACACATAAATTTAATGTAATGTAAATTCATTTAAATTCAATTGGTTAAATCTAGAAATTAAATTTTAATAACAAGTACGAATCCAGCAATTCCAAGTACGTTTTAACATTATTGTCCTCTGCTTTGGGTGTGTGCGTCAAGTAAATGTGCAATTACAACGACCACAATAGGAATTATAATTTAAAAAGGAAATCTAATGCCGAAATTAATGGGAAAAAACTGAACATCGAGTGCAGATGAGGATATTCAGATTGGACAGAGTTGAGTGGGTGCTTCTGCGGTACAGCTTTATCATTTAATTATGCATATCGTAAAACAAGTAGGGCGACGAGTAAGTGCCAAATGCATAATTAATTAATTAATAGTTTCAACACACTTGCCGCGCTTTGTCTAAAAGAGTATTTACACTAAAAATATCGAAATCACCCAAACGCTGCGTTTAAAATTAGTTGCTGGGCCTTCCCAGGCCCCTTTCCATCAAGGATCCGCTCTTCACTACTATCACACGGTCTATCCTGATCTGCTTCTACATCAGGGCGCAGCGGTTCCAGCGCGACGTGGCCCTCACGCCCTCTCCCTCGTTCAGGGCCATCGTTTTGGACCTCATGAGGTTGAGATCTGTCCGGATACTGGGGCGCCGGGCATTCGGGGTCACCACTCCGCAGGCATCGCTAAAACGTCGCTTGATGGACAGTGCATTCTTCTTGGTCCCGCCCACCGCTGAGCCATGGGGCGGCAGAGGAGATGGTGCCCCAAAAACGGACACCAGCCGGCGGTGGTGATTGGGTGTCATTTCCAACGGCAGATTGGATACAGTGAACAGCGAGTGGAAAAGGTCATCGATGCGGTAGTTCTGGCGCGCTGAGCACTCCACAAAGGTGCAGCAGTTGTCCTGGCCAGCTATATAGCCCATCACTTCGTCCACTTGCACAGTTCTGGTAGATAAATAATAAATATGTTTATTACAATGCCTTACTTATCTTTATCTTCATTTTAATTACTTACTTAAAATCACGATCACATTTATTGCCCGCCAAAATCATGGGAATCTTCGGAAGACTCTTCTTTTTGAAGCCAGAGCCTGGATTGAGGGCTGCCCACTTGGTCTCCAGTATATTTTCCCTCAGGCGAACCACCTCCTCAAAGGACTCGCGGGAATCCATGCTGAAGACGAGGATAAAGAGGTCCCCTGCAAAAGCGCACCGAAAACCATAAAGGGAGACATTAATCGCCGTTTGATTTAGCAAATGCAAATTTATTGCTTATTTATGGCCCCGCATCTATGACCTACGCACTCGCAATTTTCCAGACACTATATAAAACGCTCCTGACATCTGAAGCTCATCTCCCCTATGTTAATGTGCTCGGGATTATGCGTGTGTGTGTGGGTCTGACTTGTTTAGGGTAATTCGGATTCACCGAAAATCGGGAATGGGAAAATCGATAGCTGCATGACACTGATACATGAATACCCTACTTATTGCTAGCCATTCATATTTATTTATATTTTCGTACACCATTATGAGTCAAACTAAGTTCTTGCAAGGGCGTGACTTAACAATAAATAAAGTATTTTTATTGGTACCCGAAGAGAAATCACGGAAAAGAATACTATAAGCTAGAAAATTTCTATATTAAGATGTTGTTGGGGTTATTTCCCCTACATATCTCTATAGCGAAAAATAAGTTCCCTAAATTACAATAATCTAATTGCTTATATTTCCTTAGGCCTAATTAAATTATCAAAAATATTTTTAACAAGGCATTAATTATATATGGCATACATTCTTATATTTTCCTATTAAACCTTACTTATTATCCTTAATAACTGAATTCTCCCCTGAATAAATTATACATAACTAACAACTAGTTTGTAGGAATTTAGTTACAAGGTCCTGGAACCTAATTATAGGTGCAGGTCTCTTAGTTTGAATTCTAACGACACCCTTGGCTTTGGAAAGTTGCCACAGTGACCCCAACTTCGTGATATCCTTTCAAAGGGTATAGAGCCCAAACTTTTTGGGCGCCAGCAGCTGAGCCTGATTTTTATGATAATTTATAGGACATTAAATGGCACCCAATGAAGGCGGTCGACAACTTAAGTGATGGTACGTGCGTTTCTGGCCTGACCCGAATGCCGCACATACATGCAACTATTTGATGGCCAAGACGTCACTCACTCACCAGTTAGAAATGACAAACGACGCATTGCGGGAAACGGATGATAGCCAGAAGTATCCAAAATATCCAATTGAAAGACCTCATTTCGTATGCGATACAATTTGCGGTGGAATTCCTCTATGGTCGGCGTGTAGGCCTCCTCAAACCTATTGCCCAGGAAACGTGCCACAATCGACGACTTGCCGGCGCGTGATGAGCTGCACGGGAAATGGAAATTAGAAAATGAGATTGAGTTTGAGATTGAGAATCAGATTGACGCTGGACAGTGGCCAAGTCTCTGGAAAAGTCACATCTATCCATTGAATTTGAGCTCTAAAGAATTAAAAAATAATATAAATATAATAATAGTAAAATAATAAAAAAATAAATTTAAAAATGTAATTTAAGAACAATGATAGTGTCCCAGGATTTCGATTTCATTTAGTTGGATTTATAAAACTCAAAGTAATTTAAAAACATCAAAAATAAATAATTTAAAATGCATTGCACTTTCTTTGAATATCATAAAATATAAAAAATTATTGGCAACATAAAGGCAAAACGATTCTTGGAAATTTTTCTGTGAACATTCATGACTGGCAATTTCAATCTGCTGCAACAGCAGCATTCACCTCCATTCACACCCCTGCCTGTTTTTCCGCCATGCGACCAATGGGGCGTATACGTACCCAAGCATAACGAGTCGATAGCAGTTTTTGGCCGATGGCAGGCTGTCGTCGCACAGCGACAACCCTGCGCCGGGGCCATAGATGAAATCATCCGCCTGCTCGATGGCGTCCAGATTCGAGTGGTGCTCCAGCATGTGGGCCTGATGAAGCTCGGCGGTGGTAACGAGGCGGCTGCTGGTCACGGCTCCGCTATTGCTGCCGCTGGCCGTATCGTCCAGAAAGGTGACCACATGGGCCTGTGGCGGCGATGGCTCATCGGCGACGCCAAATGAGGCGGAGTGGGTGGCGTTTGTGGGGTGATTGGGGTGGCCTGTACCAGCACCGGGGATTGCACCTGCACCCCTAAAACCGCCCGCTGTGGCGGCGTTTGTCTGTTGATTGCTTTTGCTGCTGTTGCCGCTATTACCGATGCTGCTGCTGTTGTTGCAGTTGTTGCTGCGGCTGCTGCTGTTGTTGTTGTTGCTGGCGCTATTATTGCGACTTGCTGTTGTAGTTGTTGTTGGTGTTGCCGGGTCACTTAGTGCCACATCCACATAGTTGTTGTTGTTGCTGCGCGCACAAAACCAATTTTTGCAACGATACATTTTGGCTGTGTCATTTCCGCCACTTTAACGGTTGTCGTCGTGGCTTAATTTGCGGTGCCCTTGATTTGTTGTTGTCCTTGCTGCACCTGCAACAACCAGCCGCACCGCAAGTCAAATGCACTCGCAATTTGCATTTTCAATCATTCAAGTTTGTCGTTAACAAGCTGGCATTAGCATATGTAGAGCAGCAAACTGCCTGCGTAATGGTATAACTTTATCCCCGACGAGATGCATTAGCCGCCGAACTGCAAGAAGACATAAGGAACGTTGAGATGCATTCAGCTCGTAAATATAAAAAAGTTACGCGAGTTACTTTAAAAACGGGGAAGTTGCCCGTGTTGCACTGGGAAAACTAAACTAATATTTAACTATTATGCAATGGCAAATATTTATTTATGAGAGTGAATAATTTTACATAATATTATATAGAATGGAGCTGTAAACAGAAAAAGAAAGTATTGAATTCTTAAAGCTTACAGGTGAATGACAAGGCCGTGAAATGTCCAACAATCAAGGCTTCATGAGAATTTAGAAAAGTATTTCCCTTAAATAAAAAAGAGTTCATCATAAGAAGGTTCTAGTTAATTATCGTTACCATACACAGACAAGCTTACTTAAGAAACTCTTAAGAAAATAAACGAAATTCCTTATAACCTTCTTAAGTACATAATTTCTTTCTCTGCATGAAGATGGGTGCCGACTTTGCAAGCATTTTGGAGGCCATTAAGCACGGTAATTGCCCCAAGCCCATCCAGACGAATAAACCACACAAAACGTAAAGAAAGGAAAAAAGTAAAGAGGGAAAATAGGAGGAAAATTCAACCGGAAGGGGAATCCTCGACTGCCACATACCCGTCACAGTCACCCGGAACGAGATTATCTGCAGCTGGGCAAAAAGTCTGCTTGTTAGCTAAATGCAGTATAATCCGATTGTTGCCGAATTTACTTTTACATTTTTACCACTTTGTAGCTCAAGTGCTGTTGTAGTAAACTTTGTGAACTTTTAGTTAAAATGCAGTTTAAGCCTAAGAGATATGAGCGGGCTTAAATATGAAAATGTAAATTTTAAAGTCAGAAATGGAAATAAATTTTAAACTTATTAAAGTTACTATTTATCTACATAAAACTAAAGGAAAATTAAGTTTTTAATTAGATTTAGAAGCTTATAAGAATATTTTATAGATAAAATAATAAAAATCCTTTCTAGCATACATTTTTAAACTATTTTTAAGCTCTTTTCCGAGAAAAATACATCAAAAATTGTCCAAAAGTATAACTGAATTATGTTGAAATCAATTTTAATTTGACAAAGCAACCGACTGAACGCTTAATCAAGTTAGCAATTTTTTAATTGAAATCAAAATGTTCCAGATTTTTCACATTTTCTATGGTAATCGGTGCTGCCATGTTGAATTGCTAAAACCCCCGAGTTCATCAGAGTCAATGAAAAGGAAATTCTGAAAAACCAGCTGCACTCCGGACATTAAAAGGGCTATTGCCAAACCCCCCGCCCCTCCTCTTACCCCCACCATTCAAGCCATAATGGGCATCTTGCCGCAAATCTAATTAACTTTGTTTTAGCATGCTACGTGCTCCGTGTACATCAGCCGGAATGGCCACATTGGCTCAACTCATGCATATCGCATGCAGCGGGCGGGGGGAGGCAGTATCCGGAGCAGGAAGGGAATGGAGGAAGTGGAACCAAAAGCGGGTGAAATCGGAGGGAGGGGTTCGGGCGAAATCAGACCGGAAAGATCCGTAACGGGTGCTCCGCGAACGCCATAATCGAATGCACCAAGTGCTCGTACTCGCGCTCAGATTTCAGCTCATTTTTCGCTTTTTTCCGGGGGGAGGAGAAACGAAGGACGAAGGACTATTTAAAAGCCAGTTCACAAAGGCAGCTCGAGTGGAAAATTTGCAAGGAACGAACGCATATTATTACGCCCCCAAAAGCGAAAACGAAACTGAATTCGAGGGCCTTCTTGCCAAAATAAAGGCCATTTAGCCCAACTACTGGTAATTTTTCCCATAATTGATTTTGGCTTGCGGTCGGCTTGTCCTTTCATCTGGCAATGTATGAGTGCGGGAATCTCATATAACCATACACCCGCACACACCCACAACCATACAAATGACTTTTTGCCTTGGGCGTAAGAGAGGAAAAAATGGCAGCGGAAACGCCTTGAGACAATGGCGACATTTGTGAGGCAATGTGAAAATGGCTGCTGTACGAAAACAGAACGAATAATCAACTAAGTGACGGAGCAGTTCTCTTATTTCCTGTGCACCTGTGCAGGAGCAGGATCAGAGGCGTCTGTGTTAGAAATAAAATAAAGGGGGCTTTTTACTAATTAGAATGGATAGTCTATTTATTACATTGGGTATTGGAGGAATTATGTGTGCCATACGATGATATAATATATATTTTAAAAAAGGGTATTTTGGTGATGAAAAGTCTGTTTATTTCATGTAAATATTATAGTAAATCAATTCGTCTTGGAAAGACATGATTTATCATATAAAATTGACTGAATTCTTAGAAATGCAACTTATTTGCATTCATGAAAAATTGTCTTCCATAACTTTTGTTTATTCCAAAGAACTCATGGCGTTTTCGGATGCTGAAACAGTAAGAAAATGGCTTCCGACAAATTTATGTTTACAAACTTGGCTCTCATAAAGTTAAGAAAATGAAACTGATAAATAAAATAGATGCGAAATAAACAGAGATCTTTTGAATATGCATTGCACGTATGGACAGCCACACTTTGCAGTTGACAGATTACGATGCCGATGAAGTAAGTTTGCGTATGACAAGTGCCACTTGAGCAGAGTTTCTTGAACACACACACCCCTTTGAAAGTCACCACCCCTGCGATATGACACTTTATAGTATATAGCGCCTGCTGTTTTTTGCTTCCTTGCCCCACATTCGTTCCAATTTCACCGCAAGATTCTCAACAATTTCTCATATTTGTTTACAATTCGCGCATACAAATGCGCAAGGTTGTCCGCCCGGCGAACTGTTTGGCATTGCAAACAGCATATGGCGGATTCGAACGCCCATCGGTGGTGCTTTCGATGGGCTGCTGCCATAAGTTGTCATGTCGCAAATGGAAGTGGAGTGCAATCGACACCTAATCTAAAGGACACACTGAGAGAAAGAACATTTATTTTATTTAAGAATGTATTTGAATTAATTAATCAATTTTACTTTTAGAGTTATCAAACCATTCTAAAATTACAACGAATAAAATGTTTAATATACCAAAAGAGTGAACCTTTCTTAATAAATGTAACTTTTTTGTTTTATTTATATTCACATCCAATACTAAGTATTTTCAATAAAATAAAAATTAAAATAAATAGCATAAATTCAATGTTCAACAAAAAGAACACCGCTTGATTGTAACCTGGAGATAAACTGACAAAGTGGCATTCACTTTGCTGGGAGAAAAATCGCCGAAACGTTTGGGGGGCTGGAAAACAAAAGCCGAAACAGATTAGCTGCTTGGAGGTGGGAGAAACCGAGAAGCGGAGAAATCGAGAGACTGAGAGTAGTAACCGCAGGCAGTGGGCATCAATTACGCCGACAACATTGAGCGATAATCGAACCGGGGTTATCTCGCCGAGCACCTGGAGCTCTCGCTGCTGCTGCTGCTGGGACTCAGTGGGGTTAGTCAGATTCCGACAGCTTGGGGCGATGGATCCATCCTCCAGCAGAAGCGCGCTACAGCTAGCCGAGGAGGCAGATCCGGAGACTGGAACGGTTATGGAGACGGAGACGGATGCCTCCAGGGTGGCAGAGCATCGGGGTTTTGCCGAGGCTCTTTCCTTATCCGGAAGGAGTAACAAGCGACGAAGCTGGAACCGGAGGTCCTGTGGCACAGCTCAGATCCTGACTGCAAGCGCCATTTTCTTCGCCCTGATGCTCATCGTCGGCGCCATTTTCATGCACTTAAAGCACAAGCACCATCTGGGCAGGCTGCACATCCATCTGAAGGACCACGCGGAGCACCTACCCCTGGTGGCAGCTACTGGAGTGGGTGAGTTGCCCCAAGGACCCTTGTACACTTGTTCAATCGCTGAAAGCTCTTCGCTGCGGATAATTTTATAAGCGGTTTACATTGTCGGGCTGTTCTCTCTCTCTGTCTCTTCCCCAGTTGACTGATTAGAAATGCCATTAGAATGAGGAGAATCCATCTCAGCATAGGCGATAGCAGATCACACAGATTCGAAAGTGAGGCGATAAGAAATACCATTATCTCGCTTTCAATACAAAATCACTATGGCAGCAATAAAAATTTGTAAATAAATTTGTTTAAATACGGATTAATTTAATAGTAAATAAGAGTTTTTATGAAATATTTTAAGGATTAGTAAAAATAAATCCAGCTTTACATTTATATGCCGTGTGTATTCCTTAGTTAAATATATATAAGAGAACTCTAGTCCGATTCAATGGAAACCATTCGCAATTCACACAAGCCTCGTGTGTGGTTTAACTACTCAAAAACTATGCGCAACAGCAATTTAAAGTTCTTTCACCAAGCACCCAATGAACTACGCCCAGTTTGTTCCTGGTTTCTTAAAAGTTTTCCCTAGCACACAGAGAGCGAGTGGTTTGTGGGGTTTAAAATGTGAGGTCTAAGGGTTATTTAGGCCAGGGAGCAGCCTGGCCCCCTGTTATGCCCTTCCTGTAATCTATATTGTGTGGTAAATAGTTTCGATTAAACGGCTAATTGTGCTTGTTCTTGGTATGCATTTTGCAGCTGCCCAGACGATAACAACAACATTCCAGCCAGCAACGGACCTACCTCCATCTCCTGCCACAAAAACGCCTCGGACATCTCCTCCTCCATGGCTGGTAAGCGATGAGTGTCTGGCCTGCATGGCTATTGCCGCCACGGATAATGTTCCTGGAGTTTGCAGGGGCAAAGGAGGCGGTGAATGGCCGTGCGGCATTTATCGCATCTCTCCTGGCTACTGGCAGGACGCACAGCGGTTAATTGATCCAATGGACGCGCTGGCAAAGGGTAATACATACACTGAGAGTATTTCACTTATTTTTATCACTTAGTAAGAGATAAAAGAAAAACTATTGATTGTTTAAGAAAAATTTAAAGATCTTTTGAGACTTCTGCAACTTTCCTTGTATTTTCCTTGCAACATTAACAGTTTAAATATATTTAAAATTGTAATACAGAATAATTTGATTCAAGACTCAAAGAGATATTCCCTGATATTAATCACAAAATTAATTTTAAATTCAATCCCATAACGCTAATTTCTTGAGTCCCGTTTTGTCTCTCTGCAATCGCATCCTTTGGCTGCCTGTCACTGGCGTTTAATAACCATCCATTGACCCATTCACATTTCTGCTCTCATTCTTTCAGACTATGAAGGATGTGTGGTGGATGATGGCTGCGCTGGCAGAATTGTGCGTAGTTATGTGGAACGTTATGCCTTTGACTGCAACCAAGATGGACGGATCGAGTGTTGGGATCATGCGATACTCCATATACGAGGACCCGGTGGCTGTCGGAGGCACGAGCTCCTGACGTCCCCAGTTGAAAAGCGCTTGGAAATGTGTTTGAAATATAAGGAAAAAACGTAGAACGTAGCGCGGGCGCTTCAATTTTGGGGTCAAAAATAGAGGGTTAGGATAAATAAAGATAATAACTCCATGAAGAGCAGCAGCGCGGCATACTTGTCATCGTACAACTTGGTGGCTGCTGCTCTGCCGCCCATAATGCACTGTACATGATATATGAGGAACTGCAAATGATTTGTGGTTATGCAGGGGACAGTTTCAAAAGAGAATATTAAAAAATGTCCTTACGAATGCCACAACGCAAGCCATTAAGAGGGCGAACGGAAAATACAACCACTTGACTCCCAGGACACTAAATAGAACAATGCAATATAAGCTCATCAAGTAGAATCCCAAGGTCATCAGATAAATATAAAGGCCGCCCGTTGTGATATCCGTCTGCGTATTGGAATGATCTGCCCCATGAAATATTTAATTATTTTTTAACCTTTACTTACCGGCATTGTGGCAGCCAGTATAAAGCAGAACAAGAACGCTACGCAGGCTACCAGGAAACCGGTTAGCGTATGGAGGAGAGTTTCATCAATGATCAGCGCAATAATGGGAACCACCAAAAGCTCTACCTAAATACATATTAATTCTTCACTTCTCTATCATAATATGACAATATCAAAAGTCTATTAAATCTGTGTCCTACTCACTATAAACAGGGTCATAATCCAGTTTAAGCATTTAGTTCTCCGCACAGACTTGCTAATGGCGAATATCAAGAAAATGAAAAGACCAGCGACAAATGCCATAAACAAGGCTGCGTAATGTTTCTTTGACATATCAAAGCACCAATCCCTGATAGAAATGATTAGAATACATATCACATTCGTGGAATTTATATCGGTAACTTTACCTAAATACTGTCACCGCCAGGATCCATTGCAGAAGACCAACGAGAAGGAAGGCGAGGAATAGAAGCAAAACCTTGACCGTAAAACGTCGGCGGTCTGCAACTGTTTCTGTTTCAAAAAACGGCCAGATTACAACGTTTGGTTCGAACATGGTTTCCCATATATAATTTTGATATTTTGATGTCTGGCGCCAGGAACTCTGAGAAATTTAGATTTCATAAGAAATTTATGAGATTGTACATGAAAAAGTTGACGTAGAGAACAAATAAGCAATGCCTGATTCGTTGTACATAATTGAACTCGACAAAAGTTTATAATCTGGCAGCATCGCGAACAAATTGAACAACAAGTCGCAAGTGTGTAATAATTAAAAGTTTTTGCACAGAAACGGTCGGAGGAGCGGCAAAGTTTGGCGCAAGTTTTAAATCATTTAGCAGACGACGGACTAATTGCTGCCATGTCGCATTAATTTGTTGAGTGCTGATAGCCGGCACACAGTGCGTATGCGCAATGGTTTCATAATGCGACTGTCTTTGCCAAATACATATATACACACAAAAGCTGTCTGTTTGTAAGGAGGATTGTTATTTATTCTGATTTAAGTTCTAATGAGGAGCAACTTTTATTTTTAAGTTGTAAGATTTTGGGCTTCATTTTAAGTAATTGTAATTAATTGTTGATAATTTTAGGAAGTTCCATTTTTAGCAAAAACTTGTAAAAAGCTTAGAATTCTCAGTGGCATTAAATAAATATTAAACATTTCTTTTTTTATTAAAAAAAAGTTTATTTTACTTTATTTAATTTTCAGAATATATTTTTAATTTATAAACTTGTGTTTCCTTCCCTACCCTTAATATTTCCGCAGTATTGCTTCCTCTTTTTCCTTTAATTCCAACCCTTAATAGGGATCAATGTTCGATTATGCCGTCGACATTTGTCTGGGATAACGATTTCTGGCTCGCCCGAGCCCTAATCTTTCGATTGCATGACAAGTGTATATAACTTTATTCAATCAAATGTGCAAATAGCGCATAATGCAAACAGAAATAGTCCAAATGAGCAGACAATATGCGGCCGAGACAATCCGATAAGGAGCGACTTAGACTCCGACTCAGAGGCAGAGTCGTACTCGTACTTCGTGTTCATTATTTACTGTCGATACCGACAGGGTCTGTAGATAAACATTGCTTGATTGTTTGATTGATTGAGGGCATGAATTGCCGCCAACTGGCCAGGGCCAAGGACAAAGAGTTTCATTTAAAAACAATTACGAATTCGGTTGAATAACTCGCAGCGCGTCAATTTTTTTTTTATTTTTCATTTTCTCTGTGGCCCCCGTCAAAGGTGTCGCTCATCCACAACGCTGGCAAGGTGGCAGAAGCTGGAAAAAGCCGGGAGGGAGCTCTAAATTGATTGCTTTATTGCAGCGCAGTCCGGGGAGATGGCGGGGAAAACTAGAGCACCGAAAGTGGTGCAAAATTGATGAAATTCAGTGCAAGTTGTGATAAGAATTTTTGGCGCTCAGTTAGGAAACTTCTCTGGGAACTTTTGCAGTTGGCAGCCGGATTAGTTGGGCGCCAGCTCCAAAGCCGTTCTGCATCGGAAGAGCTTGTATATACATACTACCTCTATCATTCATGAGTTGCCAGCTACAGCTCCATAAAGGCTCTCCGCCATTTTGTTTGCATTGCCAAGTCAAATGAAAATGTCAAAAAGTATAGCACACTTTGCTAACAGCATTTGCCAAATGAAATTTACATGACATGGCATCTGGTTCTTGAAAGGGTTGCTCCCTGGCTTGGACAGGGGACACACTTCGGCTCAAGGCCCCCTCCGGCAATCAAAAAGTGTGCCACATAATTAAGTGTACATCAGAGATTAGCCACCGCCATCAACAAAAACAAGCCGGCCGCTGTCCCAACGGGGAATCATCCTCATCCCGGCACGGTACGCTCCTTGCAGTCCTCGTAATTCCCGCAAAGCGTCCGCCTTTGTGCGCATACTTAAACAGACATTGGCAATGACATGACCTACAACTGTTCCGGCGAACCGCTTTAATGTCTCTCTCATGGCTGCCGGCTAAAAGCCGAGGCGCTTCATTAATTTTATTGCCGCCTGCTTTAGTCCTTCCACTGCCATTTCTAGGACCACCTCCACAGTCAGCTCCTTTGGCGCTGCCTAGGCCGCCTGTTGTCTTTGCTTTGAAGTTTCCTTGGTTGTGGCAAAAGTTTTGATTGTCTAGCCGCACACTCACATGCCGCAAACATTCTACACGGCAAGGAATTTTGTATATATTATTTATATATATTATATTTATATATATTATCAATAATTTTATAGAGCTTTCTTGTATATTTATTTGTTTCTTTATTTGTTTTTAATAATTCATATAATTTGAATTTACAGGATTTTTAATATATAAAATATATATGTCACTATCAGCTATGATATACACATTTTCTAATATTGTCACCATGCATTGCACTTTTAGCTTTGTTGCATATGAAATGTAAAAGCAATTTCAACGCTTTCACTTCGTGTGGCACATAAGCAAATATTTTCAACGTGTGAGGGCTTTTTCCTGTGATATTTTCCAACGTGCACGACCACATATGTCGGCTCTGGGTGTGTTTGAGCCAACTCAAGTGGTTAAACGTAAAAGTTTTTTAATTAGAGTTGTTTGTGGGCAGCGCCGCATTGTGCGCACAATTTCTTTTCGATCGTCTTTTGCGAATAGTTTTGCTCTAACGTTAACATTCACCGACCACCGGACAGGAGCCAAAAATTTGATGCCGCGAGGGCGGAATTCCCATAAAATTGGCAGCCGCTGTTCGCCAGCGAGCCAAATAAAATTCATGAGCCCTTGTAATAAAAATGTCACAGCGATGCAGGCTACAAAAGGCAGCCCAGCCCATCAACAGGGTGGGCAGACTGGCTTTCTATAAAATAGCGCGGCGAAGCGAGTTTTCGTCGATGGTTTTTTCGGGAGGAAAGCAGCTGTCAGCGCCGTCGCTTGACAATGACAATGGCTTACCCTCGAGAGGCACCCTAGGGGGGGGACTGGCAGAGGCGTATAAATTTCGCAGACATCCTTTGTGCCCGAGCCCCCAAATTCAAATTCAAATTTTCACAGCAGTTTGCATTTATTTAATTTTACTATTATCAGAATAAAAAGGCTTTGCGCCTGATTAGAGCTTGGCGCGCGCCTAAATGTGTTTTCCCAAATTAAATGAAAATTAAATGACGCCAAGACCGAGGTCGAGGCAAACCTTCATTGACACAACGTGCAAATCTAATTTGGATTTTGCCTCGCACCAACGGTTTCTCATCTTTTTATCATAATGAGAATGCTCCAGACCCTTGATGGGTGTCCAAAAAACACTCGCACACCAGCGCTTCCGGCAAGGTTACGCCCCTAAGGCCGGCAAATATCCGCAGGATGTGTCGTTGGCCCCGCTTTAGCACTGCAAGAAAAAAGTATGCCTAATGTGCGGCAGTGCTTTGATATCTTTGTAAGTGATTTCTAAATTAAAATGCTAAATTATATCGGTTGAATAACTCGCAGCGCGAATAATTATATCGGTCCAGAATATTATATTTTTTAGTTATAAGTTTAAAGAGTAAACTATATAAATTTTTGATCAGAAGCAACAGCATACATTTTTCTTAATTGCAAGAGAAGTTAACATAGTTAAAATTGTCAAATTTGACGAAAATTTCAATTTATTCATATTAATATATTAATTCTCCTATTTCTAGTACAAACATTTATGCATTATCCTTTGTTCTCTGTGTGGCAAGCCGTCAATGCGATTTCGTCAACGCAATCACCCGGAGAGACATCAGCGAACCGGCATCGCAGCGCCGGCGAAATACATTTTCCTGTTGTTTTCTGCCAATTTTGTGGCTGATGCCTTTTTGCTCTCCGCGCTTCCGTTCGCATTCCCTCAGTTTTTCTTTTTTTATCCAAGCAGCCCTCGACGATTTCTGGCTCAGACATTCGGCACTCAATATACAGTTTGCATTATACAATATAGATGCCCATATCGCTGCTTTGCGTATCAATGAAGAGCCCGTCTTTATTGCACATTTTCCAATGCGCACAACGTGTCGTATACGCAATATACAGCGAATATGGTTACGGGAAAACATACAGTGGCAAGGCTTTTGGGATTTTTTATGGCAATTTATTAAAAATGTATAATCAAAAAAAGTCTGGTATATATAATTGGGGGAGAAAAAGTATAAAATGGTTGCATAAATATGAGAGTAATGTCATAAATAAATGCTGCTTAATTGCAATGAAGATGTTGAGCTTATTTTGGTTTGGTTTATTATATAAAAATACTTTCGTAAATTGATTGGAAGAATGTAAAAAGAAATGTTATAAAGTTCTGAGACTAATTAACTTGTACCGACTTTATAACTCGTTCAAAAAGTATTTAATTTAATTAAGGAAATATTCCAGTTATCATAACTTCAAAGTTCAAAGTCCCTTGAAAGCGGAAATTCCTGATTTATTTGTGCTGGAAATGGAAGGCGAACTTCTCCAATAAACTTTTGACCCACTGTGCGACACTGGAGACAAACTGTTTTTGGGACCCTGTCGTTCTGTGCGTTTGTGTGTGTTTCTTGACCGCTTTTTTCGTATTTCGGTCAGGTCACATTTATGCTGTATACATTAATTATGGCTATTTACTTTGGCCGCTTTCGGCCCCTGCCACTGCCAATTATGTGCACGAAATTGCTTATTATTGGATGCATAAACACACATACTCCGATTCGTTCCTATATACCACAGACATACCATATACACCGATATTGCCGAGTGTATGAAGGCGCCAAAACGGCAGGTTAAATGGTGGTCAAAGGGCCCATTCATTCCCGGCCTAAAAGCCCATCAGCTGCCTGTTCCAACAAGGGGAACGAGGAAAACGTTTCGGGTAAACAAAAATATGCCATGTTTACTCAGCGAGCAGTCCTAGCTAGAGTTGTTTTTGCTGTTTTGTTTTCTTCTCGTTTTTTTCTTGGCCGTTTTGTTTATATTTTTATTTCTGTGCTACTTTTGGCAGTTGTTGTCATTTGTGTATGGTCCAGAATGATGGATGTTATTATAATGTCGAGGAGTCGGCTTAGCAGGCGCCTGACATCCTGAGTGGCCGCTGAGAGCCGAAACCAGCGGCTGACCCAAAAATCTCCAGTGACAACTGAGTTGGCCAACCACACGGCGGACAGCACACAGCTGGCCAATTCATAAGCAGCTTAAAAATTAAAACAATTTAATAAAAATTAATGCCCCCGTGCACAGCAATGGCAAAACAGCGACAACAACAAGCGGTAAGAAGCAGCAAGGAGCAAAGAGAACTGCGCTTTTCATGAAGTATTCACCAACTAAAAGTACTGTTTTTATTTTCCTTCCCCTTGGTAATTATACTAATTGGTATCATGGCGTGGCGGGAAAGCTGAGCTGCAAGCATAATGCGATAATTTATATTCCTCGATGGGGAATCCTTTGTGCCAGCTGCCAGCTGGCCACTGCTCACCCTCTCTTCTGTCTTTGTGGCGGGATATTCCTGACGCAATTTGATTAAAACAGGACAGGGATAAGCCCTGGCAAAAGAATAAGTGGCCATTGCCACTACACATTCGAATAAAGTTTCGCCTTCCGGCATGTCAGGAACCTTCAAATGTACAGGCAGGATTACATTTTTTGACGGAGACAAATTACAAATGAAATGAAATGTTTCCAGCGCTAAATTGAGTCAACTTTGAGCTGCTGACTTCTAATTGAATTGTAATGAAGTCGAAATAATTATATTTATTTTTTAAGTTTTGTACTTAATACATTTTTTAAGGATTTATATTTAATTTTAGCAATAATTCGATCTTATTAGCATCTGGAGAATATGTCCCTTTTAGAAAAATCCAACTGTTTGGTTTGATTTGGAACGTGGCAACGGAAAAAGGCTAAAGCGAAGGCGAGGGATCCGTATCTGATACACAAGGAATCCCCAACATCAACTCGAATTTACTTAACGAAAAATTATACAGAGCTATACAAAATGAGTTACAACTGAAAAAACAAAAGCAAAACAAAAAAATCACAAAGAGAACCCTGACATGGGAAACATTTGTTGCTTTCACAGAAATCTTTGTGGCAAACGAATCACTTTGCTTTAACCATCTGGCATTTTAAAGCGATTCTTCAGTTATTTTCGTTCATAACAATACCCCCAGCTATGGGGGATAACACTCTCCCCGGGAATTCGCAGCAGTATCCAAATCAAATGATTACTGCGGCAACACATGACAGCCAGAAGGGAGTTGGCTGCTTTATTTTCCTCCTTGTTAGGGGGAGGGAAGGGATGTGCTTGTTGTACTCTGTTTGAATAGATTTCCCGAATGATAGATGGCTCGATTTTCAATGGGTAAATTTTCAGGATTATGGTGCAGGTTGATTTATCTACTTATCATGCGGTGGCAGGCTGAAAACCACCCATATCCTGTGGAGTTTTTATATCATCTCAGTGTGAGCTCATACAAATTTTTAGCAAGCTGTTAAATGGATAAAGAATTTGTATATAATATAAAAAAGGTGGTTTTTGGTGCCGTTGGTATTTTATGGCCTCTGCTCGTTAAACATAAGTTCTCTATTAAAATGATACTTATAGAATATAAATATTATTAAATTATTAAATTTCTGTAATTTCTGCAAGACTGTTGATGTAGGTCAGAGCAAAACAAAAGTAGTCGATCAGCTGTTCGATAATCTAAGGTCGATGGCCGCAGCTTCGGTAAAAGATAAGCTTTTAAAGCGCATTTCAGATCGTTTTGTGTCATAAACAAAATAAAAATCATGAGTAATAATTTTTTCTTTTTTAATTATATTTTATTTTGATCAATTTTGATTTTGTCATTTTCTTATAAAACCATTCTATCCAGACTCAATAAGAAGGAAATGAGAATTCGACCTTAAAGGGTTTAAATCGAGGCCCACAAAAAAACGGGGACAGATGTGCGGCTCTGCCAACGGGGAACCCATAAATTCGTTCCAGTAAACATTTTTGAATTGTTGAAAAGATTTGTAGGAAAACAAGACAGGCAAACAAACACGCACACATCTTGAGCTGCCTTCTATATACATATATACGTATTTATTTATACGAATATATATGTATGTATACAAAATACCGAATGGAGTAAAGCGAGGCGGCTGCAAAGTTTGGCCAAAGTGCTAAAAGATGTGTGAAAGGCTGCGAAAGGCTGCGACGGAAGTGAAGGATTCAGGCTGGCGGATTGCTGAAGGAGGCATAGATGGGGTTGAAAGGTTGGACGGGCGAAGCGCCTCAAATTACTTTTTGGAGCGTGGGCGCAGCTGTTGATGGCTCTTGGATCCAGGATCTTGGCATTTCTTTTAATTTGGATTTGCAGCATAGGGCATTTCTGATTTGTGAGCTGTGATAGCGGACCAGACTTCGCCAGGACTCGACTTCAAAGTCTGGGCGCATTTACCACTCAATTAACAGGCTGTGATACCGCTCCCGCACGAACTGCTCACTAATTTATTAATGGCTAATGTCAAAATTCGGCAAAACTCAGCGAGAATCAGCTGCCTTCTGATGACATTGAAAAATTGCCTAGCTGCGAGGCAGAGTGTGTTCTGTGTGTGTGTGGTGTATGGTGTATGGCGTGTTGTGTGTGCCTTCTGTTTAATGGCCCGACCGCCTTTTTCTCACTTACGTGGAATTCGAGGCATGAAGAAAACAATTTAGATAAGCAATATGCAAAGTATGTGAGGTTCTCCTTTGGTTATAAATATTTTGTGCCGAGCATGTTGAATTTTTAACTGCTGCTGCCGCCAAGGAAGCAACTTAATCAGCAAAGATTTACGAGTAACCTGGCATTACTTAGCATAACGCTCAGACGTATGACAGCCGTTTAAAATTCAAGTACCAACTATAAAAGGCAAGACAAAAGCCAAGACACTTATGCACTTAAGTGGTCGACCATAAAATATTTCGACTGCTTCGAGTGGAGGAGTGCTGTTGCTGCTGCTGTGTTGGCCATGTAACCCGAGTCCCCGAAAGCCTTTTATGGGCCAGTTGGGCGTCCCCTGAAATCAAGTATACGCCCTGCCCGCAGGTGTCCAGGTGGCGGCAAATCAAATACAGCATACAATATACAACAATATATACGGACAGGACGAGCAGCCACAATAAAATCAAATGAAAGCTGGGCAGGACAAATCGAATGAAATAGTCCCCCAAATTGCATTAGAAGAAATCACACAATATAATGGCGTCGCGATAACAATGTCCTGTCGACAAATTCTAGCTCACCTGAATGGACATCAGCTAAATTGGTTGTCCTTTGCAATTATTATGTGTTTTCTGTATCGTTTTGGTCGGGGTACTTCCTGTTGGCTCAACATACACACTCATACACATCAAAAGACACGGAACAGGGCACACACTAGTACACAATCGCGGCGTGTCGTTGTCCTCGAGGATGCGAGTTTGTTGTGGCTTTCGCGTAAAACGACACGGCTTTATGAATGAACAAACGCCTTTGAGTGCCGATGGCGACGGGGCTTCCCGGACCTTTGTTTTTGCGGCCAAAAGCACGTCCGACTCGCTCGCCGACGAGCGTTTATCTGAACCTTATGCCAGTCGGGGCCAGGAAATTACTGTGAAATTCAATTGCCAACTTTGTTGGTGACCTGCGCACTGGTTAACAGCGAAAGAGAGCAACAGGAGGTATCTGGGGGATACAGGGAATCGGTGCAGAGGATAAGAGGAGCATAGGAGCATCGGAGAATGAGGGTTCGGGATTATGTAGGTTGACAAGAAGTTAAACAAACAAAACAAAAGTCAAGCTGTATCATAAATATAATGAAAAGTTTTTCGCCAGCAACAAGCGGGTAGAGCTCATCCCGTTCGCCGATGGATATACTTTATACTTCATCCAACTTAAATGTCAACACCAACGCACACAGAAATCACAGGGAGAAATATAACCCCTTTACAATAATTATATTCTGATATTTCAATTCTAACTGAAGAAGGAAAGATTTTTGGGGATTAACACAAATTTAAGAGACCAATGACTACAATTCTTTAAAGTAATATAAACTATGAAGTAGTTCATACAAAGCCATACAACGAATTTTAATAATTGAATAAAATATCAGTGAGTTTTAAAAATATTATTAGTATTTAACAAAATCAAAAAGCATTACCGCGTTTTACAATATTGTCATTTATATCAAAATAAAAATATTTCTTATAATTTATATATAGTAAATAATTATCCTTCCAATGAAGATTCTCTTATGAAATTAAATAAATAATTCCATACCCTAAATGGTGTTAATTTCTTCAAGTGCACTCGTGTGTACACATAATTAAGAAATCGTGCGTACTCCACTTTGATTCTGAGCCGAGAATTTCAAATGTCTCTGGCATGGCAAATAAGCTGTTGACTTTGTAATCATTTCAGCATGTTTATCAAGTCATTTATTGAGTGGGCCACCAGGCAGCGGGCGTCCTGATTAGCGGCAATTGCGCTCTTGCCGCTTTCTGCCGTTTGGCTAAGAGCGCGTCTTAGCCGCGGCAATTATGAAAATAAGCCACTGCCAGTGCCAGTGTTGGAGCCGCTGCGTTGAATGGCTAATGTCACCGGGAACCTCGTAACAACCCCCCAGAAAGTCCCAGTCCAACCCCCATAAAGTGGGCTCGCTCTACTGTTGTTTTTGCCTTTGTTGTCTGCGGTCTGCCGCGTGTCCTTTGCGGTTTGCGGCACTGATTCACGATTCAGGACTCAGGAGCCGCGACTGCGTGGGGGAATCCCCCGCTGTGGGGCAAGTGCTCCATCGCAGGTGAGGAAATTAAAAGTTAACTGCCACTGGAGATGGAGAGCAGAGCAGGTCACCCATCAAATTGCTCACTTTAAAATATATTTTCTGTGAAATACGAGTTTTTCACGAAATATTAAATGACTGGGAGATTTCCGGCTAACCATTCGGAACTATTTTATTTGAGATTTATGAAGAGATTATTTCCAGGAAAAATGTATCCATAAACTGCCGTACATCCATGAACAAACAACCAAATAAATACATTTGCCCGTCCCTCAAATGCATTCTGTAGCCCAAATCAATAATAAAAAAGGCAAACAAAAATGATAAATCGGAAATAAAATGTTGAGCTTAGCTAGGAATATAAAATATATTTTGTTTTTCCATAAAGAAAATATAACCCCAGTTTTTGAAGTTATTATTGAAAGCACATTTTATTACTATTTAGTTGGTTATTTATTTCCTCTAATATTTCATATTTTTGATATTCAATGCTGTAGTTTTTTATACTAAAAATCAAACTATATCGGAAATAAGTTTGGGTTAAGTTACTGATAAATATTATTAAAAAATATCTGAGTAAATTTTTCTGAATTTATGAATAAACAATTTAATAAATACATTTCTTGCGCATTTCATGCGAATTTATCTGTCCAATTAATAACAAATATGCCAAATAAATATGCAAAAAAATGAAAGAGAATACATGTTATACAACATTGCTGTATGCATTGAACGTGTGTTTGCATTGTTTTATTTTTTTGTGCGCGAATTGTGGGGAGTGTAAATCCTTTACATCAGAGCCAACACTAAAGCCAAAGCCAAATATTTATATATTTCACTATCTATTTTTCAGCACATTGTTTTTATTGTAATGTTTTCTCTAATCCTTATTCATATTGATTAGCAAACAATCATTTGAAAATTTGACCCTAAAAATATACGGAACAAAAACCATAATTAATTTAATACAATTCTGTATTTAACTATGCAAAATTTATTTATATTTAATCAAACAATATATTACATTTAAATAAAAGATTTTATATTCTAAGTTCTACTTAAATTTCTTAGCTTGCATAATCACAAAGCTTTAGCCTCAGTGAACTTTGCTTTACCACCCACTGTTTATTTATTTTATGCCATATGCTGACAGTTCTTTGCTGCAGGCAAGCACTTATTTTTCACTATCTCTTTTCATCCACTATCTCCCAGTTTGCTGCTCCGCTGAGTTGTGGTGTGAGTTTAAGTGTAATTACCGCAGGCTGAACATCGCTAAAAGTATCTCCCAGATACGCGAAAGTATCTTTGGTTGTCAAGTGGCACGCTCCACTGACTGCGCAGAGAAGCGACTTATCGCTGAATCAGATTTTCCATCAATAAATAAACAATAATCAGCCGGGTGTTGCTTCTCCATCTTCCACCTTCCCCTATATATCCTTGAATGTCGAACACACACCTCGCTGTAATGCAAGTCAATGGATGCGATTGTTTGCCGGCAAGTGCAAAGTGTTGAATGGACTCCCTCTGAATAGCAGACAGGCAGGCAGTCAGGAACTGGAACTGAATCCGAAACAGAAACCCACAGGAGTGCAGTGCCGTGGAGTGGCATTCAATTGCCGGGCGGCAGACAAGTGAATCAGCCACCGAGCGGACAAACAAACAAACAAACAAGCGAATTCAGTGTAACGACCACAAGCCCGGCTTGATAGCATCGCTTGACAAGTCAATGAGACGAGCTCCAAGCGGAAGTCAAGCGGGAGCTGAGAGCCACCCAAGCCAAAGCAAAGCAAAACCGAACCGAACCCTCCAGCAGCCAACAACTGACGCGTTGACAATGCCACTCCGATCACATTTGTTCAGTGCCAACGAGGCCATCACACGTATTTTCATTCACTCACAGCTGCGGTTTGCAAGTTGATTTGAACGAAGCGAACGTCATTTGGCTTATTTTGTGCGATGGATTCAGCTTAAAACTATTCTTATTTATAAGTTTACTAACTATGTGATGAGCTGGGAAAATTTCTGATAGTATTTTCATATATGTTTTAATTGATTTTATATCATTTTTCTAAGCTAAAAATGTATAATAATAATATCAACAATGCGAATATTTTAGGGGTATTTAAATCATTAGCAGCCTGTGATTGTGAAGTATTGGAAATAAACTGATTCTTAATTAAAATCTTCATTAATTAAATACATTTTTAATTTGAAAGATTTCTAGATTAAAAATAAATTTCATTTGCAGTTGCTTAATTGACTTTCATTAATTTTGTTTGGTGTTTAGTTGACTCTTAAATAAAATGGACCACAAAAGGATTTATTTAAAATCTAATATCCTTTCATTTAATTTTACATTTCATTTGTCACTTTGGTCATTTGCTTTCCATTTTTAATTGATGTGAAAATTGTGTTCATTTCCTTTCAATTTGTATTTTAAGTGAAAATTGTGGTTTACCTCAGAGAAAACAGAAGAACAAACCAAATTTTATGCCTGCAATAACTCAAATGAAAATAAATGGTCATTAATTGAGTTAAGAGAAATTCCCAAAAATTTCATTTGAAATGTCACTTTGTGTTTACATTTTGAAAACCAAAAAATGCGTCTTATCGTCGTATTTATATTTTATATATGTACAAGAAAATATGTGAACTAAAGGGAAAATAGTTTCATAATTGCTGCCATGGAAAATACAAGGCCATTAAAAATATTCAAGAAATTACTCCATAAACCAAAATTAATAAGGATACACACATCTCTGCGAAAGACTCCAGAGCTAAACCCTCTTAAGACCCGTTTAGCCCGGGTAAAACGTTTTGTAATCTAATTAATGGCCCTGCAGCAGATAATGGGCGAGTGTATTCATAATCCCTGGCAATTTCGCATTCATTAAAAGCCAATAAAAGTGAAAATTATAACGCCCACCTCCGCAGTATCCGCCAGAGCCCACTTCTAGGCAGGTGAATGGGCGCCCCACTTCATTAATAGCCCGCGTGGGTGGCTCGCCGAGTAATGAAAGCTAATGAAATAACAATTAATTGAAAAAAGAATGAGTGTGTACGCGGTGGTACATACATACATACTACGGTGCAAGAGAAGATGGCCAACCGGCCGGTTTCAGGGCCATGGGCAAATACAATTTGTTTTAATTAATTGAAGCCGCAACCGCAGCTGGCCGGCGGAGCCTGATTTAGAGGAATTGCCGGCAGTTCAGCCGGGGCTTTAGCGCCGGCTTTGGTTTTTGGTTTCGGCTCTGCCGGCGGCAGCTCAGTGTCTGACTTGTCAGCCTGAATCCTGTTTGCCGTCGGATAGGGCCTCCGGCCTTGGCCGGCAATCAGGCGTGAAATGATTGGCAGGCCAGGAGTCGGCCGGCAGTCCCATCAGATATTCACATATGTCGCAGAGACCCACTATTAGCGTGGCTATCGATTGAATTCGCCGCAATCCGGACTGTGCCGCAGTGCCAGTACAGAGTGGCAAAGTGCCACCGCCCAGGGGCTGGAGCGGAGCTGATCTGAGCGTGTCGTCAACCACACGATTTGTGGGAGAAGATTGTACTGTAAGCATTATTCCTGGCAGCTACTTTCGAACTCCGGACTTTGAGCATTTAAATATGCCACCCAATGGCTGTAGGGTATTTCGTGGGAATATTCAACTGGTGAGCAAAATTCCTGCCAAGGAAAACCATTTAAATTTAAACCATTTAAAGTCTTCTGATTTAAAATACTTAGAAGTTTGTAGAGGAGTTTTCCAGGTACAGTTCTTCCCAGAAATTTATATTTTTATGTCTCAAATAAACTTAACTTTCCTTTTGGGAATCCTGTAACATACTTCCCAGTAAAACAGCTTTTCAGAATAAGAGACAAAGTTTGAAGATAAACTTGTTTGCTGGTCAACTATTAAGAGAAAGAATTAAATTACGAAAAAGTCTGTGACAACGTTGCGTATACGTGATGTAGCTCAGAGCAGGCATACGAATCGATTTCTTATTATCTTTAGGGTATCAATTAGTCAGGAGGAGTTCACTGTCCTGGCAAGCTTGCCTGCGGCAACAGAAAGTTGAACAAAAAACTTTGGCAAGCTAAGTTGCGCTTATGCTTATGTTTGGGCGAGTATGTAAATGCTGCCGGGGGGCATTCGTATCGGTGTCTGAGGTTTCCCCAGCTCTCTGTGTGGGTGCGGAAGATGTGTGTGTGTGAGCCGGTGTGTGAACCACAACATGTGTCGTCGGGCGTGAACAAAAGTGCTAAGAAAATTACATTTTGGCCACACGGAAAGGGAGAAGTTGTGGGCCCCAGGCAGAGTCTCGGCCTAATGCCTTAATACACTTAAACTCGCTGTAAATCCGAGTGCTTCCGACTAATTTGCAGGTGGCGAGAAACCACTTGGCCTGGGTCCCGAGAATCACAAGTTACTTGATCCCACGGAACCATGCAAGTAAGTCACTGGGTTTAAATGGAAATTTTTTGAAATAAACGAGTTGCCTCCCACACACAGGACTACGTGCACAAAAAGAAAATATTTTGTATTTCCAAGGAAAGTTAAATATATCTTCAGGCACTCTTTTAAAGTAATAAAGGAATTCGTGCTTTAGGAATTGTTTAATATCGTTTAGAACATTAAACATTTCCACATACAAGTTTAAGAAATGTGGTATGTTAACTTTGTTTTTTTATATTTAAAAATTTTTTATTATATTTTTAATTAGTTCCAATGAAAGCCTCTTTTATTTTCTTAATATTATCTCATCTTATAAATATTCAATAAATTCCCAGATCACTTAGCTTTAAACAATATGCTTTTAAAGCTAATTTAAAGACTTACAAGAAATCGCTTTCAGTTTAAAAAATACCTGAAATATGAGCAGATCACTAGATCCTATATTTTTTTCAGTATTCCTCTGGAATGTAATCGGCCCCTTCCGCTTTTTGTTCTCCTGGGTGCTGCTCCTCATGTCCTTATGCAAAATTCACATCCACAACAATCGCCCTAAACTTTTTTACCCTGCATATACATTACGCTTTTGTTCCAGTTCCAAGCCACGAAAAAAATAAACGAAAAACGAGAAGCATGAAAAACGCGCCAATATATCGCAGCGCGGAAATAATGCAATTTGTGTGTGAACTTTTTAACGCACTCGTAGTTTTTTATACCCGCTCGGGACGCGAGTTTTCCAAACATAAATATTTACGTACGAAGTCGAGTCCTTTTCGGTGTGTGTGTGAGGTGTGGGTAAGTTGGAGAGGAGCTCAGTAAATCCTGCTTCTCTCACGAACAGCGAACAACTAAGGAGCCGAGGCAGATGTTAGCCATTTAAAGGGCGCGAGTCCTCTCAACTGTTAGCCAACAGACGCTGTTAGGCGGCAGGACACTGTTGTCATGTCAAGAAGGGTCCTTCTGACTGCTTTTCCTAATAATATTAAATTATCGAAATCAAATTTAGTGACACCATCCGCATGTGTGTGCCGAGAAAACCTTATTCAATTTCCTTCTACAAAAATATGCATGTAATTATATTTTAATTAAAGCTTGGCATACTTTTCGGCTGCGTCGTCTGGGAAGTGGCACATGCAGCCGCAATCCAAATGTCACATCTAAAGTGAAGAATATAATTCATGCTTATCGTGAGTCCGCCTCACTGCCCCCAGCAAATGCAGACCAATTAATTGGAACTTTAAACAAATGGCCGCGAATAAGCAAGCACTTAGTGTAAAGCACTGGTGGAAAAGGATAACGAAGTAAATTTGGTCCTTAGAATAGCACTTAAATAATAAATACATTTTTTTTATTTCAATGCTACCAAGATATGATTAAATATTAATAAGAAATTACTAAGTTCGGCTGCTTGAATTAAGTATTAATATTATATATTTTCGTGTCACACATTTTTTAAAGTCCCATAAATATTCCTAGTGCCTCGCTTGACTTTTTTAAATATATAATGATTGAATATTAAACAAAAAGCTTTATGAATATGCAAATTTTCAACTTCAACCTTTAAAGACATTTCTCTCGGTGCAGTCATTGTATTTCATCGCATGTCAAATGCATATTTTACTATTAAGCGCCATCCTTGTTGTCCTTGTCGCCCTCGCTGGTGGTTGTTGTTGCCCCTGGTATCCTTGTGCGCTACTTGGGGCGCAGTTGTTAACGAAAACGGATTCCGGAAGCCGGACGCCCGATACGGATATAAGTGCACCGTGTACGGCCAAGTGCAGGCAATGGAAACGGGAAAGGAACAGAGAAAGAAGAGAGTGGAGGATGAAGAGCATCGAAATGACGGCGGAGTGTCCGGCAAAGCCACGATTCGTTGTGGCATCTCCACGGACACGTGCACATGTTGATGGGGACACAGGACACACTCACACTTACGGCGACACACAATTTTGTCGCCTTTCTAGAATTTGACGTTTTTTACGATAGTTAACCCCGGGACCCGTCCGCGCTTTGTACTGTCTCCTGACCCCTAGATCCTTTCTCCTTCCTCCTTGACTATTGATTTTTACTTGGAAATAAATTGGTTTCGTTTGTCTGTTTAGCTGTGTCTGTGTTGTCATTGCTATTGCTTTTGGTATTGGTATGTCAGCGTCACTTTTTTGGTAGAATTCGGCACTTCTCAGTTGCCCGCACTTTTGGCCAGAAGTTTCCTTCGGCAATTATTGTTGGAATTATTTTTCATTTTGCCAGCGAACAAGCACAAGCACAAGCACAAGCATCCCCATTCCCATGCCCATTCCCACAGACGCTTTTCATCCCCGTCATCGCAAATGGCCGGAACTATTGTTATTAATACAGAGCCAGTGAATGTTTTTCCTGCCATTTCTCTTCCTTTTTATTTTTGCTGCAAGAAATATTGCACACCAAATGAAAAGTGAAAAGCGAAGCATTAAAGTTTAATATTCTTTTCTGCCGGCCAAAGAATGCTTAAAGAAATTTCATTTTCCGAGAGGCCCAAGGAATTTTTACAAGGGCATGGCTACAGTCCGAGATCGGCGTGGTTCAATAAAGTATTTCCGGAATTTATACTTAAAATAAAGACTTTTAAAAGCTAATAGAGTTTACCATATATTTTTTAAAAATAACTGGCTGTTTAGTATCTTAATTTCCCTTTCAGCAATGTGTGCCATTAAAGTTGTATATAATTTTTTTGTCACAAAATTTGTCCCCAAAGAATGTTAAATTCCTATAAATATGGTTATAACAAAAGAGGTGGGCTCCCATTCCGGCCATTATTTAGCTTGTTTCAGTTCTAACTTAATTGAAATGCCCGCCTCTTCCGGCTTACAATTTCCATAGAACTCCATGGACTCTGGTCCGTGTCATTTTCGAGGACTTTCTCGCATATTTTGGCAGCTACGTGACACATGCCGTGACCATGCTCCGGGAGCTGCAAACAAAGTAATTTTTTTATATTCCGCCGCCGTTGTTTGGCTGCTTAAATATGGACATGGCCAATCCCACCCCTCACAATCCCGGGGCCACGCCGAATCCCGACAAATAGAAAAGGTATCCCCGCAAATGTATTTACATTGAAACGGCCACAAAAGGGTAGTTGTGTTTGTCTATCACAGGACGAAGGGAAAGCGGAGGAAAAGCGGCTGAAATGGGGCCCAGAAGTGGGGCCAAATGCGCTACAGTTGGTTGGCTGGTTGAGTTATGGCCAAATAAAAGACGTACAGAGAAGCTAATTTTGTGCATAGTTTATACGGATCATAAAAGTAAATTGCACGGCCACCGAGCTTAGGGTTATTGGCCCATTTGCCCGATGCGGTTATATGGGGGCTTTATCTCCGTAAAGTGCACTGGGCTATCTGCACCCGCATTGCCCGCCAGCAGTGTGATTTTCTGTTGTTTGAAAAACACAGTCACAGTTTCCAGTTCGAGATCAGATAAATTAGCAATTCATTGAATAATAAGTGTAACCTTTAAATGCTTTAAGACATGCGGAACTTCCGACGTCACCGCCACGTTTCAATTATTTAAACCTAACAAACTGTTTATGCATGTTCAGCATTTTACGATTCCGCTGAAATCTCGCATTTATTTAAAAATTTATTGCCCCGCCAGCTACATTTTGTGTGGCACAGGCCTCTCAGATCATCATCAAAACCAAGCGGACTCCGCTTTACGACTTGGCACATGGAGGACAATGGCAGGATGCTGATACACCAAAGACCCACAAACAATTCAGGAGACCCAAAAAAAAAAACAAACAGAATATATAAGAGACACATTTCCACAAACGCATTTATAATTAGATTTTCAGCAAAATGATAAATAAAAGTTTTTGATTACACAGCAGCGTTGTCAGCAACAGCTGAAGCTGTACCCGGAGCACCTGGGTTTCGAGTGGTGACCGCAGATCCGCAGGCAAAATGGGTTGACATTAGCATAGGGATAAGCGCTGTTAAAGACCGAAATCGGAGCTGAAATGCGTGCGAAAACAAAGCTTTACGACACTGGGATTTCGTCCTTCAACCGCCTGAATTTTATAGCACTTCGCACATCGCATACCAACTCTCCTGCGTGTGTCCCAATCTTTTTAATTAACTACTCATATCCGCCACCGAGCGTGCCTAATTGATATGAGAGGGGGAAGCCCGGGCAACGGGTCTCCTGGTTTCCTGGCCTCCCAATCCCAGTCCCACTCCCAGACCCTGTTGTTCCCCTTGAGTCTCCTCACGCCTCAATGGAGCTATGTGCGTGTTAGCCATATCCTTGCGTCTGTGTAAATCCAGCTCCTGCTGTTCCCTCTTCTCCTGCTCCTCCGCATGTAAGTGTCTTAATGAATTTCCATTTCCAGCAGACACTCATTGAATTCCCGCCCATAAAATCGCAGCCAAAAGCAGAAATTAACTTGCCTCATGTCAAATGTTAATGAGCAGCGAAAGCACAGTGTTTTCACCACTTAATTTGATTGTTTTTTATGTGAATATTAATAAATAATTTATACATAAATCTAATTTTATTTCTAAGCATTAAAAAGGCGGAAAATAATTATCATATTTTATATATTTAATTGAAGATGTTGAAGAGTTTAAGGGAAATTTTTGTTAGTAGAGGGCAAGATCCTATTAAAATGATTTTTCTTGGCCGTTTAATTATTAAATTATTAAACCTTATCGACTTATTAGTTATTTCCAATGTCTAGTATATATGGCCCAAATTAGGAATTATAAAACTTTATTATATTAACTTCAAATTTATTTGTTCAAGCAACACACAAATTTATATTCAAAAGTAACATCAAAGTCACGACTGGTCACCATTTAAAACTGGCAAACAAACTTTACGCCAATATGTTTCCAATTTCTATGCTTTTTGAAACAAAAGCCTCACCTTGACCTTTAAAAAACATTTCACAGAAAGTTTCGTCACCTACATTTTGTCTCCAGACCAAAGGTAACTTTCAAATATATGTTTGGCCTGAGATCTTTTGAAAACTGCAAGTTTGCCCAACTTACAGGCCACTGTTCGCTGAGAAAGACCTCATGAAAGTTGGTGGCACACTCGTCGCAGTGTTCCCATTAAATATTCAATATAAAATGCTCAGCGTTGTCTCCGCTCCAGCCAGGCTTAAGCCCAACTGACTGCGCCACTATATAAGACCCACTAATTAAGTGCTACACAAATTGGATAGGCCGCAAATCGGTTCAATTAACACCAGCCGGCTGACGGCTGAATGGCTTTACTCGAATGGAAGAATGGATGGGCACATAATGTACAATATGAGCTATATTACTTAGGACTAGATCGGAGTTCCTGCTCTGAGGGATCTTAGATCTGCTGGGCGCGCACGGCACGGTCGGCGAGTTCCTCGGGCGTGGGGTGCTCCTGGATGAACTGGATGGAGCGCAGGATAGCCTCTGGGATTGGGGGAGGAGTGGGCAGGAGGTCGGACTGAGGGTGGAAGCCGTTCTCATCGGCAGTGTAGACCACTTGGACGGGAACGCCCTCGGGGGAAATGTAGGAGTAGGAGCCGCGGGCATAGTGTCCGGACTGACCCTCCTCCTGGAAACTAAGGCCACTGGACTGCTGCACATCGTAGGCATAGGTGCCATCGGTATCCTGGTTGGTCAGGAACTTGGTGATGGTGTCATCATTCAAGGGGGCGGCCAGGGCACATCCCAAAACGGTGGCGACGAGGAGCTGTCCAAGGAAGTCAATTGAGATGCTATCTAGCTACAAAGCCAAACTCTATTATCCACTTACGAGCTTGTACATGTTGGCTGCTGTTGTCGGGCTGTTGACTGTGAGGTTAATGCTGTCACTCTTGCCTCCGGATTGACTATTTATAGTGCTCGCTGGCCAAAGACAAAGCCGCTGCAGACTCCGATATGCAAACAAGTCGAGCATGCGGAGCGACCCATATTTCGCCCAATCGAACTGCTTAGGGCCGCACGTTTCGAGTCATTAATGCAAGACATGGTCATGTCGGATTGGTATTAAGCTGAATAATAGATACTCTTTCGAATTATAGAAAGATAATAGAAACCATCAATCATTTCAGGCTGAAAATAGGGAAAATATATGTTGGTATGTTTATAGAAATTTATTGTAAATAATTATTTGATTGAATACTGCATGCCTTAGTTATATATTTTTCAGTTAAATTTGTATTTATTTATTTATAATTAAATTCAATTTATTTAGACAACGATTCAAAAAATAATAATTGGCAACAAGTTTTATAGACTTTTACAATTCACTTTTCAAAGGCTAGAAACTGTTTAAAATACCCCTAAACTTTATTCTCTTTTAGTTAGTGTATTGCATTTAACTTGAGTTATTTCCGTAACTTGATATTCCGCCAAAAACAAAAACCTTTGCAGACTCGATGCCTAAATTAGTATACCCATTAAAGTCAGCGACTAGGGTGGAGCTGATGACACAACCTCAATGCATCAAAATCAAAATCAAATCGAGCCGGCAACCAACAACAATGCTAAACACTATCGAGATAATCAACAACAACCCTCGACTGGCATAAGTAACAACAACGGCGGCAACTTGTTAATTTAATCAACTCAACAATAATATTTGAAGTTACCACATTTCTTGGGGCCCGAAAAGCGAGCCAGCATGGGGCGAAGGGCCAACGCCAATTTGCATAACACAGCGTGCATTTATTAATTTCTGATACTGATTTCTGATGTCTGCTGTCTGATTGAACTTCCCCAGCAAGTATCGATGGAGTTAAACCAGATCCGCACACTTTAAGGAAATCTCCAAGGGGAAGATGCCGCAGCGATGATGCATGTGGGCGATGGGATGCGATGCGATGCGATACGAAGCCGTGCGATGGAATCTGCACAGGGAAAAATGGTAAACAACTATCTTCAGTCTCCATTTTGCAACTTAATTATATTATTCATTTTTATCAATAGTACAAAGCAGACGGCATGGCGACAGGGGCCGATTATTATTGAATTAAATCATTTGATTACACAGTGAAACAAAATTCAACTTTTTGTCTGTATCTGGAATGAGACAAACCTTTTCTTGTAGATTTTTGGACGCTGAATCCGAATCTGTAATCAGAATTTGTCTATCACGTAACATTTTTACAGTAATATAGCTCGGTTTCAAGATGTGCTTGAAACTATATTGAAAATATAGCTAAATACTTCTATAATGATGATCAAGAGGTCATTCGTCGGATACATTTTTAATTGGTGAATGATATGCAATTGAATAAGGCGCGCGCGCCCCATATTGCTGCGGTAACATCCTGGACAAGGCGAGCGCGCGCGAGTTATTCCGTTGCATATCATTTGTCTATTAGAAATGTATTCGATGAATGACCACTTGGTCATCATTATAGAAGTATTTAGCTATATTTTGCGAGAAGAACGAAGTTTCTAGCACATCTTGAAACCGAGCTATATTACTGTAAAGTAGGGCAAAAACAGCGTTTTTGGCAACTTTGAACGTATTTTTTGCAAAAATGTTACGTGATAGACAAATTCTAATTACAGATTCGGATTCAGCGTCCAAAAATCTATAAGAAAAGGTTTGTCTCATTCCAGATACAGAAACCGTGTTGCACTGTGTTATTAATTGTTTATTAATCATAACAATATCACTTTGAGAGTCTAAAAATAAACTTGATATTTACCGAGATTTGCTGAATTAATAAATATTGAATGGTTAAGCACAACTTTATGTCGCATAGCTTTTAAATGAATACAAATGTTGGGATTTTTAAACTCCGCTTACTAATCATGATTAAATAATGAGATCTTAGCAATTTATAACTTTGAGAACCAATTTAAAGCAGAAAAAGAATTTTAAATTTATGTTTCTACAATGTAAATCTTGTAATTCAAGTTGAGCTTTAATTTGTAGTTATAATTGAAGAAATAGACTTTAAAATTTGTGTGTAAATATTTTTCCAATTTTTTATTCTTATTTATTAAACTTCAATATTTTTAATATTTTTATATAACATTTTTTTTTTAGTACTCTTGCTCTTAAGCCAACCGTTTAATTATTAAAGTTTATCACATCTTCAGAAACCTTGTGTTGGGGAATCCCAAACGTTTTCTTGGAGTCACTCAGTTCAAGTTCATCATATTTATCAATCGCTGTTTTAGGGTAACACCGCTACACTCTTTTTTTATTATTTTTAAAAATATATATTTTCACCTCAGACTTGGGTCATAAAAAGCCAATAGATAAGCGAGCTTTCTCGTTATTTTCTCACTGTGCTGATGGCCCCAGGCATGGCCATATGTTCTCGTGGAGGCAACGGCATTCATAGTATAAACAACCATATTAAATTGTATTTTTCTTTTATTACATTATTATTATCTCTGGCAATAAATGTCAACGTCAGTCGAGCCGACACAGGACACGGAATACGGGATACGGCGGAGACGATGGGTCAGAGGACGCAGCCCGGGAGCATGTTGATGTAAATGTATGAGGGCCTAGACTATATGTATATACACAGTGCGTGGTGCGAGTGGGTGTGCCTCGAGATGTAGTAGTTGCTCCTCCGATGTTCTTTCTGCTGTTTGGTGGATACTGGATACTGGCTGTTGGATGTTGGATGCTGGTGCTGGGTGCTTTGCCTATGCAAACAGACAGGACATGACACACACAGTGACAAGATGGATGCGGATGCTGATGGGTGCTGGGAATATATTGGGGCACATGGCCCTGACTTGCTCCTGACTTAGACCTTCCTGTCATAGGGCAGGCCCTGACCCACCACTGAACCCACAGACACGGCGGTAGCAGGCGCCAGGAGGGCACCAGCTGGCTGCAGATACTGCTTGCCCTGCTCCTGGCCGTGCTGGTGGTGATGGTGGTCGTGGTCGTGGTGCTCGTACTCGCCGGTCTCCTCTGGGTGGTTACGGTTCCATTCCAGCGACTTCAGAATGGCCTCCGGAATTGGTGGTGGCGTGGGCAGGTGCTCACCCTGCGGCTGGAATCCGTTCTCATCGGCCGTGTAGGTCAGCTGAATGAGCTGGCCCTCCGGTGTGTAGTACTGGGAGGAACCGCTGGCGTAGTAGCCACCGACACCCTGCTCCTGCTGGGCAATGCCGTTGGACGTCTCGAACTGGTAGTTGTAGCTGCCATCCTCCTGCTTCAGCTCGTTGACAAAGCTTCGGATCTCGGCATGGGCATCCGGGGAATCCGAGGGACGAGCCTGAACACCGAGCAGCATGGAGACGGTCACGGCCACAAGTACAACGACGTTCTAAAAGGAAGCAGATGATTTACTATATGTATCCGATATCCACGAAGGAGAAGGAGTCGGCTTTGACTTACGATCTTCGACATTTTCGCCTGGCTTGGACTGAGATTTAGGTTTGGTTTTGTTTTTGGTTGGTTTAACCCTAAGAGCTAAGCTGTGTTTGATGCCTCGGTGCCCTCGACCTGCCACTTTTATACCCCAGAAAATCCGAATTGATCTCCAACGAAAGTGAGGAAAGTGGTGTGTGCAGCCATTAGACCCGATGATTATGATGATGATAATTATGATTGGAGCGACTCATCACATCACCGCATCGCCTCACATTTCGTAGCCAAGAGCCAGCAACGGTTGCAACGCCAATTATCTCGTCGCCAGGTGGCTTCCCATTAAGAGTTTTGAGTGAAAACGAAATCAGTATCCACACTTGCTTGCTGACCCTTCTTCAACCTCTCTCCCCCGTGGGTCAAGAAACTCTTCGCTGCCGGCACTTGAGTAATTAAGTGTTTGTGTTAATTCATTAATTATCCGCGGCCAAGTTACATCGGAGCATATATTCATATATATTTTTACGAAATCTGTAATGGACTCGCAGTGCCGCTCAGTTCCCATTCCATTTATCATGCCGCAGAGCATGGCATAATGCCGTCGGATCGAGATAAGTGGTCGCAATAAACAGATATGGCTCGTGCTGGGTGGGATGGGTATACAAATTTATTGGTAGATTGGTGGGTTCGCTGGGCGTGAAATCGCCAACGGAACACCTACAGTCCCAACTAATGGTTGCTAATTTCGGAGGGGAAGATGCTAATCGATCAGAATATGAAATCAGCTTGAATATATCTTATACATATAGTATATCACTCGTCTTATATTTCGGTTAAACTGGTTCCGCTCGTTAATTTTATGATGAGTTCAGGGTAATTACTACCTTAAAAAAAACACACAAATTAATAATAGATAAGGTTTAATTTATGCATGTAAATGCAAGAAGACTGAAATATATACCATTTTAAACTTAAAAATAAGCATATACTTTTCTCTTTAAGCCTCCTGAATAAGAATTCATAATTTCCATAGCTTTACTACTCGGGAATTTTCCGCCTGCACATGTGTAAATTTAATCTCCTTTCCCATGAGCCTGGAAAAGGCAATATTACACCCAGTATAATGCTGTGAAAATGCATTAAATTTGCATCTGATGCACAGACTTCTCTTTTGTGGACATACATAAATAAGGCAATATATTTTTGCTCGTTATTTTTACTGTGACACTTCCATGTTCTTTCTGTAGCATGCTTTTAAATAAATAAAATGCTGCTGCCTGCTGGGAGGGCCTCGCATAATTTAATTCAATCGGACCACAATGAAAATCTTAAAGATACAAAAGCCCAGATATGACATAAAGATGGCCAGACTGTTTAACTGCCTTAATTTGTCCATCGCCTGCGAATAAAATCAATTAGTAGTAGTGCCATGTTATGGCATATTTAAGCAGAGATGGCGAAGGGAAACGGACTTGAAACATGCAAATTGAATCAAGTTTTGATTAAAAATCCATCACCAGAAATGCAAATATACATGTAGACATCCATCTGCCCAAAAATCAAATGATGGAAAACCAATTAATCGAGTTATTCAATATAGCCGCGTGCTGACTCAAATTGAAGCTACAAGTGCGAATTGGTGGCCGAATTTGGCCCGCCGTCAATTGCCAAAGCGAATCGAACCGAAAGTTGCAACTACCAACAATTAGCAGACCCATTTCGTCTCTATCGTTCCAAGGTCGCTTGCGGCCAGATTTTCGAAAGTCGTTGACTTTGTTTGGCAGCAAGCCATCCGTCCAAATACAAAAAAACCCCCCAAGGGCCGACCTTCCACGCCCAACGCCAACGCTTTCTGCTCGATATTCGATTTTGGGATCAAGATATACCGGCTTTACATCTGCAGCAGAACTGACCATAATGTCGCATCTTAAGCCGACTGACTAACAATCAAATGAAACTGAAACTTAAGCTGGAACTGAAACTGAATGCGACTGTGAAAACGGCATAAGTTAACGTGGTCAGAAAGTCTGCAGGCGTCGCCTGCGATGACAGTGTTTTAATTAATTAAATTCGCTAAATGGATCAGCTGAGTGAATGTAGAGCAACGGTTTGGCCATAAAAATTCAAATGCCAATCGCTGACCAGACCGAAATGCAGAGCAAGCAAATTTCAGAGCTTTTTGACTGTATTTATATTGATAAGGAAGAAAGTCTAAAGTTAAAGTCAAAATAAAAACAAAAATAGTAGAATATCATAGTAATATTTATTGTAAATAATATTTGAAGTTGTGGATACATTTAAATAAAGCTCGAAAATATACGAATTTAAATACTTCTTGAAAATATATTAATCTAACAAAAGGTTCAGGACAATAATTAATACATGCATTTATTAATACCTTGTAATGCCAAAAATCCTATTTAATTACAGTTTTTAAATCAACAAGTTAGCTTTATTTATTTTTTTCTGTGCAGATGCTGCAGCAGTCGTAAAATATATGCCCAAAGTCATGCCCAAACTAGGGCTAAAACGTTGCCATCGGTGCGACCTTCGGCTGGACTGGCTGCTACCAGACCGGACTGGGCATGGACGAGTTGCCGCCACCGAATGTGGGTCAATTAATGTGGAGCAGGTGAAGGAGAAACCGGAGAAGGAGTTGGAGTCGCTGCTCTGCAGCATGTCCCCTTATTTATACTCCGTTGATGCTGCTCCTTGTCTCGGCTTAATGCGCGCGAAGATGGATTGCTGCCCTAATGGATGGATGGAGGGCAGAAGCAGCAACCGAAGGAGAAGGAGCAGAGGAGGAAGCCGGGTTAAGTACAGCGGAAGCGGCTTAAGGAAACGCCATCGAATCGTAACAACTTTTGCTTTCATTTAAAGCCGCCCAAGCGGCAGGCACCGGACAATTGTGCTGGCCAGCCAAAAAAAAAAGAGCAAGCCAAATTGCCGAACAGCCGGTTTGGAGCATAAAAGCCGAAAGTAACACCAAAAAGGCCAGCAGAAACAGAGGGCAGAAAAAAGCAGATAATGCCCCCAATGCTTCTGAGAGCATCCCCGCCATGCGACATCGACATCTCGGCCACATTGCCGTCGTCGCACATTCACTTTTGCCCCCCCAGATTCATGCCCGGTTCCCAAGTTCACATCCACATTCAAGTCCACGTCCAAGACCAAGTCCCGGTCTGGTTGCCAACCAATCCATGTCTTTATAAAAGGCCAACACAAATCTTATAAGGGAAACAGCATGCGCTGCGAGGCGAGCTCTCTTGTTGCCGCCGTCGACGATTTTGTTGCCACTTTAGTGATGGGCAAGCCGACACCTTTAATATGGCTTAAAATAAAAAAGGAATACAAATTAAAGAGAATTGCTTAATGGATACATGTTAAAATATAAGTTTATGGTGGCTTTTTGGGAGCAAAATATCTTATTAAAATGAAAGGAAAGTCTTAGCTCTGAGATCTTTAAAATAAATTTAAATTGAGTTTAATCTCCTTTAATTTATAATAGACGCTTGCAAAACATCAAATTTAATTTTAGAAATAATATTACATATTCTTACTGTTGGTAAAAACATTGTAAACTCTAAATTTAAAGGATTAAGGAAGAATTATATTAAAATGTTCCACAATAAACTAAATAAAATAATAATAGCTTAAACTTTAATCAAACCAATAAGAAGCTAATAACAAATTCTCTTGTTTACTTTAAATTGTCATAAACGTATTGGGGAATATTCAATCAACTATCAGCCCGGCGAGTAATATGAACTTTTAGCTGTAATTGGCCCCCTCGAGCTGCGTGATTCCCGTGAGTCACGGCCCTGGCTCATCACAAGTTTTCTTATCAAAACTTAATACAAACTTGCCCACTTGGCACCGCCTCCCGCCCCTGTCTATAAACTGTCGTACTTTCGGACAGTCTGCCAATGCTGGGAGCCGCGCGGAGGCAAGGTCGTTCGTCTGCTTCGCGCTGTGCTCTGCTCTGAGGTTGCCAGGCAGGTTAGACCTCTCCCTGTTGGGTGCTCCCCTCTTCGTCGTCGTCCTTGTTAAGGTCTTCGTCCTGGTCTTTTTCACTTTTGGGCGCGCTCGGTGATTTTGTAATAAATGAATCCGTTGACCTAGCATGTGAGGTTCTTAATCGATTTTACCGATTCTGCGAACAATTTATTATAAAGTTTCGCATATGAATTGGCAGAAGGTCCAAACCGGGTCGGGTGTAGGCGCAACATTTACAAATGATCCTGGCTTAAAGTCTGCACTTTAAAATATTATTCTCAGGGAAGTACCCTCTGAATAAAAACTATTAATTGCGCTAAAAACCCCAAAAGAAAGACAACTATTTAATGCCATTGTATCTTTGCGTAGGTGCTAATCAAAAATTAACCCCCACCGCTCGGTTTTGGAATTGATTAACCGGAAAGTCGACTGACCGCTGCTTCAACAAAAAGGAGCATAAAGTTTATGGCCAAAAACTATCGCACCACTCACAGACACACACACAGACGCCGCTCAGTCACCGAAATAAAATGTATCAGCGGAAGAGTCTGTCTGTCTTGGCCGGGTTTTTAGTGCCCTCGCGTATGAGTGTGAGAGTGGGGCAGTGCATGTTCATGTGCTGCGAATTATAAGCCAAGCTATAGGTGCTTGTTGTTGTTGCTGCCGCGGGTCGCCGACTGCGAGTGCCCGGCCCTAAATGATTGGCGTGCCAAAATGCTATAAATGCGCCGCCCGACCAATTCAGTCACATTCATTCTCGTTGCGAGTTCACAGTGACAACAAGCCCAAATCCCAGCCCAAATCCAAATCCCAATTCAGCCCGAAAATGAACAAATTCGTAAGTGATGAAGTTTGCAAAGCAATGAGCCTATATAATCCTCATCCGTATCCACCAGTTCATCCTCGCCGTTGCCGCCTTGGCCATCGCCTGCGTCCGTGCTGACTCCTTCGATGCCGCCGCCGAGACCAGGGAGTACAAGAGCGACCTGAAGGAGGATGGCAGCTATGCCTACCAGTACCAGACCTCCAACGGCATTGCCGGCCAAGAGTCTGGAGCGGGTGGATACTATGCCAGCGGCTCGAATGCCTACTACGCTCCCGATGGCCAGCTCATTCAGCTGACCTACACCGCGGATGCCGATGGATTCCATCCTTCGGGCGCCCATCTGCCCACTCCTCCTCCAATCCCGGCGGCCATCCTCAAGTCCCTGGAGTACATCCGCACTCATCCGCACCAGGAGTCGCGACAGGGTCAGGGACGATTCTAAGGGGAGTGCTGGCTTCACCACCAGCACATGTTGCGCGTTATTCGTCTTAGGCTTAAGTCATCCGAAAAAATAAACATCGTTTGAGACTACAAACATTCCCACAAACACGCTGCAGTCGTTGTTAAATTTAGATAGGCATCCGTTTACATCTGGGGTATTGCTAAATATTCGTTAACTTGTCGATTCGCTAATGTTGTGATTTTTGCAAGGCATTTTGCATGAGTCGATTTTTCTCTTAAATATATTTTATATATTTCTACCCTTGCAGTAAAGTAACTAGTGACTAACAGCGCAGTCGAAATACATATGTAGATACATATGACTGATAAAAAACCATTGATAAACCTCATAAGATAAAAGACAGAACAGTTTACCAAATTGAAATTAAGGAATTTTTGGTTTAGTTATTGTATAAACATTGTATAATAAATTTAATAAAAATGTTGGACTCCGGAAATGAACTTATTATTTCTTTATTTACTTTCAAACATTCCTAAGTAGGTAGAAAAAATTAATTTAATTATTTGAGAGTGTTTTTTTATGTACAAGCTGTGCTGAAGTTTTCTTTATATTAATTCTTTTTTAAAAAATATTTCCTAAATATAATCTTTAGCATCAAAATATTTTATGCAATTTTAATGTGAATTGAAGCATTTTTATTTATTTATATTAAATATTTATACCTTAAACTTTATACCTTAAACTTTTATAAAAAACGATATCAAATTCAAATATTTTTTTAAATGTGAACGTTTAGCGCCAATAAAAAAATATGGCGAAACCAGGGCTTCCGGTAAAGTTATCGAAAAGCTTAGTATGGGTTTCCGGCAGTCACAGCGAAAGGCAGGAAATCGAATATGGTTCATATCGTCTATCGACTTGGCGGAATTTTTAAGCGTTTAGAGACGGATTCAAATAAAGGTTTGAGCTTTAGATTAAATTGGAAATCGTTCAATCAATCGTTCACAAATATAATATATATATCGTACAAACATATGTTTTATGGTTTATTAGTGATCATTTTTATTCTAGTAAAAAAAACCTTTTATTAAATATTTCATACAAAAGAATAACGTAATAAAAAATATTGTCTATAAAAATGTATAAAAATATTCAATGATACTATGGTTATTCATAGTTTCTTCTTATTTATTACAAACAAAAAGAATAAAATATACAAATATTGTATCTATAAGATACATATTGCCAGAAAGACAGAAAGAGATTGTGGATTGTAGATCGTTGTGGATTGTGCTTTGTGGATTTTGTTTTTTTCCGATCCGATGGCAGCACTGCCCGTTTGAAACTCGAAATTCAGCAACTGAATTTCAGTTACAAATTGGCAGCGGCAGCGATCCGACGTGTGTACAGATAGATACAGATAGATATCGGGAAACGAGCACCGATCGCGCTAAGAGTTGAATTGAGAACTCCGCTGGCGAATTGCACATGCAAAGTGCTGCGGTCAGTCCTGCATTGCATTCGATTTTCGGTTTTGTGGTTTTTCTTGCCACAAGTTGGCTCGTTAGCTTGTGGCTTTAATTTTATTTTGGTTTCGTTTGATTTGGCTTGGTGTGGCTTGTGAGCCTGCGCAACGTCGCAGGGGGTTCTGTGCGCGTTGCATTTTCAATAAACGCGTTTGCTTTGGCACGCTGCGTGGGCGCCTTTCCGTGTGTCTGCCTGTGTCGCGTGTGTGCATTAGCTAATGTGTTTGTATTGCTAATTAAAACAGCAGCAACAGCAACAGCAGCAGCAGCAGCAGCGGCAACTACTGCGGCAGCCACAAGAACAACACGAGCAACGAACGCGCAACAAAGTGTCTTCGATAAGTACGATTAACGAAAAGCATTCCCGATCGCAATCCGGATCGACAGCGCAGCGCAGGTGTTTTCCTCACCGCACTTCCCATGGTGAGTTTTCCACGACAGTTTCCCAACAACGGTTTCCCTGGCTGTGTGTTATCAACCTGTTGACCAGTGGCCTATTAAGCGCTCTTTTGTTTGTCCATTAGCGGCGGTCAGCTGTGATAATATTTATTACCATTTCCAATGCAGCACGAGAATAAAATCGAACGCCACAAAACTGGATCAATTACGCGGAACTGAGGGGCTGATAACAACCGGGCGCCCCCTTTTATAATATCAGAAATGCATTAGAACCCATGAAATATTACTACGCATAAATAAAAATTGAGGATCGATGGGATTTTATTTAATAATGAAAATAAATAATCGTTATAAATTTATTGTATTGTTGAGTAAGTGGAATTAGAGAAGCTTTAACTTTATTTAGCACGCTTTAAATTTGAAAAATTATACCAACCTTTTCTTTTCGCTCAACTTATGTCAGATTATATTACTTTTTAGGAGAAATTTCAAGCTTCATAAAGATTAAAAGATTTTACAAAGAGTTCTTATTTATTTTATGATTGAAAAGATTTTGTTCCTCCTAAAAGAATTATTCTTAAGCTAAAACAAACTTATGTGAATATTACATTTTAAATATGGTAAATGTAAAAATTCAATCAATTGGTATTGAAAATTCTCTGTTTTGTTATTTAAATGATTCCCACCACAATCTCATATGAGTTCCTCATAGTCAAGTTACCCTGTACTCCACTTGTATGACGAAAATCGACGGTAATCGCAATACAAATAAACAATTAATTAACGCGAGCATAATGCGGTAATAACGACGCTCGCCTCCTGCTCTTTAAATCTGAAAAAAAAAATGTATTTAACTCTTAAATGTGTTTTTCGAGTGAGCCGGCCAAGAGGGTTCCATTTGGTTGCTCGGGGGAATTTGGGAATTGGAAGCCATGTTCAGATCTTTGCCGATACGAATCAGATTCGCATTTTTCATAGCCGCCCAGAGCCAAATATCGAGAACAAGTGGGGCGGCTACCTGCCTTTTGGATTCTAATTCGGATTCTGATGCCGATGCTGATTCCGAGAAGTCATGATATGCCCAATCTGAATCAAAGCCAACGGTCGTTCGGTGGGTCCCACCCCCTCGGGGCTCGAGGCCAAAGAAATCGCAGGCAAACCTGCAGAGCTTCAAAGCGGCGGCTTAATTCAAATTGATTTTATTTCTCGTTCTCTCTCCCTCCGTTTTGGTTTTTTGGCAAACAATTTGAAGTGTCAATTTGTGTTTATAAAACTAAAATTATTTATCAAGCACAGGCCATCGCATGTGGGCAGCGTAAACAGTTAAAAGAAGAAAAAGCCAAACACGCATATGTATTTTGTTTGGTACACAGGAAAGAATATCGGTTTCTCAATAAATTGTATAAGTTTTAAAATGGGTTTTTCAATATATAAATCATTTATACATATTTTTCAAACACTTGTTTTCTTATTTCTTAGTCTTTAGTGCATTCAGTTTTTAATAAATATATAAGTATATACATTTCCTTGAAACTAAAATCATATTTAAATTACTTTTATTTTGGAATTGATCTCTCCTTATTTTCTGTGTACTCCGATCTGTGTGCATGTGGATATATATAGCGAATAACACTGTTGGCTGTTGGCTGCAAAGTCAATTGCCAAATATGGAGGACTTGTTTGTGTGTGGTTTAATGTCACACTCACACACGGGGCCACCGCCGATAAGTGTAACTCTCTGACTGTCAATAGCTGAGCTTTGAATAAGGAAAGACCACTACTTGTTTCACCAAAACTCGCTGAAATAGTCACCCAACATTGGTGCTTCGCTAGCTGGCTTTCCTTTGTCTCCGCACAATAAATATTGAAATTAGCATGCGTCCAAATAATTTATTCTCTAATTGTTATCTAAGCCTTTGGCCCTAAAAGGCCACCATCTCCATCTCCAGTCCGATCCTCGGATGAGTGTGCCAAGCCCAGTCAAGCCACCCAGAGCAGAGCTGAAAAGAGCTTCGCTGGCGGGGGGATTAGCTGGAAATTCGCTGTGACTAATTGGCCGAGAGCTTGACTAATGGCACTTGAACAATAATTAATTCGATTCTAACGATCTGCATTGGAATGTATTTAGTACTTATTCGCGGGGTAAAATATGTACTTCGGTTTCCATTGATGAAAACAGTTGAGAGATTTTAAAGAGCCGACATTGATTTTATACAGTCACAGTTTCGAATTCCCTCTTTCGTTTTAAGTTAAAAACTTTAGCATAATCGTAACTGACACATTTTGGTGTCTGCTGTCGATAAGAAAGTGTTTAGCTATGCGAATATTATTCCCAATACCCCTAACCCAAATGTTTATAATTTTATGGACCTAGCCTAATCTTGATCTATGTGATCTCTTAATTAATATTTGATTTCGATTTATTTATTATGTTTTTACTAGATTTTCTGTGAATATTTTTGGACCCTATACAGATTTTCCCAGATATTTTTATGAGTTAGTTACCATAGACATTTGACTTGATTAAGTTTTATTACAGTCAGGTGGCAAATAAATGCTATTCATTTCTTTTTTAACAATTTTTTCTCGTTATTCCGCCACATTTCTTCTGAGAAAACCGTGGGCTTGCCACGGCGAAGGGCAGGTAACACACTAAACCACTTCCACCTTATGCAATATCGCCGTTTCATTCTTTTGCGTCAGCAAGCCGAATGGAGAATACTAATAAAATTCGCGGCTCCCGCGCGTAATCCGCTGGCCAACCTACGATCGCCGAGTGTTCTTTGCATGGAAAGTAGCTGCTGCTGCTGTCGTTGCTGCTGCTGCTGTCGCTGCTGTTGCGGCTGTCGTTGCTGCTGCTGCTGCCGCTTAGAAACCGACCAAACAGCCACAGCAGCAGAAAAATACAAAATAAGTGAAAAATAAAGTAAAATAAAATAATATAAACAACAAGCTGCGACGAAGTGCAGCCAACACCGATGCAGTGGCAGTGAAGCAGCCGCTTATTTAATATGCAAATGAGCGCATAAAGGCGATCCATTGCTGGGAGAGCGATGCCAAGATACTTGCTGAGCAGTAAACAAAAATGGCAGCAAATAATTGTTATTCAGCAGCTGACATTAAGGGAGGATGCGCGCGCTTGGCAACCAACATTCATTCATTTATTCATTCTCATTCAGCTTGGTTTTTTTGAGCCAGGCCAACTGCCCACGCAGCCCGGTGATTTGATGTGGCAATAAGCGATAATTATGCGAGCACAACGCGGCGTATGAGTAATTTGCGTTCGCAATTAGAAACAGGCGCCGACGTCGACGTGCTGAAATGTTCAAATTGCAAGTATTAATCTCAAAGAATACAACTCGCACACAGCCACAAAGGCTGCTGCAGCAAAACCGCAACAAGTAATAACAAATGCGGCCAGGCCAGGCAGCAGCAAAGAACGAAAACAGAAATAATAGATGGCGAAGAAAAGAATCCAAGCAACTTGACAAATGCTGTGGGTGTTCGTGTTGTTGTGGGCCCACGTTTAAAATTAATAATAAAGTACACTCAGTACACACTCACACACAGAGCAGCAACGAAAGAGTTGAATATTGACAAAAAAGCAGGCCATAAGAATTTTGAGCGAAGCTGCTGGTTATTTTATTTCGTGTGGCATAGCCCCCAATAAAACTTAAACATGTAATAACTTTTGGGCAGTAGCTGGAAGGAAGACTCGAGCACTGTGGCGGGGGCGGGGCTTCTCCTCCGGTTAATGTGCTCATCAAATAACCATAAATCAGTTCATTTAAATTTCCCAAGGAAATAATTGGAAGCCGTTTCCGAGTGGCCTAAGGTGTGCTTGTTGTAAATAATAATTTTTAGGATTTTTAATACAGGAAGCTGGGAGTTTAACTGAATGGGTTTCGAAAACCAGAGTCTTTTGGTGCACTGTAAGAAATTATTTAGCTAAGAAATACACTTGAAATGAAAGCTATTCTTATAATAACTTATCAACTTATAATGATGTGCGATTGTGTTGCTTTTGATTTTATTATTTATTAAATAAACTTTAATAATTAGATGTCAACGTTTTTTATCTATATTTTTTTACTTTTTGCACTCCTGCTTAATTTTAGATTTTCCCCTTTTAAACTATGAAAAATTTAAATAAAAAAGAAATCGCAAACAAAGCGAAATTCGCCTTGCTCAGCTGCGATCCCTATTTGGAAGTTCTCGCCCAGTCGCCCATTCAAAAGCAGCAAGTAAGAAATCAAAGCAAACGTAGCGTATGCGTAATACAAAGGCCCAAGCCTCACAGCACCAAAGACCAAAAACCACCGACTACCGACTGACGACTGCCGACTACTGACCCATCCAAAAGCAACCCACGCCTGCTCTGAGCAGTCCCCAGTCCCAGGGAGACTCTCGTAAATTACCCAAACAAAGGCGGATAGGAAATAACTAACCAAGTCCAAGATAGCCGGCAAGCACTGTGATTCCAGCCAGCCAGTCAGCCAGCCATCCATCGCTAGCCGAGTTGCTGTTGTGTCCATTTAAGCCTTGCCAATTTTGGCAACTTGTCGACCACTTGGCGCTCGAACATCAGCGATCGAGAGATGAGAGCTCCAAGCTCTCGACCGCCCATACAATTTGTTTCCCATATTAATTTATCATTTATAAACGATTATTGTTATATAAATTAAATTGCGCGCCCAAAACAAATTAAACTAATAATAGGAAGCGTTTTTCACGCTTCGAATCGCTTAGTGCCATTGGAGGAGGAATCGCCCCGACACTGGGACTACGACTGTGTAATTATTGACTTAGTCTTTGGGCTTTGTGGGTAGCCGACACTCAAAACCAAGTCGGATAATTCGTAGAACCTCGGAGATAGGGAAAAGATATAGCCAAATGGCACTTCCGCCCCCCGATTAGGTGGCCCAGTTAGCTTGGCTTTTGTGGGTCTGCCACTTTCTAGCCGTTCATTAGCCGCGTTCGCCAATATTTGAAAACAATTTCTAGGGCGGCTTTGGCCATATTTGGCGATGAAGTCGATTACCTTGGCTCCGGCTTGTCAGCAGGTGAAATTTTTTTTATACGCCCGCCTAATTTGTATTTTTTCGCTGAGTCTTTTTGTTTTTGTGCATAATTTAACCATAATCACCGATCTTGGAAATTTGCATTCTTTGCGAAGCCCAAAGACAGCACAAATAATGCGTCAATAAAATGTCAGGCGAGCATGGAAGGTTGAGCAAACAATTGAAAGAGCAGCAGCAGAAAATATTCATTATTTAATGTTATTATTTATTGCCCTCATTCGCTGACAAAATCACATTAGTGTAAAGAACTTTGTGTGATTCAGGCAGAGGGTCACGGATGCTACCGCCAGGCATTAATGCGATTCGAGACAATATTTGGATGCCTTCGGGGATGGCTAATATCAATCAAACTGATCTACGATGGAAACGTACTGGTTGCGGTCCGTTCAAGCCTTATTTGATCGGCAATTATCGGCTAATAAAGACTCGTTTATTTGTTCCACAAGTTGCATAACCCTCAAACTCGTAGGTAACTGTTGAAGAAACTAGGAGAAATATAGATTCTGGAACCCAAATTTAATATTAATTGCAAGCTGGTTAAAATATTTCTTCCTGTGCAGATGTTTTGTCTAATGAATGATCAATTGGCCAACTTGAATGTTGTGCCTGGCATGGCTAATTCGGTTCATTTATTTTTGCCTACTTCTGAAGTTTTATTACCCTCGAACACGAGCATAAATATTTATTTGATTCGCTGAGGAAGGAGCGACATATGGCTATTGTCTGAGTCTTTTGTGCTCAAGGTCAATGGGAATTCTTGGAACATCTCAAACGGAGGAGTCAGTCCCTTGCGGTGGCTGATTCTTATTAAAATTTCGCTAATTTACGAGCAGCCGTCGATTGAAAGCGGAAATTCTCAGCTAATCGACGACTTAAGTTAGCGAGCGACTTGTTTAGTAAATAAACAGCTATCGCCATCTCATTCTATTAACCTAGCCCTCTCTCTCTCTCTCTAATCTATCTGTCTGCTTCGGTTACTCAAGTCAAGTGCCGCCCTGGGGTTTGATTCTGCGGTGCTTTATGAGCAAAGTGTTTGCGACGGCGCCTTTGCGTTTGTTTGTCTGAGCTGCGGTTGCCGTTGCGGTTTTTGCTGCCGCCTCTAAATTCGAGAAAAAACGAAACAAAAATTCTATTAAGGCCCGAAATCTGCTATTGATTTGCATCTATTCGAGCGAGTGGATTGCCGGGCTCTTAAGTTTGGCATTTGCGGGAACTTGTTTCACCTACATTGTTTTACGTTTCCGCAGCTGCGTGTGCGGCTGAAAGTATCTCAGTATCTTTGTATCTCGGGCTCTGCCTCTGCCTGCTGGCTGTTCTCGCCACAGAGTAAAAAATAAAGATCGCGTTCTAGAAATCGGGATTATGGGGATTAAAAGAAACATTACATATTTCTTGTTGTCATTTATCACGTTTTGGGGCTTAGTTTTTTTATGGAGACCCTGTATAATCATTGAAATTTTGGCTTAAGTTCAAATAATATCTCATAAATTTGAACCTGAGTGCACTCGCCACCAAAGTAGGCCCAAACACCTTATAGGTCCAAGGTTCATCGGAAGAACCTCGTTTGAACTTTGCTACCATAACAACAATCCCGAGCCAAAGCTTAAGATTTGCAATGGCCCCATCAAAACACGGCCGGTGCCAATTACAAACCGATCAATCACATCGATCGCCCCCAAATCGGGGCGGACCTTAGACCCTGACGGCGTGTGTAACTGTGACCGCAGCCGCTGCAACGGTAAATTACAATAATTTATGCGGCCGCCTTACTCGCATTACAATAATAAATAAATAATAACGCAACGGTCGTTGCTAATAAAGCGCTCTCCACTTGAGAAAAAAAAGTGCGTAAGCCATAAATCGCCCCAAGAGTGGAGAGACAAAGGCGGAATGGCCAATGGCCAATGCCAATGTTCCACGAGGTGATCGCTGGGATAAGTCTCTTTGGGGGGGAGCTCAGACGGCAACGACTCATAAATTCATTTGTTTTCATTAAGCATTACGCTGAGAGAATAAAAGAGGGGGGAGTAGGCCTCATCAGACACAGGAAGGAAGCAAGCCATCAAAACGCGAATGCTCTTCAACTCGTGGGCGGGTAATTTTTGCAGCACTTCAAATGCCGTCGAAACCATGTTGATTTGTTTACTTTGCCAATTGTATTTGGGCCTACATATGCATAATGCCATAAAGATATTATTTTAACAAGTTGTATGAGAAATAGACAAAACATTTGTTATTCAATCATAGCAATCAAAGAATTCTCTTGGCCTGAAAGGAAGTTAATTGGTTGGTTTGTTTAATTTAAAGAGCTTTAAATGTATACTAATTGTTTTATTAATATTATTATAGTAATAAAGATAATAAGTACATTTAAAATTAAAGCATAATCTTTTATGGGACATTTTGCCTTGAGATTTATACAATTTATCAGGAACCTGTATCTTTAAGTAAAGATTTCTATTTCAACTTGCTCATATTGCATAAGATATAGCATTTATTTTATTATTCTGGACTAGTCCTAGAGTAAATCCATTAAGAATCCAAATAGATAGTGTCAACTAGGAATTTATAGGTCAGCATAGCCCAAAAAGAGGCAGTGTGGTCTAGCCCAGCTGGGGCTTCTCCAGCGAGCTTGCCAATGCCCAGCACGTACGCGGATATCCGTGCCCAATGCCCATTTCAACCCCCGAACCAAATCCGAGTTCCCAGTTCCCAGAGACAGCGTCGATTATCGATACCCAAACTCCCTCGAAAAGTAATTAAGCACGCTGAATGGACATGCTATATGAAAGGAGGTGGGGTTACTTTACGATAAATCGGGGAAAAGCCCTAGCCGCGGGCTTTAAAACCGAGTTAAGCGGCGCCTATCAGCCAAGCCATCGATCGTATGTGCTTTGTCAAATTGAAATTATGCACAGCTGATCCTCAGACAGACAGATGGAGAGATCACACCGCTTATGCAATTGCCAATGCGCCTTGGGATCGCACGGGATCGGGATTGAGGCTCCGATGGGATTGAAGATTGGGGAGACTTGAAGTGGAGTGCAGGGAATTGGGAGCGCAGCCGTCAAGCGTCGAGCGATCGCTGACAATTGCAGACAGCTAATAACTTGGCCGCAATGAGCGATGAGCGATGGGAAATGGCAAATTGCTGATCACCGATCACTCTGCTCTGCAGCAGACGCGGCAAACACTTCCTCGAGAGCCGCAGATCCCTGCTAGTCATGTAACAGCTTAAAAATAATTTGCACAAATAAATCAAAGTCATAAAATGCATTGGGCATTGGGGGCATGGAACATGAAGCGAAGATCAGCCAGCGATCACCACTTTCCGACACAACCAACTCCAACTCCAATCGGATCGCAAAAAAATGTTGCAATGCTTAATGTTGCTGCTGATTTTGCTTTGCTATCGCATAAAAGAATTTAATGAAATTTAATGAAAAGCTACACGATGGTGGACACGACACGATCATCTAGAGACCGCTATAAATGATACACTGGGGAAAAAGAGTATACATAGAAGTCAATGACAAAGCAAAGAAAGTGCAACTCTCCGATTGTAAATTAAAATCCATACTAATTTTAGCAAGAGTACTTTTTGAGAATTTTCTTTCCTAATATTTATTAAAACTTTAAAGGCACCTTTTTCTTCCCAGTGCACTTGTGTACTTGCACTTTGTTGCAATCGCCGCCGTCTGCTGTGAATATGAATTTGTCTCTAGGACATTTTCGCAATTAATTGAATTATCGTCGTGAATGGCAAAGGCATCCAAAGATCGATCGGGGCGCAATCAAATGCGATCCGTGCGATCGTCGATCGGTTGGCAGGTCGGCAGTCGAACATATGTCTGGGCCTGGCCACATATACATACATATCTTTTATGGCATTTCGGGTTGCAAGAATATGGCATTAGCATGGCTCACCGATCGCCGAACTGGGTGTGGCGGTGGCAGAGTCAGTGGAATTACAAATACGAATGGCGAACTGCGAATCACTTGCCACAACCACAAGCCGCACTTTAAGGTTAAAGCCAACCCGACAAGCTATTAAAATCAGCCACGCTCCATTAGAGCCACGATGTCGGCGTCATTTACGCCTAATTAAACAAATTATTGCCTGTTGATGCTCAGATCGCTGCAAGTGGCAAATAGCAAATTGCAAATAGCACATTGCGTTTGATTCGGTTCGCGGCATCGCGCATACGCCGCGTTGCCCGCCTGGCCCATGCCGCGAAATCTCACAATGAAATCTTAATTGTGAGACAATGGCCGCAGCGAGCTAAAGCGTTTACTATTTTATAAATAGCCCAAAGCGAGCGAATCGCCAAGAAGACAATGCAACAAAAAAGTAAAGTTAATGCTGGCAACTATCAGGTTACAAGTTGGTTACAAGTTCACGAGCCAACAATAAAGTGCAAATTATGAGAGGATTGTAGCGAATGTGAAATACACTTTTGAACTTAATTGAAAATAATTTTTTAAGTACATTTCCTTAACTAAAAACAACAGCAAGTTCTTTGCTAGGTTTTAGATTTTTTAAAAGTTTAATTTGCCCTTAAAATATTTCCTCTAAGCAGCGTTATTTTAGAAGCAATTTTACCTTAAGTTCCATTATTATCTACAGGAATTTATATCTATTTAAAAATGTAATAATTTAGAACCAATATTTAAATCAAAAGATTTTTTGCATTAATTTTAAGAGACTTCCCGTTGAAGGTATATCCCCTTCTCGGCCACTGTCACTGCCACTTGGTGGCAAACAACAAAGGCAAACGAGCGGCACTGTGGGCGATGCGGCTGCCTGGAGATCCGTGGATGTGGCTGTAGATGTATCTTTTTTTCAGCTTTTTAGCTGCCAAGCGGCCCAATCTGTCTCGGTCCGTGCCCCAAAAAAGCAACAACGGCCGCGAAACATTGACCAACTAATTCGCCAGTCACGTGGTGTGGCCTGTGCCTGGTCAAGAAATGGGAGCAATCCGCGCTGGTTTTATATTTACGATTATGTATTTATTTTGATGTCGAATGCAATGTAGTTCAAGTTCGAGTTGGCGCTGTGAGGATCACTGGAATTGTAAATTGTAAATTGTGGATTCAGGGATTGCGCAAGCGCAGCGCAGCGTCTCTTGGCCAAAAGGTAAAAGTAGTAAAGGCTGGCTGGCTGGCCTTTAATCTTCGCGTGGTTATATAGTCGTAGTAGTACCTGTCAGAGTCGCGCTTTTCACGCTTGTCACCCGATATCATTCTTCCCCCTCCGGCACTTAATTTATGCAGTCAGTCCGAGCTTTGTTTTACTTTGTTGTTCTAACGACGAGTGCAGCTGGCTGGGAAATATCTGCAAAATGTTGAACTTACATAAATGGCAGCTAGTTGCTTAGCACTGGGCGGGAAAAGTGCCACACGGAAAACTACTAAGGAAAAGGTTCTGTATGCGACTGATGTCTACATTAATCTTAACTTAAAGCGTAATATCTTTGAATTAATAGAAGAATTACTATACCGAGTGAGTGATTAAGTTGCTTGAAGAACAGTAGTAGTTTATTTACCTAATAAAACATCATTAATGCATTGGGATATATAATTGTAATATATGATCTGTGTTTATTCCATAAATGCATTTAACATTGACTAGAAGTAATAATGTTCGAAGCCCAATTAAGCACCGATATGTGACGACACATTTCCCCTATGTCTGTGACTCACTCCACCGCCATTTGTGGGCGATCCAATGACAGTCGGATTCTGAAGCATAAAGGCGATAAAGATAAACTCGCCTAATCTCGCCAGCTAAATATAGTCACAAGATATATCGATAAGCCATGTATGTATGATCGACGAGTATTCATGCGGAAGTACGAGTTCAGATGCCGCAAACCACAAAAACTGTGAGCCGTGAGTTGTGAGCTGTGAGTTGTTGGCCAAACAAATGTTTGTGAAGGACAAACAAAGATACGTATACCACGCAAAAAACTGTGGCAAGAATCACACCCAAATACCCAAGCTCAGCTGCTCCCCAAAAAGCCAAGAAGCTGACTAATCAGTTTAGCGCGAGCTGCGACTCTATGAATGAAGTGAGGAAAACAATTTCAGCCCACACACAGAAACTAAAAACTATGAAAAAAAAAACAGATGCAGAAAAGACTGAATAAAAAAACTGAAAACTTGAAATGCGGCAGCGGCGGCAACTGAAACCACAAGTCAATGTCAAAGCGGTGGCAGCAGCAGCATCCAAATCCAAATCCATCCGAGCGGCATATTCTCGAGCATCTGTGTGCAACGCGGCCTGCATATGGCCAGCACAAATGAATCACATTGGCAGTGAGAGAAATTCATTTTATTATTAACAAAAAATAAAGCAAATGGATGAAATTCAATTTAAAGGTTATGATTTTAAACACCTTAGAAAGATAGGGATTTCTTGAATATATAAAATATTAAAGATATCTATAAAATTATGCCCTATCGTATTACTTAATTATCCCATATAATATTATAGTCTTCACAAGTTTACTGTTCATAAAAATTAATATAATTTACTCACTGTGTACCCGTTTGAGTTTAGGCCAAAGTATGTAGGTTTCCGTGGCTCACTTCTTTTGTATGTCTTGCGCTTTGTGCTCATTGTTCGGAGCTTTGTGTCGGCTTGAACTTTTGTATTTTGACAATTCAAAGTTAAGGTCAACAAGGGATTTGAAATGCTGCAGCGGTGCATTGAACCTTTTTGGCAAGCGATCTCGTCTCGGTCCGGCTTGGCTCAGCATAATTAGCGCTCATTGTCGATTGGCCCTGGAAGCCGTCGGCATGCCAAACGATATTTTGTTCACATTTTTCCACCGATTTTTTTTTTTTGTTTTCGGGCCACTCAAGTGGACATTGACCACTTCACTTGAACATTTGTTTGTCTCACTTTTTTGGACACCGGCACCGGTACCACCTGTAAATGCGGCCAAACTTGTTGCATGTTTTGGGTGCTGTCATAAGTGCAACATTCGAACATATTTATGCACTTTGGTGGCATAGAATTTACAGCACCTGGAAATCAGGTGAGCAGCTGCCTGCGAATAGCACAAAATCCATGACCCGCCCATAAATAAAACTTTCGCTTTTCCATTGTGTAAATAAGCGTGAAAATGGCCCATTAGCGCCGTATATTTTATGGGCTCACCACAGTTCAGATTCAGGCCTAATTCCAGATATTTTTACACGGGGAGAAATAAGATAAAACCTTTAAGACAATCCTATGGAAGTGTTAAGGTTTATCAAAGAATAAAAATCGTCTATATCTTCGATTTTATTTTCGGTGCACAGACTCCAACCTGTTCGCCGTTCGCCTTATTTTTCACACTTCGCGCTTGCGCAAAGTCCCCCTGAACTCGAAAAACGAAACGGAGCCCTAAAACAATAGAAACTTTTCCAATGACGCGCCGCTTTTGACACATTTGATGGGTTTTTCATGGGGTTCCAAGTGCACAGAGCGCTCTGTCATTGCCAGTTGAGTCTATTTAACCCGAAAGCCTGTGGGACCGACCATAAATTCTCATCAAGGGTGTGGAGTCGGGGGTTTCCCCAGGGTTTATTCAGTGACCGATCTGTGACTCTGCCCGCGTTTGTTGTCAGATGTCAACTAGCGCCACGCGGCGATCTCAATGGAACCCAATCAAGGGAAGTCACGGATAATCTCCACTTTTTAAGTGGAAGATTGAGAGGAGGGGTCTATCTATGAACGAAATAAATATTAATAGAAACATAGCATTCTATTAAGTGATTGGAGTCTGCTGCTACCATGTTTCTGGTGGTCACTTTTAATGCTTTTAAAACGCAAACAAGAAAGGTTTGTTTAACCTAATGAGTTGTGTTTTTGGTTCATAAAAGTGCTGATTAAACGAAATCAGCGTGGGATTATTCAAATTTCAAAGTCAAACTATTTAATTTATTTTCCTAGAGAATCTTTTTTGATATTTTCTGAGATAGTACAAACAGCTTTAAGAAGCTGGGATTCTTAAATTTTGTTTTGCCCACCCCCTAAAATTAAAAAATGTCACTATCTCCCACCTCTTAAAACTAAAAAATAAGAATTGCCCACCCAACAAAAGACTTAGGCAACGAACTTGACTGCATAACCAAACGCCATCAAGCGGCCGCAGTTTAAACTATAGCTTGTGGGCGAGAGGAAATAAAGGGAAAGAGCGTTGAACGAGCAAATCCTTCATTCTCTTCAAATATTTTTATTTATCTGAAAGATACGATGTATCAGATTAGCTTAAAATAAAATTGGGTGCAAAGGGAGATCGTTTCTAAATATAAATGTTTATCAGCATTTTTTTTATAAAAATAATTATAATGTAAATAAACTTTATGTTATTTTTATAAATTAAAATCATCCACTTACTAATATATATAACGAACATAACGACTTTATTCAAATTTAAATAATGCCATAATTCAATTATGCACATATATTCCGAATCGTTCTTTATTTATTTTTGGAATTTTTATTATTATCTCAAGTATTCTGGTGTTATCTTTACAACCAGTCAAGAACATATTTCTGGTGGATTACAAAATGTTGACTTTGGAATCATCCACTTCACAGCGCCATCTCCATCCGCATAGAAGCATTCATATATATATATATATATAGTTTTGAGCGATCCCAGCTAGTTGGGTGATCTTTGTGGCTTGTGGTCATCATCAAAATGCAAAACCTACGCAGTATTTTAACCATTTTTCGTCTGTTTTCTGGTCCGTGGGCTGCATTTTATTTATTTTCGTAGTCAAACGTTCTTTGTTGACGGTACAATATACTCGAAATACAAAAAATCATTAAACTTATTTGCTTTGTTGTGGCTCTTGAATTTGGCTGTTGAACGCCCACGATCTCAGTTCTCGAGTTGATGGGACTGCCCAGTTGGCCACCTGGTTTCAGCCGAAGCTGTGATTACCTTAGCCCCGGCTAATTGACGAATTAAGTCGAGTGGAGTAAGTGCAAATGAGGCGGACTTCGCCACGCCCTAATTGCTCAATTTGCGACGCCTCCGAACGGACAAGTTGCCGAGTGGCGACCTTGGCGTCTACCACTTAAACTTGACATATAACCGAAAATGTGCAAGGCGGTATCCTTAAAAAATTATTCCACTTTTTTCCCAAATTTCGCTTTATGAATGAGTTGCTTGGAATTGAAACGGACATTCAAAAATACACTGAAAAATAAGTTTATGAATAAATGGTATAATTTAGAAGACAACAACTATATTGATGGTATATGACATTTAAATTATTATTTTTTAATTCCCTAAATCTATACAAATAATCCAAGAATGTAAATTAACATATTACATGTAGTTTTCCTCTCAAAATTTGCAATAAGTTTGGTTTTGTGTACCTATAAAGGCTATAAAATGTATCCCAGTTTCAAGTACGCCTGAGTTTTCGTATTTTTAGCGACAGTAACAACAATCGACAGTGCCACATGGAGCTGTAAAGATGTTTTTACCGATTTTAGAAGCCATAAGGTCAATGCTGAGCGCCAAGATCGTGTTTTGATTGCAACTCGGAGACGGAGACGGAGCCGGAGACATCGTCGCCATATGATGTTGCTGCTGCTGTCGCCAGCATTGCTGCGATGCGATGCGATATTGCTGCTGTGCCGTCTGTTGTCAAGTGTTATGACTCCAACTCCATGATTTTCTATATGTCTGTCTGTTGTTTTTTTATTTCACATTTTCTCAAATCGAAAGCTGCAACAAAGCGTCTGTTCTGTTTCGAGTTTGAGTTGCTCGAGTTGTTTGAGTTGCTCGATTCCCAGACACATTCTCACACTCTGCTCGGTTTGTTGATAGGGAGCTTATAAACAATTCAATATAAACTATATGAACCAAGACAGATCAAGATGTTTGCCGAATGACAGGGATAAATTATGCTATTAGCCTAATGATACTTTTACCAAGTTTCCATTTTTGTAGCGCATTTATCAGCAGCAGCAGCAAGCAGCTTTTACGATTAAGTGCAAAACACTTTTCTCAATGGCTATTCCACTGTTTATTTTATTTTTTATGCTTATTTATTCGGTGTGCTTTTGTGTAGACATCAGCATGCAAATTCAATGTGACGACGATGACGGCTGCCTGCAACCATAAAAATTCAATAAAAATTTATGAAAACTGTGCAGTCACCTTAGCAGCAGTAGCGTCGGCGACACACCCGTTGGAAATGTTAATAGAAAAAAAACCAGAGACGTCCACTCCGGCTTCCACTGCAGCTTCATTTGCTACAATTTGTTACAGGTGGCGGCCAGGCCAAAATTAAAAAAAAAATCAAATATCACATGTGGAACGACCTTGCGCCGATTGCAACAGATGTTGCTGCTGCCCAAGTTGATGTTGCTCTTGCCGTTGCCATTGCTGCTGCTGCTGCTGTCGATGTTGATGTTGCCGCTACGGTAGTTGATCTTCAGCTGTTTACATTCGTAAATCTCCTCAAGCATGCTTGATTTCTCAGTCCAGTTTCTGGCCAAGTTGGTCAAGTGTCCTAGGCTTCTAGAGGTGGCAAAGCATTTCAGTTTGCTGTAAATAATAACATTGAAATTATCGAACCTTGGCTTGTTTCCAATTGAAATAATATTGATATCTTTATATGTTTAATCTTTACTATATAACATAATAATTTTCCACATATTTTTATCACTATCGATCTTGTTCCACCTTTAATACAACCTGATGAGCGGAATGCACCTGCCCAGCCCGAAAATACCTTTGACTTGTAGCCCTGCCCAGAAACATGCAGTTTGCACAACATTTAATCACATTTAGCCATTCGGCATACGCCCCGTGGGCTTTGGAAAATAAGCAGCAACATAATTTATACAGAAATATTATAATGTCGCGAGACATTGAAAACGATCGGGGGATAGCGGAGTGGATTGGATTGGCTGAAAACTGTTGAAACCGGTGAATTATTACTTGCACTTTAACATGGCTGGGAGCTAGGCAATGACGAGGGAACTATTTCCACAATGGCAGCCAGCAGCGAGCGGCGTGAGCAATTTGTGGGCATTTACTGTTCGAGCCGTTCGATGTTCGGGTTGACATTTTATCGACGACGCCAGTGAGTCGCCGGCGACACCACCTGTCAGCGGAGGGGGAGACCAAGTCATTTACGCCTGTCAACGCCCCGATTTTGTCCGAAATCCATGACAAGATAAATGGGCAACCGGAGCTGGGCTTGCACCTTTTTCTCCAGGGTCCGCACAAATTCTAATTAGTCTCCCCCGAGTTCATTAACATTTCCATACCGAATCCAATTCCCAGGCCACAGCTTCCCTTTGCCTTTTTCTTAACAACAACTCAATTCCGATTTTACTCGGCTGCTGTTTTGCAATAAATAGCAACAATAGTGCGATGGCTGGGCTAATGGAACCAGTTTGAAGATAAGCATTATTAATTTATCGTCCTATCACTCTCGGAAACTTATAGCCGCTGTGCGGGTGTTGTGCTAAATTATTTAAAGCCCATTCCTAGCACGCTTAGGCCAAACACACTGACTCACAAAATTATGGATTAAGATTTCTTGTGATTTAAATATAACATTAAATATTATATAATCTTAAATTAATAAATAAAAAACAAGTCAGAAATATGAATTTACTTGTCTTTGATCCCTAAACTAGCCCTAATTTTATTGAAAGAGAGGCTATGTATAGATTGTTTTGATTTTCTTACTATTTCTTTCCACATTCTCCCTTTTAAAGTTAATTTTATAACAATCAACGAAATGATTTTCTTAATTTATATTTTATATTCCTATAACAATGGCACGTGACCAGATACTCACACCTGACTTGATTCCAAACCAAATATTTACTTGCTTGATTATTATAATTACTACAAATATTAAACCCCGCCTTACTAAACACAATAATATTTATCTGTCACACTGATCTGCTTTATTTCACAAAGTCATGGCAAAATTCCCGGTTTTTATCAACCGAATCGATTAAATCGACTGCGAAAGCCTTTAAAGGGCACAATTTGCATAGGTTAACTGGAGGAGATGGCTATCACTTGCTAATTGGTAGAGCTCATAGCCCAGTTGTGTGGCACAGTGTAGATCCACATTAAGCAAGCGAAATTTCAACGAGAATGAGATACAAAGTGGCCAGTGTTTTGATTGAGAACTCGTTTTTTGTTTTTCTCCAGAGAACTCTCCTCCGGAGTCGGGGCACTTTGCGCGCATTATCGGAAATATCATGTTAAGTGACGACTGACAATAAGGCATATCGCAAGGATGTCACTTTGCGATGTCTGTCCATTAATTTGACGGCGTTTTATGTGATTTCATTAGCGCCGCTGCCTCAGAACATCGAATGCCGATCCCTCAGCCTATGGCAGCCTTTTAAAAAGTCAACGATAATAACACAATAACAGCGAAAAACAATAAAAACAATGGCAATAACATGAGCATTTAGCGCATACACAAATTATAATTTCAAATAACGCAAAGTGCCACTTGAGATCAAAGCTCTTAACAGATATGTTAGGCATTTTATAGCGGCGGTTTTGTTGTTGTTGCATTTTTGTATATTAATGAAAAATCTTATTTTAATATGCGGCAAACCTAAACGACAGCTTTTGTCGGCGACTAATCGAAAGTATTGACTGCCATACGGATTGAGTGTAAACAAATTAACGAGATCGTTTGCTGGTAATTGAGGGGCCGATCTAGATGCCGATCTAGAAGGCGGAACCCGCCAAAGGTTGCCTTTGATCGTGCCTCCTCGAAAGTTAATCCAAAAATCGAATATCAAAAATCAAAAACTAAAAATCTGCTACGCCCCTTGGCGGTCGTTGTCGGACTGGGACAAAAATTAATTTATGACAATTTCGGCCCGAGGCCTAGAGAACCGATCGTAAATTAATTAAAACGTGGCGGAGGTTTTGGGCAGCCCTCGAGATATGGAACAACGCGTGACAGGGCGACAATTGAAGGGACTAAGCCCCCCCCAAATGCAATTCAATAGCAGCTTAGACCAGCAACTAACCGAATTTTCCCATTTTCTGATTTTCCCTTACAGATTCAGAGCACGAGGAGCGTTCGACATGACGTGAACTGCTTAGATATTCCATGCAAGAGCCGAAACCCTTGCAACTAGCCGCCCAAATCGATCGCCTCGCTCCGGTTCGACTCTATTCGATTGCCCCTGTTTTTGGGGACGTGATTATCCGCTGTCCCGTCTAGGGAGTCGTCCCAAAAGAACCGAGAATCCGCCTCCACATTTCAAGATGGACTCACGCATCGGCCTGGACTACATCGTCGAGAATCGTGACTACATAGCCAAGCTGGGCGCCGCCCTGGACACGCAGAATGCCACCGTTAAGAAGCAGGTCTTTGAGCTGCTCTCGGCCCTCTGTGCCTACAGTCCCGATGGCTATGCCCGCGCCATCGAAACTCTCGAATTTTACAAGGTAAATGGGAGTTTTGATTTTATTAATTTTTAATATTTACATATCATATATATATTTGTTATTTATACAGAATCTCAAGAAGCAGCGATATCGCTTTAAGATTGTCATTAACGAACTGGAGCTGTCGAGTGCCGCCACCTCGCCGCCACTGGATTACCAGGCCGCCCTGCTGGCCTTCATCAACTGTGTCATCATCTCGGCAGCCACGCTGCAGGAGCGGATTCGCATTCGCAACGAATTTATAGGTGAGCTAAACCCATAGGAAATATCTACATTATAATAACTGCTCACAACGAGGGAGATAAACCCGCAAAAGTCAACGGGGCTGCTCCCCGGCGTTGTCTCTGTGCCATTGGTGCTGTCTTCGATTTCATTGATTTGATTGATGTGCCCGCTGATCCAGTGTTACGGCCAGTGGCCTTGACCGTATGTGCCCGGTCGTCTGTTTGGCCAATACAAATACACACAAACTGTATACTGTACTCTGTATAAAGTATACTGTTTGCGTGACACCGAGTCTCCGGATTTCTTGCGAGTCCCCTCCGTTTGCAGGCAGCCACACCAGCGACCCTCGGGGGCTGCGCTCGTTGACTTGAGGTTAGATAATGACAGGGTTTGGAGTCCGGAGATGGTAATGCCAAATCGCCTTTGTGATTCCGAGTAACCTTAGCACGTGCCGGCGATTAGGAGGCGCGAGTCTTAAAGCCAGTAATTGCCCTGCAAAGTCATTTGAACTGGAGCTCCGAAAATCGGTCAAACGGAAAGTGTTTATTTATTGCTGATTTATTAATTGTGGCAAAAAGGTGTTGGGTCATCGGGGACGTTTTGATTTCAAACAAAGATTTTAAAAATGAAAATGGCTATTTGCAGGCTAAGCAGTTAACTTTAAGTAGCCATTTACACCTCCATGACTTGGTAATCTTTTAAAAACCAAGCTTTACAGAGTGACTTTTGTGGATTTACGGATAAATATCCTCTTAACGACCTACTTTTACTTAAATGTGTAAAGGAAATTGACTGATTAAAATATAAAAATATAAATATCACCAAACTCTTTAAATTACTTTTGTAGAGATTTTTCATTTTTATAACTTCTTCAAGTTGCTTTTTTGTTCAACTTTTAATGATAAACTATTACTCTCAAAAATCACCTTTATCTTAAAGTCTTAAAACAACCACCAAACAAAGGAATAAATCGAAGATACGTGACTATTTGAAGTTTTCGGTTCAGATTATGATTTGTTTATTTATGCCGATAGAGTTGAACACCCAATCGTGTTTGTAGTTTGAATTTTAATATGTTTCAAACGTGCCTCAAAACTGTGGCAAACTCCAGCCTTAACTTTGCCGACTCTGCCACCATCTGAAAGTAAGAAGCTAAAGGAGAGTGAGGTCACAATAAACAAAATGTACTTAATATGTAACAAGCAGTCTGTTGACAAACAAGGGACTCATTTACATCCTGTCGGTGGCAGATGCCTCTACCGTCTACCCTTTTTCCGCAGCTCCTCCACCTCCTCATCATTGGCGGCACTGAGCCCCTATTTGTTCAAAGTTCATGAACTGCCCTAGAACTTCATTCCAGTCACCCCACCTCTGTTTATATTTTTCCACAGGCAGGACAGTGGAATATTAACATACATTTCATAATGAAAAATTAAGTTACCCACAAAAATTAATATGAAAACTTCAATTGAAGGAATTATTGACCATTATTCAAATTCTTACAATTTTAATTTAGTTTATTTTAAATTATTACACAATTAAGATTAAGTTTTTCTTGAGGAGAAATATATACATATATAATACATTTGTCTTTGTCTTTGCTATTAATCATACTTTTTAACAATTGAAATCCTTTTGTTATGCTGACAAATCTTAGAATTGCACAACAAAGTCAAAGTACCCATTTATAATTATTTTACCAACAACTTCGAATTCTGAGAGTGACAATTGTATGAATGTTGTACGGAATTTCCACTGTACTTAGGCAGTCGTCAACCCGACTTTCTGACTTTGATTGAGCGCCGCGGTGCGTGCGTAGTGGCTGTTTTTCCTTCTGCCCCTGTCACTCGTCGTTGTCTTCAATGATTCCTTCTGCGCAGACGCAGCACCACCACCGAAATGTGGTGCATGCACTGCACTGGGGTTACCGAGAAGCGGCGTTTTTATTGTTCTTAATTAAAATAAATTGAGCTGCGCTTTTTCAGCATTACAAGAGCACAATGCTCGGGCAGGCAGGCAGCAAGACAAATTCGAAATCTCAACGGCGGCTGTGACAAAATGTAAGTCACGCAGTCACCGCCCCCTCGTTTCCACGGATTCTCAGTCCCAACCCCTACCCCAGCCTCTGTTCCAATACCCCCAACACCGATTCCTGGGACATTCCTGAACGACACATTTGACAAGCAACGGCCGCATTTTGTTTGGCAATGAAACGGAGTATTCAGTTTCAAGGCTGTTGGCCCGACTTTGACTTTGTCTCGATCCGATTCTTTTCAGTTTTCTGCTTTTCAGCGCTCTGTTTGGGTTTCTCTGAGTTTCCAGGAACGACGTGCCGCCCGCAAATATTTGCATTTTTCAATCATTCCGCAAAAAAAGCCTGTGCGAGGGGCTGGCTAATGCCACTTAAGTGCCCAATTATCGGCTCCGAACGATTCCAGTTCTCGGACACCCCAACCAACCCCAACCAACCATATAGCCATCATATCTGTTGTATGTCATCTGTCAGGCCATAGCTGCCGGCTGTGAGGCATTTGCTGCTGCCTGATTTATGCCCCATGATTTTCCACTGTGTGGCACGCAAAAGTTTTTCCCATAGTCGACCATAAATTTATTCGCTCAACTGTTTTGCTGGCAAAATTCAATTTGAATTGATTTATAAATCATCAACAGATTTACAGCACTGTGAGTGAAATATTTAAATCGTTTTACGAGAATTGATTTTCTAGCTGTTGAGTTTTTCGTCGAGTTCCTTTGGGTCTGTGACATGGCATGTTATTAAACAATTAATTGTGGTATTGGGCGTGACGGCGATCTAAACAATTGTTTGTGCTTTACACAAGTGCCCGCTCCTTTAGCCGTAGGGCATAAATAGTTGGTATTGACCAATCAGAGGTAAATTACCCTTTTACAGAGCAAACATAAAGGATTACTATGCACTTGGTATGATCTACGAAAGCCAACAGTTGTGGTTTTTAAAATATGCTTTTCAAATCTTGTAATATTAATGAACTTCTTTATTTAATAACATAATAAATATCTCTCCTAACTTTTATTAATCTGAAATGTTATTATTATTAATTTTAAGTATAAATAAGACAGGAAGCTGGTTTAGGAAAGTTTGGGAAAGTTGTTTGAATTTGTTTGAAATGTAATCAGATGGTCGATTTGTAAATCAATCATAACTTTTCCATGTTAGTTTTTATTTGGTTAACAAATGTGCATACCGAATTTAATTTTAAATAAATTAAAATTTTTGTTGTTTTTTGAAAATTTTAATGATGTAACCCCTTACATTATTTTCAAAATTAGATAAATAATTTCAAAATTTATTTTTTTATGTTTTTTTATTTATTAATTAATTAAGATTTTTGGCCATCTGTGACCTACAGAAAATCTCATGAATTCGCATATCGATATACCCTACTAAAGATATAAAAATATATATATTTTTTTAACTGTAACCAATATTTTTTTCCCATCTTTGTACACCGATCAGTGATCCCTCATTCTAGTTAAGATCTCTCAACTTCCGAACAACCAAAAACAATAAAAATACAAAGATCTGGACAAAGAAACTTTTACTACACACACACAGCATCGCACACGCATCTTAATTGTGCGCCTTTTATGGTTTTCAATTTCAAACAAATAAAATGACAGTCGTAAAACGAAATTATGAACGTCAAGGCGCCAAATAAGGCGGATCGGGGACTTGAGGGACATAGCACAGAAGCGACAACGACTTTCACGAGCTTTTCGTAATTATTTTTTTATTGTTATTATTATTATTTGTTGTATTTACAACACACGGATAGAAGTGTGCCCCCAGTGTGTACGTGTGCATAAATTGATTGGTGAGTGCGCCAATAAAAGCAAAAAGGCGAAAAAACGAGCTTGGCCGGAAGTCGCCCGATCGGGATGCATGGAACACTGTTGGCTGGACATTGGACATTGGGCGGGCCTTGGCTGAATCGCCACCTATGGAAAGCCTGACTCTCCGGGAGGGAAGAGGGAACAGCGATTCATCTCCACATTACTCATAACCAGAAAGGAGCACAGATCCAAGTGCGGCTCTAAGTGTAATTTAATTTGGCTTCCGAAAATCAAAGATTTTCAACTGTTTCGGTGGATTTGTTGAAATAACGCAGAAGATAATGGAACTTACTCAGAACTTACTCATCTCAGAATTAAATTAGACAAATTTTTTGTTACTTTTAAGACCAAAGCAGTCAAAGATTTAAACGCAGAATAAACGTACAATGATTAAACGATATTCAGTATATCTTTAAAACCTAGTGAAGGTTTTTTGTCATGCATCATTTTTAAGTGGAAATTATATTTTTTAAATTTATTGAAAATTTATGAGCAACGTTTAAGAAAGTCATAAGTTATACAACAGTCGAAGAAGGCCATAATCATTTTTAACAAACAATATTTATTCACACACTTTCAGTAATTTCCCACCAAAAATTAATCAAAACAACATACATAAAAACTAAACCAAAATAATTATGTGTTTGAAATTAGCATAAACTGTTTTAATTTTTATAAATTTCAAGCCTAAAGTTCAAGTTTTGTATTTATGAAAGACAGCAATAAAATGGTGTATTAAAAGGCCATGATATCAATTATCCTTTTAGTTTATAGATTGGAAATCCCTGAAATTCAGAAATTTCAATTTATTTTTATTACATTTTTTATGACATTTTGTTTAATGGTCTTTCTGACACTTGAACATTTCTCACCTCAATTCAACACCTCCAATTAATGCTTTTCTCCTTTTGTCTTGCAGGTCTCAAAGTTTTGCCGCTGCTCAATAACCTAAGGTGAGTGTTGTGTTGAAGTACAACCATCAGGAGGACGATCAATAAAAGTTTTTTTTATATTGTGCGCATTAAAAACCCCAAGACGAGACATTGTCGAGCACCTACGTACATTATCTGAGGGCGTCGATGAATTGATATTCCGCTGCGAGCGTGTGAAGATCGTTTGGCCAACAAGTCGCTGGGTGAAAAACCCTGAAAGTCTCCCACAATCAGGCAAATGAGTATCGCAAACAGTTTAGCGAGTTTATGTTTTATTTGAACGCACATTTAATTTGCATTCGAGACAAGATCAAGGTATTCGCAAGGGACCGTCTTCAAAAGGGGGGCGGATCGCTAATGACCGCTCAGACATTCGTCAAAACCAAAGACCCCAAGAGATGCCATTCGGATCGGATCGAGTCTTATGTAAATAATTTGCGCTGCTTTCGAGACCCGGCGGCCAACCAATTAATTCAATATTTAATTAGTCAACAATAAATCAATTAGTTGGATGCTGCTCGCCCCCCTTGCCGCCTAACCCTTTTCAAAACGGGTTTATTTATGGCCCTCTGGTTGACAAATTTGTAGCTCTGTCTGAGGTCTTTCTATCTCTCTGTATAGGAAACGAGGGAAACTAACAAATTCAATTAAGTCTCTGAAATAGTTCAGGCCCAAAAAGCGAACAATAACAAACAAGCTGTCCGCATTTGCAGATTCCTCGGAGCAAAGTTGACTAATTGATTGTCTCATGCCATTTGTCTTGTGGCATTTTTCCATTCTTGAGTGACGGAGTGACTGCCTGAACGAGGACCCCCCTTGGGTTCTATTGTTATTAAAATTTTAACGCGCGCACATATCAACGAAATGCGTAGTTTCTGGCGCTATTTAATTTATTTGGAATTTCTCGAATCTCCACGAATCGCTTTAAACGTTTTCATTGAGCCGAGACGCGCTTTGATTTCGGACCGCCTTTCAGAGGAGGATCACAATTTATGGGCGTCTGGCGACTGCGTAGCTTGGAAGCTGGCCAGATGCTTTAAGCGGCTTTTAATTGTTCTCTTCATAATGAGTTCTAATCGAATCGAAATCTGATTCTAAGTTTTTTATCAGCGCGGGAGTGATGGATGTGTGCTGGTATCGAATTACCGTCAAACTCTCATAAATGCCTGCTAAAAATAAAACTCTAAAGTATCGCATTTCAGTGGATTAATATGGCCGTGTCAAGAATAGACATCTGAAATGGCTATAGAATATTTATGGAGAGTCTGAGAAGTCGGAAATTGAAATTGGGAATATATTTATAATTAATTGTTTTCTTAAGATCCCAAGTACTTGAGCCGTTGTCTTGGTAAACATAATAATCGAACCTTGAAAGTGAATGTTCTTGACTTTCCTGCTTTGTGTTTTCGGATTTTTTTTGTGATTCAGCCTGAAGTTTGTTTATTTTTCAGTAAAATTTATTAAAAACCCAAGATTACTTTCTTTGCTAAGTTAAACCTGTAACTCAGGGGATCTTAGAGGACTAAATGCTAGCTGTGCAGGAAACGGGAATCTTTCTTAAAAGTTCTCAGCATAAAATATAATTAGAAGTTAAAGACTTTCCTTTTTGAGCCTCAGTTGCCCATAATATTTTCCGCTTATAGGAAATTTAATTTCCACAACATTTTCCGCTTCCAAAAATTTCAATGAACTTAAGTTCGCTGTGAGGTTTTCCCAGCGGCTTCCGTTTCAAGTTTTGTAGTTTGGCATTTCGGTTGCCCAATTTCCCGGCCCCCGCACTTGCTCCCTTAAAACCGTGACGACTTCCGTGACGGACTAAAATAGAAATCGGCTGGCTAAACACCCAAAACAATGGAGAATCACGTGCTGGTGGCCGGGTGTCCAAATGGGCCCGGCCCGATGAATGTTGACGAAGTTGCTCCGCAAAATAAAAGAGGACGCATAGCGAACTCCTGCGCGCGCAGCACGTGGCCGCCAAAAACAACACGGACTCGGATGGCTCCGAGGCTCCGATGTTGCGATGTTCCGAGGCTCTCCTCTCCGTGCCGCCAAGTCGTGGCCATATCTCACACGGAGTCGTGCCAGCTTGTCTCGCGCCGTCCTGCCGCGTCCTCGTTATTGCCATTCTGGCCGTGCTCTCGTCTCGTTCGAACTCTGAACCGCAATAGTTTGCCGTTTCTGTTTTTGGGAGGCAATTAAAAAGGCCAGTTCCAGTGGCAGTCCCAGTCCCAGTCGGTGCATGGATATCAATTGTCGGGCCAAAAGCGGAGCTGAGCAAGGACATTGCGCAAGGCTAACGATTTTGCACGCCGCGAATATGGTGTGCCAGTGAGTTGACTGCCAAGGCTGCAACGTGGAGTCGTCAGCATCGCCCTCGCCGCCGCCATCGCTCTCCTCCGCGACGTCGTCCTCCTCCCCGTCGACGTCATCCGTATCCGTTTCCGCTTCCGTGTCGCCAGCGCCATCGCCGCGGCACCTGCAGCGTCGCCTAACTTTCTGCGGCTCGCTGTCTCGCTACAGCTGCGCCGCCTTGCAACTAGTGCAGAATCTCAAGTGAGTCGTCGTAGGGCCTTAGGCCAGCCTCCGAAAGGTTACTCAATGTCAGGCGTTCAGAGTTGTTGTTTTTGCTGTTGTTGTTCCCTATCGATTCTGGCAACCATCAACTACTTGTGGGCATCCCCCTCCCCAACCCATATTGTATTTACTATATTTACTGCCAGATATATAACATAAATAAGAAATCAATTAAATCGCAGTGAGAAGTGTCAATCCGTTCAACAACAGCTTACAAATTGCCAGCCACAAACTGAATAATTAACTCGATCAAGATTTTCTAGAGCTTAACCCCTTGACGCCTTAATTTTCATATTGCAGAAAAGTCGCACAAAGTGTGGGCGATATCATTGTACAATTGGACGTATTCGTGGAGCAGCAGGAATGCGACGAGGCCCAGAGCCTTCAGGCGCCCGATGGCATCAATCTCAACTCGCATCTTGATGTCTTTTATGCGATACTGCGACAGGTGAGTGCCATGCCGTGCTGCGGTCCAACAGAGCGTATGAGTTATTTCCTGCTGGCATTACGTATACGCAAAGTGGCCGCAAGGATTTGGCCAATGTCATTGGCCATGCAAGCGGATCAAGGACACTTTTTGGAATGCTAATGATGTCCACTAAGGTCGCTCGATAATTACAGTAGAAATTTAATTAAAGCAAAAAAGTAGTAAAAGAATTTTTAATTGGTTTAAATAAGCGTGTTAATAAATTTAAGATTTGGTTTAAATTGGACATTTTAAATAGGATATTTTTTAAGGGTGGTAATGAATTTAAAATAATAAATAATTTTAATATTATTCCAATGCTTTCCAGGTGGCCGATACGCCACAGGAAGGACCATTCCTGAGCCTTCTGCAGCATCTGCTGCGCATCGATCCCAAGGAGCCGCTTAGCGACATCATCTGGGACACCACAGAGCGCCTCGTTCATCGCGCCACGCTCCTTGAAAACCATGAGGATGCAGTTCGTCTGCTCCGCACGCCTAGCAGCCAGAAGTTTGCCTGCCAGAGTTGCCGCGGCAGCGATGCCAGCAGCCCCACCCGCAAGCCTTCGACGCAACCTGGGAGCGTGGCTGTCAAGCCGCCGCCACCGCCACCCCCGGCGCCTGCTCTCCCATCAGCACCCGCTGCACCACCGCCCCCGCCTCCGCCGGTAAATGGGGCTGCACCGCCACCTCCGCCGCCGCCCATGGTTAATGGCAGCGCTCTGCCACCGCCGCCGCCTCCTCCAGCTATGCAGATGGCCTCGCGGCCCAGGACACCAGATCCCAAGGCCGCAGAGACAGTGAACACTGCCATACTGCTGCCCCAACAGGACACACCAGCGCCCAAGGCCAAGATGAAGACCATTAACTGGGGCAAGATTCCGCACAACAAGGTCCTGGGCAAGCAGAATATCTGGAGCATTGTGGCCAGCAATCACCAGGATAGCCCAATGCAGGATATCGACTGGAATGAAATGGAGGGACTTTTCTGCCTGCAGACTACTAGTGCCCAGGGATCTCCAAAATTAGGACGAGAGGGCAGTCATGCCTCCTCCGGCTCCAATGGATGCGACACTCTGGACCGAAAGTCGAAGAAGGAGTGCACAGAGATCACGCTGCTGGATGGCAAGAGGAGCCTGAATGTCAACATTTTCCTGAAGCAATTCCGCACCAGCAACGATGACATTATCCAGTTGATACGGCAAGGCGCACACGAGGAGATTGGAGCGGAACGTTTGCGAGGTCTACTAAAGATCCTGCCGGAGGTGGATGAGCTGGACATGCTGAAGGGTTTCAATGGGGACCGGGGGCGACTAGGCAATGCAGAGAAGTTCCTGCTCCAGCTGCTGGAGGTGCCCAAGTGAGTGTCCGCAATTGGCTTTCTCGAATTCCTATTAAATAATTCCTTAATAATTATGTTTTATTTACAGCTACAAATTGCGTATTGAGAGCATGTTGCTCAAGGAGGAGTTTGCGGCCAATGTGGCCTATCTGGAGCCCTGCATCAATGCCATGTTGTATGCCGGCGATGATCTGCTTAATAACAAGACCCTGCAAGAGGTTCTCTACATGGTTGTGGTGGCTGGTAACTTCCTCAACTCCGGCGGATATGCGGGCAATGCGGCGGGTGTGAAGCTATCCTCGCTGCAGAAGCTCACCGATATCCGAGCGAATAAACCCGGCATGAACCTCATTCATTTTGTGGCCCTGCAGGCAGAGAAACGCAATCCGGAGCTGCTGCAGTTCACGGGACAACTGAGCACCTTGGAAAGTGCCAGCAAGTAAGTGAATTACTAAGCCCAAAGGAATCATAACTTAAATTAATTTTCCTTTTCCCCAGAACAACCTCAGAGCAAATCAACAACGAGATCAACACGCTGGATGGCAGAATAAGGCGGATAGCCAGGCAGATCGAACAGCCCGCCACGGATGCAGATATCAAGGAGCAAATGGCGGAGTTCCTGCAGGCTGCCGAGTCCGAGCTGGCCGTCCTGCAGTCGGGCATGAAGCAGGTGGAGTCCATGCGCCTCAAGCTCTCCGAATTCTTCTGCGATGATGCGGCCACCTTCCGGCTGGAGGAATGCTTCAAGATCTTCCACAGTTTCTGTGATAAATTCCGGCAGGCGGTCAAGGAGAACGAGCGCCGTCAGCAGCAGGAGCAGCAGGCCACATTGAGGAGAAAGCAGCGCGAGGAGCAGTTGGCACGCAGAGCCAGGCAGAGTAAGTTTGTCCAAATTTTCTGCTCATATTAAGCTATATTAATCCTTGTATTATATTTCCAGTTGGTCAGGCTGGCACCCCCGTATCCGATTCAGAGCACTCCTTCCTGGGCGATGCCCTTTTCGATCCTCGGGCTAGTCCAGCGCTAAGTCGCCGGCACCTGGGATCCGGAGAGATCAGCAACGGTTTCATCCGCCTCGAGCAAGACGGTGCATCGCCAGACATCACACCCAATGGAAGTCTGAGGCGCCGGCGCAGTCGTGTGCTTGAAGGAGAGGACGACCTGATGGAGTTCTTGCGCAGCTCCACAGGCCCCAACGATGGCCACGTCAGCCGAGAACGTAAAGCGGCCGCCTATGGCAGTCTGGATCGTTCGTGGGCCCGACGCGCCCGCTCAGGAAGTTCCAGCCGAAAGCGTCCCGATCTGCTGAACATTGACTTTGGTCTGGATCGGGAGCGGGCAAGCTCACCAGCTCCACTTCTCCAGCAGCAGCAGCAACAGGGGCAGGAGAGACTGCAATCCCCGCTGGCCAGTACAGCAGGCACGCCCACCACTGCAGCGAATACGCCCACGGGCGGTGGATCGGCAATAGGGCAACCGCAGCCAGCAAACGAGGATGCGAAACCAAGGTAAGAGATCTTTGTTAAATCCTCTAAAAATAAATTATTATCGAAATTATAACTTCTCCCCTCAGAATATCCCGTGAATGGCGCCAGAAGATCGAGACGTGGCTGCAGTCCAACGAAAGCGACGAGAAGCAAAACGAGGAGTACAGGCGAAAGCGTCGTCTGGTCAACGCCAATCGGCGATCGCTCGAAAACGAAACTGGTGAGATCCCCTCAAGAATCCATCATAGAGCCTTCATTAGCAACCCCGTCCTCTATTCCCAGAAAACGAACGAAAACTGGACCCCCTGCCGGAGGAGAAGATCATGCCTTCGACGACGACAGCAACGCCAACGAACACGCCCACGACCACTAATCCCACTAACTCCACGAACAAACCGGAGCAGGAGGCCGGAAGATACCAGCGCGTCTACGCCGACTGGAAGCCATCAAAGACCCTGGAGCAGACGGACGTAGTGGGCAATCTACAAGCCATTGCAGACGCCCAACCTGCCCAGGATGCCCTGCGTCAGTATCGCCGCCAGCGATCGCAGGACCAACAAAGTCCCGGAGTGCTGCAATCGATAGCCGAAGAAGATCGCCGGAAGTCGTATATTCAAAAGTTGGGCGACAGAGACAAGAGCAACGAGAGCCTTAAGATCTACATCAGAAGATCTTCGAGCAGGGATATGATGCCCGCCAAAAAGGAGGAGCCGCTGCTGCCACCCAAGTCACCAAAGCCACAGGTGTCGGACGACACCTTTGCCAGCCTGCTCAGCCACCACAAAAACCAGAACGAGATGCAGGCCTCCTCGAAGGAGGTAGATGCGGACAATATAGAGACGCCGCCAGTAAGCCGCCGGGTGATAGCCACGCCCACCACCACAGTGGTCACGGTGAGCATGACGGACAAGCCCAAGGCGGCGGCGGAGGAGAAGATAAGCTTGGTGGTGGGTTCAGCAGAGCAAGATGCACCCGGTCACTTTGATCGCCATGCTTTAGGGCGACGGACTCGTCGATACAAGAGGCCCACGGACTACAGCAGCGGCACCGAGGAGCACATGACCAGCAGCAAGCCAGAGGTCAAGGCTTCTCCATCGAAGTCAGAGCAACCAGCGCCTGCAGAGAAGTCGAAGCAGAAGGAGCGCACTATCACCAAGCTGGAGAAGGTGGGTCGCCACATCAGCTCCATCAACCAGGAGGATGTGCGGGAGGCCATCAGGAATCTCAAGTCACCCACAGGCACGCCTGAGCGACCATGGAGTCCGCCTAGGGAGATTACGCCCTCAAAGCTAAAGCTCTCCGCCAGCGGACACCACGAACTGAATGACGAGGGCTTCGAGGAGACGCAGAGCCTGGTTTCGGATACGCCCTCCCACGGAAAGGGCGAGAGCACCAACTCCTCCTGCAACGAGGGAGTCAACGAGTCAACACCTGCCCGCCAGCGCCCACTACAGAAGCAGAAGGCCACGCCCACCAGCCTCACACAGATGGGCAGCCGCCTGGCCGATCGCCTGCAGCAAGCCAGAATGAAGGGAAGTGGTGGTGGTTCCTCTGCGGCAACGCCAGCAACCAAGTCACAAAGCCAAGTCCCTGCCACTCAAACGGCCACCGTGAAGAGGAGCCTCTCCGCCAGCAGGCCGCTGCGCATGCCCAATGGCCAGCCACTGGCCAGTGCTGCGCCTCTTCGTTCCGCCTCCGCTGTGAGACGTTCGCCACAAGAGCAGCAAATCCTAGCTGGCGTGGAGCGGAGCAGTTCCAGGAACAGCCTGCGATCTTCCCGGTCCTCCATCAACAGTGGAGCCTCAACGCAGACGGTGGTTAGACGACTGCCAGCCGTGCAGCGCGCCGGAGCTACCGTATCCGTGGACTCCTCGCCGAGCAAGAGGCCACTGGCGGCCCAGAATATGCGGCCAACGCCAGGACGTGGCGTGCCGGCAAGCAGAAGCAGCAGTAGTGGGTCCAGCGTGGGACCCAGTGTGATCCTGGTGCGCAGCAAGATGACCAGCACAGCTCCGAGGGCGAATATCAGCGGCAGCACAAGCTTTAAAGAGAACCAGTCCCAGTCACAGTCCCAGCCGCAGTCCCAGTCCCGAATGAGCGCCGCCCGCAGCGTGGTGCTGGTGAAGAACGCGATGAACCAGCAGCAGAAGGCCAGGATGAATGGAAGTCCGAGTAGCCAGCCACAGCGGAGCTCCAGCAGCAGTCGGTCCGTGAGCAGCTTCATGCGACCCACGGCCAGCAGTGCCACCAAGCGCCAGAAGTAGGCGTCATTGTCCACTGTCCAGTTAACGTCCCAAGTTTACACATGTTACAAACGCGAATGCATCCAACTCCAAGCCGTCCAAGCGACAATTTCGAATTTCTAGGCAGGATCTGAAACACAAAAATAGCACTCGGATAGATAGTCGTTACAGTTGCAATATTTTGAGAAGTTATACAAATCCAAGGATATTCCCCTGCACATTCCAACTGAAGGTCCGCGAACCCCTAATACAGAAAAGACAGAAATCAGTTTTCAAATTCTTAAATATATTTGAGCACAAAACAAAAGAGACAAAAATACTAGCATGTAAACTACTCAACTAAAACCTAGGCTAAGCGAAAAAAAAAACAAAAAAAAGGTTAAAAAATGTTAAACTCGTATTTTCCACATATTTAACATATAGTTGTAGACATTATTCGATTATACATGTGTAGGAAACGTTTTTTATAGAAGCGAGTTATTTACAAAGCGCGTAGTTGGAGAAACCAAAAGAATGATTGACATTCATGAAGCGACAATTACAAATCTTTAAAATAAACGAACATAAGCTTTAAACTGAATAATAATAAATAAACAAGCGTACAATTAACTAAAGTTAAGCAGCGGACATCTGTATGGGTCGTTCCAGGGACTCTAGTAGCTCCCGCTGTAGCTGCTCCTGATGCACGGTGGGATGCATGTAGTTCTCCTTGTCGAACCACTCTTTGTGATTCTCCAAATAGCTGCAATAAATATATTAATCAATATACATGCCTCAAGATATTAACCTTGGAACTCACTTGATAAACGAGTCCAGGTGCGGCAGCAGAACCTCCAGCTTTTTGTTGGACATGGGCGAGGCATTCAGAAACTCGGGCAGTTTGACTGCAAAGATAAGTTCAGCTTAAATACATTTCTTAAACTGCTGTAGCTTCAACTTACTCATCATCCTGGCTAGATGGGGGGCGCCAAATACCATGGATTTCTCCGGCGGCGACTCTGCCGACAGCAGCCGCCAGTTGAAGGTTTCGCAAAGGAAGCCACGCATCTCTCGCGGCAGCTTGTACGCGGCCGTGAAAGGTGACGTGCGATCGTAGGCCTGCGCCGTGTTCTTGCCACTGCTCTTCACGATGTACAGCAGGCACTTTTGCAGCTGGTCCTCGTACTCCTTTCCGCCAAGAATGCCACCGTCGTCCTGCCCGTTGCTTGAAACTACGGGCGTGCCGTCCATGGAGATCAGTTCGGTGTCGCAGCTGGGATTGATGTAGTCGTAGGACTTGTTAAGCAATATGCTGCAGTTCCTCATGTTGTCGTCGGTTAGGTAGTTGTGAGTGTACTCCTTCTCCTCCTTGTACAGCAGGTGATCATCCAAGTGGAACTCAAAGTAGATGCGGATGCCGTCCACCACTTCTTTTAGCATGCAGACACTGCAAAGGGTAGGGTTAGTTTTTGGTTACAGCCACTAATTAGTGTTTACTCACATGGACATGACGCGATCGTATTCCCTGTACATGCGTGCATTGCCGCTCTTTGTGTTCCTGGCCCTGGAGCTGTCCTGCTTGATGCCAATGGCCAGCTCCACGGCTCGCTGCTTTACAAAGCTCTCCAGTATGGACACGATGGGCATCCGTGCGGGCATTATGTGCTGTTTGCCCAGCTTCACAACCATGTTGTAGTCGTATTCCATGTATTCCCGCAGACGCTCGCTGATGCGCAACATCACTCGATCCTCCTGGCAGACGAATCGTTCTAGTTCAGGCTCCAGGATATGAACGTCCTCAGTATTCTCCCCCTGTCGTCCGCGAGACGCCTTTGTCTTGCCATCTCCATGTGCGGCCTTCTCTTTCCTGCCGCCGCTGTTGTCGCGCGCCCGGTTGCTAGCGGCGGGGGCTCGGTGTGTCGGCGGCATTTCCTGCTCAGGTGTGGCTGCCAAGGGTGCTGTGTCCAGAGGGTCTACGGCGGGATCCTCGACGTAGGCGACCCTGCCGGTACGCTTCTTCTTCGGCGGCGGTTTGTCAGGCGTTCCCTTGTATGAGTAGTCGCCTCTTCTGCGGGTGAGAACGGAAGGTAAGAAAACACTGGAACCGGCATTTCCACAAACAAGCACATATACACGAACACATGCTGTGTATGTGGATACTTACATCTGCAGCTGCGCCGCCTCAGCCAACTCGAGCTGCAGCTGGCGATTCTCTTCCGTGTCTTTCAGCAGAACCGCAGCACGTACCGCGCGGTCGTATGAAGGCCGCCAGCCCTGGAAGTGGATCTTGTAGTCGTAGTACCTTAGACCATGTTCATCGCGGCGCTCGGAGACGTTCAAAACCTGGAGAAAATTTATGAAAACTGCGTGAAAACCGAACCCTTCCAGTTACTACGCGGGTGTGGGTTGCGGGTGCGTGTGTGCGTGGACGCGTTACCTTGCTCGTGTAAAGCACTCGGGCCTTCGATTTATCCGGCTCGTAGCAGAGGACTATCTCGCCCTTTTGGAAAACCTGCACCTCGTCCTTGAGCTCCGTCATTACTTGGTCCAAACAAAGGCTTAATAATTCACTTAACACTACAAAACTATTAAAAACAAAATCGTGGAATTGTTTGTATGGGTGTACTTTAGTGTGACCATACGAACAATAAGGAAAAAAAGTTCATCGCAAAAGATGCAAACATTTTCGACCAGATATCGATTATCGATTGCATTTTCAAACTATACGGCGCCGTTGCTAGGGAAGATGAAAACCAAAACAAAGGCTCGAATTGAATCATCTGTTCGTTTTCACACTGCCACTGCAAAGTATTCCGTAAGATTGAGATCCAGCCATGGCCGCCAGTGCTCCCAACTGGCTCCACGTTGACACCGAGGATGAGAGTTTACGCCCGCAGCTCACAACGCTCTCCAGCTGCATGACCTTAAGCGACGTTCAATGTGATGGCTATGTTCGGCTTCTCGCCGCAGACATTTCGCTGGACGACGCCGCCGAGGAACCCAGTGCCACGCTGAAGGTATTCCGGGGACTAAAGCTCAAGCAGGAGCAGCCACTGCCGGGGATTCCCACGGCCATTGAGAGCCTATACATCGACGAGTCGGAGCCAAAGACGCCGGGTAAAATCCCTCCTTCCCCTACTTAATTAACAAAAAACCCTATTTTAAACTCGTATTATTAATGTCCAGTAATTGCCGTCGCCATTGCCGAGTCTGTACTCTTTTACCGCCACCTGAAACCCTACTTTAAGTACACAATTCCCGCCCAGGACTCCGAGGACCTTGAGCTGGAGGTGTGGCGTAAGCTGCCGGTGATGAAGCAGGACACCCATCCTGCTCTGTTAGAATCTCTCCGGAACATTGACCATGCCAAGCTCTCACGAAAGTCGCAGCGTCTGCTCCAGCTGGGCGAGGAGGAGCGGGAGGCCTTCATTACGATGCACAAGGACTCACCAGTGGGTCGTGGTGGCAGCATCGTGGCCATGTGCCTCCTGAAGCGCATCTCCAGCGACGCGAATCCACCATCCCACTTGGTTCTGGCCACCGACAGTGGCAGCGTCCTTATCCTAGAGCCGCAAGGCTTTAATTTGGTGTTCGAGGGCCAGACCTGTGGCGATGAGACCGCTGTGCCGAGTCTGATTTCGGTTCAGGGAACCTATGAAACGGATTTCTGCATCGTGGTGGCCACGCGGAATGGCGGTGTCTATCTGCTGCGGAAGACCCAATCCGAGGGACAGGAGATCTTCAAACTGGGAACACCTCTAACGGGGCTATTGCTTCTGCCCATTGACCAAACAATCATCGCCTCTACGATGGATAATCGCTATCTCTGCTACTCAAAACGGGGCAAGCTGCTATACCAGGTGCCGTTGAAGGATCTGCCCGTCTGCATTCTGCCCCTGCCCATGACCCATCTGGGACTCACCTTAGTGGCTATTGCCCTGAAAGGAGGAGTGGTCAAGTTTTATCTGCAACGTTACCAGGTTGATGAGTTCACTCTAAGCGAGACAGTTGATGCCATGCTGTACGGCCGGATGGGCATGGAGGACCATGTTCTCACCCTCGTCACTCAGTCAGGTGATATTGTGGTCAAGATACTGCGAAGGGTGTCTCGGTTTGAGCCCAAGCCTGGAGATCTCGGCAACAAGCTTTTAGGAAGTGATCATGGCTCGATTGTGGATGCCTCCATTCTGGACAAACCAAAGAAGAGCTCCATTTTTGTGGAGCAGGCAGCGCGAGAAAAACAGCAGGCCAAGGGTAAGCGGGGAATACCTTGTACAAAATATTATATATCTTTTCTCGCCTTTAAAAATCTATCTTCACTTAAAGCCATCGTATTTTTTTATTATTTTAAAGATTTCGCATAAAATTGATACCGTTGGCAATACCCATGAACTTGAAAATGTAGAAATAGATTATGAAATGACTCAGTTCCTTAAATATCCCTTTCGCACTATATTACCTTAGTTATAGCCTTTCCATCTGGAAAAGAGATTCAAAGAATATAATCAATATCAGTCTAATTGCCACTTAATGCAGCATTCAGATTACTCATACGCAGTGTTGACAGAAGCGTCATGCAAATGTATTTCCATAATTAAAATCTCAACAAATTATGACTCGAATTTTTATTAGACTTTACTTTGCCATAAATTGTATCATACAAAAATAATAATAAATAAATAAATAAATTTTCGAACAATTTTCGAACTTCTAGAGGCCATATACTGGCAAAAAGACACTGATTGCGGAAAGTCATGTATATTCCGATTTAGCATTATAATCTCAATTTTATACAAATATTGAAAAATAATAAAACATTTTTTGCCAATTTTGTAAGGGGTTACATCGTTAAAATTTTCAAAAATTGGCCAAAATTGTAATTTTTTTAAATTTTAAATACGGTATGCAGATTTATTTACCCAATAAAAACTAACACAGAAAAGCTTTCCGAACTTAAGAGCTATTTTGGATTAGTTATGATGGGTTTTCAATAAGCCTATAAGTTTAAAAATAAGTGATTTCATAAGCACTTGATAATCTTTTACCTTTGTACACCTGAAGGTGATTCAACGAATATAATAAATATAATATACAAATATGCATAAGAATTTCACGAGTAGAGCAACCAATAAATCAAACAAAAAAGATTAGGGATTAAATACGTTTCTTTTAATTATATCCAACAATTTAAAGAAACTTATCACATAATTAATTATTATTTTAATAATTTAAGAATGTTATAATGGTGAATTTGAAAATCAATTGATTATGAAATGAATCAGTTCCCTGAAAATCCCTTTCGCTCCATATCAGCTTAGTTTTCGCCTTTCCACCTAAAATAATATGAATCAACATTATCAATATATCAATCTCTTAGCCACTTATGGCAGCTTTCAGGTGGAGCTATGGCGACTGCGTCACACGGCAGCCCGGGCTACCATCGATGCCATCAACTCCTCGGAGAGCACAATATCCGGCGACCTGACCCATGCCCCTGTCAAGCTATCCGCCGAAGTCTGTGGCAGTGGACCCGCCTTTCGGCTCTACCTCACCGTCCAGAACCTATCCACCTTCAAGATGGCCTCGAATTTAATGGTGCTTCTGCATGCGGATAGACGCCACTACACTGTGCCGCAGACGCTGGCCCGGCTGCCCAGTGTTCTGCCGGGAGTTCCCCTGCGTGTGGACTTTGAGGTGGTGGCGGTGCTGGATCCCATGGACAAGTTGCCGCCGGCTAGCCTCAACCCAGACAACTCCCAGATCCGGGTGATGCTGATGAAGGCTGGCCAGGCCAAGCCACTCATCGCAGCCGCCGTTTCGATGCCCCAATCCGAGGCAGCCTTCTAAGATTAAGTAAGCGGAGTCTGTTAATTCTCAGGGTAAGATTTCGAGTTTATTTGACAGATGAAGGAGTATAATCCTGGGACTAGGCTTTACGCGTACTTGGGGGCATACTTCTCGTACACCTTGATGTATGCCTCCTTGGCGGCCTCCTTGGACAGGCCCTTGTTGGAGCTCCAGGCCTCGTACATGGCCTTCTTCTTGAGATCCAGAATGCCGGGCTTGTCGATGTTCACATCGCCAACGGTGGCCTGCTTGAAGAGACCGTAGAACTCCAGGAACTCGGAGTCGGTGGGCTTCTTGGAGAAGTTCTTGGCGAGCTCGGCGGCTTCCTCAAAACTGACCATCTTGCTGGATATACGAGTGATACTAAGTGATATCTTCCTGCCAACAGGCCGCTTTTATAGTCCCCCATTCTCTAAAGTTACGAAATTTAATTAATTTGAATAATGCCAGGTGCATTGCCCAATTGTATATCGACATTTTGGAGACGGGGATAGCTTTGGAAAAGTTTAATTAATATTTTTTAGGGGGACCTCTAAAAGCAGATACTACTATCTGGCCCAGGGACTATTCTTAGTCGCAGATCGTGCGACTTCACCATGATAACGCCTCCGATAGATAGGGCCTGACTCACGTGAATTATGTGTAAGAGCTGAGTCAATGACTGGCCATTAATTAAGTTATTGGCCTGTTGGCTATCCAGATTTTTGGCCACGCTGCCCCAACTCATCAGTTTCGGGGCTCGGCCTTATCAGCCGCGCCGATAGTGGCAACATGGGGCCATGTGCATATATTTTTTGGCAAGTGCAAGTGCGCCGATAAGCTTCTGACTAATTATATACACTTCAGTGGCCCCAGACCAACTCTCACTTTCAGTGATTACTCCGCTATATACTTTGATGATAAGCCCACGAGTGGAAACTACAATTGCATTGGGGAAAGCGAATACTGATTAGATTAGCAAAGGGTATGAGCCATGTTTGCCAATATATAAACGGTGACCGTGGCGCGATCCGCACAGATTGTTTTTGTTTGCCAAAACCAACTAACAAGCCACCAACATGCCCACCGTGAGTTTCACACATCCTATAACTTCCCAACATTTTTATAAAAATTTTTGTTTTTAACCTGCAGTTTGAGGAGATCGTCGAGAAGGCCAAGAACTTCAAGAACCTGCCCAGCAAGGAGGAGTTCCTCGAGTTCTACGGCTACTACAAGCAGGCCACCGTTGGCGACTGCAACATCGAGGAGCCCGAGGATGAGGAGAAGAAGGCCCGCTACAACGCCTGGAAGAGCAAGGCCGGTCTCACTGCCGACGATGCCAAGGCCTACTACATCGAGGTCTACAAGAAGTACGCTCCCCAGTACGAATAGGCTCGATAATCCTTACCCTTAGATCCCTCCCTGAAGCTAACTGTCCTTAAATGATGCATAAGGAATGTGGTTAACACTCGATGTATTTATTGTAATTTTATAATAAACCAAACACCTGTGCATTTAACATAACCAACACGCATTTGTCACTTCCAAACTTTCCGCTCGGGCTGCCGAATGCGATCAATCATATGACCCACTCATCGCATACTATCTTAATCTGATTAGGCCCTATCGGACTGCTGTGAGTGCCTGCGCCGATATGTTCTATAAAATGGAAAGTACAAAATATAAAAATAACATGTTTAATTAAAATTTCTTATGGCTTGAAACCGTTATGTTTTTACTTCATTTGAAATTATAACATAAAGGTAATCACTCATACGCAGCGTGTTGACCAATAAACGAGTGGAAGCGAAACCCCATATATATTTCGATTCGGCATTAAAATCTTAACCAATTATAAATTAATTTTTGAGCATTTCATTAAGAATTACCAATAAATAAAAAATTAAGCGAAATTTCAGAACTTCTAGAAGCCATAAGATGGCCAAAATGCCAGTGATTGAAAAAAGTCATGTATATTCTGAATCAGCATTAAAATCTTAGTTAATAAATATACAAATTTAGGTACATAATTTTGTTTTTCATTTTGACCAAATTTGAAAAAATATGTGATTTTCAAAAATGTCAAAAGTTTTAATTTTTTTTAAATTTGTAATTGAGTATGTAGATTTATTAAGGAATTAAAAATTAATACAGAGAAGCTTTCTAAACTGAATTTAGAGCTATTTTGGTTAGTTATGATGGATTTTCCGAAACTAAGGTAGCAATTTTATTTAAAGTTTTAGGACCAAAAAAAATAAAAAATTAAGACCTTTCCAAATATATTCATGCATCTAAAATCTATGTGTTATCTGTGATTTATAAGCACTTGATAAACTTTTACCAATATTTGAGGAATTACTAAGACTTTGTTCACCTGACGATGATTCAACGAGTTTAATAAATATAATCAACTAACATGCATAAGAATTTCCGTTGACACAAAAAATCCACGAGTACAGTAAACAATAAATCAAACAAATATTATGAGAAATACATATTAAAATAATGTCAAGATAAGTTTTTGTTAAAAATTCTAGGACATGCTTGGGACTTGTGCTTAACTTAATTAGATTTTTATTATTCAATTTAATATTTGTTTATAAATTATTATTATTTATTTTAATAACTTAATAATGTTGCAACGCTGCTGTTTAAATACAAAATATTTTGACTTATATAGAAACGTATACGATTTTTCTACGTATTATACAAAAAAGTATTGATTTTACAGAAAAGTAAGGTATAATTTTAGGATCCACAATTTAAGTAGTGAGGTATATGAGGTATGTACTATATGAGGTATATGAGGTATGTATATACTATATTGTTTTTAGCATTTCATTCGACTTAAAAACAATCATCATAATTTTTTAATTCCCTTTAGTAATATCTATATCTTTTATTGACATCATTACTTGCTTTAATATTGAATTAAATAATTATGAAACTATATCTTTAAAATATGAAATGTATTTTTATTTAGTTATAATATATTTTATAAACCTTAAAATGACTGCTGTAATTATGCAATACAATTAAGCAAATAATTTTTATAAGTATAATGAAATTATTTTTTCTAGTTGACATATATATTGTTCTATAGAACTTTGAATATTTAAATAATGAATAAAGAAAATCAAAGTCGGATAGAAAATTGATTCCATTTATTTACTTACATTATCAAAGGTACTTGAACACCATGAAGATTACGTGTGATCTAATTTTCCCTCAGCTATACAATTACCTGATGATGCTGACCAAGAAGCCACGTATAAATGTTCACTAATAGATTTATGACATTTTACAATCTATTAGATTAACACAACCGGCACAGTGTGAGCCCAGAACTTCGTCATTATTTATGGCATTAGGGTTGTTAAAGTTCGCAAGTCCAGAGACGAATTCGCAGGTGAATCCATCTACAGTGCGCCCTTGGATCCTATAGCATGGTCAGCGGGCTCGTTGCTGCTATAAACGATAAGTGTATCCGAGGCTATCTCCAATATCGCTACCTTTGACAATGTCGCTCGCTTGTAGTTGGGCAGCGAAATTAGCGAAATAAAGATATCGATATCTGCAATTAATCAGCACAATGGGAATATTTCACTAGGGTCATAAAACCAGCAGAGAAATTCAAGGGTCTCAAAGCTATATAAGCTCACCTGGAAGGTAGAAGAGTATTCAATTGCCTTTGCCTTTTCCAGCGGTAAGCACATAATCAGAGTCCTTGAAGTTGGGCAAGAAATTAATCGTTTGTTATTTTGTTCTTATCTGCAGCATAACCAACAAGAATCCAGATCAAACAACATGGTGTCCGTAAGTATTAAACCTTCTGGATATGGCTGACAATTACATAATGTTTGCCCAGAAGTTAAACTAAAGAAAACTGTAAAGGAAATTAATAATTTCGAAACTCCTGCTTCATAAGTTTTGTTGAAAATCAATTTAAATTTCTTGCATAATCTTTAAACGGAAGTACTTATCTTTAAATAATAATTTATAATTTCCCTCTTCCAAAACAGTTCGAAGAAGCTACTGAACTCGCCAAGAAGTTCACCAAGAAGCCCACCGATGCCGAATTCCTGGAGTTCTACGGCCTCTTCAAGCAGGCCACCGTTGGCGATGTGAACATCGAGAAGCCTGGCGCTCTGGATCTGAAGGGCAAGGCCAAGTTCGAGGCCTGGAACTCCAACAAGGGCCTGTCCAAGGAGGCCGCCAAGGAGGCCTACATCAAGGTGTACGAGAAGTACGCCCCCAAGTACGCCTAAACTGCTTACCTGGTTACCCCTCCTGCGGAAGTCGACCCCCATGTACTTGCCACCACTTAGTTGAGCAATAAAGATTAACCCAGATATGAGCAAATACAGAGTAGCAATCATCAGGTGTTTGTCCGGCTAAGCGGCATTTTATTGGAGCTTTCGTGCATTGTAGCAACCGCCCCTGACCCTCGATTTCCCTCCGTGGCATTTTGGAAGGCGATAGGAAGACGCTCGAACTTCGATCCGCCCGCGATTACGTGGCTTCGGGTCCGCTAGGTTTGGCGGTTTTATCAGGGAATCGGAATTGGTATCAGCGGGCCTGCATTATCAGACCGGCGATTGCCTAACCCACTCAAGCGAAAGCTTCCCGATCCACGGAGAATTCTCCGGGAGCTGCTCTAGCTAGGTCTCTCTCTCTATGGTACTCTGGGGGAGAAGCTTTCTCGACGAGGCGATCGCGCGATATGGAAAGACTTAAATTGAAAGTCACCGCGAGATTGGAATTCAGACAGTGTTTAGTTCTGTTACCGCCAACACCAAAGTAAGTGCCGAGTTCCACACCGGATTCAATTGCTCCATAGCCCCGTCCGGAATTACCTATCAGTGCCCCCTAATTGTAGGTCTGACACATAAAAACTTGGTCAGATAATACCTGAAATAGGGTGTGTGAAATCGGACAGCTGCCAAACTTAATTATGGAAATGTACAAGGCTATAAACACTGCAAAAAAAGAGATTTTGCAAAGATTTTGAGTTCAAACAAATACCTTAAATTAATAGAGTAATTTGTGGAGTGTTTAGAACAATTAAAATTTGAACCCTAACTCAAATAGGATCCCTGCAAACTTCATAATTAATATTCGCAATAAAGCATTTAGAACCTGCTTAACCCCACGTCACTTTGATGACTGAATCATCATCTTTTGACATCCAACACTTGCAGTCTTTCACGCAAATAAACCTAATGAGTATACTTACTTGGCAACACGATTCCAGTTTGGGAGCATTTCTAACCATAAATTGGCTGAGCCACTTGCGGCAGGTATTTAGCTTAGTGCATGAGACACGTACGAAGCCCACACCACACCCGTGTCCATATTGGTCGAAAAAATCGCGGACCAAAAGCGGCCGCTAACGGTTGCCACCTAACGCTCCCTTTCAAAATTCTCAAATATTTGCGTCTTCTGCTTCAGCAGCAAAGCAGCAACATATATACATATGTTCCAGCAGTTCCAGCGGCGTTATGTTTCTCTGCTCGGTGAAAGTGTGGGGTCCAACAAACACCCATTAGCGAACTTCTTTGTCGAGATCAGACCACGAGGCCAAAGTTCAGTTGGGTCAGTTTGGCACTCGCCAAGGGTGTTTGTCGGCAAACTGGTTTGCCCAACAAGCAATTATGATAATAAACATAAAACCCAGCATAAAATAAATAAGACTAATTCTACTTTTTTACAATTTCCACTTATTGCAGATAAAATATAGTCCAGAATGACTCTCTCCGAGGTAAGTCCTTTTCCGAAAGATATTTAGAACGACACTTGAAAGGGCGATAAGCTTAAGGCTAATCGAACTGTTGCTTAGCCTTCATTCAATCGAAAATCACAATTACAAATGAAGAATATAATTTACTACCAGAGAATATGATATTCTCACAAATACAATTCCGATTAGATTGAACTTTACCTTGGAATGACAAGTGTTTTTGATTTCACCTTAAATGCAGTCGAGCCTGATATAGCTAATCTGTTCCAAAGATTTCTAGGTGTTACCTATAGGTTTATTGAATGTTTCTTTTTTGCTAAGGAACAGTATTCCTGGGATAATATTTAAATTTGTACATATTAAATGAGTCCTATTTAGTGAAATATAAAATGTTTTATCTCATATGTGCATGAGTCGCTAAAACAAATGTTACTTTAAACAGCTTATAAATTCTATAGTTTCAAGTTGTATCTTTTAAATACTTTCAGCTTAACAAATTGTTTACATCGTTAAAAAGCTAATAATGCTTTAAGAACATATTAAAACATCCATTATTTCTCCCCTTAGCAATTCAACGCCGCCGCCGAGAAGGTGAAGACCCTGACCAAGCGTCCCAGCGACGACGAGTTCCTGGAGCTGTACGCCCTCTTCAAGCAGGCCAGCGTCGGCGACAACGACACCGCCAAGCCCGGTCTGCTCGACCTCAAGGGCAAGGCCAAGTGGGAGGCCTGGAACAAGCAGAAGGGCAAGAGCAGCGAGGCTGCCCAGCAGGAGTACGTGACCTTCGTGGAGGGCCTGGCAGCCAAGTATGCCTAAGCTCTCAACCAAAGCATCGATCCTAAAATCAGCTAGAGACTAAAACCCCTAATGTTACATACAGTCATACTTATAATGCGGAATAAATTTTGAATGTAAATTTTGTACGGAAACCCACTGACCCGCTGACTTTAGAGGTGCATTCGGCTCGCTGGTGGCTATTTTTACCGGGTAAAGGTATATGGTAAATAGAGGAAGTGACTGGGGCACTGCACCGCTGAGTAGTACTTTGCACCGCTGGTGGCGCTTGTTAACGTGGCTCGTTAATGGATCTTTGAGATTTTTGTTTGCACAAAAGCACGGGCCGAAGATATCCGTAGTAATTCCAGGTTCCTTTACTCCAGCGACCTTGAGTCATTGAATCATCAACGTCTAAGGTGCGGAACCACATAGGGAAATTGTTGAAAATTTATCTTGGCTTTTAATTCATTTCCTTTAAGGAATTATATATATATCCCATATATTCCGTCTCGCAGGTTGAATATAAACGTTATTGCTTTTATTATGGCAACAATAAAATTGCAAATAATATATATACATATAGATAGTTAATTCAATGGATGCATTATTAATAAACATCGTTTTTTAGAAACAATTTCCAACTTATGATGCATCCCATGCCTATAATTTAACTTATTAAAGTTTTCCCTGTAGGGCGTATTACGTATTACGATAGTTACAAAAAATATCTAAATAATTACCCACGATATTTCGTGATTTTCCTAAAATGATCTTAAATGCTTCCGCAGCAAAGATACCCACGAGCAACATTTATCTATACATTTCAAGTGCACTCAGAACCGCCAGCAACATTGGCTTCTGTCGCTAGCAACATGTTGCTGGTTGCCAAGCCGCGCAACAGGTGAAGGCCTAAGAAAAAGGTAAAGAGAGCGCGGGTGAGATGGAGAGAGAGGAGGCAAAACAATAACAATGCGGGCAGCGTTTTTTGTTTATGAATGAAAAGCGCAAAGGCAAAACAGCGATAAACTCGTGTGGGCAAAAAGAGTGGCAAACTGGGCTAACTCTGGGGAAACGAAACGTGGATACCGTATGAAAATAGGACCTAGAAACCTAGCTGATGAAAGTTGAGATACAATTTTCTGTGCAATTTTTAGTATATCCATTTTATGTGTTTATTTATTTATTTTAGGCAACGTTTAGAGATTTTTAAATTTATGTTTCAGTGTCATTTTTTGTATATTTATCAAATATCTTGAACAGCTTTTAATAAGCATCAATTTGTATTGTTAAATTTGAAAAGATATATCAAATTCAGTTAAAGATGAAGACATTTAAAATGGTTATTTAAGGACTTTTCCTTAAGGCTCCTCTTGACTCATTTGATTCATAAATCGAATACACCTGTTTTAGGACACAGTAGCAAAGGAACTGCGAGAAGAAAGGTAGACCGAAGGAGAGTATCTGAGAGAACTTGCCTACGAAAGATATATAGAGAGAGATACATATATGTATAGGCGAGAGAGCGATCGTGCAAAACAAACAGGCAGCAGCAACAACAACTAAAACAACCCGTCGGTGTCAGCCAGTCTGACAATTGGGCTTTGTTGTTGTGGCCATTGCTTTGCTTTTGCTTTGCTTTGCTTCGCTCTGCCTTGCCATTCCATTCCATTTTGGTCGTTTTCCAGTCAGTCTTCGTTTGGGCCCAAACGCGTTCGCTTGGCCAGCGCTCTCGTCACTCCGGATACTGATACCGATCCCGATACCCCCGCCCCCCCACACATATCGACGCCTTTGAGTGTGTGTGTGAGTGTGTGTGCCTACGTGTGTGTTAACAAAATGTGATTAGCAAAAATACAAAGAAATCAGGCATAGTGGAACACAGGGCATTGTGGCTGAAACAACAATCAACTCAACGACAGCGCACATAAATAAATACAAAAATAAAAAAAAATTTAACAGCAAAATATATTACACAAAAAAAGAAAACAAAATTATTTAAGAATATACACGATATGCAAAAATTTGCATAAAGAGCAATGCGCTGGCGCGGCAACAAAGCGCGGCCGTTAAAAGATAAATAAAACCAACAATAATTCTGCAGTTTTGTGCTTTATCGGCAGCAGCAACAATTAAATTAATATTGAACTACACCCGAAGTTAACAAAAGTTAACAGCCAGCACCAGCAATAATACAATACAAAAAAAAAAAAAAAAAAAAAACACGGTTGCGGCTGACTTGGGCAAAAACAACAACACCAACACCACCAGCAGCAGCAGAAGCAACAACAACTGCAACATCAGCAACAACAATCTACCTTGTCTACCTTTTTTTGTGTGTGTGGTGTGGTGTGCCTTTCCAAGTGTTTTTGTTGCTGCAGCAAGAGAGCAGGGACCGCAGACAAAGAGAGTCAGAAAGAGCAGAGATCGGGGCTTAACTCCGTCTTGGGACCAGGTCCAGTTCCAGTTGCGGCTAGTGGCACTGACATGACCAGCTGTCCGCCAACGAACACAGATGCAGTCCGGTGAGTTCGCCCATTTACCGTTCAAAATTCAAATTCGCCGCCAAGCGCCTGTTTATGAGGTCTACAAAAATAAAGCAATTGTGCATTAAAATCGTATAAAACCAAGTCTTAGTTATTAGTAGATACAAAGGGAATTTTTAAATATTTTTCCTCTATATTTATCTTGATTCAAAATCGAATTCAGCTTAAGCGCTCAACAATTTCACAAACTCACAGAAGCCTTAAAAACTTTGTTTAAATTATAATTTCACCAGAGGTTAATTTACCTTCTGTGCAGGTAAAAATTTCAGCCAGGTAGCTAAGCCCTGGGGAATACACGATTGCAGGCTCCAAAGCCCCATTAGAATGTGCCAAAAAATATGTGTGTGTGTGTGTGAGTATGAGTGTTGGCCTTTTGTATACCCTGGTGTGTTCTTGTAGTTGTTGTGCTAATTCGCAGCGATTTCTTCGTTCGCGGCCTTTTCATTAATAAGTTTCACGCGCCGCTCATTTTTCAACATACTCGCACTCCTGTCACCCCTCGCCACGTCCATGTCTCTGGATCGGATTACCGTGTTGATGTTGTCTTTACTTTTCGCAGTCCCCCCTTTGCCCGAAAAAAAATGAATGGGTAGAATTGCGGGGAGTGCGGCGAATAATTTATAATTTTTTGTGTTGCTAATTCGTTGATGTCGGTAGTTTTTTTTTTTGAGGCTTCCCAGTGGGGTAGATAACATTTTAATTTAAACAGTGATGCATCAACTTAGACGATTATCCATGTTTCGATCTTATCTGGACTTAATTATGGATTAATAAATAATCTAGAATAAATTCAGAATAAATGAAAATAATAGATTAAAATGATTAAGAATTAATTACTGCACAATTATCAATGCTTTTATTAATAAGACTTATAATCTTTCCAAATTAACACTGTCCTAATATTTCTTCAAAATAAATAGTAAATATTTCTTAAAAAATACCCACAAGCCAATCCCAAGTTCCAGCTAGTTCCCACATTATCAGCAGATACCCCACTCCTTCAGATCGATAACCAATAATTACCAATGACATCTGCAACCCAGATTTCAGACCTCAGACAAATATATTATCAATCCGTGCCGTACCATCCCATCCCATCCCAGTTACTAGTCCCCAGTTTCATCCCATCCCGCCCAGCGGTGGCGACGTCTGTCTGCGCATGCGTATGGTAGCCAGAACGGAGGTGAGGAAAAACTAGTTTTTCCGACGACAACTAATACTAGTTATGCCGCCAAAAACCATTGCCCCCTTCCGCTTGCCAGACTTTGGACCGACGTGTAATTGCAGTCGCAAGTTGCAAGTTGCAGGTTGTTGGTTGCGAGTTGCCACTGGCAGGCTATCGAGACACTTGACGCTCCTCCGGGAACGGTCAGGTATGACAATGGAATGCGCCAACAAGAACCAAACACTGCTCGCCGGGCACGCAATGAGACTCGGTTTCGGAGGAGCGGAATGTTCGCTGGATCATAATACGTATACGTCCAGGGTGACGGTTATGTGAGTCGGCGCGCCGGGTTCGCGGAAAATCCCTACAAGGAGATCGAGTCCGCGGCGGAAGCACAGGCGGTGGTGGTGAGAAATAGAGGCCGTGCCACTTGGCCGAATGGACCAGCCCTGGCCAACAGGTAGAGTTACTCATAACGGAGAATCTCTGCTTAATCTCAGTGTCTCTATCGGAGGGATTGAGTCATTCGCGCGGTCTTACAAAATACAGACGAACTTCCATAAATCGAACGGAGATCTGTCACGTTCAAGATCGAGTAATGTCTTTAGATTCTGGAAATTGCGTGTACTTTTTTTGGGTTAATCTATAAGCAGATCTTTTGCGTCATGGGTTGTAAATATATTAATTAAAGTATGACTAGTCTGCAAAGGTTAGTTTTAAATATAAAATGTTTGTCTCTTTGTATAATTTCTATACAAGTTACAAAATTAAAACACTCAGCCGACAAGTATATATTTAGTGATTGTGTTTTATTTAATTTCTGAACTCTGCCATTTTGTGGAGCAATGCAAATAGAATCTTAGCGGTAAATTATGGGGCCTCGGATTTTTGGCACAGCCTTTGTTTCCACTCTGTCTCCGAAATCTGGCGACCACGGCGCCGCTCCCCCTCCCTTCGACCAAAGCCCCTGCCTCCCTCTTCTGGGGCATCGAAGCCGCGGGCTTCGTGTGTATTAACCTGCCGCACCGGTTTCGGTTTATGTTTTAGCCAACGCCATCATCCATTACTTATACCCTTACCCGTACATATGTGTGTTTCTATTTCTCTTTTAATTTTCTCTCGGGCGCTCAAAGTTGCTGCCGCTGTTGCTGCTGCTGCTGCTGCGGCGGCTGCGACTTGTTGCTGCTTCTTTATTTATTTGTTAACCAGTTTTTCTGTTTGTTGTTGGTGCTGCAACCTGAGCGCGAATGAGCCATAAATAACAACAACAACTCAAGCAGCTCTGTCTCTCCTTCACAGTCGCTGTCCCGGTTTCCAGGAAGCAAATGCCCGTCCGTCAGTCTTGTCCGCCCGTCCGCCAGAGGCCCAGGCCGTCTGCAATTCGCGTGCAGAGCGGCTGACTGGCCTCTTTGGATTATGCAACTCTTGGTTTTGGTTTTGGCTTTTGGTTTTTATTTGAAAATTTAATAACCCGGGCGTTGGCGTTTTCATTGGCGTTGGCGTCTGCTTCCTTGATGGTGGGACAGCCGCGGGAAATGACTTTTCTGCCAGCTCTTTCTGTTTTTTTTTTAAGCTGCCCACTCATTTGGCCAGCCAGCAAATTCCCCGGCCGATGATCCGCTAAGTCGTGGCTAATCCACGTCAGGAATTTTGCGCATCTAATCAAAAGACACACTCAGTCGGCGTGCATTCCACGAAGGTCCAAAGACGTCGTCGGCTAACAAATTAGACGGCTATCAGGGCAAACAAGGGTGGTCGACAACAAACATTATCGTTTTGCGGGAAACCCCACGGAAAACAGAAGGGAAACACTTCGCGGAATAGCCATGAGGCTATTCGAAATTTGGTTCACTTGAATAAACAAACTCAATACGGGCGCAATCGATGTGTGCCAAAACCTGCACAAATTCCCAATTATTTGCAGGTTCCATAAAGATATTCTCCAACTAGAAAGATAGGAGAAAATAATTATGACGAGTCGTAAATTCACCTGGATTTATAGTACTACTCCAATATTTTTTCAGCAATTAGTGCTCGCAATAGTTCAAGTGCCTTGGCGCACTGTGCAAGGGCATCTAAGTGCGCGTATCCGAGATAAGAGTCGAGGCAATGCAACAAGTATTTGATGTCCGCTGAATATCTATATTTGTATACAAATTTATATATGCATTTTAGCGGCAAAACGAGAATAGAAATGCTCTGGAGCAACAAGTATTTCGGGGCTCCGGACGAACCTCTAAATTCGCAAACGGACTACATAGTTCTCCTCGGCGAGTGCCGGGCGATAAGATAAAAAGTGGATGCCAGAGGCGCCGCCTTTGGCAATGGGCCAACTCCACAAAATGACACTGAAAAAATGCAGTGACTAAAATAGGCTAGAACACCCGACTAATTCGCATTTTAACTAGACGAAGATAATTTAATTTATTCTTTGATTCGGTGGATTTTTTTATGAACCTGAAATGTGGAATAATGCATAAACTATATTCTTTTTAAAGGATTATAAATTTGTATATATTAAATTTGAAGTTACATCGATGTTTACTTATAAAATTAACCGCTAGAGTTATTTGAAATACATTTTTAAACATATTCTTTGTTGATTGACTTTACAGCATTTTATTTTTCAAGCTTTTTGACTTTATTATCAAATATTTCCCAACATTTCAAATAAATTTGTATTCTCGCAACATAATTCTCTAAAGAAACCCTATAATATTTCCCTTTTAGTTGCCACAGATGAGGCAATTTGAGCAACCATAATTGGGAGACTTCTCCAAAGATGCACGACCTCTTCAATAAAGTTCTCGCCAAGCGCGATCTCTCCCGAGCCGGAGATCTCTTCTCTGTGCCAGATGCGGATATTGTAGACGACATCACGGAGGTGGTAAGTTAATCCTAAACTTTAGCCACTTCTAACTTAAAACTCACCTTCCTTAACCCCTTGCAGCTCTCTGACATCAGTCCCATCATCTCGCATGCGGACTACGTGAAGAACAACAATGACCAGAGCGTGGTGGAGATCTGTGTGACGCGGGTGCTATCCTGCATACGGGAAACGCGCACTGCGGAGCGCTATTGTGCCGCTCTGGTGGATCTGCTAAAGACCTGCCTGCTATGGAACCTCCAGCCATCGGGCACCACAAAAGAAGAGCCGCCACATGCTAAAATCGCCGCCGACATAATCTCTAGCATTTTTCTGGTAATATTTAATTAAATCGAACAAGTAATATAAATTAATATCTTAAATCCTTTACAGAATTATGACAAAAAGGAACTGATGAAAATAGCCTTGCCAGTTGCCGTCCAGTTTCTGCCGAAGGGTAACCGGGAGCTGTCCCGCAACCTGGCCAGTTACCTATCGCTGGCGGCCATCGACCATGCTTGTCTGCTGAGTCCGCACACGGAGTCTGTGATGGACTCCATATTGTCGGGGAACTATGGCCTGCTCAGGGTACTCTCGCAGGTTTACGAGGTGGCTCCGGAGGCGGTAACACCGCATGCTCCACTGCTGATGCCTCTGCTTCCTCAATGTGATCCCCAAGAGCGGATGGCAGTGTTCCAGTTGTATCTACTGATCGTTCAGCAGTCGCCTGAGGTTCTGGAGTCGTGTGTGCCACAGCTGTGCGGATTCCTGCTTGACAGCGACACCTCCAGCATCACCATGCAGATCCTGCTGAAGCTAGCGCAACATTCGCCCAACCTCCTTGTCGATCATTTCGAACAGCTGCGCTTGGCAGCCAAGACTAACCCGGGAACGATTCCGTTATGCGCTCAGATCATGACTACTGCGGGTATTGGTAGCAAGGAGACGGCTCAGCAGGCGCTGGACTTTGTGCTGGAGCATCTGCCCACCCAGGCACTCCTGCAGCAGGAGGCGACCCGACTGTGCTCCGCCTATCCGGTTCTATTCACAGACAAGGTCCTGGCCTGTGTGCGGCAGAAGAACGCCGCTCTCAGCTCCCAGCAGGATGTGGGCAATGCGCTGGGGAATAAAATCTCCGGCGGAGTCACCATCGTCAGTCTGAATAGCTCCAGTCCCAGTCCACAGCTGAAGCCAGGTGAGTGTCCTATTTTTGGCTATTTAAAAATCTTAAATTAATAAATATGTACATTTTCTAGCACCCCTTGCCGCACCGTCCATCAACACCACAATAATCCCGCATGCTAGCGCAGCTAGTGCCACGCCTATAGCTCCGCCCGCCTCCACCTTAGCGCCCATGGCCACCTCAACGCCCGTGTCAACGGCCACGCCTACACCACAGCACGCAGGCTATACGCGGCGGGTGAAGTTGGGCGATTCCAGGAGCACTGGACGCCTCCATCCCGCCAGCAACACGCACCGGAGTGTGACCCGGCTGAACGTGGCCAGCGGATCCGTGGGAGGACTCCACAAGAGCATGACCCGACTGAGCAACTCGCAAATTAACCAGCAACCAGGTGGCAGTTCCAATGGCAATGTGGTGGTGCAACCTGGTTCCACGCCTAAGACTTCAACCGCTTTCAGCAATCCGCCCGTAACGCCAGTGCCGCCATTGAGTAATAATGTGGTCATCACTGGGCACAATAAGCACGGTATTCCCGTGACTTCCGGCGGTGTGACTGTGACCACGTCGCCCTCGAAGGTGAGGCCGCATTCCCAAGGACCGTCGACGCTGCTCAATTCGAGCACAGTGCTGATGAAGTACAGTACAGATGCACTAAACCAGTCGGTGGGTTCGATCTCCATACCGCAGGCTGCAGCGGCGGCCTCTACTGCGCCGGCTCAGACGCAAAACGCTGTGTCCGTGCACCATGCCTCTCCGGCGCTGCCCCAGGCCGCCAGCAATGGCAATGCCAAGTCGGTGATGAAGCTGCCCGTGAATGGGAATGTAAGTTGAGGAATACATAAAAGTTTCCAAAACAGAAATTACAAATGAAAACATTCTATTAGAGCGAAGTAATTGTGTCGGGACCCACGACCAATGTGGCACCGCGTCGCAGCGATAATACCAGCCGTACCTTACTGAATGCCAACAGTGTGATGGATCAGCGGATGAGCACCTTCGAGCCGTACCAGATAATGCGCGATCCCGTCCAGCAGTTCTGCGAGAAGAACTTCAACTCGATCAAGTCGTACATGGACGAGGTGTCGCAGCATTTGCCACCGCCGACGCGTTGCAGCATCGAAGGTGAGTCCTTGGCGGTTGCTTTTTCCTCAATCTCTAACTCCTTCGCCTGTCCACGCATCCCGCACATAAATACACACCCCCTACACACCCCCTACACACCCATACACACACATCACACAGTTTCCAATGAATTCGCAGAACGTCGGACCAAAAAGGTGGCCAAGCTGCACTTTGCCTGCCAGATCCGAGGACCACATTGCCTGTACTCCAAGACTTGCTTTACGATGCGAACGCGCAATCCCAAGACCTGGATACATATGATGTTCCTGGACTTTCAAGTGCGCCATTTCGTGAGTCCTGAAAGAATCTATTAACTTACAGAAGAGATTATAATCCCGCTTATCTGTGTATTTCAGGTGAAGGAGAAGTGCGTGCTGAGCACGCGTGAGTCCGGTATTAGCAATCTCAAGAATATCTGGCAGATACTCAAGTGCGAGAATCGCAGCTTCACCGAGCTGGTCACCAGTCAGTTTCCGCAGGTCAAGGTGGGTTTAAGCAACAAGACAACAAAATTAGAAATATTTTCTAAATATTCTTTATGGCTTCTTCAGGACCGCGAAATCCTGGTGAACGAGCTGCGTCATTCGGGCTTCCTGGATGTATTTGAGGTCTCCAAGACCGACAAATCCAATCCGAACTGCAATGAGCTGGAGTTTCAGTGGGGCTGCTTCCTGTGCAACCATCCAGACAAGGCGGTGGGCTTCCTAAATGGCAGTAACCAGCCCATGATCGAGGGCCAGTTGAAGGAGAAGAAGGGCAAGTGGCGACTTTTCCGGCGCTGGCGCACGCGCTACTTCACACTGTCTGGTGCCCATCTGTCCTGCAAGGGATCTGTGAGTATATCTTAAATATATAATATCAACAAATTCTAATGGATGTATTTCTAGAGCGGTGGCGAGAGCATCGATGTGAACCAGATACGATCGGTGAAGGTGTCGCGGGGGGCCCGCAATATACCCAAGGCCTTTGAGATCTTTACCGCCGATCAGACCCTAATACTCAAGCCCAAGGATGGCAAGAATGCCGAGGAGTGGGTGCAGTGCCTCAGCATTGTGGTGGCCCACTCGCAGGCCCGCGACAATCCCACGGTAAAGACGAATAGCTTGCCGGCCCGTAGCATGGGTAGCAGCAAGCCCTCTTTCTAGGGTTAGGATCCTGCAGGATCCACCCCCCAATTGTGAGATTATTTGTAAATGTAAAGACAGAGCAACGGCAACACACAAAAGACAAACAAAAACAGACAAAGGAGCGGCGTCAATAGGACTTTTCTGTTTATATACACACACACTATATATATATGAATATACAAACAATATGTCATTCTATATATACAGATATATATACTATATGTATGCAGCCTACGCCCATAGACTTATTTAGGTTTATTCACCATTTCAAGGGATTTCAAAAATTTTGCGAAATTGTTTTTTCATTTATAGTTGATTTTATATATATATATATACACACATGTATTTAGTTTATGCTTATTTATTGTACGTGTATTAAACAAACAGCTTGCTTTCGAAACTCGAATGCGTTCATTATTTTCAGTACACAGGATATATTATCCCCTCTTATTTCACATTCCTGATGACTGAATAGCAAATTGTGGCTGCAATTATCATAATTTTGGCAATGTGGCAAGGAATTCCATTTGAGGCGAGCTGGACATCCCGAAGGATATCGGGCGTTTAGTCATAAGCAATGTTATCGCTGAACAAAGCTAAATTTTCTAATAAATCTGCTTTGAGATTGGCGCTAAACTGTTGTGGCATGATGGAGTCCTTTCTAGGGTGCTATCTCAACAAATAGTCTAGGATATATTTAATAATAAGATTCTCAATAATACTTTTTTAACCCACTAATTTCGAGCAGGGCTGCAAAAAATGAACTCAACACAAAAAGTATGCAGCAGAGAAATTAAAAATGCTGCGGGTTATGCTATATAATTTAAATGCGAATCTAAACCAAATTCGCATAAGATCTAGATCACCAGGATCACCTGCGCAAATGTCGAAAGGAAGTTCTCATTAAAATATGCCTTCCTTTGGACGTGGTTAAAACATTTAGAGCTGCAATCGATGGCACTCTTTACCGACTCGAATTGGACGCAAACATTTGTAACTAACTACGTAAAATTAAACAACGTTCAAGTCCTAATAATATGTAGTTAACTGGACAATTAACAATAGTTTTCTCTTTTGACACAATTCAAGGCGTGGACACATCGCCATTGGCATTGTGATCCGTTTCGTTATGTTCAAGCAGCTGCGTCCAGCTGGCATTCGTGCGGACCACCTCGATGTCCTGTCGCAGCTGCTGGAGCGGAGCATGCAGCTCCATGGGCAGGCCATCGTCCAGGACGCGAGAGACATGCTCCAGTTGATTGGCATAGATCCGAAGGCGTTCCACATTGTTGTTATCCTGAGGTGAATTTTGGACCTAAAATCAGAATATAGTTTATGGGATTTATGGGATTTTTAACATATTTTTATTTATTTACTCACCTGACTCCCACTGACATTCTGCAGGTATCCGCTGACCCTTGGGTCCTGCAACTGGCCGCCCGCCTGCCACATTTTGAGCAGATTCAGGATACCCAGAGTGTCGCCCTGCTCGGAGTCCTGATTTGGGGAAAGCAGCCGCATGGGCGGAAACTCCGTAGTCGGCGACAGCTTCTTGTAGCTGCTGCACAACGTGCTCAGGGTGCAGATGTCCTCGTTCAGGCGCTGGCCAGGATTAGTGGTAGTGGTGGTGGGGATATGGTGTGCAGTAGAAGCAGTAGCGTGATGGTTACATTGGCAATTAGTTTGATTTGTCTCGACTCGAAGTCTCATTTTAAACGAAAGAGTGCGCTTTTGAACTTGATTTGGGACTGTCGAACCATCGAGATGTCGTTTGATGATGATTGAGAGATGTTAGAGTGATGATTGATGATTGATTATGTGAAAGAAATGATATCTAAAGATCAACGACTATGACTACAAAGCAAGACTCAACTCAAGAAGTAAATAAGCCAAGTAATTTATTAAAATTTAAATCTAAAACTAAATACTAAATGAATCAAATAAAATAAGATCGGGATCGAGATGGGTGTACAACATATGAGAATATATCTGACGATAAACTATAACGATATATAGAAATGTCTTCGAAGGATGCGCAACAGAAAAGTCCACAAAATGCTCAGCGGCGATCAAGTCTCTTAGAATCTTACGTCGATCTCGTTGCGATGCCGCTGCATCTCGGCTTTGGCGCCGCTCAGATCGCTGCCCTTAATCATCAGCTCCTGGGTGGCGTCCATGAGTTCGTCCTGCAGCTTCAGATTGACGTCCTCCAAGTCTTTTAGTTTCTCCAGCATGTCCTCCTTGTGCTGCTGCAGCTTATTTCTGCAAGAGGCAGTAATTAAATGTTAAATATAAAATTGCAGTTCGGTTTAATTCCCAACTTACTTGTCGACAATCAATTGCTGTATGCAGTTGTCGTTGTCCAGCTGAACCAGTCTCAGGACCTTGAGCAATTTGGTCACCAAGGTGTCCACTTCGATCACCTGATCTACGACTGCCTGGGCGGTGCTGTATTCCATCAGGGACGGCAGTTCCGCCAACTCTGCCAGCGAATCGTGGCAGCTCAGCTCCTCTGTGTTGCACTGATCGCGAGGACTAAAAAATATGCATTCAAAACGGCTGATACTAAATGTAAACCTAAATAAGGACTCACTTCAAGGGCATGGCACTCATCTTATGCATGTGCAGCTCCATTTGCTGGCGATTGGTAATGGCCTGGGAAAGCTGCTGCAAGGAGTCATCACCTCCACATCCATTGATATTATTATGATGGCTGCTCATTAATTCCGTGGGCAACTCTATTTGGGAGATCATCCCCGTGCAGGAGGAAACCATGTTGTGGGAATGGGAGTCGTGGTGTACGACATCCTCCAACACATTATCCATCATTAGCAGGCAGGGTTCCGTCTCCGAGTCCAGCATTTCCGTGGAGTCGGAGTCGTCTAGAAAAAAGGTATACAAATAAAAATTATAGATAAATCTTTAAGCAGTTAATAAGCTTCCTACCTCCATTGCCTTGTGGCTCCAGACCCGTGGCTCCAGCCGTGCTCGTGATCTGGGCAGAGCCTCCGCCCACTCCATTCCGTTTACCCGCCTGGCGGAGGGAGAGACGCTTGCCGGAGTGAGTGGTGGCCTGGCGAATGGCACCAATAACGGCGGCAATGAAGGATTGATTGCGCTGCGGCGAAAGGGAACCATCGCTGGCCAGGACGAGGGTATGGATGGCATCGCCATTAGTTGCGGGGCAAATGGGCAGGTCCAGGCCATTGGGCCTTTGGCCGTTCTGAACCTGTTCCGACTCCGCCTGAAAGCGAATATCCTGAAAAAGAATAAACAATTAGTTTGAAATAGTCATGAAAAGTACATAAATAGTTCATGAACGCACCTCCAAGTCCTGCTCGGAAATACTGTAGGAATAGACCAGCTGCTCCACCAGTCCGTCTAGACGTGAATGCAGTCCCGAAAGAGCTGTGGACGCTCCAGCCACCGAGGCATTCTGCTGGTGGATCAATTCCCGGGATTTGTTCTCCAACGCGGAGTACTTTGTTTGCAGCAGGCGATTCTCTTGGCGGCGTTGCTCGTTGAGCCTCACCAGATGCCGGCACTCGTCGCGCAGGACCTTGGCCTCCTCCTCCCGATTACCTAGCTGGGACTTGACTGCCTGATAGTCTGCCTCCAGCTCCCGCAAAGCATCACACTGCGCCGCCTTCTCGTGCTGCAGGAAATCTTGCAGCTCGCTGGACTCCTGCTCAATGGCAGCCTTTTCCTGGAGTAGGACTTGCTGTGTGGCCAAGGATCGACGCATCTCCATCTGGAGGGCACGACACATGGCCCTCAGCTGGCCGATTTCTTGCTGACGCTCGAACAGCTCGTGGCCGCTCATCTGAATCTGTGACTCCAGCATCAAGAGACTGTCGTGGCCACTGCCATCGCCGCTGTCATCCGACGTGGGTGTTCCGGCACTGGCACTGACCACTCGGGCCAACTCCAGCATGCCCATGACCCGTTCCGTGTTCAGGTGCAGTTCCTGCTGCATGGCCAGCTTCTCCTCCCGCTCCCGCTGCAGCTTGCCACTGAGTTGGCGGACCTCCTGACGTAATTGCTCTATCTCGAAGTCTCTCTGATCGGGTTCCGCCTGAGTGCTCTGATTTCGCTGCTCCACGGCATCCAGGGCGCGTGTCTGCAAAAGCCCGCCGCCCAGGACCTGTTCCAAATCCTCGCTGGTCAATGCCGTTTGCACAGCAGTCTCATGATAGATTCGCGTCCTCGGCGCCACCAGCTGTGGTCTTCGCAAGGAGTTCACTTTGGCGGTGGCGGGGGCCACGCTCCTGCGACTTGTAGGAACCACCATCACGGACGAGGTCATGCGGGCGTCCACCGCAGCCGCACGACTGATGGAATTGCTCCTGGACAGGCGACCGCCCGTGAGATCCTCAACGGACTGCTGCTTCCGGCGTCGTGGCAGAGTTCCGCCTGGCGCTGGACTGCCTCGCATCCGGTTCGCGGTGACATCCGGGGTCACTGACATCCCGCGACGAGCTGCTCCTCTATTAGCCGGCCAACGGCCATCATCGGAGGGAGTGCCCGGTGTTCGGGCCCTGCTTAACGAGGGAGTTCTCTGCACCTGGGCTAGCCGCTGGACAGACTGTGCTCGATTTAGGGCATTGGGCAGGGTATCCGGTTTCTGGGGGCGTGCCAGGCGGGCGGAAGTGGGCGTTGCCGTTGAACTGGGCACGCGGAAGGACGCAGAGGACAGGCGCGATTTGTTGTTGTTGGCCGGTGTGGCAGGTGACCCCGGCGCCACACTATTCCTGGGCAAGCTCTCCGCTCTCTTGAGATTAGCCACCCGTCCTCGTAATTGATCCTTGTTTGGAGTGGTTGCTGCCTGCTCGGGCTCAAACATGGCCACCTTTTTCTTCACGGAGCCATTTGTTCTTCGTGGCGGCGATGTCTTCTCGCTGCCTGCCTCACTAGGCGTCTGAGTCACTGTGGTGGTATTGGTGGTGGTGATCACCTTCAGCTCACAACTGTCATAGATATCCTCCAGGCCATTGCTGCTGGTGTAGCCACCGCTAGTGCTGCTGAGACCACGTTGCAGGGTCACACGCGAGAGGCAGCAACTGCTGGCCACATCCAAACCACTGTCACTGCCATCGCAGTTGCTGGGAGCTACACCCGACTCACTCAGCTCCAGGCTGGTCATGCCCACCACCAGCTGCTGCTCTTCCAGGCAGATTATGTGCTCCTGCTGCTGCTGCTGTTCATCCGCTTGCGATGCCATCTCAAAGAGAGTGGCGGACATGGCAGAGCTCTGTGGATAAAATCAAGAAGAGATTTCTGTTAGTGCTGTACACTAATGGAAATACATGATAATGAATAGGATAAATAAAATAATATTGATATTAAATATTATTAATATTTCTTAATCCAGGACAATCGATCTTAAAAATGCATTTCCTTATAATAAAAGTCTGAATAATAAACACTTCTCCCTGTGCAGTGATTCACTTGGTGGCGACCCACATTTGTTGATGAGTATTTTTGGGATGCCTGGCATTTCGTACCGATTCCCATTTCCCGCTCCCATTCTCTCGGCATGCGACACAGCAGCTAAATGCAAACAAGTTGCATGCCACCGACCTTTTCCCCAAATGCAAAAATAGGATTCTCGAGTACAATTCATTTTTTCGGTCAAGTTGCCCGGCACGCAACCAGAACAGATGGACGATGGACTTGATCAATGGACATGGGACAGTGCATCGTGACCGGCAGGACCAGTCGTCGGCTGTGCCCCCCAGGCTGTGATTGACTTGAACTAGTTCACAGGCGAAGGCGACAGTCACGGCATGAAAAATGCATGAAGTGGGGCCAACACCTGCCGACATCCCAAATATAACTGGGCCATTCGTCGCCTGGGTTTTGACGTAAATAAATTATGAGAGGCATTGTCTGGTGGGGTCGTCATCGTCGAAATGCCCGTAGCCGTACTTGCACACACATTTTGTGTGTTGTGTCTTTTTGCGGCTGGTTCTGTGGCACGTTGACCCAACTGGCAGACAGCTGTAGCTGTGGCTGTGGCCCCATCATTGCGGAACTTTCCAAATTCGCATCCAATTTGGCATGCCACAACATTGTTGTCCCAGAAGTTAGCTTCGCACCCTATCGCAGCTATCATCATCACATATTTATAAAGGGTTAGGAGTTTATTAAATGGAGGAAAAGTAAACTAAATTAATAAATAAAAATATAAACATTATGGGAAATGAAGGGAAGAAGCTCTTTAAAATATTAATACAAATATTGCAGAATGCTAAATAAAATAGTGTAAGAGTATCTCCTATTCCCCACTTTAAAATTGAGAGTTTTATAATAATTTTCAGCATGTTTGGCTTTATATTACAATCGCAGTTAGACACACGTCATTAGCGTCATGTTTGTTATGCGATCTCCCAGAGATTTGGGCAAAAATTGGGCGATTTCATCAGCGAAGGGAGATCTTAATGAAGTTGCTCCAGTTTTTCGTCAAATTGGAAGTTTATTTGAGGCAAATTACCGTACATTGCGAGTAGCCAACAGACTTGGCCAACTGCCAACCGGTTTGGCTGGCTTGTCCCTTCCGCTTCCCCTGTTATTTTCCTGTATTTTCTTTTATTTTCTTTGCTCCAGGTAGAAATGCCAGAAGATCCTGTAAACGGCCTTAAAGGCTGTCTCGAATCGTGCCTGTCTGCCTACCACTCGGGCAATGCTCGAGTTGAATTTAAAGGCCGGCTTGGACTCGTTTTCCCATCTACGAGACATGTAGACATCTAGACAAGACAGCCCCCTAATGAAGACCACTCGAGAGCGCTGAATGGGAAAAAATCCAAGGGCCACCTCCTCCGGCAAGGCCTCCTTCTCAATCTCTATCTTCTGCCTCTCCTCCTGCTGGGCGCGCCCCCAAGAAGGGCGCTAAAAGGGGCTAAGCGAAGCCATAAACAGTCACATGTCCACACAGCGATACCAGGCACACACACACACGCACAAAGTATTTGCTGGATACTAAGCACACACACAAAGTATCCGCAAGATACTGGATACACATTGTGGCTGTCAAGACTAGAAAAAGGAAGGGCACTGAGGATGGGGATAGTGTACGGGAACGGGAACGAGATCGGGAACGGAATGAAGTTGTCGCCGCTAATCCACGAATCGATCCATGTGCCAAGTGGCCCTGGCAGTGAAAGATGCAAGTCTCGCCGAGATGCCAGAAAAAAACTCGTTTCGCATCCGAGGCTGGCGTCTTATCGAAGCCGGCTCTCCGGTCTGTCACTGTGTCTATGCCAAGGCGCTTGGCGGAATTGTGTGAATAAACCGGAACTGACGCTGCATCTGTACACACAGAAAATATATGGGGAGTTTATAAGATATATATTTTAGGAAAAACAATTAATTGTAAAGGCAATAAATAGCTTTAAAATAAATCTATTAATTATAATAATATTTCTAAATTTTTTTCGGTGTTATAAAATGTTCTTGCGCAGCCCAAACTTTATGATCAACAAGGGTTTTCCATGTGCAACTTGCAACATTAAGTTGCCACATTGTTTCAACGGATAATAGTTCAAGGCGAAAGCTATAAAACTACATAGGGAACCCACTCTATGGAACACTTCGATGCCCGCGGAGAATGGAAACCCATGAGGGCGATGTCGTCACGGCCCATTAACTCCAATCAATGGACAAGTGTGTGGCTCTTCCTCTCTCGAGGAGGCCCTGCTAATTCGATTAAGGCGCTCGGCAGAGCAAAAATAGAGACCCAGGCTGGCGACGTCGCGATGTCGCTGACTTTGCCAAGTTAATTGCACTTAGCCGGGTTGTGTGGATGGCAAGTGGAAAATGGGAAAAGTCGGGAGAGTTGCAAGTGCCACAAGTGGCGCGCTTAACGCTTCGCTCGGCATTAATTGCAGCGTTTGATGTCTCGGATGCGTTGTCTGGCGGTGACTGTCAAACTCCCCAATCTCCCAGAGATCAGCCATTCATCGCGGATTAGCAACCATTCATTGACCTGAGAGGGGGTCTCATCTGAACGATTTCGCTAAATTTACAACCCGTTCAAGAGTGAGATTTAAGCTGGATTAAGAGAGATACAGGGACAGATAGCTATATTTCTCACAACTCTTTTCCTATTCAATTTTTATCACATATTTGTTCAACTTTTCCTCTCCCTCCATCATCTAAATCCGAATGCTGATCCACAGAATTCAACGGATTATCACATCTACGTCGTCGGTCAAGCTATTTTTCTGGGAACCGCTTGGCAATTTGTTCCTCAATTATGCATTCCCACACAGGCAGATATATATACGAGTATGATGTACAGACTCCAAATCACATGACAATTGCGACCTGCATCTGCATAAACAGTGCGTTTCAGAACTGTAATGTATAAATCTATATTAAGGGAATTTTCAAGAATTTAATTTAACGTTTCGCTAATAATTTAAAATATAATAATACTGCTTATAGATTGTTTTGATTGGCAAATTATTTGATTGGTTATAAATACTTATATAAAAATAAATTACAACCAATAATTCCACAAAATAAAATACATATACATACAATAATTATAATATATCATTTATAGATAACCATCAGCATCGGGGTTTGAAATTATGATGATTTAAGGAAATATTCTAGGCAAACTTCTATATATTTATGGATGTTAAACTAAAGCAAGTTTCCTCTTGAGTATCTTTTCAATAGAATATATTAGTAACTCTAGATTCGTTACTCATTTTCGGAACGCACTGCCCTTGCATGCGATTATTTATGCGCTCTCAGTTCCTTGGTCAGTGATTCCTTGCCACATGCTCCGGACATTTTCCAATCCGAATGAAAAAGGGGAAATAAAAACGTTGGCTTGCATAAATTTCTCTGCCGTCCCTCTGCTCAGCTTTTATTCTGTCTGCCACAACAGTTGCATTGAAAACAATTTATTTCCCCATACAGCGAGTATTTAAAGCAATTTATTTTGTGTCGTAGCTTGGGGCTGGGTATTAGCGGAACCCCTGGAATCCGAATCGGTATCCCAGATGGTCGCAGCTCGTAAAACCCCATTGATAAGTCTTTTTTAGTTGGGGGATTTTAATTCTGTTGATGGTTAATTGATATGGAACTGGGTGTCATTTGGTGGAGAACAGAACAGGTGGGGACACCAGTCGTACGTGGGCGCAGAGCTCCACTCCCCGAAAAGCGTTTTTCCAACGTTTTGTTGTTTGTCAAAGCACTTCCTGTGCCGCCAGCGATCCACGAAACTCTAACAGAAACTCCAACTGAAACTCAAATGAAGTGAAACATTTGTGCCGCGAATTACAATCGAGTTGCCCCCGGTCGGTGTTCGCTGTCCCCCCTCCCCCCTCGTACCACACCCCCTTTTTTTTAGTAGTTTCAGCCCGCATCTGCTGAACAGCCGAACCAAACACCAGCCCCTCCACCACCCCCGTTGCAGTTATAATGAGTTGCAGTTGCAAGTTGTGCGCACAGTTTTTCTCTGAGGGGACGAACGTCAATTGAAAACTGCGCAACACAGTGAGAAAATTGTACAAAATTAATATAAATTAATTAAAATATATTAATACAATATATATGAAGTATTTAGGAACACATTAGAGAAGCCTTTTGAAAATATAAGAAATTTCATTTAATTATTATAAATTATTCCTAAATAATCATAACATTTTGTAATCCTTGAACAACCACATTTTGTTTCTTGTCTCTTCCCCAAATTTATTAATATAAGTTAAGTTATAAAAAATACAACATTTAACACTTTTGCTAAACCTATAAAAACGATCATTGATCTTGAAACATGTGTTTTTTTTTCGGCCAGTGCCAGTGAGTTTATATTTCGGAGAAGGGGCCAGGAAGGAGAAACAGGAGGGGGGAATGGTGGCCTGAAGTCGGAGAACTTCTTGACTCTTCCGGGTTCTTTTCCTCGTTCTGGCCGTGTCCATGTTTTGGTGATTCTTCGTTCTGCATTGCACCTGCCGACTTATCGCGCATTATGCACACAGAGCGGACCAGAAAATTGTAAGCATGATTTTCTAATTTTTAGCCGATTCCCTTGTCTCGACTTCGCGGCTTTGCTTTTCTTCAGTTTCAGAATTTCCCCACTCCTCCTCCGGTTTTCCCTCAACAGTTTCAATTTGTTTTTGGGGTCCATCTGTATATGTGTTTTGGGGTATCAAAGAAAGAATAACTAAGACCGAAAGGAGGCGGGGCCCAAATCAGTGGACGGAGGGCGTGGCGATGCCAGCTGGCTGTCACGAATCCGGGGTTTCTTGGGGCTTTCGGGGATCGGGAATATGAGTATTATGCCTTGGGAATTGGGCACCCAACATTGGGCAACCATAATTCGAGTGCGAGTAAGGGGAGCAGGAAGAATCGGCCGACTGGATCGTTCAGCGCTTTTTGAAGTTTGCCCCTGGGTTTATTGTTGTTGATTTAGACGCCGCCGCAGTTTCTGTTGTTGTTATTGTTGCTACTTTTTTTAGTGCCTTAAACTATAAACAATTTTTTTTTGGCGGCTTCTCAGTCAACGGCAACGGCACGCAAAAGTTTCGCTTTGCATTTGTTGGAAAGTTTTTTCGAAAAGGAGATTGGGCAATAGTGAAAATAAATTTGCTCCAAGTGCCTAAGACTTTGAGGATTACACTAAACTACATAAGTGATTAGGTAAATGGATTAACAATTTCACTTCCTTAGAAGAAATTAGTATAAAAAGGTCAAGAATTAATAAATGATTAAATGTTAAGTACATGAAGCAAGCTTGTTTTATTGATTTTAATATTATAATACAATTTTTTTGTTATGTTTTGTATTCTGCTGATAATCACACTAGATCATTTATCATTATTTTTAAAGTAGATAAAACTCGTCAAAATTGTACCATGATTTATGTTCTAATAATAAAAGCAAACAAGGGCCAGAAGAAGTATCTCTACAAATTGAGGCGTTCTAATTTTCTTGTAGAAATTATATTAGTCACTTGATTTATGAAAAAACTGCTTAAACTCGTCTACAAATTTGATTTATTTAATGCCCAATGAAACTTCTCTTCAAATATTATAAGAAAACGAAATGAACTCCCTCTGGAAATGTACCAATTAATCATCACTCCCGCGCTGTTTATAAATAGCAATTCAAAGACAGAGATTCGATTGAAATATACATTTTGCAAATGTGAAGTTGCTGCTGTGTGACAAATGCCTCGTCGCACTTGATTTTGTTTTAACGCAAGTACATAGATGTGCCATGAGGGCGGAATATCGTGCGTTGGCCTGGCCCAAAAGCGAACCGGAATAGACCAGAGTGGAGCGGAATGACACGGTGACTATGGACTATGGAGTACCGCTCGCTCGGTGTGCTCTCTTTGTGAAACTCCCGGCTTAATTAACAACCCATTGCGTTGGCAATTACGCCAACTACTAAAAATTATTTGTCATATGCCAGAGAAAGTCGGGATCGCGGCAGCGTCTTGATCTCCACCACTTGATGGCTGTGGCCTATGGCAACCTGCTCTCTTAACAGTTTGGATATCAAGAAAATGGCTTTTACGACATGCCATAATACACATATTTTTCATACCAATCCGAGTTTAAAAAAAAACAGTGAGTACAGTACAGACTGGTGTACTTCATGCTTGGCGGACTTTTTCAGCGGCATGCGCCACATGACACTCTCCACCGCGGTGGAGCCGGAAAAAGGGGCAGCATGGAGCGGGCGGTCTTGACCATTGACCAGCGCTGCTCCGAGTTGAGCTTGACTGGAGGCAATCCATAAAACCAAGGCAAAGCGCAAAAGACCACACAGGCAAAAAAATATCTCGAAAAATACAAGTTCATAGTAAGAAACTGTTCTTGCTAAAAAATGTGGGTATTGCCAGTTTGCTCAGAAAAACAAGACTTGCTTTTTGCTAAAATTCAGAGCGAAATTTTTTTAATGGCAGTAAAAGGGGATTGTTCTTAAATAAATAAACACTTTTCTTATTTATTTATTTAACTAGCTGGGAAATAGAAAGCCTTTAACGAAAAAGTACAACTTTGTTCCATAGATAAACGAATTGGAGTTAGAAAGTTTTAAATAAAAATAATATAAAATAATAATAAATATATTTTGTTCATTAATGGTTAATTAGTATAAAGTTAATATAAAGGAACTTCCATTCAATTGATTGATTTAATTACTTTCAGTTTCAAGCCCAATATATACAAAATGCCTTTCCACATATATTATTTGGCTATCTTTAGGATTGCGATATCTGTAGTGATATGATAACAATATAGACAGGCATATGTATGCATATTTATAGGTATCCAAATTCCCCATTGATAAGCCGAAAGGGGAATAATTTTGTTATAACAATATAATTGATGATTGTTATGATATTATATTTCTATAAAAAAATCACAAATAATGGCAATGATACCCATATAAATATCAATGTAAATGCTTGTACATATATTATTTTCTATGGTTATTAATTATACACAAAAAACTACAGTAATTAAAATTTGTAGAAAAATTATGGTTATAAATGCAAAAAGATATTAATTAAACAAAGAACTTGATTTATAATTCCAAGATGTTTCAGACTATCATTAATTTCCCATGAATGTATCTAAAATCTTTAAGTTTGTATCTTACAGATATTTTATCTCAGTGGAGGAAACCGCCGAAAGCGGCATAGCCAAAGCGAATGGAAAGCATCTGGCGGTTCGGCAATGGAAACATAGCTGGAGACAGAGAGACGCCTGAAAGTCTCGCCTGAGAGCCTCGCTCATTGTCAAAGCGTGTCTCGAGAGCTTTGGCAAGGTTCCAGGCGGGTCCAGAATTGTTCTCGGTGGCATCCATCCCATCCCCCTCCCTGAAATGCAATAACAGTATCTCTTTTGTCTGGGGTAAGAAGATATACATATACACAAATGTAGCCTGAGTTATGCTCTGCTTTTGCCCTCGTTTATCGTGTTTCACACTGGCGAGGGTTCCGTTCCAAAATCGAAAACGAGGCAGAAATCTGGCCATTCAACTGACCTTGAAACCCACCCAGACATCTGTACGTATGTGTGTGTGTCTCTAGACGATTATATGGACTCTTACTATACATTATAGACACTGCAAAATTAAGACAAGTTTTTAGGGGGCTCACAGCAACAATAAACAGGCTCGAATCAGCGAGCTGCTAAAATTCGCACACTTTGAAACTTGTTTATCATAAATTATACCCATTGTTATTGAGAGGTTCGCTAATCGGACATTTATATGCCGGTTATCAGGTCGAAATTTATAGAAAATGCACTCCTTATCTTCGAAGAGAGTTGGAGCCACCAAAGTGGTAAGAATTGCTAAAACCAAAAAAAGAAATACTGCTGATAAGTCCTATCGGTGAAAGGCAAGTTTGTGTGTGGCAAAGCGAAATGTGTCACACGCAGCACCGAGGCTCGTTTCTTATGAATCTCTCAGCGGAAACTGCATTAATTGTACTTAATGAGCGTTTTCCTCGACGAACTCCGCGGCAATATGTACCCTCCTCCCCCGCTCCGGGAAACAAATTGTCGCATTATGGAGTAACGGACGCCATGTCCGCTGAGCCCCATCGATGGAGGCTTATGAATATGGTAAACGCCACTTAACCAGGCCACAAAGCACGGGAAGAAATAATGCCAAACATGTTGAAATCTCTAAGAGATCTTTTTTTTTTTGATAATTATAAATGATTGGTAGGAAAGGAAAGATTTACTTCCGTAAATATAAGTTTACAAGCTGAGCTATTAATCGAGGTTACAAAATGATCATAATATTAAGTTAAAATTTCTTTTATAAAAAATCCAATCAAATTGATTGAAGCGGAACGAAGAAACTGGGAATCCCAAAAAGACAAGCAAGTAAAACTTCTCAAAGTTTATTTATTTACATTTTAGCCCTCCGAAAGGGGGACATGTCATGTTGACCCCGCGTCGACATAACTTTTTGTTTCCAGTGTGTCAGTTAGTTTGTGACTCTTTAACTCAGTGACTGACTGACTGACGGACTGACATCAAATTGCACTCTTCCTGATTGCTTTGTCGCTTCAAAATCGATTATAGCTGAAGTCATGCAACTGAAATTATAGCTGCCACATATATATATGTATATAAATATAGTATGTATCGGTGAAGTTAACGCTGCATAATGAAGCGTACGACGTGGCTAGGATATAAATACGGAAGCTCAGAGTCGCGCTGCTCTGACCTTTTTAATTTCAACTAAAAACCAAAGCCACACGACACCAAGACATGAGAGGCTTGCCACCTCTGACCCGCACGCCACAACCACCATCGTTACCCACCGAACGGGACGATGTGGCTCCATCTCAAGTCGCAGCTCATATTCGATAACCACTTTCTACCCGCCAATGAGTTACAGTGGAACTCCCACTACTTGTATCTTAAAGATATAAAAACTTTTAATAAAGGCTATATACATTTGATTTGAAAGTAAATTGTAAGCCAATCTTATGTGTATGTATTTTAAGTGGTTCGTAAGCCTGATTGGCATTATTTTATTGAGGCATTTAAATTTCCAATTAATACTTGCATGTAAATATATCAAATATCCAGTAAATAAAATAAACCAGTTGATAAGGTAATTAAGGTTCATTGGCCCTGCCAAAGTTATAAATATAATTTAATAAATTCATATAATAAATGTAATACAGATACAAATTTATTAATATTATCAGAAAAATAAATACAAATAAAAATAAATACTAGGTAACAGGATCAGTAATTATTATATTAAAACCTTTATTTTCAGATATAAATAATAATATAATATATATATATATATAATATAAAACTTTTTAAAAATGTTTTTAATATGCCCAAACCTAAGTTTAATTTTGCATTTATTTTAAAACATATTTAAACAAACTTTAAGCCTTTCTTATTATTGTCCTATATTCGGCTTCCATAATAAACTCATGTATATATAAATGTATATTCTTATATCTTTTCCTTCTTTGAAAAATCTTATCTTAACATGGGAGTTACCACTGTAGTTACTCACCCACGGAGTTGGAGTTGAAGGAGTAAAACTGTGCCAGCGATTGAGGCTGCTGGAGTTTGGTTCGTTGATTCGTTCGCTGTTTTTTTTATGGTTTTTCTTGGTTTTGTTTGTTTGTTTGTCGTATTGTTGTTGAGGTTGTTGTTTTCAGCGGCTGTTCCTTCTTCAGTGGGCGACGATGGAAATGTCAGAGGGTCGCGGCGTTGCGGCCTCCCAGGGCATTCTCTCTTCGACTTTGCTATTTCCCCGCTGCCTGATAATTCTATTATTGCTCTCGGCCCTCTTGGGGGGGAGTGCAGAAAATGGATGGCAGCAAGTCGCGGACGGAAATTTGCGAATTTAGCGCTTCAATTTTGTGCAAATTGAATGCTCAAACACACACACAAACACCGGGGCAGGAGGGATGGAGAGTTGGGAATAAAAATATGGAATTATCACCCCGAAGTTCTTTCTCTCCCACACACACAAACGCGCGAATTCCAGTGACAGCTGCAGGATCTGGAGAAAAAGGACAGAAGCAGAGCATGAATGAGTGATCACTTGAAGGACGAGGTCCTGTTGCGGCTTCTCTTTTTCCCCCTCTCTTTCTCGTGCTCTCTCTCTTGTTTGTATCCTTTTGTTGTTCCGTTTACCTAGCCCAACGGTTTATTTGTATTGCCAGGACTCGCACACACAAACACACACATATACACACCACAACACAGCAGCTGAGCGCTCAAAGGAAAAATCGATGTTGAATCTGCGAATTAAAAGTATCCACCGCACATCGATTAATTTGCCGCAAAAGCCTCTCGTTTTAATTTAGTTTTTCAGCCAGAAAAAAAGGAACAACACAAGGCTTCGGTGAAAAACCCGTTCTTTGCACAGGAAAAGCGAAAATGGAAAAGCGGCTGTACGAAACGCGCCCACTTGCGGAAAACAACAAGTTTTTACTGTTTAAATTCGAATTCAATCGATTTTCACTTAACAAAATTAAAAACTAACGTGTTTTTATTATTTAAATATAAATTTATGTATTGTATATTTTTTGGGGGATTCTCGCTCTTCAGCACTTCTTAAAATTTCGTACCGGTTCCTCGAATAATTACTTCAATTGCCGCAGGTTTCTTTTTAAATCGATGTTTTTAATATATTATTTTTAAGAGGAACCGAAAACAGCGAGCGCTGCAGCGCTCTCTTGAAAAATTACAGAGAGAACAAGGTGCGGGTTGCTTATATAGATTTTCCGACTTTCAGAGCAGCCGTAGAAGCGTTGTTGGAAAATACCTAAAGCAAACATTTCTTATATACCGTGTTTATGCGACAACGAATTCATTTATTAAATTCATGAATTTATTCAAACGAATTATATTGTTTTTAAATAAATATAATGGTGCTTAATTAAACAATAAATAAAATTAAGGCCAAAACACCCACTCTAGAAAATATAAATGCTGAAAATGTAAAAAATAATGTTCTTTTAATAACTTATTATCTGTTGTGATTGTGAGTGAAATGTTCAGATAATTTAAGCAATTATTAATACCAAAAATATTTAACCATACAACATTTATAAATAATTATTAATAATTAAGAAATAATTAAAAACAATAAATATTATAAACTAAATATTTAAAGAGGTTATTTAGAAAAAACCAGTTTGTTGTATGTCGAATCAGCCTTCCGGTATATTTTACATATTGCCTGTAAAATTCGAACTGCCATGTTAGCTATAGTCTTATACGACATCTTATAAAGATTTATTTGCCGCCAAGTTTGAAATTAAATTATTGAGGTTAAAAATTTTACTTTCAATAATATTAAACATTAAAAATATCAATGAAATATGAATTTTATAAAATGAGCTATAATTTTAACTAAATTTGTTCTCTTCCTTTAAATGCTAGAACGTTTTTTCACAAATTTTATTTCAAAATTTATTTAATAAATTTTTATAATTTTAAAATACATTTTTTTTATTTCACTTTCGTTTCTATATAAAATATTAAAAATATACAAATATGCTGACAATTACTGAGACAATGTATATAATAAACTAATTATTAGTATTTGTAATTTCATTTTTTATTGTTTTATTATTATTATAATTTATAAAAAAAATAAATCAATAATAAAATCGTTTAACAATTTATTTAAATTTTTTGGTTAAGTTTACCTTGCAAGTTAGGTCATTTTGAAAACACCAATTTAATTTTTATTTTTGCAATGATACGAAATAGCTTTTCCAAAAATAAACAATGAATCATTCAATTTTGTGTATATAAATATAAACTTGCAAAGCGAATTAGATTATTATATTTCATTTGAAATTGAAATATGGTATTTCAGGTTATGTTTGGATTTAAAATTACATAATTCCATGAAACAGGTGATATTTTTTAAAGCACATGAAAACAATCAAGCTAAAAATAAACCTTACGTCATTTAATTTTTTTAAGTGTTTGTGTATTTTGCTGATAAATAAATAAATGCAAATGTTTACAATGCCAAATTGGAGATAAGCTTGGCGCCAAAGTTGCCTATAAAAGCAGAGCAGCGAGAGGCCAGAGAAACCAGTCGAATTCCAGTGTTCAAGTGAAGCAGCAGCAATATTAAAAAGTGTTCCAGCAGCAGTTAAAGTTCCAGCAGAAGCAGTTAAACTACCAGCAGCAACATCAACAATTCCAGTAGCAACACCTGTAGTTACAGCAGCGAAAGTAACTTCTAAGGCAGGTGTTAAGTGAATTTCTTATCGAGTAAGGTGTAAATCAGTGCAGAAATGTCGCAATCCGATAACGTGGAACGTGAGCAAACTGCGGCAAATTCGTTGCCCGAGGCATGTCAAGGTTGCCGCGGCCAATTGCCACGCTCTACTCCCGTGGAAATGGAGGACATGGCCGCTACGACTCCGTCGATAGAGAAACTCATCCGTAAAGCCACTATGGCCCAGAAAATGCTGAGCGATGTGATGAAGCAACTCCAGAAGCAGCAGGAATCTCAGGTCGCACTCAAGGAAAACAAGAAATCGAAGGCGATCCGAAGCTCTGAAGGAGGTAAAAGACGACACAGGGGACGCAAACATGGTCATCATAGTAGCTCCTCTTCCAGTTCCAGTTCCGGCCATAGCGACTGCGAGCTGATTGCCGTCCAGCAGGAGGAGATCTCGCATAGGAGGAGGCATGTCCGTGAGGATCGGAAGCGCGACCGTTCCCGATCCCGTGGCCGTTCCCGCGGTCACTCTCGTGGCCGTTCCCATGGGCGTTCTCGTTCCAGGTCCTACACCGATACCCGACGATCCCGAGCCCTGCCCCTGGCTCTGCCCGTTCGGATTTCCGTGTGAGTATCCTGGCTTTCATCAGTATTATTCATTAAATATATTTTACATTAAGTGTGCACATAAATAAAAAAACCAAAAAAAGGAATAAAAAAATATGTTATATGAAAATTATTGACTGAGTTTTTATTTCGTATTAAAGGGGGGTTTTTCGCTAAGGATTATAAATTCTTTTAGCATAAATTGAAGTTATTTAGGGGACAATAACTTGGAAAAACATTTACTTTCATATCCAGCATTAAAATTAAAACATTTTAATTTATTTTATTGGTGAAATATTATGTTCCATGAATTAAACGAAACTATGAAATATTGTTTTTCTAACAAGAAATATATTTTTATATAAATTAACAAAGGATAAGTATGTTACCTCCTTCTGAAGTAAAATTGTAAATCTTTAAGAGAAGAAAAAACACTCCTTTTATTTTTAAATATTTCTTATATTTTTTAAATGCGGTTTGTTTTTACATTAATAGTTTTTATTTTGTAGTTGTTGTGCTAATTATATGTTAAACATAAAAATTGTTTCTTCCCCTCGTATATGTACTCGGGTTTATTCTCCTTTTGATTGTGATCTATTAAGTTAATTTCCTCTTTTGATTTTTAGACTTTGCTGTGAGGTTGCACCTTGCAGTCGCAACTTGCTGTTGGTATTAATAAATTCGTAAAATTCGATGTTGAATGTAATAAACCATTTTCATTGCTTCGTACAAATAAATGCATATAAAAAACCGACTAAAACCGGCTGCGGCGTTAATGGTGCCGCACCGCAATTGCTATATAAACAAAGAGTGCTGTTTCCATTTAATATATTCCAAAAAATGAGTCCTAAAAAAGGTTTCTGGGCTGGGGCCCGGGCCCAATAAGTTAGCCCCAAGTGAACACCTTAATCTGCGACTTTATACTGTGGTGTGGATTGTGTGTGTGGCTCTAATTTGTATGTTCATAATTCATGGCTTCTATTTATACTCGCTTTTCATGGCTTGCATTATTTATTGTATACTCGTAATTTAAGAGAGCTTTTTCTAAAAACAAATTTTGGCACATGGTTTCCGAAATGGGTTCGATCCGTTCGCTCCTTACCGCTCCTATTTGACTGTTTAATGGTTTCCTTATGCTTTCGTAGGCTAGTTTAAAATACAGCTACGTACTCGTATTACTTGGATTATTCGATACGAACTAAGAGTTATGTTAATTTGTAGTTTGTTTGTCTGCTCCTAACTTGGCTTTCTTTTCTCGCTGCTGCTGCTGCCGCTGCTTGATTGAGTGTTGGTAATATTTTGAAATTTGATTACGATGTGTATTTGATTCTCCTATCGTTTTAATTCGCTTTTAAAAACATTTATCTACATCTTGGTATCTGTATCTGTATCGACGAATGAGACGACAGCTTATTGTAATGGAAACACTAATGTGTGGATATCGCCAGTATGGCGATATCATGTCATACATATTATCTATGAATACTGCATTGAATTCAAATTCAGCTGGCGACATATTCGAGTGTGTGTACATCGGCTATATCGAATACATTTAGTTAACATTTTCATTGTGGCTTTACTTGGTTTCTATTTCTGGTTTTGTGTAACTTTTCTCAGTGGAATCATGCATCATTGTCAGTCCTTTTGGGGTTCGCTTTTTTTGATTATTTACAAAATATACTCTGATACTCTACCTGTAAGTGGATTCGCTAACAACTAGATGTATAGAGAGTATTCTTCGATTGTATATATCTCGAGTATCGTTATACATATATAGCCTTATATACATGAGCACATGACGTCTCATAACGTAGACGCGACCACACATACACATAATATAAATATACATTCATATAAATTTGTACACAGTATATATGTATATCTGAGTGTTTGGTTTAGTTGAAATTTCAAGATTAAATTCCTCGTTTCATGGCTTCATCCGGGAGAGCACTACAAAACCGAAACTTACAGGCCTACTTTAGGAGTAGCTATAGCCCAGAAACACTCATTACAAATCGGGATAAGACCATCATCCATCACTCCCTAGACATTTATGGGGTAAACAGTTCAAGTTCAAGTATTCGATAGCTTTGCAGTTAGTAGTTTGAGTTACAGTTTCGCGTAATTAGTCGTTACGGATACTTAAGAGACTACGTTAGTATATGTACATACAACATTTCTGGAAGTTCGACAACTGACCTGGGTTCTGTCTCTGGACACATGCCATTCATATAATATATTTATTGACTATAACTATATGTATAGTAGCATGCACAATCGTTAATACTTAGATATAGTATGACCTCTATAAATACGGGCAGGAGTTTATAATGGGAAGTGTTTGATTCGGTATGCTTTGGTTTGGTTTGGTTTTGGTTTTGGCTGTGGGTTATGGTTTATATGGTTTCATGGATGGTTGGTGCAGAATTTTGATACTGATTGTCCGAAAGTTTACTTTGTGTTGCTCAGGAGGTTTTTACTGGATCTCGGGACTCTTCCAAAAGGGGGGATATAGTGGAGATACGGGGGCGAGGGCTTGGTGGCAAGGTAACAAATGCATTACAAAAATGTACAAAAGGGGAGGCTGCTCAGTTTCAATTTTGCTGAGACTTTTGGCCATCGGGCGGCCTGCTGGGCTTGGGCCTGGGCCTGCCGGCCCTGTCTCATCCTAGATGCTGATCCTGCGATCAGATCTTACCAATGTCTCAGACGGATATCGAGTAATCCGATTTCTCGCTTAGCAATTTCTGGCCAGGAGCGGGTGAATGTTGTTGTTGACGTTGCTGTTGCAGCGGCTGCTGCTGTTGCGGCTGCGGTGACTTTGAATGGGCTCTCTTGTGTGGTTGCTGTTGGTGATCCTTTGACTGCTGCTGATGCTGATGATGATCCTTTTGCCGCATCTGCTGCTGCTGCTGCTGGTGATCCAACTGCTGCTGTTGCTGCTGCTGCAGCTGGGAGGTGGTGGAGGAGGGCCGCGACCAGAGCGAAGAGCGCTGCCCGAGCTTCAGCTTCTTGATCGTATCCACATCGCACTCGACCTCAGCCAGCTCGATCCGCTCGCCAAGGCCGCTGCCACTGCCGCCGCCACCGCCTCCGTCCTCTGCGCGATGGAAGGCGCCGCCGGCGGCGCACTCGGCCTGCAGCTGGAGCGGATGCAGTGTGCGCAAGATGCCGGCCCTGGATGCGTGTTTTGTTTGGGTGGGGAGGGTGGTGGGTGGCAATCGTTGCGGGGTGAACGGGGGTGCAAGTACAAGAGAGGGTCCAGAGTTGGATTTTTTATGGTTTGCTTTTTTTTTGTTAGGTTCGCAACCACAGCATTCAAGCATTCATTCAAAGTTTAAGACCTAGTGGGTGGTGTTCTAGTCTGGTTGTGTGGTTGGGTGTGCGTGGGTGGGCCACAGTTTTCACGACCAAATGCTTAGGAAAGAATCTAAATAGACGGCAGCTAGCTATCCTCAAAGTTCATTCAGATTCTAGTGTAAACTCCGTTTAATCTTAGATATTTAAAATCCAGCTTGAGCCAATCCATTTGGTCGTGAGAACTGAGCTTAACGGGCCCCCTCGGGGGGACCACACACCTCACCGTAGGCCAGGTCTCATGTCTGATCTATGGGGTCCATGTAGGTGCAGGAGATCTCACCGCTGTCATAGCCGAAACCCTCCATGACCCCAATGGTGCCATCAACATATTCACTCCCCCCATTGGCCGTATCCTATTTGGGCAGCGTGGGCGCTGTGAAGAACTTGGACGAGAGCATGGCCGTGGAGGGGTTAAGCAGTGTGCCCTGGAGCTGCGACTGCTGCTGCTGGTGCTGCAGATGGCTGTTGTGATTGTGATTGAGGTTGTGATTCAAGTGGTGCGGCTGTGGCTCATGCGCGGGCATTATGGACTTGTGCGGAATGGGTCGGAATTGTGAGGAGGGCGGCATGCAGGCTACCAACGGGCTGGCACCGATCCCGTCTAGCCCCAGCAGCTCCGGGGCCCCATTGGGCCCCGACTCCAGCTGATGGAGCTTGGGCGTGATCAGCAGGGGCTGCTGTTGCTTCAGGCTACTACTATTGTTCTGGGAGGAGGAGGAGCTACTATGCTGGTTACTGGGATGGTTACTACTGCTCTGCAACTGCTGCTTGTGGAACTGTTTCTGCTGCTGTGTACTGATCGATGGCGACTTGACCAATGTGGGTATGTGGCACTGTATGGAGTCTTGGGACTTGAAGGTGCTCGATATGGACTTCAGATTACCGCCGCGCGGCGATAGAATTTTGTTCGAATTACTCGATGTCGATGGTGTGGCTGTCGTATTGGTGGCTGTGCTGTTGGTGTTCGTATTCGAGTTGGTGGTGGTGTTATTGTTGATCTTGTTGCTGTTGTGGTGGCGCGGTGTGGTGTTGGTGGAAAACTGATATTGCTGATGATGATACCTGGAGCGACCGCGGCGGGGCAATGATTTCTGTTCGGACATTGGTGACAGATCGGAGGAGGTGCTGGACTGTGCTCCATGGTAGATGATGCCTGCACAGGAGCAACAGATCGGGGTGGATCATTGATGATGGATCGCAGATGTCAAGTGGGAAGAAAAGAACAGAAAACAAAGAGTGGGCTAATAGAGAGTTCATTGTATTTGTTGCCAAAAAAAGGGGGTTAAAAACAGGCGTCAAACATTAACAAGCTTATCACTAACTTAGCGCTGTAATTCACAAATTGGATTGCCTTTTACGTTAGTCTTATATGTCGGCCTGATCTGATCTGGTCTGGTTGGTGGTTGGTTGGTTGGTTGGTTGGTGTGATTGGTGGTTTTTGGTGCTGTGTCAGTTTGGCCTACTACAGATATGTAATCGATATATTGTGGTTTGGAAAGTGTTGTATTAGTCTAGAGTCTGCAAGAACAAAGCAACACAAGAAGAGAGTTCAGCTGGCTTTAGATTTCTTGAATTATAAAGCCTGGGAAACTGAAAACTTAAAGCGACGCCAGTGAAGGCTCTCAGAAATATATTTATTCTTTTTAGAAAACTTCCTTCTGAGAGCTTTCACCTTTGCAGATTCTAGCCCTATTCTACTGACATATCATCAGGAATACAGTATTTCCTTTTCATATTTTCTATTCAAATTGAAACTTTATTAATTAAAGTTATACATATTTTCCAAATATTTTGTCAGTAGAATAGCTGCATGACTGATCTAAGGCTTCCCAAAAAAATACTCCCCTTCAAAATCGACTTTAACTTACTGTGCTTGATCTTGCCCTCATGCTGATTGGAAGACTCTGTGCGACTGGAAGTCAACTGGTCTTGATCCGACTCCGATTCCTCACTCTCTGGCTCCGTTTTTCGCGAGTGACGCCTCCGGTTCTTGGACTGCACATGGAACAAAACCAGAGATTAGTCTGGAACTAGATCTACCGCCGGGAAGGTGGCAGCTAGCGACTACAAAAGCGTCAGGGGAATGGAACGCTTTTCGAACACAAAAAGAAAGGGTAACTTGAACTCAAGATTGATTGGAGGTGACACATGACACATGAGGCCAGAGGGCATGACATGGACCCCCCGGTGCATGGTTTACGGCATTGCAATTAATAAACTGAAAAGCGATTGAAAGAACCAGAGTACTAGGAACTTTTAAACTGAAAAACTGAAGAGGGTAACAAAATACACGAGCAGAGAATAACGTAAAAAGCACGTAGTATGCAGTACACTTAGGAAAAATCACTAATCGTGCGCCTTGGAGGCGCACGGATCGAGTGGAGTAGATTAAGAGTAGAGCTAAAATCAAAGAAACGAACAAACAAACGCACGATATTATGGAACGGTGAGGTCTGATAATAATTATGAATTGTCTTTAGTGGACGTTGGTGGTGGTGGTGGTGATGGGTGGTGGTTGGTGGTTGGTTCAGTACCGCGGCTGGTGGTGGCGACGAGCAGCCCTCGGCCAAAGCCCGCTCGTGGTACATGAACGAGTGGAGCAGAGTGTTGGCCGGCCCGCCATGATGCGGCTGTGACATATTGCCTCCAGCCTCCGATAGCTGGAAGGTGGCATATGGCGAAATATCCTCGGAGGTTTCTGTGAAATATACATATCCGCAGGCGTTAGACAGAGCTGATCGAGTGGATATTGTGGAATATAATTGGCAAGGAGTGCGACAGAAATCCCTTTCAAGTTTTGTTGTCAAAGTTCTCGAGGAATTGCTTCCTGGAACTTAGGCTAAAGTACTTTTTTTATTATTATTTAAAACATCATAACAAAGCCTTAAAAAAATAAATTTCTGTGACATCCCCTTTCAAATCCGAAATTTACCTGGAATCTTGTCATTATTCTGCATGGACACCTTGTGAATGGTGGCATAGTAACGCTCCCTTTGAGCAGCTTCCGAGTTGGCCCTGTTCTCGAGGGACTCCTTTTGGATATGAGTGCTTTGCTCTGCAATCGGTTGTTGTGCATTTTTTAGCACTAAGACAATTAATGGGTCTCTGGATCAACACAAATATGCTTCAGTGGGACTTACTGTGCCGGTAGCAGACGATGACCATGATAATGGTGCAGATCATGCCCGAGAATGCCGCAATGCTCGGAATGAGCAGGTTAATGTTTCCTAGTATCACAGTTTGTCCCCGATGGCCACGATGAATTACATCCGTTGGCGGCGGATCACCCTCCTTGGTGAGCGTGGCAAAGGAGAACTCCGCCTGCGCCACACCAGCCACATTGTGAGCCTCCATGCGAAGATGGTACAGAGTCGATGGTCGCAGGTTGTTAACCACCACGCGGCGCTGTGGTTTAATAGCATTTGATACTAAAGGCAAGGAAAATCGGATAAATATATATAGGAAATCTCTTTGTCATAGCATTAAACCCACCCAACACCCAATCCTGATCATTATCTTCGGTGATCGCCCGATACTGCAGCACAAAATACATCATCGGACAGCCGTTGTCCGGCCAGGAGTGCAATCGCACCAAAAGCGAGGTGGAGTTGGGGGCGAGCAGAGCTGTAGAGGCAGGCTGACCCGGCGACTGACCCTGGGTGCGCACATGCAACATGGTGCTCGAGGGTGAAGTGCCCACCTTATTCTGGGCACTCATGTAGACCTGATAGGTGCTGCCGCACACCAGACCCTTTAGCTCATGGCTCGAGGCATGGCGCGACAGCTGCATTTCCTCCGTCTTGCCAGTGGTTCTCCTGTAAAAGAGCGTATAGCCAGTGATGGGTGCATTGCCTGTGAAGGCACACTTCCAGTGCATTAAAATGCTGCTCGAAGTGGCGCTGGTTACGTAGAGAGTCGGCGCTTTGGGCGGTACTTGCACCAGAAGCATGTGTGTGAGTCGATCGGTTCCGATGCCATTATCCACCTGGCAGCTATAGTTGCCGCTGTCCTCTAGTTCCAGATCGGAGATGATCAAATCACCGCTGTCCAGCATCTGGGAGTTGTGGAGGCTTCCCTGACGGACCTCCTCATCGCCCTTAAACCAGTCCCGTTTGGGCTTGCCCACTGCAGTGCAGGGCATGGTGACAGTAGATCTGAAGGGACGCACCACCGGGCCGCCGAAGGATATAATCCTCGCCGGCACCCGATTTGTGGTAATCTGTGAGGCAACTCGGGAGCTTTTGCCCTCGCCCACACGTGTGCTGGCCGTTACCCAGAATTGGTATTCCATATGTGGATGCAGGCCCTTTGCCTCGTAATAAGCCTGCTGCGATGGCAGGCTCCGCTTCTCATTGTTCAGCTCCTCGCGGCCGTTCACCACGCGGGTGTAAAGACTGTATTTGGTGATCACACCGTTGGGCTCCGTCGGCGGTAGCCAAGAGATATACAGGGACTGCGATGAGCTGGACACCACCTTGATGTCTGCCGGTGCCTCGGGAACATCCTCTTCGCTGTGGCAGTACAGCGGCTTTGAGAGGACGCCGTCTCCCATGCGAGTATGAGCCAACACCTGGATGCTGTAGTTGGTGTATTTCCGCAGACCTGTCAGTACCATGGTTAGAGCTGTGGTCTTCCGGGACTCCACCTCGTCCTTGCTGGGCTGAATGTCATCGATAATGGGCTCGAATATAAGTTTATAGCCTTGGAGAAGCCCATTGGTATGATAAATTGGGGGCGGCTGCCATGACACCTGAAGGGATTGAGAGGAGAGAGCTGCACAGCGAACATCCTCTGGCGGGCGACTGGGAACTGGAGGAAAAGAAAATTACATTAAGAAATTACAAAATAAATGTGGAATAATTTATTTATAATATTATTATTTATTATTTACAATATAAACTCACCATCTTCCAAAGTCTGAGATGCAGTGGGCTCTGACAGAGGTCCTGGTCCCACCTGGTTGAATGCCTGCACTACTACAGTATAGCGTGCAAATTTGGCCAAGCCACTGAGCAGTAATTCTCCATTACCGCCATCGCCATCACCCGACACGGAGGTGAAATTATATGCCGTATTGCCCGAGCTGGCCAGCTTATAGCCCACATTATAGCCCTGGATGTCGCCATGTCGCAGTTCCGGCAGTGGAGCCACCCAACTGATGAGCAGCTCCGTGGAAGACAAAGGTCTGGCCGAGAGATTAAGCGGTGGACCTGCCGGTCTCTGGGGCTCAGTGCGTACAACTAGCTCCTGGCTAGGTGCACTACGTCCTGCTGAGCCTTCGGCAATTACCCGGAAAGCATATCGCGTGGCTGGCTTAAGATTCTCCACCATCGCATTAAAGGTGGGCGGATCCTTGACCTCGATCTGTTGCCACTGTTCTACGAAAAGAGCTGCCGATGGGAAAACTATAATTATAAGGGAATTTTTAGAATAATTTAGGGATGAGAAATGGTTTTTTATAAAGATTTCAAATTAATTTTAAATGAAGATATTATTTTTACAGATTTTTTCGGGTTAAACTAGCTAAACTTACGATCTGCCTCGCGGAACTCCACTATATACTTGGTCACATCGCCAGTGCCCAGGGATTTGGGCTGCCACTTGAGATTAACCGACCGGCTGCTGATCATGGCCGCCTCCAGGACACTCGGCGGCAGCGGTGGCTCCTGGACTTGAAGTTGAACCAGCTGCTGGTCGTTGCCATATAGATTGCTTGCTCGGCAAAAGTATGGCCCACTATCGGTGGCATCCACAGTACGAATCTGCAGCTCCGCAGAGACACCATCTGGCGTCGCCTCCTGCTTGACTGAGATCCTGAAAAAAGCAAGGAAATGTTGCCGGGATTACTTTCGCTTCTTGCACTCCGACCACTGAGGGCACTCACTTGTAATTGGTTGATGGGTTCAGGGTGTTCTTGCCCGAGCGCATCCACACGATGTTTATCGGCTTGTCGCCACTTACGGCACACTGGAGCAGGGCCGTGTCGCCCTTTTTCACCATCACCGAGCGGGAAGTGGAGGAGAAGTACGGCGAGGCTGCAAAAGGCGCACATTTTTCCCCATTTTAATTACAGGCGGGCATTCCTCCGGGGGCCCCAAGCATTGCAATTAACCAAATTGCCAGTCCTGGTTCCCAGTTTCCACTTCCTCAACGCTGAGGCCCTCAGATACTCACAGTTCACTTTCAGCTGGATGACCTTTCCGATGCCGGTGCCGATGCCATTGTTGGCCTGACACAGATAGAAGCCCTCGCGATCCTCCTTAACGTGTTGCAGCAACAAGGAGCCATTGCCCAGCAGTTTGGTGAAAGGACGCTCCCGGACCTCTTCGTATTCACCGGATTTGCTGCCTGCAAAGATAGGGAGGAGAAGTGTGTTTTTTAAGAGATGGAAATGTTTGCAGCGAAGTTTTGTTTAAATTCTTGGAAAATTTCTTTTAGATAAACAGTTATTTAAATTTTTCATGAACTAAATACAATATTTTATTGATTTCCAAATCCTACCTGTGGCTTTTTTCCACACTATACTAGGAGTGGGTACCCCCTGGGCCTGACAGTGCAGCATTATGTGACGATTCCGCTCTACATTCGCGTCCACAGGCTCCACGATCCAGCGGGGCGGCACTACGGGGCGTATGAGTGATGTACAAAAAGCAATTAGCGACGTTTGGGAAAAGGCTTAATCAGGGGCTGCAGAACGAATGATTCAAATCAAAAACTGCTAAGACATACAGTAAAAGTAATGGTTCTTAGAGAGAGAGAGATATAGAGACAGAGACAGAGAGGAAAAGTGAAGATTTCTGGCAAAGTAAAAAACGGCAGAAAAGAATTTTGTTTTTACGTTCTTAAGATTTCCATAGTGCCTAGCACAAATGGTAAAACTGGTTGAATAGTGGTAGCAATATAGTAGGAACTTTTCAACTAATATACAAAAGGATAGTTTGCTTTTTGGGTTTGGTTTGCTTCAAAATCAAATACAAAAATTAATTTTCATATGCAACTCAGTCAAAAAGGGAACAAAAAATGATAGAAAACTTTGGTTCTTTTCATGTTTAATGTTGTTTTAAGGATAAATCTTTTAGGATAATCATTTGGGAGAAATTAATTAATGCGACTTGTTTTGTTGGTGTGCAAGGATTTTTATTGTTTTTCTCAATTCCTTTGTTTATCGCTTAATATCTTTGGTATGTTTTTCTTTGATTCGCCCACGCTCTGTGCCTCGCTGTTCGTTGTTCGTTTTTTTTTTTTTTTGTACAACAAAATTGCAAAAAAGGCTTAAATATGTTCTGATATAGTCTGCGCATAAATTAAATAACAAAGGCATGCCAGAAGCGTAATGGAAAATATATATTTGCATAGAAATTATAGAATGCGAAACATAAATCGAAAATTGTGTGTGAGTTTTATAGTTTGGACACGCAGCTAACAAAACACGAGAAAAAAGCGAACGGATAAAACGGAATTTTCATAACAATCGACCATGGATTGGCTTTATTTTTTTCGATTTTCCAATAAATTATAAACTGTTTACTTAGCAGCTGCATTTAATTGTCAGCCTTTGTTTGTGCAGCACTAACGAAATGAAAAATGTTAATTAAAAATTAAACCCGGACAAGGAGCAAATTATAGAGAGCATAAATGAAATTAACAGCTGGGCCCCCAGGCCAGGTATTAATTAAAATGATTTCTGGTTATTATTATTTTTGCATTGGATTATTTTGCATAATAAAAAGCATTGGTGGGGTTCTTTCGGGGACTTTGGGTTTTTGGGGGAGACAGCGTTTCGGAATAAAAATCTTTGCACTCAACAACAGCAGCAGAGAAGCAGCAGCAGCGCAGCCTGGGAAATATGGGAAATGTGGAAAGTGGAGCAGCATTGGCAGCATGGCATACTCGTAAATAAATTAAATTTTCGAAATATTGTGTATGTCACAAGCTGGTCGCTTAGCAAATGAAAATAAATATAATTGCCCACCCCCAAGACTGGGCTGCCTGGCGGGGAAAGCTTAACGGAGCAATCTGTGTGTGTGTGTGTTTGAGGAGCGGGGAAACCCAAAAACGAATTAAGACCGGGGCTTAAGAACCGAGAAAAACGAAACGGAAAATGAAAAGAAACAAAGTGGAGAGCAAGCAAATCATAAATAAATGGAAACTAAAATTCGTTTGTCACAGCACTACGCGCATGCAGATGATGGCTCAGAGCAAACACAAATCTAAACCAAAAATTGCAATTCTACGCACATTTATGGCAAAGTACAATCGGCATGCAGAAACAAAAGGAGGGCACAGCAGAGTACATTTAGCCGCTTTTCTAGTAGAAAAAAACATTCATTCTCAACTACATTAGCAAATACTGCGAAGCTTTAAGTTTATTATCCTTTGCTTTTCAGTTGGTTTCTCCACATTTTTTTGGTTTTAGTTTATTTTTTTGCGGTTTAATTCAGTTTGCGCTGCAATAAGATTAGGTTTAAGCGCAATGTCACTCACACAAGCACGCAGGCAGACTTGGGCATTCAGGCACTCACACAAGCGAAAGGGTTAAGGACACCGAAAAAAATGGCTGAATTCATTCATTTGAATTGAATTTACATGTCAAAATGCCTTACAAAAACTTTAAAGGTTTCAAATCGCTCAAAAAAGTAGACAATATTATATTTTCTTGTTTTTTTGCAGGCCAAATAATTATTGAAAATAGAAATATATATAGAAATCAATATATTATTTTTTCTATTAAATTTTTTTGTTTGTTTAAATCAGTTAATATTTAATGGGTATAAAACATTCCCCTTTTTATAAATAGCCAAATTAAAGATGTTACATTTTTAAATATTTCTTAAATTTCTTAGAAAACTTTTAATATTTTAAATCGCCCTGCAAAGAAGGCAATATTATATTAGCTTTAACGCTCAATAAATGATTAAGAATCTCTAGAGATTTTTTCAAGCCAATTAATTATCATGATTAAATGTTAAATTTGATTGATGATTTCTATAAGGCATTCCCATTTTTAAATCAGCCAAATTTCTTAGCCATTTTTTTCTATGTACAGATATAGAGTAAGCATTTAGAGAGGCCAAAACCAAATTGAAGCATAAGCGCGTGTTTCAATAGCATCTCGGAGCACTCCGGGTGGCTGCTGTGGATCCTGCTCCCTTAGTGGAACACAACCCATTCTTTTGCAGCGTTCGCCTTGTTTATTCGTTCGTTAATTAAGCACAGCACATTGAGCATAGTAGATGGAGTAGATGGAGTGGAGAGTGGAGTTTTCGGAAGCTGCAAGTCAAGTCAAAAATGAAGAGAGGAGCCGAGCGGAGCCAAGAACAGAAAAAAATGGGGGAACAAAGGAGCGCTGCATTTATCCTGCAGGCTGCAGGCGCGCAGCAACAGCGAAGGGTTTTGAGCGAGTAAAGCAAATAATTCTTAAAGCAGCTTATCTTTCCATGTTTATGCATAAGTATTTGTATAAATTATAAATTACAACTAATCACGAATGCAGTGCGCCCTCCGAGGCAGACTCTGAAATATGAAATACCGCCAATTAAATTCCGCCCGGAGAGCACACCTAATTTATGTGTCGTGTCTAGGGCCGGACTTGTCGTGTAAGAAGCCATTTAAATAATATGCAGCAAATCAAAATGGATATATTCATAAGCTTTATACTTAGTTTTGTTAGATTTTGGTTACGAAGCGTATAAGAAGCAGTGCAGTAAAACGGTTTACCTGGTGAGACGGTTGTCAAAAAAACCCACAGCGTGCCAAAGCGACTTAAGGGTGGCGGGGGAACTCTTAATTGTAGATTAGTAGGGGTTTTTTTCGGGTGTTTAAAGCGGGAGATTTATTTTTTTATATAGGGGTAGTTTTGTTTTTTTTTATAGGGGTTTGTTGGTGGTTTTCTTAGTGAGAGTCAAAAAATCAAAGCACCTTCGGGCTAGGGCAACGTTCAGTTACTCCCGGAGCTGGAGCAGAGAGCTCCAAAAAAGCTGGGTTAGCCTAGTTTCATTTGATGTTAAAAATCAACCAAAAAATATATATTATCAACAACTGAAAATACCATTAAAAAGCTCTTCTTGAATACATCAGCGGGAAAGCAAAAAGTTATTGGGGGGCAAAGTGAAGATCGCTTAGTTCATATGTGTTGTGTGTGGGTGTGTGAGAATGTGATTAATTCCATAATCATACTTTATCAAATTTGGATTTTTTTAATGATATAGTATATATATAATTGCATAATTGTTTAAAGGATTAAAATATTAAATGAATGATTGATATTGGTTCTGAACAGTTTGTAAAAATATTAAGGTTAAGAAATACGTTTTTACTGTTTATAAATATATGATTACAAGTTATAAGATCCCTGAATTAATATTCATAAAACAATTTTAATTATAACTAACTATATGGTATGTATGTATATTTATTTATCCTTACAAACCCCTTTAAAATGTTAAAAAAAAATTATTTCATGAAATCCTAGCAACTCCGATAATTACCACCATTTCAGTAATGAAAAATATCATTTAAAAAATCCAATTAAGCGCTTAGTATGACTATTTAATTAGTCTGTCTCCTTGTATAGTATTATGTTTCAGTTTAGCTGTGTTGATGGGTACGCTTGTACGCTACCTTTGACCTGCAACAGGGCCGTATACTTGATCTCGGCGGCCGGATTCTTGGCCACGCATGTGTACTCGCCGGAATGCGTGGCCGATAGCGAAGGTATGCTCAGCAGTGAGCTGTACTGGTCTAACATGGTGACATTGGCGCCCAGGAGGTCCGGCAGCGGGTCTCCGTCCTTCAGCCAGAGCAGCTTCAGCGGCGGATCGCCCCGGGAGACACCGCAGACGGTCCTCGTCCGCATGCCCTCGGCCAGGCCCTCCTGGAAGGCGAACGGTTCTATGCTCGGTGGCACTGCAAGAGGAAAGATCAGGCAAGATGGTTTAAGATTCGAACAGGAAGCGGAAGCGAAGATTCCTGCAAAGCCCTTGGCGGGGATTCCCACGATGACTCAACGCTGAATGCTGCCGGATGATGATTATCAATCAATTGTCTGTAAACCTTCGCAGATTTGTTAACACATTCGAATGAAAACGCTACTTAATGTTGTACAAACATTCCGAAAGTGGAAACATCATTTACAAAGGATAGCAAGGATCGTATATATAATATATTTATATATAATTATCGTATGTAAATGCAAGTGGTTCTGCTCTGGAGTGTGGAAATGGAGATTACAATGGTATGGGTAAGAGTACATGAATCAAAGTGCATACGAAAGGAAACTCAACTACTTGCAACTAAACGGGATTACGGATACTTCGAGGAAGGACTCGAATTGTCGCTCTCTATGTGTTTACCATTGACCAGAAGGGCCTGCGAGTTCTCCACCTCGGCGGCAGAGTTGCGCACCACACAGGAGTAGTTGCCGGTGTGGTCGCTGCCCAGATTCTCGATCACCAGGATGCTGTTGTACTGGTCCACCAGTTTCACGGACATGTGCTGCGTCTGGTCGATGGGCCGGTTATCCTTTCGCCAAACGATAGTTAGCGGCTGGTCGCCCTTTACCACCGAGCAGGTTAGCGAGGCCCGATCGCCCATGTTCAACTGCAGGATGTTCGTTTGGAAGGGACTGAGCTTCGGCGGCACTGCAAGGATGTTCAGCCAAGGATTGCGTGAGCGCAACAAGCAAATAAAAAGAGGAAGCGTCAAAGAGGGAGCAATGAAAAGGTTGGGATTTATGAAAATTTAATCAGGACGGCGCTTCATTAGGGCGCGAATTCATTAACATTAACACTAATGAAAAAAAAGGGTCTCGCCTCGCTCCCCTTCGTCTTCCTTTTTTAATTTACCAACTTTTAAGCTTAGATTATTGCGCATATTTAATTACAGCTCAAGCAAAAAGTATACACACGACCGGCTGAGGGCCAAAAACAAAACAAAATTAAGCAGAAAACAAAAACGTAACGAAAAAGAAATGCAAAAAGGTTGCCAAAAGGTTGGAGCAAGCTGAAGCGCCATAGGAAACTACTTAGTTTGCTGTTAATAATTAAAATGCAATTTTCACTTCGTTTCGTTGCCGGCCGCCGCCTGATGTCATCGTTTTGGGGAGAATCCTGTGAAAGAAACCAACCTCGACCTCCTCTTCTTCGTCATCTATTTTTTTGTTTGCTTGTTTTTCCCAGGGTTTTCTTTTCTCTGGGTGTTTGTGTCCTCTTTTTTTTTGGCTTTTTCAAGCACCGTTCCGGCCTCACATACTAACCTATGACCGTCACTTCGCCACTCCGCCGGGCGCTGTGACCCTGCTTGTTCCTCGCCCAGCACGTGTAAACTCCGGAATCGGAGGCCTTCTGCACCGGACTGATGGTCAGCGAGCCGTCCGGCTGGACCCGTTGCCGTATGTCATCCGGTAGCTCCCGCCCGCCGCGCTCCCAGTGGATCTCCTCGATGGGATAGCCGGCCACAGGACATTTCAGATTCAGTTGTTCGCCGGAGACGGCGGTCACCTTCGGTATCAGTCGAATGTACGGAAGACCTGTGTCACGGACGGAATAATAGAAACGGAGCCAGGTGGCAGTGATGAGTTGTAGCGGTGCAGATATTGCGGGGGATCGGGGGGAATGTATGTAAATGCTTAACAGATTTCCGCGCACGTTGCTTTTTTAATAATGCAGTAAACAACTACAACTACAAGAGCAATATGAGTAGGGACAAAGACACTGGGAGAAAATGACACAGGCATTTCTTAGATTCATTAAAGATATAAATTATATTAAATTAAAGCTATTTTTTCATTTCTAAATATAAAGTTTTAGATTTTCAGAGATTTCTGAGGTTTAAAGATGATTTATCATATTTAAAAATATTTTTTATTGAAATGTTAACGGGTATAAGGGCTTTAGATTATAGCAACATGTTTTAAAATATTTTTTTCAAGGTTTTTTCAGCTCTTTTTATTAGTGAAAATCAACCTTAGAAATATAAGATGTTTCTCTCTCTGTGGACAACAGGAAGGGGAGCACAATGTAATATGCATATCCTTGTTGGTTTCGTCCTGTCCCGCCTTGCCTCGCTCCGCCCGCCAAAACACTTTTCGGTGGAAAAGTGGAAGGAAATAATGCAGCAAATGTCGGTCCTGGCAGCTGAAGGAGCAAGAGGCAAGCAAGAGTTTTGCGGCTCGGCTCTTCTGGTTTGCCTTGTGGGTTTGCTGATATTTTTTTATATTTTTTTTTCTGCAGAATATGCATAATTTTCGAGCATGTCATACGTGGTGCCGGTGCCCGTGCCTGTGCCCGTGTCCCAGTCGGTGTCCGCGTTCGTGTTTTCTGAGGGAAGTCGGTTGGATGGCGGGATTTTTGTAATCACCGCCATTACCAAGTCGCGCAATCAGCGACATCGCCGAGCTTTAAACTAAATGATGATGGTGGAAGTGGGATTCATTTCCTCCACCTTTTTGAGCTCCAGCAAGCAAACATTGTTTGAAGGGTATGCGGAACTGTCAAAGAGCTTGGAAAAGCCCACGAAAGATACGGGTATAGGTAGGGGTCCTTCCGACACACTTTTTGTTGTTGCTGTTATTTAATAATCATCGGAAAATACTGGGGTATGCAGCTCTGGGAATAGAAATTTCTCACTTAAAATTGCTAAATTTTTAAAATTGCAATTCGCAAAAGAAATATTTAAAATAACACAGAGAATATTTAATCATCGATAAATATATCAATTTCTTTGTAAAGTTTTGAAGTAACTTTTTCCAGAAGAGCATCCCCTATTCACCAAAAATTGTTCCCTGCATTTACTTGGCTTTATTTTTCAACTTTTTCACTGCAAAACTTTGTAAACATGGCGCAGTTTTTGCCGCTGCTGTCGTTTTGTGTTTGCACTCTCCGGCTCCTTCTTCCTTTCGTCCTGGCAACGCCATTTTGTTTGCCTGGCGACACAAAAATATTTGATTTCTTGCAAAAACAAGGCAGATGGTGCTGCGCGTGCTGCTGGCAACTGGGAGCTGGGGTATCCTTTCGCCAGGATTTTCGGTATGGCAAAAGGGAAAAGGCACTGCAGCCAGCCAAGAGCCATGTTCAACAGAGAAGTGTGCGCCTCGAACAACACTTCAGTGCTGCAAAGGCACAAAAGTAAACTTGCACGGGGGCGTGGCAGTCCCAAGGATCTGTCCTGGGCTAGCGGAGAGGACATGGCGGACGTGTTGTAAAACAAAATCAGGCAAAAGTAGGCAAATGCCCAAAAAAAAAGAAAAACGAAAGAAGGAAGGACCTCGAGCCTCGCGTATGGAGGAGAACGTTTGAGTGCATATGAAAGTAGCTGCCCATATTTATAGCTGCACAAAGAAAAATACAGAATTTGTAATATATTTTCGAAATAAATTACAAAAAATTATTCTAAATAACACAAGAAGCTGAAAAACGAATATGTATGCATTACAAAATATATTCTTTTATGTAAATCATGTCAAAGCTTTTGGATTTTTATATATTTTTAATACCCTGATTGTGTTCTTAAAATGTAGTAATTAAATGTTATAATAATTCATAAAAATTGTCTGTATTTTCACTAAATTTTTTCCCAGTGTCTTTATATTTTTTAGAGTCTCCACTCTAAGTGTGAATACAACATACCATAAATATTCAAGCGGGCCGCATGCTGCACTCGTCCTGCCCGATTTTCGGCATTGCAGGCGTACTCGCCGCCATCCTCGACCATGACGTGGCTTATGTTAACATGACTAATTACATCGCCATGCACTGTGATGTATTGTCCGATCATAAATCTGAAACGGCAAAGGGGGGTTGAAAGCATAAAGAACACATTAATATTGGCTAGGATGCAATTTTAGCGGGCGCACGCGGCGTATGCGCAATGCCGGCCTTGTTTTAGAATTGTTATTCGGTTCCTATTTTTCGTTTTATAAGCTGCTTTTGCATATTTATGGACACACAACCACTGCGCCGGTACACTCATCAGCTAGGCACACTTCAAAAATGTAGCCTGACCCAAATCCCTTTTGGCTGTAGGCTTCATTTTGTATTTTTTTTTTTTTAGTTTTTTGCCTTGGCATCTCTTATATTTGCTGCGTGTTTTTCTATTTTTTGTCGTAGTTTTTTTTCGTTGCCACATTTAGTCGTAATGAAGGCTGTCAGTCGCGCTGTCGGGGCTTAGCATAGTTTCCATATTGCCGTCAATGTCATGTGCCACGCCCATGCCCACTATACCACTTCCACTACTCGGTTCCACTTCCACTTAATGCGGCCGTTACGCCTGAGCTCAAATAATGAGGAAAAAAGGATTTCAGGAGGCGCTCAAGTTGGCATTAAGTTCTGTGCTCACTCTCGTTTCGTTCGCTTCTGTTGGTGCCTTTTGTTTGCAGTGCCTTCTTATTGGCACAGACATTAATTACAGGCAACATTGTTACGCATACGCCATGTGGCACTCACACAATCGGCTTTTGTGGCATCTTATATAGCCGGGATTGGGATCTAAGCCGGCACACACACACACACACATACATATACACACTCGCTGGCTCATTAGTTTGTGGCCCCGGCTCGGTGGCAACTTTTCAATTGGCATTACGACCGGATACAGAAAGAGACCCGGAGTTGGAGCTGAAGTCAGAGCCGTTACAATAATGGCGGAGGAGAAGTAATTACAATTTTAATTAACTTTTGCAGCAGCCGCATCGTGCGGAGCTTATGAATGCATAAGCCCCGGCCAGTTTCCGGTGATTTCGCCAGAAAGAGTGGCCCAGTCAAGCCGAAAAATCTTTATAGAGTGTCCCAGCCCAGGCTTGTAAAAACAGCAACTGTAGTTAAGTGAAAATGAAGCCGCTTGGGAGGAGACTCCGTCTCCGGGAGACACTTGGCGGTGGACTGCAATACTTGAGCGCATTGAAACAATGGCGAGGACAAAATTGCAACAAAGTTGCACACATCCTTAGCCACAGTCGTATCCACATCCACATCCGCATCCTCACCATGCTGGCTTAAGCGGCATTGCAGAAGTTTTTGTGTGTGGCGAGTGTGTGGAGCATAAAACGCTTTGGCTGCAACAATATAAACCTAATAGCTTGGCGCGGCTTTTGTGTGCTGTTTTAGCTGATTGCAGTTGCTGTTGCCATTGCCCTGTGTTTCTGCTGTGAGTGCTCTGCTCTGCGGGTGGCTTAATTTCAGAATCCTGCCAAAAAGGAAACACAGGGATAAGAATTTCAGTAGGTGCCACTTTTTAGAGGGGGTGTAGAGAAAGTTTCCAGGCGAAAAGTTTGCGAAAAATTATGAATTTCAATTTACGCGAATTGAGTTTGCACTTTGGATCCCAATCAGGTTAGTTTGCAGGCACAGATTAGTGGTTTATTTTATGTTCATCCAAGAGTGAACCTTCTTTTGGTTGAATTTGGAAATTTAAAACTATATTTTATAGTCTTGAAACTATATTTAAATATTTATATTTAAAGAAATAAAAAGATCTGTGCTTTCTTTTGGGCTTCAGATGGTTGCTAATTTATTTCTTTAATTTGTTTAAGGGGAAGTATCATTTATTATTCTAATATATAATATATATATACATTTATTTAATTTCTGCTCGAAAAGGAACCTAATAATATGGGGGATATATAATTCAGTAACTCATGAGCTAGATCCGCTCTTATGCTCATGGAATTATGTTGCTAAAAAGCATTCCTGCCATCGCTTAAGCGTTTTCTCATTTAGGCCAAAATTACACACATTTCCATAACGCCTGCAGTTGTAGACAAACGCATCACGCATACACGCCTCCATGGCCTCCATAGCCATCTTCACTGCTTCCCAGGCAGGAGGCAGGAAAAAAGTGTAGGCGAAGGAAAAGCTAAGGAAAACTGAAGGAAAACATCTCGCCTTCGCTTGGGCCATGAGTTGGAGCCTCAGTTTCTGGCACCGCCGCAGACAAACTTTTGAAAATGGCGTAAAATGAGCGTTTGAGTGTTGCGTTACCTCGTGCGCGCAATCATTTAATTTCCGCCCCAAGGCGTCTGCCTTCCACCTTACCACCGTTGCCGCCCCCTACATTTTCCTGCCGCTTTCCCGCCCCATTGTGCCTGTTTGCCTGTCTGTCTGCCACTCAGTGTGTGTGTGTGTGTATTAAATAAATACACTTACCAAGTTGATATACCTTTAAACCGAATAATGTAAACCACTTAAAACTCGGCAATAACAACGCAACGGCAGACGGAAAACCGGCAAGAGAATTTATGCAGCATTGCGAAGGATGTTGCCGGCTGGCAAATTAGGTTGCCAGCGACGCCAGGACAGGATAATGCCTGGGGGCATTATGTGTCAAAATTGTGTTGCTCAGATAACTTTTAAATTAAAGCCATCGGCAACTGCATGTCCGCACAAGTTTCCCAAAGCAAATTTTCACACCGACCACATAACACACAAATTTTTGTAATCAATTTTGCCTTGTGGTCAAGCCATCTTCCTGGACCATCGAAGAAGTAGAATGGGAATGGCCGCCGCAGGTCCAAAGGATCCAATGGATGGATGGCCACTTGAGTGAAGTGAATTCATGGCGGTGCCTTAAGTTGCATTCTCAAGAGTTTTACATGAATAAAAAGTGGTCATCATTTTATATGAATTTCAAGTCTAAAGGAAAGGTTATGAAAGATTGTATATATTTGACATTTTGATTAAAAGGAATCTCTCTAAATTTTCAGGGATCTTAATGGTATAAAATATTATAGATTGTTTAAAATAAGAGGTATTTCCTGGTCTCATTCACTCAAAAATCCATCACGTTGATAGCAGCTCATCTGCCTTCGACATATTGCCTAAGTTTTAATTAAAATATTGCACAGCTGGGACAAACGCAGGACAACAATCAGGACACTGTTGCCTTAGTATTTTCCAGATTTTTCTTGTTTTTATTTTTACGCCGTTCTGTAGCAGTGAGCAAAAAAGCAAATGCAAATAAAAACCTGATGCTGATTTTTATGGTAACTGCTGTTTGGTACTCGTAGTTTTTAATCAACAACAGAAGTCAACAGTGGCCGGGGTGAAAACTTTGACTTGCAAATGATTACAGACGTAACTCAAACAATTAGTGGCAGCTGCCAGCGGAAGCTGCAAATGAACCAGTCCAGCAGATACACCGATTTCACAGATACAGATAGATATATAAAAAAACAGAAACCAAAGGAATTGTCGCTGACAATGTCGCAGACCGAATTGGCAATCAATCGATTCGCCGCTGCATTTTATTTACTTACACTAAGCCAACAAACTATTTGAGGTCCTCGCATTCGATTCAATTTGTTCCGATCCGATCCGAGTCTCTTCGATTTTATTCGGCCAATGCAAATGTCAATGTCATTAAATGGCCTGCCTGACTGGTGGGGCTGTCATTTAATTTAGTTGGCATCCAGCCAGCTAAAAATGCAATTAAATGCGTAAGGATGTAAGGATTGGCCGACCGACCGACCGACCGGGCTTAATTAACAAATAGAAAGGCAAAGTCGGAACCTTGGGCCAGACGCAGACACAGATACAGATACGGATGTGAATGCGGATACGGATACGGCTACAGTCGCAGTGGCAGTCACAGTCGCAGTTGCAGGAGTGAATGAACGCTGGAGCAGACGACGACGGCGACGAGGTGCCCACCACCCACCTTTATAGGCGCGGCAGTCGGCAGCCACTTTTCTATATATGTATGTGTATATGTTTTTCTATATATTCGTGCGGCAATGTTTTTGAAAGGAAAATGTTGAAAAAAAAAAGAAGGCACTAAGGGGAAAAAGGCTGAAAACACACACATACACAACGAGTGCAATAAATGCAACCGCAGCCACTGTCGGGAGCCGCAGTTGAGATAAATTTTTACAGAACGCCTGCAGCGCCGACAGACAGTGGGAAAGATTAGAGCATTTAAGATTTTATATTAATATATATTCCAAATATTAATATTTGTCCTTAAAAGTTTGTATTTTAAGATAGAACTGAGATCTAAAAAACAATTGTTTCTTTTTCTACATAATTATTAAAAGAAGTTCTTTCTTAACAATGTTATCCACACAAAATTCTTAATAGAAACTATATATTTATAAAATATATTAAGAGCCAAGATACATTATGAAATTTCCGGAAAAATGTCCCATAATCCCTATTATCTACCACTGTGCAACGTTGTCGGTTTCCCTTTGCCGTTTGCCATTGCCAAGCCCATCTCGAGGCACCACCTCGTTCCAGTTACAGTTTTCCTCCCAACTTCCACCCCCACTGCCACAGCCCCTTTTCAACAAGTTCAATTACCTTCCGTTTGATGGCAGCGGAAATCCGTCCAGTGTCCATGAAATTTGCGGCGTTGGATTGCCGGCAGCGGAGCACTTGAGGCTCACAGCTGGGCCCGGCTGCAGGGTCTGCTCGATGAAGCTGTACAGCAGGGCTGGCGGGGCATCTGCAGGATAAAGCCATGGATACAGCGGATGCAAAGAGAGAGGGTGTGAAAGAGGTCACATTAATATTTTAAGCTACAACAGCCAACCAGACACATTTACACAGGGGAGAAATAGGATCTAGCATAAAATCAAGAATTTCTAAACAGTAAAGAAAACGCTTTACGAGTCGAATGGGAAGGGGAGACCTTGGTGGGATTTTAAAAATAATAAAGTAAAAGGAAATTTGGTAAGTAAACAAATTTAATAAAAATTAAAAACACATACAAATTTAATTTATACATTTAGGTAGGGTGTTCTATTCTACTCACCTCCCAATTGGAGCTCCGCGGTGGCCTGGAACGTGTCACCCTCGGGACGTCGCACCACGCACTGATACATGCCGCGGTTCTCACGACCCACTCGGGGCACCACCAGCGTATCCTCGACTCGGCCCGAGGAGGGCAGTTGGCGTCCATCCTTGTACCACAGAATATTCTGCATGCCCACCGGACTGCCATTGCTGGTCACCAGGCATCGAAACTCCGCAGTGCCGCCCATATGGACACTGAGAACATTGGGCGAGATCTCCACCTGGATGGGCGTGGCCACCGTAAGACGGAGCTCGGCACTGGCCTCGCCACCCACATTGCCGGCGGTGCACTTGTAAACGCCGGAGTCTTCACCGGTCACAGCTTCAATGGCCAGGATGGGGCCCAGAAGTCGCACACGAGGACCACTCAGTACGGGCAGGGGACCGGCTCCATTGTGGGTGTACCAGCTGCGGTTAGAGGGGAGAAAAATGGGAAATTTATATGGATCAGACATTTGTAAATCGACTCCATTAATCGCGATTTCCAATTTGAAAATAATAAAAATGGAAAGAGAATAGAAGTGGGGGTTATTGGAATCATTTCTCTATTTAATTATTGTGAATAGAAAATACTTTGGCAGTAAAATAAAATTGTTAACGATAAATTTATAATAATACAAATGGCTGAAAATTAAAATGAAAATTATATTGTAAATACATTTATAATTCTCTAAAATAAAGATTTAGAAAAAATCTTTAGTGCTTTCTCAATGAAAATAGTATGGTAGGCTTTCTTAAAATCCCAACAAAAATTTTATTTATTTATTTCTCTTAGCTATAAATATAATTAATTATTTCAATAATTAAAATCCTTCTAAACTAACACTTTTGAAAAGGACCCTATCGCTTGACTTGTGTACATTTATAATTGAAATCTTCGCTTTGTAATTCCAACACAGCACATTTCTCTAGACTGACTTAAATTAATGGAGTTCAGCTTTCGGGCGATTCTAGCTCATTTATCATGGACCATCTGGTTTTCGTAGGAGAAATTCCTAACCCCCGATGGCAGATGAACTTTTTTTTGCAGGAAATTGAAAGGGTATTTTAATTTCAACTAGCAGTCAGCGAAGCGAAGTTCAAGGCCTGACGGACTACCTTTGGCATGCCTTATCCCCTATCGTCGCCCATGCCCGCCTGTCTGTTGTTGGTGCCTTTGTTTAATGTTGCATTAATCCTTTGCCTCGCTCATTATCCCCCTTCTGGCATCCCTCTTCTCCCTGAATTCCCCTCTTTGGGGTATTAATTATGAAATGGCAAGTTTCTCCTGTTTTCTTTTTTTATATCGTGGCACAGCAATCTATCTATATGTGCAGCCAACCGACCCGCCTGCTTATAGATTCTTTTGTTTCCCTTCAGCAGCATGACATTGTCTGTATTTTTTTTTTTGCATTTACTTGTCTGCTTATCAAAGCGTAATTACAGGCACATCACATATGGATGCAGACATTTTATCCTGACTATATACACATCATTACGTGGGTTATTGTTCCCGAACCAGGCGTATGTACGTATACGTAATGCTGCATCACTCATACGACCCGTCAGCCGTCGAGAAAGTTAACTAACGTTTTTAGCTCTCATTTCAATTAAGGCTACACGTTTGCCAACTCTTTAGACACATTTTATAAAATAATGTGCACGTCAGCTCAGAGTTCTCCCCTCTGGATCGTCATCTGACCCCCGGGTTGTTTATTTATTTGGCTGGCAAACTAAATGCCCTGGCCGCACATATTATAGATGTATGCGTTCCAATTAACCCATACCAGTGCCAGTGCACAGTAAAGAAATTGATTATAATTAGGAATTTTGAGAAGAACACTGGGTAAAGTTTTAGAAAAGATTTAAGTTTAAAAATTCATCTCATTTTTACGGTAGCAAAGAGGTAATTTAATTATTAAGTTCTTAGAATAGCGATTTTATAATAGTATTTTTCACACTAATTTTTTAGTTATTTAAATTATAAAAAATAAAATAAAATACATTTTGAATATATTATTCAATTAAATAACTAAACCTTTAATAAGCATTAACAAGGTATCAAAAAAATGGTTAATCAGCGAGATTGCACTTTTCCCCAATTTTATAAGGAGAATGTACCCAAGATTTCTCCAAGTGAACTAATAACTAATAGCGTGTTAGTTTGTGTGGGAGGCCAGTGCCTGTCAACGTCAAAAGTTTCGCCCCAGAAATGTGTGCTAAAGCTCTCAGCGAGCATGGGATTGTGCAGGAAACTCTGCCAAGGAGCGAGTGGGGATGCCATCGATTTGTGGCACCTATATAACCATACCCTGTGTACCCCTACTATACCCTACTACTCATACACACCTGTATTCGGGCGAAGGACAGCCCTGGGCGACGCACAGCAGCACCGCGCCCTCGTCCTGTGACACTTGCACATGAGCCGTGTGCTCCACCACGCTTGGCGAAATGATGCCGCGATGCGCTGCGGCGAGAGATGATGGAAACGATGGATATATATGTATGTGTGTGACATTGGCTTGGGGTTTCGTTCGGGTTATGGTTTTTGGTTCGTTCTGGGAGTCCTGGGTCTGAGTATACTCACAATTAATACGCAGCCGGGTGGGGGAGCTGACGACCACCTGGCGGGTGAGGCGATGCATGCTGCGGCAGCGGAAGGACTGCGACTCATCGCTCTCCTGCAGATTGTGGATGAGCAGCTCGCCGGTGGGCAGCAAATGGAATTTGCCATCTGGGGGATAGAGAGATATAGAGAGGAGATGAGTCCATTACTATCCTGTGCAGAAGTAGTGGTGCCAACGACCTTAGCCAAGGACCAAAAATCTATCTTTGAAAACAATTCGACAGAAAGCACTGGAAACTAAGAAGGAAAAAAATCTTTAAGAAAATTTAAAAATTGTATACATTTTAAGAAATTCTTGATATTTCTTTTAAATAAAAGTATCGTTCAGAAATTGCCTCAAAGAATATGAAACATAAAACCTTATCCTGTCACAAGATTAAGATTTAAATCTACCGCCAGACACTCTTGACCTTTTCAAATAGATTTCGCCTGACGCAAGCGGACAGGAAAACGAATTTTCCAAGGAAGAGGGAAAATCTTCTTTGTAATACAGACAGGCAGGACTTGCAGTTCGTCTCAAATTGCTAAAGGACAATGTTAATTATGCGCCAAAGGACAGAGGAGCAGAATGGTTTGTTGAAGGTGCAGTTAAGCAGGCAAACATGTGAGGCAAATGCTGCAACAAACAATGCACTTTGTTGGCTTTGGCAAGGATGCCAGGATGCAGAAGCCGGCTCTCAGGACTCGCTTCGCTTCGTTTCGTTTCGTTTCGTTTCGTGCTGTGTCCTTTTCTGGTAGCAGACAGCCTTCCCCCGATTACTTACCGCCTTGCAGCGAGGGATAGATGTAGATAGCGGGTTCATGAACCCAGGAGACCACTCGTACCAATTCCTTGACGAACGTGGGCACCACGCAGCGCAGGATGGCGGTGCAGCCGCGCGACGCCGATAGCACCTCCACATCCACTTTATAGGCCTGAGCCACGACTGCCGGAGTGTAGAGACCAGATTTTAATATGCAAAAATGAATAAATCCTGGCACAGCCAGCACGCATCCCTCTACATCTCTACTCACCAGCACGGACTTGCACGTCCCGGGAGACGATGCGACCCACCGAATTGCTGGCAATGCACCGGTAGATGGTGTTGTGCACCTCTTGGTGATAGGCCGCTGCCGCAAATGGCATCAGGACGAGCGTACCATTCCGTAGGACTCTCCGCACTCCATGTATCTCCGTTACCGCCGTGCCGTCCGCGTGCACCCAATCGATCGTCGGCTGTGGACTCCCGGAGGCGGAGCAATCCAGCCAGCCACCGGACGAGTTGGAGAACTCTACGCGCCCCGGTGGCTCCATCACGAAGCCGGGACCGCGTAGGTGCGCCTCGAATGGTTCACTGCAGGTGGTGTCTGTGATAAAAATAAGGAAGGGATTAGGTAAACTTTGACATTAATTGATAACTTAGGAATTCAAGGGATCTTTTAAATATTTTTCCTATAAAATAACATATTTTTATATAATCTTAAAGTTAATATTTTAAAAATTCACAACTCCGTTCTAACAAAAATATTCTAATGTTCCGTTTTAAAATATACATTTACGATCATTATATAATTTTTTTGCGGGCCATACATCATTTACCCAGCGCGTAAAAGCGTTGTAAAATATTCAACAATCAAATATTAAGAGCTCAAGATGCCATAAACAAAAGCAATAATCCCGGAGAGATATCAAAAATTCATAAAAGGCTGTCCGATGGCCTGCTTGGGTGCGCAAATCCTCAAGGACCTTTTTGCACTTTAATAAGCATTTACATTTTTTATAATACTCGTCCATTGTGTCGCATTTGAAACCCGTTTTCGTTTCATCAGATCCCCAGCTCGCGTGCAAACAGATTTAGCCTTATCCCAAATTAGAATAACAATTTCGTCTTTAGCTCAGCTTCTGGATTTCGGTCCCTGTGGCCCTCAAACCCAGATACATATAGGTATATGCCGCCTTCTATATATACATATATCTGCTGCATGTATATATATTTCTCCAAATTGACATTTCGCTTCATATTCCACATGAATGCGCCTCGGCTGTCTGCCATGCCACCGAAGCGGGCATCTTTCCCTGCGGCGCTGTGCAAATCCTTGCAACTCGTTCAATCTCCAACAGTCAGTCGTCCTGGCCGGGACCTGCTCTGCTCCTCCCGATTCCCGCCCCTACAAGTCATTGTGTCTGCAATTAGAGTTGTTTTTTGTTGGTTTTCTTTTTTTGCTTTCCCCCTTCTTTTTTTTTGTTTTGCCTTTCTGTGTTTTGTTCTTTTTTTTTGCTTTTGTAGGATTTTGTTGTTGTTGTTGTGCCTGGCCAGGAGCTTTTTGTTTTATGCTCGACAGCATGGATTTTTATGTAACTGCTTTCTGGTTTCGTCTCCGCCTGTCTCATCGCCTCGTCCTCCGAGATGGTTTCTTTCCGCTTTCCCCGTTGATTTCATGGCTCTCTCATCAAAACTCCTCACACGGTGAAAAATAATATAATAAATTAATCAATAATTACAGGTAAACTATTTAATAACGCTCAAGGATAAACTATTTTTAAATTTGAATGTTTTAAGTATTTATTCCAATAAAAATATATCTGAGGAGATCAAGAATTTGTGTCATAATTTTGAAATTGTATTATTATTTACCTTGTAGGTTCTTAATACATTTAAAATATTCTTCAGATATATGTATCATTCTCCTAGAATCATTAAATACTCAATAAGAAAGCAATCCTATCCTTTCAGTTTATTATTATTACATTCACATTAATATCACAAGCACCGCCTTGATAAATTACTAGAAAGCTGCACTGATTGAGAGGACATTGAATCATTTTTCCCCGTGTATCCTCCGTAGCCCCTGGTCCAGGAGGCGGATAAAGACTGAGGCCTCTGCCAGGCCATAAAATTATTGCAAGTATGTCTTGAGTATGCTTGCCACTCGTTACTCATTTTTTTTTATTTTGCTTTTTGGTAGAAAGGGTATGTTTTACGAGCCTGAGCCTTGGAGCAAGATCCCACATGAGAGTGTGTGTGTGTGGTTGGGTGGATGTGGGTGTGTGGGTTGGTGAGTACTTCCACTTGTAGGGGTTTTACTCTTTCCTCCGAAAACAAAAGTCCACCCTATGCGTGTGCACTTCCTGAAAGTCCTACCTATACGTATGTGTGGGTGTGCTTTATTACGATTCTGACGTCCTTTTTTTTGGTGCTGCATGGCCGACTTCCAAAGGCTCCAATAAAAAGTTCAAAAATCATGCAAATTCTTAAGGAAATTTCGAACATTGCCTTTAATTTAAGTTAAATTAAGTTTAATTTAAGTTAAATTTAATTGTAATTAATCAACCTACGTGAAAAAGAGTTAATATAACGTTTACTTTATTTCTTTTTATAACCTAAATGAAAACTTATAAAAAATATTTATTTAAGTACTTTACGCTCCCAAGAAACCTACTATAAATTTACAACATGTCAATGCATTTACCTCTAATATGCATTACCACAGTATTTGCAACACCTTTACTTCGAAACAATTGTGTGTTTCCCAATCAATTCAGACAACATTCTTTGGCCAAATGCAATAGCGCATTTGGACTGTCTCCATTTGCCGCAAATTTCTTTTCCAAATTGTTTTCCCAGCTTCGGTTTTGCTGCATTACCTGCAGTCCTACTCCCTCTGTGGATGTGCAACTGCAACAGCCGCAGGACCTTCCCATCCAGGACCCAGTCTCGTCCCTGCACCCCTCTCTACTTTGGCTCGCATTTCCGCTCGTTTTGTGTCGTACATTTCACTTCTTTCACTCCGAATGTGTTTCCCATCCACTTGTGCGAGTCTTGAGGGGTTACTTTGCCTGGCTCCTCAGACATTATTTCTGTGTGTGTTCTTTATTTCTCCCTGTTTTATATATTTTTTTTTTACTCCTGTTTTGGATTTTTTTGCCCAGCTTGGATTATGCCCTTTTGGCACTTTTCGAAATTATTTTGTAGCCACCACACATAAGGAAAAAAATTAGAACAAAAAGCTTTTAAATAGTATTAAATTTTGAAAATTAAACCAACAAAATTGTAAATTGTAGAATTAATTTCTGGAAAAAATTATAACAAAAAATAAAAATATATATCGAGGCCTAACTTTATACAAAATTCAAAGAAATATGTGGCCAAAGGATATCGAGTTTCCTTCTAAACAAAAACCTATGCTAGCTTCTTAATATTTTTTAAATGAGAAAGTTCCCTTGAAGTAAACCACATTTTCCCTCAAAATAAAAATTTTTCTCAGTGCATTCGGGCCTTGGTGATGCATGTTGTGTGACTGCAATGTCTCTGAACTCAGCTGGCAATGCAGTGGTAATATTTCTAATGGCCCACGATCCAGAACACGGCCAAAACTCTCCCATTAAAGTAATCAGAATTTAAGTCTGGGAAAGGTCCTGCCAAGGATACTTTGCCATCGACCGGAAATGGTGGGCCGAACCTTGTAAGCAATCAGCTCGAAAAATACAGGAAATTCAATTTTTATGCGCAAAAACCAGCGGCAGGAAGGCGTGACCCAAACACCCAAAGATATCGACTCAATATTGCTTGGCCACCAACAGCAAAAAAAATAACAAAAATAAAAGAAAAACTTGAAAGAAGTTAAAACGTTTACAGACCAACGCGCAGCAACAACCACGAAAGGAATAATAATTGTAAATAACTTGATTTTGTTGCTGCCTTCGCCGGATACCCGTCCCATCCCGGTAAAATGTGCTCCAGTTGGCCCAAAGTGCACACAGCATTTGGGTGGAATGGGGGCCAAATAAGGTCCAATAAGACGTTCAAAATCTTTTGTTGGGCGAAATTGTTTTGCAAAATAAGGCAAAAAGGAATGAAAACGGAATACATTGTGAAAGTAGAGAGAGAATTTTGAGAAATCCAAACAAACCCAAGACGAAATTTAACAGAGTCGATAGATGAAAGTATTTCCGAGATTTTAATATTAAGGGAGTCTTTTTTATAGGCACTCTGAACATAATTTTCTAGAGCTTACATTACAAATTCAATAAAATATTTAAAATGAACGTAGTTAGGCACTGTTATTCGAGAAAAAACTGTTATCTATTTATTAATAATAAATTTTTTGACTTTGACTGAACATTTTTTAAATGTTGAATGAACTGATTAATAAATTAACAAGAAGGTTTTTTTAAGACCCCTAGCACTTTTTCAGAATATTCCATATTTAATAAAAGATTTTAATTGCAAAAAACCATGAAACCTTTAAATTATATAACGAAACTTTATTTATTGCGTGAGCGTAATTTCAAAGAACTTACTAGATTAGGTCATTAATAATATTTCTCTCCCAGAAATCCAAAAAATAAGATTCCTTTGGAAAGTTCCCTTCAGCATCTGGTGAGCATTTAATTTAAACTTTATTCCTTGCACTTCATTAATCCTACAACAAATTAAAGCGTTTGTCATAAACGGTTTAAAATGTAATCAATCATAGTGCGCTGCAAACTTTGCCGTTGGCCATAATTTTTCATAATTTTCCCATCAGAATTTCCAGGACCCTTTTTTTCCGTCCAGCTTCACAATCTAATCGGATTTGCCTCGTAGTTGTTGTTGTTGTTGTCGGTGCTGATTTTATATAACGTATTATATTTTATGTTTATCTGCTTGGAAATGGAATAACAACACCGAAAAATATGAGCCATCTCTCACAGCCCAGAGCACAGAGCAAAAAGTGTGTGTATGCGCTTTAGACATTGAGCAACAATTTCATTTGCATATTTTTCATTTGCTCCGAGTCTCGGAGCCTCGGTGCGAGGGTGCGAAAATGTATGTACAACCATATATACAGATGTATGTATGTTCGTGGTGGTGTGGCAATCATGAAATATCTGTGTGGCATTTTGATAATATTTTTTTATATTTTTTTTTTGGGTGGCAAATAGACATGTAAACCAGTCTCCCATCGAATGGCAGAGCCGGGCAATGAAAATTGGAAAATATCAAATTTCCAAAAAAGGTTCTACCCGCACAACCAGGCTCCGCATATATGAAAAGGTCGATCGAGTGTTAGAGCTAGGGCGAGGGCCAGGACTCGACTCTGCTCCTGACACATTTCATTAGGCTGTCTCGCACACACATGCAATCAATGGCACTGCCAGAAAATATTATAGAAAAACGAAACTTATATAAACTTATAATATTTTACAACTTTTTTAATACATGAAGGAAATCAAAATTTGTTTAGGCCTATTGAACCTTATTCTGTAACTTAGCCAAGAAATTAAATTGGCATTAAGATTATGATTAGGATTGCAATATTTCTGTTTATTAAATTTTTTTAAGGCGGTGTTTATTACCTAAAAGAGAAACAGGTTGCACAAAGTTTTAAGAATGTATTTTTTTTTTATAAAAAACAAAAACCGTCTTATAAAGTTCAAAATTTTATAAGATAAGGTCAACTAAAAAACAATATTTCAAAGTCTCACCAAACAGGAAAAATATTTGCTAAATACTTTCTCAACTTTTTATAACTTGCGAATTAATCTTAAAATAAAATTAAATCACTATTAATAAATAGAAAAGCTAGTAAAACTAAAATCAGTTTAGATCAAAAAACAATACATTTGTTTTAGCTAACTTTTATCATTTTCAACCAAAATAAGTTAAGTAAATCTATATTATTTAACTATTTCAAGCAATTTAATGATTTTTTTCAATTTCCCTGAGCCACAGCTTCTTAAATTTAAAATCATTGCCATTTTCTTTCAGTGCACACATATTTATAGACGAGCTGGGGGATAGTCATTTCTTGTGGCATAAATTGACGCCTGGTTTTTATCATAAGGCAATTTCATATTATGAAGGGGCATTTCGGCTTTAGTTTTGCCAGCAGTTTTATGGTCTCCGTTCTTGGCTGTGGTCTCCGTAAAGCGACCAAGTCATTTGCACTTAGTTCTCGTATATCATAAATTATGCCACCTCCTCGTATGAATCACCATGAGCTGCGCTAGTCCAGAATATCGCTTTGAATGATAATAAAGTGAGTAATTGCCCTGCCTGACGATAATTCCTGGACGCGTCAGTCAGGATGGAATGGGGGCAGAGTGGAAGCTACCTAAGCCGGCTGGAATATGCCGCAAAATCCCCCAAATCCTTTTGTTTTACTCCGCAAGACTTAATAATAAGTTCCTTTTTCGGAGGCGTAAGCCAGGCTCCCGAGCAGCGAACAAGAAAGTAAGGAAGAACAACATGCCGACAGCTGTTGGGACTTAGGGCCCAAGGAAACACACGCACAGCCGGTGTGCAAAAACAAAAGCATACTTGGAGGCGCGTGCCGAGCGGCTTAGGAAAACCCGAGAATAGGCGCCCCAAAATGCCGGCAGGCCGGCTTAAGAGTTTTCCCGACGAACTGTAGAACACCTACCGATATGAAGGAGCAGGAAAATCACAAAAAGGCGGCTACTAATCCACATGTTTTCCGGCTTCTGTTTTGATTCCGATTTTGATTTGAATTTCAAAGTGGTCGTGGTATTACTTATGCGTTTTCTTTTTCTTCTCTCGCTCTGAGCTTTTTCAGGAATCTCCGTGTAATGGCAGTGACTTGTACAAAAATTTTGATTTGATTTTTGGCTTTCACTCTTGAGCGGTTTTACATTTCAGACACTTGATATTTCTCTCTTAAAATTTTTATATATTATTTTCTTTGGCACATTTGAATCTTTCTTTATTTTTATTTTGATATTTTCACTCTGCTGATTGGATGATTTTCGGTGATGATTTTAATGGTGTTTTGTTATGTTTTGAGGGACTGCATGGCCGGCGCACTGTGCCACACGTTCGATAGATGAAAGCACTCCCGCCAGGACAACCGACTGCCACCAAGGATTCGACTTGACTGCGTCTCGCACCGAACAGTGTATGGAGGAGCTCTTCTAGGGACACCGTCGGACCCTCGTCGGCTCTCTTCCGGTCTCTCTCTTCACCGCCGGAAATTCACCACACGCGCGCGCTCACTCAGACTCAGTCGCGATGCATTTTCAGTCCAATTTCCGTCGTCCGCCAGAGCCGTGCGTATCCTTCGAGCCTCGAACAGCAACTGCCGGACCCGGCTGGGAGCGGATGCCTCCAAACTCATAGTTTTTAGCGGTGCAGTTGGCAGCCCCGTCCATGATGGGATACGATGCTCTCCGCGCCTGCGCCTTACGGCTGCGTTTGTTGTCTGTGGTTAGGCACGAGGCCGCCTGCGAGCACGAGTCCTTCGAACAGCTGTGTTTACACTGGACCGGGCCAGTTGGGCGGTTGGCCATAAAACTGGGTGCCACTGGGGTCTGGGTGGTGGCTTAGCCACATGCGTGAGTGCCTGGCTCAATGTTTCAATTATTCGGCCAGCTCCATCTTCGTTGGCATAGATTAGGCATCATGAACTCTGCCTTGTTGATGTCTCCCTCATCGGGGCCTGGAGTGAGTCAACAATCTCATTTACTTTCAATTAATCAAGCATCCTATAGACGATGGTGGTTCTTCAAAATAACTCATTAATTTTCTGGAATTCGGTAGCATTCGCTTTCTGGCAACCGAGTTAATGGACTCAATATTTGCCCGCATAATTTACTTGGCATTATGCAAAGCAATTTCACACTTAAGTCCCTTCCTGTCGTCGCATAAATGTTGTCTACTTTTATTTTTTGGCCATCTCTACTAATGAGCATCAGGGGAAATTATGGCCAACAAGGCGGGGCAAGTACTCGTTTCCAGGAAAAAACATAGAGCCACAACAACAGGGCAGTGTGGAAGCTGCCAAGATTCATAATATTTAGCCTAATAATGCGCGTTTTTAAATTGAAGGCACTAACAAAAAATGTGTCTATTAATTGATATGAAAGAAAATAAAATAACAAATAAATTAAAATATTGTTTATAAAGCTTTATGAAATATAGAAATAATTTATAACCTCCTGAAACTCATTACCTTATTTCAGACATTTCATTTCATTCCAACATCTAAAAGGAATTTTTAAGTAGTTTCAGTTGAAATAATATTATTTTAAGATCCAATTTTACTTACAGTGCGCTGATTTTTTTGGGGCGACATTTGTCGTTGGCCAATTTCTTGTTTTAGGACGCGTGAATGCGTAAAAAGCGCTGAAGGGGTGGTTGGTGCCTGGCTGCTACTGCCTGGTGGTGATGGTGTTGGCACACATTAGGCAGCAGCGCCAAGGACAGCGGCCGCAACAACGGCATCAAAAGCCGCAGCAGCAGCCGCAGCCGCAACAAAGGCAACAACAATAAAACATAAGCCAAAAACGTGTTTGTTTGGCTGCCAAAAATGTACATATTTTGGACCCGCTTTGCATTTCCCACAGCAACACCGACAACGAATCACCCAACATCAAATACAGGCAACACAAAAACACAAGGCAACTGTAACCATATTCATGAGTGCCTCGCACTGTGAGTGTATGAGTGATTGTGACTTGCATTTGTGAGAGTGACGGTGTCCTTGTCGTCCTTGTTGGCAGTGGTAGAGGCATTGCCGGTGCTGGTGTCGCTGCTAATGACAACGGGACCGCGTTGCGCATCAACGAGCGACACCAAAAAGTCATTGACTCATTGAGTTTTGTGCCGGTGTGCGTTTTATGTATCTGTGTTTGTTAACAAACCTGGTTTTTACCCTTTTTAAAAGTAGAGTCCCTGTGATTGGAAGGCTTAGCAAGGCTTAGTTGTATAATTATGTAGAGTATTTTTATTACAAATAAATATAAAAGGAAGCAGTTATAATTTTGAATGATTTATAAATTAAAGAGAGAGTATTCAAAGACTCGATCTTTAGCGAAATGCTTCACTTCATTGCCTCCTGCCCGGCAACATCGGCTACACTCTTTGGCTCAGGCAGCGTGAGCTTGTTTGTTTGTTGGTTGCCTGGTTGGCTGCATGACAAACTGACTAACTGACAAACTGACTTACTGCCAATGCGTATCTACACACGGCGGGAGGAGCGTTAAAAGGACCAAAGGCAGTAGCAGTAACAGGGAGCAAAAACAACACCGGTGGCCAGGGAAGCGTCAACCGTTATGGCCACTGTTCAGAGACCACTCGCCCCACTCCGTCATCATTAGGCCTGGCCATGGCGGAGAACTCGCCGGCCAGGTGAAGCCTGGTAGGCGCACCAGCTGCCCTGGCACTTTGGGCCACTCTCCTGTATGTTACATGCATCGTGCCAAAAAGCGGAAACTCCCCGGCGGGGCTGTAAATTTTCGAAAGGGGAGACACTTCTTCCGAGTCTCATCCTATAAAATTCTAGTCTATTCAGTTCAGTTGGTCATTCGTTTCTTGGCTCACAATAGAGGGGGGTAGAGAGGCATTGTTTGGATGCATTCAAATGGGGATGGTTCATATCCGATGCTGGGGACCGGTCACCGTTGGCCAGTCAACCCAATTCTATAAATCTACATAACAATTATGATGCTGGTAAGTATTAAAAACAATAACAAGGACAACAGTTGACGGAAAACAAATGGAAGTCAGTTGCTAGATAATTCCAGAAACTGTACTTTGATATAATCCAGATTTATGGTGGGGTAGGGGATTGGTTCTGTAATTAAATGTTACCAGAAATTTCAGGAAAGAAGTAACTACTACATACTCAAGAATAGTGGATATATATAAAATAATTTATTATTTAAGATTCACAAAATTGTAAATTCTTAATTGCAGAAATTAAATAAATAGAATTTTAAATGTTAACCTCTTCAGCCAATTCTTTAAATATTTTCCCCCTGGAATTTTCTCGATTGTGCCAGTGCATATATGCTAAACTATAGCTTTTGCTATGGCCATGTTGGTGACTATGTGTATGGGCTATTAACTATGCCGGCTGGCCATGTCCTCCGACAATTTCTAACAATGCGTTGGCAGCTGGGCAAAAAGGCGGACTTATCTGCACTGCGCGGCGCTGCTGCTGATGTTGCTGCTGCTGCTGTTGTTTAACGTGGCATTTATGCGCCTGTTTGCTCAACGTTTTGTATGTAGGTCAACATTTGCACGCTCTATGACTGACGTCAACAAGGACCGGGAATGGCCGACGCCCCATACCTCGCAACCCCACCATTATCGTATATCCCTCCAGCCGCCTTCTCTTGTCCGTTTCCGTTTCCCGTGTTTATGTTGTTGCTACACCTCCCCCGATGTCGCTCTGATTATTGTTGTTGCTATGACAAACGCCCAAGCCTATGTAAAACAGGGCAGAAGCAGCAGCTGACCAAGTCCCAAACCAACTGCATTGCTGCACAGTGTAAATGGGCCGAAAAATCTGGAATTTCTAGAATTTTTGAGAGCTGTAGAGATAGTTTATTAGGGGATATAAAGGGTTTATGGAGACAAATTAAAGGTTAGATATATTTAGAAGAAATTTAAAGAAATGTTTAAGGCAAGGCTTCTTCAATAGGGATTAAGTTTGATTACCAAAGGGAGTATACATTTCCTTGGAAAATAGAAAGGATATGCCTGAACCTATATTAGAACGACATTATCTTACACATTATATTTAAGCAGAGTAAAGAATGGAAACTGAAATGGATAAAAACACAACTATTTCTGAAACTTTTGGCGGCTATGTTTTCAGCTTTAAATAATTATAAAATCTTAATTAATTTTCCGAAAATTAATTCTTTTTTTTTTAATTCTATCTCCCAGGGTTCATCATATGAATTGTGCGTTATATATACATATGTGGGGCCAATATATGTATGTGCAAACATGAATATGTATATGTATGCGGCGGGAGGCTTCACTATTGATTTTCATTTTTGCGCGTTTTACAACACGCTTTGTTGCATTTTATTTGCGCTGTCATTGACAGCAGCCGCCACATGGTGAGTGCTTTTCCAGCAGCCCCAACACCCAGTTCTCTGCACCCAACACCCCACAGCCAACACCCACTTCTTGTAGCATACTTTTTTGGGCGTTGTCCACTGCATTTTTAATTGGTATACAGCTGGCCGTGCGCGAACTCATGTGAGTTAAAATACGGCCATGGCGACGGCAACTCTCGGCTGCACTTGAAAAACGCAATCGTCAACGTATTTTACATGTTTTTCAATTTCATCTGCAGAATTTCTTCTTCTACTCTTTTTTTTCCATATTTCTGCCGCAATTCCTTTGACAACATGGCCAACAACGTCATTCACGATAATTGCAGCCTTGAAGCCTGCGGCAGGCATATTTTCATTTTTCATTTTTTTTTTTATTTCTCCCGTGTGTATCCGTGTGTGTTGATTGTATATTGATTTTTGCCCAGCTGGCACTTACATTTAGCATTTTTTAATGACTTTTTTGACTCAAGCATGTTGTTACTTCATTAAGCGAGATGTTTGCGAAAATGTTGCATTTTTTCTCCAACACAAAAATTTCTTCAAGTGGTTACCCAAAGTGAGTGCTCGAAGGGGAGTTGGCTGTGGATAAGAAGCGATTTCAATAAAGCTATGATAGAAGGGGTGCAGAAAAAGAATCACATACATCATTACAATATTTGCCCACACTTAACCCCCTGTCCCTCACCCTGCCCATCCCTACCCCCTAGCCTTCCTTTACAAAAGCAAAAGACAAAGAAGCCAAAGGAGTCAGGAAGCGCATTTGCATGTAACACGTGAGCTTACAAAAGCCAAGTGACATTGTTTGGGCCACGGAGGGTCGTGGCACATAAATTAAAGTGAGAGTGTAAGTGTGTGTGGCAAGAGAGGGTTGATGTTTGCCACACACACACATAGACATTGAGGGGATCCTGTATCACCTACAAACCCTCAATTTCAACCCCCGCCCCGTGTTAACAGTCGGCAAATGGGTTGAGCCCAGAGATTGATATGACAAGCTCCAAACGGCGATGAAGGAGTGGGCTCTATACTCGACTGACGATGACATGAACTGCAGAGGGGGAGTGGGCGAGAGCTAGGAACAGGACAATGACGATGATGAAGCCTGCGCACGCCTCAGCGCACAAACAAATTATGCAAAATGCATTTGCAGCCCAAGTCGAAGGAAGCATTGTGTGTGGCAAACGTAGCACGTTAAATAATTAAAAGTCCTTGCAACAGTCATTCAATAACTTGGCTTGTTGCGACGTCAATATGATACAAAAAGGAAAGACAGGTTTTACCAAATCGGAGTTAAATATAATTTTGGTACTGAAATAAATAATTCTTAATTCAACGATATGTATTACACATTATCTTTAATAAATTTTATTATAAAATAAGCGATTTATATGGCATGTCTTTATTCAAAGGATATCTTAAAAGAGTTCTATAACTTCTTCCTTATTTTTTAACTTTTCTTTCCTACAAGAGTGTAGTTCCAAACGAAATACGAAAAACAGAAAAGTAAATCTATTAACAGTCATAAAAAATAGATTGTTCTTAGATCGTTTTTGTCTCTATCAAACGGAAATTGCAATCGCAAACAATTTGCCAAGTAGTTGTTGAGCATATCAACTGAGTAAATTGCCAAATGTGGCAAAGTTTTCAAAAAGTTTTACTCTGAATTCAGAATTTCCTATTGGCGTAGCGGAAATTGCGTTTGAAATGGCCGACATAACATACACAAATGCACACTTTAAGATGAAATAACCGTTACTAAGTTTCCGTTTTGGCCAGAGACAATTGACATACTGTAACGGCTTTGGACAGAGAAGGAAGTCCTTTAAAGAAAAGTTTATTTTTGATGAGGTTTGGCCATGAAATAGGGACACATTCTAATGTTTCTGATAATTTAAAAATGATTTAAGGGTTCTAAACTTTATGTATTATTTATTTAGGATTTGTTAAATAAATTTAAAGACAGGTAAGTTATAAAAGGAAACCATTTGTTTGTAATAGAAACATGTTAGCTTTCACAAATGTTTGCTTATATATTTTCTCTTTCTCTTTGCTTTCTTCAGATATGAATTTCGATTCCAAGTTCATACAGCTGTTTATCTTCATAAAATTCTTGTATATTACTTGTGTAATTTTAAATATGATTTTCAGGGCAACTTCCTTAAAAAAAACCTCTCCCCACTTTTCGATCAGCACAAAAGCTGCTTACCGCGCACTTTTTGCAGTCCAAGTTAATTCACAATAAACATCGTGGAAGTAGAGACAGTATCCTCCTTCTTTTCCTTTTTCTGTCCTATCACGTTGTAATGTGGCGCAGAAAAAATGTAATAATCACGCACTAAGAGCCATTTTCAATTACCGTCCTCAAGGAATCAGGACCAAGAAGATGGCGCCCCGAAATGCCACTCGTTTCGCCCAGCTAACCGCATAAAAAACTAATCAACTTATTTATGAACATTTATTATGAACAATGGAAACGTGCTGAATTGCGCATTCCGCAGCGGGCCAAAGTAAATAACGTAAGGAAAAATACTTGGCGAGGGAAAATGAACTTGGGCAAAAGTTGTGCGGCGGCAACGGAAAACTGAAACTGGAAAATGTCCCTGCTGTTTATAATTTCTCTCTGCCGAAATTACATTCTGGCCAAGCAAGCTACTGTCATATTTGGTCTATCCGAGGCTGCTGATACGCACATAAAATGGCCAAAAATTGCTTTGGGGCAGAATCTTCACACATGTAACAAAGCAAGGACCTGGAACATGGTCCTGGAACCCATCGTGTTGCCTTTTTTTGGTTCAAGGGTTCGAGACCTCTTGACCATAATTTACGCCACTTAAATTACAGACCCATTCTCGGCACTACTACTCCAGTGGTGAACATGTGCTGGCCATAAACATTCGAGGACGAGGATGAGAACGAGCACGAAGAGAACAAGGAATTGGTCCTGGGAGAAGGACTGCGACTCGAACTCGGACATTCGACATTGATGACGACGTTTTTATGGCTGCCGCAAAAGCCTTTTATGCCGCCTTGAGGCAAATTTGATGATTTTATTAAAAGAGAAGTTTTGCGATATTCGGATCGTAATATCGACTCCTGGACGGACGAACGGACATTGGCTTTCGGCACGTTAATTAGCCATAATTACCCGCAGAGCTTTTGGCTTTTGTCGGCTGGCTTTTGTGCCCTGTCACGCCTCTGATTTATGGCCGCCATTTGCCTTGGTCCTTTGAGCGGCTTAAAGCCGCACAACTTTAACGCAATCAAAATGGCGTCCCTCAACACACACACACGCACACCAAGGCACACACTGACAGCTCATGCGTGTGCTAAATGATTTGGAATTGATTAGAAGCAAGAAGCAAGAAAAATGGTCCAAAGGAGAGAGGATGGAGAGAGGAAAGCGGCGGGGCAAATAAAAATAAATAAAATATCAAAGCAAGTTCGTATGAAATTTTTATACCACGACTTTATTGAAAAAAAAACCACAGCGAAAGGGTCTCCGGTCTGAGGATATCCCACTATATCCTTGCCGCCGCCTGACTGTGTCCCGATAATAACCCTCCGCAGCAGATAAACAGAAGCGTCTGGCTGGATGCTGCCACATGCCAAATAAACTTCAAAACTGTTAGCGCCTCGACGCCTTCGCTAAGTTTCGCAGCGCTGACAGCCACAGGATGCGAAAAAGATATGGCCAATGTTTTTGCTTCTATCGCTTTGAGGGACGTTTTAAGGATACTATTTCGAAAGGGTCACATTTTAGGGACCAGAAAAATATAGAAGATAACTTGAGGGGGATTCCAGGAAATTGGTTATTTAAGTAAATAAAGAAGCAACTTTTATAAATTAATTTAATATAATTAATGTTCTAATTAATTTTAATTTTAAATAATTCAGTATACGAAATAATCTATGAGATTTCTGTATATTTTATTTGCACTTAAAAGTATATTTATGATATCTTTAATAATATTCAAACAAAAGCCGCTATAACATAACCCCTCAATATGGTTATTTTCATGGTCCAAATTATGCAGATATATTTGTTCCTGTCAGTTGAATTGTTTACCACTCATATCACTTGTCGAGCCGTTCGCACATATCACTTTTTCCACAATTTCTCCATCATTTCCCACGCCAGTTTTCCGCTCTCCGCCGACTTTTCTATTTGGTTAACATGATGTTCCTGCCTGTTGGTGTTCCCGGCAGCAATGTTATTGTTGTTATTGTGGCTGTTTTGCTCTTATTGCTGATGAAAATATATTCAATTTATTATATTCGATATATAGAGACACTTATTTTCTGTTGACATAATGATACGCATGATGCGGCAAGCTCTCTCGTTTCCAGCAACTGTCATGCGGAAGATGTTTTCTTATTTTTCTAGCCCAGAGGAAGGAATGGCGACATGTGTGTGTGTGTAATGAATCTATTATTAAATTGTTGTTGCTTGTGACAACAAAAACAAGAGCGGTATCACTGACAGGGCAAGCAAACAAACAACAACACGAATAACGTCAACAACATCAACACCATCGCCTGGCCGCACATTTTGGAGGGGCCCCCAGGACTTCTTTGAGTCCTGCCTGGCCTCCCACATCAAGGATCAATCAAATGCAGACTCTGCTGGCAGAAGGAGGAGGAGCCTGCTCATTGGCTGCTCCCTGAAATTTATGAAGGTTCTTAATGCCAAAGGCCATGAATGTTGTCGCCTCCGTCGCAAAATATGAACAGCATCCAGCAGCCATTTTCCCAGGACTTCGCAGGACTCTGATATACAAACTGAACATCGTTGAGTGGCATAATGTTGGGGTATTTCTGCTCCCTTTCCTTGTTTGTTATTCGTATTAAGCAGGTTATGCAACCAACATGTTGTTCCCAAAAGTTGCATTACTTTTAAAAACTGACATACACTTGTGGGAGAGTATTGGGAAATTTTTTTTTGGGACTGATGAAAAGAAAGCCGCCTAGATGTTATTTACTGTAAATACAAATAAAATAGGGCTTATAAGCATAAAATCTGTGATCATTGAACAAGTAATTTAAAAAGCAATAAACAAAATATAAGCCCAATGTTTTCATTAAAATTTGTTAAATCATATTATTCAGCTTTTTAATATCAAAAGATGCAGATAATAATAGTAAAACCTACTGAATTTAGAAGAATATATATATGTACATATTTTATCAATATACAATTAAGCGAGTTAATAATTTTATATTTTTCCCCGTGCACCTTACCCAACTCCTGCTGACTTCAAAAAAGAATTTCCGCTTAAGTTGCAATGGTCCTGTTGAGCGTTGGTATTAGCCATCATCTCTGGTCTCTGGACGGCCCCCTGCTTCGGTGTGTTTGGCCCCTGATAATCGCAGCCAGCTTTCTGAGCACTCATTAGCAAAACGTTCGGAACTCTTTTGGGCCGGTTGCCGCCACAACTTTTGACTTCATTATGTCGCGTTTGTCCTCCGCAACCACCGCCACGCCCCCACCATTTTTAGCCATCTTAGCGCTGTCGCCGCAAAATTGTGCAACGTTTCCGCAGCTGCTTTTGGCGCACATCCGTTGCCGCCAACATTTTGCTCGGGATTGTGGTAGGGGTCCGTGTCCGGGTCCTCGTTCTCGTCCTGCTCCTGGTGCGGATCCTGAGTCCTTGGCATTCTCGGCTCCCTCGCTGCGGTTGCTCGCCATTCCATTTTATTTTGCACATTTTATTATGACTGCCGCCGCTTGCCAGGCAGCTCATACATTTTTTATTATTATGTCTGCTTATCAGCATGTGGCAAATATACTCCAGCTTCAGCTCCAGGACGAGCAGGACCCGCAGGCGATCCTTGTGGACGCCCCGCGTGGTGGGGCCAACACAAGCCAAGCGTTGAACTGCGCGTTTAGAGCCGCTCGTTTGGCTGCTCCGCTTCACAGTTGGCTGATTGTTTGAATGATGACGGCGACGCTGCGGAGTCCATAAAGCCCGACTTCCGAACCAAAATGCCAATGGATTGTCACGCCCAGTTGAATATCAGCGCTCGATAAATAATCCTTTCATAAGTTTGGGTTTTTTTAACTTTAAAATGTATAGATATTATAATAAAAGAAATCCTAGGAACTCACCCTTCATAATAAATACTTTACCATTTAAACTTTATCAAACTCTTTGTTAAAACTCATACTTAAAGCTGTTTGAATTTTAAACAAAGTTTATATTCTTCAAAACTGCTGAAATATTTACAAAATATTTATAGACACAAAAAGTGGCAGATAGCCGGATGTAACAACAAATTGTTAAAAAAAAATACCTAAAGCCACAAATGCAATAACTCCCTGATATTTTCAACAAATATATCTTTTGCCCTTTAAATTTTGTGGTGAAATTGCATATTTTTATTCATAAAAACATTAAACTTAAAAATATAACAAATTAATTTACAATGATGAAAAAAATATAGAGTTCAACCACGGTAATTTCCAGAGCGAAATAGAGGTAAGTTTTGCTTTACTATATATATTTATTTAAGTATTTATAAATATTCAGTTCCCAATTTTAAATATATATTTCCCATATATCTTAAATATTTTTTAATCTTTAACATTAAAATAGTTATATATTTTCTTATCCCTAAACTTAAATATTTATAAATTTTATACTCCGCAGACCCACTCAAATTTATATCGCAACATTTAAAACCGCATCCTTTGGCTAGCTGTGGAGCTTGATAATTGTTCAATATTTTGCCAACTTCCGCAGAGTTTTAATATCCGGCCAGGGCCAGGTGAACCCAACTGAACTGTGGCTGAGATTCAAGCCAACGTCCATTGTCATTGCAATGGGGCAATGTCAGAGTCGTAGGCTGGAAATGCCTGTGCAGCCAGTATATATTCCTTCATATACGCCTATGAGAATCAACAAATCCGGAAAAAAATCGGCCGGAGGGGCCTATGCAGGGATAACAGCAACAAAAACCGCAAAAAACAACTCTGCCGTAAACAGTGGCCAGGTGATGAGTGCGAGCAGGGAAACAGCAAATAACAAAAAGCACACGGCAAAACACTCCAGCCAGAAGGATCAGCAGGAGATGGAACAGGAGCAGCACTGCTACAGCAGGAACAGGAGCAGGAGCATTGGCAGTGGGAACCGGCATCATCAGCCGGCAGGCAGCGGGCAAAGTAATTTTAATTAAAACTTATGGCAACGTCTGCGAGTGAGTAAAACACGGCGAAACGAGTTGATAAAAGCGCACACAAACACACACACACACACACACACACACACATACAGCTACACCCATACACGTGCAAATGGGTTGTGCCTTAAACGAGGTAATTAAAAAACGTAAGCACCTTTATAGCAAAGCCAACTCCCATCTCACTCCGTGTAATTTCCAGTTTATTTTATGCCAGCGCGAGTTTTTTGTATTTGCTGCACTCCTTCTTTTTCTGTATTTACCTTTGTTGTTTTGTTATTTTGTTTTGTTTGGTTTTGTTTTTTTTCTCTCTCCTTTGTTTTTCTTCTCTCTTTCTTTACTTTTTTGTTATTTTTTGTTGCCTTTAAGCCGTCGCCGTAATCTGATATTACGTATACGACGTGTGCGCCAGATATTTAATAGAAATTCAACGTTTTTAAGCCTTTCCACCAATATAACTGAAAAATTTATTTTCATCCACCCTTATTTTCTTTTATTTATTTTTGCGTTTTAGTGGATAGTTAAACTGTCAGCTAAGGCAATGCAGGGCAGTCGCGGAATTTACTGCTGCATCTGGTCCTATTTATTCAGCTTTATTCACCTAGCCAGAATCCATAAAGCAGCTTACGGCAGTCGTAAAAAAAAGAATATATATGTATATGTATCCTGTCGGACGAGGAGGTGAATTTGGCCAGGGCAAATATTAAGTTTTTGATTTAGAACCCATCAGAGTTGACTTATACGATAAGATTATCGGAGTCTAAAGTAAATGAATGCCAACGTCCGCGCCGTATAACCTGTCCAAAATAAATATAAGAAATATTATCTCGTTGAGGTAATAAAAAGGAGTTTTTTTTAAGGAACAATCGTTCCTCAGTCTCAGTTTCAACGGCCAGTCAAGTACATCCATCAATTACCTACTCGTATCAATGCACAATGGCCTTTCATCGCCCCCTGCCTATATACTTAAGAGTTTAGCCAGGCATTATACTAATTCCCGTATAGTTGGCAGGTCCTTTCTGTGGCCTGTCCATGGTCATGTCATGCCTGGCACACCTCAGGTTCAGCTTTAGCTTCAGCCTCAGCCTTTGCCTTTTGCATTTGCCTTTTTGCACTCGGCCTATTTAGCTTCGGCTTTGGGCCTTTGTTTATGTGCGTTTTCTGCACATAATATACCGGCTCCGACTCCTGTACTTGCTGTTAAGCAGCCGGCACTTGGAACTCCAACCAGTAGCCGGCATCCCTCACCCGATCCAGTTTCTGTGCCCATTGCCATTTCCATTCCCAATGCAACTTGCTGTAAAATGAAGCCAAAAGCTGTTCAAGCCGGCTGCTTGATTAACCATTCATTGCAGTTTTGTAGTGGCTCAATGGGAGAGATGCACAAAGAGAATTTAGTCTAAATTTAATTTTTATGACATTAATTTTATATAAACTTGCCTAACAATAAAGAAAGAAGAGATAACTAATGCTAAATATATCAAATAAAATAGAAGCCCTTCATTTTTTCAATAGAAATAATTCGCATCTTTATTTAAGGTTGTTAAGAAGTTTTTACCAATATTTCTAAACTATTTTTTGCCATGTATTCTGCACTGAAAACTGGAACTCGGTTCACTGCCTTGCTCTACGTCTCACGTTTATTTCATTTGCTGCCCTTTTGGACCCAACCCTCGGGCTTTACTCTCCTGGCTGCCTGGCTGCCTGGCTTTGTGTGTGTGAGTTTGACGGGGGGGTTGCGGGTGTGGGTGTGGGTGTCGGTGTGCGGTTGTGGCTCTGAAACTGACTCCAACGAAGTCCGCAGTCCGGAGCTATGCAATTTACGCTCAAGTAGCAAGCAGCAAGCTGTAAGCAGCGGCGAAGACTTGCCAAGTGGCAATTCGTGCAGAAATTATGTTTAACTTTAGTTTCAAAGCCCCAGCAATGCAAGTAATGCCCAACAACTGTTCAGACCAGGCTTTCTTTTTTTTTTTTTCTAGCAAAAAAAGTGAAGCTGATAACGTTTTAATTAACATTTAATTTGGTCCAAAAGTTGTGCTTAGGCAAATCTGCACTGCCTGCACTCGAATTAAGTTTTTCCCATCCACTGACAATCACAACACAAGGATGCCGACGTAAGGACTCCTCCATATGCATAATAACATTACAGCTCCCAGGGGCAGAAAATCCTTTCCACGTCGACAAGATGCAAGCAGCATCCTAGAAACCCAGCATAACAGCAGCATCCTGAATCCCTGCACGTAGCGGAAGCAATGATCTGGCAAATTTTAGTTTTACTTGTAGTAGCTGCAAAAAGTTTCACCGCTCCTCTCACACTAAATAGTGTAAGTTGATGAGCACTGGGCTGGCGTGGGCAACTCCACGTGTTGTTGACGTGCTTAGGTGTTGGCTTATGATTGCGCCGGCAGATGCTGCTTCTCGCCAGGACGTTGGGATGCTGCAGGCTGCAGGATGCAGCGGAAGAAACTGCAAGTAAGTTTCTCAAATTGCAGCGATTCCGAGGGTACTACACTGAGCACTTTGAGAGCCTGGGGGCCAGCACCCAGAGTGCGACCTTTCAGCCAAAAATGCCAGCTGTTGCATCGAGATCCTCTTGCCTTTGGGGCAGGAACTTGTTAGCGAGCATCAACTCGCCGATCGGATAACAAGTTTCCTCTTACAGAGAGAGTCCTGCAGAGAGGAGCACCATGTTAAGCCTAAGGTGAGCGTAATTTTAGGGCTTAAACTAATAATTTGCTAAGATTCTATTTGAGTTTTGTTTTATTTACAGAGAAAATACATCTAAAATATAAACAAAAAAGCAAAATATTTAAATATTAATATAATTACCATTCCAATTGCATTTTATCCCCTCATATTATTTGCAGTGCAATTCCTAACTAAGTCACACAATCTGAAATCACATTCGCTAAGTCATAACCTTTGGTCCCGCCCCCTCTGCAACGTCACGACCGCAACTTTCAGTTACTTTCTACGTGTACATGTAGGCACGTGTGCCTGTGTTGGTGTAATTTCGCAAGATTTTATATTCATAGCATAATCCTTGGGTATAAAATAGAAAAGTTTTCGTGTATCCAACTCGAACGGGCGCCATGGGATGCCCCTGAAGGAAGGAAAGAAGGATGAAAGGGGCCACTGCTGCACGCAGGATGCAATTTTCAATTTGTTGGTAATTTTATTTTATATTCCGAAATCCAAAGTCAAGTCGAGTTTACCGAAAAACGTTTTACCGTGCAAATGATTTTCACTTTGACCCCGTGATGGCCAAGGAGTCCAAGAAGCATCTTGGTGTGGTCAACACAGAGAATAAATTGGTATCAATTTCTGAACTTTTAAAATGAAGCTACAGATTTGTAATGAAAACCTTTTCGAAAAGAAATCTTTTTAATTACACATTGTCAATATTTTACATTAAATTAAATTCGAATTGAAATAATTCAAAATAATAATATAAGTCGAAAAGAAGTCTTTTTAATTATATATTGTCAATATTTTATAATTAATTTTCACAGGAACCTTTTGTAATTTTATTTATTTTATTAAAATAATTCAACAAACAAAAACTTTAATTCACAATTATTTTCTTTAATTAAAAATAGATTTTTACAACTTCGGTAATCTAAAAAAAACACACTGAATTTTAAATGAAAATATGGCATCCACGAAATGGCAATATTTTTCCCTGTGAAACCCAACGGCAAGTTGTCTGAGAAAGTTGTAACTGTAAGCAATGGGCGAGTGAGTGACAGCGCAAGGACGCAAGTTGGCCAAAACCTAAGGGCAAAGTTTCCTCCCACCGCCATCACAGCCGCCCTCATTGTCATCTGGTTCTCCTCCTTTTCTGCAATCAGCAAGGTGTCCTGACAGGAGCCAAGGGAAGGCGACTAAATTCATTCATAAAACGCACAATCAGACACACATCCAGAGTCTCAGAAGCTAAAGTCTCAGTCAGGTGCTCCGTCGCTCTGTTGGCCGGGCCAAATGAGTTTTCATGCAGACAGCAGCCAGCGCGTTTTGGGCGATGGCAAATAACAACACAATTACCCCAGGACAACGACGCCCGAGCTGAGTTTTGTTAAATGCTAAAAATTCTGAACGTATAACAACGGCAGAAAGAAAGAGATGGAGAGGATGGATATGGAAACATCCCGCAAACGTATGTCTGCTGGCTTGCCAATTATACAAACACATTTAACACTCCAACACTGAAAGCAAAACTATTTGAAATAACAATTTTTAGAATATTCAAAGGGAAACAAGAGAGCTCGTTACAGATGCTTATAATTTACAAAGCTTTAAAATTTCAATTTTAACACATTAAACAGAGATAGTAAATAAATAATAATAATTAACAAATATTAAAAAAAAAACTCTTACGATTCTCCTATAACCCACATGATGTTAATGCCACTCTTGCCCATACTGACTCCCTCCAGAGTTGAGTCCTGGTGCTGTCGCATGTGCATAAGGAATTCAATGATCACCTGAAAGGGGCTGATTCTCTGGTCCACGCACCTATGCATTTCACCGCCGCAAATATAATCAAATCTTGGTCTTCTCTGATCCTCATCATTGGTGACCAAAAAGGCAAAATTGGCATAATTGTTCACAGCTCTGATGATGTCCTTTCTGGAGTGTTTCGGGTTGGCCTGCACCACATAACGACAGGAAAATTGCGGCCCACATCCTAGAGATGGCATCAACTGGGCGTCCAGGTAAACGCAGAATAAATGGAATATAATGGCTGCATCGGTGGGCACACGTAGGCCTGTGTTCCATGTATCAGGTACTGATTTCTCCAGCTCCCGGATGCGCCGCACCAGATAAAGCTGATCCCCAGCGATGTTGAGGAAGGCCAGCAACGTGGGCAAAGCGGGCAACATAATCCTCTGACCCTCCACTGTCCGACGTAAGGTATCCCAACTCACCGTCCCGATCTCAAAGTCGACAAAGCCTCGCTGCTGGAGCACACTGTTCACAAAGTCCAGCTCCCTGACCAGACGCTTCAGTATGGTGGTTTGAATCCATGCTCTCAAGTTAACCACAAATTGCATTCTCTGTGGGGAGTAGAATCGAGCTGGGTCGATGCTGCCCTTTTGGGTGTGTGCAGTGCCAAACTCCTCGAAGCTTACGGGTCTGTTGCTAAGCGGCGCCGGTGACAACTGGTAGACGGTGTTCCACAGCTGCTGGCTCCTATCTCTGCAGGCCCAATTCTTGATTTTGGGTGCTGTTCGGCTCTTTCTCAAGAGTCTGCGTTCCTGCTTCGCACGTTTGATGAGAGCTGGAAGCTGACAAGGATCGGTGAGGTAGTCCTCGGGGCAAGCAGTTTGTCTTTTAGTTTTCGGAATCCGGTCTAACAGACAATTCCTGAAGTCATATGATCGCAAGAAAGAAGTACTGCTTTTGAGAATAAATGTGTCGGATGTATCGCAGCTAGGTGGTTCTATATTTGGCAGATCCAAAATCGTGTCCATATCGCTGGTATTCAAGCCATCCAATAACCGCTTTTGGTCTTCAGTACCAGCTATTGGCTCACTCTTGAAAACGAGATGTAAATACTTAATGAAACAGACCAAGGAACTAAAGGCCAGAAAGATGGATACCATGTGTACCAGATTATACCGAGGCTTGGGGCAGCAGGATCGATCCATCACCATTATGTCAATTTTGAGGACTATCGTCAGCAGCAGGTTAATACAGCTCCATTTAAAGTAATAACGAGCCTCGGCATTCTGAAGGCGTAAGTCAAGACTGCGATCCACCAAGGATCTCTTTTTAGGAGTCCGGATTTCGTTTGTAGTTCGATAACAATTCATTATTCTTGTAGAATTATGCTTGATATATATATATATATATATATATATATAATTTGTCTAGATTTAGCTGAAAACTTTTCAATTATAACACAATTTCAGGTATGAATTAGGAACTTATTTATCATCGACTACTAATTTTTAAATCTCAAAATATTTATCTCAGTGTGCCGCATACTCACATATTTGTCGCAATTTAAGTCCTTGCCGCCTTCGCTGCCTTTTTGACTTGCCCCGCAGCATTTCAGCACCAAGAATGCCCTGGTCCTGTGCCCGGATGCCTCTGCCATCTCTCCATTCTCTCTGTCTCTGTCTCTCCCTCTCCTCTGGTCCTGGGTTATTTAATCAGTTGTAAGATTTGAGTTTCATGCGGAAATATTTAATTTGGATTTTAAATGCGTGCCGTGGTGTAATGTGAGACCACCAGCAGAAGGAGAAGCAGGACCCGGACCAGGACGAGGACGAGCACCGGAGACTCTTGACAACGACAGGGGAAAATGAGACAAATGTTGCAACCCACACACACACTCTCTGCGAGCGCCACGGAAAACGTTAAGCGAAACTTTTTTATGGCTGTTGGATGGAGTTGAAATGTCCTTGCCATCGCAGGTGCAGGACTGGATAAACTTTGAGTGTCGGATCTGTAATTACTCAGATTTCTTTGGGTGCTGTGTGTGTGAGGAGTCTGGTAAAAGATTTGTGGCCCAGCCGGTTTTTTTATCTTTGTTTTGCTGTAAACACAAATCAGTTTTATTTTTTTGTGATTTTAAATCAGGAAGAAAGAGAGTTTTCCCTCTAAATTGGTTTTGAAAATAGATTTTCTTCTGAGATTTATTTACAGAAAAATCTATATTATTATAATTAAATGTAAATATTTAAATGTAAATATTTAAGTCTACATATATCAGACTTTCTCATCTTTAAAGATGTCAGCAAGTCACTTAATTAATTAGAAACCATCCAATTAAATCTAAACATTTGCAAGATATGTTTATCCATCATATTCATTTTGTTTTAGCTTGTTTGTCAGCCTCTTATCCTGATTCTCAAGTATTCTCTATTCATGGCTTGGTTTCAAGACTTGTTTTTCGCTTTATACCTGAGGATGAACTCCAGGATGCGGACCAAGTAAACACGAAGCACTCTCTTTGCAAGCGGCAATCCTTTGAGGATGTGTGTCAGGAGATGCGTTCCTCTATATACATATAAAGCATGCTCGGGCACAAGTTAACCCACTTAGTGCCATCGACATGCAAGCAAACGGTTTAAGTAGCTACCAGCCGCCCGGCTCCCCTTTCCCATGGCGCTTGTACATGCATTTAATTTGTTACATAATTACGTAATTAATAAAACACAGGACCCTGAGAAACGCACACACACACAGGGGTATATATATATATATACATATATATATATATACATAAGGGTGTGTCCAGGCGTATAGGATGGGCGGTGTAACTTAAATAAACACTCGTGCTTGGTGGCAATGTCGGTGGCGTATGCGCAATATTGACATCGGGGAAAGATTTACGGAACCCACGCTGAACTTTGGCACACACACGCACACAGTAGCAGGAACAAGGATAATAGTAAGCAACAACAACAACAACTACAGCAGCAGGATGAGCAAGAACTAGCAAATGCTTTCAGGCATTGCTTATATTTGATTACAATGTCATTGAGTAATTAATGTGTCCTTGTCAATAAAAATGCCAACAGGCATACGCAATGCTGCCTGTCAATCCAACAAGGATAACAGCAATAACAACACACCACCACCAATGAAGGTAGTCCATCTAAGCGAGTGCGTGTGTGTGCCAGGAGTATCTGCATGAAACTAAAATCCTTTTGTTTGCCTTGCTTAATTAATCTCATCAGTCAGCATCGAAGGCAGAGCTTTCGCATCGTTTGTCCTTCGGGCGGATGTAACTGAGACACATTCCGAGACCAAAAGCCAAGATCCTGTTGTTGTTATTCAGGTGTCAAGAAAAGCCCTGGGGCATCCTGGATCCGGTTTGAATCGTCCCTCTCCTGAAACATACATACTTCGCCCCCGAGGGAAATTGTATTTCTAATTAATGGCCATAAAAAGTCATATTGTGAATACGACGTAAAAGTTTTCAACAGAAATGGCATTAACATGGCTCTCAAATAAAAACAACAATCTCCCGGTCTGCGCTGGCCGGTTGGATGCAATCAAAATAATTGCCGGAGCTGCCAAAAAAGCCATTCGGATATAATTAACAGAACGTGGCCCGCAGCCAAATCAATTACAAATCCAAACAGCACTCGGTGATGGTCTATCTGGATTATAGTTTTTGCCGACAGGATATTAGCTGAAAGTCAAGGCGAAATTGACTTTTGTTTAAAATAAAATGACACCAAAATTAGGGAGAGTTTTGAAGTTTGGTCTGATAAAGTCAGCAATAAAATAAAATTTGTTTTAAAAACAGTTTCAACTTGGATGAGTCCTTAAAGTTCAATGTAATTACATTCTTGTGTAAAAACAAGCTCTAATTTGATTCATTGATAAACACTCTGACCCCAATGAAGGGAAAAACATATAGATAATTAAAGGAATTTGCATAATTTGTGCAAGTCCTGACCAAGTTCAGTTGGATTTTGTAAAGTTATGCGGCTTTTAGGTCCTTTTGTGTCCATTGAACAAGGACGGCTTTTGTCCTGTTTGTTACAACTTGTTGCATTGGGGAACTTTCCACAGAGCTGCAGTCAGCAGAAAGTATTTTAAATAAATTAAACGAAGAACCAAAAACCCGGGGCCCAGAGTCCTTCGGTGACAACCGCAAAGCGAAATGCTGTGGCTAAAAAGTTATGTCATGGCCTAGAGCGAAGGGATGCAGGATGCAGGAGGACACTCAGATCGCTGGGGGGGTTGTGCATCTAATAAATGCCAAAACCTGCCCTCCACCCATCCTTTACCGCCTTTTGTCCTTCCTTGCCTGCGTCCCTGGCAATTGCTTAAGAAACTTTCCAGTCGAGGCAAGGCGAGTTGAGTGGAGCAGAATCGCTTTGCCTTTGGCTAAGCGAACGTAAAAACTTTTGCAGCATTGTAAACAATTCCCAATACACAATTCAATGCGCTTCAACACGCTCTAATGTATGCTACAAAATCCCGGCAAAGTTCCACAAAACAAGAGCAGATAGAGGACGGATACGACTGGCCAAATATGGAAAAGTTTTGCTGCTTATGATTGTTTTACTTCTACTTCTGCTTCAGCTGAATTTTTTTCCTCTCTGATTATTTTGTGTGCTTTTTTGTGGACAGCCTTGAGAGTTGGAGTCGTGGAGCTTATGCTATGGGCAATCCCGTCGGGTTTCCATATGATACCGACTCCCAGATGCCGAATGTCCATCTCCTACTCGCTGCTGTTTGCACTTGCTTCGTCCTTCGCCGAATCCCAATTTGCCTTCGGCATTATTGTTTGCAAAATATATCAAAAAGTTTTTCCATTCACTCATCCCCCAGCCCGCATTCATCGTACCCTCTGTCAACATCTTTTATGTGCATTTGGGATTGGTCATCATCATTGTGGCCTGATTATTATAATATGCTTATTGAATTGACCCGAGTTCGCTGACCCCTGCAATGCGGGCGTGCAAATCGAGAATGTTACCTAAACAAAGTTTGGTTTTCCATAACAACAAATAATATACACATATATATAAAAACGAAATCAATTTCCGTTCTCCGTTTATGTACAAATACAGAAAATCCGGCAAATACCAATGAACAGACGGCCTCCGTTTTTAGATCGTTCGATTTTGTTTGTGGATTTGCGGCTGACGTTTAATATCGAAGCACGCAACGGAAATGGAAATCCAAATACATAGAAATCCGGCTTAATTGTGTGTAATTGACAGTCGCTTTGCATTCGCCGTTGAGGCATCAGAATTGAAATCAAAACGAACAAACCACAAAGCGGATGTTATTAGTTTTTGCTTGGGAATGGGCTCAAAATGATAACACAATCACTTGGTTTTCGGGGTATAACATAAATTGACTTGCACATAATATTCATGAAATGCTAACGAAAGAAAGAAAACAAGGGGAGTTTTCGGAATTACAAATATATGTTGAAATATTTATGGAAATTATATTTTATATAATTTTCTTTAAATGGTTTCATATTCATTAGCATTATATTTAGGTCATTTTGGCTGAAGATAAATCAATGGTTAAAATATTAGATAGAATTCAGTTTATTTTACTTTTTATTATCTATACAATAGATAGAAAATTATAATGTTATAATATTTGGTCATATCTAGTACATTAAGTTTTTGTAGTTAAAATTCCAATTAATTTTGCAGATTTATTTATATTTATTTTAATATTCATTTAATTATTCATATTATTTATAGCTACCCAACTCCATGCCAAATCTTCTATGCCATTCAATTAAAATAAAATAAAACAAACACTGCACTAACATAAAAAAAAAAACAATTCAAAATCAAGTTAAAAAAAAAAACACTAAAAAATTGCCCACAAGTAAACCACGAACTGAAAAATAAAATACGCCAAAAAGCCTGTAAAAAGTTGGCTTTCCGTTGCCTGGCAATTTTAAATGCAAATAACACGATAGCAATATATGCACGTGAGTTTTCTGGTATATACATACCTCTCTATATATTTATACATATATATATTCCTCTTTTTTTTGTGCAAATACACTCAGTCTTATGCGTTCGCGTACGATCTGAATGTGTGTGCACGTTACATTTTAAATGAATTGTTCGCGCATTTGTTTGCACAAAACGCAGCTCTGCCAAACAGCAAATTAAATAAATAAATTTTATTTTTTATTTCCTGGTGAAAAAAGGAAGCAGGGAAATTAAAACGATATACAGGGCTTTGTGTATGCGTGCGACTCTAACGATATGGCTGCCGCAAATGGCAATTTTAGTTGGCATTTTGATAATTCCTTTTGTTTAATCCCAGCCACTCTCACAACGACCGGCATATGGGTCAATAAAAACGTCAGCGACAGCAATAATTTTGTCGCGTTAAATAAAATATAAGCTCAAACCCTTCTCTAACTTCACCACCCCTGGATGACATTTTTAATATTTCATATTTTCCGCATAATTTATAATAATGACCGGCTAAGTCAGAAAATAAAAAGCATTTTTTGTTCCGCTGCGGCTTATCTGCCTCTCTCCATTAATTGATCCCCTCGTACAGCATAAAAAATAAAATAGAAATTAAAAACGGGTGGTATTAAAAACTAGAATTGCCAAAAGTTTTTGTGCCCACACTCTGGGTTGGCTTTTAATTATCCTGCCGGCCCTGGCCGATGCCAGCAACCCTTTGCCGCAAAACTCAATCCTGGCTGCCTGCTGCACAAAAATTGTGGCTCATGAACTGTGCTCATTGTTTAAAGTTTCAAGTTGGCGACAATAAACGTTGAAACTTTTAGTTTTATTGCGAAACTTTCGACGAGATTTTTGGTCGAAACAAAGTACAAAAAGACAAAAACAACAAAAATAAAAACGGAAATTTTCGTAAATGTATAATAATAACCGCACAAGAATTTTTGGTTTGCCAGAAGGGAAAGCCAGCAGGAAAAACACTTTCCCGGCAATTCTATTTCGCAAATCAACGCGAAGCAAATCAACTTGCTGAGTAACATAAAGAGAATGTTGCACAGGAAATAAATTATATAAACATCTGCCACATCTGTGATATATTTTTGATTAAATAAGCAATGATTCATAGTATTTACATAATTTTTGTTACAGGACTCTATCTTGTTTAATTACAATCTTTAAGATATTTTTTAAATATATTCATAGCAAAAAGGTTCTTCCTAAGAAAAAGTACAAGCTTATGTCCTTATGTCCCGAAAGTTTAAAAATGTACAAGTAAAATTCTAATTTAAAACTCATAAGAAAGTATCTTAAGTCTAAATTCCTCGCTGTGTAGGCAACATACTATTCTGCAAAACCAGCCTGAAGAGATCTAGAATAAAGGTGCTTTTCCTACAATTTTTCCCTTTTGTCCGTCCAAGCAAGTCCCTTAAGCCAGCCGGAATTCAAGGAAGAAGCCCTGGAAATGAGGCATGCCACGTTAAACGGCGCCCAAGTCAAACTGTGCAAACCTGCACGTACCTGCACTTGATCTATGCGGATATTAAGATATTGAATTACCTTTTTGTTCGTGCAGCTCAGACTAAGACGGATGCGGAGGCGGAGACGGAGATAGAGGTGGCTTCGGATACGGATACCCTCTCACTTGGCACCCTGAGGAGTGTCGGGTGATATGAAAAAATGCGGAGACCGTAAGCTTGGCGATAAATCTTAGCGGCAATTGAACGTTAATAGTTAAATAATACAGTAGCCAGAAATATGCGGCAAATTATGCTTGAAATTCCGGGCATAACCCAGCCGACGAGCCCAGACAGCCACTGGGCTACCGAGCAATGGATTAGGCTGTCAAAATCCATTAAATATGCAACATGCGTACCAAGAAAACCGAGCAACTTCCTCCTTCTACCCACACAACCCACAAAGCACCCAAAAGTGGGTGTTGTTTTTTGGGGTCTTTAGCCAGTCATTTCCATGGAGAACTGCTTACGATTACTCCTCCAAAGCTGGGCTGCTTTTCCGATCAACCCGGCTGCATATATGAATTTTAAACTTGGAAAAGTCGGTTTGAGACATTCTGAAGCACAAATCTGTGGAGACTAAGGAATTCAACTAGATTTTTATGTTTATTAACTCAGGCGTTTTTTCTGTTGAGTTTTTCGTACTTTTGAAAGCTGCATAAATATTTAAAATATCAATTAAATAATTCAAAATTCTTAGCATGAAGTTTGCCTTAATACTATTATTCAAGAATTAAAAGTAATATTAAAATATTCAGCCGGCTGTTACGCAGTTTAACAAATTAGCAAAATATTTAAAGTGTTCTCCTCATTAATGTTTGCCTGCTGAGTTTAGACTAAAAAGGAAAACCTTTGAAGCCGATTTTGATCCCAGCCTGTTTCATATTTTATTGCGTTTCATTAGGGCCAAAAGAAATTACTGTCGCAACGCAACGCAGCGCAGCGCGTACGCGTAATTTAATAAAAACCGGAACATGCCAAGGGACCACGCTTCAGCGATATGGCCAACGAATGTTGTTTATGGCCCGGAATATTTCTAATTAGCGCAACTTGTTATGTGGCAGCTGCTGGGGGGTCCAGAACAGAGACTCCACTTGGTCTGCTTCCGGGTCTGGGATGTGGGAATGCGGGAATGTGGCGGATGTGGAATTTCCGAGCCACAAAATCACTGTTTTGCAGAGCCTTTAATGGCAATTCCAAGCTAAGCTTCATAACATTAAATGGCTGTTATCTTTATGGGTCCTGCGATTGCTTCTTTTGTTAATTACAATGATGCTTTTAAAACAAAGCTGTCAGTAATGTGACTTGTTTGGAATTAAGGTATATTTATTTCTTAGAAATACTAGTAACCCTTATACATTTATCCCAAAGATTATTCCCTTAAACTCAAACTGAAAACTATATTTTATCCCCTCATCAAATGTAAGCCCATGGTTGCATTAAATTTGTTATATCACCACGACTTTATTTAGGGCTATATTGCATCAAATTTGTTATTTCAATTAGCCTAAGCCACACCGCATTGGGTAGAGAGTTTGCAGCAGTCACGGGGTCACAGGGTAATAGAGACCAGGGTGAATCTTATTATTTAAGCATTTACATAATTCACAACTCCCGAAACACGAGGCCAGGAAAGCCGAAAATGCAAATGCCGCTACGGGGCCCAGACAGGAAGCCGCCGTCCTCTCTCTGTCGTCCTTATGGCCCACGGCGTGTTGCAACATTCGGCAGGAAAACCCAGAACCTGTTGCTTACGGAGGCCCAAGGAGATGCCGGAGGAGGATGAAGGCGGATGATGTCCTGGCAGCAGGAGCAGCAAACAGCAGCCTCCTCTCTCTACCCTTTTCAAACTTTTCGACATAAAATTCACTTAGAATGTCGTGGCTGTCGTGTGCGTTGGTTTGGTTTCTGCAGGCATCTGCATACATTTGTAGCTGACAGGACGAAGGATGTAGCGCCTTGCATGCAAATACAATTTGGCTGGCTTGTTAGCAACTGCTTGGGATCTGACTCCAGTCCCTGCTCAGCTTCTGACTCCACATCCTGTCTCCGGGTAGGGATATAGCTTGGAAAACAATAAGACGTTGGGCTGGGCTCCTTCGGGTTGCTTTTTCATGGCTGTCACATGGACAGCGCCATTGGAAATGAGCTTATGCGGTTGCGGTTGTGGCTGTGCGGATCCTGCGACTGTCGCGTGGCAGCTCTAATAAATGCCACAGCTTAGCCGGCAGCCATGACAGCCGGGAACAGCCCCCATTTCGACGTCTCTCCACCTCTGACTCCAGCCATCCTGCCACCATTCACCCACATTTCGTCCTTCGACGGCGAAACATCTTCGCCCAATGTAATTTTGCGTGCGGTTCGCTTTTACGAGTCGCTCGGGTGTCATAAGTGTGTAAAATTAATGCCCCTAATGCACAACATTTGTAAAATGTACGGGCGGGCTAACATTTAGCATTATCATTTCAAAATGTAGCAAGAAAGACATGCGGAAATGCCCCAATGACGGATGCGCCACAGTTATCCTTTTAAAGTGATTCACTAAGAGTTAAAAACCCTTTTTTAAAGAATAAATTTTAAATGAGTCTATTTTATATATTTTATAATTTTATAATGCATGCATTTTAATGTTAATTCTGTTTGTTTCAGTGAAATCTTAATATATAAAACAGTATGGCCGCTTAATAAATGGAAACGATACATAATCTTAAATTAAAGGGCAATTTAAAATGTTTTTTTTTAAATATTTTTAAAATATTTAAATAATTTCCTAAACATGTAAAAGATATCTTTTGAAAATTGTTCATTAAATTGGTTTATTGTCTACAATAAATTCCAGATTTCAATTCAGAGTTGTAAACTATTTTTTGCTGGAATTATCGATTTCTTCCTTTTCTTCTTTTGACCAAGATAAATCAATCACGGGTGTGGCAATAAGCAAATTAATTGAAATAAGGCCCTCCTCGTGCTCTTCTGATAATGGCAATCCAATAACTTGCTAAGAACTGACCTCGTCAATGAGAGTTGGGTGGGCGACTGGCTGAGTGGTGGTGCTGAAGCCAGAGGGTGGATTTTGACACACATTTGGTAAATTGCTCGGCCCGCTCGACATTGTTTGTTTGTGTTTTTGGTGCCAGAGCTCTGTTTGCTGTATGTGTGGGTGTGTTGTGTTTGGTGCGCTGCTTGTGCGGTTGCTGAAGTGAGAAATGCCAAAGCAAAAGCCGTAACCACTTTGTAAGTGTCAAAAACATAGCAGCAACGAAAATTGGATTGCAGTAAGATCAGCCAGCACCTCCACCAACCAACCTTATCCTCCTCCAACTGGCCTTCTCTTTCGCCGATAGCCAGAACCAACCGGCATCAGGCACCGGAAACGGAAGCGGCCTGACCCGTTGTGAAGTCGGCGTTATGACCAATGCGAAATTGCTGCAAGCAGGATGCTGTTGTTGCTGCACAGCGCGAAAAATAACTATTTTGAAACAAAATATTGAATTAGTACTTCAATTCTTTAATGAATTTTCATAGATAATCTATAGAAAATTTCCAAAAAATTCGTTTTCAATAAGCATTTTGCTGAACAAATTTTTTTCTTTCGGTCTAATTTTGCTATTGCCATTACAGCTGTGTATTGCTGCTGCTGCGGCCATTATGTTGGCTAATACAATACATACAAATAAGCACATGGTTATGGAGAGGATGGGTGTGTGTGTGTGTGTGTTGCGGTGCCAGATCAAGGGCCGCCACCAGGCGAGGGGGTGACACACAGAGGCCGAGTCAGGAGCACTCATTCGCAATGTGGTCTCTGGTCATTCATACGCAGAACACAATTGCATACAATCAGACAGGGAAAACAGGACCAGGGCGAGGCTTGGGCGTTGGCCGGCTGAACAAAACTGACCTGGGCCATTGGAACATTCAGGATCCCTCTTCACGCACACACAGCTCGATATATATTTGCTCTATTGCACCATCGATTTGCAGGTTTCCCCTTTTCCATTTTTTGATTTTTTTTGGTTTCGGGGCGGTCCAGGCATGTAAATCTCTTTTCATTTGCCAGCCACAAATGATTGCATAATTGCTGTTGCATTTGTAAACAATTTGCACACAAAAGCGGGGCATTGAAAGGTTGATTGAACTGTAAAATGTCGAGGAGGGTGCTGGATCCGGATGCTGCGGTCATAAAACCGAGGGTCCAGGCTTTTCCTTCACTAACTCCCTTTCCCATGTGGGTGACATTTTTCATATGACATATTTTATGGCCAATATAAAGTCCTCCTGCACGCACTTGGGGGAAATAACAATAAAACTTTAGCTGAAGCTTCAGCATCAGCATCAGCTTTTGCTTTGGCGTTGAAGTTGAAGTTGACGTTGGACAAATGCCACAGCCAAGGCTCTCAGGCGGTTCCTTTGGGGGCGTGGCAAAGCCCCTAAAGTGCCAGTACAGAGAAAAACAGAAGCCAAGCAAAACATGGTGGAAAGGCACAGTCGCGACTACACAAATACCCGGCACTCAACTCGCAAAATATAGCCGAGTTTTAGAAGTTGTCTGCTGAAAATCAATATTTTATTTAACTCAAAATATAATTTAAAATATATTTCTAATGTTGTACGTATTTTTCCTATAGTATTTATATCACAAAGTCTAGATATAATCATAACATAATCTCGCAAATTCTGGTTAAAGAACAGACCCTAGAAAATGGGTGAAAATTGTAACTGCTAGAAAAGCAAAAAGTTTTTCAATTCCATTCCATTCCCCTGGTTTTTCCTACTCGTAATTTTGAGGAGCCTGCCACATGGGCGGTGGTTAATTACTGCAAATGTGAACGAGCTCAAAATTTTTGAGCAAACCACTTGGGAGAAAAGCGTATAGTAAAAGTAAGAAGCAATTGTCAAAATCTGACGCCATTCACTGTTGCCACAAAGGCTTTTGACACTTAAGTCTATATATATATGGTACATATATTCGCAAACACACACATAAGGAACACTATTCAACAAGCCATGAATGGCACAAGGGAGTGGAAGGGACTAGGAGGGGCGGGTGGCTACTTTTGGGCCCAAGTCTGGCCACAAAGTTCCGCTTGGCTTAATCTCAGCATTTGTCCAACTGCAGCAGTTAGCCAAAGGACGAAGGCAATGGCCTATGGCAGGGACATGCATATCCTTGCCGCACAAGCACTACGAAAGCTTTGGTAATGTGATGACTTTGATTTATCAAATCTTTTGCAGCTATAAGTATATTTTAAATTTTTATATTCGGTTTTTAGCATATATTTTTGATTATTTTTTTTTCCCCTTTGCATATTTTACCCTAAACATTCAGAAATCGGGGAAAGAAAGTTTCCCAGTAATAAGAAAAACCAACATAATCAGCTTAAAATTAAATGCAAAAATGTTGTCAATGGGGGAGAAGAATAAGGGGTGATTTTAATGCGCCAAGAGGAATTCTATTGAAATTCATTTTACATTAGGACATGACTCTTCTTTAGCTTGAAGAAGCTGGGCTCACAAAAAAAAAATAGACTTAGCCAAAGAAATTGACTGCAGAACCAATAACTAACGGTTTGACTAAAAAAAAACTAATTCAATTAAGAAAAAATATAAATATAAATCGGTTCCCTCAAGTTTGTTGCCTAAATGTTTCCTTTTCTTATTTAATTAATTTTATATTTTATTTTTTTATTACATATAAGTTGTTAAGCTAAAAAAAAAAACAAACACACTTAAAATTCGTTTATTTTTGGCTAAGACATGATCTTGCCATTTGCCAAAAAAAACTAATAATTTCACCTTAGCCGAAACGTGTATTCTTAACCAATATATTCAGTTACCCATTAAATTAAATATTTAATAATGACAATACGTTCATATTCCCATTGTAGCTCTCTGTACCTTAAATATCCATTCTGAAATGTCAGAAAAGCCATGGAAGATAAATGATGGACAATCAATCAAAAAGGAAGCCACGAGTAGATTGATTGAACCTAATGTCTTTACTTAATAAAAGTTAAAGAGAATGACCTTCCATAGAGAATAAATTTAAAAGGTAGAATAAACTAATAGCTATTCTTTATTACTAAAGCTTCCGTTGTGAATATGACTTTGGACTCCTAACCAGTTATTCATATTATTTCCGACATGACCAAGCCAGATATCCGCTCAACTACTTTCAGCAGCTCTTTCAAACTTCGTAACCAAGAGCCTGGCAGCTATTTCAAATTTTTAATTATTTCCTCTTTTCCAAGAACGGAAAAATAAAAAAAGGGAATTAAACAAGAAGAACGTTCCAAACTTCGCGTTGTGGCCACTCGAAAAAGAACAACATTTTATGAGCATGCACCGCAAAAACTAATAACACTTTGGCCCCTTGCAGTGCCGCACTTGGCCACCCTTCTCGGTCTTAACAAACCATCTCTCCTCTGACCATCGGGAAACTTGAGAGCCAAGACTTGAGGTTGACCCCAGAGAAGATTGGCCAGCTGCGCGGGCAGCTGCCTTTCTATTTTCCGTATATTTTGTTCTGTTTTTATATTTTCCCTTTTTTTGTTTGACCATCGCGCACTATGATTTTTACGAAAAAGTTTTGCATCAAGGGAAACAAAAAAAATGAAAATGGAAAAGAAAATATGCCAAAGGAAATGCCTGAAAAATGCACATAATGAGTGAGACTTTTTTTGGCGCGAATACAAAGGCAAACTAAATTCTTTTCAAGGGTCAGGGATAAGTCGTGGTATACGCCTTTATATTTAAAAATAAATATAGTATTTCATATTGATATTTTTATTTTAATATTTAAACTTTTTAGTTTATATTTTATCCAAATCAAAAGTTCTCACTGCTTGTCTAGTTTTGCCTTTAATTAAAATATTTGTTTGCTGTAAGATTTGCATACATATATGTATTTAAAGCCTGTTTGTAGGGGTTAAGAGTTACATGTGTGTAGCGGAAGGAAGGCTTCTATGAGCGAGAATTTTCGCCAGGACCTCCATTTCCTGTGCAAGCTGCACTAACATACTCACACACATTGTATGCTTGCGTGCGGCATTGCGTGTGTGTTTGCCTATTTGATTGCTGCTGATTGTGACATTACACTTGACATTTACGGCACCGAACTGCAGAAACTCAGCTCTCTTGTTAACGTGGCTTTAACCCCTCTCCCCCTTATTCTTCTACCTCCTCATCCGCCCCATCAATCTCATGCTGCTGTAGGCCGCCATTTTGGCAGTTGAGGGCAGTGCGCATGCTCACCATGACACAAAGAGAGAATCGCTCTTGAAAGCCACATAGCCGCATAAAGCCAACAGGCAACATATTATGCCGCAGTGTGCGTGAGGTCCTTCGTCCTTCCATTCTCCTTTCTCCCATCAACTCCTCCTTCCCTGAGTTCCTCAGCTCTTATCCCTCAACCAATTCCCCGGTTTACAACCCCACCGAACCTCCACCCAACTTCCCTGCTAAGTGGCACATTTTTATGAGTCTCAACGGGTTTTCGGTCCAAGTTGATAATTTCTGCTGCTGCTGCCGGCGCTCTGCTCCTGTTTCTCTCTGTAGTTGTTATCATTTTGCATGTGCTGCGCATTTAATCAATTTAATGCAAAAATCTCCCAAGCGTATTTGCTGAAAGATTGTTATTTATCACGTTCGCCTTTTATTTAATTATGCAGCAGCAGCAGCGGCGGCTGGCAGCGCGGCATTCGCTGGTAATTTGCTGATTTATGCATCTCTTGCCAGATGATGATTATAATTATTATTGTGTTGCTTAATTACCATTCCCCAAAGAGGAGACCCAAAAAAAAGGAAAACGAGAAGATGATTATTAATAAGCAGGCCCCGGCTGCCGAAAGCAGCCAAGAGAGAGTCAAGTGGAGCCAATTTGCTGATTTAGTTCAGTTAGACACTGGGAATATAATTTATATAATCATAAACTATAAATAAGTAAAATTATTCTAGAATATTGAATAGTAAAAAAAAAGAATCAAAATGTCCTCAATCATTCGAATTTGCTTATAAAGGAAATATCCTGAATTTATAATTTTTTTATCCATTATTCTTTGGCATATTTGTTTAAATTAAATCTGTTCAAGAATAATAATACTCAACATTGTTATTGGTTTTTCTTTGTGTGCAGAAGCGGGGGATCCCGAGCTGTTGACACACTTATCAGACATCTACAGTGGAGTCTGGGAAGCGAGAAAGCCACCCCAGCATCCCCAACACCTCCCTCGCTTGGAACGTGTTCATTTGCAAAATTTATTTGTGTGTGCTCGGGTAAGTGGCAGTTTGATGCGCAATGTGGCTCTTCAAATGCCGCCTCATGTGCAGAGTTCCCCATGATGTTGTTAATATTAAGGCACATCAACGTTGCCACCAAGAAGTCATTGACTCGTTGAGTTATGCTCAGATGCTCACCCCCCTTCTTATGTCCATCCCCCCTTAGCATTTCCTCGAATGCACTCGCCTCTCGGTTACACAATTTTGTGCCGAAGAGGAAAACCACAAAGGCGGAGAAGCGGAGACAAGACGACAACGAAGGACGAAGGATACTGGGACAGATAGAGGACGGTGGCAGTGGCGCATTCGTGCCTAAAATTATGCTAACATTTTGTCCGTGCGGAGGTCTCCGCTTTCGTCCTGCAAGGGTTTGTGTCAGCAGCGTCGCACTCTACGTGTTTGCCCAAGTGTGCGTGTATTCTGTTCCTTTACATGGCGGAAAAGCCGCTTTTGTATAAACGTTTTGGGAACTGCACTGGGGGAAATGTGTAACTAATTTGATTTGTAAATAAATATTTTTAATAAGAATATATTTAATGTGTAATTAAATTTGTTTTTATAAAATTACCTATGTGGATATCTCCTGATGTTACCACAATTTTAAGTTTGTGGATAAGTAACTGCCTCTCAAGTAAACATAGGTTAAAATACTTAAATATTTTAACTAACAAATGGAATTTATTACCCGTAAACCTCTGATTTATTAATCATTTTATGTTAGTGTACCCACCGCTTAATGTTAACCGATCGTGGCAGGGTACCCATCAAGCCCGCTCCACTCTAGCGGCATCAACAAACCCCAGCCCGGGCAAACCGAAAGCTCTTCACTCTCATCAGCTTTGCGTCCTGGCCAAGTTCCGTTGGCACACACACACATCCCACACCACCCTTTCCCATTCCCATTCCTATCCCCATTCCGCAAAACTTCTCTATATCCCAGCACTTTGCCTTAACATAGCCTAACACCCATGGCGACTTTATATACCACGCACGTTGCTTAATGCGGCATTTTGCGACAAGTGTTGCTGAAACGTCGCCGGCATCGTCATCAGCACGCACACACTAACTCTAGCACCCGCCACACATACACTTACAAATGCATAGAGAAAAATAAAGGGTTCTTTAAGTATTTTATTTTATGAAAGATATACATTTTTAAATGTCTTAAAAAAGTCAAAGTAAAATACAGTTTATTAAATGTATACTAATTTAATTATTGCTTAGCAAATATACGTGTTTATAATATTTATATATTTCTAATATTTGATTTATTGTATATTTCAATTAATATTAAATGTTGTTTGTTTATTTTATGAATGAAATTAGAAAATAATGAAGACAAAAGCATATTTCATTTCTTTTATTTCTTGTATAATTATTATTTTTCAGTGTATAGCAATTGTACATAAATTGCGTCGAGGGGGAGTTGCAGAAGGAAGAGAAGTAGCAGATAAGAGGAAAGGTTTCGCTCATTCACTCAAGCAAGAAACCGCACTTCACATGAAAGAGCCAAGCTGCAGACGCCGCATTAAGTATACGCCATGTTACATTCGCTCCGTCACCAAATTAGGCAGTAATCAAAATACACACGCACACACACACACTCCGGCTGGGCGAGGGTAAATGGAAAGCCGGGTCCTGAAGCCAACCTACTTTTTTACAGAACAACATTTTTTGAAAACTGTTTTGCCGGATCTGTCGTTTTTTGTGTCCTTTGGGGACAGCACACTAACCTGTTGACCTTAATATTTTCTAATCTGGCTGCCAGGCTATCCACACATTCCTCTCCTTTTCCTTTTCCCTTTTTCGGTTTGTATGTGTGTGTGTGAAGGAGTAATTTTAGATAAGCTGAAAACGAAGGGAATGGAATGGAATGAAAACTTTGTTTGCCCATTGCCTGCTGAGTGTTTTCTTTTATATATGTATATATTTCCACAAAATAAAATAAATAGCTAAGAAGCTGTTAAATTTATTTAAATAACTTGATTTAAGATGGATTGTCAAGGTTGTCAATGTTAAGTTTTAATCAAATCAAATCAAAATATCTAAAGTAATTGATTTAAAATATATACTCATAGAAACTTATGTCATATCCCCGATGTCTGTATACCCCTTTGAGCCAAGATGGACAGTTGTCCTGTGTGGCTGACCACTGATAAATATTTAGCACTCCAGTCCCTCCATCGTTAATTAACATCAACTTGGTCTCTGGCAATTAAAACAATTTAATTATTTGTGCGTGCATAATTGAAATTGCATTGGAGTTGGAGGTGGAGGTGGAGGTGCGAGGCGATGCGAAGGCAGCCGCAAAACACTTGAAAATCAATCGATAAAGCGGCCAACGCCCAATAAAAAATGTCGAAAAAAGATTGCAGCTGCATCATGGCAGCATGCAGCAGCAGGAGCGGCAATTTGTTGAGAGTTCTATATATACGATATAAACAAATATACATACAATAAATAAATTGGAGCAGGCGTAAATACAAAATGCATACACACACACAAACGGAGGCAGGCAGGCCGGCTGGTTGGGTGGCAGAGGTGGCAATGCAAATTGTATGCATGCAACAACATCCAGTCTGTGGAACAATAAATAAAATGCAGCAAAATGCATTGCAAAGAAGATGAACGAAAAGAAGAAGAGCCGAATGACGGCCATGTTTGCAGTGAGACTCACACACACACACTCACTCGCTCACATACAGGGCTGGAGGAAAGCTATATGTACAGCGAATGCAATAAGGGTCAGGCTTTAAGTGCCATAACAAATGGGTTAAGTAAGACGACAGACGGGGGAAGACAGGGACAGGGAAATGAGAAATGGAGAGAGCCAGGAGAAGCCGGAGAACTAGCCCTGTTATGCATAACAAAGATAAATGGCATATCACAGGAATCGATGCAGAAATATGCAGCAGCATTAGAAAGTAATAGATGGGGATCGCAATGTTAACTCAGCCCAAATTATAAATATTTGATGGCTGCCTTGGCTATTCAAAGCCATCTTCAGACACAATGAAATTATTTAATCAATTAAAGCAATGCCAAGACAAAGACATGTCAGTGAAGTGAAAACTGAATGGAAATATTCTCTAAATAGTTTATGCCTCAATAGCTAGGAAAAGTCTGCGACAAATTAATGAGCACTAGAAGGTAAAAGTCATAAGTAAGTAATTAAATATTTTAAATGTATTGTCAAGCAATAGAACCACTTTTACTTTGGGTATCAGTAAAATATATACCTAAAAATAAAATTGTATTTTTCTCATTTACAATTTAATTTTATTACAGATTTATCTAATTTTATTTTCCATATACTTGTAATTATAGATAACTATGTAGCACACATAGATTTCACATTATTGGACAGTTCCATTTTCAGCAATTTTCCAATTTTCCCTGATTTCTCCCCCATTCTATATTATTACCTTTCTATATATGTTCATGTCATAAAATATTCTGATAACAGCGGCAGTATGTATGCCCTTTGTTGCACACCAACCGAACTCGATTGCTTGTTTACACATTAAAATTAAAATATATATAGTATATTTGCGAATGGGAGGCCCCTCTGATCAATTTTTAATGGACTTTAAAGGCTTCGATTGCTGACCCAGTTTCGAGCGACTTTCATCGAGTTTATCGCCGGCTGTGGTGCAGCCCTGGTTTGCCACGTAAATGAATAAATTTTTTGTGCAATTTTTTTGTATTACTTCGTTTTGTTTGCGATTTTCTTTTTTTTATTCTTTTGGCATTTCATGGTGTTTGCTGTTGCATATGAGTAATGCAAGTAGACAGCAGGAGAGGAGAGTCAGGCGGGTGGAGGAGAAAACGAAGCGAGGCGAGGCGCGGCTCACAATGGGCCACGCGGCGTATACGCAATACACATAGACGGGGAGATAAGGGGGGGCCGGAGAGACCGGACCGAGGCCTGTATGTATCTGTATCCGTATCTGTCTGTGCATCTGCATGTGTGTCTGACTGTTTGAGTGTGTATGTGTGTGTGGGCAAAGCGGATTCCGTGTGCACAGGACGAATGCAAATGAAAGCAGGCAGGCGTCGAAAACATAAAAACGTGAGAGGACCAGGAGCGGGAACAAGAGCAGGAACAGGAGCAGAAGTAGGCGGAGAATGGGTGGCGGGAATGACCCACAATGAAAACGGACTGCACATGGAATGCACATGCCTATAAATATAGCACACACATCACCAACACACACACACAGATAGAGGAAGAGAGAGAGCGAACGAGGCCTATGTACTACAGCCGGGCATCCGGGCGTGTGTGTATGTATGCATATAGGGTGGGGAGTATCGTAGTAAAACGCGCTGGCAGGTGACTGAAACAACAAAGGAGTGGCCTGGGCAGGGGGATGGCTTGCCAGGGGTGGCACTCCAATCGGACTCTTTGCAAATGTTTCAGCCGAAAGCTGCGCTTTGAACAATCAAGCGGCAAGACAATGAAAACACAGAGCTGCTGCAAACTGAAAACTGAAAACTGAAAACTGAAAACAGAAAACAGAAGGCACAAAAAGCAAGACACAAGATGCTGGCGAAAGCGTAAATGAAAATGGGCCTGCCTGCCATGCCTGGCAAACTGCAACTGGGAAAACGGAAGACCAGCAAATTGAAGCAAAACAGCAATATGGCAAACAGGATATACAAAAAGCCGAGACCAGCAAACGAAACAAAACAATAACCATTTCGAATGGTATATTTCGAGGCGTGTGTGCGTATACGTAATATCTGTGCGTATACGCAATATCTAGGTGTGTGCCATGTGGCGTATACGTAATTTTTGAATGTCTGTGTATGTGTCTGTGTATGCATTGCAGGGTCCAGAGTTAATCGGTTGCAGCTCTTGCGTATTCAGGTCATCATTATTGATTCGCCAATGTTGCCGCCTGTGCGTATAGAGACATGAATTTTGCGTACGCACTCGCCACACACATGCTCACACATTTTGGCCATTATGTAGTTACAAGCCCACGCACATACATACACACACAGTGCACATACACAATTGCGAAATGCTGGCCACATGGCCTGGTTATATATTTTGAGGCCTACATGCAGGCGCTATTAACTGCGGTCAGCGGCAACGGCAACGGCGGCAAGGAGGAATCCTTCGAACCGGACATGCCCTTTTGCTCTAATCAGGCAGGCATTATGTAAAGTCAGTCAGCCAGCAAGACATCGTACGGCCGGATCACTGTTACCATCCATACCATGTGCGTATGGGCAGCCCAATTTAAATCGCTTCCAAATTGCAGCTCCTGCCACAAGCACACCCAGACACATTCACACAGGCGAGCGCACAAAGCTCCAAGAGAGAGCTGCATATCCGGTTGCAAATCAGGAATTCCTCTTCGCAACATTATCGAGTTTCAATAGCCCGGTTTGAAGTCAGCGTGCCGTTTACAATTATAATTTAAATTCCTGGTCATAAACTCGGCCGGCAAATCTGTATGCACTGACAAAAACTTAAAACCCCAGAGCTTTTGATCCCTGAAGCTGAAATCTGAAATGAATTTAAATCATATATATGTAAAACTTATATGAAAAAATAAGGACTCTATATTTAATACTCTTTAAAATTATATCTTTATTTTATTTTCCAACATTTATTCCAGCTTCTATCCACATAAGCCCTATTATAATCCCAAATCAAAGCTGGTTGCTGTCAGAATTTTTTGCACTGCCTTGCCTGTCGTCATAACAATGCCTAGGATACCCACGCTGACGGCGTTGTAATTTGAAAAAATTAAAACGATATCCATTTTGGCTCAGCAATTTTCACTGTCGCCATCGTCAGACGCATTTCAGCACCGCAGTGCGTTTGGCAATTTGCTGACTGCCATCAAATCCAAGTCAAGGATGATGTTGCCTAGGCCAGCACAAACTCGTTTAGTTTTCATTTTACCCACACAGCCAAAAAAAAATGTGGGAAAAACCTAAAAAAGTGAAAAAACGACGCGGCTAAAAATTGCGTTTGCCTGGCAATTTCTGCCATTTTCACAGCTGCCGTGGCATAACCTTCCCCATAACCTCATTCAATTTCTTTTACATTTATTAGAATTTGCGAGCAGTTTCTCTCTTCCTCTCTCCTCACTCAAAAATTTGCTGCCGGAGACCCTATATGCAAACAGCCTCGTCCTCGCTAGCTTCCATCTTGGGCGCCCAACTTCTCAGACTCAGAGTTTTTCCAGCAGAAGCCGCCTGCCTGGGCGAACGTCTTCTGTTTAGGTGTCGTAAAAATGCCTTTTGCCAACAAGTCGCCGACAACCACGGGGAAAGTCGCAAAGGATGGTCCAAACACAATGGCTAAAGACCAACATTTAGGCATCAAAATAATATTTAAATTCTGAGCCTTAAAAGAGAGGCAATCTACTACTACTACTTTCTCTTCTTTATAGAAACTACAAAGAAATATTTGTTAAGACAGAATTATAGGCAGTGTTCTAAAATCTTAGGACATTCAAAAAAAAAATCTACTTAAAATCCACTTCTCTAGATCCTTCTCAGACTCTCTTCTTTTGTAAAAATGTATTTATTGCTGTCACGCCCACTGTGCGACCTGACTTGCACCTTTGCCTTCTCGTTGTTTATTTTTTACCCTCTGTCTGTTGTGGAATTATTTTGTACACACACTTTTTTCCTGTCTCCTCGGTGTTTTTATAACGCTTATTTGCCTGCTGCTGCTGTTGTTTTTTGTTGTTCTTGATGTCCTTGTGGGTTGTTGGGTGGCTGGCTTCTTGGTTGCAAGTCAAACATGTCTGGCGGCAGGGAGGAGGCGGTTTGGTACGAGTATATTTCGTTACCTGCCTCTGATTAGAGGCGTTGCTGATAAGCCGTCTTTTCATTTTGAGCCCCTCAGTCTTCCGTTTAAATTATGCATCAACAGTTGTGGCGCTTTGCATCAGGCGGTGATAATCGCTTCCCCGCATCAAAGGATACATCCTACCAGTCCCGAAATTAACATGTTTTTTCTACCTCTTTGGAGTAGTAGTTGGAGGAGTCGGTAGGTTTTGGAACAAAAGCTGACTGGCCCGCAGGCCGGGCATTAAGACAACAGCAACTGGAACACGAGATGCTGTCATCCGCAGTCAGTCAGTGGCATTGTTGGTATTATAAGCTGGCCAAGAAGGTGGCCACAATGCAAGGGAACAATGCTGCAGGAGCGGCGACAGCTTCCAACAACATGCACTTGAAATGCAAGTCAAGAGCAGTTGCCTTCTACATATACCAACCCCACATTGGATATCATTCCTCCGCAGAAGTTATACATGCTATGGATCCTAGAACCCATTGCTCACTGCACTCGAAAAACTTCAATTCGAATTGGTTTCATTTGTTGTTCTTTCTCTCGCAAAAAGTAAGCAAAACAAGAAGGGATTTGTGTATTGTTTGCAGATGAAATTACTCGCATGTTTATTGGCTTAGTGGCAGTGAGAACAAGTTGGTTTCAAATACTGTATATACCAACACTATCGTAAATGTTGTACACCTTTTTGAACGATTTTCCTCTGGGTTTGCTATTAAATAAATATTAAATCCATCAAGTTGAGAAACCATCAATTTAAAGTAAAAGCAGAAAAAGCTTTTGAAGGAAACAAGGAAGTTTGATTTGATTTTATTTGCGAACGTTTTAATTTGTCTATAAAATTTAAAATAAAAAAACCAAGGAACACAATTTTAGTCAAAGAATTATTTCCTTCTTAAAGCTTAATCTTAAAAAAAGTATATATGCACCAAAATAAATAAACACTACATTTTTAACTCTTATACTCTCTCTAACATAAACCAGAACTAAAATATAATTAATTGATAAGCTATATCTTACCTTTCCTTTGATGTAAACCTAATGCTTTCTCTATTTTCTCGCTGAAAGATTCTAATTGAAAGCTCTGCTGGCGGCAGTGTCTATAAATATTTGCTGAATATAAGATAAATTCAATGTTATGCAATGCATCGACTGCATTTTGCTCAAATGCCGTAAAAACTGAGATGCAATATGAATCTCGAGCCGGAAACGGGCGCTGATGCCCCCCTTGAATTCCAGCGAGCAGAAATCAAATATGCGCCCACAAGTAAACCGAGTGGCGGACAGAAAGCAGAGCAAAGAATCCACGTCCCTTCTGGAGCAGGAGCAGGGACAGAATCAGGAACAGGAGCCGGAGGTAAATGGGAAAAGCAAAAGAAAATCGCGACCGGCAGCACACAGTCAGCATAGGAATGAAGGCCCACCCGCAGGACACACGGGAGAATAGCACGCTTCTAGTTATTTTTTGCCATGAAATCTCTAAGGAACTCCCTGTCGACTTCTGCACACTATGCACAGAGACAAAATTTAAGCCTAACAAGATTTTATTTCAATAAAAAATTTTAAGATACAATTCGTGATGTTAAAACCCAAAACAACTCGTTCAAAAGTATTACAAATTTTAGGATATAGTTTACACATTACAACAAGAATTTTCCCTGTGCAGTTACGTGTGTGACGGATAAAAAGAAAATGGAATTGGGGGCGTGGAGCAGTGTAGTAGCTAGAAACACAGACATAGACCACGTTCAGCTCATCTGCTGGCTTCTTTCTTTGCTGGTGGCTGGCTGCTCAAGTAGCTTCAAGTTAGGAATTCATTGTTAGTTATGCGATTTCATTGCTTGTTTTCTTTACGAATTCCTTGAGACGTCGCAGGACTTCGGCACCGAGGCAAACTAAACGTCTTTCATTGGATTTTGGCATGCCAGGCATCACGGAATGGAATCACGGCATTGGACGGAGCGGAGCGAAGGGGCGATGGAACGTCCTGCCTCAATCGCATCGCATCGCATTGCAGGGCACCATGGGCGAAGTCAAAGTGTTCGACATTATTTGAAATTCATGAATGGCAGGCAGCCTGTCCTTCGGCATTCGTCGTCCTGCCTCGTCCTCCTTCTCATCTCGTGGGAACGTGCTTCCCTGGGCATTGCTTTGTTTTCTGCGTGTTTTGTCTGGCAAATAAATTCAAGTAACAGCAGCTGATAATGGCTTATTACCAGGACGACAATGCCACCCAATCTTAGATGGCCAAGTTCCCTTCGGAATCTCCAGCTCCTGTTTCTGCTCTCTCTCTTAATTGTAATTGAACACGCACGCTAATTAAGACGCCAATAGTTTTAGTTTTTGCTACACATTGGTTTTTGGCTTCGTTGTATTTCCTTCTCTCACGCCATTCGATATTAAAATTCTCACTTTTTTTGTGTGTTTGAATGAAGGCAATTATTACGCTAATTAAATGTTAGAGTTTATGCTAATTACGCACGCTGCCAGTCAAGCGAATGAGTTTATTGCCAAGAATCCAATTAAAAGGTGAATCGAAGTTATTCCCCGGAAATATCACGCATACGCAATGGTGTCCGAGTATTTTCTAATTGGATAGCTGTTGTCTTTTTGTTTGGTTTAATTAATAAACACGTTTGTTGAATGGGAGAATTTAATTTGTTAATTCATTTGAGTCAGTTGCGTAAAATGAATAGAATAAAAGCGTTTATTAAATTTCTTTAAGAACATTGAAAAGATGAAAATGCTTAAAGATTCAAATATAATTTTGTGGTATTTTTTATATAAATAATTTAAGACTAAATTAAAATTAATTAAATTAAATTTAAAGAAAAAAATATAACAAAATATTTTTTTCATTAAATTGTAATTTATTTATGCTTTCCTGTATTAGTTTTTTCTCTATAAAATGATGAAGAAACCATTTATTCTATTTTATTGCCATCTCTTTTTCAGCTTAGTAATTTTTGAAAACCTTCCTTTGTTTTGACTTTGTGTATATATTTAATATTTGTCAACATTTTTGTATTTTTTTCTGACAAACTCCATCATAATACTGACCCCTTTAATGCAAAATGCATACAGTTTACTCTAAAATATCTTTAGCTTTCAAGGGAGACGACAAATGACAAAGTTGCCATGTTTTCAACATCATTACTTTAGAGTCCCCTCGCCGGCATTATCATGGACCCCAAGTAAAATGCTTTCTCCCCCTTTTAACGTTAACTAATGCATATACTATTTCATCACAATAATTCTCTCTGCACTTTGCTCCTGTGTCTCCCTCTCTCTTTTTCTCTTTCTGTGTCTCTCTGTTTCTCTTTGGCACTCTCTGTTGCTGTGTTGCTTTTTCATTCCTGGCATTCGCACGTCACTCAGCATCAAGCGGAAACGGTTAGCAGCCATCATGGCTACCCCGCCATCTTGTTTCCCCCGCTGTCCGTTACTAAATGTATGTGTGTGAGTTTTCATGTTGCATTTCTTTAAATGTGTGCGTAATTACTGTAGGTCCAACATCGTCCTCGTCGCATGTTTGTGTCGGGACGACGCCGCCAACTTGTTTGCATACAAATTAAACTCGTCATTTATGTTAGCTCTCCCTGCTTTCACTCCTGGTCTCTCCCTGCTTTCACCCCTGCTATTTCGCTCTTACTCCTTATTTTCTGTCCCTTTGCCATCGCCCACTCAATAGCGCGCTCCGTTGCCCGCTGTAGATTAATTTATCATCTCGCTTTACAAGCATTCTATGAGTTTAATGAACTTTTAACAAGCAGCCATCCCCGCCCCGGGCCCCGCCTACCTTGGCATAGTGTACTCCTCATCCTCCTTTCGACTTTTCTCCATTTTTTTGTGTGTTGTTTTTTTCACCCCTTGCACATCCAATTAGTTTTTGCAATTTTTCCCTAGCTTTTATTAGCGCAATGCAAATATTTCTCCACTATTGGACCATATGGAACGCGTTGTAGTGGAGTTCGCTTAATTGAAACCCTGTGAACACTTTTTTATAGCGGAAAAGTTGGAGCCAAGCTTATTGCTGCCAAAAAGCAATGGTTACTATATTGGTTTACTTCAAGGGCTTAGGGAAAAGTGCTTGTTTTCGAGGGGGAGTACATAAGTATTTGAGAATTAAATTGTTAGCCTTTGTATTTTGGGTAAGCTTGCAAGTCCTTAAATTGTTTGTTGTATTATTTCAAATTTTTAGTAATAGGATTGATATTTTATTTAATTAAATTGTATTTAAATTGTAAAATATCTTTAAAATATTATATTATCATATACAGTTTTCATTTAATTTTTTGCATTGATTTTTATATACAGTTAAATATAACATATTCATTTCTCTTTCCACCATAATTTTAACAAATTTCCTTAAAAATCCCTTACCATTGATTGTTACTATACCCCCTGCAAAAAGTATATCCAACTACAAACCAAATAAACTTTTGAATAATTTTATCCACCTGCCAGAAATAAGCAAATATTTTGAGACCTTTCAACGCTCAAAGCCGATGCTGCTCATTAAACATTGAAAACATAATTAAAGTTTTGGCCGTGCATTGTCGGCCAAGTCCCCGGGGCAAATTGCCACCAGAACCGCGCCGTTAGATACCCGACTAAAGGTTGGACTAATGCGCGCAGCTTTCACGCGCCCAAAAGGTAATTAAAATGCTAATAAACACTCGTTAACTACATAATAACAGTGCTGAGGCGGCACGATGGAAGGCCCCACTAATGCTACTTATCTGCAAATTTACACCCGACACGACGTCCTGGCCAACAAAACACGTAGCAGTCTGGGGTCCTGAAATTTGCCAAATTTATGTCTCAAATATTCGCACACGCACCTGCACCTGCACATAAGGATATAGTAGCACACATAACGACCGGAACTGAGAACTAACATCCTGGCTGTTTTGCACTATTTCTCAGTGCGTAGCTCACTATATAGCCTTGGCATTGCTTATTATGCACCCAACGTTTCGCTTGAAATATGAATTACAAGTGAGATTTAAATAAATTAACTCACGCACATGCGGGAATGGCGTGAATGAGACTAACTACCCGAAACAACGCAGCCTCTGAGCTCGAAAGGATAAGTTTTGTCCTTTAGCAGGCTCCTTGGTGATGGTGTCCTTGTGCACAGCTCTAGGTGCTTTATTACGTTTCATATGTGCACTGTCCTCACTTGGCTGCCTGCATAAACATTTAGAAATGGAGGAAATAAATATTCAGCTAGAGTTTGTGGAAGTTACTTAAGTGATGGTATATTATTTTAAAAAATTATTAAAAGTAGAATATAAATTCCAACTATTAGCTACATTTCTTTTATAAACAAAACTTATTTTCTTGAAGCTCAATCTGATTAATTAGTGTTCATTAAGTCAGCAGGTAGGCGAGTTCGTTTTAATTGATTTAATTTTATGGGCACCCTCTTGTGCTTACATAAATTAATGCAAAGAGGGCTGGACCTGCAGCCGCGCCCTAAGTATAACCCATTAAGCCGACCCAACACTTCAGCCCAAACACAACACAAATTTTAATTAAAAATGTTTCGAGTGTTTTTCGTGATTATGCAGCCAGAAGCAGTAGGAATTACCCATGTCCTCGAGCCGGCAACTTAGCAACTTGGGTGTTGGTGCTCCAGCTCCTACTCCTGCTTATGGTGCTGTTGTTCGTCCTTGAGTAATTCGTAGGCCCAGTCATATTATAAATTATGACATAAAATCTAATAAACTCACAGCGAGGTCTGACATAAAAGTTTCAAATATTGAACCCTGAGCGGGGGTCTGAATAAAGTATATTCTCCGTATTATGGTATATGTGTGCGCTGGTTGTCGCAGGGAAACGAATTCATTATTCAAGCCTATTGTTGGGCATTAAATATGTAGCAAGGGAAAATAGAATGCCGGCGAAGACAAACTTGCAACAAAATTGTAGAGCGAGTGGCGCAGCGATAGCTCAGCAGCTTCCAGGCTCGAGTCGAGTCGAGTTCCTGTGAAAAATGGACGAGAAAATGCGGCCGGTTAGGAAAATTTGCATAAAACAAGGGGAAAGCACGAGTGTTTGGCACATAAACACGAAGCCCGAATGCCAACAGGTTAGCCTCCCTTACACCCCCTTGTAAATTTCACCCCGGTCCCCTCATCATGTGTAGGCCATTATGACTTACAACAAAGCCCAGGTCGCTGGCAACACAGAAACGAATTTGCATAAATAACAAAAAACATATTTAACCCCCGCACGCTTTTGACTTCTGCTCCCTGTCCGGGGTCACAGTTCATGCCCGGGCCAACTCAACCATGGGCATGGGCATGGGCACGACTGGGGGCCACAATCTGGCAAACTTGGCCAGGAAGGACTCGAGCTGTTACCTCGTCGCCACTTTTCCTTCCTCGGCTTTATATTTCCCCTTTTCGCGCAAAGTACTCTTGAAGAGGCTTAAGTGAATTTTGTTGGGGTATTTTTTAATTTATAAACTAAGACAATATTAAAAAAATAAACAACCAAAATTTCTAGAAAGGTTTTTGCTGAATAAAAGATGTATAAGAAATTTATTAAGATATATATTTAAGGGTATAGAAACTTCGATTTACTATCTGTCTACTCCTAAGATCCGCGCTTTTTTCTTTCCAACTGCCGCGCATAATTTAGAGAAACGCTTTAAGGAACCTTGGTAGCTTCGAGCGGGTGACCTGCTGTGTGTGTGTGTCAGCTTCCGCATCCTTGCCTAGTCGTGGGCTCCTGACTCAAGACAGTTGCTGCCGGATTTGGCTTTTTTGCTGGAGTTGACTGGTTTTTTGACTCTGCCAAAGTATGCATGCGAAAATTGTTTGTGAAAATGTGGCGGCAAATATTTGGAATGAATGCAAAGCGGCAAATAAGCGAAGGGATAGCGACAGATTCAGGATGTGCCAAAAAAAATAATGGTTGCACAAATAAAGCAAAAAAGTTACGAAATTCCTTTACTTATTTTTTTAGAGAAGTTCTTTACGTGGAATAATAAAGAAGTTAAAAGCTTGCGACCCATGAAAGCCGAAAATAAAGATCCAGATTTTTTATAGAAAGATAGTCATTTAGATAGCTTAAAGATATTTATTATTTTTATTAATTTATTGTTAAACAAATCAGCTTTTAAACTATTTTAGGTTGGGCTTTTGTTTCCTAACTTAAATATAAAAAATGGATTTACGTTTAAATTTTAATTTTAATAGATTACAAAAATGTATACAACTTATACAAAAGCATTTACTCAATTTTCAAACTGCGGCTTCCAATGGCTTGGTATATCCACCTCGTGAGTCTCGCCCAGCTCCAGCAGGAGAACGTCCCCATTATTGGCCGTCTCTAAGGCTCGAACCAAGCTCCTGGCACACTGCTCTGGCGTCTGTTTTCTTATCTTGCCAGCCATAATGGGATTCTGGTAATCGAAGGTCGTCTTGTTAACAATATCGTCCAGGAGGCCAGTTTCAGTAAAGCCCGGACATACGGTTATAAATCCCACGCCAGAGCGGGCATAATAATTTGGATGCTAGAGAAGGTTTAACTAATTATAATTACTGCTTTATTATTTTCTAAATTCAGACTTACAGCCATGGCCCTGGTAAAGGTGGTAACTCCCGTCTTGGCCGCCGAATAAATAGCCATTGTGGCCATAGGTTGCAGTCCAGCTACCGAGGATATATTCAGTATGAGTCCACCCTGGCCTCCTTTCGTCTTGTCCATGTACTTTAAGGCTGTCAGGCAACTGTAAACTACACCCAGCTGAAAATAATAAAATAATGAATAAGAAACTTTGATATTTAGTTTAGGTCTGCTTACCAAATTAATTTGTATGGTTAGCTCAATCAGGCGATCGTTCATCAGTCCACTGCCATTGACCACCACATCGAAGTGACCCCCCAGTCTCTCGGCGGTGGCCTTGTAGGCCGCCTCAATGTCCGACTTCTGGGTAATGTCCACTTTTTTATAGAATATATCTATATCGGGATTCTTGGTCTTCCACTCAGCCAGCACTTGGCCATTTTCTGTTAAATCAAATATGGCCAGCGACTAGAAAAAAGCAATTAAAGTTTTATATTTACAGAGATTAGTTTAGTCTTTAATTAATACCTTTATTTTCCTCTGTAGTAACTCCTGAACACATTTCTGGCCTATGCCTCCAAAGCCGCCAAAGTAAATCACATTTTTGCCTGACAAATCCATATTAGAAACTAATTTTCTGTAGTTGAAGATTCTGTGCAATTCAGTCGACGGCAAGTTGCAAACTAAAGAGACCCCCTTGGACTAGATTTCATTTATAAATATGTACAATACATGTGTGTATACACTATATTTTATTTGCCTTATCTTCCATATTTTGACTTGCGTTCTGAGACCTTTGAGACGTCACAACTATATTGCTATCAATGTTTTACTGCTCATGTAGGGGGCAAATAATGCTAAAAAGTAAACAATAAGTAAAAAATTGCGCAATTTAGATTATTATAAAATTAAACTAGGTCGTTGCTCTTTGAAACTTTTATTTGTCAATAAGATAAGGCTGAGATTAGGTCGCCCATCTGACTGATATTTCCGTTTGTCCCTCAAAGCATTTAATAAGTGGCATTGCTATCAATAACATCTTGCGGCAACATCTTGAATGCCATTCGGGGACCCAGGATACTTATCCTGGCCGGCTCTGAATAGCCGTCCAATCAATATGCTCCTTCCGTGGGCCACAAGTTCCGTATCTCCAAGCGGCGTTCAAATAACAGGCCAAAAGTCTGGCGATAATGTTGCTGCGGTGCGCAAAGGCAACAACATGCAGCAGAAACAGCAGAATCATGCAACAGCAGTCGCAGCAATAACAACAAGAGCAACAGCTACAGCCGGGAAAAACCGCAACAGCAGCAGACAGTTGCGTCGCCAAGTTAGACAGGAACGGGCGTAGAGGAAGCAATAATTTAATTCTGCATTGCAAATGCAAACAAATTTCGCCAAGCCGCAGATGCAACAAAAAATAAAAGACAGAAAGGGTAAAGAACAGAACAAGTGGTAGGAAAACTTAAACCGCAGCAAGCGACAAAAAACTGCAAGAAGAAACTGCAAACACACAACAAAATTTATATTTTCAAACTAGGAAATATTGAGTTATTTCATTTTATTTTATTTAAAAGAAAGAACATTGAGCTAAATTGTCTGATTAAAAGTAATCTATATCATACAACTTATTAGGCATAACTTACAACTTTTACAATTGTTTTCCTAAATCTTATGAGATATTTTTTCCTATCTAACGAATCCTAAATTATTTTTTTTATCAATATACAAATATATTTTTTTTTCTTTAAATGCAAGATCAATACATTAATTCTTGACAACAAAATCACACATTAAATTCACATTAATTCTTGACTTTTAAATGTATTTAAAAAAGCCCTCCATTTTGGTCTCAGTGCACAATGAGGAGCTGCAGGAAAAAGGATAACGCGACAAGGAGCGGTGGCAGCAGTGAGTGAGTGTTTATTTTATAGCCCGCAATGGAGTTGGCTGCCATGGAGGAAGGTTCGAAACTGCCGGATCTGCCGGATCCCATTTCCCACCTAACCGACAAACGCTTTGGCCTCCGCCTGGCTCTGCTCTGCTCTGTTATTATTGAAGAATTATTACGCGATGGTGGGGGCGAGAATCCTGGCATCCAGCATCCTGCCGGCACAACTTGCCAGTTGCCAGTTTGCCAGTTTGCCGATGTTGGCGACTAATAGTGCTGAGCCCGCAGAGAGCACAAAAAAATATCCTTGCTGCAAGCAGCAGAAGCGTTTGTTCTCCTCTCGCCTCTTCATTTTTTCCTCAATTTATACATTTGCGCATAAAAAGCAAGTGTAAAAGTTTTGCATATTCATGGCGCTTTAAATGTCGTCGCCAAGCCACGAGGATGGCGACGTCTGAAGTGCAGCAGCAGCCACAAAGGCAAAAAGCTCCAACTAGCAACAGAAAAAAAAAAATTAAACAAAAAGAAACAATAATAACCAGCAACTGAAGTTATGTTAGATACCCTAACAAAACAGGAGGGTAATCTATATTTTAATAGAGGATTGATTTTAATATTTATATTTTTTATATATTTATATTTGAAATATATTTGTATTTGAAATATATTTTAACTTGAGTATTAAATTCATTATCATTATCATAAAATAAAGGTATATAAATATCTTTTATATTTAAAATTATTGTAATAAAAAACACACCATGAGATTTTTAATAAATTATAATCGAAAATGATCAAAGCTTACATACTATATGTATAGCTTGATACGTTTGCACATTGGAAAATAACTTTTATTCACATATAATTTCATTAAAATAAAGCCTTAAAAAGGCTTTAATTATTTGCAATAATAAAACATAAAGATTAGCTAAAACTCTATATTAATTCAAGGGTATAAAACCTTCAACTCGCCTTTTGCCCAGCAGATAGTCTTCAACCTTCAACTTTTTTATGCTGTTGCATGCCGCAGTATCAGTCCTCGGGAAGCACGCAGGGAAAATAAAGGAGGGAAATCCAGGGAAATGGGAAAACAGGGCATCAGTGGAGGCAACAACAAAAAAGTAATAACATCAACCATAAAAGTAGCTACATCAGTTGGCAGATGAAAGCAGCCAAAGGGACTGAAATCGGACTGCAAAAAGAGAAGGGATATAATATATATGTATATATATATATCTATACGTAGCAGACAACCGACTGCCGCAGACATATTGTGTCTGCAAAACTTTGTTGACAAAAACAACAAATACAAAAAAAAACAAGTCGAGGAAAACAGATGGGAAAAGTGTCTCGATTTTCCATTCAGTTCTCGCCTCGCCCGATGCGTGATAAAAACCGCGCAATGAAGCGCATGTGAAAACAATGAGATTATTGCTAGAATTTATGTGAGCTCCATGAACTTCATTCTCCGGTCTCCATTTTCCATTTCCCTTATTCTCAATTTCCCGCCCCCCAATCGCAGACAATCTTTCTCGTGTAATTGCCGACATGTCAGCACATTAAACGGCTATAAAATGGCAAGCAAAACTGGCAAATCAAAGGCAACTTGTCCGCATCAGAGGCGAACTTTTCTAATTTATGGCCATTGGAAGGGAGGTCCTGCATTGTGCAACAGTTAAGCGCTGCTGCCAGCAGCACCACAACTGGCCTTTGAACTTTCACCCGGACCACATTTACATGGGCCTCTTCCTCCACTCTCCCAGGATCTACCCTTCCATTTGCAGCAATCTCACCTGAGAAATGGCCCCGGTCCGGGACGGTCTCCTCCGCGCTCTGGTTACGTGGCTCCACAATTTATCATGGCACTAATGAGCATGAAATAGGACAAGGTTTATTAAATTTCCCTTTTAAAATGTGCACATGCCAGGGCACATGGCAGTGGAGGAACAGGTGGAGGTGCCAAGAAAGGTACCTGGCAGAGCAGTTGATTTTACAGGTTGTTGGGTCTTGGTTACAAATTCCTTTTTATTATTTATTATAAAACTAAGAGTTTATTTAACAAGGAGGAAAATCTAATACCAACTATTTCAAAAATAAAAAGGAATGCAGCTAAAAAGAAACTAGTAAAGAGGTTATACAATATGAAATATATATTAAGACTATAATATCTAAATTTTCTGAAGAAATATTTCGTCAAGATACTAATTAACAAATGTTTAATAAATTCCTCTTAATTAATTGAGGGACATTTGAACTTCCATCTAATCACTGTAACTTCTTACTAAAAGCCTGCAACAAGTTTCTTTTTGCTTATGAGCAGCGAGGGGGCAACGTAAAACTGGCGCCAATGGTTTCCTTAGTGCTCAACCACCATCACAGGAAATACCAGCCTGAAAGGCCAACCGGAAGCCACCCACATTCGGCTCCGAGGCACCACCGAACACCTTTTCCTGTCGCCGTCCCACCAAAGTCCAAGCAGCTGCTGCCCGGCGGGCAACGAAATGAAAAATGTCCGCAAGTGCGAAAATGAATCTGCCTCATGTTGCAATTTATTATGCCAACATAATAAATATTATATACAGTTTGTGTGAGAAATTGAAGAAGAAGAACCTCGCTCTAGGGAGTCGTTTCTTTCGTTTTTCTTTGAGTTCTCCTCATTTTTTGGGAGGGTCTTTGGTCGTGTGAGGTAGCTGCGAGTCCATTGGGTGTCACAGTTTCTTTCTTTTCCAGGCTGCCTGTGACAGTTGGAGAAATGTTCTGGAAGCAAACAGTGCTCGGACTGCCCTACTTTAGATATTGTTTTTCCAGCAGCTTTTCTCTTTCCACCTAATTATAGCAAGGACGTTTGAGGTTAAAAGGAAAATGCAGGCATTTAGAAGCAAGCATTTAGAAAGACAGTTTTGAAAAATATGTGCAGTCATTTATTTATTTTTCTAATTAAATTAATAAAAATCCAATGGAAACAATATTTCGAAAGATGAAGTATTCTTTACATAATGGAAACTTATTACAAATATGATCAGCTATTAATAAATACCTTTCAGAGTATTACAAAAACACTAGTACAAAAATTTACATATTCCCCAAAAATATGTACTTAAGTCATGGACTTTACTTATCAAAATATTTTGTAAACTTTAATCTTTTTATTTTGGCTTCTTATATTTCTTCATTGATCACGTTTAGAGCTATATTTAAACCAGACTTTCTACCCAACAGTATCAACAATGACTGTCGAAATTGAAGGAGTCTTCATTGATATCATATTCAGAGTTAAACACTGACTAAGTAATGCAGACTCACTGATCCAAATCGGTTAGCTTGTTGATCTTCTCATTCACGCCTACACTTAGGCCTGTTTTCGTCCCCCTGCAGAACGATGTGAATATTTCGTCTGCACGAATTTTCTATAAATCATTTAGATTGTCAACGTGAATTCATTTCTTGTGCTAGCTGCTTGTTGTTCCCAGAAAGCGGAAATGTCCGAGGGACAGGTGGCCGAGGAGTGGGGCTGGATTTTGGGCGGTAAAAGTTGCGCGGCATTCTGATTTTGTCAGCCATGTGTGGGGTGATGGGTGGTAGCTGTGTGCAAATATCAGTAACAGTTTGTGTGTGCTATCCTTTTTGTACTCCTCCTATTGCCCCCTTGGTTTTGCGGTTTGCAGCTCTGTTTGCTGCTTTTGTTACCATTGTTGTTGTTATTCAAGCAAATTTATTTGCCTGCTTCCAGTGCCACTGCCACTGCTGCTGCTATTTGCTTTTCATTTCCGGCCACGTCGACAAATCACAAAACAACCCAAAAAAGGATATTATCTGCAGCACAACGGTTCGCCTCAGGCTTCCCCTATTTGTCTAAATAATTTGCAAAGCATTTTTCCTTTCATCGCTCCATCGCCAGCCGACAAGATGATATTCCCCGCTCTCTTAATGGCCATCTAAGTGGTCCGCATATGTGTGTGACCTTTCATCTTGATCTTGGCCGTTGGGGTCACTTCACTTGGGGCTGTACCCAAACTGGGTAGCCGTTTTCCACTCAATTTTCCACTCACGTGTGCAAATAGAAAACCAGAACTGAATACTCACACATGGAAAAAATGTTGTGAAGCCAGCATAATAAATATAAATACAACAGAAGTAATTTTCTTCAAGTATAAAACTTATTTCATAAAAAATTTATTTAATAATTCAGGAATTTCACAAGATTCACAATTTAACATCACAAATAATTCTAAATAATTCCTTCTCAAACTTAAAAACTGAAGTAAAAGTCACCCCATAAAATCTTAGCATGTTGTTTACTTTTCTCCCAGTGCACTCCAATTCTTGTCACATTCATAATGCTAATTGTATGACCAAATGTTTGCGTCTCCGAAATTTCCACTTGTCATCCCAATGATGATGGCTCACTTAATTCACGAGCGATTTGACAGCGAGTTAAAGCCGTGACGCCTACACCTGCCGTTAGTCGTTGAGAGCACGATGTGGACTACGGGTCTGCTCTTGGCTTTGGGCCTGCTCAGCCTGTTGTCATTGGGACTTGGCTCGGACCACCGGAATCTCACAGAGTTCATGAGGCATCGCCAAAAGCGCTGGTTGATCTATCAAAATAGTGGTTCGATGAAGTTCAGCATTGGCCCATCGCTACCAATTCCGCTGGAGGACAAGGTTACCTTTCGCTCCTGTGTGCTTTCGTTTACACTCCAAGGTGGCACCTATAGCTTGCCCACGTCGCCCATCTGGCCGTGGGACAAGTGGGAGGGCACATTTGCTCGATCCTTGGAGCAAATGAAAAGGAATATCGAGAGGCATACAGCCAGTGGAGGAGTTCGATATGCGGATGATGCCCGGCTGCTGGTCTACACGGCTCTGGAGCAGTATATGGGCAGGAAGAACAACAACCTGCCGATGGGCAGGCAATGCCTGCTGCGATCCATCTGCGAGAATGCCCAAATCCATCATCATATTGGCGTGTTTTCTGAAATTATGGATATTATACTCAGGTGAAGCTCATAAAACTAGAACTAACTAGGTAAACGCCTGTTTGAACCCTAAAATCTGACAATCGACTCACCCACTTTAGCCCCGGCAAGGCCGAACTGGATAACTCCTATCACGAGGCCTATGCCGCCGGAAAGGCCGGAGCCAATTGCCTGCAGCTTTACAGGACCTGTCCACGGGGCCTCAACTTCCTTGACGGGCTGCTGATTGTGGAGGATGATTGATTTACTACTGTTGCTGCGGATGGAGTACTGAGCGAAGGAAAATGGGGATCCGCAATAAAGTTTTCAGCCAAATCAAAGTGCATGTCTAATGGGTCTTGTCCTGATGTCGGAATCCGCTTGTTCTTGCTGCATAATTTGGGGCGGAAATGCACGGAAGCATGTCTGAGGGGCAGGAAACTGTGTTGACTCGGCTCAAGGATGAGCATGTGTGCATATCGATGCAGGCTTGCCACAAGCACATGTTCAGTTTATGCGGGAATGGCATTCTAATGATATAATTTAAAATCTACATGTATGGAGAATTATTCTATATGAAGATTTTTGTGAGATAATGGGAATTTTTAAATTTAAATTATGTAACTAAATTAAAATTTTGTTTTAATAACTATAACCTCCTATGTACCCCTATGTACTATAACCTCCTATGTAGTGTTTATATTTGTTTAATTATTGTCCAGCATTAGTGAAAATAAAGGTCACATCGACACAAAAAAAAATATTATTATGTAGTGTAATTTATTAATTATTGATTTATTATTATTTTTATTTATTATTCAGTATATTATTATACAAATAATATTCTATAAGTGCTCCTTAACAGAATTTTTAAAAAATTTCACATAAATGCCTCGTATGGCAACATTGCGTATACTTAATTCGACTTCAAGGCATCTAATTGATTTTCCCACCGATTATTATTATTTATTTATTATTAATTATTTGTTATATTATTATGCAAATAATACTAAATGAGTGCTCCTCAACAAAATTTTAGAACAAGCTTCGTATGGCAACATTGCGTATACTTAACTCGGCTTAGAGGCTTATATCTGATTTTCCTACCGATTTCTGGCTTATAACTTTGATCTTTATATGGCATATTTTTTTTTTATCGTGATTTTATCCAAGTGTAAACTCACTAGCCGCAGACTTTAGTTACCTATTCCTCTGCGCCATCACAAGTTCAAACACCGCAAAGTTGTGCAGGCCGCCGCCAACCCCCTTAACCCGTCTCCACATCTCCCTCGCTAACTGCACTTTGCATAGCTCCACCCTCGCATGGTTCGTCCTCTCTACCACCGCTTGGCGCTCCTCTTTCGTTGTTCGCGTTGTCATAATCGCATTTGAATTAGCTTCGCACACAAGACGCAGCTGAGGCGAGAGATTGCACACAGGGTCACCGAAAGCTAAAACTTCAAGTGTAGTCAATTTTAAGACATAAACAATAGGTTATTCACAAGAAAACAGCAGAAATCAATAATAAAATATTAATTAATATTTGAAGTCTTCTTGCCCCCTTAGCAAGATGGCCAAAAAGGCAGTTATTACAAAAAAAAACATATGTATATATACTGATTCCCCATTAAAATCTCAAATAATAAGGAATAAAATATAAGAAACAAATTGTTTAAAAATTTTACTCAATCAATGAATATTTTCTAACGGGCTATATCATAAAAATGGTAAAAATTTGAAATCGAAATATGCAGATTTATTAACCTAATAAGAACTAATATAGAATTAAAATCTACGCTTATTTGGCTTAGTTCATTATTTTTTAAATTTAGATTTCTCCACAATTCCCTTAAACTGCACCCTGTATGGAGACGCAAGACCCATTTGCCTCCACCGACTGCGCGGCGTCTGCAAGCCTAATGTGCCACTTAAGACGCATTTATTGTCTTTCGTTGCTGTTGTTGTTGTTCGTTTGCTGTGGATGTTGCAGCAGGGGCGTGTTGTTGGCGGTTCTGCATTTTCCATTTAATTGACGCCATTGTTGACAAAATGGCGGTCGTGTGCTGGCTTTTGCTGCAGCCCGTTTGGTGCTCCCCCAAGCCAAAGTTGCAGCCAGCCACAAGCCATTAATGTTAACGGATTTTTACCCGGGAAGCTGAGGGGCTGCCGGGATTACACTTGCACACGGTCATGTTTCTGGTTTACCAGAAGCGGAATTCCCAGGTGGAGCTGGAGAAGGTGGCAGTGGCAGCAGCACAAATCACTTGCAATTAGTGTTAAAAATTCAACGTGAAGCCAAGATGGTTGAGACTGATTGTGATGGGTGTAAAGTTGACGAGTGATTGCTGTTGATCTAACTGAGAACAGCAATAATCAAGGTAATCGGGGAGTTATCTGGATTTATTTTGGATTTCGCAGAGCATCTTGGGAGTAAAAGAATATGTGGTAATAAAAATTTCAAATATTTAAAAGCTTTGCCCGCAAAGCTCTATGAAATATTAGTAATCTACTTCAACTGTATAAGCATCCAGGACGCTCTCACCCCTTGGACAAGCCGGAAACTGATCCAAGCAATCAATGCCCGCTTGACCAGCTCTTAAGGCATCTGTATAGGCCACATCCAAACGCGTTCTTCCAGGCCTGCAGATATACTTATTTATTAGGAATTTCAAATGATTATATGTATATATTAAAAAAAAAACTTACGTTAACAAAACATTGAGTAGTTCCGACATGATTCCCACATGATGATAAACCTGAGCATTCTCACAGATCCCGCGGAGCAAACACTGACGACCACGACCCTTCGCTCCACTAACCTGGTCCATGTAATTCTCCAAGGCAGCGTAAACAAACACTCGGGTGTCGTCCTCATGCGTTTCGTCCAAGCTCCTGATCTTCTCCTGAAGAGATCGCTGGTAGATAGTCTCCCATTTGTCCCACGGATAAAGCGGAGCCGATGGCAAGGTAAATGCACCAAAGTGGAGCACATAATAGTAAACCATGCTGCGCCAGATGACAGGGTCCTCCAGCTGGGTGGCCATTACTGGCCCACCACCAAGCGGATGGTGCCGCCATTCCTGTAGATCAATTGATGGCGCTTCTGGCGGGCGTGCAGGAACTCCGTGATATTTTGACCGACCGAAGGGAGCACAGCATCGTAAGCATTACTGGCCAAAGGTAAAAACCAGCCTAGCAGATATATCCAAGCCAACAATTGCATATCGGAAGCGTCTGGCAGTGGCTCAACACCTTTCAAGAATGAAAACAACTGGAGTTGGGCGCCGATCTGTGCTGCGCTGCGATCGAAATAAATGTTGATTCGTCCAATTAGCATCCTAACTAGATTGGGGTTATAAAGACGTCCAGAATGTGTGTGCCTGCCTCAGCTCTTTTCGTTCTGCATAAGTAATTTTGTAAATAATTACAGTCAGCATTCTGGGAAAAGAAGAAGTAAACCTTATTAAAAATTTCCCAAAAATGTAAATTAGAATTAAACAAGAAAAAAAAGGGAAAACTAAAAAGTCGCCCTTTTTTAAGTTGCAAATAAAAATTTTATGTTGTTAAGTTTAAATTTTCCACCCACCTGAGGCACAACGGCCAGGGCTACCTCAAAAAAGGTTGCCAGACTGTGCAGAAAGCGGGCGGTCACACTGACGTCTTGTGACCATATGTTGTTGTTGTATGTTTATAACAATAATAAATATAGTTATTCCTTCGCTTCTTTCGGTTTTGTTGTAACTCAAGATGAATGCCGTGATAGCGCTGTGCCACTTCTGCGAGGCACACGGCCCCTGCGCCATCTTCTGCACCCAGACACTGAGGGACACCAAGCTGGAGGACCTGCCTCTGGACCAGCAACAGAACCAAAAATCCTGCTCCGCGTGCAACTACTCCATGGGACGGAATAACAATGCCATCTACAGCAGGGACACGGAGAGCGGTGCGACCTTTGTGAGCACCAAGGTGGCGGTGCTGCCTGAGGTGGCCAGTTTGGTGAAGCAGGCTGCTGTACTGAGCTTGAGCAACGGAACGGACTCCAGCAAGGATGGCGAGTTCGTGTTCTTCGGAGACTCCTCCCGGGGCCACATCCTGAGTCACACGTTCCGGATGAGCGACCTGCAGGCGCGTGGCTATTCGCAGCTCTTCTCCATCATTGTCCTGATGAAGGACAAGTATTTTCTGCTGAACATCAAACCCTTTCTGGCGGAACACCTCAAGAAGGTCTCCTCGGAGCTGCAGGCAGCGGCCAGAAAAACGAAGGAGGCCGAGGAACTCACATGCTCGGCCAGACAGAGACGCCTCTCGGGTGCACAGATCCTGCTGTCAAGGTCCCTGCTAGAGCTCACCGGCGAGGAGCACATCTTCGCCCAGCTGCACTCTCACTTCTCATGGCTTCTGCTGGCCGGCTCCCGCTTCCTAACCGAGCACGTAACCTTCGGGAACCTGCCTTGGCTGCCGCCACAGAGCAGTGGTCGCCCGCCTGCCCAGCGACTCACCTACAACAGCTCCACCCTGCCCATGATCGAGAGCATCGATGATCCGGATCTGGAAGAGTTCTTCTCGCTGCGGCATCTGAAGAGCGTTGTGCGTAAGGAGGAGTTCGCCACAGTGTGCTATTGCGCCTTGACTGGCGTTAAGATTGTGGTGCGCGGGGATCCCAGAAAGACCTTTCGGTTCATGGTGTGCCTCAAGAAACTGCTGCCCGAGCCCATGCACAATCTCATGCGCATTGACGCCCAGCACCAGCACTCCATTAGCTCCGAGTATAAGATCATATCAGTGTCCAACGACATAGCTGTTCCCATGGCCAGTGCCTCCGTATACAGAATCGATTTCCTGGACAAGCACGTCAATGGGCATGAGGTAACCGTGAAGTGGCCGGGAGAGTTGCCCAGAAAATGTAAGCATCTTTCCATCCGAGAATCGTTTCACAAAATCCATATCTATCTCTCAACTTAGATTAAGCTAATAAATCCTTATTTTCCTCCTCCCTTTAGTGCCCGATCTCATGGTGAAGCTGCTGAAGGCGGTAGAAGAGAAGAACTTTACAGAACTGGTGCTCAACAAACAGACCAAAGTGCTCATCGAAGAGTGGAAGAAGTATGTAATCCTCGTAGTATTCCAAGTGTTCCACATTTAATCCCCTTTGTCTCACCGACAGCAAAGTGACCTGCCTCAATCACGCCAAGTCCAGCAGCGTCCAGGGCAAACTGAAGAAGGTGCTGGGCGTACAGCCTCACGATCAGCCGGTGATCAACTACTGGAGCACGCATCTGCACTAGCCGCGGAAAAGGCGCGCACACACACACTTTTGTACATAGCTCAAGAACATTCTTTTCACCTTTTGGAATAAAACCACTTTTATTGTCATCACGAGTAAGCAACGACAAGACAAATCAATATCTTAACCAAAAGGGTGCCAAATCCAGTCCAGCCAGCAAGGTGTTTACTTCTTGTAGCCGCAGCTGGAGCGACGACCACGAGCGCGCTCGAACTTGCGTCCCTTGGAGCGGACATAGGGGCGGGTGTGCGAGTGGGGCACACCGGGCGCCTTGCCGAAGTGCTTGCAGGCAGTACGGGCAGTCCGCTTGCCCTGCAGGAGCAGGGTGTTCTTGCCGGTGGGCGAGCGAAGAGCGAGCTGATCGAAGGTCAGCACCTCACCGCCGGCCTTCAGGATGCGCTCCCGAGCGGTCTGGGTGACGTGCAGAGCGCACACCGTAACCTTGGGGACAACCAGCAGACGGGCATCGTCGGTGACGGTTCCAACAACCACAATGGTGGACTCCGGCTGGTTGGCAGCCTTGAAGAACCGAGCGATACGCTGCAGCGATAGCGGCGGGCGGTTGATCTTGCTCATGAACAAACGCTTCAGGATGATGCGGTTGAACTTCTTGTTGGTGCGGCGCTGCAGGAAGCGGTACAGCTGCAAAAGACAACGAGAAAAACACATTATTGCCACGTTCCAATGGGTTTGTCCACCATCTTGGCCTTACCTTGACGAGCAGACGCAGGTAAACATCCTGGGATTTGGGCTCGGTTCTGCGAACCTTGCGATCGTACTTGTGGTTGATATCAATACCCTGCAAAGGAAATACGATTAGCACTAGGCGTGTTGTGGCTGCAGCAACGCATTTTCCGATTCACTCTAAATAATTTGCAGGCACTTCCGAGATGTTTACAAATTATTTTTCAGTTTTCGGTTATATTGCGTTCCTTACCATTTCGGCGACCGGAAAAAGAAAGAGAGGATGAGGTGTGACCGCACAACCAAAATGCCGAAAGAATGAAATGCACAAAAAAAAGGCGAAAAATACTGCAAGCTGTGTTGGTGCTTGGAATTTTTTTAAATTCTTAATTAATTTATTTTAATTTTAATGTTATTAATAATAATATTGCGAGATATCGCAATATAAAAAACTTTATGTTAGTTTATTTAATTTATTCAAAATAATTGAATTTATCATCACATTATAACTGAACACAATCAGAAATATTTTGAGGGTAATCTGCTTGTGCGCAGAATGGAAATCTAACTTAATTTTTTTAATATAATTTTAATTTAATTGAATTTGTGGTTGTTTAATAAAATTAAAAGAAGAATAGCTGGAATAGGCAATATTTGTATAGCTTCGAATAAAAACAAACATTTTTATATCTTTTTATAAAAAATGCATAGTCTAATAATTAACCAATAAGAAATTTTAATATAAATCCTAATTTTAATTTTATTTTTAATAATTTGCATGTTTAAGTTACTTAGTTCTATCATTGCACCTGCATTGTCATTGCAATGCAGTTAAGTAGACATTTGCGACTTTATAAACTTTGTATATTTTTAATTAAAACAAACAAACAGGTGATCCTTGTTGTTTAATTTTAATTGATTGAAATTGTGTTTTTTCTATGTATATATTTTCTATTTGGGACATTTCAATAAGAAATTTGTAAATTTAATTAATTTCCCATTTTAATATGACCAGCAAATTTTAGTAAAGTTCACACTCCGGTCACACTAAATAGCGATGGCTGCGAATTTACGTAAACCAATTGTGAGTAAAAACTATTAATTTTTTAAATAAAATAAAACAACCTTGTGTATTCTAGGTAGCAGGAAGTCTGCAGAGGTTCTTCGCCTCCGCCGCTAAGGCTGCAAAGGCCAAGCCGAAGAAGACCAGCCCTTTGGCTGCTGTCGGAGAATCAATTGCCTCCAGAGGGTATGTTTATCACACATTTTTTCTGAAAACATTAATTAATATCCGCATGTTTGTAGTTTTCTACGTCCTCACAAGCCGTACACACCACCTGGCGATGCGGCGGAACGAGTGCGATCCGTGGCCGCCTCTATTCAATTGAAAGGCGACAAGCTAGAGAACCTGTCTGAGAAGTTCAAATTCCTCTCTGCCTGCTTCCAGGAGCTGCAGCATGGCGTGCCCAACTCCCAGGTGCATGAACTGCGCACTTTGTCCGACGTTATCGCCTTTTACGAAACACCCGTGGACACAACCGTTCCACTGGATGCCCTGAAACGGGTTGAGTTGCCCGAGAATCTTCACATCCAGTATGAGTACTTACGCTTCAATCCTGAGACGGACACCAAATTTGGCGGCAAGACGGCCTTCCCCAAGAGTTCCACGCTGGTCACGGGCCTTAAATACCGCGGCAAGTACGAGGGAAACGAGGCCAAGCGATCCTGGCCTTAGAAGAACACATCAGTTAGTTGTTAATGTAATACATTTAATAAATATCGTGTATCTAAAACTTCTCAGATACAATTTGCACCAAGTCGGAGTTGTAAATGCTCTCCAACGCCCCCAATACACGCTTATCTCCAAGCAGCTCCATCAGTCGCTTGTCCTCCTTTACTGCCTCAAATGTGGGATACATAAGCTCGCAGTTGATCGCTGTCACCGCCGGCTTGTTCATAATGCTCAAGATCTTTTTCTGCAGCTCAATCTCTGGATCAGGAGCCTTTAGCTTGGCCAAGGCATTAGCTTCGCCCACCTCACGCTTTAGCTGCTCCTCCCGCTCCTTCTCCAGATAATTGATGATCACCTCATACTGCGAGGCTGTCAGGGGATGGCTGTCTGCCAATCTCTCAATGAGCTCCTGCATGTGATCAGGATGTCGCCGCTGTCCCTTCTGAACGGTTTTGCCCACCCCTAGTGTTGAAGCCTCGCGCTGTTTCCTCAGCCTAAAATCCGTGGCAACCAATGTGATAGCATCCTCGAGCGGCATATTCCGATGCTCGGCAGGCACCCCATACAGGATATTCACTGTGATGCTGTTTAGTTCCTGGTGCTGCGGCGTGACTACAACGGCGTAGAGGCAGCCCCGCGATGAGATATTGGCTAACACCTTGCCCAGCATCACATCTTCGTTTGGAAAGAGCACATCCACATGCAGGCCGGAATTCCTCAGTCGTTCCTCGACGTACTCAGCGTACTTGCTGCAGGAAGAATTGAATGAAAACTTTGGCGAGGCCCCTGATGATCATCACTTACGTGTTTTCCCGGTTGACCACTATGATCTCGCAGTCGTTGATCAACGGCTGACCGGCTGCAGCCGCTGCGGCGGACATGACAATACCACCCTGGACCGTAATCTGTGCGTTTTTTATTTGGTTTTTCTTGGCAGTTGCGTTGGCCTGTTTCGCCTTATTGTTGGCGTTTCGCACTGTGAGCACATTCGACTTAAAGCTTGACTTGTTTAGAGCGGTAGCAGCTTTATTGGCAATTTCCTCCGATTCAAACTGCACGAATCCGTAATTTTTCTGTACCATCGATCCTAGAACCTTTCCATACGGCTGGCAGATGCTCACCAGCTCCTCACGTGTGCATATGGGCAGGTTTCCCAGGAAGATACGGTTATGCACCAAGGCCGGATCCTTCGTTATGTTGTAGCCTTGAACAGGATCGCTCATAATTCAATTTTTCAGGATACCTGAAAATATAAATACAATTAATTAAAATGTGACCAGATTACTGTTACCACGAAAATGAAGACATTGAACATTGCTCTCAAGGGCTGTCAGCATGCATAAAACTTAAAATAATAATAACATCATCAATTTATTATGTTTTAAGAGACTGTACCAACTTATTTGTTCCTAGTCTTATTCATTCTAATGGTTAACTTTTTATTTGTTAATAAAGTATTTCACTATACAACAGTTAATATGTTTCTTAAAGAATACATCTTAAATGTTAAATAAAAATAATAATAGAGTTCGATTAAAATAATATATTGTCACTTTCATAAAGTGAAAACCAGGGATAGTAATCAATATAAGTTATATTTAAAAAACTTATTGTTCGATTTTTTCTGTAGTTATTAAAAATATTATTTAGAATTTTGTAAAAAAAATAAAACTTACAAATCAAAATTAATTTTTATAAGAAAACATAAAATTTAAAAAAAAAAATGATTCCTCTATTTTATTTTTTTTTGTTTGCATAAAATAAAACTCAAAAGCAATTCCTTCTTGGGCATTGGTAAAATATTTTTTGTTTTATTATTTTTGAATTTTATGTTTTAGATCAAAAATTATTAATATTTGTAATTAAAATTTGTTCAATCAAGTTTGATGATTTTTGTGATAACTAGAGAAAAATTAAAAAACTTTCGAGTTTTTAAATTTCTTTTTAAATAAAAATGATTATTATTTATAGTTACTTTAGAATTTTAATTAATTTTATTCAAAAATCACATTAACAAATTCTTTGTTTCTTTTTCAGTTGTGTTAAAAAAAATGTAAAAAAATAAATATGCGCTTATTAACGTACTTAACTACATAAAACTGCTTAACTACATATAAGACCAGGTGGTAACTCTGGAAGCTATTCGATAAATATTGTGTTATTGAATTTGTGGTTCTACCTTTCAACGGACGTTTAAAAAACAATGTATTTTAATATTTTGTCCGTTTTCCAACGTATTTAACATAATGCATAGGCTTCCGCCACCAACTCCAAGTCCGGTCAGCACTTATTGCTCCGATCTCGAATACAAGGGGGAATACAATGTGGGCTCGCAAATCCTGCGTAGGTCGCAGCGGTTGATCGACAAGGAAAACCTGGAATTGGCCAAGACTTCAGCTCTAACATGTCGCTCACCACCATTGTTTGGGGAATCCGAGGATGTTTACAGTCAGCTACTCTGCCAGCAGGAAAACCCATCGTCAAAAGTTGTCCACTTGAAGAAAACTGATAAAGATGTGCTGCCAACATCTGTGGATGAGATTGAACACGCCAAAGCTCCGGTCAAGTTGGTAAACCTCAAAGAATCAGAATCCTTCCATAAAGTTATCCACTTAAAAACGTCGGATCGAATCTTACACCTGAAATCGTCAGATAATATTGAGAACTCGGCGAAGATTCTGCACTTAAAAAAACAGGAGGATATCAAGAAAACATCCAAGGAACTCCAGGAAGCTGTTCCCCAGAAAACCTTGAAAAGAAAGAGGACCTATCAGCAGAGTTCACAGCCCGCAGCAAAGATACGTCCAAGGACTCCGTTGAATCGCCACGAAGCAGCCAAGTCACCGCTACCCAAGAAGCATTTAAGTTTATCGCCGGCCTCCTCCCAATCGAAGCTCCCTCCCAAGTATCCAGAACATTTTGACAAGCAGCTAAAGGATACGAGTTACATGCATTCGGCTACAGCGCGCGTTCCCCTCCAGGAACTGTGTCCCACTCCTGAGCCCACGACCATCGCAGCCGCACATGGCGGGACGTGGAACAAATCATCACCAACTGTGGATTCTGAGAGCTCCTTGGCAATCTCCTTGAGTGATTCCATTTGCGAGATCTTCGGTTCCCATAATGTTAATGACATATTGGATGTTAAGAGTCCTCGGAAGTATATCCTGATCGAGGAGCACCTGCCGGCCGTCGCTACCATGCTAAATGTGGATGTGGATCGCCTGCGTAATGTTCTGGAAATTACGCAGCGTATGAGCCACGAGCAAATATTGGGATTTCCCATAAAGAAGGAACTATCATCATTATCCAGCGACGGTTCAGTTATAAATAAGTAAAACCCTCTAATACTTAACCATTCCATAACTGTTATACGTTTTGTAGTTTTAATAGGGTCACAACCCATGTCCAAGAGGATCCTGAAAGAAGCTTAACATTCAAAATGTATTTTTCATCTTTGTATATTTTTAAGTTGTATTTAATTTTTTGTTTTTGTTTCTTGTTGTTATTTTGCCTTAGACTTTCAGAGTGCACAATTTCGTTTAAACCTTTTACTTTGTTGTATATTTTAAGTTACTAATGCTAAACGTTATCTAGACTTTATTATACTTCATAATTGGTTTGCTTTTCTTTCTACGACAATACAATCAATCAATCGATCTGGTTTCTGTTATCTGTTCTCAGTTTATGTTTCTACGCGTTCCTCTTTGTTTAATGTATTTACTCTGTGTTTAACGTATATACAACCGCCTGGATTTGGAGTCGCAGCTCCCTCCTAGTAGTCGCTGTCGTAGCTGCCGTCCTGCTGCGCCTGCGTGGAGTCGTCCGATCGTTCCGAGGTGGGCTCCAGATCAACATCGAGGGTTGTATTGTTGGCCGGACAACAGCTGGGATGGGCCATGGAGTCGAAGGCATCTTTGATTTGATTGTTGGCACCTTTTGGATCCAGTTCGGTGGCCCAGCTGAAGTGCATCAGGGCCAGATCCATGTTGCCGAGCGTCTTGTGTATTTTGCCGATCAGATAGAAGACTACTGACTCTTTCGGCACTACCTCTTTTAGCTCCTCTAGCTCGCGCAGCGCTTCCTGGTACTTGCCCAGCGAGAAGTAAATGGAGCCGCGATGGAATCGGGTCAGTGGGTTTTTGGGATCCAGCGTCGCGGCCGTATTTAGCGTCTGCAGCGATAGATCCTTCTTCTTCATATAGAACTGCATGGCGCCGATGTGGACCAGGATCACTGAGTTCTGCGGATTGATTTTCAGAGCCTTAACGTAGTGCTTTTCGGCCTGCTCATACTTCTCCTGCTTGGAGTATATGGTGCCGATGCCAAACCAGGCATTGTAGTGACGCGGATCCCTGACCACGGCGGCTCGGAAGTAATCCATCGCCTTGTCGAATTCCTCGGTGAGCACGAGCTCGTGACCCAGCAGTGTATAGCTGTACACAAAGTCCGGATCCACTTGCACGGCGCGCTTGAAGAATTTGATGGCTGTCTCGTGTTCCTTTTGCAGCGAAAAGCAGTTGCCAGAAACACACCACGTCACCGGACTAGTCTTGTCCTGGTTTATTAAATCCTGCGCCAAGGACGAGAGTTCAACTTCGCGCTGTAGATGCCATAGGGATGAAGAGTAAATTTCCATGTACTCCAGCCGAAACGGTTCCGCCTTGTGGATTTCGTCAAAGATTCCCACCGCCGCCTCATAGTCACGCATCTCGTACCGAGCTACTCCAATGAGCGACTGCACCCAGCTGGATTTCAGGTGGTGCTTTGGTATCGTTGTCTCCAGCTGCTTCACGGCCGCCTTGCACTGGAAATTGGATAGCAGCTGGTAAGCTTCTGCCAGGTTTTGAAGCAGAACCATTAGCCCATCCGCCGATTGCTTCTTTAGTCCCAAAAGCTGGTGAGCCATCGTTTGGGCGTTATTTAGGCTGTTGTTTAGCAGTACTTTCGCCTCTTCAGCGGCACTGCGTCCGCCGCTGTTGTTAAGTGCACCCGAGGAGGTAATGGTCTCCACCTTCTCCTTGCGCTTCTCGGACAGGTGATGTGACTTCTCCTCAATCAGTTCGTTATTCAGGCAGATCTTGGTCATCCGTGACTTGGTTTTGCGCGGCGGTGAGCGTGGCTGCACGAACTTATTGGCTATGTTGGGCGACTTATTGTTTTCCTTGACCGAATAGGCAGAGTTGCTAAACAGCCGCGAGCTGCGGCGCACTGCCGCATTGGGATTGGGCGGCGCATTTAGATTCCCATTGTTGCCCACATTATTATTGTTGGGCGTCCGCGGGGTTATATTCCCGGCCTGCGTGAAGACGGCGGGTTTGTTGAGGCTGCTCTCCTTGCGATTGATTAGGCCACCGACATGAGTCTTCAGCTTCTTGCCCATCATCTTGGGTTCCTGATTGACCTCGGCCAGCAGCTGGGGCATCGGTGAGTAGCTGACGTTCATTACAGGAGTATGAAGACCAATGAGAGAGCCATCTCCTGCGGGGCAGGGACTAGTCAGTGGCATAACACCAAAGCTGGGAGTGGGCGGTGTGATGGCCGATAGGTATTTGAATTGTCTCCGGAACGGTGTGCCACCGGTCATGTCGTACAGCTGTTGGTGCTGCGCCACCGGGTCCTGGGTATAACCCATGGGCGTATCTTCCAGCATCGCCAGCATGCTGGAGTTCTGCACCACGCTACCACCTCGCAGCATGCTGATCGAACTGTTGAGATTGTTGTTATTATTGTTGTTATTGATGGGCGTCACCATGTTGCTGTTGCTGTTGTGGTTCTGATTCTGATTTTGGTTGAGTAGCTGCACTGGCTGCTGATTCTGGTTCTGCTGCTGCTGCTGCTGATCTACCGGCGTGGTTAGGATGTAGTTGGAGATATTGCTTAGGTTCGTTATGAGTGACTGGTGCACCTGCTGCTGGGGATTCTGCTGCTCGGCGCCGAACAGCACCATGGAGTTCGCGTTGGCGCTGCTGCCCTGGCAGGTGTTAAACACGTCCGTGTTCTGGATCTGGAATACGGCCGCTGCATCCGTGTCCTGGCCCAGCAGGCACAGATCAGCGAAGGCATGCCACATGAAGGGATTCAGCTTGAGCGCCCGCCGCAGCGCACTGACCGCCAGCTTGTTGCGCTCGGTCAGCACGCAGATCTGTGCCATCAGTTGGTACGCGAAGCACGCCAAGTCGCCAAAGTCCCGCTGCAGCTCGTCACAGTTCTTGGCATCTCCGAATCCCGACGAGATCAGCGCACTCTCGGCTTCAGAATACTTTTTCAGCTCGAAGGCACACTTGGCCTGCAGAAAGCGGCACTGCGGTGAGGCGCGTCCCTGCTCCTTGAGCAGCCAGTAAGCCTGATGCACCTTGTTGGAGCGGTAGTAGCTGGTGGCCAGCAGGAATACAGTCTCGTCGTTCTCCACTGAAAATAAACCCAAGGAGAGAGTCAGTTATGTATTCGCCAAGCCCCGAGACCTTGACCCTTTACCTTCCGAGTACAGGCGCTCCGCCAGGAAAACAGCATCCTTGAGGTCGTAGTAGTTCATACAATGCCATATGGCGGCCTTAAACGGGTGAAAAGGAGAGAGTTCGATGGATTACAAAAAGGCAGGGGGTCTGGGGAGACATCGATTTACCTGCACGGGCTCTTGGATCATCATGTCTAGTGTGACGGCGATTTCCGAAAATCGCTTCGTGCTCTCGGTTCTCCGGTTCCGGTGGCTGGCAGCGACTCTAATTCTTTGCTCACAATAATTTAAACATGCAGTGTGTACAAATCGAACAAATTATCATGTCGCCACTCGGTTCGTACGGTTCGTCTGGCGAATTTTCCAAACAATATTACAGTGTTACAAGTACGTTGCAAAAAGAAAAAGTGTGCTGTGTGTGATTGGCATGTGTAACCCGAATGCTGATGCGGGGGCGCGGGGCGCTCCGGGCGGTAGCGTCGTTGGCGATGGCGGTGTCGGCGGCGGCAGCGCTGCTCTCGCTACCCTGACCACTCCACTCCACTTCCACTTTTTAATATTGCAATTGGTTTGAGTCGAGCCTTCGCTCAGCTTCGCCTTCTGTACACACACACACTGTGGTCGGGGGGTCGCTTTTCGACACGGCTTTTCGGGGCTTTGCTGGCGTTAAAGGCGCACACGAATTAGATCTGCAAACGGCACCGACTTCAGACTACACCTTTGCCACATTTTAACTATTAATAATTAACTGCATTCGGGGTGCATTCCATTTTAAAAGCAAAACTAAAAAATGTTCGTGTTGAGAGCTGTCAAAGTATCGATTGCACGCGACTCTGCCTATCGATGCCCCAGCGTGACCGTTATACAAAATCATGGAAAATCCATAAGGCGACATATTGGAAAATTTCATAATTTTATTTTTATTCAATGTAAAAATTTTAATTGGCTGCAATAAAACTCCAAATGAATTTCATTGTATATATTGGCGTTGATTGAAGAACATGTAATAAAAACATAAATAGATAATAGAACTCAAGCCGCCAAACACTAACGATATTTTCCTGTGACTGGCAAAAAATGTCCGATATCGTGTTATCGAGAATTAAAAATAAATTCGGGAAATTTGTAAATTAGTTGAAAATTCCGTAGTAATTGTGTTTATTTGATAAATATTTGTCAATCGTATAATAGAGATTATATTAGCCAACTTCGAGTCGCTGGAACTGGCATTGGAGATGTCATGACCGACACACAGTCCTGGGCCCGCTGTTGCAAGGCCATAGTGTTCCCCGAAGCACCCATAGTCATGTCCAGATTTCAGTTCAATTGGTTTTGGAAGGTGTTCTGCACCTCCCAGTCCGCATTACTTTCACTGCGGCTTCCCGCGCTGCTGCTCAGAGGGAATCCCACCGTTTGGATGCCTCACAGGTCCGCCGTTGATGTTCTGTTCGGTCTTGCCCAGGAGACTGCTTCTCATTTCAATATCTGAGGTATACTGTCGCCTGGAGGCAGTGATTAGCTCATCTGAGGACACCAGTCGCTTGTTGGTGTGGTTTATGCTGGCCAGCTTCTGGTGCGCTTGAAATTTTGGCTGTGATGATAGGATGAGCTGCGCTTCTTTCAGTGACTTCGCCAGCTTTTGTATCTCACGGTCACATGCACCTCCATCTTGGCGCGCAGCTTGTCAAAAATTTAAAATTCAAGTAAGAAAATAACATTTTCCGAGTCCAAAGAACAATTTCAATACTTATGACTTGATATATTAATGAAAAGTATTCACAAACATGTTGTTTGTATTACGTATTACTCGTTTGTTTATTTTTCATGTGTTACAAAGCATTTGCTGTTACAATTTTAGCATAAAACTCTCCCGTGGATTAGCCGGACGAGCGGTAAACCTTCACAAATATGGCAGATTACAATACTCTCATGTATCCTCTCGTTTCCGTCCCGTTTCTCTCGTGAAACATACTAACTAGCAAGCAACTTGCAGCAGGTACGTTGGAGGGCCTTGTTAATAACCGTTTAGAACTAGTACGTCGTCTTACAATTAGTTAAGATATATATTTTTTATACTTTTCTATAGATATTTCGTCAGAGAGAGACTCCACTTCGCATTCCCCATAAATAACAACGAATCAGTAGCGCTGGCTCTCGCGATCCGAGTACTTGCCACTCAGCTTGCTGACCGAATAGCGATCGGAGTAGGCATCATACTTGTCGGCCTTGTAGTTGATCTCCTGCGGCGTGTATCCGATGTTCTTCTGCCAGTGTCGCGTCCAGTAGAGATCCTCGTTACGCACCTGGGACGGTGTCCTTGCGTCCCGGAACACATACACACAGTAGATCATGCAGCCAATCAGCGTAAGGAATCCAAAGATCAGGAACACAATGCCCAAGATCCATACGTACAACGGCTCGTAGAACTGCACCACGATGACGAAGCCCAACGTGACCAGGATCAAGCCCAGATTAAGCAGCAGCATCAGACAGCAGACGCCTTTGACGTTCGGACAGAAGGGATTTGGAGCGGACATCGTCTCGATCTTGGCACCACGCCTGGTCGTGGAGCGGGCACTGCGCCCCGTCTTGGCCGTGCTGGCCACTGAGTAGACACTACGTGGAGCTCCACGCGAGACAGGACGTTGGCTGTAGCGACTGTAAAGGTGAGGGATAAGTCAGTATTATAAATTCATTATATTATATATTCTTAAAATTTTCTTCTGATATAATTAAAGCAATTATTTTTCAACTATTCAGTACGGAATTCAAATTAAATCTTTTAAAGTGATATATAGCTTTTGAAGACTAATCATACTGCATGACTTGCCTGATCTCAGAGGGCGCCTTGTAGGCGGCACTGGTTACATAGATGTCGCTGCCAGCATCCCCAGCCTGGTCGTAGCTAAGCGCGGATGGGGCCCGTGGCGGTTGGCGCGTGGGCGGTGGCCCGCTGAGCGAACGGGGACCCCCGTTGTCCGGCGAACTGGAGAGCCCCATCTGACTGTGGCTGTAGCTGCTCTGGAGGTGCTGGTGGTGGCCATTTCCATTGCCCGCTGAGGAGGAGCGCTTCTTGCGCGACGGATTATAGTGATGCGACTGCGGTGAAATCCGCTCGTGGGTTAGGGTGTACTCCGAGTAGGTGCGCTCGGAGGGTGCGCGATGCGAATGGGTTTCGTCGCCGTCGGTGGAGTAGCTCCGGTTGGAGTGCACGTAGGGCGGATCCGGCGTGAGGCGGCCGTGCGTGGCCACATAATGGCTGCCCTTCAACCTGTAATGGTAATTGGAAGGTAAATGTGTTACCACCGATTGGCTGCTAAGTGGTCGCGATTCCGGTGCTCCGCAACGCCGCAACTCCTCGACTTCGCCACTCACTTCTTCACTTGTCTTTCGTGCATTCCGCTGCTATCCCGTCTGTTGCTTTGGAAATCTCCTTGTGGCGGCGCTCCTCTTCCGTGGATTGACTGCTAATGGACCCGTCTAGCAATTCTCTGCGATGCCTGCAACGGGGTAAATAAAACGTATGGGATTAGCTCGTTGGCTTCGTGGCAATTAGCCCCATGTCTTCACTTTATCGGCCAGTTTAGAACTTTTAATTAGAGCCACGAAAGTTTGAGGACGCATTGTCTAAAGCAGAATTCGGACTGCACCCAAACTGGATGAAATAAATAGCTAACTCGTTTTTGTATTTTACAAACTGCAAACGTAAAGTTTTATGGCGATTCCGTTGAGTGTTCAGTGTTTTGGCCTCGTAAAAGTTCCATAGTAAAATATTTATTAAACCCAAAACACCATCTGCTACATAAAAAGATTGAAGTTATGCAAATTTAGATTTCGAATTGGAGTTCCCATATTAAAACAAGTTTTATAATAATTCTACATGTTATAGACATATTTGTGCTAACGTAAAGATTAGTTTTTAAATCAGAAAATCAATAGTGAATAGAAAAATAAAGTTTTTAAATGCAGAACAAGCAGATTACATTACATTTATTATTATTATTATTACATTATTTATTATTATTACATTACAATATAATATTTCTTGATAAAGGAAGACTTTTTAATTGGAAATTTTTTTTATATATTTCACGTCTCTTATTTCCAATTTTCGACCCCAAAACGTTTTCCATTATTTACAGTTTTAGCAAAATAAATTTTTATAATATTCCCATTCTCCCATTTAACATCTTGGCCTTTATTTCTCTCCCGGCCAAGAGTGAATGCAAATTTAAATCGAGGACAAAGAATCATAAACAAGAAACAATTTCGATTAGCTTTTGAATCGGTGGAGCTTGGCATTAATGTTGAAAAGACCGACCGGCCATTAAGCTGCAATCCCAACAGACTCGGCGTAAACTTCTTGTGCGCCTTGCATAACTTATATCAATTTATGATCCTTCAGCGAACGGAGGACACACCCAACCAGCTTAATGATTGCAACTGCAGTTCGTTGCACTTTCCGCCCGTGTCCCGTTAAATTCGCCTTGCACTCTCCGTGTTCCTCCTCTGCCTCCATCTCTACCTCCGCCTCCGCAGTTCACCGCAGCCACTCAAAAAAGTTGGAGAAATTCCTTCTTTCAAGTTCATGGCAGGGAAATTGAAGTTGCCCGTCCTTCGGCGCCGTTCGCCTGCAATTTGTCACTTGGTCACGTAGCTCTCGGTTCTCGCTGGGTGCGTCACTCCAGCCAAGGTGACAGTTGATAAAGGGAGCGCCGGCTAAGGGCAAAACTGGTTACACACGCCGCAAACTTAATCTCTGGCCGATGTTTCCCATGAATTTGTTTACGCACCCTGGCAGAGCATAAATCAGCATTTTTTTATGACACTGGAAATATGTCAATCATCAGGTAACATATTTTTACCATCAAACTATGATTTTTTGCTGTTGGAATTCATGGCCATAATTGGAAGGAATAATATTTTTAAAGGTTTTACGGAATCATCAGGTGAAGGCATTCATGAAGTTTAAACGAGGGTTTTGTGTGAACTTTATAGGAGATAGATATAATGAATATATATATTCCCTATTTTGATTCCCTATTTTTAAAGGTGTATCATTAATGCCTTCTTGCATTTTTTTTATGACACTTGAATATGTCAATCATATATTTCCCAAACAAGAACTCTTATCAACTTTATATTAAAATAATAAAAACCAGTTTGAAAAGGTTTTCTATAATAAAGCATTCCCCATTTATAGAAATTTTTTTCATGACATTCGCATATGTCAATCATCATTGCCAGAAGCACGTTCCTTATCAGATACATATATATTTTTTCCCCCGACAAATGTGTTTATAATTTGCCATCTTCTTTCGCAGCATATCATTAACGCCTCGCACTGGCAGTGGCTGGCTGATAAAATTGAGTTATTGCCTCGATTAGGCCAATTAAAGGGTGTTGTTATCTAGCCCGTTGGTCTGCTAGGATAGCTCCTCCTGCTACACAATCCTCCTGCTCCGGCTGCTCCTCCTGTACTCCCCGTCCAAAGCCGTCTTTAAAGTCTGGCGGGCAGCCTTCTTATTATTTCAGCTGAAGCCAATTTCTGAGTGCATTTACATTTGTTCCCTGCCCGGCGGTCAATCGCGATACAATTGTCAGTTGGGATCTGGATCTGTGGATCTGTGTGGGGGTCCGGGCCGCTCTGGACTGCTCTATACCGAAACTTTCAAGTTCAATGCGGTGATTTCAGCGCCTGGGGATCCACACACAAGCACACACATTTATGGTGTGGGCGGTAACGTCGTCAAATGAAAAATCGAACAGAGCTGGGGGACTAGGGAGAGCCGAAACAGAAAGAGAAACGGAAATAGAGACCCTTTCATCTTGTCTTGGGTCTTGGGTCTCGGGATCTGTGTGGTCCCAATGGCTCTGGGTTAGATTTGGACCGCTCCTGACCACTTCTATCATTTGGCGGCCATCAAAGCCGGAGCGAGAGTCACAACTCCCATGCGTCGGATTTCCAGTCCGCACATTGATTTGTTTATGCGGTTTTCGGGGTTTGTTTTGTTAGGCCTGCTCCGTCGCCTGCCTTAAAGCCTAAAGCCTTTTCCTTTTGCGGCGCTGCCAAATGGAATGCGAATGCCATTAAAATGTGTTTGCTCTCGCATTTACCTTCGCGCGGCCAACAGCGAGAGGCCTTAACATTTAACGCCACATAAACAGCCTTAATAAACCGTGAAAGCCTCGAGAACCCGCTCGAGAGCATCGTTATCTTCGTGCACAAATATTATGCACTATGCTTATACAGTACTATACAAGTACACAGCAAGAAACCATTAAAATATTATAGTTATTGATATGGGAAGGCGTTTTTTATGACCTGTACACCATGAAAAACTAGTTAAATCTTATTTTTGCCGAAGTAAAATATTATATTTTAAGATGTAGTAATATAGTTTATAAAAACTGTTTTCTATCATCATTATTTTTATTTACAAAATTTGTTTTATTAAATTAAAATCAATAAAAATTGAATAGATATTTAATAATTCGACAGTTTTCCCGCTGTGTATTATATGTTTTTCACCATTTCACTCGTAAAGCATTTCAGATGGTCCAGGTTACACGAGATTTGCATTTTGTCGTTCGACCGTTAAAGAGGTGGCGCCTCCATCTCCATCTCAATCTAACCCACCACCTTCGCTTTTTGGCCATTGTCTTCGATGGATTTCACAACTTTCGCTGCTTCCGGCGGCGCGGCAACAATGGGTAAAGAGCGGAAGTCGTTTCCAACGAAAACGAGAAGTTAATTCGCCGCAATTTGTGTAACACTCCGGTGTTGGGTGTGAGAAGTCGACCGACCACAAAAATGCACTCCACCTCGGTTAACCCAGGTTCACCGTCCACCGGCCACGTTCACTCCCAATCTCAGGCCATTCCGCCTGTGGTCAAGTGTCATACTCATAAAGGTTGAACGAACGACTTGAACTTGGCAAAGCTATTGCTGTGGCTATTGGAGGAGCCAAAGCTAAAGCTGCGGTCAGCAATGCAAATTTCATGGCCAGAGCGACAGATTTTCGGGGCGCGGTTTAGAAAGTTTTTCCCCAATGTGTACACCACATGGATGTGCCTGGAAAAACTGGGGCAAGGCATTCACTAGAACTGCAGGCCACAACTAGCCTGCGACCGAATATCTGTAACACTCAACCGCAGTTGGAACGCCTTTCACAAAAATCAAATGTTGGGGAAGATCGAAGGAGGAGAAGACGGAGAAGGAGGTGCAGGTGGAGGCCATTACCTGGCCGAAAAAAAAAATGGCAAGCTGCTGTGCGCCAATCCACAGTCCCATTAATAGCCCCGCGGCGCCCCCAGAAGTCGCTAGAATAAATAATAACACACTTTATGTTGTCATTCCCAGAAATTTGAGTCTTTTGTGATATGCATGGGGCAGTAAGTGATCTTTTTAATATCCATAAATCAGCCATTGTTTTCGGCTTAGTTTTGAGTCAAGAACTATACGGAGCTAAGCAGGAATTTGTGAATTTATAACCATAAAGAAACAAAGCTGCCCAGGTAGAGCTTAGAGTAAAACTAATCAATATTAATGGTTAAAAATTTTAAAAATGTGTCAACATCGGAATTTAAATGTTGATTTTATTTTGTGCCTTGAGTGATATAAATTATTTTTATTTATAGTGTTGAAATATTAAGTGCCATAAGTTAGTTTGATTTTATTGTAGTTAATTTGTTCTTTCTGCATTTAATATGGGATTTATTTTAATCATTTAAATAATTCATATTTAATATATATTAATATATATTATATTTAATAAATATGCATGTTGTGTTTCTACCATGTATTAAAATAATCTCCTTAATTCTTTAAGCTAACTAATATACCCCCTATAAAAATCTTCATCAACTTCAAAGCCACTCTGATATCAGAAGTTAATTTTATTTAAACACAACCTTTGTTTCCCAGATGTATTATTCATTTTAATTACATCAAAAAACACCAGCATCATTTTGAAAAAACATCTCTGCTTAATTGCTCACAACTATTAACTAGCTCTGCATGCTCTTTCGATAATCAGCATAAAATTTGATTGCATTGTTAAGAGCCAAACACTTAATGCTGATTTGCCTCGCTTCGATGCGGCATTTAAACTGGCTTTGGCTTGGATATAACATATCTGAATATTCACACAGACATATATATGTATAGTGCGTAGACCTCCAGATCTCCAGATCTTAGACACTAAGTAGCCATGGCTGCCGCGCGTTAATCGCTTTTAATTGCTAAATTACGCGCTGCATGGCCGACATTGCGACGAGGGTCGGATCTTTGGACCGGACTGGAGGCCCATAGATGGTGACGGAGAGTCAAGAGTTAAGAGCTGCTGGATGCTGGATGGAGACATGGTTGCGGCTGTTAACACGCCGCAGACCCGACCCGGGATCTGGGATCTGCGACTGCTGATGCGACTGCGACTGCGACTGGAACTGGGCAACACTAATGCGTGTAATTAGCCGCAAAAAAAGCGGCAAGACCACTTAACTGATTTATTAAAACGTTTTTCCATTAAATTTTTAACCCTGCAGGCTATTAAAAACACTAGCAGACGTAAAAAGAGGCCGCAGAAGGGCGCGCAGACTTGAAAAATGAGCAGCGTTTAAAATTATTCTGTTCCTTTGGTACAGTGGGCACTAACCTCAGCTACCCAACAAACACATATAAATATGTAAGTATGGTATTATATATTATTCATTAAGGTCGGGCTAAGAAAGCAAAGTTTGGTCAAAGTTTAACTATCAGGGGTAAACTTTAAAAGGGATATGTTTTTGGGGAAAATAGAAAAGTTTGCTCGAAGTTTTGATAACTTGGAAGTAAGTAAAAGAAATTATATTGTTTTTATATAAATATTTATTCAAGAATCTCCTTTAAACGACATTAATTGATTACTCAAATCCAAAATCTTCTTCAGATATAAAAAAATAAGCTTATATTTTTGAAAACTGAATTCTTTAGAAAGTTACACCTGATTTTAATCAGAAATTTAAACATATACTTTCCAAGTATTAGTATATGGTCCTAAAAGAAAATTCCTAAATTCTTAGGACCTTATCCGCCTTAAAAAAAGGGTATAGAAAGGAGCCCTTGATTCCACTGTGGCAATTCGAAACTGGCCCCATGTTAATCTACGGCTTTTCACCGACAAGTTGGCCGAAAAAATTCAAATGGGCGGTCAGTTGGCAAAACATTTTGACAACGACAATGGCCATGCAGCAGCAGTAACCTAAAGCCCAAAGCCCAGAGCCCAAAACCCATCCGAAAACCCCAAAAACCTAAGCCCCGAAACTTTCTAGCCATAAATGACCGCTCACGTCTTCGTCAAGCTTTTGGGCAAAAAGGCAAGGGAACGAAATTAATTATGGCCAAGTGCGGCGATGGGCGATGAAAGTGCGATAAAGATGCCATATTTCTTTTATTAATTTTTTAGCCATTTATTGCGGCGTTTGATGTAGCGCTGCTGCCAAGCCAAGCCGAGCCAAGCCAAGAGTAAGCCATTAAAATCAATGGCCGGAGTGGCAAAGAATCGAACAGAAACGGACTCCAAAAGAAGGTTACAATTGCTTGGGTTGTTGTGTTGGGCAAACAATATTAAATCTCGACACTCGTGCGGAGAAAGTTGACTTAGCGGCCTAAGCTAAGGCCACTTCCTCCCCTCGGCAAACCCCCTTGAAACTCCGTTTTGCCATTTTTTCCCCTTGATTCTGTTGTTTTTTATTATTGATGTTTTTATTTTGCAAGCTCACTTTAAAAAACAACAATTGTTTACTTCAAATCGATGTTGTTTTTATTTCTGCAATTGCGGCAACTATGTACGAGTCGTGGCTAACTGGCCAGGAAGGGCAAGCAAGGTGTCGGAACCGGGCGGGTCCCTTTTTTTTTGACTGCGTCACGTTTGCCACATCAATTTCAATCAACCTGACCCCGTCGTACGCCCAGTCCTACTCCGGAACTCTGGAGCTGGGAATGGGAATGCACAAACATATGGGCTCTATGCGGGCCGTTTTTCACATCAAACGCAACAGTTGTCTGTTGGTAATCTCTATGGCCGGGATTGTCTTTGGGCTCCCATCTCCAAAAAAACAGTTACAGTCAAGGGCTTAGGGAGCTCAGGTGGCATACTTGAAAATAGAAGGGCTTTGGATGAATTGCTGAATTAGGAAAATGTTTCTTTTTGAGTGCCTCAAATTTACATTTCTTGGGATTTTCTTTTTATAAAGAGATCAAGGGAAGCTATTGATATTATATAAGCATAATAGTAACTTTTTAATTGTATAATTTTTAAAAAGTAACAATTAACTGAAGTATTTACATTCCAAACTGTAACCTTTTAAAGTAACAACCAGACACAAAATCATTCCATAAATACCAACCCTTTTCATTGTTTATTTTCTACAAGAGCTCTCAAGTACTTTGTTTGAAACTAGCTTTTAATTATTATTCTGCATCGATATGCGAAGGGCTCTCTGCTATATTCGCACTTCATTAGCACACTTTTCCAATATGGTTATGTGGGCGCCCGCTGTTTGCGCTTCTGGGTTAATGCTGGGCGCCAATATGGAGCTGTCGCTGGAACTGCCGCTGAAGCTGTCGCTGTCGCCTTCCGGCATAATGGCATACAATGGCACTCCAATGAAATGTGCGCTCCATGAGTAAATTGATTTCACTTTGGCCCCGGAGTAGAGGCAAGGGTGCCATAACATATATACTACATACGCTACGTTCTGAGTGGAAGCACAATGATCTGTTTAGACAGACGACGGCTAGATTTGTGGCCACATTAACTGGGTCTCCGAGCAGAACCGATAGAGATCGTCAGGTGTTTCCATTTACTCAACCAAGGCGGCGTTCTAGCTGCGTTCTCGAATCCGCCTGGACTCGTATCTATGGCCGTATCTGTATCTGTATCTGGTGGCGCACGGTCTAAATGGCACCCAAAACAATGCGCATAATAAATATTCTTTCTGTGCGGTGGAGGTTTTTGGTTTTGGGGTAAGGTGATTCGGTGGTTAGGTGACTCTAAGGTGCCTCGGTGGTTACCCAGGTTAAACCTGTTCGTGGCGGCATATTTATGGGCAGTCTGCCATGGCATTGCGCACAGGGAACATATCCAAGTATCTGAGTAAAGTATCTGTGCGACTGCAAGCCACAGTTATAACCGTTATAGCTTTTGTTTTAGCCCCATTTTCTTTTTCGGTTTCATTAATAGTTCAAATAACTGCACAAGTGGCTTAATACGGCCATCAAAGGCAGACACACTTAACGAGCCAGCTATATTTTTACGACCCTAGCAGTCTGTGGCTGTAATCTATTGATCTACAGACTTTCATAAAGATCGAGTTACAAACAGGCGACAAAATGCACCTACAGACAGTAGGAATTCTATAAAACTTATAAGTTTGAAAAAACAATTGCTTATAAAAGAGGGTTTCATCAAGCTAAGTACATACATAAAGTATTCATTATAAAAAAATAATTTAATTAAGCTAATAATAGTTAATTAATTCCAATGACTATTTATTACCCATATGGATGTTCCCCTGTATTGTATTAGTTTCATGCTTTGTACATTCATTTCCATTGCACAACATGTTGACAACAATGTCCATAGGTTGTACACTTGTACTAAAACTAAGGTGGAAAAAAATAAAATTATGTACCTTAAATATCAAATAATAAGCCAATGAGGTAGCAATCGACACATGGGAGATCGAGTGTATGCAAAACTCAAAGCACACAGAGGCTGGATCGTGGCTTTATTGCCGCCATATCCACCACTAGCATCCCAGGCCTCTTGTGTCCGCCTTGGCCAGTTTTTCCGCCACCGGTTGCTTTCCCACGCTAGGCTGCAGCTGCTCCGATCGGAGCGGATTGGTTTGGATTGGATCGGATCGGCGATGCCGAGAATGCCCAGTTGGCGGCTGATACGAGTATTCTAATGCGCCCGGGACACGGATAGAGATTAATTAATATTGCAGCTCGTTAAGTGGCAACAAGGCTTTATGTTTGCTGTTTACCTATTTGCCTTTGTGGCCTTTGTTTTTCTGCAAACTCATTGTTTAATAATTATTTCGTGTTATGGAGGAAATTCCATGGGCAAACAGTATATTTTGCATTCAGGAACTCCACTTGGTTTTCCTTAAAGAAAAGAGGGAGCTAAGTTAATGACAAAGGCTCCCAGCCTTTGTAATGGAACTATGAATGTTGAATGTATATCTTTTATCACAAGATGTAATAGGAGTAAAAATGAAGCTTATATTTTAGATAAAAGCATAAATTAAAGACTGAATCAATTTAAAGCTCTTCCCCTGCAGCCCTATGCTTGTTTGCATGACATCTCCCCAGTTGAAGTCTTCCATCATATCATGTGAATGCTGACGATGCGCTCATCTCATAGATAAACTAAATATGTTCAACTTAACGACTGTCCGCTAAATATCAAAAACAATCTTGGGAGTTTTTTCCTTTCGGCTTTTGTTGTCGGCTATTTGTATTTAAAGTTTTTCTCTTTTATGCTACCTTTTTTCGTGTGGTTTTTTGTGCTTGGCCGTCAAGGTCTTTTGGCGGCAAACGCAGACAGCGATTTATGAGAGGGGTGTTGCCTTTTTTATAATTTGGCAGTGCTATGTATTTGTTGTTTGTGAGTTGTATAATATTTGCCTTTGCTCGGAATGCATGTATAATTTGCGAGCCACTTATCGGGCCATGTTGAAGATCTGCGGATTGTGGGGGCGTGGACGCCCCAGCCTCTGGGAAAAATAACTTTAATGTCAAGTGTGGCTCACAGAATTTCAGCTGCCGGCTTAAGGCACTCGAGAAGCCCAAAAACTGTGTTTTCAACAAGTTTTCTGTTGTGTTTTCTGGCGACTTGATTGCTTCTCTGTTTTGGGCACATTTCATCAAATGCCTGTTCACTCAATTAGATGTTGAAACTGAGGCTAAGGACGTTGCCATAACTCTGTACCTCTCTGGCTTCGATTCGGCGAGCATTGAATTATGAATCAGGCAAGAGCTTCTGTGCCTATATATATATTGAGATGTGAGCTCTGCTTATTGTTCATCCACTTCTAATTGTTTCCTTTGCCGAGCGAAACAAATTGAAATGTGATGTGGTTATTTAGGCGATTTCGTTACGCTCTTTGCCCATAAAAACAAAAGAAAATGGGATTTTGATTAAATTTAAAGTTAATCGGCTAGAAGTTGGAGTTAAGTAGGAAATATACATTAGAGTTTCCATGGGAACTTTTAAACATTAAGATACAAATACAAGACAATTTGTTACCCAAAAAATCTTTTAAAAGATTTTTAAGCTATAAAAGCAAATTAAAAACAAACTAACACTCACATAAATTTTATAATAAAAATGCAAGTTATGGCGAATCGAATCGGTGTGAAGAATCAAATAAAACCCATAATTTTCGGTTTTGCGATACCCAAAAGATCGAAAGGAATTTGACTCTACCTCAACCCGACTGCAATACCTCAACCCAACCAAAACCGGTTGGCATCATTGATTCAATAAGCATTCAACTTAGCATCGATCTGCGGACTCTATCATTGATTTATATAGCCCGACTGCAGTCGCGGAATGTCTTGATTTTTGTTTTCATATAATTTGCACGCAATGAGTGTGCAGGCGACACGAGGCATTAATTACGAGTACATGTGATGGTGACATCATCATCATCGTCATCGTCATCTGTCAGTTTGCAGATTTCAATTGCAGTCTCAAATGTCAAATGAAAGTTGCTGCAACAGCAACAGCAGTCCCTGTATGTGCCTGTGTGTTAATTATCCCAATGCATAATCGCGGTTACTTGGGGTTTTTTGTTGTCTTTTAGATTCACACGCAAACACAAGACGAGCAGCAGCAGCAGCAGCAGAAGGTTGCAAAAGCTGCATATTTAACACGAGTTTATATAACCGCCTTGCCACGGGTGATTAGCTCTGATTGATTTGTGTTTTTTTGATGGTCGTCGAGCATTTGCTTATGACCATCTTGGTTGCTTCCTATCTTTGTATCTCTGTATCTTTGCATCTTGGCTTAAAGCCAGGCTATCCATGCAAACGCATCTCGAAACACAGCTGCAAATGGCCAACCCAAAACCTGTTGTCTGCAACCGCATTACGTAACTTTCGCTGCATCTGTTGGCATTACGCTTATGACCATGAGCCCTGGTCCTGTCCTGCTACCTCTAATTGCTACTACCAACTCCGTGCTGACCCCAAACAAGCCAACAAGCATACAATAAGAGACACACTGAATTATCATTATTATCACAACATTGTCATCTGTAAAGGAAAAACAAAAAATAAAACTAAGGAGGAGCAAGCTGTAGGAGAAGGAGAAATAGAAACACTTGGCCGCTGGCGTTGGTTTTGAATTTCTAGATGTTGCTGCTGCTGCTGCTGTCCGTGCAACTTTTATTGGATGGCAGCAGGCAGCAGGCAGCGTGCTAAGCATGGCTGGCCGTTAAGCATAAACATCGCCAGCGGCGAAGACACGAAAAATAAAAAAATAAGCGAGTGAAAAATAAAGAAAAATAATTTAACCAAACCAAACCGAAACCGAACCGAAAGCTAGTTCTGTTATGCACAGTGGGCTGCATGGGGAAATGAGTTAACTCGGGTCGAGTTAACTATGGGAGCTGCTGATATACCATAGATAAGACTAAAGCATTTGAAAAACGCTTTTCATTGTAGTGGCAGTCCCCATGATAGTGTCGTTAGGTAAGGGCTTATGCTTATGCCTTATGCTTATGTCTTATGTCAGGCAGCACTTCCTTAGCTGCCTTTTGCCATCACGATTGTCATTCCGGGCAAAAGAGAAAGCAATAAATTAAATGCATATAAAGCCATTAAATTTCACTCATTGATCCATTTGGTATTGGCATTCCCCACTGGTCCATGCCATGTCCCATGCCCAAAGGCAATTCCATAGATTGCAGTTTTTCTGGCAAAAGACCAAAAATGTTTGCTCAGTCCACAACTGGCTATGGGTTTTCAACCCAATACTAAGCCCCGTCCTGTTGACGACGACAAATGACATAAGACATATCGGAAAGGCGAACAAACTGTGTTTGTTTTACCAAGAAGAGAGCGAATCATGCTCATATAAGGTCAGTCTTTAGCAGCCGTTTTGCCATCAACACTTTCAGGGTCAACTGGTGCGTAATGAATGGGAATCAATGAAATCACCGCCCCCGCAGTTGGTTCAACGTTTTGCGGAAATCGAAACCGAAGGTGGAAGACAGCTTTAAGTTGCTCAAAATGCAATTCCGCTGGGCCAACAAACAAATTTATGGCAAATAAACAAGTTAAGCAGACACTGGGGAAAACTTGGAAGATATTGTACACTTTGCCCTTAATAAATATTTAATAGAAAGTTTAGAAACATTTGGGGATTTAGTGTTTAGTTATTTATTTCAAAGTCTTCTCTAGTTTCTATTCTAGTCTTTAAGTTAGAAGTTTTCTCTTGACCCCTCTTGGCTGATTGTAATTATGATTTTTTTTAGATTTTTGTGACCTCAGAACTGTAGGAAATTACTGTCTTGCAATTAAGCAAATTAAAGTCAGCCTCGACTAGTCTAATAGGTTTTTAAGTGTTCAAAAACTAAAGAATAGCTTTCAGTCGATGTTAAATTTCTTTATGGCAAAACCCTGACGGTCATACCTTTAATATTTAAACTCAGCGTAAATCAATATTTTTTATTGCCAGATTTTTATTTTCCTCTGTACAGAGGTCTCTGCATCCACACACATTCCTCTTTATATATATTCACATATCTGTATATAGGAGGAATATATTCCGCGGCACGGCTGTGGGCTACAAAATAAATAAAAATACAAAAACTGGCTTACCTTCTCTCCTCATTGTTATACAGTTGAACTGGTGTTGCTGCTGCTGCTGCCGCTGCTGTTGGTGGTATTGTATCGCTTATTTATTGTTAACGCCAGTTTTTGCCAGCCACTGCGACAGGTTGTTAGTTTCTGGCTGCTGTACACATTTCATTACACTTCACTCGAGAAACAAACAGGGCGAAATGTGGAGAAATATCATATAGATTAATATAAATGCGAGTTGGGGCGATGACGCCGTATTGGAGATATGCAAATGCGTTGGTGCGATCAAGACTACCAGTGTGTGTGTGTGTGTGGGCCAAAAACCTTTACTGGTTCTGGCCAAAATGCCAGCCAACACGTTTACTAGTAATACTTGGATGCGAGAGTGGAGCGAGGTGTATGATATAATCGCCTGGCATGAATGAATGAACGAACGAAAGGCGTTGCAGCTTCTCTCGCGCGTTGGCTTGAAGTCCAAAAACAATGGCCAAGATTCGCCATGGACCACGGAACTCGTCTAACTAAGCTCAAATCTTCTCGGCCCAAACTCTGGCGGCGGCGGCACAGCAAATTGCAGCGCCATAATGAAATCGCCCATAATCTTGGCTAAGGCTAATAATAGCAGCAGGTTTTGGAGCTGGCCAACACACACACACACACACAGTTGCCCGGACTCTGGCTTAGACACAGATACATTTACAGATGGTTAGCAAATTTGGCCACCACTCCGTTTGTTTGTTCTGTTTTTTCTCGCCAGCCGATCGGGCGTATACTTCACGCCGAAAAAATTCAAATGACACTCACGTAATCCGCTAAAAATAGTTGAATTCACTGCGCGTTTTTTTGTTTTCGGCTCGGAGTACAACTTTTGTTATTGTTATATATATGAATATATATATATATTGTTTGTCAATCTCGGGGTATTGCCAATGCACCGCTGATGGGGCTTAACTCGAAGCGAACGCGTTGCGATCTCGGCTCGAACTGATCGCTGGTGAGTTGCGACAACGTTCAGACACCTGTGAGTGGTCTAAACCCGAACTGGTCTAAAACGCGGCTCAAACCGGTCGCGCTCTTGGCCAAGTCTGGATCTCTTTATACATTTTCTTGTCCAAGTCTCTTTCCCAACTTTCCTCTTTGGATTTTTTTTTGGTTTGAAGCTGGTGCTGTGCCGGTCTCTACCATCTGCACTTTGCACTTTTGGCGACTGCATTTTGTTGTCAAACTGCAAAAACTGCATTTAATAACCGTTAACCAAAACTTCTGCAACACGTGCATGGCATTCATACACTGAGAGCAATTCTAATTGAGTTGTTTAAAAGATAAACTGCATTATAAGTAGGTTTTTATGTGGTTTTACCTTGTATTAATATTTATTAAATATTTTCTAACTATCAATATCATAGACATGCCATGTTTTAGGTACAAAGATATATGTTTTCAGTGCTTTTAGTGGTTGGGGGTGGTTGACGTTACCGAGGTTGGAGGTGAGGAGCACTTGGAGGCTTACTACATTAGGCCTCATTGCCTGTCAGGCACCACTTTTGGCCAGCTGCCGCACGTGACTCTGCAGCGCTTTTGACTGCTGCTGTTGGAGAGCATTAGGGGTCAGACGGTGGGGCATAAGTTGGGGCTTAATTTGCATCGTGTCATTAGGATGAGTGGCATCGATAATGGGGCCAGACCCCGGTACTCTCTGGGTCACTCTTGCCGCAGTTTAAGGCTGCATTTTGTGCTGCAGCAACTTGATGCTATTCAAAACGGTCATTCGTGTAAATAAATATTGCCTGAATATTCGTATTTTTGTACAGAGAAGCACCACATTTGAAAAAGCGTGCCGGAAATGTATCAAAATATAGCTAAAATAATTGAAAAACTCTTCAACAACTTCCGACAATGCGGTTTGAATTAATTTATTTGTATCCAGCCAACAGCTAGAAATAAATAAAGTTTGCTAGCATCCACATAAATTTAATGAAAGGAAATTGCTTATTGTTTGGCACAAATTTCAGTTTCATCTCACATAATGAATGCTGCACAAAGAAGAGGAACTAATTCTTTAATTAATTAGATACGTTTTAGATTATGTTGCTGCTTTTTAAAGTAATTATAAACAGGATGTTGCCATAAATTCTTGTGTGAGTTCATTATTAAAATTGTTTAGCTTCTTAACAATTATTAAATATTTTTGGTGACTTTAATCACTTAAAGTTTCGCCTTAATTTAATTGTAAAATTCTATCTCGATGAAACAGAAGAAGCAAAGTAAAGAGTATAAGCTCTCCCACTTTAAGTTTTATTTTTTTTAGGATGCGGGCATTTCTTCGATGCTGACATGCACAAGATCCTGCGCTTTGTCTATTTCGGGTTCTATGCCAGCAGCACTCCTGGCATACATATCTACTAGCATCCTATTTTTTTGTTGCTGTGCAATCCGTTTCAATTCCTCACAGGACGTTACTTTCTGTTTACTTTACGCATCAGGCGCAGCTCGTGTACGCCTGATGTTTGTTCTTTGGCACTGCAAGTCGTAAAAAGTTTCCTGTGTGCGCTCTGTGTCCTTGGCGGGTGTCATAAAAGTTGCATAAAACTGCACAGATTTCTCGACTGTGTGTCGTGAAAAAAGTTTAGGATATGTCTTAAATACAATGGAACGTCATGCCGGTGTCTCAAAGGATCGCTTTAACATGACCCTAGCTTTTGGCTTTAAATACGAGCCGGCAAGTCGTTTGTACTCAATGAAAAAAGGACAAGACGAGATAGGGAAAACTGCGGCCTCGCATGTGTCAGGATTTAATTTAGATAAAAGCTTTTCCACACTTCCCTTCGCGTTCTCTTTCTCTTCACAGCCCAGACCTTTGACGTGCACCAGATAATGCCTCAAATCAATTCCGTAAACACTTTCCCGCTTTTCCGCACTTGGCCGCAAAAACCCTGTCAGCGGGACGACAATTTATTTTCATGCCAAGCTCTTCATTAGCCGGCATATATGGATGACGTTGCCCTGTCGCCGGGGTTGATTCTGGCTTATCAGCTGAAGAGCATTAGGTAGTCCAAGTGGACATCTTAAATTTAGCTAACAGAGCTTTATTTATTTTTATTTTTTATCGGATAGATTTTAATCTTTTTTTTAAGTTTCCTTTAAAATGGGATTTAATAAAAACTGCTTCTTTTAACTTACACTTAGATCTGAATAATTATTAAAATTTTCTTTTATAAACTTCTATAAACTCAAATTAAACTATAAACCCAATTTAAGGTCCAACTGAATTCCATTTAATTTAATTCAATTTTTACCCTTTGAATTCCCAAAAGTCCCGCCCCGAATGAAAGATGGTGGCAACTTAATTATTCATTGACATTTATTGATTGAATTTGATAATGTTTCTGTTTTCTGCAGCATTTTTGTTGAATTTTTACATTGAATATGCGTTAAGGATTTTCTTTATTTTTCCCATTTTCATCGACTTGCTTTGATTTGATTATGTACTTAAGGTTAGTTTAAGAGTTTGCGGTGTTTGCTGTTAAGATATATCCATATCTGTACGGAGGTGAGCTTAGGAACCTGATTTGTGGCCCGTTGGTAGTCGCAAAACACACACACATTTTCCATATATATGCATTCACATTTAAAAAACTATATTTTTACAATTGTTTGTTCGGGTTTCCATCAAAATATTCATATCAAGTATCGGCGGTAGAGTGTTGTATATGTATGTAGTTCTGTCTTGGCATACAAAAAATACACAATAGTTATAAATACTTAGTATCTCTGTGGGTGGGGTGGGTGGTGGTCGGTGTGGTTTTTGTGTAAAAGGGAAATAAATATGGCATTTTGTAACGTATACATATATAATCGAAAATAGTTGCCGTTTGTTTGATCTTTTTTTAGTTGTAGTTGTTATTTTGTATCTTTTTTTTTGTTGCCATCTGCTGGTCGCTTGTATATGGTATGTATATAGCAATTAAAAGTATTTTGTATTTGCTTTCTGTATACGTAGGAGGGCTCTTTGTAGGTTTCTTTTGTATTCTGTAACTAGCACAACAACTGCACATTCAAATAGGTATGTATATACTATATATCGTTATAGGTATATGTTATGCGTGTTTTTTGGCCTTGATTCTTAATAGTGTTTCAGTTGCTTGTTGGTTTTGTGGCGGCTGGGAAATGCGTTTGGTCTCTTTGTTTGGCCAATTTTCGCATTCCTTGTCAGTTGGAATTTGTAGTTTTGTTTACATTTTACCCTACTCTGTCTGCTTGCTTCATATATTTACTTTTTTATTTATTTATTTTGGTTTTTTTGTTTAGCTAGTGCTAGTAACATGAATAATTTAATTTGATTTGATTTCATTTATTCTTGCTGTAGGCCCGTGGGTGTGCTTGCATTTTTATCTGTTCGATATAGGAAATTATCATAGGTACACATATCAACACAGTAGTTTCGGTTGGTTAGTACAGCAAACTCTTGCCCATATTTATATGTTTATTTAACTATTTATTTATTTATTCTTCTTATTTTTTTGCTGCACATAAAGTCTGGAAGATAGCAGTTTGCAGTTTGAAGTGAGAAGTCAAAGGTAACGAGTGCTTTTTGGAAGATTCGGAGTGAGGAGCGTGGAGCCTTATGCTGGGCTGTAGGAGAGCCTGGCACATGTAGCATTAGAAATTAAGACTCTACTTCGATGTTTGATTCTTTTTGGGATCATTCGATGTATCGAAGTTGAATACTAACTTAGAAAAACATAATAAAACCGTATAGATACAGACGGGCTGAAGGGCTGTGCAAGGACTGCGAACCAAATATTTGCCTTACTAACTAAATACTTGCTTGATTACCGATTAATTATTTATCCATTTATGTGTATATATATTCATATGTTCTGTTTGTTGTTGTCTTGTTGCATAATACTCGTACTCCGTAATTAACAATCTTGAAATGTCTGTCGAGTTTAGTGTAAATATTAAAAATAGTTGTAATTTGACTTGGGTTTTCCTTTTTTGTTGTTGTGCATCTTTTAGTAGTTGTTAGTTTTTATTTTAGCCGCAGCTTTAGCTTTAGTTTTGCCCTCTAAAATCTCCCTCGGCTGCCTTTGCGAAAGGTATAAAAAGTTCTTGCTACAGTTTACAGTTTACTATTAAGAGTTACAGTTTCAACAATCCCTCAATTATTCATAATATCTTCAAGTTCCTTCGTTATAGGGACCATTGTATATAGTACAAAATTTACAATAGAAGCGAGACCTTTTCTTCTGGGTGGGAAAAACCAATTTGGGGGAGGGGCTAGAAAAGTTTTCAGGGAGGAAAAAGACATGGGGAAAAGCCCTAAGTATAAGCAAAAGAGCCGAAGACTGCCTCTTGGGGGACTAGCGCGTGTCTAATAAATTTATACAAAATCTGTGCTCAGAAAATAGTTTACAAATATACTTTAGACTTAGTTACACTGTCCTTTGGGCGTGATATAAATTGTACACATCATGTACATATATCTCATATGATATATATTGTAAATAGCTTCCTGTTTGTATAGTATGTCTTGTGTTTTTTTGTGTTCCTGGGTTTCTGGGGGGATTTCAAAGAAGCTCAGAGTTACGCAAATTTTGATTGTTTCTTGGCTTTCACTGGCGTATAGAAAAGGTGCTGAATTGTCACTTGTATGTATTAAGTATACACGTTGTTGCTTTGCTGATATATATATATATATATTATATGTATGTATATTCGTATAGTTTAAATTGACCCAAAAAATGTGTTGTATTCATGCGTTGGCCGGGTAAAAGTCTTCAAAACGCATCTGGTAGCTCAAGTTCTATGTTTACTGTTCTGTGTTTTTTTTGCTAATTACGATTTCTTTGCTTGCCCAATTTGTGGCAATTTCAGCAATGCTAGGCTTCTACTAAGTCCCTAATTTTGTGTGTGTCTGTGTTAAGTGTTTTTATTTTAATCCATAATTTTTATCCATAATTTTTTGTTCAAGCCGCGGGGGATTGGGGAGCTTCCCCCGTCTTGTTGCTCGTCACTTTTGCACCATTTGAATTTCGATTTTTCGCTAACATTTACAAACTGAAGAAAAGGAGGAGTCTTTGTCGAACAACTAGAGTGGGTACAATACATACAATGCTGGTTTGGAGGATACTGGCTAAGGTTTAGCTTCGGTTAAGTTATCGTCGTCGATGCAATTACATTGCTCTTCTCTGCTGGAAACGTTTTACAAACGGTTCGTTCGATTATCCTGTCTTAGTCTCAATCCATCCAAGAATCAGTTGATGAAGCGTGCCTTCTGCTTGCGCACAAAGTCCTGGGCCTGCTTGTCGTTGATTCGCACCTCGAGGATTTGCAAAATGGGATTGCCTGTGGGGGGGAGGGTGTGGAAGGAAAATAACATTTTACATTGCATCGTGATGGGATTAAGGGGTAGGTATTTTTCTACTTACATTTATCCTTTTGCTCCATGAGTGGCAGCTCGATTTGTTTCAGCCCATGGAAGTTGTCCACACTAGTGCTGTAGTCCGCCACTCCGGGTATGTTGCCCAGGGCCAGATAGGCTTCGCCTCCGAAATCGTTGGCCGTAAGGACATCATGGTCCATCACTGTGAAACATATCATGGCACCCTCAGTGAGGCACTGCTCCAGGGTCACAGAGAACTCGAAGCACTCATCGAATATGGGGTTCAAAGTACGCTGTAGTAGATAAATAATAAATTATATATAAATAAATATAAACCTTAACCTGTTTTTCATAATAAAATGCTTAATATACATAAAATATTACCTTGTGCACATTCGTCTGCTGCTCCATGCAGTGCAGGAATATCCTTCGGGGCAGCAGCTCTATAACCACAAAGGGATCACTGAAACCATTCGGATCCAGGGGCACCACATCCCGGGCATGCAGCACCTCCACACAGAGCGAGTCGTGGTTGAAGTAGGCTCGCACAGCCAGCGATCCATATGGCGAAGGAATCACCGCCATCAGCTGCTCTCTTAGGCGCTGCATATAGAACATGTCGATGAGTCGATCCGTGTCCGTCTTATGGAACTGCAGCCTCTGCTCTATACGCCAAAAGTCCTCCGTGTGCAAACACTCAAGGAGCAAACCCTGGCCCTCGGCATGGAAGAAGTCGATGAGCAGCTGGAGTGCCTCGTACAGACGCTTGTGAAAGTGCGTGGGCTTGTCTGTCTCGTCGCCCGTCTCCATTTGGCGGGACATCTCGCCCAGTACCGTTTTCCAGATGAAACGCAGAGATCGATTAAAGTTCTTGGTGAGCAGGGCGCTATTCAGCGCCGCCAGGTGGCAGTCCAGATACTCCAGTAACGGAACAATGGCCTGGTTGGCCGGCAGAGAGTCCGGAGACCAGGCCAAATGGAACATGGCCTTTTGCAGCGACATTTGCATGAGGGGAGCCAGTTTGGATAGGATCCGTTCGGTTCGGTTTTCCATGTGGGTGAGACTGGACTCCAGTAGATTGTCGGCTGACTCCTCCAGCGGCTGTTCATCCGAACGAAACTCGGCCAGAGTTCGACGCACATACTCCACATTGTTGACTGTGACGCACATGTCGTCGGAACAACGGAAGGGACCCTGTTGCTCGTAGTAGCCACTGTCTGCCAGCGCCGTGTGGATGAGATCGCAGTAGTGCATCGCTGCCGAGCATACCACGTCGATCAGCTGGGACTCTAGCATGATGGCCGTATCCTCGTCCGGCCAGTTCATCACCTTCCAGAACTCCTTGATGTTCAGCAACGTGCTCGCAGTGTCCACCGAGGAGCTGCTATATCGCACAATGCGTTCACCCTCACAGATGGCATCCATGCGGATGGCCGCCCTAATTCTCTGCAGCGCCTTGGCCTTGCTGACCATCATCCAACGCTCTAGCGTGGGTATAAACCATTCGTGGCTCTGGCTCAGAGCTAGAGGCTTCTCCGGCGGCTGTGGCTGCGCCGAGAGGTGACGCTTCAGCTGGCAGAACTCCTGCAGGGCCAGGAACAATTCGAAGGGCTTTGTGTCTACAGGTTCAGCATCGCCCTCGAGCACGGCATACTGGGAGAGGTTCATACGGACTCCGGGCACCTGGCCAGCGGCCATCCGGCTATACACCTCCTCGCCCACCATCGCATCGTATTGTTTGTAGATGATGCTGAAGTACTGAATGCCATTCGTGCTGCGGGTGGAAAGGAAGAGGTTTTGTTACGTGGTGAGGCGTTGCTTTAAGGGATTACGCATTTGTATAATTATTAAATTTGGGTTATAGTGATACCTATAGTTTGTTCTAGCTATTTAATTTCTTCCTTTAAGGCATTAAACTCTAAATTAAATAATAAATTTACCTCAATTAAAGTCTTTCTTCTTCCAAGTTTTTCGTAAAATCACAATTGAATAAATTTTAGGAAACTTTCAACGAAACATAAACCCCATTAGCAAAATAGCCATTGCTGCGGCAGACAAAGCCAACATCTGCCTGTGTTTAAAGTGAGAAAATGCCGCAATTAGCCTTCAAGTGAATTTTGCTAATGCCGCAGGACTCCAGGACTCTGGCCTCCAGCACTCAGCGCTCAACACTTTCCACTGACAGCCCCTGGACATTTGCTAAATGCCTTGTCAGAATGCCCGGACCCGTACAACCCAGAGAAGAAGGGCAACGTGAGAGCATTTTTATGACAGCGCAATTAATTTGGGGCTTATGTGTGTAAGCCACTTGATGTCCTCATTAAGGTCCTTTTATGGCCGCGCTAACTGGCAAATATGTGACTGATTAGTCCAGCGGGAAGGCCAAGGATGCGCCACTATGCACCTATAAATGAAACGAAATGAGCTGCTATTGAAGACCTTTCCGGCCTGGCCTAATGGCGTAACGTGATCCGCTTCGTTAGATGGATCGATTTATCATTTAATTTGCCAGAGATTTTGAAACTCTGTCACCTGTAACAGTGCTGCCTGAATATAAGTACATAAATTAAATGGAAATAAGCTCTTGCTTTCAAAAGGTTCTTTCATTTAAATCTTCTGTTATTTTTAGAAGTCTAAAAATGCACTTGATTGTGAACCTGAGAAAATCTATTATATTGTTTCCATTGAAAACATCACTTTTGTACCTGCTGAATGGAGCTGCTTCTCCCAAAATACCCGTATCTATTACTTGAGTTGGGTTTTTAAAATATATTCGCACTACTTATTGTACTTGTTGCCCCCACGGAAAGCACTCCCAGTTGGACAGTGAAGTGTCCCAGTTGCCGGCAACGTTGCTGCCGGCAATCTGTCATGACAACATTTTGCGGCCCTCATTAATGCTCGTTAGCTTTATGACTTTGACTCGGGCATTTGACAAATGCTCAAACTGATTAGAGACCGACAGTAGAGTGTAGAGTCGCCCCCGGCGACGATAGCGGATAAGTTGGTATCGAAATGACGCCATTTGCGCGGGTTGCACACAATTCAATTGGGTCAGCAGCGGGCGAGCAGAGTGCATGTGTGTGTGTGCTCACATGGTAACCAGGAGCTGGAAGGGATGACAACTAGGGTACTAGGGACTTTAGAGCAGGGAACCAGCTTTTATGTACGACACGTGTCCGACATACTCAATTTGGTGGCGGGCCAAAGGTAACTAACCCGAACAGGCGACTAAAAGTGATCCAGTAATCCGGAATCTACACAAAGAAAAATTGTAGCTGAATTTTGATAAAGAATATTCATAAAATTTGCATCGTTTCAAAAATAGAAGATAACTTGAGAAAGCTGAACTTTTTAAATTGAAAGTTGTTTATAGTTAAGCTTAAAAAATTATTGGTAAAGATGAACCCTTTTTTTTTAATATTTTCTTTAAAATAACATACAATTAAATTATATATCAAAAGTAACCTATAATTTTTCTCAGTATAAAACACTCACTTGTCGAAAAGGGCATGATAGTAGGTCTGCCCCAGCTGAATGTCGGCCGTTAATGTCGTTACGAAGTTCGATAATGGATTGGGCAGGCCCTGCGACTCCCGGAGAACGGCCTGGCCCCACATCACTGATCCCTTGCGCAGGGCGTTGACCACCTCGCCGCGCACACCCTTGTTGAAGGGACACACGGCCCGGAATGCCCTCATCGAGCCAAGAAGTCCCAGGCAGCGCAGCAGGAATTCCAGACGAATCAGTGAGGGGGGATTTAGCGCTGGAAAGATGTCCCTATGTCGCCGTATCTGATTGAGAGAACGCTCCACAAATCCATTCATAGCATCCGCCAGCCACTGTTCCAGATCACGACTGAGTGGCTCTTGGTTGGGCTGGTTCCACTGCTTCTCCACGTCGCTGAGCAGACGATGAAGAAACTTCGGGTCCAGCGGTGTGGAGCGATTTAGCTTGGCAGCAGCCACGTATCTGGGAAAGGAGGAGGGACGTTCCAGAATATATGAAAATTATATGTAAACTAAGTAATTATTCAATATTATATTTATTTAAAGAGAAATTGAACTACGTTTCATTTTCTGCTTTAAGAAATAGGACTTAAAGAATGTACTAACCTGGCCATGGCGCAATGCAAGTCTGATAGATCCGCCTGTACGGCCAGCTGATGAAGGATGGTGAGCGCCGGTCCTGGCAGATCTCCACACCAGGTCCACGATGGCTCATGTGTGGTCACCTCGTGCTGCATGAAGACCATTTGCAGCTGCTCGATTTTATGCAGCTGCTGCTCGTGATTCTCCTCGCCCACCGTGCTCCGATCCTCACGCGTTGACAGCCACAACTTGAGCCGGATTCGTCCCTGGACGGTGCTCCGATGACTACGTGCCTCGAGCTTAAACCAAGCATCCAGTCCGGTTGAGGGGATGTCCGAAAGGGGTATGTTCACAGAGCCGAGGAAGTCGTCCTGGGAGCCCTGGCGTGCCGACTGGCATACCTGTTTGAAGAAGCGTCCCAGGCCACGGACACCGCGGACCTCGTTCAGTCGCGAGACGGCGTCTAGGACGCAGCTTTCATCGTCGTGGTCCCAAATGTCCAGGTGAAACGTATCCGTGTTGATGTCATCTATGTCGCTGCAAAAAAATAGGATACAAAATGTAACAATTTAATGGGATGTTCAGATTTGTGTTTAATTTATGTAAAATTTGCTTCATATTTTCCCCATTAAAACCTTTGTACGTGTTAGCATGTGTTTATGGTGCGTTTTCCCGGAACATTTCCCTGAGCTTTGTGCTTCGTTTAATTTATTACATGATTTATTTTTGCTTTCAAATTGAAACAACATTCCCGCAGTGTTGTCGTTGTGTTTTCCCGGAAACCCCTGGAAAATCCGCTTTGGTTTTGAAATCGGTGTGTATTTATTTAACATTTCTGGGAAGTGTTAAGCTATGTTTAGTGAAGCATTTTGTAAAGAATTTAGCCGTATTTTATTTAGATTTAAATTTGATATTGTAAATATTATAAATAATATTTATTGCAAATATAATAAAAGATATATTGAAATTATAAAATAATATAAATATTTATTTTACATTTAAATATATTTGAATAGGGTATACAGAATATATAGAATTTACTTTAAAATAAATATACATATATGTCTTTGTTAGGGTGCCAAACATCCCAGCTTGATTGGTTTTCCATTTTCTTTTTTTCATTTTTATTGGAATTGCAACATAACATTTCATTGCATTTCTTATGGCACATTTCATGTGCATTTGCGTTTCAATTTTATGGAAAATGTAAATGAATTTCCTTTTTTTATGGCTTACAACTCGTAAATTACGTTCGTCATTCAAGCGAATCGTTGAGCATGTGACAGAGATCAGGGCTCACAATGATTTGTTTGGCTTGGATGCCAGGTTTCCTCATTTATCAACCGGCCAAGCGGAAGGAAGGACGCCTCTGCAGGCTTCTAAATATTTCATTTAAATTACAAGAGGAAGTAATTGAATAATTTCTCTGACAAATCCCTCAGTAAAAGTGCCGCGGTTCCCTCTTTATTTCGGCAAACAATTGAATTAAATTGTCCCCCAAAGTGTGCACAGAGCGAAATTAATGTCTTAATTAAATAAAGTAAATATTATTTTAGAACAAAATAAAAGTATAGTTTATAAATTACAGTCTCTTGAATATAAGTATTCGTACAGAATTTATAATAAATATAATTAATTTTATATTGTTTTATGTGTTCACTTACAACTTGAACTTTTCATTCCACTTGGGGGTAAGTGTGTGGGGCTTAATGCTGGTCGCCTTGATGAGCTTGGCCGGCACCGGGCCGCCCAGTGAGTCGCGCTGCTCCCGTCGACCCGCCTCCCGCCGCTTGAAGCTCAGCCGGAAACTGTGCTTGCGATGCGGCGGCGAGTCTGTGGCGCTGTTTTCGAAGCCACCGCTCATGTCCGCGGACAGAGCGCGAGGTGTCGGCGGCAGCGGCAGCGGCGACACGGGCGGACAACCGTCTCCGTCCGGCTGGATGCCCAGCATGCAATACGGATCCGAGAAACCTGTAAGAAAAATTAATTAATAAAAGATTTAAATAGTTTCTGTAAAGAACATATTAAAAATCTGTTAAATATTTAAGTAATCCTTTTATGAAGAGAAGTAAAGAATACATGGAGATGACATTAAATTATGTATTTATTCCCGAGAAGCGAAAGACAAGGATAAGGAAAAAGGAGCAGCAAAAAAGGAATGGGAAATGGCGCCGCATTAATGAAGAAGCTCGCCCCGATGACATTAAATGCCAATTAATGGCACTGCCCGCGGGTACTGCGTGGCGTCAGCTGGTCCCAGTCACACATTGCGTATGATTAACATTTCATTTGCATAAAGTGCCGCTCAATTATTGAGTGGCTGTGATTTACGCGCACAGCCAAGAGCCATGAGCCATGAGCTATTAGCCCATAAATCCAGCAGCAGAAGCAGCCACAGATGTCCGTCCGTTGCCAAGATTAAGATTTTCCCACAAAAGACTACGATTTTTCCACCAAAAAATAATTGAAACAATTGTACTGCCTTGGGGACATTGCTTCGACACGATTAATTTAATTGGGTTCAAAGTGGCAGCAAATAAAGGAGCGCATATTGAATTATCCAATACAGATTATGTACTAAAACCGATTCCTTCCGAAGGCAAATCGATTACCCGCCCAGAAATGATTCATTCGAAATTCGGAACTGTGCATGGTGGCAGCACTCATTGTAATGACCAATTTCGGTTCATGCCTTTCACGCTTGACCAGACCCAGTCCAGGAGTCACTGGCTGCTAATGAAAGCCGAGTCAACCCGAAAGGAACTGAATTGAACTGAGCTAAACAGAACCTGATTCTCGGCTTTCGGAGCTTATTTGTCGGCCGGGAATGGGGCCAAAACAAAGGCAGTTCGCCGCACTCATCAGCCACGTTTCATTGGCAACGAGTTGTTTGCCATCTGCCCAGGGCCACATCCTCAGAGCCCCCATTCTTTGCCCATTTCGGCCTACTTGGTGAGGCTTCCAGACGTTGGCCGTCATCGGTACATTTAGCAGATGGCAGACGGCACACTAACATTGCCATTGCCACTGCACTATTGTTGAAGGGGAGGCAGGATGCCGAAGGCGGGTAACAAGGAGGTAGGACTTCAGGAGGCGGTAGAAAAATGTTCGAACAGAAGTAGACGCAGACGAAGGAGCACTCAACGTATTCCTTACACATCCTTGAGCACATTAAAATGCGAAATTGCGTTGCCTTCGATGAGGCTGCTGCTGTTTATGCACAGCGAGCAATTGAAACTTTATTAAGTAATAAAAATAACTTATAAAAAGTGTTCAAAGTAAGCTTCCACCTAAAATTCAAAATAAAATTCAATTTTGATGTCATTAAACCCAATAAATAATTTCATAAATATCCCCTACGATTCTCCATAGTTTTCTTGCAGTGCACTCCTATTTGCTGGTTGTGAGGCTTCTGCTCTTCAGCATAATGAACAAAATGGGAAGCATTAAATTGCAAATTTATTGAACGCACACTGAGACAGAGAGAACCACGAAGGGGCATAAGCAAAACTGTGTGGAGGACAAACAAAAAGGCCCAAAAAATACAGGATAATTGGGGGAAATAGTCAACGCACATGGTGCTACGTTTATGGACGCCTCGTTTGGCTTCTTGATTTGCTCACACACAGCTAGAGATGGGGCACCCACAGAGGGCTTCATAATGCAATTACCGCAGTAGCCGCAAAATCAATTTACAAACTAAAAATATTTACACACGATACATAGATGGACAGATTGATACATTGGAGGAGGGGCGCAGGGGTAACGATGTGAAAGTGTCGAGTGTGTGGAAAGCTGGGAAGTGCTGGGAAATGCTGGCTTACCATTGGCATCCTTCGCCTCCAGGCCATCAGCCTCGATTACCACCGCAGAGAGCACGATTATCTTTGGTTTATCCTCGGCGGAGGCGTGCAGCAGGCGATAATGACGATCCGGATTGACACCGAAGGCGCGCTGTGCGTGCAGATACATTTCGTCCTTGTAATGCGCAAACTTTGTTGTTGCCAAGAATACGTATACGTAATATGTATTACCCATACGCCACGTTGTACGTCAAGCGTTGAGCGTTGCCATAGGGAGAGTAAATATTTTTTAAAATTTAATTTAATTATATTGTCATTTATTTGTATAAATATTTTGGCAGTCAACAAAATCATAATATCATTAAATGGAAAATTTGCATATTTTCCTTTGGCACCAAATTTCGTTTATTGGCCCCCGCCGCCCGTCTTCCTCATCTTCAAACAAAATCCTGTTTTTTTTTCGCCTTTTTCCTCTCATCTCTATTGATTTATCTTCCTTGAATTTATTAGCCTGCCGACTCTTGATTTAGATCACGCTTCGAGTAACGCTTTCATCGCATTCCCGACTACTTGAATGTTATTATAATTTGATTGCTTTTGCTGCAGCCAAAAAAAATTATGAATGAACTTTGTAGAATTAAGTTGAACTGGCAATATTTTTGGAAATATAATTTTATCAGGCTTATATTAATCTTTGGAATCGATAATTGGCTGTCGGCGTGAATAAAAAGCAAGAAGAGGAAGCTAATAAAAATTAATTTAAACTTATGGAATTGATAAAAAGCTAAGTGGAGGTAGTTTCAGAAACGTATTTAGCAGCTGAATGTACTTTTAATCATTTCTCTCTCTCTCGGCTTATGTTTATGCTCATTAAGGGGGCGTTGCGGTCTCCATATTAACACGCTTTTAGTTCACCTCGATATAATTCATTATAATTGAAAGTAATCTGAGGTTCTCTTGAAGGCAACTCAGCTCAGTTTGTTTTTCGTTTTAATGACTACCTCTTGGCCGGATTATAACTAAGCCACCTTCAAGATGGCAGCATCTGTTTCTGCAACTGCCCTTCCTTGCATTTGCGTTATTATTTTTATTTTCATTTATTTTTTCTTTCATTAATTTCCATTAGGACGGACCTAACCCTCCGAGCGAATCGCATTTATTTATAATTATTTACGATTAAATGCAAAAATGGCCAGAGAGCGGGCAGAGACGAGTCCCCCGCAGAGACCAGGCCAGGCAATAACTAAGCGAAGTTGGCCAACTCACTCTGGTCCTGTGGTCCTTGCTCCTGTTTCGCATTTCTCAATCCGCTTTGCGGGGACCCGCGAGATTTGACCGGTTTCAACTCAATCACAGCAGGAGCAGGAGCTACGTTATTTTCCTAGCACTAGTTGAAACTTTTATTATGCCGGCGTAACCTTGTCTCCTTCCCCCCTGGAGCTTTCCATCTCTCGCAGGACCTGGTCGAGTTTCATTAGTTGTGCACTGGGCGTCTAACAATTTTCTTACAGCTAAATTAAAAACGATAATTGAAAAATGAACTCGTGTTAAGCTTGCTCCGGCCGTCGCAGAAATATTGCGAAAATATTGGAAAATTCCTTTTGAAATGGCAATCAGCAGTGGGGAGCACACTTTTAATTGAATTTCTGCCCTCAACATCAAGTTGAGAGCTCGGAAATGAAATGGGGTTGCCCCTGCCCTCTGCCTGTCCCAAAATCTCCGCCTCTTTTGAATCCCTGAGTATGTTTTCTTGCCTTTGGGCAACTCAGGGCATTAATCATTCAAATTGCAAAACGTCTCAAAGCCTAATGCCTCCGATTAAGCCTTTCAATCATGTGGTGGTGTCCTTTCTGGCACGAGTATCTGGTTTTCTGGTAACCCCTAAATCGCCTTAATTTGTATAATTTGCAACTATTTGCATAAGTTACCTTCTCCAGAAAGGAGGGTCGCAAAATCATAATTTCCCGTCCCGTTAATATTGATTTACCTGGCCGCCGGGCGCTGGGGCACCCACCGTATTGGCAATAGTATGCAGCACCTCCGCGTACAGCTTCTCCTTCTCATCCTGGCGGTCAATGGACTCCTCCTGGGGCGCTGGCGGATCACGTTCGTTCTCGGGATTAGCCTCGGCACGTGCTTCGGCGGCACGCGTGGCCGACATGCGACGGTTCTCCCGCTTCCAGCCGAGCGATGTAAAGTTCTCAAAATACGAGCCATCCGTTTCCTGAACCCTGCGAACCGAAAAATGCAAAAATGGGGACATCAGAGGGGTGAATGAGTGCGGGAACGGGTTTCAATGTGCGAGAGGGTTCACTCTTTATGGACTTGCTTGATTCTATATCAAAGAATATTCAAATTGACTGCTGCTGCCGCTGTCAGTTCGGTGTCTGACTTTAATTGGCACTGTCAATATGCCGTTGCCAACATACAAATGTGACATTGTCCTACCTATTTCAACATTTTGATAAGGGTCGTCCCTTTGGCCTGTTGCCCGTTGCCCGTTGCCAACGCTACGATATGGGACCCACTCGGCGTATGCTTGATGCCCTGAAAGCTAAAGCTAACCCTGAGCTGCTAATTGTATACAAATATTCAGCATTTTGGTGCAGAGTGAGAAATAAGGGTTCAATTTGGGATGGAAGTGAAGTGAAACTTATAATTTGAGTTTAATTATTAATTTTTGCTTCCAATTTTGATTAATTTATATTAAATAAACTTACAAAAAAAAAAAAGAGAAGGAACATTCCAAATAAAATACACTTATAACTTAATTTTATTAATTTTTAAAAGCTTAAATTTATATACCAAAATTATATATATTATATAACCTTCCGTTTAAGCCTATTCTCTCAGTGCGCATTTGTTAGAAACTTTTTGTATGTCAGGCTGTGTAAGTGTGGGTATCCTAACTAGAACTAGTCAGGATAGTATATGCTCTGCCTAATCATTTGATTTGCATGCCTTGCACACACCCTCACACACTCACTCTGACTTATCCAAGCAGCTGTGGCAAAAAAAAAGAATAGGGAAAAAAGTTGGACACAAAGTTTGCCCACTCAGCAGCGGAAACGGCTAAGCGGCTTAACTTTGTCGCCGTCGTTGGTGATTTTTTACGTTTACGTTTATGGCATAAAATAAACTGAAGCGTTGACGGCCCTCCCCTCCCCACTCCGAAAGAGGCAACACTTTCTGTCGGCACTTTTGCGCCGAAATGTAGGCAACACTTTCCGTGGACACCTCTTCGTGTTGATGTGAGAGCCGGTTGGTTTTTTGTTTACGTGGGTGTGGGTGTGCGAAAATGGTCAACGTAATTGCCGTAAATGATAGGGCAGAGTGGGCGTGGCATACTTGGGACACTAACTGCATTGTTTGAAGCTCAAAAGTTGCTCGAGGAGAAATTTAATTTTAAACTTTTTCGCCCAGATGTTTGTGTTGCTTTTTATTTTTCGTCTGCTTTGTGATTTCATCGCTTCCAGAGACACTCAATTTCGGTTTCAATTCTTCAGATTTTTCACAGTTTTCTCCTGTCTTGGTTTTTTTTTCCTGTGGCTCTGCCAAAAGTTTTCCAGAAGTTTTTTTTTTTTTGTATTTATTTTGTCGCAAATATTTATTTTGTATTTAAGTTTAAGGTAAACAATTTTCGTGCGTGAAAAGTTTTCATTTTCACTCTAACTTTGTGGCATAAAATTATTATTATTGGTTTTTATTTGTCATGCGAATCGGCGTTCGTCTTCCCAGCTGCAGAGAACGACTTGAATTCATTAATATTAATCCTCATCATAAAAGAGTAAATAGTTAAACGACGAGTGCAATATTAATTATATCAAATAAACATGTTGAGTAAAATATTGTAGAAAAATTAGATTTAATTGCCTGAAAGCACCAAAGAAATATATAAAACGAAATAGTAAAACAATATTGAATTATGTCTGAAAATCGGTGAATAAGCGCCAGGCTGTAAAACGCGAAGCGTAGTTCATGTATCTACATGTTCCTACCGATATCGTCAACGGTCACAGTTTTATATTTATATACCAAATAAAATTAAATCACGCAAAGTCAAATCGAAACAAAATAAAAATAAATAATTGTAAAAAAAAAAAATAATAAGGACAGTAGTCACATGAAACCGAGACACAGACTGCCAGTTTGGGCCCTGAGCAGCTGGCTTTTATATGATTTCGTTTGACATAACACTCAAGGACTGCTACGGTTTTCTTCAAAATATATTAGATCAAATTTTTGTCAAATTTTCCAACACACAATTCACTTTGCTCAGTGTGTGACCTGGGTATATCAGAAAAACTTTTCGACACTCAAAGGTTCTACCCGCATCCAAGGTTGCCATGGGTGCGAAACTTTCTTTGGAAATTTCAGCGTTGAACTAACTGAAAGAACTTTTGTAATTACATAATTATGAAGGTCGAGCGGTAAAGTTTCGGAAAACAAATCCGAGAGCACAACTGAAATTGAAGTACATTAATTAATTGGTAAATTATTTATTTTAGATATCCCCCGTATGTCTCGTGACTTTAATTCCGCACTTGGGTTGGGACCAGGGAGCCGTGAAATTCCCCCGAGAAGCTCATTACGCCCCCGCGCCTAATTTATGCATTTCACATTCGAATACCTTCCTCCGCATTAGCATTTCCATCTGCGGGTTAATTACCGCGGACAAACAAGGATGAGTTATGCTCCCGATCCCCGCCAAACAAGCCCTAAGTTTGCCAAATCCATTCGCACATCATCAGCTATGCATTAGGGAACTTACCCGGAATTGGAGCGCGGGTCCACTTCGGGCCAGCTCAGCCGTCGCTTGCAGAAGGCCAGCGGCGGACGGGGCGGCGGATCCGGCTGATGGAGCGGCGAGTTACGCTGCCGGAAGGATCCAGTACGCGGCGGAGCGAGGCATTCGAGAGCCCGGGATTGGCGACGCGACTGGGGTGTGCCGCCACCACCTCCAGAGGCGGATGTTGAAGAGCTGCCGGATCCGGTGTTGCCGCCCGCACCTGCAATTTTTGGGTAACCTGCGGCGGACAAGAAAAAGGGTTTAGAGGATAAGTATAGTTAGGGAAATCGGTTTAAGAAGGGTCAGGGAACGGGAATTAATTACAAGAAAAATTTTTATAATAAATATAAAGCACTTGAGAATTATAGAAAACAATTAACAAATTTTTATATTCCAAATTCGAAATATTTCTTATAATAAAATACCCAACTCCACGGACTGTCGAGGGAGTTTTTCATAAGTTTTCCATACTCAATGGTGTCCATTTTCGTAGCCACAAAAACAAATGCATTTTCCTCTGTAAGGAAAATTGAACATTCACAATGGTGGGTACTCAAGAGCTATATATTTCCCCAGAGCCGTATGCCCCATTATTCCCCATAACATGCAAATTTCTGTGGAAGGCAGATGATGGTTGCCAATGAAAGCCAGGTGGCAAATGAGCCCAGTCAAAGTCAATGTGGTGCTGGCGCCTCTACCGTGTGGTGTAGTGGCCCATGCTCAAGGTAACCGCAGCCCGCAACCTTGACATGCATCTATGCGGCTCCTGCGGCTCCTCCAGCCACTGGCCCAGCTCCTAGACCGTGTCCCGGACTACAGCTTCACAGGCAGACTCTGGCACAGAAGCCCCACACGGAGTGCATGTGGTTCGGTGCTTTTTTGGAATGGAAATAGCTAACCATTCCTGCGGCTTCGGAAAGAAAGCTTCTCGGGCCAAGGAGCAGCCGCTGAGTGTGGAAGCCAGAAAAAATATACATATGTATACGAGTATGCACGAAAATTTGCGCACAAAGCGGAAAGTCAAAGTTGGACTGCACTGGACCCCGTCCCGTACAAGGGAAAAGCGCTTACACATTGATGGCTTTTCCTGGGAAAGCGTCCCCCACACAGCGCCGGTCGTGAAAGCCGCTCGTTCGTGGCGCGGGCAACAAGATAAGCCAATTTCAATTTTGATTCAAATGCTGCAGACGTCGGTGAATCAAAGTCCCAGCCAAATGCCAAGTCAATGTCGTCGGCGAGGAGCGATGGCGATAGCAGAAAGCTAAGGATGCTGAAAAGTTTAGCTCACGGCGGTTTGTGGCCAGGAGACGCTGCTCCTTCTAGTCCTGCTGCTGCGTCTTGACATTTAAATGTGTTTGCATTTGCCAACTAGGACAGAAACAACAACCTCGAACATCGTTTAGCTCGGCAAACAAGTTTTGCATAGCCAAGCGGAGCCAAAGCGGAAACGAAGCCGCACAAGAAGTCACATATGCATGCTGATTGCTTTCGCTTCGCTGGCATTCATTGCACAGCAAAAAAAATCTAGTTAAGTTGATCAGTTTCTGACACAATAAAATATTTTTAATAAGTTCCGTAAGGAAATTTAAATATTTTATAAATATTTGTAAAGAAAATCTTGTTTAAATTGACTTGTCTTCGTAAATTACATTTTCTAGCTTTTTTAATTAAAAACTTGATAATTCAAAGTTTAAAAAAATATAAAATAATTATAAATTCGTGTAATATTTCAGCTCCAATAATTTTGATTAAATCTCAAGTGATCGGATTATTACAAATAAAAAGTGAGTATGTGATTTAGGTAATTTTAAAAGTGAAGTTTTAGCTACGATTTTTTAGTATTCGCCTGATTATAAATACTAATTATTGGATTTTAAATAAATAAATTTATCCTTATAAATTATTATATTATTATATTATATATTATATATTTTGAACAGTGCCCTCCCCCACTATCACCTCACTCTACAAATCCCAACCCAAACGCGACACTCCGCCGCTGCTGCTGTGGTTTCTTCTGCACATTTGTTGATCCATATGCGAGAGGCGTTGCCCCACAATATATATCCGGCGATTGGGAAACTTTGGGCGCATTTGGTGGCTGGCAAGACATGTAATGTAATTTTCATATTGAGACCCGATGACGATAGCGTCTGGCGGATTCAATAAACTTTTCCATGTTTACCATTGCTGTGGCACGCATACGCAAACAAATTGTTTTTCGGCCAAGTTATGGCACAGCCGATGAAGAGTGAAAGTCGAACTTAACTTAAAGGTGATTCGTACGTTTTTTGTTATGCACTTATACCCTGTTTATCCAGTGTATCTCCACGAAGGGGGAGGGGCTAAAAACCACATAGGTAAACTCCATTAGCAACTTAATTAGGGCCAAGGCTGTTTTGGGATTCATGCCAACCCGCTTCACTGCGAGGACGTGACCTTTGCCAAAGCGTTTAACAGGCCAATGCTTTTACATAGTAAAAAATATAAACTAGCAACAAATAAAATAGGAAATTAAACATAATAAATTATTCAAGGATCTAGTAAAAATGGGAATATGATTCGTTAGCTTTGCTAGTTAAAGTCTCTATTGTTTATGGATCTTGAGGGCAGAAAAACTTTACTTTAAAATCATATTTTAATTTCCAGACTAAATTTATTTCTCTTTAAATTAATAGTTATTTATTTTTACTTTATTTTCCCGAGTGCTAATAAGAAACTATAAACAAAAAGGAAAGACAAGATCCATAATAGAACTCACCCAGTAATGGATTGGTGGCATTCGGATTGCCGATTACGACGCCGCCGGACGGGTAATTACTGCCGCTTGCTGTCGCTGCCACGCCCCCGGTGGGTGGGGCTGGTGCACCATAGACACCCAAACCGCTCCCAATGCTCGCCTGTTGCTGCAGCGGCGGATGCGGGTGCTGCAGCTGTTGCTGCTGCTGTTGTTGCTGCTGCGCCGGAAGCGAGTGCTGCTGCTGCAATGGCTGCTGCGGAAATGGCGGCTGTTGCTGAGCGGAAACGAGGCCGCCGCCAGGTGCGGAGCCACCGATGCCAATGCCTCCGCCAGACTGCTGCTCGGTGGATTCCTGGCGGGAGAGGGAGAAGCGGCGGTTGCCAAGGCCCAGGCTGGAGATGCCACTGGTTACATACTGCTGCATGGAGCTAAGGAAACTCATGGCGGCATCTGGCTCCTGGCTCCGTTCCAATCGCCGGCGTAATTGGCTCAAGTCCTTTCCGTCTCTCTCTCTCGTTCGCTCACTCTTCCCCTCTCTCTCTCTCTCTTTCGCTCTGTGAAATTAATCACTTGGAAAGTTGCGCCCGGGATTTGCCTGCCCGATTATAAATTGGTCCTGGCTCCACGCTCCCGACTGCGTTCTTATCACGGCTCTGCAAGGATAACAAGGAAACGAAATGTTTGTTTAAGGTGGAAACTTCTGGCAGACGCTTGAGAATTGTTTTCTGCTATTTTTGGCAATAATTGAATTCTGGCTGGGGACTTAAGTTTGGAATTATGTGTGTGTGTGTATGTAAATATTTTCGTGTTCGGATTAAAAGCAATTACAAAATACAAAAGCCAGGCGAGATTTTCTTCATTTGCTGAAGATTTTCTTCTTCTCCCGTGGCATACTTTGCAGCGCAGGAATTTTCATAGAGAAAAGCGTTAGGAAAAAAATAAAGCAAATTAATTAAGCCAACTTGTTTGGCATTTTTATAGCCACTGTACTTTGGACAGGCTGGACTCTGCAGGGTTCTAGACTTCTGAACCATTATATTTGCCTTTGATTTGATTCATCAGCTTTTCTGTTGACTTGCTGAGTGAAAACACTCAGAAAAGAAGTTACAGATTTTTCGCCTAAAGCTACAATAATCTTGAAAATATGTCGAAAATGAAACTAAGACAATGTGTTTCGTTAAGCAAAACTATTAAAACACTTGATTTGTTGTCTTTAAAAATTGTATTACAGGCTTTTACACACATTTAAATAGCTGTCACTATTTTCTGAAGTACCCTAGCTATTTTTTGAGTGCATGTATTTAATGTTTGCCCACCCAAATCCCGTGCAAATATTGAGGGTGAAAAATAGGATTGCATTTGTTTGACGTATCTATCGATTGATTTCGGAATCCTTTTGCTCACTTCAAGGCAAGGCTCTTAATTAAATTTCTTTTGAAGTAGGCTTCGGTATCCTAATTAACGTTTAATCAGCTGAGCTTAATGAGCCATTTTTGGTGTTCATGGCTAATCGATCTGCATGAATAATTGGGACACACACACACTTGCCACAGCACCTGTACGAGTTGTCCTGGGCCCATAAATTAGCTGGCACGGTTGCAGCATGGCCCAAAATACTAATAACAATAATTAGACGACCAAAAATAAACGCTGGACCAAGCAGAAAAGTAGTTAATTAATTAGTTTGCCCGGGGTTTGGTCCTCGATTATGGATGAGCAAATCGGTGTGGCGAAAATGAAATTGCAAATTGAACACCAGTTTTGTGGGCTTCTACTTGTTTTTTTTTTGGCCATTCAAACGTGACCGACTTAGTTGTTCGTCTTTTCATTTGCCAAAATCACCATGGAAATATGGCAGGATGAAGGTCCTTGATAACAGTGGGTCATTTTGATTCCAGCAAACGAAAGTAGAAAGTCTTTTCCATTTTAAGAACTTAATCTTCTTAGAAAGTCAAGCAACTGAGGTGGCAAAGGAATTACTTGTAAATTTCATAATTATTCAAATAGTTTTAAATTGGATTATAGTAGAAAATCTTAATAAAGTCCCTTGAACTTGATAAGACACATACAGCATTGTAAATAAAAAATAAACTTAACAAAAATACAGGTAGAATATCTGTAACAAAACATACACAAAATAAATACTTTTAACCCCGGGTATTTGATATATTTATAAAGTAAGAACTTAATATTTAAGGCCCGCCATAAAATCAAAGCCATTTGGGCCACTCAAATAAGTTTAGTTTGTTTTATTTCAGTTCGTGTCATTACGCCTCTATCTTTGTTCCGATAATGGCATGACAATGTTTTATTGACTTGTCATTTTTCCGGAAAAGTAGTGTTTGCCTGCCTTCAACAAAAATACTGGGCAACATTATCAACCTGTTTACTGTCGCCATAAAAATAAAACTTGATTAAATTCGCCACATAATGCGAGTGGGTAACCTGCAGGATGGCAGGATGTTAAGCACTCTCGGGGACAATGAAGGTATTATCCAGTGTGCCAGAGTGGCTTTAAATGCCATAAACGACATATGTATGTATGTATGGGGAGGAAGAGTGCGAGTATACATAGAGTTGGCCCTAAATGGCCGGCAGTCATGGAAACTGAAACTACTACTACTTATACAGTTGGCAAACAATTCGCATCCAGCAGCAGCAGGCACAATGGCCAGGATAGCGATGATTGCCATGATGTTCGTGTGCGTAATCAGCGCATTCATGCATAAGGCCTTAGCTTCCGCATGTTATATCGCTTCGACTCCGCTGGCGCCATAATTAGCGGACTACGAAAATGATTTGCAAACCAATTTCTGTGTTATCTGAGGCGCGGGGCTTTTGTTTTGCTTTCCAAAATGCTAAAAATAAATCAGCCTTCACACAAAAGTTGATTTATATGGTGCACGTAAATTTGCCATTAAGCGACAGACAAATGTATTGCAATTAAATGAAATGGAAGCGGAGCCACAGCAGCAACAGCTGCCCATATAAAAGTAAAGGAAAGTGTAGGACGAAACAGGAGCAGGGGACATAAATACGCAGGCAACTTAGACTTTAATTAAGATTAATTAGTCACTGGCCAGGCCAGGCAGCGCGAAAGTGGCATGTGTGTGGGTGAGTTGATGGGTAACCTTACACGGAAAAATATATCTAGTAAAAGCTATTGACTTAAGAGGGTTTTTAGTCCATTGAAATTCCTAAGTTTCATTTAGCTACAGTTTAAATATGAATATAAATCCTTAAGGAAACTCGTCCATTCTCAAAAAGAACAACACCAATTCATTTCTCAGTGTCTCATAAAAGTAAGGACCCAGTCCGAGGCCCCTTCGCTTTGCTGTTCCTTCAATCTATTTAGTTTTTATTAATGATTGCGCATACGACATGTGGGCCAGGGTGTGTGTGCCAGTGTGCTTTCTCGCTGACAGCAACCCTTGTTCGAAAAACTTTTTCCAGAGCTTCACGGGGGTAAAAAAAACTAAATTAAATGTGGATTGCACTAATGTGACTTCCGAATATTCTTTGTTAGCTGTCACAAAGTAGCGAGTTCGCCCATCAACTGGCAGTAATTATCGTTTTTTGTGCCCCCCAAAAATGAACTGAGACGAGGGTCTGAGACGGGTCCTCTCATTCGAGTCAATTTTAGACACATTTTGTGAGCTGATTTGGTTACCACGCATAATTTAAAAGCGTTTCCACCTGTGCAAACATTTTCTGCGGTTGGGGAAGTTGCACAAGGAAAAGTTGCGAAATCCAAATAGAAGGCGGAAAATTGAAAAACAAAATCTAAGCGGTCGCCAAGGAGAATACGAAATACGCTTATCACGGCTTTAGAGTTTTATAATCCCATAAAAAAATATATATACATACGGAATAACGGAATAATAAATAAATCCCTAATGAATCTGGTCTTTGAATATAATTATTCTTGCTATAAATCTAAATTAAGGGTATATATACATTCTCCATATCAGAAAACTCTATATTGTGAGAAAAGCTAAATATAAGCTGGGGAGTAACGCACAAACCCCAAGGGGGGAAAGGAATTCGCACACACACAAAATATAAAAAAAGCAATTGTAAGGCAATTTCAAAGGCAAAATTATTATGTCGCTTTATGTCATTTTTTTCTCCCTTTTTTTCCTGCACAGCGAAAGCCAAGTTTTTTCCAGGGCAACTGGCAGATGAATGTCGGTGCTCGTGCCCCCGAAAATAAGGGGGGAAAGGAGCGGTCTCTTTTCTTTTTTTTTGGGGTGCACGGTGCTGGTACGTGAAAATGACAAAGCAGCTGCTCAACAACAAACGGCAACGCATGCTGTGGCATAAAATTTATTTTCACTTCTGTCCCAACATGATATGTGGCTTTAAATATCTACAGGGGAAAAAACCAAGAGAAAGCTCCGAAAAAAACTCGTTTACATTGCGGCAGATATTCCAGATTCGACATCTCAAAAGGCACAAATGGCCAAGGGTTCTGGTTCTGGGGTTGAGCTGAGCCAAACAAATGTGCGGCATTCAAATGTCTTTCTTAGTTGCGTGTGTGTTCGCCTCGGTGTGGGGGCGTGGCAAAACATAAATTACTTCACGCACGAGCTACCGTCCAAAGTCAGGCTGCGAGGCGGTGAGAAAGCGTCCTAAACAATGCAGCAATTGTGGCCAAATATAATTTAATTGCCACCAGCAACTGCCAGGTTAATGGCATCAATAATGGCAATAATCATGGCAATTTTAATGCCAATGTTAATGCCTTTTTTTCTGAAAGATTGCCAATTTTAATTTCATTGGGGTTTGAATTCCATTGTCTCAATGGAAAATGAAGATGAATGCAATGGTTTTGTTATTAAAATAATTTTTACTATCAATAAAACATAATATATTTAATAAGGTTACTTATGAACTGAATCCTGCCAGTATATATTAAATCAGCTTAAAGTATACAAACCCTATTATTATTCCCTTAACCCTTAAAACAACTTTATTATTACATTCCCATAATAGAGTTTCAACCCTTAATGCCTCTGTAACTTCCAAAAGGGGTTAATAAAAAGGTGTCAGTAACCGATAGTTGATGCGATAAGCATGAATTGCATTAAACCTGAAGCGTAAAAATTGCATCTCCCGCAAAAAAGTCCAAGGAATGGGATTTAGTGGCCACCCACTGGGATCCACTCGTTTTTCCGCATCATTGGCATTGGCATCATCATCATCATCACCATAAATCACAAAAGTGCAGCATATGCATCACTTTCCACACTTTCCGCTCAGCGTTCTTTGTTTGCTTTGGCAATTTGTAGTCAGCATGTTGCCGGCCAAAACCAAGGACCAGCCAAGGACTACCACAAGTCCTAGGACTAGGGCTCTAGTTCTCTGTCAAATGCAATAAACCAGAGGGAAAGTGAGATCCTTTTGTGTGGGCCACAAGATGCTGGACAAACAGCAGACACAATTGCACTGAGAAGAACAACTCTAGAACATTTGATTATACTTCAATTTATTTAAATTTAATATTTTAAAAAGATTTAGCTTCTCTTGTATTTAAAGCAATTATTTTTAAAAGCTGACAATAGAATTTATATTTTAGGAAAACATTTTCTTTCAAATAAACTCTTGCCTCTCTTAATTTCAATATTTTAATATCATCATAAAGGTTATTAAATATAAATTTAAGTACATTTGTAAGAAGTAAACCACCTTAAGTCATGAGCTTCTGTTCTGGCTCGGTTTTCTTACCCTGTACACCACAAAAGATGGCCCAAACAATGGGCCAAGGGGCCATGAGTAATGTGGCTGGAACATGCAAAAGTGCCGAACGGAAGCCCTTCGAGAACGAGTTGCCTTTGATAAATGCGCCCAAGAAGGGTCACCTGCCCTGTGCAGCTGTCTGGTAAATTGCTTAATTTGTTAAAGCACAAACAAGGAGCACGAAAACACACACCACGTATGGGAGTATGGAACAACGGGGCGTATGGGCAATTTACGCAATTGCAACAGAAATTCAATTAACTTGGCTTGGGATTTGCGGCTATTAATTACAAGGGGCGTCCGGGCGTCAAAAACGGTGCACTTATGGCGGCTGCAACAAATCCTCATTGATTAAGTTGCCAGGACGAAATCCTTTGGGAAATCCTCCTAATTAGCCAGCCAAGAGGAAAATCAACACAAGGCTCCCATCCAGACTTGAGACTCGAGAGTGCTCACAACTTTGCTCAAAGTTTAATGCAAGGTGTCTTGGGGGAAGCCAGCAGAGATCTAATTAAATATTGCTCGCATTCCAATCAAAATTTCCATATGAAAGGTTGGCTTTTGCACTCCTTCTTCTGCTCTCGTGTGTGTATGAGATGGGGTGTCTCTGGAGCCCAAGGAATGTCCAATTAAAACTATCAAATTACGTATACGCCAGGCGAGGCGTAACCAGGCTGCCTAATTACCAGACGCAGGTCTTGAACAACTCTCAAAATCAACCACTCAGGCACTGAAAAAAATTATGATCGAGAAAATATGCCTGATTATATGACAGTTTTTATTTTAATTTGCTCAATTTTGTAATAAATAAATGTATTATTATTTATAAAAGCCAAAGAATTAGCTTTAAGGTATGGAAAATATTTTTATAATCTTTGAAATCTTCCTTGAAATGTAGGCTACTCATTTTTGCTCAGTCCACACATCTTCGCACAGGACACTCGATCCTTTCACGGACTATATTTGCGGCAGCACAAAAATGTTTTCGGCAATGAGGAATGTCACACAGGAAATTGGAGGCGCGTCTCACACACTCGCATGCATAATTAATTTGCTTTGTGCTTTGTGGAGTGTGTTCTATTTGGCCTACTTGTGAATCGGTGGCCAAAAACCACCAGAGTGGGTGAGATACCAAGGACAAGTCGACATTTAATTGTTGCCTTTGACATTGCAACAATTTCAAAGTGGCTGCCGTTTGAACACCCGCAGCGCATCTCGCATCCCGCATCGCCTTTTGCCGCTTTAATTAGAAATTCCAAGCAGGCCAAGCTCATTCAAAATCGATGGCCAAATTACGTCTGTACTTGTACTTCTTGCTTTCGCCCAAAAAGAGACGGAGCACCGAGAACAAAACTTTCAATAAACTCTTTATGCTGTTAATTAATGCATGGATTGGCTCAATGCCGCCAATTTGCTGGCCATACAACTTTTAAAAGTTTCCACTTTGATTTTCTGTTTTCCGGCTGCGAGGCATGCTTTTTATTAGCCTGAAGTTTCCAGTAAATATATGGATATATATATAGGAAGTGATTAAATTTTAAACTTAATAAATTGTAGCAGGTGAAAGAGAGATTGATTATATAAAATTTGTGTAGAGATTCTAAATGTAAAACCTTTTGATAGCTAGATTTTGAATCCTTTAATTGGCTTATTCAAGGAGTTGCTTTCACTTTAGGCATTCGCTTTAAGCCAGAGCACTTTAACCTTTAAACTAATTGCCCTTTAAGTGTAGTTTTACCTTCGGTATCCTTACCTTGCCTTCTCCCTTTTATTTTGTTTACCCTTCTTTTGGTTTTCCCCAGCTCTATTTTCTTTGTGCGCTGAACTTGAAAGTCACCTTGCCTTGCCTTGTCGTTTGATGCGTTTTTTGACGCCAATCAAAGCTACGGGTGGCGCTAATGGGGTTTAGGGGGGGAGTGCTATGAAAAAGGAGATGACAGCAGGACATGGCTGGAGATGGCTCCTGCCTTTCCCCCTCGCATATATGTGTATCTAGCGGCGCTTTGTTTGGCTTTGACATGTCAAACAACGAAGAGCGAACAACAAAAGCGGCAGCAAGACGTTGCAGCTTCCCCCCGGCTCAACATTGTTGCAAATTACAAGTAAATCCAAAACGGCTCAATGCACAGCATTCACCAGGGGGTATGGGGTATGGCGGTCCTGGCGAGACTGGGTGAAGATGGGTTATGGCTTTGCCAGACGTTCAATGTTTCCAACTCGTTGGCTCGACTTTAAGTTCATTTTTACTGTGTGAGCCGCACAGAGAGGCCATCATAAAAATTGTTTTTCAGCTTCTGTTTCCTTTCGTCGCATTTTGCCCATTGGTCTTTATTCCTGGCCGCGTTTATTGTTTGCTTTCATTGCGCTTTGGCCATTGCCATTGCCACTGCCCCCGCCACAGCTCCGCTCCCGACTTTTGTCCCATTCACAAAGTCTGCAATTAAGGCCGCCGCAGCTTATTTACGGACTTCGAAACGTGGCATATGTATGCGCTATGTAAACGCACCTACACACACTTTTCTGTTTCACACACACACACACAAGGCTATGAAAATGTATTTTTTTAGTGCATATTCAGGCTTTTGTTTGCTTAAATGCGCGGTAATTAAAATGTGTTGAAGAGGGGCCCAAACGCGCTCAAAAAAGTTGAGCATAATGTTTTGGGCAAAAAGCTGGCATTTTCACTAAGGCCATCTGAAATATGCAGCTTGCTTATATGGAGAAACAGGTTTTAAAATAATATTTAGCTTTCATTTGTGGGTTTCCTCTTGTTGAAATTAACTAATTAACAACATTTTAAGGAGTTGAAACTGAGGTTTTCCAGCTACAAGGCCTAGGGATTTTAAATACCTTTTTTTATATAAAGAAATTTGTTATTTTGCATATTTAAGGTTTATTTAAAGGAAGTTTAAAGCAGTTTCCCAAATACTTTTATTTTAAGAACATTTCTTTACGAATTCTACTTGTTGATTTAAAACTCAAGCCATATTTTTCCACCGATTTTAAGGCTATTTAAGCTATGTTAAAAATTCGATTACCAAGACTCTTATAAGCCATTAGCCGATTGCCTCTGAAATTCCGTTTTAAGATAGGCTTGGTTCGTGCCCAAGTAATCTGCATTTCACGATTCCCCTTTTTTATGATTTATTTTGCGTTAAGGACCCTTTTTTTCGGCCGCTCTCATATACATTTTTCATTATTCCGCATTCCGTACATCCCTATATATATATATATATATGTTTATATATATATAATAGCCATGAGATTTTATGTGACGAAATGTCGACTGATGGTGTTCGGTGGTTGCCACAGCGATGTCAACGGAACGTTAAGCGGGATTAGGAGCTCCGTTTGGCGCTTTTGTTTTTCGAAATGTCGCCAACATCATCAACAAGGTGACATAAGAGCGGAGAATAAATACAAATACGGGAAAGCGTAGGATTTTTACCCATCCCTCAGCCCATCGCCCTGACTGTTTGCACATCTTAACGTGGCCATATTTTGCATATGGCTTTAATGGCGGCTTAGCGGCGTAAAAATAGCAAAAGTCGCTCAGGCTGTCGTCAGTGGAGGGGAAATGAGGCCGAGACAAAGGAGATTCTGGCACAAAGTGGCTCTTGGGCCGACAGCTTTGTTGTCTGCATGCCACACGGCCGCCGACGCTCCGGGCTGCCAAAATGCGCAGAAAACTTCGAGCCCAAGCCGCTGAGCACTGGGCCAAGTACGAGGTAAGAGGGTTAAAAGCGGCAGAGAGACAGCAATTGCTACTGTCAGCTGAGCAAAGTTTTTAATTAAAATAACCGAGCAATAAAACAGCGCAACAAAACACACTCTGGAGGGAGGGGATTGGGGTAAGGAGCCATGTTAAATGGGAAATTAGCAGCGACAATTTCTCCTGGTCACATGGCACATAACGCATACGCCATGAGGGCCGATGCCAAGGAGTCCTGCGACGCAATTAAAATTTAACAGCACCCCGACGCAATTCGTTAGCTATTTGTTATTTGTTATTCCTTGTTTCTGTTTCTATTGCTGTTTCCCTGGAACGCTCCTTGAATATTTATGGCCACAAAGGTCAAGGCATTGGCCTTGAACCCTTCTGTGTCCATGTTCTCCCTGTCTGAGGGCGCGACCACTTAAAGGTCTTGAATTTTTGCGTAGGTTTCACGCCTGATCGGACAATCATGAGCTCATTAAAATAACATAAATCAAATCGCTGTGGCGGCCTGCAGCTAAGAGCTATCCTCCCATTGCATAATGGAACTCAAAAGTGAAATTGTAAAATTGAAATTGCCCGACTAAACTTAGATTAAGGCAACCATAAAAGCAAAATTTCACAGTTTGTCGGGAAAAAGTATGAAAAGAAAAAGGGAAAACTGTGATGATGCGTTGGCGTGCGGCCCCAAGCTCTGCAGCAAGATTGATTGATGACATGACGTCAATTTGCCCAAGCCACGCTCCAGTCCCAGTCCTTAAATCCTCCCGGTATGCAAAAGGGGCCCAGCTCTGGCCAAGATCCTGATGTGGCGTTCGCCAAGGGCGCCGAGGGCGTGACCAGAGACATGGGCCCGACGCGATGACGATGAAAAGACAATGAAAAAGGCATTAAAACTGTGGTCAGACCAAGGAATAAAAAAGGTGGTATCCTTATGGGCTAAGGATGAGGGATGATGTGCCACACGGAGGCGTTCCTGTGGTGCATGTCTTGGCTTGTTTGTGGGCGTGGCACTCGGAAATAATAATACACACAACTCAAAAGACCAAAGAACAACAGAAGTTTGCTGATGTTTTAATGACGCAGCTAGAATTAATATAAAGAGGTATTTAAGGGAAGGAAAAGTTAGTAGTTTTAATGTTTCTTAATTTTTAAATTACAAAAGCTTTATATTTCAAAATACACATAGTTAAATTTATATGGAACCAATGAACTATTACCTACTTTATTTTGCAATATTTTAAGAGCAAAGAAAACTATTTGAAAACATCATAAATATAAATAAATTTCTGAATTCAAAAAATAAAAACTACAATCTTCCTTAAAATATTTTATTGAAAAGTTATAGGTATTAAATTAATTACTAATTAGAAAGAAATTTTTTTGTTGAACTCTCTTAAAAGCAAATTTAAAACCGCCGCCCAATAAAGTTATGAATGTCAAAAGCCAACATAAAAATACGAATGAAAAACACTATTAACAGGAATAAACGTTAAGCTTTTAATTATTTAATACTAACGAAATAATTCCACTGGACTTGCTGTTTCTCCCATTTCCCATCCAACAACATTGCCAACAATCATGATAATAACGATAACTTTGCTGCTTATTATCTGCCTAGGCAGATAACCATTATGCATGATTAATAAACTTGTTATTGTTGTTTGGTCATTTAAGGCCCTCGACTGCCATCAAAATTATGCATAATTGGTGTCACTGTCACCCACACTGCCGGGATCATTGGATCAAAATCTGCCAGACAGGAGATGGGTGACAGGAGATGTGGGGACATCCCCGAATCCCGGGGACCAACGGACCCAAGCGGCTGCCGCATCAACTTAAAACCGAAACATTTACGAGGAAAAAAAACAGCACATTCCTGTGGGTGTTTAATGAACAATTTTCCCACATACACACACAGAGAGCACCCGGTGCAGACACCTTGAAATTTAAGCAAAAATAAATTAAAGTTTCATGTGGGCACCCCAGAAAATGCACTGGTTCGGGGCTCCTCAGACAATAATCGTCGTTGGAGTCAAGAAAACGTAAGACTCGTAATAAAATTTGGCAATAAAATGGAGAAATAAAAATGAAATTTTAAACACATACCTCAGATAAAAAAATATTTAAATAGAATAACAATCTAAATGGGAAGTAAATCAGACAATAGTGAGGTAGTAAAATAGGCTAAAAGTTATTGTGATAAATTTATTTGGTAAGTAGGTAATTTCTGGAATAATGATTTTTAAGAATAATTAATTCCTTTCTAATTAATTCGTTCTAACAAGCTTTCAAAAACTTGGTACTTGAAAAGTGAGTTAAATTATTCACGGCCATAGTAGCTTATTTTAGGCAGAAAATTTGTGTAGAAGATTATATGTAATAGTCAATCATTTCGGGAATGGTAACTAGCTTCAAGATAAAAAGATAAAGTATACAAGATTCCAGTTTCTTCTAACTAGTTTGTGGATTATCAACTTATACTATATTACAAATCGACATATAGTAAAACCCCACAGTGTTTTCAGTTACCTTAACTTAAGACTTTGCTTTAATATCTCCCAAATTCATAGCTTTTACCAAATATGTTTCTTAAGCTGTTTTCTCTGTTGCTTAAAAATAGAAAACCAAACTCAATATGCCCCTGCCAAGTTCGCCTTGTTGCGTTGTCCTTGCTAAGAGAAGGACTCCCCAAGTCTACTAAGTCATGTTGCTTTCGCAACGTTGGAATGCCTGGCACGTTCTCTAATGCTGCGACTGCAGAGATAAAAACCAAGATATAAAGCATAAAATCGGCCCGGCAATTACTTCGAGTGATGGCTTTCTAATTTAGGGCTTAATTTGTGTGGATTTAAGGCGCGCCGGCAACAAATATTTTTTTAAGCAATGCCATCAAATTTCGGCCAGGTACAAGCCAGGCTAAGGGAAAGACTAAAGGACTAAGCGGACAACGAAGGGCAAAGGACGTTTTTGCAACACTTTATGGGCAATCGGCAGGCTGCCGAGGAGCGGGCGCGACCAAAAATACCGTGGGTCCTCGGGCACGTTACGTATACGCCCCCAATGACATGTACATAAATTTAATGCTAGAAATGCTCCGCTCGACACGACTCGACCCTGTGTCTGTGGGTGTTATTTTCGTCCTTTTTTTGTCCCACACACACACATACAGAGGGAAACCCAGAGAGTCTGAGTCCTTGTCGTCGGCGTAACATTTCCGCTTTCGGTTGCATGAGTATCCGTTTCCGTTTGCCCATTCCGCTTCCCTGTCCGTGCCCAGAAATAAAGTAAATTAGACTGCGCGACTCCAGTTCGAGTTCGTTTTTTATCCCATTAATTGTGTTTGCCTGTTTTAGATCGAGCCAGCTCCTCGAAGGTCTCGCAGAAATCCATCTTTGATTGCTAGCCAGAGGGACAGAAGGCCCAGTAAGGGATAGAAATTTGGGGAGATTGAAATTTGGTGATTTGATGATTGGCCATTCGGCTAAAGGAATGGGAATTCAAAGTGGCAAATTGTTTGTAGGCGTGCTGAAATATTTAGACAATTGAGATTTGTTAGAGTTTTCCATTAGGAGGCTTTCAGGGAGGCCATATCGAAACAATTGCGGGAAATTGGATTAATTTTGGAAATTCCTATTAATTAATACATTTCTATTCAAAATCAAATCATAGGAAAAGCTTTCTTAAAAGGAATTTCACATTTATGGAGGAAAGTTGCTTAAATAAAAAGTTTCCATGGAATTTGAAATATATTAAAAAGCTAACTTTCTTCATAAAGCTGTTACAGAAATTAGAGTCCATATTTCCCCTATAAGATTTTACTTGAATATCTCTTGAGATTTATCTTATCCTAAAAGGACCAATTAAAGATGATTAGATAAAGGAATTTGGAGAATCCCAAGAATCAATATAAGCCAGTTAATTAATTTCCTCTTCAAAATCAAATCAAGCCCCAACTTGAGCTTAGCTCTTTGAATATTCATGGCCAGACGTCCGAATATCCTTTTAAGGTTCCCATCATAATCCTGTCAGTGTGCGGATTTAAAGCCGCCTTTGTCCTTGGCGAGAACTGTATTTGGAATTGGCAACTGAAAGTCAAATCAAAGCCACAGGCAGAGCCTGCATGACACAAAACACAAACGCACGTCAACAATGTTGTCTGTTGTTTGTTGCTGGCCATCATGGGATGTTGTTGCTTTTGAGCCAAGCGAGGCAATTGCACATGCCAAAGCGAATGTGAAACGGCAGAAAAGGTATCACGATGCGACAGCCAACCTGCAGGGCAGCAGATAGACAGTTTTTGACCATTTACCATCTAGCCGGAGTACACAAAGAGAAAAATATGATAGGCATTGGAAGAATTAAATTCTTAAATTCCAAATAAGTGGAGTATTTATATGACAGATATTAAAATGTCGAATATTCGTATAATGATAAGATCTTGCCACATATATATTTTTTTCTGTCTCCTTCTGTGATCCTGGAGGTCGGTAAAATGGAAGGCTTTGCTGGGGCCATTGTTGGGGGGCAACTATGTAAGCGGGATCGAGGAGACAGCCAAAGATGGAGCTGCGGCAACAATGCAAATGGAAATGTGCAACGCAGTGCGGGACGGCATGACGCGGCGCCGAACACAAAGCGTCGCTTGAAACGACAGGACTGTCAATGTGACGGCGTCCTTTGGCTGCCTTTTCGACGATGGCATCGCCTCTGGCCATGTGCCATCATCCATGTTCCATGTGCCATGTGCCATGTGCCATTGCCAGCTGTATTTGCACTAAAAGCTTTTGTTAATGGCTGCGTCAATATTTTGCCATGCTTTAATAACACGGAAAATAGGAAGAAAACGGGGCGAAACCGGAGAACCGAAGAGCCGGCAAACGGAAAAGGGAAATGAGAAAAAACGAAGCCACAAAATACTAAATCCACTTTCTGCATTTGACGAATAGAATCGAATACAAATATGGATGTAAACCAAACCTAAATTCAAACCAAAAGCAAAGAGAGAGAGAGAGAGATGAAACAGTAGCAAAAACCACATAAATTCATTTGCCATTCGAGGAGGAAGCATGGGGTGGAAAAGCCAACCCTTTTCCAGGGTCATACATATGTACATTTTTTTGGGCAAACATCTAACCGAGTTACCTTGGACTCCGGCATTTACACAATATAAACTTCACACGTACAATCATCGCACAAACGGCCAAGAGTAGACTTTCGCACATACCCGTACATATTGTACATATATCTTTATGTGTTGCGTTGGGCTCCTTTGGCATTTCGGGCACGTAAAACATCAACGCATAAATACAAAAAAAAACCCGAGACGTTGCGAGTTCGAAGAAGGTAGTTCCTCCTCCTGTCGAATGGAGGAATGGAAAAGAAATGGCGTTCGCCGATCAAAAGACAACACAATGTGCCGCGAATTCGATGCCAACATGTTGAGCTGAACACGTAGCCGGGTGACTGATTGGGCTACAAGGATGCCGAGTGCATCCGATTGGAACTGGTTCGAAACTGCAGACAACAGGCGATGGAGGACTCATTCAACCGTAGAAAAGATTGCAATCGGAGCGCTTTCGAAGAGTATGTTTACCGGATCTCTGGTTCTTTTCGGATGAAAAAGCAAACAAAAGAAACATGAGCTTATAAATATCTAATCCAATCTTCAAATATCGAAATTGAAAGGCTTACATTTCAATGAATAATTCTTGATAAAAAAAGAAGGCAATCATTAAATTAGCATCTCAAGGTCTCTCACTAAACTATAACCGTTTAAATCCTGTAGTAAATCCCTTTTTGGACCTTTTACCTCTCCCAACTTGTCGTCGGACATTTCGTTTCACCTTTGCAGTCCCGACATATGTCAATATTTAGAACCGCCTGCGTCGTCTGCCTTATCCTCTTTAGACAGGGGTTTTTCCCCTCGTTTTTCTGTGTGTGTGTGTGCCTGCTTCGCTTTTGGGGAAATTCAATTTGTTATAATTTGAAAATTTCATTTTTCGTTATGTAAATGCGCTCGATAAGCTGTAGACGAATGGCGGGGAACATGGGGCACAACAGGCCCACATGACCAGGCCTAACCCAGGACGAGGTGTGGCAGGATTCAGTTATTCTCCTTTTTAGCTGGCGCCACAGAAAAGCAATTTGTGGCAGCTTAAATGTCAATGCGAGGCATCCACGATTTCTGCTCGGTTATGGCAATCGGCATTAGTTGTTGCCGCCAAGTGTTATGGCCGCTATATATGCTAAAACCACGCTATGTGCCAAGCCGGCGGCTATAAATAGAGCGGCACGTCTCGGATATTTTTAGCCTGCGGACACGGGCGTAGTAGGGTGTGCGCTTTCTCGATATGGCCTAGCCTCAGGTTGAGCCATAAAAATAAAGTTCTGTTTGGGCAGCTAAAAACAAATTGCAAACAATAAAGCCAGCGAGGTGGCAGTTCCGCCGCAGGACCTACTACATCTCCACCTCCTCAAACACATGTCTTGGACTCAGACTTCGGACTCCGCCCCCATTGCTAGCCCAATCCCAATCAGGTGCCAAAAACTTCAGAGTCTGTCGTGGCAAATTGTCAATGAATTGCCCTCTGGGAGGGACGTTGTTCATTCGCTTCCATCGATTGTTTTTACCTTCAGCCCAAACTTCTGGGTATTTGCTTTTGTTAATGGCGCTCGTTGTTTTCCCTCCTCCATTTTTTCTTTTTGTTATTTTGGTCATTGATTCGAGCATCCAATAAGAGTCGTGTCCCTCAGTCTCGTCCCTGCTAATTTAATGAAATTCGATTTCATTGTCTGCAACACTCTGGCAAATGAGCCTCATAAGTTTTCCTCTGAACATTCGTTCGCTCGCCGCCTTTAATATTGTTAGTATAAATCCTTGTTATTGGTTTTTAGCACTGTGCACTATGGCGTATGATTAATATGTACAAATCGCATTAAAGCCTTTCAAGCTTCGAGCAAAAACCCTTATCCAGTGCTGGCTTTTTATGAAGTCCTTCCGTCCTCCTCCTATCTCTGCACATAAAAATATACGATTATTATTACGATTGTTATGTGCACAATTGCCAGCATCAACAATAAAGCGAGAAGAAGCTCTAGGAAATTTTAGCCCAATAACTCAATCAGATTTCGACACAGGAGATATACACAAACATTTTGATGCATGGCCAGGACGAAATAAAATACAGCAGCAGACTGATATATATTCTATACAGACTGAAAATGTACTGGTAAGTGGATAAATGGAAAGTTTTTAATACCCTTTTCGTAAGGATACAACATTAAAGGGTTCTTTATTAAGGGATTTATATTGGGTTAGTTGTTTAAACAATAAAGCCATTTAAAATTTAAAAATTTTGTAAACTTATTATATTATAAAATATTACATTGCAAATTAATAAATATTTAATGTTTGCCTAAATGCGTTATTGTTCTCTACTAATATTAATAGCTTAAGTAAGTAAAGTGTACTTAATATTACTCCCTCTCAGATTACTTCGTTTATTAAATTATTTTTATATCTATTTTTACCTTATTAAATATGCATTACTTTTTACTCTCTTAAGTAAACTTTAAGTTTAAAAACTTTCAACTGGCAACCCCTTTGGCCTTCTTAGAACATTTTAAGAACATTTTCATGTACTCACGCGTCTCCCAAGCGCATAACAAACATCGTAAACAAGTTATAGTGCCCACAGTTAGTGTAATAAAAGCGTGTTTCCTTGTTTCCTTAGCTCAACCTGGCTTATTTCCCTCCTGAACCCCCACCACAAAGTGTATATATTACAAAATCGATGAATCAAAGTAAATTACCAGAAATAAATGAGATAAAATATGTGTAAGCGAGGTCGCTACCTGCCAAGGACTCAGGCAGAGCAGAAGAAGGACGAGCTGGCCAGGAGCTGACCGTCCGTATATTAGCGAGCTGGCAGCTCGAGGGGGGTTTTTGATTTAGCTAAGCCAAAACGCGGGACAGGATAAGCCAGGATAGTTGACCTGGAAGCAGCCAGCGCAGTAATCGCAGGGGCTTGGCAACGACCTGGCTTGGCCATAGTCGCGTTAAGCGCTAAGCTCTGCGGCGGTTGGTGGCAAATGCCACTAAAAACGGTGTGCCAGTATCGCCCCACACACACACACACGCTCTTTCCCTTTACAGGAAATTGAAAAAGTTGGATATGCCAGACTTCCGTTTCAGCTGTGCTCCAGGTTTTCCAGCTCGAGTTGAGTGCGTTCACTAATTTAATAAGGCAACAAGGCGACGACTTGGCCACTTTTCAGTGCCAAAAGCACTGCGATTAAAATAGGATAATTATTTTATATATGAACTATTTTTTAATAAGATTCTATATAGGTTTCAGGTCCATAAAACGCATACAATTTACCTAAACACTTTGATTTTAATACCGATTTCTTTTAGTGCACAAATGGCCACACACGGACACACAGCACCCCGGTCACACCCCAAATTTCCACTCTATTTTCTCTGGTTTGTACTTTTGTTGCTCTCAAAACTTGTTCGCCAGAGTAATCATATAAATATTCTTCTGTAAGTGTGTTAGAAAGAGGAGTGCGTGCCAAAAAACTTTTGCGTGCTGGGTGTTTATTAAAAACTTGGCCTACATTTCCACTCTGCTTTCAACACGGCGTATACGCAATTTTATGTACAATACATAAATATTTCTTTTGTCTGGGCAGCAAAGTGAAATTCACGGTCATTCGGCGGATTTAGATTCGGCATTTCTTTGAGTTTTCCAGGAATTTATTAAAGGATTCCAAGACCTTTTTGGGAAAATTCCCGGAAGCCGGACTTTGAAAACACCTTTAAAGGTGATTCGCTTATGGCCTCCGTGACTTTAATGAGCTCAGGAAACGCCCTGGAGCGGCAGGCACGAAGGCAGACAGGCCAGGTAAGCTTATTGCTTTGTCAGCTGGACTTTGAACGGGAATAGGCACTGAGAGAAAATATAACGTGTAAGTATAATATATAATATCAATTTATCAAGATTAAATGTTGCTTGAAATGGAAAGAGTAATGTTTATAAAGAAATTAAAATATAATATTAAATATCATGGAATATTATTCTTACTTTTACCCTAAATTTATTTTAATAAATGAAAATTTAAGGTAGAAATTCGAGGAATTTATTATTGATTAAGTACCAACACTTCTCTGTTACCTCATAAATATTCGTACGTTAATATTCAGGACTTTTCAGCCTTCTTATTCTCTGTGTCAGGACTACAGGGACTTTTGGTGGACTGTGGGGAGCTGGGAAGCAAATTCCCTCTGGCCAAAGCCCACTTATGCACACATCATTATTATTATGTGCCCCAGTTCGAGCTGCTGCCCAGTGGACTGATGGAACTGGTGGCTCCTTGCTGTTTAATTTATCGCCCAACCGTCTAAATATGTTTGCTTTGCTCGCTCCTTTGGCTCAGTTGTCCCTGTCCCTGTCCCTATTGGCCCCCGTCTCCTGCTCTATTATGGGCATAATAAACTCATTAAAATGCAGCGAGGTGGAGCTGGAGAGCTGGAGCTGTCAACACCATCATCGTGGCCGTGGTCCATATGGCCGAGTGGCCGCCTTGACGGCTATTGTGGTTTGCATACGCATACGCACCGTTGGCCCGCTAAAAGGCTTTTCTTTTCGAAAGCATTTTGTTTACATTCGAGGGGCGTGCTCCTCCATGTACCCAAGTGGGTCAATGTGCTTTGAACTGATTAGTGTCAGTCTAGTGGCAGTGGCCACAACCTGATCAAGGACTTTAAGCCACAACCACCACCACCAACCAAGAACCACACGTTGGTGCCTGAAGTTTCTGGTCAGCTCGTCACGTTCCTTAAAGCCATATGTCTGCCTGGCAGATATCAGCAGATATCACGCATAAATTGGGCAACAAAATCGATAAGGAAATTGCGGTTCACGCGTTAGTCCTTGTTGCTGGTGGTGGTGGCTCGTAAATTATGCCACGCCCCTGCCATAACGAGGCCAATAATTCAGGGAATAATTCTCGCCACATTTTCCCTTCTGATTTTACTTTCAGCCTGTTGTTTGCTGCCTGTATTCCTCATACGTTCGTTGGTTTGTTTGTTTATTTGTTGCTTTCTCTGCTCGATTATTTCCCTGTTGATGTTTTGGGCCCCCTGGCCAAGAGGGTTTTATGTGTTTTTTACCCTTTTTTCAAGCCACAGAAAGCAAAAATATTTGTAGGTATTACATTTTTGATAAAATTATTAAATTTTAAACAGTTTCGACATCTGTTTTAGTATTTTTTTAACTCCAAATCAAGGAGGAAAGAGAATAATTATACATTTAGTAACTAACTATTATTTTTTAGATCTTAAATATTATTTCCAATGTTTTTTTCCCAGTGTAAATCTCGCATAAGTATTCACATTTATGGCTATTTTCGGATAGCCACTGGAACAAACCCGAACCCGAACCCGGCAGCAACATAAAAACTTGCAAATTCAATGTTTGTTTCCTCCGGATTTTTTCGGCGAACAAATCTTGTTTGGCAACTTCATTTTGGCGCTTATATTGACAGCGACAACTGACATACAATGAATGACAAACGGCCAAATGGAACAACAGCAACAAAGGCTAGGAACCGGCAACGCGCTGTAACTTTTTATCAAGTTATTAACTTATCTAATTCGATTATGGCCGTGAGCGGGTGTCTGTGTGTACGGGTGGCAGGATGGTGCGTTTCGGTGTGTGAGTAAGGTCCTGGCGGCGGCAGCCTGTTCGTGTCAGAACGGCAACGTTTACGTAGCGAGCAATTCAATTAGAAATGCGGTAGCAGCAGTAAAACAAAAACGCGGCACCAGCTAACAGCTAACACTAACAAAACAAAGCAACGGCAACAGCACAGCCAAAATGGCTGCCTAGACAAACAGAATGAATGAAAAGGACAAAGACAAGGACCTGGGACAGACTCATAGAGAAAGAGAGAGGAACTGACAGACAGGCTCTATCAAAAAATGCTAAGCAACAGACTGGCAGGCAGACAGCCAAGGACAGCGACAGACACACACACAGCGCCTCGGGTCGTTTATGCGGAAGAATCTTTACGATAATGGAAACCATTCACAATATCCTGCTGCAGGCACTCAAATTTCAAGGACCCTAATTAATAACCATTGAAAGGTCATTCTCAGGGCTTTAAAATAGGGTTTAAGGGGGAAGTTAGGGGGTTAGTTTAATTAAGTTTGTGCTCGTAAATCAAGTAAGATGAGTAGAGATCACATTCCATGATTATTTAAATATTTATTTTGACTAAATACTAGTAACACCCATTTATCCTTTAAGAATTCCTGACAAGTCAAAACCATTTGCCAGACATATGCTCCATAATGGCTAACCATTTTGCCTACTTTGAAATATGCCTCCTAAATGAGCAATCTCCCGCATTCCACATTGAGATTTACAAATTACCAAAACACAATTCCCATCCGCAAAACAACAACACATTCCAGCAAAAATAAATAATAATATATTTGTGTGTGTGTACGCCTGCTGCCTGGGCTTGTCTCTGTCAGTTAAATTTTTATGTTTTTGTTGTCAAAGCCCATTAAACTGTCTTCGTGCCCCGGTCCCTTCGACCAAGAGTGTCTCTTGGCCCCTCAGCCTCAGGGCTGCATAGGCGGCCTTTCTTTCACACAAAAAAAATTCTGAAAACCGCCCAAACAAGGGAAATGGAGGTAAAAAAGTTGGCCATTTGTCTGCCGCTTGCTTTTGTCAGTTATAAACTTTTAACCTTTATGGAGTGCGGCATGGCCGCTGCCTTTCCTGGGCCTGGCCACATAATAGTACGTAAATACATATACATATATGGACCTAACCTTTAACAAATAAATTGAATTTCAGCTATAAACAAGAAGGAGAAAGTCAGATTAAGTCCTAGGACCGAAGGTTATGATACAGAAAATTATACGATTATGCCAAAAGGGAAAAAGATTTATTGGCGGAACAAAGTCTAGACAAGAAAAACATAATAGTTAGGTTTTACTTTCTTGAGTTTAGTTATATTTTTTTAGATTCCTATGAGACAGAAATTAAAAGTCAGACTTTAAGACCAAAAAATTAAATTAACTAAAATTTAGAGACAAAGTTAAAGTCGGAGAAAGTGTTTACTTGTAATACTCGTAATAATTCATTAAACTTTTAAGGACATTTCTTGTTCTAAAGAAATAAATTAAGTTTAATGCTGCACATAAAAAGAAAGTCAGACAAAGTTAAGATAAAGTATGCTAAGACGGATATAAAAGAAGATTTAATGACTGACCAATGTCTAGATTGGCTAACCCACTATTTCCATAGATTTTATATAAGATTTTATATACCAAGAGCGATGTTCCTTGTAGCAATAATTACAAATTTAAATGACAATGCCCCTGTAGTGTAGTTGCAGTTTTCTGAGAATTAACAATGGCCTTTGCTCGTTTGCTTATTTTTTAATGACATTCCTTTGTGCAGGACTTTGGCAATTGATTTGCGCAGGACCAACGGCAAAGAGCAACAAAAATGTACAAAATATGATAATAAAAGTTGACAGACAATGGCCACTGCTCCTGTTCCTGCTGGGGGTCCTGCTCCTCCTCCTTCTGTTACTCCTGTTCCTCGTTTTTCGACCATGGCCAGCCATTGCCATCGAGAGTTTTCCAATCAAACTTGTATTTTGGCCAACAACGTTATTGAAAGCAGCTTAATGCTCAAGTAAGCTGTCCATTATTCCGCAACATGTCCGTCCTTCGTGTGGGGTGGCCAACAAAAGCATTGAAATTTGGCCAGTACCTCGGGATTGGGTAAAGTGGAACAGTGGAAATGGCTGGAATAGGAGCAAACGCAGAGCCAGGACCCAGAGCAAGAGCGAGGCCTTTGCTCATGCATTATGCGCATTGTTTGTCAACTGACAAAAGCAACTTTTATGTTGTTCAAAATTTGGTTATCAGCTCGGCAGCAAAAAAGTAAAAGCAGGCAGGAAAACAGTAGATACATTGTCCACGATGGAGGCGCATAAATCACGCAAACACTGGAATCAGGAGGGCCGAAAGGTGCCTCACCCGGGGTGTGTCCTGTGTCGTACGTGTAACTGCATAAATATGATTGATATCTGCCCAATGGCACGGTCCTCCTGCCTTGTAGGACTTCAATTACCATTGCCAGGGGGATCAGGATTCGGAACATGGGGGGGGGGGGGTCTCTGGCACAACGTCTATATCATCTGGCTTTGGCAACAACTTTGGGAACACCATAAATGCCTAAAACGTCGCATTGTTGCGCTTGGATTGTGACGAAGAAAAGCGAGACAATGAGCCCAGGGCGCTGAATGGTAAGTGAGTGAGTGATGGGGGGCAGCAGCAGCTCAGCTCCTCTGTCATTGTTACAGCAACAATTTTCTTTTGTAAATTCGCCATGAAAGCGAATAAAACAGGCGGAAGCTTGACTCCACCACGCCGCCGCCTGACTCCTTCAAATCGCCTGCCACCCACTACAGCTTTAAACTTAATGTTTGCTAATATAATTAAGCGATTTGGGGAGATCCTTCACTTCACTCAAGGATTTTTAAATTAATTTCTGTTGTCTTGTTGGTTTTAATTTCCCCTGCCCACACTCTATTTGAACTGTCGTTTATGCGCTTTTCCTTCATTTTCGACTGCTCACACATTATCCATACGCCATGTTGGCCTGACTTTAAGAGCTGCTTGGCAGAAGACAGGCAAAATGTAGGCACAGAGGGAAATTGCTTATTAAAAATAAATATAACTAAATAAAAAAGGCAGTAAATATTTCCTAGAAAAGCTCTATAACAATTAAACACTATATATGGTTAATTAAATGTTATTTTTTATTAAAAAATTATATTTATTATTCAGAAAACCTCTTAAATTTTCCCTCAGTGCACGCAAACACACGTATACTATCAGCATAACGCCGGCAACTACAATAAGCAGCTCATGCAAAATGCAGGGGAATGCTGAATAAATCAAGGGAGATGGCCACGGGGCGGAACTGGCAGCTGCCAACGGCTGCAGGAGAGCAAATTAAAGACCCCATTGAGCTACGAGCTTCGTTGTCCGGGCCTGACTTGGCCCGGCTAACTGACTCGCCTTGTCCCGACTCACTGACTGACTGACACTGACAAGGACACCACCGCCAAGAGTTAACTAAATGCTCGACAGTTGCAACAAACGGCAAACAGAGAGGATATAGTTAAAGGGAAAGATGTGCAGGCAGAGCAGAACTAAAGGGCAGGACTCGGAGGAAGCCAAGGCCAAGTGCAGAGGCTTCTCTTGGCGCAATGCTTCCGCTGTTGTCATTCGCTTAAAAGTTTATTCCTCGCCTGCCGCTGACAGGCACAAGCCAAGTTAAATCCTCCGCCTGTCGCGCTGTTCCTTGTCGCTGCTCCCTTTTGAATATCCCCGCTTTGGCTTCGCCTTGGCCTTATATCCGGTGCCGCAACACTTCCTGTTTACAATTTAAACTAATAAGCAGCCAACGAGGCTGACAACAAGAAGAAACGCAGCGCCACGGTCTGGTTGGTTGGTCCTCGCAGCTGGCATCGTTTTCAATTTTCATTCTAACGCCCATTTATTTCAGTTTTTACTCCCGCATCCACTTTGCATATTCAATAAATTGAAATTGACATTTGGCGTTGCAGGGGGCTGTTGTGGCAGGGGGCTGTGATGTATATCCCTTTATAACCCCCAACATACATATATGAATAAAGAAGCAACCAGCCAGGACATCGTTCATCACTCAGGAAAAATATGTGGCTCAAAATGTAGGCATACAGGAAATTAAACGTAAACAAAGAGAAAACTGTGTTTTTTGAAGAGAATTTAATATATTTGATTTATTTATTAAATTTATTTTTAAACTTGGTGAGCTTCCTAGTTTGGGAAATTACTATTCTTATTGTAATTAAAGAGTATAACGTAATGCTACGTTAGCCATCTCATGACCTCATATCAACTGGTAAATTAACTAAACAACTATTTCTGTTTCTCCTTTAGCGATTGATTGATTTTTCCTAGTGTAGGGAAGGATGCTAGGAAGGTATCATCAATATTTGCCGATTGGCAATGCCAGCAAATAGGAATTGGCAAACAAAGTTCGCATTGGCTAAGCAAGCAAATGTCTGAGCCTGATCCCAATGGCAAGCACAGCCAGACGACGAGCTCTTCATTAACCCGGTGAATCCGGCTGGCCAGAGTCATTCATTAGCCACGGCCACTTGATACGGCCGCCCATCACCCATCACCACTTACTCCCAGGCATTTTGTGCACTTTCCAGCCGAGGATCGACGGAATTGCCACTTGTTTGGAACTCAATTAACTTGGCTGAGAGCGAAAGTGTTGCGCCTGCAAAATGTCAAAAGAAGGCTGGCAAATATTTGCAAATACTCCACTCAGAAGCGCAATCAAAATGTCAGTTTAACAATAAATAACAAGGACCTGAGAGGAAGGAGCGAGCAGCGAGTGAACTTTTTTCCAACTGGCATATAAATGTTCATTTTGCCTAAGAACTTTTCGAGCAGCGCGAGCTATTTTTAATAATTATTATGAGAGTGGATGCCGAGGATGGCCATGGAACTGTCAGTCTGTCAACGTGTTGCTAGGCACCGCCATTGTCCTGGCAGCGGGAGCAGCAGCCCCGCAATGTTTACGTTATCTCATTTAACACTTGAAAACTTTTCCACCAGAGATACTCTCACCCGCACTCACATGGCTCACAGGGCTGCTGTTTGCTCTGTCTGAGCTCTGAGAGTCGAGCCGAGCTCCAAGTGGCATCCCCAAGCACCTCATGCTCCTGTCTGGCCTCGCATTTGCACATTAACAGTGTGAAAAATTATGATTGAGCCATAAAACAGTCAGCTGCGTCGGCTCCACCACCCACCAGGTTAACTTAGGTCTGGTCTCCCCAAGGAATTGTCACATGTGGGTGTGTGTGTGTGAGGGTCCCATCTGGAGAAAGTTTCTTTCTTTCTGACTTTTTCTTTAATTTTTTTTTTTTTTTGGGTGCAGAGCAGAGACAAAGGGAAATTCTCACTTTGCCCTGCTTCCGCTGCCTGCGTTGAGACGCAGTTCCTTGGCAGGACACTTTCCATTTTCCAGCTCTGCTTGAGCAAACACAGTTAACCGGGCGATGGTTGTACCCCCGAAGGAGTAGCAATTAAAAGGCAGAGCTACCTACAATTTTCATCATTTTCTTCATTGTTTTTCCTCCTTTTTATTCTCAGAAAGAGAAAGAGAGAGAAATCATAACAATGGCTCTTCCCCCGTGTCATCTTAATTTTCAATTAGAGTCGTCTTACCAATAGGATATGGTAACATATTAAAACGTAGTTTGAAATATTATATGAAGAGGGTAAACTAGTGATAAAACTCATAATTTAAGACCTTTAAGTATATTTCTATATTTTAAACATTCCTCATGCTGTTAACATCCCACTATAAATATAATATCCTGCAAAAGTCGTGTGTATAAGTCACAAAAGGGATCTCTTTCAATAAGAAATTGATGTCCAAATGCGATGATATTTTGTCCTGAAATACACACGCTTGTGAGTGTGTGTTTGTGTCACCTTCATGTACGATTTCAATAATGAATGAGCCGAGTCTGGCGGAGTTGCTCCAATTGACTTGGCCCCGTCCATTAATAATCCACATGACATATAAATCAATCATGCGACAAGCTGATAAACATCCAACAGCTATACAAATATGTATACGAGTGGTTATGCGAGTGTATGTGTGTGTCATCCATGTGTGTGTTTGTGTTTACACTGAAACACGTAAACATTCGCTGGCCAACGCGAACGTGTCGAATAATTTCGGGTTCCTTGTCTGCAGGAAAGCATTTGGATTTTATTGGATTTTATGCCACTCTGCGGCAGGAGCAGCTGCCATCTATTTTTAGTTATCCGCCCGTAACTGCGCAACAGTTGAAGCTGAGCCAAAGAATCTATTTATAGTCTAGGCCCGGAGAGCAGCTGGCGGAGAGCTTTGCCGGAGAGCGACAACCGGATTCAGGATAATTCCACTTTTGCATGGACATGAAGCGCTCTTAAGCCTTTGGAATAGATATAAACAAACAAGCTTCAGATATGTATGCAGGTGGAATTCGTTTTTAATTTGAGAAGCAAATGACACAGAAGATATAAATCATGGTTATATATTTGCTGAGACAGATAATTGACTGACCTGGCTGACTTTAATGTATTTAACTCTTTGGAAATGTCATATCACTCATACGCCATGTTGTCGTTGCAAGCACTTGCAGAGCAGAGCTCGAAAAATGTATATCAATAGAATATGGAATATAAAAATATATATTCTGTGACTTAAACTTTTATATATTTCCATTTTTCAAGACACATGTGCGTCTTTACTTTTGCAGCATTAATACTATAAAAGCTTTTTGATAATTCCTAAAAATGCTTCCTGTGTTATCCTTCAGTCAGTCATAATTTTTACAGGAATAATATAACTCTTGTGAGCATTACTGCTCACTCTTGTAAGACAAATCTAAATCAGCTGTGTCCTGACAACTCTTCACTTCTCCGGGATGCTCTACTAGCAGGAATTTCCATTCAGCTGCCAAGTATTCCACGGTTAATAAACAAACCTTCCTCTTCCTGCCTCTTCTTGGTAGGTTGACAAATCTGATCCCTTGGCAGGAGGAGGTACATTTCGCTGCCATTCTTTGGCTGTTTGTGTTGTGCTGCATCAAAATGCCAGAGAGAACAGGGTTCTTAGTCCTCTCCACTTGGCTATAATATGCAAGGCCTTCCAGTCCCCAGTTTCTGCAATGCTTCTTTGCATTTCAAATGTACAGAATGGAGCCTTAGAGCTACCTAGGCTTTAAGTGCTCCCGCTCAGTCAGCCAGCTGTTCCGGGCTTTCACTCCCACTCCTTTGCTTGCCTGCCCTTAACCCATTTCATCGTCCTCTTAGTCTCCTTTCTCCCATTTCTTTATATTTTTCTTTGGTGCGCACAATTACACAACAACAATAAAAAACGAAGGAGAGGCAGCCGTAATCAGAAAAACGTAAAAATTCTACAAGCAGGTAACGAAAATATTTGAAATTGCTTTTTGCTTTTGCCACCCTTCATTCCTTGTCCTGGCATTCCGTCTGCCTAATGGCGTATATTTTAGGCAAGCCTTGGCTGCCCCAGGACTCGGTGTTTCGGTTTCGGTTTCTGTTTCGTCTTGTTTTATTTGTTTTTTGTCGCCTTTTCTCACTCCTCACTCAATCTTAACGATGTCGAGGACACATCTTGGTTGACATTTTTTGTTTTTTTGCTGGAACGCCGGGGAAGCAGTGCCTTGATAAGGTTAATTGCCCATTCATGCAATATACCCTTCATAACCCATGGGCATGCTAATAACTCCTTCAAGGAGCCACTCTGCATTGGAAGGACCAACTCTAAGGGTGTTTCCAATTCGTTGTGGAGCAGGAGCAGGCTCACAGCTTATTGTCTGTCTGCGAATCCACCGGGTGGTGAAGATATTTCGCAGTCTTTTGGCTGTCGCACATATCGAATTCTGATTTGACGCTCATCGACAGCGACATAACACAAATATTTTGGCACACACAGCAGGCGACACAACATTTTGCGACAGTTTTGCCAGAGGTCATCGGAAATTGGTAGCAGGAGCAGGAGCAGGAGCAGAAGCAGGAGGAGTGGCACATCGATACATGAATATCGAGCTTATGAAGGATACTTATTGTCGCATATTAGAGCAATATGAATTGAATACCCAATGTAAGTGAGCCCATTGACATGGCAACCTAGCCCCTCCAGAGTCGCAATAGTTCAGTGCTCAAGGGACCAGCAGTGCCGCCTCCGCTTAAGGACGTTCCCCAATTTAACAAAGCCAAATGAGATCGCATTACTAATGCTTTTCGGGCAACATGAATATCCGAGTCATGGAAATTTAATATTGCCAGGCAAGACCCTTCCAATTATGATTCAAATTAGGAGGTTTCGCCAAAGCTAATATTGAATAAATAATTTAATTAATGCCCTTAAATGTATACTTTAAGGTGTATAGTTTGAATGATTCTTTCTTAAAACCAAATGTCTGTTTATTTATCCTTCATTTAAATTATACAATGTTTATTAAAAGCCCACAGTTCTGCAATTATTTGTTACAACTTTATTTCTGACTATATTAAGCTTTAGAAATATTAAATTAACTAAGCTAAATTCATATTTCTTCCATTCTCTAGAATTTCATAAAACCATAGTAAAATAAAAGCCATTATATGGTGATGAATATTTGATTTAAACCAAAAAGTAAAACAGATTCCATTGACAAGACTCTTAAATTTATACAGAATTTTCTTTGCTTTTAAATTTATGTTTCAATGGAAATGAAAATATAAAAATAATCTAACTCTGAAATTTACAACCATAAATTTGTGTATTTGTTTTCGGTTTGCTCACCCAAACCCATTTCTCTGACCATTCCAACCACAGAAACCACAAAAAATACGTAATAAATACAACAAAAGAGGCGTATGTCAAAAACAATTGGCGAGTCCAGCAGCAAAAAATAAAAATGGAATTACTCAACATGAAAAATAAACTAAATATAATTATGAATAGCAAAAGTTTGGTGGGCGGACTGTCGTCAACAATAAACATTTCTGTTGCAATTATCGTTGCCGCTTTTGTTGAATGAAATTGAATGACAAGTTGTTTTTTATTTTCTTGGTTTATTGTTTAACCTTTATGCAAAACAGCAGCGAAAAAGGCAAAAGTCACAGTGCCAGCGAGTGGTTTTAATGAAATGCCCACAAAAGTCTTTGAAGTCCTTCGTCCATATTCAATTGGAGAGCGTTCAGGGAACGGATGAGAGGTGGGTGGGATTGGGCGTTGCCAGGACGCAGCAATAAAGCACACAAGTGCCAAACGATGAACGAGGAACGGGAAATGCCGCGGCAAACGGAAGCAAAATGGAAATTATGATAAGAAGTTCGGACAGTCATTAAAATGGAACTGGCACACTGGCATTATGTAGTCAGTCGCTGGGAAATAAAAAGCAAACAGTGAGAACAAAACTGCGTTCGCTGGAGCGGTGAGTGAATCCCCCCGGAGGCACAAAAAAGGGGTTCTGGCGCAAAAATATGTCTCGATGTTAAGTGCTTCATTTAATTAACAAAGTTGACATGAAAGCCGCCTGGTTTTGGCCTGGCCCCACACCGTTGTCATCCCGCACATTTCATTTGTTCGTTTCGCTCTTTAAAGATACCCTAACTAATGGACAGGATGTGCACCTTGCTAAAGGAAGTTTGCCAAGATTTGGGGATCACTTTAAGGATTACTTTTCAATTGATTGTTCAAAGGGAGTACTTTTTCAGGGCATTCCAAAAATAAAGAAAGACTAAATCCTTTTTATTCGGGACTCTTTCCCTTATTTCACTCTTCCCTTTTATGTGTTTGCTCCACTTTTCTTGGCTCCTAATTGTTTGTCTTTGTAATGGAGGAGACACAACAGATGGCACCACTTATACGCCAGGTGGGCCGCCAGGGAATACTTTGGTTAATTTGATTTGGAATTTGCATTCTGATGGCAATGCACGTGCCCCAAAAGAGTGGGTGTTTGTTGACACGGATTTAGCATAAATTTAATTAGAGGAAAACCAAATTGGAGTTCAGTTTTAATTAACTGTGGATATACCGCACAAAATATTCCCTTTCCCGCCTGTTGCTGTTTTTGTTTACTTTTATCAGACAAGCATATGTGTGGCGGAGTACATTTGTTATCCTATTTTACGCCCCCCCCACCACAAAAAAACAACAACAACCGCAGTCCAAAGGCCATAAAAACAACAGCTGCACATTTCGCACAAACGCCACAGAAATGATATAAGGCAGCAAATTGCACGGCACATTTCACATATAATACGCATAATACTCGTCGTATACGTGGCCATAATAATAGTTTGCCCCGATAAAGCGGCGGCCATTAAAGTCGCCCGGAGCCCAATGCCATCAAAGCCGCACATCCAGACATCAGACGGAAAGCTCACCATGTTTGTTTGCCATAATTAAAGAAAATACGCATTACGTATACGCCGCGTGGGCATCAACTTTGCCGAGATTTATAGTAATAAATGCATCGGTGGCTGGAATCGAGCATAAATATTGATTCACCAAAAAAGTTGCATGAATACTTTATGACGAAGCATAATAATAAAACAGATTTCGCGTTTTGTTTAATGTTATTACCCTCGAATCATATTTCAGCTGGACACTCAGGTGTTAATAATAAATATATGGTATATCGCACAGACGTATGTATGTTGGCCATGAATAAAAATTCAACGAATGTGAGAGTGGGTGTGTGTTGAATTTAAAGGCTTTAAATAAATAACGAAGACTGGCATCAATAATTAAAAAAGTCATGAATGCTTTGGTTATCTTTAATTGCCGCTGGCAGGTGTCCTAGTGGTTATATTATATTTAGAACTGATTCAAGGACTCACCTGCTAGGAAAGGACCTTCTCCAGCTGGTGCTCTTGAGTGTTCCCCTTTAACTTTTATGGCTGCATAAATTGACACGAGGCTGGGACTTGACCAGAGCTTCAAATTCTGATGCAAATTTCAATGGAAAGTTGCTTCTCCTTCTTTTCGGTTTTGCTTTTATTTTTTTTTTTATTATCTGTTTGAATTTTTTGATTCTGCTTCGTCTTCTATGCTGATATTTTTGTGATATTTATTTTAGCATAATTTTTGGGGCTGTGCACTTTTCGCTTCTCGTTTCTCGCTTCGCTTTCTGTTTCAACTTGAACAAAACATTCAGAAGCATATTTAATGGGGCATGACCAAGGCTGGAGGATCGTAAAATAAATGGTTATATTCTGTGGCCGCTGTGACTGCAGTGTGTGCTGTGCTGTGTAGTGTCCTGTGTGTCCTGTGTGTCCTGGTGTTCGGTTCCCTATGCCATCCTCAGTGCTATGGTGTTCTATGTGCAACAGTTGTCGCGGGGTTGGGAGCTAGGACAAGCAAATGGGAATGGTTTCGGGCAAATGGATTTTTATTTTATCGCCTTGGCAATAATAAGCGAAACTGCAGGCCGCGCAACAGTTTGCAATTATGTGCAAATGCAGCGTGACTAGAACGCGCGGATCCAGTCGTCCCTTTTCTCCCTTTATCCTTGGTCCTGCATGCAATTTAGCTTTAATTGTTTGGCTGCACCTCTCCTCAATTTAATTCAATTCAATTTAGTTTTAGTTTAGTCGAGTTTACATTTCGTTTCGTTTCATTTCACTTGGCACCCGCGCACTCACTTTCACACTCCCGATTTAGGTGGGTTCGGTTTGGTTTTGTGAATGGCTCCTGGAGGATATTTGGGAGTCCCCGACGGCTGTGTGCTCCTCGGCTCCTGACTGCTGGACTTCCTCCGCTGTTTTGATTGAGAGAGAGAGCTACTACCTCCAGCGACGCCTGCCAACAGCGAACTGAGCTGCTCCAGTTTCGTGTTTCACCTTATAAACCGTGCATCCATCGCACTGTTGCTGCTCCTGCTGCTCCTGTGACTGTGACTGTGCTATCCTTAAACGCGAGTCCTGCTTGGCTTCCAGCCTGCCTTCAGTCCTGTGATAAGAGCCTGCAATGGTGTGTGTGTGTGCCAGAGAGCCTAAAAGAGAGAAAATGTGTGTGAAAGCTTCTTAAAGAGAATGAGAGAGAGAGAGAGGTCAGTGCGATGTTTTTCGCCTCGGTTTTCCCTCCAAGCTCGGCGGGGAGTTGGTGGTCCGTTGGATATATTTGAATTTCAAATTTAATGGTTTCACAATTGGAAAATCATGTTTTATGTAGAGTTTTAAAATGTATTTTGTAACTATTTAAATGTGGCGTATGAATAAAATGCGGAAAAATGAGGATTCTATTAAGAAAGAAGTGAAATAAATATGTTTTCTGTTTGCTTATTAAATTTATAAAATAATTATAAGGTTTTTGAAACCCTTTTTATTATTTTATTTAATCTTTTACTAAGCTCTCTATTTTTTATTAAGTTTGTAAGGGCTTAAATATTACAATTATGAACTTGTTTCATTAAAACAATTATGAAATATGTTCAAAAATAATATAAAAGTCAAAGAAAGATAATCCTGTAACCTAAACTTAACCAATCATATTTTCCTACAAAATAGAATCTTTATTTATTTAACACAATATTTATTCATATTATTATATAATATATTATTAAGTTTCATTGCAGACGTTTTAGTATTATAAAACACTTTCAAACGAAAACCATTTTTCATTAAAATATTTCTTTAAATAAAGTTGTAACTAGTATCCCTGCTTGTAAAATTTATATATGTATTTCCCAATAATATAAATATTTAAACTTTCACATAAACATAGAATTATCCCTTCCGGTTCTATGCTTATTCTTATGCTTGTTGATTTGGGTTCGTCATGAATGAACTTCCTCCTGTTGCATATGTTTTTTTGGTGCCAAGGAGGAAGGAGGTGGCTGGGGGACTTGGCCTAGAAAGGAAACATAGAACGCCCGGTAGCCCCTGCTCTGCTCCTTCCCGCCATGAAGTTCAAGATGAAGGTTAGCTCCAAAAACTCGAAAAGCTGCCGGAAAAGCTTTTCCACTCTCTTTCTCTTTGGACTCTCTCTCTCTCTCTCGCCTGTTGACTCTTGTTCGCTTCTTCGCTTCGATTTGTTTTGTTTCCTTTTTGTTTTCCACCATGGCGCCCCAAAAATTATGATGAGCTCCATCAAGCGACGGCGCTTAGCGCGCGCTGGCTTCCTTCCTGCGCTTTGGCCACTCACCACCCACCAAGGACCACCTTGAGCCACCCACCATCCACCCACCTGCCCACACAAATCCTCACCACTCACAGCCAAGCGCTTAAAGATTACACACAGGAAAACTGGAAAGAAAACATGGAAGGTCTGAGTTAAAGAGGATTTTATTTACTTGTTTTGCTTTAAATAATATTCTTATTCCTATTCAATAAATTCTACCTTTATTTTATTTACTGTATTTCAAAATCAAAATAATCTCATCAAGGATTCAAGTCCTTTTTCCTCTTTCTATCTGTATATTCCAAGTCTTAGAATTTTGTCCATGTGCACTTTAGCTTTTTTAGCTTTCTGTGGGCTGCCCAAAATCTGAATCCGTGCGGAACGGAATAGCACAGAACGGCAGCAGGACCCGGAACCCCGCCTCTTGCCCGGTGACCCAATTTCATGCCTCCACGTACACGGCGCTCAGCAACGGAGACAGGCATCTACACTGTATGGTATATGCCATGTCCTGGTGGCAGCAGCATCGGCATAGCAGCAGCATCCACATCGACATCGGCTGGCAGCGTGTCCGGGGATTGAAAGCATGTGCCTGCCGTGCCCACAGATTTGCAGTCATACCTTCCGCCTGATTGGCCTGGGACTTTGGCATTTGCGGCTCTGGAGGTGCGAATGCGACACATTTTTGCATCCTGCATTGTGTTGGCAGTAGGCATCAGATGATTGATTGCCGAAGGCCAAACAACAGGATTTTCCTGCCACCTCTTTTGGCTGTCAGGGACAACGGCGAGCCTTTCCCCACTCGAAATTAAGCTGCTTAAATAAGCGACAATATCAGGGAGGTGAGCATGAAGGATGGCTGGGAGGACTCCAAGTACGCCGTAACTAACTATTCTCGTTGCTCTTTTGGACTGTGAAAATGATAAAAGTTTTGTGCGTCTCTCCTCTACATAGCTTCCTTGCTATCTTTTCTTAATTTGAGTTGGGCCAAAGCAGCCAAAGTTGTTCGCTGTCAATGATGTGAACTTTTGAACTTTGATTGGTTGCCTCACACACACACACACACAGGGGGAGAGAGGGGCATAATAACGCACACTAAGACCTGAAAGGCTACAAGGATTGTACAGGAGCCAGTATACCTTAAAACACTTTAATTTTAGGTCCTATTTTCAAGAGTAATCATTAATTAAATATATTTTCTTTAAATGTCTGAAACATAAACCCTTAACTATCTACGATTTAAAAACCCATCGAAATGTATAATTTAAAGGTAGATATTACAACTACATCTTCTCTAAGCTTTCCTCTACAAATTCCTTTTACTAAATTGAATGCATTGTTAGAGTCTCAGAACGTTGCCTGATTAAAAGGGCCAAATAAGCAAGCGAAATTGCTTAAATACCCCAAGCCACTTGAATGGAATGCCAATGATATTCTCCTGCTGGCTGCCCTGCTTTGCTTTACTTTGGAAAATGCATTTCCCGGCTTCATTAGGCTGCCGCTGCTCCAGGTGCCTCGTTCCCGCCTAATCCCAGAGCTGCACTCGTAAGCTCCCCCGAGATAAGTCCGCACCCAGAGCGGCTTTAGCCGGAATGTAAGTAGGAGATGCATGGCTTGGACGAGGTAAATGCAAATGAAAATGGGGATCCGGGGAAATGCCAAAAGCCTGCACTGGAAATGTCAGTTATTTTTAGTCCAACCAAGTTAACCGATACAAATCACTTTCGCTAATTATGCCCGTCGGTCTGAACTTCGGTTATCTAAGGCCTGGCCAACGGACACGCAGAAAAGTAAGGCGAAAGTCAAGGGTGAAAGTGAGACCACAACGCAGCTGGTCACGACCAAAAGTTCGTCCTGTTTTTCCACGTAATCGAGAGGAGTGCACAGCTGCACAAAAATCCGTTCTTTCTTCTCGGAAAACAGTGTAAATAGAATCGAATACAGGAATTCCTGGAATATATGCCAGGTTATTAGGGGATACATTTTTCAACTGCCTCACGGTATCATCTCTGCTTCCAAAAAATAAAGAGAGACAAAAGTGAAATGAAAAAGCATAGCATACATTTGCGCGCCACACGTTGCGACAATTTTTCGACTGGCCAAGATAAAGTGCGGCGATAACCGACGACTCACCAATGTCCACCCAGCCATGTCTGGGCCCCAGTGGCCGCTCCCACCGCTTCCCGACGCGTCAGTGTTTTCGGGTGAACCACTCAACGTCCGAGTTTGCTGGGAGTGCCATCGCATTTTTGCCACCTGAGGTCACGACAGCCGTCGACCACGGCGACCGTCGCCCGTCTGTGGCTTAGTTTAATTAAAGTTCTCTTGAAAATTCGACGTTCGCATTATGGCTCTATTTGCGGGCCTGTCTGGCTAGCTGTCAGCCGAAACGCTGGGAATTGAGTAATTTATTTTACCCCAGGCAGCTGCAGCAGCAGCAGAAGCAGCAACAGCGGCAGCAGCAAATTGTGCACACGTGGCGTATGCGTGTTGCGAGTGGCTTTAATTGTTTGTCGTGCATCGCTTGCAATTTTCGCTTCACTTTCATTTTGCAGAGCACTGAAGTAGCATTTATTTATTTATTTTTATTACACCAAAGACTCAACATTGTCTGCTCGTTTTTTGTGTCGCCCTCCCGTTGTCTGCAAAGTTTTGTCACCTAAATCATTTAGCCGAATATTGCTGGGGCCGTAAAGCAGACAACATTAAACAAAGTGCCAGGTAAGCACCTTCACGAACCGCAGAGCAATTGTTAAAACTCAGCTCTGCATATTGCAGGAAAGGGAGCTATAAAGCTGGTTATACTTTTGAGTCTGGGTCGTGAAAATATTGAAATTTGCAGCTTGAAAGTCGGGCTTTTAAAGATTTTCATAGGTGTGATTATGAGGAAATTATAAACTTGTCATAAAAAACAAGCTGATGAAAAAATTTTTAATTTCAGGAAAATATATGTTAATTAAGTACTTAATATTCTTATTTATTTATTTAAGTTATAAGCTATCTTTTCTAAGTTTTAAAAGACAGAAATTCTAGTAGTTTAAATTACTTATTTAACAATAAAACCGTAAATCAAGTCTTTAAATACATTTATGCTATTATTTAATGTGTCTTTTCATTTATTATGAATTCATTTATTATTAAATATTAATGTTACGTTATTTTTGTGTCCAAAGCTACTTATTTAATATTTTCTAGTAAAGCTCAAGCTGTTTACTTTACGATTCCCAGTATTTCGTGTGGTTTTGTGGACATTTCCAGTAACTGAAAAATAGAACACACCAAAATCAGATCCATCAAGGTCAGCACATAGCTCCTTTCGCTGTGTCTTGCTGGGCTACCAAAATATCTTGACTCACTCCCCCTAAAGCTTCCACCTGGCGGCTTGGTGGTCCATCGATTCGCTGGTTTTGGCAGTTTACAAGCCGCACCGCGCACTCTGTGCACACATTTCGAGGCTGTTTTCGCTTATTTACCAATTTGCCGAGGCGCTGTTGGGTCCCAAACGGTTGCGTGTGGCGTCTATTACCCACTCCCGTGGCCATCGATGATCGATGCGTCGGCGGTGGCGGTGGCATCCAGGAATTATGACCGGCGATAGCAGGAGCACGCACAGGCTCGCCTTGCCTTTGCCTAGCCAGTGGGTGGCCTTGTCCTTCGCGGGGTCCAGGATGTCTGTCGCGGCTTGCATGGAAATTGGTAATATTCACTCAATTTATTGACTAATTGCATTTACACTAGCTAATGAAAACGCTCAAATGCCAAATAAAATGGCGAATTTATCAAATTCTCTCACGCGGCCAACGGGGCGCATGAGTAATGGGAAATCAACGTCTAAATATTTGAAATGCTAATTTATAAAATGGCCTCCGCTGATTCAGCGAATGATAAAGAGTGGGCCAAAGGAACCGCCTCCTTTTCGGTATTAGACATTAGGTGTGAAGGTATAATTTACGCGGAGATAAATGGAAAGCTCGTTAGGCTTTCCGACTCTCAACCAACCCGCTCCAGTTTAGTTTTTCGTCACGATTTTTGTTGCTTTCCCTCTCCTCAGTCTGTCAAATGAATGTCGGCAAGTTTATGATGTGGTCAGGGAGAGCCAGTGCCTCGTCTTCCTCATCTTACCTGTCGCCCAATCTGCAGGTGACAGGCAGCAGGAGGCAGACGGTGGACGAATGCAAGGACTCCATGAAACTGACGGCAACTTTCCAATTAGGAAGCTATAAAAAGTTTCCCCTGCTGCCTGCTAAATAATTCAATTGTTTTGCCATGTCCGCCGGGCTATCAGCAGCTTGTTTTTGACTTTTGAAGAGCCTTTGTTATTGCATACCACATAATAATATTTTATGCACTTGCAGCTTGCTTAATTAGTGTGAATTCGAGAAGCTCTCCCTTTGGCCAACTTTCATTTGTGGGCTGGTCAGTTGTTAGCTTTTCTTTGGCCACGTCGGCATTTAAGTTTTCCCTCTCCACTGGCAGACAAGCTGGTGCTTTAATGAAGATAGTTATGCTTTTGAGTTGTTTTTTTAACTGCTCATTTAATTAATTCATATTTTTATGTAAATTAAGAGTTAGTAACCATTTTTTAAATTGTTTTCCGTTGCTTCCTTTGCTTGCTTATCTTTTACCACAATTTATTTTGTTATTTTTCTGTCTGTGTGATTAGCCTGAACTCGGCTAAGGGCAGCTAATTAGAAAAAGAGGATCCTCATAGAGGGGACATGCAGGAAGGATTTCCTGCACATTATGCTTTCTGTTTACCTCCTGCGAAAGGGAGACACAAACAGCAAATGAAGGTTGTTTGCAGCTCGCATAATCAAGGGCGATGGTAGGGGGTGGGGCGAAAAGGCAAACACGGAAACAACTTGTTGCAACTACAAGCGAACAAAGTGTGTACATACACACAAGAACATGTGTGTGAGTGCGAGGACACAGGTCCCGTTGAGAGCTGGGGAACTGGGTGCGGAAGTGGGCTGAAAGTGCGAAAGGACGCTCGTTGCTCGGATTATAAATAATTTATATTGTTTGCCGAACAGGTAAAGAGTTTCCACTCGACCCGGGATATTTGCTCAAGTCCTTCGAGGGGCGAAAGCAAACGAGTTGGAATTCGAGAGGGAACTTCGATTTTATCAGCACAAAAGGACCTTTGACCTTGTCGGCCAATCAACTGCTAATCGAAATCCAATTAGAATGCACATTTTTATGAAACTGGATCGAACGGACCCGCAGGAATTGTGGTGTCCATTACAACAATCGCTTTTTACATATTGTAAACATCACAAAGAGCAATTGTTGCCCGCACAAAGGACTCGCTGACACGCACACGTGGAAAGGCGGGAAAACAATGCCGGGAAAACAAACAAATGTCGTATATGGAGGGGGGCGTGGGGAGGCTGGTTACCAGGGAATATCGCATACTGTGATAATTGAAATTCTGTCGCGCACAGCGAACGAACGATGCCGTTTCCGCTAAGCGCCGGCAACCAGAAATGGGCACGGGCACGGTGCCACCTCACCTCCAGCTCCACATCCGGTTTGGCAGCTCCTCCACCGCCAGCCGCGGAACCAAATCAAACTGGAGGACAACGCACGCCTCACACTCCAGGCACAATGTAACTAAGTGGCGACAGGAACAACAGAAGCTGTGAATAGCCCAAATGGGGAAGCCTTTCATTTGGCATCCTTTACAGGCTGAGTGACTTCCCGCCCCTCCTCCAAGTTCCCATTTGGTGTTACTCCTGGCTATTTCTATTCCTGTCTCTGGGGCGATAACGCCCTCCATTGTTCCGCCTAAAGTGTCATAATTGTTTTTGTTTGCACTCTCCATTTATTTAAAGTGCCGTTTCGTGAGGTCTTTGTTTCTAATACGGGACTCTGCAGAGAGGGAGTAAAAGGATGCTTGCTTCCTGTAGAGACTTTTCCTTTTCCTTGACTTCATAACTTTAAGAGTTTAAATACAAATACAGGATTAAATGCATTTTCAATAAATGATTGTTTACATTTTGAAAGGTTTTTGGGTGTCTAATTTATTTAAGTTTAAACATTCTAAATTCTAGTAGTTCCCTTAAATTATCATCAAGTTCCTATAGATTCCGTTCTCCATCCCTGGCTATATATCAGCTGTTTACCGGCAAGCTATATATTCTTATTCTTCCAATTCGATTTATTAATATTCTTAACTTAAAAATGCAACGATTTGTAAAAGTATTTGGCCAGCAAACATGCAAGGTAATTGGCATGATACACGTAGATGCCCTGCCAGGTGAGAGAACTAAAGAAAATCAAAAGCGAAAGCTTCTAATCCCGCGGAGTCACCACATCAGGAACACCGCGATACACCGGCAACTGGAAGCAGACAATTGAGAGGGCCATCTACGAGGCGAATCTCTACAAGAAACATAAATTGGTAGGATTAAGAAGAACACACAGAAAGCTTTATCTGAAGTTAAATTATTTTCCTTACAGGATGCCGTGCTCATAGAGAATATGCATGATATTCCCTATATTCCCGAGCGTCTCTTGGGTCCCGAGATAGTAGCCTGCATGACACGGCTGGGCCAGGCTGTACGCGAAGTGACACCCAAGGAGACTCCCTGCGGCGTCCAAGTGCTCGCCTGTGGCAACAAGCAGGCGCTGGCCATCGCCAAGGCCAGCCAGCTGCAGTTCATTCGCAGCGAAGGTTTCGTCTTTGGCCATGTGGCGGATGAGGGCTACACGGACGCCTGTGCGGGCGACTTGCTACGCTACCGCAAGCTAATCGATGCCGAGGATGTGTTAATTTTTACGGATCTCAAGAAGAAACACAGCTCACATGCCATAACCGCAGATGTCAGCCTCCTGGAAACCGCCCACGCAGCAGAATTCTTCCTTACCGATGGCATTATCATCACAGGAACGGCCACGGGCCATGCAGCCAGTCCCGAAGATCTCCAACAGCTATCCGGCCGGGTTAAGGTTCCCCTGCTAATCGGTTCTGGGGTGACCAAGGACAACATTGCAAGCTACTACAAGGATGCCCAGGCCGTCATAATAGGATCACATTTTAAGCGAAATGGCAGCTGGCTGGAGGAAATCAGCGAGCAGGCAGTCGAGGATTTCATGCGCCAGATCCGAGAGTTGCGACAAGGGTCTAAGTAATGTCAATTGTAAATTTGTTTATTATTTTTGTAAATGATGTAAATAATCGGGGATGTAAACGATAAATGTATACCGTGTATAAAGTCTTAAGTCGTCTTAATCTAGAAAAGATTGGCAAAGAAATCATAGATTCGCTCACGCAATGAGACGGGCTTGGATGTTGCCTCGTTACCTCCTTCGTTGCTTGGGAATGCAAAGGGTTTCTGGTCCACGGCCAGAGAAACTGCATCCAAAGTGTCGTCAAACTTAACCCGCTTCTTCTGCGGCGGTGAACAAACCTCCTCCTGGCTCCTCATGCCCAAATGGGCAGGAAACATATGCTCCCCGTTAAATAGGTCCTCCCGTTTCACCACTGTGGGTATGGTGTTGTCAACATTGTGAGTCCTGAAGTAAGACTTCGAGTCCGAGTAGCGACTGGCGAAACCATAACTGGGATCGTGATCGCTGTTGGTGGCCGGTACATTGCTGCGCTTGAGAATGCCCCGGACATTGGCCACCTTGTCACCGGTGGCAATCTTTTTGTATAACTTGGAAATGCGGTTCTCCTTGGTTGTTGCATCTCCTGATCCTCCCGGCTGATGGCGCATCTGAACCGAAGGAGGCGGCGGTGGCGGTGCTGGTGGGGCCATACGCTTTACAGAAGTTGTGGGGTTCCCGCTGATCTGTGTTGTATTTGGAGTTCGGAACACGGCCGAGGGAATCTTTCGCTTGCGTGGAAAGCAAGCACTGTCATCGGTCTCCTCCTCAGAGTCCGTGCTGCGGTTCTTGTTACGGAAAACGGTCTCATATTCGCATTTGCGTTTGTTGGGACTCAGTACATAATCAGCGCCGAACTTCTTCATGTCCTTTTTGCGAATAGGCGTCCTCTTGCTCGAGTCCTTGCGTAGAGTCTTTCGGCACTGGACGTGCAGATCGATGGCATCGCGGATGAAGCCCACCCAGGTGCGCGCCAGCTGAACATCGCCTGTGCCAAAGATGATGCCATCGCTCTGGCAAGTCAGCTTGAAGTTGCCCGGTAGCATTTCGTACACCTTGCACTTTTTTAAAGGAAAAATGCAGCAGCACTCGAGCGAGTTCTCCACGGCGGTGTGCGGGGCACGATCCTTGACCAGCTTGCAGTACATGAAGATGTCGGACATGAGAACGCAGTAGCGCTTAATCTCCGTACCCTTGTGCGTGATCTTCTGGAGGATGCCCTCTTTGATAACACGACGCGAAGGCTTCACAATGTTGGGCGTACGATTCACCAGGGAGTTCTGCAAGTGAATCAGATACTGGGTGATCTCCTGCTCCTCTACACAGGTGTTGATGTGAGAGGCAGTGGCCTCGATTTCCTTGACGGATTCTGGAAGGAAAAGCGTTTGAATAGGATAATTAATTGGGCTTCAGTAATAGATCCTACCCTTTAGCAGCTTGTAGTCCGCATCTGCAGGGCTCGTATAGAGCAACACCTGCTCCAGTAGGAGCTTATACCTTGGCACCCGCTGAATGGGAACGATCATTAAAGAGTTGAGCTTGCGCTGCACCTCGGGACGACTCTCCGTCTTCTCCAGAAACTTCCGAAACACCGGGTTCTTGCTGATCAGATCCTGAATGAGAAACAGGGCACCGCGATAGTCAAAGGCATACACCGAGTACAGCTTGAAGAACGGAGCCATCTTCAGAAAGGCCTGTGCCACATTCTCCATGTTCGCTTCCAGCTCGCGCAGAAACTCCCCATTTAAATTGTGGATCATCTCGATCTGTCCGAAGAGCAGCGTGTGATTGGAGCCATCGATGATGGCCTGCTCCTTTAGCGGGCGCACAAAATACTTCATTAGCAACTCCAACTGCTCCAGATATGACTTTTCCGACGAGATGATCTCCTGGATGGCCTGCATACGAAAACCCAAGCGCTTGCCTGACTCTGGATTGGGGGAGCCGATGGGACTGCTATTGTTGCTGTCCAGCATGGAGCAGACTGCGGAGCGGAGAAAGATGAGCAATTAGAATGTGATGAACACCTGGAGACGCTTCTCTCACCTTTCCTGCGTGACTTTGCGGTGAGCAGATTTCTCTCCTGCAGCACTTGCCGTAGCTCCCGGCTGAAGCTGAGCGGCGTGTGCGGTGAAGGGACAAAGCCATTACCAAATCCTTTCTGCCTGGGCGTAAACATTTTCACTTCAATTTCTACGCTACGAGAAAGAAAAAGAAAACGACGCCGCACCTGTCTTTTTGAACGATGCCCGCTTCTACAGTGTGACCGTAGAGCAGCCTTGAAAATATTTCACTTGCAATACGTGATGTATCCCTGGTCTCGCCGCAAACCGGAAAAAGTGTGAAAATAGTCCGCGCTGGTCACACAAATCCCATTTATTTATTTTTTTATACGTGGTTCGTGGCCCAATTTAGATTTAAATTTAAATGTTTTAGCTTTAAAATGCATGCAAAGCTGAGCGAAATGGAGTCGCGCATCGTGGCGCGACTGAACGCAGAGATCGGCAAGGATGCCAGCCAGCTGCACCGGGCCAAAAACGTAGCCAGCTACTACAGGGAGAGGCTCCAAGCCCTGTACCAAACGGTGAGAGGCCAACACCAACAATTAACATGTTTTTAATAAAAAAATACCTTGCCAGCTCGACTACGAGGATGCCCAAAACGTTTCCTGCTACAAATCTGCCCTCCAGTGCCAGCAACAGGTCGGCGAGAGCCTCGATTTCGAGATGGAGAAGCTGGCGCAGTTCGGTGAGAAGCTGAAGATGAAGCTAAAGGAGTGCCAGCCCGCACTGGACGGCGTGGCAGAGGATCTGGATCAAGTTCGGCAGCTCCAGCGTCTGACGCAGTACCTGCGATTGGTTCAGGATATCCAGGAAATCAGCGACGCCTTGGGCAACGCCATCAATGGCAAGGACGAAGCCAAGTTGGTCAACATCTACCTAACGCTCTACGAGGGCAACGACTGCGAGCACAGCGTAGTGGGGCGTCTCCATGCCGTGCAGGCGCCGTCATTGAAGTCCTTTGCCGAACGCACTGCCATCTACTGGCACAAGCAGCTCCTCAAGCGCCTGTCCAGCGAATTCGAGACTGTGCTGAAAACTATGCGCTGGGCGCATTTAGAACAGCAGGCCCTAAACTACTCGCCAACACGGGACACTGTCAAGGCCCAGCTGCTGGCTGAGTACATGTTCCTCATTAAATCTCCAGCGGAAGAGCATGCGCCTCTCGTAAGCATCACTCCCAGCATTGTGTGTCAGCCCATCAACCAGGTGGTGCAGCTCCTGCTGGCTCCATACCGCCAGCGCTTCACATTTCATTTCACGGGCACCCGGCAAACGAACCGGCTGGACAAGCCCGAGTGGTTCTACACACAAATCCTCAACTGGGGCAAGGAGACACATTTCTTCGTGGGCAAAACATTCCAGCCATCGGCTATTAAGGCGGGAAAGCTGGACTATAATCTCAGGGTAAGCATCTTGTTGGCAAACTATGAAAAAAGCTCATACTAATTCACTTGCAGCTGGAGTTCATGCGAGGACTGGTGCAATTGGCCATTGAGAAGCTGGCCGTGGACATTGAACAGATTGCCCAGGACGAGATACTCTTCGCACATCTGATCGACGAGACGCTGGCCTTTGAGTCTGAGCTGCGCGAGACGTTCGGCTATCCGGCAAGCTTCCCCAGCGCCATTTCCGTAATCACCCAGCCCATATACTTGCTCCGTTGGATTTCCCTAGAAGAGCGATGTGAGATAAGCTGTCAATGCCCCCTTTGCCCTGTTATTTAATATTAATTTTGATTAGTCTGCGCGGAAAAAATGGATTACATACTGCAAGCGGAGACGCCGTTCCTGCTAATTGACCCCAACACCTTCGAGGATGATTTAAAGATACCACGCTGTGCGGATCAGTTTATGCGACTCCTGGACGCCATCAAGGATCGCTACTATGGCCTGATTCAGCCAGGCCACCAACTACAGTTCCTGCAGTTGCAGCTGGAGCTGATTGATAGCTTCCGAAGACGCCTGGTGCAGCTACACAGCAGCGGAGCCGTGCGAAGCATTCCCGTACTGAACGCCATTAATTATCTAGTGATGGTGCTTCGCGAGTGGGGCGAGAACGTGCACTATCTGCATCTGCATTCGGCGCTGGCCGGTCCCAATGCGTCCGAAATTAATTCTGTGTTTGAGCATGCTGTCACCGAGCTGGAGCACTGGGCCAGGCAGCTAACAAGAGATCTAGCCACCAAGGCTACCAACGAGATGAAAGCCAAGTCGATGAGCTATCGAAGGGATGCGTGGCCGACGATGCCGGAGCAGAATTGCCGTGAGCCGTTCATCCTCTCGCCCAGCGGCGGCGAAATGTTTCAAGTGCTGGTCACCCTGCTACACAATCTGGAGAGCGAACTCTCCGCCAATCTGTTCAACCAAACGCTGCGCTTGATGGCCCATCAAATCGATGACTTCATGCTCGACAGCATGGTCATGAACACGAAGTTTGCGCCTGCGGGGGCAGCGCAATTCAATTACGACATGACGCGCAACTTATTCGCGCTCTTTGGACAGTATACACGTCGACCGGAGCTGCTCTTTAAGCGGTGAGTCATCCCGAAATATGCCACTTGTGCAATAAACATAAATCTGACACCTTGCCAATTCGATTCACCAGAATTCACGATGCCAGCAAGCTCTTGACGGCAGCTCGGGGTACGGCTTTGTTGCTGCTGGAAACGCTGCGCAGTAGCCAGTCGGCGGAGGAGAAAATAAAGCCACTGCGGGAACTGAAGGTGCTCAGTTTGGATAGCAGACAGTGCATTGAGGTTTTGGAGCGGCGAACGGACATTAAAATGTTTTGAAGCAATGTGGGGAAAACTAAATGGATGTCATTTTTATAAGGCTTAGCATTTTTGGAAAAGTTGTACATTTATACGCAAGAAGCTTTGGTTAACAAATGAAACTGAGAAAGTTAAGCCAGAAATAAACTTGTAAATATGCTTTTAAGTACTGGATAAAATATGTTAATTTGCTCGCTCCTGCTTTGTATTTCTTCCCTCCCTTAAATTGAATGCCACCATATCATATTAATTTATGTGAAAGAAGTAATAATATATTCTGTGTTGAATTGTAATTTACATAGTTTTTATTTGCAATTAAGGCTTGTGTATAAACATAGTAATCAAGACGGATTAATTAACTAATTTCAATTACACCAGGACATTGTTTTGTACTCGTGTAAATGCTAGTAACTGCCACGAATGAGAGATATAGGTTCGAGTAACACACATTCTATATACATATACAATTAAATCCCGAATTTGCGCCCTGGGCGTTCAAGTCTTGAATGAGTTGTGGTTGTGTTTCGTAGGATTTTGGATTTTTAGTTTAATTTGTAAAACGTTGACACAAAAACATGCGGTAACTGTTGTAATAATAATAAATTGCTCTAAAAATACATAGCGTAAAATAGCATATAAACTGCCCTGACAACGCGCTCGAACAGTGGCGGATTCATGCTGCCGATTCAAGTCCGATCGGGGCGTATTGTATATATATCTATCCCCACAAAAACAATTGCAGTTAGTAAATACCAATTTGCGACTCGAGACGCACATCACACTTCAGCATCACATCATCGTCGATCAGGATCAATGGAGCGCCGCAGCCCGCAGAGAACAACTTTATGCCTACACTAAATAATGATCCGATAATCTGCGGGTAACGCTCACTGCCTAATCGCTCCTCCTTTGTTCCAGCCGTCGTCTGCCTATTCAAAGTTCTGATAATTCTCGGCGCTGACGAACTGCAGCCGCTGCTGGGGCGTCATGTTGAGATTACCGCGATGCTTGTTGTTGTAGCCCCAGATGATACCGGTGGAGATCAGGGCAATGGTCAGCCAACCCATGAAGAAAAGCTGCACCCACATATGGTCGCCGTCGCTGTGATCCACGATGAGGCCAGCCAGAATGGTGATGACGGCCAGACCGAGATTCTGGATAGACTGGCAGAAGCCGTAGGCAGTGCCCAGCTGATACTCCGGAATGATAAGGGCCACCAGGGGCCACAGGCTGGCGGCCAGCATGGAATACGAGAGTCCCATCACGACCATACCCACGTACGGCGTCAGCTGTGTGAACGTCAGCAGGGCATGGGCTCCGATAGTGGTCAGGGTAGCTGTGAACACCCAGGTCACGTTCCTGCCCACCTTGTCGATGATGAAACCGAACACGGGGCTGGATACCGCCGCAATCAGATACACCAGCGAATCCACGGTGTTGGCCTCCGCAGCCGTGTAGTTGAAGCGATCCATAAAGAACTTCTGTCCCAAGGCAATGAACGGGAAGATGGCCACGTAATAGGCAACGCAAATGATGGAGACCATCCAGAAGGGCGGCTTGAAAGTGAAAATGTCCGTGAGTTTGGGTACCTGGCCGGAGGGGTTGTTGTTTCGCTGCAGAATCCGCTCCGCTCGCTTGTCCATCCAGCCGAGGATGAGGGCGCAAATCAGCGACATCACGCACGTGAGGGTGGCCAGCAGCAGGACGACGCCCAGAGCCTGGTGGCCCTTGTAGAAATTGCTGACGTAGTCGTAGATGGGCTGCATCACCCAGAAGTTGACGGTGCTGCCGAATCGGGCCACCGATAACTGCAGGCCGAAGACCATGTTGAGCTCCTTGCCCTTGAACCAAAGCACCGCATAGCTGTTCTGGGCCACCGCCAGCGACTCGGCGCCGATGCCGAAGATGAAGCGTCCCAGGATCATCAGCCAGAAGGCGTTCAGGATGCCGCCGCTGGCGAAGAGCAGCTGGCCGACCAGGAGGATCATCATGTAGATAATTGTGCCCAGGCGGATGCCAAAGAGCCGATCGATGAGGAAACCGCCCACAAAGCACAGGACTACATTGGGCCACGAGTAGATCGAGTAGATGAGCGTAAACTGCGTGGAAGTCAGGTCCAAGTCCCTCTTGAAGACATTCTGCAGGGCCCCGGGATTGTCGTAGCAGAAGTACGATCCAAATCCGAGCAGGCACATGAACACCAGCGCCATGAAGCGATGGCTGGTGCTCGAGGGCATGCAGCAGCCGCCGGATGGCAGGGCCAGCTCATTGTCTTGCCGATTATTGCGCCCGGGACTATCCTCCTCCGCCGTGTGCGACACCTCCTCGTTGTCCACAATGCGTTGCTCATCTTCGCGCGCCATTGCTACCACCGTATAAACCGCTGGCTCACGTCGTACTGACCAGCGACTGGAACGGACCGACGGGACCGCTGACTGGATGGGCGTATCAGAGTTTGTGCGATTTATCGGGTTTCGTTCGTTGTTCGCTTGTTATTATTAATTTCGTTTCTCTTTTTAAGCTTTATATTTCCTGCGTTGCAGTTGTTATTTGTTTTATTTTTCGCCGTTTCTGCAAAATAATTGTATCAGTTGTGTGAGTGTGTGCGATGAACTCTTCTGCTTTCTGCTTTGTCTACTTCTCTTATCTCGCTGCTTTAGTTTTTGTTTTTTTTTTTTACTGTACTATTAAACCTTTGTCTAACGCTAGTTGTTGTTGTTGCGTAGGTTACAGCAGCTTAGTCGTTATCTCTTTTCACACTCCACTTACAAGTCGAGTTCACTATGCCAATATATGCACGATGATTGCCTGCGAGCGCCCGCAGCTTACTGTTGCTCAGATGAAAATATATTGTTTCGATTTCGCTCTTCGTATTAATTAGCGTTAATTACGCATATACATTTGATGTGCTGCCAACTCGTTTTGGTCCAGGGCTGCGCAACAGCAGTGTGCCCATCTCCACTAATTTTTGCGGCGAATTCGGCGGACACACTGGACTTTGTTTACATTTTTCGCTTGTTGGAATTATTTATAATAACTATTATTATTTACGATGGTTTGCGCTCTGGGCATTGAAGGAAGTGCCAATAAAATAGGCATAGGCATTATTAAAGACGGCGAAGTACTGGCCAATGTCCGAAGAACCTACATTACGCCCCCGGGAGAAGGTATATCAAGATTGTAGACACCGGCTTTCAGAAGGATTCCATTAATCTAACTGCATGCAACAGGTTTTCTGCCCAAGGAGACAGCCAAACACCATCGGGAAGCCATCCTAGGCTTGGTCAAAGCCAGCCTGAAGGAGGCACACATGGAACCTGCAGATCTAGATGTCATTTGCTACACCAAGGGCCCAGGAATGGCGCCGCCACTGCTGGTCGGCGCTATTGTGGCCCGCACGTTGTCCCTGCTGTGGGAGAAGCCGCTGCTCGGCGTGAACCACTGCATTGGCCACATTGAAATGGGACGCCTGATCACCGGAGCCCAGAATCCCATTGTACTTTATGTGAGCGGCGGCAACACCCAGGTGATTGCCTACTCCAACCAGCGATATCGCATCTTCGGCGAGACCATCGACATAGCCGTGGGCAACTGTCTGGACCGATTTGCCCGCATCATCAAACTGTCCAACGATCCCAGTCCGGGCTACAACATCGAACAGCTGGCCAAACAAAGCAATCGCTACATCAAGCTGCCGTATGTGGTGAAGGGCATGGATGTGAGCTTCTCCGGTATTCTGTCCTACATCGAGGACCTGGCTGAGCCGGGCCGAAGGCAGAATAAGCGAAAGAAGCCGCAGGAAGCGGAGGTCATAGATTACAGCCAAGCGGATCTCTGTTATTCCCTGCAGGAGACCATCTTCGCCATGCTGGTGGAGATCACAGAGCGCGCCATGGCCCACTGTGGCTCCAATGAGGTGGGTCTTCAATTTCTGTATTCTAATCGTTGTGACTAACCTTCTTTTTAGGTTCTTATTGTAGGCGGCGTGGGCTGCAACGAGCGATTGCAGGAGATGATGCGTATTATGTGCGAGGAGCGAGGCGGAAAGCTCTTCGCCACCGATGAACGTTATTGTATTGATAACGGACTAATGATTGCCCATGCTGGGGCAGAAATGTTCCGCTCTGGAACCCGGATGCCCCTGGAGGAGGCCTTTGTCACACAGCGATTCCGCACAGACGAAGTCTTGGTCAGTTGGCGTGAGGACTAATCACAAGTGCAGCGTGCTTTGTTTGTTTATTAAATCACTAATTTCGATAATTTGTTCAGAGATGTTTATAGTGTATGTGTGCAGGACTGTTTGGAATTGTCCTTATTTACAGGGCCTGCTCTTTGCCCGTCCATTGGGGCTTCAGGTCCAAAGGAAAGATGCGCTTTCCCTCGATGACATATACAGCTCCGTTCTTATCCTTCTCCAGAACATTCAGAATGCAGCGAGAGACATCGGCGGCACTCTGCTTGTTCAATCTATCCAGAATCCTGTAGGTTTCGTCACTCGTCTCCGGAAAGATGATCTTCTCCGTGAAGTTGGTGAACATGTCTGTCATCGTAGCTCCTGGACAGACGGTCACAAACCTGATGCCCGAACGTTGATAGAATTTCTCATTCTGGGGATAAAAACAGCTTCAGCATCTGTAAGGTTTTAAGTCAGAGAGATTTTTCCTACCGCCAGACACCGGGTGAAGTTGATAATGCCCGCCTTCGTAGCCCCATAAATAGGAATGATGAACATCGGGTCCAAGCCCACCACGGAGCTCATGTTGACTATTATGCCACCCTTGCCGCCATTGGCCTTGTCCATGTAGGGCAAAGCACTCAGAGTGGAGTTGATGATGCCACCCAGGTTCACCAGAAGCGTCCTCTGCACATCCTTGTCATTGAAGATGCCCGCAACGTTAACCACAATGTCGATGTTGCCAAAGGTCTTGGCTATCTCCTCGTAGGTGGCCTCAACTCCCTTCTTATTGGCCACATCCATCTTGACGATCATCACGCTCTGCGTGGGATGAGCAGCACGTAGCTTCACAAACTCTTCCAGGTTGTCCTGCAAATCGATGATGGCCACCTTCTGGGATACAAAAGGGTTAGGAAATGCCAGCATACAGACTCCTTGTGGTAACCCACCGCTGCTCCGGCAGCCAGGAGCTGCTTGGACACCTGCAGACCGATGCCTCCGGCTCCACCGGTAACCACCGCATTCTTGCCACGAAAGGACATCTTGCTCTGACTGGTATTCTTGGTTGACGGGGATATTCCTTGTGGGTTCATCAAGCTTGGAGCTCGCCAGTTGCACTGCTAACTTGATCGCGCAGCGATCGGGGCTTTTATAGCGATTTTCCCGGGGATATATGATATATCTTGGAGTGACTTTGGCACGGCTGCAATCAATAGCCAGTTTTCCACCTGCTCTGGGTTAGGATTATGCAAACTTACGCCGCCGGCATATCGATTTCGATCGTCATCTCTGGTCGCTCTAGCGTTCAGTCCGCTTCACACCGCTCTGGTTTTTGCGATGTCAGCTTTGCATCAGTGATAATGCCAGAATGGAGATAAAACCATTGATCTCTTAATATCGATCTTCTTAATAAAACCTTGCCTTACTGAGGGAATCTTTTTTGTAATTTCTAATATATTATTTACGTAAATTTGTCTCTTTATTTATTCAAGCGAAAATCTTATAAGAACATAACATATCCTTTTATGTATGTCGTATATCTTTGGTTTCCATATATGATATTTAAGTTTCATTCACAAATTTCAATATTAAAAATGTACTTCTTATTCTTACAGCTAACAAACATGGATTTAAAGACCATGAAATTTATATAAATTTGATTTGGATTTGCTTTTGAACTCTTTTGGGCCGCGTCAGTGGTTTACGTATCGAAGGACAACAGAAGGAAACCATAAAAACAGAACTCAAAATGTATAATCAAAATATATCAATTTATTTGTAAGCACTTAAATTATCACAAACTTATATTATGTACACAAAGGAATTACGATAAATAATTGCAGCTACCAAAACGAAATGGAAAACATAAACTAAGAAAACACAAAAGTTATAGAAAAGTTCGAGTGAGAAAGAGAGAGGGTGATGTTAAGAGGGGTGGGCGGTTGCAAAATGCGGGGGGATTCCCCTTTTAGTGTCCAGCATCGTAGGTGTCCTTGTGCTGATAGCCACTCACATAGCCAGAATCATCGACAAGGTTGCGCCGACCAGCAATGCCCTTGCCCTTGCCGGTGGCATCAAAGCGCTCCTTGTGGGAGCCGGTGTACTTGCTGGTATCCGTCAGCCGATCCACTGCAGCTGCCGCCTTGCCAGCCTACAAATAATTTGTAATTTAGTATAATATTTCTAGGAAAATATCTAATTGAAACCCACCGAAACGGAGGCCACTCCTGGAGCTCCACAGCCAGCCAGCTTCTGCTTGATCTCCGACAGCTCCACCTTTTTCGTCTTGGCCAGATCCTCCAGGAATTTGTTGTAGTCCCCAATCGAGATCTTCATGGCCTTGAACTTCTTGAAATGGATGCCCGTGTCCGTGGTGGTGATCTTCTTGTCAATCACCTTGGCCTGCTTCATCCACTTGTCGCTCTGCGAGAGCGTAATCAGCTTGCCATCGGACTTGGTGTCTCCGAACTTAGAGAAGGCCTTGAACTGATCCGAAAAGCTGACCTTGGGCGCTGCCTCATCCTCCAGAGCCAATTGGGCCAACTCGGCCGCCGGGGCCTCGGGAGCGGGTGAAGGACTGCCATTTGCTGCTGCTGCCTCGGACATGGTGGCTCTGGAGGGAAATTAAAGAGGATTATCAATTAGTAACATTTTTATTAATAAAGAAAAATTCTAATTTATTTGTATTAAAGTTTTTGAATAAACCATTTTAACTACTTTAAAAAAACATTACAAAATTGTCTTTAAATTGTTTATAAAAAGAACATTTTTCATGAGGATTGGGACTCATTAAAGGTTAATGATATGTGTAGCCTGATAGGTCAGTTCCCGGCTAGCACGCAACTTTTCCTTTCCGCGTAATCGGCTTGGAAAATTACCCATATCTACGCAGTTTCCTCACCTGTGGGCCACCACGCTGACCAACATTGTTGCGGTGGGTCTTGTACGTCTTCGCTGACTAACGAGGCTATATTTCCATGCGTATCTCAACCTGAGGCTTATCTGTGTGTTTTATTCAGTTGCCTATCTCAAAGATATAGCGATACTGGACAAGAACAAAGCGTATAACCCAATAAAGCTCTCTCTTAGCTGATTGCGGAGAGCAGGAAAAACAAATTGCGAAATTGGGAGAGATCCAATAATGGAATGGCGTCATCTGATGGGGGGTTCCATTCCCCTCAACTGCCCCTAACGACGCTAATTATCGCCTTTGTGCGATGTCCAAATAAACAAAAATAAATAGCCAACGGGTTTGCCTCAACGAGGTCTCTCAAAGTGGGTCTCAAAACTAAGCGGTAGCTTTGTAGATCTATTGCCCAACAGTTACCAAAAGGTCTAATGAATAGGTTAAATAAATACAAACTATAATTTAACTTAATATAATTTGTTTATGATTTATTTCAGTATTTAAAGATTCCCAAGGGAATCGTTATGCTTGTGTATTTTTTACTGTTTTTTACTGTCTTAACAGCAAGCCTCAAGCATACCTCACTTAATTTGTTTGCCCATCGAACGTGGCATAAATTTGGATGATAATTTAGCTTTAAAATTGCTTGTAGCATAAATTGTCGTCGTGTTTACAGGCTACCCAACACGAAGCTGAAAATGTATGGCCGGGCAGTCGAATCCTTCCATAAACAGTAAATAAAACGTGAGCATTTATTGGCGGGGCCATTAATTACGCACCACTTAAGGTTTATGGTGGTGGCTGGAGCCCCAGGAGAGCTGGAAGCTGGAAGCTGGAAGCTGTTTGGGGAACCATTTAAGGCGGCGATAAGATGCGGCTTCAACCAGTTCCCGTTCGGGGCTTTGGAGTAACTTACGATGCTGTGGCTTGTGCCGGGACAGATGTTAACAAATCGGTGGTATCCTTATGCCGAAGGTCATGGCTGAGCGAACTTGCCTGACCTTGATGCAGTCCGTCGAGCATGTCACCCACTCACTCCCAGCCCCGAAACAAATATAAAGTGTGTGTGCATGTTCGTCAGTGAGTCTAGCTGCTTATGTCATCGCCTCATTACGCCCCGTTCTCCGATTACGCTGCTCTGGGATCAGCTCTGGGGTGAGGCAATTTTATAGCCCATTTTCCCCCGCAGATAATCCATCGAATCTATTCCATTGGAGTGGATAATTGAGAGAGCATTGCATGCATCGCAAGACCTTTAGTCGTTAATCATCTTTAGTGGTCTCAAGTCTGAGGGGTTATTGAACTTGAACTCCACTGGAGCCGAAACAAATTGCCGAACATGTCCCCGGAGAAGACTAATGGAACCCTTTACTCCGCCCTTACTTGTAATTGGAACCCATAAATACCGAGAAACAAGAAAAGTTGACAAACTACAAGACACAAAAGAAGTTGAAATATGAAAGAAGAGTTTTAAGAGGGCAAAGACTTAAGCAAAACGAAGTTTGGAGTTCTCTACAAAGCTGAATATGTTAATAATTAAAAGAATATATTAATATGAACCATAAAAACATTTAATTTCATAATTAAAATAAATTTGGGAATTTGTTTTAATTTATTTTAACCACTTAAGGACTTCATATCCGTTGGCAAACTTATTAAAACGGATGCCATTACTTAATCAAATCTAAAAGGGAAACACTCAACTTATGATCTTCAAAAGATACCTGCCACAAACCGGATATATTGGACAAGTTTGGAATACCGTCTATATAATTTATCCATTTTATTAAATATTTTTAATATGCTTCCCTCTGATTTTACCATCTAAAAGTCATGTTGCCCGCCGCAAACATGATCGTCGGCCCCAGAAAGTGAGGCAATGTGATGGGGAGCGTGGATAGTCTAAATCAGAAATAATCCGCTTTGACTGTCAGACCATAAATAATTCGTTTCTCCTCATATATATTTTTCTCCCCATCTTCGTTTTGGATTCTTTGCCTGTATTTCTGATCTGGGAACGAGTTTTCATCCAGTCGAGCATTGCGAATTCGTTGGCAACATTTTAATTAGTTTTTTAACCGAAAAGGTAAAAGTTAATTGGGAATATATTTATGGTCAGCATTTGAATGGGAATGCAAATGGGTTATAGATAGCCGCATATAGAAAACAATAAACTTCCTGAAGGAGGGGAACACAATTATTAACCCAACCTACCTCAAGTGGACAGCTGGAGAACAAATGAACAGAGGGATATTTGGGTCATCTTGTTGTATATTTATAACTACAGAAAACATGAAATACTGCACCAGATACGAGTGTACATATCCCCCCTCTGTGTGTATATAAACATTCTGAAATATAAGCGCTTTGGTCTGAATGCATAAATTAATTTTTTTTTTCGGGCGCGAAACAGGAAGCAAAGGGGATTCTCACCCAGCACGCAACGCAATAGAGAAATCATTGACTTAGGGGGCCTATGCTCTGGACTTTCTACATAATATATGTATGTATATGTCCAATGCGATATACATCATCAGTTGCCCAGATGACATCACTTGGGAGCTGGGAAACGCGCAAGCGCCGGCTGGGAGAAGGGGTTTCTAGGGGGGGCAGGCTTTTTGGGGCTTGAAATTCAGACCGATGACACACGCATATATACACACGGAAGCGGGGAAACTGCGCCTAAAACAATGCCAGGATAAAGCCTTCAACTGCAGCAGGAACACAAAAAACAAAGGGAACGCGATTGGGTGGCATTAGAATTGGGTCAGAATCGCGCTCTTGAAATCAGGCACAGCTTCCCTTTTGAAGAGTGAAAAAAATAAAGCTCACTTTGGAGGCTACTCAAGGGTCCAGGATATACAGAGAACTTTGCTTACTTATTTTGTTTAACTTTTTACTCTATTTAACAACTTACATTTGTATTGAAATCTCTTTAAAATGCTTGAATAATTTTTAAGAATATTATTTTTCTGTTTATTCTTTGGATGTTTTCCAAATATTTGACTTGAAGGCAAACGCGCGAATGCTGTCGATGTCAAAACTCAACTGTTTGGGCAAATGCGCAGCCATCGTCTAGCAAAGGCCCAAGCGGCGTATGAGTGATATTTTTGTTTTCGAGGGAGCTTTCGTTGAGTGGAAAATGAATGAAAATGCCTCACATCCTCTATGGAATTTTATCAAAACAGACGACAAGCAAATCAGATAGCTAAGAAATATAAATAAATAAATAAAATCATTTTGGCGATTTTCTGAATGAGATAAAGAAAGCAAGGGATTGGGCATTCCGCGTATCTATGTATATACTGACCCCTATATTTTTTTTCCAGCGATGACTTCATTTCGCAAAACAAAATTTATATACCCAAACTAACAACGAAAGCCACACGACGAAGCCATTTATCAAACGAAAAAAGAACTCAGAATAACAAAAGTGAGTCTAGGCACCGCCGTGTTATCAGACCAACAAGTTCCACTCAGACCTGGGTTTGTTGTGAGTGAAAAATATAAAAATATAGCTTAAAGCTTTAGGCATATAGTCGAGGTATCTATGTAGGTGCTAAGGGGGGTTGGCCATATAAACTCAGCTAGTAAAACAGTCAATTTTTATGTGTCGACTGAAGGCGGAAAACGATGCGTGAAATTTCTGACAACAAAACACGCACAACAAGTGACAGACAATTGGTATAATGAGGGGGGACTTTGGGGTGTGACTAGGCGAGGAGGCGGCCCTACTAACCACCAAGAGAGCATGAGCTCATGCTCAAGTATGCAAATCACTTTTTATTTTCGAGTAGTCCAAGCGCTTAAGATTTGTAGGCCGCCTCAAAAGGTAAATGGGTTCTTTGAACTCTCAGTTTATTTCGGGCGGGGAAAAAGGTAATCAGAAATAAATAAAAAAGTAAAAGTCAGGAGGAAATCATAAGGAAATTGCTTCAACACACAATAAAATGATTAACACAATCTGAAACAACAAAAACCCCAACAACAAACCTTAAGGCTTAGGTATACAAAATAAAAAAGAAAGAAACATTGACAGTGATTTATGGGAACTGAATGTCAGAATTATTTGGTTAGTTTCGTGGCCAACAAGCCACATGATGAAGTCATAGGCCTGGCCCAAAGGAAAACAACGCTAAAAATGGGAGACTTATTAGAGAGACGGAAGTTTGGTTACCCTTTAAAGAAATGTTGATCATAATTATAATATAACTACTAATTTTGAAGACTTTTAAGTTTATTCTGGAATGTTAACTAAATAAATTACAAAACTCCATTATGATGTACGCAAAATTAATTAATAAAACTAAGAAAATTTCCTTTGATGCTTGTTATATAGTAAGAGACTTGGTGGGTCTGTTATCACTAAGTTATAATACCTTTAACACCTCTAGTTACCACTTATAAAAAGCAGAATCATGTTTCCTTTAAATCTACAAAAAAAACTCACATTCTGCCACTCATTATACACCTTTTCAAGAGCGTAAAAACAGGCCCCTTTGAGGGCCAATAAATACAGACAAGAGTCTTGCCACCTGGCCCTATCTTAGGTACAACTCTAATTAGCCTCTCACTCGCGGCAGTCCAACTCGATGTTGATGCTTTGCAAATCAGTGGAGTGACCCACGCCCCGTGTCCGCAGAATCCAAGCAAACCAGACCAGATCCCATCCAATCGCAATTTCAATTCCAGCCGAGAACTAACGAGATCATTAAGGCTGGCAGGAATGGCGAGAATTGGGCTCTGATTGAAACTAAGTGCCAACGGGGCTAACATTAAAACGCACTTATCAGCCGGCTGCCAGTCAAGGCCAATGTGATTCTTGCAGCTGGGCTCCTCCTCCTAATCGGGAGCGAAGTTTAAGCACAGCAGATCTGCGACAGCCGATAAAGCCGCAGCTAAAAATAAAATCTCGGGGAAGGAGGAAGGAAAAGATACAAGACACTGCAGCTGCAGATGCCGCAGAGTCTTATACATAAAATCATTTTTAAAGGGGGAAGACAGGTCTCCCCTTTGGTTGCGCCTCTGACACACTAAGAGTCCAGTGCCCAGGTTGGGGCCAAATGTGGCCCTTGGCCTTCACTCACCTTGAGATGCCGTTGCTGTTGTTGCCACAGCGGCATTGTCGTGGCCCCGTTGCAACGTTCGCATTCGTATTCAGTTTTTGGAGGGACAACAAAAAGGAGGCGGAGGCTAAGGCTGAGATGCACAATGCGGCGACAGCAGCAGCAGCAACAACAACAATTGCATATCAATTACACGCTGGGCCTGGATACGGTCTTTGGCCTTGATGGAGCAAGCCCCACATACCCATCCAAGGCTCTTGAGCGCCAATATCACGAGATGCCGATGCCAGGCAGCGATTGTCAGCAAAGGAGCCTGCTGCTGCCTCCCTCATTTGAGCCCACTCCAGCCTTGGCCACAATTAAACCAAATTGACACCGCCCTCAGGAGGAGGAGCAGCAGGGGGATCAGAAGTTCCAGCAGGAGATTGAAGCTGCTGAGGGGGGTAAGAGAGCAGAAATGCCCGTTAACGACACAAGTGGACAAGACAACGCGATCGCCTCGTTTGCATTCAAGTGCATCTGATGGATACATTTGGAAAAATATTATAAATAAAAGTTAATACATATTAAATAAATAATACAAATAAATATATATTTATAATAATACATTCTTTTAATTTTTATAAGCGATATTAAGCAATTAAAGATATTTTCTTTCTGGGTTCTATTTCAAGTTTCTTTACCTTTCTCGTAAAAGGTTTTTATTGCTCTAAATTTTTCTGCATTTTTAAATTAACTTCAGTTAAAGCATTGATTTTATTTTGTTTTAAATATGTAAATTATCATATGTGTAAAATATGCCTTTAAAGTCTAAAATTAAATCCTAATAAAAACGTAGCTTCCTAAAAGGACTTTATTTCTTCTTTTTAAATATTAAATCAATATAATGTGCACAATATAAATCCACAAAATAATTCTCCAAGTGCTCAAGAACCCTCCGAGAAGTGGGAGCAGCAGGAGCAGGAGCAGCCAAGAACCACATCTAAAACCAGAACTAGAACGCAGCCGAGAACCTGAATCTGCTGGGTATAAAAGGATGCTGTCTTAGGATCAGAGCCAACAGTAATCACTGAACTAGCGCAATCCACACACGCAAACACTCAACTCACCTGCAAGAATCTCATCTCCTGGAACCATGAAGTATCCTCTTCTGTTGTTAGCCAGCCTGAGTTTGGCCCACGGCCTAGCCTTGTACGCCACCTCGTATCCGTTTGTGTACTCCGCCGAAGGATCTGCTGTGTTCACACCCACCCAGCGGCAGTACATCACCCAGGATCAGTTGGGTCAATACTCCTACGGCTATGCCGAGCCCCATTCCAGCAAGCAGGAGACCCGTACCCTGGATGGCATCACCCGAGGCAGCTACAGCTACAGGGATGCAGCGGGCAAGCTCCAGACCGTTGACTATGTGGCTGACAACGAGGGTTTCCATGTGGCGGCCACCAATCTGCCCAAGGCTATAGTTCCCCTTGATTCGCTGGGAATCTCTGGAAGAAGTGATGTCCATCCAGTGGAGCATCCGGTGCCACATCAAGTTCCGGTTCAGCATTCCGTTGAATCCCATCATCATCCAACTGTAGTGGAGACTGGTCGTAGTGCTCAGCCTGAGGTGCATCATCCCGCCGAGCAGTATGGCTCCCCGGTAGTTGGACAACATGGTGGCCATGTTCCCTTGCCCCATCCCGTTACCGACACCGTGGAAGTGGCTGCGGCCAAGTCACTGCATCTGAAACGCGTTGAGGATGAAGCGGTGCGTAATCAAGTCCTGGCCAAGATCCCAGTGGCTCGCAGTCATGTGGTGGTGCCAGCAGCCCCTGTTTATGGTTACGCCGTTCCCAGGTACTACTCTCCGCGTTTCTACTACTGAATGGAACAGTTGTAAATCATTTTTTGGGCATTATTCCAGAGTTTCGAATTTAAATAAAACAAAAATTTAATCAGTTTGAGTTGCATTTTATTTCTGGTTGGATTAAGAATTTTATTTATGTATTTGGTTTTATAGCTGAACTTAACCCCAAGCCTGGAAGGGACTCTGGACCCTGTCCTACCTCAACCTTTTGGCCCCAGAGTGGCAGCCATCAGCATCGCATACCAACCGCAGCATTCACTCTTCATAAATGTAAGGCAAGTTTTGATTTCAATTAAATTTAATAGCAGCATAAACCAGTAATGTGGCAGCAACCGAAATAACTGAAACTGGAAAAGGTAGCCGGCATGTCCCGTAGCCGAACCCGGTTCCTTGACCCCTCCATGACAATCCCAACTACACACTGAGGATATAAAAGTGTTAAATAATTTTAAATAGAATTTAAAAGCTATTTTGGGGTTAAATATTTAGTATTTTTAAATATATTCAAACAATATAATATATTTAATACACAAATAAAAAATAAACAAAATTAAATCTTTACTTAAAAAGCACAAAAATCGTTCTGGTTCTTTATATCTGTAAATCTATAAATTTGAAAGTTTCTTAAACTAAAAAAAACATATTACCAATTAAGTTTTGCTGAACCAATAACACAAATTTGAGAGCGTCGTAAGAACAAAAAAGCCATCAAGCGGCCACATTTTGAACTAGAGCTTGTGAGCGAGGGTGAAGAGAAGGAAAGAGCGCGATGGATTTGATCCTTCTACACTCTTTCCCTTTCGCCCACAAGCTGTAGTTCAAGCTGTGCCCGCTTGATGGTTTTTTACAGTCAAGTTCGTTGCCTAAGTCTTTTGTTTTTTGTTTTTATTTCTTGTAAACCATTTATAAAGAAGTTTTGTGTTAGAATATTTATTTTATTTATTTAGTTAAAGAAGCCAATGATTTATTTTTAAGATAAATAAATAAATAAATAAAAATACATTTTTAAGATAAATAAAAATAAATACAAAGGACTTTATTTTTATTCTTTTTATTTAGTTTTAGAAAAAGATTATAAATTATTTTTAAGATAAATAAAACAAAATGTATATATACAAAGAACTTAATTTGTATACACAAATTTGCGAACCCATCTGCTTCAAGCTTGAAAAGCAGGCTGATTAAGTTCTTGCTTTGTGGCATTGCGGAACGTTGTTGGTTGTCTCCGAACATGTTCACGTACAACGATCCCATCGGATGCAATGAGATACGCGTTGCTGCCCCTGCCGCAGATGAAAACAAATTGCGGCTTTTGTGCTCAAATTTATGCTGAACTTGTTGAAATCGAAATCGACAAAATATTTATGTACAAAAGGAGGTAGGAGCAGGGACAGAGTACCGGCAGAGGAAACCAAAGAGGAAGCTGAGGAAGAGGAAAAGGAAAAAGGAACAATAATCCAGCCAGGCCTGGGCTGGTGGAATATGAAAGTAAAAACCCAACCGGACGACCTTCCTGAGAACGCACGAAATTGTAAATTTCGGCAGGAGGCTCTGAAGCCTATAAAAAGCAGAATCACCAGCCGATCCCAGCACAGAGTTCTCTAGAGCGAGTACTAGTCCACCACACTAGCAGCGCCTTAAAAGTAATTCCCAAAAAATAATTACAATCGAAGCGAGCTTAAGATGCACTTCCTCAACATCTCCCTGATCTTCACCATCATTGCCTTTGCTACTGGTTTGCCGGTTTTGGAGTACGGAGCACCGCCGCCGAATGGAGATACCATAAGTCAGTACCACACCCAGGATGAGCATGGTCAGTATTCCTATGGATACATGGCACCTCTTTACTCCAAGCACGAAACACGTACTCTGGATGGTGTGATCCGTGGTACCTTCTCTTATCTGGATGCCCATGGCACCACCCAAACTGTGGACTATGTGGCCGATGCCGAGGGTTTCCATGTCACCTCCAATCTACCCAACCAGCAGGCCAATCAGGAAACTCCTGAGGTGGCCGCCCTGAGAGCCCAGCATCTGGAGGCCCATCAGCAGGCCAAGTTGAGGCTGGCCGGAGACGCTTCCTTTGGTCCGCAGCCAGTGCAGGACACTCCTGAGGTGGCCGCCGCCAAGGTGGCATTCTTCAAGCGCTTTGAGGCCGAGAAGCTGCGCAACCAATTGCTGGGCGAGAAGAAGATCAAGGTGATCGCGCCGCCATCTCCGATTGCCGTACGTTCCCAGCCGGTTTATATCTATCAGCCGACGACAGGATTTGTTTACAACTATCACACCAAGAGCCAAGCCCAGAAGCCTGCCAGGAACTATCTGCCAGTGGCTTGATTTCCAAATCGAATCTTTTCTGAAATACATTCGTATCTCTGTTAATTGTTGAGCAATAAATGATGCAAATTCGAAATTAAAAATGATAAAATTAGAGAATTTAATATGAGTTTCATATTTTACGTATGTTGTGTAGGCTGAATAATAGGGAGAGAGTTTGATTTCCCTCAGTGGGATTTTCCCCAAAAGATTAATAAAAAAAACTCCTAGAATTTGGCACAATGGTGCTCTGTCTTGCATTTATTCATGAATAAAAAATCATCATGGTTATACCTCACTTATCCCGCGATCATAAGCCGGCCTAGATCAATATCCTTATTCCCCCAATCCTTGGATCCTTCAGTTGCGCTTACTCACCAACAAGCTGCGACTGAGGGCCACGGGACGCAGGGTTCTCAGCTCGGTGGGGGTGGTCACGCTGTACTTGGTGTTGGGAGAGACCAGGGTATAGTAGGCGCCAATTGGCACGCGGAGATCAGTGTTATCCAAGCGATCCTCGAGCAGCTTCTCAGCACTGGCCAGATCTCCAAGTTTCAGGTAGCTACTGGAGCTGAGATCGGACAGGGAGTAGATTGTGCGCAGGCGGAGATCATCACTGTCGCGGTCGGAGGAAATCTGCAAGCTTGGACGATCAATCTGGCGATCGTTCTCCCGGATATTGGTCGAATCTCGCAGGGATTCCTGGTCACGGGACTGATCTTGGCGTTGATCTTGGCGCTGATCCTGTCGCTGGTCCTGTCTCTGCCCTTGTTCCCGCCTGTCATCCTGTCTCTGATCTTGTCGTTCACTTTGTCGCTGATCCTGGCGCTGTTCCTGTCGCTGATCCTGTCGCTGTTCCTGTCGCTGATCCTGTCGCTGTTCTTGTCTCTGTTCCTGTCGCTGATCCTGTCGCTGACTTTGCCTTTGCTCCTGTCGCTGTCTTTGCTCCAGTCTCTGCTCCTGCCTCTGTTCGTCTCTCAGGTCCTGTCTGAGCTCCTGCCTCTGATCCTGATCTTGGCGCTGCTCCTCTTCCTCCCTGTTTCTGGGAAGACTGCTGGCTCGCTGGCGTTCAGCCAACATGGCCGCCAACTCGGCTCTAACTCTCTCAAGGATCGCTGCATCTTCGTCGCTTAGACTCTGCTCCCCGGACTGCTGATCCTCATTGTTGTTCCTCGCCTGTTCCTGCTGCCTGCGAGCCGCTTCCTCGCGCAAACTGGCGGCCAAGGCCTCCTCCCTCGCGTCCCGCAGAGCATTCAGATGGGCCAGGCGAGCTTGCTGTACTTCCTCGGTGTCGGTAACTGGCAGGGGGGCTTTTCCCTCATCCACAGGGGCCTGGGGCTGATTGCTGGCCTCCGCCTTGAAGCCTTCCAAGCCATTGGCTTCGTACCGGACAGTCTGAAGCTTACCATTGGCATCCACATAGGAATAGAAGCCCCTGGAAGTGCCGTCGCGGGAGGAGTACTCTGCCCTGGCAGCACTGTCATCCCTATAGCCGTAAGAGTAGAAGGCTCTGGCCGTGTCCTGTTCCTGGTAGCCACTACTCTGCCGCTGCGGCAATCCACCGGCAGCTGAGGCAATGGCCAGTAGGCCAGCTAGAATCGTCCACGTGAAGCAGTGCATCCTCTTCTTCAGATCTCAGTGCTTGAACTGATGCCGCAGCCAGTCTTCAGCGGGTGTTTTTATACCACCACCTGCGGGTAACTCGAGACGCACCACCCACTCCGGCACCCGGTCTGCACAATGACCTCGAAATCCGCAAGTTGATCCGCCCGCGATCCGATTGGTGTCGATTGCCATTTGGGGCCTCCGGCACGCTACCGCACGGATGCTGCAATAGTGAACTTAATATTGAGACACGGATCCATCCATTGGTTGCGTAATTGTGCAGCACTTCCACTTCCAAAGATACATTGTAGGCTTGTACAAAGATGAAAGAGTAGGAGGAGGAGGCGTCTTCTGCGCGGATGTGGCAACCACAACCTGGATTCGGGGCGGAACCGAAATGGGGAAAATCAATTTGTTCGCATTTAACCAATAAACATAAACAGATATATCCCATTACCAGATGTCGGTGTCAGTAACACATTCAGTTCGGGAGCTGACACAAATAAAACTTTGTTGAAGCGGACAGAAATGGGATGGGAAAATAACAAATAAATAATTAAATAGTTAAAAAATTATGTAGGTAATAATTATGGGATATATGGAAAAAAAAGTAGGTATAACTTTATATAAAACCATTAAATTATTCGTTTTACAATGTGCTTACTATATGAAAAACCCAGATGCTATCTAAATAATGATATATACTACTAACCTTTGCTGAATAAATTTACTCTTCAATTAGGTTCTCACTTAGTTTGAGATCCTCAAAATCGGAATAATCTAAGTAAATAACATATTCTCTCTCATAACCAATTTGCAGTCTAAATATAAGAAACTGTAATTGCCTCTCCAAACAAGATTACGAGCTTCCAATCTTTGACCCCCAGTAAACACTGATATCATTATGAATATAGTTATCTTTAAACTATAGTTATCTTTAAAGCTATAACCATTAACAGAGAAAATGAATATTATTATACGAACAGAGTATAGTAGAGTATATTTCCCTTATTCTCGTATAGTATTTAACATTATTTACATAAGCTAAACTATCATAATCTCCAGCTCTGCTGCATTATTCCGCTTAATGCAGTTTATGCAGTTTTAATTAATACAGTAATACGCTCTCGCCGAGAGTCCAATCATCCAAAAAGCTCGGTTGGAGCGGAGATCTGAGAACGGAGAGCGATAGCGATGGGGTCGTTAGCACTTCTCGGAACCTATGGACAAGGGTGCTAGCTTTGGCGATCTTTAGTTTGCCAATTGCCGCCGACTGAATTGCACGGAATCCGAAACCAAGTAAAGCAAAATAAGTTTCCAAATAGCGAGACATGAATTTGGCCGGCAAGAATGTGGTTTACCTTGGCGGATTTGGGGGCATAGGCCAGAAATGTGTGCAAGAGCTGCTTCAGAGGCAAATAAAGGTACCAATCACACGAAACTGAACTAAACTGGTGTAATAAGACATTAATTACCTGCTCCATTCCAGTCGCTGGCCATATTTGATTTAGCAGAAAATAGCCAAGTGCTGGCTGAGTGGAAGAGCAAAAATCCCGATATAGATATATTCTATCAAAAAGTGGACATTACCCAGAAGTCGGACATTGAGGCGGCCTACAAGGCCACCGCCGAGAGATTGGGGGGTCGCTTCGATGTGGTGGTCAATGGCAGTGGACTGATGAACGATCGCCTGATCGAGCTGACCATACAAATCAATCTGGTGAGGAGATTATCAGCTTGAAATTCTAATTATTTGCTAATTATTATTCTTAATTTAATAACTGGTTAGCTGGGCGTGATCCACAGCACATTGACAGCCCTGGAGTACATGGACAAAGCAAAGGGTGGCCATGGTGGAGTCATTGTGAATATATCCTCGGTAGCAGGACTACAGCCCACGGCCTTAATGGCCATTTACTCGGCGGCCAAGACAGGAGTTACGACCTTTACCCGAGCTTTGGCTGTAAGTTTGAAATAATTTAATTTTATTTAGCTTAATTTCATTCTAAAAACTTTTTCAGAATCCCATTTACTATGCTCATTCTGGCGTTGGATTTATTACCATCTGTCCAGGATTCACAGACACTGGCCTACTGGATGACATAGGCAGCAAGACCACCTTTGATTATGAGACTCCCATGGTGGCCATGTTCAGCAAGGTGAAGCGTCAAAAGGCGGAGGATTGTGCCCGGAACTTGGTTAAGGCCATAGAAACAGCCAAAAATGGAGCAGTCCTGATGCTGGAGCTGGGCGAAACCCATGATGTTGATATACCAGACCTGTGGAAGCCCCAATTGGATGTTTAAATATGTACACAATTATCCCCGTTAATATATATATTCTCTTCAAGTGGTTGTTGATTTTTAAATAAAATAAAATATATAAGAAGAAATCAAAGTAAAACCACATTAACCGCAAGAACAGATCGGATTGCTGAGCTAGAAATAGTTCCAAAAGATAAATAGAATTCGATTAAGTTTCATTTATTTAATTTTCAGGCATACACACACAAAATTGAGTTTGGTTTTTAGTTTTCTATAAGTTTAGCTTTTGTTTTTTTCCATATCTAACATTTACAATGAATTTTGAAGATAAATATATATTTATTTTCAGCACATCCAAGAACATACATTATCGATTAACATTCCACAAAACTAGAAGAGATGTCTGGTTTCGACAGAGCCGAAACTGGGGATATCCTAGAAAAGGAATAAAATATATTCGGGATATAAATAAACAAATAAATATATGAAATCTTTAAAAAGTATCTTAAACATGGCTTAGCTTGGATCAAAGCTGCCAACAGTCAGTAAGATGGGTCAACGAAAAGTCTATAAAATTGGTAATTATGTATGGAAATCTTATATAGACGGACCAACACAGATAAGAATAATCCATCCTTTTCTAGAATATCATAAACATGGACAAGGACCCTAGGTATTTGGTATTTGGGAGTAGAAGCACGCTTCTCCCGCTTGGTGGGGAGGGCTTAAGTTTAGCTTTAGCTTTAAACTTCCTGAAGAATGCATGTAAAATACAATCTCTGCGTACACACACATACCATACATCGTTTTATGATACAATATTCAACTTCCTCCGGCTGTTTGGTGTGTCATTAGATACATTATCATACTCGTATATAGTTAGTTTCATTATTTAGCATTTAATATAAAGACATTTGTTCGTTCCCATTGAACTGGGAGTTAGTTTCGCATGTTAACTGTAAATTTCACATCATCACAATTCAAGGATCTTCAACTTATAAATTACACCAAAAAACAGCAACACTTGATTCGCAGATAGAGAGAGAGGGTGAGAATCGCGGGACCTGTAACCTTGCCGGTAGCCTGAGCTGCTTGCAGATCCTTACTCGTAGTATCCTGGTTTAAAATTGAGATTATTTTTGTATTGTCCTCACCATAACACATTTGATGCGCTGGAAGAGAGTCCTCTGGCTAACTATCTATGTATGTATATATTCGATTGCAGTGCAGTTCTATTATTGGGTGGTTCGAAAAGCGGTCGGTCATCTCCCTGGCAGGTTCCTTTAATAGACTTATTGGATCTTCTGAGCTACTGCAAAACTGTCCTTTTTTGTTAAATCGTTAAACATCACTAACCCTAGCTTGAGGAACAGAAGCGCCTATTATCGTACATATATTATATTTACGTTACGTTTATATCTTATATCGAGAACATACAGTAATGCGGATTGTCTGTAACTAGATAGTTTCGTTAACTATAGGTTGTTTTCTCATTCTCGAAGTATTGTATCTATTCAATTTCCTATCTGGTGGTGGTGGTTGCTGTGGGTGTATCTTATTCTGCTGGTGGTTATTCTGTTAAGCTTCTTGGTTGCTATCTTCTTTCTTAAACATCTTTCTTCTGATATGTCTCATGCATTATCTCATCGCAAACTTAAGAATATAATAGAAGAAAACAGGAAAAGGAGAACACAACTCAACAAAATTAAAGTTTTGTGAAAATTTATTGGTAAATAAAATAAATAATTGTTTCTTCATTCATTTTTTTTTGTCGCTTTTTTTCTCTTCCACTTTGATTAACAGAACTTGAAAATTTGCTTAGGGTAGAAACATTGAGTGATAATACCAAAAATACATTTAATTAACATATGTATATAAATATATATGCATTTAAATAAGTGTTGTGTGTGTGTGTATGTGTGTCATTGTGTGTGTAAATAGAAAATGTCTGTGTGTGAATTGCTCGGCACGATCTGTATCAAAAAGAGCCTCGGTCAGAGTTTTGGGGGGATTGGCATTGGCGGGTTGCTGGACTGATTGTAAATTATAAAGTTACAAAACTCAACGCAACAAATACATTATCATTATCATTATTAATATTATTATTATGAACTGAACCCATTGGGTTTAAGCTAAAAACTTCACCACAGCCCAGGCCAGGCGGAGAGCTTGACCACCACAGGCACAGGCACAGGCGCCCTGGATCCCGACCTGAATCTGGAATTAAGTACGCAGCTCGCCTCCGCCCGGCCCTCTTCTTCTATACATTTTCACATTGAATGCTTTAGTTTCTGAGTAGTAATAGGAAAATATACATTTAAATGTACGCTTTATGTTTCTCTTAAATTGCTTCGATCAATTTTTAACTATAGCTGTCACAACTGAACACATACTCCCCCCGATGCGGCGGGGAATATAGTCTTACACGGATTCTACTACACACACGGCATCGAAACATCATCGTTAACAATAAATATATATATATATATTTGTAAAGATATAGTATATGTTGTGTATTCCTCTATGATCAAGCGCAGCAATTATATATTTATATATAAAGGTTCCTGATTTCATCGCTTAACAAATACAAGTTACAAAAAATCATCATCGTTTCATCGCATCTTCACTTTTGTTTCGTTCTCAAATCAAAATGATGTACAAAGTCTTGAAAGCAAAACGCGGGCTCAACTGACATTAATATATAATATTAATAATAGAGCGCACAAATTGGTTAGTTTCTATTATATAAATATACATTTATATAGGCGACATGGAGAGAGAGTAAGTAGGTGGTGTGTGTAAATTTTTCTTAAAGCCCTGACAGACATTCCACTGGCTTCTCCTTTTTTTCGTCGTGTACTCTCGCTTGCGGACGTGATTTTAATTTATTTTCAATAAATTTAATATAATATAGTACAATAGTTAACAACATCGCACAATAGCGTTATTAAAATTTCTTTAAGAAATATAAACATTCATTTCGCACACATACAAATGATCGATCGTTCGTTTCCGCAGAGTGTGGCTCAGTGTGCATGTGTGTTTTGTGTATGTGTTTTATGATTTTTTAGTTTTTGTTTTTTCGTTTGTTTGTATATAAAAATAGCATTTTGAAATATAGTTAATAATTAAAAAAAATATATATGTTTATACCTATTACACATTCAATCAAACATCTTTTAATCACAAACAATCAGGGGATGGAGGCGGGATGACGGAAAACTTACTATTGGTTAGGATATTTAGTCTTGTGATCATGATTCAATTAGTGCACACATCTTTCTATTTCTTGTCTGGGGTAGAATTGTTTTAAAGTCTTCGGATAATGCCTGACGTTCTCACTAATCTGTATCATCTCCTCCTCCTCCTGCTCTTGCGGGGATTTCTATAGGGTCTGCATCTGAACTCTAGGCTAGACATAAACATTTACGATCTAAGTTTTGAGTTTTTGTTTCGGTTTGCTTTTGTTATTCTCATTTGCTACAACGACGACAACACATTCCCCGCGATGTGAAAACTTAACACATTTAACGTGATTGCAAAAACACATTTTCTCCACACAAAATTTGAACAATGAACTAATTAGACAATTATTTAATATATATTCTAATAGACGGTACCCAACCCATTTGATGTTTTTGTTTTGGCTCCGATCCAATAACGGATCGGTCGGATCAGTTTTTAACTACAGTTTACGGTTACAATTGAAATTCTACCAAAGAGTTTGAACTGTGCGGTACAAACCTTCTAACGATGTGTAAAATGATTGCATTATACATATTCACCCCCTCTACTTTGTTCTATATATAAATTTTATATAGAAATATCCCCTAGATGGGTGCCTAGTCCACCTTGATGCCGCTGTCATCGGGATCGACAATGTCGACCAGGTTCTTTTCCAGCTGCAGCATCATGCCACTGTCGATGCCGCCCTCGAAGCTGTCCTCCGACATCAGTTGCGGCTTCCTGCCCCACATTGGTTGCTGCTGCTGCGCCTGGATTAATAAATTAAAACGATTAGATATTAAACTTGTAAAGGAAAAATTATACTAGAGTTTTCAGACAATAGTTGCTCCCTTGAAACATAGTTTCTTCGTCAGCAAATTCACTCGAGTGAATTCGATTATCAAAGGCGGAAGAGATTAGAAAGGCAAATACTATTCACACCCTCAATTCAGCCCCTCCCTCAACACGTCACACCACACTCACCTTGCTGGCATTGAAGTTATCGTTCCTATCGCTCTTGTAGCCGCCACCGTATCCCAGATCGGTGCCCTTGTCGTTCAGGAACTCGGCGTTCTTCATATCATTCTCCAGCAGCCAGTTGTTCCAGTTGGTAGAACCAGAGCCAGTGCTGCTTTTGGGACAAATCGGACCGTAGCGACTGTGCATGGAGGAGCCGGTGGGCACATCGAACGTGGACGCATCGTCATCCAATATGGAATCGGAACGTACAAAGTTCGCCGACTCCTTGCTCGAATTGTTCCAGAACAGCAGCGATGAGCCATGATTGTTGTTATTATTGTTGTTGCTGTGGGAGCTGTTGTTATTGTTGTTGCTGCTGTTGATGTTGTTGTTATTGTTGGAGCGACGAAACAGAGGCAGAACATCCACATCGGACTCGGAAGATCTGTCCAGATCTATGTTTACACTATTCGGCGGTTTCTTTTCATAAAATGAGGTATCAGCTGTTGCGGCTAAAATCGACAACGGTCGGCTGGGATTCGGCTTGCTGGACGGTGGCTGCTGCTGCTGGGGATGCTGAGGATGCTGCTGCTGCTGCTGTCCCAGGTAGGCGTGCTCCCAGGGATGGCCCATGTGGAAGACATCACCGCCCGGCGGCATCATATAGCCTTTGTGCATGTTGTTGTTCACACTGAAGCTCGGTGGGTTGGCATTGCGTTGCGGGGGCGGTCCGCCCGGACCCGGATTGCCTTGATAGTCCCTCGGCGATGGATTCCGCGGCGGTGCCACGCCATAGCCGGTGAAGCGGGGATCGTAGCGACCGGGTACTATCAGTCGTGCAATGGGACTGTGGTGCGAAGGATGAAGCAGCGGCGGCGGCGGCGGTTGCTGTGGCGGCAGTCCCCCGCCTCCGGGAGAGAGGCCCAAGCTCGGCTCTAGATAGCCCCTTGGTGAGCCCATGTAGTGCATCGGCGACACAGGCAGCATGGGTGGCATGCCCATTGGTTGTCCATCCTGCTCGCCCAGTGGTTTCTTGATTGCTCCGCCGCTAATGGGGCCCTGAGGTCCCTGCAGAGCCAGTGGTGTTTTCATGTGCTTACCTCGATTCCGGGCCCGATAGCGCTCCACCTCCTCCTGGGAGTGGGCAAAGGTACAGCTGGCACCTCTGGGACACACTCTGCGCACGTTTAGGTCCCTGCACAGGCTGATCTTGTACTTGGGATTGCTGGTAGCTGCTCCGCCACTGCCACTGCCACTGATTCCATCCTGGGCCTTGCGCACGCCGTGGTGCTGAAGGAAATTCACCAGACCCACGACCGAGTGGCGCACCGCGTCCAAAGCTTCAGCCAAATCCGACCAGGGAGCAACCTCCGCACAGGGATCGATGTTAGCCAGGTACTTGAGGTGATGATGGAGACTGGCCAGCTTGGCCGGGTCACTGGTGCGTTGCAGAGCAATGACCAGCTCCTGCACCGATTGAGCGAAGGAGCTGGGCGTCTGCAGCTTGTCAATGATGCTTTGCATGTGGCTCTTGTGCATCACATCGCCATACAGGAGGGAAGACCATTGCTCCGGAGCGATTCGCAGGCCCGCCTCCGTGGCAATTTGGACGATCTGGGCATCGTGCTCCCGACGCAGGGCATCGTAGGTGCGGAACTCCTCTTTAAGCTGCATTAGCGACGAGTCTGCCTCCCGTTTGGACACCTTGAAGCAGCTGGCGCGGTACAGCAACTGTACCACATGACCGATACTCGTTTTGGAGGCCTGGGGAAACTGCGGTTCCAGGCGCTGCACCACGAACATGACCAGCACTTTTCGCGAGAGCGCAGATCCTTCCTCCAAGGCCAGGAGTACCAGCTTCAGCACTTCCTCCTGCATGGCAGGTCCGAGAAACTGACATCCTCTTGTCCTAACCGCCGCCCATAGATTGGAGCTCAGTTGCTGGGGGTTCTGGTGCTGCAGAATAAGCTCGGTGACCGTACGCTCGCCCAGGGATCTAGCCGCTCGCAGAGCCCGCACCCTTCCTTCCTCCTCCATCAGTTGACAGTTGACCAGGGTAACCAGCTTGCGCTGCATGGGGCGCGTCAGGAGATTGCCATTGCCGTTCAAGTTGAGGAAGGACTTCAAGTGCAAGGCCAGCTCCTCAATGCATCGCTGACCCAACTGGTAGCACTTGAGCTGCTCCGGTTCTAGTTTCTGGACGCTGGGCGGTGGAGGTCCCAGCTCCAGCAGCTCGGAGTCCTTGACCAACTGGAGGAGGGCATGGTTAACCGGGAGATTGTCGATGTCGCTGACAATAACGGTCTGTAAAAAAGGCAACTATGTAAGCTTGGGCGAAAAAAGCAGCTTGCTAGGGGACTTACCTGGTCGAAGGGACATTGCCGGTTGTAAAGGGTCGTCAGGCATAGCTTGCAAATGGTGTGTCCGCAGCCCAGGCTGACCGGGCAGCGCTGGCTGGCCGCGAATTCATTGCAGCAGATGGGACAGTTCAGAAAATCTGTCCATGAGGGAGCCTGAATCGGCATGCTGTAAATGGGAATCATAAAAAACATTAATTAAGATGATTAAGCCTCAAGAAAGGAAGACAAGCCGTGGGTAACTTGCTTGAAATACTCTATTTTAATACCAAATACTATTACTGATGAATAAGGGGTTTCTTTATATGATCTTAAGGATCCCTAACTTCCTATTTAACCTATTAGCCTTGCACCTTTTTTAATAGAGAAAACATTGGGGGATAAAAATATGCACCCTAGAAACTCAGTTCTGTTCATTATATCTACTCTGTTCAAATAGGAAAAAATATATCAAGGAAGTTATTAAAGTTATTATGATAATTAAATTTCTAAAAATAAATTATAGTTTCTATGGGAAATGTATGCGTGTATTTGCAAGTTATTACCAAAATTGGTCGTACAACCGATCTGAGTCAAGTTTATAGAAACAAAAAAGTTATTTTTTCCCCATTTACACCAATGATCGTTCGTACGACACATAAAGTGGCACAGAAAAAAAGTTTCGCTTTCGTCTTTCTCTTCTTCTTGCAATACCCCCAACGTCAGCTGTCGCTCTCACGCACACACGCTCGCCTGCACACTCACACACCCATACACAGGTGCTGGCCATACGCGTTGGTGTGTGGCGACATTTGTACACGCATGCAAGTATGTATGTATGTATATATGGGGGAGCGCATACATATATGCCGAGGCTGCACTTCCTGGATAACTTTTCGGGGGCTTCGCAGCCGGAGGATCAGGTTCGCCACTGTGGGCGACCCAAGGAGCCTGAGCTCCTCGCATACTCGCACACACACACACACACACGTAGTCGGACGGTGGCAGGTAATCCAACCTTTACAATGGGGCACATAAACGTAACTCGCTTTCAACGTCATCAGCCATCCGCTTTCTTTTGGGAAGCGAACAAAGGGATTTGTGGCCAGAAAACCGAACGGTTTATGGTCCCTGCACCACCCACGTCCAACTCCCGGGGTCGCTAATCCTGCGGGCAGTCCTTGAACGGCAGTTGGACCCCCAGGAAAAACACTGGACTCCACAAAACTCTCTCCCAAGACTTTTCGTTACGTTTCACTTTTCACTTTCGTCGGCCGATTCGTCGCGAAACGCTATTTGCACTAATGGCGCACCGACTCACCTTCATATTATATATTATATATATATTTAAATATATACATATTATTGCATTAAAGGTACGAAAAGATGTTTTTTAATTTTCATTGGAACTTTTTGTAAAAAATTGGGAAGTAATCAGTATTACCGAAGTTGGCGAGCGGTAGAATACTTAAATTTTCATCGTACGTACATCAATGGTGGTAAAAATACCGTAAGCAGACAGCTGCTGAACTGCTTGCACGCAAATTCGATAACAATTCAAACTTGAAACTGTTATCGAAACAGATTTGCTTAAAAAAACGTTGAAAACGTTAAACAATTTTAAGAAAAATCAATTAATTCGCATAAAATAAATATTTTTAAGTTTTTTTTTATTTTGTATATATAAATTCAAATTCATTTTCAGTAATTTTTATTCAGTTTACTTTCACTTCATTCGCACATATGTACATACATTCCACAAAATGTACTTTATTTCTATTGTCATGTAGTTGGGTAATGATAAATTGTAATCCATATCATTAAAAAGATGTCGCCAAGTTCAAAAACCTTTCGCTAGGAACCTACTTCTTAGCAGCAGTGCCATAGGCAGACGATTTGCTGATCTTCGAGGCATTAACTGCGTGCTCCATGAGACCATAAACTAAAAAATAAAAGTTACAGCCATTAATTTAGATATTTCCGGTCAAACTTTTCAGACTTACATCCTCCGAGGACTAATACAACGGTGAAGAATCCAAGCCAGTTGCCCGCAATCAAGGAGGTTACCAAATAGTTCAGAATTCCTAGAGAGGCGAAGCTGGCCCAGCCAATAAAATTGATGAGAGTGCTTAGACGAGGCTTATAGATCTTTTCGGGGACCGCTTTCACTCCCGAAGTCTTGAAAAAGCTTCCGGTTTCATGGAAACTGTCAATGATTTTGTCCTTCTCCGCAAAGAAGTCTTGCATCCAGGCGGCCGCCTCCTTCTCGCCTTCGGGGACCTGCTCCAAAGGCACTCGTCGAATGTACATGTAAGGCTCCACGGGCTCTCCATTCAACTGGGACAGCATGGTGGGCTTGGGCTATAACATTAACAATTATTTAACATTTTTAAATAGTTACAGAGAATCTCAAAGTTCTCACCACGGCATCCCGCTTGAAGGCCAGATTGATGTCGTAAATGGCAGGACAAATGCCTCGCATCGTCGGCAGACTGGTGGTGAATCCCTTGGTACGCGGAATCAAGTGATGCTTGAGCACGGGAAGTCCGCGTTCCTGGGCGAACTTCACGGACAGCTCGTGCTTGGCCGGAGTAAAGCGAGTTCCCTCTGCATTCAAGAGCAGCCACACAGGATCCGGATACGAGAAGACCTCCTTCAGCTGATTCTTGATCACAATCTTGTCCTTCTCGAAGTTACGGTCCAGGAAGATGAACTCGGCCATCCACCAGACCCAGCCCATGATTGGAACGTAGCGGAGCATCTTCTTAGCGTAGGCCTTGGTGCCGCCCAGGTTGCCCAGCTTATCTGTAATCATCCAGGCGGTGAGCCAATCGATCTCGTACGTGTGGTTCATCAGCAGCAGGCCGTGCTCCTTGCCAAAGAACTTCTTCTCTTCCTCGGGATCAATGTAGACCCTCAGTTTGCTGCCAGCATACCATTCAGCCACACAAACCAGAACTAAACGGGAGAGTTAGTTAAGTAAATCGATCATTAATTAATTATTAACACTTTTGGATACTCACTGCAATAGAAGGAGTAGGTGAGATAGTACATAATACTCCGGGAGAGACGCTTGTCGAAGGGCCTCACCAGCACTATCAGCAAGAGCTGGGCAATGTTGATGAAGAAGCCAGCCGTGAAAAAGGTCACAGCGATCAGCAGTCGCCCCAATCCCTTCAGTTGCGCCATTCTAAGCTATAAATACCAATAGAAATTAAGCAAACTTTACGTAATACACAGCGAAGTTTATGTAGTGGAATGTCTGTACATAGTTAGTAAATATGTCCAGCGCGCGATATCGAGTTATGGCCCCCACTCAAACTTTGCTCCCAATGTGTCATGAAATGCTTAAATTATAACAAGAAAGCCGGCTATAAACGAACGCACAGCTACAGTGAACCTTCTACTGCGTGAATTTTTGGGGAGTTCTCTTAATAAAATTACAAAATTAAGAACGAATTTATTTTGGAAAACACTAACAAAAATATATTTACTCAATCAATTAATTTAAATCAATATCTAAGTCGTTTCTATATAAATTTGTATTATTTTATCGAGTTTTTATTAATGTTTCTATATACCCCACCATATCGTAACACTTACACTATCACACACTCGCGTACATATATATCTTACCGTGCTTTTGGGAAACAAACTAGAGACCAGGCCAGGAAGTGGCAACTTGTTCTACCAGCCGGTAGATTTAAACTGAATGAAATGAATTCTTCTAGGCTGCTTGCTAGTGATATATGTAGATCCCGTCGATAGTACACCCAGAAACCTATAAACCACCGACTTTTAATCACTTGTTATCAGTTAATGGGGGGAACCAGCAGCACGCTTATCGAGGAACACATACGTATTGATGTTGCTTTTGTTTATGTGTGTGTGGGATACATATACAAATGTCGCCAAGGGCAAGCAACTAACGAAACGTGTGCTGCTTCTGGTCGTTACAGCTGATAAAGAACTGAAACTGTTCAACATGCTGATAAGTAAATTTATGTCTGCGCAACAAGTGGAGTAAAGATAATTTATGAAAATGAAAAACAGTTTGTGGCTCTTCGCCGCCGCATTCGGTTAAACGTATTTATTATCGCTCGTTGGCACAGGACTTTTGAACCTTTTAGCAGTTATGGGTGTGATAAAGATAACGGGTAAACTATGGTAAGCGTGATATTTATTTTTTTAATTATTATATATGGTAATAAGCGACAGTTTCAAAGTTTTTAATTTAAAAAAGCTGCCACTCTAAAAAGTATTAGCAGTATTTTTCGGCTGTTAAAACATACCACATGCACTGCTTGCACAGCCGCTCATCAGCTGTTGGCCGTTATCAGTACACTGCACTATCAGCATTATCAGAAAACAAACATTTATCGTCACACATACTACTTGTTTAATTTAATTATTGCAATGCTCGCCAAAATACAATATCGATCAAACAATTAAACTTCCACTTAGGTGTACAACTACCAACTACATATGTACGCAATTTGATGGCTCCAGTGTGCGGGAGTTACCTCGTAACCATAAACTTAGACAAAACATGCACTAATTTCAAAAACACTTTAGATCCAGTCCAGCCCAGTCCGGGAATCGCGAATTGATCCTTTTTATAGCAGAGAGATTTGTGAGAGGGACTGGCTGGCTGCCTTTTTACACAAAGTCACTTGTAGATAATTGAGAGTTCGTCAACAATCAAAACTAAATGCCGAAAATTGAAAGTTATTTTGTGCTCGACTTCGCGGTGCCAGCTCCGGCTCCATAGCTCGAGCCTTTGCTAATCTGCGTCTTGTTGATGGCCTGGCCCATCATCCAGTAGACTGGAATATAATGTTTAATTGAATTAGTTGGGTGACGAGGCATTCTTTATATTGAAATACTCACAAAGTCCTAGAATGGAGAGGGCTGTAATGAAGGCCGTCCAATTGGCCGCCAGTAGAGAAGTGACAAGGTAATAGAAAATGCAGAAGAGCGAGAATGCCGCCCAGCAGGCGAAATTAACCAACGAACTTAGTCGAGGCTTGATCTTGTATGTCGCCACCTCCTTTACTCCCGAGGTCTTGAAGAAGCTGTCCGTCTCCAGGAAGCTATCGATGATCTTGTCCTTTTCCACAAACAGATTCTGCAGCCAAGTTGCGGCCTCCGTCTCATCTTCGGGCACCTGCTCGAGGGGTATGCGACGCATCAGCATATGCGGCTCCACAGACTTGCCGTGCAGCAGGCTCAGCATGGTGGATGGGGTCTATAAAAGCGGTAAAATTATAATTAGAAACCAGTGGGAAAAAATGGTAGCTGAAATGGTAGTATGACTAGTTTTTATGACAAACTTTATGACTCCCACACGCTCGCCAAGTGTTCGCAAACTCACATCATTTAAAGCGCTAATAACCTCCAATTAGCTGAGTTCCATGCACTTATCGTTAACCCCAATGGCAGTCGCTATGATATATTTCAAGAACGATAAATATTTTGTTTTCCTGGCTTTGAAATATAAGCTTTGAAAGTTTTGTGATTTATAAATTTAAATTTTATCTCCCTTATATTAAATTACTTTCAAATTCGATTCGATAGCGCATTTGACAGGATTATTTAAAGTGGCTATAAACTGATTTTATCAAGGTGACTATTGCCATTTTGTTAAACAAGATAATTAGTCTGAAACCTTGAAAACTAGGTGAGATTAGATTGCACTGCAACAGGTAGTCGGTCATGTTTTGGGGCAGTGATCAAGCTAGCTAATCAAACAAACCTATATGCAAAATACTAACAATAGAGACCGAAGAGGTTATATAAAATCTGCAAGTTTCTTATTATATTTACCTTGTCCGTAGGCTTGTACGCTAGATTAATGTCGTAGATGACGGGACACAGACCACGGATGGGGGCCAAGCTGGCGGTGAAGCCCTTGGTGCGCGGAATCAAATGATGCTTCAGCACTGTCATGCCTCGCTCCTGGGCGAACTTAACGGATGCCTCGTGCTTGGCGGCAGTGAAGCGAGTGCCTTCCGGATTCAGAAGCAGCCAGGTGGGATCGGGATAGGAAAAGACCACCTTCAGTTGCTCCGTGATGATGGTCTTGTCCTTGTCAAAGTTGCGGTTGAGGAAGACAAACTCGGCCAGCCACCAGCACCAGCCGATAATGGGCACATAGCGGATGGGCTTCTTGGCATAGGCCTTGCAGTTACCAAGGACTCCCAGCTTGTCGCAGATCATCCAACCGTTGAGCCAGTCGATCTCATACTTGTGGTTCATTATCAACAGGACATGCTCGTTGCCAGCATATTTCTCATAGTCATCCTTATCCATATAGACGGTCAACTTGCTGCCCGCATACCAATCGGCCACAAAGACAATTTCTGTGAGGGATTACACAGAGTATGTAAAAAGGATTTTTCGAGGATATTCTCGAGATGTACTCACGGGAGTAGAGCGAGTAGCAACAGTAGTACATCAGCTTCCGGAAGAGTCGCTTGTCAATGGGCTTTATGAATACGTGCATCAACAGCTGGACGAAGTTGATGCACAGCCCACTGGTGAAGAAGGTGAGCGCGATGCATAGGTGGATCAGTCTCAATTGTTTCAGCTTCTCCAGTGACACCATTTTGATCTGTAAGTAGCAAATGCTTAACCAATAAAAGCAACCTGCAGCAGTCTTTACGTAATCGAAACTTTAATTGCAGCCACGACCCCGCCGGACCTCGTAAATCTCGTAAAGCCATCGTATAACCCGCCTTTTATGGCCCTGGGTGAAACGCCTCGTACTAACTATGGCCGTTAAACAGCGTTCCGCGTACTTACTCGAGAATTGGGGGGTTTCTTTTCGACTGAGTTGAAAGAGAGCGTGAAAAGCGGGAAAGGCAAAGCACACCTGCACCCCACACCGGCTGGCAACGGACTGGGGCAACACACGCGCGGCTAGAGAGATATTCGCCAGATATCGGGACTGCTTAGGTCTATGTATTAAGTAGGAGCAGCTGGGGGAATCTAATCAACGGCAATCGATGACTTCTCCCGTGGACAAAGTCCGGTCAAAAGGTGCGACAGGTAGTCATTATGGGGCAAAGCGAAGATACCTCTGTACACTAGAAGTTCGCGAGCAGCTTTATTTGGGGGACAAAGTGTGAAACTCATAGAGCATGACTTATTTTGTTTACCTAAATTTATTTTTAATATGTCAGGTTGAATTTATTTATTATTATTTATTTATTTTGGACAGTTTTTTAAATGAATTTTTATACTACATACATACAGTGGCGAAAAGAATAATAGCACCATGTCAATACATTTTCTTCTGGGTAAAATAAAATTTTTTTCAGTGTTTGTTTTTTTCAACACAAAATTTTTTTCTAATCTCTAGTATTATTTCCAACAGAAAAAAGTGAAACCATGTTTTTAAATCCTGCCTATATATTTATTTTTCAATATTTTATAAAAAAAGCCCAAAAAATGGCGAAAAAAATAATAGCACCGCTACCACATTGTTTAGCAAAAACAGCATATTTCGCCGAAAAGCCTTAATACAAAGCACGTGTCTATAAGATTTGTCTATAATTACAACATTGAGATCATAAAAAGATTGGCAATACTATTGAAATGGGACATGGAAAGCACTGCACTGAGGAAAAGCGTGGTATCATCCAAAAGCTGATAAAGGACGGAAAATCGTACAGGGAAGTTGGTCGATTGGTCGGATGTTTAAATAAAATGATTAAAAACGCTCTAAATTTAAAAAAAAAACCGGAAACACGAGGGCGAAAGCGATCTATGACCCCCCTTCATGTCCATCGATTGATTCGCCAGAGCAAGAAGGATCCTTTCAAATCAGCTACTGAGCTTAAAAAGGAGCTTAAAATAAATGTAACGGATCAAACTGTGCGTACATATCTCAGGCAACATAACTTAAAAGCCTGCAGTCCAAGAAAGGTACCACTATTAAATGCCACTAATGTATCTAAACGAATGAAATTTGCCAAGGATCATGCAAATTGGGCACCCGAACAGTGGAGGAATATTTTATGGTCAGATGAGAGCAAGGTGGTTATGTTTGCTGGGAAAGGATCCAGATCGTATGTCAGACGTCCAAGGAATGCAAAATATAAGCCCCAGTACACCACAAAGACCATAAAGCATGGAGGGTGTAGTGTGATGGTATGGGCCTGCTTCTCCTATTACGGAGTAGGTCCGATACATTAGATTAAGACCATCATGGATCAGCACATATACGTGGATATCATGGAGACGATTATGCTACCCTTCGCAGAATATGAAATGCCGCTCGTTTGGGTCTTCCAACAAGATAATGACCCAAAACATACGAGCAAGAAGGCAAAGAAATGGTTTGGGGACAACTCAGTGAACGTTATGGAGTGGCCTCCGCAGTCTCCAGACCCTAATCCAATAGAAAATCTGTGGTCGGACTTCAAGAAGGCAGTCGCTGCATCAAAACCAACATCAATCGGATCCCTTTTGGAAGTAATTAAGGAGTCCTGGACTCAAAACCCCATAAAGCGATGCCAGGACCTAGTTGACTCCATGCCAAGACGCTGCGCAGCAGTTATTTCCAATAAAGGATACACCACAAAGTATTAAATGAAGAATACAACATATTTTTATAAGCTCAATACTGTTATTTCATGAATATTGGAAGTTCCTATAGTTTTAAACCCATATTTGAAAAGTGGTGCTATTATTTTTTTCGTTATGTTTTATGAGTTTTAATACATTTTCTTAAATAGTTTAAAAACTAAAACAAAAATCAAAATTTTTTTTTCGCTTTCTGTTTCTTTGTTGCGATTCAATTTAAAAACGGTATTGCATGTTTTGATAGAGCGAAAAATATAGGTAGGGTAACTACCCAAACATTGCTCGAGTAGGTGGTGCTATTATTTTTTTCACAGCTGTACTATAGTGTATGAATTATAAAATAATTTGCACTTTGAAATACATTTTTATTGAGGGATTATGGATTATAGTACACCAGACTGATAGAGGAACTTAAGTTATAAGGTTTTTATGAACATAATTTAATTGCTATTTACATATTCTCCAAGAAAATAAATAAATAAATATGTAAATTGCTTAACTTGGTCAAAGTCTTATCTATTCTATTCATATGCATATGAGTTTGGTGCTCCTGCGCTGATTTAATTAAAGATATATGCGCCAAAAGTCAACTAAATCAACGCTATATTGTTGCATCCAATTGGTGAACTTGCTTGTATTTAATTAATTCACTTTTTCGATCATATACCACATATATATTCCTCTATATAGAGAACAACAACAAAAGAGTTCTTTGCCCACACGCACACACCCACGGGGGCAGCTGACGCACACGTGTACGCGTGTGAGTGCCCGTGCGGTGGTGTGACGTGGTGTGCTTTACGGTTATCACTCTCTTGCGCTGATGATCCGTACCGCGATCGCATCGCCACCCACTATTATCAAAAACAAAGTCCACCCACAGGGCTATCAATCCCGCAGTTGCTCTTATCGGTTATTCCCTGAGGCACAGACACATACATACATAACACACACGAACCCATACATAAACGCACTTCGACCACTATTTACGTGTATGACGCCGCCAAAAGGGTATAATTTCTAAGCACTCTTTTTCATTAAATCATTGGCTTTTGGAACCCGCCATTTACCTTTTTGGCAATGTTTTTGTGCGAACTTGATTTGTTTTTTTGTGAGCAGTGAGCGGTGTGACTGTTCGCATGCAATGCAATGCAGTGATGCCAGATGGCGTTAAAAATTGAACTTTTGAAATAGTAAAAAACTGGCTGAAATTATTTGGGTTCTTACTTTCATATTTATATTTTATATTTACTTTCATATTTACAAATGACACAATTTTTGGAATATAGAAATAATTTAATAATCAATATTAAAAATATAAATATAATAACGGTCACACTTCAAAAACATCGGCAAAGTCTATCGGCATATCACTTTCTTGGTTTGCCAAATGCAAAATTCTTTTTATTATAGAGTTTCCCGAAATTCACTGTAGGTAAGCATCAAAAAATGCGTATGAATGTAAATTGAAGGGTCTGCGGTGTCGGGCCAGAATTTTGAGTAGTTTCTGTGATCGGCAGAAGGCAGCGTGTGCCGGGGGCCAAAAATTTTACCGGCAGACGCTTTTTGTGTTGCCCTTTTTTGCAGACGTGAGCGCGTGAGTTCGGGGGGCTTGTGTGTCCATTATGTACATACTGATGCTGTCCATTCAGTTGCAGCTGTCGCTATGACCAACGTGGAGATCTACGACACGTCCAACTCCGAGCTAAGCAGCGACGAATACAGCCACGAGGAGGACGACGACGCTCTAATGGAGGCCGCGGTCAGCAAACAAGCCAGCCCCGGTAACTCGACACTGAAGGCGGGAACGGACGCTGGCGCTGGCGCGGGCGCAGGTGCTAAACCCAAGACGAAGCCCTCCGAAAATGCTGACGATAGAAATCTGCCTGCAGCAGATGCCGCGGGAAAGGACAAGATAAAGGAAGCCGCTACTTTGGTGGTGCAAGAACCGCCTTTGACTACCGCCGAAACTATTCGCCGGATCCGGCAATTGCAGTCCGCACCGTACAAGCAGCCTTTTGTTTTCTTCAAGCGTCGCAGTCTCTTGTGGTAAGTGTTTTATGCCTTTCCCTCGTCTTCCTTTAAACTATAAACTATCCACTTTATTCCCTAGGCTGAAGTACACAGATCAGCGCGATAAGAACTATCGGTTTCTTATTAAACGGAAGAACGCAAGCCTAAGGCAAAGGCAGTATACGTCCTATAGCAGAAGTGTGAGCTACAGTCGCAGCAATAGTCGCAGCCTTAGTCGCAGCCGTAGCCGTAGCCGCAGTTTTGACCGCAGTCTCAGCTCCGGCCCCGGTCCCAGTCGCAGTGTCACTCAGTCGCCAGAGCTCATTTGTCTGGACGACACTGAAAATGAGGACTCCCCCGAAAAGCCAGATGAAGCCAAGGCGCCAAACGTAACTCCCATTAAAGAGAACAAAGCAAAGATAATAAAACCTCCACCAGCAGCACAGCCGCAATTTGAGGAGCAGGCGAACGAGAAGTCCAACGAAAATGGTGCCTCTTCCGTGCTGGAAGAGTTCCTCATTATATCGGAGCCCAAGCAGCCAAGTCAAGCTGGAATTGAGTTGGATAAGCTCACCGCCGGCTTGGAGCTGGAGCAGGCAGTTCCAGATACGACTCTGGTGCAGCAGCAGGATGATCAGGTGGAGGAGACGGCGGAGGAACCCATGGCGATGGATGCCACACTCAAACGGCGACGTTCAGTAACGCCACCCTTAAGCAACGAAAAGCGGCGTATAGTTGTCGATGACGATGAGCCTTTTATCGAATTTCCGGCAGTTGTCCCACAGAACTCGGTCGAGGCAACTCCCTTAGTCAAAATGCAGCCTTCGGAGCTTTCACCTAGAGCGGCCGTCATCGCCACAACAGCTAATCCTATCCAGAGTCAGCCAGCCTTCAAGTTGAGCTCACCATATACACTGGCACCTTCGCTTGGATCCAACGCAAAGCAGCCTATCAATCTGGCCGCTCTGTCGCAGAACCTAAACACTCCCTCACCGCCGGTGGTGCCCATGGAGATCACCTATCCAACGGACAGTCTGCCGCATATCACAAAGAGTAGCACTGTGATAGCCCTGCCAGAGCAGCCGGCTCCATCAGCAACAGTTCCAGTATATGGTTCTCCTTCTTACGCATCTGCATTACAGTGGTCTTCGCCTCCTCAGGCTGCTCATGCTCAGGTCGGTCCTCAGGTCGACGTTTCAGCTCAAAATGATCCTCCACGAGCTGCTATTCCACTGCAGAGTGCGACATCAGGAGCAATTCAAGCTCCATTTGGTACGCAGCGAGTCCAACCAGCTCAAGTGGGCACACCTCGAGCCCTTCAACCGCCGACACGAACTCCACTGCAGGTTAACTCCCCACGAGTCGCTGCTGCACCACAGGCTGATCTCCCACGACCCACTGTTCCACACCAGGCTGCTATTCCATTGCGACCAGCTCCACCACAACAGCAGCCACCCGTTCAAATGCAGCAAGAACAGCCCCAAGTTCCGGTAAATGACACCGGCTTCGCCGTGCCGCAGCAGCCACAGCCACGTCGGTCGGAGACTGTGTCCACCCAGACGACGGCTGCTCAGCCGGAGGCTCGCCAAAAACCTGCCGTTCCTGATCTCAAAAACAAAGATGCCAACTTCCATTATCGCTTGAAGGAGCTGTTCCCAGAGATGGACACGATTTTTAAGGATAAACTGGACTCGGTGGGTCCAGATCCTAAGGCTGTCATCGCGGAAATCGACACTGATGTAAAGACGCTGGACAATCTTTTGGCTATAAAGGAAGATGAGTGGAATCGGCTATACCACCTGCGTTGTATGAAGATGGAGCTTCGAGGACGAGTAGAGCGCATGGAACGTATGTCCATCATCAAGAAGCTGCTGCCTTCGGTGATCAACAAAGGGTGCAGCACGGCGGAGTTGTACGATCTGCAGGAGTCGATGTTTGGGGAAACAATGCTCAAGTTTCCCTTCAGATCAGGCCCAGCGTCCATTGAGCAATGCCTGAATAACGTGGAGGTCAACCAAAGCAACATCGAAAGGCTGCGCGGGTGAGTGATGGACAGAAATGTAAAATTCTTCAAGAGAATAATCCTTAAATACCTTTTGCAGAATCATGGGTCTGAAAGAAAAAGCACCAGCCGCATCTCATTACTATTTCGAGGAGAAACAGCAACCAAATCACTACAGGAGAAATTCCCTGCCCGTTAATCAGTCATTAATGCGCGAGGTCCACGATGCGCCAGAAGAACGTAACTGTGACTTGCCTCCTGTTAACAAGCGACCCAGGCTCCTGCGTGAGCAAGATCGGTAAATATATAACAATTATATTTTATAAATATCGTTAATATTTTGTGATTAACGTCTTTCTGAAATATTTATAGATACGCGCATGAGACGACCAACTCCACTCCCAATCTGGCCGCTTCCTCTCTCAATAAGATGAGGGTTCCGGGAAGACAGCAATACTACAGTCAAAACTCCGCCGTGGAGAACTTCTTGGAGAATGAGTCGCAACTCAAACCGCTGTACAACAGCAGTCCCATGGTCTCCCAACGTAATCTGGCCAAAAGACAGGTAAATCAATTAAAGGCCAATAATTAAAGGCCAGATGTATAAAGTCCTCTTTCTTTCTTCAGTACGATGAATTACATTCCATGAGCTACCGCAACGAAGAAGTGGAGCCCGAATTTTCGAGAGCCTCGAACATGGCCAAGGGTCCGAAGAAGTCACATCGCAGGGATGCCTCCACTACAAACGGAATGGAGAAGAAACTTTGCCAATACTGCCAGGTCTATGAAGCAATATTTGAATGCTCGCGCTGTCAGAATCAATCGTACTGCAGCAGTAAGTGCCAGGTGAGTGTCACTTATTAGCGAATTCCCAAAAAAACTATACTTTAATGTTTGCCCGTTTGCAGCTGGACGCATGGGAGTCACATTGGGAAGAATGTGGCAAGTAATTGGATCAGCATTACTACGTCTATACAACTATAACTAAACCTTCTAGTGTACTACTCCTTTTACTCAGCCTCGTAAGTCATTCTCATTCAAAAGTGTTGCCACAGGACATTAGCTCATCCACTATATATTTTTTACTTGTACGAAATCACCACTCACATACACATAAATAATCGAATCCCATATGGAATACATTATATTGCGAAGAAAGAATTTAAATTTTTCCCAGTCATTTAATTAATTTTGTATTTTACTTTAAAGTCAAGACCTTGCTCTGTTAATTCAATAAACTATTCATTTCCCAAGAAGCTTGGGGTATTTATAAAACTATATAGAATACATTCATAAAATGTTCCTTATTCTTTCACAAATATATATTCATCATTTAAAGATTAAAGATTCCTTTAAAAAATGTATTTATTTATTCAAGATCCCGTACTATTCGTAAAATAATTTACTTGATTACATTTATTTGAAATACTATAAAGTTTAAACATAATTGTTGGGTTCGTTGGCTCTTCCTGAAGTGTGCTTTCATTAAGTGAAGGATTGAATATAATCTTAAATACGAATAATGTATTATTTTTTAAGGTCTTAAAGTAAATCAAATAAACCATAACTAAATATTAACCAACACTGTATACGATTGATTGCAATCGATAGAGATAGCCCTGGAAAGGCGGCACAATTTCAAACCACATTTTTTTGATGTGAACTTTCATCCATTTTGTTAAATTATTTACCCCGCTGGCGCACCTGGCACAACAGCTTGATGTCGTTGATATGCAGGTGGAGGGGCTGCCTCCTGGACCAGGGGCCACGTCGCAATTTTCGTATCCGCAGCTGCCTGCTGCAGTGTAGCCGGAATTTTAGATTTGGATTCCATACCGCGTCAGCCGAGGCGGCGGGCGTGACGCATTTGTACGCGTATTGCCACCATAATCGAATGCTCTGCTTGGTGCTGTGCTGAAATCGGGATTCGGATTGCGAATGGGTGGGTTTTAGTGGGTGTGATGATTGTAAATATTATTGCTGGTCCTAAATGTTGTCTGCGGGGAAAAACAGAGAAATGAAACACTCACCATGTAGACGGGCAAGACGTAGAATCGCTTGCACTCGCGTCTTATGAAATTGAAGGCGATGGGCCGTCGATAAATGGAGGATACCTTGGTCAGGTGCGAGCGGATGGCACTGGCGCTCGTCGAACGCTGCAGCCGCTGGAGCTGCAAAGAGATTTGGCACGAGCGCGCCCGCACGTAATTAGTTTTTTCAAACAATTGAACAGTTTTTTTTTGTTATTATTATTTTTGAGAACACAATTAATATGCGCCAAATGATAGCAAAGAATTCGCGCCAAATTTGGCTTGCAAATGATACGAATCGAGCGGGGCTTCCACTTGAGTGCAGATGAGTTATGGCGAAACAAATAAATAATAATAAACAATTCGCTGTTGGGCACAGGGCTAGGGCCATTTTGTATGTAATTTTAACACCTGGCACTCGACAACAATGCAAACCGAATTGGGCGGGTCCATTAAAAGCGTATTTTATTATTTAAATTGTGTATCTAATTGTTGAAGCTTTGAAAATCAGTAGTTTTCTTCACATTTCTTTGGATCATTTTATAACAAAATCATTTTATCAAAGTTTACTAATCAAATAGTTCATTTTCTCTATAAAAGTTGTAAGCCTTAACTGCCGAAAACCCATGTAAGACTTTTCCTACAGAATCTTTGAAAATATTTAATTTAAAGTTACTTCCCCAGGATTTCTTAAAATTTATCCATTTAAAATGAAAAATACATTTATGTCTAGGAAACTTTCTACGTTCATATCTTAATTACTGCCCTTATAAATATATTTTTTTTTTATCAAATTATCACGATCCGATATTTATAACACCCATAAACATTAGCCTGGCTTATTGTTTTGCGAAAAAAATAAATATAAAGCTGTAAAAGAAACACATGATTCTTTAAGTTTTGAGCCTAAAACTTCCGTTTATAAAGTTTATCTTATATGATAAACACACTTGTGAATGAAATAATAATATATACTCTTTATCTAAATGATTTATTATCTTTTCTTTTTGAACTAGAAATCGGTATCTTAAGGTTGGAAAAGAAAACCCTAGTGCCATGGCTGAGGTATTTATTATTATTCGCTTGTGAGGGCTGGGTTGGATGGGTTGGGTGTGGGGATGTCCCTGAACCTGCTTATCAAAGCGGCAACTCGAAGTCGCTGCTGTTGTCTACATATTAAAAACAATTACTATAAAAATTACAGTTGCAGGCAAAGTACTGAAAGTGCGGTGAGCAAGAGCAAGAGCGACAGGCCAAGTCATCCAACTCGATGTTGATAGCAATTAAATCCGCTTATCAGTTTAGAGACGCGATTTAAATTAACACCCCAATGGAACCCACTCCCGCCTTTCCCCCTTAATCTCTGCCCCGTCCCTCCCTCCGTTTCGGTTTCTTTGTTATTTGTCCTCGTCGATGACTACACGCCGACAAGTTTTTGCTATTATTAAACAGTTTTACAAGCCGCTAACGCTCAGAAATTGTTGCTAATTAGTTGAACCGCGCACGCCGGCGCAGCAGACCTTAAAAGCGACCCATTGGGGGGGAAATGTGGGGGTTAAGCGGGGCAACCACCAAGCAGTGCCAGCTCTAATAAAGGTGCGCGCTGGTATGTGTAGCCCAGGGCACTCAAAGAAAAGATTCATCATACTTTTCAATAGAGCTGTCAAAGAGTGCGAAAATATGCGCTACGAAAAGAGAGACATTATCTTAATAAAAAAAAGATAACTTTAAAAATATATATAAAATAATGGTTATTTGCAATGCTAACTAAATAAATAAATTAAATCTTGCAGTGTAAAATATTCAACAAATAAATTAATTACATTTTTAAATAATACTTTTGGTAATTGCCCTAAAATTTGAATTGTTCAATTTAATGTAAAATGTTTCGCCTATAAGCTTTACCCTCAGGCTAATGGCTTAATTATATATGACTCATTTGGCCAATACTTTTTCTCCTAGTGTATGTGTCAAGATTGGAGGCAATCGAGCTGAATTAGATGCTGCTGGGGTCGATTGAGTGCAGATCAAGCGATGAGCAATCGAGTGCGCAGGGTGCAGCGTGAGCCACACAATTAAATTCTTCGGAAAAATCTGAAATTATGAAAGGACCTTGAATGCAATTGCTCTTTGCAATAATTTGCATGTGAATAGATTTTGATTTTCATGTTTCGTCCATCTGTGCGTATACGTAATTCGAACATTACGTATACGCACTGATGGACAGTACAAGTGAACAGGGTGAACTCCTTGTCAAGCAGAATCGACTGCTTGCCGTTATCCTTGCGTGTGTGTGTGTGCTTTCTCTCTGTTTGTCTAGCTATCCCTCTCAGCCTATTGCCGTTAACAATTAACACAACAACAATACAGAATGCAAAATAAAACAAACAAAAACGAATCTAACGCTTCGTTTAAAGCGATTTGTGCGCGCTTTTTTATGAAATTTGTTGCTGTCTTCGATGTGGTGTATTAGGGGTATGTGCGTGCTTCGGGGTTTTTCGTCGAGCAGCCAGTAGGTATGTATATGTGTGTGTGCCCGTATCCGTTGGGTTGGCACTATCTCTATCTCTATCTGAGCGACAATATCTAAGCGCGATCGAGTGCGCAGGGTGTCGCTATGTTTGCATTCGTGTGAGTATGCGCCTATGATTCAGCGTGCTTAACAACAACAAAAGTAAGCAAATAGCAACATTAAGGTGAAAGTCACGACATTCGTGTTACCCGTTACTAAAGTTCATCAAATAATTTGAAATATAAATTTTGGAAATAATAAACTCTTATCAGAAACATTATAAATTATGTTTTAAAGGTTAAAATGATATACGATATACACGAAATTAGTCAGTTTTTATAGAATAAAATTGAGAAACTTGTGAAATACTTAAATAGTACTATTTTTAGCATTGAATTGACAACATAAGTTTTATTCTTTTAATTCCTAGAACTATTCAGCTGTTCAACTATACCCAATTTTTTAAACATACATAATTTCTTAAATTTGTTAGCAGTTGAATGGGAACATAAGTTTTTAGTGTTTTGATTTCTAAAAAATTTCAACAGTTCAACAACAACAACATAAAATTTTTTACAATTTTAGAACGACGATACTTTTTAATGAATTTTTAAAGTTTGTATGAATGAATGATATTAATAAACTTATTGCACAAATAAACATAAATATGTTACTTTCAGGGAGTTACAGAAATTTCTGTATGTTTCAAATCAATTCAAATGGCGTTTATAAGTATGCTATAGAAAAAACCCCCTTTTTAATAGAAATATCTATATATTTTAAATCTTTATAAGGTTCAGATACTTTTTCAAATAATTTGGAATCCTTAAAATAAATTGACTTACGGATGGGAGGGTTTCTACCTCCCAAGTTTTTCTTTTCCCTTAGCACCTGAAACTGTTCATTATACCCCGCATACTCCACTGATAGAAGGTAATCCCCAACTCCCACCCGAATGAATGGCGGGCGCTGTTGAGTTCCGTTCTGTTTTTATTCTGTCAGTTAATTTCTGTTCGGTCGCGGATCTGCTCAGTTCAGTGTCGGTTCGACCACGGTTCGTGTCGATTTTGAATTCGCAAAACCAAAATCAAAATCAATACCGAAAGCGAAAACCCAGAACCCGCCACTATTCGGGAGCTAGCTGGCCGGGCTGGGCCGTTCCGTTCCGATCCGTTGTCGTTGGGTCTTGCAAGTAAAATTCATGTTAATGAATGTTAATTTATACATTTGTAAGAATCTAAAATCTGTTTTTCCATACACAACAATTATTGGCGCGTCGCAGTCGCTGTGGCGGTGATTTCAAATTTGGAAACAGTCGCTCCCGAAACGTCGTCGCGAACGCTTCGAGCGGTGAAGCTATATCTTTTAGCATAAAAGGGTTGCGAATCCCATAGCCATAATGGATCCCGAGTTTGTGAATAAATACAATCAGGTCCTGAGCCGCCTGAAGCTCGTCGAGAACTTCGATGGCAGTGATCCCGGCAAGCTGCCGCAGTTCCTTCACAAAATCGAGGCTCTAATGCCGGCCATAAATAGTTTCGATGATTATTACAAGGCACAGCTGATAGGACACATCAAGAATAAGTGCACGGATCGGGCACGGGAGGCGGTCTTTACGCGGCAGATGAGCGCTCCCGTGGGAAATGGAAATGGAGCTGGCAACGCCCATCTACTGAAGGCAGAGTCCTGGCTAAAGCTAAAGGATCAGCTGCTGTACAACTACGCGGAAAGGGAGTCCAGCTATTCCCTGATACACAAAATCCGCAGCGCTGTTCTGGATTCGAATATCGAGCTCTACTACCAGAAAATGGCCAAGCTGAAGCACAGACTGATCAACAGGAAGTTAACGCACAATGACACCCTGTACGCCTTGGAGGACATCGAAAGGATAACGCTACAGGTGTTTCGGGATCATTTGCCTGAACCCACACACTCAATGATCCTGCGAAGGAACCCAAAGAGCATGGAGGAGGCCTACCGCTACATAGTCGAGGTGCAGCAGCAATTTTACACCCAAAGCGGATCCCTGGCCAGTGACCACCAGGCGGCCACCTTCAGCACCAGCCACAAACAGCAGGCCTATGGCGTGGGCATGGGCGGAGTGGGAGTGAGCACAGTTGGCTTGGGTGTGGGAATGGGCGCCGTGGGTCTGGGCCTGTCGTCCTACGCCCGACAAATGTCCGACAAGGGTCAGCAGCAGAACAACTTATCCAACAACAAGAGCTACTATAACCAGGCAGCTCCGCCGGTGGGCGCCGGCAAGAACCATCCCATGTTCAAGAGCATCGGGAATCCCACCTTCAAGTCCAGCTTCAGCTACAATGGCAGCAGCAGCTCCAGCATGGGCTCCGGCATGGGTTACTCCAGCGGCAAGAAGGCGGATGTGAAGCAGAACTATCAGCAGCAGAAGAGCCAAAACTATGCGAAGACCTCATCGATGAGCGGTTGGAAAAAGTAAGGAGCACGACGATCTCCACCAGGTGACCCCATCCGCTCACTAGCCATGAGTTAAGCAGCCGGAGATGCAGCGTGACCTAATCCCTTGGAGCCTGTGACTAAGCCAAGGCAAAGTGCTTGCCGCCTCACGCTAATTACCCAAACCTCACCCTCTAATGGTTCGATGATTGTACGAGGTGATGTGGCTGCAGATTATAGGATGTGAATATAGATTAAAGTAATGTGAATAATTATAACGATGAACTGAGACAACGGAGACGATGTGGATTTGCATCCTCAGAAGATGATGATAGCGATGTGAATACAAATAAATGAATAATCTAAAATATAATATAAATGATACAGATAAATGTAATTACTTCTAGCACTACATGCAAATGTAATACAAATCATGTGAATATAGATGAAGATAATACAAATAATAGAAAGTGAAGGCATTAAAGTAATAATAATAAAAATAAGTGTGCATACTGATAAAAAAAAATAATACACATAGCTCAGTAATTCAAACAAATAATAAAGGTAGCTAGAAAAAAATATATATATTTACAAATATAATTAAAATTTAAATGGGAGGTCATCATGAAGTTGATAAAACCCAGAGAAAACGTTGATAACTTGAAGTAATTTACACTAATTACCCTTCGAAATCCCAGTGACATAAACATATTCTATATAAAACACAAGCCTGAGATAATAGGAAATGCGCCTGTCGATATCGGTACAAGATAATGATGCAGATCAAATTGATTCAACCATAATGATGACATCGATCGCGTGTCTATCAACGATGATCGATCCGCAGACAGTATGGACATGTTAATTATTAGCTCATAAGACGCTAGTGTACATAGCTCCAACCTCAACCTCCAGTCACATTACCGCCTATATCTCCCACAATTCCCCATATATATATATACATTTTTTTTTTTTAACAACAACCGCCCACCTTTCAAATTTGTTTTTTGTTAACAATAAAGTGTAAAGTCTAACAGCCTTTTTGTGTACATTGTTTTGGCCAACGGTCAGGGATTATTTCGTACTATATATAGATATGGTAGATGCTACTCACTATTTGCTGAGCACTGGATCGACCCGAGTTCCTCTGATCGTAGCCCATGTCCTGGGGCATGGTTTCTGCCTGCTGCTCCTGCAGCTTAACTGCCTTGGGCTTGGCCTTCTCCTTGGTGTCTTTTTCGGGTTTGCCAAAGAGTCCTCTCTGCTCAGCCCTTCGAATCAAGTACTTCTCGTTCAAATGGGTCAACGTTTTCCGCCGCACAAGCGATAGGTAACTGCCCGTCACCTGCTGCTTAATGCAATCATCCTGATTGATGCATATATCCGGCACTACATCCTGGACAAACTCATCGATATCGGGCGTTACTATCAGATCAATGCTATCCACCCTGGGCAGTGGGGGAGCCGTTGACGCTGGCCCAGAGCCTGGAGCTGACACCTCGGGCTGATTCGATGGTTTGTCCTTCTTCCTCGGAGAGTCCTTGCTCATCGCAGCCGCTGGAATATTGGCTGCCTCCGCTTCGGCTATTGCCTCCAAACGTTTCAGCTCCTTGTAGGCATTGCGATGTTTCTCCAGCGCCAGTTTATTGATCAGTTCCAGGACATGCTTCACCATATCCTCGTTTTCGGTGCCCACAATGGAGTGCGTTTGATAGAGAACAAACTGCACCTGGGGACGCGACATCGACATGGTCAGGGTCAGCAGCTGTTCCTCCAGGATCATGGCCACCCGCTGGCGACCCTCATCACTGACCTCCGATTCTGTGAGAACCTCCAGCATGCTGAGATCACCGCCGCGGGAACAAATCAGGTCTATGGGATCCGAGATGGCGCTAAAAGAGTTCGGTGGCGTAGCAAATATGCCAACCACTGTCCGAAACCGATTGGACTCCATGGGGAACGAGGTGAAGGCATCGCCAAACAACCTGATATTGTTCACTCCAATCAATTCCATATAGCGGCGATAATCCTTCAGATTTGCACCAGCTCCGTAAACATAAAAGTTATTCACACGATTGATGGAGTAGAAAAGGGCTGCCAAATAGGCAGTGGATCGTGGGGATCCAATGTGCGTCTGCAGAATATCGCCATCCAACTCAAAGTAATCCATTAACTTGGACATTATGGCAGGTCCAAAGGTAAAGTTTTTGTCCTGCAAAAAAAAACGATATTTTATGATTTATTTATTTTATTTATTTATTAAAGACTGAGCAATAAAGGAAGCTAATATTGAGAAGCCGAATTTTAAAATTGATTTAATTTATAGTTAACTATTTTTCTTTAAAAAACAACGTAAAACGTAAACCAGTTATGAATGAGAAAATTTTGTATAAATACATAAAGGTCGTTCTTATTATTGTAACTAACTTTTTTCAATAATCAATATTTCATATATTCAAATATAGTTTTATTTTATTTAAAAGAAAATATTGACCACATTTTTAATCATATTAATCCTTAGTTTTATGTTCTCAATGTGCAAATGTGATTAAATAATCATCAACTAAACTTTTAAGACTGCCAAATTAATTAGTTATCTATAGAAATTATGAATAAGATAAGATTAAATATAGATCAATCTTGTTATGCTTTTTATTAACTAACCAAAAAAGCTAGAATTATTTATGGCAACAAACGTATGTATAAATATGTAGTTTAAAGATATAAATTATGTATTTATTATAAAATTTAATTTAATTATTTTAAAATAGTTCCCATATTTCACCTGCATTATAAAGTAATGTTTGGTCATCAGCACAGATTTGGTAAACTCGCTACGATCCTTGGGTATACAGGATATTACCAAGGGGCAGATATTGTCCCACTTGCAGTGCTGCTCCAGCAGCGGCTGCTCATCATCCGGACCGTGGACAGTGAAGCCCATATCGGTGAGGATTTTATCCGCCTCTTCTTTATTACTATAAATATACAATTGATTAAATAAAATATTATTGTTTTGTTTTTATTAATCACCCGACTCACCGCACTAAAAATGGATTTATCCATCCAGTGACCACCGGATTGGCCGCGGCAATGGCAACCTTCTCGTTCTGCAGGTGAATGGGCAGCAACTGGGAGAGCCGGAGGGCACCCACTCGTATCCGCATCCGGGAAATTGAGGCAGCCAGGCGGATGCGATGCTGCCAGAGAACTTCCGCCAGTTCTGTTGAAAATTCCTAATTATTATATATACTAATAATATGATTAAGACCCCACCTGTAACTTGAGCCTCCTTGTAGAGGCTAGCTTGAAGGTCCTTCTCCTCGGAGTTACGTCCTTTGAACTGGCGATCGTACAGTTCAAAAAGCATTAACCAAATGCGTTGCTCGTCATTTATGTACTAAATAGAAACAATTGCCATTAAAGTTGTTTTATATTTACAAAAATGTTGTGTTTTACTATCAATTAATTGGCCAGGAAGTATGCTATAATTTGTAATCATCCTTGATTCGTTACTCACTTCTTTGTGCTGCTCAAAAAAACACACATCGCTCAAGGCATTCGACATCACAACTTTATCTATATAAATATTCAATATAAAATCCAAATTAAAATTCCAAAGGATCAACTCACATCGGAAGACATCGTAGATCAAGGAGTAAGCCAATCGCATCTCATGCTCGTTCTTAAAATCCACCAAAATGGGTGGCTTGCGTAGCAATTTGGCGGCATTGGCGATAGTTGGCAAAGTCCAACGAGCTCCGGTCTTTAGCTTTACCCTCACAGTGGTGGAATGACAGTACTTTAAAGTCCTGCTGCGTCTGCCATTGGGACTTATTCCAGGGGTCAGGATCTTCGTAATACGCAGAGGATCAAAGAGGGGCTTCTCCTTCTTGTTGATGTCCTGCAGCGAAAGCGATTCATCGGAGGAGTCGTTGACGTGGCGCTGGATCTCCAGAAGCATATAATACATTTTGTCCTGCCACTCCTCATCGCTGGGAAGATAGATCTGCTTGGACTTTTTTAGTTTCTTGCTCTGCTCCTTGAAGATGGCAGGATACACAGAGAAGATATCGGCCAAACTCAGAAAGAATAGTTGATTGGACATGGCGAAAATTTTTGAACTCTTTTTTATGAGCAATTCTATTAAAGTTTTCGAAAGACAATGTAAGAGAGGGTTTAATTCGTTGATTACGTGTGTAAACAATTTTATTATCAATTAAATCTAAAAAACACAATAAATAGGCTTTTGTGTTGTAATTTCAAACTAGAACGATTTTATTTAATACTAGTTCGGAGATAAGTATCTTAAAACCCTTTACAGAGCTTCATCACGATCAGACAATTAAAGCACTTGGGCCATAAAAAAGCGAGTGGAAATAAAATGTAAAGTTAATGATTGAATGTCCGATAAACACAATAAAAAACGTGTAAAAAGTATATTTAATAAACAATATTTTACCACTTTGATAAATATAGTGCAGTCGTATGCATGTAACTTCAGATAGATTATAGCTCAAGGCATCTGTGTCAAATCTTGGCTATATTAACAGGAGAAAAGTGGTTGAAAACACGCACAGAATCACTGGTAATCAACAGAAGGAACTCTTAATTCTCGCAGGATAAACCCGAAATAACAAGAAAAACCAGCGAGATAAACTCCGCACAGAAGAAAGGTAAAAAAGAGCAAGGAAGCCCGAGGAGCTAAGCCGAACCGAGCTGTTGCAGTGAACAACGGCAACTGGATGAACAGAGGAGCCGCCTCCTTTCGATGGCGTGTCTTTCATCTCCCTTTTTTTTCCTGCCCACCCCCCAACCCCCTTTGGCACGTCCACAAGCCATTTCCAATGACAATGACAACTGCTGATTTTCATTTCTCAGTCTCGTTCTCTCATTTCCATTTCCATTTCGTTCGGTTCGTGCTTAACACCAATTCAATGCTGGGAGCCTCTGAATTCCAAATCGACATCAAACCGGGCTGCATGCTCCATGGAATTACTTATCTATCTCTTGCACACACACACACCGAGAGTCTCCCCCTAGGGCCCACTCCCTGCCACCCACCTGTCGCCGCGTGCAACGTGCACGCCAATACTGACATTGCCTCTGGCAGCTGGAAAAAAATATTTGCCACAAAGGACAAACGAAATGTTACCGTTACAACGAAATAGGTAACGTTTTTTTTTTTTTTGGTAGAGGTGCACACCTCTACAGAAGTGATCAGAAAACTAGGATCCTGAAAAAAGGAAAAAGAAAAGAAGAACCTATAAGATAGGTTTCAATATTACCTATTATCCCATATATTTATCCGTTATTAAAAACAATAAAAATATACTCAACAGTATAGTTTTTTAAATAACAATTGACAAAGTAAAATGTAAAGCGATTTGAAAATCTTTTAATATATAAATCTTAAAAAACGGTTTTCAAATACCTGATACCAAAATGAAACATTTTGTACCAAAAATAAATATTAAAAATTCTTTATATTTCAGATTTAACATATTTTTTAGTAATAATATAAGAGTTATACCCTTTATTGAATAATTTTAACTTTAATTCTGTTCAAATATTTATATTAAACTTGTATCTAAGCCGTATATATAATTGAAAACATCATAACTCTTTGAATATTAGTACTTTCATTCCTCTAAAGTATATAAACAATACCTGCATTCTATTACCTTGACTGCAGCTGTAACTTATGACGGATTTTAGATGGATCGAAACGATATCACACTTACCTTTTATTTTTTACGACCCCTGCACGCTTGGCGTAATAAATTCCGTTTGCCATATTCGCATGATTTGCTCTGATTGGAATTCGTCTTCAATAAATTGCCAGAAATGTCGCTGACAGAGACACACACCAACCGTGGTGGGGCTTAAGGGGGGCCTCTGAATGGGCCTAATAATTCCAATGTATATTCTCCCGATGTGTTTGCCTTGATTAGTTCGAGGGGCTTAGAAGCCCAGAAGCCCCCTGCCATGCTGCCTGATGTTTGATGACTTCGAAGCGTTCGAATCGAACATCAAATTAAATGTTGATTAGACAAAACTTCCCGCCGAACTCCAGGGAAATGAGCGAGGCGAGGGCGGTAAATTTATTGGCCTAGGTCAAATATCGATTATCGCCCCGTCACTCTGCCGAGTATATAATATATTGGGTCAGATTGGATTGAATGTCAATTTGATTGGCATATCTGGGTGCAAATAAATATATATAGTAAGGAAAGCCTCCCTTTCGGTTCTCCTTTGTGACCTTGAGCTGTGGCTGGAGAAAGTTCAGTGCTGTGTTTACTTCATTTCGCCGGCGAACGGCGAGCCTCTAATTGAATTGCTGCCCAGCTTTGGTTAACTCCTTAACTGAGATCAATTATAATTGGAAAAAATCATATCAATTAAAAGTGGCCCAAAACTGATTCATCAACGACGACTGATTGTTGACCACGAAAACAGTGACCACACAAAATAATTTCGGCTTGCCTGCTCCACCTCCTCCGGCGCTCCTCTCCTCCTCCTCCTCCTTGGCTTGGTTGCTATCGGTGGAAATATATTGCCGAGGGCTACTATGACTGTTTAGATATGAATAAGCAAACTTGAATTAGAGCTATCAGGGGTGTACGTCCAAAGATAACTCGGGTGTCATAATTAAATTTTTCCCGTGGTCTTCCACAGACCCTGTAGCCTTTGCATTCACGGCGTAAGCACCCCGGCTTAAAGTCGACCGATGCGACTGTCTTTATCGGGACAGTGCGAGGAAGCCGCCGTCGTAAATCAGTTGGTCTCACATCGGGGGCTTTATTTTGTTTTGTTTTTTTTTTATTAAGAAGCATATTTATTATATATAAGATGTATGTAATACAATAATTTTTCTTTCTGTCGGGGGTTGCGCACTTTTCTGCTTTTTTACGCTTTTTTTATGGGTTTCGGTTTTCTTTCGGTTTATCGTTTTCGTTTTTTGTTTTCTTTGCTTTATCCATTTTATATAATCATATAAAACACTGAGCTACAATACAAATATTGTGATAAAAACTTACAACATAACCTTTAATACATAAAAATACTTGCGTAGTCTACAAATCGTATCGTTATAGAGAGATTTTCATCTGCTTTTCCCTTCCGTGTGGATCGATCGATCGGTCGCCCGCTCTCCTCTTCTCTTCTTGTTTTTTGTTTTTCTTGTTGTGGGTTGACCTTCTCCTAAATTTGTTTTCACTGCTTCTGTCGCGCCTCAATGGGTTCTGTATTTGTTTTTGTTTATTTTTTTCTCCTTTTATTTCTTAGTTGTGTGAGTTTTACCCTATTAAAAGATTTCATTCATTCTCCATCTGATGATTCTTTTTTTTTTTATGAGAAGTTAACGCGAATGCAGCGCGATAACAAACAAAAAAAAATTAGGAGAAAAACAATAAACACCGAGGCATCCGTGGGTGGAAAGGGGAGGAGGCCGACTGGATGTAAGGGAGAAAGTGATTGGGAGAAAGAGCGAAAGGTGACCTCCCCGCAGTGAATTCTTCTTTCAGTTCTTCCGTTTCTGCTTTTTCTCCATGGATGCTTTTGTTCTGTGTTTCTATGAGTTTTGTTGATCGTTTTTGCGTTTGTTTTTGTTGTCTGCAGCGTTTTTTGTTGAATTTTAATTACAGTAGAAATTATGTTTATATTTATATATATATTTGCATAATCAATATCATTAAAAATAATTCGTATAAAACACAAAAGACAGTGGACAAAAGTAAATGAGGCGTACATAATATAATTTTGTTCAGTGGACGTACCAAAAAAGGGGAATATACAAAAAATAGTTACAAATTCGTATAAAAAAAATTACAAATAATTTTGTTCGTATTTTGTATCTGTTTCGTATGTGTTGCCGAGTATTTTTATAGATTCATTTTCATTTTTGGTTCGAATGCGTTTGATTGTTTATTTTGTATGTGTTGAAACATCGATAAAGCTCTGAGCATCTCATACGAAAAGGGGATTTTAGTAGCAAACAAATCATAATACATAGTACACAATTACAATAATATTTATATAGAAATAATATATATAATATAATAAAAGGGCCAACATACATAGTTCTTATGTTTTGTTTCGTTTGTTATTTTATACACATCTTTATGCATAATGGGGGGGCGCGTATATAAGATTTATGTTTATAATTATAAGTAATAAATTTTATCCGCTTCTTGTTTAATTATTTGCACACGAGAATCAAAAATTACTATTTGCAATCATATATATATAAAAAATAAACTTAATTGCCGTCATTCCGTTATATATCATTCCTATGCCATTCCCATTGCCTGCCATCCCTACTACACGGTCATCACTGTATATATCATATCATATCATATCATATCATATCGTATCCTCCTATATATATAGCGTACTGGCTGCGGATCCTTTTTCGTTACTTTAAGCTTAATCAATTTTGGAAGAGTAAACAATACCATCGAGTTTGCAATTGTTGCTGCATATGCTATATGTGTGTAAGTGTGAGTGAGTGAGTGTGTGTGGATGAGTGTGTATTATATAGATCGCGTTTTGAATGAAAACTAATGATTAATGCGTATTGTATGCTGTTCTCTACACCTTCCTTTCCTGTCCTGTCCTTGCCATCCTTCCTATATCGCTGGCTTCACTCTTCTTTTTTTTACTCACATATTCTTCTCACTTTCTTTGTTTTTTATCTTTCTTTATTCGAGTTCTTTAACTAATTTTTTATAATTTCTCCCCCTTGCTCTTCGCGTTCATCTTTATCTTCTTAATATTTATACGTATAAACTTTTATAATTTTATACTAAATGGTTTTTACGGTTTTTTTTTGCGTTTTTTGTTGAATTTTTTCCTTGTTGTTTGCTTTTTTGTTTCTTGTTCTTGTAATACAAACGTCGTCGTGTATATATATAAAAAAAGATGTCCAAAGTTTTTACGTTACGTTATTGTATATACTTTTTGTTTTTGTTTCTTTTTGTTTTTTGTTTCTCATTACTTAGTGGATCGTTCTCTTTGCTGATGGTTTTTTGTTTTTGCCTGCTTTTGCTTTACACAGTTGTCCTAGGTTTTTGTAAATGGGTGTTTTTGTTTTGTTTTGTTTTTTGTTTTTTCGAGTGGTTTTCTGATGTTTGAATGCTTATATATGAGAGCGCAGCGCCTAGCTATATAGGGCCTTACTATATAGTATAGTACTACATATGTATATATATATAATGTGTGTGTATGTGGGGTGTTGCTTTCTTGTATTCTTTCGATCCATACACATATATACTAGATATATGTACGCATATAACTAACGGCGAATTTACTTTGTTTCCTCCTTCTCTTTGTTCTCCTCGGTCGACTCCTTCTCGTTCGACTGCAAAATTTAAGGAAAATGGATTAAAATTTAAGTAAATTAGAGGTTATTAGGTTTTAGAGGGTCTTTCTTCTTTGAATTACTTATAAATAATTGCAAGCTACTTGTTATTGTTTTTATATTTATTGTTTCTTGAACAGAAAGACCATCTAGATTCCAAAAGCAAAGACTTACCTTGTCCTTCTCCAACTCCTTCTCGATCTTGTCGCCTTCGGTGCCTTCCTGTTCGTTTGATTTCTCCTGCTCGCCGCCTTCCTTGCCCTCCTTGGTCTCGGGCCTGAAAATGTATTTAATTCAAATTAGAAAACAATCTGTAAAACTATATTTCCCCTCGAATACTCACTCTGGCTTGGGAATGTGCGCGTTGAGGTCCAGCTTCGTGCAGATCTCATCCCAGTCGGGGAAGCACTTATCCTTCATGCGCGAAACGTGGCCAATCAAGTTGGGGCACTTCTCGGTCATGTAGTCACGCAGCGGATACGCAATGTCCTTGGACAGATAGTGAAGCTGCGACAGCACTGCAAAGGCCACCACATCCAGGGTGGTGGGCTCGTCGCCAAAGAAGAACGGCTTGCAGTCAAGCATCTCGCTGAGCACCTTCAGATCGTTCTTGCCGAACTCCTCAATCTCCTCGGCGCTGTGAACGCCGATGCCATGCGCCTTCAGCTTCTTTGTGCCCTGGAACCACTTTTTGTGTTCAATAGTTGTTCGTTTGCCGTACAGCAGAGTTACGGATGATGATGATGGGGGTTACGGGGGATGCACAAGCATACGTTACGGGTAGTTGTTTTTGGAGTGCGAGTTATTTTTTTTTTTTTATTTGGGGGGATTCGAGGGGGCAATACGCATTACACAGTTAGATGTTCAAAACCAAAGGAGTATGCAAAAAAAGAACGAAAAAGAAAAAAGAGAAAAACCATGCAAGAGTTAGTGATAAAATAACTATTGTTTTTTTTCATGTTTCCCGTTTGGGTTCTCATTGTTTTTGTTTCGTTATTCGGATGCTTGGGTTTACTTTTTAGAATTTTTTGTTATGTGAGAACCGATATTGCGACATAAACAAATGCAACCCGTAAAGGGATCGACCGATTGTTTATGCCACCACGTTTCGGAGTAAACTATGTGCGGGGGGATGGCTGGGTTGGTGTTTGGAGTTTTTAGTTCTGTTACTGCTAGGTAGGTGCAATATAATATGCCACCACTTGCCTCGAGTTATGTTTATTTACACTACCCATCCATCCCCGCCTAATCAGCCAGCCAGCCAGCTCGGAGGAAGCCTCTCCAGTTTTGGATTACACTTCAAATCTAAACAATGTGCGGATATATTCAGTTTTAGGAACTGGCTGGAGAGGTTTAGCAAGCTGCTGGCACGGCAGAATGTAACTAGATCAACACTACTTGAGCTACGTTTAGGGTTTCAAACTAAATATTGTTTCAATTTGTCTTCCGGTTTTCACTTTCACATCTGTTTTTTGATTTGATTTCCAGTGGATTCTCCATACAAAACTATTTTCGTCGAAGCTAGTATTACTTTTTACCATTTCCATTAGTTTAACTTTGTGTTATTAACAATGAATAGTAGTCTATAATATTAAATAAAAATGTACACCGATAATAATCAAAGAGAGAGTTTCTTAAAGCAACGTTTTTAAGGATAACAATAAAAATTACATAAAAATCGTTACCATTAAGTCTCTAAGAACGAATTGTGGTTAAAAAGTAGTTACAGATACACAAAACCATTCTAAAGGTTATTTACAAAAATGACGAAAAGTATGCAATGTAGTTTCTAAAATCTAATACAAATTATACAAAATTTCTGAGAAAGTGAAACCCGGGGAGATCATGAATGAATGAATCCTCCAACTATTCCAGTTACCTTGCGACCGAACGTTATTTTGAAGAAGAAGTTCAGAATGGAGTTTGGCAGCCGCAGGCCGAGGGCATGCTGCAAGTTGACCTTGTATCCCTTGAGCACATTATCCGGATACTTGGCGCGCCAGTAGAAGATAATCCAGATGAGATGATTCTCCAGCATGGCAATCGTGGCGTACGACACATTCCTCTGCTCGGCGGTGAGTCCCGAATCCAAATTCTTCTCGTACTTGGACGACAGCTCCTTGATAATAATGGCAGAGTCGGCAATCTCCTCACCATTTAGCTCGATGAACGGCAGCTGACCCTTCTTGGAGCGGAAACGCATCTTATGATCGACATTCTGCAAGAAACGGGGCAAGAACACAAGAGTATACATTATTTTCAGTTGCGTTGAGGATGATGAGTAATTGTGCGTGGAATGTGGCATGTGGAATGTGGAGTGGGGAGTGGGGAGTGGGAGCGTGGGGTTGTTTACCCCACCCTTTTCTTTTTATCCGACCGAGTCATGCAGTGAGAAAAATGATTAATACAACTGGTCATCACGGCGGAACTTCCTGCTCCCCATTATCTCTTACTTTTGTTTTGGTTTTCTGTATACAAATATCGGAATTAAATATGGAGCATCCCAGAAATAACCAGAAATGGTTATTGTTATTTAAATTTCTTGTTTTGAATTGAGAAAAGGATCTTAATAACAACATGCATATAGAAAATAGTTCCCAGTTACAAAAACCTATAAATACTATTTAATAAACCCTTCCCGTTTGAAATTGAAACAATTATAAGGCTGGCAATGGAAGGTCCTTCAAGGAAGGATTGGAATGTCCATATGGAAATCCTTATAATTACCGTTGAGTTCCTTTTTTCTCTCTGTGACTAATGTGAGAATGTAGTTCATCTCCCCGGCAAGAATTCCGGACGCTAGATGGCGCTCATGACATACATACAGCCGGCATATTGCGTACGTGTGTATCTGTGTGCGCGTATTTGGGTATTTCCTATGTATGCCAAGCAGATGCTGAAAAACCAACCACTCACTACCCGAAAAGCTAGCTGCTGTACCTCCCAGGAACCCAAAAACCCAAAACCCGGACTCGAAAACCAAAAACAGAAAACCCACCCAAAAAACCAACACCCCTAAAACTCATACAAACACACGCACGCACACCAGCGGGCGCATGGACGCAGCGGGAGGGAAACTGGATTCCAATTGCCCGCTATTCGAACATTTTGACATATTCCAATGCCTTCCAGTGTGTACACACGTCCGCACGGGGCATTTGAACCGTTACCGTTATGGACTCGTGTGACAGTTATAGGCGGCGGGTGTCCGGTTTTAACATTTTCGTTTTCAGCTTGGCTGCACAAATCTACATAATAATTTCTAATTAGAAATTGCTGCCATAACAAAAAAGCTAGCCGTTGGCATATTTTATGCTTTCGCGCCCTCGACCGAAAAGGGAGAGGCAGGGTGTGGTTGCTCGCACAGAGAGAGGAGCAGAGAGAGCCAGAACAGGGAGAGAGTAACAGCGGTATATAGAGAGATTTTTGCCTTCCAGCAGCATCGCTCTGCGAAAAGGGTGGAGTCCGTTTTTGTGTCTCGCATTTTTCAATTCCAATGATCCACAAAAAAGGCAGCCTGTCTGCTGCCTCTTGTTCTTGCCACTCCTCCGCTTCGTCTTCTTCTGCCTACGCCAACGCACATAACGGTTACTGTCGGCAAAGAAAGAGAAGAAGAAGAAGAAGCAGAAGCCGCGCCGCCATACAATGCAAATATTTATTTTTTTATTAAATCATTATGCCAATTAAGGCGGCGCACATAATGGACCTCTACTTAATGGCACCCCTCAATTTTCGTTCAGTGTAATAAGTCAAGCAAGAAGAAGAAGCAATGCAATTATGCAGCTCATACATTTGCATGCATCCGTGTGTGTGTTTGTGTGTGTATCCACACCCTTGCACCGAAATCCCAAAGAGAGTAAATGAGCAAGCGAGAGATGTAGAGAGAGCTGAAACTAAAGAATTGCAGTTGAGTGAGCAACAACAAAGGCCGTTCACTGTGTTGTTTTAATGCAAATATGCGGTTTATTAATTAAAACAAAGGCAACAACAACAAAAAGAACTCCACTTCCTCCCAAGCACACACACATAAGCGGCCGTACGGATGCACACACACACTGGCACACGTACAGTTGCAGCTAAAAGAAGTGGTGTTGCCAGATCTTAGGCAGCAATTAATATTTTAAAGCTGGCAATATTGCCAAATGAAATGGCGCGCCAGCATTTCCCATTTGAATATTAATAAGATTTTTGAGTGGCGTTTGTATAAGTAATGTGCATATGGCAGGAAAAAACGTTGTATTAATTGCACAATCTACAATATGCGTCGCGACACCCAGGAATTCCAGCAATGCGGGCCACCGCCTCAAAAGCGAAACTGATGCATAGCTGCTTGTGCCTGCTTCAGTTGTTGTTGCTGTTGTTGTATTTCTTAATGGGTGTGAACAAAATATGCATTGGTTTATCATCAATAAAGAAACAACTTCTGCTCTTGTTTACACTGATGAATGTGTACACAAAAGCAAAGGAGAAAAATGCAGCAGCGGGGGGCAAGCAAGCACAGAAAAAAATGCAAGGGGGTCGGTCGGAGCAAACTGGCTTAGTCAGTTGCATACAATATTCACAGTCACCCTCCCTTTTCAATGATTAATGCCAAGCAGCAGCAGCAGCAACAACAACAACAAACACAATGATAACCAGAAATGTCAAAGGTCCGCAAGTTTGTTGAACTCTTTTTTTTATACGTTTTTCCTCTGTTATTTCTCCTATTTCAGGGTGCCTCTTGTTATCAGTGGAAATTAATGTGAAATGAAAATGGAAAGTAATTTCCAGCTGCGGGCCATTTGATGGACTGTCAATCATAATTGCCTCACTTCTTTTCGGCTTCTTTCTTGCCTGGAATGCAACATATGGCAAAAGATGGGGGAGAAAGGGCGGGAGACGGCGCTGCGCTCACTTATCAGTTCTCCGGCATCTGGAAAGGCATCAATTAACATTCCTCCGGGGGCTCGTTTTTCATTAACCAATGTAATTAATAAGATTAAACAACAATTGCGTCTCTACGTTTTGTGCGGGTGACCGCACCCATTTCTCCCCCGCCCCATCGACTATTCAAGTTTTTCCTCGACGCCTCTATGTTTGTGTGCGCGCCTATAAAAATATGAAAAATATGCAAACCGCATCGCGCGCTTTAAACAGAAAGAAAAAAAAACACAACTCAAGAAGAAATAAAAAGCGAAAAGCTAAAATGGAAGGCACCCAATGGAAGTCGTTGACAGTTGTTTCCCTCCTTTCCCCCGCCCCCCAACTACTACCACACTCTATTACAGCTACTTAACGGACTGGCAGATAAGCAGAGAGGACAAGGAAAAGTAGGGAAGTAGGGGGACGGGGACGGGGACGGGGACAGCTATTTCTGAGTCCGTCTTAAACTGCATCAATTTCTATTAAAAGCAATTACAAGCAGCAGGCAGGCAGGCTGCAGCAGCAAGAAGTCGAAGGAAAAGTGAAATAAAAAACAGTGCAGCAACAAAAGACAAAGAGCAGACAAGACTCTGGCAGAGCGAGCGAGAGAGGAAGTCAAAGCCGGAGCCAGTGCAAAGCGAGAGCGAGACAAAAGGAGAGAGTCGGCAAGTGCAAAATTTGAAGCACGACTTCGTTTTTGCAAGGGGAAGAGGGTGGGGATGTGGTTTGGGGAAACAGAGAGTGGAGCATAAAGCAGCGACGCGACGTCGGCGTCGGCGCACACACAAATTTTATGTATACGCTGTTTTACACACACAGGACCAGGCTACAGGTTCACACACACACACACAAAGGCGGTGGCGGCGGCGGGACGGGCCAAGAGAAAGAGAGAGCGCTAAATGTATCCCTTTTTCAGTTACGGGCAGGGCAGGTCACACATGCACGCAGTATACGTACAGGCAGGCTTAGCACACACCATGATGGCGGCGCTCTCTCTATCGCTCTCTCTTACTCTCCCGCAGGAGCTGGGAAAAAATCTGTACCGCAAAAATGCGAGAAAAATCTGGGATACTTTTCGGGTTCTTAGGGTTTTCTAGGGGTTTTTCGTTAATTAGTGGCTTTAATCTAGCACTCACCTCGTATTTCAGGCCCACGAGACGCAGCCAGGTCTCCACCTTGAGGCAGTAGGGCGATAGCGAGGGCAGCAGCGGGGTGCGCGAGAACTGGTACAGATAGATGATGTCCTTCTCAAAGTTGGTCTTGTGCACATTGAACTTCTGGGCGGGGGCATCCGTTTTGGCCGCCGCCACCGGTGCAGCGGTCGCCGCCGCCTCATCCTTCTTTGCCTCGCCATCGGCAGCTGCATTCTCCGGCTTTCCATCCTCCTTCTTGTCCTCCGCATCACCGCCCTCTTTCTTTTCAGCCGGAGCGGCTGCGGGGGCGGCTGCAGCGGCAGCATCACCAGCGGGAGCGGCTGGCTTTTCCGCCTGCTCGGCGGAGGCGCTCTCTGTTGCCGCTGCCACTGCGGGCGTTTCCTCGGCGGGTATTTGGGCCACTTCGCTTGCCATTTTTATGATTTGATTCTCGCTTTTATCTCGATCTTGGGTTTTTCTTAATTAGAGCTGCGCTTTGCTTTCTTCTGCTTCACACTTTTCCTGGCACACGCACACACATTCACACGCGGAGAGATAGAGTGAGACGGGTAGCAATAGCAACCACCACTGCGCTGGTTTTCGGTTTTCGGTTTCAGCTAAAATGCACACATGCAGGATCTTGTCGGTTTCAAGAGCCGCCAACACCGGAAAATTTGAAAAATTTTAAACGAATCCGTGGCTCCGCACAAAATATTTTTTCGAATTTTTTTTTCAGAATGGTCGCTTGCACCCGTATTTATAGGCTCGTTCATGGGCCGAAGAGAAGCGAAGGCTGCCGACGAGAGCCGAATGCTGCCGAAGAGAGCGCAGAGAGAGCGAGTAGAGCTGCCACTTTGGCTTGTTTTCGACTGGATTTATCATATTTCAAAATGGAAAACCTTGTGAAATTGGAAAACCCTTATAGCATTAAAAATAACTTATTTATTAATTATCTAGCATATATTAAAATAATTTCACTTCCAACATGAACAAATTTATGGATTTAATACGGAAATTATATAAACGTTGTCAATATTTTTAGTAATTAAGTCATTCAAAATTCAGTGGCAGCATTAAAACCAAACAAGAGCCGAAACATAATATTGCATAATTTTGATTAATTTAATATTTTAAATATTGTATTATTTTCAGGGACCGTAAATAATGATTATTTTTATTTTTGAAATATAAAAATCAAGACAGTTTATGATTTTTTCTCTACTCATCAAAAATAATCTTTAGACTTGAGTGAAAAATATATAACTTACAAATAAAAATAATTTTTGATCAAAAAATATAATTCAAAAATAATGAATTTTCATGATTTTTATTTTTTTTTGCTCAAAATAAAACTTAAAACCAAAATAATTTATTTTGAAGTGATAATAAAAAAAATTTATTTATTTTACTTATATAATTTTCTTGAATTATTACAATACTATTTTAAATTTCGTATTATTTTGAATTTGTATATAATTTTCTTATTATTACAGTAAACTGAATATTGTATTATTTTAAATTAATAATGAAAAGTTTTTATTTTACCATTATTACAATTAATTAAATTTTTAACAAGTTTAATTTTACAATCTAATGGTCATACTGTTTCGGGATTTGTGCCATACTGCAGTCACATTTTTCACAACAAAAAGGTTTTTGTTTAGTTTTACAAAAACGCAATTTTCCAATTACACCAAATAAATAACTTTAACGCAAAATGGGAGCTGTTTTGGGCCTTTGCTCAGCCGCTCAGGTGAGTAAATTAATAGCTAATTAGGTGGAAGATTTTATCCATGTAATTTCTGGTTATTTGCAACAAATCAATAACATATGTTTCCAAGAATTTTCATCAAACCTATTTTACTTGTTTTTATATTTATGATTTATATGCTAATTTCATTAATTCAACTCTATTAGTATTGGTGGCAGTTATCGAGATAATTATATTCGGCAGGTTTCTTGCAAATAAAACTTAAATTCAAAAGATAAAACGTATTATAATGAATTTCATATTTCCATTTTCAGTGCGCTATGTGCTGCGGCGGCACTGCGGCTAGTATGTGCTGCTCGGCCTGTCCCAGCTGCACCAATGCTTCCTCCTCGCGGTTTATGTACGCCTTTATCCTGCTGGTGGGCACTGTCCTCGGGGCCATTGCCCTCTCCCCCGGACTGCAGGACACTCTAAAGAAGCTGCCCTTCTGCATCAATTCGACTTCCTCGTACAGCTCCAAGGCCATCGATACCTTCTCGGGCGGATCTCTTCAGGTGGACTGCGAGTATGCGCTTGGCTACATGGCCGTGTATAGGATCTGCTTCGGAATGGCCTGCTTCTTCGCCCTGATGTCTGTGATTATGCTGGGCGTGAAGAGTTCCCGGGATCCACGCTCGCACATTCAGAACAACTTTTGGCCGCTGAAGTTCCTGATCTGCTTTGGCGCCGCCATTGGTGCTATCTTCATTCCGGATGGATCCTTTGGCCCGGCCATGATGTGGGTTGGCTTGATCGGCGGTCTGGCCTTTATTTTGGTCCAATTGGTCATCATTGTGGATTTTGCACATTCTCTGGCGGAGAATTGGATAGGTGAGTCATGGTTTTTGTGGAGGATTTCAAGCTGATTCATCTCGCTTAATTAATTATCTCGCAGAGAGCGCTGAAAACAGTCGCGGTTATTATTATGCCCTGGCCGGGGTCACTCTGTTGGGATATATCTTATCGCTGACCGGGATTACGCTGCTGTACATCTACTTTACCACTGTGAGTGGTAGAATATAAAGTGTTGGTTTTATTTACTTAATATTTATATATGTTTTTATAGAGCACTGGCTGCGGCATCAACAAGTTCTTTATTTCCATCAACCTCATACTCTGCCTGGTGATCAGCGTAATCTCGATTTTGCCCGCTGTTCAGGAGCGATTGCCTCACTCCGGCTTGCTGCAAAGCTCCCTGGTTACCCTGTACACGATCTATCTGACCTGGTCAGCTGTGGCCAATAATCCAGAGAAGGAATGCAATCCTGGCATGTTCGGACTAATGGATGGCATGGGAAATGCCACCACCACTGTGGCCCCGCCCTCGCACAACTCCAAGGTTACCTTTGACACCACCAACATTATTGGCTTGGTCGTCTGGCTTCTGTGCATCCTTTACAACTGCATCAGTTCGGCGGTGGAGGTGTCCAAGATCACCCACGACAACAGCGAGAAGCGTGGTAAGTTCCTGTCCATTCCCTGTCCGCATTTCCATGCCATTACCCCACACATTTCCACAGTTGCTTCCATTCACGCATTCGCTCAACCGCCTCTCACTTTTCATTTCTCGCTCGCTGTAAAAAGAAAACCCAAGCTAATACTGATTATTAACACTCGTTTTGCCTTCGCCGCTTTGTTTTTTCTCTTGATTTTATTTTCCGATTAACCCGACTAACCCTTTGGTAATTTGAAAACTCGAAACTGTGTGAAACACCATGTGGCGGCTCCTCTTTTTGCACTCCAATTAATGTAGTCTTAACAGAAGCTCTATCAGACACAGAAGCGGGAGGCAAGGATGCCGATGGAAAGCCCAGCACCGACACCGAAACCGAGGGCGTCACCTACTCCTGGTCCCTGTTCCATGTGGTCTTTGTCTGTGCCTCGCTATACGTGATGATGACGCTGACCAATTGGTACAAGTGAGTGTCATAGAGTTCCTCTATCCACAGTTTAAATACAGGAAACTTCTTCTTTTTTTTTTGCCCAGACCCAACTCGGACATTGAGCTCTTCAACGGCAACGAGGCTTCCATGTGGGTCAAGATCATCTCCAGCTGGCTGGGCGTCTTCATCTACGGCTGGAGTCTGGCCGCTCCCATTATACTCACCAATCGCGACTTCAGTTAAGCGACCTTTTTAGTATATTTAAAATAATTAATCTAGGAGTGGTGCTTAAGCGAGAAAAATGCCAAAACAAATGGAGCGACGAGAAATTCCAGTTTCTGAAACTGACGGAGAATTAATCATACATAATTTTGATTCTTAGTGTGGTGTCTCTACTCATTGATCTTATTCTCAAATTTGCAACAGTTATCAATATAAAATATATATGTAATCGACATACAAAAATATATAACAAAACTTAACCGAAATTATACGTTTTGTTTAATGTTTTCAGTTTCCTGGGGCATGGCTTCTTTGAGCCTTTCCAGGGTTACTGCTTTTCCCAGGATTTCCATCATTTCTGCCACGCCGGGACCTTCCTTTAAGCCACTTAAAGCCGCTCTCAGGGCCTTCATCATGAGGGGAAACTTCAGTTGCTCCGTTTGGGCAAAGTTTTTCAGCCTAACATTGAGTTCATCTTTGGTAAAGTCTGAATGGGAGTCGAGTTCCCTGAGCAAATCAATTAATTGTTGTGGCGTAAGATCCTTTAGTTGAAAATCTGAGGGTTTCACCCAAAGGAAACTCAACTTGCTGCTGGTGAGGTCTTGGAGAAGTGTCAAACGTTGGGATGACCAATTTAGAACATCCAAAATATGACTTTCCGCGAGATCCAAGTTGGAGCTGTCATAAAAAATGTGTTTTTACATTATAATTCTGGTTTTATATATAATTATTGCTTACTGTTTGGGATAGGCTTCCTTAACCAAATCCTGAACTTTCTTGACCAATTCCCGACGGCTTTCCTGTCCCCTCAAACGATGTTCTATCTCCAGGCGATTCAAATCATCCAGAAGTTCAGGATTCAGCCGACTGGGATGTGAATTAACCCGCTCTATGTGAAACTGCTCGCCGAGCTCCTGCATGCTAAGCAACTGCTGCTTTGCATTGGCTCTATGCTCGAATCCGCCGCCCGCAGACACCACATAATTGATTAGAGCCAAGGGAAAGTATCCTCGTTGCCGGAAATGCTGAATGCCAATGTCTCCTTGACGCTTACTCAGTTTGGTGCCATCAGCATTGACCAGCAGCGGAAGGTGACCAAATTTAGGAGGCTTCCAGCCAAAGGCTCTGGAAAAATAAATCAATTTCAAGCCAGAAAATAGGATAATCCCGAAATTCAAACCCACTTGTAGAGCAGCAAATGCTTGGTGGTGGATATTTGCCACTCGACTCCGCGCAGGACATGCGTGATGCCCATCAGATGATCGTCTACGACATTGGCAAAGTGATATGTGGGGAACTGATCGCTTTTCATGACCACCGGATCACCTTCGTTGTCGCTGACATTGTGATGGACTTGCCCGTAAATAAGATCATCCAGTGGCTCCTCGTGATCCGTCAGCTTGAACCGAATACAGTGGGCCGTTCCCTTGGCCAGTAGTGCGTCAACTTCGGTCGGTGATAGATGCCGGCACTTGTTGTCGTAGCGTGGAACTTGGCGGGTTCGCAGCGCCTCCTTACGCAACAAATCCAGACGGCGCTCCGTACAGAAACACCGATAGGCGCTGCCATTCTGCAGCAGCTCCTCTATGGCTTTACTGGTTAGGAAGGGTATTGAGAGTCTTTAATAAAATAGATGAAAATCACTCAAATCCTCACCTGTAAATCTCCCTTCTGTGGCTCTGTACATAGGGCCCATACTCTCCTCCAAACCCAGGTCCCTCGTCGATCTCAATGCCCGCCCAACGCAGATCCTCCACCAGGCGTTCACTGGCGCCTGGCACAAGTCGGGTTTGATCAGTATCCTCGATCCGGAGCAGGAATTTCCCACCCAAATGGCGTGCGTACAGAAAGTTATACAGAGCAGTGCGCAATCCTCCCAAATGCAAGTATCCTGTGGGACTGGGGGCAAAGCGAACGCGCACTTGATTGTGGGCGTGACGCAGGAACTGCCGCAGGAGTAAACGCTGGTTAACTCTTAACATTTCTTTGAAGAAGCAATCGAACTTCTTTCGCCGGGTTTTGTTTACTGAAAACAGCTGCTGGAAAGCAGAGCTGCCAACTTGATTATAGAATTTAAATCGAAGAAATCGATAAATTTTATAATTGTTAAATGTGATCGATAAGAAAAGTATATTATTTTATCGATATATATTAGCTCAACGAAAGCAATTTACCTAGAATATGCAAAATTAGCATTATAATAAGCTATTGTTTATAGGGACCGTAATTATCACGTCTTATTTTAATTATTTACTTTCATGTTTTAATTTTAATTAAATTATTAATTAATTTTTTGAGCTCTTTATTTAAAAAATGCATATATTTTCTTTACAAGGAATCAATAAATTAGCATTAGTTTCAGTTTGTAAACATTCGGCTTAGTGGTAAGTATTACACGGGCTCAGGTTGACTGGCGTATTTGAAAGCCTACTTGATAGCGCAGTTGGCCAGCTTGCTGGACAGCTTCTCGCCCTCGGGCGTCAGCAGGAAGTTGTCCTTCCATACGGCCAGGCCATCGCCATTGGTCTTAAAGTCCACGGACAGCTTCTCCCACACCTTCTTCTTGGGATTAAGCTGTTCGTCGGGTGTACCACTGTAGCCCTCGAAGGCAAGGCGACTGCCAGGAGCAGCATTTGCCGGCAACACAATGGGCTCCACAACCGTGTGATCAGCGCTGCAGGAGTTCAAGAGGGAAATATTAATAAAGTTACAGAGCAGATGCTATTAGGCGGCACCACTTACTTGGAGGTGCACAAGACCATGCCCTCGGACAGAATGCCACGCATTTTGGAGGGCTTCAGATTGCACAGAACCGCCACCAGGCGCTGCTCCAGCTCCTCCTGAGTGACAAACTTCACCAGGCCACTGATGATTGTGCGGGGCTGCTCCTCAGCCAAGTCTATTTTCAGCACATACAAGGTATCAGCGTCGGGATGACGAGCCACCTCCACGACCTTGCCCACGCGAATATCCAGGCGATGGGGCGCATCTTCATCGCCGCCAGCAGCTGGGGCAGCTGCTCCTGCCTTGACCTTCGCCGGTGGTGGATAAGCGGCAGCACTGAGTTTTCTAATGGAGTAAATATAGTATTTAATAAACTATCTGCTTGAATAAATCGAATCTCAAATATAACTTACTGCAGCTCCGGCTTCTCGAAGGCCTTGCGAATGGGATCCAGCAGCCGGTTGATGTATTTCTCCACGGTTGCCTTCAGGTCACCAGGATGCAGCTTATCCTCAGCGTAGTATTTCTCCAGCTCGTCGTACTTCAGGAAAGTAATATTGCCGCCGTGCTCCTCCTCCCTTGTAACCTCAAATCCTTCTCCTTCCTTAAAGAGCGAGAATAGGACATGCTTCACGAAGGACAGGAGTCCATTGTCGGCAATGTTTCCCGGTTCGCAGAAGGCCTTCTTCAGCTTCTTCTTCACATTGGCCGGGGAGTCGAGCAGATCGATTTTGGAGTCTTCCTCGGAGGAGGACATCTTGCCGCCAGCCAGACCGGGAACTGAAATAAAGTAAAGTGGCGATTACGAACGAGATGCGAGTAGGGTAGTTTGCGATGACTCACCCATGGGGTTCATGAAATGAATGCGCTTCTCGTAGCCCAGCTGCGGCAGGTATTTCTCCGAGAAGGTGAAAATCTTGCGCTGATCCACACCACCGAACTGAGCGTCCACCTTGAGGTACTCCTCGTCCAGAGCCTGCAGGCCGGGGTAAAGCAATCCAGAGAGCAGCGGGTACTCCACCTGCTTGACCACCTCGGCGCCGGCCTTTTTCGCATCGTGCTGCGTGACCACCGAACTTAGCTTGTACACATCCAGGGTATACTCCTTGGACAGCTGATAGTCGCTGCCCTTGACGAACTTCAGCTTCTCAAGGGGAACGCCGATGGAGCTGAGCATGGCTTTGATAACCTGCTCGTAGTATTGCGTGCGCAGCTCTAGGAGGGACCACGGAGCCTTCATGTTATCCAGATAGGCATGGAGATCGGCAAAGAGGATGGTGACCTCACAGCCGGCCTTTAGGAAGTCCGCAATCTTGGACATGGGCACGAAGTAGGCAACATGTGGCTTGCCCGTCGTCGCCGTGCCCCAGTAGATCTTCAGATCGCGCTCGCCCAGGATCTTTGTCAGCTTGTCATCGCCGAGGGTCTCCTGCAGGTTGCGCGTAATCAGCGCTTTCTTCTCCGCGGGCGTTAGTTCCACCATTTTTCCGGACTTTTATTTCAAGTTTCGTGCGAAATCACGAAATTGTTGCTGGAAAGAGGAAGAGCGCAACTGCATGCGTGGTGAACAGCTGTTTTGGCGATGGGGCGATGGGGGCTGCCAACTTGCTATTGGGGAATAATTTTAAAGTTCCCGCCGCTGGTCACACAAATTGTGAAATTGCCGCGTGCGGCTTTTGTTTATAAATACAATTGGACCAACTGGCGAAATTCCCAGTTAAAAACAAACGCACAATTGGCCGGAAGTTACGCATATAACGAACAAGGATGCCCGTGATTGAGGGCAAGGATTTGGTTCAGCTGCAGCGCCGCCAGCAACAGGTGCGCAACATCTGCATTTTGGCGCATGTTGATCATGGCAAGACAACGCTGGCGGACTCGCTGGTGGCCAGCAATGGGATCATTTCCCAGCGAATGGCGGGTAAGCTGCGCTACCTGGACAATCGGGCGGACGAACAGGAACGTGGCATCACGATGAAGAGCAGCAGCATCTCCCTGTATTACCAGGAAGCGGAGAATACTGATGGAAATCAGGATTTCCTCATTAATCTCATTGATTCCCCGGGACATGTGGACTTCTCCAGCGAGGTTTCCACCGCAGTGAGGCTATGCGATGGCGCCATTGTCGTGGTAGATGTGGTGGAGGGTGTGGGTCCGCAAACTCGCGCTTGCCTGAAGCAAGTCTACGAGGAGCAATTGAAGCCGGTCCTGGTGCTGAACAAGCTGGATCGACTGATCCTGGAAAAGCAGCTGGATCCGCTAGATGCCTACTTTCATTTAACCCAAGTCCTAGAGCAAGTCAACGCTGTTTTAGGCAGCATTTTCGCATCAGATATCTTGGCCAGGGAAGATATCACCAAAAAGGACAACTACGAGTCAGCCTTGGAGGAAGTGGACGACTCGGAGCTGTATTTTTCGCCGAGCTCTGGCAATGTCATCTTCTGCTCCGCCTACGATGGCTGGGCATTCTCCGTCCGAGACTTCGCCGCCATGTATGCCAAGCGTTTGGAGATGAAAAGAGAAGACCTCGAGCAGGTGCTGTGGGGTGACTTCTACTATAACTCCAAGAAAAAGGAAGCTATGCCGGGTGCCCAGGAGAAGGCCAAGAAGCCCATGTTTGTGCAGTTTGTGCTGGAGAACATCTGGAGTCTGTACGACATCATAGCCATCAGAAAGGACAAGGATAAGTTGCCCGGAATAGCCGAGAAACTGGGACTTAAGCTGGCCGTCAGAGATTTACGCTTGACCGACCCTAAACTGCAGATTAAGGCAGTGCTTGGACAGTGGCTGCCCATCGATAGAAGTGTCCTACACATGGTCGTGGCCCACGTTCCGCCGCCGCACAAAATCAGCGAGGAAAGGGCCCAGAGATTGCTCTATCCTGCCAATGTAGAACTAAATTCGCTGCCTCAGGAAACCCTTAGGCTCAAGGAGAGCTTCACCAGCTGCGATGCTGGTAGCTCCAATGTCATTGCCTTCGTCTCCAAGATGTCGCCTGTGCATGTTACCCAACTGCCACAAAATAGACCCAAGAGACTGACTGACCAGGAGTTGCAGCAGCGCAGGGACGAAGTTCGTCGCCGGATTGAAGAACGAAAGCAGCAAACAGACCAAACTGAGCTGGAGAAGATTACCCAGGGTGTGGAGCAGCTGAGCTCTCAGGCAGAGGGGGCCAAGAAGGAAGAATCCGAACCTGAGGCAGAACCCAACGAGTACGTTTTCATCGCCTTTGCCAGAGTCTTCAGTGGCACCTTGAAGCGCGGCATGCAACTGTACAATCTTTCGCCCAAACACGATCCTCGCCAGCCTACGCATCGCCGGGAGGATGAGGCTCCCTACGCCAGTCGTGTGACCATTGGCGATCTTTACATGTTCATGGGCGGTGAGCTACAGCTTCTGGAAGAAGTGCCCGCGGGAAATATAGTCGGAATCGGTGGCCTGGAATCGCACATTGTTAAGACCGCCACCTTGAGCAGCAGCTTGGATTGCACTTCCTTCAGTGAACTCAGTATCATGGCGACGCCCATCCTTCGAGTCGCCATCGAACCCGTTCAGCCGCAGGATATGCCGAAGCTGGTAAAAGGCTTAAAGCTCCTGAACCAAGCCGATGCCTGCGTCCAGGTGTCTGTGGCCACGACAGGAGAACATGTGATCACCACCTTGGGCGAGGTGCATGTGGAGAAGTGTGTCCACGATTTGGAGCAGAGCTACGCCAAGATCAAGGTGAACGTGTCCAAGCCGATTGTGTCGTTCAGAGAAACAATTGTCCCAGCTGCCACCGTGGATATGGTGAATGAGGCGATTGTTAAGACGGCCGAGGATAAGGATGTGACCAAGAAGATAGCTGTTCAGCAGACACTCAATAAACTGGGCACCCTCAAGGTGATAGCGGTGCCCCTGCCGGTGGAGGCAGTAGAGCTTCTGGAAAAGCATGCAGAATTTTTCAAGGTTAATTCTTAAGAAATCTTCGGAGTTCTTTTAATAATATATGTTTTCTTATAGGAACTATCTGCCATACCCCGCAACCAACTGCTGTCGGAGAAGTGGACAACCTTGCTGGCCTCCATCAAGCTGAAACTGATTGCTGCTCTCCAAGATCTGCAGCTATTCGGCTTGAGCACTCTGTCCCCCGAAGAGCTCGTAAATCGAATCTGGGCTCTGGGTCCTCGAAACTGTGGCACCAACATTCTACTCAACCTCAGCGACTATGAGCAGCCGGACTTTTGGTCAAGCCACGCCAAGACTTCGGATACAGATATTCGCTCCGCCAGCGATCCACGCAAGGATTTCAATAGTTCCTTGGTGAATGGCTTCCAATTGACCTCGGGAGCGGGTCCGTTGTGTGAAGAGCCCATGCAGGGTGTGTGCTTTGCTGTACTCGAATGGTCCATTCAGTCGGACGGAGAGGATTTAAATGCAAAGGGTCCCTTCTCGGGTGCGTAAAATTGGTAAATTGGAGTCTTAAATATATAAATTTTAATGTAATTTTAAATGAATTGCAGGACAAGTTTTGACTGCTGCCAAGGAAGTGTGTCGTCAGGCTTTCCAGAATCAACCTCAACGATTGGTCACTCCCATGTACAGCTGTAATATTGTGGTCAATGCGGAAATGTTGGGTGAGTTGGAAAGAAATTTATTTATATTTAAGTAATTTTTAAAAATGATTTATAGATGTGACATTTTCTTGTAGAAATCATTTCTTTCTTGATGTAGGTAGCGATGTTTATCAAGGGGAAGAAATGAGATATTTAATTTTCATATCGAAAATTCCCTTAAAAAAACCCACAAAATATTTGGTTTTTATTTAAGATGTATTTTTAATATAGTATTTTATTTAACTACTAGTAAATGCAGCTTAGGTCTAAACATAAATAAGCAACTAAATTTAGGTTAAATAATTTCGGTGTTGGTTTTTTGCTTTTAAATTATTTTTTCGTTTCTCGTTTACTCGTTGTTTCCAGTTTTGCACCTAAACTATTCGTTTAATTCGTTAAGCATTATTTTAAGAAAAGTTGAGGCCTTGTTTACGCTTAAATGCAAAACAAATTAATTAAACAATTAGTGCTGCTGTGCCCGGGCACGTGTAATTGTTTAATTAATTCGTAAATTGTTTTGTAAATAAATACATGTATGTATAAATATATAAATTAAGAGAGGGGGGGTTCGGGTGGAGAAATGCCAAGGTAAATGCCTAAAAATTTGTTTAAATTAAGAAAAGCTTAGCCGCTAATTACGTTACGCTACGCTAGACGTTACGTGACGTGAACTTTATGCTTTTTTGAAGCCATTTTCATCCGGGTCTTCATCTCGTCCTCACTTCAGTCACAGTTGTTTTTTGTTTTTTGTTTTTTTTGCTTGCACAGTTTTTAGTTGGTCACCGGAAATCGCCTTGTGCTATTGAAATTGTATCTACTAGGATTGATTGGTTGGTTGATTCGTTCCCGGAACACTCTTAGTCCCAAATGATGCTCTGCTGGAACTCTAGGACGCGATCCCAGGGGAATTCCGGTTCGTAGTCGTCCGTTTCGGCTAGCGATCGCTTGGCCCGGCTTTCGAGTGGTGCCTCCTCTGCCGCATTGGTGTGTTCCGCCGCCACTGGAAGCGCAGCAGCCGCTGGCTCTGCCTCTACCTGTTCCACTTGCAGTGTGGTCCTGGCCTCCTCTTCGCCCGCCGGAGTACTGCTGCCCGGTTGCTCCTCGGTGCCAGTTCCCGAACCACTTGACATCGCCTCGATGGGCGGCAAGTCGCCGCGTCTCTCGTTGTTGCGTCCATAATTGCTGCCTGGGAAATTGTTGATCGAAAACTGATCCGGCCGGAAGTTGGCGGAGCTATGGCTGCTGCCGCTGCTCTCCGGACGGTTCAGGTATTGATACGAGCTGCTGCCGCCATTCTGGAAGCTCTGATCCTGCGGCTGATAGTTGGCACTGATGGCTGAACTGCCCACAGAGCCACTGCCGCCGTAGATGGGACGACCGTAACTATCCTTTTGGCCTCCCAGGGAGCCACTTGCGCCACTGCCTCCGAGAGAGGGGCGATAGAAGGGTTTCTGCAGTTGGTATCTCTTGGGTGGCTGGGTGCTGGGTTTGCGCACAGAGTAGCCTGGCTTCACGCACATCATGCCAAAGACTCGGATGCCGGGCACACTGGCATATGTGGGCTGGTCATGAGCCATGGGTCCCTCTGGAAAATATGAAAAATCGAATGAAAATCGAATGGGGTTTCATATAGATTTCGAAAATGTAATTTTCTAGATTTCAATTGCTTTTCTTATATTGAAACTCACCCATTTTGAAGTGATCGGGACAGCGGCAGATAACCAGATAATGCGATTTGCCAGTTCGTGTATTCTGGAGCGCCAGCAAAGACCAATCCTTGGGTGAGCGACATTCACGCATCTCCGTGGTGGCCTCACAGGTCTTGGCCAGCGTGATGGCCTAGACAAAGAATAGAAAAAAGCAGGGTTTAGAGATACGTGGAAAATGGAAAATAGTAAAAATAAAAGGAAATAAATTTCTGAAAGAAAAACAGCTTTAGAAAACAATAAGCCTTTCAAGAAAGAGACATTGCAAGAGTTTTTTTTATGGAAATTCATTAAAATTTAAATTTTAAAAGAGCTAAAATAAACTGTTTTAAGCTGACATAAAATGTTATATTTATTCCACATTAAATTACATTTTTCAAAGGCTTTTGTTAGATATAATAATTTTTAAAAGAAGGTTCATTAAAGGTTTTTAAACATTTAATGCTTATTTAGAAAAAGAATTTCTCCAATAATAATATAACTTTCTAAAAACTGATTCTTTCCTCTTCAATTAGCTTTATAATATATTTTTACTATGCTATTAACAAGATTTTTAATGGCGTTTTACAATTTTTAAACGGGGTTTTAAGCATCCATTAAACTGAAAAAGTAAAATTGATTTATGGGTTGCTAAAAACACCAATAAATATTTTTTGTTGTAGTGCAGAGTCTGTCTAGACATGGTAGACGTGGTCTAATATTTAATAGTTAGTCTTTTTCTCTCTGCCAGCGATTAGACATTCACTTTGGCCCGCAGGGCAGGAAAGAAAGTTACCCCGAAATCCCGATACTAGACACCGACACCGACACCGTCTCATGACTCCGATCATGACTCTAAATTGAAAGCTGGCATGCTAAACGCTATGGACAGAGCCTGGACACGTAGCTGTCACTTAGCACGAGCTAAAAACAAAAAAAAAAACAGGAGCAGTCACCGCCCAGGGGAGAGATTTGGAGATCTGCCAGACTTTTATAACCCAAGGCCTCACTTGAACACTTAACCTGGCCTGGGCATGAGCTGGTGTTTAAGGCTTTTTGCTACGCTTTCAATTGGCCAACTTGATTGTCCTTTAACTGATTTACAGCTTGGGCTACTGTTGTTCGCCGAACGTAATTTGATTGACTCTTGCGGCGCTCGTTTGCATGTCAAGTCGATTGGTAAGAAATCTCAGCTGCTCTTTGGGCTCTATTTAGCTTTGTTTTTCCCCTGTCTTACTTTGTTCGCTTCATTGGCTGGCATTCAGGTTAATGTGGTCCGCCCGGCTGTTCCAGTTTTTCCGACTGCTCCGCTCTTGTTTTCCAGCTAAACGCATTTTCATAATTTGCTGTACAGTTCCGGCAAAGTAGAAATAGCAGAAAAGCCTCGGAAGCCACAGTGGCAGTGGCAGTGGCACCGGCACACAGCAAGTGTTGCATTTAACGGTAAAGTGAAGTGTAATTATGACAATGTCTGACACTGCCCACACTCCATATACACACACACTCCGCGCCGAGCACTTGGCCCGACCATTAAGCCATTAGAAATTATTTTTATTATTATTTAATTTATTTCAAGACCCAACTCCGAGATAGCTGCAGCGTTGCTGTTCGCATTTATAACTCAATTAAATGTACTGAGCGAGCATATCGATAGAAAACAGGGGCCGAAGGAGCAGATCATGGCCGGGCAATAAAGCAAATAATATTGAAAACCGCACACAAGGTGATCTCCCTAATGACCTGGCCATCATCATGGTCGTGCCTTTGGCAATGCTGGGAAAAAACACCGAATCCTCCAAGTGAGAGTCTGTGCCGTAGACCAGGGAATCAATTTCACAAGTCAGTCATCCGGCAAATGAGGCTCAATTTCGTTGCCTCCATCTAGGGGGCTGATCTTTAACTGATCAAATGATATATTGCTGGCTTCCAGACATCGTGTTTTTCATTAACCGAACACCGCCTTGGGAAATTCACGGGGAGTGACTGCTGGTTTTTTTTTTTTGTTTGTAAGTGCCACTGATCTTTCTTACTAACTGATTGGAATTATAGACCATTTGTTGGGGTTGGTTTTAAGAGGTATTTGTTTTTGTCTATAGAAATGTATAGTATTTATTGGTTTTAATTGTTTGCTGGTTTAATAATTATCAGAGGAAGTTTAGGATAATAATTTTTATGTTTAAATTTTCCGGGATTATTGATCAAATATTCTTGAGAAATATTTAAGTTGTTTGTATGTTTTAAGTATGTTTAAGTATTATGCTCAAAAAAGGGTCCCAAAGGTTTATTCTATAAGATCTTCTCTCAAAAGCTAACCATCGAAGATTTTCATCCCAAAAAAAAAACAAAATCTGATTCTTCTCTCTAATAGATTTCTTCAAATACTTTTCCTTAGAAATAGTTTCCCACAAAACAATTTCACTTTTCTTCTTTTCTCTCACATATTTGATGGGAATATTTTCTCCCTTAATTATTTAATTAAAAAATGTATCCATACTGTGCTCCAGTATTTACTTCCTCAAAGAAATAATACCTTTCCGCTATTTGAACTTGATTGTAATTTCAGAAAATGGAATTCGTGGATCTTCTTCTTTATTTAATTATATTACCAATGATCTGCCTCTGAGATGCCATCTTCCATTGATTCATTTAAAAACAGATCAAATCATATTTGCGGTTTCGTTTTCCCAGACTAAAACCAAAAGTCGTGCTGCCGCAGAACCTGTAACTATCCATTGAACTAATGATCCGCCGAGAGAGTGATCTAACAAATAATCTACAAACTGCACTCCGGCAGTTCCACTTTCGGTTCCCAAGTGATCTCTTCCGAGTCGTGGCCCAGAATCAAATCATGGCCAAAGCAATTATCTAAGTAATTCGGTTGGGATGAACTCTCTTACCTTCTTTTTATTATCGCCAACCAATTTTGTGGTATGCTGATCATCTTCGTTCAGACTGGCAGAGCAGGGATCACGATATCTGTGGAGGGAAAAGCAAGATTAGATTTGCAGGATTAATTAGCGGTCCCTGGGGAGTGACAAGTGGGTAGATCGTTCCAATCTAGCAACTCACCTGGACGGACAGGCGCACAATGGCTGGGTGTAGTTGAGCCTTACGTAGACGGCATTGCAGACCTGCTGAATGGCGCACTCGGGCAGCAGATATATGTGCTGATTGTGCGGATAATAATGATATTTGGTCGGTTTCGCTGTCGCCGTTTTCTGCAAAGGCAAAAAGAGAAACAAGAATAGATGGGAGATGAGTTCCAGCTTCTGTTGATTGATGTGGCCAAAAGGGTTTCCTTCGTTGCCATCTTCTATTTGGCCAGCAATTAAAGTTGCTGGATACTACTAGGCGAATACGTAGCCAGTTGGCCAGTTGGCAAATGTTTGCTCCGCAGAGGAGCGTTGTCTTGTCGAGGCGTTGCAGAGTGCTGTTTGTCTACTGCCAGCTCTGGCAGCTCGGATGAAGTGCGAAATTGACGCTGTTCCCCCTGGGATTGTTAGCCACAAATGCTTGGCTTAGACCAAACCCATTGCAACTTGGTCCCTCCTACCAAAAGTTTTCTTTTCTCAGTGTGTTGGGTACTCTGAATATTTCGCAGAAGTTTGTGAAATGCATAAAAATGTATTGTCTTCTTGAGTATATAAGCTTTAAGCTGGACTAGAACTAACCAAGAGTTCATGTATTTATCTTTAAAGATTATATATTTAAAATTATATATATAATTCTAAAAAATTGTATTTAAATTTATACGATTTTTTCCTTGACTCTTTTCTTACACAAAATTGAAAAGCCTCTTTTTCTGCTCTTTTCTTTAACTTTAAATAAACCAACCCACCAATTGTAATTAAATAATTTTATTATTTTATGACTTATGATATTCAAATTATAATCTCTTTTCAAATAAAAGTTCGGCTCACATCCTTTATTGAAAGGGTATTCAATATGTCCATTTCCAAAGCCCTATCCTGTTTTTTTTTTCATTTTCTTATTTATTTTTTAATAACAAAGCAGAAGCGAAAACGGTTAAAGTGTTATAAAGCAGAAGCAAAAGATGAGAGTCGCTGGCCAGCATTGGACTTCTGTTATGGATTCAAAGTAGAGTCGACTTGAGTTGATTCGCGTCCAGTTGAGTCGCAATGAGTTTGCGATGAGTTGAGTCGAGTTGTGTTGCCTTGGCCAAAGCAGGTTAATGGCAAACGAGACCCTCACATAATGCCACACAAAATTGCTTGGCTCGCCGCGGAGTTGCAACGCGCCTTTTCCGCCGAACGAAAAGGGGGAACAAAGTTATTAAGAAATTGATGCAACTTGGAGGGGACAGAGTGCAGACCCAGTGCGAGTATACGCAGGGAGAAATATAATTTTTAAATAAAATTCTCAAATATATTATAGAATTATTTATATTTGAAAAATATTCACTAGAAAAATGTTGAAATAATTAAATTACGAATAAAGCAATAACAATTTTTATTTGATTTTGTAAAGTGCTTAAGTTTAAATGGAATGCAATTAATACATAAAAATGTATTGAAAATAATACAAAATACTATTCCAGATATTTGTAAAGACTGATAAAGATCAGAAATCTATATGACATTGATTTCAATCAAGGAAACTTGAGGAAACGTGTGTTGTTGGTTTAAAAATCACACAATTTTGTATTAAATTAAAATACTTCGCCACTTTATAACAAGAAAATACCCCTTTAATCCTGATTTTCCTTCTTTATAAATTATTTTCCCAGTGTAAATCTATAATATGTGTTTGTGTCTGGTAACCTAGGGTAACCGGGTAAACTGCCAAACGCACTTTTACTTGTTGGTAGCTTCGTTCTTGTAATTTCCAGCCATCTCCCTTTTCTTTTTTTTATATTTCTCAACTCAACCCATCAGCCACTTCCTTCCTGCGACCATTTCCCAGTGTTTTCCCCTGAAGTTGTTTTTCATTTCGGGAAACTTTTAGTCATGGAAAGGGGGAACTCAGGATACCTTTCAGTCTCCCTTTCTGGCACCTTTTATTTGACTATGAAAAAGTTTTATAGTTTGCATTTTTTTTTTTTGTAAATTTTAACTCGAGAAGTTGGCACAATTGGTAGGTAGCTTTCATCTTTTTCCGGGTTTGATAGGTATTTATTTAATTATTTTACAATTTATGTGAGCAGAAGCTTTACATTTATGTGAAGTAAGCCATGAAAATTCTTAGAAATCAAAGGAGGGAGAGACTAAATGATTTTATTTGAGGAAAACTCTAGGCAGAAGATGGTTTTGTAATTGTAATAAATCAGAAAACAGTTTTCTTTCAAATTGTTTAAAATAAATAATAAGAAAGTTAGGAATTTATTAGCATTTATTTTAATATTTATCTACATTTTTATGTTGTCATGTTTTTGCATTTTATTAAAGGTTAAGCACTTTCCCATTATTTCCTTTTTCTAGAATTAGCTAAATCTTACAATCTTGTAAAGTTAAAGTTAGCAGCCTGCAGCAGCTTTCCTTTCAGCTGTCAATTTATCGATCGACTTTGTTGCATTTTCCACGCCTCCACTGGCGTAACCCCTTTTCCTTTTCCTATCGCAACGCCAAAACTCAAACAGTTCCCTTTCCTACTTAGCACATAATTGAACTGAAAGCATCTTTGGTTTAGGCCAAATTGCTGGGCCATGATCCAAAGAAACGGTACTTCCCATGTCAGTCATTTGCCATTCAGCTTGGAGTTAGGCCAGAGTTGGAGTCAAAGCCACCTACTGTCAGGTAGGAGGTCCCCTTTCCTGGCAGCTCCTTTTTTTTTTGTTTTGTATTTTGAGAGTGATTTACACTGACCCTGACCATTATTATTGAATTTTTTATCGCTGGTACTTTTGTACTTTTCCTTGGACTCCGAAGCGAACTGCAAGTCGCAGACGCGGACCCTATTTGGCGTCAGCTGGTTGTCGCTTCTGTCCAAGTGTCCAAACTGTCGCCGCCAATGCTTTTGTTTCCATCTCCTCCTCCTTCTCACAGCCGGCGGCCTGTCTCTTTCACTTTGGTTAAGTACATTTTTAAATATTTACCATGTTCCCCTTATAGAGGGGAAGAGGAAGGGGAAGAGGGCCCTAACTAGGCCCTAAGCCGAAAAGAATTTTCCACGAATTGCAAATTAAAGCGTTTTGTTGCTGTTACTGGTACTCTTCGTACTCGTACTGGTACTCGTACGCTGTCCGCTTTTCACACAGGTTAAAGTTCAGCCGGTGGCAGTTAGCAGGAGATGCATACACTTCCCTCCCGGACTTTCCCTGCCCCCTACCCCACCCCAGAGTGCCACTTGAAAATCGTGTTCTCCGCTGCCAGCTTCCTGCAATTTGGACTGCAGTTCGGAGTCGGCGGAATCTCGACGCGACCTTTCACGGGTTGTGTTTCTTTTTCTGCACTTCGTGTTTGGTGTTTTTCTTCTCTTTTTTTTACTGCAGTTTTTTTTCCATGCCTTTTTGGAGTGCCATGAATTGCGTTTTGATTGAAAAGAAAGTGACATTTCCGTTGATTTTCCTTTAACAGAATGGGGCGCTTTAGCAGAGAGCCATCCTTAAAGTTTTCCTTTTATGCAACTCTTTCTTTCGGTGTTCGAAGTTGGGTCTTTGCCTTGCTAATTCCTCTTCGGCTTGGCCCAAGGTGAGTGTGTGTTTCTTTGGCCCCTAACAACATCAAAATGGCAAACAATAAATGGCAAATGGCAAACAACAAATAGTAAATTGCAGTGGCAGCAAGCTAGCTTTGCTTGCACACCCTGTGCAACATGACGTATGCGTGATTTGTGTACTGATGAATGCCTTGGCTTATTGACTTGTTTCGATGGTGGCCATGATTGCCACTTGATTAGCCGACACTTGATGAGCTATTGATGGGGGGAAATTTGACAAAGCTATGATTGTGAATATACTATATATATATATGCATACGAGTATATGCATTTTAAAATTAATGTGAAATTTGTTTAACTTAAGAGAAAATCTGCCATGGAGATTATTACGATTATATTATATCGGAGAAAATATTTTAAATAAATTCAAGGCATTGGAAATGGAATTAAAATTTGAAATAGTATTAAAAAATTGATTGATAAAAGAAAACGGAATTTACACCTAAACAGAAACCATAATTGGCTTTTCGCTATATATAATTTTCTGGTTAATGTTCTGAAATAATTTAAAAAGTTGATAATTCAGATTAATCAAGCATTATTTTGGCATAAATAATCCAGAAAACTATGTTTTATAGTATCTAAAACCTAATTTTGTTAATATTTAAAGTTAGAATTTTGTTGAGGTTGTTGTTGAAGTTTAAAAATAATTTTAATGATTGATTTAAATGATTTCGGAATAAATATTCCAGAAAAATATATTTTGTTATATCTAAAGCCCCATCTTGTTAGATCTCCCAACTATCAGACTAGCTTAAAAAATTTCTTTGAATTTTAAATAAATATCTAAGCTTAAAGAAGCAAACATAAAATACAAGAGAACATCTTTATTAATTCCAAATCTATCTTTCGCCTATATAAAATAGCAAATTATGTAAATCCTAACAAATCGCTTTCATAGTTTTATGAATATTAAATATTTAAAGAAGATTAAGATAAACTATCTTAACTTTTAACGAAGTTGGACATAAAATACGATAATTATATGAATGCTTGAGAAAAGAAATATATTATTCAAAGCTGATATACATTTTAAACAGATATTCCAAAAAAGACTACATACAAATCTTTGTATTCCTTTTCCCAGTGTTTTAACCACTAAAAATAAATACTTGCCATAAATCAAATAAAAGAAAAGGTAAAGCAAAGCCATATAAAAAAAAATCTCACCCAAACTAGCTTCTATTTAGTGTTGAACAATTTTGTAAATAACAAATTGCAACATTTTTCTTCTCAGCCACTTCACAGCGAACCTGCTTTTGGCTCCCTGACTTTGTTTTTCCGGCTAACAAGCTTAGCAAACAAGTCCTGCAGTCATCAGCACTTCTCGGATTTCAAGTCCTCGGGGCAAGCGAGAGCTTATCCTCCGCGAATTTGTATATATACAAACATATATCTAGTATCTGTGAGTTGCCGTTTAGAGGCTTGATTTATGCCAGCATCTTGAAATTTACTTTTAATGAGAGACGACGGCAGCGGAGCTCAGAGCTAAACGCATGTAACTGACAGCGGCGGCAGCTTGTATCTATATATCTCGCAGATGCGAAAGCCCGGCCACTTGTTATTCAAATCAGCTTGAAGAGATTCAAGAGAGCAAAAAAAAAAAAAATATAAATAAAATAAAAAATCTACAGAGACATAAAATTTCACCGCTTTTAGCTTAGCCTTAGCTACTTGGCGGAGCCTCAAAAGCTTCTTTCTCTCTTTCTGCGGATTCAATGGAAATTTGCATGAGATCCAACAATCCTCCCACCACCCCCTTGCTCTTTGTGCAATTAATAAATAATTTTCATTTCATTTTCATTTCGAAATTTGATTTAATTACGAGAAAGTCTTACACTCGGAGTGAGTGGGTCTCACACCTATCACTTTGAGTGGGAAAGAACAGAAAATTAGTTGCCATTATTTAAGTTTTACTTTTCTCAGTTAGCTGTTTGTGTTATTTGTTTGTTATTTAATTTTATGCTTAAAGTGAAAACGAAATTTTTACCTTGAGTTCAAGTACTTTCGTTCTGCGCCCCAAGGTTTGTTTTTATTGTTATTTATAAAGCGTGAAGTCTCAAGTAGTTGGCCCACCGCTCACGGATGTAGGAGCATGTATCTTTCTTTATTTCTTTCTTTTTTTTTTATTTTTTTCGAACCTTTTTCTTTCATTTGACACGACAAGCTACCGAAAATCTTACACTTGCACACACATTTCACCTGAGTTCCGCTGTTGTTAACTGTGGTTTCTCATGCAAATCCACTGCCAAGAGTCGTTTGTTTGTTTGTTTACCATTATTTATTTGTTTGCCCAACGCTTTTTCCGCTTTGCACCGGGCAATTGATAATTATCATCATCATCGGCATGGCCAACAGCACAGCATCCCCAGAGTCCCAGAGTAAAAGTCAAGTTTTCAAGTTTCCCTCTCTGCTGATCTCCAGCTGTGGCCTTTTCCTATTCCTCGATTTCAATGGCTTCTTTTTTTCGGTGTTTTCTGAGTGGCCGCCCGAAGCTCTCATAAACTCTCAACACTTTCAAGTTGTTTATGTCCGCAGGTTGTAATTAAAATGTTCAATAAATCGTAAAGCTTGATTGTCGATTCGTTTTTTATTTAATTTTTTTATATCTGGAACTGAATAGTCTAACGGATGTGTTGCATATAAATTACGCCATGGGTTAGAGTTCGTTGAATGGGTTCTGTCTAGCAAAAAGTTCTAGGAAGAGGCTTATATTTTTAATTCAACCATTGAATATAAATTTAAGCAAATCAAGGAAACTGTGAGATAATTTTTTAAACATTTGTTTATGTATTTTAGAATTTTATTTCTAGAAATCTAGAAATGTTTAATTATTTCACTTTGACTAGAAAAAGCCTAGGACCTTAGCTAATTTTCTTATATACATTTTTAATTAGCCAAGATTAATTCTGTTTTCATTTATTTAAAAAGAGATTTAATATTTAAAGACCTTTGATATTTCTCAAATAAATAAACCCAACTTCGAGCATGCTTTGTGCTGCTCCTTGAAGCTCCTAGATTCCTGATCCGGCCTAGACATTAAGGCCACTCTCTTCTGGCCAAAGTTGGACCCCAAGCGGCGGCCTTCTGAGCTGCGCATGCGTAACTGATATCCATCTTAGGCGGTGTTACAATTTTTTGTTTCTGCGCGCTGCTTTTTTTTTTGTACCGCGCATAACTTGTCAAACGGCAAACAAAGGCAGTGCTCCGTCTTGCCGCTTTGCGATGAAGATAAAGATATACACATAAAGATAGCAGCAAAGAAGAAGCTGCCACACAGGAAATAATATTTATGTTTTCATTTTATTAAAGCTTTTTCTTTTGTTTATTAATTTAGAATTTAAAGTGAAATTATATGGCTAAGAAAAATTTGTTTTTCAAAGTCCTGACTTGTGGGTTGGCACTTAAAGAGTATCCAAAAAATTTTACTTTTAAGGATAGAAGTAGCCTTGTTTTAGATATCTTTTATTTAGCAATATAAATATGATTTCCAACTTGCTCCTACAATTTTTTCCTGTGCCGCCAAAGAAACCGCGTTGCATACAAGGCAATTACATGATTTGGCTGGAGCGCAAAAAAAGTAGAGAAAAATATTGAATAATCCCAACATCAGCAGCAGCAGCAACATTCCATAACCAATTCGAGCCACCGACCAAAGACGTGTTCATAATTGTCATCATTGCTGCCACCATTCGTGATGATGAAACTGAATCCAAATTGGAATCAAAGGCGGAATTGGAATCCGTTTAATGTGTCAACCGCAGAGCCAACGTTAATTTGTTCTAATTTGTTTCTAGAAGACCATCGTATTTTTTTGCCCGGTCATAAGCCGCCTTGGTCAGCATTACGCATTTAAGTTTAATGCCCAGTGCCGTAATAATAATAATAATAATATTTTTTACATTGCTCTCCCCCGGCTCGTTACTTGGTCACCATATATATTTTTTACCAGAAGACGGTACTGCTGTTGGCCGAGTTTATTGTTCTAGTTTTTCGAGGCCCTCGGTCCTTAACAGTGCTTTGGCTCGTTGGTTAAGGTTTGTTGAACCCCTAATGAGTTTAAATGCCGGGCTATGATCTGGTCTTTAATGCACGTTTATGAGTTACTCCGCTTTATTTTTTTTTATTTCGGTGCCAGTTCCAGAACCCCTTTTTTGGGACACTTTGTGGGACAGAATTAATGTTGGTGGCATTACGGTAACGATTTGGTCATGATACCAAAGGGAAGTCGGACATTAGTCGGGTGATACGATGATATGCGGTCAGCCGGATGCTTGCAACATTTCTTTTTTTGGTTTAGGAGCGGAAAAGGTGACCATTTAACAGGTGGAAAGTTTCAGCATTAACATTTTTTTAAGCTTGATAAATTAGAGCTTAAATTAAGAAAATATGTATTTGTTTAAATTATATTGCCATAGCTTAATAAATAAAATGTGTTATTCATTTTATATTGCAGTTTAACAGTTTATTAAGTATAAACTTTAGCTGTGTTGCCTAGTAATTTTCTTTTACCAACACAATTTAGCAATCACAATATTAGGATATCATTTTCTGGAATTTGTTAGTTCAAGGAACCATAGATTTAGGTTTAATATTTTATGATAAAACTTTAATTGTTTTAGCATGATTAAAGCATAAAATATTCAACAAGGAATGGGTTCTGTTATATTTTGGCTCACCAACAAATTGCAGCACTCATAATATTTTTTTAAGTTATTTTTTTAAAATATTTAAATGCTAAGCGTCTTATTTTCCTTCCAAAGTTGTTTTATAAAACAAAGCACTTTTGATGCTATTGAAAGACAGGTTTATGTAAATCAAACTTCAGCCCAAATTAAAGTTAAAATTTTACTGATCCCCTCAAAACTCATTTCTCCCACAAAAAGAATCACTTTCCTTTTCTAAATCTAGATTAACTATCACTTTCTACGCTGTTCTTCCGCATTTAGCATATAAAAAACCTAACCCAAATAGCCGCCCAAAAAATGATTCACAAAGCTGTGTATTTTTTCAAGGCAAGCATGTTGAAAAAATTCACTTAAAACGCAGAGAAGAAAAGGTGTACGAACCGAATCCATAACCACTTGATGGCTTATACTTCAGGCCTGGTCATTTACCTTTAACAAAAGCCCAAATTGTTTATGTTTGTTGTGTTCTTCTTTTCTATTTGTTGTTTGTTTGTTTGTTGTTATTGCTTCTTTTTACCGCTAATACGCATAACTGAAGGAGGGGGCCAAGCCTCGGCTTCTTTCTAAACTTTCAGCCTCCTGGTTTTGTTTTCTGAATCACGTACTCTATATGGTCATTGTGGTGGCCAGATGTGTGCTTACCTGAAAGAAAGAAACAAATTGAAGAAAGTGAAATTAGTATTTGTACAAAATTGCAAATAAATTTCAGGCAGAGGTAAAAAAGACCGACTTTAATTTGAATTTGAATGGTATCATTTTTTCTCCAGGAAATATAATTATAAAGAAAGCGAAATTAGTATTCGGTTGAAGTCATTATAATGGTCAAAATAATTTGTACAAAAAAGGTAATTAAATGTGAGTCAACCCCTGTTATTTATATGATAAATAAATGATAGATATAACCCAGATTTTAATATGAGTTTAATTGTCATTATTTTGACCTCAAGGGAACTTGGAAAAAATATAATGGTGTTCATTTAAATGAGCCATTATGTTGGCCATTCACTTTAGGGTTTTCAAATTAAAATGAAAAATATTCAGAGAGCGAATGCAAATAATTTCTTTGTGGAGGCCTAATTACTGCAGTTGTTTGCTTTGTCTTTATTCCTCATCATCTATAGCATAATGTGCACTGGGTTGATTCTTCTTCAGCGTCGTCGTCGGGTTTTCCCGGCATCTTCTTCCTCTTCGGTTTTTTGGGGCCTTGGGGCCAAACACTTTCTTTTATTGGACTTTCTTTGCAATTTTTTTCTTTATATATATATATATATTTTATCAAAGTAGCGCACATTGCACATCTCATCCACGCCCCCTTTGCCCTGCGGTTACGTTTCGGCTTTTGTTTTGCATCTGACAATCTTTTTTTCGCATGACTTTTCCCCACCATGGAGGCCAGGGCATTAGAAAAAAAAGAGGTGAGAGATAAAGATGCCGACATTACGCGCTTTGCATTTTCCATTTTCCACTTTACATTTTTCCTTCTATCAGTGTCTGTGCCTTTTTTCTGTGTTAATTATTAGCTTCCGCCTCGAAGGGAACACGCTGCAGTGATTCCTCCAAGCCAAAGGAAAAAGAAAAAGAGGGAAAACGCGGCGAAGAGGAGGCACCTGGCTAATGTCTGTATTACGAATGCACGAGCTTAGATCGGAATTCGAATGAGTTTCCAAGTATCTATGCTGCAGGTCACGGAAAACGCTTTCGTTGAGCGGCTTTTGTCAAAGAAATGCTAAGTAACCACAAGATGTAGCAACTTTTTTTTTGCATTCTTTTGTCAAAGGAAGTTTGATTTTTAATGTATATTAAAATAAGATAGTTAAGGGATTACGTTTTGAAATAATTTATATATAAACTCTTGTAAATCTTATGTAGACCCAATTTCTGTATTCCTTTGTTATTTATTATAAAAGCGATATTATTTAATATACTTTGATCTTAAAATTTTTATATATTTTTAAGCCGAATCCTTTGAAATGTATTTGATTCTTATAGAGGATACAATGTTAGCCTTCCTAAGTACCATCATGACCATTAATAATGCTTCTTGGAAGGCAAAGAAAAAACCCCCCAGTCCGCAAATACCTTTCCCTAACCCATAGCCTTTTTTCCTGGATTCTTGGATTTTTTTTTGTGACCAGCACGGATACCCGATGCATAACTCGTAGATACTGTGATGTATCTGACTGAAGGAACAAAAACAAAAAATAGAAATAATCGCACTGACTGGCTCGTCGTTTGGTCAATTGTAATTTGCGACAAATTTAGTGTTGCTCGTAGATGGCAATTTTCACAGTCGCGGGCAATTTAAATTTGCATTTCGTGGTTGGACCGAAATGGTGTGGACGATCTTCGTTCGTTGAGCTTAACAGTAAAGCCAATCGGCTGCCGAGAATGGTATCTGATAGATACAGATATATACATGGCTCTGCGGCTCCTCGGCATTTACAGCTATCAATCATAATTAAGTGAATGATAATCAAAATGGACAGCATTATGAAAGCTGCATCTCTCTTGGTCTTGGTCTCTCGGTCTCGGTTTGGTTTCGGTCAGGGTCTTCTCTATTATTATGGATAATGATAAAGAGAGGCAGATCGAGCGGATCCGAGAGTTTCCAGCTCCAGCTTCGGCTTCATCTCAATCTCCATCTCCAGCCAGGTATTGTTTGATGGCTCATTCTGCAGTTCGTTCCATAGCGGCACCGTTATGCAGGTCAGCCCTCTCTTTACCATATTTTCCTCCTTTAAAGGCACTTGGAGAAAAATATGGAATTCAATTTACTATAAGTAGAGGCTTGAAATACATTTTGGAATATATTTATAAGAGTAACCTTTGGATTTTAAAAAAGCCTTAGAATAAATACGGTTTTTGTAGCTGCATTTCTCTGTTAAATTTTTTTAAAACATTTATAATGTATTATTAAGTTATTTTTGAAAAATTTCAATTTGTTTTATCTGCAGTAAAATCTTTCACAAAAATTCCATTATTTCTCGCATTAAGAGACATGTAATTTTTTTTTTTTGCAGAGATTAGTCATGGATTTTTCCCCTAGTGCATATCCCAAATCCAACTGCCAATCCGAAGTGCAGCTCATCTCGTATGCAAACGCAGCGCATTCCTTGGGAAGAGAGTGCGATACGAATGTATCTTGTATCTACCATTGACATGCCAACTGCCTTGCTGGCTGCTTGGCAAATTTAGCACGCTATGATCTGAAGCTGAGGCTGAGTCCGAAGCTGAAGCTGAAGCTGGCTTGTAGCTTTCATTTTGCCAGGTGACAGCCAACTATGAGTGGTTACAAGGCCCCACCAGAGTCCAGAGCCTCACAGTCTTTCTCCATTCTCCACAGAGCCGGCTGGCAGGCACATTAATTTATTAGTTGCACTTGCTTGTTGCGCTGTAAAAGATACGCACACGTTGAGATACTTTTTGTACGAGTATCTCGCTCTCCCCATAGCTCTCCACCGCAGGTCCGTTGTCCAATGTTGTGCCCGTGTTGCTGGTTCCCTGTTGCCTGTTGCCGGTTACCGTGGCTGGCTAGTTGTCGCCTATCAAATTACCCAACTCCAGTGCTCAATTCCAGCGACCAGTAACCAGCATTTGAGCACGAGTTGTATCTTCTGGGTGAGGATGCCACTGTTGGTGGATTGAGTCCAGCGAATTGGGGTTTACGCGTTGGCGTATATCGTGTTTTGATTGAGGCAGCAGCCACTCTGGTTTTTTATACCCCTCAACGGTACATTGCATTGTGATAAGTTTTTGAAGTGTTTTATAGAAGTGTTGGCAAAATATATGGTTATCTTCTAGAAAGGTTAACTTATGTAGCTAACATTAAGCCACTTTAAGTTGAGATAAAGGATCTTGGAGTGTTATTATTATTTATTTATTTAATTGCTTAAGTGAAAGAGCCTTTCTCTTATAACTTTTTAGTGTCTATAATTTAATTTTTATGAGAATTCCTCAACTATATTTATAAACAAGTCTCTCATTTGACTCATTTGAAACCCTTCCTAGTTTAAAGATTACCCTAAATTACAAAAGATGTCAGTTTACAATTTATTTTCATAATACTCGACCCTAATTCTTACCACAATATTCTGCGCATAAACCTGTCAGAATCAGTGGCATCCGCCAGCCGCCGCCGCCGCCTCATCATCATCATATGTCCTGTGGCGGGCTAGGCATTTGGTATTGCGGACTACTTTGTTGCGCCTGCCCATCATCCTGGCCATATCCATATGCGAGCAGTCAAACCCGATATCGCCCGCCTATGTAAAAAATGTCTAGGGCGAGAAATTCGCTCATTAATTTTCGCGGGCAGCCACGGGTCCGGTTTTTCGGTCTAGGAGGACTCTTGGTGGATATTTTGACGTTGATTGAAGATGCGGTCGTGTTATGGTTGTGGAACTAAGACTGGCACTGGGGCCTGGGAACCTGGCTTGGTCTCAGGACCAGGACCAGACCCTGGCCTGTGTACCAGAAGTGATTAATAAAAAAAAACTGTGCAAAAGTTCCACTGAATCCCGCCGAGCTTTCCCACTTTTCTATGCTCCGCGATCTTTGAACTCAATTAGTGTTGTCTCACCGGGAATCTGCTGGCGGAAAGGGAGAGGGCTTGCAGCGAGGTAAAGGTGTGGGAGGAGGATTAGGTGGTACTACCACAAATGACACATATTGGCCTGACTTGGTATCTTGTGGCATAAATTTCCATTTCAAATGCCACGCCCACAGCACACGCTTTTAGCCCATAAAGAAGAAACTCTTGCTTTTTTCTAGTAGCAGCAGCAGCAGCATGATGATGATGATGATGATGATGAAGACGATGATAAACTTCGATGACTTCATGATGATAGGGATGCAGGAGGAGGCATTGTGGCCTCAGTTAGAAAGCGCATTTTTGAAGGCCTCCACCATAATTGAAGCCTCCTGCCTCCTGCCTGGCTGTGTCGGTTTTGTACCCTTTTTGCACCATTTTGCTGTTTTGCGGTTTTCCCTGGTCATGCCATGGCTCTCCTTTCCACCCAACTGCAATCGCCGTTGACCAACTCAATTTTCTTTTGCAACCAAAAAGGAGTTTTGCGGCTTTTGGCCATTTTGCGGGCTGCGTTTCGTGCCCAATTTGTTATTTTAATGATTTCGATGGAATCTTCGCACATAATTGAGCCGGGGTCCTCCTCTGGCAACTTCTGTTTTCTGTTTCTGTTTCTGGGAAAGCTTGAAGCTAGAAGTCAATGTGTGTGTGTTTACCCGTGCAAATATCTGACAAATGACCGGACAAACACTGGCAAACATAAATACAAATTGCTTTGACACAACCCACCATCGTTCCAACTTTCCTAGGCAAATATTTCTCCTTTTGCCTTACAATGCTACAAAAATATTTATCCACAGAGCGAGCTAAGCACTTGTAATATCCGCTGGCAAAAAAACTAGAAAAAAGCCTTTCAAATGGGTTTCTTTATGCCCATCGATATGGGGCTGTCTGATTTGAAGGAGATCGCTGCTGCTGCCGCCAGCTGCAGTTTTCAATTCTACGAGTTTGATTTTTTTCTTTCTTATTTTCCTTATATTTTTTGCTGCTGCCTTTTTCGCCTCTGTCTTTCTCGGTTTCGGTTTTTCCTAGCCATGGAAATTGACACTCGTTGTCGTCGTCTCTTATTAAAAATTGTGTCAAGTTGTCAGCGGCAACTGCAGCAGCAGCAGCAACATGCTGCAACAAGCAGCAGCAGCAATCAGTTGTCAGTGTGTCAGTGTTGGCGTTTGCTGGCCTACAAAACACATAAAAAATAAAAGAAAAAAAATAGGAAAACCCGACCTGACCACACTTGCTGTAAGTGGAGTTGATGGAGTCAAATGTATTTCCCATTTTTCCATCACAAAAGAAACGAAAATGAAAATGTTTGAGCTTTGATTTTTATTGGATTTGTTTGGTTTTAAGAGTTTGGAAAAGGAGATGAGACGAGAAGCGGATATTTGGGGCTAACTTTAACTTGATTGAGAGATAGAGCTGGGTTTATATTGATTATCTTTTGGACTTTAAGTTAACTTTGAATATGAAAAGGTTAAATGCTTGTATTTTGGGTAGCCTTTGGAGGGAGTTTGATTTTTAGAAAATATATTTTAAGCAGCCGGATTACTGTCAAAGGAAGATGTGTTAACTTGGACTTAACTTTGTGCATATATCTTATTTTTGATTTTACTTTGTACTTTTAGCCTTATTTAGACACAATTTAAAAGGGTTTATTATTCTATAGAATTTTGTATTATTTATTGAGGAAATGTTATGATAAATTCAGCTGTCAGATGAACTCCAGATCTTTTTATTATTATTTTGATATTTTTTATCAATAAGGAATAAGGCGCTAAACTGCATTAGAAGAAAGATCTATATTTAAAGCAAGGCTTATCTATAAATATATAGAAAATTTTGACCACCTTTCCATTTCTAAAAAAAAAAAAAAAAAACATTCGCAGATGAAATTCCCCTTCAATTTTAAATCGCAGATGAGCAATCATAGATCCAAAAATTAATTGCACTTTCTAAACAAAAGTAGATATGGGCAAAACAAAGAAAGCAGCAATCTGGTAATTTGGCGATGAGCCATAAATTCAAAAAATCAAAACTCGATTTGCGGTTTGGGGGCCAACTTTGACCCCCTGAAAAAGGTCTGTGGGCCAGACGTTAATTCGGCAATTTCTATGCTCGCCTGCAATTAAATGGGGAGAGAGGAGAGATGAGATGAGATGACTGACTGACTGCAGGCTTTCCTCCAAAGCTTTCCACCTTTCCTACTTGAGAGTCCAACATGCAACCCGCATTTTAACCCACTCAAAACTCGATTCTTAAATCACTTCAGACACTCACTCACGACAGGTGAATGCAATCACAGCGATCGAAATAATTGTATTTTGAATGGCAAAAAATCTTCATTGTGGGGGCCTTAAAAAAGTTTTTATTGGTTTTATTTTAGTTTTACTTGATTTTTAACTTGCTTTTTTTAATGGTTCTCTCATGGCTTTTTCCTCATCACCAGCTGATTTTTAGTGGAGCAACAACTTTTACTCCCAGGCTATTTTTTGTTGTTTTGGGGCGTTGTACTCGTGTACAATTTATGTCTTGGTCCATAGAAAGTGCTCTATGGGGCGGGCAGTATATATCTTCTTCTTCTATATGTCTTCTTGAAGATTCTGTAAGGCGGCCAGCATTTCACTGGGTGGCATTCGAGGGCATTTAAATTGCTAATTTCGGGGCGTGGCCCCCTGACTTTTGCCTCTCCCTCTGGCTATGTTGCAACTTTTGCTACTCCTACTGCTGCTGATGCTGCTTCTGCTACTGCATTTATTTATGCTTTTTTGTTTTGCTTATAAATTGTAATGCCTTGTCCTCAACTTGAAATGCGCAAAAAGTTTCCTTTTACTCGTCTGGTGGGCGGGGTGCATAATTTCTTGTTCCTGCTAAGGTTGCTCTTTTAACATCGAGTCCCCGTGCTTTATGGCCGCCACTATGTTATAAAATTGTTAACAAATGGCTGGGCTTAGAGCGTCGCGCCGGCCGGAAGCTTATGCCTCATGTAATGGAGATTTTTCTGGCCTTTAGTTGGCCCAGAAATAAATGGGATTTTAAGTAAGTGGCAAAGGTGGAGGAATATTTAAAGAAGCAGTATTTGCATTCTTTTGTTTTGAAGACTGTACGTCTTTAAGTTTTAAATTAGTCCGAAAATAATATTTAATTTAAATATGTTACTTTAACAAAGTATTACTAATTTGTATTCTTTTTTGCAAAATATATTAAACAAAAAAAAAAACAAAATTATAGTGGAAAATCTATTATATATTCATTTACTATTTTTATTTTTTAGCTATTTTATCATTTTGAAATTTTATGGTTCAAAATATATTATGTAAATAATAATAATAGTTTTAGACTATCCCAAATTTCAGTATTTATATTTTTTTATTACACTGATAAGACTTCTTCTTCTCTTCTTAATTAATTTTCTGAATAATTAATTTAATTTCAAATTAAACAGTCCGAAGCTTGCCAACTAAGAACCGCAAATAGAGTTCAGATATATAATTTCTTGTTCTGATTATTCCTTAGTTGGTTCTAAAAAATTTTAAATTTATAGACCATAAATGCTTAAAGGCTGGCCGCTTATAAATTATTTATCAATTTGATGTGGCAAAAGGCAGCATAACCAATTGAATTAGCCATCAAAATAGCAAAACAAAAAATTTTGAAAAAAAAAAACGGAAAATGCTGGAGAAAAACTAAAAGAAAAAATGTGATTTAAATGCAATTGGTTTTCCTCGACGTTGTTGCTATTGCTGTTGTGTATGTACAATTACACGACCTAGAAAGCCAAAGCAGCAGAAAGTTGCTGCCAGAGAGCAACTGAGAAGAAAGCCAAAGACTCTGGCTCCAGCTCGGTCGTCTCCCAATATCTTGGCCAAAAAAAGGAAAAAAACGAAAAACTGCGCCAAAAGACAAAGGAAAAGACACAGATTCGATGGCCAGGATGAGAGGAGACGGCGAATGAAAGATGTGTCAAGTATCTCATAGGTCGTTTGGGTCTCTGTAATGCAAATAGCTGCAGTTGTTGTGTTCCCCCTTTGACTTGTAGTAGAGACATTTGCAATTAGTTTGCCAAATGCTGTGAGATCTTAATTTGGTCGTGAGTCGTTTCGGTTTCGGTGTGTGGGAGTTGCTAATGCTTGGAGGGATCGAGGATATATATATATATATATATATGTATGTATCTCCCTCTTGGGCAACCCACACACCTTTGCCGGTGTCTAGGTGTCAGGTTTGTTTTAGCCCAAGTTGATGTAGTTTGTTTTTGGCAGTCGGCCTTAATGATTATTTACACTCTCACTCGTATCGTTCAATGGAAAGTGTAGCCCTCATTAGTATATCAATGTCTTGTAGCTGCACGATCTTCATGATCTCTGGACGAGACAAATGATCTTTTAGGGGGATTTCTGAGATTCTTTTTTATGGAGATGATGATAAAGTGTTTTAGGGATTTTTATTTTTTTTATTATAAATTCAATAAAGCAGATAGTAATACATAAGGAAAGGAATGAAATATTGACCTGAAATTCATTTTTATTTATTTATATTTTAAGTTTTCGATAACTATTTATTGCTTGAAAAATAAAGAGTACTTCATTTGAAGAAAAATATTTATAAAATATGTCAAAAATAATCTTCTTCGTTTATCCTACTTCTCAGCTATTAGTTACTCCTTTAGCTTATCTGAAAGTCATCTCCTGACTACCTTCTTCATTAGCTTGGGTAAATAGGCGCCCAATGATGATCTTGCCAAGATCTTGAGGAGTTGTCTCGCCAATCCGTAATTGTATAGCATGCGGCGAGATAAATGCTTTGGCCAAATGGCCAATTCTGGTTGCTTCGAGTCATTGCCATAAATTGCGCATCGCTCGATAAATTATGGAATGGGCACAGTAGGCAGTCGGCAGATACCAAATAGATATCTGACTTGGTTCTTGGGTTAATTGAAAAGCCGCTTTGCTGGCTTGGCTACCTCAAAGTCTATTTTTACTCTTGCTTTTTTCCTTTTCTTTGCCACGGCCTTTTATGGTCTTTATTTTGCCTTTTGTTAGAGGTCTGACCCTATGCCGGATTTCACTTTTCATTTCGCATTTCTGGGATTCTGCTTTAGTGTTTTATGTTTTTTCTCTTAGCTTTTTTTTTTGTTGTGTTGCTTAATTTATGGTGTTTTTTGTGATGACCAATCAAAGAGAAATAATTTTCGCTTGTTGGACAAATAAATTACAGTTATTAGTGGGTGAGATCTTCCCTCCCATTTCCCCCTCCAACTCTAATTGCTAGTAAAAGTTTTAATAAATCATCGCAGAAACAGAAACAGAAATAGAAACAAAAAACAGAAGAAGAAAAAAAGAAAAACCCTTTCCCAAAAACAAAAACAAGCTGGTTAGAAAGCCAAACAAGATTGGCGGCGTATCTGCTTTCTTCTGTGTTTGTTGGATTGTCTTGGACTGGATTGGATTGGATTGGATTGGATTGCCGGAGCATTGTTCGATTTTTCCTAATCATATATGAGTGCATAACGCTCTGCCCCTTTCTCTCAGCCTCCTTGGTTTTCTGCATCGCTGCTTTCATTTGCATTCGATAGCAGAATTGCAGCTTCCGTTGCACAGGGAAAATTTATGGATACGAATATCGGAAAAAAGCGTCCCTAAACCTAGCTCCTAATTGTAAACAAACTCAACTGATTCCAGTAATTAATTTCGCTTATTTTTTATCTTTTAAATTTTATTTAAAAAACTATAATTTTCTACAGAACAAGATTCTTCAGTAATAGTACAGAAATGTTTTCAAAATTCCTTCAAATTTTCTCCCTGTGTCATTGCAACTTGCTACCAGTTTTCCATGGAATCATCTGCATCATCATCATCATCATCATGGTCATTGTCTTTGGGTCTATCATCATTTCTCCGGGAGCCTGTATGCTGTCTCTAAACAATCTGAAATTAGCATAACTTTGGGCGTCTAATGTCGTTGCTCTAACGGTCAGCTCCAATCATCTCTTTCACTATATGTCGGCATGTGTTTGTGTTAACAAGCAATTGATAAAACAAAGCGGTAAATGTTTACCCCAAGCAAGCCAGGCCCACCTCTCTTTTCCCCCATATTCCCCCCAATTCTCTCTATGGAAAATCGGTGTTTGTGATGTAATGGATCTTGCTCAGGGGGGAAAAATTGTTTGAGAAGAGAAGAGTTCTTGATGTACGAGGTGTTGACTTTTTGATTCAAGAGCTCTGAAAGCTGATGAGCTTCTTGAATTGCCAAGGGGATATATCGTAAACGTGGCTATAACGTTGGGTTAGGGATAGCCTATACATTTTAAGCTAGAAGCTATTAAAAAAAATATTTATTTTAAAGAGCTTTGAGAGAAAATGTATAGAAGAAAGTTATGAAAAGGTATAATGTTTCCATATTTTACTTGAAATATAATTATTTCATTTTAATTCATATATTTTTTGATAACTTTTTAACCATTTACCACCTGCATTGAATTGTTTTTCTTTTTTGTCAGCTGCCATTTAACAGCTTTCAATTAGAGATAACCCACTTTGCTGTCCAATTTCCATGCCTGATTTCCCCCGGATTTTCCAGGGCTTCTTTGATCGGCCCACACACGAGCAGCAGACGTCCCTCGATAAGTGCACTCTGGCATGTCAATCATCTGCTGACCAAGTCACGCCTTCTTCCGCTGCCCTCTGTCCACTATTTCATAAATGCATTGCGATCGTGTAAATATATTTATAGGGAAAATCGGCGGCAGCTGCCGATGTCTGGCTGTCAGTTCGATGGACAACAAATTTCACACTCTTTCACGAACCGTAGGAGGGTTTTCCTTTTGTCTTTGATTTGGCACCGCCTTCGTCTCTTTTCTCTTTTACTTGCTTTGAATATATGTTTTTCTCTGATTTTGTTTTGTATTCGTTATGATTTCTAGAAATTCACATTAACTGCAATTCACTTTTTTTCAACAAGTTACAAGCGTATTATTATATGCTCTATGACTTGGGAAATTGTCGGTGTCATTGCCGGCAAACGAGGCACGAGTCGAACTTTGGTGCAACAGAAACATAAGAAAAATGCCAACGAAAGTTTGCTGCTTTTTGAAAGTGATCGAATTGCGGTGTTTGTTACACTTGGATCGTTGTTGGAGGGGAAAGGTCATATAGCAAAACTCATGGTTAACTAACCGACTAAACGCTTCTTAAACTGAGTGTCTGGGCTAAGTGAATTTAATGGTAGATTTCATGAACTAGTTTTTAGTAATTACCTTTTGCTTGACTCAATTGGTTGTAGTTTATTCTGCTTATTTTATTCAATTTATTGTAGGTAAATTATTTTATTAAATTATTAAGGGGTTAGTTCTTGAAATTACTTTGGAGTTTCTATTCTAATTTTATGCAAATTGAATATAATTTAATATATTAAATATTTTTATTAAGCAGGTAAAGTTAAGCCAGAACGAGGTCTTTCTTTTTACGATGTATGGTATTATAAAATCCCCTCTTATCTTAAGGCTTTAAAACTCAATTATTTAATTGGTTTATAGCTGCCAGTTTCCCACACTTCTCATCTCAAAAAACTTATTGACTATATACCTTAAGGCGCTTATTTTATTGATCATGTTAAAGTCGGCATACCCTATAGTCTCTGCTCATCACAAAGCTGCAGTTAAATTTCCTGATGATGCTTCTTATGTGCGATGTGCATATGGCAAAGGCTATAATTAATTATTATGAGTGGTGGTCTTACCAAAGCTTTGGCTCATGCCAAGCCTCCGGGCCTCATACTGCCTCCTCCTTTGCCTCCTCCTCCTACCTGCCCCACTAATTAGCCGAGTTGGAAGCGTGAAAAAGAGTCGTATGCGGTTGCTGTGCTGTGGTTGCATCACCACCATTACCCAAAGTAATAGGGGAAAATACTACCTGGAATTCGCAACTCATGCGAAGAAGATCGCGCAGCCGGAATCAGACATGACCTAGCCATTGTAGAACTGGCTAACTAACTAACTAACGGTGCCTTGCCCTCTATAATTAAGCACAATCGGCGTTGTCTATATACACACACAAATCAAACGAAGGAACGAAATACATTTTGGTCTTTAGCCCCGTTTGCAGTTCTAAGTCGATTGTGTTTCGAGAAGAAAGCGTGTAAATTCAAACCTGGCAGCAGCAGCGAAAGTTTTTGTGTTATCTTCCCTTTGAAAAAAAAAGACTCTTGGATTATTATTTGTATGCAAATTAGCGAAGATGAAGAGCGAACCCCAATTCTTTTGTTGGCAATGTAACAATTATGCTTTCATCTTTCGATTGTTGCCAAAAAGCCAGAAACAAATGCGGGCCAAAAAGGCACAAATCTATTTAACAATGTGTTAATTACACACGGCGGTCACAGTTCTAAGCCAAAACCAAACCAAACCATGGCATTCTCTTCCAGATCTGCCGCATCTACGTCTGCGGTAACCGTAAACAAATCTGCGCTTAATCGTTAATTTATGATATTCCTAGCGGTAACCGACAGCCGGCAATCAAGACCCAGCCCGAGCTTGACGCTCCGCTGATCAAGCGTCATCATCACCATCCTCGGGGTATTCTCCACCAGCTGACCACGGGTAGCTCATAAAGTTCTTCTTCACTCTTCTGACTTCTTGTCTCCTCTGATGAGCGCCGTTGTCTTGTGGCAGCTTCGATTCGATTTTATGACCTTTCGATGCCCATTAACATGCTGGATGCTGGATGGCTGAGCATTCAATGGTAATTAATGATCACTTTTCACTCAGTGGTTTTCAATTCGTTTTGTTTACTATCAGGAGGATTTCCACAGGGCCGACACACTGCAGGTGTGTGTGTGTGTGGGGAAATATTTATTAATTAACCAAGTCAGCTTTGCGGAAGCCGCTCGTAAAATCTTTTGTTTGGTCAAGAAAATCCTGTGTGTGTAGGGATTAACATTCACCTGATTTCATGATTCTCTCAAGATTTCCATTCTCATTGATTTTAACTGCAATCTTTGAGATACACTAAGAGAGAAGCTGCGAGGAGATCGTGAGAGTGAGAGAATCCAAAGATTTGGTTTAATCAAAATCAACATCCATGGGAAACATAGTTAGCGGCGCTCACCTCTGGGGATTGGCAATAAGTGAGGCTACTCCTGTCTTAACTTTCTCTGGGATTAACTTTCTGGGGAGACTGGGACCCAAGCCTAATCCTACTCATTCTTAAATTCCTGAAAAAGCATTCCTAGTGAGCCAACCCATAATCGTAGCCATTCACAGTCTTTACTTAAAACGGCATCAAACGATGCTAACCGCACAAAAGCAGTTCGATTAATCTGCCAATCGATTGAGCCAGCAAGCAAACAATTAAAGTCTTCATTAGACTGGTCCGGGGTCTAAGTCTCCTCTCGCAGTCTTGGCAACCCATTTAGGTGCGGATATGTGACTGCAATTTTAATTAGGCACACGACCGCCATAGAACCAGTGACTCAACCACCCATGGCCAAGTGAAACATTTTCATTTAGTTTAATTCTTCTCCTCTCTTCTCATTTCAGGTAAGTCCAGGCCTAGACTTAGAATCTATCTATGCGAACTCAACCTGTTTCTTCTGCTTTCTGTGTGCCGGGTAAGTGAGTTGCTCAACCTGTCGATAGTTGGGAGTTGAGAAGCTGAGAGCCAAGAGCTTAGGCGCTGAGAAGCTGGGAGCTAGGAGCTAGGAAGCTGGGCCTATGTATGTCGCCTTGCATCGATAGCACCGATCGCACTATGGCCATAAATTATGTCGTTGTTTGCGCAGAGACTCGCAAAAGCGACTCAAACGCGAAGTCATTCCGGCCTCCACTACCAATCATCATTGTTAGGTGCACATCAAAATTTATAGGTCAGTAGTGGCAACAAATTGCTAGGAATTCCGATGCCTGCGCGTTTGGCTGCCCAAATCATTGCCGATCCTCTGGCCAGATGCCCTCCATCTTCATCGCTGTCTCTCCGTCCGTCTTGACTGTATCTAATAAGGCTTGACCAGTTCCCTTGTCCATGTCATCAAAAAAACCAGCGGAAAGAAACAAAACCAAAAACAAAACGGACCCAAACTGAAACTGACCCACTCAACAATTGTATTGAAAGTTTCGGTTCGGTTTTCCACCCCGAGCACTCCCTTCATCCCCGTTTTCATCCTCCAGCTTATGACAATCGATTTGCAATGGAAAGCCGTATGCCTGGAGGCGCTCTATTTATAACAAGTGGCCAACTTTGGCCAACTATCCAAGTTAGCAAAGCCCAGCAGAGATGCACTGCAGTCACTGCAGAAAAATTAGCCTGTGAAATTAGGGAGTTTTCCTTTGAAAATGCTTATGATACTGGAGGAAATGTATTTGCAATTTTTGATAAGCATTAAAAAATATTTGGAATTTTTATTTTTTTTTTATTTTATTTAAAATTAAAATTTATTTTCTCCGTGTAGAGTGGCTCTTGCAGTGCCTTCAATGCCCTGGTGTTGTTACCGTTGTTGTAGTTGTTGTTGTCATTGTCGTTGTCATCGCTTGTTGCTTTGTTGTTATAGTTTGAGAGTCAAGTTGTTCCAATAATTCTGCATTTGACATTCAACGGGTTTTTACTTGGGTTCTTCTGGTTTTTGTTGGCTTTGCCCGAAACGGTTTCCGTTTTTTCTATTTTTTTTTTTTTTTGTTTTTGTCCAGAGATGTCTCTGTCCCATGGTCTTGGCCCATTGTCTTGGGAAATATGTATCTTGCTTGACAGGCGCTTTAGCGTAGTCGCCTTTCCCCTTTCTACAATTCCCCTTTGAACTGCTATACATTTTGGTGGTCGCTCATTGCTAATTAAGTTTAAAGAATGGACAATATTTTGACTAACTTTGAGAGAGATAGAGTTGAAAGGGAGTTGGGAGATGGGTTGAGGGACAAATGTTTAATATCTGTGGCAGTGTAAGGATTAGTTTAAGGTACGTAAATAGGGGAGATTGCGTCCTGTTAATTTTATTTGAATAGTATATCCTTTTATTATAATTAATTTATAAATAAATATAAATTTAATGTGTAATAAAAGGTTCTGGGTTCCCAAAATATTTCAAGAAATTAAAAAGAGTTTCACTTAAGAAGGACACCATATTTTCCAAAGGACCTTCAAGAATATGCCTCCTAGAAAAATCATACTTGAGACATTCCTCCTATATATTTTAAATGTTATTTATTTTTAAAAATTGTTGTAATTTTTAAATGTATTTTTTTGTAAAACGAATATATAACTCGGTCTCTTACCTTATTATCCTTGTTGCCCGCTGCCAGTTTCTGTTGGTAGTACTCCTCCCGAGCGTGTGTGTTAAGGCTGTCGATCAGAGCCGAGGCATTCACATGGCCATCGTAGACTATGCTATCCTGCTGGCTGCCGTACGTGGCTGGAGTGCCTCCTGTTGATCCTGCCGCAGCTGCTGCTGAGGAGGATGCTGCGGCGGCGGCGGCAGCGGCCAAAGGAATATTAGCCTGAGGCGTGCGAGTGTACAACTGTTCGATAGGCAAGGCAGGAGCCGCCGAGTTTGTGGTGATCGAAGGCAGCGATGATGACGAGGCCGATGAGGCTGAAGATGGAGAGGATGCAGTGCCTCCACCAATCGACGGAGTGACCTTTTGCAAGGGCTTCGATTGCTGCTGCTTCTGCTGAAAACTGTTGGTGGTGGATATCTTCTGCTTTAGGGCGCCTGTGGATGCGGTGGTGGCACTGCTACTGGGTTTCGAGGCCGCTGCCGCATTAGCAGCTGCTGCACTGACGCTGCTTGGTCGCTGACCTCCTCTCTTGAGGGCAGCGGTGACCTTGTGGGCAAAGGGTCGCTTGGTGGCCCGGTTCTTCAGCTTTCCCATGGTGGTCAGGGTCCTCTGTTGACTGCCCGAATTGGCGGTGGTTGTGGTGCTGCCATCCGCATCATCGGCTGCCGTTATGGCGGCTATATTATTGTTCGATCTGGCGGCCACAAACTGATCATCGGGATCGGTGGATTCGGTGAGGGATTCATCACTGGTGGTAGATGCCTGTGCCTGCTGCTCGGATTGTGTGGTGAGATTGGGTGAAGTGGTTTCACCCTCTTCATCGGTGGCTTCCGATTCGGATTCTAGTTCCGCTTCCGTTTCTTGTTGACTTACATCCGTGGTGGTGGGCAGTTCCTTCATAATGGTGCTCATCGCTGCCTGTTCGTTCATTGTGTTTTGCAGCTCAAGAAGTGTGGTCTCGTCCAGGACTAGAGTGGGATCTGTCTCAGCCTCAATGGTGGCTCCAGTTGGAGACAGTGTGCTCTGTTCCCTATCCTGCTCCGTTTCAGCTTCCGTTTCCGCCTCCTGCTGCTGCTGCTGGGTGGTACTCGAAATACTGCTCCTGGAGGCTGTGGTCGCCTCCTGGCGATTAAACTGCTGCTCCTCAATGTCTAAGGACTCCTTCAACCTGGCCACTCGCTCCACTATCCTGGCCAGCATATCCTTTTGCTGTTCCGGCAAATTCTTCGTGTCGAGCTCTAACAGACGATCATATTTCCTTATATTCCTCTTCACTGTCTCTATGTCCGCACGGGTCTTGGCCGAGGTTAGGCTGGGACTGGGATTCGGGTTGACGGAGCGCGGTGTCTCCTGGAAATAGGTGCGTGCCCGACGATTGCTATAGCCCACCAGCTCGATTACGCCCGGATAATCCGCAGAGGAGGCGGATACCGTCATGACCAATGCAATCAGGGCCAATTGGCAGCTCCAGGCTGCGCTAAACCGCACCATTGCAGTTTCAGTTTCTTGGTTATATCTTTTAAATTGATTTTTCTTTTCCTTATTTTGTTGTTGTTTTATTTTTTATTGTTGTTGTATTTTTTTTGCACTCGCGATTCACGTTCGGTTTTTCTTGTATTTCTCGTATTTCACTCGCTCGTATTAGTGTCAACTAACAGTAACTCCAGTAACAATCTTTCGGCACAGACACACGCGAGAGGAGTCCCAGAGTCAGGAATCAGTATCAGTCTCGGTCTTGGTCTAAGTCTCAAGATCGGTGCAGTGTCTGGGATCCACAGAGGGAGAGAGAGATATGTATACTGGTGGTGGCCACGATCCGCTGACTTCTAACGTCGGATTACAAATGTTCCAGGCCGCTGGCTGGCAGCGTCTTTTAAAAATTTCCAAGCGGAAAACGCGGTGCGGCGCGCACTTTTCTCCCAACTGGAGCCGAGGCTTCCAGCTTTTGGCTTCTTTCACCGCCAAGTTCATGGCCGAGACCGGTTTGAAGCCAACATGTTGTTGCAACCGAAGAGTGGCCAGCGGAGAATATCAGAGAATCTCCGCAGACAGCCAGAGAATCTCCGAAGAGAGCTTGGGAGAGAGTGTGGAGCTGAGCGCTTTCTCTGAATGTTGCCAAGTTTGGTAGCAAATGTTGCACAATTGACAAATGCAGACTGCTAATTGCAACATGTTGCTGGGCGAAGCCATTAGGCCAGGCACACGCCTTCCTTTTGGCATTATCTCTGCGGATAACCGTGCAAAGTATCTGCAAGATATACGATTCCAAGCCCCCCCATTCAATTAGTCATTCTAGACACAAACTCCGGCCTGGTTCTAGCCGCTTTCGCTTCAATGTCAACTTGGCTCGTTTAGCCTGTCATCGATTTGGACTGGAACTCGTCGGAGCCGAGTCGTTCTCTCTAGCACCTAACACCTCTTGGCTTGGCCGAAACCAGCTGAAATATTCAACGTTTCTTCTCTTCGGGCACAATTTAGCTAAATGGCCTCACATTAAACATAATTTGTCGCGGCCTTCTTAATTGCAGTTTGGGAAATACTCCACATCGAACACTCCACTCTCTCTATCTCTGGGTCTCTCCATCATATCACTTTTGGAGACCTTTCTCCCTCTGGGTGATCTGTAGCCCCGTTCGTGCCCAGAACACCTAATGAACCCCAGGCGACGGGCTTATCCATTTCCATTTCAAGGTGTTCTCATATTTATACACTTAAAAGGGGTATTTGCGATAGTGAATGGTGTTATTTTTAAAGGGAAATACTTAATATTTGGTAGTTTTATTTTTGTAGAATTTTTTAAGCAATAAAAGTATTAATTTATCTTACAAAACTATTGTGTTTTGTGAAATTTTTCGTGATACTATTTATATTAAAATATAACACATTGATTTCCTCTATACATATATTATTTATTTCTCTGAATTACGGTAAAAATATTTGTTTATTTTATTCTTTATATATTTAAGACATTATTTTAATTCTTCACTAATCCCTACATTTTTTGAAGTCTTATAAAATTTAATCCTTATGCCATAGAGTATTAAATATGTCATTAGACATTTTTCACTTAGTTCCTTTCATTTTTCTAGTCAACTATTTGGCTGCCAACAATTTCCCTACCGCCTGGGAACTGCAATAAAACAATAAGAAATGAACTAATAAGAAATTGTTGCCAAGAAAGAAAACCAAAGCTTAAGTTCAGCGAAGAGACTGCTGCTGCTGCGTCTACTGCTGCTGCTGTGGAGCTTCTCATTTTTCACGTAGCCGCGCAATAAAAGAAACCGAGCGTTAATTAAAAAAATAGCCATAGATCAATGCACCTGATAGATGCGGGAAATGTTTGTTCTACTGCTGGGTTGCAAGTCGCTTGTTGTAAGTTGCTAGTTGCTGCTTGCTGGTTGCCATCCGGCTGCTGTTGGCTTTACTGTGTGTTCATTGCCAGGGGCAAATGTGGTGTAATTTGTGAGAAAGAGGCTGGTCTCCTTAGCCCTTTTTAGACCCACCTAATGGAGAGAGCCCAGAGCCATCTCAGAACCCAAAAAAAAAAGAACCCAAAGGAGAAAAAGGAAAAGACCGAGTAATGGGGGAATGGTAGTTGACAAGGCTGCAGGCGCTTCCTTCATTAGCATGGAATGGGTGGAAAACTGGACAATATGGCTCCGACTCTGACACACATAAGGCGTTTATAATCATTATGGGATAAACGCCAGAGTTGTTAACTCCTCCTAGGAGATGTTGCTCCTCCAGTCGGGTGAGTGGGTGCTGCTGTTGCGTGGTTGCAGCTAGCAACTTGCAACTTTCTTCGGCTCTTATCTTTTGTGCATATGCTGCGGACACAGCAGCAGCAGCAGCATCAACGCAATGGCGGCGTCTGCATTCTTTGTTGGCTATAAAATATGCGACCGACGATCATCTGAGTAACATACAACACAACAGCAGCAGCCGTAGCAGCAGTAACATCAGCAGCAAGAGCAACAGCAACTGCTCTAGCACCGCAGCAACTCTTGAACTTTACTGAGCTATGAAAATGCTTTTGCCCTTTTTCTATGCTGTCTTCTTCTTATTTCACTGCAGGCTGCAACTGTTTAGCATGAGCTGCACTAAAAGAAATAAGTATTTTACTTATTTAACGAATTTTTATATATTTATTCAAAGTAAGGCTTTTTGCGCAATCGTTTTAGACACACTCAATGGCACACAATAATTTTCTAATAAGAAACAGGAAGTCTGTCTGTCAGTCTATCCTTTATTATGTCCTTAAGTCTGTCCGACAATTTGTTCATTAGTCTCTCCGTCATTTTATGATAAGCATTCAATTATTTTGTCTTATTTATTATTGCCTTAAGACTTTTGAATAATATTTTGTTAAATAAAAAAATATCAGTCAACAATATAATTAAACAAATAAATATTTTATCGATTATTTTTAAAATTTGTTAAAATTGTTTTTCTGTGTAGCTTAAATGAGTGAAAGAGAGAGGAAGACGCAGCACGATGTGGCTGCTTCTGCTGCTGCTGCTGCTGCTCAAGTGCCAATAGCAATCTTCTTTTTTTTCTTAGCCGCTTTTCCTCCTTGCCGTTGTTTTTGTTGTTGTTTATTTCCCCCTGGCTTGATCTTTTGGTCTTTGGCGGTAATTTTTCTGTGCAACTTTTTCCTTTTGGCCAAGACTTTATTGGCTTTCAGTTGCCTTGGCTTCGGGTTCCTTCTCCTCTCTATTTCGGTGCCATTTTAGCGCTGCTCCTTTTTTATCTGCCAAAGTTTTGTCTTCATTTTTATTTTAATAGCGATCTTGATACTGCTTTTTCGTAAAATACTCCTCCACTTGGTCGGTACGCGTTCTGTCCAGGGTACTTTGTGGCTCTGTGGCTGGGCTCGTCCCTGGTATCTTCTCTTTATCACATAATGATTTCAAATGGTGCGAAATTAATTTGAATTATTACTGTTATTAGCTGTTATTTGTGTAATGGCCGGTGCCTGATCACCGAAGAGTCCAAAAAGTCACAGATGGTACAGATGCAGTTGCAGTTGCACTTGAAGATATAGATACAGATTCTGGAAGTGGCTGCCGTGCATTATACAAGACGTGGGTAACGAATGCTCGCACAAATACTCGAAAATTCAGTGATAAGCCATGAGAATAGATTTCAGGGGCAGGAGTAGGAGCAGGAGGAGCAGCATGAGGAGGATCAGGAACAGTAAAATCAGCAGTGATCAGCTCGTTTCAGCAGAAACACAGTAAAAATATTTATTCAAATATTTTAAAATAGTTTGAAACTCAAGTTTTTCTAGACGATAACTGTTTAAGTAAAGAAAGTATTTAAAATTCCCTGGTACTATTCCACCGACATTACCCTAGAAAACAAGAAAATATTTAATATAATTAAATATATATATTTAATATATTTAAATAAATGAATAAATTAAATATAAAGCTGATTGGAATTACTTTAAAAAGGCTTTACTTTTAACATTTATTTCACATTTCATTACAGAAATAATTACTTTATTTATAGTCAATGTAACAGAACTTTGTTCTTTTCATGTCGTTAAAATAGGAATTTGTATTTTATTTTCTGCAAGCCTTCATTAATCCTCCAACAAGTACTTAATTTAGACATTATAAATTACCCATTTAACGATTTCATTGACATTTCTCCCTGTGGAGATGCTGTGTAGCATCAATTACCAATTCTCGTTGGCCGCTTAAATGACAGCATCTTTTGTTGTTCAGCTGGCTGGCTGGCTAGCTGTGGCCACATTTAAATTTATTAAAACTGCACCGGGCTAACTACTAACGGGCAGCAACTCTTGGAATGTGCAACATGTTGCTGCTGCTGCTGCTGCTGCTTCAGAAGTTGCAAGTTAGTTGCCCGCCCGGTCACTGACCAAGGTGATCTCTGGCGTACCACCTGATGGCGCCTCCTATGTACCATTTGCAATTTGCCATTTTAGCATTTTACCATTTTGCATGCAATTTGATGCCATTTGTCATTTGCTTAATTGTGCCCAAGTTGCGAGCTGCACTTCCTGCCAGATCAAGACAGTTCTTTTCAGTCTAGGGGAGTTCTCCTCGGGTCTGTTCAGTTCAGCTGAGCTGAGTTCTTACTGTTTCTAATTGCAGTCCGGCACGCAGCCTTGCCTGCAATCTGCCGACTCGAACCCATTTAGTTTCAATTAATCAAGTTGTCGCTGCACGCGTCTATTAGCTGTTTATGACAAGTGTGCAACAGGGAATCTGTCTATAGAAGAGGTTCTCGGGTTCCATGGCTCCTCGGGGTGCTCATTAGCGGCGCCCCCGAAGTAGCCGCTGCTCCTGATTCCTCAGCTGACTTTGCTTCGATAGCTATATATTATTAAATATATATACTTGTGGCAGTTGCCGCTATTGCCTGCCGGCTGCTTTTCGAGTCAGGCACTCAGAGCCCTCTTATACCTCCAATATTCATACAAGAATTGGGTGTATTCCTTTGTTAAGAACAAAATATATAAATATTTAATAATTATCCCGGTTAATAAAATAATTATATATCCCAACATGATGTTTATTCTTATGTTTATTACACAAAATTCAATTAATTCAACAAGAAATACATGAAATTAAGATACATCCCATTAGGCATCCATTAATTATGAGACTCTAGTTGCATGCCGGGTTACATACGGAATTCCAGCTAACATAGGTTTTCGAATTTTAAAATATGAAAAATATGGGTGAATTCATAAGCGGGTATCTACGTAGTCGGAATAGCAGGCCAAGCACTTTTCGGTTACTTGCCGTTTCGTAATGGGCAAGTTCTTTAATGTTCCACTTTGAGTTTATATCCAGGTACCGTTGCATATGTGGGGGAAATGGTTAAAGGCTTTATTTTCTTTTTTGTTTTTGTCTTAGTTTCTGTTTAAAAAGATTGCACCATTTCATTTTGTTTTTTTTTTTTGCGCCCAGCTGTCACAGGTTCGTTGACTCGCAGGCGCAGTGTTGGTGTTGAAACAATCATGTCCAATGACCGGTGGCCCATTGCATAATCCACGCCATAAGAGAGCTGTCCAGATTCAGATCCAGATCCTCAGCTAGTAGATCCAGATTCAGCTCGAGACTGGCAGACAGATATACCGGCTTTTCCGCGGTAATTACCATTGTCTGCTAAATTGATTTCGAAATGCTTAAGACGGCAATTTTCGGTGGCTTTCAGGATGTGAAGATGTTTAGAGCAGTTGGTGGCGTTGGTTGTTGGCCAGCAATTGTGGGTCAAATGATCTTAAAACACCAGATGCAGCCGAGATGCAGCTGAGAAGCCATTTAATGGCTCAAATGATCATCGCCTGGGCTTGGCTTAAACTGTTCTAACTGTTTTGTGAGCTAACCTGAGCTTATCTGATGTGCAACTTAAGTTCAATGCATCAAAATGAAGTAATCTGAAGAGCATTATGCAGCTAAGCTATATTTTTTTTAGATAATGCGAGGAGTGCCATGATTTAGCGATGAAAATCAGCTTAAAGTAGTTTGTTTTTTAGCTTTTTACTAAGAGAGAGCTTCTTTTACTAAAAAGTATATTTAAATATATTGTATGATGACCTTATTCTTGCTTATAAGTTAGTTTCTTTTAGCTAACATTATTAACTATGTCTATTGATTAATCCCGCTGCAAAATCTATAATCAATTAAGATCTATTGATGGCAATAAATTTAGCTAATGCCCTCAATCTTGTGGCATTCTTGGGATTGTATGTTATAAATGGCAGCGATTACAAACAAATTCTAAATGCCACTGACTCTGAATTTTCCCCCCCTGAAGCAGCTCCAGCTGCTTTTCCGGCAACTGGTTCAGCCTCCTCATTTTTATTTCACTTATTTCCCGATTATGATGCTCTGGGATACGTTTCAGTTTAGTTCGCTTCGGTTTCCTCGATGTGAAAGCGGCGGCACTGGCCAAACTAGAATTTATCTCTGCATTTCTAGATATATCTATATGTATATATATATTCGCATATGCACACGCATTAGATAAGCCATCTGCAGAAACCAGTTGCTGCTATCGGAGAAGGTTCTCTCTAGAGAGATAAAACTGACACCCCCCACGAACTAATTGCAGCTCATTTCCATTTATCGCGTTGCATCGTCTCCTTCGAATGAATTACGGCAGCTGAAAACAAATTAAAATCGTGGCAAATACTGCGAGTTAACTTAAATTCGTCCCGCCACTCCTCTCGGCACCTTTCGCATTAAGTTTTCTAATTTACCGTCTCCAGAGGTAGCAATTTTCATGCGTTTTTCTTGGGTAGAGATGAGAATTTTCTGGGCACTAAAAGTGGTGAGGGAAGAAAATATTTATTTAATTTACTAAAAATATAGATGAGATAAATAAAAAATTGGAGCATAAATTTATGTTTAAAAAGAATAAGAAATTCTTTGAAATATTCTTATAAAAATAAAAAAACGTACTAGGTTGTTGTATATTAAATCGTAAATAATCATTAAGTATTTCACCTCTAGTGGCAATTTGTGTTATTCTGGGATTGGGATTGGGGAAACATTCGCGTGTTTGGCTTTTATTTTATTTCTGTCTTTGCTCGAGCCAGGGTCTCCTTTGCCACTTGTTGCGCCCGTTTGCCAAATGCAATTAAATCTGTGTCGGTTGTGTGTGTGCAACAATTGCACTTGGCAATTGCAACTGTGCCGCATAATTGTGCCAAATGAATTTGTAATTATGTATTTGGTTTGGCTCTTGGACATGCTATGCGATCTTAGCCGGTTTCCAGCAGCTCCCATTCGAGTTCAGTTTTTCTTCAGATTTTTTTTTTCGGTCATGTGAGTGACATCACAGTAGCAGCCACACACAACACAAAGTAAAGTCATTGTCAACAATGTCAGGCAGACCCACAAGACCGGGGGCCCAGACCAGTGGCAGTGGTAGTGGTGGTAGTGAAGACCAGACCGGCAAGTCTGTTCGGGCCATCATGACACCACACAAAATAAGGCTGACAAAATTTAATTAAAGCGCATGACGAAAAATTCTTTGAAAAATTGTTTAGACGACATCCGAGACGCTGAAGGAAGTTTATAAAGGGAGCGAATACATATAATACCCTTACTGAAATGGATTGATATGGGAAATCTGAACTATAGATAATCTATTATAAATAAGAATGAAGAGAGTTATTTATAGGATTGTTCTATCACAAATTCAAATTGAAAAAAAGTATTAATACTATATTATAAGACTATTTAAGTATTATTATTTAACTTCCACTTTTATTTCATAAAAAAAAACCTCTACAATAAATTCTTTGATATTGTGTATACCCTAAGATACTTTTTAACATATTAAAATATTTCTATATTCAATGCCTGATTTGGAAAATATATTTAAAACCCTTTGAAATATATATTTATAGCACAAACAAAAAACATAGAAATCCCTCTTGGAAGATTCTTAAAGTAAACATTTTGAGGGTATTTTATGGGAAGTACAAAATATATATTGTATTTGTGCAGACACCTTTAGTTACACATTCCCTACTTTTTGCCTGCACTTCTTGTAGTTCACTCACTTTTTTCTAACTTTTTTCTGCTAGACAAGCCAGTCTAAAGTGTCAAAGTCTGGAGCAGAGTAAAGTGGGAAGTGTTCGAGGCAGGGATGACATGCGGCACCATACTGGGGTATTTGGCAAAGTTTTCTTGAACTTCACACGAAGCCAATTAAATGGCAACACGTTACGGAACATGGTCGAGAAGGCATCATCCCCGTCATTATTATCATCATCGTCATCATTGTCATCATGATCCATGGGGGCTTATTCCCCAGCGATGAGCTGATGGGGTGACGGGAGCCATAGACTCGACTCGAAAATGGGTCAATGATGGCTTAAATGGTGACTGGATGGATATAAGGTTGAAAGCCACGAGGTGTGGGCCTGACATTTGATCGCATCTGCCGATCCACTCGGCTGATTGACTGATGAATCTTTGCGGCTTTTCTGCGGCTTGATTTATGACGATCGATGGCAAGTTTCATTCAACTTTCTTCCGTCGCCACCTCAGCTCTTGGCTTTGGCATTGGTAGTTTTCCTTTTTTGCATTTTGCATTTGCAGTTTTCCTTGACTCGCTTTTTTGTGGCGGCTGCTGCTGATGATGATACTATTACTATTTCTAGAGATATTGTTATTGAGATGTTTGCCATGGTGCCCCTTAGCCTTGGAGACTCTTCGCCTTCCTGGCTACAATTTATCTAATGTGCCAATTTGGTCGCCAGTCTCTAAGTTTCACTATGCAGCTATCTATCAAGCTATCTATCTATCGAATTGTGTATCTATATATTTGTTTGTAATCAGTTACATATGCTTAGTAGCTGGAAAAGTGAGTGGAAATTTTGAGTTTATTTATTTTTCAGAATTAAGAGGGTGTTTTCGATAAAGAATTTATTACATATTGCATTTTTGGGACTTAAAAGAAAGTTATACTTCAATATCAATCAAAATCATCCAAGAATCTGAAATATTAATTAAAAATTCATATTCAAATTCAAATTTTTTTCAACCGACTTCAAGTCTGGAGTTAAAGTGCCTAAAATATTTTAACATTTACTCATAAGTTGATTGTATTTTTCAGTGTTATCCTGCTGAAATAATTCTTTCAAAGACTTTTTCCAGGGCAAACTTTTTTCCATCATTTCCTCCCCCCTGGCTTGTGGCAACATCCCAAGTATCAATGACAAGACAAACTCGGGAAACTTGAAGATCCCCGCTTAGGAGGCCCTATAATTTCCACACTCTTTGCCGCTAGTCGCTCGCTCACTTGTCCCATTTATTTATTTTGTATTTTTCTGCCGTTTAAATTTAATTCACGATTTGCGCTGCCATCGAACGCGGCGACAAAGGAACAGAGAGAAAATTCCCTCGACGATGGATTGCAATTTTCTATCTCTATCTGGCTTTAAGTCTGTCTCTTTGGCTGGGTTTCTTTTCCTTCTAACAAGCCGGCGGAGGAGGGGCTTTTCCTTAGCTTACTTTCCGATTTAGCCAGCTTCGGTGCAACTGAAGTTGGAAAATCTTTTCGCTCGCGTACTTAACCGCAATAATTTTTGCTCATTTGAGTGTCGTGGAAATGAGTTAAAGTCGCGATACCTCTGCCATTGCCACTTGGCATCGTCGCATCTTCTTGGGCACTGGAAATAAAATAAAAAGCTAGGGAAAACCGGTATTTAATAATATCTTTTCTAGTAAATATAAAATTAACCCTGATTGCAAATGAAACAAATAATTAAACATGTCTTGAGGAGGATATTCATATAATAATTTTATTAATGACTTTCTTTAAAATATCTCTTTTCATTCTCTTTTTATGAAAAGTTTAAAGTAGTTTTTCTCTAAAAATGTTCATAATTTCAAGTTTTTAATCTTTTTGTTTCTGTGTTACTGCCTAATGTAATGTGAGCATTACTTATTTCCATTTTTTGTTTCTTGTACGCCGCCGCTTAATTCATTAATTTCCCACAGACTGAAGCCGGCCGAATGGTAGCTGTATCTTTAGCCTTAGCCTCAGTCTTGGCTTTAGCTGCATCTGCAGCAGCATCAGGCAGCTACAAAGTCAATTACAATTACAAACGTGAAACCGTTGAAAGTTATCACCTTCGCGCGGGAGTCTGTGGGACCGAAATACTCCTCGTAAACCGCAATAAACTCGCGCAAATTGTCGCTGCTCTCTCTAATCATTGTCAGTCCGTAATGAAGTTGTTCTCGGCCTCGGCCTAGGCTTGTTACACTCTTTTTTTTATTTTTTATGTTTTTACTGTCTAACCGTAGAGCCCAAGGCTGTTATTTTTGGGGTCCATAAGTGCTTGTGTAATATTTTTGTAGTCGTAAATCCTTTTCTGAGTACTCTTTTAGTGGTAATTTCCGGGTGGAGCTAAGATGACCCCCATTTCGCGGAGCTTAGCTGGGATTACAGTTCTTAAGGGCAGAACCATGTTATGGGGTTATTAAAAATACTACAGATTATCTATAAAAGTATCAGGAATGTTTACTTATGGTAGCAATACTAATTTTGAAATATATTTTAAACCAAACTAAACTTTTAAACTTTTACCTTTTAGATTGAGCGTCGATCTTCTCTAGGTTAAAAGTTGAAATCGAGCTTTGAAAACTGGTCAATGCTAAGATAGTTGCACTGACCAATGACCATTATGTATATATAGGTATCGAAAAGGTGTCAAACGTTATGACCCACTGAGAAGGTGAAGCATCGCCGGCTACAAACTGGATAACAAACTGGGCAGAACTCGGCCTTTTGTCTGGCCATAAGTCTTTTGTATGGCGTCGACGCATTTGCATTTCTTTCATTGGGTTCTCTTTTTTTCGTAACTGTCCAGGGTAGCGAGAACTTATGAGTGGAAGATAGTCTTTGTAGCTGTACACTGAGGGGAAAAATTTTATAAGAATTAATTTTAATATTTTATGATTTGCAGATACATTTCAAGTACACTTTGTTTTTTATTTTGTAGATAGTTTTGTTTTTGAAATGAAAAACTCGTTATTCTTGAATAAAACATATTCAGAAATATTGTTTATTAATCAAAAATTATATTTCAGTATTTATTCATATTGAAAATAAATAAAAAATATTTTACAAAGCTTTTCTATAATAATTCTATTAATATTTCAAGTTCTTCAACGATTTCACTAAAATGTTGTATCCTGAAACTCATAATTCAATTATTATTTCCTTGTGTACCTTTAGCCAGGCTTTCCAAGTGCTTTTCTGACCTCGACTTGGACTGGTTTATATGCAAATTAATTAATACAATTCCCAATCTCCAATGTCATATTTCAGCATTCGGTTGGTGCGTTGCATTCTCAGACCGAACAATGGCCGAAATGGCTTTATAAAGAAGTTTCTACCAACTAACCGAAGCTCTCTCTCCCTCTCTGTCACCCTCTTTCTGCCCAAATGAAAGTGTTTTTCCTGACCCCATTTTCAGGAAAAAGAAAAAATAAAAGCAATCTTTGAAGAAGACTCTGAGTCTAAAAGAAGCAGAAAAAAATAACAAAATTGGCTTGTAAAAATGTTTCGCATGTTTATCATATTTCATGATTTTACTTTTTCCTCTCCTATGTTTCTGTCCCTGTCGGTTTTCTATTTTCCAAGTTGGGCGCATATTTTCCGTGGTTTTCCATAGCTCGTTGATGGCGTCCCACGCTCTTAATTACCCCTGACTCTGCCACCCTCCTCCGTCCCTTCCTCTTCGATACCACTAACCTCTGAAGACGGTTTGCGTAGTTCAAACTCAGCTTCAATTGCCAGCTGAAGATATAGTATCTTGTCCCTCTTCCTCAATTTTCCTCTCGCCGCAAACGTCCGTTTCTTGTGGCTGTTTTGGTTTTTCCTTCTCCGTCCAGCTTGCGGTTGCCAATTTTAATTTGTAAATGTGCCAAAGGAAGCTGTCCAAATGTTTTGATTTAATTTCCCTAAACTTCTCTGCTGAAACCTAGAAAAGGATGATGGTAACATCATCGGTGTCTTGGCATAAATTTCTTTTATGGTGAAAGGTTTGTCTTAGAATTACCATAATCCCAGATTGTTTTCTCACATTCATCAGGGAATTATTGAGTGAAGATTAATAGGGTATTGAGGATTATTTAAAAGAAGAGTTTATGTGGTATTTAGGGAGGGATTTCCGGTTTTGGAAAAAGCTATAGATAATCACTTAATTACTTTGAATTCATGAAAAATTTCTATTGATGTAAAGAATACGAATTATGTACCTACAATTTTATTAAAGTAGTTAGTTGGCTTTAAAATCCCTGATTACGTTTAATTTATATGAATCTTAAACCCTTACTTCATCCACTTAATTCATCTAAAATCCAACCTCTATCTCTGCCAATTTCTTTATGAATTTCCCGCCACCTCAACTCCAGTTAAGCATCCATTTCAAATCACATTTTTAAGTTAATTTTCCGATCCTATCTCGGTTAATTCCACGGTGTTGCAACTGTCAGCGAATGGAAACAGATCTGACGTCCGTCATCTGCTTTAACTGCCATCTCCCATGACATTCCAGCACCCAGCTCCAGACCACACAGAGACCGAGACAAAGGATTGACGACATCTCGTGGTTGCCATGGAGTCTCTTAATGATTTTTATGAGTTCATTAAAAATGTATTTTGAAAATTGTTATATTTATGAGGGAAGCAGCCGAAGGGTGTGGAATGAAGTGCAATTGTTATTGTGCATTTGCATTAAATTATTGAAACATTTTTTGCGCTCTCGCCGGCTGGCATTGTGTATTTTTTTTTACCTGCTCTGTGTTGGAAGTAGCTTCATTAAGTGCAATGGCAAGGTAGCTGCCTGCCAATGCCACCCAATAGGAACATTTACACTAAGAAAAATATGGCTAAAATATTTTAATAATTTTGGAAAATCGGCTTGGAACAATTGTTTTAATTTAAAATTTTTGAAATCGTCATTTTCACAATTGAAATAAGCATTAAAAAAAAATTTATATTTAATCCTAGTTCTTAGTTAACTTTTTATTCCTAGTGTAAATCGTTCCTCACATATCTGTCACTCACCCAATGGTGTGACAGACCTCAGCAACAACACAGGGGACAGCAGAAACAACAATAACAAGTGCCGCCGCAACACCCGCAAGTTGGAAGCGTTGGCAACTTTGGCAGCCGTTAAAACTGCTGATGATGTCTGCGGCTTTGTTGCCATATCCACTTGCAGAAGGAGAGGAGGTAGCTCACCAGACGGGGGGAGACAGGGGGGATTGAGGATTGGCCCCGGCTGCCAACGCGTATTCATCATCATTTCTGTCATCCAGCCATGGGATGCAATGGTGATGGAGTAGAAAGAGTCGTTGAGAAAAAGAAGTAACCTTTCCTCACATGATGCGCTTGAATTTTCTCTTGCACCTAAATTATATTTTTCCTTCTGCCTTCGGTCTTCTTTCCTTTTTTTCAACTTCAGTTGCCGCCGCTGTCAATGGGTTTTTTCCATTAATTTGCTTTTCCTCAAGTGATTTTTTCCTACCAATTTTTTTCGTAGTCAAACTGGGTTTTTGCCTGTTGAAAAGGAAAGTGAAAATTAAGTTTGCTCTTAAAAAGAACGGTGTTTCTTTTTTTCATAGCCTTTAAAATTTATAAATAATATTGAATTTACAATAAGAGTTAATGTTTCAAAACTATTTTATTTCAAAGACCCATATTTAGGTGACCTTTGCTCTTCTCTATTTATTTTCTTTTTTATTTTTTAAATATTTATTCCCCTTTCTTAACCCTTTTTATCTAAATTGGAAAGTTTTATTTATAATTATAAAGCAGCTTATGAATTTTATCTCCTAGAGATATTTTTCACATTTTCGCAAACGCTCATTTTGTTTATTTAATTAGACGAAGAGGACCTGGTGGGTGAAGAGATTTTTTTTGGGGGTTTCGTGTCATTAATTACTCAGCGGGCCACTCGGACACGATCTCTTTGGGTAGTCAAGTAGTTGGCCAAGAGGGGGCATCTCCACTGCAGCTCTGCGGGATTCTTGGACAGCGGATTTGGTTGTGGACGCGCATGAGGGGGACTTTCTTTCCGAAATTGCCAATTGAGCGGAATCAAGGCAAATACTTCAAGTCTCTCCGCATCTCATTTGAATGCTTGAATCTCCGTTTTTGTGGCTTTCCCATGGATCGTTTGTCTTTTTTGGCCAATGTTTTGTTTTGTTTTTTTTTTTGTTGTCTATTCGCCGCTTTTCGTTTACCTTGGGAAAGGATAGCGGTGGGGGTGGTGGTGAGGCGTTTGGGGCAGAAAAACAATCAACGCGCCTTAGAAACGTATTCGCATGACCAAAAGAAATAGTTGAAAAGTAAATAGGAGTTGTACTGGGTTAATAGTGGTAGGAATTGGACTTGGAAATACCGTGTAATATGTTTATATTAAGAACGTAAAGATAATAAAATAGGGTATGATTATTCTATATTTTCTTTGATTGAATAATTTAGATTTAAAATTACGATATTTTTGATAACACAATGACTCTTCCTTTCTATATCTGATACAACCCCTATATAGCCTTATGCTATTCCAGGGTATTTCCATCTAAGGTTTATTTGGCTTTTGTTGTGTTCACTTTTTGTATTGTTGGCCAAGTAAATACTTAAATATAGCACACACTTAAATCGCTGTTGATATTGTGTAGCGAAAGTGAAATTTAGTTTGTGCCCCTTTATACCTGGAAGTGCCAAAAAACAAAACCAAATAAATGAATAAAAAAAAAACGGCGGTAAGAGAAAAAACCGTCTAAAGACTTAAATGCGAGATTCGCTTACGGAAGTTCCAAATTTGAAGAGATTTCTTTGGAAGCCTTTTTTGCGATAATTTTGCTTTTGTGTTTTTTTGGGGGCTTCTCGGAGTTGGCAACGTGTTTGGTTAGTCTAATGAAAGTTAATTACAACATCAAAGCGTTGTCGCTGCCTCCGATCTTGGCTGATCTTGGGGTCTCCTACGGATCCACCTCCAGCCGCCAGCCAGCCTCCCAGTCTTCGCACAAATTTCGATTAGGCGCGGCCTAAAAGGCAGGCAAAAAAAAATTGTACAAAAAATTGTGCGATGCCAGCCAAACTCTAAGTAGAGAAAGTACATGTAAAAGTATCTGAAAGATGCGAATCTCCTACTGCCTGACTCTGTGGGGCTGTGGGGTCACACAGGCAGAAGAAAAACCAAAAATCTCTGCCGACTTTTACCAGTCGCTTTTTTTCGGGCAGAATGGCCCGCCCCGCCCACACAAAGATCATGTGCTTGGCTGTAAATATTACAACATGACTGAGGAGCTGCTCGTCATTTGCATACTTAACACCTTTCGGGAAAATGTTCATCGTCGTCGTCGTGGTCGTCGTTGAGCATCGGGCACTTGAGTCATCTCTGGGCTCTTGGCTGTTGGCTTTTGTGTAATTAGAAAATCATCAAGTTGCAGTGCACAGTCGTGTGTTACTTTCAATTTCAATGCATCTGCCTCTGCCCATTGTGATGCATGATTTTGTATCTTGCATCTTGTATCTTTGTATCTTTCGGCTTTCGTTTTGCAGCCGCACCTCTATGTGGCACTGTGGTTTGTAGGACTGCAAGGATTTCTCACCTTTGAGTTATTTTTTAATTTATATTTTATTAACCGTACTATTAAATTAGCAGCACAGAAAATCTAGAAGAGCTTAAATATATTTTTTAGAAAATGTAATACAAATTAAAGAAGTTCCAAGCAGCTTAAAGATGATGTGCTCAAACATTTTTTTAATTTGAAAGCTGGAATTGTGTTTCCACGATTGCCCACCCTTTAGAATTAAAAAAAAAAACTTAATTTAATTTTTGTTTTTAAATACCATTTGCCCATTTCTTAAAACTAAATAAACAAATATAATAAAGTATATTATTTTTAGCCATAAATTTTTTTTATTTATGTTAAAAATAATTCAAAAGCAATTCAAAAGAAAGAGAGGAAAAATGCGTAGAACTAGAATATCCATTGCGCTATTTCCCTTCCTTTCCCCTCGCCCACAAGGTATAGTTTAAACTGCGGCCGCTTGATGGCGTTTTCGTTCTTACGAACCTACGCAGTCAAGTTCATTGCCTAGGTCTTTTGTGTCTTATTTGTTGTGAACTATTTATTAAAAAGTTTTGTCTTAAAATAAATAGAAAAACTTAATTGGAAATGTGTTTTATTTAGTTTAAGAAAGTGCTTTTAAATTATTTTTTAAATAAATAAATAAAAAATTATAAATACAAGGGAATTAATTTGTATGGTTTTTTATTTGTTATTTTATTTGAGAATTATTTTTAACATAAATAAAAATATATTTATGTAAAAAAGCTTTATTTTAATGTATTATTTTTTATTTAGTTTTAAAGGATGTGGGCAAATGTTATTTTAAAAAAATTTAAACAGTTTTAAATTTTTTATTTTTAAGAGGTTTAAGGTTTTTTTTGTTTTAGGGATTGGGGAAACGTTTGTTCTTAAAACTATTTTTTCTCAGAAATAATAATAAAAGTAATTTTGAAGCAGCTTTATATAAAATATTTTTTTTTATTAGGAGACCCTAAAAAATGTATAATTATACATAATACATTAATTATTCCTTCTCAACGTGAAGTTAGAGATTTATCTAAACACAACCTCTCATATTTGTCCCACTGTGCAGCCACACGATGACTTGGCACTGCACTTTGGCTATTACAATTATTGTTATTGTTACTGTTATTGCTTTATTGTTGCAGTTTATGGCATTGTCTGGATTCGCCATTAAAAAAGAGTGTTTTGCCTCAATCGGCTGGCTTTTTAGCTTTTTTTTTTTGCATATCACAGGTTTTCCTCGGCCAGCAGCTTCCAAAAAATAAATCGATAAACTTTCACCCTGCCATAGAGGCTGGCTGATCGCTGCTCCCATTAAAATGCCATTAAAATCAGGGAAATTTGTCTTGCCAAAAATCCATATCCATCGGATGATATCAATAAGCAATTGTTGCTCTAATTGCACAGATTAATGACTTATTCCCAGGCAATAAAACCCAATAAAAATAAATATTTATGCTTAAACCGAACCCACGAATTTCACTTTCTAAGCCAGCAACAGGTGAAATCTTTAGAGCTTCCTGTGTTACCTTCCAGGGAGAAACGGTGAAAAGAGCAGGAAAAAAGTACCCGCTGAGGGTAAAAGATATATATTAAGAATAATTATATTTGAGTGAACCCCAAGAGGCTGCTGCTTCTGTTCCCCATTTCTCCCAGGCCAAATTGATAAGAAACAAGGGAGTGAGACAAGACCCTGCCATTCAGCGGCTTAATGTTGCTCAATTAAATTCATTGAGCTGCATAAGCACCTTCCACCAACAACGCATAATTATGCAGATGTTGGCCATTTAAAGGCGGCCCCTCTTCGGTGCCGGCCCCTTTTCCACTTGGGGGAGATTGCATGTCAGGTCGGGGCTCACAAATCGCGTCTAATTAGTGACCCGCAAATGAAGAAATTTTTCGGACACGAAACTAATTTCCACCAACACTGGGAGAATACAGAATGTGCTTAAGAATTTAAAAGAATAAACATTTTGATTTTGTTTACATTTATTTCAGAGATTATTTTGCATGTTCTGATTATTAAAATAGTTTACTTAAAAATACAAGAATATGCCGATAATTAAATTATGTTACCATTAATTATACCAAAATATTTAAAACTATAGATGTATTTTGAATATTCTAAATATCTTTACAAGATAGTTTAAAGGCCGAAGAGTATATTTAAATAATTTTCAAAAGAATTTCTTTAAAATTTTGATCTTTGAGAATTTTCTTTAACGCCTTTTAATCTATTTCCAAAATTCACAAAATATTTCCCGAAAAAATATTTAAATAAGGTTTCTTTTTCCCATTTTCTTCAGTGCATAAATATAACTTTGTTTCAAGACATGCAACTTTATTTTTTTCGGGGTCTTGGATATTTTGTGGACAGTTCTTGACGTTGCCTTTGTTTTGCGGCTAATTTGTTGTTTTTAACTTTAATGATGCAAAAGAAAGTTACAAACAGTGAAAGATATAAAAGAAGAAGCTATCCGTTGGCATTTTTCTAATGATGCATATAAATCTGGCATCCAAAACTGAAACCTCCTAAGCCCTGCAACCAATATCTCCCTATGTTGCTTTTGGCATGCAAATTTCAGCCATCGGCTGTCTGGCCAATAATCAAAGCCAATCAATCAATATATATGCTTTGGCCTGGGCTTAGTTTGGATCTGGTCAGTGGTCCGGGATTGAGACTATGACTGGGGTAGGGGGGAGTCATCGACGATGATGGCTCATAAATATTGAAAATGCAGACACCTTAGCAGTTCAGCTCAGCTGCTTTTTTTATCCACCTTCTCTTGCTGCTGAAAGATGAGTGGAAATAATTAGTTATCGACGGCATCTGTGTGCAACAGTAGCCAAAGTCAAGTCATATTGCCCCGCTGCGTTTCGATGGGCGATGAAAATTGACTTTCGCCAAAATAGTAATCAATCTTGGAATGTCTTGGATATATGTACATATAAATACTAGAAGTGCTAATAGGAGCTTGCAGATTTACAGCGGTTTTAACCTGATCTTGGATGGATTGAAGAAAAAGTGTTTGAAGTCTGCCTTGAGGCCTAGAAGTTATAATTTGTGCTTCTTCAAGAAAGGGTTAAAATATCTATACTTTATTGGAGTCAGTAGAAAGTTTAGTAAATGGATATTATTAGCTAAAAGGATATTATTTATATTGGTCTTTAAAATGTTTATAAATTTTAAACATCTTTTCATGAATCAAATTGTGTGACTTATAAAAGAAATATTATATATGTTTCTGTAGAGAATATAAATAGGAGGTTTTTATATTTGGTTTTATTTAGAAATATAAATTTTTATAGCGTTATACATATATATTTAAGAAACTTATTAAGTGTGACTAGACACACTTGAAAAATATGAATAGAGGTTTTATCTTGCTAACCCTTAATATTACTTGTCTGCGGTTACTAACTTTCCATTATCCAATTGTCACTTGCGCCTTTTACTGGGCCAAAAAAAGAGCAGCTTCTGGGGACTAGAATCCCATGTTGATGTGAAAATTGTCTACCTCGAGAGATCGAGATTGAGGACAACAACGCGGAGGCATGGAATGGGGCGACAATGAATTATTTTCTCGACTGTGGGCTAACTGTTGGCAATTTTGGTGTCTGCGGTGTCGGTTTCTGTTCTGTGTTGCGGGCCAAAAGTGAGTGAATTTCATAGTCCGACTAATGAAAAATGTACCGAGGCTCCTTAAACTCTAATTAATGTTTTTTTTTTCTAAAGTGTCTTCAGTGTATGTGGCCGTGTTCATTCTTCGCTGGGTCTTGTTAAGGGGCTAATGCTATAAACTGTCTTCTGGCTGTGCCCATTCTGTCTGTTTTCATGTGGATGCCACAAAGCTGGAACTGAAGCTGCGGCTTTTGGCTGCCTGCAGCATTTAACCAAGATCTTTGGCTAATTAGTTGGCACACTAAACGATTTTGAGGATCTCTTATGCCTAATATAAATCCGGTTTATACATCTCTAAGTCCTACTAAGCGCTCCTGGAGCTCTTGGTATTTCTCCCAACCGTAATTCTTGCATCGCCTTCTTCCGGTTAATGCCATAAAAAAGTACTCATCTTTTTTTATGTTTTACTTCTTGGCTTTTCGCACTGTATAACTTTACACCTTTTTTTCTTTTGGTAGAAAATTTAATGCTTTTTATACGCATAATTCTTGATAATTTTTTGTTGTTCTGCTTAGGTTTCTTTTTTTTATGGATTTTCTGTAATTGAATTTGTGGCCCTAGCTTCTTGAGGTATTTATTTAATTATACAACCGGCGGGTCGTCGGCAGCTGCTTTCTAATCAACATTGGTCCAATGATTTGCATTTTCAGCTGCTTAAGCTTTGACTCAACGGCTTCTACGGTTACTTTTGCTTTAGTTTTTAATTGTTTTTGCTTGGCCATAAGAAGGAGGAGGAGAGTTTAGACGTCTTCGGTTTGACGTAGCCCCGGCCTCGGTTGAATAATTTTGATGGAGGCATCTGGTCAAGAATCAAGGCAGCAAATTTTCCGAGTTCTATAATTGTCTGCTATTAGCATGAAGTGTAATTTTATGGCTTTATAATTGGCTGCATTTCGTTGCTCTGACTGACGTGTTGGTTGAGAAGTTTTCGCTAAGGATTTGCCGTTGCTTAAATATATGGGCTACACCATTTTACAATGGAGTTATTATTGAGGCTAACAATTAGATATATGGCTTGAAAATAGGCGTGTGTATCCGGTTAGTGGTTTGATTACTTTATTTTAGCATGATTTTATTTTATGGCATTTATTTTGAAATTATGTATATATTTTTTTTTTAGATTTTAAGAATGGCAGTTATATGCTTTGATGAGACATAAAATTTACATGTAGAGGTTTGTTTTATGTTGCAGATGGAAAGTAGGCAATGAATTTCCACATAAATGAAAAACCTTGAAGTATGCGGCAAAAACTGTGTAAAAGATGGCAGCTAAGAAGTATCTGTGTGCGTGTAACATAATTTCTATTGTCTACTTTAAAGGGCAGCTGAAACCAAAATCCATGGGGGTTATAATTAAATTTGCAAAATCAGAACATGCTTTGCATTGTTTTAAATAAATAAAAAAATATATATATAAAATATATAGAATATTTCTTGGTTTTGTTATTAAAATAAATTAAACCAAAATATATAAAAAAATCTCGTATTTTGTTTATAAATTAAAATTTATTTGTTGCCTTTTTACAAGTGTTTAAACTCAAACATTGCTCGTTTCGTTGCCACATTTTTTGAAGCTTAAATCGATGTTCATATGATTAGGTTAAGGGTTTAAAGAAGGAAAAGTCATGGATGATTAAAAGGATTCTTTTGGAGTTTTTTTTTTTGAAAGCCTTTGCGCAATTTCTAGATTAAGTTACAATTTCCAGGAAAATGCCACTTGCGTTTCATGGAAATTGCATACAAAAATTGCACTAAAACAGCTGCTAAAGTTGCTACAGTTTCAAACTGCCCTATGAATTATTCAATATCATATATCCTTACGATAACTAACTGCACCTCTTGCGTTTGGCACATCATCATCATTATCATCATCGTCGTCGTCGTCGTCCTGCTCTTTGACATATGCTGCGTGTCATTTCCGTTTCCGTTTAAATTCTAAACGAAACTGTTTTAGTTATTCATACACATACACATATATAGAAATATATACAATTTATGCGGGTTAGATTACGAGTATAGTTTGTTGCTATATTACATATGCGAACCTAGCTGCTGGGCTCTGCTCTTGCTATATCTTCATAAATATTCATTACAAATTATTTTGTATAACAAACTGCGCAAATATATATCGTTTCTTAAAACTAATTAAATATTTATATCATACGTTTTATGACCAAAATTTGGTAGAAAAATAAATCTTTCTTCTGTGAATCTGTGCATTTTAAGTTCTAGGCATTTGTATTTGTTCGATTATTCTTTTTCTTCTCATTTTAATTAATTGGTAATTTGGCGAGACTCAATTGGCTCAGTCGATATATCTATATAGTAGCTGCTCTCCCCGCTCAAATTTGTCCTCCTTTACAATGTGGTTTTTGTTTTGTTTTTGTGTGGAATGATAATCCCAATTGATCTGCTCAATCGTTGGCCATGCAGTAACCGGAATAAGTCTGTATATTGTCCTCCAGAAAGCTCTCGCCGGCTATCACTCCGGACTGCGTGTGATGGCTGGGACAGCGATGGCCCTTGGGGCACTGGCACAGGGCATTTATGTTCACCTCGTCCAGGAACTCCTGGCGCTTACGTACGGTGAACAACTTGCAGGGCTGCTTCCGCTGACAGCGAAGGCGCTGTAAATAAAATTTTATAAATATTTTTTAGTTACAATTTTTAAAAGGGAAGGTATATCTAGGACTTACCGTGACAGGAGAGCAGGCAAAGAGGTATCTATAGCCGGGACTGCCCTCGCCTACGGGCTCTCTCTTGGTGAGATATGTCACCGAATTCCTGGGACAACGACAGTGCACTATCTGCTCTGTGACATTCAACTCGGCTGCTGTTGTCAAGGTCCAGGTGTAGTCACGGAAGTGTCTGAAAAAGGGGTGATAAATATATCATTTAGAGATTTCAGTGATTTATAAAAAATAAATATCAACGAAACTTTGCAAGATTTTCCCTTTATATTCATATTTTACTAATAAACTCACTTGCAAACTGGCAACTTGTGTACTGGCTGGCACATCTTATAGTGCCTGGTCTTATCCGCAATCGTATGACCATCTTCCACGCCCAAACTGCTGGGACAACCGCCAATAAAGCTGGCCGGTGACTCTTTGGATCCCCTATGTCCAGAGTGCCTCATGTGGGCCGATCCTCGTGGGAACTCATTGTCCTGCAACTCCGTATAGGGTAAAGCATCATTGTAATCCGGTGACTGATCTAGTTCATCCTCGTAAACAGCGCCCAATTTCTGCATTAACTTCTTGAGGTGCAAACTCTCGAACTTCTTGTCCTGGAATTCGCCCAGCAGCATACGTTTGTGCTGCAGCAGCTTCTCCCTCTCATAGTAGTTACGATACTTCGAAGCATCCGCTGATCCAGCCAGATTGTGACTATGATGATGGATGATCACATTGTTGGGCATCCGATTCGATTCGGGGCATCGGCATTGTCGTTCAATCCAAGGAGTTTCGTACAAATCGATTTTAGAGCAAACGGCATTCGGTGCACAGATGGGTAAATCATCCTCAGAGTCCTGGAACGGGATAAGATTTGGTTAGTAAAATATATTTTTTAGGCATTTAAATATTTATAAAACTTTTTAAAGAACTTGAACTTTGCTTTAATAATTTCAAATCTTAAAGCGTTTCATTTTTTCTTAAGAACATATTTAGCACTTCATTTCGCCTCATAAAAATAAATTTGCATAATTCCCCAAAGTCCAAGTGATTATTCGCTAGAATCTTCATACGATAAACAAACTATAAAGGCAAACTTTCAATGCTTTGAATGTCTGGGAACCCTTCAATAATAGCCGCTTGTGTCAACACAATCTTGCCAACTTGATTAACATAACTACTACTAACCCAAGACCAAGACTCAAGAAGGAGGATATCTTTGGTTTGTTTGTTCTCCAACAAATACTGTCCATTAATTGAATTCTCTAAACAGAGTCCCAAAAGTTCGCCTCTGTGTTTTGTTTGGCTTCGAGGCCCAATAAAAACTTATGTATTGTGTCCTGTTTTTCGTTGTCCTGGCCGTAACATAAAAACCAACAACTAGCAACTGTCTGTGTGTGTGCTTTTCGAGGATGCCACTCCAGGGGCTGCTGATGAGGTTCCTTCTATCATTCGATTTTATTGTTAGTGACTCTCGATGGCGACAACAAAACAACAACAACTATAACAACAGGTTTCCAATGAAATTATCAAAAGCAATCAATTTTTTAAGTGGAACTGTCGCGCACCTTGTTCTTCTTTGGTTTTTGATCCCTTTTTCTCGAGGGTTTTCTTCGGTTTTTTTTTATTTTTTGCCTTTTGTTTGGTTTCAATTTCATTTCTCTCTCCATTCTCCCCGCCCTTATGTTTTTTTCTTGATTTTTATTCAAATTATTTTTGGGTATTTTGTGTTCCTCTTGTGGCTTGCACCTGCTGCTACCTGAGCTGCTTAGGGTCATTCCAGGGGGGATCCTTTTTGGTTCAGGAGTAGGATGGCTGCATACCGGAAGTCCGGAAGTGATTTAGTGCAACTGACGGAAGTAAATGAGTGAGTGCACACACACATGGCAAAAAGGGATTAGCTGTTAACTGTGTGTGTGAGAGAGAGAGAGGGAGGGGAAACCTGAGGCCCGGAAGTGAATCCGGAACAGGTTGTCCTCTGACCTTTTACCTTTTTGCTCAATTGAACACACAGCCTTCTCTATGACAATTCTCCAGCTCATTCTCTCTCTTCCGGAAGTTGTCTGCCTGCCTTCCTTATCCCCTTTATTAGTTTTATTTACTTCCTGATTTTGTTTTTTTATTTTATAATGCCGCGGCTTCCTTCCGGAACTTCCTTTTTAGGAATTCCCCACATTCTCTCTCTTTCACATTTGTGACCTAGTTTCGTTGGCAGTTGCACCTGCTCGAGTTCTTAACCCTTCCTCGCTGAGCAGATTTGTTTTCACTTTGATTATTCACATTTCATGACGGTGGAGGAGGAGGAGGAGACGGAGCCTCGAGCATTGCTGAGATTCTTTTCGATTTTGGGGGGGGAGCCCGATCCTGGAACCATTGTCAGTCCACCCCAGGATATGGCAGGATATGCACGGAGTGCTTAAGGGGGCACATTGAGTAAGCAGCGTGAGAAATTCTTTGAAATTCGAGCATGTTTATTGAGATTTCTTCCCCTTCTTCAGTTTGCTGCCAGTTTTGTGTATGTTTTCTCCCCTTCTCTCGCTTGGAGTTTTTTCAGTTTCGGTTTTTTTTTGTGTGTTGTGTCGGGAAATGGCACTTCAAAGACATTACCGTTATTCGTATATAAAATTTTACATATTGATAAGCAAATCATAGGGCAGAAGGGGCAGCAAATATCAAAAAAGAAGACATGCTTCAACGACATTCCAATGGCATCAGCTCATCTCTGTTCCGCTCACAATGGAGGCACTCAGAGAAAATATGAGGATGATTTAAGAAGAAATTTATTTAAATTCTAACAAGCTCTATACAAAATTATAAAAAATAAGATAATTTACATGAATTAGGTAGCAAAAAATCTATAAAACTATCATTTTATCCTCTTAATATGTTTTAAAAAACACCCTAGGCAAAGTTTTAGTAAATCTTGTTAACTTTTTATAAAAACCTTTACAAATTTTGTGTCTTGAATCTAGCAACTATATCTTGTAAAGCTTAGAACCTTCTTTTCTTCCTGTGCACTTCGTAGAATCAACTTTATAAACAACACGAAAGTTTCTTTCGCGGCAAAGAAGAAGCTGGAAGAGTAGTAAAAGTTTTGCCGGGCCAACACACGACAAGAAAACAACAAGAAAAGGAAAAAACGACACAAAAACATTGAAAAAACAAACAGTGGAGAGGAGAGGAAAGGGGAGGCGACCGGATTTCCGGTTTAACAGCTCCCCAAAGAAAAGGGGCGGGGACCGGGCAAAGCTGCTGCTGCCACACTTTATAATTTGCTCCGATCTCCATCAACAGCACGCGTGTCCGTGCCCATGTCCCTCTCCCCAAAAGAGTCAAACAATTAGCCTCATGTGTCAAAGTGCAGTGCCAACGGAAGTTGAGAACGCGCCAAAGACAATGAAAGTTGAAGTTGGAAGCCCCCAGAAAAATCCCCTTCATCACCCCAGCTGGACACTGTTGCAACGTGAGGCGGCAAGCGTTGACGAACTTTTGTGACTTTTGATTTCAATGGAAAGCCGCTTCTCCCATAGCATCTCTTTAATTGAATCAAATTAACCCCCAGAAATATAAAGGGGGATTGGGTGTAAGGCAGGGGAACTCCCTCTCTCAATGGCATTCTTGTAGAAACCTCACTGGTAGATTCCCGGGTATTCTGTAGTGCCCCCTCATAGCTGTCATGCCTCATGTGGCAGCCTGAATGCCGGGAATGCCACTCCACGCAACGGAAGTGAGGTGTCTTGAATTGCAGACAGTGGAGTCTATATGTAAAGAGATTCTAAAGGAATTCCTAGGTTACATTAGAGCTTTAATGGGAGAGATACATTTTAAACCTGAAACGAATTTAAATGATTACCCATGTTGTGCAATTGTTCAAGATTTGCTCCGATTTATATACCGTTTCAAAAAGGAATCCATACAAACCAACAATGACTTATAGATTTTTGGCAAAAAGCCTAGCAAACAATTGAGATTTTTCGGTCGGTGGCTGCACCTGCCCCGCTCATCTGGTGCTATCAATAACTGCCTAACCAAAGGACAATCAATGACATAAATTTCCTCGCACAATAAACTGAAGACGTCTGTATGTGCAGCAGCAGCAACAGTTGGTTCTCTATAGAACCCCGAACCCCTGAGCTCTCGGCTGTATCGGTTCCCATGAGGGCGTTGACGCACACACGACGATCAACGTCCGGAGTAGACCGGAGATTTTTCCGATTTTCCCTGCCCCGACGACGACCGTTAGACGAGACGGATGGCAGCAGCCTGCCGCCTGGCACAAGTGTGTTGGGCCATCAGGTAGCCCCTGCTCGGCACCATATATATATATATATATATACACATCCTATCCCATCCTATCCTATACCTCGGCCCGCTGTTATCTTTTGTCTGTGCGTTAATGATTTTTCTATACATTTCCTTTTCACATTGTTTTTTTTTATCTCCTAACATGGGATCTTCTTCCCGTTTTCATGGTTTTTTTTGACTAGAGAATTATGCAATCTGGCGTCGTCATGTGGCCAGAGCAAGCGGAAGTATGCCGGCTCAGCCTCTGTTTTAGTCCCGGTCAAGATAATATGGATGGGATGGCTTCAAAACTCGGTGTGTTTACACGAAAATTCAATTAAAATTGTTAGAAACGGATGTGAGAGATGTGGAGGAAGAGCTGAAGAAGCGGAAGTAACACGGAAGTTGTTAGGTCACTAGCTGCTGCCTCTCCTCTCGCCATCTTCCGATTTTGATTCCGCGTCCAACAGAATTCCAGTGAAAACTTAACTCAAGCTGAGCTCTTAGAGAGCCGGAAGTAGAAAAGATTTGTGTGCTGCCTGCCGGGCTCCTCAAAAAAAGTGAAGAAGAAAAATAAATATAATAATACTTTGCATAGGCGAGACCAGAGTCGGGGCAGCACGCAGACTGACCGTGCCACTTTTGCTCGCTTTTTTTACAATTTTTTTTTCTTCTTCTGGATTGCCTTAACGGAAGCATGCCCCAACCGCAAACAAGCAGAGAAAAAACATTTTCATTCATAAAACAGCAGAAATTCCAAAAGGAAGCAGGCAAAAGCCAACAGGCAAAAGCAGAAATATTATAAGAATGTCAGCAAACAAAGGGGAGTTAAAGAAGTTTAAATACTCTGACGTTGAAAGGTTGGGAAAAGTTTACGGATATTATTAATATATATAATATTGTATATTATATTATTTTATTTAAAATGTTTTTGAGTATATGAAAGTCAACATTTCCTAGAAAATAATATATATAATTATTGAGTTCTTGAGTTGCCTTCGAAACCAAGAAGATTATTACTAATAAGATTATTACTAATAATTGACAATTTGTTAATATTTCAAATAAATATTCCTATAACCAAAGCTTCTTTATATTCTGTAATACTCAAGGCAGTTATCAAGGATTGTAAAGGGTATTTTGCTGGGAAACTGGTTTCTCGGGGGCAACCAATTGCAGCTGAAGCAGCAACAGCAACATCGCTTAGCGACGAGCAACAGGGGGAAGTTGCTGCCGCCACTGCTGCTTCTGATGGTTGATTTTTGCGTAGCTTGTTGATCGTCACAATTAATGAACGTCTACGCACACGGACATCCACTAACCACATCCACATCCACATCCTCAAACCCCAACCCAATCGCCATCTACACATACCCGACCACAATCACTCTCAGCTGCTTGTGATTTTGCTGTTGTTGCCACAACGGAACGGAAAAAAGTAATTCATTCATTCATTCATTCAGCAACAACGTGGCATAGTTGTTTGTGGCTTTTTTTGTTGCCTCTCCACTTCTGTGGGCAATGTAATTGTTGCTTTGGCCAAAAGGAAAATAACACAACCGCAAAATGTTGCCGACTTTAAAGGGGGGAACTATAAACATGTTGCCCATGGCCAGCAACTTGCAACAGTTGCTGCTGTGCGGCTGCACTGCTGCTGCTGTGTCTCGTTGCTGCTGCATTGCTGCTGCTGCTGCTGTTGTGCTGTTGCCTCCTTTTACGCGCTTGCCGCCAAATAAATAAATCTTGGCTACAATGCCGATTGCTTGTTGCCGGGGATTTTTATGAATGAATGAATGAATGGCCCCGGCCAGCGCTAGCAAAATGAAAAGTTGCCCGGCTGCAAACAGGCTTTGCCTGTTCGCTTCTTATTTATTTATTTTTCTTTGCAAAAAAGGGGAAAAAATCGCGCGCAAAACGCCACCAAATCGCTGGCGAACTGTTTTTGTGCTTGTTTTTGTCAGATAATTACGAGCAAGTCTCCCCCCTGGTACCACGCCCCGTTTGCCATCGAATTTGTTGTTTACTCCGCCGCTGTCTGCGTGCGTTTTTATGAATGAAAGACGACCGAGCGGCCACAACTACAAAACAAAAAAACATCATCACTCGTTTTGTTGGCTTTGGCTTATTTATAGTTAATTTATTTTTTGTGCTACGCCATCGCTTTACTTTTTCCACTGTTGTGTGTGCGCTTTGTTATTATTGTAAACAAATTGCGCCTTTGGGCACGTAATTAGCACACTTACACGATCGGAAAATGCTCTGTCCCCCCTGTTCCCCCTTTGTTTTCTTCGGAAATTGGAACGTGTCCATCAATAACTGTAACAAGGCCTCTTTCACCCAAGCAAAAGCGGAAGTGTTCCAAGCCACATTTCCGCCTGGCCAGCACAGTACGAATGGCCGACAGAGAAATGTCCAAAAGTGGCACAAAGCCAAGACCATCCAGCTGAACAATGGGAGCAGCCGGCGGAGACTTGAGAGATCTTAGAAATCAACAAAGTCAAGTGGATCTACATATGTATATCGATGGAGATCGGAATGGATGAGGTCTGGTAGCGATCGCGATCGAAATCTAGATATTTGCTTGACCTCACCAGCTAGGAAAGAAATAATTCTTATGCAAATGTTTTTTTTTTATATTTTGGGAATTAATATAAATTGGTGGAAATTTTATTTTGAAGTGGAAAATTATAAAAGTATCAATCTGTGGAAATTTTATTTTCAATTAGGAAATCATCGAAATATCTTTGTAAGAATTTAATGGATTTCAAGTGGTTTATTTATCTAAAATTAATTTTATTTTGAATGATTAGCAGAAGCTTTTGATTTTGGAATTATAATGTAAATTTTTATGATTTGAAGTTTTGTAATTCTTAAATATTTTAAAATTTATTAAAGTATTTATCTGGACTCTTTTTAAATATATTTAATTCACAGAGAAAATATTTTAAAATATGTCTACAGTTAGTGATTTCAATAAAAATGAAATATAATTAGATAATGTTGCTAAAAATGGTTAGAATATTTAAAAGCAAAATAAACACTTTAAGACCTTTTAGTCTATAAATCTTTAAGTATTATTGTTGCATTAGGAACTCTTTAAATAAAGTTATTCTTCTTCTTTAATTGATTAATTTAAAAAAAAATACAAATTATTAATATGTATATGTAATTATGAGAAGCATTCAAAACCCAGTTGGGGTTATAGCATCAACCGTATCTACCTTTTTTGTAGTTAATTCACAAAGAATAAAGAATATATATATGCATTTTAAAAAATATATATATTAACTATAAAAGTTGACTTGGCGCGCGCTAACAACAAAGTATATACATTGTAGAAGACGAAGCCGAGAGGTAAAAAAGTGGGCAAACTAGTTTTTTGGTATCTGAGCATCCGTTGGCTCAGGTTGTGCCTGTGTAGTTGTGGCCACTGCCGCCGCTTTGAGGCATTTTTCTCAATGGAGCTCTCTCAGATTGCTCAGATTGTAGACCTGAACACATTTTTTAGGTGAATAATTGCGGTATGCTGCTGCTGCTGTCGTCCATTGGTTGTTTTTTATGCAAATATTTTTATTCATATATATATATCATATATATATTTGTATATGCCTATCTGTGTCTGCGGCATCCAGACACACTTAACCGATATATACATACAAATATTGTCTACTCTCTTTCAATATTTGTTTGTCTTTTTTTATGATTATTATTATTTTTTGTTATGCCTTCTCTGATAGCATTGAATAATTTCTATATTTAGCATTAAAAAATTCCATCAATGAGAGAAAAAGCATAGATTGGAATTATGAAAACATGATATGCGAAATAAAGGGAAGCCACTCCGATTCATTAAGGGATTAGAAGGTATAAACTTGTCTGCGAAGAAAAAATAAATATAATTTTTTATATAATATTTAGAAGACAAAATAACTCTGCATAGGACTAATGGATTTATACAAAGATTTGATTCAATCAATTCATTAGAAGTGGACCATTTCTGGCTAAGATCAGTGATTGATCAATTAAAAGGTTCCATGGAAGTTCGTTCCCCACTGAATTAACATTAGTTCTCATCGTAGAAATTCATTCACAAGAATCAAAAAGTTACCCAGAAAACGGATACCCATATATTCATTGATGGTTTCTGTGAAAAAATCGAATCAAAACTGATGAGCATAAATTTAAACGAGAAAAAAAAGCGGATCAACGATTCACAAAACTAGTTCGTAGATGTTCAAATTAAATATTGTCAAATCATGGCAAACATATCGGATGTATTAATTAGCATAAAAATTCCATAAATTAGAAAGAGGTGTGGTCATCGAGAGATTTGAAGATTTATGTAGACATGTTATTTCATAAATATTTATTGCGCTATTTGGCATCGGGCAAACGCTTCTTTCGTGGCATTGTGGCCCACAAAAAACCGTTTTCACGTTTTCACACCTGGCCGCATTCAAGAACGCCTACAAAATATGTAGAACCAAATATGGTAAAAAAAACTCTCGGAAACGGAAGAGTTGTTTATGCTGGGTTTCATGCTTGATTTGTTTATGCATTTCCCAGTCAATTGGAATTTGTGGCAGCCTCTTTTGATATTCCCCCCTCCCAATTCTCCCGCTTTGGCTATAGCTTTTGGCCATGCCACGCGCACACACATCGAACCGACGAACCGTCGACTTGTTTAGGCCAAATATGCGTGGCTGATCTGTTTGTATATGGCCAACAAATTGCCCGATCTTTGTTGTTGGTATTGCTGTTGTTGGCTTTATCCATTCATACATTTGGACGGTCTGTCGCTTTGGCATTCATTCATTCATTCATTCACAGATTGACTTGCCCAGCCGAGCGAGAAGTTGAAGTCGCTGACGTAGCAACGTTGCTCCGTTGCTCATCCAGCGTTTACGTTTTTCATTCACTTAAACACACATGTACACAGAGAAGAAAAATGTTAACTTAACTGGGGGAATATGTCTTTTATTTTAATAAATATTTTATTAATAATAAAATGAGAATTATAGGTAATTTCAATGGTTTTTATAAGCTTAAAATGACTTTATTGAATCTTCACTAAAATTTTTGGTTATATGAAATATTTTTGATTTAAAATGTATCAACTTTATGAATATATAAATTATGTAAGGAAAATATAGGTTATTGTTTGATTTTTTAGATATTTAATTATTATTTCAAAGGGTTTCTTGGTTATTTTATGTTAAATAAAGTTTGGTTTTATATAACAAATTAAATTTCCCTCCCTGTACTTACTCACACTCATGGTGAATGCCATCTGCAGACCCCATTGCCTGGCCCACTCCCCCTTGAAGTTCACCCATTATACCAAGCCATATCGTACCATACCACACCATGCCACACCATCATCATCATTATGGTCATCATCATCATCATCTTCAGCTTCATCATCGCCTTGGTTGTAGTCGTCGTGGTCGTATTTCATTCATGAATTTTCTTTCATTCAGGTCTTCCCCTACTCGCCTCCCTCGTGCCCCCTGGCCCGCTCTCTAGCTGTTGTTGAAAACGTTTTTAAATACCGGAACTGAATGTTTAGCGCTTTTAAGCATGGGAACTTTTTGTTTTCTTCTATCAACTTTTCTCTCCCAGCAGCCTTCTTCCTTTTCTGCCTCTGTTGCTGCTGCTGCGGCTGCGGCTGCCGCTGCTGCTGCCTTTTGTGGATCTATTCCGTTGTGTTCTATTCTCCAATAAGGCGTTTTTATTGCAAGTTTCCAAACAACAGGAATTCTCTGCTCAATTTTAGTGTTCTCTATCTCTTTTTCTATTTGTTTTTGTGTGTTTTTGTCTATTTTAGGTGTTGTGTTGTGATGTTGCTTTGTTATGCTTTTTTTATATGCGTTTAGAATTTATTGCAGACATTCGGATTTGAAAATTTATGAGCCTAACCGAAACTGAGCACATTGGCTTAAATAAAGGTCAAAGGAGATATTAAGGATGTTTAATGCCAAGCTTCAGATTGATCTCAAGAGCTATAGTTTTTAATGCATCTTAATAGATATTCTCTAAGATAGTTCTGTGGGATCTTAAGGGTATTCCCGAGTCGAACCTCTGAGGTGCCCAGCCCCAGTTCTTACTTTGTTCATATTGTAAATATTTTTCTTTTGATTACTGTTGATATTTCACGCCTTGGCCTCGCAGCAATGCAATAGATATATATATTCTTATATATACACCAACCCAGAATTCGATTTACAGGGCGTGTTTTTACCCATATGACATTTGACATAATAGATTTCCGATACATGATATATGGCATGCCCCTCGGCCTCTTGATTTATGGCCAGAGAGATCGGTATAGGAATCGGAATCGGGTGTGGAACAATGAATGGGGAAAACCCGACTTGACTTGACCTATGATCAGAATTCGCATTGTAATGGATTTCGTTGGAAAGATAACGCCAAGAAATACATATCGTGTTGGATTGGTCTGTTGACCGATCGAGCGACCGGCTTAGTCAGCAGCATTGAACTCTTGACCCGGCCGGCTAATTGGTTTTGGTATCTTGCTCTCATATATCGTTCGGCTATATAGCAATTGCGACTTTAATTGATCAAATGCGACAGCCCAGCCAGCAGCAGCAGCAGCTCTCGGCTGCAAACAACTTTCATTTTTCATCTAGAGCGAGTGTGTGTGTGTGGTGTGTGTTGTGTGTGCTTTGCTGTTGCAATTAAATGTGCCATATGCGTGTGCTGATATATGGATATATGTGGTTTTGTGGGTGTCAAGTGTAATGGCTATAGGGCGGCTGCTAAATATAGCCAGAGCCCCGAGGCGGAGTTACTTCAGAAAAGCTGAGACCCAGCCCAAAAAAAATAAATACAAAAACAAAAAAAAAAGCTGAGTTGCATTGCAAAACCTGCTGCTACAGGGAGAGAAATTATATAGATTTTTAAAGGAACGGTAAATGAGATTTTAATATATGAAATATGATATAACAGGGGTAGTGTATTTGCCTTGAAATTGCATTGTAATGTTTCTCTTTAAGCATTTAACATAATTTATATCCAATTAGACTTTATTTTAATTTTGAAAGAAATGTGTTTATTGATATATTTTTGTACGATTTTTTTTTATTTTAATCGGAATATAAATTTGTTTGAAATAATAAGAAATAATTTGAAAGAATAAAGCTAAATATCTTCAAAGAGAAGATGCTCCTTATTGGGTTCCTTTTTAAATTTATTTGCTTAAATCTTCTAAGACGTTAACAAATTAACAAATGAAATGAATAGCTGCCTAAAAAATACAAATATTTATGACTATATTCAATATCTAAACATTTAATAGAATCCCCAGCAATCAAATTGATATCAAATATTGATCTTTATAATCTTGTGATTATTTTCTGTGTAGATATTGGTGCTGTGGTTGTTGTTGATATTGCTGGCGTGGGCATTTTACAAATGGCAACCAGTTGAACAGGTGTCTGTTGACGACGACTACGTTGCCTGCATTATGCAACCTGCCATTGCCAGTTGTTGTTGTTGTTGCTAACTTGTGCTGGCTTTTGCATAGATCAATGCAAACATGTTGCACGGGCCCGTAATTAGCTAGGCTAATCAATTGAATTTGGAGAGAGAAATATGCTTAGTAATATGCTTAGAAACTCACCCCCACTTGGTAGAGAATGCGCAGATCCTTGTCACCGCCGTGTCCTACATGCCTGTTGCTATTGCTGTTGCCGCTACGATGTGGCTGCTGTTTCTGCAACATTTGCCGCGCATGTCGCCGCGATTCCTGCTCTGCCGTTGGGATGTTAACCACAGTTAGTGTGGTTTCAACAGCAGCAGCAGCCGCAGGAGGAGGTTTTACTGTGCTGGAAGGGGAGGAGGCTACACCGCCTGAGGATCCTGCAGCAGCCAGATCCTTGGCATTATAGACAGTGTACTCCAGCGCCTTGTGCTTATCCTCCGCCGTCGATGAAGTCGGCGTGATCTCAAACACTTCCAGAGGCAGTCGCGTGCCGCCGACAGTGGCAACGGCAACGGATGATAGCAGCAGCAGCAGCGGCAGCCACATCAGTGTCGCAGGCATGATTTATGTGGCTTTTAACTGGAACTCTGGATCTCAAGATCTTCGGATCGGAGGTGGTATCTCTCTAGGCAAACTCACTCGCTGTCTGATCTCTGAATTTGCGGTTGTTTGTAATTGACACTATGGTGGATTTTGTAATTGAATTCGAATCAAAACGAATCGAATTGAATCGAATCAGTGTTCTCGCTCTTTCTCGCTTGCACGGCCAGAACCCATGGCTTAAACACACTCAAAAACACATACACACACTTGAAAACGATCGAACACTACAAATCAGGTTTCAAATCGAACTCGATCGATTGATTTGTGGCGAAAATGTCACTCGAAATTTTCGTGGCACTACAAATGCTTATTTGGTGGGTTTTATGTTTTGTTTATTATTTTGAAATTCTACACCCGCGACGTCTGTCTCCCTCTATCGCTGATGAAGCCTCGTCTTTCTTCGCTCCTGGCTGCTGTGTGTTCTCGCCTCACTTCCGTTTCCGCTTGCCAGCGCTGTTCGTTGTTCGCTCGACCAACTTACTTTTCGAACTGATCAAACAGAAACTCAAAATCCAAAACCAAAAACGAACGGCGAACGAGAGTCGCTGACGTCGACGTCAGAGGCGACGGCGCTGTAAGCGTCGCTGCCTGTGCGTACGTGTTTTTACACTGAACGAAAAGGAGTGGTATGAAGTACTAGGAAAATTTTAGAAAATGGAATATTAAATATATGAGGAGATTGGTAGATAGTCTTAGATAGTCTGGTTAATTGTTCGTCTTTGTTTCTATGTAATTTTGAGTTGTATAAATGTATAAATTAAGTTTATTTGAATAAAATTTTATTTAATTTAAATTACAAAGAATCTTTTTTGGCCATTGAGAGATTATATAAGTGAACTACAATTTTATTAAATTTAATTTTTGTTTCTATATTTAGTAGTTTATTTATGAGGAAAGAAGGGAAGGTTTCAGGTAGTCTAGGAAATCCTTTCGTAAAATTTTTATGCATTAATTTATATACTATTTTACTTGCTAATAAACCTTATCTTTTTGTGGAAACCAAATATCGCTAGATTTAAATTTATAAGAATTTATTTAGCAATAAAAAAATTCCTCTGTGTAAAGCCTACCGCGACTGAGCACCAGCACCATGAAAGAGAGCACATCGTTGGCTGGATATGAATGAATGAACATTTTGTTGCCGCTCTCCGGGCCATATTTGTTGTTGTTTTTGCTTTTCCCGCTGGTGGTTGCAGCATCCATTGCTGATGCTGCTTTTGTGTTTGTGAGTATCTATGAGATGCATCCGTAGCAGTATGGGTGAGAGCGGATGGCAAGGTGTCTCTGGCTCGCGTGCTGGGCTTTGGAAGTAAAAATGAATTAAAATAATACAAAATAACAAAAAAGAGACCTCGCTTTTGCCGCTTCCGTTGCATCCTTTTGGCCGTTTTTGCTGCCGTTTGCCGCTGTTGTTTCTGTTGGCCATCATCGCTGTGTTGTTTTTGTCATTGTTTCGACGGCACCGGAAACTAATTCCTGCTCCAGCCCCAACGACTTGGACTCCACCTCCTCCTGGTCGGCTCTCCCCATTCCCCATGCCCCTCGGTTTCTGCTCCAGTCTCATGTTCGGGCTTCGGTCTTGTAGCGCATGCCAAAAAAAAAAAAAAAAAATAAGAAAAACAGAATGAAAAAAATTCAGAAAAGACTTAAAGCTGAAAGGAGGATCAACCTTAACAGCCGAAGCTTAAAATTCCCTAAAATCCACAGATTTTGATGTGTAGAGATTGGAGTTTTATGGGAGAAATTGGTATTTATTTTAAAACAAATTGTACATTTTTCAGTGAGTTAAAAATTACATTTTTTGTATTATTTTAGACAGCTGAAATTAAATTAAAAGAAACATTGATTAATTGTTAGCAGCTTAAATATTCGGGCTTCACTCTGGACTTGCCAAAAAACGTTGTTATAATTCTCAATGACTATAAAAAGAACAGCCCATTATCCAAGTCCTTTTATATTTATTTATTTTAATATTTGTATACAAACTATAAAATATATTTATATTCCTTAAACCCGCAAAATTCTTCTAGAAATGATTATACCAATTTAATGAATAGTGTATAAAGAGAGTTGCAGGAGAGCACAGAGACCTGGGGGAAACGGTCTCCAGCTCGAGCTCCTCCTCCGGCTTGGAAGTTCAAGCGAAAAACGCGCGCTGTTCGGCCGAAAGCCCGCCAATTTTATGGGCCAAACCCGATAAGATTTCATTTGTTTACGAGTTACCTTGAGACGAGCACCAGCCCGGGCACCGGCACCAGCCACCACCACCACCAACAACAACAACAACAACAATAATATAAGGCTATATAGAAGCATTAAGCAGAAACTGAGAAGTCCAACTGAAAGGCGGCCATTGTTAGTGAAGGTTTCCCTTTTTCCCCTTTTCCAATTCGATTTCTAGCTAACGACAATTCAAAAACAACAGCTGATCAAAGAAACATATCTCTTGCACTATTATTTGCAGGTAAAATGTACGCGGTAATTGGCCGGCGGCATGGCAAAATCCTCTCCGGCGATTTGACCCAAGGAAGCGGGAACTTCGCAGTCACCTGTCTGCTGCCAGTGATCGAGTCGTTCAACTTTGCCCAAGAGATGCGAAAGCAGACATCTGGCCTGGCCTGTCCCCAGCTCATGTTCAGCCACTGGGAGGTGAGTTACTACTGTACTGTAGCTTTAATTTTCTAATTTTAGGGATTTATAACTAAGAAAATCGAACAAAAAAGGGTAAAGAAAAATATATTTAAATAATATTTATTGCTTTAAATACCCTATTACCTATTCAGGATAATAAGTGTGATGTACGCTTTCAACAGGTAGTTGGTATAGGTAGTTATAGAGGTCGTACTGTATCCCTGCACAGATTGCTGCAGCAGCTGTTGCTCCTGCTGGGGCACAAGTGCAGCGCCTGTCGGACCATATGCCATGTGCGTGCCTCACTGTAGCTACCCTCACTCCTCATCACAATTTACACGGAGAATACAATTTATAATACCATTTTCTTTAAATATATTCCAATAATAATGCAATTATTTCATATTTTTTTGTAAGATTTGCCAAGCATCAGTCATTTTTTAAGAATGTTGAGCTTAGATTGATTTGAAATTAGTTTATATTCAGTTTTATTTAGTTCATGTTCTCCCAGTGTATAGCTCTTTCTCCCCAAGATTATCGCCGACTGTCTGTGGTCAATAGAAATCTCAGCTTACGCTGTGCTCAGGCCTTCTGTTACCTTCTGTTGAAGTCTTATAAGCTAAACCACAGGCAGCAGTAGTGGCAACTTGGCAACAGGCAACTGGCAGCAGCAGCAGCAACATGGCAACAGCAGCAACTCCGTTGGCAACAGTTGGACTGAAAGTTATATGGTCCATTTGAGGCTGCAGCTGTGTGCCATTCGGGGTAACCCAAAGCCCCAGACCAGACTCTTCTCTCCCTCTTGGCGAGTCTTTCCCCTTCTTCTCCTTTTCCTTTCTCCATCCGCCAATTTGACCTTGTCGTGGGCCACAATTAACAGTCAAGTTGATGGCTTTTCCTTGGGATTTTTTGCCATTTGGTAACTTAGCCAACGACAAACGGATGGGACAAGATCATCAGATGAGCTAATCTCAACATAAAATATTAATTAAATGGCTCAGCCAACAAAATTGGGGATTTAAACTGAGTGGGTTTACTTAAAGTTAATGGGAAATCTGAATTTTGAACTTAAAAATAAGTAAACTAGGGGAATTTTAAAACAGGTAAAAGTTTAATAAGTATTAACGAAATTCAATAAGCGTTTAAGGAGCTTAATAAATATTATAACTGACCCTTCCTGTTTAATAACTCTTTCTAAAACCTTATTTTTAAATTGAAATTAATATTTTTAAGTCACCTGTGCAACTTATTTTCATTTGGCATTGGTATATGTGTCTCTATCTGAGTATTTGTGATAGTATTAGTGCATATTGCCCAACCAATCGATAACAACAAGTTTTTGTATAATGACTTCCGGCGATTTTCTATTTCTCAGCTCAAGTTTTGCCGGCATCGAAGATGTTGTTGCTTTCGTATAATTTCTTACGCATTTCCAGCGCCAGACAGCAAGAAAAGTGGAAAAAGGGGGAAGGAAAACTAAAGGGGCAATGCAACTAACAGAGAAAGAAATTAAAACTAAGTTTTAAGTGAAAAATTCGACACATTTAATATAAATGTTTACTACCGAAATATTTTAGTTATTCGTTGCAATCTATTCCAATTTATTTATAAATAGTTTTTTAAAAACAACTTCATTAAATTATATTCCCTCTGTAACGAGTCAATATCTGTTAGCTATATTATATGTGTGTGGAAATCTTAACGGAAACTAGTTTAGCCGGCACAAGTGGAAAAGTATCTAAAAGATATTCGATTACAATTTCCATCATTATTCTGGGCGAAGGTAAAGCGAAAACAATTAGGATTTCAACTTACCTTTCCCTCGAGCAATTAAAACGCTTGGTTTTCCGCACTTTCTGTTCACGCCCACATATGATGGCCAGTGGGCACCTCTGCCCCCTTTTGCACCTTTGCCCCCCGCCACTATTACCTTTGTGGTTGTTGTTGTTTTTTTATTTTGTACCTTAACTTACCTGCCAGGTGAGTGGGCAGGGCTCTCAGCCGTGGGCGCAGTTGTCACGTGCCCATAATAACAACGAAGGCGTCAACTTCACTCGAGTGGCCAACTTCTGGTTGGGGGAAAGAAAACGGGAAAAGGGCCCAGAGGTGGGTTGGGTTAACACAGAGAGAGATAGAAAGAGAGAGAGAGAGGGGCAGAATGGGGGTCTAAAGTTAACATTCCCCAAAAGCCATTTCAACTTCTTGCCGCATCATGGTCCACAATAAGTTCGTTAAGCATCTCTGCATCATCGGCAGATCAACAGTCGCAAGAAATCATCATCTCCGCGGATGACCTTTTAGCTTGGAGCTGCTGCAAGATGGAAGATGCAACTTAGCTGGAAGCTGTGGCCACATGAAACATAAACCCAAAAGAACAAAAACTAATTTTCCTTTTTCATATATCATAATTTATGTTGCCATTGCCTTTGGGGGTTTTCACTTCACGTAGCCAGCATTAAGACAGAGCAGTGGCGGTGGCTTAAGAATATGCACTAGATTGGGACAGTGCGGATCATATGAAAAAATAAAAAGAGTTCTAAAGGGTTTATTGAGGTAAAAAATAATATTTAATTTTAATAGTTTTGATGTGGATCTTTATTTTTAAGTGGGTTGAATTGACCTTATATTTTTACCATTAAAAATTTAGTTCTTGAGTAGAATTTTCTTATGGAAATATTTTTGGAAATATAAAGATTTTATACAAAGTTGCTTCAGTTTTTAAAAACTCTAAAAATTTGGTGCCTCATAAATTTAAATGCTTCCCTTCTAGTGAAGATATTTTAGCGCTATATCAAATACTAACCCATTTACAAGACCTTTTTAGGAATGTCTTTATAATTCTATTATCAAAATCTTGTACATTATGCATTATTTTCTATTCCAAATGTTTTACTATTTATATTTATCTTAAATCTTAAATCTATTCATTTATGACTGACACTGTCTAACCGTCAAATATCTCATGTTTTCTGTGCTGGCTACTGTCTTGCGCGCTTTTGTTATTATTTAATTTTGTGTTTCCTTTTGTTTTTTCCCCCATCCTTCCATCCATCCATCTGAGCTGCGTGCTCTGTGCTCCAGCTTCAATCCTCCGTCTGCTGCTGCACTTCCCAACTTCCCATCTTCTCAACGTCCCAAAGTCCCATCTCTTCTGCTGGCCACTTGATGAACCTGAAGATTGTTATTATGATTACGTGTGTGTTCAGGGGACAGGAAGAGGAGAAGAGGGTCAAGACCAGCAGCCTACCGAAAAATGAGAGAGAGAAAAAAAATATAAAGTAAAATAACATAACAACTTTGGCTACTGGTCTTACTTTCGGCCTGCGAGCTCTCCTCCGCTTTTTATTTGGTCTGCAGTGGAGTTGGAGTTGGAGTTGGAGTTCATTGCATATGATTTGCCTCTGGTTGTTGTTGTTTTTTTATTTCTGTGGCTTGTCGCGCGCTTTGCATGCAAGATCTCGGTTCTGGAACTACTTCAAAAGCATAACAGCCCCGGCAGCAGCAACAACAACAAAATGTGAGCAGAGAACCAAGACAAATAACAAATAATCTGATAACTCGTTTTGTATACCTGCCACAAGACCCTGTGTGCGTCCCCTCCAGTCCCGACCCCCACCAAAGGGAAAGTCTACTATGCTGGAGACAGTCCGTTTCAGCGATGGTTTGGGGCGGAGTTGGAGGGAGGTTAGGCAGTCGGAGAAGGGGGGTGTTCCAACCAAGGGGAAGGAGGATTGCATGGCAGTGCCCTAAAGTCTGCCTGGTGCGAATAAACACAAACACACACAGGTGCACAGGAAGAAATAAAGGAGATACTTTCCATGGGTAATTAATATTTTAGTTTCTGTATTAAATATAATCAAATTTCTATGAAAAAAAATCTAACAAAAAAGGAGCTTACGAATTTCAAACTAAAATTCTCTTAAATTTACTTTTATAATAAATTAATTTATTGGATTTGTATAGTATTTATTTTCTCTGTTTCGAGATATATCCATGCCAAGGCAAGTGTTTATCCAAGTGGCCAAAAGGATTGTTGTTGTTATTGCCCTTCTTCCCAACTCCTGCCCAAACTCCTTGCCATTGTTGTTGTTGGTCTTAAGTGGAACGTGGTTTGCATTGTGCCGCTCGCTGGCTGTCAAAATGACGCTCATCGCTGGCTGCTGTCCGTTGTCCATTGTCCGCCTCTGCTGTCCGCTGTCCGTTCGCCAAAGAACGCTCTTAAAGGCTCAGGCCCCCAAGTCTTCACTCTCGTATAAAAGTCGACTCGACTCGGAATCGAGTTATTTTCTCTGGGCCTGGTCTCTTTCAGCCAGTTTCTGGCGCGCGATAATAATCTCAACTTGGTCTTTGGTCGCGGACGGACACGGGGACCGATGGGCAGACGGACAGGCAGCGTATTTCGGTAGCTGCCGCGTAAATTACCTGCATACAAACCGCGCGCGCGGTCGGACAGGTAAACACACATACACAAACACACAGGTACCCCAACTCATAAGCACTCACAGATACAAAACACGTGTGTGCCCAAAGAGATGGAGATACAGAAAGATATACCCTACCAAGCCACAATATATATATATTTATATATATTCGAAACTGAACCATAGCATGTGTGTGAGAGTTTGTGTGTTGATGTCACGTCGTTTGCTTTTGGATTTTTGTTTTGGTTTTCGCGGCTGCTTCAATATTTTTCTTAATATTTTTACCCCTTGAGATGGCAGAATTTTTTAAGGTGAAGGTGGAGATGAGTTGCAACGGCAGGGAGATGGAGATTCGGTTGGAGTGGAGGTGGAGAAGCCTTTGACTTGGCTGTAATCTGGAGCGTGGTGCTGCATTAGTGTGGATAACCACCTTCCTGGTTGGGTGTACATATATAAAGATACTGGAAAAAGGGTTAACAAGAACAGATTTGTAATCCTTAAATAGGATTATTTTGTTTAAAAAAATGCTATTAAGATTTGATTAGATTTTTTATTCAATTTATTAATAAGAATTAATAATGATAAAGAAGTTTATTAAATGTTCTACATTCAGTTCTTTTGTTTATATTACAGTATATAAAATGCTGGCCTTTGTTAGTTAATTTATTTTACAAATTTTATCTCTAATATATGCTTAATGTTCTCCTTTAAAAATATGCAAATATCATTCCCATGTACTATGATTTTTTTTGGCAGTGCACCCATCTGCCTGCTGCTGGCTGGCTGCTCATTTGTCTGGCCCGGCTCAGACGCAAGTTCTGCGCACTTCTGGAGCACTTCAGCTGCCGCAGGGTCTCCTCCGTTTTCTGTTCGAGTTTGGAGTGGGAGAGCAGAGAAGTGGATGGGGGCATCAGTGTTGGATTGAATGGGATGCTGCTGCGCATGCGCAGAGCCATTTGCAAAAAGGATGGCAAGAGCTCAGTGCGAGAGAGATCGTGTGTTTTGTGTTGTGACAGGGATTGCGGACGGCGAAACTGGGATTGCCTGGCCTTACCTTGTCGAGGACTACTGCTTGGTGGCTCCCTATAGTTCTGCCTTCCTCCTCGATCCCATCCCCCACTTGGCGTTGTTGGTTGTTGTTAAACAAGCGAAACTTTGTGCCCGATAATGATCTACATGGGATTGCGAAGAGATGTTCGAGGGCCCGCAGTTTAGCGTAGTGCGAACAGATGGCCCAGAACATGCACTGATGGGAATTCTAGGTTCGTTCTATTATGAGATTTTGACAAATTTTAATTATATTTAATTTAATTTTCTGCTGGGCATAGTGTGGTTTTTGAAATATTTCCAAGGGCAACTCATGAATTCCTTATTATTTCTTTATCCATAAGAATTATAGAATCTAGGGTACATTTTTTACAATTAGTTTTATAATAAATATTACATTTTTTTGCAATTTATTTACTGTGCAGTATAAAGTTTCTTTTGGCTGACAAAAGGCCAATGCCTCAGCGTCTCAATCAGTTTTCAAGCAAGCTCTCGTCTCTCAGTCATTGATGAGGGAAGCCAGGAGGTATAGAAACCAAGTCCTGGCAGAGTGGGAGAGCTCACTGGGTTTGGGTTTTCCAGTGAACCGCTCGACACCCGCCCGCTGAGACTCGACGAGTCCTTGCCAGAAAGAAAAGGAAAATAAAACAATGCAGATCTCACACCATAGATTCTCAAGTGGTTCGCCTTGCAGGAGGCAATCATCAATCAAGCGGAGGGAATGGTACGCTCTTCACGCCATTGAGGATTCTGCGTATCCTGGCGCGCCTGCCTTATCACGTAACGCGCAATGTGCGTGTCCCTGTGCGTCCTTTGAAAGTCATTAAGCGACGGAGTCCTTTGTCGCAGCAGAGCCTCTCGAGCCCAAATAATGGAGATGTGAAAATGCACGCTTTCCCTGGCAAAGGGACAAAGGGCTGCGCCGTAAAATGCACACAGCCCAAGAGCCCAACCCAAATCTAAATCCAAATTCAATCCCGTGCGAGGCGCAGGCGCATAGACGCAGCGACGCCTCGTCCTTTTGTATCGTCTCAAGTGCTTAAATTATTTCCCGGAAGGCCATTCACCACTCGCTTATGCTCAAATTTTTGTTGTATTTTTTTTTACAGGTGATCGACATCGATCCCTTTTGGCTGCCCACAACCGAGGAGGAGCTGATGCACTTTGGCGAGAAGGCGGACTCGGCCAACAGGGCCAAACTCTACATGGACAGTGTCCGGCGAAGGAAGGGTCTCTTCGTGGACGAAAAGGTGGTGGAGCATGCGGAGAAGCAGCGCACTCTCTCTAAGAACAAGTGATTTGGAAGCTGAACTTCCAGTGAGTTAAATTGGATTTGTTATATTTTTAAACAAGATAAATAAATAAAATTTAATTAAATTTGAGAGGCTTCCCTCAAGTCAGTGTGAGAAAAGAGGATCCCTAAAGGGGTTTTATTTCTGTGGAATAAATATTAACACAAAATCAATTGTAATAAATTTGTGTAGTTATATTATTAATAAAAAGTATATACAAGTAAAACAAATAAATGAAAGATCATAATAAAAACGCCATAAAAAATAAATATAATATTGATAATATATTGTGACGCACAGGCTTTATGTCTTTTTAGGAACATTTTAGGGCTAAATGCAAGGACTAATTAATATTTCTCTGCCTCGTCTGGGTTGGCCGGCAGCTCCTCCTTTTTGGCAATAAGGCCGCTCTCCTTTTCGGGAACCTCCGGCACGGCCAGGGAGTTTTTGCCCAACACAATATGAATGCAGCTAATGGGAATAATTTAATACAAATTAAATAAAATTAAAATTAAATAATTCAAATACGAAAATAAGTTAAGTCACTTACAGTACAAGCAGGAAGACAGTCATCTGGGTGGCAATGGTTAGCAGAAAGACACTTCCACCATAATTCGTATCTTTAGTGGCCCGATAAAGTTGCGAGTAGCAAACGCCGCTGATGAAGGGCACTGCATTATCACAAACAGAGAGCAGGGCAAACACCTTGCCACGCTCCGAAGTGGGCACTATCTTCGAGGTCATGGCCCTGATAATGGGACCCACTATAGGACCCAGACTGCAGACCACGGCTCCGGCATAGAGGAGATCCGTGTTGCTGGCAAAGTAAAAGAACAGACGGGCTATCGAGTGAGCCCAGGCTCCAATGAAGATGATTATCTGGTGAATATAAATTATAAATGTTGAAATATTTTGTATTTATTTGACTAGGACCTACCGTATCCCTCCACTTCAAAACCTTGTTCATCAGCGGCACACCCAGCAGCATGGCAATCACATAGGCCGTCGACTTGAAGGTCTTGAAGCTGCTGTAGGAGCTAACCTCCCAGTCGAACTTGTCCAGGGTGTACATGTATAGATAGCTGCCTTCGTCTCTCTGAAATGTGTACAGTGTCATGCTGATCAGCAGGATAATAAGGAAGCTTCTCCTATGAGCCCTGCGTGGCTTTACCAACACCGCAAAGGAATCCTTTACGTGTTGCTTGTCAAAGAAGTCGCCCCAAAAGCCACACCAGCCAAGCTCCCTCAGAGATCGCTGTCTTGGTGTGGTTTGCCACTGGAAGTAAGAAATTGATTTAATACAAAAATATACATAAAAATATACAATATATATGTATTTTGCTGAATATATAGACATCGAACTCACCTTCAGGGCAAACAGTGTGTAAATAATGGCCATGGCGAGTAGAGAAGCATTCACCGTGAACATGTCCGCATAAGACTGATCAAAGACATTGTAGAAGAGGTGGGAACCCAAAGCCACTCCTGTGGGCATGGCCGTGAGATAGACCACATCCAGGATAGTCACACGTATGGTACGCTGCTGCACCGTCGAGATATCCGAAATGTAGGCAAAGCACGAAGCAAAGATAGCCACATCGGCACCCGTTAACGCCGATGGCAGAGTTGCCGAAAATATAATGTTCTCCACCGGCCACGTCGGCATTCTGGCGTTGACCACCACCATTGATGAGTAAATGAACTTCCCCACCAGGCCCATGAGCAGCGGAAACTTTCTGCCACGACGATCCGAAAAGGAACCCAAAAACAGGGCCAACAGTATAGGAAAGATGTGAGCTGAAATGTCGTTCCACTGCAGGAACCAGGCATTGGTCTGCAGCGATATATCCTTGTACTCCTTGTTCTCCGGCCGGTTGAGATTACGGCAGACCTCCTCTGTGAAATTGTTGTTCACGCGGCAGGACTTGTACAGATAGAAATTCTGCTCCACCACCGAGGTGATCATGAAGGCGAACATGTACAGGAACATGGTGGGCTCCACGGAGATGGAAGTAACCACATGCCACACCCACTGGCAGGCGGACCGAGGCGCAGAGCTTTCCCGCAGCACCTGGACATCGCCACCGGCACTATTCTCACTATTTTGGCTGATTTGACTATGGCGTCGCGGTGCCACACTTCCGGCCGGTGCCTGAAAGTATGTAAGCTTTTTTGAAACATCTTCCATTTACGTTTAATTTTTAAGTTGGCAATGACAGCGTTTTCAAAGGGTTTGAGGGGAAAAAGAGAATAAACAAAGCATTTGAAACTCGTTTTTGTGTAAAGCTGAACGTATGCTCTAACAAGGGTTGTTTCAGTGCTTTTAAGAGGGTTTTAGGGCTATTTCTATATAAGAAATATGATTGTTTTATGCCACAGAAAATTTATTAGATGAAGTATAAATTAAACCACTGTAGGAAAAGGGACAAAAATAATCTAATATTAAATTAATTTCTTATTTTATAATGTTATACAATAATTAAACCTTTTAAAGTTATACAATTTTTATAAAATCTTTGAATATTTATTATGTTTTTGGCCAATTGTTACTTAAGCTCTGTTAATTCAACTAAAATGTTACGAATTTTAATGCTTTTCTGACCAGACACCATTAAATAGTTAATGTTAAATGTGGTTGACATTCTTAAATTTCAAAGTTATTTTTCCCAGAAAATTATTGTAGTAAAAATTTGCATAGTCAGTTGTGTGATATAGATTTCTGCTGATATTTTCCGTAGAAAGTGTAAGGTGAGAGCAACCAGCAGTCGTCTTCACTGGCAAGCACTCTCAGTGGCACGTTTTTATTATGAATTGTAAACAATACGTTAGACGGGACAGTTACAGTCTATTTCCTGAATAATTTTACTCTGCATTTCGTGAGAATGAATAAAAAGTAATAGCAGCAAATATCAGTAAGATGAACAAACATAATGCCACATGCCGAAGCCACAACCACCACTGATTTCAAGGTCACTCAGAGCATGTTTCTTAAATTTTTTGGTTTTTTTTTTTAGTGAATTCGTTGATGTTTGCTCTCCGCGTATACGTAATCAGTCAGCGAATCGCGTTTGTCCAATTTATTTGAATTCGTTTCGATTAGTTGGAGTTAGTACTAATTACATTAGAGCTATTAGGTTTGTTTTTTTATTTTTATTTTTTGTCACTGTCAGCCGGCATTTCTGTATAAATATAGCAGCGTTTCAAAACAAAAACAAACCGTTTTGCGAGGAAAACAAAACTCAATAAACGCCACTCACCTCAGCGGCGCTCATTTTTACTCTGCGCACACGCGTACTCTCCGATGCTGTTAAATGTTGTTTTTCTAAGGGTTGCGAAAGCTTTTATGTTGCTTAACTTTCACAATTTGAATTTCAACCGCCAAGGGGCAGAGGTATTATCATTAGATTAGCTTTATAGTGAAAATTAGCATGACCATTTAATTAATCTCTCTGAGTTTGGGTTCACATTCCACCTGTATCTGTTTTTGAATACGAATTTAAACAAATTAAAAAATGTAGTATACAATTTGCACTACAATTCAATTAACCTCTGACCATTTTTGTTGCAAATTTGTCATTAGATTTGTTGCTATAGTATGTGTATGTTTACCCTAGCAACGGACTATATGGAAAACTGAATAATCTCTGAATGTTTGTTTTGCTCTTCCAAGTCTATCTCAACATCTGTAAAGTTGCAGCTCTTATCAAGAGATTTCTTTTAAAATATTTGCATTTTAAGTCAAGTGAATTTATCAACAGACTATGCCATACCCTAAGTAAGGGTATTATATTAAAGAAGTTAAGTATTTAAGCACTGAAATATTTATTACTTAATATTTCCCCTTCAAGTAAATTAATCTCTGCCAGTCTGTTTAACCAATTAGTCACTAGATTGGGCTCTTCAGTTTATTACTTAATTTAGAACTGGAATTTTTGTGCTGAAGTGCAGTTCTAATCGAAAACTAACTATTTCGTTGCAATTCACGTAGTCTTTGAAGGTTTTCAAATTTCTTAAAAGATTACCTTTCAAGAGGTACAAATGTATATCTTTACTGCAGAGTACCATTAATCTCAGACTATTTGCTTTGCAAATTGCTTTCAAGATTAGCTTTATCTATGTATAGACATATACAATGATAACGCCTTAGTTTATAAACTAAAAACCTATTAAATAATTGCCTTAATTAAGCACACGTGGAAAGGTGTTTCGCTTAATTTTACCTACAGTCTGGCTGTATTTTAGGGAATTTCCTAACATTCTTATCGATTGAAGTTAAATTATAGACTAATTAACTTGAGATTTACACCACTGCCTACCATTTGACGCGATAACTGTTTCAGGGGGCTAGTTAATAGCGATATGGACTTTTAATAAATGTTCTGATTTATTGGCTTCCTTCCCTATGGAATCGAATGATTTATTTTCACTTTGGTTCTAGCTGCCTTGTTGCGCTTTATTTGTTTATTAAATTTTAATTCATTGCACTGCACTCATTGTGAACTGATAAAAATACAAAACAATAATAAGTATATATTCACTGGCGGGGATTCGACTGATCCCCAGAATTGTTAGCCGGCAACTGAGAGCTGAAAGGGCAGCCTGAGTCCATTCAAAATCGGCTTATCAGTCGCTAAAGCTGATATTGCGCCTCTCGATTGCTTCATATTGCAGCGATTTTAATCGTTATCGTTTTTTATTTATACAGCTGAGCTCCTGGATTTTCCCAATAGCATTAGTATATAGTTTAAACTGCGATTTCAATGAGTTTTATTTATGATTAAATAATTTTACGTTTTCCCTATTTTCAGGCTTATTTTTTGTCCTTGTCTTATAAATTTATTTAATGAACAAAGAAAAGAATTTGGTTGTGCAACTTTGTTTTACAAATAAAAAGTTGTTTATTTTTAAAGCAAAAAATCGTTAACGTAAATGTTTCCGAAACTCAGAAAGCCTGGAGATATGCTATATTTATGGTTCACTCCGAAAAATATAAAATGAGGCATAAGTATGGGATAATGCCTGATCGGACAGACAGCAAAACACCCAAATTTATAGGTCACCTACAAGATACTTTTGAATTTTGTATCTTAATTTAGGTCCTAAATATAAATAGATTTAATAAGAAATTAATCAAATCAATAATGTTAAACTACTAGAAAAATAAAATAGATAATTCCAAGAATACAATGGTATAAAAGATTCATAGAATTTCTAACCTGAAAAATGTATTCTGAAATAATAGTTTTAAATAACATGTATAATGTATTCTAACAACCTTTTTATTAGACCGCATTTTTAAACTCAACCTTTTAATTTTTTTATAAATATTTTATATATTTTCGTAACTATTTGAATTATTTTAATTAATTAAATAACCGCCTAGAAATGCCTTTTTGTATCATAGTTATTCTTGAATTTATTGTGCATTCCGAGGTGTGAGAATTACTCTTGCTTAGCTGACATTTATTTCTGAATCAATTTCTCTGTTCTCTTTATACGAATTCCATGCGAATGCTGTGAGCAAAACAGAGACATGAATTACTATATAGCTTCCATCCGGCGGCGCTCCAAGCGCTCAGCGGTTTTCCCGTTGGCTGCTCTGGTTGTGTAGCCTGTGGCGCTGCAGGGCTTCCCGGTGGCTTGGCCTGGAGTGCCTCCTCCTCCTCCTGCTTGTGCTGTTCCCACTATCGTTGGCCATGGCAAAAGGTAATTGGAGCCGCTGTCTAAGTCCGCTGCTTCCCAAGCGGTCGGTAAACTGCAAGACGATCGAATGGGCTGGCTGCCAGGGCCACCCTAAAGATTGTGCTGCTCCCCACTCACCTGGGAGACCCCTGAATAACCCTGCAGTTTCCTCACTAAGCTTTATTTGCATTGCTGAGAGCAGAGCAGCAAAGTAGAGACTGGTGATAAGGGAAATTATGAGAAACTATAAAAGTCAGTGAAAGTTTAAGAGGAATTTTTGAAAGTTTTTTTTAAAGGTTTTATATTCTCTTGAAATATTAATAATATTATTTTAAGTATATAAATTCTATAAAAGGAGACTTAAAAGTATATTAAATCCTAACGTTACTGTTTCTTATATCTAAAGTTTACTGTACCTGTCTATCTTACTGTCAGCTTACCTGGCGACAACTTCTCAGCAGTTTCCGCTCTTGGTTAGTTGGTGCCCATCAGCGGCACGCTTCGGTTCGAGAAACGGTCCCCAAAAACTTAGTTCCATAAACATAGGATAAGCTCAGACATAATGTCGGATTCTGATAGCAAGCTGATTGATGTGGAGGCACCGCAGCCCCTCGAACAACCTATAGAGCAGCATGAGCTGCAGTTGGTGGGGCCTGTGGGTGCCACCATTGAGGTGCCCAGTCTGGACAGCACTCCTAAACTATCCAAAAGGAACAGTTCCGAGAGGAGTCTACCCTTGAGAAGCTACAGCAAGTGGTCACCCACAGAGCAGGGAGCCACTCTGGTCTGGCGGGATCTCTGCGTGTACACCAATGTGGGTGGCTCTGGGCAGCGGATGAAGCGGATCATCAACAACTCGACGGGGGCCATTCAACCGGGCACTCTGATGGCTCTAATGGGCTCGAGGTAAGCCGGCCAAGAAATCGATATATCCCCCAGTGGCAGTGGCAGTAGAGTTCAGTCGACTGGAAAAGAACATGATGCCAAAAATGTGCCAACTAGTATGTCAAGATGTCGGTTTGACACCTCAGATTATCAAGTAGAGCGATAAGATTCCTCTGGAGATTCCTTCCATATAACCATCTCACATCTCATCTCTCATTCACAGTGGCTCCGGGAAAACAACACTTATGTCGACTCTGGCCTTTCGACAGCCCGGTAAGTGGCACGTAGTACTACCTAGTAGTTTCCGATAAGATAGCTTATCCATTAACCATTATCTCATTATCTCGCCACGATCTATCTGCTTCATTTGCATTGGGATCTGGGATGCAGCCGGGACTGTGGTTCAAGGCGACATTCTGATTAACGGCCGTCGCATCGGGCCCTTCATGCATCGCATCAGCGGTTACGTCTACCAAGATGATCTCTTCATTGGATCACTGACGGTGCTGGAGCATCTTAACTTTATGGTGAGTTGTGTGCTTTGCATATCTTTAGAGATGGTTTTATGCACTCTGAGAAATCTGTGAATATTTAAACTAGAAACCGCGCTATAAAGGTAACATATTTTATGATTTAATTAATCCCCTCTTTAAACCATTCCAGGCTCATCTCCGTCTGGATCGTCGAGTGTCCAAAGAGGAGCGCCGCCTCATCATTAACGAGTTGCTAGAGCGGACTGGTCTCCTCTCCGCTGCCCACACACGAATTGGCAGTGGCGATGACAAGAAGGTTCTCTCTGGAGGAGAACGCAAGAGGCTTGCCTTTGCCGTGGAATTACTGAACAATCCGGTGATCCTGTTCTGCGATGAACCCACCACCGGTCTGGACTCCTTCAGTGCCCAGCAGCTGGTGGCCACCCTGTACGAATTGGCCCAAAAGGGCACCACCATCCTGTGCACCATCCATCAGCCCAGCTCGCAGCTCTTTGACAACTTTAACAATGTTATGCTTCTGGCCGATGGACGGGTGGCATTCACAGGATCACCTCAGCATGCTTTAAGCTTCTTCGCCAATCATGGATACTATTGCCCGGAGGCTTACAACCCAGCGGACTTTTTGATTGGAGTCCTGGCCACCGATCCCGGTTATGAACAGGCCTCTCAGCGATCAGCTCAGCATTTGTGCGATCAGTTTGCTGTGAGTTCGGCGGCGAAGCAGCGGGATATGCTGGTGAATCTTGAGATTCACATGGCACAGTCCGGAAATTTCCCCTTTGATACGGAGGTGGAGTCTTTTAGGGGCGTGCCCTGGTACAAGCGGTTCCATGTGGTCTGGCTGAGGGCATCGCTGACATTGCTGAGGGATCCTACTATACAGTGGATGAGATTTATACAGAAGATAGCCATGGCTTTTATCATAGGAGCCTGCTTTGCAGGAACCACGGAGCCATCGCAGCTTGGCGTGCAGGCGGTGCAGGGAGCCTTGTTTATTATGATATCGGAAAATACCTACCATCCCATGTACTCTGTGCTGAACCTGTTCCCACAAGGATTCCCCCTGTTCATGAGGGAAACACGCTCGGGACTGTATTCAACGGGGCAATATTATACCGCTAATATTTTGGCCATGGTGAGTACTACTAGTAGTTATAATGATACTTTATGGATTATTGAGGAATGGATTTTAGATTTCATTTTAAAAATCATTCAACAAATTCGTATTCAATCTAAAACTCTTTTATTTTCACACTCTCAACATTTAAACCAACTTAACTTATGTTTGCAAATAAAAAATAAATTCTTCTTTTATGCTGATAAGATCATTCCACAGCTATCCATTTTATCTTAAACTTTTTGTTACTATTTTATATCCCAAAACAACTTGGAAGACACTTGAACTTAAACTTTAGAGAAAGAAATATTATCTTGGCAAAAGACTAAGATATAACACGCGCATTTGTTCTAATTTTGCTCTAATCAAATATTTAATTCACGTGTTTGAAATACATAGATTAAGCCTTATTAAGATATTTCTATATTTTATTTGAGGTTTATTTATTTATCTCTTACCTCTCTTTATTAATTCAATTTCAGCTACCTGGAATGATAATTGAACCCTTTCTGTTCGTCATTATCTGCTATTGGCTGACGGGTCTGAGGTCCACATTTTATGCCTTTGGAGTGACTGCCATTTGTGTGGTGCTGGTAATGAATGTGGCCACAGCTTGTGGTTGCTTCTTCTCCACAGCCTTCAACTCGGTTCCCCTGGCAATGGCTTACCTGGTGCCGCTGGATTACATATTTATGATAACCTCTGGTATTTTCATTCAAGTGAAGTGAGTGTTCTTATACAGGCAATTTTAAAGTCCTTGTTAAAAAGGAATATATCTAATCAAAGCTCCCTGCCGGTGGCCTTTTGGTGGACGCAATTTCTCTCCTGGATGCTATATGCCAATGAGGCCATGACCATAGCCCAGTGGTCCGGAGTACAGAACATTAGTGAGTTCTAGGAACTTCTTTTATTTACTCGAATTTAATATTTTTGTGTAATTGCAGCCTGCTTCCAGGAGAGCGCCGACTTGCCCTGCTTCCACACTGGCCAGGATGTGTTGGACAAGTACAGCTTTAACGAGAGCAATCTCTACCGGAATATACTGGCAATGGTGGGGTTATTCTTTGGCTTCCATCTGCTGGGTTACTATTGCCTGTGGCGACGCGCAAGGAAGCTGTGAGAGCCCTCAGTTGGAGTGCTGTAAATATTTGTTACAACTACGATGCTATTGCTTTCATCTAATAAATAATGTCTAGACTGTAAAGTTTCCAAATTTATAGCGCCATTTATTAACACATTTTGTTTTAAATTTCTTTCGGTTGACAATGAAACACTTACTTTGACGGGGGGTTTCTTATGTTTGCTTCGTCTTATCTTCAACTAAAAACTGAACATCAAAGCTAATCAACATCGAGTCGGATATATAGATATACTTATTTATAAACTATATATATATATGATATATTTCGCATTTAATTAAATTATAGTTCGTAGCTGTAGGAGTAGTCAAAAGGTGGCGGCCGAGAGGCTTTCGTAAAATTTGCGAGTTAAAACTAAGTAACAAAAGGTTATAAAATAATTTATGCATCCTTACATTTTCTTCATAGAAATCACAGCGAGAATTTTGTTTGTTTTTCATTGGTTTTACGCATAATTTATGTATATATATATTCTGCATCAATTTAAATATTATATTTATATTTAAATATATAAATAGTGATGATGCTTTCAGCAACATTGAGACATACAGACATTGAAACACATTTAACGTTACACATAAACGATGCTGCTTTAACATTTAACGTTATTCGTATTTTATACTCATTTAATATTACCTTAGGCCTTAGAAAATATCATTTGTGCAACAGTTGGATATAGATTTGTTGTTGCTCTTCGTGTTCAACAGACTTCAATTGACTGATCTCTGATTTTGGTAATGAAAACACCAGTCAAGGACAGCTAAAAAAATACTATTTATCGATATGGTGAAGCAGGGAATATTTTAAACGAGTTTTTAATGGAAGCTGTCCAAGAGCTGAGCTTGTAAGTGTCTTAAGGAGAATGCAATACATTTTGTATTGATTTAGATTGATTTTAGAGTTTCAAGAAATAAGAAATTTGTTTCAAGTAGTTAAAGCGTGAAAAAGTCTGGTACTTTTATTGCATTCCCCTTTCAACATTTAATACTTAATTATTCCTTTTACAATTTAAACAATTAAATTCGATTTCTTTGCACACACTTATTCCATTTTAATTTACAAAGTACTCCAATGTCTGCCAACTTGCCTACTTACGCACATAGGAACCTTACACACCTACACTCCTTGCCAAAAAGGACCTCCATCCCCTCTCCACTACTTACAACCTATCGAATGCCTAATGCTCAATGCTCTTTGGTACCCCTTTGAAGTGCAAGACTTTGCTTTCGTACTTTACTTTTCTGAGTGATATGGAAACGTTTACTATTTATTTGGTGCCCTGAAACACTAACTGAGGAACAACACGTAAAGCTACAATAAATGCGAGATCATACAATGGGGGAAGGGAAGAGTTGCGGCTACAAAATGAACTTCTATAAGTTGGATAAATTAATTATATTTCGAAACAGAATTTACAGAATATATATTTAAATAAATATTTTTTTTTTATATAAATATATTATTAGGATTAATATAAGATGAACCCTTAAGGAATCCTTATCTGAAGACTGGTGAAGCTTATAGTTTTTTTGTTAAATATACATTAAAAACAGGTAACATTTATTTAAGACTTTGTAGTTCCAACCTATAGAAGTTCATCTATGCCGAATACTGGCTAGCCCAATCAATCTACAAGCTAACATACAACCTAAACCTATCCAATATCCAATAACTAACAATACCTTTTACATTTGCCCCTACCTCTACGTTTCCTACTAAACCCATCCGATTTGTACATATTTACACGGTTGCCTGCTTATCCTTTACGTGCTGACATCCTGAAGGAGTCCTGTCCTCGGGCTGTTGGCACCGTTACCCGTGCCCAGACCCAGCGTTGATCCACCGCCTCCATTAGTGCTGCTGCTGCTGCTGCTGATGAGCACCATGCTCCGGCTGTTGGGCAGCACAAACACCTCGGTGGTCAACTGACCAATGGGGCTCATCGATTGCGAGGTCTTAATGGGACTCCTGTTCGGTTCCAGCGTGGCTGTCCGGGGCTGCCAGTCCTGGGAGGAAGTCTCCGTGGAGGATTGGCCGGGCACCGAGCTCTCCAGCGTTCCCGGAGCCGTTTGCGTTGAACTCTGACTCTCGTTGGACAGGAGGCGCATCGTGGTGGAAGTGGTGCAACTGGCCGCTATGGTGGTCACCGATCGTCGCTTCTTTTGCTGTGAGGAACAGGTAGAGGAGCCGGATGAGGAGGAGAATGGAGTGGCTGTGGTGGTCACCGTCTCTGTTACATTGAAGCTAACGATGGTATCCCTCTTTCGAAGGGTCGTGGTAGTGGATACGCTTTCACCACGGAGATTCTGCTGCTGCTTGTTACTTAGATCCGACAGGCTTATGTTGTTCTTAAGCAGAATCTCTAGGTTCTCAATGGAGTCCTTCAGGCCTATCTTCTCATCCCTGGCTATCTCATCCTTAAGATCTGCCACCAGAGTTCTTGGCGGTGCAGTGGGCGTGGCCAGAGATTTACTGGCTCCTCCGCACTCCGAGCAGTTGTCGGTGGCCGTGGGATTTGAGGCAGGATTACCACCTCGGAGGATTGCAGGAAGAGCTCCAATGGTGACCACACTGGAGCTGTTAGAAATGCTGGGAGTGATGCCCGTGGAGCTGCTTACTGTAGTTCCGAAGGAGGAAGAGATGTTGTGCTGCCGGCAGAGGGATTTCCTCCTCTGCGCCGTCAAGTTCTGCATATTGGAATTGAGATCGATGTCCGGCGAGGGCAGGAGGTCATCTTCCTGCTCCGAAGGATCTTCTTTAACTGGATCTTGTTGCTTCTCCGCTTCGCTGGCTGGCTTTTCCGGCTCCTTGCTCAACGTTAGCGTCTTGGGAGGCTCAATCTCGGCCTTAGCCAGCTCCTCTTTAACTTCGATAGGCTTCTTACCCTTGAGGAAGTAGGTGATCATGGAGCCCTTGCCCTTCACATCCACACTGCCGCGGCATGTGAGCTCAAAGCCACGTCCCTCTAGGATCTGCTGCGTCTCTTGTGTCACCTGGAGAGGTGGAATAAACACGCAATGGCGTGGGAGAGAACAAGCAATAACATAAATTCCAACTGACAAGTTCAATGGCTGCCGCAGGAAGGCACAAGGAGCTGGCTCAGCTTTATTTATTCACCCGCGCCCAACCCTTGACTACATATTTCATGATAACACCCAGGACATCCAGCAGGAATCCCCCCATCGCGTGGGCACTCCCTATACAAATCCCAGTCCCTCGAAACTTGCCCGCTTAATAATTTATTTCTCTTGCAAATTTTTTTTTCGCCTTCGTTTCTTTTTATTGACAGCACCGACACTCGACAAATAAAATCAAATGAGCATTTGTATCTGTATCTGAGGCTGTATTTGTATCTGTATTTGCACACATTTTGAGTATCAGGGTATTTCGAGTTTATTTATAAAATTAAGGATTAAATGTTGTATATAAAATAATAAATAAATAAGTTGTGGTCTTTTTAAACTTGCATTTAAGAGATTACTTCGATACATTTTCTAACGAGACCTTTAAAAAATTACTATTATTTGTTTTGTTTAAATATTTCAAAAAGAATTTTTTATGAAACGAAACTCCAGCCACCCTGTTGTAAAAGGTATCTTTATCCCGTATTTTTATACCTATATCTGTGCCTTTATTCCTTGGGGAAAAAGTTTCGTTGACACTAAAAACTTTCGCGCTGAAGTGGTCAGCCCAGGTTGCCCTTGATTAGGTGGGCGTGGCTACTACAGCAGCCCAGCGACCCACTCTTTTTTGCAAACTTTTGCAAACATAAAAATCCAGCTGAGTGCCCACGATTAGCCGATGATTAAATCAAGATGCTTGGACTCACCTGGATGTGATCCACCAGACCCGTGGAGTCCATTCGCGAAGCCACATTGACGGCATTGCCCCAGATGTCATACTGTGGCTTGCAGGCTCCTATGACGCCGGCCACCACAGGACCAATATTGATGCCTTAAAATAGGGTTATAAAAAGGAAGAGGAAATAATAAATGGAAATTTTTTACCGTGTACCAAAACTATGTAAATTTCAGCTAACAAAGTTTTGTGCTAAAGCATCCTCACCTATTCGCATCCGAAAGTTATTAAAGGAGTGCATGTTGACCTCCTCGATCTTGTCGAACAGCTGCAGGGCATAGTCCGCCATGGCGGTCACGTGGCTAAAGTTCACCCGGTCGCAGGTGTTCGCCGTGAGGCCGGAAGCCGCCATGTAGGTGGCCCCCGTGCTCTTGATTTTCTCAATGCAGCTACAGGAAAGGGGTAGAAAGATGGCAGATGGAGAGAAAGAGGATGGTTAGCGGAAATGGACTAAACCCCAAAGTGGCTAGACGGAAACGGATGCACAGGACTCACCGGAAGCGCTCCTCGCTGAGCAGCTCGTCGAAGTCGGCGATAATCTCATTCAGCAGACGAAGGCACTCAACGCCCTCGTTGTTGCCCTCCAGTTCCACATAGAACTCGGAGAAGTTGGGAATGCTGGCGAACAGAATGCACACCGAATCGCACTGCTCGTGATACAAGTCCTGTAAGGAAGTCAAAGTAAATTTAAGAGATTTGGTTTATGACTATTTTCCAATCACCTTTAGAAATTAAAACCTAAGGTTACCCTTAAGTGTTCAGATATTCAATTAAACACAAAATAAAATCCAATAAATTACTACCTTCAAGGAAAACCGTAAAATCAAACATTTTCCCAGTGAGATTCTGTTTGCCGGGCTCAAGCTGAGCTCATTGGCTTTTGTGCAAAGTGTGTGTGTGTGTTTGGGTGGCCATCAAATGTGGCTAAGCTTGTTGAATTTGCATTTAATGCGGCAAACTGCCCCGCCCTGCTTGCCTCTCAGACTTGCCCCATTTACTGCCATTGCCATTCCCTCTCCAAAAACCCGTTGACTTTCCACCTTGCGGCAAGTGCAGCGAAATGTTTTCAGGCCGCATACACGTGGTCACATCAGCATCGCCATCAGGATTCCCAGCTCAGCTCCCTCTCCAAACCCACATATCCCCTTAACCCTCCTGCTGGTGTGTTTTCCAATCTGAGTCCTTTGCCACGTCCCTCGCTTCTGGAGGTTCTCCACTTGGCGCAGATTTCACAGCCACAAAGTTTTTTAATATGTTGAACAGTTTGCCAGCACGCCTCATGAATATATAGCCACTATATGTCTGAAATCGTGTACATACACCTAAAGTCAGCTTAGTGGCTATGCTAATGGTCTAGATTTTATTTAAATATATTTTCGGGGAACACTTTTTGAGGACATGTTGAAAGCTTTATTAAGCAAATATGTTTGTATAGTTTAAAGAATAATCTTTTGCGCATTTATAAGACTTTAAAAAATTCTACATTTTAAAAGGAAATTCAATTGATTATTTTAGGATTTATGGTATTATCTGAGTAAGTGAGCTTCCCACCACGAACCAAAGACTATTTCTTAACCTTATATATAAGATAATATTCTTTATAATATAATATAAATTTATATTTAATATTTTACTCAAATTTTATGACATTTGCTGTAAAAAAAGAATATTTGTTTGTATAATTGTGTACTCACGTCAAGGTGCTTTTCGCGGCTCAGAAAATGCTCGGCCACGTGAACAGGCAGAATGTTTTCCAGTAGTTTACGGTTATAAGCCTGTAGATGCTCCATGTCCTCCTTTTCCTCTGCGAAATGTTTGCAACAAAAGGCCACAAAAAAACATAAGCGTGAAATTGAAATATCAGTTTATCAGTTTACCGAAGCGTAAAGTAAAAGCGCAACAGAACAGAGCTGAGAGCACACACACACACACACATATATTGCCAGCAAACAAAAACATCAAAAAAAGGAAAGTACAATATAAAAAAACAAGGAAATTCGGTGGAAAATCTCAGTGTGCATCTGTGTGTGAGAGAGAGAGTGGGCGTTGAAATTGTGCACTAATACTAATGAAGTGGCTTATGTCCCGAAACTTTTCCGACCCTCTGTCTCTCGCTCTGGAAATCATTTTGAATCACTGACAGTGTGTCAAAAGAAAAGAGCGCAGGAAAATGGCTTACAACTTGCCATCCAACTCTCAAATTTTAATCAGCAGAATCCTACGAGGGGCTTCCCCTAAACTGCACTAGAAATTTACGAATGAGTGAAGGATTTTCTACGTTTGTGAATTTAGGAGAATGCTGCCAACTATGCGTATACGTGATATTCTTAGCTTAGCATTTACGTGAAATTAAAAGCTGGCTTACTTTGAAGTTGAAAGTTAATTAAGGTATTTTAATGGAACCATAGAAGTGGCTTCAACTTACTATTGAAGAAGAATATTAAGTTAAGGAAAATGTAATTATTATTTTAACAACTAAAAACTACTCTCAAAACAATTAAATCAAAAATACTTCCACCTCAAAGTATCCTCTCATAAACAATAATTGTTTAAAACACTCCTTTCATGCATCCTCATATAAAATTAGAAAAGAATTTCACTTTAAAATATCTTAATTAGTTGGAAACTATATTTAAAAGCACTCCAGCGCATTCCATTTGACCAGTTTAAAAAGTTTTGTGAATAATTTTTCACAAAGTTTAAAAGTAGTTTTACTCGGTTTTGCATTTGCACACTTTGCCTGCCCAATTGCCTTTGAAATAATAATAATTAAACTTGTCTCACCCGTGGCCTGCAGCTTCCAAATAAAGTCCAGGCGGTAAGTGGCCTCCGTTTGATGACTGTGAAAAATCAGCGCCAGCATAAAGGCGAACAGGAAGATGGAATCAATTATGTAGCGCAACATTGCCTCCTCGTTGCTGATGGTTGAAAAAGAGACCCAAAATGGCGACAATGACGAAGTTATTCCGGTCCATTAAAGGGCAATGCAAGGCGACAGGGACACGAAACGGAAAGGAACAAGAGAAGTTAGTGCTGGTTGATAAATGAAGCCGAGGGCGGCGGCGAAGGCTGGATTCAGAGTGGGTGCTAAATACAATTTTAATGCAGTTTGCGGCTGCAGTAAATGCAATTCAGCTGGTGCCGAGTCAGCAGAGAGAGTCCTTGTTGTAACCCCTTGCGACCCACTGAACCCAACAGAAATTGCATTACGCCATAATTCGTTTTCATTCAGAGATAGCGCAGCTGCCTCTCTGAATGCAGAATGTACGGATGCCAACTGCTGGATGTTTTACTTACGCCAACTCCTGGCTTATTTCCTTGCTGCGCGTGTACAAGTAGGTGGAGCAGGCCATGTAGCTGCCGGAGGCCAGCAGGAGCAACAGCAACTTTAGCAGGATGCGCAGCACTTGGTAGGTGGCACAGCTCATCATCGAGAGCAGAGTGAGCAGCAGGAATGTCTGTGGATGGAATCAGGGAATTATATATGTATATATGTATAGGCAACCCTAGCCCGCGGGAATAAATTGCAGAGAGCCACTGCCAGCTGGGTAATAAAGTCGGGTAATAATTTCAAAAGTAACTCCATGAAATTATAATAATTATAGCTCTACATATAGACTATAGATTAGTGATTCTCTTGCCACGACTCACTCACATTGTAGGCCAAATAAAAGTCGCAATCGGAGTCCGGATCCTCCAGGGCATACATCTCCTGATGGTTATATGCCGTGACATTTATATTCCCGCTGACATCCAGCCAGAACAGTTTCCGCTGAAGCAACTCCAGCTGCCGGGCAGATTCCTGGAACTAAATATATATACATATATATTATATTGTGGAGAGCATTGCTAATTAGCTGTCGAGCCATGAAATTCACATTAGACAAGTTTAACGATCTGCGGCAGATTTTAACGACGCAACCCCCAACAGGTCGTCCAAGTCGCTGTTCCTCCTTGGAGATTGGCCATTAAACGTGGCCCAAAATGAATACGAATGCCTCTTAAAGTGCCATTAAATGCGGCCCCGAAACAAACACAAAAGTGACAGCGAAATGTCAAAGAACCCGGGGGCAGGAGACTCGATCCAGACAAAAGCCATGGGGCAGGTAACAAGTTGCCCATAAAGCCGCCTCTCACTTCATCATGTGGAGCTGGAGCTTGAGCTAACTGGGACTAGGATTCGTTGCCCCTCGAATGGAATGCCTCACTTGCTTGGCTCCGCTCTGCTCTTGGCCAATGCCGAACTTTAATGGAAAAACTTTTGTTTTGACGCGCCCCAGCAAAACAACATCGAAGGGAAGAACGCAACAAGCGCGCCCCCGATTTTGTTTGGACTACAAAACGTAAATTTTATTTTTATTCCTTTTAAGAGGTTGCCCTCGCCTCGTTCTCTTTGGAATTTCTAGACTCAAAAGTTTCCCCCCCCCTGAGCTTCTCAGCAAGTAAATGCACAGCCAATGAAGGATAACGAAAGAAATATAAAAAAATAGAAAGGAAGCTAATTTTAGTTAGTATATGTTTGTTTGTTTGCTCTTACAGTGTTTGAAATAATGGAAATGTTTTATTATTAATTAATAAAGATTTTAGTGGCAAATATGGATTTCGGTAATCACTATCTTATTGACCATTTTACGCTCTAAAGAAGACCTAAATTATTTACATTCTTCAATAGATATTTTCTTATTTGTTTAGGATACATAAAAGTTAAGAAAAAACTTTAACTAATTAAAAAAAAACATTAATTTTAAATCGGACAGCTTTTCGGTGCATACTGAATACTGAAAACTGAATTTTAAACTAACAATAATTACAATTTTTGTACATTTTTGATATTTTTAAACTATAATCAGTTAAAAATTTAAAAAAAATTTAATTGTAGTTTCACTGCTTTTCAAGCTTCTGACAAAAATTGGAATACCCTGTAAGGGTATAATAAGGCGGTGCAAAAGTTAACTTGGTAGGGGAAGCCCTAAAACAAAAGGAAAAGCAGCCCCAAGGCAGTTAGAAAACAGTTTTTCAGTAGAAATGGCTAAAAACTCAAATACTTAATGATTTTCCCATAACATTGCGCATACGCCGCGTATGTCGCATTAAAGTCAACGAAAAAGTCTGTTCTTGTCGGGTCAAAAAAACTTTTACATTGTGTCACATAGAGAGAGAAAGAGAGGGAGCGAAAACTTTTATTTGTGAAATATTTTTGCATTTGTCAAATTCTATGAATTTTGGGGGTGGGGGAGTATTTGCATTGTAATTCAAAGTGTATTTTGTTTTGTTTTGAATAAGAAATTAAGAGGAGATTGCAATCAATTCAAGAGCATTTAAATTAATGCTGTTTTTATTGAAAATATCAGAAAAGGCACTGAATATTTTAATACATTTATTAATGACGAAGATCATTAATTAAAGATCAGAAATTAATTAATTGTTTATAATTTGGTAAACTTTGAATGCATTCTTGAATTGTAGCTATAAATGCGTCCTCAAATTGTATGTTTAAAATTAATGTTAAGCCTTTAGTTGCCTTGCCCTTATTTCTTATTACTTTCATAAATTTATAAATGCGAAATTGCCATTTTGTATAAACGTGTTTTGCTGTCATAATGCGGCATTCGTAATTAAATTAAAATGTTCCACGTTGTAGCCCTCTCGCTTGTCCTTTTTGAATTTTCACTCAAATATTTATGACATATTTTAAAGGGAGCCAATTACTAGAGGCGATTACCCCCGTCAAATTATATATATATATATTAAATATACATATATATTCATGTACACTCACCATGGCCAGGAGGGTGGTGAGAACAATCAAAGCGACGCTGGCGAAGGCGAAAAACTGCGATATCCTGCGATTGCTATGAATGCGCAATGAGAAGCGTTTGATGTCCGATGGCAGCTAAAAAGTTTTGGCATTCCGCCGAATGAAAAATGCAGAATGTCAACAATCCCCCTTTTCCTCGCTCTTTGTGTGTGTGTGCTTCTGTGTGGGTGCTCACCTGAAAGTTGATTTTATGACATGCCACCAGAAATACCAGGAGCCCGAGCAGCAGCACAGCGCCGGTGGACAAGGCCAGAGTCAACAGGGAGCTGCAATGGAGAGAGTGCATGGGTATGAGTGAGCGAGAGTGAGAAGTTGTTGCCAATTTAAATAGAGCAACTTTTTCGGCAACACGTATACGCAGTGTGTGCATGCAAAGGAGTCAAGAGCCGGCGGGCAACACATCGCATCGCCACATTGCGCTCGGACGCCCATCTGCAGTGCCACAGTGGCTTTCAGCTCATCCAAACGAATTCCCATTGCCCATTCCCCAGACCCAATGCCGCACTCACCTCTGGAACACCACCAGGCGCATGGCACTCGTTCCGAGCAGCACCAACAGACTGCAGTAGAAGTAAACACATAACATGCGATCCGGCTCGCTGGCGTACTGAAAAACAAAGAGTTGAAAGAATGGCTTAGCATAATATTCCTATATATTTTGTAAATAAATAAACAAGTTCCCTTTACAATGGAAACAAAAGCTTGGATGCAGGAACTTGGGTTGTTGTTTTAAAGTTAGGCATCATGAAACACAGGCCAAGTAAATATGGGCCATAGCAATATCATGATTGCTCAGTTAACTCAAGTTGTTGAAAAATGTGTATATTTTTTCTAAGATTAAATTTCTTATGCTTGCTTACCTTTCTTTCCAGCACATTATCCTTGAAGCACAGCAACAAGGATTGACAATGTTCTGCCCTCAAATGATCTATGCTGCGAGCATCTATGGCACGCATTAGATACTCATTCACCTCGTCCTCTGGATCCTTGGCACTCTCTGAGCTGTCCCCAAAACCAAATCTATAATTAAATTAAATACAAAACAAATAATAAAAATAATATATACAGAAAATTCTATAATAACTCTTTGATAATAAATATTAAAACCCTCACTTTGATGTATGCTTCTGGGCTGTTCCATGACCCATCATGCGCAGCTCTTTGGATATATTTCCATTCACCTGCAGGCGATTTCTGGACTTTTTGTGCTGCAAAAAAGTCAAGATTAAATTTATAGAAGCAGAAAGGAAAAAAAGTAGTTAACTTACCGGCCTGTAGATATCCCCCGGCACTATGAGATAGGTTTCTATCTGGTGATCCTTGAGATACGAGTTGCGTTCATTTCCCTTGCCCTGCTCCACCTCATAGTCGCCATCCAGACACTTTAAGGTCTCCTTGGTGATGTGAACGCGTCTAGCAAAAAAAATATATATAATGTATACGTAAAGGACACATTCTAATGATTATCTCTACCAGCTTATGGTTAGTTTTTTTCCCCAGGACATGTGGTTGGTTGGAAAATGCAGTTAACCGCAGGAAACACTCACATTAGATGCCACACAAGCTGCTGTCGCAGCAGCCACGAGCACATTTTCCACGCCCCGTACTTCTCCACTTCCTCTTTTCGCTAAATTGTTTTTAATGCTGTTCTTGTCTGCAGATGTGCCTGGCTTCTTGGAATCCTTTGGATCCCTTAGCCTGTTGTTGTTGATTCTATTGATAATTACACGACGCTTTGTTATGGATTGCTGCAGTCCACATTCCCCGGGGCAAGCAACTTCCTCATGCCGCTGCTAACGAACTTTTTACATGCCACGCTCGCTCAACTCTCGTCTCAGAAATTGCAGCTTATCAGGCATCCAGCCAAGCCATACCAGGAGTAGCTATTGCTACATATAGCCAAGGCCAACACTGCAGCTATTTGCTTTTAATTTCACCCGGGACAGGGCTAACAAACGAGCTGACGTTGCCCGGCTGACCCAAATAAACCCAACAGTTACTTAAACTTCCACCCAAAGTCGCAGCGTGAATATTCAAAAAAAGAAAATCAACACAACGAAGGCGGGCGAAGAACATGGCAAAGCTACTCGTAAAAGATAACTTCGACTCGGCAGACTGCACTATGTTGTGGTAAAGTTTATTTTGTAAAACACAGAATAAGCCACAAGAGAGTAAAAATCGGTTCAATTGCTACAAGGAGGTATAAAAAAAGTATACTCCAGATTCCTTACATATTTATTTTTTCCTACTGATATAAAATGTCTCGAATAGACATGAAATAATAGGATATGCAGGTTATAAGCTTTTTTAGGATACTGTCCTGTGACACCAATGGTTTATCTTCAATCTCGTCCTCATCATCACCTTCATATCCATCTTTCGATGACCACTTGTCGCTCGTCAGATCTAAATTTGCAGCCAAAAGTCGCTCTTCAAACTCCTCGTATGAGATCCGATCGACTTTGGTATTTCCAAAGGCCTGATGTTCTAGCAGCATTAGCTCCACCGCCACCTCGTCCTCTAACGCTTTACCCCCTTGCTCCAGCAGATAGCGAAAGGTTCTTTGGAAATCGATGCGCCTTATACATTCACTTTGACTACAATCGATCATCTGGGTGAGCAGCCGCAGTTTCTCGGAACGACCAGTCTTCGAGCGACCAAAGGGTCCCGACTGGGGCTTCAGAATAATGGCAAAAATCTCCACGAATTTATCAAAGTCCAGACGAGCATTGTGCTCGCGTCTGGGAAAGAAACTATCCACAATCTGGCGGTACATGGGATTCAGGACCAGCTGTGGTATGCGCAGCAGATCGGTGGGCGTTAGATAACCCACCTCAAAGCGATCCAACTCACAAAAACGCCTGTACAGATTCTCTAGCTGCTTGGAGGAGAGGCCACTGGACAGCCGATAGCGGAATAGATCTTCCCGACTCAGAAATGGCTGGCTCGGAACAATGCCCATGTCGGTCTTTTAGAAGTTTATATATGAGTTCGCTTTTTGTTTTTGGTAATAAGATATTCGAGTTCAGAGACAAGTTTCAGCAAAATATTTAAGACGGAGACGTTGCCAAGGCAATAAGCTGATGTCGAAAAGCCTACTATATATAATGTAAATATCTAATTAACTGTTTTAAGTCGAATAAAGATGTTTACAAGCATTACAGCTTACAGAAAAGTTTTCCTAATTATAAATGAGAAAATGGCTTGCAAATGTGTCTAACTTAAAGCTGGAATGCTAAAGAAATTTTTTTTTATGTCTTATTTATGCATCTTCTCATAAAAAACCCTATAAAAATATATCCATATTTACATATCTTAAAAATAATGTTTGTGTGTTCTCTAGAATTTATTAATATATTATAGGCAAGACAAACCCATATATAATCCTGCTATATCTCTGCAAGTCTGAGCTTTTGATGTCAGGGTATGAACAGAAAACAAATTGCTCGAGTGTTGAAGTGAGTGCAGCTGAGTCAACGGCAACAAAATATTGTTCCGAGGGCACTTATCAGTGGTGGGTGTTGTGGGTGTTCGGGTGTGGGCGTGGCATGCCTCAAGTCGGGTGCGTTGCAAGTTGTGGGCTATAATCGATTGGGCGTCGGGGCTATTTGAGGGGCTTCCGAAGAGGTTGGCAAGTGCTCGCAAGTTACCAATAACTTGACGCCTTCAGCTGGCCACAAGACGCATGCATAATGCTCTCTGTGTGTGTTGTGTGTGTTTTGTGGCAATTACAACGATTAAGCCAACAAAGGAGGGGCACCAACTCGGAAGGACATCCGCAGAGCGGCGACACTTTTGGACTCTCAAGTGCCTTTATGGGAGGTGGTGCTCAACAATACAACTTTTGGCTTTAATTGTGCTCCGCGCAAACTTGTCAACTGTTTTTTCGCCCGCCTGGCCAGAATTTTCCGTGTGGAAGAAGCAGATATTACGAACGACTGCCTTTCATAGCCATTATTCACAGCTGTCGCCCAGAAGTGGCTCAAACTGACCGAAACGGGATTTTCAATGGCTTGAATTGGATTTCCCGCAGAGTGAAATTGAATTTGGTCAGGGAATGGCAGCAAAGTGAATTGAATTTCTGCGGGTTTTCCCGTAAGGCTATCCGGAACAGAGAGAAGACACTTTGAAGTGTCAGCCGATGACAGCTAAAGACCCCAAGATCAATTAATTTCAGCCAGGATACCAGAGATGGGCGATGGATGATTGTAGATTATAGATTATAGATGAGATGTGGACAGACTTACCCGGGTATCCCGCCGCTCTCCATGTGATTCGCAAGCGTGACATCGTTGGACCAAACATCGAACTGCCACTTGACCAGGCCCAGGACACCGCAGTGCACTCTGCCCGTGTGGATGCCCACTCGCATGTTCACATTCACCGCCATCACCTCGCGGACCAGCCTGGAAAAGTTCCAGGAAAATGGAGAAAAAGGCAAGGTATTGTAGTACAAATGCAGTGAAAGAAATAACCATAATTAAGGATTACAATTTTCTATAAATAAATTAAAAATTAAATAATAACCCTCTGCAATTTTTTGTTGATAATAAAACAAACTTCAGAAAAATAAATGTTCCTCGAAGAAAAACTAAAACAATTATATTTTTCCCTCTGTGCAACCACAACAAAGCCGCAAAACAGCAATATCCTTTGATGTTCCTGTGTTCTGGATGCGGATACTCACGCAATGGCGTCAATCATATCGAGTCCCATTTCAACGGCACAATGGGCATGATCCGGACGGGGCTCCGGGAGTCCAGAGACGCAGTAATAACAATCGCCCAGCAGCTTAATGCGCAGACAATGATGCTCCGCAGCCAATCGATCAAAGCTGCAATGGAAAAGTGGAAAACGGAAATGAAGGAGTTGAGAAATCAACAAGAAAATCACAATCAAAGGCGGAGAACTTGAGACTACAAATGAGAGAAAGCTCACATTTCAGGGACCCTTTAAAGAAATTAACATTGAAGGACTTGAAATGTAACCCAAGGTTACAAGTTGCAAAAGGCTCAACATTAATTAAATTCTGGTGTTGCCTTTCGGCATATTATTTACGTTCAATTAAATAAAAGATTCATTACTAGTATAATTATATATTTTTCAATATTTAAAGTTACTGTAGCATCTTGAAATTACAGAATAAAAGTGGAATAAATTTAAGAGAGCCTAAAAATCATTAACCCACTATAAAAACTACTTCTCCTAATACCCAAATTTCCTCTCTTGTTGAAGGATAAAAGCAACTTGTTACCACTGCCTAAGTCGGGCCATAGAAAGGTCAGCAGCTTTATTTGTTTGCCCCGAGGTCAGTTTTCTTTCGCTCACTTGGAGCAATTAACAGAGCCGCAGGCTCTGTCTGGGTTTCCATTTCATGAATAAGACAGCAACCCAGACAGATATATACTACACTGGAAAAAGATTCCGATTTTTTTATAGTTTATTAATATGTGAAAGATTTTACAGAATCTGCAGATAACAAGGACAATTATAGGCTTATACAAACAACTTGGTACAATTTTTTTTAAATCTAGAGCTTAAATATCTCTAAAATATATATTATGAAGTTATCCACAAGTCAAATAGATGAATTATGCTATTAATTAATTAAAGAACAAAATGATTCCATTATTTTAATGTTTTAACGAAGCATTCCTGAAATATGATTTAGTTTTCCTGATAGGTTTCAAAAACGACGTTCCCTTTTTTTGTCAAGTGTCTCAACTGTTTGCCATTAATTATGGCCACAACCCCTGGCCGTAAAACTCTACCATTGAAGAGGCAGGACCAATACCGCATCCCATACTCACCGGGCAAAGAGCTCATTCAGCAGGCGCACCAATTCCTCGGCCGTGCATTGATCCGAGAGGCTAGTGAAGCCGCAAATGTCCGCAAAGAGAATGCTGGGAAATAAAGAAAAAAGAGACAAATACAGATGAAACATAAAGTTTTGAGAGTTTGGTCAAAAAAAACAATAAACTTATTAAAAGAAACTGACAAAGTCATACTTTATTCTTTAAACCACCTAAAGCAATAGAATTTTAAATATATTTCAGGATATTTAATTTATTTTTAAGTTCATGAGAACTTTTACCTTGCCGAAACAGCTGTTTAAATGGAGTTTTAAATTTAAATTCTCTGCCTGTTAGCTTCCTACTTCCGGCAGATTATTTCCCCTTTTACAGTCTCAGGCTGAATTATGTGTCGGTTATTTATTCTCGTAAATCTAATGACGGTAAAACCATTTCACGTTCGCCTTCACTTGGCCTAAAACGCCATGTGTTGACAGAGCCACGTTAGCACTGCCACTTGTTTCGTGTTTCTGGCGCTGCTTTCTTGCTGATTTTACGACTCGTAACTGAGAAGGGCTTAAGTCGGCTCAGCGCGTAATTTAATACAAAATGGCTGAGGTAAACTTTTGGTAGGGTAAACATATAAAGCAAAGCAGCTATGGCAGGGCAACTTGAAAGTAAAATAGGGAATACCCTACAGAGTGCCAGGATTGTGTTTAAAATAATACACAAAATGTTATTACATTTTATTGAAAGACTTGAAGAAGAATTACATATTAATAAAGTTCGTAAAATGTTATACTTATTTGAATTTCAATGTGAAATCTTATCTTTCCAACACATCTCTGTATCAGTATCCCAACTACTTTCCATATGTTATGCCCTGGCAACTTGGGACAGAAATCTTAGCAACTCCATTTGAAAAGGAAGCGAGGGAATAGCAGCAGACAGACGACATTTCTGGCTCAAACAGGTGCGCCCTAAAGTATGCTTTATTATGCTTGCTTGAGTGCTCTGTGTGTGCTCTGGTGTGAGTGTGTGTGTGTTTGCCTGCATATATGTGTATCTGTGTGCAGTTGCTTTAGCTCCTTTTTGGCTTTGCATACAAATTCATTGCTCGCGTTACAAGCTCAGACATTCAGAGACTCTCAGCCGAACAATTTATTGACTCTGCATGCAAATAAATTCGCACACACTCAGCGACACACTCATATTCACACACGTACACCCACAGGTCCTGCAGGACAACTCACCTGACATTCTCGTGCCGCTGTATATATATCTTATGGAACTGTGTGTCACGTGGCTGGCCCGCAATATCGTCCTTCATCTCCATGGCCACATGACGCGGCAGGACCGACAGCAGCAAGCGTTCCTGCAACAAATGGATCTCTGGTTAATACCCCATATCCATTACAGGATGCTACATGGGGCACGAAGCGTTTGCCATCCCAAAAAAAAAACGATTTAAATTTAAATCTGGCTTGGTTATCGGTGTGTATATATTTTATATTAATCTTTTTGGAAGAGGTTCCAATCTATAGAATTGGAAAAAGAGAAAACATACTCTGAATGTCCTTTTTCTGATCAAATTACTTGATTGCATGGCATTTTTCTCTCAACATTTTTGTATATATTTTTCTGTGTTACTTAAATTTCAAAGAGTCACTTCAAAAGGTGCCACCAAATTATGGAACCGCGTGGGCTAACACTTTCTGCTTGAAGTGTCCTTTGTTTGTTGTGTCCCAGATAAAAGGCCACCGAAAATCACGAAGATGAATCTGTTCCCCGCTGGTCCTCAATCAACATTCCGTTTGATGCAAACAATTTGTGCGAAATTCGCTCTCTGTTCATTTGTTTGACTTGCCTTTTGGCCTTTTCATGTTGTTTGCTCACACACATGACACCTGCTGAAATTGCTTTGTCTGCGCCTCCAAAACGGGGGTTCCCCCGTTAAGGCATATTTTCAGCTTTGGTTAGTGGCTTTAGCAGGAGATTGGAAGCACAGAATTCTAACCCAAACTCTTCTTAATTCTTGAATATATTTATTAAAGTTAGTAAAGCTAGCCTTCTGTCTCATTTATCAGTATACAAATATTTTATAGCCTCTGCAATGTCTTTAATTTTAAAGACCTTAGACTACCTGCTCCCATTTATCAGTTTAAATATATATTTTCAAGTACACTGTACTTTTTCGAAGCACCCTCAATTATGTTATCATCAAATTTAAAAGGAAATTCAGCTACTAAAAGCACTCACCTGTTGCTGATTCTCGCGCTGTGTCCGCAGCCTGGCCTCGATGCATTGCCTCGTCTCAATGAACGCCTTGCGCTGGGCCTTCTCCTTGGGCCAATGGGTATAGACGCCGGTGAGATTGGCCAGAAGGAGGGCCACCAGAGTGCAGAGCAGCTGCGGGGGTAGATCGGTGAGCATTAATGACATTACAGGCCATAAATACAAGGAAAACAACACTTAAGGATGTTCGAAGGAAGGAGCGCCCTTCACATCTTCGATTTCATTCAATTTAGCGGCAATTTAATTTTATTTCATTTATGTCTACTCGAAGGCCCTGGACACGTGCCACTCTCAGCTGCTGCTGCCTCCGCCGCTGTTGTTTTCCGCTACTGATTTTCCCATTTTCCCTTGCAAGGGAGGCAATTAAAGCTCTCAGACGCCTTATTGCGCATTGGGTCTCAGTTTTATTGTTCGCTAAATCAATTTGCATTTGCGGCTCAGTGGAAATGCCAAACCTGTTGATAAATGGCTCTATGCCTCATTTGAAATGTAAACAACAACAGGGGGATGTCAATTGTCATCGGAAACCCTATAGCTATAGTTGTCCATGAAATTTGAGAATGGAAGGCATGGGCTTCTCAACAAACTAATAAAGTGAAACAGCCATTAAGTATGTGTTATTAAAACTACTTGATATATGTAGAAAATAATTATCAAATTATGTAATTTTTACAATTTTTCAGGCCTCCGTGCTTATTATTTTAATTTATAGTTTTTACCTTCCCTTTATTTTAAAATATAGTCTTTAAAGCTCATTAAATATATTTAAATTTACAAATACCTCTGGCAGAAAATCATTTCCAGCACAAAGACAATACCCCAGACTCTTAACAAAGGCTCAGACCACACGTGTCTGGTGTGTCTGCCACTCACCTCCTCCCATTTGATTGCCTCCGTTGGCCCATCTTCCCTGGCGGCGGCGGACGTGGTGAACCTCAGACAGGTGTACAGATGGACGATGCTCAGAAGGATGCCACCGATCAAAGCCTCCCGGAGGCGTAGGGGCAGCATGGTGTACGTCATGTAGATGAGGACGATGCAGCAGGCGCTGCCATTGAAGGATTTGCTGCCGGAGAGGAGAAATTCGGACACAAGAAGAGCGATTAGCACCAAGGAGAGCACAGATGTGGCTGTTTGCTTAGCAGGAATTTAGTTGATTGTTGCCGGCCAAGTTCTCGCAATTAGCGAGCCGTGAATGATTAATTTCGCCAAGCCAGGCAACAGATGGCGGACACTCAGAGAAATTGTAGGGAACTAACTGTAACAATTTCAGGATTTCCAAAACATTCAAATATTCTAAGACTTTCTGGAAATTAGTTTTTAAATTGCAATGTTTTCCCAGAGTTAGCTTCTTGTTAAATATAATTCTTACACTTTAAAAGGGATTATTTATTTTATTTTATTACTTATTTTCCCCTGTGTAGCCCTAATAAATAACCAGTAAACCAACCTTGGCTGCATGGCATAGCTGACGGCGACTTCGATGGCCAGGAAGGTGCCCAGGATGACATAGGAGACGAGCACAAGGAAGATCTCATTCATGGCCGGCTTGGAGAGGATACACAGCAGGACTGTAAGCAAACACAGACAGATTAGAAGGAGCCAAAGTCAGCGGCCAGAGGTCAACTGGGTGACGAGAGAGAGAGAGCTCAACTCACAGGAGTAGACAATCCCACAGATTAGCATGACAATGAGGAAGACCAGCACCGACTCATCCACCTGCAGCAGGAGCAGGGCCAGGTCGTGGCCATAGTCCAGCGGAGTGTCCAAATTATTGGCTGATGGTCCTGCGTTTGACGATGTGTTTAACACTTCATCACGTTCCGCAAGCGAAATTTGATTGTTGTCGCGGACACGCGGCGTATACGTAATGCGTTTACTGCCAGCACTCCGCCCATCATCATCATCATCATCATCATTTCGCTCTATAGCCCGAGCTGTGTAAACATTATCGGGGGCAGTGTCAACAATCAGCCGGGCTCCTCCTCCACTGACCAGCTTGATCTCGTCCAGACTCCGCTTCTCCCGTATCCTGTATCTGCAATAAAGTCGGAAATTTCATTTCACTCGCATCTCAATTGATGTTTTCTGTTTGGCCAACTATCCGTCTTGTTGCCATTTATGGCCAACATAAATATTTGTGTGAAAATAAATCTAAATGTAAATGGAAATGGCAGAGAAAATGAATTTGCGGAGTCAGTTATCGAAGACGAGCCTATGTTATTGATTAAAGTATTGTTTTGTGTGCGTGCTGGAGATACTTCTCAATCGGCTTAATTTGTTGACAAATATTCAGGAGAAAATAAATAAATAATAAATGATAATAGGAGGTAGAGGGAAATATAGAGAACTACGAGGAAAATTACAAGATGGTGGCTGCTGAATTAATTTTATAAGCAAATATTGCACGTTGTCTGCATCTTTTAATTTTCATTTATTCGTCTCTTATTTCAGCATAATTTTCTTATAATTCAGACTCAAATTACATCTTCATTAAACGCAGGGAGTTCCTGCCTCTGCTATTTATAGCTGGCCCTAGGAAATCTGCCTTACTCTCTGCTCATTTTATAAATAAATCAGGCCCTTGGTTGTTCCATTGAATTCAACTTCTAATTATCTAAACAATGGTAAAAGCACCAGAAAACTGTCCTTCTTGAATAAGTAATACATTTAAAAATTATTTGACATTTCCATCATTTATTTGTTTCTTAAATTATATTTTCCTTTGACTTTTTTTTTTGTAGCATTAAATTAAATTTTCTTTTGTCAGATTAAAGCCATGTCATGGATTCCCTTCGATCAATTGTGGCCTTTGCCTTGGCTAAAATTACTTTTCTTGAAGCTTAACTTGTTCCAGCCCATCCTCCACTCTGCCTTAAATTCAATTTTGAGCCTACTTTGGACATACTTTTATGGGCTCAGCTCTTCTTGGCCAGCCTAAAGTTGTTTGATTGAATTTCAGAGCCGCGCGCAAAGTGAAAACCTCAAATGCGAGCGGTGCAAAATATGAATCGCCTTTCAGGAAACACATTGTCGGTTGCGGGGGTGACCTGTCAAAAAGTACATCACACCTAAACAATTTACCTAACCATCTGCAGGGCTGACAAGTTGGCTAAAATGTTTGCTTTAAAAGGAAGTGTTTGAACTTAAAATAATGACTTTTTCGGGTTTCTATTTATTACAGTACTTTTCATTCCTTCAAACATGATGAATAATAAGCTCCTTTATTAAAAAAAAACTGGCTCATGTTTTGTACATTTTTTATTTTTGCTGACTTCATCTGTTTTTAATGCCCTCACATTTGATATTTTTTGGCCACTTTAATACCTTTAGTAATAAGTAATTGGCAGCTCTGCTCACCTGGTGCGATGCTGCTGGTGTGCCTTGTGCTTGTAGCGATGCTTATGGAGCCGTCGATAATGTTTGCGCTTCTGCCGCCGCCACTGCTGCCATCCGGGCCCATTATCGTCCGCGTCGAAGTCGGCTAGGTCGCGGTTAACGCCAGATTTCAAATCAGTGCCTTTCGGCCAACTCACAAACTCGGTATCGAAATTCGGAATGGAGGGGCTGCTCCTACTGCTGCTGCTGCTGCCAGAGGCAATTTGTGGAGCGGCTGATGCCGGAGGCTTTATTGTGGTTGTCGTCAAGTTGCCACCGGTCGTCGCATTTGCGTCCAAACCGATTTGGCCGATTTCCAGGAGCAGTGAGCTACTGCGCCGCAGCTGCAGCGTGGTAAAAACCAAGTGCGTGCAGGACAGGGCCAAAACTAGAGCCAGAAGCAGGGCCAGGATGTGCGTGGTGTTGCTCTGGTTCATACGCAGAAAGTAGCGCTGATACAGCATTTCCACCTGAATGAAATCAGGAAATTAGTACACTTGGCGAAAATAATTTAAAAGATTAAGGGATGTATTTAATAAAAAAATAATAAAATTATTATTCTAAAAATCCATTGTTGAAAATTTAGAATTTACCTAACATAAACTTAAATGTAAATACATTCAATGTTTAAACTTTAAAAATAAAACTATGTTTTCTAATATTATACGTATTTTGTTAGGAAATAATTATCTTATATTTATCCTATTAAATAAGAAATCATTATCTTTTATCTAAAACAGCTTAGAGTAAAATACAAGTTTTTCCAAGTGCCAGAAAAAAAGTTGAGCAAACTAAGTAGCAAGGCTGGCGAAAAAGTTTCAAAGAACTTTGGCAGGAGCAGTAGCAGAGCCAGGATCCGGGCCAGTTGAAAATTGTTTGGCAAAGGATTTCATGCTAAGCTTGCAGCGTAAGTAGCTTACCTGGAGATTCTTGAACTGGTGCGTGGAGCAGAGGCGCAGGATGATGCGGTTCAAACGGAACCAAAACGAGATGCTGGGACTCATTGGACCGTTTGCTGCTCCGGAACCACCTCCGCCACCGCCCGGATTCGGATTGTTGGCCGCCTCCAAGTTGCCGGGATCGCCTGAAAGCAGAGTCGTCATTCAATTTGCGGCCAGAGGCTTCTCTGAATATATGCCTACACTACCTACTCAAAAGCTTAATTAATTAATACATCAGCCGAAAAGTTAAGTCGAATTGCAGCTCAACTGCAATTAGCCCCACAAAATGATTACAAATCCGGGAAATCTGCATTTACAACTGCAGTTGGCAGACAAATAATTACACATTCGAGTGACTTTTGCAAATGGGAAAACCTTTGGCAACAGATTAGAATTATGGAAATGAGTGAAACTGCATGAAACTTGGAAAGTTTTGTAGTCGCACGAGGATTGTAATTGTAAATAATCATTGACATGTGTGAATGGTTCTATGAATGATATATTATTGTTCAATGAATACTGTGTGTGTGTTGCGTGAGCAGAAACTCAATGAAGCTGCTGATGACTTTTTAATGCAAATTTGTGTTGATAATGCCTATTGACACATGACTCGTATGAATAAAATAGTTTAGAAATTCCTCTCACATACTCATTAAAATCAATGAATAAAATAGCAACCTGTTATGTGTGTAATCTGGGTAGTTTTAGCCTTTGATAGTTAATATCAAATCACAGGGATTTTTGCATATTTATACATATTTTTCTGACAATTCGTTTGTAAACTTTTGTAGGAAAATACAATTCTTAATTAGATGCATTAGTAGGCTTAAAAATTATATGCTTTTAATGCCAAATTAAGCCAAATGTTTATTTTGATGGGTGGAAAAAGGGATAATTAGGTGATAGCTTCTATCAACATAAATTATATATAAAGAAACTCTGGTTTATTTGTGAGATTTGAACTAATTTTTATACTTTCCTTTTTTTTATTAAAGCGCAACCACAAAACATATAAAAATAGTTTGCATTTTTTTATTTACGTTTAGAAATCATTATAATATTAATTACCTTTCCCAGAGTAAACTATTTTAAGCCATTTCTATGCACTATTTCTTTACCCTTGTTAGCTTAGATGAGACCTCATGGTGTGCCTTTTTTTTTAAGGTAAACCCAAACCAATTCAGTGTGCCTTCCCTATTGGAAACCTACATATTTCCTTGGCCATTGTGACATCGAGTACAATTCATTCGCTTAACGTGTTATACACATTTTCGATTTGCCAGCCATTGTGTGTGTGGCACATCATCATCAACTGAGCCTGACATTTTTGCTGGTTTTCCCTTTCCCTCCTTTCTCTTTTCTCCCTGCGAGAAATGAGAATGGAAACCTTGATTTCAAATGCAACACACAAAGCCATAAAATATTTTATTGTAAAATTGAGAACGTCAGCCAAATCGGCATATTAAAATCATTCAACTGTCCTGTGCCCTGACCACAATGCAAAAAACCACAGCAAGCAACACACGCACAGAATGCCGTGTTCGAGATGTGGGAGGGATCTCGGAATATGTTTTTATATGCATCAATAAATAAATGCCAAACGTGATTATGTAAACTCCATAGAAATCTACGCAGCGTCCTATATACAGATGTCTATCGAAGCCAAGAAAAACCGAAGGCGGAGTGGGTTCCTTTCGCAGGAAACACAGGAAACTAAAATAAATCTGAAGTGGGGTGTGGGTGGGTAGTGGGTGGTGTTGCTGGATGTTGGATGATACTGGAGAAGCCTGGCAACCTTGAAGGGTGGTGGCAGAAGCGATATGTGAGTGAAATGCCAATGACAAGGAAACGTGAGATGAGAGACGAGAGAAGGAGACGAGACTGCGAAATAGCCTCGTCAAATTCAATATGACAATGACAATCAACTTGTGACATTTCGAGCGGTGCGTCGTACGAGGGGGGAAAAAATAAGGATCCTCTCGGCAAAGGCAAAGGAAGCATGTGTGCATGCCGGTATTTTTATTGACCCTCAGTAGCCCCCAGTAACGAGAGGTAAACGCTTTCCTATTACCCAAGATTTCCTCCACATTCTTTCATTTCTCTTACCGTGCTGCAGCAGCTGCGCCTCGTCACGTTGGTAGACCATGGGACTGTGGCAGGTGGAGCTGGAGTTGGTGGAATCTATGGATTCGTCGATGTTGCAGCGCGTGATGCCAGCCTTTAGGAAATTAAGTGAACGGAATAATTGAATTATTAAAGCTGGAAGGCATAAAATCTCATTTTATATATTTAAATTAAACTGCCAAGAATTGTCAATAAAATGTAGATTATTTGTAGCCATCAGCAACAGGCTTTTGAATGTGATTTTCTATATATTTAACAAAAAGAGCCAGAAGCATATATTAGCTAAATATAATAATTCATTTGGAAGCATAAATTACCTTTAAATATAATATTAATATTGCGATTTTTTATTATCATCTTTACATAATTTATTTATTTACTTAAACCTTAAATAAAGATTCTGTCAAGTATTTGTTAAATATTTTTTAAATTCATATAATTATATATTGTTAAATTTTTTTTATTAATTTTAGTACATAAATATAATTAATTAAAGCTCATAAACTCTTTCACCGAATAAACTGCTCTAAATTTAGCTTTATACCCAATAATAAATTACCTTTAAATGTGTTTTATTGGGCATAATTGAAAAATAGTTATAAATCATTGTGCCAAACTGAACTCGAATGTATGTATATTGCCTGAAGCAATTGAAATCAAATAGAACACAATTAAACTGGTAATTAAAACTTTAAGCGCAGTCAATTAAACAGAACTACAAATGCTCTAATTTAAGTTGAACTTCTCGACATTACACTAAGCTCACTAACTATTAAATTATTGCTAGTTTGAGAATTGTTTGCGCTGTTTATAGTAAATGTTTCCCTTTTATATTTCAATTAACATAAAGAATTCATTTTTTTTGCGTTCACAAACAATTGAACTAAACGTTTTACCCACTCAAAAACATACCAACGCATACTCGCAGACACACACTGGGCAACTGAGACTCGTGTGTGGATCCCCGCGGCGTTTTTAAGCAAATTGCCGCCCATTTGAATGCCAGAAAATGCTTTTTTTTTCTTCGGTTCTCTCCTGCCTTTTTTTGTTGCCTTTTCAATTTGCTAAACTTTGTCAATTGACTCTTGACAACGAACGCAAATAGAAATATACACACTCGCACCACACACACACATAGTGTGTGCAGTTGCCAAGTGGCCCCTTGTGCATGTTGCCTGTATGTGTTAGTCCTTTGCCAGGACATCGGTTGTTAGTTGGCATTAAAACACGTTAACTTTTATAGAGAGGAACGTATCTAAAAGAAATATATACACAGGGGGAAGGTGGGGCAAAGGTAAAGAGAACTTTAAAACTCAAATAAAAGAAATCGCATAGAATCACTGGGGTTTTTTAGTTAAGTATCACATTAAAAGTCGTTAAAATTAGTTTATTAATCATGTACAAAAATAACAGATTTTCCTAGGATAGACTTTGATGTTTTGATAATAAAATAACTAAAACATTTGTTCTATAAATATATCTTAAACAAATTACTGTGAATATATATATATTCTTACCAAAAATCCTTATGAGTTTTTAAATTGCTTTTTACAAAAAAAAATTATTGATAACAAGAAACCTTAAAACTTATAGTTGTGCCAACTTAAGGATTATATTTAATCTCCAACTAAAAGCCAAGTAAGAACCCCAAGTTGATTGAGTAAATAGATTTAAAAATTAAAGATTTACCAAAATAGACCTGCGAAAGCTCTTTTCCCTGGAGGCCAATTTCGGCATCGGTGGCGATAAAGCAATAAATTTAATTAAAGCAAAATTTTCGAACATGCTGCTGCTGCTGCCAGTGTTTGCTTATGCCAGATTGTTTGACTTTAAATAAATTTCCCAGGACACACGCCTAGGACACCCTTCTCATTGGCCAATACCAATTCCAGCTGTCAATGGAATTGTATTTAAATTTAGCTCCAACTCAGCTTATTTGTGGCGCAATCAAATTAAATATTTAAATCCCACAACACAGGTAAGTAGGGAGGGTGCCTGCTCTCGACGTTCTGTCCATTAGGCGGGCAAATTAATTGATGCCAGAATCCCAGTGCCCATTGGCCCCCATCCCCTAATCAGACTCACCGCAATCAAGCTGCTGCTAACCATGGCCTTGCCTCCCTTGGAACTGGTATTGAAATGTTCGATCACCTCCCAGTTGGACTTCTTGGGCGTCGACGGCTGTGTCTGCGTTTGCGGTGGCTGCGAGGGAGACCCTGCTCCGGAGGAGCTACCACCACCACCCTGCCCCTGGCCAGGCACATGCAGCTCCATGGAGGCCTGCTGGCTGCCGGCGCTGCCCGCCTGCCGCAGCGAAGCCGAGCGGCTGAAGAACTTTCTGTGCTTGCTCTCCTGCGAAAAAAATAGGGATAATAGGATATAAAAAACATGCGGTAAATGGCTCATTGTTTACACTGGACTAGAAAAAAGGAGCAACAAAAATTAAGACATTACTCGGACCTCTGGAATAAAGAAAGAAATATTAAAAGGAAAGCCTTATTGATCAGAAAGGGTTTCTTGTCCTTTTGCTTGGAATTAATTATAAAGAAATTAAAGCTCCTTAGAGAAAAATGAATGTATATTATTGGTTTTATATTTATTACTATTTTAAAAACTTTCATTTATATTTATTTTAATTTTAACACAAATGAATTCCCTACAATGTAAATAAATGATTCTTTATTCGTATTCTTATTTATTTTTTTGTTGTATTTTTTTTCCCGAGTGCACCTTTTGCGTAATGACTGTGTGCTTGTGCTTGTGGGTCAATTAGCTCACCTCCTTGCCTCCGGCGAGTCCTGGGGCTGTGCCTGGCGCGCCTCCTCCACCAGCACCACCTCCTCCTCCGCCGCCATGCCGCATTCCCCGGAGGGAAAGTCGCTTGGACCACTCCCGCTTCTGGCTTTCCGAGGATAGCGAACGAAAGATGTGGGTGGCACCACCGCTTATGCCACCTGACCCACCTGGGCCTGCTCCCGGCACTCCACTCATCCCGTTGCGAGTGTCCTAAGCTGCAAGGAAAAGATGGGGAAACGAAATTGATTTTCATTTTACATGCCAAAAAAGAAAAGAACGGGAGAGTGCGCTAATTTCTAAACAAATTGCCAATTTTTGCGCTCGACAGCGACAGAAAATGGCATTAAAACAATAAATTCGATTTTGCACAAGCGAAAGCACAGGCAAAGGCAAAGGCAAAGGCAAACCCCAAAAACAAAGCAACTCAAACAGAAACTGCTGCCGCCCCCACAAAAAAGCATCGCAAACTGACGCCGCCAATAAATATATCGTATCTACTTTTCGGATTTCCCCCGCCAGAGCCCACCGTTCCCTAAGTGTGTATATATTTTTGTAGGATCTCTCTTTTTTTTGAGGGGGTTTAGAGGGGTTTTGTTTTGGGTGCCGGCCCACTTAAGTCTCACGAAATGCTCGCCAGACACGCAAGGTCCTATCAAAACAGGAGCCATGGGTAAGGAAAGGAAAGGCATGGGACAAGGAGTGCCAGAACGAGTACAACTTCAGATTGTTTGTAAAATTTTCGAATGAAACAAAAAGTGGGAGGAAGAAAATGTAAAGAAAATTTATCAGTGATCTAGCGGAGTTTTAATACCCTTATAAAGTTATAGAGATTATCTCTGAAATACTGCAGATGAGCCAAGAAAAGATTTATGGGTTTTACAGGAATACGTTTAACAACAAAGGGAAGTCTTTAAACATTAAATATAAAATATGCAATAAATGTTTATAATTTATAAACAAATAAATACATTTATTTAATTGTCTTGAAGGTAAGTTTTATTTCTAACAGAGCAGGTTTTTTTTTAGCCTAATTCTTAAATCCAACTACAAAGTCAAGCAACCCGATTTCCATTAGCATTTCAAACAAAACTGTGCCACAGACAACAGCAAAACAGTGCCAGAAAGGCGCAGGGGGAAAAGACAGGGCGGAAAAGACAGAAATAAAAGAAAAGCAGGCAGTTGGAGGAAAAACTTCCATTGTGGAAAGTCTTAAAGTCAGGCACAGGTCGTCGTTCTCCGGCTTCTTGTTCTTCGGCTCTTCAGCGACTCGTCTTCATCATCGCCGGCGCCTTTTGCCTTTTGTCGGCTTTTGTTTTTCGCCAAAGGCGGCGGTGGAAACTTCGCAAAGGGGGCATGGCAGGCGGAAAAGGCAGAGAGGGAGCGACAGAGCGGAAGGGGCCAAACACAAGTGCCTGGCCACCAGCATAAATATGTCAAAAACACAACGCTCCGCGTGCTATAAACAAATTGTTTTGCTGTTGCCAAAAAAAAAGACTGAGAAATTTCAACAAGAAATTCTTCTTCGAAAAAAATTGAAATATTGAATGGAAAAATGAATATTAAAAAAGACAAGTACGAAGCTATCGAGTAACACAACAGGCAACCCACCAAAAATTCACTTGAGAAATTCCTTGGAAATTCTCGTGAATCAGTTCGCACAATTTGCCATTAAAAGTTCTTTGTTTTCCATTTAGTTAAACATTTCTGCCACCCGTCGAGCCCTCAACTGACTGGGGAAAACAGCCAAGAGGAAAACACAGGGAAAACGAGAAGCTCATAATATAAACTATAAGTAATATTTCTTAATTTCTGCTAATGAGAAATATTTGTATTTTTCACCAGATATCAACAATCCATAGAGCGAAGGTCGAAGCATTTCCAATTTAACAGCTCATTAAGTCTTAATAACAATTTTTCTTGAAGTTTTCGCAATCATACCATAAATTATATGTGAAAATTAATAGAGTAATCAATAAAATTCCCATTTTCCATGTTATATATGTACATATTTCCAAATTCTCATATCAAATATGTGCAGGAGAAAAAAGTCTACAAAGTCTGCCTCAATTAGGAAAACTTTTCTCTGGCTGAAAAACTATAGAGACAACTTTATATTTGGGCTGTTAAAAGTCACCAAACTTTGCCACCACCACACACAGAAAATACAAAATAAAAAGAACAACTTTTGCCAACTTCCCAGGCATATGCAAAATAGAAAAACGAAAAACTTGAAGTGGGGGAAAATCTCAGATGCTGTTGCCGCGGCAATTGAAAACTCTCCTTGACAAAAGCCCATAAATGTCGTCATCGTCTGTCATTCGACACTTATCGCTGCCTCCAGGAATCATCAGCCATTGAATGACTTAAGTCTTGAGCTATTTGAAATTTTCCTACGCTGGCTCGCGGGCTTATTCCAAAAGCAAAGTAGACGTTGAAGGCCTGTTGACAGATAGCAGGATACCAATGGACTTAATTGGCCTGAACTTTGTTTTGTTTTTTGATTCTTTGAGGATAATAGCAACAGCTGAATGCGTAATCAATCATAAATTATAATTTTTGCAAGCTAAATCAAATGATTAATCACAATCAGTCGGAGGGAAGAAAATGTTTGTCATGCTGCAGCAGAATTGCCAATCATTAGCCATCGAGGTGGGATTGGGTTATCCTTGCGGAGACTCACTCTGTGTGCACGGAAATAATGCAGGATTTATTTAGTTTATGATTTAATGAAATATTGGAAATTTGAGATATAATATGAAATCAGAAAGCTTTACTTCTTGCTAAAAATTTGTTTAAGTCAAGAAAATACAAAAAGGGTTCAGGTTTCAGTTAAGAAATTTCTTTAAAAATTATAAAAGGTTTAAATAATTAAAATAAATTTTTTTTAATAATTACAAAGAGTATGAATCTTTAAGTTCGACTTGCCCCAATACTCCCTCGTCAATTTTAATTCCATTCGCTTATCCCTTGTTTGCATTTCTAACATAACAAGAGCTTCTGTGAACCCCTCTAAATCAATGTCATCCCCCCACTGCCCCCCAACACCAGCGGAACATTTGCACACCTCGCCAGGTAAATGGCGAGTAAACAGTCCCGACATGTAGGAAATAATGGTATATCGCCTCGGTTATATTCCATACGATGCGATTCCGATGATTGTATCGTTGCCGCAGTTCGATGGCAATTCATTATGTTAATGGCGCTAATGGTCTGGCAAATATTGTGCCAGCAAGAAAGCACAGCCACGGCACCAGGATAAACTTTGTGTCAGCAAGCGCACCAAAACAAAAATTAATAAAAACAAAACCAATTTGATAAGCGAAGCAAATTAATGAGGGCAGCACTTTTACTCCCTCGCACTCTTCACAAAATAAAACACGACATGTGTAAATGGGAAAGTGAGGAGGAGCTGCCGAGTTTTCCGAACTTTGGGATACCTTTTGTAAGGAAAACAAAATTTATTAAATTGAATTAACAAATGGCTGAGCATTTTAACTTACATTTAAATATTTAAAAGACTTTTTGATTTGCTTTAAAAAATTGTTTTTAAAAAGTTTTTCTTGAAATAAATAAGTAAGAATATTTTTTATTTAAGAATTCTTATAGATTCGTATGTGTTATTTTCCTGTTCCTTGAATTAACAAGTAAATTCCTTTTAGTATTTTGCCTTTCATATGATCTTGATTTCCCTTATTTTCTTTAAAATTTTCTATATACGCCTTACGTAGCCAAAATTATCTAACATACCAACTCGCTGTGGCTTAAGTTATGGTAAGGAAAATAAACAATATTCCCCAAAAAACAACCGGATATAACAGAAGTATGAAATTGAAGCTACGAGTGTTAGTGGGAGTGGGAGCTTTGTCTGCCCTTTCTTTTACCCCGCCTTATGCATATTCATTCATTAACCGGGCAACAGAACAGCTGCTGGCATTTGGCCCAAACCCGAACCCGACCCCTTTACATCCCCTCACACTCACCCTCTATACACAACACTCACTCACCTCCCCTATAACCTCCCCAGCAACTAAGCCCACGACTATTGCCACAAAATGTTCCAGCCTCTAGGTAAGTTCTCTCTAAATATAGTTAGTGAAGCCAGCATTCACGCACTCATACACGTGCCACCGACACTCACCCACATACTCAAAGATACACGCCACAATTACACTGAAAGAAATATCTGAAGGGAAAATATATAGTACTATAGTCTATATAATAAATAGTCTTAGTTAGTAGTAAGCCAGCAGAAGTCATACATTTCGTAGAAATTAATTTATAAACACCTGAAGTTACACTTTCATAAAAATAAATCTCTAAAATAATTAACAAATAATTCTGCAAGAAATATAAATATTCCCGCATTTCCCCTTAGTTCAGATTTTGCTAAGGCCGTAGTATAAATTTTGCATAGTTATTTAATCTCATAAAAATATCAACATGTCAGGGAGTAAGCCCATAATAAATAGACTTATAATTTCCGCCCAGTGTACTAGATATTTTTAGTGGCCGCCAAATGTTTATGCTGCCATGTGCTGCCTAATGTTTGTTTTTGTTTCTGGTTTCTTTAAATGTTTTTTTTTTTTTTGGGTTGTTGCTATTGCTGCCTTTTTTGTTTACGCATCGTCATCTTTGGGCGTTTTGTATAATGTTTGCATTTCATTTGACGCGTTAAGGTGTTTTTCGGTAGGAAATTTGCATTGCCAATGAATTCATTAGCCGGGCCCAAAGGTGGGCAATAGGTGATAGCTGATGAGAGGTGTATGTGTGTGGGGGGAGGGAGTGTACCTGGAAAATGCGTGTGCCATCCGTAAATCGGCCCTTGACACTGAACGAAAAGCAATGTGTGCTATGAAAAGCTTTTTACTATTGAAAGGAATACCAAAGATAAATACTCGAAATGTTATTTAACTTGAATCAAGGAAAGCGAAGGAGAAATTGCCAAAAGATACCTAAAATGTTGGAAAGATTAATTGAAAAATTTATTAGTTCAAATTTCCTAAAATGAATTGTATAATTTCATCTTTACTTTTTGAAGGAAAAACATTTATTATATACTTTCTTTCAGTAAATAAAAATATTTTCTTTAATCTTTCATTCTTTTGTGAAAACATCTTCTATAAAGAATTTATTTGAATTCAATTTGAAAATTCCATTCAAGGTCTACCCATTAATTAAAATTCAACCAAGAGCAGCCACTTTTAATTCATGGAAAGGGAATTCTACTTCCCCCCTCCCAACAAGGAACCCAAAAACATGAATATGTGAGGTTCAAATAGAATAGGCTAAAATAACATTCATAATTAATACAACTAGCTAAGAAACAGAGTGCGGAGAGCAGGGAACATGAATTTGTTTAGCTTATAAATTTGTTAAAACAAACCCCAAGCCAAAAACCAAAGCCAAAAACCGAAGAAGCAAAAGCAAAATGCCAGACAGAACCCACATATTTGCTGAATGAATTGTGGCCAGAACATGCAAGAAATATTGAGGGCAATAAAACCGGTCAAGAGCATCGTAATAAAACTCAAAAACCGAAAGGCATTGGACGAGGTCCAAATGGGGAAGAAAGGGGGCAAAGTTCAAATCCGGCAGCTGAGCGGAAAATGATTTTCAGGCAGCTAAATGGGTAAACAAGTTGGCGAAATGACTTACTAATTTGTGACATGATCCAAGTTAGCCAAGCCAAGCGAATGAATGCGACATCCTACCTTTACCTAGAGATGCTATCTACCATCCCCAGGCCACTTCCTACAGCCTGCTACCTCAGTTTATAGCCTTCATCCTGTAGTCCTTCAGAGCTTCATTGTCAATGATGTGCATTGAGGAGTGAAGAATAACGTCAATAACAAGGAAATGATCAACCGCGGAGTACCCAGTACATTGTTGTGGGGAAAAATTATATCAAAGAAGGACCTAATCTCTCTAAAGAATTTAGATGTTAATTTAAATACAAATAAAATGTTATCAACAGTTAATCATTTTTAGAAAGCATTTTTTCAATAAGAGAATATTTTTAAAATTCCTATTCCAGATTTCCCTGCCTTTGCATACCTCAAGGATAACAGGATTTAGGATACCAACTTAGGAACACCGATAAAGTACAAGAATGTACTTTATTAAATTGCTACTAAGTCTCAGACAATTTGTATGGAAGTCCCTTGGTAATAAGGCTTAAGCATGCTATTAAAATTATTATTGTAGTTGTGATTTTTATCCCAAATAACAACACTACCATATTTTCCTGATCACTGGGTAAATCGGCAACAAAACAAAGCAAAACAGTTCCCTTTCCCTTCATTCCCATTTGCCATCCTTCGTTGGCTTTCTCTGTGTTTTGCTGTGTTTTGTTCACCGGCCTTTTTCCTTTTGCCAGGTCTTCCGTTTGCCATTGGCTTTGTTTATTTTAAGTCCATTATCCGTTATCCTTTATGCGTTGCGCTTAGAGCCATGTGCTCATGTGGCCCAGAGGTCCCAGCTCCTGACTCAATTCCGATAGCTGACTCTGGCCTGGCCCCGGTGACTTTAGCCCTCTACTATGAATAAGCCTTTAGACGGTAGCATTACCATGTGCTTTTGCATATTTAGTTTGCGGTTCCGCAATGCTCCTTTAGGCCTCTTCCGTGCGCCTGTTTATTGTTTGTGCAGCCGCCTGCAATTTCATTAAAGGTATGCAGCCGGCAGGCTGTGGCCTTTCCTCCGGTCATCTGACCGGGTGCCCATGGAGTAGCGTTTCGAGGACCCCCTTCGAGTCACTGGGCAATGTCAATTGCCGGTTTGGCAGACAGCCAGCTATCAAAGCCAGGACCTTCGCCTTCAACACCTTGAAGACCTACGTCATTGATGAAGGCAATCCTCGAAGCATTGATTGCTAAGCCGCTCATAAAGACAGTTGTCATTGGAAAATTAAATCAGAAAGTGGCAATGCAAAATTTAATTATACAGCCAAAATGGATATATGTATCTACCAGGAGAGAAATATGTTTATATCGAAGAAAGGGGTATCAAGTAGGTTTTCATGACCTTATTCTTAATAGTTTTCAACTTATTACTAAAATATATGTTGTCTCTGAAATGACTTCTTGCAAAAATACACCTTTGTTTACATTTTTTAATAAATCCAAAAATGCCTAAGTTTTAGGCAATAATTTTTCACTTGATTAATCTGACACACAGCACACAAATTGAGAATGAGAATAATTTAAGTGAATTGCATTTTGATCAGAATCAAAAAAATTTCCCATTTGTATTCCGTTCAATTGCATTTCGATGCTTTTGCCGCATGCCGCATAAAGCACGAAGTTTATGATTGTTTATATGGCAGACATGAACACACATTCTTGCATATCCGCATTTGCAGTTTGCTGTGTTTATAAACCAAATATTGGGTGTGTCTGAATGGCGAATTTTCATGGACAATTGCTGAGTAAATAGAAAATTGTGTTCAGTTCATTGTTCGCGAAATGTACTTACATTTATTTCTGTTTAATTTGGCAAACCGGAAAGGCCGCAAACGTAACAATTTTTACACAGTCAGGTGACCCGAAATGCAATGGACCATATAGAGAGACCTCCTGTCTTAGTAAAGTAATTGATTTGAACTTGAATTTCGTATACCCGTAATTGAGTTGAACTTGAAGGAGCAGCGTTTTTGTATTTCAGCAACGAAGTGTGGCAAGTTCAAGGACTCACATTTTCCATTTCATGTGTCAAAGGATGCCCGAGGAATTAAAGCCGAACCGAATACGCTCTCAGATTAGAAAAATGAAAGCTGCACATGAATGGAGAACATATTGAACTGAGTGCTGCCCTGCCTCCGGGATTGGGGGTTCCGGATTCGGGCATAGAGACTGGGAGTTGGGTTTACGGCTTCCCAGAGACTGACTGGCCAGAAGTTTCCATCGAATTCGTGCGTGGACTGCAAACAAAAGAGGATTGTGCTGGCACTAATCAGCCGGAGACAGGCTCTCCAGAGAAAGAAGGGTCGTAGGTCAGTGAAGGAGGGCTGGGAAAAATAATTCCATGAATAAATTAACACGCTCAACAGCTGATTGGATTTGGCTTTTAAAGGCTAGAGATATATCCCCAATGCGGGTCGCATATTCAATTACTAATTAAAGACGGCCAACGTGGTGGCCACAGCTGCGTAAATAAATACTTGGATTTATCTGCAGAGGAAAGGAAATTTTATAGAATAAGTATAAGGGAATACTCTACATATACAGCCTCTTGAGACAATAAATATATATATAATATATCTAAGATAATTTAATTTATTTAACATAAACCCATGTATTTCATTTTATGTTTTTCAAATCAGCTTAGAGTATTTTTCACACTCCAAGTTAGAGTAAATTCACATTCGGTTGTGGAAATCTAATGAATTACAACCGAGTAAATGTGCTCAAAGCTTTCAGCTAATGACATTCAGACTAATTAGTAACGTGTTCACACAAATTAGGCATAGATTAGATGGAATATCATTCGATATGAAATTGAATGCCAGACGACGACAGGTAGGGGCAGTCTCAAGCCATTGAATTCATATTTTATGTACAGTAATTGAAATTAGCCAACATATTAAAGCCTCAAAAAAGACCTTTAGTCTTAGAAATTTAAGTATAACTTTTTAGGGTCTCGTCTTCCCAAATGGTATTTTAATTTGCGTTGAGCCATCAATTTCCTAAAACGCTCTTACATCACACCCTAAGTTTAATTATAAATTCTCTGTAATCCATAAAGTTTTCTCTTTGGAAGATAACTGGCACATCTATGCGGACACCCGAGAGAAACTTTTTGAGACCATCTTTTTAGCCGCACCAGAACATTTAGTTGCTCAAAGTTTTAGCCAGCCAGGTTGCCAACGAACATATCTTAAGTCAGATGAGCCGGCATAAATCCACACTAAGACCCCAGCGAGCCTACGAGGTAAAAAGTCATAGAGAACAGGAAGGGAAGTACTAGATACACATGGAAAAATAGTAGGAAAATCATGCTAATTAAAAGATATGGCTATTATAATCCAGCATTGTCTTAAACATATTAATTAAATAGGTGAAATAGAGTTTCTGATATTTATTTATTTTATTTTAACAGGCTTACCTAAAAATAACAAATAAGTAAATAAATAAATAAATAAAAAAGGTACATAATCAACCCAAAGGGCTTACAATCAATTGCCGTATTTATTTATTTTATAAAATCCAATATTAGTTCTAGGGAAGCAGTCAATTAACAAAGGCAAACATTAAGTGTGTTTGAATAATTATTTTCTCAGTGATGCGGGGGGATAAACAGGAAGTCAGCCGGATCACAGGAAGTGCGGAACTCTGCACAAGATTACACTCCACCTCTGATGGCGCATAAACTTTTGTGTTTAACTAATTGCTGGCTCACACCAGCACCACATACTCGCACTTACACACACTCACATTCATATCCCGGCCCATTTGGCACGCCCCACCTGGGGAACACATGCAATTTCCAACTCTGACACTAAACCGCATTGCCTGGCTGTAGTGGGAGGGCAGAGTTTACTATCTCATTATGTATACTTAATAATTTACAAAAATATTCATATTACGCATACGCCCCGTACATACAACGGAAATGTAAATAAACCAGAGCCAACATTGCACTGCGAACCGCAGGCAGCAAGCGGCAGTGGTAAACACTGCGAGGCTAGAGGACAGAGAAGAATGTACTAAAATTAACGTAAACAGAAGCCAAGTTGGGTTCGGGAAAAGCTTCAGTGGTTTCGCCAGGTCGTGGTCGCCCATCCTGTGTTCCCTGCCTGGTGTGTGTGTGTGTATGTGTATGACGTTTAACATAATTAAATAATTAAGTGCTTAGAGTGGCAGGCAGCTTATGAATGAACTAAAGCGCACAAAGGAAAAAACGTCTTTGGGAAGAAGCTAAATTCGAAGCTCCAACCCCCTGCACACAGGGCGGCTACTTAATGTTTCGGCTATATTAAAAGGCACAAATCAGAATTTATTTCCTGTAATTTTGCATACATACCTCACAGGAGAAAAGTTTTTCGCCTCCCTACGAATTTCTCGTATTCTTCTCCGATTCTCCTCGACTGCTGATGATAACGTTGATGTTGATTAGGCTGATGATAATTTATTTGAGAATTTCGTATGCATTAAAGAACAACATCTGAAGAATTTTGCGCATTTTTCGTCGTTTTGTTTGTTTTTTATTTCGCTTTGTTTTCAACTGTGAACTTTTGAACTTTAAAATGTGCGCATTTTTGACGTTGCCGAGGCGGCTGCATACCAAATGGAATGCCCGTTTAAAGGAAAAAAAATATTTGAAATAATTATTGTGAATTTATTTTTTACATCCCCGGCTCATTCTCTCGTTCGCTCCCCTTCGATAACTCGCCCGGCATTTTATTTTTCTTTACTGCGGCTGCTGGAAAAAAAGGTCTTGGCAAAATAAACTGTGTAAAAACTTTCTCCTTTTTCACACACACGCGCGGGCTCAGAAAAAAATAAAGGAAATTCAAATTAAACTGATTTGTTGTAGTCGCCGTCATTTGGTTGTTGTTGCTTGTGCGAGATTTTTATGGTTGACAGTCCGTTTTTTATGTATTTGTTGTGGCCGAAAAGGGTCTTTAAAACGTGTAACCAACAACCGAAACACGAAAACAAAAAATCCATTCCCAATGACAAGAGAGGGGACTTGAACAAATAAACAAGTTCAAGTTAAATTCTTGGTAATCGAAACATGAATATTAAATTTATGAAGCTGTTTGTTGTTTGCGGAAAATTATTAAAACGGACCAAATTCGAGATTTGCTATGGAAAATTGATATCTGCATTTCTTTCTGTATTTATTTTTGGGTACTTTTAAAGAAAAATGCACAAAATTAAGAAATGAGTATTAAAGAAGGAAATATTCAATTTAATTAAAAAGTGAAACGATTTCAATGAATATTCTTTGATTTATTTGAAAACGGAAAGTGGCTATATTTTTGTTTAACAGTTTCAATAAACTTAAATAATAAAAATTGCACTTTGTGCTTCAGAATTTAATATAAAAAATTGCTTCTTGCATTGTAAATTCAAAGCAGAAATTCCATGTCAAACTGCTAACACTACCTCCTAGGCACACACTGCGTATACGCAACGCGAACTTTAAACAAAGTTGTGTAGTAATTGGAGTAGGAAAATGAGCACAAATCAAGTCAAAACAAATCAAATTAATTTGTTTGCTTTATTACTTTGACCCACTGGTTTAGACTGTAATGGAATTGGGGATGAAGGAGGGGAACTAAGGGGGACAGCGTGTTGAGACTGACACCAAATGGCTGGCAATTTGCATACGAAATAGGTAAAATTGGCAAAACTAAAATTGCAGGTGAAAAAAAAGAAAGCCCATTCGCATAGGTGAAATTACATAAAGAGGCGGGTGTACAAATAACAAATCCGAGCCAAACAAAATGATTGAGAGGCATAAAGACACGCCATCGAGTCATCAATAGGACAGGCCCCGATAGCCATCTCAGCCCCGACCAACAGAAGAGGAGGAGGTTCCTCGCCCTCAGTCATCCCCAAGCTCCCCATCAACTAAATCCCAATCAGTCAGCGAGAATCAAAGCACAAATCAGCGCCCGACAAAAGTCAAATTAGAAAACAGGAAAAGAAAAAAGAATGAAAAAACAACGAGAAATAAATGGGTTTTTAGAACCAAAACATTAACACCCTTTAGTTGTTAAGATATCTCTTTTGAATACTTAAAATTATAAAATATTTTACAGCAGTATACAGAGTAAAGACCAAGGACATTAAATTAGGGATAATATGAATATTAGGGAAAGCCATAAAAATGCTATTGATTTTAAATCACCTGCTAAAGTACCTTAACGAAAATTTCAAAATATTTTAGAGTACAAAATCCAGTTAAAGGATAATGAAAGCAAGACTTTCTTATTTGAATATTTATCCTTAACATTTTATATTAACGCCAAAGTATACAAAACAAAATAATATAACATTTACTCTTCCTATTTCCCAATTCCAAAATCATCATCAAAATACCCTTCGTAAGGGTACAAAACAAAAACAGAATTCATGGACAAATGAAGCGTCAAATTAGAAAATAATAAAAACAGAAATATACGGCAAATCTATAGAAAATAAGTATATGAAAATATATACAATGCAGGGGAATGGGAATCATAACAACAACAACAGCAGCAGCTGAGATACTTGAGCCGGAAGCGTGCTCGGTGGCAGCAACAACAATGAATCAAGGATCCGGGGGATTCAAGGATGCAGCCCCGTGAAGACAGCCAAGCGGCAAAGATAAACCCGCATTGAAATCGCCAAATGAATGGGAATATAGCGAGACTACAGACAGAAACTGGATTGAAGCGCGGCGGAGGGGTTACGGCGGATGGTTCGGTGTTGGGTTTGCCATTGTTATTACTGCTGTAATACGCTTTGCGGAGAGATTACAATTTCTGATTACTTTGTTATTAATAAACAGAAAAAGCGTGCCAAACACACAACCACCATATACACCCACACACACACACTCTTGCCAAGATGCAGGCTGACACATTAGTTGATCGACAATGGAAGTACTCAGCTGGAGAATGCCTGAGTCTTACTCGCTGAAGTATGATTAAATAGGATTGGGAACAGTTTCCTCTTGGAGTGTATGGCTTTGACAGGGACAACTAAATTAAAGTTATTTATAAATTCTTTAACTTTAAATTGGGCTGCAAAAATTCCTTTACAATTTTAAGGCAAACTAAATATAGATTTTCTATCTACAGCCTTTTCAAATGTTCATTAAGGATAAAGGCTTTAAGCCGCTTTTATTTTGAAAACTATTTATATGGATGTTTGCTTTGTTAAATTTTTAATAAAACTCTATCATCAGGATAAAGGATTTTCCCTCTATAAACTTAGCTCATCATACCTTTCTCATATCGGTGAAAAACCGTGAACAATGTCACTAAACATCCCCCCTCCCGGCCAGGAAATGTACCTCCCCCTAAGCCGCCTGTCTGCGACGCGTTTATTTTATCATTTTTGTGCTTTGTTAGGCAAAACGTTTTATTAATAAACTTTTCTGTGCCGAGGCCCACAAAGCCGAACAACAAATACCAAACAACAACAACGAGAGGGAGCCCTTTTTGAGGGAAAATAAAGGAAAATGCATTCTGTGTGTGTGCTACTGTTTGTGTTTGTATTTGTTGTTCAGGAAAAATTCAATGGAGCCGCTAAGCCAATAGCTAGTTGTTGGGACACTGCCACTGAATTGATCGGACGGAATTAATGGAATGACAATTGCAAAATGTTTAACAAGAGGCGACACACGAAGACAGATTTAATTTGTTACACAGCAAAAATGTTGCCAAATTAATTGCATTTTAATTGTTTTCACGTTGTAACGAAGGGGCTTGGCTGTGTTGCGGTTAAATTAAGTGTGTTTAATTCGTTTTCTTTCAAGGCAATTTGCTGGTTTACAGTTATTTCGGCTATTTCCGTTTATTCAATTTACTTTGCAATTTTAATGAGGGTTTAATTCATATTTAATTTTGATTTATTCGAGTCGTTTTTGTTGCCATGTTACTTGAGCGCTTCCCGGGTTCATCTTTATTCACTGTGGGACTTCGTTTATGGTAATTTTGATTTATATTTGCTAATGATTTGTGGCTGTTACATTTTCGGGGGAGGAATGTGGAGTAATTTTTGCTTATCCTAAAAATGTTTCGGCTGCCTGAGTTCGTTTACGGAAATTTTGAAATGTTTATAAATTAACATTAATATTGCATTTTGTTTGGATTTACCGCGCAATTAAATTGAGATGCCTTTAAATTAGGTTTGTTTATTGTTTCAGAGAAAACTGTGTTGGGAATTCAAGGAGCTTGATATATCAGTTTTTATTTATTAATTGCAACCGCTTATTTAGCACTATAATTATTAGTTTCCTTCCCTATTATTATCTTTATTCTAATATTTTTGAATTTATTTATTGAGCAAATAGCACTGAAAATGGTACCAAATATAAGCAAATAAATAAGACTTTGGGATTTTATTTAAACAGTTCACTCACTTAATAAAAACGGTGTCCTTAATTAGATTTTTGAAGTTTTAATAATGCTGTTTACTGAAAACTATGTTATGTTATATTTTTATTTTTTATTAAAATAACTTGTTGTTCATTAATGTAAATTATTCTAGTAAAATCAAATAATAAATACTCGTGGATTTATTTTTGAAAACAGGAAATATTCATTTGCTTTTTCGGATAATAAAAAAATTGTTTTATAATTTAAGTTTAGTACTTTTAAATTTAAATCTATTATTCCTTCATTAGGCTTTTTTTATATTTCCTTGACAAATTAATACACTTTCGACAGTTTTTGATCCTTTTGTTTCAGTTTACCCATCTTATCAATTTTGATCCAGTTTTTTATTGTTATCAATCGTTGTTTATGTTTATCCATTGTCACATCTGCTGCTCCGCTCCCTCACCTTTAACACACTTTCACTTTGGGATTCACTGGGTGATTTTCACATATCGCCGGGAGAGCCGACGGATTCCTCCTCGATGGGACATTATCTTGTATCTATGGCCCTTCAAACGCTTTTCACTGTTGCTCGGCCGTCTATCTGTGTCTCACTCGCTCGCACTGTGTCTTCTTTAGTCCGGCCGCATTTTCCACTTTTCCGCTTCGATTCCGCTCCGTTCGCATTCGGCAATATTTAACCCGCAACTGGCTCGAATTTTCCTCAGCGCTCGGCTTTTATACGATTTTCCCCGTAGGAGCTTCGTCAAGTATTGAATTGCCAAAGCTTCGACAGGGTTTTCCTACATTTTCCGCAAGCTTTTCCTACGTTCAACGTTCAACGAAAAATGGTACTTGGCTTTCAATCAGTGACTGTTTACAGGTGTTTGTTTTGGCCCCGATTTATTTGAGGTTTATGCCCGTCATCCCCCCACCGAAAAAAAAGGAAAACAATAATGGGAAAGAGTGCAATGCACTTAAAGCTTCTTCGGGGTTAGATTTTTATTTGCTTTTGATATCTCGCGTGGCGGAAAATGGGAAAAGCGGAAAGAATGTACAAAATGCCAGCCACTTGTTGCTTCAACTTGATTTTTCTTTACCCAAAGCAGCGTTTTTTCTTCCTTTCTGGTGCTGAATTATTCATAAGTAATTCAACATCGACGAGAACAACCCATCTCGCCACCACCAGAAACATAAAAATCCCATTTATATTTAGGCTCAACACAAACACCCTCCACCGAAATAACATTTAAAACTTTTCAAATATTTATACGGCCAATTGGAAAATTGCTGAATTATTGAACTGGCGTGAACTTGTCAGCGGGCAAAGTTGCGGAAAACTTTCTCGAGATTGGTTAATGAAAATGTATGCCGAGCGCCAACACGGAAAGAAAACAATAAAACCCGGCCACGGGCGGCCACAAATCAATTGAGCGGAGGGAAGGGAGAAGGCAGGAGCTGCAAGGACGACGAAGACAGTGTCTTCCAGAGAAGAGTTCCCGGCGTCGTTCCGTGCGCTTTGTGAAAACATTTTTCTAATTTCCTGTCATCAATATAAATGAAATGTTCACGGCAGCAATCGACTTGTTAATGGGTAGCAAAGAGATTAAAAGGGTATATTTGTGGCTAGTTCTGGGTGGAATTTTTTAAACAAGGATAATAGATTTCAACACCTTAAAGGTGAAACTATTTTATAATATATATAATATATTTATATTCAGCATAATTTACTTTCTTTTCTGCCTAAGCCTAAACCTGTGAAATATTTAAATAATATTCAATAATATTTTAATACAAATAAAAGAATAAATAACTAAACTATCCCTCTATACGAAGTACCTTCTTGTCGACTTCCCCCAAGCCTGTCCTTGCCCTTTCCCATTGCGTGTGAAAACCACCATCGATATCGGAAAAGTATTTGTCTATGTATTTTGTAAAATTAAACAACAATTGTCGCACAGAACAGAAACAGAAATTCGTGGTGGAATAATAATAAAAGGAGTGACTTGATGGCGTGAGGGACTAGAAGCGGAGTCGCTTCACGGAGCGGTAGTGGTAGCCATCATCCAGCAGGGCTGAAGAGTCCTCCTCGCCATTGGGCAGCTCCTCCACGACGGCATTTCCGTCCAAGGGTGGGAGATACTCCTTCACCGGCAGCAAATCAGGCACCACCGAAGGCGTGCGGTAGTGATAGCCATCGTCCAAGAGAATGGCAGACTCCACTTCCTTCTCCTCTTTAGGCGCCTCCTCCACATGCTCCAGGGTCTTGGGCACTACATCCTCCTCAGGCTCTGTGATGACCTCCACTTCTGGTTGCGGCTCGGTGGCAGCCTCTGTAGTGGGCTCCAGAGTGGTGGTTTCCTCGGGAATTATCACCTCTGTGGTAGTCTCTTCCACAATTACGGGTGGCAGGTACTCATTGTTGAGCGCAGGAGGCAGATAATCACGGGGTGGCTGAAGCACATGGTTCAGGGTAGCCGCATGCTGCTCCACTGGTGGCAGGTAATCGCGGCTCGGGACAGGTGGTAGCACCACTGGAGGCAAGTACTCCAGTGGAAGGTGGCTCACATCGCGACGTACCACAAAGCGACAGCTAGCCAGGCCAAAGGTGGCCAGCAGTAGACACAGCACTTGGGTTGCTTGCTGGAATGTGGATGGAGATTGAATGTCACTTTCTAGTTTCGATTGCGAATTTATGAAGTATATTTTTGGCAAACTTACCATATTTCTTGTAACTAAAACGCTTGCTTCACTTGCTCTGGGATCTGGTTCTGACCTGCTCAATCTGTTGGAGCTGCGGTTGGGTTTTGCTGCTGCTGTTGAAATCGATTAAACTATTTATACAAAAAATTAGCGGGACGACCAAAAAAAGTTCGATGGCCAATCGAACGCAATCGAACCGCATTAACACTTTTGACGAAACACCTTTTGGGCCTGGCATCTTCAAACGTGTTCGACGCCGGCTTTTTCGGACCCTGGCAATGGTCATTGATCGGTGAAGAGATCCGGAGATCGGTGATCCGAGAAACTGAAACTGACTCGTGTGTTTACCTATTTGCTCTGCACTATTTGATTGCCGAAGAATCTGTCAATATTTTCGTTAGAGATTACCCCAACCCATGGCATGCCATCGCCTCATTCCCTTCCGCCATTCTGCAAACACAATCGGAGCTGGTCTTTTTCCTATAAATATAACTATTTATTTAGCCTTCACTGAGGTTTCAATGTCGCCGATGTAAGGCCCCAATGTCAAGTGTTTTGGGGCATTGTAACAATTACACCGACTGCAGGTCGGCGATGACTCTGCTGAAAAATACCTGAACCCAATACCTAAATATATACCTCTTCGATCAGAATGGTGTCGGAGAAGTCACGCAATGGGGCGATGTAATTTGTTGCTGCATCATCCAACAGCAATTAACCGACTTATCGCACTTGACCGGCTCAAAAAACATAAAAAAGAGTGGGTTAAAAACCCCGCACCAAACGCTCTTCAATTGCCTAAGCCCGCTTAAGATGAAATTGAAAACGAAACTCCAAATCGAAATCGAAATCAGACTCAAAACACAAAGAGAAAGAATGAATGAAAGCTCTATGCAAAGAGTAAAAGCTGGGAATATATTCAATCAAATGCCATAAACCAAGGGAAGCTGTCACAAATCCATTTACCAATAAAAATATTAGTCTACCAATCTGCATCAGTCGAAAAAAATAATACAAAGGGATATGTTTTCCATAAAAAACAAATCACAAAGCCAGGAATACCCTTTAAATATAAATGTGAAGTCGTGATTATTTTGACACAGATTCAAAAGAATAGATATTTATAGAATATACAGACAATGAAACTAATGAAGCTGTTAATTAGTAAGCAAACTTTTAAAAATATTTCACAGCAATAAGCTATGCTTAAGATCTATTTGCAGAAGTTGCATTTATTTATAGTGTTTATTTATCGTAGCAAACAGGAAGTCAAGCCTCTGGATTAATTTTAAATGAGTTTTTACTTTATTCTTAATACATTTCTGTTAGAATTTAATATAAAAACAATAAAAGAAATTATAAAAACTAATCCACCATTCTTACAAACCCTTTCCATAATTTTTTAGGCAACTTACTATAAGAGTATATAGCCCACAAAATAAAAACAAACAGATATATCTTCTATATATGTATGATGTCTTCACCAATATTTTGTTTATATACACCTTTCCATAGGTGTGTTCCCTAGTGATTCCAGGTTTCCCAATACTCTCTTCTTTTTTCCTTCGATGCGGTAAGCAAACAAACGGAAAAAATGTAAGAGTAAAAATATCTGAAATTTTTTTGATCCGCCATTACGACCAGTCCAGAATCACCGACCTCCATTTCAATTCAATGTAATTTTTTTATGTTTTTTTTTGGCTGACTACGCATGCCGAGGATTAGTACAAATTGAAAAATTTCCCCACAATTCCCAGAGCGAGGAATCTGATGGGTTTTCCTCGCCGCCCCAGTGTGCCACCTGTTTGCGTAATAGAAAAGCAAAATATTTAGTTAGGAATTTTAACTGAACTGCAACCGCACGAGGTTCAATGCCTCTCGGTCTGTTTGAAGGCGAGACCGCTATTAGATTTCGCTGCAGAAATGGTCTAAAAAGTTTATGCAATTCTGTGTGCTTCAGTGCAAGTCCTGCTGCAGTAGTTTTTGGAAATGGAAAGTGGTAACGGGGGGTAAATGGCAAAAGCGAATATTTGTTCAAGCGCCTGGCACTCGGGGCATTCGCTGGTAAGCAACCAAAAACAGTAACAGCGGCACGAGCATCAGCATCACAAAACCCCGAACAAAACAGGCGAAAAAAATATGTATTGGGCAAACCAAGAGGGAAAAACTATTCAAATTCTGGTAATGGTCCAATCGACCGGTACATGTAGAGTGCCAAAACTTCAGGCAAGCGAACAATGAGAGATTTAGAACAGATTACCGCCTCGGGCAGGAGAATTTCAGAAATGTTTTCGATGTAAAAAATAAAGCTGACCAGGATGGATATATACGTTTTTTTAGGACTAGTTTTCCTGATCGATGTTTTGAGATAGGAACCTAGAAAAATGAATCATGAAAGATGAACATTTTATGTAAATATTGCAAGCATAGATATTTAGCTTTGAATGTAATATGAATTATTTTAATTACTCGGCAGTTTGATTACCAAATATTTTACTCAAAAGCTTGCTGTTGAAAAGATTTAATTGAATAAATAAATCCTTTTAAAGGGCATTAAAATAAATTTAAAGTTTCTTGGACACATAAATTTATAAATTATTATAGTACAACCAGAAGGAAAACTCTTCATTTAGCTGCTACAAATGAAAGCAAATATATCATAACCAAAACTCAAGCAAGCTTAGTTTACCCAGCTTACAGAATCTTCATATTTCATTAACTCAAGTCCCAGGTCCCTGGCCCCTCATATCCCCCAAGACTGCAGCTTTCGAGTAACTCTTTGGCAAGTCAATTGCCCTTGCCTCCCCTTTTTCCCACACCCAAACTTTGATTGATGTTTGCTTTATGCTGGTCTTAGTGTCATTTGCATGCAAAACTTGTGCACTACGCAGCATATAGTATAAGCCAGGGGGGAGGAGGGGAGGGTGTATAGAAAACTGAACAAAATGTAATCACGCCATGAAATATGCAACAGATGTGTAAAGAGAGAAGCTGCGGAAGAGGATTCGTAGTTACGACGACCAAGTACGAGCATGGAGGCAAGGCAACAAATTAGAAGCAATTCACGTGCCTGTCAACTTAACACATTACGCTCCAATTACGCGCCTTCGTACGGCAAAAGATACGGATACCAATCGCAGGATATGGGGCAGGTTGTCGTGGAAGGTCCTGGACTCCTCCTGAGCTCCTCGAATATCACTTGCCGCATAATAAAATCAGTCAGAGCCCGTCGCCTGTCGCCTTAGCTTTGCAGTTTGGCAGGATCGCAAAGGAGTCGCCCAATCGGCTTGGGAAATGCAATGCATATTAAGTAGACGATGCCTCGGCCGGGAGGACATCACTTATGCAACAGGCTCTGCAGCAGAAACATCAAATCCTAGCCAGGGGAAAAGCAATTCCAAAAGGTGTAACCCGGAAAAAAGGGAACAGGTTTTTATGACCACAGGGAAAAATTTAATTACAATTTACAGGTTGGCCGCTGTCAACCCTTTTTATGCGGAAAAGCACTGCGGGAAATATATTAAGAAAATAGAAGAAATATTTTAAATACAAAAGCTAAAAGAATATTTACAAAAAATGTCTGGGTTGTATTTTATTTTATTTTAAATCTCTCTGCAGATGTTTTATAATTTCAATAAAAATACATCAGAGTCCTAAAAATGTTCAAATGAATTACAGAAATTTGTTAAATATCTTAACCATCTTCTCCTCGACCAAATGTTAAATGAAATTACAACTTGAAGTAAAACTCTTTAGATTAAGGCAAATGGCCCAGAATTGTCAAGATAAATGTGTTAATTGTGTGTCTCAAGCGCTTGGCATTGAACTGACCCCGACTGAAACTCAATTAATTTTGAATTCCTTTTGGCAAAGTGTTGTGCCAGACAGCCTTATCTTCGCCCCTTTTTCCCCTATTGCCCCGCTTGGTTTATTTATTACATTTCATTCCGGCTTTGCTGATGATTTGCCTCGATTCTCTCGGACTCTTTTGGGTCGCACTGTCAAAGCGAATTTAATTGTCTCAATTATGCGCTAAATGTCGCCGACTTCCAGCAGCTTCCAGCAGGACTCCCAGGACTCCAGGACCCAAATCAAGCCGAACCAAGGTCAAGCGGGCCGTACCCTTTTCTCGGGGGATTGAGGAACCAGAGACAAGGCAACTTCATTGAAGCAATTTTCACCTCCTTGAAGGAGTCTTTACGAGTTCGTCGGACCCAAATGGAGCGAGGCGACAACGACGACCAAATAATCAAGTGACTTACTAAAAAGTTAACGCAATTTTGTGGCAACTTCAAAAAGTTTCGTCAACCCCTTTTCGCGGTGGCGTCTTGCCTTGTTCTGGCCTAAAGGAATCTCGCGAATGCCACCCCATATCCTTTCTCCCACAATTTGTCTTCGGTTTGCTATTCCCAGTCTCCTGGCCATTGTTTCTGTCGTCGCCTTCACGCTCAGTTGAATGCACTTTTGTGCCTTCATTACCAGGCCGCGAAAAAAAAGGACGAAAGGCCTTTGGGCCATTGGTTACAAGTTGGTTAGTTGAAAGTCGTTAAAAGACTGTTTCAGTGAGGGAGCAATGGTGGAGTTTACTGAGGAATTTAATAACTTAATTCTTTTTTCATTATAATTTATACAACAAATTGTAGTAAATTTCATTTTAATTAATTAATTGAGTTGATATTAAAGTTCATTTTTGAAAAAACGGCTAAACATTTGCTTATTGAAGAATAAATTGAATTACTATTTAATTGACTAAATAATCCTGCGGCTAAATGTCGATTTAATCACTTTTAATATCACAGAATAATTATGAAACCCTTGTGAATTATTAAATACTATACATAAAATATTTATAATATATAATGAAGTAAAAAATTTAGTAAATAATTTATAAAAGAGACAGAATTTCTTTAATTTCAAATTTCTTTAATTTATTTTAATGATTTTTTTAAATAAAATTCTGTCAATATCCTTTGATAAAAATTGTGTATCGTGCGAGTCCTGTTACCAAGCAGCCACCTTAACAAAATAGATGACACATTGCGATCCCTAGAGCAGGCATCGCATTAGAGCCATTTGCTGGCATCTAATGCGGCGAATACGCAATTTGCTTTGCAGGTAATTAAAAAACAACACACGCACACCCAAACACACCTGCAGAGCTACCGAAAATTTTCATAATTTCACACTTAGCTGAGCAGCATTTTCGCTGGAAAATTCGCCAGCAATGAAACGAGGGATGACATGTAATCAAAAGCCGGGGTCCTTCAATCTATCCTACCTCACAGTTAGGATGCCGTAAATATTGAGCAACAAAAACATGCAAACTTTTTGTGATTTTTTTATGTTGCCTCGATGGCATATTTGAAACCACCCATGGCCAGCAAAAAAGTGGCATGTCAACAGCAAATTCTATTGCGCAAACATAGGAAATTGTACAAATATTGAACGGAAATCTCCTGCGGCTTTGGTGCTGCTCTCTATTGACACGTTGCGTGGGCAGGATGACTGAATTTTCCAGTGGAAACGGAGCGGGCGAGGGATATGCTCTCATCCCTTGATGGCAGTCGGTGTGTGGCATAATGAGTGGCAAGTGGAAAACTTTAATACCCAGGGATTGTCAGCCCTTGGCCGCAGGATTTTCACTCCTTTGTGGGCCCAGCAATGATGTCCTTGTCCTGTTTTGAGCCTGTCGAGTGTGTGTTTGTGTGTGTGTGCGGTTTAAACTTCGTGTGTGGGTGTGAGTGTGTGGTCGAACGTCTTTCGCGGTTGACGCTTACAATTTTACGCCGAAACTAATTATATTAACTCGACCCAAAGTGGCCATGCTCGAACAGAATCAGTTTATGTAATGCATATGAAAGTGCGCTCTTCGTCCTCGTCCTTGGCCGCACTTTGTGCGGCTCTTACAAGCGGCAATTGGTGTGTAATTTCCAATTAAGCCAATTTACGGGGACAAAGCGCAGCATAGGAATGTGGCAAATTGCTGGAACAAGATAATCGGCAAGTGCCATCACAAGGCAACCGTCCTCTCCTGCTGTCCTCTTACCTGTCCACGCCTCCGACACCTTACATAAATAAGCGCTTGGATAACCAGGACACAGCGGGTGATCGAACAGCACTTTGTATTTTTCTCAATTTTAATGGATTTGTCTGCTTGTTAGCCTTCTTATGGCATCCTGTCTTCAATGGCTTAGAAATGGGAAAAATATATAAAAAGGCAACACTGAATAATGATGTAATAGACTTGTTGGAACACAAAAAGATATAAGATTGACATTGGCAGGCATTACAAATTCATAAATAAATAATTACATTGGTTATGACACTCTCGTCGTAAAAAAGCATTAAAAAGGAGAAAAGTCTATTTAGAAAATAATAAAAAAATAAGCGCTAAAAAATCTCTAGGTCTTTAAAATTATGTTGCAGAAGAGTAAATTCTCTTTAAAAACTGAATAGTAAACTTTAAATAGTCAAAACAATGTTTAATCTTAGCTTTGTTCCAATTCTTATTTATGGAAAAATCCTCTTACTTTGTGGAAATTTTACTCTCATTAATTTTCTAAATAAGGCACCTGTAACGTATTCAAAACTTTTCCCCCTACAATTTCCAAACTTTTCCTTCCGTGTTCACGTTAAATAGTCTGTAAGCTGCACAAGTCAGAGGTTATGCCAACTAATTAAGTCGACAACTGATGGCTACAAATTTAATTGAAACGAATCTGCCGCTTAACAATTTCCACAAACAAAGGGGCGAACACGCAAAGAGCGCCGAAGGACCTGGTCGATTCAATGTGTTTCACCTGCAAACTTATCCCCCCTGGCCGTAGCCATATCGATGTCCTTCCCTGTCGGGCCACTCAAATTGAACGTCATTTAAGCGACACGCCAATTGTTGCCAATGTTTGCCCTGGATATTTCTGCTGTAGTCGAACGAACAATTATTTCATATTAAAAAACAAAGAATAAAAGTCTGTGAAGTGGGAGTGAAAAAACAAATGGGCGAATAATTAAAAGTAAATTGAAATGAAATGGGAAGTGGGCGTCTGCTGGCCAGAAAACCTAATTAAAAAAATATAAATCCGGCCATCTAATTCCCCCCGGGGGATCCCCGTTCGCATTCGCAGTCACATTCTAATTGAAACAAAGTCATTATCCTGGCCAAGCGTCTGTTTGTGCTGTGAGTTCTGTTCAATGAACTCACCGGAATGCTGCAGCTGCAGTTTCCCCTAATTTGTTTATTTTAAAAGCGATACAGAAAGCTGGCTCCGACATTTAGACTTTACACTGGAAATATGAGATGAGGAATAAGAATTCATTTCATGATAATTTTATAAGACATATAACTATTTTATATTTAATTTTTAAGGTTTATTTTCCATGCTTCCTTTACATTATTTTCCTTAATCTTTAAATATTGTTAACATTTTAAAATTTTATGTGTAAAATCGTTTGCTTCCCCTAAAATTCTTCCAGGACCCGCACGCACAAATAAACAAATCAACAAACAAACAAAACCTGCGGAGGGCAAGGCAAACAAAATCAAATTGTTGCTGTTTGTTGACCTATGTACGCCCCTCCTCCAGTTCCATTTCCAAGGTGTCCCTGTCCCCATCCCCATTGGACTTTAGTCTTATTTGTTTTCATTTTCATTTCTTTGGTGAAGCTGCAAGGGGACGAAGACGGGGCAGACGCTTTTCGGTTGCAAGGTGTCTGGGGAAATTAACAAAGCCGCAGGTGCAGTGCCCTATCCGGCAGCTCATCGCTTTCCAGAGCCCGAGTCCTTGGTTGATTTTTAAAGAAATATGAATAGGAGCAAGAAGTCAGCCAAGCAGGCAGTCAGGCAGGCAGGTAGCTTTGTTAAACGTCAGGCGTCAAGCTTCAAGTCAACAAACTCGCCCAAACAATCTTTGGCTGAGCATTACGCATACGCGACGTTGAACAGCGAAACAATAAATTTCGTTCTTAACCCTTTTATTTTTTTTTGCTGTTGTTTTTTTATTTTGAGCTCGCCCAGTTAATTACCACGAGCCAGTGCACAGCTAATTGGAGTTTAACCTTTCAAGCGGTCCTATACTTTCGACATTTTTGTTTATTTACTCGCGGTCGCTGGTGGAATAAGAAAATAAACCTCGAGGGATGGCCTCCCGCTACCGGCTATAAATACCTGGAGAAAATTGCTTAGTGCCGGACCACTTGGCTGCTTTTATCTAATTGCCAAAGCTTCGATTTTCATTTTCGTTTGGTGTCAACATTTCAACGGCCGCCAGTCGCAAGTCACCCAGCATTTTTCTTAGCACGCAATTTCTGGCTACATAAATTTAAATTGAATTTTAAAAATTCACAAGCCAAAGAACACCTCCAAAAAGTATCTATCTGGGTGTGAGCAAGGAAGCTGTGAGTGTGTCTCTGTGGGTGTTGCCTAATAAAAACGTTTGCTTTGCCATCGATTTTTGGCTCGTTTGCTTCACATTCCCCGTCTGGAGTTTATAAATATTTATGCGTAGCATTTTTCGGGGGTTTGCTTGGGTTTTCCGGTTGAAGGCGATGAGCAGATGGATGGGGATGGGAAAACTATAAGTTAATGCGAACCGAAATGCACTGGGGACACACGGGGCGGATGATTGATGAAGCTATGCGGTCAGCTCAACCCAGAATTTTGAGCGACAATAGGACAGCAATAAATAAATATACACATTTTTTGGTTGAGAACGGATCGAGAAAGTCTGTTTGCAGATATAAATATTTACTCTTAGTTCATAAAAAATAAATTGAAGCTTATAGAAAATGCATTTATATTTATTAAAGTCTCCTATAACATAGATTGCTGTCTGATTTGTCCTTCAACCTTGATTGCCGGTGGATTTATCATTAGCTCAGCTCCCGGAGCTCATCAAATTCTCCCTCCCACGGATCCGCATTTAGGACACGTACATATCCACCAGCGGCAGCTCATCAATTTTTCAACAACTCTGACAGCCGAAAGCGACTTTTGGGCACATCATCCATACATCCTGCCTGTCACTAGACCGCAAACAGGACATGTTACATGAAACGGTGACTTAATTACCTGCCGCAAGCTGTTGTCATTAACAACAAATTTTTGGCCAGTATCCACAGCCGAGCAGTCCCGGGGGCCAACCTAATCAATGACCAAGTTCTAAGGGATCATCCTACCCTACATTTCAATTATATTGTCACAATCCAGAGAGTGACTGACTTGGATTTATAGTCCAATTAATTGAAGCAACGTCAACGCAAATGCAAAATTAAATGATTGCAAATGCTTGTCCTTGCGGGAGACAATCCAGAATCCTGGTTGGCTGGCAACATGCAGGAGAATTTGTTAACAAAAAAGGATTTCCGTGTCGAGATTTGCGAGCTACCGCCCTACAAAGCCAACCAAAAAAAAATGAAAAAGAAAAACCAAAGAAGCAGGCGAGAAGAAAGGAAAGTAATTTAAATTTGTAAATCGATAGGCTTGACGGTCCTCGAACCCTTTTTTTGTTGCCACTGCCTTGGTTTTTTTATGCCGTGCTGTTCCCATTTAAATTTTATAAATATTTTAACTTAATAAATGCCAGGCAAGAGCGGTTGCCGGCGGGGCCTACAAGTCCCTAAATTTGCATAAACTAAAAGAGGAGCTCCTCGACTTCCACTCCTTCGACTGCCACTCAAGTGTTCTCTATTTTCGACTGGGGTGGTTGTCCTTTTCGAGAGCCTAGGCAAACATTCTCGACTTGGCAGCCAAGGCAGCCGCGGGCTGCGAGTTTTTCAACCCCTTTTTCTGCTCCTTTGCAAGGTTTACAAGCAGAGTTTCCTTTCAGGTGCAGGTCCTTACAGCAGCTTTAACGGCTAATGGGAGCTGAGAAGGGCTTTGAGCTGGTCTTTAGGAAGTAAAATAAGAACGTTATTTTGGTAAAAAGAAAGTATTCTATAGAAACTTGTATATAATATATATTTTTGCTAAATTTAACTTTCGAGTCGTTGATTTCAGTGACTTAATATCGAAAGAAAATCATAATTAAACTTTAATTAATAAGTTACTAAACCTAAAATAAATATATACCTTATATTAAGCATCCTTATAACTCATAGTTAGCAATATATCCCTTCACGTGCCATCCCTAACGCCCGGACACTTCAATGGCTCGTTTCACTGACCCAACATGCAAATTGACTGTGAAACAAATAGACAAGGAAGCACAGCATTCCGACAGCAAATAGACATAGCAAAAGTTTTACATTCGTATAAAAACGAAATCAAAAAAACGAAGTCCCACACACACATTGGAATCAATGAGCCCAGCACAATTTATGGCTTAACATATCCTATATGCCATCTGCCTGTTCTTTTTTCCGGCTCCCGCTATAAATTATTCCCCTCACACGGCGACTGCCACAGCAAACATAAAATATTATACATGAGTGGCTTTTATGCAAAGAGGCTGGGAGCAAGACGCCTCTCCCGACACTTTAAACTTGGCTAAGCAACAAGTTGGTAGGAAATGGGCATAAGAATGGGAATGGGGGGAGAATTATTGCGTTGCGGCAGACTGCGAGGCGGGACTTTAAGTTTCCCAGCCAGCGGAAATTGTTGCCGCCTTTTAGGCCGACAACCAGGAATGATTTATATGTATGCCGGCAGCAGGGAGTTTCCCAAACAAGGATGTGGGGCTTATCGTCCCAGAAGGGATGCGATCCGATTCCCCGCATTTATACGCGGGTTCGCTCGTTCATTAACAATTCATTAAATGCCACCAGAAAAATTAAACGCAAAGCTAAACAGGGTAAATTCATTTGGTGAAAGTAAGGTTAACCGAAAAGCGAGGTCATATGAGGTGCTTTTACCCGAATTCTGCGATTAGCTGGAACATACTACTCTGCATTAGAATAATAAAATTCTTTCATAATGATACCTCCTTTCATTTTCAAGAGTATTCAAAAAATGCTTATGCTTTGTGTCACCCTGGGAACCGCAATTCCAATTGAATTTGGTAAAATGTAATATTTTCAATTATGTTTATGACTATTTAATGACACTCAATGTTTGGTTAACAAACGGCAAACAATCGGGGGGAAAATGCAATCAATAAATAATTTCCGCAACAAGTTCTGATGACAATTTCATTGGCTTCGACAGGCTACGGCCGGGGTTTATGTTTCATGTAATGCGCATTTAAATTATGTTAATTATTCATACGCACACACTGGAAGCTGAACCGATAAATTAGCTGTGGAAAGCCAAAAAAAAAAGAAGCGAAACGGGCCAGAACCCTAACTGAGCGATTCTGAAGAGCCCTTTAAGAGTACTTCCGTACGCCTGGACGGGACAGCAAATTAACACCTCAAAAATATATATTTAGCTCGGGACACAGCAACAACAAAACAAAAATGTTATAAAAATAAGCAAGAGTAAAAATGCGGAGCAGAAAGGTCAAGCCGACGGACGAGGGCCAAAAGCTGAGCCACTTGACATTGTCCGAAGCGAAACTGAAGCAAGGCGAAGCCCCTAAGAAGAGCACTCTGCTTTCGAGTGCCTTCATTTGTTTCTGCCTCCTCCGGTTATATATATATTTTTTTTTGTTTCTCTAATTATGGTCGTACTGGTTTTTGGCTATAAATTGAGCAACTGGCTGTTGGCAAACCATCAATCAACTCAGGCAACTTTCAATTGCAAGACGCAAACCGCAAATCCCCAAAAAGCAAAACTTGAAAAATGGTGAGTCCTCAAGGATTTGGTCTCCTTTTCTCGGGAAGTTTAAAAATCAACTCAACAATAAAGAACACCAAGGATATTTAAGGAGGAACCAAACTCCAAACAAAACATTTATTCACACACTTCACTTGCAGAAAATCTTCTCGCTTGGTGGTGTCCTTACCCTCTCCGCTGTGGCCAGCGTGGCTTTGGCTGCTCCCCAATTCGAGACCCGCCTGCGCCGCGATGTCTCCGAACTAGTGGATCCTGCTGCTGTGGAGTACCTACCGCCTTCGATCCCCGAGGCTGCCCTCCCCAATACCGCTGAGCCTGTGGAGGCCGAGCCCGAGGTTCAGGCGGATCCTGCTGCCGTCGAAGCCGATCCCGAGGGCACTGTCCTAGGCGATGAGGGCTACGAATACCGCACGGTGCGCCGCCTGAAGCTGCGCCACCGCAACCGCCGGGATGTCTCCCATCTGCAGCCCGCTAGGCAGTACCTGCCGCCCAGCAAGGCTTACTTGCCACCTGCCCAGGAGGTACAGGCTGCCCCCGAAGCTCCAGCAGCCGATGACACCGAGGAAGTGGTGTCCGCTGCCGAGCCCAAGGTGAACCGGGAGTACCTGCCACCCACCGAGGCTGCTCCCCCGGCTGCCGAGGAGACCACCGAAGCTGCTCCCCAGGAGGAAGAGGCCGATGTCCGGGTGGTGGATGTACCCACCGTTTCGGGGCAGCTGCTCCAGGATGGCTACCACTACCAGCAGCCGGCCGAGATGCCCGCCGAGCTGCGTGAGGCTGCCCGGGAGTATCTACCTCCCGTGGCCGCAGGAGAGGAGGTGATCGTGGAGGGCCCAGCCGGAGGCGAGAGTGCTGTGCTGACCAGCGATGGATACCAGTACCGCGCTGTCAGGCGTTACAGATTTTAAATTTTTCAGTTTGCCAGCGATTTGCTTATGTTTTCCCTTCAATTGTTGTTGATGTTTTTTTAATTTCGCTAAATAAAATTGTAGTTTTGAACAGAAACAAAAGGGATTTTTAACAGTTCTAAAAAGAGGGGAAATGGAGTGTGTTAGCTAAGAGGCTTTAGGGATTTAAAATATTTTAAACTGGCCAGAAATTGAAGCACGCTTAAAATATTTAAATAATTTGGGCAGCTTTAAATAAAAAATACACGAAATATACAAAATACCAAATAAAACTTTTCATAACTTTGAATTTAACCTTTTATAAATTTGATGCGAAATAAAATGCAAATAAGGTGAAAAGTTATTAATTTCCCTGAAATCAAGTTCCGCATAATTAATGCATTTTTGTATGCATATTAACTGCCCAATGATGCGTCGAAATGCAGCGAAAATAAGAGGATTAAAAAGGGCAACAAATAATATAAATGGTGCAGAAAATAATTATAAGCATTTAAATTACCCCTGGCCACATAATTATTAATCTGTAATTAGCCTCAAAACATGCCTTGCTCAACAAATAAACGAATTTAAAGTGAACTATTTAAGGTTACATTAAATTAATTGTATTTATTTATAGATCAATCAAATCTATAAATATCCTGATATGTATAATAAACTGTTTCCAAACAAGAACTTAATTATCAAACACCGAAATATGTACATCTGTATATAATTAAAGTCAACAGCCAGATTGACTACCGCCTAAGGAAAACATTACGTATACGCACCGTGTTGCGCCACTTAGTTGGCCTGGTTTTCGGGCCATTTTAGTGTCAATAAAACGGCCTTTATGTGTGAGCCACCAATTAGCTGAATTTATGCTCAATGGAGCCAGCTGCTGTTGCTGCTCCTCTGAAGAAGAAGCCTTTCGATATGAAAATCATTGCAGCCATTTAGCAGTGTTTTATATTCATGTTGGGCCCGTATCCATCCTCCTCCTCAGTTGCCATGGACGCCTTTGGAGCTTAATTAATGCACTTGCGCGTTAACTCAGCCCAATGGAGATGGGCAGCGGAATGGGTTCGGGAAAATCTTCCGCAAGAGGAGCAGCATTAAGTGCTCACTCAAGTTAAATTACTTTGACCGGCGACAACGGAGGCCTGAGGGGCGGACCCAGATAATGACCAGCTCGTCACTTTTACACACTCACTCTTCACTGGTCAATTTCGCAGCGTTCGCTTTGGCTTCCCCTGTCGCTATCGTGTTCTTTTCCTTCCCTTTCCTTTTTTTTTGTAAATTATGAAATCAATTGTGCGAAATTCAATTAAAATCTTTGCACTTTTCGCTGCACACGCCGGCATCTCCAAGTCGTGGCAATCTCAATTACATTCGAACATCTGTTCCGGGTATGATAAGCCTGTACCAACATTTTCCGCATGTTTATTTTGGGACCAGAAGTCCTCAGGGGTTTGGAAAAGAAGGGCTTCGTCTTGGACTTGAGATTGAGCTTGGGCTTTGGCTGAAGCTGCCTGTGACAGCCCGCTTATTGCATATTAAATTGTGAGGGCGACGGACGACAACAAATCGGGAATCAGGAATCAGGAATCTGGTTTCAGGAGCAACAAGCCGAGCAACAAGCGGCTACAATCGTTTTGAGTGCCCGCCCGGAAGGACATTTGTGTTTTTGTGAGGGCCAAACGAGCAGGAATAACAAAACCATCAAGTGGGGACAAGCACAACAGATGGGAGTGGGATCTGGGTGGGTTTTATATGTATGTTTTGGGTTAAAGTGATGCCAGTGATGGGCAATACATCTTAAGCGAACATAATGATTTAATCTACATTAGGGATAATATCTATTTTCCAGTAACTATGCAGTATTAACATTAGAACTAGAGAGTAAATATAATTTAAAAATTATATACTATAATAATATTTCCTCGTTTGATAAAACATCTCCAGGTGAGCTTAAGCTGGATTACCTTTAAGATTATCTTTTGACGATGCAATTCCAGACGAAATTCCATCCCTTAACCCGGGAAAAATCAAATTGCCCTCCGGGTAGTCGATTCTCCTGCCTGCCTGCCTGCCTGCCTGCCTGAATTCTGCTGCAAGTGACAGTCTCGCCATGTGAAATGTTATTAAAAATTATTATGCATATTTATAAATTTAATTTCTGCATTACAACGCACTCTGACAGATAACACAAAGTGTGTATATGAGTGTGCGAAGGCTGAAATCACTGCAGGCCATTTGAGTGGAGCTCGTAAATGGCAGGAAAAATTCATCCACCACACGCAGCGTATGCATAATATTCCATTTTTGATGTCCTTTTCTCTTCCCTCTCTGGTGAGCATTTCATACACGCTTTGTCCTTTGGAGCGGCGAGCATAAAAACAAAGGATGCCAGGATACGGGATACTTTCACACAGACGGTCGCCTGTCAAGTGCCGCGCTTAACGGTCGTCGAGGTGGCGTCCTTAACCAAAGGATGTGACGTTTCCAATGGGGGTTTACTTAGGCGGGCACAGGCGAAGAGTCCTCTGTCTGCATCTCCCTCTCCCTCTTCCTCTCTGCCCTTAATCAATGTCTCCCGCTAATTGAGTGCTAAAAATAAAATGAAAATGAAATGTCTACTTTTGTCAACATTTTGTAGGCTTTCAAATTTATGAGCCCAATTTGTTTCAGTTTTAATATTAATTGTGCATGAATTAAAGACGACACGATGGCTGTAAAAGAGTTATATGTAAATTTAATGTAGGGATATATTTCATTTTGGAGAGACAACAAATGTATCTTAAGATATTTTAAGGATTTTTATTCATTTTAACATTTTCTCAATAAGAATACAAATGTATAACCATTCCTCATTCAAATGTCAGACCGTTTTTTAACATTTTAAGACCCATTCAAGCGGCAAACTAACTCAAGCTTATCTCATCTGCTACTCTTTCGGCAACATTTGATCCGGGTTAATCCTTGCTGTCCACTGCAGGGTCCCGCCTACTACTATTTCCCCAACCTACCCTCCGTCCTCTCAGAACTCGAGGCTTCCATCAGGCAGCTCGTTAATGGCCGCTCATTTGTGTGTCAGTGAGCTATGAATAAGCAATTCCTGCCCATCCGATTCTCCTCCATCTGTCCGCAGCTGGAGATGAAAGTTTTGTGGCCTCTGGTCAGATTCCCTACCAGCAGAAAGTGCGGCAGCAGCAGCAACAGGCAACTCGAGTATATCCAGGACCCAGGGACCCAGGACGAAAAGGGCCCGAAAGGTTGCCTATTTTGTATGAGATTGTGTGTCTGTGTGTAGGAAGTGTGTTACCCGAGGAGCGGGCCAGGCCAACAGCTTTGAAGTGAGGCCAGGTAATTGGTTAATTATTAGGCCTTGTTTGCTAGCCCGGCTTTGGCCTCGGGGCCACTCGCCTCAGCAGGAAGCAAGGAAATGCCCGGATAAAATTTAATGGGTGGCCGTCGCCTCGGATTACACAATCGGTCAACTGGCAGTTATGGACACAACATTTTCACATCACTAATTAGAGAGACGGCTCTTCCTTGTCCACTTAAAACCGACCAAATTTCAGGATTCTCATAAAGTTCAGGAAAATGTAGTTGACAGGCTAGATATACCCTTAGAAAGTGAGGACGATTAGCTAGTCTGTTTAGTTTAGTTTGAACTAATAATTGGGATTAGAAAAGAGAAGCAAAGTTATTGCAATAAATTCTTCAAAAACCCTTAAAATTCTTTCAAAATATTTAGAATTCACCTTAAATTTTTGATAACTACTTAATATACATATCTCGAATTTTTTTAACTAACAAATATGATATTTTAAATATGAAACATCCTTACAAAAGAAGTAACATGTCCAGAAATAATTTAATTAATAAAATCTATTTTCAAAGTAGCAATATTAACCTTGAAAATAAGTAGAAATAAATCCCATATAATTATATTTTTATATATATTTACAAAGCCATATATATGTATATATAAGAACTTAAAGTGTATTAAGAACTTCTCCTAAAAACCCAATTGTGTAACTTGATTTGTCCTAAATATGCAGGTGATGCCCGAATTGTGGGGACAATGCCACAACGAGAACGAAGCCAGCACTGCTGGTAATCATTTTTCACTGCAACTTTTCATTTTAATTTTCCACACACGCACACGGAAAAGTCAGACACAGTGCCACAAGCATGCACACCTGTGCGTAGGTCTTGCTCTTGACTTTTGAGTCAGAAAATTAATAGCCTGACCACAGAAATTCTTGTAATATTCGTTGGGATTTTGTCCAGCGAAGAGTGAGCCCATTTTATGTCGTTGCTATCAAAGCAATTTTCCCTTTTGTTTACCCAACTTGTTGTAGTTTCTGTTTGCATTTGCCATTTTAATTAAGTCAAAGTGTTTGCTTTACGTGAACACAAAAAGTGTAGCTGAAAAAGTCGAGAGTAAAAAACAATATACATTCCTGAGTAAATATTTTTGTTTTATCAAGCCTTGCTGGCTTGTGCACTCAATCTCAGTGCAATTTCGGACTGTTGCTGGCTTTTAATTCCTGACTCTCGATAGTAATTCGGATTTATTATTATTCAATAATTATGTGAAACGTATGAATGCCTAATGAGCGGGAAAATAAATGAGCTCCAACTGTCAGAACATGGGGAAATGATTTTATATAAAATGTATTCTCAATACAATTTTTGCAAACGAGAAATATAAATATGTATTGCCAATAAAAGATTATTATTTCATTAATCATAGTTATATAAAATATTTGTAAAATAGAGAAAATAAGAAACTATATATCCACAAGTTAAATAAAGTTTTCAAAAAAGGCATAGCGACGAAGAAAAAATTTTAAGAGATCAATTAGTGTTTCCTTATAGCTTCCAATACCTAAACCTTTTTAAAAATAATTAATAATCCATTCTAAACCGTTAATATTATTATTTTTGAATTAGTTTAAAAATTCCAGGAAAAAATTCCTTCCCCTACATAGTTTACAACATTTATAATCATAATTTATAGATGAGCTTCTGGAGAATATTAAACTAATGAAAAACAGACATTTACACAAATCCTGGGTATGTGGTTTTGGCAGGATATCATCAGCCCTACTCTAGGCAGGAGAAATCCCTGGAGTTAGAGGACTGAAAGTGGCACCAAAAACACGTACGCAGAGCCCCCGCCAGGTGAACTATGTACGACGAGGACACTCAACTAGCTGGGACAGATAGGAGGTGGAGCGAGACAAGGATTTGTGCGAGTCCCGTTTAGTATCCTCGCCAACAAGGAGGCGGGCTAAAATGCCGCCAGTTGGGCCTTGACAACGGCCCAAAGACGAAAGAGAAAGAACTGTGGGCGAAATAAAAAACGCATATTGCGTAAATTTCGATGTCAAAGGCGGAGGCAGGTCACAAAGTCGCTAGCGGATGCGGACTCTCATTCGGATTCGGATTCGGGAGGATTCGAAGGAGCCAGGGAGCCCAAGCTGAGAAGGGCCAGGAGACCTGGGAGTCAGGTGCGTGTGCGGCACTTATGAGTGGCACTTAGTCTGCCCTAATACCCATCATTAGAGCATTTAACAGGAAACACGTGACGCTGCATAGCAGCCACCCATACCACACCACACACCACCTCGCCATTGCCTTTTCCTCGTCCTGCCCTCGCTCTCATCCTGAAACAGTGGCATTTGGGGGAGAAAGAGGATGTGCCACTTTAAACACAGCCTACAGTTTTCACACCCGAAAAGGATTTGTCAAAGCTGGCTTTTAAAGTGCCACACAGAGTGGCAGCAGCAGGCGATGGGGCCAAGATACAGTGGTTTCAGATCCTGCACTGATTGTACCCAGGAAATGTAATTAATTTCAAATTTATTCTTTGTTGTAAGCCGGCGGCTAAGCGACTCGAAAGTACCGTGGCATACATAAGGAGATTGCGAATTTATCGGCTGCTTGGCTATATTTATTATTAACCAAACGATTAGACATTAGATTAGATTAATTTGCCAGATAGCCGGTATTCGTGCTTCTTCTAAGCCTTATTTATATTGGGTAAATTTAGTGGCAAAGCTCGACCTACTTCAGCACATTATCTTAAGCTGAGATTAAAAACTTTAAGGAGATCACCTGGAGTTATGAGATGGGTTCGAAGGAAATGAAGTACAAGGAATTTAGTATATTCCTAATTAATGATTATATTAATTCTAAGTAAAAGCTGCTTTAAATGTTGGCCTTTATTTAATTTTACTAATTTTTAATCCAATATATTTTATTTAAATTATTTGAATAAAATTTTAAATCAAAACTATATTTATTTACTTTATAAGGCTTCCTGGATAACAAATGTTACCAATTTAATGACTTATTTAAATAAAATATGTTAATTTTCACTTCTAATAAATATATATTTTTATTTTTAATTTTTAACATAAAAAAAGTAAAATTTAGAAAGCCAAAGTTTGTACACCCTTGCACTAACACGATCATAACTTATACAAAAATTCATTAATTTTAAATCGGAAAGCTTTTTTGCCTTAGTTTTTATTAAGGTAATAAAGATGCATACTAAATTTAAAAGTATGGTATTTACATTTAATTACTATTACACAACTTTAAACGTTAAACACTTTCCCAAAAGTTAAAGTTTTAAAGACAATAAAAACAACCAAAAAACTTGAATACTGGCTGCATGTCGGAAGCATGCGGTCATTTAATCCAGTTAAAAGTAAGAAAAGTTTATAATAAATTGCAGTATATGGCTAAATTAAGTTTTACATATGTTACACAGAGACAGCGATGCCAGGATGATGGTGGATTCGTTGGTCCGGGCCAAAAGAAGCGTCCGATACTCTTTGGAATGCGCTGCAGCAGACAAGGTGGCAAGGGTGACTTAGTAGACTCTGGCTTGGAACGCGTCCGCTCAAACGACACCCGTGGGACGCACATTGGTCGGCGGCGCAGCGCCACTGGGCTTGGTCATAATGTCCATGGCGTTCTTGAACAGCTGCGTCCTCACAAAGTCCGTGGCGGCGCTGTTGAGATCCTTGCTAGCGCCGTAGTTGCACTTGATGTAGCCATACAGGTTGGCGGCATTCAGCGCAATGGCGATCATCACCAGCAGCAGCCACTTGAATTTCAGTCCAAAGAGGGCCATTAGGAAGAAGAGGCCCCAGAACACCGGGCAGAGAATAAGGCCCAGCCAGAAGATGCGCTGCTCGTGCTTGTTGACGCGGCTCTTGAAAGATTCAGAAGACTGCGTTTCATCCTCAAGGGAATTCGTTTGGCCTTAAGGCAATTACTCACATTTTTCGACTCGAACACCCAATGGGACTTGCCGTCGTCGTCGACGTAGTTCCACCAGCGCAGGCCCACCAGCAGCCGACCGGAGATATTCTTCACCGTCCAAAAGTCAGCCGAGAGGAAGAGCACCACGAACACGAAGCTGGTGATGAAGGAGTCGCTGAACCAGCCGCAGAACATGTAGATCACGATGGCGGCTCCCCTGAAGAATAGGTGGAAGAACGTGACGTAGGGGTGCCTGCAGAGAAGAGGAGGAGGGTGAGAACAGCTGGCACCTTGACACAGCGACTTCTGCCTACGTGTATTTCTGGCCAGCCTGGCTGGGATCCCGCATCTCGTCCTCCTCGCCAAAGGGTATCGTGTCATCGTCGAGCAGCGGCACCTGCACAACATGTAAGATAAGTTAATAAGGCTTTCCCTGGGGCTTCCGAAGAGGAACTCTATTCTCGGTGGAAGAAAACCTCGGGTTTGTCGGGGTGGCACAGCAAAAAGCGGGTTGTTAGGGGTTAATTGCGGCATACATACATTTCTTACCGTTGCGGATGCCATACTTTATGTTTCTTATAAGATTTTGTTGACGACTGACTCTTATTTCATAGAATAGTGTGATTTTGTCTGTAGTTAATGTATTTTTATTTCACTAAACTTTTCTGTTGTTGTTTTTGCCAGCTGCAAAAATATCGATAGTAGTCCACAGCACAGCAACTGGTCACACATTGACATTGGCATTTGCGATTTTATCGATATTTTCTTAATTTAAAGTTTTATCATATAAATTATTAAAAAAAAAACAAATATAATAGATAGGTTAACCCAGCTATTGATGTTATTTTAAAAAATTTAGAAAAATTTTCAAAAATTACAAATTATACTTTTACTGGCTGGTTCTGTTCAATATTATGTTTTCCTGCAAGGAGATGAAATAAATTGCATAAATATTTCTGTGTGTTTTTTATGGTTATTTATTTACTTATTTATTAAAAACTAACAATTAGTTATTTAGTAAAGTTCTAAGAATCTCCATTTTTGCCACTACAATTTCACAAGTTGGCAGCTTTCGACGCGGGAATGAGAAATGAGCACATTGTGGAAACCTGCATCAAGGTGGCAGTCCCAGGCTCTTGACTTTGCGCATTATTTTAAAATCAAACGGACAAACAAAGACGCCTGCGTCCACGGGTTTCTTCGGAATTTCAGCTGAAAAAGACTTTAGTAGTGTTTAATCTGTGCATATAAGTTTATAGGTGGCAAAGTAAGTAGCAGGAAAAGGGGGAAGCAAGGATATCCAGGCGACACACACTCAGACGGGCACGCATACAAGTGCAACTGCCTGGCGTCGCTTTTTCGACTGTACGCGGTAAAACCCGAAATAATTGATTTAAATTGCCTGTAATGGATGTATCTAATGGAAATTCATCGCGGCAGCCGCCCAAGAAGTCCAACCAAAACATCCAGGTGTATGTGCGCGTCAGGTGAGTTGATACGCTGCAGGAGGATGCAACGGAATGCGACTTCTAACTTTTGATCCCTCTCGCAGGCCTTTGAACTCGCGTGAGAGATGCATTCGCTCAGCCGAGGTTGTGGATGTAGTGGCGCCCAGGGAGATAGTGACACGCCACACCCTGGACTCCAAGCTGACCAAGAAGTTCACCTTCGATCGCAGCTTCGGGCCCGAGTCCAAGCAGTGCGATGTCTACTCCGTGGTGGTGTCTCCCCTGATCGAAGAGGTCTTAAACGGCTACAACTGTACGGTCTTTGCCTATGGACAAACGGGAACGGGCAAGACGCACACCATGGTGGGCAATGAGTGCGCCGAGCTAAAGTCCTCCTGGGAAGATGTGAGTTTAATTAAAGAAACCATCCATAAAAGCATTCCCTGCAAAAACTCTTTGCCTACCTGCCAACCTTAATTGCTACAAAGCAAAGGGCCAGGTTTTTAGCAGGAATGCTGGAAGGCCAACCAGAAAACCGGTTTTCTAGTTGCCGAAAAAAACTTACCATCTTTTCTAATCCTAATTTCCGTTTAGGACTCTGACATTGGCATTATACCGCGAGCGCTGAGTCACCTCTTCGACGAGCTGCGCATGATGGAGGTGGAGTACACGATGCGCATCTCATACCTGGAGCTGTACAACGAGGAGCTGTGCGATCTGCTGTCCACTGACGACATGACCAAGATTCGCATTTTCGACGACAGTACCAAGAAGGGTTCGGTTATCATCCAGGGCCTGGAGGAGATACCTGTGCACAGCAAGGACGATGTGTACAAGCTGCTGGAGAAGGGCAAGGAGCGCCGAAAGACGGCCACTACCTTGATGAACGCCCAGTCCTCGCGATCCCACACGGTCTTTTCGATTGTGGTCCACATAAGAGAGAACGGAATCGAGGGCGAGGATATGCTAAAGATTGGCAAGCTAAATCTCGTGGATCTGGCGGGCAGCGAAAACGTCTCTAAGGCGGGCAACGAGAAGGGCATACGTGTCCGGGAGACGGTAAACATCAATCAGAGTCTGCTGACGCTCGGCAGAGTGATCACCGCTCTGGTGGATCGTGCTCCCCACGTCCCCTATCGCGAATCAAAGCTCACTCGGCTGCTGCAGGAGTCGTTGGGCGGCAGGACCAAGACCTCCATCATAGCCACCATCTCACCGGGCCACAAGGACATCGAGGAGACACTTAGCACCTTGGAGTACGCCCATCGGGCCAAGAACATTCAAAATAAACCTGAAGTCAACCAAAAGCTGACCAAGAAAACGGTGCTCAAGGAGTATACGGAGGAGATCGACAAGCTCAAGAGGGATCTCATGGCTGCCAGGGACAAGAATGGCATCTACTTGGCCGAGGAGACCTATGGTGAAATGACCTTGAAGTTGGACTCGCAGAACCGCGAGCTCAACGAGAAGATGCTTCTGCTGAAGGCCCTTAAGGATGAGCTCCAAAACAAGGAGAAGATCTTCAGCGAGGTGAGCATGTCGCTCGTGGAAAAGACGCAGGAGCTGAAGAGGACCGAGGAGAACCTCATGAACACCAAGGGTTCGCTGCTGCTCACCAAAAAGGTGCTGACTAAGACCAAGAGGCGTTACAAGGAGAAGAAGGAGCTGGTGGCCTCGCACCTGAAGACGGAGCAGGTCTTGACCACACAGGCCAAGGAAATCCTGGCCGCAGCCGATCTAGCCACCGATGATACCCATCAGCTGCACGGAACTATCGAGAGGCGACGTCATGTGGACGCCGAAATTCGAAAATCCTGCGACAAGTTCAAAGATCGCATGCAAGACAACCTGGAGATGATCGGTAGCAGTTTGAGTCTGTTCTTGGAGCAGGATGCAACCTCCAAGGCGAGTCTGAGCGAGGAACTGGGTAAGTTTTCCAAATAAATTAATCCATCGTACATTTTATTTATATTCTCTGACATTTCATCCAGAAAACTGTAGCAATGTAAGCCTACGACTCGCCAGCAATGCCACCAAGAGCATCGAGCTGCTGATGGGAATCTGCAGCCAGTCTTTGGCGGATCAGGCTCAGTTGCAGAAGCAATTGATCAGTAAAATATCTGAGTGCTGCGATCAGCATACTCAGAAGCTGGTCGCCCAGATGCTGGAGCAGATGCAGAAGCGCGAGCTGCAAATGAACAGGGACATTCAGGTCAACCTGCAGGAGATGGAGGAGAACAACCAGCGTCACAAGGCCATGCTGGACTCCATGCAGGAGAAGTTCTCCCAAATCATCGACAGCAGTTCCCAGTCTCTGGAAAAACATGTGGCCAATGTGAAGCAGCAGTTGGACGAGCTCAGCGGTATGAGTGTGCCGGATGGAGAGCACCTAAAGCAGCTGCAGGCAGAGCTGGCCAATGAGAAGGCGTTGGCAAGGCAAGAAGAGGCGCTGCTCGAGTCCCTTATGATGCAAATGGAACAGATTAAAAATCTGCGCGCCAAGAACACCCAAAGCATGGCTGAACGGATCGGTCACTTGGAGGAAAATCGGTTGGCCAGGAATAATCACATCGATGCGACCCAGTCTGGCATTAAGAATTACGGAAAGTTGGGTGCCGAAGCCTCCCAATCCGCACGAAAGGAACTCAGCAGCCAAATGGAGACGGGAATGCTGTGTCTGGACCAGGGCATCGCCAAATGCTCCATGCTACAGGTGCACATGCAGAATCTTGGCCAGGAGTGCGCCAAGCATACGGAGGTCAATGTCCAGACTAGCCGCCTGCACCAGGAGTCGCTCCTTGAAATCTGCAAAAAGAGCGGCCAACAACTTGAGGAACTACAAGTAAAAGAAAAGGTTCAGCTTGAGGAGACTGCGGTAGAGAGGCAGCAGCTCATCACCGACGACAGGCAAAAGTTCAGAGGCCACATCACTTTAGCCAACACCCATGTGCTTGAGATGACTCGCCAAACTACGGAGCATGTGGCACTCCAGAGCCAACAGCTGCAGATCTGCGAGCAAGAGGTGACGCGCTTCCAACAGAGCGAGCTGAAGACGTATGCGCCCACTGGGACCACGCCCTCCAAGCGCGACTTTGTGTATCCACGATCGCTGGTGGCAACGTCCCCGCATCAAGATATTGTAAGGCGATATCGCCAGGAGCAGGATTGGTCAGACTTGGACACAACGGCCCCCATAGATGAGGTAATTAAAAAGCGTATAACATTGTGGACAAAATATAATATAATTCCATACATTTTACAGTGCAGCGAAGGTGAGGACGATGCGTCGTCCCTGCATTCTGTCCAAGAGCTCTCCGAGACGGAAACCATTATGAATTCCACGCCCATTGAAGGTGTGGATAACATCAATAAGAAACGTGGCACCACCAGGAACTCAAATTCGAATGCTTTGAAGCCGCCGACCGTCGGCGGAGGAAGCAGTGGCAAGCGCAGTAGCTCCTTATCCCGGTCCCTAACTCCCAGTAAGGCGTCGCCAAGGAATTCGCCAGCCTTCAATCGGGTAAGTCAAGGAAACGCTATAAAAATAGCCCCCATTGATTGTTCCTTTTTTTTTTGTTTACCATATTCTCAGAATAACAAAGAAAACGTGGCCTGATTGCATCGATATCCCTCATCGTACTCATCCCAGTAACTCACTCGAATCGTTTTGTTTGTTTGGCTCTTTTCGATATTCTTTTTATTATTAATCTGTATATCAAACTTTGGAATTTCGTACAATTATTATTTAAATAAACTTAGTATGCTATGTAAAGTTAGCGAGAGCTTTTATGGCTTGAGTTCAAGGCCGCCGGTTCAAGTTTAACTTAAAGATAAGTTCATTTTAGTATTTCAAGAGGGTTCGATTTAAGTGGAAAGCTAATATTAGTAGAACTTTTCATATGTAAAGTAAAGGAGCCTCGAAATCAATGATTAAACTTTAAATGTAATAATTAGTTTATTTTCAAAACTGAATGTACCCACTATACCATTCGTTTTTGTTATGAAACTTCATGGCAGATGATTACAACTCAATATATTCTTAACAGATACGATTTTTTGGTATAAAAGTAGAAGCAATCTTGCATCCTTATATAAATTGTAGCAATTAGAAGAGTTAAGTACTTATTCCTCATCGTGATCGTCGTCATCGTCCTTGAGAATGCCCAAGCGACGAGCCACCTCCTTGACATTGGCTATGAACTCTTCCTGGACAAGATTGAAGCTCATGGCCAGCAGGGCGATGCCGAAGAGCAGATACAGCGAGCAGTATGCAATGGATTGTTCCGATTCATCCTTGACTCCTTTAGCAGGAACAAAGTCTCCGAAGCCTGCAATGGAAAAAGTAATTAAAATTCAACTAAATTAAATTTAAGGTTAAAATTCTCACCAATAGTTGTCAGTGTGATGAAGCAGAAGTAAGCGGAGTCCAGGAAGGACCAGTTCTCCCAATAGGCAAAGAGGGCAGCTCCACCAAGGATGTAGCTGACCACCAGAAAGACGCATAGCCAAATGGGCACGGGACGGTCCTTGGGTAGCAGATCGCCATAGTCGCCATACTCATCTCCATACATGGAGTCATCGTCATCATAGTCGTAGCTGGGGCGACGACGGATTTGACGCTGGACTGGAAAACCCATGGGTGACATGATTCTTGGCGAGGGAGGCAGACGTTCGGTTCTCTCTCTACGTCTATTTCTTCTAGGTTCGCGGCTCCTGGAGCGGTGGCGTTCCACAGGATAATCCTCGTAGTGGTCGCCGTAAAGAGACCCCTCATCGAAGCTCTCTTCTACGTACTCCTCGTAGCGTCCCTGCGAGTGTCCACGTCGGTCCCGGCGATGCTCTCGTCCAGGCCTTGGAGCATCGTAGTCCGGAAGTTCGAGATGATTGCCATAACGCGAGGTCTGCCTCCCAAGGCTTCCAGCTCTCCTGCCATTATTTTGACGATGGGAACTATGAGGCGGTGGTTGTGGCGAACGTTCCCTCTCACGATCCCTCTGGCGTTGTCGTTGGTGAGCGGATCTGGGCATGGATTGGCTCCTTGGCGCTGCATGCCGTCTGTGGCCGCTTCCTCCAAAGTCGTCCAAGGCGTATCTGTTCGGAATAATGGGTGTTTTTCTCACCACGTCCTCATCCACATCTTCGTAGTGTGAGGACACGTGCCTGGGGTCCACGGACTTGGCTCTACTCCTTCCAGGAGCCGAGTGGAGGCGATGCAGTTCCCTGGAAGCCTTTGAGGATTCCTGATTATGTGGCGATCGAACCGAACGCACGCTGGCGGCTCTCTTGGCTGGCGGTGCAATGTCGCTAAAATCCTCAATGGAGCCGGCATCCAAGTGGGATCGGGAGTAGCGCTCCCTTTCTACTGTATGCCTGTCCCGCATTCGATCCCGCTGCCTTTGCCGGCTGCTGTAGCGATTGGAGCGATTCAGAGTTTGTGCCTCGTACTCATCACCGTAAATGGTGTGTCGCTGGCGAGGATCGTGATGCGAGTGCTGCTGCTGATGGCGACGATTGCGTCCGCCGCCACTCGAACGATGTCCAAACTCCCGCTCGTCGTAGCCCCTGCCCATCGTCCGCAGTTCCGGGTCGGAGTAGGCATGTCCCATGGAGGGTCCCAGTCCAGAGTCATTGCCTGACCGTTGGGTCATCTTCATCGAACGACGGAACGAGGGCGGCGGCTGGGAGCGGGCATTGCGTTGCGAGCGCATGGATCGCTGCCGAGAGCGGGCATTCCTTGGCCTCTTGGCTGTGCGGGTGCACACATAGCAACAGATTCGCCAGTACAGAAACCTGATGAGTATGAAAAGATATCAAATAAATATAAACAAATAGAATTAAATATTTAATAAATATTCTAAAATGTATTGATTAATGTTATTATTGTTTTTATAGCTGTGAACTCACCGAAATGATGTAGCCATGACATCTCCAATGTTGGACAGGCAGATCAGCATCAGCGGAATGCCCACAATGGCGTAGAAAATCGTTGTCACCTTGCCCCAATCCGTGCGTGGCGAGATGTGTCCATAGCCTGTTCAGAATTTGATGGAGGAATAATAAATTACTTTGGATCCAAACGGTGAGTTTGATTTCAAGTCATTTTCGTTGCTTTACCTTCAACCTTATGACCGCAAAGTTCTTGAAATGCTAATGGGCCTAAGACCCGCTAAGGCTTAATCTATCTGCACTTCTTTATGTACGAGCCAAGCCCATTATCGATCCGAAAAATAGTAGAAAAGAAAAACAAACAATTGCCAACCATGGTATTTCAAGTCTGCCGCCTTTGGCGTTTGAGGAAGTGTGCAAATTCATAGATAGCACTCTTTGCCCCTCCTAACAGAGTTCCATCTGATGGGCGTCGGTCACTAAACCCATTTGTGTTTAAGCGATAAATCCATATCGGGGAAATTGTGCACACGAGAGAGCACAAAACTAAGCTCTCATCATCATCATCAAAAACTGAATCAAATAAGCGACTAAAAATAATATTTTGAAGGGAATGGCGACGGGTTTGATTCCCTTACCTAATAATATGATTTAGTTATAGAAAAATTAAAACTGTATTAAAAATGGGGTTCTAGGATAAATTATTTTGTAAATAGGGTTTTAAAGGCGGATCAGTCTAAAGATATTTGCTTTATTTGTTATCTCTGCTTGAATAAGAAAGCTAACCTCGAGAAGCCAAATTTTGTATATCCTTTTATTGAATTGTTTATAACTAGGCCAAAATTGCATTAATTTCCATTCGGAAAGCATCTCTGGGCTAATTTTTAGCAGAGTAACAAAACTGCTTACTAAAAAAAATTTTTATGGAGGTGTGGCAGTTTCTGATATATTTTTGGGGAGTAATGAGTTTTAATATTAATACATTGCAAGGGATACAAAATTATCGTTGATTTCTAAGTAGTTATTTCATCCGTTGCAAACCTTAGCTTAGAACCATCTAAACCTAAGCCAGGGTACTCGTATACTATTATAAATCAGAAAAATCCCACCATTAAAATCTAAATCTAAAACGTCAGAAAAGATAATCACGATCGGTCAGTGGCGTCTGGCCTTGCTGTTGTTTTGACCACAAACAATTGGATGGCAGTGAATTCCACTTTCGGTTTCATTTGACACGCTCCACACCCTCGCCCCAGCACCGCCACCCGACTGAACCCATTTTTAGAGGTCGTTCACGTGCCGTGTGCCTAACTAACTGTGTCCGAACTGGATCTTTGACCTATGACTTCTGCCCTGCCATCGATGGTTTTTCCACCAGCTCATGGTAATTTCCAGGAATGGGTTTTCTGGGTCGACTAATGAGCAATTACAATTACCAAATGATCAATTTGCGACCGAGATTTATGCGATTTCGACGTGACCATTGGGTGGTCAGAACCAACTGTCCGAATCATCCGCTTGCTTCATTGGTTCCTGGGCGGATCACGCTCCTCTCTGCCTCGGCCTGGTCGCGCTTCAAGTGAATCAGCCGATACGTGGGCCCAAGATCTCGGCAGCGTCTGGCACGATCGTCTACCCCATGCCATGTTTGCGTTGATTCATTGGCTGCGGAGGGCGGCAGTCGCCAATCCCCACCTGCGGCTGCCCTCGTCGCTTGACTGACTTTGTGCGGCGTCATCATCATCGCCGGCGATGTCTGCTGTCTGTTGGCTGGGCTTTTTTTTTGTCGGTTCTCGTGTGCGGTTATATAAGTAGCGTGCGTCGGTCGCAAATCCAAAGTATTCTGTTGCGGGAGCTTGCTGCGACCAAGCGCAAAATACGGGTCAGTGTGTGATCGAAGAAGTCGGACAAAAGCGAATTCAGAAACAAAGACATAGTCCAAGTTTAGCTCATCATCATGCGAAATTATTGCCTCATCATAGGCTTGTGTCTCCTTGGACTAGCGGCAGCCAAGTCGGCGGAGGGAGAACGAGACCACTGGGTTTGGCGTTCCTACAATCGCAGGGAACGCTCCTTCCGGGACATTGATCGTAGCTCGCCCATCAGGAATTCCTACGATAATAAGCTGCGACGCGAGCCAACCACGCGTCGTCCTCTCCCAGGAGAGCCGGAGAACGATGAGATCGAGGATTATGCGGATGTGGACCCCACCAGGTCAGCGGATAGCCCCAATGTGGGCACGCGTCAGTACAATCCATATGGCGGACAGGCCAATGCCGGCCAGTTTGGGGGAATTGGTGGAGGCTATGGCGGAAATCCTGGAGTATTAGTTGGACCTGGAGGCCCCACAGGAATCATTGGAAGGCCTCCCCTATATCCGAGTCCCTATCAGCCAGGCTATGGCGGCTTTAGTGGAGCCCAGAACGGCATCGGAGGTTATCCTGGAGGATATGGAGGCGTTGGACAAACGATTCCCGGCGCTGGCTTCCCAGGAACGAATGTGGGAACCGGTTTTAATGGCTATCCCGGCAACGGACTGGGCCTCACTCAATTCCCTAGCACTGGACAGTATCCCTATGGATCCTATCCAGGCGGTGACTTTAGCGGAAATCAGTTTGCGGCGCCAGGTGGACAATTCCCAGGCCTGGGACAGTATCCCAGCAATCCGCAGTTTGGAGGACCACAATACACTGAAGGTTACGGCTTGGCTGGCGGTTCAGGCTTAGGTCAACTGGGTCTTGGTGGAAACGGAGGTTTCGGCTATGGCGGAAATTTCCCACCCGTCGGAGGTTTTGGCTACGATGAAAAATCGCCAGCGGTGGCCGAGGGCAAGAGCGCGAAGAGTGTGGCAGCATCACCCAGAACGGTGAACGATAAAATCACCAAGAAGGTCTAGGATAACGATTTATAAATTGGAATGGGACATTTTTGATTCCTTGGTAGATCTGCAACTGGAATCTCCTGTTACTGTATGGCTTATTCCTATTAAATTACTGCCACCCACTCTCAGCTGTACATAGTTCCCTTAAAATAGGCATAGTTTAGGCTTATTGTTAGACTAAGCTAATAAATCCCAATGTTTGTTCAATGTTGTTGTTTAATTTACTAATTAATGGCTACTGCCTTACTTACCAATAGTTGTTATTACTATAATAGAGTAAAACAGAGAGCCGGCAAAGGTCCATTGGGACTTGCGCAGATCCTCGTCGCCATCCCAGCCGTCTGCCTTGATTGCTGTCAGGATCTGCTTCTCAAAATTGGCCAAATGCTTGCTCACATTGGCCATCCAGTCGCTCTCCCGCAGGACCACAGCATCGTCCGACAGCAACCAGATATTCTCCGTGAGATTGTAGCGAAGGTGCTGGATATCTCGCTTGACCTGTACAGGATTGAAAAGAGTTTTTATCTTAATGGTTTTCTTTTCGAGGTCATCACACTCACCTCCAGTTCATGGGGCCGTTCTAGGTGCTGGAATAGGTAGGCTCCGCCCACGCAATAGGAAACAACGAGGAGCACGAGCAGCACATGGGACACGACGCAGGTGAGCACTTTCCACGAGAAACAGATGGCAGCCACACAGCGTCCCCGCTCCGGCTTCGCTGGTTCCATCATGTGCGCCGGCAGCGACTGTGCCCGCCTACTCGACATGGTTGCCCAGCGCTTCTCTTCTTCCGTTGGCTAATTTACCGCTCGGCTGGTTGTAAATTATGAAATGCAAAAGAAACTAAATAAAGGACAAGTCAGGGAAGCCCAAGTTCGAAGATTTAAATACCCTAGGGAAATGGTTTAAATATTAATTATGTTTACTCTTAATTTTTTTTTGCTTGGGATTATATTAATAGTTATATTCTTTTGATAAATATGGTATTAACAGAAATAAACTTGGTTTAATTTAATTTGGTATTCCCTAAAATCTTTGCACTCTAATGGAAAGCAGTTCAGAGAATATCGCGATTAGTGTTTTAATAACATTAAATGCTTTCCCATTAAAATCCCTACTTAATTGACTCCGATTTGTTCTTGTGATCTGCAAAGGAGCCACAAGAGATTACTGGGAAGCCCAAAGGTAAACCAGACACACAGGTCTGCCCCACACATGTTTATTTGTCCAAATATTTATTTATTTGGGTTGCTGGGGCAAGGCCGATCGATGAGCCGAGGGGGGAACTGGGCGAGACTCCATGAGACTATTTCGGTCCCGCTTGCCCGTTGCCCGGCGGGGGCATTCATCTCGTCGTCAGAAAATCGGACGCCGCAGCCCCGTGCCACGCCTGACGAGAACTCACTATTCTTTCCTCTGGCTGTTTGCTTATATAGAGACTAGGAGACTACATAACATGTCCGATCAATTATGAACTTCGATTTCGCTGGGGCAATTAACGCTGCCGATTTATGGGGCCCATGAGATGGGGGAAAATGCTTTTAATTCAATGATTACCGAGCAGCAATCGCACTTTGATTTGCACTGGGGAAATTATTTAGTTTTCCAATTTAAGTTCCATGCTGAGGATCCGCTACCCCCCCTCCAATCCGATTCGATCCGCACAAAGATCCGACACACACCGATCCGTATGACCCACAAACGCTGACTGAGCACAGCAGCAGCACACAAAATGGACTCTCCACGGATCTCTCGGGAAAACGATTTATTTTTGGTCTTACGCGAAGTTCTCTTGTTTTCCGAGGTATATAGTTTTTGGAAAAACTTTTATTATCGCTTTTGCTCTTACCATTCCTTTTGTTTTGTTCTCAAAAACATCTCAATTTGTGTTTGTTTATGCCGGATTTTCTCCTTTCAACAGCTGATACAGGTGGTCTCTCGTTATATATCTGATATTTTACTCTAGTGATTTTTCTTCTAAGATTAAAGCTTTGTGGATTTCTTTAATTATATTCATTTTATTCATTTTTTAAATATTTACAATTTTTGTTTCAGTTTCATATTTGTTTTTTTACTCTATTGTTTGGTTATCATTTATTATTATTTTTATCTTATCAAAAAACCGATTAGAGTTAAGACGCCCTCGGCTACTTGTGTCCCTAAACTTTGTATGCTAAGATAAGACCTGCAGTTGAGTCTATTTTTATTTATTCCTCGAAACGGGTAAGGCGACTTAGTCAACATTTAGCTGCCGGAAGGAGCCCTGCATTCCAAAAAGGCTCTCGAAGTCAACGGGCTGGCCCACACGGAGGCTCTCGTCGGTGCCATAGTTGTTCTCCTCCTCCCAGTAGCCTCTATGGGCTTGAATACGCTGTTCCCACTCCTTAAGAAGCTCCGGAATCGAACCATTTTCACCGCCATACTCAACGGGCAGATATTTCTTGGGAATTTGCTTAAAGAGTGCTTCCCATTTGCTGCCATGGACATAGAGCTGCGGGTTAAAGATCGCTTTATATATAAATTTCTTTTCATTAAAAACTTTTAACTTACGCGTCCCTGCTGCTTCTTAGACATCATCGGCTTGATCATGTTAAAGAGGGTCTCAAAGCCGTTGGGTGTGTTGATAAAATGAATGCCCTGGGGTCGCAGGGGCAGAGCCTCCTCCTGGAAAACGGTCATCTTCTTGGCATACGACGGAGTCATCTGCAGGAAGTGGCCGGTGGAAACGTTGGCTAGATCCAAAATGGATATCATGCCATTCACAATGGCCACATCGTCCTCGTCCAGCATGATTTGCTGCATGAGAGCGCTGGCTCGGTTCACCTCCTGAAAGGTGTACTTATCGGGATCATAAGCGGCCATGCGGACCAAAGCCAAACGTGGCCCATTATCGTTTAGCGGACGTGGCAGTAGAACAACGGTGCTAAGGTTGGTTTCATATATTAATATAGGGTTTGTAACTTAACTCTCTCTCCAACTTACCCCAGCTTGAAGATCTCCAGGGCCTTGTCCACATCCATATTGGGTCCTGCATAATAGTCGGGATACTTGGTGCGCAGCGTATAGAACCTATCGATCTTGGCCTTGGTCCGCTCTAAACTAAACTTGCAGCCGCGCAGGAAGTTCACCAGGAACTGATCCTCTGTGCGGGCTTTCAGGTGTGGCTGCTGCTTGATCCACTCCCGTAGAGCAGCAATATCATCATCTATCTTGCTGGGCACCTCGTTAAGCTTCTCGATGGCGTTCTTCTGCAGCTCGGGACTCAGCGGGCGAATGGACGGCATTGTTAGGTTGGAATCTCCTTGGCGGTCGGCAAACGAATGACGATTTTTGACCCTGGCATTTGTGAAACTCAACTTGAAATCGATAAGCTATCTTCTGAGCACTGATAACCATGTATTGAAATAGTCGTCAAGAAGAACACACACTAGCGCTTATCGATACCATTTATTATTTGGGGTTTATAGCCCTGCTGGCTTTACAGGTCTGTGCATAGGTTCAGTCGATGATCAACTGGCGGAAAGAGCCATCCATTCCGAAGTGACTCTCTTCCTGGCCAAGTTGTGTTGTGGGCTCCTCGCGCAATTTCTCGTTGGTGCCAAAGTGCTGGGACTCCTCGAAATAGCTCCTATAGCCGGCCAGCTTGGCCTCCATTTCAGTGGTTATATCAATGATGGTTCCCTTGGTGCCTCCATACTCCGCGGGCAGATATTTCTTAGGGACGTGCTCAAAGATAGCCTCCGGATCGGAGCTAACAGAGACCTGCAAGAGTATAAAGTTGTTTAATCTTCCTTGAGGATCGATAGTGTCTTACCCTCTCCTTAATCTTTGCGGGAAACCAACCCAGCAACGACTTGAAGCCCGTCTCGAAGGCCTTTGGCGCATTGATGAAATGGATGCCCCTCTGTCGCGTTGGCATAGCTTCGTCGGCATAGGCCGAGAACTTGCTCAAAAGTTGAGGCTGGAGGGCGAACAGATTCGCTCCCGTCACTCCACTCATATCCATGATCTCCAGGTAGCCACTGACCGAGGCATTGTCATCCTCCAGCATCATAATCTCACCAAACATGGAGCCCACCCGAATGATGTCCTGAAACTTGAATTTACTTAAATCGTAGGAGCAGGCCCTTATGATGGTCACAGCTGGGCCGGTGTCGTCTTCGTCCAGGGGAATGCGCAAGATTACTCTATGGGAAACGGCATTAAATAGCTTGGATAGTTTTAGAAATACCTGGACTCTACCCCATGCGAATAATCTCCAGCACTTGGGGATCATCAGCCATACGGCGCTCATTGAAGACCTCAGGTATGGCGGCCTGCAAGCTGTAGAATCGATCGATCTTCTGCTTGGCCTTCTCCAGACTAAACTTGGAGCCGCGCAGAAAGCTGAGCAGGAACTGATCCGCCACGCAAGAGCAGAGATGGGGCTGCTTCTGCAGCCACTCTCGTAGGGCGGCAATATCGGATTCCACTCGACCGGGCACCTCGTTCAGCTCCTCAATGGCCACCTTCTGCAGGCCTGCCGGCAGGGACCGTAATGGATTGGAGGAAACTTTACTCATGCTGGCAGCAATATCAGTTGCAGACTGGCCAAAATTTTGAACACTTTATGCCGCCAATGCAACTGTTCGCCACTTGAATATAATATTCAAAGCAATCGGCGATAAGATCCGACTAATCTAGCTAGCGATTAGCCGGGTTATGGTTTAGGTTTTATAAAAAAGATCAGGCTAAAGCACAGTTAACAACCAATCTAAGTTGAATTTTAAGGAATAATAAGTTTTATATTAACTACTTTCTTGAAGAATATTATAGGACTAATTTTATCTAAAGATTCTGGGACTGAATTTAATTCTCTTGAATTTTTAATGGGCTTCCTTTCAAGTTTATTATGTGTAAACAGTTTAATTATATATATATAAAGTTTTATATAAATTAACTCTCGCAGTTCCTCATATTAAATAAAACTGGAAATTTGCTTGATAATTATCAGTTGCTGCCAAGACAATTATTTCTACCCCAAGTTTTAATGCCTTGCCCCAAAGAAGGGTTAAAAGAACCCTGCTTATCATTCGGCGCACACACACAGGTCATAGTAATCGCTATAGATAGCGTCCACCAGATATCGTATCGATGTAGAATATAAACTTTATTCAAAGAAAAATAAACATGAAAATATTATTACGCTAAACGTGAAGAACTACTGAGCTAATACTTATCGGCTAGTTACCCTGTTGATGCTGCCACCGTCACTAAGCTAGTCTCGGGCGCATCGAGATGGTTGCATAAAAACGAATGTATATATATGTATATATTATCTGTGGATATATCTATTGAATGTTCTATAAATACGCGAATATTGTGGATGTAACCTAGGAGTGGACTGCTATTGCACAGAAGTTAGAGAATCATTCGAAGTGTCTGCTGGATTATCTATTAGGTAGTTAGTACAGGCCAGAGGGCAGGTCCGTCACCTTGGACATGGATCCTTGGGTGTAGGATCGGGTGCGCACAGTGGCACCCTTTCCTCCGCTGGCGTTGGGGTAGTTAGGGGGCTCGTGCATCCGCATGGCCGGATTGCTGGTGAAGTAGATCTGCTGATTGCTGCGCGATTTCTCCCTGCCAATGGCCGCCTCATTGAGGGCTTCGTGGGCGTGGGAGGAGTGCGAGGATGCAAAGGCTGCCTCCAGCCGCTCCACGTTCTTGGTAACCCGGCGGGCCTGCAGGGCTGCAGTGATGTCGGGCTTGGGATATTTTTGAGGGGTGTTCATGCCCGTCATAAAGAATACCCCATTAAATTGTTGAGCTGGCGGCGCTGGAGGTGGCGGAGCTGGGGCCTTAACCTTTGTGGTTTGATGTTGAGGAATCGCTATAATGGGTGCCACATCCTGGACACTCTTTCGCAGGGCTTGCATGGTGGGATCGTGCTCGTCGTGCCGCGCATTCATGATCACATCGAGCAGCTCTCGATTGGTGCTGGCATTGTAGGCCGTGGCGGTGGCATTCGCCTCCGGCATGTCCGGCGAGGGCGAGTCCATCTGATAGGCCGAGGGATGGTCCGTCTCCGGGGCGTCGTAGTCCACCTCATCAAAAAAGGTGTGCATGGCGGCCAGGCGCTCGGCGGCATCGGGATCGCCTGGCTGATGCAGGACTGCCATTCCGTAGTCGGAGCCATCCTGCTCAGAGCAATCCGTGCGGGGCACCAGGTGCGCCAGGGATCGAGACTTTCTCGGTGGCTGCGGCACTATGTTCACAGGCACAATCTCCTGCTCTGTGGGCCGAAGCTGCCGCATCCTGGGCCTCGAGCTAGTGCCCGCCTGGCTGCTGATTTGTTTCTCTGCCTCGCTCACAATGTTGTCCAGTTCCTCGATGACATCCTCAATGGTGGCTGCATCATCATCATCCTCCTCAACTGCCGCCGTCGCCTTTCGCGACTGCTTCACCTTGGAGGGCAGCACGAGAATGGGCACTGGGCTGAGAGAGGCACCCGTCTCGGAGCTGCTGATGCCCTCGTCCTCATGCTCAGAGCTGCATGTCGGCTTCGTCTTGGTGCTGGGCGGTACTTGGCGGGGCAGGGCCACCGGTTGATGTGCAGACTCCACTGGCTTGAAGTTGGACTGCTGTTGGGCGCCCTGCATGCGAAATATTTCACGCTGAAGCTCGGCACAGCGCTCCTGCAGACGCCTCTCCATGGATGTCAGCACGGCCTTCTCCTCGTGTAGGATTTGAACTCGTCGCTCCAGAATCACCATCTGGCTGCGCACACGCTCCGCATCCCTCGCCTGGGCCATCATCTTGTCCACGTCTATGTGGAGCTCGTTGAAGCGTTTCACCTCGTTCTTCAGGGCATCCAGCCACGGCGAGGAGGAGGAGATGGTACGGGCCAAGGTGCTAGCATCAAGTCCCGCCTGGAAGAGCTCAGCCTGGATGTACAGGCGCTGCTGGATGCTCACGGCGCTCTCAATGAAGGTGTTGAGAAACCTATTGGAAAATGGAAATTATTTGTATTTTTCTCATGGCTGTTATTGACGGTTTCACTCACTTGACACCCGCACACTGCAGCTCTCCGGATCCACCGCCACTGTTTAGAATTCCCACCAGCAGCCGGAAGCGAACTGGCTCACTGCATCTCAGGCGCAACGTTGACATGGCGTCAGAGACGGCTGTGTGACCTGTGGAGGCTATCTTGTGGCTCCCAGTGCCGCTGCCAAAGGGCTGCCGGTCGCAGGCGGAGGCCAGCAGCTGCAGGGCCAGGATTCGGGCGCGAATGCCCTGTCCCGTGGCCGACGAGGCCAGCGGCATGAGACCAACGGGTGTGTTCCCCAAGCGGGCTATGGCATCCAGAGATCGCGAGCAGCAGATGCTCAGACATTGCCTGTTAAAGAATTAAGCAAGGGATTAGATGAGATTCCGGGGGAATTTGTGGAGGGAGGCGACTCACAGGCACGACAGTTCGTCTAGCAGAGCACGACGCTGATAGCTTTGGGGATTCCTGGTCATGGCCAGGGAACTGCTGGCTCCTGGCAACGGGGCTGGTGCATTACTGGCCTGAGCCATTTGTATAGCGCGCAGGACCTCCAGCAAGTGGCTAATACCATCCGCAGGCGTGGCCACAAACTCTTGGACAAAGCTGCAGGGAAAGCAGAAAGTTAATGCCACCTCTAAGGCTTCCTTGTTCCACAGCCTAACTCACCTGCTAAAGGACACTCGGAGATCGGCACGCAGCTTGGTTAGCAGATCGGTTATAGAGCCGAACTGGCGCATAGACATCTCCCTTTCGTTTACCGGCGGAGCGGGAATGGGAGATCTGCAAAATCAGGCAGAGAATATATTAATTTCTGTTCCGGTTAATTGGTGTCTATATTTCCTACTTGTATTCTGAATGCTTGGCTGGCAGAGTGGCCGATCTGGAGGCCTCCTCCTTGGCGCTGAGACCCGTGCTGACATCGTAGATTGATTGCTTCTTGCCCGAGCTGCTGCCTTTGGTGAACTTCCTCAAAGAGTAAACATAATCTTCGGGATTGTACACAGGCGGACGTTGATTTTCCTGAATTGGGAATAGAATTGTGTTAGGTTTCCACTTAATTAAGATTTTTAATGACTCACCTTGCTGAACACGGGGGCCTGAGGCCAACTCTGCTCGGAGCCACCTATCTTGTAGGAGGCCAGGGATCCATTGAGACTGCTGGCACCGCACTTGTTCGTCCCGGAGCTGTTGGAGCCACCAGCTTTGTGGGGCGTTTGGCTCTGGCTTTGGCTCGGCACCTGACCCTGGCCGGGCAGCTCGCACATGCTGGGAGCCATCTGGAGGCGGTGTCCCGAACGGAGCTGCTGCTGGTGCTGGTGTCGCTGCAGTGTCGAGGTGTCGCTGCGTAAATTGGAGAGGGGAAAACCAATCGGGTGGAGTCAATTAATGTACGTGCCTGACATGGGAGAACTCGAATTTGCATTCAGCCCGGCCATAAATAAGCTGCAGAGCAGGGGGGCTGGCATTCGGAGTTTTGGGTCGCCACCACGTAACGCACCGGAAAAACAAGCCGTTAAGTTTATTGAACATATTTCTGCGAGTACTCGTATTTGAGCCAAGGCTTATCTGCAGTCGCACACGCAGTCAGAGTTGGAGCTGGAGCTGGAGTGGAGTCTGGACAGGTGCTTTGGATATCCGCTGTCAACGACACCCAAACGGAGACGAGGTGCGAGTATGTGGGCTGTGGGCCCGTTTCCTAGCCACTAACCACTAAGCGATCGCCGATCGTCGAACGCCGATCTATGTTGATCTGTGACAGTCACTGATTTGTTATTTAATTTTCTGTTTTCTGCTAAATTTGCATTTTAATGTGCTAGAAATAAAGACACTTTCACTGCCCGCCCAGATGAAAGAGACATTCGGTTCCAGCAGCTCCCTCTCGAGGCCCCAGTACCGTTAGAGCACATTGAGGGGTTAACGGCTCATATATATATATGAGTGTCTATGTAAATGACGCGGGCATTGTGCGGGGATTGTTGGTTATGATGTGCCCATGTGGTTACCTCAGCCCCGTATCGATCCGCCAATCAGTCACGTACCGCAGATGCTCAGGCATTCGGTTCTTTAGTCAGGTGTGCCTGCCCCTCACGCAACTCCAAGCTGCAGTCCAAGTCGGAGTCGAAGTTGGACGGAGATTGACGAAGGCAGCCGCACAGATGCGGTTCCCACAGCAGCACAAGCACCACCGCAGACACAAAAAACACTTCGATCAATGTCAGCCACTGGCCGCAGACAGGAGAAACTCAACGGCAGCGATGGGTGTTGAGAGATCATTCAAAACAGAGTCTGCGACTGGGGTTGCAGCACTAAAATCTGCATAAATCAATTTGTGAGGCAGAAATTGAAATCGCGAAGCGAAGACTGCTCCATAAACTGGAATTGATAAGCCGTGAAAAAGCCTCCGCCGGGCTAATGGTCTCAACAAGGCGAGTGCTCTCCATTAGTTGCCATATAAGTCAGACAGACTTTATGATTATTTTTAAACATTTCGAGTGTCATTTCTTCGAAAGGCTTTTATCAATGGTGCTGTAAAAAACTTTAAGATGAACATCGATGGGCGGGGACATGAAAAATATGTATGTTTTCTTTGGGTAAAAGAAATAAGCGTTTGCTGACATTATTCCAGAGATATAAAACTGAAGGAGTATATAACAAAAATATAACTTTGTTTTTTAAACTTGAACTATTGGGAGGACTCTAGAGCTGGCTCAAGGCTCTGTTAAAATATTGTTCCAAAAATATCCATATGGAAATTGATATTAAAACCAACTAATAACCATAAATTTTAGTGTATATGCAGTTAATTTATTCGGGGTCAGGATCAATTTAGAAGCACTCATCGATGGACGGCAACCATCCGCTGCAGTAGTGCCAGACGGCCCAGGCGGACCATCCCTGCTGGCTGAGCACCTTCTGGGCGCAACGCACAGAGTTGGTGATGTCGTCGGTCAACAGGGCATTGCAGCTCAGGCCGCACTCGTTGTAGGAGAAGCGTCCATCGGCCTGGCACCAGTACAGATCGTTGATCTGGAAGATACCGTAGTCGTTGGAACCGTCCCAGTTGGCCGGGCCGACCACCCAGGTGCGGTAGTCGCTCTCGTGCTGAGCAATGCAGGTCCATTTGTCCAGCTGGTCACGAGGAACGCCCAGGTTGGCCATCTCCCTAGCCAGGGAGCAGCGGTCCAGGGTGCGGCCAGCCATAGCGGTGGCGGCACAGGCGGCCAGAGCCATAAGAACGATGAAAGCCTTCATGTCGGTTGGTTTGGTTTAAACGAAACTGTTTGGCCAACTCGGCTCCTGGCCGGGGTATTTATGCGAAATTGGGCTGTACGTCTGGCTGGCCTATCAGCCCTTGAGCTCGTAGCACTCAAAGATAGAAATATAATTAAAAAAAAACAACCTGGCCGATTTAAATATTTCATTCACGACCAAAACAATAAAAAAATAAGACCAAAATAACTTTATCAGCTGGTCGAGTACATCATAGGGTTCAATCTCAACAAGAATAAAATAACATCCCTTCCCTAAATGCTGCCTAGTTTTAGGCTCCCGAAAAAGGGGAAATTCACACGAAGCTTTCGACTGATAAGCCGCTATCAACCACCTTGAAAATCGAGTGTTAGCCAAGATCTCGTCATTGTTCGACGGGGCCGTTGAGGTTCAATGAATCGCAGAGAAAGGTACGAGTGGAGCCCTCGCTGCTGATTAGCATAATTGCTGTTATATCAACAATGACGATGGGCTTAGAAGGGGCCCATTGTGGCCAACTTGAGTTCGAGTAGCCGAAAAATATAAAGATAGGGCCCGGGAACCGCCCAAGTGGTAATCCAGATGATTAATGATTAATCACACTCTCAGCCTGGTCATAAACCAGACCACAACTGGGGGCTAATAGCTGCAGTCAAGTGGCGTTGTTTCCCCATTAAAACCGCGACTCCACTTCCACTCCACTTCAAAGTCGGACATTAAACTTGGGCCGTGCAAAAGATGGGAATTCGTCTGGGCAGAAAAAGAAAGAGATACTATATCTGCGAGTATATGCATTGCCATTTCCAGACCCGAATGCCTCGGATGCCGCACAATGAATAACTATGAATAATTTCAACCAACATGCAACCGCACCCGAGTTGCGTGAGCAGAGACCCACCGAGATATGGCGAAGACAATGCCTGCTATATTTTCAAGATAAATATTTCGAATAGCAGCTGGAAGACAGCGAACTGCCAACGATCACCATCACCAGATATATCTTACGCACAATGCTGAGATACAGATTTGGTGGGCTTTATTTGATGCGTAGATTGTGATCGAGTGCTGCCATATTTGGTTTCTAAATGTTTCCGTATTTATTTTCTTTAAGAATCTTTTCGAGTAAGTTTAGCCTCGTGCTACCCTCCATCAACGATGATTTAAGCCAAAATAAAAGAGGCAAAAATGTTAAAAAAAACTAGTACAAAGTGCTCGTGCCCAATAATAATAAAGTGAATAAAAAATAGGCTCTTAGTGTCGCTGGGGAATTGCAAAACTGTCGCCACCAGTGGACTCCTATTTCTAGCCTTTTTGGTGGCAGCGAAAAGTGAAATTTTATATAATGGCCCACACATAACAGAGTCATTATGACAGTTGGCCCGGCCAAAGCAAATGAAATCTATTAGACATTAAAGCGGAGCCTCTATCTTGGCCAGCAGCTGGCAAATGGCTGGCAAACAAGTTAATTTAATTTCCAGGCATAAAACAAATTACGTATGAAAAGTCGCCGTTATCGCTGCATTTATCATGGATGGTACGACGGTATGTATCTCGATCTGCGTCTCCGTCTCCATCCAGTTGAGGCCTCTTAGTGCCAACGGACTTTAGCTTGATTGAAAACAATTTCGATTCAATTACATCTATGGCAGTCGTAGCGATGGAGCAGAGACATGATGTAGGTCTATGGGATTGCCATTTGCGGCTAATCGCCGGAGATCAACTTTGCCATTTAGAGTTCGTTTGGGCCTTGCCAATTGGCGAAGACCAGCTATGAGTCGGCCTAGAGCCTAATGTATTAATTTGCTAAGCTATTCTCAAGGGTGTTTTCGTTGTCTTTTGGGGGTTTGGGTTGAACGACATTCCAGGAGGTATTGAATTCGAGATGCGACCCCAATCCCCTATATCCATTGGAATCCCAATTAAGCTGAGTTCTCTTCTCCTCCCCATTTCGGACAGATCATAAAAAAGCCAGAAGATGGAATGGACATGGAAATGGGAAAGTTTCGCCTAGCGTTGAGCTGACACCTTGCCAAATTGTTTCTACGCGGCGTTACACAAGCCGAGGAATGGGAAATACACCTGGTTTGTGTGTTTGCAGAGACACCACAATAAGCTGGGATCGGATGTGGGCTTTGCTGCGGAGTGGAGTGGCACTTTTGTGACGATGATGCCAGAGATTAAGTCACCGCTGACATGCAAAAGTTCTCATGGCAGTTCCATTTCTTTAGCCCATTTGCATTTGCATTTGTCCGCGGCGAATTTTACCCACACTCGCAACACGAAACTCACTCGCAGATAAAACTATTAGGAGAATTTAGCAACCGACAAAGCCGGAGAGAAATGTGGCCACTTTTCAGCTGTCAGAGATCGAGATCGAGACCGAGAGATCTCTCCGAGCGAGATTTCCCAAGGCTGTCAGCTCCCTTGAGCTATCGCCCATTCCCGGCTTTTGTCATCTTTTTGATCGTCGTCGACGGACGACTGTCAAGCTTGACGGCGTCGCGCTTGACTCCAAATTAAAATGGTTTTTGTTGTGTCTTTTTTTTTTTGGAAGAGCTTTTCCAACGCTCATTATAGTTTTCACTGGGATTTGTTTTCAACAGCAGATTGCAGGGCACCTGCCCGCCCGAGGTTATATATCAGCAGGCCGCAGCTGTCAAATAATATAATTAGGGTTTGTCTCGCTGAAACTATATCGCAGCGGGGCGTGGGGCTTGGTGTTTTCGGTGCTTAAAGTCTCTGGAGCTTGCCTTTTGACACAGTTGCGTTTTGGAGCTGCTGCCAGAGATAGAGAGAGAAATGTTTATAATTTGTGAGTCGAATCGGTGGCAGGTAATTGATGCCGAAAGTGACTTGGCCCCAAAGCGGGGGCCAGTGTCACCGTTGGCCTGTCGCTGACAATGGCTGAACCGCTGAAGATCATGTCAAGTTAACCGCGTGGAAAAGTGGAAGAATGGGTAATGCGATCATCTCGGGATTGTGCAAGTTCAGCCAGGGCCTGAGCATCCACAGAGAAGACTTACCCCTCGATAACGTCACAGTTATCATATCTCTGGTAATCCGAGATCCTGTCCTGTTCTCGCCCAGAACATTCCAGATCGCAACCCAGCGATCTCCATCGCCACACACTGTTGACTCCGCCAAGCAGGGAAGCCAACTGCGATGAGACTTTGACTTCGGCCATTTTCCTCGAGAGTCTCGAAAGGAACTCGTGCGAGCTGATAAAATTGAAAAGCTGATAGAGGTAAACCCCCGAGATATCGGCTATTGACTTGTACAACTTGGGGCATAAGTTCCGTGTCGATATGCCAAGTGGTGGATCGTCTGAAGATATGTCCGCTGGAGGGGCACCATTGATAATTTAATTACGCTTCTTAATCTTAATGAAAATCGCATGAATTGCGGATTTTTCAGGTTCTTCGAGAGCTACTTTTCAGTTTTTTTTTTACCATCTGCTAATCGTGGTGATTTTTGATGAATTGATTTTAGTATGTCCTGCGTAATTTCCTTTTTAATATAATAATTTTCTATAGGCATTTTTTGTGCTGTAATTTCTGGCAAAATAACTTTTCATTCTTAGTTTGTTATAAGGTTCGGTATAGTCACAGAACTATTGTTATTGTTTTTCTTCAGAAAATATATTTTTCAGAAATCATTTGACTCAGAACATTGTTTTCCTGCGATTCCATCTCTTCTTTACCATCTAAACTTCCTCTTTGGCACTTCCTTGAAGGTAGTTATTAAATTCTCAGTAGTTTTTCTTAACAATATTCACCAGTAACCTGTTTCCCAGGCACCCTTCTACCTGTCCCTACCATCTGTCAGATGCTACTCCTCAGACCCAGACCAATTAGATGGGCCACAAACCGAGTGTAAAGCTTATTGCGGTAAGTCGACTCCCGACTGGAATTGTTATCTGTGGACCATCATAACTTAACGCTCGACTGACTTCCCCGACGGCAGCAATTGTCTTAGCCTGACCCACGCAATGTCGCTCCAGAGGGCGCCGAACCTCTCAACCTTAGGGCAATTACTTATGCACTTCCATTTCCAGTCGACTTTCCGACTGCGACTTGTGCTAATGTGCTCAGATTATAGGAAACACTCCGGCTGGGGGCACTACTGGCAACAACTCCCCGATCTACGATTCGCTAGCCCCATCTCCATCTCCATCTCCCCGCCTCCGTCCCCAGGAATGGTATAATTTTCCGGTCTTTGATTTCCTGCTTTGTTTTAGCCTGTTCCTCAGACGATCGCAGTCGAGGGTCTTTGTCTATGCGTTTCCACTTCCTTTGGACGTGCTCTGGGTTCCCGTTCCCGTTCTGAGACTCTAAAACTCTGAGTTGGTGCCCAGTTTACCTTCGTTTATCACCAGCCACTCTTAGAACAAGAGAGCCGGATGGCCACTTGTATAATTTATTGCCCACTGCGTTGGCCGCATTAAGAATTCATTGACCGGTCCCAGTCAAAGTCATCGGCCTGCGGCCACTCTTCTAGAAGGGAAGCTGTTTCCACTATATCTCTTCGATTTTCTTCCATTTAGAAAGTGTGTGAAGAAAGATAATAATTGAAGAACCATACCGGCCAATGAAAATTATTAGAATTGTCTTTGAGAAAGGAAAAATAAATATATACATACTCTTGACTATGCCCAAAGAATATTATATGTAAACTATAAATAAATGAATGCCTATTCCCAAATAAATCAATTTAAATTATCTTTTAGGTGATGTTTATTGAGCGAGCTTAGAAGCAGCTGTCGATGGACGGGAGCCATCCGCTGCAGTAGTGCCAGGTGGACCAGGCAGACCATCCCTGCTGGCTAAGGACCTTCTGGGCACAACGCACGGAGTGGGTGATGTCGTCGGTCAACAGAGCATTGCAGCTCAGGCCGCACTCGTTGTAGGAGAAGCGTCCAGAGGGAGGAGAGCACCAGTAGTAGTCGTTGATTTGGAAGATGCCGTAGTCGTTGGAGCCGTTGTAGTTGGTGGGTCCCACAACGTGGGTGCGGAAGGAGCTCTCGTGCTCAGCAATGCAGGTCCAGCGAGCCAGCTGATCACGAGGAACACCCAAGTTGGACATCTCACGGGCCAGCGAGCAGCGGTCCATGGTGCGACCGAAAGCAGGAGCGGCCAGAGCCAAAGCAATCAGAACGATGAAGGCCTTCATGTTGATATTTTTCAGAAAACTGATGTCAAAGCCCCCAAGGATTGCGCTTTTATAGGGCGAAATGTCTGCCTTATCAAAGATAACTCACTTAAGATAGTCCTTCCTCAAGCTATCGCTGAATATGAATATCTCTAAAAAATATCTTTTTAAAAAAATCCCCGAAAGCGTTCTGATTAACGAATTATATTTATTCCCGCGCGTGCTACTAGAAATATCTTATCAATATCTTTCAATGTTTGCCAATATATGGGATGATCAACTAGTTGGTTAGTTGGTTTCTTCATCAATCATACGGTTCCTATCTTATGACGCCGCAGTAATGAAAAACGCAGACTTGTGGTCTGTAGATACATTATATTATTACTTATGGGTAATTGCCATCGTCATTAAGCTTGGGTGTAAACAGGAGCGCAATCAGCACACATGTGTCAGATAATTCCTTTATCAGCAAAGGGTTTCGCCATAAAAGCACAACTCTTCCTGCCTTCAACATCAGTTTTCTGAAAAGCATTAACATGAAGGCCTTCATCGTTTTGGTTGCCCTGGCTTTGGCCGCCCCTGCTTTCGGTCGCACCATGGACCGCTGCTCCCTGGCCCGCGAGATGTCCAACTTGGGCGTTCCTCGCGATCAGCTGGCCCGCTGGACCTGCATTGCTGAGCATGAGAGCTCCTACCGTACCCACGTAGTAGGCCCCACCAACTACAACGGCTCCAACGACTACGGCATTTTCCAGATCAACGACTACTACTGGTGCTCTCCTCCCTCTGGTCGCTTCTCCTACAACGAGTGCGGCCTGAGCTGCAATGCTCTGTTGACCGACGACATCACCCACTCCGTGCGTTGCGCCCAGAAGGTCCTTAGCCAGCAGGGATGGTCTGCCTGGTCCACCTGGCACTACTGCAGCGGATGGCTCCCGTCCATCGACAGCTGCTTCTAAGCTTGAAAAGATTTTGATTTGAAATAAAGACTCTTTGAGGAAGAATTGCTTTGTTGATTTCTGGGCTGCCACTTTCTCTCGGATTCGCAATTGCCACCTCGGGCAAAGAGATTGCAATCGAGGGATAATTGCAAGTCGTGGGCACAAAGCGTAATTCGAGGACGCCCGGGGCTTTTAATCATTTCTATAATCGATATGACATTATTGTTTTCTTAAGATTGACAGTTGTATCTTTGATTTTTTCAAGCGGAAGTTGACCTAAGCTTGCATGTATCGCTCAGAGCCTTTGTAAATTTAAATATAAAAACATTGTCGCGCTCTGCGCTGAGGAGAGCTCGTCAGACAGGTTTGGGACTCTGGCAAAAGACAAGTCCAAGCTCAATGGAATTATAATGAATATGCCTAGGCGGGGTTATTATTTGGCTTTGACCCGCTGAAAACGTAGCTTTGAGTTTACTTTCTATTGGAAAAGAGTTGCGAACAGCAGCTTTACTAATTTATAAGTCAGTCGATGTTTGCATCTTTGTTTGTTTTAACAATGATTACTTTTTTCGCATATTTTAATACTCTTTGTTTTAGCAAAGTTTTTTCTTTGAACCGATACTTATGGCTCTTTGGTAAAACAACACTTTTATGTTTATTAGCTGATTCATATAATATTCTTTTGGCAAAATTAGAAAGTGATCATGTCACGCAAACATCAGAGAGATCCATCAACCATAAAAGACATATAAAATTATAAATGCTTAGGTTTTAAAGGAGAAACTATACAAAAAAAATTCACAGGAAATTTCTTTATGAAATACTTTAGGGATTAAAGAACCTCTCGCAAAAGTCCTTTAAAAATTCTTAAAATAAATCTTAAATTTCAATGCAAATTTCTCTATTAAAATATTAAGCAAGAAATAATTTTAAAACAATATTTTATTCAGGGTCAGAATCAACTTAGAAGCAGCTGTCGATGGACGGCAACCATCCGCTGCAGTAGTGCCAGGTGGACCAGGCAGACCATCCCTGCTGGCTAAGGACCTTCTGGGCACAACGCACGGAGTGGGTGATGTCGTCGGTCAACAGAGCATTGCAGCTCAGGCCGCACTCGTTGTAGGAGAAGCGTCCAGAGGGAGGAGAGCACCAGTAGTAGTCGTTGATCTGGAAAATGCCGTAGTCGTTGGAGCCGTTGTAGTTGGTGGGTCCAACAACGTGGGTGCGGAAGGAGCTCTCGTGTTCAGCAATGCAGGTCCAGCGGGCCAGCTGGTCACGAGGAACACCCAAGTTGGACATCTCGCGGGCCAGGGAGCAGCGGTCCATGGTGCGACCGAAGGCAGGAGCGGCCAGAGCCAAAGCAACCAGAACGATGAAGGCCTTCATGTTGATTCTTTTACTAAAGTAAACTGATGATGAGGTCCTCGCGAGGCGTGCTTTTATACTCCTCGCAAAGAGCCTTATCTATGAGGCGAGGAAGAGCACTCGAGGGGCGATAAGGTGATAAGCTTATTGGGCTGTCAATGGGACTACAACTTTGATGAAAATTTGGCGATAGGATCCCAAAAGGCTCTGAATGGCTACAAAGTAGATTGATCAGGCGGCCTGTTATCGGCCGAGTTTGTTTACAAATTCCAATGACGTCGGCCATTTTTAATCGCATCTGATTGTAATTGCCTCAAATGGAGATGGAGAACCGTTCGAATGGGGAAGAACAGCTACGGCGGCTTCTTGTCTTATCTTCGGCGACTCTTGGCCATTATCCTAACAGTTCTCGGCCCAAAGTTTGGCTGACAATTAGCGTCGACTCGAATGGAAATGAGGTTTAATTGGCCTGGGCCGATTGTAGGCTCCGCAGCGGGCTCATGCATATGCAATGGGGTCTGGCTGTCAGACGACAGAAAATTCTTCTTGATCAGAACTGTTAGCTGACACAGTTCGGGGCAGAAAAGCCATTAGCATCTTCGATAAATCAGCAAAAAGTAAAAGTGATAAGCATTCTTCTTTGACAATAGAACCGACAACTCATTGACGTCGGCCGAGGCTCCCCTCATCCACTCATCCACAAATTAGCATTCATTTATGAATCCATCTATAATTCATGGGGCTCTAAGGGGGTCACGCTTGAATGCCCGGGGCTGGAGTCTAACTGGAGAGCTCTCCGGCCACAGCTGGATGTGAAGACAGCTCTGCCCGACAGCTTGTTCTCTTCCATCCCAGCATCATCTCTCGAATGCCTCCACAGTAGCCTTTTGTCATTTGTCTTTGCTGTTAACCACACGCGAAAGGTTAACAACTTTCTTGGCATCGCAGAAATCTCGGAATCTCAAAATCTCCGAATGCTTCAAGTCTCAGCTGCCTCCGCAGGCAACTGGCGCTTGGCTTGGGCCCACTTGTAACCCCAGGAGTACCGCTAGTGGAGTGCCCCTGCCCGCAGCTGCGAATGGGGTTAATGTAACAGCCCGCACTGACTGTGGCTTCGTAGTTTGCATACTTGCGGTTGGGTCGTCGATCGTTAGTCTTTGTCGGAGTCGAGTTGGAGTCGTTGCCTGGGTCCAAGTCCAACCGGCTCGGGAAAGCCGTGTGCAGCGCTCTTATTGATGATGTGTGGCAGCCTTGGGTCTCTGACGAGTCAGTGGTTTTATGAGCCAACGCACGCCCGTTACAAGAGGTGGCCAAGCCTCCTACCAACTGGAGTTCTTTACCAAATCACAGCTCACTTAAGTGCACTAAAGTAGAGCTCGTGTAGCCCGTACCTTCTGCCCACTAAACACTCGTAATTGCCCAGTCAAGACGCAGCAGAGATGCTAACAAGGTTAATGGCTTAAAATAACAAATGCTTAGCTCGAAAAATTAATCTTACTTGCTCTAAAAAGCCAAAAAGACATCGTCAAAGAAAAGAGATGAAGCTAAGACCTACTTGGCCTACTCTGGTTTGCCTTAAAGGACCCGCTTAAGGCCACTTGGCTGAAAGTGTTTGATAAAAGGCAGCGGCCTGATTAAATTTTGTTTGGCCATATTGAATAAGTGCCTCTTAGAGGTCTCGTGTGCACATTTGATAAGAAAATTTGCTAGTATTCATAGATCACTTTAATAAGCGAGATAATGACGACCTATAAAAGCTCAGCCCTTCTGGCCTTCCATATCAGTTTTTGAAAATTGTCAACATGAAGGCTTTCATCGTTCTGGTTGCTTTGGCTCTGGCCGCCCCTGCTTTCGGTCGCACCATGGACCGCTGCTCCCTGGCTCGCGAGATGTCCAACTTGGGCGTTCCTCGTGACCAGCTGGCCCGTTGGACCTGCATTGCTGAGCATGAGAGCTCTTTCCGCACCCACGTTGTGGGACCCACCAACTACAACGGCTCCAACGACTACGGCATCTTCCAGATCAACGACTACTACTGGTGCTCTCCTCCCTCTGGACGCTTCTCCTACAACGAGTGTGGCCTCAGCTGCAATGCCCTGTTGACCGACGATATCACCCACTCTGTGCGTTGCGCCCAGAAGGTCCTCAGCCAGCAGGGATGGTCTGCCTGGTCCACCTGGCACTTCTGCAGCGGCTCCCTGCCCTCCATCGACAGCTGCTTCTAAGCTGATTTTGACCACGAATAAAAAATTATTGCATAAAAAGATATTCTATTTCTTACTCTGTTCGGATTTATTGGGTTTTAGTTGTGATAGGCATTTATCTGTTTTAAAACTTTTTTAATATGAAGTAAAAATCAACTTTAAATCTTTAGTTTTATCCTTATATCAGGTAAAGAAGTCATTTCATTAATTAAATCTTTAAATGTAGTATGCAGATTTATTAATCTAATAAAAACTACGACAACAAAGCTTTCCGATTTTATTTTAAATATTGAATTTTTGGCTGAGTTTCATCAATTTTAAAGTTCGGTCCCCGAACCAATTTAGAAATAAATTCTTTTAAATATTTACTGAATTTGTTTTCACTTTTATGGTTGGCCCTTTACTACCCTCAAATTTATTGATTTATTTCCCAAATACTTTCTAATCTGATCAATAGAATATGCATACCTTATTTGCATTTGCTTATCGCAGTGATAAGGCCATAAATAGATGTGCAAAGTTAGAAACTTTTGGGGGAGAAACATAAAATATATTCGATCAATTTTGGCCAGTTTTCCCCCAATAGAAAGTAAACTTAATGCTTCGCCTGACTGACAGCTAAAAAATTGACAGCGGGTCAAAGCCAAATAATATGCAAACGCAGACAAATTCATTATAATTCCATTCGGCTTCGACAAGAGGCCCGAACCAGTCGGACTGGTAGCTCTTGAGCGCAGAACCCGTCAATGACTCTAAATTTAACTTGGTAATAATGCGAACTTCCGTCTCTCCGCCAACAGAGAGAATCGAAGACAATAATGTCATATCGATTATACGCATTTTTGCCACCGAGCTGATTGCCCAGAGCCTAGGGCACCTCGGAATCGAGCGCACTATAGCAGATTATTAATTGAACTGAAACGTGTGTTGCCTTGGGGCATCAAAATTGGGAGAAAGCTACCCAAAACAAAAGGATTTATGCTTACAAATTATTTCAACGAATTAAGTTCCACTTTTGATGTTAAATCTAATAGGAATAACCAGGTTTTTATATGTTTTTAAGCTATCATTTTATTCAGGGTCGGAATCAACTTAGAAGCAGCTGTCGATGGACGGCAACCATCCGCTGCAGTAGTGCCAGGTGGACCAGGCAGACCATCCCTGCTGGCTAAGGACCTTCTGGGCGCAACGCACGGAGTGGGTGATGTCGTCGGTCAACAGAGCATTGCAGCTCAGGCCACACTCGTTGTAGGAGAAGCGTCCTGAGGGAGGAGCGCACCAGTAGTAGTCGTTGATCTGGAAGATGCCGTAGTCGTTGGAGCCGTTGTAGTTGGTGGGTCCCACAACGTGGGTGCGGAAAGAGCTCTCGTGCTCAGCAATGCAGGTCCAGCGGGCCAGCTGGTCACGGGGAACGCCCAGGTTGGACATCTCCCTAGCCAGGGAGCAGCGGTCCATGGTGCGACCGAAAGCAGGGGCGGCCAGAGCCAGAGCAACCAAAACGATGAAGGCCTTCATGTTGACGAAAACTGATGTCTAGTCCCGCAAGGAGGGGCGCTTTTATAGCCGGAAAATTATCTAGCCAGGAGGGGTTATCTCGAGTACTATTATTTTGATTTGATGGACTCGCTAATCTGGACGTGTCGAAAAAAAAAGATTCGCCGGGAAATCGGACCATATTGATAGGGCCCCATTGATAATTCGATTGGCGGAGCATTCCGATAATAATGTGAATGAAGTATTGCGGAAACCCGCTGGTGAATCCCCTCGCAGATGGCCAGCGTGGAGCTGGTGCCAAGTCCACCTGCCTTGAATGGATGCAGAGCAGCCCTTGTGTATGCCGGGTGACTGTTTGTCTGGCCAATTGGCCTCTGATCTCGATTTTGCCTGCCTGTCTCTCGCCTTGGCGGCGGCCCATTGGCTCCAATTAGTCTGGGTTCCGTTCCAACAAAGCCCGCGGCTCATGGCCCACTCCATTCGAATCCCGTGCACAAAGCCCGCTTGGCTCTTTGTTGCCCAAGTGCGGTTACCCAATCTCTACCAATTGCTTCATTTGTCAGGGCCTGTCAAGGTGTCCAACATCTGCTGATGGCCGGGCTAATGTGGCTAATTTGATGCAGTTACCCAAAGGGAAGCCTCTGGCCCTAGTCCCAGTTCCCTAATTCGAGGCTTAGAAGAAGAACAAATGCCGAGCTGAGCTGAGACCACAGAGTGGCAAATTTTGAGAAGAAGAAAGAAATTTCTATTTCGGGCAATGCCGAAAGTTAGCTGAGCCACCTACTCCTCCGCTTCCTCCTGCTACTCCTCCTCATCATAAGCTGTTTAACTATTGTTAAATCAGACCGGAACAGATTTTTCTGTAGTTTGGCCGGCATACACTCGCTTTTTACTCGGAATGTGTGGTTTCTGTCTGCCTCTGCGAGTGTTATTTATTTATTTACAATCTCTTGTTCGCTTTTCCCCCCGCCGTTTCCCTGATTTCCCTGGCTTCTTTTGTTGGGCTTTCCTCTTTGTGTTTGGCTTTCTGGACAAAGTGGCATTGTTGGTGCGGATTGGGGCTTCGGCAGAGTCTCGTGCCGCTGCCAATTCAATTTTCACTTCAATCTCCCCCTGAGTACAGTTAAACGTAATTTGTTTTCATACTTTTATAACGCACACGCAGTAGTCTTAACGACTTTTTATGGCTCTTTTTTTGTGCTGGGTTCTGCTTCTCGGAACTGCCGAGGGTTTCTTTTCCACTGATCTCTGCTCTGTGCTCTGCGTGGGCGTCACAGTTCAATGTCAGAGCTGCCCACACGGCCCAGCGAGCGGAGAGGGATTTACATATCTAGATTCCAAAAGAAAGTCGGTGCCCATTAGCATATGGCCTAAACCCGGGCACGCATCGGATACGATCTTGACCAAGTGGGTCTCAAGAGACTGACCCTCTGACTTAGTTGGCATTGACTGAACTAGTTCATATCCTCCACTTGCGCTTACCTAGGCCTCCGCTCTGCTCCTCTCCTGGTTACTGGTTGCTGCTTGGTCGTCGTCGTCCGAAATCCAATTTGGGATCAGGTTCGGTGGGCGCTCTGCTCTGGGAGTATATTGACACGATTCCGAATTGGGCCACAGAACGTTCTCAAATTCCCGACTCCGATATACACACACACAACCACCTCCTACTTCTCCACCTCACACACAGTTGGAGCTGACTTTCATGCTGCACTTTGCGTCGTCATCGGACAAGGGGCACAAATTGAGAAGATTAGCAAGAAGCCAGAACCGCTGTGCCTCTGCCTCTGCCTACGGTCTGTGTTATTATTATTGCGGATGGATGGATGCTTGGTCGCTTCGTGGATGCTGCAATAGGCCAGTTGGGGCCAGTTCTAGCCGGGTCCAGTCCCCGAGTTGTACTCGTTTTACCGTTACCAACAGAATGCAATCTGCGCGCGCACTCCACTCGCGATGCTGTTAGCCGCGGAGAGCGAGAATCGAGATCCAAGAACCGAGAGTCGAGAATCGAATAGTCGCACTTTTCTATCCAATCAAACTCGTTTCACCCGAGAATACACAATAAGAAAATGCATATCGCGTAATCGCCAGTGACACGTAACAGTCCCCAAAGGAGACAGTTGGAGAGGGAATAGTTCTCGGGTTCACAGGACTTGGCTGCGATTCGTTTGCGCACTTAAGGCCAGGCTGTCGATCATCGATTGAACTTGGCTAGACCTCGAGCCTATCTAGCTGAGCCATCGATTTCGACTTAATTGGTAACCGAAACACAGCTTCGTCTCCGCTTTCGACACGATCTACACACGTCCGCCTGGAAGAGAAGTCACGCACCGACTGATCCCAAGCCGCCGACTTGGCCTAAACCCAAGCCGAGCTTCAAGCCCGAAGATTTGCTACCAGCCCGAAGACGAGCCGAAGAGTCACTCTCCCGCTCTAGTATAAGACCAGTTCCCCTTCTACAGTATAAGACCCCGCACCCAAGCATTAGAGTAGCAACTGCTTGCCTCTGATTTGACGATGAAGACTGTCAAGCGCCAGAGGGCAACTCCAACTCCCTGAGCAGTGATTAGACAGAAGAATGCGAAATCCCCACCAGAAATAAGCCAATTATATTGCAAATTAAAGAGTTTTTACTATGAAATCAAAACTACAGCTTAGAAGCAGCTGTCGATGGAGGGCAGGGAGCCGCTGCAGAAATGCCAGGTGGACCAGGCAGACCATCCCTGCTGGCTAAGGACCTTCTGGGCGCAACGAACAGAGTGGGTGATGTCGTCGGTCAGCAGAGCATTGCAGCTGAGGCCACACTCGTTGTAGGAGAAGCGTCCCGAGGGAGGAGCGCACCAGTAGTAGTCGTTGATCTGGAAGATGCCGTAGTCGTTGGAGCCGTTGTAGTTCTCAGGACCCACAACGCCAGTGCGGTAGGAGCTCTCATGCTCAGCAATGCAGGTCCAGCGGGCCAGCTGGTCACGAGGAACGCCCAAGTCGGACATCTCCCTAGCCAGAGAGCAACGGTCCATGGTGCGACCGAAAGCAGGGGCGGCCAGAGCCAAAGCAACCAGAACGATGAAAGCCTTCATGATGATTTCAAGTGATTGAAACTAATGTAGAACGAACCGAAAGTCCTCCCTTTTATAGGTGAATTTAGCCATCGTATCTTACAGATAACCCTTGGGATAACCCATGAAAAAGTCCCCGAATAAAATTTGAGCGTCATTCATTAAATGGCAAATATCGATTTAAATTGATGGACATTTTGTTTAAAAGGCTTTTATCAATGTTTGTTCATACTGGTAGTATTCCCATTGATATTTTCAGCCATTTTTTCCCGCTCAGTCTTCTAATCTTTTGTATTTGGCAGCTTGCTGATAACGCAATGTTTACTACCAGGTGCAGTTGGCCTATAAATTCAAAATTTTCCTTTTGTGCTCTATCAAATTAATGAAAAGATGGCGATCTTCGTGCTGCAAATGCGCAGGAATAGAGTTCTTATCTGTAAGCGTGCGAATGATAGCTCCTTTATCGGTAGCAAATTTGTTATAAAAACACGATCCATTTGCTGTTTGGGCATTAGTTTCAATCACTTGAAATCATCATGAAGGCCTTCATCGTTCTGGTTGCTCTGGCTCTGGCCGCTCCCGCTTTCGGTCGCACCATGGACCGTTGCTCCTTGGCTCGCGAGATGTCCGACTTGGGCGTTCCTCGTGACCAGCTGGCCCGTTGGACTTGCATTGCTGAGCATGAGAGCTCCTACCGCACTGGAGTTGTGGGTCCTGAGAACTACAACGGCTCCAACGACTACGGCATCTTCCAGATCAACGACTACTACTGGTGCTCTCCTCCCTCTGGACGCTTCTCCTACAACGAGTGTGGCCTGAGCTGCAATGCTCTGTTGACCGACGACATCACCCACTCCGTGCGTTGTGCCCAGAAGGTCCTTAGCCAGCAGGGATGGTCTGCCTGGTCCACCTGGCACTTCTGCAGCGGCTCCCTGCCCTCCATCGACAGCTGCTTCTAAGCAGTGGCCTTTCCTAACTCGTTACACAAATAAAATATCAGCATAAACACAAGTTTTTCATTGCATACAGCTAGATGTTGTGGGAAAGCCTAAAAGCAGGCTTTATTTTCTCAGTCATGTATAGCTGACAAGAGGTGGCATCTACTATATCCCCTTGGTTCATTATAGAATCAATTTCTTCGCTTACCTGTCGGCCATCGATTTGCCCACTTCATACATGGAGTCCAGGGAATAATCGTCGCCAATGGAGCTGTACACATTGGTCTGTGTGCCCACTGTTTCCACATCACAGTAGCTGCAGCTGCAGCAGGAATACTGGGAGCAGAGGGAAGAGGCATCTAGATCGGTGATGTCTATTGAGCACTCTTCATCCAGAGGCCGCTCTTGCAGCTCAATGTCCGCGGGCTCCTCCTTTTGCGGAGAAGTGCCGCGTGGAGAACGACTAGAAGATAATTAGTAGCGTTGATTATTGGCCTGGATTACTCATTAAAAACTAAAATATGTATTTATTTTACATTATGATAATTTAAAAATGTGTTGCAGACTGGGAATGGAGTCTTACCTCTTGGTGCGTGTGTCCATGGTGTCCATGACAACGTTCCAGGTGCGATTAATCAAGTAGAGCAGAAACAGTACCCTCGAGGTCTCCCCGTTGTGTGGAGGCGTGCCATTGGATGCATTGGCTCCGGCCCCTAGGCAGCTGCTGGAGCCCAGCCGCTCCTTGCCCTGATCTTGGCTCCCTGGGCTCTGGCTCTGGTCGTGATGCGGATGACGGGCTGGGAGCGTCTTGGAGCGATATTCGCTCTGCAGGCAATACTCCCGCTTGTGCTGCTGGTAGCGACGGCGCGTGTTGAACCTGGAGGTACCCTCGCCGGCGGCTCCCTCCTCCACTCCGCCGCAAATGTCGCCTCGGGTGGATGCGATGCGGTTGCCCATTACGACGACGTCGCGGATCGGCGCCTGTCAGTCATTGCCTAATGTGACATGGACAACGAGAAGAACACAACATATGTTAGTTGGATGTCTGTCGGTTTGGCTGCAGTTTGGATGCGAGTATTAGCGCTGACACAATTCCCCTAACCAGTTTCAGGCTGAGCTGCGAAAAAAGTGAAGTGGCGGCCAGAGGAATTGGGTCAGCAACGAGTTCTGCAGGCCGCAAAGGAGGTCGGTCGGCCAGAACCAATGCCTGTAGATGGCCAGAACATAGCAGAACAGAACAGAGCGAGCTCCTCACTCGGTTCACTTAGTAATTATGATAAACTATCCATGCATTGGCAAAATGATGGATTGTTTGGACCAGTTTGGAAATGATACCAGGCATCTTCTTCTCCGATCCTGGACAGAATGATTGCATGACTCTTTCGCCGAGGCGTGGAGCCTGTCATTGCATGGCTCCCAATATTATGCCTGATGGCTGGCATCCATCAAATGGATCCAGGCCAGCTCGGCAAGTCATTAGCGCGGCAATACATCAAATTAGCGCCCTAGCTTCCCAACACTTGCGGCTTGACCCGCGACACACCCAAGCTGAACTATCATATATATAGCGAAACCACACAGCAGTTCCTTATCAGCCACCGCCGCCGACCACTGACGTAGCAAACGTGACCGCTAAATGACAATACACGATCCCAGAGTCACTATCAGTGGACTGGACTTATCACCCAAAAAAAAGGGGGCTACAGTGAAAGGTGCCCACGCATAGACTTTACTACCTGAGTCTACCATATAACCAAATAACTATTCTTTTGTATCAACAACATCAATTAGTTTAGGAAAAGCATTTGATTAGGCATAAATTATAGCGCGATTTGTGGCAGAACAACTTTCTTGCTGACAAAGAATATGGAAATGAGAGCCGTAAACCGGAGCAGCCAGTTTTAGGGTTCCTTAGCCTAAGCCCTAAAGACCTACGAGAAAAAGAGAACCTTTTTTATTCCACTGACCAGTGAAAGTGACAACATTGAAGTGGAAAGTTTCTGGCGGACACCTTTTGGTAGGGTAGGTTGAGTTCGGTAATTAAGCGGAGGAGCTACTGTACTGGATTAACCGCATCATCATAAATATTTCGGCCTTTCTTTCCCGACATGCGCATTGGGCGTGCGAGGGAAGAATCTACCCAGATAGATCCCTGACTCTAATTAAACTAAATACAAAGCAAGAGTTTATCTTATCTATATCAGTGCAAGGCACAACGACACCCTGTATGGCCAGCAATGTTAACTATAGGGCAAATTATAAACCGGGAGCCGAGCGAGCACTCAACTTTAAAATGCGAGACGCCAGCCGGTTGGCGTCGACAGTCGCGTTTGCAACGATCTAGCGAGCGGTAGCCTCCAGCGGAGATTCGTTGGGAGAGAGAAAAGGAACCTGATTTGGAGTAGAAGGAGCAGAAACTAGGACACAGCCAGCCCATAGCCAGCAAACATGAGCCAGAAGCAGCTAGACACCGAGCAACTTCTCTACGAGGAGAAGCCCCTGCATGTGCCCTCATTGCCGGAGCTGCAGAACGGTGAGCGTTAAGCCGATTTCCCAGATCCGCCAGATAACAATACGTGCCAGATTGAGTGCTCTGTGCTGTGTGCTCTGTGTGTTCTGTGTTCTGGGAGCCGAATGACCTTCAGAACTGTGCCATAGCCAAACTTTCCATAGCCGGTTTTCGCTCAGTTCTGTTGATTTGTGTTTTCGGATTTCTGTTTTCATTGCGCAGACTAAACACAAACATATGATTTTGGCCAAGAGCTTTCGGAGCAGCTTTTGGCACTCAGATGCCGCCTATATGTTTCACCGTCCAGATGGAGGTCAAGATAAAGCTTCGCTAATAGTTTGCTCTCCTCTCCCGCAGTGATACAGGGTGCCCTGAACGGCAACTTTGCCCAGGTGGAGGTCAGCGTGGGTCCTTGTCCGGATCTGAAGGCACCCCGTTTTGGCCTCGTGGAGAGCGGACTGGGTGGCAAACCCACTCTGCTGGAGGCCGGCGGACCGCCCTTCCTGCTGCCTCTCGTTCAGCGCGACAAGCTGTACAACATCAAGGAGATAACCCGCAAGATCCAGGGTCCCGGCAAGATCTTTGCCGTGGGCGCCGGCGCTGGTCCCTGGCCCATCCGCCGCTCCAACTGCGAGGGCATCTTTAATCTGTCGGTGAGCGAGAAGGATGAGCTGAACAATGGCAGCTACACGGCCACCGTGCGAGGAGCCCACGAGGAGTGCGTGCTAGAGAAAATTCCCCACACCGAGCCCCGCTGCGCCCTGCTGCTGAACCTCTTCCTCAGCCAGGGCCAGCCCGGAGAGGTGCTAAAGATTACCGCCAAGCAGCGCACCGGCGAGCAGAACTTTATCGAGTGCATCCGCAAGGGGCTGGAGGAGCACTACGGCGACAAGGTAGTGGGTTTGGGAGGAATCTTTGTGATCAAGAAGGGCGCTGCCCACCAGCACGTCATGCGAGACTTCAGCAAGACGCCAATCAACACGGACGAGGAGGTAAACGAATGGCTCAAGTTCTACGAGATGCCCGCCCAGCTGAATGCCGTGGGCACGCTGGTGACCAAAGAGCACGACCTGGACCTTCGACTGCAGCATTTCCACTCCTTCTCCTTCAGCAACTGGGGCGGCCATTATCACTACGACACCACGCCGGAGACCGTGGAGTACGAGGCATACCTTAATGTGGCCGAGCGAGTGGTGCGTGTGGACAAGCCCGTGGCCACGCACAAGGTGGGTCGCGACTAGACTTATCTGTGCATCCCCAGCCGTATCTAGTTGTAGCCGACTTTTCCATTGCCTTAAACCCCCCGTAAATAATAGTAAATAATAATAAAAATAAAAACTAAAAATAAACTAAAAAACCTCAAAATTCTATATCTATTTCTGCGGGGAGGACGCCCTATATATGACCGCAGCCCTATCACCCGTCGCCCGGAATGACAGCCACTCAAATAGTTAAAATTCTGGCCAAACGATGGTCCGCCGGCCAGTCGGCAGCGTGCCTCCAGCTAGGCAAGTCCCTGAGTTCATATCGTGGCATTTGCAGAGATAACATGAATCGGAGTCACCTTCAAACGGAGGGGCTGCTCTTCGAGGAGAAGCCACTTCATGTGCCGCCACTCTCCGAGCTGCAGAAAGGTGAGCTGTGGAATGCCCCCAAAACTTTTGATAATATAATGCTTCCTCCGATTGTGACAATTAAAGCTTTTCCCTTGCTCTTTTAGTATTACAGGCGGCTCTTTCTGGCAACTTTGCCACCGCCGAGGTGAGTGTGGGTCCATGTCCGGATCTTAAGGGAGAGCAGTTTGGTCTCGTGGAGAGCGGTCTGGGCGGAAAGCCCACTCTTCTGGAGGCAGGTGGACCGCCCTATTTGCGACCCCTTGTCCAGCGCGACAAGCTCTACAATCTGAAGGAAATCACCCGAAAAAGTCAAGGACCTGGCAAAATCTTTGCTGTGGGACCTGGAGCCGGACCCTGGCCCATTCGCAACTCCAACTGTGAGGGCATCTTCAACTTTGTGGTAAGCGAGAAGGATGAACTAACCAATGGCAGCTACACGGCCACTGTGAGGGGAGAGCAGGAGGAGTGTGTCCTGGAAAGAATACCCAGCACAGAGCCCCGTTGCGCCCTCATACTCAATCTCTTCCTAAGCGAGGGTAAACCAGGAGAGGTGTTAAAAATCCGTGCCCAACAGCGCACAGGAGAGGAGAACTTCGTTGAGTGCATTCGCAAGGCCTTGGAGCAGCACTATGGCGACCAGGTGGTCGGTCTGGGTGGCATCTTTTTGGTCAAAAAGGGATGTGTTCACCAGCATGTGATGCGGGACTTCAGCAAGACACCGATCCACACCCACGAACAGATCCAGCAGTGGCTTAAATTTTACGAGATGCCCGCCCAGCTAAATGCCGTGGGCACCCTGGTAACCAAGGACATGGGCCTCGATTTACGCCTGCAGCACTTTCACTCCTTCTCCGCCAGCAACTGGGGTGGTCACTACCACTACGATACCACCCCAGAGATCGTGGAATACGAGGCGTACCTAAATGTGGCGGAACGTGTGGTCCGCGTGGACAGGCCCGTGGTAACGGATCAGTTGGGAAGAGACTAATGGTCCGAGACCAAAATAAAATGCCTTCTAAGAAAATGGTTTCGGTTTCTTCTGTCTGCGATGATTAACCGTTTGGCTCATTAAAATGGCATCACATCATTTGGGGCTCCGAGCTCTGGGCTTTATGTAATTGCCAAAAATTGAAGCCTCCGCTTTCTATGCGATGCAAATCGATGGCCAAATGATCTGGTTGCCAGATCTTCTGGCCAGGTGGAGTATTATTCTAGCTGCGGCTGCTCCATGCGCGGCCTAATGAGAGACACGATACGGCGGCCTAGCTAAGCAGGCCGTAAATAATGCCCGAACATGCAGCAATCCAGCTTTGCTTTTCTTTTCTTAGATGATTTTTTTGTTTTTGCACCGCTGGCCATTAATTATTTAATAACTTTGATTCATGCAGAGCGGCGCTGCGAGTGCAGTGGCGAATTCGGGTCCATGGCAGCTGAGCTCCATCATTAAAGTAATCCATCGACTTTACAAAGATCATTTTTTCTTCAAATAGAAACAAAGTCTGGATGTGGAATCCCCCGCCCGTTTGTTGTGACAGTTACAAATCGCAGTGGATACAGCCGCATCGATCATGCTGGCTCTGGGTTAGAAGAAGTCTTACTTACCCACTCCGGGGCCTAGAGACTGGATGGAGAGACTCTCCCAAGACGCGGCGGCTTCTGCTATTGTTCTGCGGCGTCTGCGGCACCTCTTAACGGGTTCCCAATATTTGCATTTAGATTTGAATTTATTATTATTCGGCCGGGTTCTACTGGCAACCTTTTTATGAAAGTGGCACTGGCAGCAACACCAAAACTCGAGACCCGAACTCGCGCACAAACATCGATTGATCCAATTTAATCTTCCAGCCCAGCTCAGTGGCGGTGAAATGCAAATGCGATTTCTTCGTCCCACGAAAAAGAAAATCTCTTTTTTGTTATTGTTACCGTTGTGGTTTCAGCCTTGGTTGTAACCGCTTTTTTTGTGGCTCAGCACCGTCGGTTTATTCATATTTTAAACACACCATTAGCACTTTTTATTAGCTGCCTCTCGGTTTGATTGACTCCACTTCCACCCGGACTCCACTTGCTCTAACTGCGACTGCGACTACGACTTTGGCTTTGGCTTCTTCGCGGAGTTGGTCTTGCACTTGACTGGAACTGGGACCTGGTTTCGGTTCTGCGATTCAAGCGCGTCTGCTCGACTGAAAAGCGAGTTGCAGACTGAATGAAGTCGACGATGAGATGGCTCGGCTACCGCCGCCGTCGATGGCTTGGAGTAGCTTTTCATATGGGCTGCCAGGCGCGTAGCCAGGTAACTTGTTTCGGGGGGAACTCTTTGCTTAAGTTTATTGATAAACACACACTCTTAAAACAAATATTCTTGGATCAAATGAAAAGAAATTGTTTGCTTAATTTGAAGTTGTGTGTCTTCACTTTTTTGCTCAAGAGGAAAGTTTTTCACAATATTCTTTGTAAAAAGTATCTAGTTTTGAATCTCAAAAACCCTTAAAATAAATTATTTTCTTATTAGTTATCATTGAAATTATCACACATTAAGGCCTCAGTAGTGTAGAATAAATTTGTATCTTGTAGATAAAGAAAATAATCATTCTATAAAACCAGTTTCCGCTTAGTTCTTAGTTTAAATTCTAAAACCCTAAAGATTTTTAATAATATTCTCCCAGTGTATGTTCTTACCATTCATAAGTGCAGACTGAGCTTATCGCCCCTGCACAGTCTCCTCCTTGACACTGAAATTGTTGGACGAGTCTATTGCCCCCACCTGGCTGCACCTCTGTGGCGTGGCGAATCTGGTTGGCTTTTCGGCTGCTCTGCTTTACAAGCGTTTTTTAAATTGAAATTGTCGTTTAATCTCTAATTGATAGCGTAAAGAGGCCGGGCCGGCTGACAAGTGCATAAAGCGACTGCCGTGCCGATTTTCCCAACCTCCGAAACCAGTTCCCACACTCCCAGCCAGCCGCAAAGTCGCTGCCAAGGCTGCTGTTTAGTATTAGTGGCTGGCATCTGGTCTCCATTTCCATTACCAGCGACACGAATTTAGTTAGTGCTTCTGTTAGAGTACTCTGCCCAAAGGCAGCTCCAGACCTGATCCTGCACCTGGACCTGGCCCACCCGTCCAATGAACCGCCTTCAAAGAAAGTCGGTTTCGTATAAATTGCATAATAATTATTGGCCTCAAGGCTAGTTGATATATCGCCTTTGTAATGGCTCAGCAGTATTCGAATCTCGAAGCCTTGGGCGTTACCATTAATGTGTGATTGTTATAGATCGATCGGCAATATACATATATATGTGGCAAATTCAATAAATTCCCTGGGTGAAACATAAAAATTGATGGCAACATTAAACATGGAAGCTTGGAGTTATCATTTCACTCCCGGGCTCATAAAGGAAACTCGGAAAAGTAACCGGAATTGAAAAACATACACTGAACGTTATGTTGATTCAATAAAACTGAGATACAAGTACTTTAAAAAGAAGTCTTTGTTGGGTACTTATAGTTAAAATTTGTAATTTTTACAATATAATTTATAATTTGGTTACCAAATCATCACAAAAATTTGGTTTATGAAATGTATAACCATTTAAGAGATGTATTTGTTTGATTAAATATAAATGATTATTAAATTGCCGCCAAGATATAGATCGGCATGATTCATTATCATTTAATTGAAGATGTAAGCTTTATTGCCTATTTTTAGGCAGCTTTTATTTAACTTTGTTTAGTTAAGAAACATTTTGAAAGGCTTTTATTCCGAAATAACTCACTATAATAAAAAAAAGTGTAGTATACTTTTTAATCAAACATGTAAACATAAAACAACAAATGCTTTTGACAAAATAATACAAAAAATGTATATTTAAAGTACAATAAAGTTATAATAAAACCACGTATTGTTACATTTTGTTTTGCATGATTTTCATAATATATTTCTTTGTATACATATACAGTATATATATTCGTCTTTTTTGTATACAACTTTATAGGTTTACACATCTTAGAACTGGGCTTTTTATAGAGAATACTTGAAAATGTAGCAGCTGGTGTTCGATATTGTTGAGTCTCGTAACTGAAAGATAGAAGTAACTAAAACTAAACTTCGGATATACATTTGTAGATCTCTAAATTACTTTGGCTTCACTGTATTTGTGCTGTACCAAGGATTGAGAGGGTTTCGAGTGACTTTAAATCAATCTAAAAGATTTTCTGTCTTTTACAATAGACCCAACTGAGCCATTATCTTCGATACAAATTTTGTGGGCCTTTAACAGGAGTTCAACTTATCGTGTGGTTTCTTGGTTGTGCATTTACCTAGGCTAGGTGTGGCTGTGTGTGTGTGTTTAAGGTGTGTGTTCCTATAAAGGGCATCTATTGCTATTGCTGATTGCTTGAAGCGAGTGTCAAGTGGAAGTTGGGAAACAGAAGGTAACTATTTACATGTCTAAGATCTTGCACAATTCGTAGGAATGGAAAAATTATAAATAATCTATAAGTATAAGTTTGGTTTTCTTTATCGCTAGGGGTTCTATTGCGAGCTTATTGAATTTCTTTTAAGAATCTCTTTGAAGGAGAGCAAATATTTCTTGAGATTTATCATTTTATTCGTAATAACCGCACAAAAAATATATCATATTGGTTAATGAAGCACAAACCACCCTGCCGTTGCTCTACTCAATGTAGATGTCCTCGATGGGATAGGCGGTCTCAATGAATTTCTGATAGAATCGCTGGAAAGCACGGCTGCAAAACAGAAAGAGGTTTATTAGATTGGTATCCTAGGTTTCCTTTGCCAGGACTTACCCCACTGCCTCAGCCACGGGTCTGGTGGACTCGGATCCCTTGAAGACGTGACATGCAAACCGCTGAACTGTCGGGTGCTTGGTTATGAAGCCAATGAAGCGATGATCCCGAGGGTGAAAGGCGCAGAAGGAGACATTCTTCAGCGAGTAGAAGTAGTCAATGCAAGGCTTCTTATCCTTTTTGTTTTGCTGTCGAGGGAAGAAAGGAGTTTCGGTTAGGGGTTGTTATTCATAGAACGAGTTATTTTATCTCGATTATTATATATTTTCTATATCCTGCTCTCAGCCCCCTACTCACATTCGGTCCCGATCGATCCACCATGCGCAGTCCCTGGTCGGACACCTCCAGGATGCAGGTCTGTCCAGTGGGTGAGCTTCCGTACTCGCCGACAATCTTGCGCACCGCCTGGCAGACAACGCCCGTGCCCTTGTGCGCCAGCGTCTCCACGGAACCGAGGTAGCCCAAAAGGTAGCGCTCCTTCTTCACCAGCTGCACCGTCGGATCGAACTCGTTGTAGTCCAGGTCGACGGCATAGGCCGAGGGGAAGATGCCCTGGCGTCCGGTGCGCAGATTGACGCCCTCACACCACAGATCCTCGGCCTCCTTTTGCACATAAATGGCATCGCCAATCTCCAGCTCAATTTCGTCATGATGCCGCGGCACAAACTTGTGCAAGCCGCGATGTGTGGCCTCCAGCATCTCCAGCTGGCCGAAGGGAACGCCCCCAAAGGGCGGCGGAAATGGAGATTGGGACACAGGCGATGTAATCTGTGGCGACATGCTTTTAAAGTCATTCGGTGAGTGTGCCGTGCTGTGACCGCTATCCACATCGCCCAGGCTCTGCAGACGCTCTGAGTCCGGGCTGGAGTCTTCGTCCATCAAGTAGCCGCATTTGAGGGACAAAAACGAGCGCTGCTGAGCATTGCCGCCTCGAGCTGCCGGCGGAGGAGCTCCTCCATTGTTGCGAAACTCATCCGCCAGAGAGCCAAAGTTGGAGCCACCTAGAAGATGCAGAATGGAAGCTGCAACGAGGCCATGAGTGGGTTAGCCCGTAACTACGAAGGGATGTCAAACGGAGAGTAGCCGGTTTTCACACTATAACTAGATTTAGGACAGGATTAGAGTAAGCAGATATATCTGCCATAAATCCTGATGGATTCCTTAGATGTGAAAACCGGTTTCGACCCTTATAACTACTTGCATGCAGGACACACTATATAGGAAACTATATACTTTCTCCTCTATTTAACTCACATTTCTTGTTCTTGGGAATTTCAGGGAGTTTGCGCCGTCGACGAGTGGCTGCTGCATTCGGGGCCAGCAGATCTGTGCTTGCCCCAATGGTCACCGGAGCGCTGTTGCCACCCAAGCCACTTGTGTCCATGCCCAGGAAGCCACCAATTGCATCCTGGTGGTTTAATGGGTGGTGACAATGCGAGTTGAAGGAGTCATTGGTGTCCAGAGATCCATCCGAGGACAAAGTGACCTTCAGGCCATCGCCCAGCTCGTCGTCCTCCACTTGACGCATTTTGGGCTCGCGGTCGTGCCCAATGCCATCCTCCTGATCGGAGCCATCGCCTTCGCTCTTCGAGGAGTGAGAGTCCTCCAGGTCATCGTTGGGAATTAGACTGTGGATATTGGGTTAAGAGTGCATATTGATGAGTCAGTCAAGAGGAAAATGGCATTCAAAAAGTTTCAAAAGGACAGCAAATGCACTCCCATTCCCCCCCAAGGATACCGACTAATTTCCAGGGGGGTGCTCCTGGGTACACGTGCAGCTTCTTAGCTTCGCATCACTTCACTTGCCACTCATGAAACATGCCTTTGCAAAGTAACCTTTAACTTTTTACTTACGAGTAAAATGCATGAGGATTATTCTTCTTGGTGCCAGCTCCAGCTCCAAATGTGGGAATCGTGTGGGGCTCAAATATGGGCCTGTGGAACTCCTCGAACTCGCTGTCGGCCATGTCGTCTTGGGACCTGGCTTCGGCCAGCTGCCACGCCCACAACTACGGGCTAGCTGGTAGCTTGAAATGATGTCCGATTTGATTTAATTTTATATTTTGGAAGACCTTTAACCCAGGCTGGTTAACTTTTAAGTCGACTCGAGTCAAATTTTTCACTTCACATGCGAAAATCGATAATTTCCTTGACGTCGCTAGCTGGCGCACTTGAGCCCCCGTTCGACATTCAGTTGTGAGTGGTGTGCTCCGTGCTCCGTGCTCCCGAGCCAGGGAAATTTTGGTACTTTCAGCTGTCAGGCATAAGTTCTCTCTGGCTCTCCAACTTGTTTTTGTTTATCGTTGACAGGACGCAGGGTGAGGAGCAGCGGCATTTTGGGCAGTCCAAGTCCAAGTCGCTCTCTGGGGGGTTGACATGTAGCGCGCCGACGCAGTGCGTCACATCCGCTCCGAGTGTCCAACATTTGGGGGTGAGTTTGCGAATTGCAATGCTGTTGCGCTTGGGTCACGAGCTGCCAGGAGCGGTTCATTATACTAAAGGGGTTGTAAGGAAAGGACAAACCAGGAATTAAAAGGATATAGTCATATTTTCTTCTTAAATATTTTCACTTTGTGCATTTCAAGTACGAGTATGGATCACCCGGATGGCCCAATAAATGCACTCACCTTATTCTAGATACCAAAGATCATAGACCGATAGTAGTATTGCTTGAAATAATAATCTAATATCTGAGAAATACGCAAGGTTTTACTTATACAAGATATGGCTGTAAACGGAAATACCTCTTACCGCATGAATATTTCTTAATCGCTCAATGAAATATATGTGTTATCGCTGGTAAAGACCCATTACTAATATTTGCCTTTGTTTGTGCTCTCCAAGGGGTATAAATACCCCAAGACAGAGACTTCTACATTATTATTGTCTTCTTACACCCATCAATATGAGAGCTCTCTTGGGTTTCTTCGTCCTGGCTTTGGCGACGCCCTCGATTCTGGCCCGCACCATGGATCGCTGCTCCCTGGCTCGGGAAATGTCCAATCTGGGCGTTCCTCGGGATCAGCTAAACAAGTGGACCTGCATTGCTGAGCACGAGAGCTCCTACCGCACCGGAGTGGTGGGTCCCCCCAACACGGATGGCTCCAACGACTATGGCATTTTCCAGATCAACGATCGCTACTGGTGCCAGCCCTCCAACGGACACTTCTCCCACAATGGCTGCAGCGTGAGCTGCAATGACCTGCTTACGGACGATATCACCAGGTCGGTGAGGTGCGCCCAGAAGGTCCTAGGAGAGCAGGGATGGTCGGCCTGGTCTGTGTGGCATTTCTGCAGCGGAAACCTCCCACCGATCGATGATTGCTTTAGATAGAGTCTCCCCTTTTTCCCTTTTATAAAAAATGTAATAAATATTTTATGTCTGTACTTAATGTATTATGATTTTTTAATTGAATACTAAAAATATTTATAAAATCCTAAGCTTGAATAAAAAAGATATGCAATTTACTTTTTATACCCTGCAGAGCATTATATTTTTATTCTCAAGATTAAAACTCATCGAAGGAGTCATTTCTGCCCCTATACTTCATATATATTATTGATCAGCATTAACAGCCGATTCAAATGAAACACTTCCGATAGAAAAATACATTTTGTCAACTTTTTCCAAATTTTCAAAATTGTATAAGGGTTACATCGTTAAAATTTTCAAAAATTGAGAAAAATTTTAAATTGATAGAATTTTAAATTTGGAATGCAGATTTATTGCCTTAATAAAAACTAATACAGAAAAGCTCTCCGAATTGATTGATTTTTAAGTCGATAGATTCATTCTCTTCATTGTTTTCTTTATGAAAATATATTATCTTTAAGTATTGATCACAAGAACCTAACTAATAAAAATATATTTAATTGCCGTTAAGATATATTTATTGCGGGTATATACATAGCATTAGTAGCAGAAAATGGTTATCGCGAATGCGTAATATATGCATTGTATAAGGTAATAAGTGTTTTACTTTCCTTAAAATGCTCTGAAATATGTATATCGATCCCTCTTAGAAGCAATTATCGATCGAGGGAAGGTTTCCGCTGCAACGGTTCCACACTGCCCAGCCTTTCCATCCCAGCTGCTTCTGGATCTTCTGGGCACACCGCACCGACTTGGTAATGTCGTCCGAGAGGAGGTCGTTGCAGCTCACGCCGCATGCGTTCCCTGAGCTACCACTGGCCGGCTGGCACCAAAAGGCACTACTGATTTGGAAAATTCCATAGTCCTTTCCGGTCGGATCCTTTACATCGGTGCGGTAGGAGCTGACAATCTCGGCAATGCAGGTCCACTTGTTGAGCTGATCCCGAGGAACGCCCAGTTTGGACATCTCCCGAGCCAGGGAACAACGGTCCATGGTGCGGGCCAGGATCAAGGGTGTGGCCAAGGCCAGGACACAGACAATCAAGAGAGATCTCATACCGATGGCTATCAGAAAGTAATGATACTCGAGAACCTGCCGCCCCTAGGTATTTATACCTTTAGAGGCCGATGCCATTCAATAAAAAAGAAGTAATATATATGTATTTATAATGTATAATGGGTCATATTTATTGAGATGATGTAATATGAAGGGGCATAATCTAGGATGTGATGAGCACAAGTCAAAGGCAGATTTCTTCGAATTAATGGTGCCCCTTTAGATTACTTTATTGATATTGTCCGATTGATAATACAGGTGTGTATATTTAAATACTCAACTGCTTGCTCAACTTATCGAGCAACAAACATAAATAATAATTTCCCAGAAGCTGGTTATATCTTGGCGTTGCGTAGACTTTAAGCATTTGTCAATTAATTGATCCTGGATTTAGTAAAGCTTTATGGAACTCAAAAGAAATAAAGTTTAAAACGTATTAAATCGAAACTTAACTGAAACCTTAAATACTTTTTAAAGACTATTTTCCTTACATTTTTATACAATTATTCTTGCCTGCGAATCATTGCAAATACTGAAATTTAATCCGAGTCACACTTCATCCCTTCCAGCCCCCTTCCAGTGCAAATTAGTGGCTCTAACTTAATTATTCCGAAATCAAGGGAATCAACAACTGCCATTCATCGTGACCTCGACTCCAGGCCCGACTTCGTCTCCGTCTGGGAGATTTCTCTAGCAGCGAAAGGAAGAAATCCTCTGAAGCACTCGCTACTACCATAAATCCATCAAACGGCTGGCGGCTCTTGGGCAAATAGAAAGTGGAAAGTGCCTCGCTCTGGGACTCGTTTGCCGGTCAATCAGTTAGCCAGCGCCATTAAGTTTATCGCTTTGGCTGATGAGCCGGGAGGAGGCTAGGACGGGAGGGTACTCCCTGCCCACGCATGTGTTTAGTGGCTGTCGGCACCCCTCTGACGTGGTTTTCGCATATTTTAATAGTCAAGTAGCCCTGACTCTGGTTTCCTGCTCACGGTTTTCCCCCGCTTTTCCTGCTTCCCCCTCCGAGCTCTATTTGCCTTTCTTGAAGCGCAAACAATGGCCGCAGAGAAGCGGGCGAAAAGAAATTGCTATTTATCTTCTATTGACTCTGTCGCTGGGAAGCATCAAGTGGTTGCTGGTGGTGGAAAGGGTTTTTCTTTTATGGTCCGACTATTCCTGTTTATTTGGCCACTCTCAATGTCGCCGAGTCAGGCCATTTTCCTTGACCAACTTCCCATTGATTTTATCTAACAGGAGTTCTTCCCTTGTTTTTCCACAGGACTTCCAAAAGGGGTTCACTAGGTTTTTCCTTACGGTACACTAGTTACTGCGATACCAGCATAAATTAAACGCTTGAATTTGAAAGTCAAGCACAGAAAACGTCTGTCTGTCTGTTCTGCCCCCCAAAACCCAGTCCCCTGGTCCCAGCCTCATGACTTTTTCCCCATTCAAGCCATTGAAAGTTGTTGCTGCTGATTAGAAAGTGAAATGTTTGCGATGAACGCGAATACAGAATATTCTAAAATAAAAAATAAATAAATTATGAAGATAATTATTTACAGTTAATAAACTATAGCGTGATAAAAATAATTGCAATGGGATAAAATTTTTTAGAAATTTACATTAGTGCTGCTTGGTATTTAACAGGCTTTATTATTTATACAAACATTAAGAAAGTAGTTATTTTGAAGGGCTTTTTAATGATTAAGTTCTGGTTAAATATAGCTTAAATATATGCAAGATGTTTCAAAATAAGTTCCATTAATTTTGAAGAACTCGATTTCTTGTTTATATTATCCTAATTTATATACAAATTAAAGATAAGTTACCATTTTTATTTTTGATTAGTTGAAATTTAACTCCAACTTAAATAGAAAACCCACATACCCTTCCCTCATAAAGTTCCATTACGTCATGCGTTAGCGTTTTGGCCTGACTCCAGCATGATTTGGCCAATCAGAGCGAGAGCACATCCCCTAAAAGGAGGTGGGGCCTCTGGATGGAATGGAAAGACTCACTTGTAGCTTTTATATCCTTGAACGAATTTATCTCGCCACGCACACTTAATAAATACAATTGAATATGTATCTCTCTCGTGGGCGCATGTGTGCGTTTGGTGGTCCTGCGGGCTGCCTATAAAAGGCTCGTCGCATCGGCAGGATCTTGCAGTTGCGCTAAGTTGCGCATACGACGTGTGTGCCCGCGGTGAAAGTTATTCCGGCTTCCCAGTGTCCCCAGTTCCGAAGTGCAGTGCAGTGCAGTGATGAGTGCCTCCGGGAAGAGTCTTCTGGGCCTGTGGCTCTACAGGAGCGGCGAGAGTGAGTGGGCCGTCAAGCAAGGCAGTCCGCTGCATCAGCTCAAAAAGGATACTGCATCAATGGCTTCTGGATCCTCGGGCTCAGCTCCGCATGTGAGTCTTTCGCGGCACTCCTCAGCTCCACCAGATCCACCCAGGCTGGCCATCGGTGGTGTGGGACAGGACCCTCCCCGGCAGCATTCCCCGGGCGAACGCATCTCCATCATCTTCACCCTGCGTAACCAGGTGGGAAATTTGGCCCGTGCTCTGCAGGTCTTCCAGGAGCTGGGCATTAATGTGCTGCACCTGGAGCTGTCGCCACTGGAGATGACCACCAACCAGGCGGATGTATTGGTTGATGTAGAGTGCGATCCCCGACGGCTTGACCAGGTGGTAAAGATGCTCAACAGGGAGGTGGCCTGCGTGAACTATACTTCAGTGAACACGCAGGGATTGGCCAGGGCGCCGTCACTCTCGGCCTGTTCGAGCTTCGGTGAGTAAATCTAAACACTTAAATTATTAAGTTATTTAAACAATATAAATAATTTAACATTATCCCCAGAAAAATAATAAATTTTTAGAAAAATATGTTCGGTTATTTCCTTATTTTGAAAAATCTGTATTTTCCAAACTACAAGCTTTGTCATTAAGGACTATTTAAACTAGATCCGTCTTTTATTTCTTCTCTCCTTCAGATTTCGGTGACATGGTGTGGTTTCCCCGCAAGATTTCCGACCTGGACAAGGCCCAGAATGTTCTGATGTATGGCTCGGAACTGGATGCCGACCATCCAGGATTCAAGGACCCCGTTTATCGCAAGCGCCGCGAGCAGTTCTCGGCTATAGCTAACAACTTCAAGCAGTAAGTGTTAGGATAATAGAAAATCTCCAACCACCTGTAACCCACTTTTAAAATCCTTTCTCCCTCTTCAGTGGCAATCCCATTCCCCGGGTGCAGTACACACCGGAGGAGGTGAAGACTTGGTAAGTTTTTGATTGCATTTGGCACTGATTGCGCTGCAGCATCGATTCATGTGGGCGACTTTGAAACTTTTTTGTGTGAAGGGGCACAGTTTTCTTGGAGCTGCACCGCCTCTACGTATTGTACGCCGTTCCGGAGTATATGGAAAATTGGCCCGAGTTGGAGAAGTACTGTGGCTATCGCGAGGATAACGTACCCCAGCTACAGGATGTGAGTGTGTATCTCAAGCGTAAGACGGGATTTCAGCTGAGACCAGTGGCAGGATATTTGTCGCCCAGGGATTTCCTTTCGGGACTCGCTTTCCGCGTTTTCCATTGCACTCAGTATATACGGCACTCTTCGGATCCCTTTTACACCCCAGAACCGTGAGTTTAAAAGAGTTATTTTTGCATATTAACTAAAGCTTTGATAAATTAATCTGGGATTTATGGTCGAAAAAAGCAGTGAATAGAGTATTAATTTAGAAGTCGGAAATAATTATTTTGATTACAATTTACTTAAAACATTATATTTAAGTATGAATACTTGGCATACTTTTAGGAAACGATTAAGAAATGATGAAACGACACAAGTAAATGTGTAATTCATAAAAACAATTACATGAATATTGAGTATTTATCATATGTAGAAATAATAATTTAAAATACGCTTCTGAGTAATTCGTTTTTTTTTTTTGGAAAACCCCTTTGATTTCTTAGAAAAGTATTATTATTCTGGAATTTCCTCTAAATTGTCTCATATGACTAATCATTTTGTATAATTTTCCCAGCGATTGTTGCCATGAACTATTGGGCCACATGCCCCTACTGGCCAACTCGAGCTTTGCCCAGTTCTCCCAGGAAATTGGCTTGGCCTCTTTGGGAGCCAGTGATGCGGATATTGAAAAGCTGGCCACGGTGGATAGTCCTTCTTAGATCCTTATTTTTTCGCCTTTCTTTAATATCAGCTTTTATTGGCAGCTTTATTTTTTCACCGTGGAATTCGGATTGTGCAAACAGGCGGACAGTTCTTTTAAGGTTTATGGAGCCGGACTTTTGAGTTCCGTGGCCGAGTTGCAGCATGCGATTACTACAGAGGAGAAGATCAAGAAGTTCGATCCGGAGGTGACCTGCAGGGAGGAGTGCATTATCACATCCTATCAGAATGCCTATTACTATACGGACTCATTTGAGGAGGCCAAGGAGCAGATGAGGTAAACTCTTAATCCTAGACTTAATCTAGCATATTATATAATTTTTAAAATATATTTAATAATATATTTTTTCTTTAAATATATTTAGGGCCTTTGCCGACAGCATCCAGAGACCGTTTGGTGTACGTTACAATCCCTATACTATGAGTGTCGAGGTCTTGTCCAATGCCCAGAAAATCACGGCTGTGGTCAGCGAGCTGAGGGGCGATCTAAGCATTGTTTGCTCGGCACTGCGAAAGATCTCCGCCACGGATGAGAACCTGGATGTGGACAGTATTGCTAATATGTTGCACAACAGCCTCAATGTGCGAGGTGGAGCATCGGGAGGCGGAGGAAGCCCCTGCAGTCCGGATAATTCTGATAACTCTACGGCGGAAGGGGATTAAAAACGGAAAAGAATATTTAACAAAAGGCTAAAATCTGGAAGAGACTCTTGGGACCACAGAACAGTTTAATTCGCTTAGCACTTTTAGCAAGAAAACATAATTTAATTACAAACTAAATGAAAATATTTTTATTTTAGAAAAATAAAATAGTTTTTACTGCTAAAATCAAATATCTGTAGTAGAAAAATAGCCCAGCAAAGGCTCAAATATTTTTTCCACTCATAAAAATTATTCAACCGTTTCCTAATTAATTTTATAACTTTGTAAAACTTCCCTCCTGCTGCTAAGCGAATTATACTGTCAACAATTTGAATATACACGTATCCATGTCTATGTCTAGCAGTTGTTTATTCAAATCTTAAAGCTATGTTAAAACTAAAGAACTAAACTAAACAATAAATTCGCAACCTCTCGGTGTAGCTGCCTAGACTACTTGTAGATCATATCACAGTCGGTGTTGAGGAATAGCTTCTTGCTCATGTAGCTGGTGAGGCACTGCACGAGGAAGTTGGGTATAGTCCAGAGGTTGAAGCTGAGGGCCAGGACCCGCCATTGCTGCAGGATTAGCCGAATGTCTGAGAGCCAGTTGAAGCGATGGCCCACTCGCTTCGATACCTGGCTGGTGACGCCTCTGACCACGCCACCAGCTATGCCCGAAACGCTAACCCGTCGACGCTTGGTGGGAGCACCGTCCTCGGAACCCGAACCACAACCGGAACTCGAACGTGAATGGGTGCGAGAGCGGGAACCGGGGCTATTTCCCCCCGAGGTCAGGGCTCTCTGATCAAAGTCGGGCTTCAGGTCGACGCGTGGCGCTATCTGAATGCGATCGACTGTATCGCAGATCTCCGCATTGCTGATGAGGATGCCCGCCACAATGTACATCATCTTGAAAACTCTGTTTGGGGGGAAATATATCAGAATTAATAAGGGTTTTCCTAGGGAAAATCAAGCCGAACAACGCACCTTACTGTATGTGACATCATCTTGGCAGAACGTAGATGTCGCTATACGTATTCCAAAGTATATATTTTTGTCTGTATTTTGGGTATTTTATTTTTTATTTTTTTGCCTGCACCAAGGTGCCTTATCAGCCGCTGCCGCTGTGTTTTATTTAATTCCAATTCGACGCTGGCCGATCTGCTGATGTATTTATTCGCTAGTTTCTATGCTCGGCACGTGGGTCAACCTATTGCCACTGATTCCGCGGACTGATCGCGTTCCGACTGCTCTGCTCTGACGCTGGAAACCGACTGAAGGCGAGCTGGCGGCGACCCGAGCGAACGGAGCTGATAAGCCGGGAACCAAAAATATAATAATGGATAAGGCGGCTGCATGTCCGATGCTAATGCTCGCTCGAGATATGATCCGGTCGAGTCCATTACGATCGTTCCTTTTTAATGTGTCTGCATTCAGGTTCTCTTGGTGGCTCTCCCATAGCAAACTTGGGGTGATAAGGCCCCTGACTTTCGGCTTATCGATCAATTTTATGGATCACTCTGCGGCGGCGTCAAAATAACTCTGAATCGCTTGGAAACTACGTAATGTTTGCTGCTCGCCGTGTACCTTGGACTCCGGATTGGATGAGTAGGCGGCGGCAAGCGCGATGTGATTACCCATAAATGCCGGGGTCTGGTCTGGGTTCCATCGCATGAACCGGGTCCGTGTGCAACGAATCGATCCGATAGTGAGGCCTTATCGGGGAAATACATCTAGTTCACCTTTGACTAAGGTAAACAAATGGTATTTAAGTTGAAGTGGGGTTTCGACAGTTTGAAGATTTGATATTTCTTCTTAGCCTTCTGTTTTTATTATCGGAGAATTCTTTAAAGTATATTTATACCCCTGCAGGGTATTTTAATTTCAGTCAGTAGTTTAAAACTCATCGAAGGAGTAGTTACCGGCCCTATAAATCATATATATTATTAATCAGCATCAACAGCTGAGTCGAACCAAGTACCTCCGGCAAAAAAAAAATTTTGTAAATTTTTATAAAACTTTATAAGGGGTTACAAAATTAAAATTTTTAAAAATTCACAAAAATTAAAATTTTAAAAACAGTTTTATTGAGTATGCAGAGTTTTTAAGGTATAGATACGGGGTCTAGATATTGTGGTGTCGCTATAGCTACATACTTGCTCAGAGTCAGAAGAGATTTAGTACATGTCATTGGCCATTAAACCTAATCTTATATTTTTCAATGGAAATATTGTCTTTTTCCAATAAAAATTTAATCAAATAGTTTAACATAATACTACTAAAAAATTGTCAAACTTTTAAGCTGATGACACAATATCGCTTTTTATTTTATATTTTAAATATATTTGGAATTTATTAAATGAGCTTGACATACGGAAAATTTACTTTACACACGTTGGTAAAGAAAGCAGCATGAAAAGTGACTTTCCCCTAGCTGCTATCGTCACTAGCCTGAAGAATCTGTTATACAGACTTCAGCCGTCGCGATTGCCATGATTTCCACCCTTTATAATAAGCTTACATGGTTTTAACAGAGGCTATGTCTAGGGAAAGCTTTTCCTATACTGCTTTCTATTTTCCCTGTCTTTATTCTGACAAGATTAAGTCAAGAAAAGAGCTTGAAGATACTTTGGGTTCTTAGGCATTATTTTCCTGGAATTTCAAAGCGTAAAACAATTAGATGCCTATGCCTATATAAATCTAGAAACCTAAATGCTTAATTAAGTCAAAATATCTATCTTGAAATCCTTTTCTTTGCAAGTATTTCCACGTTTATAACTCCTCAATTTAATTCTGAAATAAATATTTAGGTAAATATTTCCTTATAAGATTGCTCAATCAAACATTTCTCCAGCTCCATTTTGACCCTCTTTAAGACAACTTTCTCTCCTGATTTTTCATAACAAAAAATTTACTTCGAAGACTATTAAGTCCTCTTACATTCCCCTTAACTTAATTTGCGGAAAGTAAAAGTCAAAGTGGTCTTTCAAAAATGGTTTAGATTTCAACAGTTGCGGTTTCACAAATGCACAGCAATTGGCTTTTCAAATTAAATGGAAATTGACTCCCTAGAATTAATTTGCGAAGGCGTTGGTTGCAGAATCCGCATCACTTTCTTCAATCGCTGCCACTCGGACTTGTGTTCGACCACAAAACCATTTAATTTGTTGGCCGGAAAACCCATGGCAATGGCAATAATTGACTTTTCGTTCGAGCCGAGGGCCAAAGAGTCAGTTTCAGGCCGAGGGCCAGACACATTCGCAAGGTGTCCTGGCCGAAATTCTTAAGCAACACTCCGGCAGTGAGACTTTCCCACATAAATTATGCAGGAGTCGTTCGGGGCTTGACCACTGGCGCCTGTCGACAGGCGACACCAGTTCGGGGCAGGAGGAGTGTGAAACAAGATTATTTACAAAATGCACAAGCCACAGAATCTTAAACACAGCAAGCCGGGAAGGCATATCAAGGCAAGGCAAGCCAAGGCAAGGACCTTTCCTGTGTGCGGGGGCGGAAAGAAAACAATTTCCACACAAATTTCTGGAGCGAGCACACAAATGAAAACCAAACAAACATACAAACAGTTGGCAGGAGGCGGCAGACAAGTCTGAGCTGCCAAAAGGTATTCCCCAAGAATGTCTGCCACAAGGACGAGGACGAGGGCACAAGCACAAGCACTGATTTGTCTCCCCAACAGCACAAAACACTTCCTCTTCGCACAGACACAAAGGAGTTGGGAGCCAGTACCCAGGACAACAGAGCTCCAGCCAGAGTCGGAGCCCCAGTTGAGCTCTGGCAAAACGGCAAATGGAGACGTTATCGTCCTCATCATTCGGCATCGTCTTGGATGCAGGAAACACCACACAGACGGCAAACCCCCAACGACCTTGACACACAATATTGTGTGCGGTCGGGGGGAGGGGAGCCTGAGCAGGGACTGCCACAAATGCTCATTCAAGTGTCCAGTCTGAAAAATGGCCACCTCCTGCTACCGCTCGTGCTCCTTCGCAAAGCCAGGGGCATTCAAGGAAGCAGCAGAAGTCACACAGAGAGACCAGAGACCAGCTCTCTGGCCTCGTCTGCCGGTTAATTGTGTGCCCCGGCTCCGGCACTTCCTACTGTGTGTCCTTCGTCCTTCTTGTTGTTTGGGGCAGCCATAACCAGCATCTCCTGCTGCCAGCTGCAACAACTGCACTTCTGAGTCTGAGATTTCACAGCTTCAGCAGAGCCACTTCCACTCGGCACGGCACTTGGCACTCGCCACTTGCCACTTGTTGCAGGAACTAAAATACGAGACTGATGGGCCAAAGGATAATTGAAAGTCTGCCTTTAAGATGACCGGCAGCTTAAATGCAAATTAGGAAGGGGAATAACCAAATCGCTTAATAAATTGCAGAGCGAGCGAAATGGAAATTGAAAATAATGAAAATGCATGAAAAAATACTGAGAGGAGAGGTGAGAGGTGAGTGTGGAAAACTCAAGAGCAGGGAAAGCTGCCGAGGCATGGCATAGGAAAAATCAGCAAGTGGGCAAGAAGTAAACTCCGCGAGTAGAAGAATGGGTGTTTTCCCTGGACATGATATATGATGGAGCCCTCGTTCGAGTCCTAGTCCGAGCAGGAAATAATTCCCAATCCTGGCGGAATGGGACATGCAAATATTGAAACGAGCGGACGCGGATCGGGGGTACAAAGAAATCTAAACAACAAAACATCACAAGCAGCAGCAGCAGCAGCCGGAGCAGAGCATTTTTGGCCAGCCACTAACAATAAATGATGATGAAAATCGAAGGTGGGGACTAGGTGGCTCCGCAAGGAGTGCAGGTCTTCCAGCTCCGAGCATCGCTGATTAAACGCGAGTGCCACGAATGCGTCGCGAGGTGACGACGACGACGACATGGACATAGACGTGGCCAAAGGGTAGTGGTCATTGGATGAGGGAATGGGCAGTGGTCCTTGTCCATGTCTACGTGTCCAGACGCGGCAGACAGCCTGCAGTTGGGCAGCTTGCAGGTTTGTAGATTCCAGATCCCAGATCCCAGACAGACGAGGAGTAGATGGAGCTCACTCTCATACTGCTTGTCCAGGACCTGTGATGGCTTCGAGTCCGAGGCGAGTCTGCGGCAACAATTTTCGACAAAGGACCAGAAAAGTGCAGATTGCAAAAAATCAACTACGGCCATATTTGTTGGACGTGTGTGTGTCGGGAAATATATATAGTACATATAGATTCTATGGTTTTTTCGGCAATACATTTCCGGATTTTCTTCATTTTTGTTGTATTTCTCTAATTTATTTCTTGATTTTATTTGTTTCGCTGCCAGAACACTCCGCATGCAAATGATGTTGAATGCGATAAGTGTTCGAAGAGGGTTGGTCCTCGTCCTAGCTCACCCCACGCTGATTTCTCCCTCGCGAGTGGTTAAAAAAAACACTTGAAAGTGGCAGACATTGAGGAGAAGGGTTTTGGTGGCTTTGGACCAGCGTTTGAAATATGAACTTGAGGGACGCGCGTATTGTCTGACCTGATTATGGTTTGGGTGGTTTTATACACCTCCCAGTTTTAGTTCCAGTTCAAGTCCAGTTTCAGCTGTGGCACCCTGATTTTCCCGCTGCAAGTTGATTTATTAAGATGTTTTTATTAGGACGGACCCCTCAATAAGCACAATGAAGCACATTCCAGGCACTTAAAGCCAAGAGCCATCAATGGAGCCTGGCCCCGCGCGGAGGTTCTTAATATTTCATATGAGAAATCAAGTATACGCCATGCATACAGCCCCACTCCAGCGGCTGCAGCTGACAGGACAGTGCATTACCGTTAGCTCACATGTCCTTTGTGACACAAACTACATCCTAACCTCCGCCTCCTCGCGAAAAATCCTCCACATCTTTGACTGCTTCGGTGTTTTTTCGTCGCTGCACATAAACCAAATATGTATGTAATTTTTTGCAATTTTCTAACAAAATTTCGCATTTTTTCGTGTTGCTATTTTATTTTGCATGGACCAAGGTTGACTGTCCTGACTGGCTGACTGTCCTGTGCCGGAGCGCTCCGAAATGTCCCTGGCCGGGCAAGGCAAGGAGGCCACTTGGCAGCCGGATCACGTCGGAATATTTTCAATGTCCTGGACGGGATGTGTGGCGGGATATAATAATTTCATGTGACATGCAGCGAACGCTGCTCGTCTCCGTTCGCTCCTCGGCCTCCTGCTGCTGCTCCTCCTCCTCCTCCTAGCTCGTCCCGGCTGCTTTGATATATAATTTTGCATTTTTTAATGCCTCACTTGCCCCGAAGGCAACGGAGAATGGAACAGAGCAGAGTTTGCCATGTGAGTGCCCTGTGTCCTGCACTTTTGGCAGCGCATAATCTCATTTAGTTGCTGGCAAAACGCTTTTTAAAATCAAATTTCCGCTAAAACATTTTCTATTTGACATTTCGTTGGCATTTGTGGCTCTCAAATGGAAAATATTCCCGTTCCTGCTTTGTCTGTCAACTGGGAGAGAAAGGATAACAAAAAATAAAGGAAACTATTGCAAGAGCTAAACATTTAAGGAGGGTCTGTAAACATTTGATGGACAATTTCCTTTAAAACAAAAAAACATAAAGAGATTGACAAAGGGCAGACCCTGATGATCCTTTTTTTATCCACTTTTTTGTATATTATTTGAGCTTTGCTGCAGTTTGATTGATCCCGGCCAGAGACGATGCTTGGACCCCTTTCGAACGCATGTCCATCATAATTAATGGTTGCTCTATAAGTCGAGCTTGAGCCTAGCCTCATCAGTCTCAACCCAGGACATCCTCCTCCTCCTCCTCCTTTTTCTTTGCCTTTTTTCACTCGCTCCTCTGTTTAAATTTCTCCCCAAGTTGGCTCCGCCTCCAAAAGCCGGCAGTTGGTGCGTTTCTGTGCGTCCGCTTGGCGTTCTATGTACACCGAAAACCCAACGATAAGGCGAAGCAGAAGCAGGAGGAGGCTGAAAAGTCTGGCAGGAGGAAAAGCCGGAAGAGCAGGAGCATCAACAGGACCTGCAGCATCAGCATCAGCAGCAGCAGCATCAGGCGCCGAGTGCTGTGCCGAGTAAATGAAAATGAATGGCAGGCCGCCTAAAAGTAGGCAACGAACGAAGCCCCGGCCAAATACATAGAGTCATCGAAAAGAGATGGCGGAGGATGGATTGGAGAAGAAAGAGGAGCCAAAAGAGAGAGCTCCAAGAAAACAGTTTTGCGTGCCCACGCGGCGTATGTGCAATGTACGAACAGCCCACGCGACGTATGTGCAATATACGTTTCCTAGCACACACACTAACAGCCAAACTCACCCCCCAAGCCAGGGGGATGTGATGTAAATCAATCAGACTCTGGACATTCGCTAAACTTATTTGCGCTAAATTATTTTCCAAGGAGCGGGAGTATGTGGCTAGCCAGGACATGGCAAACAGGCAAAACGCTCAAGCACTTTAGTCAATTTAATTTCCTAATTAACTGCGGCAACAGTCCGACATCATTGGCCCCCTGCTATACCGCCCATCCCACCCATTTCTGCACTTGTCGTTAATGTGCGTTTGGCCGAAAGCAAGGACACCGAGTCCTTGCTCTTTGGCTCGCTCCGTGTGTTGGTAATTAGCCGCACACGTTGGGTCCTTTAACACCAAGCGCTGATGATCCTTGGCCGGGCATGTAAATTAAGTCAAAACAATTGTCAACACACACACACAGAAACACACAGTGAGGACAGGATGGTATGTCCTTTTTTTGCTGCTGCATAAATATATGTAAACTTTTTACGCTGACCGCATAATAATGTGTCCGGCAAGGTAAGGATAACGTAATAAAATAAAAGCTATTTCACACATTCACGTCCTCGTTCCTTGGTCCTTGTTCTGGACGGCTGCCTCTTTTTTTCCTCGCTAATTTGTTTTACTTTGTTTATATTAAAAACATTGTTTGCCTTTTTCCGGCTTCCAAAGTGCAAATGTGTTAACCGCAAAGGATAACATTTGCCCAAGGGCTGACCGGCCAGCGGATGTCCTGCTGTTTGACATTATGTCAGCAATTAAATTGTCATGTGAGAGCACCGAGGATAAGTAAATTATATGACCAAAGATGCTGATTCGGAGGAGGAGAAGCCACTATTGCGAGGGGAAGTGGTAGCAGTAGTGACCAAAGAAGGACGACCTTAAAACAACAAAACCCAATGCCCAATGGCAAACATGAAAAGTGTCCTGTCCTCTGTCCTGTATTGCGGCACATTGCTGGTTTTTGGTTAAGTGACCGGAAAATTGGGATCCTTTACGGCACATTTAATTCACACATACATATGAGCGGCACAATTACCCGAACACGCCCAGGACATCCCCCAACACGTCTCCGCCATCCTTTTTGGGTTGCGCCACGTAAGCGTAGACAAATAACACTTAAGCGCGAGATGCCAGCACGGGATTCCTGCGGCTCTCCAGACCCAAAAGCCAGTGGTAAAGCCAACACCAAAGGAAGTGCCAGGCACAGAGAGAAATGGTGTCTTTTTATAACTTTGTTTAAATAAATATAAATCATTGACAATCCTCTCACTTCATAAATTATATATAAATTTCAACTTAGGTTTTTAGCAACTCAAATTTCTTAAAAATATCTTCTTCCTATATTAATTTTTTATAGTGCATTTTCCTTTGCTGTCGCCTCGTTGACGCGTGCCGCAGATCTGGCCTGGAGTTTGGACCCAGGGGGCAAAACGCGGAGCCACTCAGCTGCAACCTCGACAAACGACAGCAAAGAGTTTTTTTTTTTATTTTCACGCACACAAATTCCTACATTTTTTACTCGTTCCCCGAAATCTGTGTGTGTGTGTGTGTTGAATATATTTTGCAAGGAGTTCATTCTAAGGACAGGCAAGTGAGTGGAGTAAAAACTGGAAAATCTTTTTCTATATATATATATATATATATATACATATATATTTAACAATAACGCCGGTCGCGGAGTCTGGCTGGGTTTTTGCAGTTGGGGTCTGTCTGGGTGACAGGCTGACGAGCTTGGGATGCCTTTTGGGTATCGTCCTTGTGGCTTTTCAGGACGAGTGAGGTTGCAAAGAGCAGCTAACGGAGCTGAAAAATGTGCTGGCTTTGTGCTTGATACCCTTGGTGAGGTAATGAACTTAGGGAAACAATTAATATCAAAGGATGCTTTGTTTTAGGTGAATAGTAATTATAAAGGAACATTATCTATTTGATAAAATATAAAAGATTGTGATGTTGAATTTAAATAATTATTAAATAAATAGAACAATTTATAAATACTAAAATTAATTAAAGTCGAAGGATAAAATTAAAGAAAAACTGAGATATTGCTTAAGTTTATTTTAGTTTTTAGAAAGAAAAGATGGCAAACCTTCACGACACTGATCAATCTTCAAAATCTATTAATTTAGAGATTGTTTTTTTATATTTATATTTAATTTAATCAAGGGTATTTAGTGTTCTTCTATTATAAATTTTTCTACCATTTCCTTTGTTTTTCAATCTTTTTTTTGTAGAAGATGAGCTCGAAAGCAGATTTATTTGTGTTAGAACACACGGATTATGACTTCCGCAGAAGTGTGGCAACAATAAGCCACTTGTTGGCCCTTTTGCGGCTTGCCAAAACCATCCTCTGGTACTTGGCCATCTCCTCACTTTTTTTTTTGTTTTTGCCAATATGAACCCTTCCTATACCCCTAATTAAGAGTGTGCTAAATGCTCTTTTAATGAGACCTCATTGAAGACAACTTGCGGTCCGAACTCAAGCCAGGAGTTGGGTAAATTTAAGTTTGGTTGGGACTCTTTCCGGCCTTTTAAAAGAAGAAATGCAAAGCGTCTTCGACAAACAGAATGCTGATGATAAACTGGCCATTGGCCAAATGAGGAAAGCCAACGCATAATCAAACACCGAAAAACCAAAAAGGCAGGTGCATCCTGGTGGATGTCCGTCCTCACCTCTGGTGACCCCTCCTCGTCTCCTTCTTCCTCGCTTCTCATTTACCTGTTTTGCTGTTTGGCACTCGTGGAGCTGCCTCCAATGTTCTTTGGCACAAACAAATTTCTGTTTGTTGTCTTTTGGAGGCCTGGAAATTGCGTTTCCGCTTGAGGAACGCCCCATGCCCCGACCATTTCGATTCGTCCCGAAGTATGCTGGGAAAATGTTAGCTGGAAATCCTGGCGAAGAAGCGAATATTTTCTTTGGCTTCTTGCACACCCAAAGAAAATGTTTTGATGGATTAATAATATTTATTAAATTGGTAATTATGTCTATATATTTTTTTTATGGGCAATCTTAAAGAAATTTTCAACGCTAAAGGTAAATTAATTTTATAATTAAATTTTATCCGCTTATCTGCTTATAATTGTATATATAAACACTTTGTTTTCTATTAATTTTTCAACACTGAGAGAAACCCTTTAGACTTCGCCATATCCTGCATATTTTCTGTGAGTGAACTGCGTCTGTTTGCTTTTGGGTTTTTGGTGGAAATGTTGCGCTTGCAAATCGCACGGAAAATTCGAGAACGAGAACGAGAAACAGACAGACGCAGCTGCGGCTCCTCTCTGTGTTGGTTTTGGGCTTGAGCATGTGTCTCCCACTTTGCCGTCTCCGCCTTTCCCCACAATTCCCATTTCCCTTGGCCCCCTATTTCCGTAGAAGAGGATTTTCATTTCGCAGCTTAGGACAGAACTGGACGGTTCGGTGGGTGCTCTCTCTGCTTTTCTAAATAATAGGATTCGCGAGCGGCAACTTGGAGGAGGTCCGCAATACGCAGCCCACCCACTGGTTTTTCCAACCCCCCGCTCTAACTCAGAACCCCGCAATAAGCCAAACAATGCAGCAGACGCATACATGGCCCAAAGGATTGGGTGGAGAAGTTCGCTGCGGTGCGAGACGATGGTGGCCAGTGACCACTCTGGCAATGGCAATGGCAACTTGGACCGGCTATCGATTGAATTTATTTGCATTCGCATGGGCCCCAAAAGCGGCGAAGGAGGTGTAGACAAAGACCAGGCCGGTCAACAATTCTTTCGATTTTCATTTCCGTGTCCTCTCCAGGCACCGCCAACAACGACAACAAGGACAACAATGGGCACTGAAGAAAATGATTCAAGAAAACAGCTAAGAAATGAGATAAAATATAACAAATTTTCATGAACGAATTTTTAAGATATTTAACTAAGCAGTCATATAATTTATTAATATTTGTAGGAATTTTGAATTTGTGTTTAATGATAGAGATAGGCAGAGATTGTACTCTTTACTTCTATTTTTCCACTAAGAAATCCTCTTTCAGATACAATTTATAAATACGATCGTTTTTTATGTAACGAAAATTTATAAGAATATTTTTTGTTCGATTCTTAATTATTATAGCCATTACAGTGTATCGCTGGCAACAACAAACATGGCGCAAAAATCATTAGAAACTCTTTTGTTAGCTGGCGCACGTTTGCCAGGCTCCCAAGTTGGAAAATAAAACGGCAGAGAAAACGCCTCCAACGCAGGCCTTTCTTTCTTCCGAGGATGAGGAGCGGCGACGTCGCGTATGCGCAATTTTCAGAAAAAATGACGAAGGGGGTGGCTACCCAATTGACCGAGGCCGACCAAGGACCTCCAGGGGCTGCAGCGGTGGTCTCGGCTGGGTGGCTGCTGCTGCTGATGTGGCCACTTCTTTTGTGCCCCTCCGCCGGCGTTTTCACCTCTCCAGGATTCCCTCCCCCGCTGCCATCATCAACAGTTGCGGTGCCCGGCAGTCTCATTTTCCGGTGTTTTTTTTCTGCGTCGCTCGTTGGTTTTGCGTGATCCACACTTTAAGCAGTCTTAGCCGCAGTGGCCACCAGCATAAAATCCCTAGGATAGAAGTGGGAAAAGGTGGAAAAGAGCAAAGGACCAGCGGAAAACATATGCAAGCTGCAGGATTGCATCGCTAAGCATGCTCTTGAAATGAAAGCGGAAAAAGTTCTTAAGTTTCCATTTAGAAAATCCTACGTTTTATTATGTTTTAAGAGTGTTTTTTATGAAGTAAGAAAAAAAACTTTCGCATGATTTTTAATAAGCTACTTTTGTTTTTATAATTATAATAGAAATTTCGGAATAAATCTAAACTTCTAGATCAAAGATTTTAATTTAAATAATTTAGAGCCTTTTTTATCTTGGTTTATCACTTTTTCCGCAGAACCTTTAAGGTTACTATACTTTTGCTACTGTTATCATTCCATTTTTCTTTGATTTGAATATCTGACTGGCTTGAAGAGCCTTCAAGAAGCCTACTAGAGAAGCTAGAATTTTCCTTTTATGCCACTTCTACGGATGGTCACAGAAAGGCGCTAGGCATTCTTCGATATCCTTTTTCGTTTCCACTCACTGTTTCCCATATTGAGCGACACAGAGGTCCCTCTTTACTTCTATTTTCATTAGGATTTTTTACTCTTTCGAAGCGAGTTTCAGTGGTTTAAGGAATATACAAAATTTTAATGGAAACAATTAAGAGGAAATAAATAAGTTATTTTTATGTCGCAAATTATAAATTATCATTAATAAATGATTTTAATTCTTATTTATATATTAGAGAGACACCTTGCCTATTCTGCAGGGCATTTCCAATATGGACAAACTTAATATCGAAGCACCGCCTTTTAGTGGCTTTTGCCATTTCCTGTCGCCATTTCTTTGGCCATCGCTTTCTCTTTTGGCCGTAAGTGTGTGATGGTTGGGTGTTTTTCCATTTTTTTTTCAATTTGAACTCTTTCACTTTGCCAGCGGATGTCCTTTAACGTGGTTTCCAGACCACTGCCCCCGAACCTGTTACTCCACACGCTTTCTTCGCGCTGCTCCGATAATTTCACTTTGAATTTCCTCATCGCTGCTGCACGGAAGCGCGCTAGTTTCCTTTCCCAGCGGACCGGTTAGTTTTCCGATTTTCCGTTGTGTGTGTTTTTTTTTTTTTTTATCCAACTGCACTCCTGTCGCCATCTTCGGACTTGTCAAGCGGAAAGGGCCTTCATTTCCGCCATGAAAGCGCCGTCGCGCTGTTCGCTGCCTGTCCAAATATTAGGTGAAAAGCCAAGAAATAGAAGGAGCTAGGAAGGATCTGCCATGGAGGGTAAGAAAATGCTAGACTTTTATTGAATTCAATTGATGCTGTAAGTGAAGAACGAAGACTTTTGCTGGATTTAGTGTAGTTTTTAAAGGTAATTTACCTAAATTCAGATTTGGAAAGTACTATAATACCAACGAAAATGTTATTTCAGTTGAAAATCGATTAAGCTTGTACAGAAAAGTAATTTTTTAAATGTTACAACTTAAAGAACAATTAAATAAGATTTAAAAATATTAAGTTATACTTCTTAAGTAATTGTTTATTTTAAATGATCATATTTACAGTTTTAGGATGTAAAAAAGCAATTTTAAGCTGTTTTCTTATCATAAATGTGAAATGACTTAATATTAATATTCTCGATCACTTTTATTTTTCTCAAGGAATTCGATCTCAAAAATGATTAATTCTTGATATTTTACGCTGCGTTTTTAATTTTTAAGTAATTAATATCAGTAAATTCATTGAAAACTTTGTACATTTTCAAACATTAAAATTGCAATATTTTTTAAACCTTTTATTGCATACTTTTAGCTGCCATTCAAAATGGCTTCAAATCTATGGCGACTTCAGCGTATACGTAATATTTGTATCTCAAATAAAAACTTCTGAATAATATAGTAAATTATTTATTTAATACTATATTAAAATAAAACAAATATATATTTTATTATCTATTGAAAAAAAAAAACAATTTACCTCTAAAAAAATATGACAAGTAGCAACTTGTGAAAGGTGAAAATATTAATCATACGCATAGTGGTCACCCCATTTTTATGGTCCACAATTTCCATTAAAGAAAATAAACCAACTCAAGACATATAAATCTCTGAACAAAAGAAATCGGAAAAGAAAGCTGAAAAAGAAAGAAGAATATATAGAAAAGCAATCGTGTCAGCGATTCGCCAAGAGAATCATTTGCGATGCGATACGCTTTTTTGCCCATGTATATATATATATATATACATATAAAAGTATTTCATGTGGCCCCAAACCCAAATATATGTATATATCTATAAGATATATATATGTTTTCCAGTGGTTGGGCCAATCGGCGTCGAGCACGAAGCACTGTGGAGGCTCGTTTCGAAAGCACGAACGCAAAAAAGGTCACAAAAAAGAGAGAGGCAAATGGAATAAAATATGCAAAATATACAAAATCATACGCACACACACACACATACACACGAATATGGAGAGGGATTTATTTTAGTTGTTGTTATTGGTTGCGCACACGTGTCAACTAGCAACAACAATTGCCACAGCGGAGGTGCGTGCCCCAACAACAACAACAACAACGAGAAATGCAAGGACAAGAAGAGAGCCGAATATTAAAAATGCGTTCGTAGCGCCGCCTACCAAGTGACGTCAGTGGGAAAACAACACTGGCAATGCACTACTGCACTTGCCTTCGTCTTTGCCACCTTTTCTTCTCCTCTAGCTTTTCCCCCCTTCTTTTTTTGCGATTTTATCTTCTCCCCTTTCGGCTTTTGTGTGTGCTCTTTTGCTCTTTTCGTTGCCACCTCCAAGGAGAAGAAGCAGCAGCATCATAGAAGAGAGTGGAGCCGAAGCTTCGTTTTCCGTTCGTTCGTTTCGTTGGGGCTCGCGTTTTTTTTTGTTGTTGCCCCCTCTCCACACTCTCTCTGTGCCCCAAATGGGTGCTAGTGTGTGTGTGCGGGAGCACCTAGATTGCTGGCTCACTCACTCCCATGCGGCGCTGGCATTGCGGCCAGCTTTGGGGGCGTTGCCAAGTGGCGAGTGCCGTTTTTCTCTGCTCTTTTTGCCATAGTTTTGGGCCAAGCCAACAACAACGGCTAAAGGAGCTGCTGCCAGAGGGTTGGCAACAACTATTGGCAACACTTTCTTGCCGGACATTGGTCAGCATCTCTCTTTCTTGCAGCGCTTTGTTGCCGTTGCAAGTTGCTGTTGCAGCAGCAGCCGCTGCTGCTGCTTCTTCATCTCTTCAAGTCGCCGATTTTTGGCGTTTTTAGGCTTTTATATTTTGCTTGGCTTTCTTGATTCGCGATTTTCTTCGATTCTTACTTAGGGGGTTTATTTATGGGATGAGTTTAGGTGAAATATGGCTGATTTTGATTGAATGCCTATTCTTCAAAGATTTGAGATATTGCGGCAGGTGATTTAATAGGCCAGATCAAAAGATCATGAAATTATTTTAAATAAAGATTAAGCTAAGTGAAAACCATATAAATGTCCGTAATCTTATCTTGTTAGCAGATGTGTATAATATTTTAATTTTTATATTAAAATTAAAAAGAATCTTGCAAACTTACCAAATTATTAAGTTGTACGTTTTTCTGAAAGTCAAATAAAACTATTTATTAATAAATAAATAAAAAAATAACGTAACATTTAAGTAATAGAAATTGATATTTCAACTTGTTTAATTATTTTTAAAATTATATTACCATTTATAAATTAAAAAACACAGTTATTTAGATACAACATTTTGCAATTCACTATTCAATTAAATGTTAAGTGGAAGCAATTAAAATAAGTTAAATTGGATTAAAACATTTTAAAGACGAATGAATATGAATCAAAGGAGTTTTTTATACGAGAATTAATATTCAAAATCTTTCAGAAAATGTATGTTAAGTTAAATAACAACTCATTTTAATTGTGAAAGCATACAAATTTAGTAACTACAATTTTCTAATGTAAAGATTTATGAAATAAACCTTTTATGATTATTTGAGTATTATTTGCTATTACAAGAATTAAGTAATATTAGTATTTATTCTCTTAGCTAAAGGTTTTTACTAAGAATTGAATTTTAAATTTAAAAAAAATTTCGAAAATTTATTATTGATATCCTTTAATTTTATAAAAACTATAATTTATGGTCTTTTTCATTATTTGTCCATCTTAAAATATAAAGCAGATCAAAGTCAAGAATTTAAGAAGAATACAAAAACCACACAAAATATATTATAAACCGATCAATCTTTAATCTTATCTGTATATAAACAAATACGAATATATATCAATAAACGTACGATTTTTTTTTGATTTTTAATACTTCTGCTAATAACATTTATTCCATTATTATTTATCATTAAAATTCCAAGTATTTTATTAGCTACTTTAGAACATTTCCAATGGATCTTTCAAATGGGCACACATAAAATCAAAAAAAAAATAAAATTATGTTTTCAGATACTTAGATCTCTCTTCGTAAGAGAACCAAATGCTTACTCTTAACGAATTCGCCGCGAAAACCGGAAAATTGACCGGCGCTCTCACCCACTCGCTCTCGCCTTTCTCCTACCCCTTCGAACGAACGCAAACGCTCTCACTGCTGGCGTCGACGGCGACGCTGGCTGAGCAGTCTCGAGTTTCATTCATTGCACGATGTGCCGCAGATACTTTACTTCAGTGGATTCGTATTCAGTAGATATTTTACTTTCGGCGTGAGTGCACGTTTGTTTTCACGGCAAAAAAAAAACTCGAGCAACAACAAAAACAACAGCATAAGCAAGTCTAGTGACAACAACAATAGCAACAAGCAGAACTGAAGCAGCAACAACAAGTGACTAGTGAAGCAACAACAACAACAACGATTAGTTGCAGCATGTGTTGCATGCAGTGAACAAAAATAAACACCAGAAGTTGCATTATTAATATTCATAATTACCACGAATAAAAAATAAAGAAACACAGTGAGAAACAGCAGAAACCCAGAAAGAAAGCAGAGTGTGTGTGCCCAAGGAGACCAAACCGAAGTGTACGTGATTATTAAAGATAATTATAGTGTGGTATTATTTACGACAAATGCCTGAGCAGGTTGCATTTAATTGGCGTTGCACGAAAATCGATTTTCCTCGATTTTCCAACCTTATAGAAATAGTATACCCGTGTATATATATGTACTATATATATATATATATATAAATTATCCAGTCCGCGCATTTTGCGTTCCACCCAAAGAAATTGTAATTTATTAATTTATAACACAATCCCACCCACCGAAAGGTCGTAAAAAGCTATGGTGTTGCTGCTGCTGCTGCTACTGCTGCCGTGGCTACGATGTTGCTGCTGCTGCTGCTGCCACTGCTATCAGCCGCTTGCTGGCTCGTCTTTGGGCGCCCAGGAATTAAGAAGAAAACTTACGCGAAGGAGCAACTTTTGCGAGTTGCTTCCGAGTGCCTCACCGCCACCGAGTGGGTGGCACGCGCCAAAAACAGTTTGTAAACATTTTCCGCAAGGAGAAAGCCCAGAGAAAACTCGCAGCCAACTCTGGCACAGCAGCAGCAGCACAAACAGCAGCAGGAGCAGCCCTGTGTAATTTATTACTTGCTGCATAAATAATAAATAAGCGTTAATAAATAAATACAATATACAATATATAAATGTGCCTCGTTGTCTGAAAATCCACCCAGCAACACCCACCCCACTCCCAGCCCCCTCTCTCTCTGTGTGTGTGTCTGTGTGTGTGCTTTTGTGTGTGTTTGCGAGCTTCGAAGGATCCACAACCTCGAGACGAAATTAAATAAATAAATACAAAAATAATAATAAATAAATACAGAGGGCACACAGAAAAAAACGGTTGACATTTAAAAGTAAAACATTGAAAATTATTAATATTTTTTGTTAATATTACATTACGTTCTTTTTTAAAAGTTATTATTTAATACTTGGTAAAGTATTTAAATATTTTATTCATTTTAAAAGCAAAACGATTACTTTATAATATAATTCATTGATAACAAATCTTTACTAAACTTTAATGGTATTACATTTTTGTATAAATTATATTTAAAAATTTATCAACTCAGTTTTAACATTTTCCGGTATATAATGATAGTTTTTATAAAAGAAAATATTTATAAAAGTACTAAATTTACTCAAAACTGAGTTAAAGATAAATTTTAATCAACTTTGTAACTGAATATAATTACTAGGGCTTCTAAAAATATAGTTGTAAAAGTCAAATTCAAATTCAACACAAAATATTACCACAAATAATAATACATTATACAATTAAAAACTTAATATATTTATTGTATATAAATAATTTTGTTCTGTGCACAGAAGTGGCTCTCATTTCGTTGTTGTTTATTTCCCTTTAGTATGCTTTTTTTATTTTTGGTTGTTTAACAGCTGCGCTCGTTATAAATAATTAATCAAAAATAAAAAATGACGAGGAAACAGGAAGTGCCCAAGCAATTGGCAACTATGAGAGATCAAGAAAACGTTGAAATGATTTCCGAAAAAACTCACTCCAGTTCAGTTTGATTTTCAGTTGTGGATTTGTTTTTTGTGCATTTAGGCAATTTACTTATTTATTTATTTGAGACTGACTTTTTCCAAAGAAGCATCAAATTTAATGCGAACGGCGGCGGCGGCAGCTACAACGACGATAACAGCAACAAACATGAATAAATAAAAGGAATAACAAAAGGCAGAGCGCGGCCATAACAATAAACCAAAAGTTGCCAAAAAGGCGAGAGGAGGAAAAGCTGCCAAGAGAAAATGTTCTTCTCCAAGGGCGGCGGCAGTGGGGGGCAAAAACTGAGCTGAACTGAACTGATGGGCGGGGGGGGCGAGGCTCCCTCGGCGATGACTCTCTCCTCTCGCTCCGGCAACAACAATAAAATAAACAAAAATAATAACAGTCGACGACGCAGAGTCGTGGCTACAGCCACAAGATTTAATTGGAATGAAATAATAATAAACATAAAAAGTAGCAAGAAGAAGAATTATAATAACAATAATAATAAATATAATTAAATTTTATGACAGCTGCGGAAACTTTTCCACCCCTCAGTGGGAGTTCAGCCTTCCAGTTTCCGAAACTCACCCCACCCATCCCCCGAGCACACTCATAAATTAAAATTATACAAAATATTTAAATAAATATAATTACTTTTGGCTCTCTCTCTCTCAGCGCTGCCATAAATAATAATATTTAATTAAATATAAATCTATAGATGGGCAATGTGCGCATGCAAGTAGATCCAGAGACAACAATACAAAATAAGCAATAATAGCGCACACAATTACTACATATATATAAAGATATATGTATATATGTATATATATTCATACGGCCGTTCATGTATATAGATGTGTATAAATACAATGCCGAGCGGAGGAGCCTACAAATAATTGCAGCTCAGTAATATAAATTAAGCCAAATTAAACATAAATAAATGTGTGCTTAGCTTTTAGCTAATAAAGCACATTTCTGGCCATGGGCGGGCGGTGGGTGGTGCCAGAGAAGGCGGCAGGCGGCAGATGGTGGGTGGTGGGTTTTGTGGAGGAAATACTAAACATAAATTAATAGAAATTCATGGAAATTTTCGACTCAGCAACAGAGGAGGAGCAAGATTAATAGGCTTATTTAATAGAGTTATGACTAAGAGCCAGCGCTTGATATGCATGAAATACTTCCAAAGATATTAAGTAGATACAACCGAATACTATATTCAATTAGGTGATGCAAATAATAAGCAATAATATTAGTAATCTTTTTCTAAGGAAAAACAACAAAAGCTTTGTATATTTTTTCTAGCAGAAAATAAATCTAAATTACTCATTTCCTTTTCTTTATATACAAATGGGGTTTAGACTTTTGAGAAAGCAAGTAGAAAACTCATTTCAATAAATTTGTTGTGGAAGATTTTCTATTTAAATTCTTTACTCAATCAGAAATATTTCAATAAGTACACATAAGCCTTTTAAGAACCCAAAAACAATAAATTTATGCAGGTAAACATATAGGTTTTAATTACAAAAGAATTCAAATTCAAATTCCCATTGAAATATTTCCCTCTCTTTAAAATTTTTAATTTAAACTGATAGATGATGGGATAAATGTGCGAAATCGCCAATTTATAGTTTCCTTTGAATTACCCCTCGAGAATCTATATGAATTTTATTTTTAATTGTCTTGAAAATCATGTGAAAATTTTCTATTTTTCAGCGCTTGAACTGCTCCCCGGAAAAGTTCTCGTAAAGGCACGGTTAAAAATGTGTTAGGAATCAGCGAGAAGGTATCTTCACTTGATCAGATTGAAACGGAAACCACATCCAGCACCATGGACATGACCAAACAATTAATGGACTTCGAAATGAAATCGGAGTACGAGGGAGATCAATTCGAGGCGAGTGACTATACAATGCCCACAGTAGAGGATCCCAAAATGATAGCACAACCCCTCATTGAGGACTCGGAGGAGAGTGATCGCAGATCCTCACCGGAAAGAGAAATGGAAACCACTTTTGAGGAACCCAAAGAGGCAGACCCTCACACAGAGAAGGACCTATCCGACACAGGTGTCATAAAGACCACAGAAAAGGATTCTGAAACAGCAGACACAGTCCTGTTAAAGCCAAAGCCGAGTCTAGAGAACGAACAGCCTTTGACACCGCCGCCCCGCCCGCTGACCTCCAGCGAGGTGGTGGGTCTCCACGATCCCGATGATCCAGAGCTGCGTCTCCGCCTGGAGGCCAAGAAGTCACGCTCTCTGCCCGTCTCGCCACAGCCCCAGCAGCAAAGCCTCAAGCTGGCGGGATCCGCCCTGTTTGAGTTCGGCCAGGCATCTTCCTTACCACCCGTGGAGGCCAAGATCAAGAGTAGCCCGGAGCTGAAGGCTCCTCGCCGGAAGCTGGCTCCTCCCAATGGCGGCGTTGGTGATAACCAACAGTTCTGTCTGCGCTGGAACAACTACCAGTCCAACCTGACCAATGTCTTTGACGAGCTGCTGCAGAGCGAGTCCTTTGTGGACGTCACCTTGTCCTGCGAGGGTCAGTCAATCAAGGCTCACAAGATGGTTCTCTCCGCCTGCTCGCCCTACTTCCAGGCCCTGTTCTATGATAATCCCTGCCAGCATCCCATTATCATCATGAGGGACGTAAGCTGGTCGGATCTAAAGGCTCTGGTAGAGTTTATGTACAAGGGTGAGATCAATGTTTGCCAGGATCAGATAAATCCTCTATTGAAAGTGGCCGAAACCCTAAAGATCAGGGGCCTGGCGGAGGTTAGTGCAGGTCGGGGAGACGGCGGTGCCTCTGCCCATCCCATGTCAGTCTATGACGATGATGACGACGAGGAGCTGGCGGCAGCAGCCACTGCCATTCTACGCCAGCACGGCGAAACCGATCCGGACGATGAGCTCAAGGCCAAGAGACCTCGCCTGCTGCCCGACGGCGCCTTGGATCTGAACAAGAGACAACGAAAGCGCTCCCGGGATGGTAGCTATGCCACGCCCAGTCCCTCGCTGCAGGGCGGTGAGTCTGAGGTCTCGGAGCGTGGCTCCACTTCAACTCCGGGCCAGAATCAGAACAACCAGCCACTGGCCATGACCACTTCGACGATCGTGCGCAATCCCTTTGCCTCACCCAATCCCCAGTCACTATCGGGGGGCAATGGAGGCGGTGGCTCCTCTGCTGGAGGATCCCAGCGGAACTGCTCTTCGCCGCCACCTGCTTCGGGCCATAGCAATGGCAACAGCTCTGCTGTCATGCACTCTCCGCCCGGCGGAGTGGCCGCCCAGTCTGCTCTGCCGCCGCACATGGTAGCCGCTGTGGCCGCTGCCGCTCATCATGCCGCCGTTGTGCCACCTCCTCCACCCGCCATGCATCACCATGCCGCCGCTGCTGCCGCCCAGCAGTTGGCCGCCCAACATCAGTTGGCTCACTCCCATGCCATGGCCAGTGCTTTGGCAGCTGCCGCTGCAGGAGCAAACTCAGGATCGGGCGCTGGCTCAGGAGGAGGATCAGGAGCCAGTGCACCGACCGGCGGAGCTGGGGCAGGAGGCAGTGCCTCTGCTTCATCAGTGGGATCCCATCATGATGACATGGAAATTAAGCCAGAAATTGCCGAAATGATTCGCGAAGAAGAGAGGGTGAGTGACTGTTGACATATTTTCTTTGAATTTGTTTTAAAATTATAAATAATAGATTCTTTTCAAATTATATTTTAAAAACTTAACAAGATTTTTAAGCATTTAAGATTTTTTCTAAACAGAAAATGGAATCTAAGAACTCTTTCCGTCTTTTAAACATCTTTTTCGGATTTTTGTTAATTCAAATTTATTTGGCAGAAAGTCTATGAACATAAAATTATTCATAGAATAAATTGGGGTTAATTAATAAATTTAAGATTTCACATATTCTTGCTTGAAACTGACTTAATGACTAATTGATTTTTCCCAGAAGCGGAAAATAAAATCAAAAATATCTTTTGAAAAAGAGCCAACATAAATTAAATGATGAATTTGTTTAATTTTAAAGATGTTTTGCATCGATCTTTATGATCCAATTTTCCTTTAAATAGTTAAAGAATTTAATAAACTAACAACGAATAAATGGCTAGATTTATTTTAAATAATGAGTAATAATTGCAGAGGTTATCTGTTAAAACCATGAAATCATCAAGCTGGCAATGTGATCATTATGACTAATATTTACGGCTTTAAATCCACTTACATGCAAATATACATGACACAGATCTCAGGAATAAATTAGATCATTAAATTCAAATCTGATACAAAGTAACAGAAGCACGATAATAAATATTGATAAATAATTGCACCGCCTAAGCAATTAATATATTGTATATATATATATATATAAAGAGAGAGGCATTATATAAATAGAACTGATACTTAGAGAGCTCTATAATGGAAAGAAAAACCCATCCAAGCATAGATATTTTCAAGTCGGGTTCCATTTCCCCGCTCCTCTTGACCCCAAAGACCCCCTTCTTCGAAGCTTTTGCATAATGCGCATACGCCGCGTACGCCGCTCACTTATTTATTTATCGTTCGTTCGCGGCTGGGAAAGTGGTGGCTGGGTGCAGGGTGCAGGGTGCATGCATATTAACGAAATCTTTTGCATTTACCGCAGGCCGCATTTACCTTATTCGTTGTTATTTCTATTAGATTGCAAATTAAACCTGATTTACTATTTGTATAAGAAAACCGACTCAAGGGGCACCAGTGGGGGGATGGGGAGGGCGAGGTCGCGACATTAAGTGCGTCAGCGACTTGAAAAATAATTCAACAACATTTAATGCTAATGACGAAAATTGCACAATGCACGCACACACACATAAGCGGAGACAAAACTGGCTTGGAGCAACAGAGAGGGCCACAGAGAGTGAGAAAGAAAATCAACAAAATTATAAACAATTGGCAAAAATTGATGGCAAGGCAAACAAAAGTCGCACAAATATTTGATTTGTTCGTCTCGTGCATCTGATTCTCCATAATTGCAACTAATGCGCCTCCGATTTTCCCTCACTTTTGCACTTTGCCAGCATTCTTGGCGATGTTTTTCTCAATTTTTCTCAATTTTTTTTGTTTTGTTTATAAACACTTAATGTATGACATTGAGCATTATTCTTGAGCCGGCAATTTTTTCATATTATGTTTGCACTTAAATTGTTTATAAAAAAACTCTGAACTTAAGTAAATAAATCCATACAATCAATGGGTGGCGAATGCTGCTCATGAATATGAAACTCAGCTTGTACACTAAGCAAATAATCATTCGAGAAAATGATTCTAAGGACTATGAACAATATAAATCATAATTATTTCTAAGAAATTAATCATTTTCAAAGCCACAAATAAATGTTGCACAATATTGTCTATAAGAAGCAAACGTTTCAAGTATCTTTAGCTATGAAATGTAATATTTTCTAGGTTAGCCAGCCGAAAATCATCATAAACTCATAATAAGATAACCATTTTTTCCACTGTAACTTGTAAATATATAGTATAAAGATAAAATTCCAGGGCAAGTTGCCTGCATATTTATGCGTGGAAAATGAATTAGAAATAGAGAGCAAAAACCCTTGGCTGCCCCTTGATTTTCTCATACATATTATTCGCAGCTTCTTGCTTCTCGCACAATTTACTGTTCCTTTGTTAATTTATTGAAATGAAATGAGAAATAAAATCAAGAAGAAATAGACGGCAGTAAAAGCGCAGAGTGAGAGGCGCCCCCATTTTCTTTTACTTTTTGCTCATGCCGCAAAACCACCGAAAATTTGACGACGTCACTTAGGGGGGAAGTCCCTGGCCGCAAGGAAGGCGGCAGTAGGACGATGAAGCTGGGAGCCTGTTACTTAATAGAGTCCAACTTTTCCTCAGTCAATTCCGAGAGTGTTCTCTCTTCGAGTTTTCCCCTCACCCCTTACCATTTTCCTGGCATTTTCATTCATAGAAGCCAGAGTAGGACTTCAGCTTGCGAGAGAGAGAGAGAGATGCGGAGACACACACGCAGCATTGGGGAAACCCAGCAGTCAGGAAAAGTCACAAGAAACTCAAAATCAAGAGGGCTTTTCCTACCACCACCCATCACCTTCCTGCCTCATTTTCTCTGCAAATTTTTGTGCGAGTTCCTTGACTTTTCCTTGTATTTGCCCTGCCTTTTCTTTTGTGCGTTTGCGAATTGTTTTTGCATGAAGAATATTACTGAAAATTGCCGAGTGCTGAAAGTTCTTTGACAGCCAAGGGCCGGGCCCCCTTTCCTTTCCTCGACTTTCCTCCAAAATTTCTCCCCCCTCGTTTTTCTTTGTCTCGGGCGTTAGTCATAATTGCTCCATGGGTATCTCCATCTCTTTGGGTTCTTCTTCTGTTTGGTTTTATGCAAAGCAGGTTGCTTGAACTCTCGCGATCCAGAGGAAATGGTTAGGTTAGGTTTTCTTTTTTACTTCTCCGTTTTTTTTTTGAGCGTGTGAATCTTTCCTTATTTATGTAGTTTTCTTTTTTTGTTCGAAGCCCAACTTAAGCCAAATGTCACCGGCTGTTTCCTGTGCGGTCCGGAGCTCATTAGAGGTCTTTGATTGATTCGAACCGGGGCCGGGAAATAAATCAAATTTATGTCCGCTGGTTTTACATAAACCCGCCGATCGTTGGCCACCCCGGTTGGAGGGAAATCAAATTTAGTAGCCAATGGGAAACCCTCATAATGGGGCCCCTTATCATCTGGTTTATACATATACAAAGATCAGGGGCTGGAGGCTAGAGGCTAGAGGCATTTTCCATTTCAGAGATTAAAGGATTTCGTAAGGCCGGGCGGCACTTTGGAATTCAGTCAGTCAGTCGCCTGAATTATATGTGAATTCTATAATTTACGAGGCAATTTCGATAATTTCTTTAGTTTGTAGCTCTGGCCATAAACGTTGCAGCAATTGTTCTTGCCCAGGTTATATAAAAAGGGAATTTTCGTTGGCCGACCAGCCGGGCCACACTCGAAATAAATAAGTAATTTATTTTATGGCAGACCCGAGCGGGCCATAAACCCACATAGATCTTATCGCCGCGCAAATAATACAACAATATAATCATAATAACAATTTGTAATCTTAAGTCGCGTCGATGCCAGCTCTTGGCTTTGGTAATTTCCCTGATAAGATTTCCCCAACGCTGCTCTGTGTTATTTTTTTTCCTATTTTGTTCCTTATTTTATTTTTAATTCTCTCCTATTGGCGCTACGTGATCAGTGCTCTTGTAGTTCTTATATTAAAGACTGATAAAGTTAGACGGATGACTCGTAGGACTGTGACGCAGTGACTCGACCGATTTTGGCCAAATCATCTTGTTGTATTTACAGGCCGACGGTGATTGTTTAAATAAAGAAATGAAAAATATGAAAACAGAAAAAAAGAAAAACGATTAACTTATACTGGGGGACAATAGAATTTTTATGGCCCTACGTATATCTGGGTTTTTCAATGGCCATCGAATCATGGCCCAAGTCCGTGCACTTGCCTCGGGGGTAATTATAGAAAAATATTTGGCTAATTGGTATATAGTATAGGGTTAGTATCAGATTCGTTAGTTTATTGGGGGAAACATTTGCCATGTGATTTGTTATCGTAATTGTTTATTGGATACTGTTTATATTTTAGAACCTTAAAGTTAGGACCTTGTACCCACTATTAAGTTTTGAGAGTCCACGATTTACTATCAATGATATAACTTGTATAAACCCGATAGAATCTAACCAGAAAGCGAGTCAGAAAATAATTACTTTACCCCTCTGAATAGTTTCTTGAAATATATTATTATTTTTCCTGTTTCAAATAGATATATAGTATATATTTTATGGCCCTTGGCTGCTTGAAAACTTTTCTATGCATTGGGTTCATTCTCCTGCCCATTCCATCCGCTTTCACTTAATGTTCCAGCTGCGTTCCTTCGTTTGTTTTCCTTGCGTTAAGTTTTGTTATATTTCCATTTATTTGGCTGCCTTTTGTTACACTTTATTTATTTATTCCGCATTTATTGTGGGCTACACACACACACTTTTCCATCGTTAGTGCAGTCGCGACTGTTGTCTTTATGACGACTACGACGATGACGATGATAATAATGATGGCGACCGTGATGATGATTATGATTATTATTGCCATAGCCTGTTTCTGCCTCAGTTTCAGTTTCAGCTTCAGTTTGAGTTTCTGCTGCTGCTGCTGCTGTTGCTGTTGCCTCGGTGTGTTTTCATTGTAGGAAAGACACAAGAAAATTATAGGTATCTGCCCTTATGGCGCAGCGCAGCGGAGCGAAACAATAAAATATAAAATAAAATATGTACGAGTCTGTTTACGCAATTACAAGCGGACAAACACGGCTACGTCGTGTATCTGCGAGAGTCGTCTTGGGCCAGAGATACAATATTTATAACCAGGAGATACGACAGATACGAGAGAAGCACAGATACAGATACAGCTACAGCTACAGATACGTGCATCTTGCAGATACACTGTGCTGCCGCAGCCTGTAACAATTAGGGGCACTCACTCTTCAAAGGGAGCACACACAGATAGCGGCGGCTTAAATGAAAACCGAAATTAAAGAAAATTATCTTGTACATCTGGTAGTTTCACCACCACCGCAAATGGCATTATAATGTGTTATAATTTGACAGTACTTACACCGAAAGGAAAAACTGTCGCATCGCCATAATAACCATCAATAAGTATGCCAAAAGTAATTGCAATCTTGGGAAATTGTACTTTAATAAATAAGTGCTTAGGAAAGCGATAAATTTTGAAATGGTTTTTGTGTGACAATTAAGTTGAATACTTTTTAATACTTTATATATACAATTTACGATCAGAAATATAATAGAAAATAAACAACAAAAGGTGTATGTTGTAGAAAAAAATAATTATATTTTAACACAGCTAAAAATCAGCTCAAATGATTACTATAATTTTAGAAATTACCCTCACCTAGTAGCAGAATTTTATTTTGGTGTATCATTTATCCAATTTTCACCTACTTTTCATAAAAAATTCTAGTGCCACATCAAACCCTCATCAGTTTTTTTTCTTTTTTGTGGCCAGGATAATGACAAGCACGTATTGCGGCAGGGAATGCGTAAAAAAGGAAAGCCAACATAAAACGCCTCTAATTTGGCAATCAACTAAAAAAAACTCTTTCCTCTTTGGGTTCCACTTGGCACTTAATTGTGCCGCTTTTTCAACACCCATCCAACCACCCACTAGCCATCTTTCCGCCCATTTGCCACCCATTTATCCGCCCACTTGAGGCCTGAGTGCAACTGCAGTTTCTTCTTTATGCGAATGCAATTTGCTGGAAAGGTTCGATTGCGCCGAGGCACCGCACACTTCATGTGGTTTTTCAGCCAGCCAGCCCGCTTGAGTCCTTTTGTGCATCCTTCTGGCATGTGGATAATTCGGCGTGAAATTAGCCAGGAAAGCGAGCGAAATCGAGTGCGGACTGTGGAGATTTAACTGCAACTCCGACTGCAATCCCTGCCAAGTCCATCTCCGGATCATCTAATGGCTCTGCCTTGTTTGTTTATCTCGGCGGGCTGAGTCGCGTCTGTAAACAGAGTATTGGGAATGGGAATGGGCCTTTGAAGTTGCCTTTTCCTGCATTTGATTTGTTATTTTATTACTCTACGAATTTTAACACATCTGCTGGAAATGCATCTGTGAATTATTAAATGTATCTTGTATCTTGTGTGCTGCTACGAACACATGTAAACGGAATGTTCGTTCCTCTCTCTTTATTTTTCTTATTTTTTCTCTGTTGATGCCCCCCTCCTCTCTTTGCGCGCACATCAATATTTATTACTTTGTGTACATTTGCCGTAGAACAAATTCCTTTTTTTTCATTTATTTATTCTCCCTCTGCACTGCATTTCTTAATTTAGCCATTCCTCTTCATCTGCTTCGTTTGTGTTTTATTCCCTTCCTCTTGTTTTCCTTTCCTTTTCCCGGCTGCAATTGTTCTTTTGGTTGCACCCCCGCTTGGCCGCTTGGCAAAGAAGTGAACAAAGGAGATTCGGTGTGGCAGGGAGTGTGAGGATCTTCCAAAATCGAATCATATAGAATACACGGGGATTAAATTCTTGAGGGCTAAGATTAATATTTCAGAATTTATTTAATGCGGAGATATTTATTTTAAAAATTATTTCAAACTATTGCCCCTTTAAGGCTTGATAAAAATTTAAATAAATATAAATCTTATTACTAGGAGGTTATTTTAAATTAAATATCAAATATTACTTTTAGCAAGTAAAAGATTAAATTGGAGCTAATTTATAAATCTCATCACTAGCAGATTTTTTAAATATAAATTAAGTATAAAGTATTATTTTCAGTTAGTAAAAAAGATCAATATATACAAATTTAACCTTTATTTCCCTGAATTTATATTATTTTTTTATAAACTTTGTATGTTTTTGTAATAATAATTGCATTCAAAATTTCTATTTTCGAAGTGTATTTTCCCTCTGCTGTGGCGTGTAATTATTACGATTGGATATATAATTTGTAAGGCGAAACATATGTTTCCATTTTAGTTTTTAATGTTACTTTTGAGTTTGCTTCTGCTGCTGCTGCCGCCTCTGCTGTTATTTATGCATTTTATTAGTTGTGTCTGTATATTTTTTTGGGTCTTGGAGTGAGTGTTTTTTCTTCATTTTGTTATGTTTTTAATGCTCCCCGCTTAGCCCGGAGTCAGTGGAAATTGTTTGGAAAGTCATTGAAAGTTGATTTTTAATAGCTAAGCTGCGTTGGACAGATGTTTTTCATTTTATCTCCCTGCTTGGGCCCTTTTGGCATCTGGAAATGGCCAAGTAGGTCTCGCAGATAGCAACGTATCCGTGAGATACACACACAGCCGCCGCCGCCGGCTCACCTGTGCACAAAAATGCAAATGCATGTGCAAGTATGCTCGACGCCGTCTTTCCAGGTAAACATCAACTCAGAAACTATCGTATTTACAATATTTGCCCAACGAATACATTTTCTATTCAATATTTACTTAACGGCGAACAGAAATGTCAACAGAAGATGTGCTTAAACAAAAGATAGACGCTAAGTTCGTGGTCGGCCTGCAGCGGACCACGCCCTGTATCTGATGGATGCCGAGTATCTGCGGTCGTCCAATTGACACCGTTACTCCTCGACGACGCTGATTCTGCGGTGCAGTCGGTTCTGTAGCCGCTGCTGCTGTTGCTGCTGCTGAGATGTTGCCGGTATGCCATTGACAGGCCGCAAGCCACAGTTGCGCCCAGCGTCTCAGCGAGTTGTCAGTGGGGCCACGCACTTTTTGGTGTCACTGTACGAGTCTATTTGTCTGCCAGAAACAGCAGCAGGCCATACAGTTGCGGTGAAAATGATAGCAACTTTAATAAGCAGGTTGAATTATGATAAGATTTTTGTTTTGGTGTTAACCAAAAGAACTTGACTTTTTTTAAGTTTCCTTTTTAGATGAAATCCCTGAGATAGATAGCTCCTATTCCATTAACCTCATTTGTCAAACAGCAACAACTTCAGATACATTTGCAGCAGCAACAGCAACATCAGCAGCAACAGGGGCCGCGGCATCAGCCGTCGCATTAATTCTTAAGCAATATTTATAGTTGTATTTTGTCAAATATTTGCACAGTTTGTTTTCTGCGCTGTCAAAGACATTTATCAAGACACTCAGACTCGGTCTGCAACTGCAACAGCAACAGCAGCAGCTACTGCCACTGCAACTGCAACTGCCACTGCTGCATTTGCATTTGCATCTCCACACTCGCCCTGGCATCCGTATCTGTATCTGCAAGTTGCTGCTAATTGCAGGCTGAAACATTTGTCATGCCTCTATTTCGCTGTTCTCATCGCTGGCGTTCATTCATTATATTGTCGCCTCGAGTTGTCTCTGCATCTGTGTGAGGTCAAATTTACTTTATTAATTACAACCGCAGCAACGGCAAGCGGCAGCAGCAACCGGCAGCAATAAATTCAAATGAGTCGCAAATGTGTGCCGCTCATTTCGGAACACACGACAAAAATTGGAAACTAAATGCTAGCTAATTTTTTAAATTGCCGCGCTTGGGGACCCAAAAAAATGGGAACTCGATTTCGAGCCCAGCCCTAGTCGACATTATTTTCGTATTTATTTATTTATTTATTTTGGCCATAATAACAGTTTGTCTTGTGAGCGCATTTCCAGGAATATGCGTATGTTTAGCTTTCCCGCTAGCCATAATTAATTAAATATTTTTATACCCATTAATGTGCAAGTGTGTGTGTGTGTTTGCCAACTTTATAATGGGCTGAGCAAAACTAAATAAATTTCGCGCCGCGCTATAATTAAATTTATGTGAGCTGAGTCACCTTCGTGTGCGATGGATGAATGGACGACGCCAACTTGGTCAATGGTCGGTGGTCTGTGGGCCATGTCCCAAGTCGGAGCGGGGTCTTTGTGTCATCTACTGCTGCTATTTAGTTGTATGTATATTAATTTATTATTGAAAATGTTGAAAATGTTGCACAATGCCAATGTGCTGCGTCAGCGGCCTGTAATTTAGACGTTCCCACAGAATTACCGAGTATCTTTCCCTCTCGATGCATTTTCTGTGAGTGATTAATTGCCGTTGCCCATTATTATTATTATTATTATTCATTTTCAGTACTTTTGTGCTCTAAAATCTCGACTATTTTCTGACATTTACTTGGGGAACGCTGAGCATTTCTGTAATTATTTTCCTGCCCCTCGGTTTCGTTTCGTCTCGTTTAATTTAATTTTATTTTATACATTTTCTGGCTGCCGAACAGGTCTTTGAACTGCTTTCGCATGTGCGCCAGATACAAGATACAAGATACTACACCCGCCTTTTGTTTTTGTTTGGCTTTGTTTGCTCGGAGGGACCACCTTATGCAAACGAGCATAATTATTCGAAATTAAAATCTAAATTTATAGTTTGCATTAAGAATGACTAACAGAGAGAGACATGGCGGAGCCATGGGTGGGTGTGACTTTTCTTAATTTTATTTTTTTTCATTTCTGTAAATGTCTGCCCAGATGCTGTGAGGGCTGATTCATGTCATCGGCTTATAATGAAATTGGTTTATTAGCGATAATTCTGGCCATTTACCAGGGAGTGGTATCCAGCTGACTCAAAGCCCTGAAATATGTTATAATAAATCTGTCAGATAAAGTGCGAATGGAAATGAGTTTGCAATGCAATTGGGGTTACAGCGATTGGAAATCGTGAAATTGTTGGAGTTTAACAATGTGACTTTATAGTGATGTATCTGGATTGGTTTATATATTTCTTGGAAAATTGTAGAGATTTTTAAAATCATTTTAAATACTTGGATTGAATCTAGATTAGTTTACATATTTCTTGGATTTTATTTGAGCATATTAATATACTTTATAAATATATTTAACAGTGATTGGAAATGATAAGAGTTTATATGCTTAATTTGTTGGCATATTTCGAGCATTTTATATAATGTTTAATATTATTGTTCTGGTGTACAGCGATTGTTATTGTGAATGTTCAAGAACTTATATTTAGTAAAGTTTCTAACTTAATTTTAAATATTTTTCCTGGCATATCTAAGAGCTTTTTAATATACTTTTTAAATACTTTTATTTTTGCTATGCATTCCCCAAGTGGTCCCTCATGGCTAACTTGTGATTATTGTTCCTCGAAAGGCTTTTAATTAGGCACCTGGCTACCGTCTTGCATGTAATTAGACGTAAATTGTAATTGATACGCTGCTGAATTATAAAAAAGTTCAATTGAATCCAACAATTAAGTGTGGCAGCTCAAGCTATAGCTACTGCTATAGCAAACTAATAAATACATATATCATATACAGTCGGCACTCGGCAGGCGCTCATGTCAATCGAAAGCCAACGCCTGCCATGGTCATTAAAGGCAGCTGCCACTCCCCCTCGGAATGCGGGCCGCCCCCTTAAAATATAATAAAAAAAAGAATACAATATACTTAATCGCATATGCATAAAGCGAAGACAAAGGAACGACAGTCCTCACTGTAATTACACAGAAATTTAAATAATAATAAAAAGTGGGAAAACTTTTACGTTGATGACTCCCGCGCTGCCAGCCCGGCAATTAAAATATAAAATGTATAAAGCAACAAAAAGTATTAAACAAAAAAGAGAAGAAACGAAGCGAATGCCTGTAGTTGGATACAATAAAATATGATCGTGTAATTTTTTATAGTTTTTAATTAATGGCTTTTCTTAGAGAGCCGCCTGCTCCAACTCCTCCTCCTCCCATTGCATGTATTTTCCATTTCCCCCCGAAAGTATTTTCGTCGGTCAGCTGAGCCACATTCGTAATTATATAGTTTTATTGTATGCCACTATATGTGGAGGCATTTTTCACCTTTGTCACGGTGACAAAGTGCTTTTTATTTCACCCATTTCCCGGCATTTCTACAACCACTTTTCTGGGTGCAACGGAAATGAATGAAAAGCCATATTTTCTATATACGAATGTATTATTTTCCTTAGCGATTTGCCAATATAATACTTATACATATTATATATCCCGTTTCGCCCTCGAAAATATCAAATCGCCATTCAGATTCGAACGTTGCCTCTGAGCTTATTTATAGCCACCGAAAGTGGCGTTATTAATAATATTTATTTAAATGGTTACTTTATTAATCAAAGCTCTGTTACACGTGCGTTCTGATTTTGTATCTTCTTTTGTGCGAATCCGCTGTTGTTGCTGTTGTTTTTCGTATCTTTTTTAGCAGCTCGTTTTTTTTTGGTCGTGTCGCTTTGTGTGTTTATTTGCATTAATTATTAATTTGCTCGTTTGGCAGTTTGCGCATGCGCAAATGTTATAAAAAAAAACACAAACAAAAAGTCACACAAGCACACGCCGAGAAAAGAAACGAGATAAAAGGAATTGACAAACGGCGATGAAATGTTTGAATTTAATTTTAATACATTTCGAATCTTACAAGTATTTCTCTCACTTCTCTGTTGCTATTGGCCATCTTTATTCTTTTTGGTGTTGACCATCAGCTGTTGGAGTTGTTTTCCAAGTTATTGCGGCGTGTGGCGGCTGTCGAGCTAAAAATCAAATATAGAGCTTAAAAATAGCATTTATCTGACAGATTCGCTCTGGGACGTATCTAATGCTTAAAGCCTGAAATATGGTTGTTTTTCGAAGCTAATTATACAACTCTTTGGGGAGCTCTCGACCTAATGAGCCCAACAACAAGCTCCATCGCCACAGCCAAGACAGCATCCCAAGGCGGTCATTTAAAAAGCCAAATGAAAGCATTTCAATTGTCTGAATGAATGAAAAAATAAAAGAAAAAAACATAGTTTCCCCTCCAAAATATATATAAACTATTGTTCAAGCCATGAACCGGCTTAACCCCATCGTGCCCCACTCAGCCTTTTTTTTGGGGGACGCATGACGCGACAATAAACGCAGCGAATGCAGACCCAGGCCGATGTGTGCCGTATTCATCATAATGCTCGTCGTAATAAAATAATAAAAGTGTATACAAAAAGTGTTTTTGTACTCGCGAGAGAGATATCAAAGAACATCCCCGAAACCATCATAATAAAATCCATCTTGGCCAGCTGGCTACATCATAAAGTTTGTGTATATACCAGCCCCATGGATGGCGCATTTATTAATCAAAACTATCTTGTTTGTTATTGCCATTGAGCGCGGCATATTTCTCGTCAATTTTTACTAATAAAATTTAATTTATTTAAATTTCAAGCGGGGACAGGGACATAAAAATCAAATCACAAACATTGTTAAATTTAGCCAGCAAATATAAATAAGAAAACATTCAAATATCTCTCAATATAAATGAAAAGAAAAACACACACAAATGCTAAATAATTTATGCTCAAAGACATAATAAAATGGCAGCAGCAACAAAAGTATCTTGTGAAACAAACGATAAATACAACAAAAGGCCAACTTCGACTACGATTTACCCAGTAATCCATTAGAATCGTAGCTAAATCCATTTGACTTTGGGGGTTATTTTCGGACAGCCTAATATGCCCGAATTTCCCGTAAAGCAAATTACACAAATTTAAAAATAATAAAACTAAAACGTGTCTGCATAAATTAATTAATAAGTCAATTTCAAATGTGAATGTGGAAGACAAACGCAGATGAAGACGCAGACGAACGCGAAGCAAAGACAAAAACTCGACGATAAATTTAAATATATTACTGGAAGCTGCGAACTGCAGATAAGTCGGAGAGTTCCCATTCGTTTATATTTTATTCGAGCGTGTTTTGGGGGCTCTGGTCCCAGGTCCCTCTAGGAAGTGTAATTGCCTCCGCCCCCGGCCACCGACTAGGGGTTAAGCCGGAGCTCTGAAGTTTATAAGCAACTTTTTATGCATTATTCTTTTTATCGCTTTTACAGCTTTTACTTAACTGCCGGCCGCCTTTGACGCGTTCATTGTCTGTCTGTCATTTGCGTGCCATAAAAAAATACAACTTTATAAGGAAAATAAACGTAAAACATCTTAGCAAGTGAGAATAAGGAGGACTAAGCTGCCACGAATTCTATTTTGCACCGAAAGAAAGAAATATCAAGATCTTGGCTAAATTAATTTTCAATCATCAAAAGGAAAGCCAAAAATATCCATTTGATATTATCAAAATATTTATTTGACATATTTCTATATGTATTTCTATATATCTCAATATATTTTCATAGCTATTCAGCATAACATTCAAGTTTCCTGCCTCTATTTGTTGTTGTTTAGAAACGTTTTGAGATCAATCTAAATTCTCTATATGAAAACCGCGAGAATCTTTTAGTGGACTTGCGGCAGCATCCGAAATTTCCGCTCGGCGGGTGGCGACTCATTAAAAGTAAATAAAAAAATCAGATACTAAAAACAATCGAGAAGCGCTTTTTTTTGGGACTGTTGTTGAAAAAACGATGTTAAATAAATAAAAATATATAAATACACAGATCAAAACACAAATAAAATGGATATTCGAAGAGCAAACAGTGAAGGCGCGACTGCTAAAATGCCCGACCACGCATTCGGACAATGGGGGTCGTGTAAATTTCTAAAGCCAACTATATGGCCACAAATGCCACGCCCCTGTGGTATGCGCCCCTGGAACTAATGGACGCCCCTCGATTTATTTAGTAGCAGCAACAGCAGCATCGAGTCGAAAATCTTCGCGTTCGGTTTCGCGTCCAGTTTGATTTATTTCTGTGAGCGAGGCCAAAAATAAATACCGCAAATAAATAAAAATCTAGTTTGGCATTTATTTATTTTATTAATTTGTGCTGCGCGTGTTGTGCTGCTGATGCTGCTGCTGCTGCTACTGCTGCTGCTGCTGCCATTGAAAATGATTCACTTATTAAAATACTGGGGCGTTTAATATTTATTTCGAGCGTTTATGTAACGCGCGCTTTATTATTCCATTTTTCAGTTGCCTCTGACTTGGCGAGCAAATTCATTTCACAACAATGTGGCTGCCTTTTTGTTTATAATTAAACGCAGAAAGCGTATTTCTTAATTATTTATTTTATTGTTGTTTATTTTTAAATGGGCTACAGACAATTTCCTGCACTTCAAGCGAAACAAATAAAAGTGACGCAGCTTTTTGCGATCTCCACTACTTTGCCTTGCCCCCTCCTCCCTCACTCTGAAAAGCAATTGAAAAATAAATCTGAGAGCATTATTAAAGCCAATTATATGCGATATACATTTCCTTTAGAGCAGATTATGGCTGAAAATCGATTGTAGGCAAAGAATGCCAGCTTGTGCAATGCTTGTGGCACTCGACACAAAGGATATCAGCTCTGCTCGACTTAAGCAGGACCTGCTGCCAGGACTCGCTGTATGCTAAGCCGAAGTCAAAGGCTCTGCGCTGCTGTCACAGGATTCTGGCCTCCATTCGCCCAGATCCGCTAATTGCCAGAGGTCCTAATGCAAATTTAATCCGTGTGTGTTGCGAATTATTTTCGCCGTCCGCAGACTGCAAATCAATTGCAACTGCAATCTCAGCTGGTCCTTGTTTGTATCTGTATCTCTGTATCTGTGTGTGGTTGTGTATTTACATATGTAATGGTTTTGTGTGTGTCCGCACACCCACACAGCTCCCTATATATCCGCTCTCACACACACTCGTTGGCCTATAATAATTATCTTGAGCAGACAGCTCTCGACTAAATCAATATTATGGCCGACTAATAAAGGTGTTACACACATACTCGCCGCTGCAGATACGGAATTGAATATGGCAACAATCGCTGCCACCACTGTTGCAGTTGCAGATACATTTTCAGGCATAGAAACGGATACAAAAGCATTTATAGTGGACAGACGGACGCTTGACAGGTCGCCGGGAAAGGGCATTAGAAATAAGTTGGAATAATATAAATGGATGTCTAGACACACTTGCAAAAATATATATAATTTATTAGAAAAATAATCAGATTCTTATAAAGCTTTAATTTAAAAAATGTATCTACTGTTACTGTAAACAAAATAATGATTTTTCTATTGAATTCTCATTACAAAATCATTATATATTATAGTCAATAAATAAATACATGTATAAATATTAATTCCGAATTTAATGACCTTTTAAAATCGGAATTAATATTAAATATTATAAAGACAAAATATAAATAATAATTTAATAGAAAATTAGAACATCTTTGTATTAAACTTTAATGAAATCCTTTTATAATATTTAGATCTATGCATCAAATTCAAAAACCACATTTTTCCATTGCCTATCTCATTCAAGCTTCAAGCTTGTACTTTAATGATGACCCTATCTGATCCCTGGCTTTATCCCTGATTTGTATTAATTACACGTACCTCCTTACCTGAGGAATCGAGTGTGTAGGCTGGACTCTACCTCTTTTAATGAAAAAAAGGAGAAAACAATCAAATATGCATTTTAAAAGTTGCCCGACTTTGGACGATCTCTCCACGCGCCTTTCCTCGTTTCGGTTCAGTTTCAGTTGAGTTTCTGGCGAGTTCAGTTTCGTTTTTGGACCGATTCGACTCCCCCATGGCCTGCAACTCAAACAGCAGCCAAAGCCCAGACCAAACCATATTTGTCTAACCTGGGCCCCACACACACAGCATCGCACAGCATCACATGTGTCAGGCAGGAGGGGGGTTTTTGGGTGGCTAACGGGCCTCTATTTACCCAGGACAACCCCCCATCCTGGACCCGAGTGCATGCTGCGCTCTGTTTTAGACAGTGGGCGGCGGGCCGCTGCTCCTCTCTATGCTATTCAAAAAATTTAATGGCATTTTAAATAAGAAATTACACAGGCCGTGCATATTTCATAAGACTTCGTATGGCGCCGGCGATGTTCGACGCGGCTCAGAGTTCGACTGAGAAGCGCTTTCGGCTAAGAGAAAGGGAGAAGGCAATACACACACACACAGAGAAACAGGGAAATGGAGAAATGGAGAAAGGGGTGTAGTCAGAGCGAGGAGACTCTCTGCTCGACTCCCCAAAGTATCAAATGGAAAAACTGTGGCCCAAAAGCAAAGAAAAGCGTGCCACGGCTGCAAAATAGTTGCAGTTTTTAGCCTCAAAGCGAAATGCAAAATGGCAGCTGATGGACCTTAGAATACCTCTTGAAATATTTGGTAAATTAGTTGAATTAAAAGGGAACTCATGGGACTTTTTTGGAATTTGTAGGAGAAATTTTAAAAATTTATTTAACATTTTATGTTTGTCATTTTTGTTACCATAAATTTATATTTATTTTTTGGAATTAATTTATAGGTAATCTTGTTGATAATTTAATTCATGTATATTCTCTATAATCTTTTTCTACAATATTTTTATTATTTATTTATTATTTGTTTCTTCTTGTAAATATCCCTTTAAAGTTAGATGTATTTAAAAATGGAATTTAATTTATTTGAAACCCCTTTTATTACCTATATTTCTTGCATTATCATTAGCCCCTTATACCCCTCCATAAATCGCTGAAATAATGGTGGAATGTTAGCTGTAATTCTAGCTTTATATGGCCGAATGGACACGATAGCGGGCCGGTGGAGGCAAAAGTTGTGCTACCTTTTTGCATAGCTTTGGGCTCATTTAATATTTATGTCTCTCTAAATATTAAATATTATTTCAAGGCTTTGCAGTGCGTTGCAGTTGACGGCAGCACCCCACCCGGTTTTCCACTGCCCCTTTGGCGTTGCAATTGCAATGTTGCAGTGACGCCTGTCTTTTGAGCGATTCGATTCGAGAAACAGCAGAAAACGTAGCATACATTCGAGCGCTTGACCGAAGTCGGATTTTCGCTTCCTGGCTATCCTTTCTTTTATTTAAACTTGCGAGATTTGCGCGCCCATGAATAATTAGCAAGCTGCCGCTCTTTCTTCTTCTCGGTCCGGTCCTGGGTCCTAGGTTCTGATGATGGAGGCGTGTTTTTCCGCTCTAGTCTGGCAGCTTATACAAGTTTAATATTTAATGACTGTGTGCAGCCGTTTTAACACTTTGTAGACTTTCTCTCCCCCCTCCTCAACTCCTTCCGTTGCCTCCGCCATTTTCTTGCAGTGAAAGCGCGCTTTCAATCAGCTCAAAGGACACGCAAGGCTCACCTACAGTCCAGTCCCAAGTCATTACAATAACCAACAATGCACAGGCTTTGGGGGGTTTTTTTTTGCGTTCGGGTGAAACTTGAGAGGAGAGTTAGGTGAATAGCCCGTATATCCTCATTATCCCCAATGCTAAAAACAATAAATTACTATTTGCAAGAGGTTAATTTTTACTTTGTCAGCTACAAGCCAGCAGAAATTACATGAGCAACGACTGCAGAAGTTACAATTGGCCACCGACAACTGCAACAAAAATAACAATAGTCGGACGGAGAAGTAAATTCTATAAAAGTCCAGGGTCGAGCACAGTTGAAATGCCACAAATACGTGTGTGTATACAAGGCTTGGTCCTTGGGGATGGGCACGTGATTCGAATTCACTCAGGAGGTAATTGTTGTGGTATATCAGGGGATAGGGATATAGGAATATAATATATTGCATTACTTATTCAAATATGAACAAAGATGGAACAACATTCAAACAAAAGTAAGGTTTAACCTTGCAATAAAATCAGAATTAATTTAAGGAGAGTTTATAGCCTTCAAAATATAAGACATATTATTAAATAATACTGAAATATTTTTCTGTATAATTTATTAATCGCAATTCGTATCACTCTGCCATCTCTGACTGAATTTCCCTTTCCCAATGTCCGAGTTGCGTTCAAATGCCGTCCTGAGTTCACAGGACAGCCGAGCAAGACAACCTTTTAGGTTTTTTTTTTCGGGGAGGGGTCAACAATGAAACAGGGCTGGCCAGGGGCGTAGGGGCAGACACACTTCACAAGGGTGAAGAAGCGGGTGCCGCCTCGAATCGCGGTATTTTTCGGAGGGTCTGAAAGAAGTCGGCGGCCCATTTGAATGTTTTATAGCAATTTCTGTTGTCGGCTGCGGTTGAAAATGTTGCTCCTCTTGTTGTTATTCCTCTTAATGTTGTTGTTGTTGGTTTAGCTAGTAGCATTGTTGTTGTTGTTGGTGTTGCCAGTTGCTGGTTAGTCGGCAACTTGACACACCTCAATGCACGTTGCACTCAACACTTGGCGTATAATTATTTATTACATTTAAATTATTGTTGCCATTGTTGGTAGGTGAGTTTGCTATTGCTGTTGTTGTGGCAAACAAAACTTTCAGCGAGAATGTGTGTGTGTGTTTTGTGTAGATAGGTAAAAAAAAGGAAAGAAAAGGAGTGAAGCAGGGGCTCCAGGGGGGTTGAAGCTCGCTTCATGCACTCGCACTTGGCTTTATGATTGCTACAATTATTGTTGCCGTTGCCGGTTGCTGTTGCCCCTGCAATTCCTTGGACAGCATTTCCACAAGTGCAATTGTTTATAGCCACTATTGTTGTTGTTGTTGCTTGGCTCTCTTGCATTTCATTATATTCCAATACAAGTTTTATATATATATACATAAGGCAGTATACCAAGAAGTATCTATATACAGTAGCTTTCCCTTCTGTTGGGCGCCTCAGCGAAATGTGTTTTTCACATTATTCCCATGAATAATGCATTGGGCCAATATGCATATTTTATGTGAAATTCGTGCAATAAAATACTATTAAATATTTAGTTGCCGCCAACGTCGTCGTTTTTGTCTTGCGGCAAAATAAAAGGGAGCGTAGCCTTTTTGGTTGTCCTGCAGCCCCACGACTTTGGAGAAATGATATAGAAGGTAGAGTGGAAGGTGAAAGAAAGGTGTCATTAGAAATTCGGGGGGCCCTGGGAATGGGATTTATAAAAATGCAAATCGATTCGCGGGATCCCCAATGAAAAGTGTCAGTTTCTCTGGACTCGATAATTGTGGCCTCGCGGGTCCTGGCAGACAGACATTCTTAAATGAATTATTTCTGGCGTCTTATAAAATTAATGGATGTCCCAAGCACAACTATGAAACAAAGAGGTGCGGCAACACAGAAAGAAAATCTAAAAAAGTATATAGAAATTAAAACTAAGACATTTTTAAATAATATAAAATACCAAACCAATATTTACTTTATCAAACTTTCTTCAAATTCATTTTAAAATATTTCTAGAGTTGTTATTAAGTTTTAGGTTTAATTTTTCGCAATGCAAAAATAACAGGAGCCACTTCCGAGGAAGACAACGTGGCCAAGGTTGTCGGTTACTCCTGGGGGGTTGGCCACCCAAGTGGGTGGCATGCGTGTGACTGGCTGAGTAATACAAATAAATGAATGAACCAGGAGGCAGAGAGCAGCCAAAGAGAGATAGAAAGAGAAAAGTAGTAGTAGGAAATAAGGCGGAAAAGCGGAAACTTGGCCAGCCGAAAGCTAGAGAGAGAAAACTAGTTGGCAGTAGTAATAGTGAAGGCTAAAAGGGAACAGGCGCTCAGGAAAAGTAAGAGCTTTCCATCACCAAAAAACTCAAAGGAAATGGCAAGGTTCCGTGTAGTTCTGACGCACAAAGGGGAGGTGGAGGGGAGAGTGGGTGTGTAGCTTCGATGGGGCAATGGGACAGCAGTTAGGGGTTAAGGCGGCTTTCGGCTTTCAGGGGGGTGGGTTAAGTGCGGGGGGTTTTTGTGGTGAGCAAGTTGCAGACAAGAGAAATAACAAACTTGAGACGCCACCACGGTGGAACACGAATCGAAAATGAATAATAAATAAAGTGTTATATAATATAAGAAATATACACAGCAAAAACGCCAGGAAGAAAACTACAGCAAAAGTTCCAAGAAGCTAAAGAAATGGGGATTTTAAGCTGGTGGTGGGGCTGGGAGGGAATGCTAAAGGATAAAGGATACAGGGGAAGGTGTAGTTTTAGTGCTTTTCCTAACGCGCCGAAGAGGTTGGGTTTCGGGGTAATACTGCCGCCGAGTTTATGTGCGCGCTTGAAAAATAAAATTAAAATTGCATTAGAATCCAAGGGGTATTACAGCCAAGCGGGGAGGGGGTGCTGTGTGGTGGGTGGTGGGTGGTAGGGAAGTTAACCCGCGATGTAGTGAAAACTTGAAGGCTGTTGAAAGGCAAAAGGGAACGGGGAGTTGGGAGGGGTTGGGGCCGGTTCTATGCATTTGGATTGATGGCAGATGCGAGTGTGTGGAGGGCGTGTTATAAATTTATATTTTATTGCCAACAGACACACACTCACACACAAAGTTATAGAAATTCCATATATATTATATATATATATATATATATATAGCTGGATCTCTTCTGGAAGTGGGGGTGCAAATAAAAAAAAAGTATTGAAGGCTACACGAAAAATATTTTCTTTTGCTCGCGCGCGGGTAGGGAGGAAAAGCCCACGAAAATCAATAAATTTTTATAGAAATTTGTAGCAGCGGAAAAGTTAATTAAATAAATTATTATGTGAATGGGGCGTGCACACGATGAGTAATTGGCAATAAGCAGAAGACGAAGAAGAAGAATCCAGATGAAAGGGAGGGGGAGATGTAGAAGAAAGAGAAGGAGAAGCCAGAGCAGCGACGTCAGCAGCGAAGCGCCGCAAATTAAATTAAATGAGTTGAAAGAAAGTTGAATGCGCGCACACTTCAAATTTGTTTTTGTTGTGAAGAGTGGGCGGCAGAGGGGTGGCGGGGCGCAGGGTAGTGCTGCCAGCTAAGGGGAATTGAAAATTTAATTAATTAAACATTTTTGAGAGAGCAGAAAGCTCGTAATATTTTATTATATGAATTGTACTATGCGAGAGTTTTATAATCGCCCTCAGACTGAATGGATGGATGAATGGCTGACAACAGCGGGGTGACTGCAGCTTTTTGATTAATATCCGACGAGTTCCAAAGATGGGAGAATAATATATAGACTATATAAAAATATATTTAAGGGAAAACTAGAAGGAATATCCATAGGAATGATTTTAATTAGGGTAATAAGAAGACATTTTCTTAAAAAGTACTTCGAAACTCTATCTTAATTTCAGGGTATCAAAAATATATCTACATAAATCTATAAATCCTTAAATATTACGCAATAAGTATCACTAGATTACTTCGCATTCCCCAAAGAAATATGCACAAACCCCCAATAGAGACATAAATCTGAGAAAATAGGTGGTAATTATAAACTAAACTATTCTAAACTATTCAAACAGCTTTGCGTCCCTGTAACTCCTCTATTTACAACCAACAAAAGTCTTCACACTGCCCGTCATAATTCAACCCCCACACACACATAGCAAAAAAAATGGCATCATTAACAAAGTGTTTTACATAAAATAGCATTTTTAACGCCATTTTGTTTGCTGCTCGGCCGCATTTGTTACACTTACCAGCCACTAGTGCCGCCTGTAAAAATGTAAAAATGCTTCCGACTTTTCAATTTCAATTATTCATACGTTTTATGACCTTTTTCCTTAGCATGCAGTAGGGGCTTGGAGTTTTCCTATTTTCCTATTTTCCGGCTCTCCTGTTCTCACAGCGCCTACTCCTCAAATATTTAAGACTTGCATTATATGTTCTCTTTATGCGCTGCAACCCCTCACCGGATTCCTGTTTTGTTTTTATATATTTTGTGTTCTTATTTTTTTTTTGCTTTACTTATTATGTGTGTTTTTTTCTGCTGCTGCCTCTGGCTCATGCTCGCTGCACATAATTTGTATTACGCCCCTGCATATAAAATGCATGGCTACGTGCGCAGAGGGGGCGTGGCCAGCTGGCCAAAGGAAGGCTTTATGGCCAGAGCCTCTGTTTCGGCCATGGCACGAAACGTGCATCAATTTAACTTTTCCTATGTGGCATTAAAAAAAAAAAAAATGAGGGGATTCTCTTAGCTGCAGTCTCAGTTACCGGTTAACCCTTAAATGGCCCGGTTTTTGTACCGGTTTAAACTGATTAATACAACCGCTAGGGTTAAAGGCGGGCTCAATTAAGCGGCACAGAGAGCTTCCTCCTGAATTCCTAATAATAGCAATAAATAAATGGCTTTTTGTATATTCCGCTAGGTGAAGTCAAAGCCTCAAAGCCTCAGCGCCGTAAAAAGGGGCCGCACAAGACAATGGAGTCCGGGATAGCCCCACTTTGTATACTAATTTGCTTTTGGTGGGCTCCTCCGTGGCTCTTTGCATACGAAAATGCTACGGCAACATTTATGGCATTCATAAACTTTTACGGCCAGCCACAATTCGTGTGCAAATGTCACAGGCGGCCTTAAGAAGTAAGCCAAAAGGAAAAACTATCAGTTGGTGGGGGGTGGGGGGCAACTCCTCCTTTCAACCTAAAATATAGATATCCGTTATGCAAAGTTTTCTAATTATTTCAAAGTCGTGAGGACTCCTTAAGCTGCAGGGATTTTTTAGGACTAAACTAATAAATATTAAACTAAGAATACTTATATTATAAATTTAGTTAAATAAGATTGTTAAATAATAATAGATATGTAGCCAAATAAGTTTAGCAGCAAACTTGCATACAACCAAATAAACAAACAAAAAAAAAAAAAAAAAAAAAAGTTAAATAAGAAACCCTTAAAATGTATACATATTTAACTAACAATATTCCTCTTGGTCTTTTTAATTCCAGGCCAAGATGATTGAGAGTGGTGGACATGGTGGCTGGATGGGAGCTGCAGCCGCAGCTACCGGCGCTGCCTCAGTGGCCGGTAAGTTCAAGCTAAAAAAGGATTTCCATTTCAGCCTTTTCATAATGTCTTGCTTGACGTATTCTTTCCAGCAGACAGTTACCAATACCAGTTGCAGTCCATGTGGCAAAAGTGCTGGAATACCAACCAACAGAACCTAGTGCAGCAGCTGAGATTCAGGGAGCGAGGACCTTTAAAGTCCTGGCGACCAGAGGCCATGGCCGAAGCCATCTTCAGTGTCCTGAAGGAGGGTCTATCCCTATCGCAGGCTGCCCGCAAATACGACATCCCCTATCCCACTTTCGTTCTTTATGCCAATCGAGTTCATAATATGCTGGGACCCTCATTGGATGGTGGTGCCGATCCAAGGCCCAAGGCCAGGGGTCGTCCACAAAGAATCCTGCTGGGCATGTGGCCCGAGGAGCTCATACGCAGCGTCATCAAAGCGGTGGTGTTTAGGGATTATCGGGAAATTAAGGAGGACATGAGTGCCCATCAGTATGCCAATGGACAGGCCCATGGTGTAAGTACTTCTAATTTTTCTTATTTAATTTTTAGTTTGTAATTAAAATAATTACTCTTAAAAACGTTGAGTTTATTTTCTTAATCAGAAACAGGTACAAGTTCATAGAGCTTGTTTTTTGTAGCGCCAATTTAATGTTATTTGAAAAGCAAAGACATAAAAATAAACATTTATCGCTTGCCAGAATGAATTTCAATACTAATTATATTTCAGTTAGGTGGAATTTGTTTTGTGTAAACAAAATGTGTAATTATATTATTTTCGAAACGCCAAGGTCTAATTTTTTGTAGTACGTATTTTTATGTATTAGCCATTATGGCTATGTTTGGAACCAGATTTTTAGCAGATTTTTAACTAAATGAATTCTGATTTTGCTTTTAAATAATTTGTTTATCTTATGCATTTCTTATTTTATTAAGATATTATTACAGAAAATCACATTTTATTATTTAATTAATTTTTTAAACACACTTAGCATTCCCCACTTTATCACCTTTTAACCCACTTTAACCCATTGCTTTCCCTACTTTTTCTTCTAATCCTCTATAGTCTCACTATGGCGCTGGTTCCGCTTCGAATGGCTATCACAGTGCCGCTGCCGCTGCCAAAATGGCTGCCCAGAATGCGGCACTGGCTCCGCCGGACGCTGGCAGTCCGCTGAGCTCCATGACGGAGACCCTGCGCCGTCAGATTCTCTCCCAGCAGCAGCAACACCAACAGCAGCAGGCGCACCACCACCAGTCGCAGGCACACCACCAGCAGCAGCCATCGCACCACCCACAACAGTCGCCCCACGGCCAGTCGATGAACATGTACAAGTCACCGGCTTATCTGCAGCGCTCCGAGATCGAGGATCAAGTATCCGCGGCGGCGGCGGTTGCTGCTGCGGCGGCCAAACATCAGCACCAACAGCACCAGCAGCAGCAACAGCAGGGATCCGAGCGGCGGGGAGCAGAGAACCTGCCCGATCTCTCGGCTCTGGGACTCATGGGTCTGCCTGGTCTGAATGTGATGCCCTCGCGGGGATCGAGTGGAGGAGCGGGTGGAGCGGCACCCAACAGTGCCGCCTCTTATGCTCGCGAACTATCCCGGGAGCGGGAGCGTGACCGTGAGCTGTCCCGGGAAAGGGAACGAGAGCGCGAACTTTCCCGCCAATACGGCAGCCAATCGCGTGGCTCCAGTTCCGGTTCCGGCAGCGCTAAGTCCCTGACCGCCAGCCAAAGACCAGGCGCCGCCTCGCCCTATTCCGCCGCCCACTATGCCAAGCATCAGGCTAGCGCCTACAATAAGCGCTTCCTGGAGAGCCTGCCCGCTGGCATCGACTTCGAGGCGATTGCCAACGGGCTGCTACAGAAATCGGTGACCAAGAGTCCTCGCTTCGAGGACTTCTTCCCAGGACCAGGCCAAGACATGAGCGAGCTCTTTGCAAATCCGGATGCAACCGCAGCGGCGGCAGCAGCGGCTGCCTATGCGCCGCCCGTGAATCCGGTGCGGGAATCGCCGCTGATGAAGATCAAGCTGGAGCAGCAGCATGCCGCTGAGCTGCCACACGAGGATTGAATCCCGGGGAATGTCGGCTGGGGGATGGTGGATCAAGGGTGGGGCAATTTTTAAAGGTAAAAATTGAGGGAAAAATCCCGATAAAAGCAAAGGTAATCGTTGGAAGAGAGTAAGTAGTTGGGTATATATTCTATTTGGGGGTTATTTTTTTAAATTTTTTTATATTTCAAAAGAACTTGGGTAACTCAACGAAAAGTTATTTTATTGCCAAACTAAAGAATAGAGAACTTTCCTCTCACTTTCCTTTTTATAGATAAGCATTCAACCCATTAGTTTGCTATCAAAAATAAAATATTTTATGGCTTTATTTGCCTTTTTTGCCCATTGAAAAAGAAAACCTTTTAAAATTATATATTATTTTTAAGTAGCAAAATTATTTTCAAGCAATAAAAAAAGGAATACCAAAGCCAAAAAAAAAGTAAAAAATGTTTGTTTTTAAAAATAGCAAGGAAAATTTCTTTAAATACTTTTTAAAAGATGAAAATATATCCAAAATTTATCTGAAATATCCAACGATTACTTGACTTTAAAATTAATTGCCAAGAAAAATAAAAAGCCCCTTAAAATCCACAAAATACACACAAAGAAAATACAATACACACAAATACATTTGGACTGCTACTTGAAACCCCAACGTTTTTAGTGTTTAGTGCTTAGTTGAAGTTGCTAACTGGTTTTTATGCCTAGGCTAGTTTTAGAGAGCGCATCGCGGAGGGTATAATGAAGTATTAACCTATTATTAAAGCACACCCCCACACACATACACACAGAGCCCAACACAACACACATACTTCGGAACTTTCCTGTAAGGATAGGATCTCGTACTTTGTCTTTATTTATTTTCGAGATAATTCGTTGCGTTGATTGCCTTTTTTGCCACGCGAAAAATAATATTAAATAAATAGATGTAACGATTAAATGTAACCGCAAACAATTAAATTTACGATTAGAGACTTGTGCATTTCTTAAATGTAGCTTAACCCTAGAAGTACACAGCCACATACACACACACAAACACACATACACTGAATGTTGTCAAATCTGGTAATTACAACTTTATATACATATATAAATACATAAATATAAATAAAAGCAAATACTTTAAGATACATAATTACACACCATACACATGGATAGAGAAGTGCATACCTATACGCAGCACACACACATACTTATATTAATGGCATTTCCAAATGTAAATGTAAATAATGTACAAATTTCCATAGCTTTAGGCTTTGACTTAATCTTAGACTTACCCCCAGGAAACCGAGAGCCCTTCGCAGCACTTCGTCTATGGTAATCGTAAAAGTAATGGTAATCTTAATCGTAATCGTACTGTAGCATTGTAACATTGTAAATGAATGAATGAGCAAACAACGCAAGGCAGCATCACATTAAATTTGTGCTAATTTTATGTAAACACACACACTTTACAGCCACACTCGAGTCGCACACCATACACACACCACACTCGACTGTCAGATATGCATATGTATTGTCCGTACTCTGTGAGTGAACTATTATTATTATTATTATTATGTATCCCTAAAGAAGCGTTTAGTTAAACAATAAATTATACAATAATAAACAGAAAATAAAAAGAAATTGAAAAACTAAATATTAACCGAAGTTCACGTTTTATTTATGGTTTAAAGGCGGTAGGCTTAAGGAATAAGTCAAATTCCGAGGCTATAAATACTCACGGAAGAGCATTCAGTGGTTTGTATGACTTAAATAGCTAAAGGATTTTTGAAGGTGATTACTATTTCCAAGGATACCAAAAACAATCAATTTATAAGGCTTAATTAGCAGGGCAACTGATTTTAATAAACTAAAATAATAAAAGCAAGGAAGCAACGTTTGGGAAACTGAATGAAATATCGTTCATAACTCAACGAAAAGAGCATTAATTTTAAAAAATGTTATATTGTAATAAGTATAACAAAGTTGAGTACAATTTTTATTTTGTATTTCATTAAATATTTAATTTTTAAAATGAATAAGCGTTCGTGCAATCAATTGCGTTCTTTGTAAATGTTTTTAAAAATTTTAATGTTATAAAATTGTACGCTTGACTAAGCTATATTTAACATATAATTTTAATATCTTATTTAATATTTTGACTTGAAGATAACAACTAAGTTCTTTTAAGCAACTATCTTTCCAGCGTGCATTTGTAAATGGAAACATTACCAGAAAAAAGGCGTTAAGGAAATTCTCTTTCCTCCCCGAAAATTAACTTGTCGTAACCCTATCCCTGCGAATGCTGCGAACTGCTGGCCCCAATTCCGAAGACATAATTCACTTAATTCTCCTCAAAAGCAAGTGCAACTTCTGGCACAACAACAAGGCCTCCTTTCTCCCTTTCTCCCCACCGTGGCACAGTCACAAATTCGGGCTCACACTCACACGGACAGAGACGAGTACTTCTCAAGGTCAAGGGGCAAGTGAAAGCGAAGCCATCACGCTTTCCATGTTACTGCCTGTGTTGTTGTTGTTGTTGTTGGTGAAAGAAAACAATTACTTTGGCACTTAACAGCTTAACACATCACTTTGCACTTGATGCAAAACTCGGTCTGCTCCCAGGACTCATGACTTTGGACTGGCCTCGCCTGGTCTCGCTTTGGTCTCCTTTGGTCCCCCCTAAAGCATCCTGAACATCCTCAGCATCCTTAGCTGCAGACTGCAGATAAATAGGAGAAGCCCAAAGGAGGGGCAGCCCCGGACACAGGCCACCGCAGTCAGCAGTCCGGGGACCAGCGTACATCTGTAATGCTCAAGGTCATTCCGGAGCAGTTTTGCCGGCCACCCGTTGGGCAGTAAGCAAAAAGCCGGCACTGAGAGAAATTTTAAGGGAAATTGGAGAAGGTGGAATTACAGTTTTAATTGGAAAAAAAACCGGTGAAACCTGCCAGTAAAATTCTATAAATTATACTTTTAGCTTAACGATATATCCCTGAATAAAAACCAATAGAAATATTATTAATATTTCATTATATATCCCTTACTTTTTCAAGGAATTAATATTATATATTCTATTCCCACTATTTCCTAATTTTCTCTCAGTGCGGCGACGCCAACGAGCAAGGCAAGCCCCGCCGCTCGACTGGCCATGAATGGCAAGTGGCTTTCATCTTGTGAGACACCCACACAAACACACACACTTGCCGGGACGAGGGGGATGTCAAAAGGAGGTGGAGGAAGAGGATGCAGAGGAGCAACAGGAGAGCCAAAAGGGTCGAGTCTCATTCTCGGTCTCGGTCTCCATCTCGTTCTCGGTCAGCCTTGAATTGCGACCCACAAACAACTTCCTTCCAGCGACGGCAGCTGCCTTCATCCTGCCTTTCGTCCTTGCCAGCAATTCGCCTGTGGTTGCCGCCTGCTGTCTGTCTTCCTTCTATTCCGACTCCGACTCCACCTCGTCCTTGTCCTGATCCCTCTTTGCCCCATATCCCCTCTTGGATGTGTCTGAAGTTAAGCATTTGCGGCTGCTTGTAGCCCAAAATCCTGGCTGGTTGGTTTGCCGGTTGTTGGCTGGCTGCCTGGATGGCGGCCTTTCCTTTCCTTTCCGCTCACTCCGCTTTTGCTTACCAAGCCCCTTCAACAGTTAGCAGCCACTCTTGCCGTTAGCCATCTTGACAAGTGGTTTGGCGCCGTCTTAACCCGTTGAGGTGCCAGATTTAACAGGGGTTTTTATGTGGGTGTCATAAGAGGCAGTGCTTTGGTGATAGGTTCTTGCGTGATATAAATGTTTCACGGGAGTATTCTTAGTTCTTAGTTTGATTTAAATATTTGTGGAATATTTTTAAAATATTATACCTGGAATATATTCCCTATAAGTTTCGCTTAATGTCTTTAATATTTAGTTACCAAAAGTGGGAATGGAGGTGAGAGCTTTGAAATCTTAGTCTTTAACTCTTTATTTATTCTTTGGAATTAGAGTAAAATTATTTTAGAGACTTTAATCTTCTGGAAAATATTCATATAAAACAATTGTTTATTAAAATATCTCTGATATCGAAACCACTTCCTAGATTTTCCCTTAACCGCACCCAATGGGTTAATCTTTGGCATTCTGACACGGCAATTGGCTTCACGCTCTGCGGGAAGATGCAGTTGAGTCAAGTGGAGTCGAGCCGAAGCCCCAAGTTGATGTTGCCTGCTCTCGAGAAATTACAGATAATTTGTTAAATATGGCACAGAAGCTGTAGCAACATCATGTGCAGTTTTGGCCAGGCCAAAAGCGAAAGTGCACAAGTTTGGCCTGGCAAGTCTAAGAGAGAGAGAGGGGCCTGGTGACTCCATCTCCATCTCCGACTCTTGTTCAGACTGTGACTCCTTCCTTATCCTGCTCAACAAGGACAGCCTTGTCGTCGTTGGCTCAAAGCCTTGACTTCCACTGAGTCTCGGTCACAGAGGGGAGGGTACCAGGGGAGAGACTCAGGGAAATTCAGGAGTCGAGACATTTTGCCAGACACTTTTGCCTCTCAGTCTGCATCTCTGTCTGTGTTTGTGAGTGGGTGTTTCTCTCCCTCTATATCTGTGTGTGTGTGTGTGTGTGTTTGCTCCGGCATTCCTCAAGGTTGTTTCAATTTTACTTCAGTCTGCACAGCCATTTTGTCCTGTGTGTGTTTGTGTGAGCTATTAAAGAATTTTCCCAGCTTGTGAGCGGCTACTTTCCCTCGACTTTCCCTCTCCCTCGTATGAATGTATGTGGGTGTGTGTCAAGGAAAGCAGGAAGCTGTTGATAGTGTAATGTGGCAACATTATTTGCTTGATTGCTTTATTTTACGCAAAAGGTGTTTGTGGCTTGACACCACGCACACACAAGCCACACACATCGCACATTTGCAGAGGGAAAAATATAATTTATATATTTCTCTAGGCTTTAAGAAGGAGATTGATTTATTAGAAGCAATAAAGCAGTATGAATTTTTTTTTTTTTGTATCAAAGAGTTTTTGTTTAATTTACTTCTCTTTTTTGAAAACAAAATTAGACTTTGTGTAAAAATCATTTTTTTTTTTTTTGCTTTGAAATCTCACAGAATTTCCACAATTACCCATGAATTTGTGGCATGTCTAATGGCACCTTAAAGTATCTTCCAGATTCTTTTCCTGCAGTGCACAAACCACTTATTCATTCACTCCTATCGAACGTCTCAGGTTCGGTATTCATCTCCTTCTCCGGCCTGCTAAATGCATTCTCGGATACTCAATTGCCGTTTGCTTAAGTAAATGTTTGCTGTCGAAATTTTCTGTACATTTATTAGCTCACTTATGCTGGCCATTGTCCACCTTTGGCCCCTCTTGAGTGTGTGCGTCCCTCGGCCTATGTTTTTCAGAAGGAAAATAAATGCAAAGAAAATATTGTGTGTAAACATGCACACTTTCCTCGAACTGCATAAGAAAGCAATTGAGAGATTTATGCTGGTATAATGCACTTGTGGCTTTCTGGTCATCGGACATTGGACAATGGACACTGGAACTTGGGACTGGAGATGGCACGCCAGGGACTTGGCTTCGACTTGGCTTTGTGGCCAAGTGTGAAAGTGTGAAAATTCCTTAAGGATGCTTGGTTTGCATAATTGCTTGTGATTTATTTGAATTGAGATGGCAAATCGAAAGTGAAAGGCGATAAATAAATCTTTGTCCTTAAATTCAAGCATTTCGCCCTCTAAAACCAAATTTAAAACTAATCCTTTGAGCTGCTCATAAAAAATGACAGTATTCAGCGGAATAACAAAATAAAAAGAAAGGAAAATATTGTGCACAAATCAAACAAAAACTAGCACACACTAGACACACCCAGGCAACCCATCCTGCTGCAATATTTTAATTAAAAATTCAATTTTAATCAATGCATTAGCAAAATGTCTCGCTCTCAGCGAGAAATGGAAACTCTGTAACGAGCAGCAGCGTCCGTTGGACAAGGATTCAGGCCAAGGGACTGGGGGAGGATGGTGGCAGATCCTGCCGGAGCCGGAGCCGGAGCAGCGGCAGCAAAAACACAAGTTTTATGCGACGTCGAGTTTTGAGCATTGAAAAATAATAAAAATCGCAACGGAAAACAAAAAAAAGAAGAAAAACTGAATAAAAGTCGAGGGAAAAATATAAAACCAAGTCTGTTGTATATACAACATGCAGAATGACAAAAAAAAGAGGGAATATGTTGCGCCACTCGAAACCAATAACGAAGGAAAAAATCTATGGAAAGTAGCCAGAGCCAAAGCACAGACCATGGAAAAAGTAAGGGGGAAATGGAAGGATACTGTTCGTATGTATGTATGCACACATATGTACACATAGTGGCATGTCTGTAAAATGTGTTGCATTTTTATTATAACTTGAAAACGTTGATAACTCCGCCTATTCCTATTCCTAACGAATGTGCGACGGATACGTAACGTTTGCTTTCGCTCGCTTCGGCATCGCTACGTTACGTATACGCCGAGTGGTGCGCTGGAAAAAAAAGAGGAACGCAGCCCGCAGAGGAGTCGCCGAGGAGGCGTCGAAGAGGAGTGGGAGAAGTGGCAGGAGCAGGAGCTGAAGCATCGAGTGGAGAGAATACATTCGATTGAATTTAATATGCATGCATACAATGGCAGCCAGCTCGAGCCTCGGAGCAGAAGGAAAATGTCCGGGGTTAGAGTGGGGAGGAGGGTCGGGAAAAAGTCCTGCCTGGACCTCCTCTTCGTTTGTTTCTGCTGCTCCTGCTGTTGTTGTTATTATTGTTTAGGCCGTGATTCTATATATATTCGCACATGTGTGCGTGTGTGTGGGTGCCGCATCAAACAGCAGCTATGGCTTAGCCGAAAGTGCGAGCAGCAGCAGAATCCTGGGCAGAATCCAGGAGCAGCCGGATCCTGGCCACCAGAAGAAAGGCGAAAGGCGATAGACGAAAGGAGAAATGGGAAAGGAGGAGTAGCGACAACGACAACGATTGGCGACACTGGCGACTGAATTTTTTGATGCCTTTTGGTGCATTGCACTAAGAGAAATTGTTTAATTGATATTTTAAAGAGATAAAAAATTATAAAAATATATAAATAATAAATAAAACTTGATTGTAAGGGAAGATAATATATAATTCTTGGTTAATTTAGAAGAAAAAATTGATAGAAAACTTTCTAAAAATAAAAGATATCCAATGCTAAAAACTTAAAAGAAGGTCTTATAGCTTTAACTTTTTCCTTAAATAAGAAAAACAAATTGCTGCCCTATTTTTGTATAATTTTTTTTTTATTAATGTATTTAATTTAAGAAATTTCCCTAAAAATCATTTAACTCATTTTTCAGTGCCTTTTATCAATATACCACGCATAAATGGAATGACTGGGTGCTGCTGTTCCTGCTGCGGTTCCTCAATCGTGAGCGACAGGGGGTTAACAACGAGCCGAGGTGGAGGTACTGAGAGGCAGGCAGGTCCTGTGCCTCAGTCGTTGCAGTCAAACACATACACACACATTCACAAGCATCAAAAGCCGCACCGTTGCCCACGACAAAAACAACAACAGAAAGGGGCAGTGGAAAATTGAGGGAGGTGGCACCCTCTCTCTTTGTGTGTGTGTGTGTGGCAAGGGGGTGCTGACGACGCTAGCCACGACAGAGAAATAGAAATGACGCTGGACCCTGTTCCTATTTCTATGGCCCCGGCTCCAGCTCCAGCTCCGGCTCCGAACTCCGGTTCTCCGGCTATGACGACGCCGAAATTTAAACTCGGATGCGTGTGCGTTACAAGCCTCCCCTGCCCCTGTCACTTCTGGGGAGGAGGAACACCATCACCTAACCCGAACCCCCTCCAATGGGCACACATAACTTTTTGCATACGAAAGGGCAGACAAAGAGGGGGGCAGTGTGGTGGGTCGGCCATAGGCACACTCGCCCATTTGCGAAATTTCTAATATGTAAAATGTTCAATAGAGAAAACTATGTATGGGGCGAAAGAGAGAGGAGCAAAGGAGCCGGGTTCCAGGATCCCTCGCAGGAGCCTCGGACTCGAATCGAAACGAAACGTATAGAGGCATCAATGGGGGTGGCACGAGGGAAGCAGGGAAAACTCCAAGGGGGAAAGCAAACTAAAAACGAACATGGCGGCGCTGATGATGCCGGCCATCCAGTATCCCCATGTATCCACTCCATGCAATCATCTCCATCTGTATGTGTGTGTGCGGGGAAAATCGAAATGTATGGCAAAAGAAATCGGGGAAAGGAAAACTCAGTGGGCGGTGTGTGTGCAGCTTAGAGCTGGGGGTAAAAGCGAAAACTGAGCCTAGAAAACGACCAACGGAAACGCAGAGGAAAAAATCAATCATTCATTCGTCATCTCACCTTAGACTCATTAAGGAAATGCCAAAAGCCGCTGGGTCTGTTGCTCGCATAAGATTACAATGCTAACTAGGGGACAAGCACCCAGCGCAGCCTTCGATTTGGTACAATATTTACAGTGGAAGTCAAGAAAGTAGTATTCCAAAAATATATATTAAAAAGGATTCATAAAAATGAATTGTTTGGTCATATATTGAATTGATAAATATTATTGATACTATCTTAAATAAGTGTTTTAAGATAACTTACACTATATACTTTAATTATATTTATATATTTATATATATATATATATATATATATATATATTTATATATTTATGTAGACAAATTTGCATTAAATAAAAATATTCGATATTTAATTAGTATAAATATTATTGTTTTTAAGATATTTTACTTCCGGTAATTTTAAATATATTGCAATGGAAGTTGAATGCCTGAAGTCGAAATAAAATTATAATATAATAAAAAATATTTTATATGTTAATTTTAATATCAATTTAAAAAAATTACCCAAAGTACTATTCCTAGTTTCTGTACCCTTGATTATAATACTCCTTTTCATTTAAATATTTTCCTGATTTTATTCCCTTATATAATTATTAAAAGTATATAAAATATAAAGCAGATTATGAATGGTCTAAAAGTATAACAAAGCATGCAATAAAAGGATTTCAAGCAATAAGGAAATATAATATATTCTATATCTGTTGTCGAAATTATAAATAAATAAATATCTAAGTCTTTTTTATTTTTATTTATAGATCCTGGTTCTATTGGCTTGTTTACTCTTCGACTTATAATATATTCTAAAATCATACAATATATGTCTTCTAAAATATTTATAAAAACTTTTTGCATAAAATTTTTAATGGTTAAATAAATATTTATATATATTACAGTTTAACCAATTTAATAAATATTTTCTTTAATTATTAATTATTTCATCCACAACACCCACATGACATCTCTATAGTCATTACCATCGCTGTCACTCGTTTTCTGATCGATGACGGGTGGTGGCATCAGATGCATCAGATTCGGCTGCGTTTCAATTAGCAGCAGGAGCAGGCAGCAGAGGCTGAACCGAAACGAGGTCCGGATTCAAAGCAGGATGCAGCAGACTAGCGTTACTTAAGCCAGGACATGGCCAGACTAGAGGAGACGTGTAACCTCGCCTCTCCAAGCCTTGCATGTGTCCTACGCACTACGGGCAATAATTGAGTTTTCATCAAAGAGCAATCAGGCGAAATTTTCGCACACCGAACGCGTTCTTAACTAAAAGGGACCGTTGCCGAAATTGAAGGTCCGCAAATCCAACGAGGACAACTCGAATACAGCTAGCATGGCTCGGAGGATATGCACAGCCAAGTGCAGTGCTATAAATTTGCAGGCTGGTGGAAGGCGCCGAAATGGTGGCATAAAATAAAATTTAATTAGAAACGTAACCAGGAACCGGGCCTAGTCGAGGCCAGAAAACGTGGGATGCCGATGCCGATGCCGAGAACGAAACCAATGCAGAGATGCCTGCATCTGGACATTAGGGTAGGGGAAGGATGCAGATGGGGTTGCAGGATAAACGAGCCCTGGCTTTGAAATATTCGCCCTTAGTCGGAGGCTGCAGGCTGCTGGAGGAAAATGCATTTTTGGCCAAAACGAAAATTGCAGGAAAATGCAAGGCGAGAGGCGAATGTTGTGGGGGGCGAAAGTGTTGGCTAGCAGAGGGAGAGCTAAAAGGGAGATCCTATATTCCAGATCCCAGATCCCCGGGTAATGTATGTACGCGTTAGGCGTGGCTCTCGAAACTTTCGGCGCGGCAAAAGGAGGCCCGCATTTGACAAGATGAAGGATCCGGAATGGGAAAATCGAGGAAAGTCGGAGGGGAAAATCGGGATGCAAGGCCTATGTACAGCAAAGAAGAAGTTGACGGAAACCACGAAACTAAATTGCCGCCCAGTGCAGGAGGAGAGTGGGGATTTCTGTGTCCAGAGAGCCTGATTCTAGCTGGCCAGTCAACTGCGAGGACGTGCGAAAAAGACGGCGCACTTTTCTGCGCAAGGCAGGAGCCAAAGGATCTGCCACCAGCTCCTTTCCACTGCTTCCTATTCCCCCGCTTAGAAAGCATTGATGCATTACGCGTACCCACCCACATGTGAAAGGATATATCTCGCCCACATCCTTGATAGAGGGGCGTCGGTCTAATTAGAACTGTAGGATAAGCAAACTGGGAGCCAGGGCAAATACTCTCGCCCAGGACGAGGACCGTTTTTTGTTATTGAAATTGATTTGGCTTTGCATAAATTTCATTGAGCACTGCAAGTAATTACAATATATCTTGCACCTGACCAGTTCCGAACGGGTATTCCTTTGGTCCTTGCTTCCTCTTTGTATATCTCTCTCCTCTCCTTTTTTTTTTGTTGCATAAATACCTCTAAGTAAATTTAAGCATAGAACGAAGGGAGGGTTAGACCACTATATACGAGCGCATATATAAATTGCCAGCTTTAGTTTTCTTTTGCCCGTACTTTTGCCAATTGTTTTGGCTGCCTGTTCGTCACGTTCATTGGCTCGTCTTTGGGCCACCTCCGCCCACTTTTGACCCTCCCTCCCAGGGGGAATTGCCGTCATTGGGATTCCATGTTTGCCATATGTCTTGGTTCCTTCAATATTTCATGATTCCGATAAGCTGAAATATGCGGCAAAAGATGCTCACAGAATGATCGACTGTTCAATAAAAGATTTCTGATTTATACAGGCAGAAACTGGAATGCCAAATTTGTGATATAATTTTATTTTAATATTGACAAACTATTAAATAATTTACAACATATTATTATTCAATTAGGTTGCTTTTAAATGAACCTAATAATAATATATTACCTTCACTTAGGCTTACATGAGTTGTTCAACAACTTAATACCCATTTTGTGTTAATATTCATAACAAGGGTTCCTTAAACAGGTTGCTTTAAATTACCTCGACTTCGAAGCATAATATTATCTACTTAAGCACATTATATAAATGGAATAAATATTATATATTGAGGCTTTAGGTTGAAAACATTTTGTGTTAATTTTGTTTTGCAAATTTAATAACTTAATGGGGTAGTCTTTAAGTACCTTTAAACAGGGTTTCCTCTTTCGCTTGTCCTTCAATATTTTTGTATAAAAAGAAAGGAAATTTACAGCTCTTTTTACATTTTATTAATTTCATTCCTTTCGCTTGGTGAAATAACTTAATAAGGTTTCGGTTGAAATTCCCCAAAACTAGTTACCTCCCTCGATCATTATAGCTTTCGCTCTTTAACTCTTTGAAACCAAAATATTGAGGCTAGAGGGTAGAAAAAAATTGTAAAAAAGGAAAGGAAGCTAAGTTTGAAAGCTGAAAGCCGAAGTTTGTATACTTTTGCAGGTTGCAATTACATATATCCTTAAGAATCTCCTCATTTAGGTAACAAGAGAATCATATTATACAATTGATAAAATAATTTGAATTTTCTCAAATCCATAGCATTATTTTAAAGTTGTATAAATATTTATTTCTGGAATTTTATTGCCATGCAATGGTTTAATAATACTAATAATATTAATTTTATTTATAGAATTCTGGTAGATAAATTTAAGGGTAGCATTTTGATTTTTAGGATTTATAAAAAAAAAGTAAACAAATGCAGCAGCTTTCCAGGTGCCAAAATATACAATTATAAAAAAGGATTGTGTTCTTTAAGCGGATTTCTCACTCTTAGGTTCTGTTTACTTGTAAAGTTTATAATATATATATATACTGCAAATATCTTAGGGTTAAATATAGCTTCTTCAACAAAAATTATAATACCCTTTGCAAGGGTATAAAAAAAATATCCTAGCTGCCTAGTGTGAGCTGCAATTTAATGCGTTCCCCATCTTCAAGGGGTAATATCATATTAGCAGCGCCTTTGGCTAGCACTTTACATGATATCCCCCTGTACCCTTTACCCTGCACTTGGCAGGAGTGCAATTAGGTAGGCTTTTACTCATCTGTGCTTAGAGCAGGCACTGAGAGAAATGTCTATAAAGAAGTTTAATTCAGTTTACTAAATCTTAAAACAAATTCTAAAGCTTCTACGAATCTTGAGTTAATATTTATTTATATTCTCCATTTTGATTTTTCAAAGAACTATTTCAAAGTAAGGAAATACATTAGCCCATAGAAGAAACTGACTTTCTTTTATTTGATTTTTTTCCCAAAGTTTGGCGTAAGATGCACTTAAGTGGCCTTAAGTAAAAATAAGGATAATCCACTTAGGAGCCTCTCATTTTTTCGCAAGTGTGGAGATTGCTTAAAATGGACTCGAAAGCTTGAGACTGAGACTCCGGGGGTCAGCCTGGCTCGGGCTCGGTGGAGTGCACCCAATTACCTTGGCCTGGTCCCCATGTCAATCCATAAAAATCCATTTGCTGCCGTAGCCTTCCTCCTCGGCAAAAGGTGTCACAAATGCGCTCGAGGAGGAGTCCCGTTCTGGGAATAGGCGTGGGATTTGGTCGAAGGGTTTGGGAAAATGGCCACTATGAGCCGTAAAGCATTTCACGGAACGCTGCAGCTTTCAATGGGAATTTGCCTTGATGCGCTTCAAACACACACAGGGGCACACACACACACTCCTGTGTGTGGAGGCAGAAAACAATTTTCTAGGCCTGCGTGTATTTCTTTGCCTTGCCATCGCCTTTTTTCCAGCATAACTTACAACATGGCAGCTCAGACATTGATATAAAGCCGGACCAAGCCGGCCTTCGGGGCGGGAAGGCACAAACGAAGTGGGTCCAGGCATGCGTCGGACCTACTCCACGGTAGCGAATAAAACAAAAAAACGTGCAACTAAAAAATGTATATAAAAAGAAAATAGCAAGGACAAGGCAAACATAGAGGAGCTGGCCAAGGAGGAGTAGCAGAAGGAGAAGGAGCCACAGCCAGAGCCATCATGGCGGCGAGCTTCGATTGGTGCAGTGGTGGCCAAGCCCGGGGGCGAGACTAGTGCGTGTCCGTCCACCCTTCGGGTTGCGAGTCCAGTTCAGTTCGCTGGACAAGTGGGAAAAGGAGAGCTGGAAAAATAACACTAACACACACACACACACAGGAGAGCTGAGAGCGTCCTTTTCTGCTGCCGCCTTTTTATATATAGTACAATTTTTTTGGTAGCAGCTGCTCCTTACTTTAGACTCCACAAACTATAAAATTTATTTAAAATTAAACTCATAATCTGCTTAATAATATATTGCTTTGCTTGCTTTTGATGGCAGCGATTTGAGAGGCTCAGACAGTTAGGGTTAATGGGAAATCATAAAATAAAATGCATTCTTAAAAATGTTAAGTGCCACATTAAACTAATGTTGCAGTTAACTAAATGCTTTTTGTTATATTTCCCCTGATATTATAAATTAGTTTCCCATATGGCGGTTGACTGGGTTCACAGACCTCCCCTCCGCTTAGGTGCGCCTAACTAGCCAACAATTAGAAGCGACGGGCTGGCAAAAACACGGCAGCCGTTAATAATAATATATTATAATAATTTTGATGCTGAAAATATCTTATGATTGTGGGTCCCTCTTCTGCTTCTGTGCCTGCTCTAACACAAAAAAAAAAAAAAAACAAAAAAACAGAGAAGAGAAAAGACGCCAGCAGCATCCATCGATCAACGATCTGGAGTCCATGTAAGGATGAGGGCAGAGCCTGTAGTCTGGTCTCCCAGGTCCCAGGCCATGGAGTGAAACGCCCCAACATCCCAGACTGCACTACTGTTTGTGTTTGCTCTTGGACAACACCGATCGAGGAGGTCGGAGAGGGTTCGTGGTAGTCCAGGAACCGGAGGAGCAACCTCTTGCCAGACGGCTTCTGTTGTACGCAGTAATTTCGCTGGAAGAGACCGCTGCTGCTGCTGCTGCTGCCGAGGCCTTCGCCCGGCAAACTGCTTATTACCATTAATTTTGAATTGTTTTTCGTGATCTTAACGATTGCCGCGATTTGCAGCTTAACAAAAACGAAGACGAAAGCGGAGATGAAGACACATCGTCCGTCAAAGGAAAATAAAACAAAGAAGCTGAGTGGCAAAGGGTCTTTGTTGGATGCTCTTTTAAGGGAAATAATAAAAGAATATATATAAAATCATAAATATATTCATTTAAAATATAGGAAAAAGGATCTAGAAACTTACAAGCCAAGACCAGACTTTTCAGAAGCCGAAAAATGTTACTTTAAAATGTTACCCTCAATTCCAAGGTAAACCCTATTCTTCTTCTTTCTGATTTAATTTAAAGGCTTCATAACTCACTATACCCCCTCTTAGGGTATCATAAAACATAATTTTTATGAAAATATATATTTGTGCATTCGAGTTTGTGAGTTGGCGACTCTGGCAGCCACATTTCCTGCCCACAAACTCAGCCAAAAGACTCGTGAGTTAACTCGAAAGCTGCTACTGTTTTGCATGGAGCATTAGCCGCAATTGCTAGCAGTAGATTGAAATTGCAGAAATTCAGAAAAAAAGCAGCAGCAATCAAAAGCTATGATCTTGAAGATCTCATATAATCAGCAGCCGGGGGGATTATTAAATAATTATGTTCGCAGAGATTAAAATAATTATAATTTGCCGATAAGATAATGTGAAGATGGGGGAAAAGGAAGCGTGGCAGCCCGAAGGAAGCAATTGTGTTACAAAGTTGCAGCCTTCACACGATTTTTTGTTTTTTTTTTTTTGCTATAGGTTTTAATTTAACATAATAAAAGGTTAGAATTTCGTGAGTTGCCTTTATCGATAAAAGATTACACCGCAATTACACAAACTCAGAATGAGAGCAAATCATCAAAGGGCGGGGAGAAGGTAAAAAAGAGTTTGAGAAATTTGATTTGAAAAAAAAACGACTGACCATTCTCAATCATTTATTGGCAATGCCATTATTCAAATCGCATATATTTTTCGCATTTCTCTCTATAATTTGCCTGACTTTGCATGCGCAGTCCCGGAGGATTGGGATCTGCAGTTCCCAACTCCTTTTTTTTTGTATTTTTTTGCATCTTACTTTGTGTGTGAATGTGTGACTGTAATGACTTCGTTTTGGTTCCTTTTTATGAGTTTCCTTGGAATTATTTTGTATTTTTTTGTACTCTCTGTGCGTAATTACAGTAATGCGAGCTCAGCCTCAGCAAAAACGAATCAAATTAAACAGTAGCCGGGGCGGCGATCGATTCGCAGGCCGTGTAGTCTCCAGCCAAAACCAGAAACCAACAGAAACAGAACAGCCACACAGAAATCATCGCCCATTAAGAAAGCTGAGGCCAAGCTGACGTTTCCAATTACAGGGAGAACGGAGAGGCCCAGCGCCAAATCGAGGGGTACAATTTAGTCGGGCAAAATGCATTATGAAATTAAATAATTATTATCAACTATTTCGCTGCCAAGCGCAGGCGGAGGCGGTGGCGGCGGGCAACGTGGCGTATGCGATATTTGAGCTATTGAATATTCATGCAGGCAAACGAGGGAGGTTCAAGGGGTTTGAGGGGGTTTTTGGGAGGTTGTATCCTCCCACCATGCAATGCTGAGTATTTCAGCAGAATGCAGTTTGTTATATAACACACATAATTATAGGCAAATCGTGGCAACGAATTTTCGCCACGCACACAAGCATACATATCCCGCCACCCAAACCACCCACAAAACGCGGCTCTAGTGCGCTCGTCCCTCCCCCCTTCCCCCTCTTTCAGCCCTGTGTCAATGGGGCATTGGCCACCCGGCCGACGAGGGGCACTTATGTGGCATTTGCTGCATTTTCGGTGCACAGAAAATGACGGAACGGGGCGGCGGCGGGTGGACATTTCTAAGTATTATACATGCACATCTACATATATGCCCCGAGATGCGTGTGCGTACGCATCCTGCACATACATAGCCGTATGCGTATTTGTATGTTTTGGCCATTATACATGATTTCCTCGCTTTGTAGGCCTCTCCGGCGTCGCACTCGTTTGCATGCGAATATATTCCGTAGATGTTTGTGCTGCAGTTATGGGCTGCTGGGTTCCCGTTGTCGGGAATCGCAGTCGGAATCGGAGTCGGAGTCGGAGTAGGAATCGGAGTAGGTGCTTGGAGTGGGAGATGGAGTGGAAGTGGTAGTCCTAACCGGAGTCATGTTGCTGTCCTGCCAGCAGGAGGAGATCGCTGGCTGCGCGGCAAACGAAAAGGATTTTCAATTCAACAAAAACGATTTCGAATTCATTATTTACAGGGGTCTGGAGGAGTATCGATTGAGCTGACGAGATAGTGCTGGGAAAATGGGGGTTCCTACTAGAGTGGAAAGCCAGGACTAAGGATTAAGAACATGTCACAATGGGGATTAAACTGCTAAGAAAGTTTAGCTTAAGAAGCTGACACCATATCAAAGAAATTGTGTTAAGAAGTTGGACTTGCATTTGGATTATTTGGATTTTTGCACTTGTTTTTAAGAAAACTCTTATTAATTCCAAAAAATTAATTTTAAATTAGAAAATGTATTTAAAATAATAATATCAATTGCTTTAAGTATTTAAATTAATGAAAGTAGAACCAACAATAAAATAGGAGATCAATCGAAGACCACATGAAAGCTTTTACAAAAAACTAAGAACAATTCAGTTAGAAAAAATCTTTAGAACATGATAAATATCCCTTAAACAGAGTTTTTAAAAATCTTCTAAGTTTTCTATATCTTTTAATAGAAACTTGTACAAAATATTCTATTTAAGATATTCGAATATCTTGCCAAAGCTTAACACCCGCTGAATCTTCCATAAAATTGACCATTAGAGAGGGCTGTGGAAAGACCACTGCTTTTCCGCCGACATGACATAGACGGCAGCTATATATATATATATATATATATATATATATATATATAAATATATATACATATCTATATATATATATATATAGGGAGTCATAATGGAAAGAGCGCACATTAAGTTTTCTGCCAACTTTGGTCGGGGTCATTGTTGTTGCTGTCGTTATTGTTGGTGGACATGGCTATGGCTGCTGGCAAAGAAAACGCATCGCAGTTGGGCGGTGCACATGGCAACCCAAGCCACACACATAGACTCTCCAGCACACACACACACACCAGGACCAAAGAGAAGCATCAACAGTCGAGGCCAAAGTCAGCGCGTCATCGATATGGCTGCAAAACGGCGACTGCAGCTGCAACTGCATCTACAGGCGGGGTCAGAAAGGCATAAGAGGGGCGGCGGAAGGTGGTGCACTGGGCGGAGGTGGTGCCGAAGCGGGGGTGGTGCAGCAGGACTCCGCCGAGGAGAAATTGGATGCGTGTGCAAAATGCATTTTCTAACACAGCTACGATGGCGATGGCGACGACGACGCAGCGCGAGATGCAAATGCACCGGCTCACAGTCCAGATACACACTTACACTTGAAGAAAATGGGGTTGGGTTTATGGGGAAATTAGATTTAGCTTTAAAATGTAATGAATTTAATAGTTAAAAAAAGAATTAAGCTAGAATACCAATAATATAAGCATTGACCGATAAATATTATGTTTAAAATCAAATAAATATAAAACGAGTTCTATGTCCATTACAGATTATGTGAGTTTCAAAATAGATAATAGATTTTCACACCTAAAGATTCTGTGAATTTTAAAATAGGTAATAGATTTTCTCACCTAAAGGATCGTTTTTTAAATAACCAGAATTCCCCATCAATGTATATTCTCAATAAACTTGAAACATAACTTGAAATAAAATCATTAAATTTCAGTTGTAATGAGAAAATATCAAATAGTGTGTGCCATTTTTGATAGTTTACGTTTCATATTTTAAAATATATATAAAATATTTTGATTTGTCTCAGAACCTACACAAATTTTCCTAGTTAATAGTAACACAATTTCCAGTGCACCCACCAACACACACACACTCACATGGCTCTCTGTGCGTAGACAGGATGCTGGCCTGGGCCCTGGCAACGTTTTTGTGATTTATTTTTAATTGAAATTCTAGAATGCGTGCAAAATACGCATGCAAAGTGTCTGCTGCACCTAGAAAAGTTTTCGGGGGCCCGGTTTGGACCGGGTTTTTAGGTTCGGTTCCGTTCGGTTCGGTCCGCTGCATATGTATTGGTATCGGAGGGGGTTTTGGGTGCTGGGTCCTGCCCTAAAAACCAACCCAGAGTTGCCCCCCTTGGAGGCCTGCAGGCGCAAATTGCATATGCGTAAGCATAGACGAACTAGGAGAGTTTCCAACCATTGGGAGGGGGGGATGGGGGATGGCTTTTCCGAGGGGGAAAAGTACCGGCAAAGTCAACGTCATTGCCGTTGCTGTGCGGTCGTCGTCGTCAACGGTTCCTGCTGCCTTGCTGTTGCTGTAATGTTTGGCAACGCCAAAATTTTCTACAAAAACAAAAATTGGAATTAATTTTGTTTTAGAGAAAATTTCGCTCGTAGGCGCGACAAACGTGGCATTCACATTGGTTTTTCCAGAGCGGGCAGACGGGGGTCAGAGAGGTCGGCAGGGAAGGGCTATAGTGGGTGGTGCATTGGGCCGATCTGCCTGCTGCATATTTGCTGATAATAATTAAGTGCAGGAAGGCGTATAAAGGCGGTCGGTCCGGGGCTCCACTCTGCTCCACAGATGCAACTGCGGGCTTAGTTTTTCAAGGGGGTAAAAGCAGGATGGTAGGCGAAGAGGGACATATAGTCAGGGGCTTTCCTGTAGTGGCAAAAACGCAGGCAATGCATTGCGGTATTGATAATTGGCCAGCGGGTCAGACTTTTAATATAACACGGAGCTAGCTGAATTTTTTGGCAACTTCAAGCCGCTGTGCTTGTGCACTTGGGGAAATAATAGGAAAACTTGTACAAAATTATACTTAATGCTTAACAAAAATATGTAGAAAAATAAATATTTATAAGTATATTAAGTATACGTAAGGGGAAGGCAGCAAAAGGGTCTATAAATAAATACATTTAAAATAATATGTTTAAAAATGTATTTCTAAAATATTCTTTTCTTGATTTTGAATAAATAAGTCACGTAAGGAAGGGAGATTAATTTATGTTTTAATGAATTTCTTAAATCTGTAGTTGACTGTCTTAAGAATCTTCCAAGAGAGTGCCAAGTTATTTTTACGATTTCATGGTTCAATTGGGTTATATGACATTATCCTATATTTATTAACAAACTCTTACAGAAGGATCCTTTAAAAATTTCCTAAAAAATTTAAAAACACATAAAAAAACATATCCTCAGACAACAAATATTAAATAAGGAATAATATACAAATAGAAAATATATTTTGCCTTCTAAATATTTGAACTTTGTATATTTTCCACATAGTTCCTAGCAAATAACCAATTTAATACCATCGAGTTCCGAATTTTTGAATACGATCCGAGTTGAACGAACCCTTTGAGCTGTGGAGCAACTGATTATCATTCTTCTCCAGAGGACACCCAGCTCCCAGCTCCAGAGTCCGGAGACCGGAGCCCAAAACCTGGAAATTTCGTTTTGTTTGCTGGCCTCGGCTCCGTCATTTCCGGCATTGAGGTAACGAAATTTTATGCATGGCAACTAGTTTTGTCGGTGGTCCAGGTGGAGCCGGTTGCTGGTGGAAGGTGTTATGGGGTGGTGCCGGTGGAGAAGCTTTGGGGCAGCGTCGTCATCGCCATCGTCATCGATAACGACGGTGCTTGGAGTCCGGCGACTTTGACCAGATGAGGCGCCCTCAAGCGGAGCCCCTGCATTGGGCTTAGGCCTCCAACTCGTTCGGCAGGAGAAGGAGCAGGAGGTTGCCAAAGGTCGGGGGTTTGGGACTCTGGGGTGGGATTGGGTTTAGTAGTTGGCAGTTGGAGGAGCCCGTTGGTCCGTTGTGCAAATGTGCAAGCTGGCATCCGTTTTCTCATTTTGAAAGATTTTTGTTTTTGTTTTCTCTATGTTCAGCCGTAGCTGCATGCGACGGGGCGTGTACGGGGGGTTCAGGGGGGAGGCTGCTGCACAAACACGCACACACGTTCAGCACACACACGCGGGCTCACACACACGCACGTTTGGGCCCAGGAAACGGAAACGAAAATTCTGCGAAAAACAACAACCAAGAGCCAGAGGAACTGCACCAGCATCGGCAGCGGGTTGGGTTTTTAGGATGCGGATGAGGATGAGTTCGAGTATGAGAAGGAGAAGGAGTAGGCTGCAGGAGCCGGGTAAGGGGGTGGCTATATAGAAAGCGGGGGCTAGAAGGTGGTGCCGCAGGAGCAGGAGCAAAAATAACGGTGCAGCAAACATCGCTGATGACCAAACAGCGACATAGGCATCGAACGGAGTCGCCCAGGAGAGGAAGCATCCCCAGCAGAAAGATCTAGAGCCTAGGAAACAGTGGGTTTAGGTGTGTTGTGAACTAGGATAACTTAAAAAATATGAAAGGATTTTAAGGAGGCAGTAAAAATTTAATAATAATAAAAATACATAAATATGAATAATTAATCAAGTTTTTACAATTAAATAAATAATTTCTAACTAAATAATTTTCTATCAATCAAATTTGTTATATATTTTTAGGAATTATAAAGAAGGAAACCCACAAAGTAAAAACCATTTTTCTTACTTAACAAATTGATTTAAAAATTATAATAAAAAAAGAAAACAACAAGCAACAAATAAAAGGTAGATTATAAACTTTGAACTTTCTTGAAAAATCATTGAATTTATGTATAATTAAACCCTCCCCACCTTATTATTCAGACCCACTGTCAACCAAACCGCCCCACTGTCCACCATCTTGTCCAAGCACATACATACACGAGAAATGGCAACGTCTAAAATCCATCTACGCGTGGCTTGAGCGCTATTTGAAAAGGCTTTCCCCGAAATTTCATTCGCCGCCTTTTGTTTGGCCGCTCCTGCTGCTCCTGCCAAAGTTCCAGGCTCTTTCCTGCCAAATGCTGCTCCTGCTGCTGATGACGACAACAACGCTGATGATGACGATGGGTGGCGATTTTTCAAGCCGCCATTTTGCGACTTTGGCGGAAATGCACACAAACGCACAACAGCTACAACAGACACACTCGCAGGACCCAGGAGACGGTGCTGGTGCTGTTGCTGTCGTGGGTGTCCGAAATCGTCGAACGTGGCCCAAAATGCCATTACCGCCACCGTCAACTTGGGCCACCTTCAGCCCCGGCAAGATGGAGTGTCCAGTGTCCAGAGTGTGTAGTGTTGTGCCTCAGACCACCATGTGTCCTTCGTCCTTAGTGCTACGCCCTGCTGCTGCCAATGTCCAGAGCAGAGGCTGTGTGTGCTCTGTGCGTGTGTTTGTTTTCTGCACATTTGCATTTTACGAATATCCTTGCGCATTAGGGGTCCTCCTGCTCCTCCTCACGCTTCACAATCTCTTTCTCTCTCTTCCTTTTCGGGGCGCGGTGCTTTCATTTCATTTGCCAGGCCCGAAAAGTTTTGCCTTCTACTTTTCCTCGGCGGCAATGGCAGCGGCAGTGGAAGCGGCAGCGTTGGCTAACGCATTTTTCGCCAATGTCCAGCAGCAGGACATGGACATTGACGGACGGCCCCGAGTGCTCGGAGTGTGGGCTTTTTGAATTTCAAATTCAGCTGCAGCTCTCTCGTTTCGCATCCTGCCTGCCTGCCTGCTGCTCCCTTGCGAGTGCGAGTTCGAGTCCGAGTCCATGCCGCGCCTTTTTGTGCGAAAATGTTCAACTTTTTCGAAACAGTAAAGATTTTTGGTTGGCTGACGCAGCCAATCTCCGTCGAGCAGGCAACACATCCTCCCATCCGAGCATCCTTTCATCCTTCCTCGCTGCCTCTCATCCCCCTCACTGCGTGGGTGGTTTATGCATGTGTGTTTGTATCCATTCTAAGCAAGCTGAAGCTCCGGGTGGCCGCCTCTTGATTGCTTTTCTCCTTTTGCCTGGTTGGCATACGTGGCGTATGTGTGATGGCGGCTGCCTGGCCTGGACTGGCCTGGCGCAGTGCTGATTATTTAATTCATTCCGGGTAATCCGTTATCTGTCCTCGCTGAGCAGCTATTTCAATATTTGTAAGCTTAAATTATAGTTTCGAATTTGATATATTGGCAAAACAAATTAATTGCAATAGAGAATACGAAAGGTTTTTCGGGGGAAAACTAATAATAAACCTATTTATTAATACAAAAAGGAAAATAGAGACTAGAAGAGCTAATTTATAGAGAAGAAACTAAAAGATAAATATAAAAGCTAACAGAAAATTCTTTTTTTCAATAGCCTTTCATTTTTTATATATGCAAATCATCATTTCTTAATGCCCAGTTTCCTTTATTTATTAAAATTCCCTTCATTGTTCCCAGACTGCAATTTACTTGATCAGAACACATCACATCGACGAGTTGAAGACCGCAACTAAAGGCAATTAATTAATTTGTTTACATTTGCGCCAACTGCCACGAAGAAATAGGAAGTTGCTGCAAGATCAGACGCAGATGCAACATCAGTGGCAGCAGCAGCCACTGCAAATCAGCGGCAACAACAACTGACATGCATTGACCGACGAAGCGTGCATTAAAACATTTTCAATGGAACTGCAAACAGCAGCTATACCTCTTGCCCCCGATCCATTCGATTTTTTTTTCCTTCTGGTCTGGGGTCTGGTCTCTGTTCCCCATTCAAATAATTAACTGCAAGAATGCAACACGAGCAATGGAAAAATGCAAAATGAAGGCGGTCCAAGTTGCTGCTGCAGCAGCAGCAGTTGCTGCCTCGGTTGCTGTTTGTTATTATTTTTAATATTAAATTGCAATTGCTGCGCTGATTTAATAAAAGCGAGCAACAAATCCCGGCGAGTGCAATAAATGTGGCAGCAACTCTGCACGCCAGCAGCAGTGAAACACCGAAAGAATTGAAAGAGTGATGGGATAATTAAGATATACATTTATCCAGAATTTTCAGACTTCCAATTGAAGTCTAAAAATGTATTTATTACTTATTTAAGAAATTGACTACAGTTCCCAAGCTTTTAAAAATATCTAATATAATTAAATAAACATTTCTTTCTGTGCATTAACTCCTGCTGCAGCCACTGCAACAGTAAACAGCACGTTGCAATTTTAATGACCGAAGAGTCGATCGATGGACGCTGGCAGATCAAGTGATCCGGAGCCGATTTCTGCCTGACTCCCAGATGTGGCAGCCGCAGAGATATTTTTACAATGTTTAGCCAAGGCAAACACAAGAGTTCAGATTTTAAACCAAACAAAATTCGCGGGCGAATTCTCTCTCAAGGGAGAAGGGCAGCCGGAGATATAGCTAGTGGAGGAGGCATTGCCCCGATCCGGGGCAACTTTGTGGACCATAAATTTGAAGACTGCACAAAATAAACTAAACATTAAATAAAATATTTTATTATGTTGCAGCAAACCAGTTCGACAAAGTCGTTGTCACACACATTGCCACACAATGTTGCAAGTCTGGGGGACGCAGCGAATATCGCCATGGATATGGATGTGAATGTCCATGTGATTGTACGGCTGTGTGGACTGGAACTGCGACTGAGAAAAGACTCGGAGACTGACACTGAGATATAGACAGAGTAGAGGAGACGTGCCCGCTGAAGACTCCAAGTCCAAGTCCAGTTGCTGGCAAAATGCATAAACAACTTTGGAGTTGATTCTTCAGCTCCTCACACTTTTTGTGATATCTATGGATGGTGATATGAATTTCTAGGGGTAGTTCCAAAGTATCCTCTGAGTGATAAATATCTAAATATATTATACGACTTTAAGGACATAATACAAGTGGATTTAAACAAGTTTGAACTATATCTTTCAGCGCAAGAAGTTGCATACAAATATTAACAATTTGATTAAAATCTGACAAGTATCCAATTAAAGATACAACAAGTTTATTACCATACTGCAATATTTTAGTATTATTTTCATTCATTTCAATATTTATTTTTATTTTTTTATTTTATTTATTTTCCCTACTCTCCAGGGTACCTCCTCAGTCCACTCTTGAGCCTTCCCCATTCTCGTTTTTTATTTCAATTTGCAATTCAATAATTTTTACGCATTATTTGTCGCGTGTGTTTGTCTGTCAATATGCTTTTTATTGAAATTTATATAAGGAAGTTTACCGCTAGACATCGTCTGTGGATCGTGGATCGCGGATCGTCGATGGTCGATCGCTGATCGCGCCTCGATTGCAGATCGTTGACTCTGCGCGGCGGAAATAATTTAGACGCGTCCAAAGTTTTGTTTATGCTCTGTCATTTACACAGATACATATATTTTTTGCATATATGCATGCGGCATTGCAACTGGCAGTCGTCTGCATTTTTGATTGGCCTTTAATTAAATGACAAAATATGTGGCGACTGCGAACAACTCGCCCCGTGCAAGGCAGCTGCTGCGAAACATGAATTATGCCACTAATTGGGGAACGGTGTGGGCTGCAATCGAACTCCTGCGGGTATGGCTGAGACGGGTTAAAACTGGAGTTTTGCATTTGGGTTAATGTAACACTTTTCGGGTGGAAAATGTTGACAGGAATGGGATAAACATCATGTACAGGTAAGCAATAGTACGAATTTAGGAACGTATGCTAGAAGATGCAAAGTCAATTTATGGTAAAAAGAACATTCTTTCATTAAGAAATATCGTAAATGCATCTCTGCTTTTAGTCTGAATGTCTAATTTATAAATATTTTACTATAAATCATATTTCAAAACCTTTCAAAATCATTACTATCTTCTTTTAAGTATCTTAAACTAAGAAATATCACGTACCTATATATTTTATTAATGCTAAATACTACCAACCAATCCTCCAAGTATTATATTTAATTGTACCATAAATCATCATTAAAGAAACTCATATTTTGAATCCCCCCTGCTACGCCCTTGCCGACATGCCACTTAAGTCATTCGCTTTGCTAATCTGTCTAGGTGCATAATCCACCGAAATGCTGAAAACATCTTGGAACAAGTTCAAGATACGACTGCAGACGGTGTTCTAGATTCGTGCAACAATGTTGCAGAATCAAGCAACTCGTTTGCCGCACAGCCAGTCGATCGAAGTGGCGGGGACACACAGTTAGCATGCGCCTTTGCATTAGTTTAGTGTCATAAACTTGACTGCTTTATAGAAATGTTGCAATTTAGTTAGCAACTGTAGTTGAGTGGATATTACCCCCGGTACGTCGCCACCCCGCTTAGACTCTCTGAGAGCTTTAATACACTGTGAGTTAAACTATATTACTTAATATAAATATTTTATATATATTCTGCTGCTTTGATACTGTTACATAAATATTTTTCAGCATGGTCACATAAAATTTCTAGTGCGTTCTTGCTCATGAAACTGACTACATATTTATGTCCTTGGTAGTAATATTTATTTTTATTAAATATAAATATTTATAAACATATATAAATAATAAAGAAAACCAATTGCATGTTGCATTAAACATTTTAATAATATAACAATTAATAGATTTGCATTGAATTCACATCTTTTCTGGTTCCATTAGCAGAGTATTGTGGCCTTGCTTAACAATTTAATAGTTTAAATAAAAGTCAACAATTAGGCGTTTTCTCATTTCCCAATTATATATTTATATAAACAAATACAAAATAAAAAATAAACAACAATTTTTATACTTTTTTACCGTGCAGTCGGCTGTCTTTGATAGTAAGGCAACAATCAACAATCAACAACTGACAACGTTGTTGGCTGTCTCCGTGTGTGCTGTTATCATATCTTTCACTTAAAATAAATAAAATTACAATTTAATAATATAACGTGCTTTAGCTAGCCGTGCACCCCCTTCTTCGCCTCCCTCCCCTTTCACCTTCATTTGCACCTGAGGAGCCGACACTTGAGTAGGGAACAACAGCAACAAATAGTCAATTAATTATTACAAGAACAACGCGATGCGAGTGAGCACTTCTTACGAAAGTGTTCTGTTGGTTTTTTTTCTTCCCCCCCATTTGTGTTTTTTGCGCGGTGTCTCAAGCACATAATTGAAACTTGTTGAGTTCGATAGAAGGGGCAACCTCCACCCGCCGTTTGATTTTTACCTATTTTATGTTAAGTTTTATTTGCCGCCCTGATACCGATAGCCCGTCGTTGTCGCTCTCGTCGTTGGCGACGTTGCCGCTGATGATAATAATAATAATTAGTCATTTTATTGTTGTAAAATAAACTTGTTTTTAATTGCTTGCTGATAGGAGGGCAACGCAAGCAAATTCCAAACACGACGTAGGAAAATATCGGAAATTATACGAAATTAATCAGAGAGTGAAGCACACACATATTGAGCAATGACATTCGTCGGCTAATATGTATATTCCAAGTGGTGTTGGTTTCACTGTAATTAAAATTGTTACCAACTTCTTTTATTTCTTGGCAGCAGCAGCAGCAATGCGGCAACATTGTGGCGTTAACATTTAATATTTGCAAAAAACAGCGTTGCCATTTCCACAACGTCCATTTAGTTTTAAATTGCGTGTAGTACACAAGGCAGTCGGCGGAAAGAGCGGAAAAAAAAGTTGGCAATAATCAGGGCCGTAAAAAGTGCAGCCGGAAATTGCATGTACATATAAAATTTTGACTCGACTCTCGAAGCTTAGAAATGCAACAACTCGAGGCACTACCACCCACGAGCTGGATAATTTCAATAGTTGCAATAATGACCTCACTGCCGCTTGCCCAAATTGGGCAAGTGCATTTTCCTTAACCCCCTCCCACCCCTTGTCACTCAATTTAACCCCTCCACAAAGCCCCCTTCTTGCCACAAAATCCCGCGCATAACACCAGCGAGTTTATTATGTCTGCACTTGGGTTTATTTGCTTTTACTGCCTTTGCTGCGGCGATTTGTTCTTTCGATTTATGGCAGGGACGTAGGGAACCGAGGGGTACAGAACGAGAGGGGGGTTGAGAGAGTAGAACCCATCGTCTGCTTCTTGGCCATCCAATGCTGTGCAACTTTGTTGCAGCCCAAGTCCACCAGTTTTGCCAGCTCTGTCCGCTTGCCCGTTTTGCGAGTGCAAAAGAGCGTATAAAACGTATAAATAAAAGAATTCAAATAAAATTTTTAATAAACGAGTTGCCATTAAATTTATACATTAACTATAATTTTTATAGTTGGAGACTTTGTTTTGTATACGACAGAGAGGGAGAAGGTTGATATTGTGGCCCAAGGCGGGAGAGACAGGAAGATGGAAAGAGGATGTCCCCCTTCCATGGAAGCGACTTGAACTTTAACGAGGCGACGGTCGTCTTTCCCGACTTCATTGTATTGCTTATGGCCGGCGATTTTAATTGTGTTTAGAATTGCCAACGAATTATTAATAAAGAATTGATGATTTTCGAACAGCTGCCAAGCTGAATGCTCTATCGCAATGATCTGAGAAATGAATTTACGAATGAAGTTACCATTGGGATAAACATTAAACAGATGAATGTTTCAACATTTATAGGTAAAGAATTTTCAAAGAATTTTCTTAAAAGTGGTTTTAGGTTTGTAGGTCTGGAACTAAATTGATCTGAATTAATATAAACGTAAATCATAGTTAAATGATTCTTTTTAATTAGGGGTTTTTTGGTTTACTATTTAGTACCGCTTTAAAATTGTATTAAAATAATACTTTATAAACACAAATATCTTTTAAAATTCAGTAAACAGTAAAAATAATTTCTTAGGTTCAAAGGTTTTAAGTTAAACCTTAAAGTACAGTCCTAATTATCAAATTTTATCTTTGAATTATTCATTAAAAGATCATTATACATCAATTTATATTTATATTTAATTGAATTTAAAATATATTTAATTTAATAATAAAGACATAGCCTCATACATTCCCACCCGCAAAACTCCCATTTTAAGAGTATTTCCTTTATGATTCGAATATTTCCTGTTCCTCGATCTTTCTCAGGGATCAGCAGTTTATTTGTTTTGGTTTATTATTGACAAATCCCCTGGCTGGGGTTATTTTGTGATATTCTGCGGCCGTCCCGGGGCATTGACAAGTTGACTCAGCCTCTCCTTTGATCTTTAATAAATTTTGAACAAACAAATCAAATTCGAATTCAACTAAACAACACGAAGCGGAGCTGTATCCCTTACGTTCCGCTGGGAACATCAAAAACGCAACACAACTAAACATTGGCAAATGCATCTCAAGCTGGAAAATGGGAAAAAAAATGAGGGGAGGGGTGAAAACTCGAAAACCCTGGACCTGGAGGAGAGCTACTACTCCTCCCCCTCCTCCTCTGTAATCGCTTGTTTGTTTGCATTTTGTTGCTGTGTTATTGTTGTCCCTCTATCTCGGTGTGTGTGCGTGCACTTTTCCTCCCACCACCACTGCATTTTCCGGGGTGATGAAGGCAACATGTTGACGACGCGTCGGCGCTTCTTTTGAGATAGAAAAAATACAAAAAAAAGCAACAACTCCACGGGGCAGATTCTTGACAGAAATTTATAATTAAACAAATGCGGTGCCATTGCTTTTACCGCAGCATTTCTCTAAATTTCTCAACGATCTTTCCTTCCATTTTGGGGAAAAATGTATATAAACAAAGGCCATTTAATTTTGTGGTGATGAATGTTGGCCGACGTTTTCTTGGCCCGGCTCTTTTGTTGTTGGTAATTGAGTTGTTTGTATCTGTATCCGTGCATGCATCTGTATCTGTATCTGTGCGGTTGCTTGTCTAGAGCGGCGCTGATTAAAGCGGCAGATTGTTTAGTTATGTTTTGTTTATATAGAAATATACCCTTTTTACCCCTTTCCCCAGAGGCAAGAAAGATCTGTTTGTATTTATAATTTGTGCTTTAAATCACATTTAGAACTTCCTACGTTGCAGTTTCTTTTTTGTTCCTACACTGAAAGTAAGGAAAAGAAGCTATTTTATTTTTAATATAAACAAATATATTTTATACTCATAAAAAAATTAATTCCTATAAAAAGCACTTTCTTCAAGTGAAATCTCTGGTTAGGTGACTATTCTAACTTTTCTCTTAGTGCACAAAATCGAAAACAAAACTTTCTGAATTTTCGAAAATTGCATTTTGCATCATTAACAACGCATTTGTCAAACGCATATGCATGCCGCCTCCATATGGGCGTGGCATTTGTGCCAAACTATCTGTGTGTGTGGGTGAGTGGGTGCTTTGTGTGTGTGCCTATGCCTGTGCCTGTGTTAATGACATGCTCACAAATTCAAATTAACATTTTGCAGCAATCCCAGCGACATCGAAAGCTGCTTCTGTGAGTGTGTTGCCCAAATGAAGCACACACAGTGCCAGCAAAAAGTATGAAAAATATGCTAAAGATGGCTATAATAAATGTCAAATGCATATATACTTTTTAGCATTTATTAAGTGTTTTATTGGAATTTTATTATAATTTAAATAAAGGGTCTAAAGCTGAAGTTCTTATAACCTTCAAGAACATTTATTTTTTTTATTTACTTAACTATTAAGAAAACATAAATTTTTCATTGATTTGATTTTCTTGTTGATAGAAAAAATATATATGACTAATTTAACGCTCTTTTTTCTAGATTTATACTTAAAAAAATTATTTATTTCATTAGAAAACGATAATGAAAGAAAACTATTTGCATTTGATTTATTTTGAAACAAGAAAATTATTTTCAAATTAAATTGAACCCTCGGCCATGACATCTAATTAAACTTTTGGAAAGTCTTGGCTTATTTGCGCACTGCCTGCACAGACTTCCGGCCGGCACTGTAGCTACATTTGTCATTTTTGATCGAGCATCAAGCAAACAATTTAACACGGGAGCAGCAGTGCCTGGGCCAGAGCCACCCACCCACAGGATACATGCAAAAATGCTGAGCACATTGCACTCGTCGCTGGACAATACTAAAAATCACATCAGAAATGCAACAATAAACGCAAAAACTACACAACAGCAAACGGGGACGACGACAACGACGCTGGACAAAAAAAGGGGGTCAGTTCAGAGAGGAGGGTGGCCGAGGCTGGCAGATGATGACGTTCAGGCTGACGATGACGATGACGATGCCGATGACGTTGCGACGACATTGCAGCCTGCAGGCTCCATCTACACCCACTCTGTGGATCCTCTCTGCCTCCTCTGTGATGCATTCGACATGCATGAACAACAACGACAGGCGGGCAACAAAAGTTTTGTACTTGAACTTCCTTAATAGAATTTTTGAATACGCAAAAACACTTTCAAAGAATATAAATAATGACCATTCGAATTATCAGGCTGGCTGGCCAGAGCCAGGAACAGGACTCCCGAGCATAGAACAGGCTCGCCTGGAACAGGCGATAACAATAAAACAAAAGAGTCAGCAGGCAGGATAATCGGGGAGGAGATGGAAAAACTGGTGAAACTGCAGAAGCATTTTAACCAGAAATAGGCGAATCCTTGTGTGAATGGCTGCCTAGAAGCCTGTGACCTCTGGCAGGCTCTTAGTTACCTTTTGCCTTGATAATACAGATGATGACAATTGTCGTTAAGGGTGTAGGGAAACACTGGGAAATAAAAGCTAAATATTCTTAAGAATATAAAATTCTAAAGCTTCTGAAATCTAAAAATTTATATAATTATATAGAAAATATTTACTGAAAATAAATAAATAAAGCTAACTAAATTGTAATCGATTTTACTGGCTTTTGGGCAAGCTAAGTTCCTCTTTTAAAATCTTTTATATTTTCCTTTTTTTTTATTTTTTCTTTCCCCACTAAATCCTAATTTTTCCTATAAAACCTGCCATATTTATGTCCCTCAGCCTTGCCTTTTAGCCCAGAAAAAATCACACCTCATGCGTGTCTGTCTCTAAACAGTTTAATTTGATTAACGCTGGCATCAATCAGTGATCCATCAGGGGCAGCGATCAATCTTTTAATTTAGCAGTGTCACTGCGGATCCACTTGAACCACCGACTAACCACTGCGCATCCCTATGGCGGCGACCAATGCAAAAAAAAAAAAATAAATCATAAATCGAGCGACAATGCTCGAATGGTGACCAAACGCAACCAAACCAAGCCAAACAATTCCAGCCATCGGGTGGGGGGGTATACATAGCCTCGTTCTCATGCGAGGAGGATGAGTATCCCCCAAATATGCATTGACAATTACATACCCATGCCCCCATTTCCCCATTCCCAATCGGAAACCAACCTTCCCTTTACCCATTCTCATGGAGAAATGTCGCCTGCGCCTATCATTATTTTCAGTTAGAAGCGGTCTACGATTTAGAAACCAGGGTCCTTTTGCATTTTTGGAAATGTGCACGGAAAGAAATGGTTATGTTTTTGGGTAATTTTATAAATAGTTACATGATTTGAGGATTTTAAAGTAAATTAAGCGAAATATCACTAAGAAACATGATGAATTTATATTTCTACATTAATTTTGTGTTTGTTTTGTGTTCCAAACAAAAAGGTTATTCCCTACTACTACCAAGTTTGATAATAAAATATATTAAATAAAGCATTAATCTGTTTCCATAACATTTTCGTATAAATTTCTTCATTTTTAAAATAAAAATACCTAATTTTCTGTGTACACAAATTACGCATATAGAGAATTGTGGTTGGAGGCATAGAAATCGAGGACGGAGAATTGAACGTATGGGAGGTCAGTCCCTCAGTGATATATTTTAGTTTTGTAGAATTTCGCAAATGCCAACCGCCGTTCGACATTTGTTACTGTTGCTGCTGCACTGCTGCTGCTGCTGCTGCATCGTCGTCGTCAGCGAAGCGAAGACAATATCTGGGCAGGGGCATCAGGGTGTTGGAGTGGGGCAAAGGGTTAAAGGGTTTTCAGCCAGACTACAGTTGGCAATATCCGCGTTTGCAGTTTTCCTTCCCCCAAAAGATTTCGCCATACCCCCTCAATAACAAATGAACACCAAACACTCAGAGGCCCACAGTCGCACTCGCAGGTGGATTGTCTATGCATACGGAATGCTCAAATCAAAAACTAAACAAAAATATGAGTTACGCAGAATAAAGAGCAGATGAGTGGCAGTGCAAGAAAATTGCATAAGAAATCAAAATCAAATCAAAATTGTCATAATAAAACTGCATAGTCGTTTGCCTGCAGAATCCATGCCTTATTCAGGTATTCCCCGTCGGGGGGCAAGAGCGTGCGGGGAATGCAATCAGGAGACGAGAGGAGCTTTATGTAGAACAAAACAAATTAATAGAATTGTTAAATGTGACAGGCAAATGTGGCGACTGAGAGTAGGAATAGTACCACCAGCCGGGGGGCAGGATGCGAGCCCACGAGTATGAGTAGTTCGTAGTATATATGGATTTTCGTTTCTGGCTGCGTGGTGCATACAAAAAGCGCAGACAATGCGATTAGTTGTCGTTGTCGTTGCTGCTGCTGCTGTTGCTGGAGCAAAAGAGCCAGTTGCAGATGTGTGGAGAGGAAAAGTGGGGGTGTGGAGGGTGGGTGGTTGGAAAACTGCAGGGAGGCTGGGAAAATTGGGAAGCTGGCAACGCACAACGCAAAAACCAAATGACGAATGACATTTTATTACGGCACCCAGAGGGGCACGCACATGCCGAAGAGTGGGGTTGTGGGACGTGGGCCTAGGCTTATGTGCCGCCCCCCCTAAAAACTCCACCCTTCCTGCCACACCACCCTTGGCTCGGACAGAAACTCATCTTGTATGCAAACTCAAAACTCAAAAATTCCTAGACAAAAGAGTACACACAGGAGGACGACCGGCAGCAGAATCAGAATACTAGGCAGGATCCTGGAAAGGCACAGGAAGAAAATGAGGGCTTACTTAATGTAAAAAATTTAATATAATATTTATAGGGTCTTAAATAAAATTAACACAGAATGAATTAACAAAATAATGCATAGAGTAAAAAAGTCACATAAAAATAAAATGCTTTAAGCTTAATTTAATCAATATAATTAAAAAAATATGGAAAATCATTTCAAAGTACCAGTTAACTATAAATGGTTTTCAGGCTTTAAAAAAAGTTGATATACTTTAATTTTAAATATTATTTTGAGTCTTGAATACTAAGAGATTCAATAATTATTCCCACATTTTATGGCATAATATTTAAGTGAACGCATTTCCCTCTGTGCAGGATCCAGGAGGCCCAACTACAAGCCTGCTAGCTAGGACGTCTGTTGATGAATTGGACCTAGGACCCGAGTTTTGGAGGTGGCAACCGGCGGCGGATGATGCAGCAGGATGCAGGAGCAGAAGCAGAGACGCAGAACCTAGAGCTGAAGCCAGAACCAGTTGCCATGCCGACTGCGAGAGTTGCAGGGCCCCAGTTAAATAAATATGAGTTCAATTTTCATTTCGGCAAAGGTAGAGGCAATGGCAGGATGGCCAGGACACTGAACACTCGGCAACGGTTGTTTTTATTGGCGGTTTACTGACCTGCGCCACCGGCAACAGTAACGGCAAAGAAATATTCTCGGCCACATTGCGCATACGACACGTAGGCCTCGTTGTGCTGTCAAAATGCGTGAATTCATTTCGATTCGTTTCGATTGAAAGCGGCTTGTATGCGTAGTAGCATAGCTAATATCTTTTCGAGAAATTCCCTAACTCGGAGCACCTCTTTTAATAACGAAGGCAGCAGTCGTTGGATCGGGTTATGCAAATGTTTACATAACTGGCAGAAAGAGTTTTTCGGCATATTAAAACACACTTACCGAACATGGAACCCAGCTCGGAGATCTCACGATTGATAGTAAGGGTCCATTGCGGCGCTTCCTGTTTTGCTCAACTCTTCTTTTTTCTTGGCCAAAAAAACGAAACGAAACGAACAATTACCAAACATCATTTCCTTGAACATATTTATTAAACCCAACCGAGGGAAAAACTCGGAGTCCACGGGGGTCTCTAACAATTGCAAATGAAGTCAATTGCTACTGCAAAAATGCTGCAGCAGCAGCAGCAGTGCCACGCCGAACATATGAAGTTTAAGTTTAGTTTCACTTCGCTTACTCCTCCCAAAACCCTCCTTGGTAACCGCCTCTACTCCCACCCCCATCCACGCCTTTGGACAAAGCGGCGAGCGTAAGAAAGACATTATGGTCGGAAGGCAGAGATACAACAAAATTTTAGTAATAAATTTGTAAAGGGAAAATGGGAAACGAATGCCAAGTACCTTTGAAGAAAAATGTGTGTAAATCTTTTCAATTTTTCTAGGCTATATATCTCTACAAAAAAGATGTGTAAATAATTGTTATAAAATAAACTTGATGGTATAGTTGTAATTAATTAATTACCCAATTAGTTCTTTGGTATGTTTGTTAAAAAAAACCCATAAGAAAAGGTAGAAATAAGGAAATAAAGAAGCACTATTTTTGATATAAAAACCTAGCAGAAATTGTTGTATTCAAAATATATTTCGAGATATCATTTCTCTAAATTTCTTTTTCGTCCTCTTGAAAAAACATTTCCCTGTGTATTATAGTCTTGACCTAGTCCAATCTTATCCAATCTCTCTAAACCCTCTCCAGGGTATGATCAATTACATAGGGCAATCGAAAAGATTCCATGTAGCCGCTGGACTGCCGCAGTGGCCACCGTCCGAGATGCAGATTGAGAAGGGGGGTAGCGGAATGCAGCCACCGGAGCTGCTGTGGTTGTGCGGTGCCTCACGTTTTCTCATAGGAGCACACTGGAGCACCTCATCCACATCCACAGCCACAACTCCAGAGCCAAAAAGCCGGCGATTCTGATTCCGACGCCACCGCAGACGCGTCGTGTTTCTTCGTGGGCGATGCTAAGACCTGAGACGGGTTAGAGAATAAGCGAGCAGGTGGGGAGATGGCAGCGAAGACAACTATTTTGGCTGCTACTGTGCCAGCGTCTCACTTCATGAGATGCAACTGCAGCAGGAGCAGCAACACACAGAAGAAAAAATAGCTTAATAATTATTTTAATATTAGTTTAAAGAATTTAAGGTATTTGTTTTAAATAAAACGTCTAAAAAATATTTATACAAATTAATTTACTTTAATTTAAATAGAATAAAAATATTTTAAAATCATTTAAATGTTGTTAATATTCAATATAATTATTATTCTCTGTGCGACAACTGCTTTGCATGCACCGTTGGGCACGTTGTTGCTGCTGCTGCTGTTGCTGTTGCAGCTTTGATGTTGCTGCTGCTGCTACTGCTGATGGCTACAACTTCTTCAGCATCCGAAGACGAGGAAGCCGACTAAGCCCAGCCGAGCCGAGCTAAACTGAGCTACTTGCATCTGGCATTGTGTGTGGCTAACCAGCTTTTATTGTTGCTGCTGCTGCAATATGCTAAATCCGCAGCAACTTGTTGCTTTTGCGACTTCGTCTTCGTCTACGGCAATTGTTCAAATTTCGAGCTGCTACCGCATGCAAAATATGTGTAATTGTTTGATATAAGTTGTTGCAGCAGCAACAACGACTAAAAATGTGGCCCATTGTTTTGGGCATGATTTGTTGTTGCCGCCGTCGCCCCTTCGCCCCCTGCCACCCATTTCGCCCGCATTTATTGTTAATATTTTCGCATATTATGGCAACGTGGCGTCGTCGTTTTTTGTCGTCATATGTTGCAAGTCTCGATTTGGACATTTCTGCAGCCGTTCACTTAATCGCCAATGTTTATTATACTTTATTATTTGTACTGCCCCGACATCTGCATGGCCTTTGTTCTGGTCGTGTCTGTCCCCGGATGGATATTCAATTATATGTCGGTACTATATCCACGGGGTAGCATGATTTTCGAATTATATTTAAGAGGCACAGAAGTCTTGTGATTGTGGTTTTTTCGTTAACAAACTAAACTTGACCTCAAAAAAATGATTGAAAGGTTAAATTTATATTTCCTTCACAGATTTCTATTATTTCTGGTATTTATTTTCATAATTTGTTATAGATCTTTGTCATACTTTAATTTTAAATATTTCACACCAGAAAAAGCGATACAGATATCACAGATATATCCTTAATTTCCTGTCTGTATAACTTCAATAATTTCCATTGCCAAACCCAAACATTTTCCATTAAATGCGACTTTCCGGCTGTCCATATTCTAAACTCCAACTTCAGTTAAAAATTTCCAACCCTTTTTGATGCTAAAATAAAATCAGAAAAAATAACTTGCCGTTAAATATTTCCATTTTATTTTGTTGAAGGGAACAAATATTAATTTATGTGGCTCTCACGTACGTGTAGTATATTTGGACGATGTTGTGTTAATTTTATTTGATTTATTTTTAATGTCGCTAGCAGTACAGCACAGTCTCTCCCCTTTGACGCGGCGACTCAAGCTGGACGACTCGTTGTCCTTTTGCAAGGCGACAGAAAATCAAAACACAAAAACGCATCCACACCCCCCTAAGCCAGATAAGGGCGAGCATGTGCAGGAACCCCTCCTCTGACAGGAGAAGGCGGTGGGTTAGGGTTATATGCCGGCACATGTATGGAGAGAATCAACTAAAAATTCGCGAATTTCTCTGCTGGACAACTTTTGTGCCAATCTCCCTCTAAACTCTGAGCCCTCCCCCCACACTCCTGCTTTAATTTTTTAACATTTTGCATATTATTTTGTTTGAAACGCAGGAGGGTTGGGTTGGGGCTCAGACCCCCTTTTGCACCACCCTTCCATGTGTCAAACATGCCATTTATATGCGAGGCTGCTGCAATGGCTTGTGTGTGTGTATGTTTGAGAGGGAGTGAAGGATTTCAGAAAACATTTGCCAAAAAATTTTTTATCAAAGCCTTCAGCTTCAGCAGGAGCCACGACGCATTGTACGTTGGGAAATTTGAAACTCGATAGACAAAAAACAAGCCGGACAAGCAATAGAAAAAGAAAATACACACGGAGCCCCCTCTTGATTTCCCACTCTTGGGCTTTTTTTGAATATTTTTTCTGGATAGATTTCCGCTTGATTTTTACTGCACTCAGGCTTCGAGCCGCCGTTGCCTGCGACTCTGTTGCTGTCTGCATTTTCCGTTTGTCCTTTTTCCGGCTGGGGGAAAAAAGGAGAGAGGGGATCGGGAGCTGGAGAGAGAAAACAGAGGAAAAGCCCCTGTCGATTTTCTATGCCGACGCAATGCGTTTGGCGGCAGGGGCAACAGCAGCAGCAGCAGAAGCAGCAAAAAAGGTGGAAAGCGGCAATAAAACTAAGCAAAAAACGCATTTAGTATAAGGGCCTGACATGTGACAGAGTGGAAAGGACATCGTAGCCGGTGTGGGTGTCTGTTTGTGTTTGTCTCCCTGCAGATACCGAGTATCTCCTCTTGCAGGCACTTGGCCAGCGAGGAGCCCCAGCGACGGGTCTCAAAAGGAACAAGGAACAGGAGCAGAAGTGGCAGCGGGAAGCAGGAGCAGGAGCAGGAACTGCTGCAGGAGCGGGAATATATATTTCGGGCGGGCTGTGTGTCCACAAAGGCATTGGCAGTCCATCGAAATTGGTCACATTTTTCGCAGAGATCCTACAAATTGTTAAGGCAAATGCAGCATGAGGCAGTGGCCGAGCTTTGCCTACTTTAAAAAGATACCCCAAGGGCTCCGATAATGATTAATCCGAGACAGGATTTTAATGCGGAAAACTCTTTAGTGGCAGGGAATCGCTAGGATTATCATACCGAAAAATATTTTCAGTTATGAAGGAGATTTTGAAATGTAAAAGGAGAAAAAATTACAGCCTTAGAGAATTTAAGTCCCTCATTAAAATTGCTGAAAGATAGCAATGATTTAATCCTTTTTAAATGAAGTTTTTATTATCTGATAACTGTAGTTATTTTATCGTTAAAATATCCCAAAAATGTTAAGGTAAAGTAAAATGAAATACCTTACTATTAAAAATATTTTAACAACAAAATCGAAGTAAAACCCTTTTATAATTTAAATCCAACTCTCTTCACATCAATGTTTGCACATTTTTTTATAGTTTTAGTTAATAATACAGACACAACATTTTTTCTTCTCTTTATCGTTATATCTCCATTATTTCCTTCCAATTCATCTCATCTAAGCAGCAATTAATGAAGTGTGTTTGTTGGATAGGCACATTTAAGAAGCATTTCCCCGTATTTACGATTTATACGATTGCGAAATACACAAATCGAAGCCCGATCAAAGTGGGCAAATATATATAGTACGTGAACAGTATGTCTGACTTAATCAACAACAGCGAACAGTTCGGCGGCGGACTAATTAATGGTTAGCACTGAAGCCAACCCCCTGCATTTGTGGTTTGAAAAAAAGGAGAAAAAAAAGAATCAGAAATACAAATGCAAACTGACTAACTGCAATGCAAATAAAATGTGCAACAAACACGTTGCAGGGGCAGGGGCACTGGCAGTGAGTGATAAACTTGGCCAAAATGCGCTATCAATTACACGCGGATTTTTGTCCATTGATGGGTGGCTTACGGCACGGGTTGAGGTTCAGGGGGGATATGTGTATGCAACCTGCAACAGCTTTATGTTGACACGTGCAACATGCTGTTAACACCAGTCTGACTGTGTGTCAGTGTGTGTGTGTGTGTGGGTGCCAGCAACACTTTCGCTTTCAAACGCATTCCGCGTGAATTGCAAAAAAATAAAAATAAAGAGCTGCAGTTGTGGGTGAGAGTTGCATGTGCAATGTGTGTGTGTGTGTTGTATGCTGGGGTGTTTGGGTGTATGTTGCTGCTGCAGCCAAACGCACTGTTGCATGCAACAGCAGCAGCAACAACAACAACAACAACCGCATGACAGCAACACTTTTTACGCGTGTTTTTTGCTCTCGAACCCGTGTCGATGGCGATGTGTGCTCTTTTTCACACACAATTTGTGCCACTGCAGCAGAAACCCGAGTGTAAGTGTTTGTGTGTGTGCTGCTGCTGCTGCGGCTTTTGTTGTGACATTTAATAGCCTACACACTGGCTAATAGTTTCCACGTGCCACCGATTTTCATTCATAAAACGACCACTTAAATCGCCTGAAATATACACAACATGTTGCTGATCCTCCTTTTTTTGATGGCGAGTTGGGGACGTGTAAAGGATATTAGAGCAACGATAAGGATTACCTTTTATTGGTTGCGGGTTTGTTATTAATACTAGTTTTTAAGAGTGTTTTCGTTTGGTTTTTATATTGAATATTTGTATAGATATATTTTTATTCATCAGAAGAAGAAGGTGTTTGCCTACCTAAAAACTTAATTGGAAAGGAACTATCCATGGTTATATTAAACGACAAAAGTTTTGGGCTTGTAATATGGTTTTATTATATTTAAATAAATAAAGGATAAAGGAAACCAACTTTGGGAACACAACGTTTTCATGTTCTTGAATATTTCAATTGAATCGATCATAACGAATTAAAAATGCATTAATTTCAAATCAAAACTTATAATAAAGCTAGTTTTTTTTTATTTTAACAAAACAGAAAATAAAGATTAATATTTTAATAATTATATAACCTTAGAGGGTAAAAAAATAAACACAGAAAGCACACACAAGCCATTTTTAGAAAAATTACTATATTAAAAACGTAAAAAAGGCTTTCCATCACCATCTTTTCTAGGCTCAAATAATATCAAATAATTTATTTTTAATACAAAATTTAAGTATAAATAATTTTAGAGATATATATTGAACAAAATGTTTATTAATTATTTTTATACACCTTCAAAATTACACCTCAAAATTAAACCTGCACATGTTCCCCGTTTTCAATATCTAAAACTGTCATAAATAAGTTTTAGCTATCAGCAAGAGATTAGAGGTCCAAAAACGGTGTCAAAATCAGGCATCACATATCCCAGTATCCACTTGGATCCCATCAAGCACCAATCCAGCTCCTCCTCCAGCTTGCAACTCCATTTCCCCCGGCCGTGACACATTGCGATAAAAATCAGTTGAAAAAGCCATGAGGTAAGCCACAAATTTGCGGTCAATTGGGTTTCGGCCTGTTGCCGCAACAATGAACAGCAATACACGCAAACACACACAAACACCCAGGGAGAGACAGACAGACAGCCGGACAGACGCTGCATGTGCAACAAAAATGCATCAACCCAGGCGCACGGCGAATGGAGCCTCCCAATAAATACGTTCCCGCTGACCGTGCTCCAATTTATTTCTATTTTTTCCCCGCTGCATTTTCACACTTCAACAGAAGGGGCTCCCAAAAAAAAAAAATAACACAAAAAAAAGCAAGGACCACGAGCCGTTGCATAAAAAGTGCAACAATTCAAATGGCCAAAAATCGGGGGTAGAGATGAGAAGCCTACTGCAAAAATTCATGCAAAAATCGGCGCGTGCGAAAGTCCGAGAAAAAAAATCAATGCAACAGCCACCGCAAACAAGCGGCCAAAAGGGAGGGTCAGTTAAGGGGGAGAGAGGTAGGTTGCAGGACCTGAAAATCCCGCGAGTGCAGCGTCGATTGAAATCCCTAATAATCGCGTTGAATGCACTTCTCCCGCTATAAAAAAGAGTAAACAAAATCGTTTGCAAAAAATGCAAAAATTCGAAAGGGGGTCATTTGTGGGGTGGGGGTCAGAGTGCCCCCCTTATGTGCAGTCAGCAGGCCTGAATGGAAATGACCTTCACTGATTTTTACCCTGTTTCGTTCTTGTATTTTTACCCTGCCACCATGGCCAGGACATTGATATGCAGTGCAGGATAATCGCAGGCAGTGCAATCAAAGTGCAGTGCTGCAGCAAAAATGGAACAGCCGAAAAATGGTTGGAAAAAGGGAAATTTTCAGTACACAGGAAATAAATATAGATGTATAGAATTAACTCTAATTAAAGGTAATTGCAATTTATAGATTTATATTTCCATGTGTAAAGAGCTTTTATATCAGTTTGATATAAGTTTTGCTTTGCGGCTTATAAAATATTTCAGGAATCCTTCAGCCTATCGATATCGAAAATCCCTCAATACCGAACTCTTGTGTGCAAAAAAACTTTGAAATTTATCTCCTTATAAAACTTATTTTTTAACTTTCCCATTTCCAATATCCTGAAATCCTGCGCCTCCTTTTTAAACCATTTTTTATGCACCCATTTTGCGATGAGCTTTGGACCAACTGTTGAGCCCATACATACATTGCAACCGTGCAGCAATTTGTGAAAAAAGCAGGGGTGTGCAGGGTATGAGAGTGCGATAGGTGGGCGTGGCATGGCGACCTTGACGCGTGTGCCGCATGCTGAACAATCGAATGGACAGCCAAATTGGCGGCGTCATCATCATCATCATCCCCAACTCGGGGAACTCCCGCTCCATTTTTTCCGGCTGCACTTTCTGGCGGCGATGCATCGCCGTTTTTTCGCTGTCATTGGCAACCTGCAACACACATCGCATATCGCATAGCGGCAGCAGCAGCAACATTTTTGGGGGCACGGCCCCGTTTCGGGTCGCGTTTTCGTGCGTGGCCCATTGAACAGCAGCACTGGCAGCATCAGGCGCTGCATGTGGCACATAGAGAGTGACCCCCTTTGTGCCACCGCCCTTGCATTTTTTTTCTGTTTTTTTTTTGCCACGCTCATTGCAGTGCTGTCAGCGGCGCTGCCGGCGCCGGCTCTGTTGCAGCAGCCGTGCAAATTTTCATTCATGCATTTTGTGTGTGCGTCGCGAGCAAATTCATTCAGTTTCAATGCCTCATTCATTGGAATGCAAAAGAGCACCGCATTTTTTTTTTTTTTTTTTTTTTGTGCTTTTATGCGTTGCCGTATTGCGGCTTTGACTTTGACCAGGTGTTGATGGGCCAAAAGCAGGTGTGAACTCAGAAAGGCAGGCTAAAAGGCAGCACAACTTAGGGAACATTAACAAAAACAAGGAAGAGCTTGCACAGCTTAGGGAACATTAAGAAGATGCAATTAAATATAAACTAAAAATTCTGGAAATAAAACGTTTTTAATGGTAAAGTTTAAAAAATATATAAGAAATATATATAAATAGGTATTTCAATAAATATATAAAATCAAATTAAAAAGCTTAAAGATTTTTAAAATTAGCTTATAACTAGCAGATGCAATAAAAAACTTCAGTTGAAGCGTAAAAATGACTACTTTAAACTACCAAAAATTTTTCCGGTTATGTGATTTTCATACTTTTCTCCAGCTTCCCTAGTTTTTCATAGAATCCATTATAAAATCTAGCAAAAAACCTACGAAATCATCATTTCTACTACCAAACCCTGCACACACATCTTCAAAACTCATACAGAAGTCACTAAAGAATCACTTGGCATTAATTCCAACCCCGACTTCAAACAAATCCCCTGACAATTACCTCGATTTCTCGTTTTCCCATGCCTTTGCAATGCCTTTTCTTGATTTCTGCTGCTTATAATAATTGTGCATTGTCAAACACCGCTGGTAATTATAAGAAATCTCTCCCCAAGCTGGAAGGATGCACACAGCCTCAAAGATTGCTGCCTCGAATATTTCCTTTCTGATTTTGGCTTTGTTTTTTTAATATTTCAGCTGCTGTTTGCCTCATTGTGAATGTTTTTAATTAGTCTGCCAAGCTTTTGTCACAGAAACTTCAATCAGTCTTTGGGTTTTTTGTAATTATTCCGCGGAAATTATGTCAGTGTTGGTTTTAGGAGAGTTTCAAAGCAATACGAAGTGTTTACTTTAAATCTAACATTATTTATGAGATAAAGTTAAGAAATTTAAAAATTTCTGTCTTGAAATAATATTTATTTTCCCTTAAAAATAATATAAAATAACCCCTTAAAGCCAAGCCACCTTTAAGGATGACACTGCCGCTCCCAAGTGGCTTCTGATGGTCGCATATGGGCCTGCCGACAACTAATCCTTTGTCGAAGGATGCAGCAGCTACCCCTCGACCACATGGCCTAACAACTTGCAACAACAGACGTCGTCGTCTGTCGATGCCGCTTCACAAATACAATAAAAAAAGAAATTATTTGCCTGCGTCTGCACTTGATTCCACCCGAAGGGAGGTGTGGGCGTGGCAGCGGAGGCGTTCATTTGTATATAAATGCGATGCGGTGGGAAAGGGAAGGCTCTCCAAAGGCTCCAAAGGAGCGACAATGGCCAAGTGGAAGCGGAAGCGACGCAATGCAATCAAATGGCGCAGCGCGCAAAATCTACAAAAACACAGAACCAGGCCCAGGTCCAGGCACACACATAGCAAAGGCACAGATGGACACACAAGCAGCAGCAGCAGCAGGGGTGTTGCCGGAGAGGGGGTAAGGGTTAGAGGGGACACTGGACAGTGGCAACTTGCAACGCACGCGAAAATCTTGCCAGTGGGGCGACGCTCGTCCGGGAAACTGGAAAACCGAGGAAGAGCAGCAGAACAGCAGAGCTAGAAACCGAGGACCAGGACCTCCTCCTAGTCCTCGTCGTGGCTGGGTACAGTTGCGCCGTCTAAGCCTGCTGGCTTCAGCAACAACAGCATCCAGTCGGAGGAACACCTCCCACCCCCTGAAATACCCACCCACATCTGACCCCCTTTCTGACCATGTTTTCGCGTTCGTTTTGCCGCGTTAACTGTCCATCAATGCGGGCCCAATGGTGAAAAGCACAGAGGGAAATTTTATGTAAAACTCAAAGGAAATTATGATTTATTAATATAACAATAATCGAGTTTGAATAAATGATTGAATAATATATTTTGTTATAGTTTTTAAATGATAAATAAGGCTGCTAATATCCTAATAAATAATTAGGAAAACGGATCCCTCTTTTTCCCCTGTGCATTTGTTTCTAACTCTAGCCTAGGTCTCCGCCTCATCCTCGTGTTCGTCCTGGTCGTCGTGGTCCGTCCTCCATCTCGTTCTCATTCTCGGCCGGCTGTCTATCTGTTTGTGTCTGTGGCATGCACCCCTCTACCTGATCCCCAACTGCTCAATCTAAAGCAGAGCACACACACCCCACAGCCATCGCTATACCCACCTCCCATTCAATCCACACCATATCCTATATCCTACACATCGCATATCCCCCCACGATTCGTTTCCCAATCAGACAGCCAGCGGCGTCGTTAGCAACGCAACGCAACGAAACGCGACTCGGAGAGTTCGCCTGCATTTCCAAGTTCGGTGTGTGTGGATTTGAACCGACTGCAACCCCGATGGTTAGCTCGGACTCCCACTGCCCACTGTCCACTGTCCAACTCTCCGCCACTCCCGGTTTTAAGCCCTTTTTCATTGCCTTTTGCACCGAGCCCTCGGGGGGGTTTTATTGCGCTAGGCATTTTTGCATATTTGAGGCATCATCGCTCATCGCTTTTGTGTGTAAGCCAACTTTTAGACATGGTCCAAGGTAGGAACAACAACTGCCGCAGCGGGAGATGGAGCAGGAGCTGGAGCTGAAGCAGGAGCAGGAGCAGGAGCAGGAGCTAGAACTGTAGCCAGAGTAGCCGCAGCTGAGGAAGAAGTATCCGCAAAGGCCTAACCCTTGTGCCACGTCCTCACCCACGTCCTTTGGCTCGCCCATTTTCTGCATTCTCTAAGCTGCAACGTCGCCGTTGTCGCCGTTGCACTCTTCTATTTGGCGTTTTAATATGCAACATTTTTTCCCGCTGATCTCCCCGCTGGCTGTACGACATCCCCTGCTGCCTTCTGTTCTTTGACCCGCTCCCCCTTGTTTTCGTTTGGTCACCTCCATGGTGGCACACAGTGGCACTGGGAGAACGGACAATGAAATTCTTTACGAAGGAAGCTTGCAAAATATTATATAGGAGGGATAATAAATTATTATTAATTATTAGGATTTTCTACAATAATACTTCCTTAAGGATTTTTATTCTTTATTTTTATTTTGAAGAATAATCTAAGTAAGGCGATTGAGGCTCAAGAAGTTAAAGAATATTCAATGAAGTTTTGTCATAAAATGCAGCTCATTTTATTTGATATATCCTAGATCTATGTATAAGAAAATTAAGAATATGCTGAATAGGAAAACCCAAAGAATGGGCACTAATTTCTTCTAGCAAAATCATAGCCCGCTTTCAGCAGTTGCCCACAGGAAATATTTTGGAGACATACCTAAATCACTCTCGTGATCACAACTTTTCTACGATATATGCAAAATGTAAACCCTAAGTAAAAAAGATCAAAATACAAATTGATCTTAATAAAAATATTAAATAAAAACTAATTAATACCCTACCTAAAATGTTTAAGGAAAATTAATACTGCAAGGGCTTTCTTAATAAAACTCGATCTTTCCTATAAAAAAAATTTAAGTTATCTGATCTTCCATCGTAAAAACTGAAGTATAAGTATTTTCTCTCAGTGCCCTCACACTCGCGGCAACCGTTTTATTTGTTTGTTTGCCTGTTCGTTCACTCATGTGTGTGGGTCAGACGGCGACCTCTCACCCCGGGCCGCAACTTTGTCTGTTTGGCTCAAATGTTGTCATCTTTCCCCGCACACTCGCACACCCACACACACACCCACACATGCTACAGTACACCCACAGTCGCCATCTCCCTTCGCTTTTCGCAGAGGCTTTCGTCGCTTTTTTGGACATCGTGCGTTCACATCCACATTCCCATCCCTGCATCCACATCCTCCACGAGCTCCTCTGCGCCCTGCGTCCATCTCCAATGTCCTTTCACGTCCGCGTCATCGTTTTGCTCGTCAGCGTCGTCGTCACCAGTTAAATACATAAATTTTCGTATAAACGCGTTCCGCAGTCGCGAGCCTAGCAGCCATTGCCCATTTTCCCCATTTTCCCGGCAAGCGACCAACAACAAACAACTTAGAGAATGCGTGATGCATTTTCCTGTTTCTGCGCTAGATCCAAAATTTTGCTTTTGCTGCAATTCATTTGTTGCCGAAAACCCAAAAACTGGGAGGATGAGAATGGTATTTTCAAAAGGAGATTCAATTGTTTTTTGGAGATAATAGAATTTATTTATTAGAGAAATAGAATTTGTATATAACTTACTGAGTAATAGATTATAAAAAAAGCTTTGAAAAGTATTATATATATTTATATTTCGATTTAAAATAACTGAGAATAGTCTAATTGTAAACCCTTTTTTAATATTTTAAAATCTTATTTTGATTAAATACTGACTTAATCACTAAAAAAATAATTTTTTAAAATTGTTTCTTTCGTTATTTGTATTTCTCTTTCTTCTAAGAATGCCTAAAATGTAATCTTATTTACTATAAAAAGATTACTAAGATATTAAACTATCTGTGGCCATAAAACAATCCTAAATTAATTGAAATTATAAAAAAATAAATTGCAAAATATATATTTAGGTTATTTCTTGGCCCAAAAAGTGCAATAAATTATTTAATAAAACAGAGGCATAGCCTGGCGACATAAATTAACACCTAAATAGAAGGAAATTAACTAAGGTAACCCATAAGCCCAAGTATCTATTCAGACACAACTATTTCGAGGGCTATTAATAAGCCAAAGTATCACTTAGCCGTCGTCGAATGCCGGAAATGGGCGAATAAGAGCCATTAAAATTCACATTTGCGGATCGCCAGGTGAATATTGAATGCCGAATGCTGAATTACTGAATTGCTGCACTGATCAGAGACGATCGCAGGTCCCTGTTACCCTTTTTTTTCTGCTGCCTCTTTTTTTTTGCTAATGCCAATTCATGGCCGATGTTTATTGTGCGGTAATTATTTGTAACCAACACAAAACTGCAAAGGGGGGAAACAGCGCCGAACAGCCGCCATTTGCCAGTCACGAAAAAAATTATGCATAATTTATGACTGGCTTGCGAGCTGGCCTCTCGCTCGCTCGCACGTTCACCTTGACGCTAGCTTTGTCTCTCTCGCTCCCGCTGTATTCTGCCGTGCGAATTTTATTTTTCGCTAGATTTGTATTACTTTATTTTATGCATATTATAAATGCGCAAGGCAAAAACAACAACAACAACAACAGCAGCAGCAATAAAAATAATCAAAATGCACAACCACACACGCACCCACACTCACACACAGATACGAAATCGAGGCTGACCAGTCTCAGGCGATAGTTGCACATCACCCATACGCCCCGCGCTCATCACCCATCCGCCCCGTTGACGAGAGCGAGAAAAAAGAAGAAAAATAGTTGCTGCTGGCCCCCAAAAGTGCAGGTGCAGGCCAAAGAAAGAGAAATGTCTCTTAGGCCCCAAAGAGATGGCAGCGAGAGCGAGTATCTGAGAGAGCGTAGAAGCGTAAACCTCAATTCGCCGCACATCTTGTTTTTCGCCTAAGCATTTGTTTACAATGCACGAAGCGGCAGCGACGCTGACTGCGCTGCCGCCGACAACGCGCTGAGGCCGAGAGTGCCACACGAAGAGAGCCACAGCTGAACTTCGTAGTGGGGTTTTTGTTGGTGTGGGTTGGTGTGTTGTGGGGGTATTGGGGGGAGGGCTTAGGTACCCCTAACGGAACTAATTAATGAAGCATCTTTCAGCCGAGTTTTATTCCTCACAAGTGTGCGTGAGATGCGAACGAAGGAGGGGTAATTTGGGAAGTTTTTGCGATCACTAAAGTGAATATTAATTAAATATTTGAAAAAGATCCTTACAATTGATTCTAGGAAAATAAAATAATTTAATCTTTATATTTTTTATTTAGTTTTAAGGAGTTTTTAAGCCTTTTTAATGGTAATAATATTTAAATTATTTTTTTTTATAAAATATGCCTTAAATATTAATATTTTGCAAATATTATCCAGAAATACCCATATTTTTATAAAATATATTTTTAATGAAACATACTACATATATGTATTGTGGAATATTTAAAAAAAACGTTCCTTATTTCTAAAACTTTCGCCAAAAAGTAAAATTTTCCATAAAAAAATCAAGGAATCTAAAGAATTTCCATAAGTTTTCTTATTTTCCCAAATTTCTCCCTTATCTAACTTTTAAACAAAAAAAAAAACCTCACCTCTTGCGGATAGATAAGCCCCTCGAAATCGTGCCCGAGCCACTTGCCAATATCGGCCGTATTTTCGCTGCCTCTTTGAGTCGACAGGCCGCCCAAATTTTTGGCCAGGAGTACTGGTAGGCGGTTCGTGGCCCCCACATACTCTCCCTCTCCTGCCACCACCCACCCAGCGCCTCCGAGTCCGAAAAACACTAGGCCTAAAACTAAGCTCGCTCGCTCTTCGCCTGAAACGCAGCAGTCGGCGCCTCTGCATTTTGGGGCCAACTTCCGTTTCCTCACACGCACACACACACACATGTGTGGGTGCCTGCCTCTTGCAACTTGCAGCGACGCATCACATCCTGTTCGGTGTTGCGCCAAAAATGCCCATTTTGGGGGTTGCAACGAGAGGCCGAGAACCAGGACGAGGACGAGGACGAAGTGCGAGTGCGAGTAAAAGCCGAAGAGCGCAGCAACGCAACGCAACGGAATGCGGCCGTAACGTTTAGCGTTAGCCGGCGTTTTTTGGCGCCCAACGCTGCCTGCTGCCTGGGCTGCCTCTCAGTCGCCTCTGTCTCTGTTCTGTCTCTGCTTTCCCTCTGCCTCGGCCGCTTGTGTCTCTGTCTCTTGCCTCTATCTCTTTCTCTGTCGCTTTTCCTTTTGCGACGCCGGCAGCGGCGGAGAAGCTCGCAATTCGCGAACTATTCGCAACTTCGTCGCGAACTCAGTCGCAGGCAGCAGGCCTCTGAGAGCAACAACTACAGCAACAACTATTGCACCAGCAGCAGTAGCAGTGGCAGTGGCAACAACATTCACATCACACACAGCCACAGCCCGAGACCCCTCAGTTTTCCCACATAGCGCGCGCCATCGTCGTGGCCATCGCCATCGCCAGCCATCGCCGTCGTCGTCGTGTGTTAAGTTTGTTTTGAGTTTTTCCGTATCAAAATGTGCAAAACGATTTCAGTCTAATTCAGACGCTCGTGCTGAGAAGACTTTTGGCCCTGTTTGTTGGCCAATAACCATACTCATACAGAACAGAACGGCACAGAACACGACGACGACGAGGAGACCGAAGCGAGGCGAAGCGAGTCAAACGAGACGACGAACTGCAACTGCAACTGAAACTAAAAAAGAACCTAACGTAACGTAACGGAACGTACCGAGGCAAGCTAATTGCCAAATGACCACGTAGTGCGCGCAACGTAACGTATACGTAACGAACACACACACACATTTACACATGTACATGCCCACTCTCAGTTGAGCGTCGTAATTGTCGCGATTTCTCGTTCTTTTTTTTTGTCGTAATCGCTATGTAAAGCGAGTCGCGTTTAACGATTGACGATTAGCGATCACGAGCGAGTAACGATCAGCGAGTAGCGAGCAACGATCAGTGTGCACAAAATGGCGTCGGCGCAGGCGGAAACGGATGTGGCAATAGCGCCAGAACAGGCACAAGTGACGCAAAGGCAGCGCAGCGGTGGCACAGGTGGCAAAGGAGCCAGTTCAGGTACAGGATCGCCGAAAAGTAATCGCAGTTCACCAAGTCAAGAGGAGAAAAACATCAAGACGGAGGATCGCACTTCACCGGGTGCAGGAGGCACCTCCAAGGAAGAGGAAAAGGACTCTACAGGCGGTGGTTTGGGGGGATCTTCCCCTGTGAGTTCGCCTCAAGGACGAAGCTCTTCGGTGGCCTCACCCAGCTCCAGTTCGCAGCAGTTCTGCCTGCGCTGGAACAACTACCAGTCCAACCTGACCACCATTTTCGATCAGCTGCTGCAGAACGAGTGCTTCGTTGACGTCACGCTGGCCTGCGATGGTCGCTCCATGAAGGCCCACAAAATGGTGCTCTCCGCCTGCTCTCCTTACTTCCAGACCCTTCTGGCGGAGACGCCCTGCCAGCATCCCATCGTGATCATGCGCGACGTCAACTGGTCGGATCTCAAGGCCATTGTGGAGTTCATGTATCGGGGCGAGATCAATGTAAGCCAGGATCAGATAGGACCTCTGCTCAGGATAGCCGAAATGCTGAAGGTGCGCGGCCTGGCGGATGTGACACACATGGAGGCGGCCACGGCCGCAGCAGCGGCAGCCTCGGAACGGATTTCCTCTCCCAAGGAAAGTGGTGCCTCCATTGGAGGCGGAGGAGGAGGAGGTGGTCAGTCCAGAACCGAAACCGAGCGGGATACCGAGGAGCTGCTGGCCTTTATGCAGCCGGAAAAGAAGTCACGGACGGACTGGGATCCTGCCGAGCTAAGGCTCTCGCCCTTGGAAAGGCAGCAGAGCAGGAATGTAAGGAAACGACGTTGGCCCTCGGCCGACACGATCTTCAATGCCCCAGCTCCGCCGAGTCCGTTGAGCAGCCTGATAGCCGCCGAACGCATGGAACTGGAGCAGAAGGAACGCGAGCGGCAGCGGGATTGTTCGCTGATGACGCCGCCACCCAAACCGCCGCCCATGAGCAGCAGCAGCAGCAGCGGATCGGGCTCCCGCCGCCTCGAATCGGCCATCCATGCTCTGGACATGCCCTCGCCGGCAGCCACGCCTGGACCGCTCTCACGATCCTCGCGTCCCCACTCGCAAAGTCCCCAGCAGCAGCAGCAGCCCGGTCAGCACGGCCTGCCCCTGCCACTGCTCCCACATCATCATGTGCCGCCACCTGCCCCACATCCCGCCCAGAGTTCGGCCAGTGGCCACCTTCCGCCCTCGCCAGCGGGCGATTCCCGCTTTCCCTTGGGCCCCTCCGCGGCTGCCATGGCTGCGGCCATGGAGTTGAGTGGCCTTGGAGGAGGGCCACCCGCCGAGCCACGTCTTCCGCCTCCACCACCGCATCATCATGGCGGCGGAGGAGTGGGCAGTGGGAGGAGCCGGGGTAGCCGGTTCCGGCGGAGGATCCTCGCTGGCCGATGACATGGAGATCAAGCCGGGCATTGCCGAAATGATCCGAGAGGAAGAAAGGGTGAGTGGAGGTTATATTTAACTAAGGGAAATTATTTACAATATTGCAAGGGATATATAGAATTTTTTAATGGATTTTATTTGAGAATGGGTTTTTACTGGAATATATATTTCAATTTCATCTTTGATATGTCTTAAGATTAAGCAAGTTCAAGTATGCCTTCCTTTATTCCTGATCGGAAAAACTTTGATTTAGCTTAAAATATATTTAAGCCAATGACATAAGGATTTTATAAATAATATTGAACCTGAAACATAACTTCCTGTAGGAATAAAACCTTTTTTATATTAATATTAAAGACCTGGAAATAATACAATTTTGGTGATTTCCCCCTAATTCTTTTTAATTTTTAATAATTGAAGTATTCCAAGTCATGTTTTAAATAACATAACAAATATTTTGGAATTTTCCCGCCTTAAACTAGTTATTTTTTTAATAAGATAACGATTTTTTCCAAGTTTTTCCAATATTAATGATAAAGCAATTATTTTATATATTTTTCCTCACAAGATAAATTATTAAGGTGTCCAAATAGTTAAAGAGCCATTAGTCAAATATATTGCCTTATAGGATTAGCAATATAAATTTATAGAAAGAGATTTATCAATTCAATATTATTATTATTTTTTATATAGTTTTTTTTTTTACCATTCCATTTTAAGAGCCAAGTTCCACGATCACTTCTCTTCGATTTCACATTCAACCCCTCAAAGAGTACAGTGGATCATAAATATATTCTCTCTCGCTGCTACTGCTCTGCCGCAGCGCTGCCACTCACCCAGTTTCTCCCTCTGCCTCGCTCAACGATCTTTTCCGCGGTTTGTTTTGATTCACGATTCGCGCGCAATCCGCAAGATTGTTTCGCCCCGACAGCAGATATTCTGCCGGCGGCATTTCGCCCTGCGTCGTGACGTCACATACAATGAGCGGAACGCGGAGCTGTGACGCTTTCCCTCCTCCGCATTCGCACCGCATCCACACCCTGGAATGATTGACAGCTCTCACGTGCTCCACGTCGCACATTGTGCCGTCTTCCTTTTCTGCTCTTTTTTCTTGTTTTCTCAGCCTAGAGATCTCTGCCACATATTTTCCCGAATGGTCAGAGGTTTGCCCATTCCAGATTCCCTGATTTCCGATACCCCCGATCCCCGTTTCCCCTGGAGCAGTCACTGGAACGGAACGCCATGGTTTGGTGACCGAAAGGTGATTGAAATTCCGGAATTCTTGTGGCCTGCGGTCTGATTTCGATCTATTATGGAACACTTTGCATCTGAATGTGGTTCCCTAAGTGTGCTTCAATTAGGCCAAATGCGAATGAGATCGGCACGGGGAAAAATATGGGGAATAAAGCGGAAATTTTAGAAAAAAATATTTCTAATTTATAACTTAAATATTCTGATTTTTTGAGAACTTTCGACGATTTCTTTCGAGCATTGCTAGTTAGTAATCAGCTTGATTCCATTTATAATATTAATATCCATTGATAAAATCATTTTTGAAACAAAATAACTACAAAAAATATTTACAAATATACTAAGATATCTAGCTATTAAATTAGAAATTAAAAAATCATTTGGCTGTAATATTATTTTAGTTCTTAATCTTAGTTTTCAAATCATTTGGTTTAATATTGTTCCTATTGTTTATAAGCTGCTTTATTCAATTTATAACACATCAAGTAGAAATAATGAATAAAATAATTTAAAAAATTTGAAATACTTTAAATTATTTCAAATTAAAAAAAGAATTTTTGTTTTTTAACATATTTTTTTTTTGGTTTTAATATTTTTATTATTGTTTTGTTTATCTAATTTTCTGTTTCCCTCATTTATTAATTTTCATTGAAAAGTCATTAAGTTAATCTTCCTTTCCTGCAACTCAGTTGTGAAAATATTTGAAAAACTCTTATTTTAAGGTTCATTTTTTTAATAAAACTTCATATTTCTAAGATTTTAGAAGGTAAAATAGCTTAAAAGCAGATCAAAGATACATATTATAAAAGATAAACAGAAATATACAGCAATTAAAAGGTTATTATAATTTTTTTTAGGGATTTTTTTACAAAAACTACTTTAATTTAAAACCCAAAGAAACTATTTTTAAGACAAACATTTTCTCCAAGTGCACTACTCCTTGGCGAGGAGTAAAATTAGCGACCGGTTCGACAGAGCTGCATTAGCACCGCAGAACTCACCGCAGAATTCGCACTTTAATAAAAAATTTGTATTTATTTATCCAATAGACGTCGCCGACGTTCACTGAAGAACCCAGAGATCTCTACTCCATTCAGAGGTTCCATATCCCGATACCGAGCCCGAACCCAATCCCGAACCCCCTAGTCCCAGTCTGACATCAATCGGAATGCCATATTTGTTTGTCTGGACGCGCGAGACTCCTTCTGCAAGCGCTTCGCTGCCTTCTTCTGGCCGATTCTCCGCCCAGATTCTTCTGCTCTCCGCGTGTCCCGTGTTTATTGTCGCTTTTGAGTGCATTAATCAAATAGCCAAGGGGAGTGAGGAGTGGAAACCTGAAGGTGCTACATCTGCATTAGCCTGCTCATATGCTCAATTTTCCGTTGCCGCTTGTTTTCCCCACTTTTCCAGCGTTTGCTCGTTAGCGTCTCTTTTCAATAAATATTTTGTTTTTATGCTTTTTTAAATATTTCCCCAACTGACCGTTTGCCTTGCTTTTTATGTGCTTAGAAATTCTTTGGAAAATGCATCTGCATTTGTGCATCTGCATTTGAATCCGGCAATCCACTGTATCTGCATCTTTGTTTGTTTGCCTTGGTGTTAGTGTTGTTGGCGGTGTGTTTATGCTTTCCTGCTGTTTGCCTTTCCGATTGTTCTCCACTACTTTTCCCGTCACCCTTTCCTACCCCTCCTCCGCGTTTATTCACACATTTCATTTATTATTAAAAATTGATGCATTTTTCGTTTTGTTTCGCGGCGATGCGATCGCCAGGCATCAAGGCAATGCCATATATAAAAATCAAATATTGACAGCCAACATCCTCGCCGAGCCAAAGGAATCGATTTCCCTTGCTTCCCCTGATCTCAGGCAGCTTCTTTAATATTTATAATTCTTACCCATTTATATATGCACAGAGGAAAAATGACAGATCGAAATTAAATAATAATTACGACAGGATAAAATTCAGAGAGTTTCAAAAGAAATATTCAAGGAAGTGTCTTAAGAAAATTAAAATATCTCTAGAAATATATTAATCTCATGAGTTTTAGGACGTTTCTCTAAGATATATTAATTCCATAACGAAAATCCCCGAAAAGCATATTTATCTCAGTGCATTTCCCTGTGAATGCATCTCTTTTTTATTGTCTGGGTTGATTTTATTTCCCTGCCTTGCCTTTCATATAAGCAGATAAAGCCGATAAGTGTCAGTCTTGGTCCAGAGGCTGAGCTCCTCCGAGTTCTGGTTCTCAGTCTTCTTGGGGGCCTTTGCTTTCTGGTGATTAATTGCACTTTTATTTGTCTGCGTTTGCCTTTGTTGAAAATTATGTTCTTTTTTTTTGTTATTCTCCTTTACGCATTTATTTTTTGTTTTTCATATTTTATTGCCAACGCATTTAGATGTGTGTGCGAGTGTGCATCATTAGAGGTTGTATATTATTATTGGTTTCCTCTCTCTGGCTTCTCGATCGGTTCACTGAACTTTTTGCGGAGCGTGGGCGCAGAGGAAGTTTTTATTATGAACAATAAGGCGATTAAAACTCATCTGGAGGTAAAATTTACTTTTTAAAATGTATATTTTTATGAGAATATTAGATTAATGAGAAAATTAGGTGGTTCCAAGAAAGAATTCAAGGGAAAATGCATTTTAGAAGCATTGTTATTATGATACTTGTGGCGTTCAGGTAAGGTTTTAATGATAAAAAAATATCAGCAACCTTTCTCTTAGGTTTCCCAAAAGAATATTTCCTTTAAATATTTTTAGACTTGTTTAAAAGATATTAGCTGATAAAAAGTATTTCAACAATATTTTCCTTAGTAAAATAAATTCAAATAAATACTTAATCCCTTATTCCCTTTAGCACAACCTTTATCCCTTTTTATTATGGTAAAAACGAAGCTACAACAATGTTCCGCTGATTGATCAACACAATCAATATATGTAATCAATCCCTCATCCCGCAGAGTTTTCCCTTTCGATTTCCTTGCCACTTTCCCACTCAATTAGTCCGCAGATGAGGGCCAAACCGCACCATGGAAAAGGGGAGGGTAAGCCGGGGCACAGAGAATCTCCGAGTCTCACACTCATGATTAGCGTGTGTCGCTTACCTTTTTCGATGAGGCAAAAACTGCAACCCAAACTGCTACAAAAAGGTATCTGCTGTAGACAAATTACCACACAGTAAAAGGAAAAGGGAGTGCGGGGGGCCGTAGTCAGGAGCTAAACGTGCCACATTCAAACTACTTCAACAAAATACAGAAAAAAAGGTGAAGAATCAAGAAAAAAGGGAACGAGTGGCGTGCATAAAAATTGAAAAAGATGCAACTCAAAAAGGAATCTCACATCTCGAACAATGCAGGTAGAGAAATGTCGAGAAAGTATTAGAACAAATAATGTTGAAAATGTAAAAAATAAAAAAATGATTTATAAACATAGAAAACAATCATTGTACATTCAAAGAAAATATAATCTTTAACTTTCCATGAAATTAAAAATTTAAAAATTCTCAAAAGTCATTTTAAAACATTTATAGTTTAATTACAGGCGAAAAACTGGGGTTTTAAGGTTTAAAATATCATAAGGCATTTTCTTAATTAAAACCTAAACTAAAATTCGCGTTACAAAAAAAATGCAATTTTAAATCTTCAAAAATCTTAAAAAAATTACTAAAATATAAAGGACACGAATTTTTTCGAGTGCCTTTGATGGTTCTGCCGGTGTGTGTGTGTGAGTATCTGTGTGACTGCGAGCAAAGGAAGCCAACAAGCCACTTAACCCAATCGACAAAAGTCATTACACTCGTCACTCAGACTCAGCTGAGAATGCCCTCTGACGCTTCCGCTGTGCGCCGGCCGCGACGCTGGCAGCGACAGAGAAAATATCTCCGAGATACTTATTGTATCTGAGCGTTTGGGCATCCCGGGGTGTACCACACCGGGGGTTGAATAGAATAAAATAATATAAATAATACAATTTATTATGTGGCCCAGCATGTGTGTGTGTCTGTGAATATTTTTCCAGCCCCGAGATGCATTTGTTGCATTCACATTCCACATTTTATATTTTTTCTTCTGTATACAACATCTTCGAAGAAAGTAAATAAATAAAATAAAAATGAAGAAATATATTTTCAGAACAGACAAACAAACCCCGAAGCCAAGAAATACAAAAGAAACCAAAATGAGAGAGAAGAAGAAATAAAAAGAACGAATCCCCAACTGAGAAGCGGGTAGGAATAAAGGCAGAAATAAATTGTATAATCCGCTTTGATGTATCGCCTTCTGTTTTATATTATTCAGTCATATTTTATATATGCGCACCGATCCATACCGCACCGAACCGATCCGCACATGGAGAATACACACAGGCGGGCCATTCAAGTACTCCCCAAAGTAGTTTTTACAGCGCCAACTTAAATCTTGCCCATTAAGATGCAAAACAGACAGATATACACAGATACACAGATATAGATATAGATATAGCTAAAAATTCGACCGTGGTCGATTTAGTTTAAATGCATGGCATAAACATTTAATTAAATACAAAAAGCCATTACGGCAACGATTTTTATGTTTATATTTTCAAATACTTGGCGGAAAATTCTCATTTTTATAGCTAAGCCAAATAAATCGTATACGATGTGGAAATGGAAATGGAAATGGGATTGCGGCAACAGCTGCACAAGTAATTCGTTGATTAATCTATAACTATGAACTGGTGGACTTGGTATCTCTCTACAGTGTATCTGCGCCCATTACTGCGCCTCCTTTGGCATTTTCTAATCGGATTTAGTTTGGTCCGGGCTTCATTTATTTTATTTATTTTTATGCCCATAATGCGGCATAAATAATTTATGCTGATAAATAACCCGAAACCGAAAACGAAAGCCCCCTCTGAGGCGATGCGATGCGATCCCGAGGCATCAACATAAAGCAAAACAGGCAGGAAACGAGTAATAGGAGTGGAGAATACAAGGAGACGAGAAGGGTTTTCAATCTCATGTATCCTTCTAAAAATATTTATTTATTTATTTTTCAACTCAAACGCACACACAGGCACAGACACACCGCACACACCGGTGCGAGAGAGTGAGGTCTGCCCACATTTATTTGTAACCCTGTATAAATTTATTATATTGCATTAGTTGTAAGTCAGAGCCCAGACTCCGCTCCAACTTGAACTCAAATACAAATCGGGATGGGGTGGGGGAACTTGCGGCCTGCTGAGTGTCTTTCCCAACTCCTTGCCTCTCCTCTCCCTCCTGACCCTGCCTCCAAGACTTTGAAGTGCGTGGGCCGGAGCAGCAGGGAAAAACACACACACACACTATTGGCGGGCAGGAGCTGGGTCAGGAGCCGGGACTAAGGCAAAAGGTGCGTGAATAAAAACTTATTATAAATTACCGTATAAAATATAACAAAGTTGCTGCGAGGGAGCGGCAAGGCACTGCAGAGATACATACATTCTTGATGGAGTGCGGCAAGGAAGGTGCGGTCAGGATTAGCGCAAGGAATGAAGCTGTTACACAGCACAGAAGAAGGAATTATAATAAATTTTGTCATTAAATATTAAGGGTATTTCTATTTGTTTGGGAAATTATCTAAGGAAAAGGATAAGATGGTTTTAAGATTACTTGGAGTTTTCTGTAGTTTCAGGGAATTTAGAAAGAGCTTTAAGAATATTTGAAATAAAATATTTAAAGAGCAGACATTTTATACATATTCTATTTCCTATCTTATCTTATTTTTCAAACCATTTTTAACAGTTCTTGTAAGGGTTCTTCCGATAGATATCTTCAAGATTCCTTCTGAATCTTATACCATATTTTTCTCTCTGTAAACTAAAATCAGCAGTGACAAGGACAAGGAGCAGAGAAAAAGGAGAGGATGGTGTAAGTGCATGAATGATGGAGGAGACACCATCGAATTAGCGAGAGCAGGAGATCGCCCCTAATTGATGTGGGGCATGCACTTGGCCATTTCTATAATCCATAATGGAAATGCTGGCTCTCAATCAATTATTGATGAGCCCGGATTAGATCCCGCCCTGGGTGTGAAGACTTTAATCCCGCTCTCAGACCGTTCCTTTTTGCATTTTAAATAAAAAGCAAAAGAAACGAAAAAGAGGCAAAATGCAAGGCCTCTCCTTGACAGTCTCAAACTGCCGACTTTTATAAACACAAAGAACAAATCTCAAGGAGTTACAAACACACAAAAAATAAGAAAGAATGAAAGACACACACCAAGTAGGTGGAGGCGTCTCCGCCGGAAAAGAGCAAGAGGATGAAGGACTTGGTTGGAGGCAACAAACTAAAGACAAATATTTACAATAAGCGGCCGATTAATCAAACGCACACAGCCAGCAAGCGGCACAATACGAAAAAGTATTAAATAAATAAATAAATGGCAGCGAGCTGCATTTCAGTTGCCGACAACAAAGATCAGCTTCATCAGCAGTTTGCCGGAGAGGAATATCATGTGTATGAGTATCTTCCAGATACAAGTTTGTCTTGGCTTTTGTCTTTGTGCAAGCACGCCCTCTTTCCTCCCCCTTCCCTCCCGCAATTTATATCGAACGAAAATAAATTAATTAAAAATGCAGTCGAGCGGACAGAGGAGGCAAGATACATATAATTTTTTTTCTGTTCGCTGCGTTTTTTGTTTTGTAATTTATTAAAAGACGACTGAGTCAACGACAGCAGCGACAGGCAGAGACATCGACAGCGACAGAGGCAGCGGCAATTTTTATAATTGCATTTATTTATTTACAATAATTTGCTGGATGACCGGCCGGCTGGCTGGCTTTCTTTATTTATAGAGCACGCATGTGATCAGAAATCGATTGAATTTCGAATTTTTGAGCTGTCATTGCGACAGTACATCGATAAGATAGCGTCGATAGGGATTGGGTAACCCAGAAGTCAGATCAATAGCACAAAAAGCACTGGTAACCTGATTGATAAGCTAAACAAATATCGAAATATGGGATTCTTTAATCCATTTCTGCAAATGAAAATCCAACGAAATATATTTTATTTATCAATTTATCCTTCTGCAAGTTATAGGCAAGTTTGGTCTTGGCTATTAGCCCACTTAAAGCCTCTAAAGATAATCCAGTCGGGATTCTCTGTTTCTGACTTACGCGGATACTGAGACTGAGGTACTGAGATACTCAGATACTTGTGGTCGCCGTCGTCATCGTCATGTCATCGTCATCCTCAACAGCTGTTGTCGACGCGTCGCACCTCGCTTTTGGCTATTGTGTGCGCCGTTTTGTATCTGTGGGCAAATGTTCTCTGTATTTGTATCTGTGTGTGTGTTTTGTATCTGTGGGTGAATGAGTGACGTTGTGTGTGTGGTCGTGTGCTTGTGGCGGGCCATAACCTGCCGCAACACAAAAGCTCATACACAGCACCAGAGGAGTGCCAAAAAAAATCAGAAACCGATATGACCAATACACTCTTTAATCTTGAAAGACATTTGTAATTTAAAAATTGTTTCATTTAAAAATTCAGCAAGAATTTATTTAAATATATTTTCAGTATTTATATTTTTTGATTGAGGATTAATAAGTTTTCCTTTAAAAACGAGTACCACTTGTAACCTTCAAAGACATGCCTACAGGTCAAATTATTGATAAGAATTATTATCAAAATGACTTGAAAAAACTTCAGTTAATCTGTGACTAAATGTTTAAATGAAGCACTAAGGCATAAATAATGATTTAGAGATAAAGCTGATAACTAAAGCCAAGTACCATTAAATTAAAAATTATAAATTAATGGAAATCATTTCTAGAAATTGTTTATAGCCCAAAAGGCCCAAAATAATGTCACGAAATTAGGTTATAAGCTTAAAGTAATTCTCAATAAATTTATTTTTGTTTTCTTTCAATGTCCAAACTTCTTATATTAGCAAATATACCCATTCGATCTGAATGGAAAGCCCCCTAAAAACGGGGAAAAATCAAAATTCGCAGCCGTCGACTTTGACTTTGATGCGTTGGCCGCACGCTTCGTTCGCGGGCGGACAAATGGACAAATTGGCGGACAGACTCGACGGACAATGAGATGCGATACATTCGCACGCTCTACTAAGCCAAGGCAGGAGGGTGTGTGGGAAGGTAGCCCCAGGGTTGGCGGTGAGTGCGTGTTTGAAGCAAATCGCTCGCTACGTCGCTTTCATTCAATTAGATACATTTGTATCTTATGACATGTATTTTCACACCTTGTGCGCTTTCTTTAATTATTGCCGTTCCGCTGCGACAGCTGCTGTGTGAGTGTGACTGTGTATGTGTGCTGTATCTGTATCTGCGAGATACTTTATGCCCCAGCCACAAAACTCCACGCTGCATTGTGCAATAAAAATAAATACGTTTTGGATTTTTATAACATTTAACATTGTTCACAGCGCATTTTGTGTGTTTGTTATTTATGGGGGCGCGCACAAAGAAGATGGAAAAATAAAGAAAAAGAGGAAAAAGGAAAAGCGAAGACCAAGAAGAAGTTATCTCCCCCCCTCCTCCCATCATAACTCCCTCCTCCTCCGCCGCCCCCCGTCGTCTTTGGCCTTTGTGTGTGCGTGTGTACCTACGTTTAAATTTTTTATGAGTTCGTAATAAAGTTTCAACATTTTTCATCATTAAAATAAAATATAAAGCCGAAATTATATTTTATCGTCTTTGCATCATTCTTTTTCCTTAAATACATGGCACACACATACAGCAACTGCACAGAGAGAAAGGAAATGGTGGAAAAAGTAACCCTTTCTTTGGAAAATAATTTTTTGTGAGAATTATTTCTAAAGTAGAATTTTGTGGGAAGATTTTTTTATGGGAATCATTAATTTAATTAATATTTTTAAATGATTTTTGAGCCCTAGGACACACAATATAATATAATTATTATATTAACTTTTTATTTTTACATAATAAAGTCCTTTAAAATATTTATAAAGACCACAAATATTAAATATATATATATTTCTATCTATACCAAAGCCAATTTAATACAGTTTCACCCCAAGAACATGAACTTCCTGAATCAATAATCGTTTCCCCCAGTGTTCCCACGAATCCACACTCGCAGATACAAAGATACAGATACAAAGTTGAAGTTATGTGTAGCAAGCGTCGCCGTCGCGGCCATAATAATGAATATATATGGAGAGAGACAAGAAACCGCACTTTAAATGAAGACGGGGCTGCAGCAACAGCAAATACATATAATAAATAAAATAACAAAAAAATGTGAATAAAATAAAAAAGAAGACAAAATAAAGAAAACAACAGAAAAATGAGAGACTCAAGACGATGGCAAGAAATATTCTTTAATTTAGACCGCGCCCCTGTCCGTCGTCCGGGAAGTGAAGTTGAGTGAGAGAAAAAAGGGAAATAAAAATAAAGCGAAAAACGTAATATAAAATAAATATTTCGAGAAACTCGACTTGGTTGATGTTATTGTTTTTCTTTTTATTGTTGTTGCTGCTGCTGCCGCTGCTGCTGCTGCTGCCGCTGCTGCTGCTGCTGCTGCTGATGTTGCGGTTGCTGTTGTTGTTGTAGTAATTTATAATATTCCTTAACGATGTGCAAAGGGCAAAAACTGAGCAAGCTGAACACAATGGGGCAAAACTAGATAAATTGTGGTTGAAACTTCGGGGAAATGTATCTTTGAAATTAATTTATAATTTATAGGAATTTTTATTACAAATCTGGGGTACAAATTAGGGTTTTGATCATTAAATAAATGTTGTATTCTATGCCTAAACATAAAAATCGGAATAAAATTAGATAGATGCTGGATACATAGAAACAAGTATAGAAACGGTATAGAATTTAAACGAAGTTTGCTTTGTTTATTTTATAAATACGCAGCAGAGACTGTGCAGAGAACTTCTCTTATATATAAAATAAGTACTATTCACAATTAAATTACAAATAAAGCTAAGATAATATAATAAGGTACATTTTTGCTTTACTTTTTGGGAAAAGTAAACATAAACTATAAGGATATCAAATATATATTTTTAATAATATTCGTTTCAATTTTATTAAAAGAAATAATAAACCTATATCACATTTTATAGAATCTAAATAGCTTTAACAAAACCCTCACTTAATATATTCTCGAAAAGCGTTATAGTTCCAATAATGTAATTAAAGTAAATCGATTTGAGCTTAGTTCCCTATTCCCTAAAAAGTAAGGAAACCCCAGTGAGAATGCCACTTCAACCTGACTCTTTTCAATTGCAGGGGTGTAAATATGTCTGTCCAATTGGGACAACATTTATTTACCCCCATTTCTGGGCACACAGCTCCGACATATTTGCCTAACTTGTGCTGTGCTTGGACATCAATCAACAGCTTGCCAGCTGACAAATGACTTCTGGAGGGAAATAATACTTCGTACAAGGTACTAGCAAGGGGGGACCACCGCCAGACCTCAGCTATCTGATTTACAATATCTGTGAAGGGTATTGCAAATCATGCCCACTGTGGCGAGCCTTAATTCATTTTATTCATTTTTATTGTTGCTGTTCTTTATTTTTCAGCTTTCTGTATTTTTTTTAATGCGCAGCTGCTAAGGAAATGATTTTCGAAAATTGAAGTTTATGACGATGAATGGAATAATTTTTTATTATTATTATTTCACACACACACACATCGCCTTAATATATACAGCCATTTATATTAATATAAACAATCAGCTTAAGCCCTGTAAACTTAAGTTTTCCACCATTTTTCAGTGTTAAGATACACACACAATCGTGGCTGAATTTTTAAATATATATTTCTAGACCACCAGCGACTGGCTTCAATTTGGCTTAATTGCGTGCAAGTCGCCGTTGCTATCTCATTATCAGACGGCGGCAGTGACGTCGCACGATTAATCAAATCAAACGAAATCGAATCAAAGACGATTTACATGCACATGCGAAATGTGTGTGTATGTACCGCCCCGTCCCACATCCGTATCTCTCTATCCGTATCTGTGTATCTGCCCCTCAGTTCCTTCCAGCCCAAGAAGTATGAGTATCTAAAGGGTACAAAGGTGCACCCAGAGAGAGGGGCCAGAGGGGATGGGCTGCTATGACAAAGCATTTTTAAGCCATTTGATTGACTGACGTTAAAATATTCACGAGCGGTGCATGCAGCGATTTTAATCGCAAGCTCGCCCCATTCCTTCGCCACTCTTCAGTTCTCTATGCAAAAAATAATAATTATTAAAAAACCATATGAACACGGCTTGTGAATGTATATGTGTGTGTATAGCTTAGGAGTAAAGAAGTGCACTGGGAAAAAATATATTAATAATATATCTTTGTCAAGTTATATTCAAAGGTTGAAAAAATTAAATGTTAACAGCAATTTAACCTTCCTTGAACTTTATTAGAATATATTCTATATAAATTAATGAAAAAGTGTTTTAGTTTTAATGAAATTCGACCAACAATGAATAAAAATATTAAATGAATAAAATAGAATAATAATGCATCGATTACAAAAAGGATAACTCAGTTTTTCATAAGTCCTTGAAAACCTTTTAAAGAAAACTACAAAATATGTAAATGAATTATTATTTTGTGTGGTCACTTCTATAAAAAAAATCCCATCATAAATGATAAATAATTTTTCAAAAATAACAAAAAATCGGGAAAATGAAGTCAAAGATTATTATATTAAACCCAAGTTTTGAATAAACAATTTTTTAAATCATTTTCCAACTAAAACATAAATGAAATCTGTAAGTAAAATATTCAAATATCTTTGAAAATATATTTAAACAATTTTCCTTCAGTGTAAGATAGGAAAAAAACGAATCGAGTGCAGGGACAGATGACGCTGTTGCAGTTGCAGTTGCAATGTTGCTGGGGCACTGCCTCTGCCTGCCTTTGGGCCTGGCCTAAGTATCTGTATCTGCATCTGTAGTATGTGTATCTGCGCTGTGGGGCATATTTGTTGTGCTGGCTGGTCGGGGGAGGGATTAATGAATTTGATATAATGACATTTTAGATTGCATCTGCATAACATTTAATTGTGTTTGCTTGTTTGGCGCTGCCAGACACGCGCTTTCTGCCCCGTCATTCCCCAAAAGAATAAGCTGAAAAGCTGAAAATATATATATATAATATATATATGTATATGAGGAAAATCGAAGGGGATATATAGCGCGTCTCCCTATCGAGGTGAGTGGGTGCAATTCGATCGATTTTGTTCCTAAACTTTTCGCAGTTGCCATATGCAAATGGCGCGTAATGGTCGCCTCATTAAACTTTAAGGCATGCAACAAATGGACAATCATTTTTTTTTTTGCTCCTGCCATGTCCTCGTTTTTTGCTTGGTGTTTTTTTATTGGCTTTTCTCCTCTTGCTCCTGCTCAGGGCGCACTCAATTAAAATGTAGAGAGCAGTTCGGCTGCAATTCCATTCGCCAGTTGCTGCACTCGCCTCTGCGTTGTTTGTTGCCTAATTTGCCAATTAACTTAATAGGCATTTATTATTTAGCAATAAAATATGCAAAGCAATTGTTCAAAATGTGGCACACACACACATACATACACAAACACCCGACAGTGTGTGCCCCTGGCAGGAGGCCAGGAGGGAGTGGGTAAAACAATAACTCGGCCAACTGTACCGGTGGCCACAATCAACAGAAAGAGCCGCACAGCAACTGGCATAATAACTTCTGAAATGACAGCGAACAAACAAAAAAAAATATTGATCAAGGACGTATTCAGAGATACCCTTAAAATTTACAAAATATAAGGACTAACATATTCCTTGAAAGATATATATGAAAGATACTGTAAGCCAAAGGAAACGTCCTTCAAAGGAAGAATTTGTACCTCATTTATCTTGGGAAACTCATTAATATTTTTTATAATCTAAAAAGATTTTAAAAGCTTCTAAATTAGTTGAATCAATATTTCTCTATTTCAATATGAAAATTTGTATTTTAATATACTTTAATGATTCTTAACTCTTGAAAAGCTTCAAAGAATTTATATTTAAAAGATTTACAACTAAGGAAATATATATTCCTTAAAAGATACTATAAATACTTTAAGCTGAAAAAAGCATGACTAGAAAATTCGTAAAGCTAAGAAAGGATTCTTAGCAAAATCATTAATATTCTTGAATAATCAGGAATGAATTTAAAGGCCTAAATATTTTTTAGCCTTTTCAGTAAAAGTATCGATATTTTATATCCTTTTTTCTCAGTGCTTTAAATTTGTCTTGAAGCCAACTCAACTTGTCTTTCTTCAGTTGCATTTCCAACTTCAACGTCTTCTGGCAAAAACAAAAAAACATAATTTACTTTCGGCTGCATAAACAATGCAATAAAATAAAAGAAACGATGGGGGAGACGGGGCGGCCAAGAAGCGGCAAATAAAATATATGGCATTGGAATAAAATATTTGTAACAATAATAATGCAGACCCAGACCCAGAACGAGAACGAGTTGTATCTGTGTGTGTGTGCCTTAGAGTTAGAGCTGTTCTCCTGGCCGAGACACGCACACTCACACGAATTGGCAATGGCATGGGGCAAGTTGGAGAAGTCGAAGAAGTCAGCGGAGCAGAGAGCAGGGGCGGCAACTCTACTCAGTTATTAGGGGCAATCAAAATGAGCAGGAATTCAGAAATTATTATCCATACGCCATACGCCATCCGCAGTTGGCAGCCAAGAAACGCAGGACATGGCTTGAACTAAAAAAAAAAATAAAATAAGGAAAGAGGTGAGGCGGAGACAACGACGAGCTGGGTCCGCACGTTTCGATTTTGTGCGATTTGTTTTGTGGATAAAAGTTTTCAAATGTATCTGTATCTGAATCTGCAGCTAAGCACTGAGAGGAATAAATATATCATTTAAATATGTGTCATTTCAAAACCTTTCCCAAAAAAATGCTTCTTTGACAATTGCTTTTCAGATCTTTAAATATTTATACGATTTTTTCTTACAACTAAATTATGTATACTTTTTATATATATCAATTTATACAATTATATTTATTTTCTATACATTTTCCAAAGCTATTTTCCCAGTGCCTCTATATATTTGTATCTGCAGTTGCGGTTCTCTTGCCGCAAAAGTTTTCTAGACCAGCTTCGTCGCTACCTTTTGGCCAGCAAAAGTACAAGCGGAATACGTGGCCCAATAAATTTTCGGGGGGCCCCCATTTCGATTCCCGATACATATATATTTGATAAATTATTACTTGTGCGCAATTGGTTTGTTATTTTAAATATGTATTTCGGCTGTTTCGCATTTTTATTGCATTTAGTTTTTCGCTTGAATTTTTATTTATGCGGTTATGAAATAAATTACGCATACAACCCTCTAAGAAAATGCCTCAAATAGTTTTCGCATCATTTTCGGGCGCATTAAATTTTATATGCAATTACTTATATGTACATTGGGGCAGTACGTATATATTTTATATTTACGAGCTCGAAATCTAAAGAAAAATCCCCCTAAATAACCTTCTTAATTAGCTACGAGTTGTGACAGAATGGAAAAGTTTCCATTGGCAGATAGACAAAGCGACTTAACTAAATAAAAACACTTAAAAGCTGGGCGCAATTGAAAGCGTTAAAATAAATATGAGATGCAAATAAATAATAAGTTAAAAACAGTCGGGTAAATATTGTAAATGGCACAGAGATGACGGCCTCCCTATCTCACTCACCCCCCGCCTCAGTAATATTTGCCTTGTGTCTAGTTTTGCCATCGAGTTGATCAAATATTTGCAGCTCTAGCGTTTTTAAAAACTTAAAAATTATTGTCTAAATAGAAACGCGGGTAAATATGTATGTATCTCCATCTCCAGCTCCAGCCAAGTGCGTGTGTTTATCTCTGTGTGTTTTCCTATTACGACATCAAACACAGCCTACATACAGTTAATGTAATGATACCAAATGATGAAAAAAATAAAATAAAAATAAACATACACAAAATGAAGAAACTGTGCAGTAGAGACAACGAACGTCTCACACACACGTTCGACCCATTAATAAAATGGCAAAAGTTACGGATTTCGAATTATTATTATAACAATAACATTAATAACATTATTGCTATTGCTTGTGACAGTTCAAAACCGGAGCTAGAGAGCCTCTGTTTATTTGAATTTCTGTTTGCGTTTGCGGGGCTGGAAATCCAATACAAGTCGGAAGATAATTATTATTTATATTTCTAACAAAATGCATAAAGTTTTATGGCTTCTTGCCCTTGCTTCCCCACAAACTGGCAGGGACAAAAGGCCGTTGACAAAACTGCGCATAAAACGAAATTACATTCTACCTATAAAGGCGATAAGCAATGGTATGGCATTATATATATATATATAAACACTTTTAGGTATAGATATATATAGTATATATAATGTATATGAGTGGCTATATAACTATAGCAAAATATTGCACAATATATTTTATTACGAACAGTTTATGGGTGCCTTCTCGGTTCGCAACGCGTTGACGTTATAAAATAACAAACATTTGGCAAAGGGAATTAAGGGGAAAGGGGAGTTTGTCTGGAAAATCGATGCGGTGATATCTTTATTTTACCTCAAGGTCGGGGAAATAAAACACCATACTTCGAACTACATTTTGTTTAAGATACTAGTGGAAAGATTTCACTTAGAAATATATTTTAACTCGAAATTATTTGAAAGCTTCTGAAAATATTAACAAGCTCTCTAGTGAGAAAATATTTACCCAAATAAATTATTATTTGTAATATTTTGTATTATGTAAAAACACTTGTATTTCGGTATCCAAGACAGTAAAATACTAATGCTAAATACTTTCTTAAAGAAATACATTTTTTAACTGTTACTTTAAGCCCATCATTATCTGAAATTTGGTAACTAAAACCTTAACCAATGCAGTAATTCAGATCATTAAAAATGTAAAAAATAAAATCATTTTTAATGCTAGATTAACTAAGGTAATAATTCATTTGTGATCAAAGTGTGAGTATATATTAGGAGCTCATTTCGTAAGCGGATTACCTCGAACCCATTTGATATTCCTCCTTCCGACGCCATTTCGATCACCTTTCTGGGGTCGTAAAAAGGCAACCCACTCTTAGGAAACTACACCGATACAAAGACGAAATCTAAACATATCTGGCCCATCGGCCACGCCCTTAATCAACTAAGTAAGTGATATAAAAAAACTAAACAAAAAGAAAAAAAAAAAACACAAAAAGAATGCCTCGTAAAAGTGCGAGAATGCGGCAAGGCAACTTGGATGCAACATTGTTGCAAGAGGCAACCAGAGCAATGTGAAAAGTTGTGGTGCCACAGAATGGTAAAATTGTGAAATGGCCAAATGGCAAAACAGCAAATAACTACCACAATTAACAGCACCAATTTTTAATGCCCCACTACGAGTCGCCTCCCTGGGGCGCCTCACAGCCGAAAAAAACAACAAATAAACCACTCCACTTTTGCCTCCTTTTTTGTTGCCAATTTTTTTCCATTTTTTTTATTGGCCTTCCTCTGCCAGAGCATTTCTCATTCAGCGGCCTTATTCAAGTCGCATATAATTAGAATTAATCATTAAAATGTAATAATAATGCGAATAAATGCGGCAACAATGTTGCGGCCAAACGGAGACCGCAGAGCAAGAAATTATTTTACGATGTTGCTGCAACATACCGATCCGGGGACTCCAGCTGGATGTAGATGTAGATGTTGATGCCTCCTGCAACTTTTTATGACCGCGTGCATTTTTACTACAGCTGGCCGGCTTCTAGCCACGGCATTTTTTTTATATTAAAAGTAATAAAAGTTAAAATGGCAGAGACTTGGGGCCACGGGGACTACTGCGGCAACAGCGAGAGTGCGCTGAATTTATGGTCTTAAAACTAATTTAACTTTTATAAAATTACCAAACACGCATAAACACAATTTTAATGCCGGACGCACGCTGCAACTTCTTCTCGGGTGTTGCAACAAACTCGACCTGCCCGCTGAACTCCGAGATGCATTCTAGGGCACTTACTGTGCACTGGAAATTAGGTTAGAGTTTAAGTTGTATAATTTTATAAATATTTCCTTCATCATTTTCATTTAATGGTAAATATGGAGCAGGTTTAAATATTGTTTATATATTTTTTCCTCAAAGCGAATGTCTTTTTAATTTTTATTTAAAGTTGGGATTAATGTAAGCAAGCTTTCATCTAATACAGAATATGTATATTGATAGTTACAATTTATTTAAGAAGTTAAATTTATATTTATTAATGTTTGAGGGATCTGAAATGACATAAGATATTTATATTATAAAAAAAGCAGTTTATGCCATGCTTTTCTTTAATAGCCATTTCTTTAGAAGTCTATAAAACTTATAAATAAAATTTAATAATCATTTATATTTTAATATTTTCTATTCATTAATACTTTGATACTTACAAGACGTAAGGTATAGACCAAGTACTAATTACGAAGTAATATTTTAATATCTAAATAATACCAAAAATCTTCAACTATTATTCCCTGTGTACTCTTAAACCAGGGCTGTAAACTGTTGTTGTTGTTGCTACTGTTGCCTTTTTGTTATTCATATAAATTTTATTCCATGCCATTCTGTTGTTCTCTTTTTTTGTTGGCAATTTTTTATGGGGCCAGGGCAAGTTTGTTGCTGATTTTTATGTGAGCTGCAGCAAATGGCCGAGAAAGCAGCGCATCTCATCAGCTGGCCCACAAAGCGGCCAGAGAGCTCAGCTTTTGGCTAATTGTGGCCATCAGGTGGAGGTGATCGGATGGAGAGATGCCAGCTCCACCCAACTCCCTGCTCCCTGCTCACCCTCTAATTAGCTGGCATATTCGCAAGATACATATATGTATCAAGTCGAGTCGAACTGAGATACAATTTCGTAAACGGAAGCAATTAACGTGGCCCCATAACAGCTTGTAATTAAAATTATAATAAGATGCCTGGCCAAAGATATAGAAAATAATACATGCGAATGAGATACGTGAATATATGATATATGTATGTATCTGTATCTGTCGCTGTTGCTGTGCCTGCTCAGCAGATACATTCGTGGAAATACATTTATCGAACTGTGCAAGTCAGCGAGTCACTAGACAATTATTTCAAACCAAATAGCGGCGATAAATTTCAATATCTGAGCGGTACACGTACGTAGAACTGGAGAAATAATAACAATAATAACTAAAAACGACTATGCGCACCCATCAGATACAAAGATACACGATGACAGGCGGCGCAAGAAACGTAACGAAAGCAGAACACAACAACAACAACAGAAAAAAAAACTAAACAAAACGCAAAGAACAACAAAACGCTGTAATTAAATTCGTGTGCTTCTAACTGTTGACAGAGAGAAAAAATAAGGGAAATAGGATCTTGTTTAAAGAATTATTAATTTGAAAATGAAAATAAATTCATACTATATATATTTATAAGACCTTTAGGAAAGCTATTTGGAATTAAGATTCTATTTATTACTTAATTATCCTATAGTTTTGTTTATAAAATCAATAATTATAGAAATGAAATCTCCCCTTTGATTGATAATTAAGAGCTCATTAATAAATGATAAAACCAGACAGAAATTGAATATCTTTGGGTCCAAATCTAAGTATTAACCAGCCAAAGAGAAAGCTAATCCCCTTCTCAAAACCCTTTTCTTTTTTATTTAATTAAGAACTTTTATTTTCTTTCGGTGTTAGCTGTAACGTTTGTTTGTAACTCATATTCCATATTCCATGGGTACATCTAACAGATACAGCTGGCTGGCACTCTCACGTAGATACAGATGGAGATACATTGCATTTAACTAAGTGCTGCACTTCGTATTTAATTTTATTTCCACTTGTAAGACAACAAACTAAAGTAGGCTAATTGTTTTTGTTGTAGGAGCTGTGGCAAGAAGTACGACTATATCTTTATAGAAGAAATACTCGAAACAAAAGAAGCCCACAATGAAAGAAAACTCGAACTCGTAGCCGTACTCAAACTCAAACTGGGGGAAGAAAAAGCAAAAGAAATAGACGAAAGCTTGTTCTTTGCTCATTTATTTGCTTCATTTCTGTTTCTGTATCTGTATCTGGATTCATTATGGTTATTATTATTATATGTTGTTGCCGCTGCCGCTGCTGCTGCCGCTGTCGATGCCGCAGCTTTCTTGGAAATAATGTACAACGAAAATTAATATTATGCAGCATGTTGCGCGATGCAAAAGATACAAAGATACGGATACACAGACTTACATTTGGCGTAATTAATGTCGGGAAATGCAGACGAGCCGGGCCATAAAAACTACATCGAGAGACCCGAAAAGGGGGCAAGGCAAGAGTCATAGCAGCAGCAAGAGAAATTGTTGTAATATTTAATTGAATTTTTCCAAGTCAGCCTTATCCGCTTCATTTGCTGCTGCCGCAGTGAGTCATTAGAAAACATAAAGTTTAATAAAAATCATAAGTGCTCAGCAGCAGCGGTGGCGGCGGCTTCAAGCATTTATTTTTCTTTCTTTTTTTTTTGTTGTGTGGGGATCGTGAAAGACCATGTGCTGTAATTTATAAAATGCATCTAGATGCAATTAAGTAAAGCATAAAAGTAAATTACAAACAAATGCGGAAGATGCGGCCGCAGCCAAAAGTATTTATAAGTTGATTTTGATATTAAAAAATATCTCTCTGCCGGCTCGCTCTGCTGGGAAATGCCAGAAAATGCTGGGAAATGATTTACAAATTAAGGCAGCTGGCTTAGGGAGTGGCCCTAGATGCCAGACACGGGGCATCTTTATTATTTTTAGATAAATATCTTTCGATTTCGCCCCGTTCACTCGCTCGCTGGTTCGTTCGTTCCAGCTGCACTTCCTCTTCTCCTTTTTCTTTTTTGGCTCGATTCAATTATTTATTTACTTTACTTTTAATACATTTTTAATGCATGAGAAACCCTTTTTGGCATACGCGCAACTCATCTGGCACTCGATTTATTCCCGCCAGATCCAGATACGTATGACTGCCTAGATATAGATACACAAGGGATGGGATGCTGTTGCTGCTGCTGCTGCTGCTGCACCTCATCATCAATTAGATGTGCCACGAGCTGTGGCAGCGTTTGAAGTTGGCATCGCGATGCTGATGCCAATGCTGATGGGAAATTAAGAGTGCAGCTCCTAGAAGGTGCAAAGATGGGGAAATAATGCGAATAATTCCTGCCACAGATCAATCAAAACCAGTGGCGAATAGCAAGCAGGCCAAAAAATAATAAATAAATGATAGAAACAAAATATTTACACATACATTAAATTCCTAATCAAACGTTTTTAGTAGTTTGAGACTTAAATTGACATTTCTTTCTACACAAATATTTTTATCACATTTAATTTAAATATTTCTTTGCAAAATCCTTAAAAATCATTTAAAATAAATTTTTCTAAGTGATTTTTTATGATTTTTCTCTCATATTTATTCATAAAACCTATGCATCATAAATGCAGCTTTCAAAAATGCAACTAAACCAAAGTAAATTAGGCGCAGTGAACATTTTTGATTCAGTTACTTGCATTTAATATGCACCCTGCCCCACCAATAACATTGCCTCAAAAGCCCATAAATGTCAGGCCTCGTCACAGAATCGCCCGAAAAGCTAGCAACAATTCCTGGGACGTTGCTTTGAGGGGGTTTTAGCAGCGAGGCTTCTCTCGTCGACAAGTTTGAAACGTCGAAAGCAATTAAAAATGTAGAAAATTCAATCGGAAAAATCTAATTCGATTTCTATGCCGCGTTTTTGCCATTGCTTCGTAGTCGTTCGCTTTGGCAACTTGCTGGAATGTTCAACACTCTTCCATAAAACAAACATACACACCCACACACACACACACCGCTGCACACACCCATACATTTAGAGAGAAAGGCAATAACTGCCAGACTTGCATAGGCCAAGAAAAAATATGGATTCCGCTCTTGGCCATTCTTGGCACTTCGATAAAAAAAAGAAAATAATAATAAAACGATAGCAAAAAGGAGGCTCTGGCCCGCCCAGATTTAGAAAAATACTAATGAAATTATATGCCGGCGGATGGTATATATCCTGTCCAGGACGAAAGACAAAAAGAATATGCCAATAATAGAATTTTCCATTAGGGGGAAATGGAAAATCTTTTTCAGTAGGGAATTTATTTTTTGTAGAAGATGCAATGCCAAAGGTGATCTCAAATTACGTCTGGAACCCTTCCGATCGATTTTTTATAGTTTCATTATTGCTGAAGATAAAATCAATTAGATTTGAGAACTTAATACGGGTATAATGACTAATTTAAGAACTCCTCTATTTTTCTTTTAACTATATTTCAGTAAGAAAGCATTAATTTTGCATCTCTCTTCAAAAACAACATTTTTCTAACGTCAACCCATAAGCAGTTGCTAGCTTTTGAGCAAGGATATTAATAAATAAATACACAGAATAATTTTTAGTAAAATTAAATTAAAACCTAATAGTAAAGAATCATGGATTTTACCTGAAAGTTTTAAAGTTTCCTTTTACAATAAAATCAGTTCTTAAATATTAACAAATCAGCATAAATTTGTTCCCAGTTTATTTTATATGCTATTGTTAACGGATCTTCTTTTTTTCCTGCACCTTTAAGTCGCCCCTGAACAAGGGGGAAAAGTTGAAGAGGGCGGCTAGTTGAGAGTTCTGCATGTTTTATGGCTCTCGAATGCGTTTCATTAACACGTTGGCAAAAGGTGCGTAAAAGCCTTGCGCCAGGAATCGCACCGCCAACTCTTTACCCTGCCACCTACTCTCCTACCAACCAACCTCCACCCATTCCGCCGGCCATGTGCTTTAGCTTTACAAATGAATGCGTCTGGCGAGTGCGAGAAGTTGGAAAACGGCCGGCAGGAAAATGGGGCGGAGGGTGGAAAAAGAGGCGCAGTGACAGGGGCGCTCCTCCAGTCTGGTCAAAGGAAAAAAGCTGAACGAACAAAACGTTGCGCCTGTTATTGGCAACTTCAGTATCTGCAAGGGTGTGTGTGTGTGTAAGTGTGAGTGTATGTGCGGCTGTGTGTGTGTTCTACCCCTACCATTACCCCGCTCTGCGTCGGCCATTTGAACATGGCCAACAGGCAATGGCCAGGTCCTGGGATTCTACATGGCTTCTCTTCTCTACGCCTTTTGCCAAAAGCCTCGAGTTGCACATGCACCTAATGCAAATACCCCCCCTCCCCACGTTTCTGCACACCCCCTCTGACTGGGTGTGCGAGTGTGTGCGGGCGGGTGTGAGTGTGTTAGGAGCCAGTGCCTAACCAAATCGAGCCGTGTGTCTGCTGCGGTCGCCGTCAGCAACGCGTTGTCGGCGCTGCGTTTTCTATATACAGTCAAAACTAAACCTAAAAGAACTCTTAAGTTGGTCGGAAAAAATTATTAAAAATCTTATGGATTTAAAATATACTTAAAATTAATATTAAGTAATACTTTTACTACCAATTAAAAGCTAGACAATTTACAGGTGTCTATTCTAATACATATTATGAAATAGAAAGTATCTACTTGAACCTTGGAAAGTCTATTCATAAGCATAAATTAATCTTATTCTTTCAATATCTGTGCCCTTATTTAAACTTATATTTTGCTTATTCCATAAACAAAGTTGAATAATCCTTTATTTAAAATAATTCGATTTAAGCAAGGAATTATATATATTTAAATTTAATTATATAAATACCGGCTCCTCTTCCGTCTAAAGGAATATCCACTGTACTTATATTTGATAGCATACACGTTAGGAAAATGCATTTATCTCGGCCTATTGCCTGGGCACGAATTTGCAACTTCGGCTAAGGGAGGGGTTTGGGAAGGGGTAGAACTGCGTTCTGTTTCGTTTTTGGCAGGCGCGCAACGAAAAATTCCGGGGATTTGCCTGCAGGCAAGCGGGGGAAAATCAGGGAAAATTCGGGTAGCTGGGTAGGAGCTCAAGCCGCAGTCGCCCCGTAGACTCTAGTCTGGAGTATGTACTATACTAGCAATAGCAACAACAACAACAACGGCAGTTTGTCTAGTTCGCATTGCGTATACGCAATATAAAATGCAAACACACTCCCACACACACAGAAAGATGTATAGCCAAAATCCGCGCCCTGAAATAGGCAGCAATATTTTTCTATTATTAAATTCTTCTCTCTCTTTCTCTTTTTCTCGTTACAGGTAAGTTGCTGAGGTGATTTGGACTTGGGTTTTGGCGTAAGTACATAGCATTTGTATTAATAATCTCTAATTGATGACAACTCTGCTCAAGCACGAGTTTGACGTGCAAATTGCTTGGGTGAAATAAGGGGGATTCCCTCCCCCACCGGCCGCCCGGAAAAGTGAGAAAAGGGGTAGCAATTAAGGCTCAGTGTTGTGGAGTGCAAATTAATGTACAGCGGCGCCGAGCAGCAAGAATAATAATAACAAATCGCCGGCTAAGGTCGATATAGCAAATGCAATAAGCTGCATACAAACACACAGAGGGAGCCCCAGAAATATTCCTTCTTCCCATACCCCTGGAATCCAAGTCCCTCCACTCTATATAGCCGATATGTAAATGATTTCAATGGAAGTCCAAGCGCTTTGTCCGCCACACAGCACAGCTACAACTATCGCCACATCTACACAACTGCAGAAAACTAATAACAAATTACAGCAAAAGCGGCACAACGGAAAAGCCAACTAGAATTGAGGAAAATGGAATTAAACAAGTTCTTGAATGCTCTTTTGTGAAATTTTTAGAACAAATTATGACAGTCTTTCTTTGATATTAAGAAATATAATTAATAAAGAAAAGGCATCTTTGAGCTTTGAAATTTAACAAGTCTTACAAAATTCCAGTCCTCATATATGGAGTATAAATAATATACTTTGTTATATTACAAAGCCAAGAAGTAAAGATAAAATAAGTCATAGAAAATCCTCTTTTTGTTAAAACTTTAAATCAATATAATTTTATAATATTTTGACTATAAATATTTCTTTCAAAACAACACCTAACTTTTAATTCTCTAGCAATTATGGAACCTTCAACCTAAACCCAATGACTGTTCACTTTCGCCTTACCTCAACTCTCATTGCAAACAGGAAAATAATTATACCCTCTCCCTAATAGGGCAGCTCAAAGGCAAAGTGGCGGTCCGCCACATGGGGAAGGGGATGAAAAAATTAATTCATATCCGGTGCATGATTATGCACCAAAACTCTAAGAAATCTTTGTGTAATTTGTGTTATTTTTCCAACTTCTCATTCGGCAGCAATTGCAATGCCAAAGAAAATAACCACGAGTAATTAGATGGCGGGGGAGGGGCCCAGGGTTAGGGGTGTAAAATATGTAAAATATGAGAAAAGTGGAAATCGCAAATAAGCCAGGGCACAGTTGACAGTGATATTATGGCTGGACTGGTAAATAAGAAAGGGTTGGGGACTGGACAACCCCTGTAAAAACCACCTCGCAACGGGGATCAAAAGCCCTCGGGGCTGCTCTTTGAGCTGGGTATCAAGAATAAAGCACATCCATACTTATAACTACACTTGGAGAAATATGAAATATATATAGGAATTTATTTTGTTATATAATCTTATTTAAATAGAATATTTTCAGGATATTTATATCCGGAAATATTCAATAATAAAATTAGTACTGAAAACTATTAAATATTTGAGTTCTTTTATAAAAAATTAAAATTTTTTTCTGTGCTTTAAAAGAATAAAATATTTCAATCTAGTAATAGGCTGACTGTTACTCCTCACAGATGGCTGAGAGATGGTTTTTGCGATATAATCGTCCTGAGGGCGGTTGCCGCACTTGTGTATTATTATGTGTAATATTTAAATGTATATTTCATATTCACATTCATCAAAAGCAACCCGATCTCTGGATTTTGGAATGATTTGAATTTTTAAACAGTTGCGCACAGTTGTCACATGTGTCTAGTTTTTGTAATGTTTTGTTATGAAACTTCAAAGATAATCGCAACTTTGTAGCTGAATTTCCTTCAGTTGTGAGGTCATAAAAATCCTAGCTGACCTTTTGTGAACCCTAGAGCTTATAAAGTGCATTGCCTTCAATATATATTCTTTTGCCCTTCACATAATTCCCCACCCACTGGAGCCAATAATTCATAAGCAAAACTTTTGCAAATATAATAATTCAACTTAGAAAAATAACGAGGGTTTTCATGGAAGATTTTAAAGACGAATTTGTGATGCTCTTGAAAATATTTTAAGGGATTCTTTTTCAGAAAAAGTAGAGAAATTTCAAATATTTTCAAAAATGGTTTAAGTGATTCTGAAGCTGTAGAATTATCTTCCCTTACATTGCCTTTATAAATTAATAATATAAAATAATTTGAAATAAATTTTATTACAAATTATACTTAAACTGAAGAGACGAAGGCATGCCAAATACTTTTGATTGACTCTTTATATAGAAATATTCTTGACAGAGTATTAGGGACATAAAAAAGTAACTTGCTAGAACAGTAAACAAAGACTACCGAAAGTACTTTGCTCAGCATCTAAATTGCAACTTTTTGGCGAAAACTTTCTCACACATCCTCAACCTCATCGCTGGGAGCAACGCATAAATTTCAAAACGCGCCCCCATAAATTCGAGGGATTTCAACAATTCTCGAAGAAACTAAGAAATGAAGAGGGGCTGGGATCCTGCCTCTTCACCTGCAAGTCGAAGCAGCAGCAGGCAGCAGCGGATAAAATCGATACGCACGCAGCAGAGCTGGTCCACAAAAAAGGAAGCATGACTGACTGTCCCTGCATCTTTCCACCCCAGACTCCCTTACCCCCGTACCCCTTCAAGTTTTCGGGGAATGCATTTTTTCGACAACCCCTTTAGCGCGTTTTCGTGCCTTTTTGCGCTCTCCCCCGCCGCGAATCGAGTGCAGCTGAAAAATGCAGTCGAATGCACAGACTGCGCCGTGAACAGGCGCCCAGCATCTTCAGCAGGCGGTATCAGGCGTTTTTGCTGCACTGACGTTGCACTCCAGGTTCCGAGACGAGAGTTTCCAGCTTCCCAGTGTCCCCCTCCCCCCCTCCAAGTACAAGCAAAATCACAAGTACAAGCGCAAGTACAAGCACAAGTCGAAGTCGAAGTCGCAGTCCCGAAGATGTGCGCCGAAAAAGAAGAGGAGAAAAGCGCGCGAAATTCGCGTAGCGCTGCTTTCGTCCCGACAGTAGGTGTGTGTGTGCCCCAAGTTTGGGCCAAGTTTTCTGACTGAATGGCTTCATGGCTGGGTGTGGGGTGCGGGTTCTGGGGTTGTGTCCTCTGACGCACTTGCAACGCAACAAAGAAATCGAAGGAGAAGAAAATGCGTTGTGTAGTGCTTGGCTTGAGCTTTCACTTTCTAAGAATATATATTTTCTTTCTATTTTTTGTTAAAGGGATCGATTTTATTTATTAATTGGGGTCCACACAATTTTTTTTTTTAATTTTTAAAACGAAGAGAAAATAAAAACTTAAAGACACCGCATAATTATCATTATTTGTTATAATTAATTAGGATATTGTATTATTTATAAGTATTTATTATTTATAATTATTCATACTATAAATTTTGTAATAAGTTGCTATTTAAAAGCTTACATAAAATCAGTGTAGAATTTCAATTTTCTGTATTTCTTATTCAAGCTTAATTAAGTCCAAGTTCTCAGAAAAATAAGGATAATTAACCAATTGTAGTAAATAAAGAATTAATTTAATTATTTTTTTCCGATTCCTTTCTGTATAATTTTGTATTTCTTATAAAACAGTTGAGACAATGTATGCCTGCTTTTAATATAAAATAATATAAATACCAGCCAAAATTTCCCCACCCCAAAATCCCACCTACATCCCCTACAAAATAATTATTAATATGATAAAAGCCCCTGAATAATTCAATTAAATTCTCCCAAAACCCAAAAACTTGAAACAATAAATTTTTAATGTAAGGTTACATGCCCTATTATATCACCGAATTAACCAAGAAATCAGTTTAATGTAAAAAAAAAAACTGGAAACTTCCACCCAAGGACAGAAAACAGGCAGCAGACCGTCCTCTGTTGACTTGGCTCTGGCCCAACCCCCTCCCACCTCAAATTACAGCCCCTATTTGTCCAGGGACGTGGTTGCATGTCGTGTTCGTGCTGCTGCTGCTGCTGTCCTGTACAAATAATCAATAAATCTAATTCAATTATTATTATAATTATATTTTGAACATTCATAGACATTTGTATAAGGCTGACTAAGCATTTTCTTGGTAAATAACATATAATATTATTATGTGCCATAACGTGCGCACCCACACACACATACACACCATCGCTTTCCCTGTCTCTGTGTCTTTTGAATATATGTGCATGTGTAATGGCTGAGAGTGGCACCCTCGTTAATTATTCAAAAGCCGAGCACCCACCCACAACGGGCCCCCCCTAATGGCACCCCTCCCTATGAGGTGCCCCCTCGATTATTGTTCCGCCCCAATAGATGCGTGCGGAGAGATAGCGGCCTTGTATTGGTAGGAAAATTCATTAGTCTGCATAATGAATAAACATAAAGACAAATAAAATTATTCCAATTAAAATAAATTGCGCACCAATATTAAAATAAATTTACGTTCCAAGGCATGCCCACCCACTTATGCATGTAATTAAGGGTAATGTTTGTGTGTGTGCCAGCAAATAATAGATATATCTACAGAACAAATTCAATATATTGAACGAATCTAAGGGGAATTTAAGGTTAATTTTGGAAAACGGAAGAAGCTTAGAAGCAGAGATTAAATATTTTGAGGATTGTAAATATTACGAAACAATTTTTTTAAAGAATTATTTATTCAGCTCTTTTCATTATTTTGTGGTTTATGATTGTTTAAACTATTTAAAAATATTTAAAAAAGATTGTTATGCAAGCAAATGATTTAAAACCAATATTGGCTAATAATTTTAAGTTTTAATTATTATTCTGTATTTAAAGTTTGTTGCTAAAGCTTGTTAAAATTATTTAAAAATTTTTTACAAGAAAAGAACCTTGTTTATTAACACTAAAACAAACTATTCAAAAATATTCTAAAATTATTTTCAAGTACTCAACCTATTGATTTTGAGTTTTGATTAATCAGTTTGAGTTGTATATAGTCTCCTGTATTTAAATTAAGCTCAACTACCCGCCTTTGAGACATTGACATTAGGCGCAATAAATCCCAATGAAATGTGGAAATGCTGAAAGTATATATCGAAGACGTTTAAGTGCTTTTGCCCCATCAGGGGGGCGGAAAATGAGAACGAAAGGCGATGCGATGCGATGACGATGTGGCATGGGGGGCAAATAGTTGGCTGTAACTTTGTGGCAGCTGCACCTGCCCCATCCAAAAGCAGCCAGGCAGGCGGCAGGCAGCCCGGCATCTCGGCCAAGTCTCGGCCCACCCCAAAGACAATTAAACTTTTACAATGCAGTGCAGAGGCAGCTTATGGCCTTCCCACTTCTAATGTTGCAACTATAAAACATACTTTGTTGCTGAATTATATTTAATCAATTTTTATTGCACGCCGACTTCATTAAAGTATAAAAGCATTGTGTGTATGAGTTTGCTGCTACGACTGCTACACATATTGCAATGGTAAAATAGAGGCAATGGGAAGCCCTGCAACAAAATACCGCCCAGAATTGTAAAACGCAACTGGCCTGGTCGAAAGGAAAACCCACAGAAGACAAGCAACATCGTCATTTTCATTCTCATTCTCATTTTCATCGTCATCGTCATCGAGCGTCGAGCGTCGAGCGTCGGGCGTCTTGGCGGTCATAAAAACATTTCTAGCTTGTTTAATGTTTATTTTATAGTTTAAGTTTGCATTTATTTGGTCTTTTAGTTTTTATTTGTCGCTGCTGCAGTCGCATTAAATTGCAAAAACAAAGGCAGCCGGAAAGGAAACTGTACAGGCAAAAAAATATAAAGGAGTTTGTCTACGATGACGTCAGTTAAGGGTAGAGATAAAAAGAGTTTATATGGGGGAAATTAAAAAACAAAAATAGTAGCAAGGGAATAGATTCAGTAAAAAGTATTTAATCTTTTTAAAAGAAATTTTTTTGTAGAAAATAATACGACTTTAGGAATTATTTTATTTATTTTCAACAAACACTGGGGAAAAATATGTATAATATTTAAGCATAAGTAAGGCTTTTCCAAAAAACCCAAAAGGATCTCAAATTGCCTCAAGTGTTGCACTTGCTTCAAGCAGCCTAATTCCTTTAAGTTTTATTACCTTCAAGGTTTAAGCTGTGTGGCATCTCCACAATTTTCCTCTTTGGGAAAAGCCAAGAACAAGTGCAACCGTTTAAGGGAAAAAACACAGTCAGGTGGAAACTGATGAGGGGGAGGGAACGGCAATCAATGCGCTGCGTAGGCAGAATGACTTTGCCTATAGCTGGCAATTAACTATTTGCCTTTGAAACAAATCAACGGAAGCACTTTATTTGCTCAGTCCTAATTACAACAAACAATTACACCGAAAAGCAAAGGAAAAAACACACACGGGGAAAATGGAAAGAAAAGCAACCCCCCCTGGAAAAGTGAGCAGACAAACTGCATGGTGGGTTCGGGCAACCGATAATAACAACAGACCCATGGAAATGACAAAAAACAAAAACCAAAATGCTGGCATTTAGTTTAAATATGGGGACAATACAAAAACAACAATACACAGCTACAAATTGAGACCCATTTACTATAAACATTATACACATATTTGAGTTAATTATATTGCAAGAATAGCAACAAAAGCGAAACCCAGGCAAATGACAATCAACAAACACAAAAAAAAAAACGGTGGAAAAAAATGGAAAAATCCACTAAGAAAAGCAAATAGAAAACAGAGAGGAAAACTTAATTTACAGGCGATTTTTTATCCCCTTCTATATAAAGAGTGAGCTGGAGGAGGGGCCTTGCCTGCCACAAATTACAATAAATTATTAAGCATGCCACAACACGGTCACATGATTGTTGTTATTTATATTTGTATTACAACAGCTTGTTCTGGTTTTTGTTTTTGTTACATTTTATTCCAGGTACATATTTTTTTGTAACATTTTTTGTTCCATTCTGTTTTTATCAAGTCAAGTTTTAATATCGTATTTGCCCTGTCTGGTTTCTGGTCTTTGGCTCATTTGGCTTAAATATCTCGTGTCAAGCAGACATTTGACATAAATTTTATGTTTGCATTTAAATACAGAGGGCAACTGTAGTCAATAGTCAACAAATGCACCCGCAAGCTGTCGCAAGCTGGAATTTAATAAATAATAAATAAATTATTTGTTATACGGCTGGAAAGTCTTTAAGGCCGCCAATAGAGAGGCAAATGTCTAGCCGCAAAATGTGTGCCAAAATTAAATTTTCCTCAGTTCGTCACAAAGGACACAGGGGGAAAAAAATGGTGAACGATATAGATACACTTTTAGAATTTTAAATATGTACTGGCTAGATGCAAGTATTTATTATTTTAAATAACGCTTAAAGCCTTATTTAACGAATACCAGAGTTATTTTTCTACAATATTATACATTTTCAAAAAACATTTTATTGTCTATAATTATTTCAATAATTAAAACTCTTAAATCAAAGCAAAAACCATTTTTAACCTCTGCCTCTTTCTTATATCTCCCTCAAAATTATATATATTTTTTTAGCGCTTCTCTGAGTGTATTTATAAAAAGAAAGCGACTTTCTTTTGAGGCAGAGATGGGGACAGACTGTGGAAAAAACGGGCGGAGATCTGGAGGCATGGTCCGTGGCTGCATATAAATTATTAGCAGTCATAAATATGCCATAATGTCATTTATTATATACGTTTTCATTTTATTTTTTTGTCGCACTCGCTGCTCTCGTCTCTGCATTTTCCTTGCCTTTGCTCGCATGGGGAAAAGGCGAAAACTTTTATTGCCAAGTTTAATGAAAAATTATAAAAGGCGTCGCAGTCGACGTCTGCGTTGGATATATGCAAATGGGAAGGCAGCATAGTTCACCTTGTGGCGGGCCCAGTTCCGCTTCTGTCTAGTCCTTTTTCCCGAACCCCCCTCTCAGCCCTGGCCTTTGTAGTGGGTATTATTTAAATTATAAATTATTGAATATTTTCCGCGTCGCATTTTGGCAAGTCACAATCGACGAGCCCTTGGCCCAGGTTTTCTGGGTTTGGGATCCTGGACTCGTAGCTCCTGGGTGCCCTGTGCGTGCGTCTAGCCCGGGAATCATTATATTTTATATTACGTATATAAATATTAGATGATGGCAATGTCGGCAATTTTTCACAGCGCCCCAGTCGGCCAGGACTTGCTTTCACTTGGAAAAAGGTAGCATGCCTTTTAGGTTCGTTTGGAAATTTTAAAAGAAATTTAAAATTCGTATAGGAATTAAATATATTTTATTTTCGATATATATTTATATATTTCTTTGCTTATGCCTTTCCCTTAATTATCTTTTTAATAATAAAAACCTTTTGGGATTTCTTTTTGATCTCCTGATGTATGTTTTATATTTTTCTATTCTTTTGTGCTCGGATTTCAGCATCTGTTAACCCATTTATTTATTTTAGGAACTACCACACATTTATTAATTTCCATAAGTGATAAAAAAAACAAAAAAATGCATATGCAACCATAAAGGGCTCACAGAGATTTCCCATAAGATTACGTCCTGGCCCTTGATCTGTTTACGTTCTCTCGCCCAAGCCATATCTAAGGGTATGTTGAGTTCTTTGTTCTCAGTCGATCCCATTTTATTCTCATTTTTATTTTCATTTTTTTCATATTTAAATAATAGATTGAGCCGGGGCAGGAGACCGCGAGAGCGCCGGCGATGACGGGTGGTAGATTCTGGGCCCGCCCGGTGGCGCGGTAGTAAGTATCTGTATAATCAGGGGTTGATTTCTGTTTTTATGTATTTGCATTATTAATAAATTCCTTGCCCGTGCATTTGGCCATAATTTTTCGTTGGCCTTCGTCCCCATTTCGTTTCGTTTCGTTTACTTATTGTTGTATTTTTATATTTATTTTATAAATTGCATAAATTGATGAAACATGAGGGTGGTGGTCGCCGGGAACGGCTTTGTCTGGATTCCAGTCTCTCCGGACGATATTTTGTTTTGGTCACTCAAGTTTTTCACTTTTAATTAAAAAGCAATGGCGTTGTCTTTGTTTGTTGTCTTTTTGGTGTAGTTGTAGCCGAAAGTGGAAATTGACATAAATTGATTTTATCGCTGCAGATTTAATGACAACGAAAAACTTGCCAACACCCCAAGCCATCAGCAATCTTCCAGCTCCCACCATTCCTCAGCGACCCCCCCAAGAGCAATGCAATTTTTGTAATGAAAATGTTTAAACGCATAAAAATCGCCATCGCCCAGGGCCAAGGATTTTTATGCACTGCTGTCGCATTTTCGCGTTTACATTGTAAACTGGCTGACAGGCGAACAGGAGGGGTTTCTGGAACTCAGACGGTTGGGTCGGTTCGGTTTGGTTCGGTCAGAGGGTCAGGGGGTCAGCCAGCAGCGGACGCGGCCTGACTCATGCCTGGCCGCATGGGCTTGTCCAGGAAAGGACTCCTCGCAAGACTCGACCCAGCATGGCCAGGAAGACTCCTGGAACTGTACGTGGGCACTCGGCAAAAACGCAAATATTTTATTACGCTTCAGACCTGAGTAGTTGCGTTGTAAATTCTGCAGTTTTACGGTTCTCCAGTTGGGTTCTCAACTCTGGTACAGTTAGAGAAAAATGTAGTTCATTTCACTAAGAAGAAATACTACAAAAAGAGAGCTACAAAGTCCTTTGAGGGGTCAACATTCCTCCTTTATTTCCAACAATTTCCCTCAGTGTCAAGTCATATTCCTCTTGTCTGGCTGAGTGTGGCACATGTACATGCATATATGCACATTTGTTTTTGGGTGCAAACACCCGCACAACCTTCCTTAAACTTCAAAAACCTTCGAATCCTACATTTAATTAGATTGCAGCCTAATCCAAGTGCTTTCATTTGTTTGGCCTTCTCAGGTGGCTTCGATCTGTATTGATTTAATTAAACACGAAATAATTGCAGAGCGAGAAATAGTTATTGCTGACTGGACCTGGGCGTCTTAAACTGCATAATCTGCCGAGAAATGTGTGCCGAAATTTGCATTAAATCGGACTTAAAACGCAGTCACACACACACAAACACCACAAAGATTTACATCAATTTTTGGTCGGTGCAATAATCGACACGTGCGGGGGACATAAATATTGAAGACATTTTAAAATTTAATACGCCACTTAGGCACGAATTAGCATACAAAGTGAATTAATTACGAGCGTTATACAATTAAGTAAATTTCATTATATTGAATTTTTAAATTTGTTGCCCCACACACACATGGACACCCCGGCCAAAGTGAATGTAATTAGAAACACAAATATAATTATGGCCGACGACACACCACCCGCCGTCGCACGCCGGAGAAAAGGTGAATCGTTATAGATATAGAATATGGAGCGCACACACATATCGCCTATACACGCCATATTCCGTATGCAGATGTCCGGCGGAGTCCTCGGAACACGGAAAGCTCATTATGAAATGCCAAGGGCCAGTTTGGAGGAGACACGGTCTATAAGAGCCAATGAATGAGAATGTTTTGAGCAGGCAGGCAGGCATCGGTCAAGTAGAATCAATAAATTAAACAATGAGTGAATTTTAATAATTGATTCCCAATTGCACAAGCCCGGGCACACGATTTGAACACAGTCCGACATTATACGGTTGACTTATATTATAAAATACGACTAATTAAATGCCAAAGAAAAGTTAAAAGGGCCTTTGTTCAGCTTGTACAAAACAAAACCTTGAATAATGCACAAAATCTTTTAATATATGTATAGTCAGAAGCGCAAAATTAACTTGGGTTAACAAATTAATTAAACATTTCTTAAAGAATTTATAATTTCAGGTAATCAGGTGTATATTTATCGGGTAAATTAGCAAAGAGCTTTTTTAACTCGCTACTAAAATATAAAAAAAAAATACCCTTTGAATATTTAAATTGTAGCAGAGTTAATTTTATAAATTCAAAGTCCCCTTCAAAAATCTCCCAAAGAATTTCATCTCTAAAATTTAATAAATAATATTTAACAAAAATTCAGCTAATATAAATTTTTTTTTTAATCACCAACCACCTTGAACAGCTTTCACTGTAACACATTTTCCCTTCCTGCCTTATACTTTTGCCCATTCCCCAAAGGATGTCTTCTTCTTCGGACGACCTTCTTTATTATTAAAATACAATTTTTATTTTTAAATACTTCAATTTCTGGTTTGGTTCTGGTTCTGTTTCTGCTATTCCTTCCCTTCCATTGTCTTTCCCCAAGCTTTGCCATTAACTCCCCGTACCGCTTCGTCCATCTGGCTTGACTTTAGTCCTTTGGCGCCTTCCATTGACCTTTCGCTTTCTCTTTTTTTTATCCTTGCTGCGCTGTGCACCGAGAGCTCAATTATAATTTATTATTTTCCCTTTTTTTTTGTAGTAATAATAATAAGAAGAAGACGAGGCAACATCCGGACCGCTTTCTTATTTCTTTTTCTTTTTATATATAATAATTTTACAGCCTGCCGGCCACGCCCACATAAATTATGCCTTGTGTAATAATTAATATGCCGTCACTTTGTCGCCCCTCACCTCTGCTTTTCAGCTTTTTCTTCATTTTCTCCTTCTAATTTTGCACTTTTTCCTCGGCCTTTCGTTGGATATAATTGTATTTATTTTACATTTAAGCGCATTTTAAGTCGCAAGTAAGTAGGAGCTACGCCAGAGAATGGTTGGAAGGGAGGGGCGGTGTGGCGGGTCCTGAAGACTGGGCAATTTAAATGACAAAATTATATATTTAGTGCCCCGAACCGTTCAACGACGACCTTCTAGAATGGCGAACCGGTGCTATCTTCTTTTCCCATTCTCTTGATATGGGTGGGCACTGAAGAAAAAAGGGAGTGGTTTAGTCCTGAGAAATCAAAAATATTTAAAGAATACTTTGAGTGTTTTGAAATCTGCGAAAAATTAGATTAAGTAAATTCTGCAGATTGTTTGTAAGTTGGTTTTGATATTTGTTTGGAGATTTAATTGTTATGGTAGAATTTTTCAAGTATTTGAAATAGTTATATTCAATTTTTAAATTAAGCATGACTTCTTTTTAAAGCACCTTTCTAGCCGCCTTACCAAGTAATGTTAAACTTTGTTTAAAATATTACATTTCGGGTCTCGAAACTATTTATAAATATATTTTAAAGAGAAAACATAATTAATTTCTTTTTGAAGCACTTTCTTATAAAGGTTTTTGTTCCTTATAAAGATTTAAAAGGAAATCCTTTACGAAAATAAACCTCTGCATAGGATTTTCCTCTGTGTGAGCTTCTTGGTTTCTCTGTATTGTAAATGTAATCAAAAATATCGATCGGTTTTATGCAAATTGACTGCGCTGTCCCCCTTCCCTCTTCGTGGTCTCGCCTTGGCCTTTCTTTGTATATATTTTTCTTTTTATTATTATTTTTTTATTTTTTTTCTATTTCTATTTATGCCTTAATTTAGCAAGAAAATGGCGGCGAAATCATAAAATTACATTATAATAAAAAATACTTATTACGATGGCGTCAGTGGGTCTCGCACCCCGGAAAGCCCCCTCTCAGTCTTTGGGTGTTTACAATTAAATTGCATTTCCTTTGGCTTTTTGTTTCGTTTTTTTTTTTTTGCTGAATTTATACATTTTTCTCCTCCCTGTGGCTTTGTTTCGCTGCCATTTTTTTTTTCTTATTTTTTTTTATTTTTGTTGTTGCTGCAATTTCTAGTTGATTGGAATTCAATTAATTTTATTTGCTTTACTCTGCAATTTCCTTTGCATTTTTTATTGTCGCCGTATTTATTGGCACACACCGCAGCAAGGAATAAGGAAAACGAATGGTGGTCAAGGAAGGGAATATGGTGGCAGTGGCAAATGGAGAAAAACCCAGAGAAAACCCCAACTAAGCTGGGCGACGATACAACAAAACTGCAGTTTAATGGAGATTTTCCTTTTCTTTTACCAAAATACTCTAAATAATACTTTGTTTATGAAGCATTCATGGTGGGACTTAAAAAGGAACTTTAGTTTAAATATATTTTGTTTATTTGCAAAATAGAAAATTAAACTGAATCATAATTCAACATATTTTCTTAAGATTTAAGTTAAGTTTAGGAATTTTATTTATACAAAATGTAAGTCAATATTGTCGTCTAGGGATAAACACAAAATTTAACAATATTTAAACCTACAACAAACCTTGTGTAATTTTTTCTAAAAAGACATTGTTTTTTTATACATTTTCTCTGCATTTTCTAGAGCATTCAAACCTTCGGTTTTTACTCTAACCTTCTTGTTTGCCTTCTTGTTTTACTTTTGCTTTGCATTTGGCGCCAATTTAGTAAATAATAAAAATGGCAGTCAGAGCTTGCACTTCGCACTTAGCGGTGGTCCCAGCTCGCCCTGGCCACGCCTTCACCCTCTCTCTGTGTGAACCGCCGCCCCTGGACAATGGAGAGAGGGGGCATTAGCAGTGGCACCATTGTCACCAGCCGGCGTTGTTGCCGGTGTTTTTGCGGTCGCCGGTCGTCACTGCGGACACTTTGTGGGCTTGCGGACTGCGGTGGCCTTTTGTTTGCTCCTCGTTGACTTATTGCCCGACTGCATTAGTTGTGACCCAGGACAACAGTCAGCCATTCCGTCCAAGCAGTCCAGCCAGCGGACCCAAGTCACAAGCTAACCAGGAGCGGGAGAAGGAATAGAAGCGGGAGCGGGAGCGAGAGCAACAGTAACTCTGATTGCCAGCCTGGGCTCAACGCGGCGTATACGTAATCTGCATTTGACCTGGCCTCGGGCTCGGCAATATTTAATTGTATTTCATTAATAACAATTTGTGTAATGAAAAAAGAGTCAGCAACCCAAGGGGAATCGATTATAAGGCACAGGCAGGTCCCCAGATGCCCTAAGAAATAATTTGTAATTGCTAAAATACTCTAAGAAAAGGAGAGTTATATATTTATGAATATATATATTATATATTCTATAAAGGCTCAAAGAAAATCTTTAAAATTAGTCATTCACATTTGATTCAAAATAAATTGGTTAATGTTTGCATTGTTTAAAAGTTCTACCTGCCAAGAATTTAATTTTAACTTGTATTAATTTATTTTAAACAGGGGTTTGGATTTACTCAATATTATTATTTTTATTATTATTTTTCTATCTTCTGTAGAGTATTCTCTTAACGTTTATGTACACCACATTGTGCTGACCACCATTGTGGCAGTAAACGTAAATTAATTTAGTTGAAAGCTGTAAAGTTAAAGCTTTGTTCACAGTTTGTTCGGACCAGAGGACTCCCAGCCAGGACTTGGCTTCTTAGCCCGTCGATGGCGCCAACTGCTGCCACTTTGTTCTAGTTTTTCCCCACACTTATACATATACATATATAGTGTGACTGGATTTTATACTCGACCACTTGGCCGTGTCATGTGACAAAGTGGCATTGAGGGCGATGAGGCCGATATTGCGGTAGGCCAACAGCGGAAGCGGACAATTAAGGGCCATTAAGTTGCCACAGACGCGGATTTCGCATAAAATAAATGAGTTAAAATAATATTAAATATAGCGCTGGCTAGAGTTTCAGTTTGAGTTTGAGTTGTGAAAGATTGCAATCACATGTGAAAAACGTTGAGACACTTATTGTTTAGTTTGCAGGCCATTTGCATTTTCAATTTGCATATAAATAAATTTCGTGTACAATACAATAATAAACACAAAAACTTTGGAAACGGCGAGTCAAAAGGCAGGCATTTAAAAGTGCAATTCATGGCATAGTAATATTAAAAAACAAAAAATAGAGATAGATAGAGAAAAACAAACAAACAAAAAAAAACAATCAGAAAATATACAAGCGAACCTACTAATAACAATTTCCGGCGCTGCATTATGTAAATGACTTTTTACAGCGAAAAATCTCAGCAACAGAAGCAACTTTTCTTCGCATTGACTTACGGGCTTTGTCAGCGAAATATAAAAAAAAATAAACTGAGAAACAAACAAATAATTGCATACAAAATGTGTGCGATTTATTTGGGAAATAACCGCAGCAGCAGAAGCATTTTTTCTCGTTTCTTTTTTTTTAATGAAATCAAAGCAGCAGCAGAGATTGTTGCATCACATCCTCAGCTTGACTAAGTAGAAATTATAATGCAATAAAAACAGCAGTGGCAAGAGGCCAGGCCAGCGAACAGGCCGACAAAGCAACGCACAGCCCACCAATAACAATAAACAAGAAACTGCGGATATGTCAAGAGATCGAAGAGTGGAATACCCTTCATCTTGGGCACTCAATCAAGTGTGGCAGCTCCAAGCTCTGACTCATGCTACCCGCTAGCCATAAAATAATAAATAAATACAAGTTGCCAAGGCACTGGAAAAGATTTTTTTAACAATTTTTAAAAGACAAGAAATTAATCATTAAATAAAAGGATACCTTTAGGGGAAAGTTCTTGGAAAACTATATCTAAAACAAAAACATATTTTCTATACAGAAATTTCTTGATAAATATATTTTAATATTTAAGCTATAAATTTCTCTTTCCTAAACACAAGTCTCAAAAGATTTGTATTCCTTTCCGTGTACCTGACTTCGACTCACAACATTGATGAATGTCGTTGCTGTGTTTGGCTGTATTTTTAGTATAATTATGGCAACAACAAAAAATAAAAAAAAAGAAGAAAAAATGGGCCAGCCAACTGCAAGCATTACACACACATATAATTTAAATTTAGTTTAATTGTTATTCTCCGGTAGCCCGATTGCTGGGGTTGCTTTTGCGGCAAGAAATAATAAAGCAAAAAACATGACAATTGCAATTGCGAATTGCAAATGGAAATGGGAATGAGACTGGCAACGAAAAATGAAAATGAAAACATACGGCCAGGCGGCCAGACGGCAGGCGGGTGACTGCATGCGAAAATTAAATAGATACAATTAAACATCCGCTAAATAATAAAATGTTCAAATGCCGCTGCATGGTTGCTGCTGCTGCTGTTGCAGTTGCTGTTTCAGCTGCCAGCGGACATGGGGGAGATAATTAAGTATGCAAAAAATATTAAGCAGATGACGTTGGACACGATAGAGGGGGAGCTTCGGGGGAGCAAAGTGACATAGCAATAAATTCACGAATATTTCCTAGAATGTTGCGTGGGAAACTTTTACGATAAACATGGAATATACCCTTAAAATTTCACCCAGGCACTTGCCCGAAAATCGGATCCATCCGGATTCAGTGGCAATCATTCAGGCAACTTTGTTATTTGGCCAGCGAGGAACTGCTCTTGCCTTCATTTACAATCAAATTTACTGCAATTGTACTTTCAGGAAATATTTGTTAATAAGAAAATATAAATTAAGAATTTATACAGACTTAAAAAAGTCAAGAAATTATTTAGAGGATTTGCAATTAAGTAAATATCATTTACGTATTTATTGTAACTTAAAAAAAAAATTATTAAATAAATTTACAAATTACTTAGAAGATATTTTCTTTATTTAAAGATATAAAAGGCTATCTAATTTCATATATTTTATATTTATAAATCATGTTTTTCTTTTGCATTTCCTTAATCACCAAGGAACCTATTTTCTTATAAAATTTCCCAGTTGTTTTCCTACATTTTCCTCTGTGTACCACCTTCCACCTGACTGCAGAAGCAGCCGTAAAAAGGCAACCCCGACTTTTATATATAAAATGCAAGCTAACCATAAAAATGCAACCGGAAGAAGGAGCCTTCATGCCACTCTCATGCCATTTATTTATGTTATTCCTTGGCCAGGCCCAATAAAAATCCTGCCTGTGTTTTAACTACAATGTTGGCGGCTGCTGCTGTTGCTGCTGCTCGGAAAATTGCATTATTTGTGTGTGCCAGGAGCCAGGGAGTTGATTTCTCCACTGTTTTGCACAAATTTGATTAATCAGAGACCCTTGCTCCCCATGTCCTCCATCTACTCCAAGGGAGACGCGACTCTCTCTTTCTCGGCTGAGACCTTGTCAAGAAGTCATCGATACTTTTGCGCAATCAGCGCAATTTGTGTGTGAGGATGCCGGAGCAAAGTTCGTTCGCTGCCTACCGCAGCCTGAGACTGGAAATCAAATTTAATATTATTATGATACACTTGTGCGTCAAACGAAGCAAGTGCCGCCGCTTCCTACCCGTTCCTAGACATGAACATATATAGAGGGTGTCTGATTCCTAGACTGACTTACAACCCTCTGCAATGGCAGTGGTAGGGCCTTACACTTGATTATATATTCCAACATATTCACGGCTCAATAGATCCGGGAGTGCTCCCTTACTTTTTGCAAACCCCCCTCTCACCTTCTCAAGTTTTTATATGTATGAAAATAATAAGTAAAAAATATTCATGTTTGGTTTTAGCGCACAATTGAGCACGTTTGAAGGGTTTGGGTTTATGGGTTAAGGGGTAGAGTGCGATCTGGGAGAACTGAGATCTGTAAGGGTTGAGCCTGCATTATTTATGGGGCTCACACTTTGAGCCCAAACACTTGGCTGGAATTTGAAATGGCATAAACCAGGAGGGCTTAAGCCTGAAGTCTGTCGCCAGGCAATTATGGTAGAAATAGAGGAAAATATAAATGCACAGATATAGATTAAGAAAGCTTTGAATATATAGAAATGATTTAAATTTTAGATAATTTACTATACAAAAAATGTATATTTATTTTAAAAGCATATTAATTCGAGATTTTGAAAAAAAATCCTTTTCGTTTTTTTAAATCAAGAATGCTTGTCATTCCTACAAGTTTTTATTGCCTTGAACCTTGAGTTTAGCAAGGTTATTCATATATTTATTATATATATAAGTATACTATAGGAAAATATTAAATAAAATGTTTTTAGTACATTTTCAAATAGAAACTAAAGAGGAAGATTGTTCACAATCCCTAAGCTTCGTGCTAACCAAATTAAGTTGAAAATTCTATTATTTTCCCTCTACAAAAAAACCCCAGAAAGTGTCTGCTGAACTTCCTTGATTGTTTCTCCCCATTTCATTTTTTTTTTCACTCAATTAGCAGCGCTGAAAAAGAAAGCATTTCTGGTTCTACTCTTCCTCTCTCGCCGGAACATTTTTGTGTTTGGATTTTAGTGCAGATTTTTAACATTTTATATTGCACGTCATTACAGACAATTAAATGCAAAGTAGTTTCCTGCACTTGCCTCTGCTTCTAGCTTCCAGCTGCTTCTGCCCACCCACCCGGGGTCTTCCCCTTTATTCCACCACCGCCCACACGCGGTCAAATGCAAAAAAGTTGAGAAGTTAAATGCCGACATCTAGTGGCGTGTAGCAACAACAATGCCGAGGCATTCATTCATATGTGGCACACAGCAGCAGCAGCAGCAGCAACAGTAGCAAACACCAACAGCAACAACCACAGGCAGTGATTATTGCCGCAACAGAGCACATTACACTTGCTGTTGTTGTTGTTGTAGGTGATGTTTGTAATACCCTCAAAAAAGGGGTAATACGAATTTATAATATTATTTTGTATACATCTTGGAGAATGAAGAAATATTTATATTTGGAGTTACATCATAAAAATGTTTAAAATTTAAGAAAAACTCAACTTCAGATTCTTGATCCTATTGCTAACTTCATTATTTTATATTTAGGAAAACCTGATTTATTATACCAAAAATTATAATAAATAAATAAAAGTAATAAATACATATATTTAATTAATAATAATTTATATAATAACATATAGACCCTTCAAGAAAATCCCGCAAGTGTATAGAAACCTTCGTTTACCGGAGGTGCACATTTTTGTAGTAGCCGCTTTTTGTTTTAGTTTTCAGTTTTTTAATGTTTTCTTCTTTTTATTTCACTGTAAGCTTGGTTTGTGTGTGTTCCATGGTGCTTTCCTCACTCGCTTTTTGCTGTTGATTGCAAATCTACATACGGACAGCGGACAACGGACAGCAGACGGAGGAGGAACTCGTCTTACTTACTTACACTCGCAGGGTAAAAGATAAATATCAGAGGCTCTGACGTTGGGTTTTTAGCAGAAGGCGACTGGTGGCTGGTGGCGGCAAGAAAAACAATTATTATAAATACATATAGCGCACACTCATAGCGTTTCTTCTACTTTGGGTCTATGGGTCTACGCAATTCAGTTTGGCCCACGACTGACGACAACTTCCGCCTCGGCCTCGAATCGCCTGAATGAGGTTGCAATTTATGCCACTTGCTACTTTGCCACTTTATTATTATAATACAGAGAAGAAGCACTTTTTACTTGCTGCTGCCCATTATTTTTGCAATGTTTTGTAAGCGTTTTTTCATCAGCATTGTTGCAATTGATAGCCGGGGAGTTTTGTATGAATTATTCAAACGTTTCGCAGGAAGTGCCTTACTTTTTCGAGTTGTGCAACCCGTTGGGAGAAAGAGAGCGCAAACTTTTTTGCACCACTCCAGGGCCCCTCTCTAAAAATTGCTAATAAATAACCAACCATCAGTTTATATTAATTACATTTGATCGCATTAAAGCTTCGAGTCCCTGTTTGTGTGACAAATTGGCGTAAAAACCATAAATGGCAAATCACGGGAACTCCCAAAAAAAAACAAAAAGTCAAAAGTCGCATTAGGCCAAATGCAATTGGCAACAATTAGATCGAAATCACGCACAAAAAATCGGATTACAAAATTAATAAACTCCCACGCCCAGGCCAGCGAGAGTTGCATAAAAACAAAAGCAAAAACTAAATGTAGCAAATTATTTAACATTGACAAATTGCAGAGGCCGCAGAAAAAAGAGACCATTAAATATGCATAACATAAATAACGCAAACAGGACGAGGGATATGTACTTAAAGAAATTTATGATAGTTCATTTTTATACAAAATATGTAATTGGGATGCTAGAAATGATGAAACAAAGTAAAGGTTAATTGAAATATTGGGTTATCAGAATAAATTTTAATATATTATTTTTGTATTGTCTAATTTTAGTTATGTATAAAAGTATACACAAATTAAAATTTTTTTTCTGGTATTTTTTAATGGCAAGATTAACATCTTTTTGACTTTTTGACTTTGGAAATATCAACAGCGAATTGAAAACCAAATAAATATTTGTAGAAAATACAAAAAGATGTCCTAATTTATTTTATTATACCTAATTAATAGATATATTTATTTAATTATTAATTAGCACACATTTTATAAGCTGCGTAAAGACACGAACTTATCTATAAAGAAACAGTTAAAGCCGAAGTTAAAAATTAGTTCAAATCGTAATTACTCTACTCTCAAGTTTAAATTAAATATTTAAATATTTACTCAAGTATAATCTCTATCTTTTGGTTTAAATAATTTATAATACGAGTAAATAATTCATAAATTTCTTTCTCTCACTGCATGACTATTTTTTGTCTCTACTTAATATCATCAGTAAATCAACAAATTAAAATTTCTGCAGTTGTCCGGGAAAAATTGTGGCAAAGCAACAAGTTATGGCAACATGTTGCCCGGATTCAATCTGTTTTTGTTGTTTTGGGGACCAAAAAGCCACAAAAACCCGGAAACCACAAATATTTTGACAAACGCACACACATACAGACACAGACAGACAGACAGACAGACGCTTTAAAAAGGCAATTGTTACATTGCGTAATTGTAGGCCTGTGACGCACACGCACACAGCAAAAATATGCCGAAATCAACGCAAACAGTTTCCACCAAGGCAGCAGAAAAGCCAGCAAGGAGATGCTTTGCTCAGAGAGTCCAAGGAAAATGTACCCAGCAGCCCCAAAAAGTGTGCTACACACACAGACACTCGCACAAATTGCATTTGTGTGGCTTCAAGGTCAAGTACAAGCCAAGTAACCACCCCAAAATAAAAAAATAAAATGGCAAAACGAGGAAAGGGGGATAGGAGAGAGAGAGGGAAAAACACCCAGCAGAGCAGACAAACGCAGGACACGAAAAGACATCGCAGACATTTTTCACCACCCATTTTCCGCCTTTCCTTCCCCCCTAAAAAACCTCTTGCGGCACATTGCCAGCATTTTTGGGGGAAAACCAGCCAGGGAAAGCGGGTGGCAGAGTGACTCAGAACAGAGAGATGGGAGCTGTTAGCCGTTTGCTGTTACTTTTGGCGCTCTGCTCCTGCTGAGGGGCTTCTAATGTGGTTGCTACTTTCAGACACCCAACACCCAACACCCAGCTCCCGCTCCTGCCTCGTCCTTTTGAAAAAGGTTGACTTTCGAGAGTCGACATGATATTTTCACGCTTCCATTGTTTGTGTATTTTTCCCCCCCACCGTTGTACTTGGCGTGTGTTTTGTTTTGTTGCCGTTTGGAAACCCCTCGGAAAAACAACCTGTTGAGTGGCTCGGTGGTGGCTCTTAGCGGGGGCTTTAAAGTCAAGTCGAGTGCAAAAGTGCCAAGCTGGCAGGGAAAACTGATGAGGGAAATGGCAAGAAGTTGAAATAAATAAACTTGCAAGTAGCTGTAGCAGGAGCAGCTGCATTGAGTCTGCAAAGCAGCAGCCGGGAAAGTCTTGGGGAAAACTGTTACTAGTATTTTCCCAGGGAAGAAAACCAGTGGGGAAATGTGGCAGCTAGGAGGCTGCACATTCGCTGCACTCTCGACTGGGCGGCCAGCAAAACTGGACAGAGGAGAGCAAAGATCCTGGGAAAAAAGTTTTGTGCCTTGAATGCACACAGAAGGTATGTATAAGCAAAAAAAAAAAAAACAGGAAAAGAGAAGAAAAACTATTCAAAGATGTGCTGAGTGTGATAAGAGCTTAGGAAAGTTTAAGCTTCGGGAAAATTCTAAATCCACAAATCATTTATTTTATTTTATAAATTATTTTAAATTGTTAAAGTGTTCCCTAAAAAAGATTAGCTACCTAAGAAATGCCTTTATATTCTTTCTTAGAGAGTTCCTTAAGAACTTTTCAGCACTTCCTTGGCTTAAACACAGTCCTGTCTGCCCTGAAACTACCATTGTTTTTTATGATTATTATTTGCTTTTGTTATGCATATGCATATAAGTTTTTCTTAAAAGAAAAGCTCAACTCGCTCACTCGCATAACTCGGCTGTGAAAAAATATTAAAAACCGGAGACAGGCAACAGGGAGAGGGGAAACCTTTTGGCACCTTTGTGTGTTTGCATTTGTTTCTCTCTTTTAATTTGGCACAGCGTTCGAGGACGAAAAAAAAACCTTCCGCTTTTCCGCCACCACCTCCCCTCCCCTGCCTTATCAATGTTTAGAGACAAAGGTACAAAGTTTTGTTTGATTCCTTTTGTGTGTGCAGCCAACGGCGACGAGGCAGAAAAATAATTATCATTGATACAAAAGCGCGGAAAATACTTCGATGCGTCGACGACGACGACGAGGACATGCATATATGTTAATATACAACATATACATTTGCCTGATTAAAATGCAACAAAGGACGAAGTTGCAAAGTCAGAGGTGAGAAATCCTCATAGAACAAGTTCCTGAACTTTTTCCCATCAAAACCGAGGCCAGACAGGATCGAGAAATGTGCAGAGTGCAAGTATTGACAAATAAACAAATTATATTAGTCATCTAATAATAACCGAAACACACAAAAACTGGCCAGGGCTCATCAATTTATTATAAATTTAGCTGCGGGCTCTAAGCCCCCCCTTTTGGTTAGTGATTTATGCATTTTTGCTGCAATGTCGCATGCAAATTTTGCGCCCGAGGTGTGCGGGTGTTGCTCTCCATTCAATATTTTATTAATCGCATGTTATCAATCAAACAACAACTACAAACTGCCACTGTCACTCCCACAAAGTGTCCAGAGACAAAACCCGAAGCGTACCAGAAGCTCACTGGACATGAAGGAGCAGTGAAGCTTGACTTAAAGGGACAATGGGGATGAAAGGAGGTTTTATAATGGGTTAAAACTATAATTTTGTATACTATATTTTAGATTTTCTTTAAATAAACAAAGAAAGGCCTACAAATAAGTATATACTTTATATAATAATTGAAGAGTTTTTTTAGTATAAAGAAATCGTCATTTTCTCCTTTTTAAACACCACATAAAAACATCCAATTAAGAAAAATAAATTTTATAAATAATTTTGATTATCTTGCCACATAATAAAATTAATATTTCCAACTAATTCAATAAACTAATTTTTCCTCATAAAACATAGGATAACTCTTAAGTAAAACCATACAAATCTATAAATAAGCTTACAAATCCCGATAAACAATGGTTCACATTTGCAGTTTGACCCGTACACAGTACAAAAGGGGTTAAGGTGGCGCTTGCAACAGAGACCACATGCCACACACACGGCGTATGCGTAATGCGCAAATCAAAATCAGAAATTCGAGACCTCCAATTGCCCCCATAGATGTATATGCAGAAGCAGCCACACCCCTTGAGCCGGCTAAATGTAGAGACGGGGGATGCTGCCCCTTTAAGACTGCGGCTACTTAGCAACAAATTCGATTTGCATGCCCGGATTCTGTCTACGGCTTGCCACGCGCACACTTAAGACGAACGGCAAGATAGTAGAGGATGCAGGATGGAGGTTGGAGGTTGGAGGCTGTAGAGTAGAGGGGCAGCAGGACGAAGAGTGACACAAAGCGCCTTTGAGCGGGACAGGATGTGGATAAGCAGACGGAGACGGACCAACTCTCGGCCAGGAGGTTCCTCCTAGTGTCAGTTATTAACGCAATTAATTCAATCATTATTGAATCATGCAATGCGCAAATGCGAAACGTTGCAGGCTGCAGCTGCTGCAGGACTAGCCAGGACTTGATGTAGAGTCAAAGCACCATAATCATCGCTGGGGCAAGGGATAATGACGATAATCACCGAAGGATGATGACGATGATGATGATGATTATGATTCCAATTCCGTTTGGGGCAGATAACCCCGCCCAGTTTGTTGCTGTTGCTGTTTGCGATGCCCAACGCACATATTTGTCATGTCAAATCGCATCCAAAGTGTTACGTCAAAATCAGTCCACCGCCGTCGTTTCTCCTCTCCGTGCTCCCCGCACCCCTGCTCGCCGCAGTGTTCGTGGAACCCATTTGGCAACATTTTCATTAAATATGCCCAAAGTGAAGTTGCCATTCCCTGACAGTTTATCAAATGCATACCCCATCCTTCCAGCCGCCAAGCCTCCGAGCCTTCCACCTCCATGCCGGACGCATAGCACAAATTAGCTAGCAAATTGTTTGGCACATGGCAGGGCAACAAACTGTCAGCTGATGGGGGGCGGTGCAAAGGGGGTTGAGGGGGTTATTCGATCAAGTGGAAAAGCCAAAAACTAAAACTATTTCGAATCTGCGCTGGATAATTGCCGGGTTAGCGTATGCATCATGAATACTTTCCACTGTAATTTGATATTAAAATCGTTTTCCAAGAGCATGCAACTCCGACTCTTAGACGTGGCGAGGCACTGTTTTGCGGGTTCCGGCCCGCGGAAAACCATTGGAAATTGAGGGTTGAACAATGTTATGGAGGGGGGCAGGCGTGATTTTTTAATTAGCAGTCGGCTTTGGACTGTAATGTTTAATAAATAGCCACTTCAGTGAAGCCAATTAAGTTTTAAATGCTGCAAAAACTTTAAATAAAGTTTATTCTTTGAAGGAAAATATAAATTAATTAAATTGGAAATGAAAAGAGTGCGAAGAAACTTCATTAACTACTTAGTAAATTAATTTTTTGAGATAAAAAGTTATTAATTTATAAAGAAATTACGTCGAAGATGCAACTTTTAACGAACTTCTGATTTTGATTTGCGCATTACGCATACGCCATGTGTGTGGCATGTGGTCTCTTTTGCAAGCGCCATCTTAACCCCTTTTGTGTCTGTCCAGGTCAAACTGCAGAGGTGAACCATTGTTTACCGGGATTCTTAGGTTTATTTATAGATTTTTAAGCTTTCACTTAAGAGTTAGCTTAGTGAAAAGAAGTTAAGCAAAGAATTTAAGTAATTAAATTCGAAAAATATAAATAAACCTATTTCTATAGTAAAAATAATTTATTTTAATAATAAAAACATTTAAAATAGTAAATAAACTAATCAAGTCTAAAAAACTTTAATTAAGAAAATCCCAGCGCAAGATTTAATTTTCCACACAGCCCAAGAGTAGGCAACACGCCTTAGTTAATCCAGAAAAGGAGGCAGGGGGGACACGAAACGGATGTCTTCATTAAGTAATAACACAAATCAATTGTATCCGCTGCATTGATAATTTACCGATAAATATTTAATTAACTCTCTGTCTCCGGACATGCCGCAGGACAGGAATTTTTTAATCATCCGCCGCATACTTTGACACTTGAGGCATCCGACACGCGACGAATTTTCCACGCCAGCCGAAAGTGCGACATTTGACGCCAGACACAACACTGCATCTGCTGCCGGGGGAGTTGGGGTTTGCGGGGTTTTTCCGGGCAGGAAAATCGGGTGGGAAATCTGGTGGCCCCGGCTCAGGCATTATTATAATAATTGCATTCCCTACCGAACCCAGAGAGAGAGAGAGACAGCGGACCTTTTTCGCGACCTGACAATCCGCAGACGATTAAACAAGAATATTGCCATCGCCAAGTGAAACGATTTTTCATTTCGTATATCAATTTGTTGTTTACATAATTGTAAAAAATGTTTTCAATAAACAAATTATTTGATTATTATGGCCGCCAATTAAAACAAAAGACAACGTGAATGGGAAAGCGACTGCGGATGCGAATTCAACTCCGCCGCAACCGCCGCAGTTGAAAGGACAAAAGGCGGGGAAAACAAGGAAAAGCTACGGGATTTGAACTTTAAACGAAAGGAAGATACTGTGTAAAAGATATTAAAAATCGTCTCTCAAGAGGACAAAGCCAAAATAAATGTATACAAAAATATACACATTAATTGGGAAATCAGAATAGTTGAAAGGTTTTCCTGTATATTTTATTCTGAAGGTTCTAGGACTTCTCATATTATTATTATTTAATCAATATAATATTCCCATTTTTTGTTTGTTTCTTGTATAATTATTATCATAATTCATAATTAAATATAACTTCAAACTTCCCAAAATACCACTTACAAGAGCCGTAAAAAAAACAAAAAGATAGCGACAATCAGATGCAGATGTCGGTTGGAACAGAGAACAGAACTGAACAGAAACAGAGACAGAACAGGCAGGATTCGACCACGGCCACCAACTGCCAGCAGAAGCAGGATAAACTGTTTGCTGTTGGCGTTTTTTGTTGTTGTTGTTTTTTACGCCGTTGGACATTTTTCCACCTCACTTTGAGTGCCGGAAAGTGGGCGGAGGAGCAAAAGTCCTTGCCCTGTCTCTGGTTCGAAATATTTAATTGCCTTGTATTGCGGTTGGATGCGACGCGTATTAAAAATATTTACCCACAAACCAACACACACATTGAAGGGTATACAAAAAAGAAGGGAAAAAGGAGCAGACTTCCTAAAGGTGTTCGGGTGTTATATTTCTGTCACAAGGAGTTCTTGTTTCCTTGAATAAATAATTAAGGATGTCGCTAGGTGGCTTAATGGGGAATGCGAAATTTTGTTTCACAAGAATTTTTGTGATTAAATAAGTTGATAAAATTACAATATAAATTAAAATATAAACTCCTTATATTTACAGGAGATTTTAGCTTAAATATAATTATTAATTATTTCATTTTAAAGTTATATAAATTTATAAACGTTGACTGTTATTTTCTCCTTTACTAAAAGTTCCTTCCCGACTTTATTATTCCACAATTTGTTTAAGCCCTTGGAACTCCCTCAATGCAATTATATTTAAACCGTAGATTAATTTTTATGAAGTCACTGCGATTATGGAAATTCACTGGCAGTCACTCCATCATCAACAACACGGCCCTGCTGCTGCTGTTTTTGCTGTTAAATTATTTTCATTTTATTTTTATATATACCCTTTTGTTCATTGTTGTTGTTGCTATTGTTGGCATGAGTCGTTAATATTGAATTTTAATTTGTAAACCTGGGCCTGGGTCAGGTGCATGCATTCATCTCTGTAGTAGTGAGTGTATCTTTGAGCTGTGACAGATTGCCCGGCTCGTTCCTCACCAGTCCATGCTCCTGACTATACCCCATGCCCCTCCCCGGTGCAACCACTCCCTTCTGGTCGATGCAACAGTAAGTTGTCAATTAAATTTGGTCAGCCACATCAAGCAGTCGACGTCTCTGGTCAGTCCTCCCAAAAAGCCCCCTCATCTTCCGCCGCTTTCAACCGATCTGCCGTTTGCTTAATTTATATGTATCGCCCGTGTAATTGTCAATATGCCAATAAGCTGCGTGTGGCAATATATATAAAAATAATCGAATGCCGGGGTCGGACCAACCTGAAGCTGGAGCATGGAAATTGTTGGGGCAAAAAAGGCGGCTGCTGCTGAAGGGGGAAAGTGATTGTTTGTTTCAGTTTATTGAAAGCAGAGAAATCAATCGGAAAAGAGTCAGCGGTTCAGGGATGCAATGAAAAAAAAGGAAAAATATAAAAACATAGATAATGGTAGGGAATATATAAATGATTTTTTATAAGGGATAAGCACCAGATTTTAAAGGCTTAAAGAAAGAAAAGTATTCCAATTGTGAAGAATAAACATATAAAATATCATTAGGATTATATCTGTACATTTCATCCCTAATTCCATAAATATTTAAGGGATTCTGTCACCTAAATTTTAATACAGATATAAATTATTTAATTTTTAATGATTCTGTCATGGAAAAAAACAAGTAAATATTACAAAAAACCCTCTTTCATTTAATAAAACACCTTAAAAAGATAAGCCCTGAATTAAACAGCTTATTAATGACACTATATATATATAATTTAAAATCCGTTCGGTCTGTTTGCCAGCCCTAGATCAATGCTGGAAACAACAATCCAGCCGGCAATAATAACAAGTTACGCATACGCAACGTGTTGGACGTAAGTAGCTCAAAAGTGTTAAGGATTCAATTAAAGCGATACAAACACACACACACACTGGGGCGGGAGAGAGGACGCCACACAGACACATCGAGATGGAAAACAAAAGAGCCGCAGAGCTATAATTCGATTATGGATTTTCCGCCATATTAATGCGAAATATTCGCATCGCAGTCAACAATAATGTAAGGGGATGCCAGCAAGCCGAAAGGCGGGGGGCTGAGACGTAGTCCAACCATAATGGCAACAGAAATTATAAATTACGCGACAGATGAAATGTCAATGTATACGGCTCTTACTTATTGCATTTATTTAATTAAATGAGCTTAACAAAAACCCCAAAAACGATATCGTTATGACAAAGGCGAGGCATGGCTTCGATATGGATTTAAAATAGGTATTTAATTGGGTAGAAAAGTTCAGCCTTCGTTTTGCTTTCAATCATAGCATTCTTATATTTTATTTCTATCTTTTTTATGGACCAATCAATAATAATAATTTCCTGTCTAATAGTCCCCTTAAAAATTCCTTTAAAAAGACCCTTCGATTTGCCAATATTCTGAGTATTCTAGGAAAGGTATAACCTAATGGAAACCCTCCAAAAAAACCCCCACCATTTTGAAAAACCTTGTTGGTTATACAAATAGAAATGCACTTGGAAAACTTTATCGGTTTCGGCGACGGCGGCGGCGGCAGTAGCGACTACGAAAACTAAGCTAAAACTTAAATATGCAACAGGAAATATACGCCAATCAAGTGCCAATCTCAAGAGCTGACGTCGGCAGTGGCAACAACATGAAATGTCTTTAAAATAGAACGAAATGTTGCAAGTACACCATATATGTATATAGTGCCTACATATTACTCCAGCTCTTGGAGAGCTTTCAGCGTAACGTCTTATGACCTGAAAAGTGGCAACGAAAGCGGCCAACCAACTAACAAACCAACTGACGGACAGCCAAAGACCATAGACCAGGTGGAGGAGTACAGGTAACATCAACCAACGGCCATTACTCCACCTTGCAACGTCTTGCACTCAGTATGCAAAATAATTTTACCCCCGCCGCCTGCATAGATTAACGAAAGCAAACTGTTTTTTTATTTGTGAATGCCGCCCAGCCATTAGCCGGAAAATCGGGCCAAGAAATAGTTACTCTACAAAACATATAAAAACTTGAACTACCATTTGATGTAAATCTTCAAAAAATACAGCTTGAATTGAACATATTTTGAGTATAAATTAAAATACCTAAAATTTATTGAATACCTAGATTTATTTAGAAGAAAATCTTTTGATTTTCTCTGTCGAAAAATGTGCTACCAAACTTATTGACCTAAGCTAAACTTTAAAGAAATCTCTGCTTTCTCTGCACTCTGACAATGCAACAAATATGCATTTTGCCAACGTAAATAATTTATTAAATTTTATTGCTGAACGACAGGTACAACGAGAATGAGACTGAGAATTTGGGGAGGAGAGGCAGTCAGTCGGTCGAGAAATTGAGACTGCCAGTGTCAGGTATGTCTGGCCTTCGTTGTACTCTGATGTTGCGCTGTTATTTTGGTTTTCGTTATTCATTTCGTTTTATGGCCAAAATTGCAGTGCAAGTGTCTTGTCTCTGCCCCTGGTTTTCCTCCGATTTTTCCCCCTTTACCAGGTAAAGTTTCGCGCTCGGCACTGTCTTATAAAAAATGCAAACCGAATGTTGAATAATTCATTATGAATTGAAATACATAATACTCATTTTGTTGCAGCATTTGAATGTTGCACTGGGAATGAAAATGAACCACTACCATGCCACTCAACCATTCAACCAGTCAGCCATTTTCCTGAGATATAACCACCCACTTTGCCTTAACCCACCCGAGTTTAGAGCCCAGACGGCGGCTTAATTGTTTTTCATATTTTAGGGCCAGCACACAACTTTCTCCGCCAGCAAAGAGACAACCCCGCCAAGGATTTTTTGATGTGCGCACATAAAATTTAAAATTAAATTTAGCCACGGCTCTGGGGGTAGACATTTTCTTGCAGACGATACGCCATTTCTTAGACATAAAATCGAGGTGAGATAAGGAGCAGGGAGTAGGCCGGGGGGCGAGACAGGACAACGCACAGGTAAAGGAAGACCTTAATCAGAACTCTAGAAGAAGAGCAGGCCCAAATTAGGGCTTACCTTTTACCTGGGCCCTTCTTCAGATTTATGTGCATTTGCATATTTTAATTTATATTTATATAAATAAAGTTGGCTAAAGAGACCACGAGGCAACAGCTAAAAATATATAAATATAAAAGGAAGATTAGGAATTTTATTGGAATTTTATCTGGCTTTGGTAGGGGTTTAATTATTTTTTGAAAAATTAAATATATTATATATTTTTGTCTTTAAACATGTTAAAGCTTTTATCTAAAATACAGTAAAAAATATATATAAATATAAGAGGCAGATTGGGAAATTTATTAGATTTTTATCTGGTTTTGAAAGAGTTTTAAATTTAAAAAACTTTTAATTCCTAGAAAATGTATTTATTATATTTTTTTCAAGGGTTTTACTTTAACAACTTTATATCTTTGGGTTTATATTTATTCTGTCAAATCTTCTTCATTTTAATAAAGTTGATTCATAAACTAACACCTGTTTGGTGGCTCACTCTTTCAATTACTCCAATGGAATTCTAGGCTCTCTATATTTTTATTTATTTTCCCCCAAAAATCCAAACACACACACAGAGTCAGGAACAAAGTGCCCACAGATCCTGTTCGATGTTATAAATCACGCATCTTTAATGGTCGCTGGCCGTAAAAAATATGCCAAAGCCATGCCAGAAAATATTTTGCTGCCTATTTTCGGGCGCGCAAATTGCAACAGATGCAGGAGACTTCCTCTTATTTTTCTTATATTTTTTTTGTGTTGATGCTGATTGCCATGTTGTTGGCAGGACATTAGTTGAGCACGTGCCAGAAGCGGAATAAAATGTGAAATAAAAAAGGGGCTTGGAGGCAGTGGCGCGGTTTATAATCTAATAAGCAATCAATGATGTGAAAAAATGACTGGCAAACCGTTTTAAACGCTGCGGTGCACCGCAACTCGACCACACACACCACACACACACACCGGCAACAACAAGAACAACAAGGAGGAGGATTTCCCGGCTACCACATCTCGGGAGTCGGGGGTGGATTTTGCATTTTGGCTGTTGGTCTTTTTTTCATGTTCGGCTGCACACACAATTGTTGCATGCAGCCGCGCCTGCAAGTGTGGCACAAATACAAAAAAAAAGGGGGGAAACAACATCCCCGCCAGGGTCGGATGACCAGCAGGAAGGCCTGGAAGGGAGTTAGGGGCGCCAAAGCCAGACACATATATATATGAACATATAGTACTCGTTCTATAAACTGTAAATGCCGCACAATGACAGAGTGTCAATTTATTAGGTGCCACAATTTATGACGGTCCGAAACGAAACCGATACCGATTTCTGGCCGCGTTTTGTTTACATTTTAATTTGCCCATAATTGAATTTATTCTTCTTTATGGATATTTGTATTAATTGGCATTTAGTTGCGCATGGCTGGGATTTGATTTGACAGGAGTTTCGATGGTCAGTTGAAAATTGTAGTGAAATCCGGATGCTAGTCAAGTATTTAGGTGGAGAGATTTGGGAAATCCATCATTTAGTGGTAGTTATATCTAATAGAGTTAGAGTTATGTATTTATCAGACTATAATTTAACTTTAATTAAATCAAAGAGAGATGGCTTAATAGGGAAATGTCTAAAGCAACGAGTGAAGCGTATTATTATCTATTTCCTGTAGCAGTTTAATCTTTAAAATTAAATCTAAACCTGGCACAACTTTATGTACTTTCCAAATTATAATTATTAACTTTTAATTACCTATTGATTCAAAGCTTAAAAAAAGAAAAAAAAATCCAGAGTAATTGCATAAAAAAGTTTTACACAAACTATAAAATGCGTACTATATCTGCGTGTGTCTAAACTTTTAGCGATATTTTAAACTTTTTGTTCAGTTTTCCTACCAGCTATCGAGGCCTCGGCAATAATTTTTTTTCTAATCGCTTTTTTCCGCCTGTTTTGAGCTGCAGAAAGTTGCTCCTCCTGCTCCTTGATATCCTTTTTGTTGGATATTTTTCTGGTTTGTTTTCTGGTCTGTTGGAAAGTTGCGTGTGTTTGTTGGTTGTTTTGTTTGTTTTACGTAAAAGTTAACGCATTATTTTGTCGATTGATCGCCGGCTGCCAATGCAATCCCAGCCACATTCCACTCCATTTTAGCCTGCGTTTTACGAAACTTTTCCTCTTTCTCTCTCCTTTTTTCTATGCACGATGTATAAATTACTGCAGTTTTTAACAAAAAAAAAACATTGATAAAAAATTGTGCGCACAACAAAATTAAAGTTTTTTTTTGTTTAGCTTTCATGGGGAATGAATGAAGATTGGCTAAGCGTGATTACCGCAATTAGTCTTGAAAATGCAAAACGCATTTGAATCAAGCTGAAAAGTTTGCTTCAACTTTAATTACAGAGCATGTGAAGGTAAAGGCTTTATTATCTAACTGAAATCGGGTTAAAGAAAATAGAGAATTAAAGATGAAAAAATAAAAATGATCTTTAAATTCAAAGTGTTAACTGGAAATAGTAAAAATATCATTTAACCTTAAAGAAAAACGCGCGGACATATGTATGTTGCAGGCGGCAAAAAATGGCTCAAGTAAATAAAAACAATCAAGGGAGCTTGACTTAATTGTAATTGTAAAAAATCACACAGTATTTCCTAGATAATTCAGTGAATGCATGGTTCCTTCTTTTAATTTATCAAATTTAAATATGTATATCTCCTCTAAAATGTCTATGCCTTTTCCCCAGAAATTTTTACTTTACTTTTATAGATTTCTAAATATTTTCCAATAAGCAAATGCTAATTTAAACCCCTTTTTCCATGGCGAACCCTTTCATAATTTCCACACCCCTGATTCACCCATTCAAGCTTAACTCAGCGGTAAAAATTTATTGAACACTTCCATGCTCGGCATTCGTTGATTTTTCCTTTATTTCCACTCACCCAAAGCGAAACGCTAAATGCAACAAACATATGAGCAAATACTATCCTAACCCCCGATCACCCACACCCTTTTTCCTGTCCCTCCCACCACGGAATGAGCTGTATTTCTCATAATGTAGCGAACGATTTGTATTTTGTATAAATTTTACAGGCACCGTTCGCCGGTTGCTGTTGTTGCCATCGCCGGGTTATATCCGTCCATATATGTAGTATATTTTATGAAGGGTATGAAGGGATTGGTAGGGGGTGAAGGTGGCTAAAAACGGGGCAACAGTTATGTATGAAATATAATAAAATTGTACAGGAAATGACGAACAAGTCGGAGAGCGGAGAAAGCTCGATGAGGGAACTGGAGAGCGGCTCGAGGAACATTTTAACCATCGAATGGTTTGATTATTAAATCCATGAAGTTTTTCCACTAGCATATATGTGTGAGTGCACTGAAGAAAAATATTACTTAACTTCTTAGATAATAAAAAGTATTTTGAAAAGTAAAAGAAAGGAGTTAACTATGAGATATACTTTGAAAGTGGGTTAAGATTTGTTTTTAAGTTATGTATTTCATTGATATTTAATTTTTCTTATTCTATTATATATATCCTTCAATTGCTATATATTTTTTCCCTCTGTGAATATGTATATATCAAAATTCACTTGATTGCAGTTTTCAAGTGAAATCCTAGCACACTTCACAACGACTCGTTGGCTGTGCCTAAGGGCTGAGCATTGCAGGATATCGTGAGATGGCAGGAGCCAGGGTTAGAGGGTGCTGTGGAGGATATAGGAAATATATTCCTATAAATGGGAACACCCCCCACCTCCCTCCCTTCGCGTTGTAATTGATGTTTCAAGTAGCAAAGTGCGCGCCAAAAACTACGAGGCCCAAGTTGATTTTGATTCAGTTGCTGCAGAATTTTAATGAAGTCGAGTATTGGCTGCAAGTTTTGCGACTAAATCAAATTAAACCACATGAGCTCCTTCCTGCCTCCTTTAAGGAAATGAGCTCGACTCTGGCTTAGACCCCCAAAAACTAATGCAAGTTTTTGTCAGCACAGGCTCTGGAGTAGATTTCCTTAGCCCTCTTTTAACCTATTTGACTTGGCTTTCAATAATGCTTTTCACGCTAATTAATTTTTGGTTTTACACAAACACGAACCCAATCACACCCGCACACACAATCCGAAAACCCACACACATATAAACACACCCACACTTGGCACCGGCACTTGACAATTTCCTGAGCGTCAAAAGATTGGGAATTTCTTGTAAAAAAAAAGAGCAGGGGTGATTCATGGCAAAATCTATCCAAGCCAAGGGAGGAAGAGGAAATACATTTCCTCCACCCCGGCAAACTCGATTCTTTTATCTAAAGGGTATATAATAGACTAAAAAGTATATATGTTTTGTACTATAAAAATATATATTATAAGGGTATTTCAGATATTTTTCGATAAATGAAATATGATCCCTTAACACTTGCTACATTTAAAAATTTTACATCTAGTAAGCAGAGAGTTAAACGTCGAGCAAATGTCAAATCCTTGAAAGCTTTGATTTTCATTAGAAAGGGTCATTCCTATTTCTGTTCTGCAGTGAAAAGTACGTATTTTATTATTTTCTCCAAATAAAAGTTCTTATTTTTTGAACATTTCTTAAACAAGGAAGTCTTCAACCATGGGTCGTTACTCTCTGGAAGCGGACAATCCCGCCAATTCAAGCAAAGCCCGCATATCCAATCTTCGTGTGCATTTCAAGAACACTCACGAGACCGCCAAGGCCATCAAGCATATGTCCCTGTTCCGTGCCCAGAAATATCTTAAGGCGGTCATCGAGCACAAGGAGTGCGTGCCCTTTCGCCGCTTCAATGGCGCCGTGGGCCGTTGTGCCCAGGCCAAGCAGGCGAAGACTACACAGGGCCGATGGCCCAAAAAGTCTGCCGATTGCCTGCTGCAGCTGCTAAAGACTGCACAGGCCAATGCTGAATGCAAGGGATTGGATTCCGATCGTCTGGTTATCCATCACATCCAGGTGAATCGTGCCCCGTGCCTAAGCCGTCGCACATACCGTGCTCATGGACGCAGCAATCCCTATGTGTCGTCACCCAGCCACATCGAAGTGATCCTGACCGAAAAGGAGGAGAAAGGTCTCGAAGGTTAAGGAGGGGAATATCACACGGAAGAAGCTATTGAAAAAGTAGAAGCCGATTTGATCTAAATAAAAGAAATATCAAATTAAACATTTCTTTTCTTTATAAAATAATTTAAACAAAACACATTTTAAAACCTTCTTCACTTTAAGGTTTAAAAAAATTGGTAGTTGCTGGGTATTCCTTATTCCTAACCCTCCAATGATATCGTCTTTATATTTATTTTTGGATCGCACTCTCTACTCACATTAGACATTAGAGAATTTGTTGCCCTCGCCTTTCCGTTGGTGTGCTTCCTGCTGTGAATTTGGCTAAATTGCATTGCCAGGACAACTGGGTCTGGGGTTCTGGTACAGAGTCAGCCACTGGGAACTGAGACTGAGGCTAAATTCAAGTCTCAATCTGCGGCGGCTGAGGCTTGTTGCTTGAGCGAATCAGAAATTGTGGCAGCCACCCTGCAGCCGAGACCGCAGGAGTGCCGCACAAGTGCCGCTTGACTTGGACTGTTTTCGGGCGAGAATCCCACTCCCCTCCCCTGCCCTGCACCTTCACGCCCAATTGATGCGGTCTTAACGCTTGACTAGAGGCCAGTAATCTTGGCAAAGGGGGAACTCAACCTAAACCTGCCTTAAACAGGCATAGAGGTTAACTCCAAAAAAAAAAAAGGTTTCGGTTTCGATTGCGTGAAAATCGCACGGAACGCCTTCTTCCCGGCTCTTTGACACGGGGAGGCGGTGCCAGACAGAAAATGGCGGAAGATGCAAAACGCCCCAGCGATTTTGGATATAATCTAATTTGATGAGACCGGGAAGGACATTTTTAAAGGAGGAGAGCAGTCCTTCAGCAGTTGCTTCTATCAGTTATTCCAAGTTTAGGTTAAATATTATATATATTTGATGACATTTATGTAGAGTTCAAAGCCTACTTTTAATAGTATTTAATTATATTTTAACTATAAATAGATTTATTTCCATTTCACAAGCAATTTTACTTCAAGTTTAACATTTCCATTTAATTAATGAAAAATAGCGACTCTTGACACTGACTTTTATAAGCAAATCTCACCACAACTGTCAAAACTCTCTTTAAGGGTAATCAATATTAATTAAATGAACCCGATAAAGTCTCAAGATTTGTAAGGGTATTTTTTCTGCTGAGTTCCAAGCTTTAAAATTGTTTTTCTCTAACATATTCATGTTGGTATTGCATCTATCAACTGATTAAATTCGCTGTTCCATGGCAGTGGAGGAATCCGCCAAGCCAAGCAATCGCTAAGCCGTATAATTATATATAGAATACATAAATGCAAATGCACAAACTACACACACCACCGTGTGTGTGTGCAATATTCCATATAGACGGTGCCCGCATCAGGCGGAGCGGCGCAACTCAACTCAACTAATGGTCCATTCGTGGCACTTGGTTATTGACGTTGGACTCCAATTGTATTAACAATGCATGCAGCAAGTGCAGCAGGCAGAGAGGGTGGTGGGCGAGGCCAAGGGGGTGGTGGGCCGATGAGGAGGCGAGGTCAAGCTGTAAGCGGGAACGGTTCGCTTTGATGCCAAAATCGAAGCGTGGTCAACTTCATTTCGCTTAATTTCGTGTTGAGGCCCACAAAATGGGGTACAGTGAAGCGAACCGTAATGAAACTAGCCAAGGACTCATAAAATAAATATAAACAGAAAGGCTTCCAATATTTACATATTAAATATTAAATTTGAAACCTTTTTTTAAGGCGTTTTAAACTTCAAAACTAAAATTAGCTTTGTTAAAGCTATCGAATTCCGCCTGTAGCTGGCGCTGTGGTGTAGGAGCTGTGCGCGATGCGTGCCCGCTAATCCGCCAACTGTGGGCCAAGGGGCTGACAGAGGAGACCTCTGTGAGGGGGAAGGGAGTATGGTGGAACTAGGTAACTCCCTATTCCTACACCCGCAACCCCCTTTCGATGCATGCCACTCAGCTATGACATTTTGGCAGCGTCGAGTGCACCAAGACTGTCAAATGAGTTGTAATGAAATCTCACTCAGGACTCTGGCCATATACCTCAGTGTGCCTCTGGAACCCCCGGCACTCCCGCACCTCTGTACCTCCCACCTCCCACCTCCCATCCCCCCCTATGTGTGTTGCAGTCAGCTTTGGTCAGCTGCACATATAATAAATAAATTATTTGGCATTTGGCGTGGCGTATTATTGAAGGCAACTGCTGCTGCAGCTGCTGGATAACACACTGCACAGCAGCACACAACGCACACCCAACACACGCACACCTGCTGGCCCGGCAGCGCCATCTGTCGTCCGCGTTTTGAGACAGATTTGGGCATTAGCGTGATTAGTCTCAATAGTCGCTAGTATTTAGCAACAACAAACGGCTTTATAATCAGTGGAGAGGAGTTAAATTTAAAGGGGAAAGTAGGGGGTGGAGTTGAGTTTCCTTTAAGGATTTTTTTATGAGACCGAGTTGGTATTTCAAGGATTCTTAGAGGGGTTAATGCAGTGCTTTATATTATTAGATTATATTTAAATCTGCATTTTATATATCCCTTTACTTTCCCTAAAATATTCATAAAATTAAATATGCCCCAAAACCTCTCCAAACCTCAACCTGATTGTAATCTGTGTAATGAATCACACCTTAATTACATTGCAGATTTATTTAAAAGTAATTGCACTTTGTTAATAACACATTACTTTCTGGCCAGCTTAATAGTCACACATGACATTACAATACCTGGTAAAAAGCGGATAAATTAAGCCTACAAACTATGCCCTGTAAGGATTAGTCACCTTTCCCCCCAAATAAAGCAATTTCGCCTGGCAAAAAAAAATAAACGAAAAGAGAAACTTGTGAATAATATATAATTTGCGACGTAATGAGCCGAAAAGTAAATCCATCCATTGCATGTCCGGAGCCCATAAAGCTGGGCTACGATTTCTGAGAACATCGCAACATTGTCTGGCCTCCGGAGGAGGATTACGAAGGTGGGGGTTACAGAGGAACGACAGGAGCACTCTCAGTCAGTCACATGGCAAAAAAGTTACAAGTAATACTTAACGCTAAATGGGCACAAGTGCCCACCTGAGCCAGTACCCACTTCAGTGCGATGCGAGTGTTGTGTGTTTTTTTATTCTCCTCTGCACTCCGTGCATGGAAATTTTTGTAATGAAGTTATCGACAAGGTGGATCCGAATCCCGACGCCACCGCCGCCAACATATGTAGAGCAATATGCAAATGTTACTTTGTTATGCAATTAGTGAATTCGATGCCAGCTACTCGAGGGTGGAAGGTAGGGGGTCGGCAAACAGACAACCGCAGCGCAACAACGACAACGGAGTCGCCACTCGAAGGTTCAGTCAGCCAGTTAAATGTATCGTTGCCGTTGCAATTCGAATTAGAACAGTGCCTGCCTAAGAAGTGCTTTAGAATCAGCAAGGATTCAACTCTAGGGTCAGCAAGATACCTTAGAAAAAATTATGGAAAATATCTAGGGTCGAGTAGATGCTTTAGAAAAATTATTGGGATTATCTAGGATCAGGGAAATGCCTCAGAAAAATTATAGAACATTACTAGGGATAGTAAAATACCATAGAAAATTATGAAATATATCCAGAGTCACCTTTAAAGAAATCTGGAAAATTTCTGGGACTATCGAAATATCTTCGAAAAATTATGGAAATTATTTAGAGTCTGGCAGATGCTTTAAAAGAATATGGGAAATATTTAAATACTATAGGAAAGTATATATACACGATATTCTATAGAAAAAAGTTTACAAAATACTTAAAGTCATTGTAATACCTTAAACAAAATTTTTTAATTTCTTAGACCATCAAACTGTCTTAGAAAAATGATGGGATGATAAGGTGTAACAGAAATATCTTAGGGAATATAAATGGCATAAATCCCTGAAGATATTTCAAGGCCTGAATAACTCAAGATTAATTCTAAACATAATTTTATCAATTCGAATTTACAATATAAATAAGAAAATTAATTTCTAAGAATATATAAACCATATTTAATATATTTTCCAGTATTGGAATTTATGTTAATTTAAAATATATATAAACAAACATATATCTATAGATATAAAAACCTTTAATATGGTTTCTTGAAGTATTCTGCAAAATATTATTTAAATAATGAATATTATTTAGGGAATACATTCAGAAAGATACTTAAGTGATTTTTCGTATCTTGAGATCGTGGAATAGGTAACAAATACTTATTTTATTAATAATATCCTCCAAAGAAACCCTGAAATCAAAAACCCCAACATTTTGTGTAACAACCCCTGTCTCAGCATCAATAAACCCACATTACCCATCGATAAAAACCACAAAAAAATGAAATTAAATGAAAATAGGTCGATTTTGCATGTCAATCAAATGGGCGGAGGTTATGAGGGGCCACAAAAGAGAACTATATCCCAGACAAGAGGAGTCGGTGCATCGAGCGCTAACCAAAGCGAGTCATACAATTAATTGAAGCACCACTCACCCATCAGAATCTGCTCCTCCTCACTCTGCTCACTCTGCTCACTTTACTGATTCTTGAATCTCTTCCACTCTTCCATTCGCAGGCCAAAATGATGGAGAACTCGCATGCCTGGATGGGAGCCACCGGATCCACGCTGGCAGGTTTGTATTGCGACTATTTCATGGCACTTGCAAGCCGATCTGATCGTTGGTTTTCTTTTTTTACACTTGATATTTCAGCAGACAGCTATCAGTACCAGCTGCAGTCGATGTGGCAAAAATGCTGGAACACGAACCAGAATCTGATGCATCACATGCGCTTCCGCGAACGAGGACCGCTGAAGTCCTGGCGCCCCGAGACCATGGCGGAGGCCATCTTCAGTGTGCTCAAGGAGGGCTTGTCTCTGTCGCAGGCTGCCCGCAAGTATGACATCCCGTATCCCACCTTCGTGTTGTATGCGAATCGTGTGCATAATATGCTGGGACCCTCCATCGATGGTGGGCCGGATCTGCGGCCCAAGGGTCGTGGTAGACCGCAGAGAATCCTGTTGGGCATCTGGCCCGATGAGCACATCAAGGGCGTTATCAAGACGGTGGTTTTTCGCGATGCCAAGGACATAAAAGACGATAGTTTGGGGGCTCACTTGCCGCCATACGGTCGCCACTCGGTAGGTAATCAATACGGCGAACTTCGCTGTATATTCGAAGACTTTGTTTCTTGAACCGAACTGACTGTACTCGGGTTAGCCCGCGTTTCCTTTGCAGGATCTCCCACTGAGCTATCCGGGCGCTAGTGGCGCTCTTGCCGGTACTCCGAGCTCGCTGGCCTGTCCTAATGGCAGCGGTCCCCAGTCGGGCGTTGGCGGGGAACAGCACATGTCACAGGAAACGGCCGCTGCGGTGGCCGCTGTGGCCCACAACATCCGGCAGCAGATGCAGATGGCAGCGGCCGTGCAGCATCAGCACGGGGAGGCGGGGCCGCCGCCCGTTCCGCCGGGTTTGTTCAACCTGCCGCCCCATCCAGGCGTGGGTGTTGGCGTTGGTTCGGTTTCGGTACCCGGAGCGGGCGGAGGCAGGGCTAGTATATCGCCGGCTCTAAGCAGTGGCTCCGGTCCAAGGCATGCGCCCTCGCCCTGCGGTCCCGCTGGCCTCCTGCCGAATCTGCCGCCCAGCATGGCCGTCGCTCTGCACCATCACCAGCAGCATCAGCAGCAGCAGGCTGCGGCGGCGCATCATCAGCAGCATCAACAGCAGCAGGCGCACCATCATTTGCAGCAGCTTCACCTGCAACAGCAGCAGCAGCAGGTGGCGCATTTGCATCACCACCAGCAGCAGCAGCAGCAACAGCACCACCACCAGGTGCCCCACAAGTCCGGTTTCGGTGCCAGTTCCAGTTCCTCCGCTTCCTCCTCCTCTCTGGTGGGTCAGCATCCGGCCAAGGCCAAGGGCAGTCCGCTGCGCAGTGAAACGCCGCGTCTGCATTCGCCGCTTGGCGATCTTGGCCTGGACATGGCCTACAAAAGGGACTTTTCGCCCAGTCGCCTCTTTGCCGAGGATCTGGCCGAACTGGTCGGTGCCAGCGTTTCATCCTCCTCCTCCTCAGCGGCAGCGGGTGCTGGGAGTGTGGCTGCCCAGCAGGAGAGATCGGGCGGAGGATCGTCGGCAGCAACAGGAGCAGATGTGCCCAGCTCTTCGAGCAGCGGTGGGGGCATCAAGGTGGAGCCCATTACCACCACTAGCGAGTAAGCACAGGGATGATGATGAAATGAGGAGGAAATTTTAAAAGTAAAAGGGAGATAAGTAAAAGAAATAAAAATTATGATGAGTAACAGGAGAGGACGAAGCCAACTGAAATATAAAATTCATCAGAAGTTGCACCAGCAGCTAAAATGCGGTAAATTTACTCCTATACCTTGGTTAATTTGTTAGGAGATTTACATTTTTTTAGATATTTATATATTTATTTTTTATTTTACAAAGTCAGGAAAGTTTCTAGAGATTTTAAATTTTGTAAAAATATGTCTGAAAATAGGAACGATTAAGCGGTTTCAAAAGCACTCACAATTAATTCTTTGAAATCCAAACAAAATATACCTAATTTTATTAACCGATCAAATTTTTGGTTATATAAAATTGAACCATAAATTAATTCTCGATTTTTATAACAATCTCTTCATTTACTTTGAAAATCATGTAAATATTAACCAAATGTAAAACATAAAAACATTTAAAAAGGTTTCTTAAACAAGTTACTTTAGCAGCAGTATTTTTATGTTGAGTAAAATATATATCATATTTGTTATTTAATAATCAAGAATTAACCAAGGTATATGGATTATATGGAACCGGCTTTCCTCTAGTTTCCTCCATGCGATCTTCGCCACACCTAGTTTCTATTCCTAGCGTACTTATTGAATCAAAATTGAAAGTATTATTATGTTATAGTCCAGCAGTCTAACTAAATAAATAGCGATCGATCTCTTTAGTTAGTAAGCAAAACAGCAGCAGCGGAAGCGGAAGCGGAAGGAGGAGACCCGGAACATTCCACAAAACAGAACAGAACAGATAATGAAACCCCAAGCCCCATAAAAACAGCAGGATAATTAATTAATTAATTAAATGTAAACGAAATCAAAAGAGTTTAAGCGGATTTAACTTGGTAATTGTGTGCCCGACCCTTTAGTCTATTATTATAATTATTATAATTTACCACAAGCGAGAGGGAAAATGTACAAAATTATTAACGAGAATGATGATGGCAAAATGGAATCAACTAAATTTAATGTTTAGGCTTAACAACAAAAACTAAAAAAAAACGTAACAAAAAAAAACCAAATTAAAAAATTCACAAAAAATGCCTTTCGGAATTAAATTCAGCGATGAAAAAACCGCAAACAAAATTATGTAAAAAGAACAAGAAACAAGTGAACTTTTTGTAAAACGTATTTATATACAAGCAAAATTTTTAGACAAAATTTAGAAGCGGAAATTTTTAGAGTACAACGAACACTGCTGCGCGATCCCATCCATGGACTAGTGGCACCTGATTTGAGATTATTGGACTCCCCGATCCTTACCCTAACCTCCCCCAGAACACTAGTGGATCCCCCTTCTAAAGTGCCTTTTCTAGCCTTAATTTGGACTCTGTTCCACTTCTGTCCCGCCTGTCTGAGAGGACGCGCAGCAGGATTCGTTGGAGGGACATATGTGTATGTTATGTTGACACCTTTAGGCAAAGACTTTTGGCAACGTTTTAGGTTTTGGCAAGCGCACACAATTGATGTTTGATCGGAGAGACAAGAGTTAATTACGATAACACAACTATTTTTGCATACGCAAGAACTCATCATCTACAATAGCCATAGCCCGTATATATACATACATATATCTATGTAATCCCCCCATTTCCCTCCCCCAAATAGACTTTGATGTTCCACAAGAAACTTAATGAATTACTTTTCGGATGTAGGATGTAACATAAACAATGGCGGAGCTAGCAGTTAATAAATCTCCTGGATATGTGTATCTTTGTACGATCTGTCCACAACTCGAACATTTTCTATCAACTTTAGTGCAAAACTTTATGTTCAAATTAACTTTAAATGTCGAAATGAATGTTCTAATTAATCCAAGAAACAAAACAAAAAAAAAAGAATGCTAAAATGCGGAAACTGAATGGAAAACTGAAAACGAACAAAAGTATTTTATAAAAACATTGAAAAAGTAACCCAACCCGAAAAAGACTTTTAATTATCGCTTACGGCCAAACCACTCCACGCGACCAGGGTCTAGCTTTAGTGTTTATTGCTCTATTTCATAGATACTGGATACTGGAAACTATCTTCATCCTCAGATCCGTGCTCTCAGAGCACGATGGGCGCGGCCTCTGAGGGCGGCGGCTGATTGATCTCCTGATGACGCTGGAGCAGGCCCAGGCATTGGTGCAGGCTTTGGGTGCTGGCCATTGAGATTGCCTTGAGCAGTAGCAGGTCGGGATCCGTGGGCGAGAAGGAAGCACAATCGATGCTCTCAATGGCCCTGGCCAGAGAGGCGTTGCTAAAAGGGTACGGATAAGGGGTGTTTAAAGGGAGAAGTAAGATTTAAGGGAATAGTTTGCTTTGATATTGAAAGAGGTGATATTAATATCTTCTATATATTATATAATAAATAATAATTCTGGGAAGGTTATTTTAAAAGCATAAATGGCAAGAGTTTCCTGTTTAAAATGGCAAAGAAAACGCTTTTAAATCGTAATTGCGACAGGTTTTGCATTGGCACATCATTTTATATAATATTTATAACTGATTCAAAGGAATTTTATATTTATAAAATAAATTACGAAATAATTTAGGCTGATTTTGCTTTGCTATAATTTGCTTCAATAAATAATTTATGTAAAAACGTAAGTATTTACCAAATAATTTAAATAATTAATATATTCTATCTCAATTATTAAACTTTAAATAAGGGATTTACCTAAAGTCAAAGTAAAAACCTCTTTTTAAAACAATACAAAGCAACAAACTCACCATTGCTCTGTGAGAAACAAGGCCTGGCGGGCGGATACCATGGCATCGGAGGCGGCCAGCAGTTCCCTTGGCGGCAGCGGTGATGAGTTGCTAATGTCCATGGCCTTCATATGGCTCTCCACCACCGCCCGCAGGCCATCCACCCATTCCTGCCGGGCCCGAGCATCATTGGCCCTCAGCTTGACAGTATCACCCGAGGCACAAGCAATGGCAAAAGTCCTAGAGTCCTCGTCACTGGGATAGACTACGGCGCCGGCCAGCTGCACCTGTCCGCGAGGTGCACTGGCCAAGACATGCGGCGAGGGTGCAATGTCATCGCCCACGGTCGAGGAGTCGCACAGATAGTAGCTAAGCGATCCGGTTTTGGCGTCCACCGTGAACCAGCGGTATTGCCAGCCTGAAATAGAAGAATAACAATTAAATAAACTTCCCAAAACAAAGCAAAGATTAGATAAAATCCCCGATTTATATCTTCCCCACTCACCCTTCATTACATTGGTGTATTTGCTGAGCTGGCCGCTGAGCTTTAGCTTGGGCGACTCCCGAATAATTCGCGTGAGGTTGCTCTCCATTGTCCTGGCGGAATCCTCCGTTTCCCGCGAAAAAAGGGTGCTCCGCGGGACGGAGACGGAGGCAGCGTCGTTAAAGGAAGATGAGCAGCTGACGGAGAGGGTGGCGGTGGGGGATATAGCTGCTGGCGGCTGGCGTTGCTTCTTGCTTCTTTTCCGGAACGAGTTTTTGATTTTGCGTAAAATGTTTGCAGAAAATTGGAAGTCAATTTGGAGAAAAACAAATAAACAAAGAGTAAGTGTGACCAGCCAGCAGCAATACCGTCGATGTTACCGCGTTTTAATCAGCCAGAGCTATCGATAGTTAATCCATTCATCGTAAAAATATATACTAAAAATTATTTTTTACAATTAAATTGAGTTATAAATTGAAAATAATTTTTTAGTGCCATATAATAATTAAAAATATATTTAAAACAATCTCAGACAAGAACCCTAGTTAGATATTTTCATCGATATACTATCGACCGTACCAGCACCATCAATATATTCACATCTCTAGGACTTCGCAAAAATCTAATTTGTTTAAACAAACGGAGACCGCCGCGCTTAAACTAAATCGCCGCTGGTCAGCAAAATGACCGGGAAAACTTAGCTCAGCGTCTTTGCAACTCGCGTGCAACGGTAATTGTGGAGAATTTCCCAGCCAAAGCAATTGGGAGGAAGAAAACAAAAGCATCGCAAGTGAAAAAAATCAATTTGTGTGGCACAAGCAGTGGCAAGAAGAAGAGTCAAGACGCAAAGAGAACTGAACTGCTTGCGGATGATGTGATATATATAATTATGTATATACTTGGCTCTATATACGATCCTTACTTGTGTGTGTGTACTGGAGTTTGTGTTAAAATTAAAGCAACATTGCAAATTGGCAATTAAAAAGTAGAAACCACAACAGAATCCGCCTTATTGGTGTGCGTGTGCGTTTGTGTTCTTGAAAATAAGAGCAAGTAAAAGATGTGTGTGTTTTTTTATGTTTTTATGATTTTCGAACGCGGATTCACATGATTTATGAGATTAAATGGAAATATATTCGTGTTATGTATATGTGCAGCTCCCCCCACCCTCCACTTTTACCATCCTCCCACTCCTGCCCTCTCTTTTCCTCTGTGCCACCTTCCGCTTGCTGGCAAATGTGTGTGTGTGCGTGTGTGTTTGTCTGTTTGTATCTCCCTCTCGCTCTCACACCCACGAAAAACTCGAAGGGGGAAAAACGCGAGGGTGACGAGGAGAGAAAAACAACAAAAAAAAACTCCACTTTTAAAAATAAAAACCACGAAGAAACTGCGTGTCGGCCAGAAATAAATATATGCAAATAGTGTGTGTAAAAAGGAGAGAAAAGAGGAGAAGAAGAAAAGATAAATACCATTTGCTAATTTGTGTCTGCATTTCCACCTTGTTTTTTCTTTCTTTCTATGTTTTCCTCACATTTTCCACCAAAAACAAACATCAAAAGAGAGTGACCATGAAAATGCCAGCGAGAAATTTGCGAAAATCAATGAATAAAGGCCAAACAATAACAACAAAAACAACAGCGAAACATAATAATAATAATATTAAAAATAATACCGCGCTTGCCGAGTGAAATTCGAGGCTGGAATTCGTTATGCTGCAGTGACCAGCCTTGGTTTAAAATCGGAGACCATTCCCCTGCCTTGGCTGCCCGCTGCTCCTCCAATTTCCCACGAATAGTAATTAACCCGCGGCGCACCGCATCGCATCACCGCTCCGATTAACCCTCTCCTGCCGCCGTCGCCGCCACAGCAATGGACGGCCAGCGGGCCAGGGACCTGCTGACGCTGCTCCAGGAGCGCGTTGTCTTCCTCACTGGCGGCAGGGATCGCCGTGGCGGGCCGCTCCTATGCTTTCCCGCCACACCACGGAGGGATCGACTGAAGCCGGAGGATCTGCGACGATTGCTCAGCTACCTGATTAGCATTCCCAGGTGAGAATGAATCTGGAAAGGGATTTATCTACATATTTTCCTGCTTATACGAGTTAAATAAGAAAATTTGCTTTATTTCTTGTGCCAAATAAAAAACCAGAGTCAAAGGAAACCTTAGATTAAATGAAATATATTTAGAATTATGTATTTGGCTTAATCCAACAGCCATTAAATTATTATTAGACTTTTATAAAGCCCTATTTTCAAGATAAGAACAACTTACCTGTAATCTCTAAGGATTTCAACATCAATTTATAGCTTCTGTTATTGGTTTTTATTAACATTTTGGCTTAATTTTATGGATATTATGCACGACAAACTATTCTAGCTATGCATTTTGGTTTTGTTTTATGGATGCTTTTCATCACTTTGTGGATTTACGAGCACTAAAGACGAGCAAGATATTTCACAGAATTTCAAATGATTCACCCAAATCAAGTGGCACCTAATGAAAACTTAAGTTGTGTTGTTCAGTTGACAACAGAAAAGAAGGAATATTTTTTTATTAGTTCACGTTTTATGCTCTCCAGACTAGCTTTAAGCTTTAGTTTCCATTTATTCAAATTGAAAACGTCAAGATTTTGGATATTTATACTGCAATTGTTGCCTTTGGCGACCCTGCCAGCTTGTTCTCCATTTATTTCATCTTCTATTGTACAGTGATGTCTCCGATTTAATTATAAGAAAACTAAAACAAAGGAAAGCTAAATATACAAAGATATTGCCAAGGAAAAGAGGGAAGGCTGGGGCACCTACTAATCCTTTATCTTTAAATTCGTTGCCAAAATACAGGAGTTTTTATAGACGCTTTATTCCTTGATCAATTTGTTTTAAACTAACAAATTGTATTTATTAATTGTTTTGCTTTTGGTATCAAATATTTATTTTAAATATTATTTCTGTTTACGAATACCCACTGTACCCGGCACGATGGCTACCCATTGTGTCAGCTGACGTCCCGACATTGCTGGCAGGCACAGGCAGCGCCTCGTTTGCGATTTCGGCAGCGTCGCGACGTCGTCGCCTCACCCGCAACTATATTGTATATATATATATATTTTATATATATTCCGAATAGGGGGTGAAAGAGGGCCAGAGGCGGGGGAGCAGCTGCTGCAGCTGCAGTGCCACATTCCACTTGATTTTCCTGTTATAGTCGTCGGCTGACTGCAGTCGCATATTTTATGAATCATCATCGTCAGACGCTGGCAAGAACAGCACGCACATTGTTCTTGCTACTGCTGGTGGAGCCTCTGCAGTTGACATTGAATGAAACTGCATATGAGTTCGCACATGGAGGGTGCAGTGCCTCAGTGCCTGCAAAAAAGTCGTAAAAGTAAATATTTTTAAAATAAAAACTAGCACTAACAAAAGTTGCATAAATCTGTGCGACAAAGAAAGCTATAAAAGCAAAGCAGAAGCAGCAGTTGGAGCAGCAGAAAAACAGCAGCTCAACTCACACTCACACACCGGGGACCGGCTTCCAAAGACTTTATAGAACCGAAGCTCAAAGAATGCGAAGATTTTTTTTTTTTTTTGCTGCTTGCCCCAAAGAGCAAAAAGCTAAAAGCAAAAGAAAATAAAAAGAAAAAACCACAACAAAAAACCCAAATGTACCATAAAACCAGAAAGAAAGAAAAAGAAAGGGTAATTTGGGCGAACAGTAAAGCCTCGGAAATAATAAACTGAATGTAGAAAGAGCCAAGTAAAAAAGCTAAAAGTAAAAGACCAAAGAAAATGTAATTAATTGGTTAATTAAATAAGATAATAACAAAGGAGATTTAAGACTTAATTGGTACTCAGAAATATTCCATAAATAGATTTAAACAAGATTAATTAAGTAGTATTTTCTTAGATTTTATTTTAGAACCTGAAATAAAACAGATTTAGCCCCTCTATATATAGTATTTAACCCAAAATAACCCTCAAAGCCAATGGATCTTAACCTATTTAATACCCTGCCCGCAAAACTGCTATCGAGATGGCTGCCAAAGGCTACAAACTCGGAATGATAATCAGACCCCAAGAGTTGACGATGCCCCGACAACGATGATGGCGACCCCAGATTGCGACACACGACGAAGAGAGTATCTCTCTGCGGAAAGATGTGGAAAAAGTAGCAAAGAAGCCACCGCCGCCGACATTCTCCAATTCCAAACCAATTGGCATGAGGGAGAAACGCACGTTCCTCCTCGCTTATTTAGTCATGCTCATTGGCGCAATCATACCGCGATGTAGCATTCAAATTGAGGCGCTAACAAGTTTCGCCGGTCGTGAATCACTGGGAGGTGGATTCCCACGCCGGCTTCCTCCCAATCAACTTTGTTATCAGTGCGGTAACAAGCAAAGCATTGTATTATCAGTGTCCCACATTTCACGGGGGGATCCGTTAAATAAGTAGGAGCCAAGCGAAGAGGAGACGAGGTAATGGAACCCCTGAAATAGCAGACGACACTTAACGTTTGGCCGATAAGCAAATCGACAACTCGGTCGATGCGGAGTCTATAATTCAAGCACACGAAATGGGAACAAGTGCGGGGAAAGGGAACAGGAACGGGGGTTGCCTTATCTCAATGCCGGCAATCATGGAATGTGCTATTTGCTTTGGCATTCTGCCCACTGTGCATCTTATCTGACCACTGTGCGCTTTATCTGAAGATAAGACTTTTACTCTTCGCTCTTTAATGGGTTCTTCTTTTTATTTGCTACTTGCTGAATGAGTTTTATAAACTATGATTATGCCCTAAAAATAGTTTTTTAGAAGGAGGCTGTAAATAGGTAAATACAGAGGATTATTTTAAATAAATACAAACGATTATTTATATAGATTATAGGCTTAAAGTCCAAGTATTGCTATAAAAACGTTTTTAAAACTTGCTTTGTGAGATAAAACTGATACTTTTTTATGAAATGTTGATTCTTTTCGGTGTTAATATTTACAGATTAACTAGTAGTAGTATAAGCATAAATAATAAGGGATTAAGTGTATTATTTTTTATTATAAATCTGATAGTAAAATAGTATAAGCAAGTATTTGTTTTTTAAACTAAACTTTATCTTATTTATTGCTTCGCAACTACTGTCAAATGTTAATCATATCTCAATGAATATGTCACACAATGGTTATTACCTTTGTCTTATCAATGAGTGCAAACAAACAATTACTTTGTAAATTAGTGTATTTGGAGCTTCGTTCCCTGAAAACCTAATTTACTTCTTTGTTTTGCTTTTGCTTTGCCTTCGTTTATGTTCCGCTTTTGTTTTGTTTATTTACTTTTGGCGTGAAACACTTTTTGTTTATTTCTGCGTTTCGGTTCCTTTGTCTTTCTGCCTGCTTCCCAGTTGCCGAGAGACTCGGCCAAATTGGCAACTGAAATGAAGGCGTCCCATCGTCGTCAATGCAAATTCTGTGAATCGAGTGAATCGAGAGGGAGTTCTCAGCATTTTAGACACGTACATTGGCCGGGACGGGACTTCCTTTCGGGGGTGCCTGCTACTCCCCGCCAGAAGGCTCAGATTTATGGGTTAAATAAACGATTTTTGATTGGACTTTGTTTTCCTTTTATCGATTTGGAAATGCGGGCGACACTTCTCTCCTTCGTTCCTTCTCTTTCTCTGCTCAAATTTCGATTTTTTAATAGCCCGTTTCGAAGGTTTTTTATTACTCATCAAGCGAGTTGAGGCATGGCTTCGGTCTTTCGAGTAAAACACACAAATTTCCAGATATGTCGCCCGATAAGAGGTTGCGGGAGGGTTTTCGGGAACACTCTCTTATGGGACTTAACAATCGGGAACACAATCAAAGTTCGTTCTGAGTTCCCAACGAATAAGTTTCCTTCTTTGCTCGAAATTTAAAAATGCATGCGAGCCGCCGCCTCTTCACTTTCGCATTGTTCTTCCTGGGGCCAAAACCCCTAGAAATGCCCCATCTGACAACCGCACGACATATGCTTAAACACGAGAAGATAACGTGGTTAAAACCGGGAACTGAGAACTCAGAACCGGCCGCAATCAGGCCAAGAAATAGCGGCAGAAGAGTGGGAATAACACGGGGGAATAATAGGCGGAATGGGAAGCGGAATCGGAGGAGATAGAGGAGGAGGAGGAGGAGGAGCAGTTGGTGCCGGTGCCGCAGCCACACACATATCAATGAAAGAAATATTTATAGTTAATGGTGCGATTAAAATTCAAATGGAATGCAAATCAGATCGCTGGGCGGCCAGGAGGCGGGAGGTGTATAGGAAATTATTAGCTCAAATTGGTGTCAGAGCAATAGAAACCGACCTCAGACCATATGAAGGAAGCCGAGCCGTCATAATTTATGCAAGATGCGTAAACAGAGCAACGAACCATGAGCGAATCACGACACTCTCACTCACGTATTCTAAGGAAAAGATGCAGCACTGCGAAAAAACATTTAAAAATTAAAATTAAAATATTTTTCCTATAATAATATTTTTAGCAAACATTTTTCATGTTAACTTAAGGGTTTAAGCCTTTAAAAATCAGGTTTTATTAGGCTATAAAGCCTTGAAAGTGGATGAAACATTAAAGAAATTAAAACAAAGCGGTTGGATACAGGAAATAATAGCCATATCTTTAAATATAACTCTTTTAAGTCTTAAAATAAAAAAGATGTAACGCTTCTCTGCAGATTAAAAGGTTTACTCTCCAATCAGGGCTTTAGTCATTGCTTTAAGCTCAGTTAGGGATCATAAAAAAATATTAAATAAATAGCTTTACTGGAAAAATAATAAATTAGACAATAAGCTCTATATATTTATAGTTTTTTAAGTTTAATTATTGTTTAGAAAGTCTTTATTTATCGCTTAGTGTACACTCTCCTTGTCTATGCTCTCTATCAATAGCTCTCTCTCCATCTCTCTATAACCGTACGCACCTTTCACCTGGCTTTTGTTTTGCAGCGACGCCGCCAAGAACCTCGGCTTCACAGTCATCATCGATATGCGCGGCAATGGCAACTGCTCGACGAACGTGAAGACAATACTGAAGGTGCTGCAGGAACACTTCAGCGCCAACATCCACAACGTTGTCATCATCAAGCCGGACAACTTCTGGCAGAAGCAGCGTGCCTCGATCTCCTCGCACAAGTACAAGTTCGAGACGACGACGGTATCGATCGAGTCTCTCAACAAGATCGCGGAGAGTCATCAGCTGACCGGGGATTTTGAGGGTCAGCAGCCGTACGATCATCAGCAGTGGACGGACGCCCGGTTGGCCATCGAGGAGTTCTTCTGGCAGGCCGGTGACATGGCCGATCGTATTGATGACCTTCAGGAGGATCTCAATCGCAACGATTTTGCCGAGGACGTGGCACTGGCCAGGCATGCCATTGATCATCACAACGAGATGCGAAAGAAGATCACAAAGCTGCCCATCGATGATCTGGATATGCAGGGCAAGAAGCTGTTGGCCAAGATCAATGCGGTGGCGCCGCCAGGGGGTCAGGTGAGTACGCCTTTCAAGGATTTCTCAAAGGCAGTCGCATAAAACGGTTTAAAAACAAACTTAAATTTAATTTTTCTTTAATTTAAAGGCTTAAACAATTAACCAACAGCTTCTGTTGAATTTTGTGTTTACATATTTGGTCACTTCTTCCGTAAATAAATAATGTAAACAAATAAAATGGTGTTACGAGATCTTTCATTGCCATATCCAACAGAAAGAGTCAATAGCCTCTGTCCTAACATTCACTTTGCTAAAATGAATGCCAAAATAAAGACATTCAGACAAACGCTATTGACACTATAAAATATTCATGGTAATTTTGGTGCTTTTATTTTTTTAGGTGGGCAGATTATTTAATTAAATTGGAGCTCTTTTGAGCTATACATAAATCGGTTGTTGTTTTATACAGAAAGCCGTTTTTGTCAACAAAGAATCAGCAATAAATAATATGAATTATTCAAACCATATTTGCATGATAATAAAACAAACATTTTCCATTGTAAATATTTAAAGAGCCTGTCTAAAGGGCTTTCAACAAACAAGCAATTGGGTGTTGCATATAGTTTTTGGCACACTGATATATATAATCATGGAAAATTGAAAATCTAAACCAATTATGCGATTAGCTTTGAGTTTGTACCCCTTTTAAATCTCTTTCTAACCTTCTGTCCTCACTTTACAGCCCCCTGCTGGCTCTGGCGGTTCGGACATGGACTCGGGCACCTCCTCTGCCGGCCAGCAATCTCAGCCCTCGCAGCAATCTCGTTCGGTGAGCAGCAATCCGGATATGTCGGCGGCCGTTAACAAAGCCATGCGCCAGATCGACCTCATCCACACGGGACAGGAGAAGCTGCTGATGCTGTGGCAGCACAAGAAGATAAAGCTAGACCAGTGCTTCCAGTGGCGGCTGTTTGAGCAGGACTGCGAGAAGATGTTCGACTGGATCCTGCACAACCGCGACGTGTTCCAGATGAGCTATGTGGAGATCGGGCACAATTATTCGGTGGCCAAGTCACTGCAGGATGAGCATCAGAAGTTCGCCGTGGCCTCGATGAATGTCTCCGTGAATATCGATCGGATCTTGGCCGTGGCCTCTCGATTGATTGAGAGTCAACACTATGCCGCTCAGCACATCAAGACGCTGGCTCAGCGCTTGGATCGAACCTGGAAAGACTTCGCAGCGGGCTTGGATGAGCGAACGGCCGTCCTGCAACTGAGTGTCCTATTTCATCACAAAGCGGAGCAGTATTGCAACAGCGTGGCCAGTTGGGCAGCCGCCTGTCAGGCGAACCAGCCGTTGCCTTCGGACATCCAGAGTCTGGAGACCGCCATCCGCACACACCAATCCCTGTACGAGGCCATGTGTCAGGCCTATACGGAGGTGCACTCGACCAGCAAGAAGCTGCTGTATCAGCTGGATCACCTTGTGCAGGTCTGCAACCAACCGCCACCACCTGGCGTGCCCGATCATCGAAAGAACAGCAACGGCGGCAGCTTTAACAAGTACGAGCGACAGAATCCAGCGGCGGATTATAGCGAGGGAGCCAGTCATGTCTTGGCCGTTATCCATCAGATCCTGGGACACCATCGCTCGCTGGAGGCGAAATGGCATCAGGAAAGAGTACGTCTACACCAGACCCTGGCTCTCCGACTCTTCCAGGAAGATGTAAAGCAAGTCTTGGATTGGTTAAAGAATCACGGCGAGGTTTTCCTTAGGAAGAATACGGGTATTGGCAGGAACTTCCACAAGGCCAGAGTCTATCAGACCTCGCACGATAACTTCGAAAATGTGGCCCAGAACACATACAGTAATGCCCAGAAGCTTCTGGCAGCGGCAGATGAACTGGCCCGAAGTGGTGAGGCAGATCCCAATGAGATATACTCGGTGGCCAGGGAACTGGAGCTTCAGGTGGGCAGCTTTGCGGAGAGAGTGGAGCAGAGGCGACGCCGCCTGGAGATGGCTGTGGTTTTCTACACGCACGAAAAGGATGTGACCGCCTGGATAGATAAGCTTAGGACAGATGTCAGCACGGATGAGACGCGACTGTCGCAGGAGAATCTCGAGGGGATTGAGCGCATACTGCAGCAGTATCAGAGGGATCAACATGAGAGCTCCGTCGATGTGTGCCACAGGAGCATTGCCCAAGGCGAGGCTCTGTTGCAGGAAATGCGTTCACTAGAATATTCGGACAATACCGGCTCCATAGCTGCTTTGGAGGCCACGCTGGAGAAGTTGAGCAAGCAGAAACTGGAGCTGGAGGAGCTCTGGTCCGCCCGCACGTTCCGCGCCAATCTCATTCTGCGTCTGCGCTACTTTGAGCGGGACGCCATGGAGCTATCCTCGCAGCTAGAAATCTGGTCCGAGGAACTTCAGCACGCCGACCTTTCCAGGGATTACCAGAAGGCCGAGCAGCTTATTCGCATGCACAACGAATCGGTGACGGACATACAGAACGCCACCTACGAGGTACTGCAGCAGGGCCAGGACCTGCTGCAGCTCTTCGAGAACGCTGGCTTCATCTCCATGGCGGATGCCACGCACACGGCTCAGGCTAGGATTGAATACCTGCTGGACTTCTTGCGCGAGAGGGAGATCGATCTGGAGGAGATGTCGGAGGCGAAGCGGGCCAAGCTAGAGCAAGCGGTGCAGCTGTGTCAATTCCAGAACGATGCCAACCAGGTGATCTCGTGGATTCGCAATGGAGAGGCCATGCTGGTGGCCAGCTTTGTCACCCCGAACAGCCTGCTGGAGGCGGAGCAGCTGCGGAAAGGTCACGAGCAGTTCCAGATTGCCATCGAGAAGACGCACACGTCGGCGGTGCAGGTGAAGTACCGAGCGGACGCCCTCATCAATGCCAATCACTATGATCCCCAGTCCATAAGGGAAATCAGCGAGGATGTGACCAAGAAGTGGCAGCAGCTGGTCACCTACGCCGAGGAGCGCCACAAATTGGTCACCGCGTCGATCAACTTCTACAAAACGGCGGAGCAGGTGTGCTCGGTCCTGGACAGCCTGGAGCGGGAGTACAAGCGGGAAGATGACTGGTGTGGCGGTGGTGGCGGCAGCGACAAGGCCCAGACCATCGTTCAGCTGATATCCAAGCACCAGGAGCAGAAGGAAGCCTTTCTCAAGGCCTGTACCTTGGCCCGACGAACGGCTGAGACCTTCTTGAAATACGCCAATCGATCCCAGCAGTGCTATCAGTACAAGGGCAACTGTGAAGCGCATGTAAAGAGCAAGCTGGACAAGCTGTTGACTCAGGAAAACCAGGTCCTGGACTACTGGACCATGCGCAAGAAGTCTCTGGACCAGTGCCAGCAGTTTGTTCTTTTCGAGAGGAGTGCCAAACAGGCGATTGAGTGGATCCACAACACCGGCGAGGCCTACCTCTCTTCGCGATCCAACTTGGTGGGCATTAGCAAGGAGGAGACGGAGGGATTGCTCAAAGAGCACAACGAATTCCGCAGCACTGCTAAGGAGACGCGTGAACGAGTCAAGCTACTGATTCAACTGGCCGACAGCTTGGTGGAGAAGGGTCATGCTCATGCCAGCGACATTAAGCAGTGGGTGGCCTCGGTGGATCAGCGCTATAAGGACTTCAGCAACCGCATGGACAGCTACTGTGAGCAGCTGGAGAAGTCCCTGGGCATGTCCCAGCAGCAGTTACTTTTGGGATCCGATGCGAATAGCTCGATCAGTTCATCGTCGGGTGTCAGCAACATGGATCGGCACTCGGATCCTACGCTCGAGGCCAAGCTCAACAGCAGCAACAAGGAGAACAAGGAGATCAATGAGGAGAAGCGGAAATCGGCCAGGAGGAAAGAGTTCATCATGGCCGAGCTAATGCAGACGGAGAGGGCGTATGTCAACGATCTTGCGACTTGCATCAAGTGTTTCCTCGAGGAATTCAGAGGCGGCCGGAATGTACCGCCGGCTCTGGTGGGCCAAGAGGATGTGATTTTTGGTAATATCCGGGAAATCCATCATTTCCATCAAAAGATTTTCCTGACGCGAGCTCGAGAAGTACGAGACCATGCCAGAGGATGTGGGCCATTGCTTCGTCACCTGGGCCTCCAAGTTCGACATGTACGTGCATTACTGCAAGAATAAACCCACATCGAATAATCTGCTAGTCCAGCACGCGGGCAGCTACTTTGAGGAGCTGCAGCGGCGACTGGAGGTGGACCATCCTCTGCCCGCTTATCTCATCAAACCCGTGCAGAGAATCACCAAATACCAGCTGTTACTTAAAGATCTCCTGTCCTGCTGCGAGGAGAGCCATGGCGAAATCAAAGAAGGCCTCGAGGTGATGCTGAATGTACCCAAGAAGGCCAACGATGCCATGCATCTCTCGCTGCTAGAGAACTGTGATGTCTCCGTGGACAAACTGGGCGAAGTTGTCCTACAGGATGCCTTCCAGGCCTGGGACACCAAGCAGATAATCCGAAAGGGTAGAGAACGCCGCGTTTTCCTCTTTGAATTGTATCTACTGTTCGCCAAAGAGGTCAAGGAGTCGAATGTGGTGAAGTATCAGTTTAAGAGCAAGCTCATGACCACGGACATGGGCATTACGGAGCACATCGAGGGCGATGAGACCAAGTTTGCGGTGTGGACTGGCCGCTCGCCCATGCTTTCGGATTGCAGGATTGTCTTAAAGGCTACAAGCTTGGAGACCAAGCAGGTAGGGATCAAATTTAAAGTCATTTTATCAAATTCTAATCCAATATTTGTTATTTCAGATCTGGGTAAAGAAGCTACGCGAAGTCATGCAGGAGACTTGTTTCTCGGGCACCTCATTGACCCTGCCAAAATCTCCAGCCAAGCACTCTGGCTCCTCGCAACGATCCTCCAGGGATTTGGATGAACAGCTTACAGAGAATGATCATGATCGCTGTTCCTTGGCCAGTTTCGGATCGGGCAATACCACAGATAGTGATAATAAGGTGAGTTTTAAATGGATTTTTATTATTTACTGAACTTGAACTATCCTTAAATGAGTTTTCTTTTAAATTTAAATAATATAGAGAAACATAATTATATGATTTACATACATAATACTGAGAATTTGTACACAAATTTTGTTAAACAGGACTACTCCCATTATTATTAAGCTTTATCGAGTTTTCCCCTTATTTTCTAAACAGCTTTAAGCTCATACTAACTTTCTCTTTGGTCCTACCTCACATGGAAACAGCTTGCTTGCTGCCTCCCCCAACAGCTACACCCCCTTCCATTGGGGATGCTGCTGGTGCCTGCCATTGGCCAGCTGAACTAGTTTTCCCACTCGCCGGGTCCAGGAGTCGGCTTCGTTCGGCTCATCGCGGTCCTGCAACATGTTTAAAATTCATAGCAGGGCTTAATGAGATTTTCCTCGCTGCTGCGTGCCGAGTGCGGTGCGTGGAAATCTTGGAGACCACTGCCTGTCGGCATCTCCCAGTCTGTATCCGTATGCGGATGGATCCCAGCTCTAGGTCGAGTGTGTGCTGGATTATATATGACTGCTTTTAGCGCTGTTTCGTTACATTTGCTTAATGTAAATTTTATGTGACACTTCTTTATAGTTAGGTCTGTCTCAGTCCTCGTCTGCAACTGTCAACGGCCAGCGTTTTTCCGTCCAGATTTCGCCGGCGGCATCGGCGGCGTCGGTATTCCACTAAAGCTAAGGAGCGCAGATTTCGAGCGGTTTTACGACCGACATAACCGTTTGTCTTATGTTCGGAAGGTTACTGAGGTTAAGGGTTTCGTTTCACTTTGTGGCACTCTTCTTTTTATGTCTTCGGGATTTTCCCCACCAAAAACACTAAACAACTATTTTTGCTGTTTATTGTTAGTTAATTATAATTTACGACAGTCGTTTATGATTTCACCTGATTAAAATATTAAAGAGTCTGGAAGTTATTGAAATTTATCTGAAAGGATATAGTTTTAATATTTTTTACTTTAATAGTTTTTAATTGTTGTTATATTATTATTTTGATGTTTCTGGATTGTTTTCTAATTAGTTTTGATTCCAAACAATGATTTAGTTTTTATTTTACTAAGAATCTTATACCAGGCTTCTGTTTTAAGTAAAACAAACATATAAAGAAGTCTTGTAAACCTATTAATTAGTAAAAGCGATCACTTTTGTAAGGGCTTAAAGATTTTTAAAACCCAGAAATAAATATAAAGATTTATAGATGTACTTAAATATTTTTTATTTATATTTTAATTGATATAAAAATACTTCCTTTGAGGATTCCGTCGATTGACCATTAAATCTGTCTTAAGACAGTTTTTCCCCTCAAAAAACATTTCTTAAAATATATATTGATATAAAAATATATTTTTCCTAATCGATTTATATTTTTAAATATATTTCTAGAACCATAAATTAGATATTAAATTTAATTCATTAACAAAAAACGGAATTCCCGCCTCTCTGAAAAAACCCAAAGACCCCAACAATAACAATCAGAGAAAATAGAACTCGGAGAGAGCGTGGAAAGCTTGGCAGGTAAAGCATTTTCTCTCTCCGTCTCTCTTAGATTCTGCGAAAAGCTTTTCCGTTTTCCTTTCGCCAATTTAACCCCCCCTGAGGGTAGTAGTGGGTTAAGGCATTTGTTGTTGCGAACGTTTTCGGTGCGTTGTCGTTCGTTTTGCCGCTGCGTGTGTTCGGCCGGACTCATATGCGGATTCGTTGTGGACTCGTGTGGGGCAGCTGCTCCAGTTGCTCCGCAGAGTTTCAGCCAAGAGGTTCGTCGTTCGCTCATTGCCGGAGCTCTCGGTTCTCCTCAGTTTTCCTCTCGGATTTTCCAACGTCTGCTGCCTGCAGATGCGCGCCGCCCGGCCAAAAAAGCAGCAGCAGTAGCAGCAGCCATCCACCTCTTCTCTAAACTAAAACTGCACTTGCAATTTTCCCCTACCAGCATTTTCCTCTTCCTTGGATGAACAATCTTTAAGGGATTCATCGGCGTCAACACCAATATAAATTTGTATGAAGAAAATCAACCACCTTAAAGGTGTCAAGTGATTGAAAATCGCCTATAATCAGGGTGATAACACAAGAAACCTCCGTGATATCGCGACACTATAAAGATAAAGCATACCACCACGAGCTCCTCTACTTTAAAATTATAAAAATAACAAAACAAGTCAGCTGTTTAGTAAAACAATTAAGCCGCAAGTGCCCCAAATAAAATTAAACAAAAGTAGAAAATATATAAACAGATTACATAAATGACAGCCTCTTGTTTAGGCCTTAAACTGTCCAACAGAATGTTGTAAACAAAGACCTGGCTTATATAAATAACTAGAACCGAAAAAAACAAAGAAAAATAAAACAAACAACAAAAGTGAAACAACAATCCGAGTAATGCAAATAAATATGATAAAAAGCTGGCGCTGCTGCCAAAACTACACGAGCCAAAAGGGAACAGAGGGAGAGGGGGAAGCGCAGAGCGGTAGCGAGATGTGATGAACCCTTTTTAGCATTTTTGTGAGGGCAAAAATGAGCTGAGGATGAAAATGTCTGCAGCAGCCGCAGGCAAGAAGAGCCACCATCTACGCCCCACACCGCCCACTTTTCCGCCGTCGCGGCGCTGCTGCCTTTGACCTTTTTCACGCCTTCAGTCACTTGAGTAGCAGTTTCATTCACATTTCCCCCCATTTCGACGATGTTCGTGTTGCGTCGTTGCCCCTCAAAAATTCCCTTGAGCTCTGCTGTCATCTGCAAAGCGATCGCAACGTGACTGTGAGTGTGTGTGTTGGGGTGTGTGTGTGCTATCTTGAGGAGAAACATTTTCAATTGTCCAATTTTTGATAGCATTTCTTGAGATAAAATCTTGCAAGAAAGATATTCTTTGCTAATTGAGTCGTTAAATATCAATGGAAAGCATTGGGTGTTCTTATTTTTTAGCCATTTTGTAAAGAATAATGAATGTAAGAATACTGAAGTATACGAAGAATACTTTAAAATACTGAAGAATGCAAAAGAATATTGAAGATTTCTGAATATCACTAAAGAGTTTTGAGGAATACTGAATCAAAATCTAAATTTTACCGAGCTGAGCATAAATTTTCGATGAATCAGAGTCTAAAAATTCTTTTTCTGCATTTAATATTAAGCTAAAAATAATTGTTTTAGCTAGTGAAAATATTTCGAAATTAAATTCCTTTGCAATAAAGATACTTGTTCAAATAAGCTATTCAACAGAAAAAAATATTAATATATTTGTTTTATACATTTTAATCCTCTTTAATTGCAATTGTTATCTATTTGAATAATAATTATTATTATCTGTTTAAGGTGACTAATTTATTTCCCTTCAAATGATTAAATCTTAAATCTATTTCCACGTTTTTCTTATCAGTTTCTTGGAATACGTCTGCAGTCAGTTTTTCATGGTTCCTAGAAAGATATGAAATGCTTATAATATTTTGCTGTTGATACTCTGACAAATACATTTGGGATCCTATTTATTAAACGATTACTTTTAAGTTTCAAATTGATTTTAGCTGAATTAGGATTTCAAGTATTTTTGCCTAAGCTTTTAATACCAAAAACTTCAAGTACCTTTCAGAAATGTAAACATTTATAAGAATCTTTCAACACTCTCAAAGTAATGTAAAAAAAAAGAAACAACCTGCTTCCCCCTTCTCCTTACCTTCTTTCCTTTGTCTGAACCAAATTATATTTTATAAAAGAGATCCCATCTAGATGCACATTGAGCTCTTATTTTCATCCCAATTCCCTAGACATTGCTAGTCCAATTTCACATAAAGGGTATCTGATGTTTAGCTACGCCCTCCCAGCCGCAATTTCGCTGGCTTTGTTCTTCTTTTGACTTGGCCATTTGGGCCGGGGCACGCGCTGAGTTGAGTTGAGTTGAGTTGAATTGAGTTGAACTGAGTCGACTCAGACCGTGCTGGGGCCATTAATTCCACGCTTATCTATTGCATTTTAATATTTATTTCAACGCGATAGGGTTGCGGTTCTGTCGTTTGGCTAATGCGGCTGCGGTTTCGCCCTCTGTGTGTGTGTTGAGGGTTTTATTTTCTATATATTTCCCGTTTTTCCCCTATTATTTTTTGTGTTCAGTTGTAGACACGACATGTTTTGGTCATTATAATTATCGAGTCGATGCATTGCAATTTAATTTGAGTGCCAGATGGGCGGTCTGATGATTGCAAACAGAGAAGGGCAATCGGAAATACTAGTGCAGTGTCCAGCCTTGTCCCCATTCCGATATATCCATCAGTTGTCACTGGAATTCCTTGTTAGCCTGGTTGGACAATTTTCCATTCGCATTCGCATTTCCATTTCAATTTCCATAATGAAGGCCCCCTTGACCAACCCAAAGCCAAACAAATTCTGTGCCAAAGGGCAGTTTTGGCCTAATCTAATCCAATTGGCAGCCGGAAGCAATTAAAGCAACATACAGCGAACAGCACAAACATTAGCAACTGTGGTCGATGGAAACCGCTTAGTTAACCCAACAAACCGAACAAAGGAAAACACATCCCAACATCCCTGAATGGTGACTGAAAAACAATTTTCAAACTGCAACGGGATAGTTTTTTTTTACCAACAAGAGTTTTTCTTTACTTTTTTCATCCCATTGGGGAAAAGTTTCAGAGCTTATTCTAAGTTTGACAGCCGGGATTAAATTAAAGTAGTTTCTTTTGTAATCCCCAGTGGTAGAGTGGAGGGAGTCCAAGGGAGAGGGAAAAACTCTGGCAAACTCTGGTCAACTGCTGATTATTGAAAGTTTTGGTTATAATTACAAAAAGTTTAGTGTGTTTCACAGAATTTATTTAAAAATTCTAATGGTCTATCTTTAATTTAATTGTTATTTGAATTTGTTATCTGCTATAATTTTCTTTACCTTTTCGAAAGAAGAAACTTATTTTATTGGTATTTTTTGTGTTTATTTCTTATTGGGAGGATTTTACCTCACTTATTTGAAGTATTTTCCATCCTTGAAAGCTTTTTAATTGTAAGCTATTAGCTATTTTTCTTTCATTTAAATTTATAAAGAGCATTTCATATTTTTTAATGCCTTTTTCCCCATACAGTTTTCCTACAATTATCCCACTCCAGAAGCCATTAGAAATGCAGTTTGCCAGCTGCAGCTGGCTACTTTTAAGCAAATTGTTTTCCCTGCTTTTATTTCAATCAGTTTCCGGGGGAGTAAGCAAAGTGGCAAAGCTTATTTCAAGTTTAGCAGCCGGGATTAAATTAATTTAGTTTGAAATCTAAGCGTTGCTCTAACAACACACACCCCCCTCACACTCCCTCCCTCGTTGTGTGCATTCATTTGCAAAAATTGAATTTGGTTGGCTTTTTGAGTGATTGGAATGAGGGAGTAAAAGCAAAGGCAGAGGAAGGAAAACGGAAAATATTTCTGGCATTTTGTCAACGCCACAAAATGTCAACGAGTCCTTACAGTGGGTGTAAATACACACACCATACACCCACACAACCAAAACTCTGGGAAAGTAGCAAAGTTTTTAATGCCATTCGCAGCGGTTGAGCCGCAAAAAGCTAAAGCTGAGGCAGAAACAGAGGCTAAAATCGAAGGCAGCATCTAAAATGATGGTCTGCCACTTAGCGAGCAGCTGCTGGCACCCTCGCACACCCTCTTTCACACACACACAGTAACATAAACGGCCTCTGCGAATTTCCCCGAACATATGCAAATTTTCACGGGCAGCCCGTGCTGAACACGCCATTTGTAAATACCCTTACCCCAGCGGCGGATTTAGATGCCATATTGAGAACAATTCAGGAGAACTAATAAAAATAGTTGAATAAATAAACCAAATCGATTTTTTATGCTTGATTCGTGAGAGGTATTTTTCATAAAATATAAATAAATATCAAACGAGCGAGGGATATGAAAATATATAGTTTTATGTTTAGTTGTATAAAACCAAGCAATAAACATTTGATTGGTTGATGTTCTAAAACAATTGAATTGAAGTATTATTTAATTCAAATATTTAAAAGACAACCTAAACCTTTCGAATGTCTATTTTCCATTAAGAAATCTGTATTAAGCCCCCTAAGATAGAGTCTTTCCATTTCGTTTGGGTCGAATTTTCCTCTTTTTTTCCACCTTTCTATGCTCAGCACTTTTCGCAAATTGCTTTCCTCGAAACTATTATAGGAGGAGGGGTGGCGGCTGGGCAAAATAGCGAGAAAAACAAACCAAATCAGAGAAAAAACCCCAATCATAATTGCTCGGCCGCGATTCCGAGATCGGCGGACCGGGTAAAGTGGCAGTCGCTATAGCGCACCTGCCGCATCTTCCGATTCTTCCGAGTTGGGCGCTCCTAGCTCTCGGAAACACGCGCTAAATGCCTGGCAACGTCGTCGGGCAACAAACAGAAATGTGTAAAAATAACAAACCCATGTGCATAGATATAATAGCCAATATATACAGACATAGTTCGGGGTAAACAAACGTGCGCCAAGAAAATTCAAGATAAATTGTGCGCCTCTTTGGCGGTGGCCAGCTTTTTATCTATGCAAATAAAATAAATAAAATATATATGCTGAGAAATCAAAACACAGAAGCGGGGAGAAGTGGTCTCTACAAAAACATAAAAAAAAAAATGGAAAAGAAACTATAAAAAGGTGTTGGTGGAACACAAGGGCAAGGCAATTCTCTGTTGCTCAAGATCTGCGCTAATTTACCCACTAAACTTATGATAAATCAATACAATTAAATTACAAATTGAAGGCTGACATAATCGTTAATAAGAATACTAAATTGCAAGGCTAAATACAAATTAGAAAGGAAAATAAATCAATGAGCAACGGAAAACGATACAAAAACGAAAATAAACTATTAAAAAGTATACAGAAAAAAATTAAGATAATTATCTAATTACTTTTTGAAAACTTTAAATAAGATTTAATTAAATATTTGTTAGATAGGAAGCTTTAGTTTATTTATTATTATAAAAAAACATTATATTCCAGAGCCAAAAACATCTCAAAATTTATTTTATTTATTATAATAAATTGTTCTTCAGAAATTGCTATTAAAATTTCCCAAAAAAAGTTTTTTTTTTTAAATATACTTTTGATATTACCAAATTTAATTAATATCTTTAAAATATTATTTTGATATCAATCAAATTAAAGTAATTTCTTTTGAATATCACCGAACTAAAGTAATTTCTTTAAAATATTCTTCAAATATCATCAAATTTGAGCATTTTCTTTAAGTGCTTCATGTTTTCCTTTACTTTGTTTGCTTACATAAGAAAATAATGAATTTATTCAATCAAATTAAAATCAGAATTAAACACAGAAGAGCCTCGGGTGAATCGCCTGGCCTGCGTGTAAACATGGCCGTTAATTAAAATGCAAAATGCAGGCTGCGAGCTTAAAATTGATCATACGCCGCGTTGCACTAATTGAAAGTCAAAGACTGCGAAAACCGAAACCGCTGCAAAACTGTCACCAACATAAGTGAAAGCCGGATAGATACACAGAGTGCCAGTGTGTGTGTGTGTGTGTGTGTGTGAACATCCTGCAGGATGTAAAATCCAATCAGGCACTCTCTCACACACACACACAACCGCACGCGTTTTGCTGGAAAATAAAAATAAAACATTTCGTCCTAGGAGTTGGAGGAGAACTTTATCGATTTGCGGCTGGCAGCGAACAAAGCCCCGAATTTGTTTTAAAAATAAAATAAAATAGAGACCACCCACCGTTTAAACGCCCGCTCGCCCGCCCCCTTTTCGTTGGACTGTGATTTAACCAAAAAATGAGAGTGATTGGATAAAGCGAAGGCGCGTTAAAGGAGCAAAGGCATCATCATAAACATCACCATCATCATCAAGATGAAGAGTGTCAAGAAGTTTCTCACCGAGCGGATGAACAGTGTGGACTCTGCGGATGGCTTGGGTGGTGCCGCCGGTAAGAAGAGCTCGCTGGAGCGTCTCAAGTGCGGCGGCGGCGGCGGCGAGGATACCCCGACCAAGGGCTACGTTTCCCTGCCCAACACACCGCTGCCAATGAGCGCCCCCATTGCGGTGGGTGATCCCTCGCCTTCGCCCTCGATAGCGGACTCTGCCCAGAACACACCGCTCTGCACTCTGCAGGAGGATGACTCCACATCTCCCCCACCGTTGGCCTCAGCTGGTGCTTATGGCAAGAATGGTCATAGTCAGCAGGAGCAGAGTCCCTTTACCTTTCCCAGTGTAACCACTACCGCCACCGCCAATCCAGCAGCTGCTCCTCCACCGCCACCTGCTCCCGTTCAACGCAAAAGTCGCCGTAAGATCTCGCTGCCCTGGTTCCGCCAGTCGAGCGTCAGTGGTCATGGCGTTTTGGCCCGACAACATACCATCGATACGCCCAGCTCCTTTCGGTTCTTTCGGCAGACCAGCAGCAGTGGACTTAAGGTAGAAACTAGTTTTAAGAATTTTTTTTATTAAATAAAGGTAATGGTGGGGCTTAAATCGTTTAGTTATTCGTTTCAAATATTCTCCTTTTGAAGCCACAGCTCCTGTAATCTTTTCTGTAATATATTAGCTTTCTCTGACTTTCGTTTACTTCTGATTTCAATATATTATTCCCTATTCAATCTCAAGTTTTCCTCTGCTACTCTCTGATAAGGGTTCGATTGATGGCCACGCTTCGATTGACGGTCGGGCATCAAATATTAATGCTAAACATGGCAGCGATTGCCTTGACCTTATCGGAAACTTGGCCAGCTTATCTTTTATTTAGCTGTGGCAAAAGTTTTTCCACCGCCGCCTAAAGTGCAAAGGTCACCAAGCTTGCGGCGGCCTGGCTTTCCTCGGATTTGCTGCCTGCCTGCCTCCCACCACAAATCATGCGACAGTTTTAGCCATTGAATGCGGTTCGATAAGTGCGCCGTGACTTGACCTGCGATTAATGTTTCTCTAGGCTTTTTTCCAAGCAAAAAAAGCACTGAGGGAAATACCTTAAAATATATTCTTCTACTTCCAGCATTAAAGTCTTGGCTTTTACTTAAATTTCCAGTAATTTGTTTTAAATTATTTACACCCAATTGAAGTCGTTAGGCAACTTTTGAACGCTTCCACAAATTTTGACACAATTTAATTGCCGTGCTACTAAAATTTTCAAAGCTGATTTAATTTAGCTAATCCAATGTGAAGTTTGTGTCAAATTTTAATTAATTTACCTAAACTAAATTTCAAGCGTCTGTCAATTATTAATAAATGTGTTTCAAATGGGAAAGGATTAGATAAGGATTAGGCGATGCACAGAGCATATTCAACCATGTGACATATTTTCCGGAAACCCTGAAATCCTGTAAATTGCCATGACACTTTAAGCTTTATTAGGATTTCCCTTGACTTTAGTTTTGAATATTTATACCAAAACTACAATCTTGATTTTTTGCTCCAATGTTTTTCCAGTGAAGCCCATTACTCCGATGTAAAGATAGCTATGTTAATGGCAGCAATTATCCTGGATGTGACTCTCTTGTCCAAATATAGCCAGCGGATAGCTTGATTCTTGGCCAAGTTTGTCACGTTTCCCTTTCCCCCTCACTGTTTCCAGGGGTCTTTGACTTTTTTGTGAATGTGTATGTGTGCTGTGCTATTTATTTTGATTAGTTGTGGAAGTGCCTGCGTTGCCTGTAAACTGGTTGTTGACCCACGCAGACAGCGACGCCGTTTAATAAGCCCATTAATCATACGCAGTGTGGCGCGCTAATTTATTTGCTCGCCGCTCACCATTGTCAGTGCTTCAATTACAGTGCTTCCTCCCCCTAACTAGCTCCTTACTTTCTGCACACATCACATAATGTATTTATCACTTCATCAGGCCATGCAAACCTTATCATCATCGCTGTATTCATCATCTGGCGGCCCCTTCTCTGGGTCTCTTGGCCTGCACTGCATTGTGTCTTGTCTTGACCTTGCCCCTGTCCCCTTCTCTGGCCCTGCTTCCATTATCCTTGCTGCCCCTGACTTCCTTTTGTCAGTTTGGGCGTTTTGAGTGATGTCTCCGAGTAGTAGACAGCTTTCTGGTCTCCTTATAATCGCATTGCCCTTTCTACTCAATTTACTTTATGCTGATGCTGTGCCGGCCTTTCATAAATTTCTGCCTCATTTAAGTCTCTTTTTTTGTTGTGTTGTTTGTTGTTGCCAACGTGAGTTTATTGGAGAACAGTGGAAATATTCTTTTACGGGAAGATTGGGGAATTGTATAATATTTTGAATTTATTGGTTCCATTTTTTATGATTTAATAAATAGATTTTACGAAAAGCATGCACCTGCACCAATTAAATGCCATCAGTAGTCGTAAAAGGTGTGACCGAATGATTTTAAATTAATTTGTTTAACAAACAATAATTCTTAGACTGTTTCTTGCTTTAAAATTAAAATTTAATCAAACCAAATTTAGGACTTATTTGCATTATTTTATATTTTATATATTTTCCCATTAACAAAATAAGCGTCTATAAAACATTTCCTGCCAAGGTTTATTTCTCTCTGCAGGAAACTGCAACATTTTAATTTTGTGTCGCAAAAATATTTATGCGCTCGTTCAAAAATTTCCCTTTGGAAAATTGTGTGGCGCGTAAAGTTTAGTAGGGGCATTGCAGCTGCAAGAACGTCAGCACCAGCATTCACTCCGTTCGAGCAGCTGCAGCGGCTGCCATTGAAAGTTGCCCAGTTGCGAGGCGCATTCCACGGGGCGTATACTTTATGCATTATGTTATAGCATACTTTCGAGCGCACACGCAAAATAAATCGCAGCAGCAGCCAGCCAAGTGGAGGAGAAGAAGGCAACCCATTGCCATTCTCCCTTCTTGTTTTCTCTGCTGGCGCGTTGAAAAGGAAATTTGCTGCCACACGAAAATATGTCTCATGATGCTGCTGTCAGCTGCAGTTGCAGAGCTGGGTACGAGTATTTTTGCAGGCACTTTAACAATGGGAAATACATTTTTTTTTTGTATACCAGGGAAAAGCGTGTAGAGAACACAACGTCTTGTGTAGTCACAAGCACAAAACATGCAGCCCAACAAAGTGCAGAGAATGTAGAACAATTTTAATAAATCCCATCATTCTACCCATCTGAAACTTGAGGACAAAGTTACCTGCGGATAGCAACTACTTGCGTTCCTCGAGAACTTGGCAAACAGACAAAGCCAGGAAGCTCTCTGTGCGCCGTGAGCGCTCCTCTTGTCGTAGTTTCCTCAATGGCAACACTGATATGCAAATTGCGATGAAATACTCGTACTTGTAGCATAGCAAAAGAAAAAAAATACTCATAGCAGACAAAGCATTGGGTTTGCTGTGCTGAAGGCTGGGAAGGCCAAACAAATTTGTAACTAAATTGTCACCAGAAGCATGCTATGACAGCAAAACTCGAGTTGTTGGCTGCAGGACCACAAGCAGATACATGATTCTTGACATTGAGCAAATACGAGCCCCAAAGGAAAGCATTTAAAGGGCAGAACTCCGGCCTCCGGCTCAAGCGGAAGCATTAAAGGAAGATTTAGTTCAGAGCAGGAGTGTCCTAGAAGAGCCTTTGAAGGCGAGGCAGCCTTGAAATCTCCAATAACAGTTTGCTTCTTTCGTTAAACGGAGTCTAAAGCTTGAGTTTTATATTGCTTTAAATATCTCCACAGGGTTGTTAGGAGATTAATTTATTTAAAGGGAAGTGTCGTGAATGCAGAGAATTCCATTTTTTATTTGTATTTATATTGCTAAATATTTCCACAAATAAAGACTTTTTTATAGTATTAAATAGTTAAACCTCTGAATACAAATAGTCATTTTTCCATTTCTTTAATGTAATTTATTTATTATTGTGGCGAAATTGGCAATCTGGTTTCATAGCTATCTAAGGCAATAAATCATTACCATATTCTGAACATTTTAATTCAATTTATCTACGTATTGTCTCTATATGCATCTCTTGCTAAATATCAAACCACAACCCTGGAAATCAATGCCTAAAATATAAATAAAGCCTTAACAATTATTGTATAAAATATATTTCAGGGAAATACAAATTCAAATTGTTAATCAATTGAAATAATTTCTGGTTTCTCTTACTTCCGATAGGGATTCCCACAATAATCCCCATGAGGCTTACTTGCACATACCCTTATATTCCATTGACCATCACAATTCGTTGCCTTGGGCTCGAATATATTTCCCTTTTCCATTTCTGGCTCAACGCCTCGAATTTTTGGGCCATAAAATCAATGGCAAATGCTGTGCTGTGACACGCCCATCGATAGACATAGTCATTTTTTTTTGTACTGCTTTTAAAACCAGAGTCGCCTCTCGCACAATTGCTCCCCATGGACTGCGGGGCAGTGGGCGCCACCTTCCATGTCCCCATCTGTCATCCACAGTCCCCGCTGCTGCTGGCAATCCAACCCAATGGACATGAGCGAGAGTCTCTGCTGGCCACAAATTGCTGATGTCCTGGCTCTTGTTGCCGGATGACTTGCACCCAGCATTGCCGCTGCTTCCCCCCTAGGCAAAAGTTTGTCCTCAGCTCCCCCATTGATTGCTCTGCGGACTTTAAGAGAGGCTCTATGGTACGACGGATGGGTAGGAAGGCAACTTGACATGGGGCCAACTCTTTTAAAATCCCGAACAGCATTTGGGTGGTCAAGGCTGAGCCCCTGAGACCACCGAGCCTTCGATTCCTAGGCTTCCGGCCAGTCAGTCGTTTTGTGGGTTCTGTTGTGAGCCTGTTGTTCGCACCAAATTGTTTGGAATTTTTCGGGCAAGGAGACAACGGGTTGATTTGTCCATGAGGAGACTGATTTCTCATAGCCTATACACTGTCTGCTCCTCAGCAAGTCCATTAATTGCTGCGTTCATCACTCATTCAAAATGGCTTATGACTTGTTGGCACTCAAACAGGGGCTTGGGGTATAAATTTATTGTTTAAAGGATGCGAAGATATCTTTGTTTTTACTAGAAATTCAAAACAACTAAAATTTAGGCTTAAAATATAAATATTTTTCATAGAATTTATTGTATTTATTGACCATCAACTGAGCTAAGACAACTAAGACTACTTCCCAAATTTACAAGGAAAACTTAGTTGCTCTAAGGACTAATGCAAATAAACCTGCCTAAATATTTAATGATAATCAGCTTACCAAGTATATATGCCCAACAATCAATTAAAGTCTTAGATAACCAGCAAGAAGAATTAAAGTAAAAAGTATTTAACTTTTTGCCCTGATAGATTCCCTTATCGGCCATGTCGTAGTTGCACGTAATTGACTTGGAATATTATTCGATTTGCGCTGTAAATGACTTTCATTCAACACTTGCACACACACACTGCGGCAGAGAGACATTAACAGGCGGGTCAGACAATGGGCCTATCGATGAGTGGATATACATAGAAGTGGGATGTGGATGTGGTGTGGCAGTGGGAGTCACACTCTCGCAATGGGAATGGGAATGTGGCTGCTTTTGGTGTTAACATGTTGTCGTACAATTACCAGACCGCAGAGCGATAGCTACCGCTCCCACCTACTGGTAAGCAGCTCCCGCTGCCGGATTCCTGCTTCTGCTCTTGCTCCCGCTCCTGCTCCTGTGCCTTCTCCCGCTCCTCTTCCCACTCCGGCTCCTATTGTTTGCCATCTTGTTGACTGTGTGTTTGCCACAACGTAATTGATGTCGGGGCCCAGGGAACGTGAACGACCCCTGACTGCTGCACCTGCCGGCGGACCCACTGTGCGAGTTAATTGAATAATAGACGTTTATGTTTTATGTACCCCAGAAACACAGCCAGTGTGCGGCGGCGGCTATCTATAAGTACACACATTTATTCACATAGAAACAGCACCTCCTCTCTCTCTACAATATATATCTCTATCCTGTTTTGTATTCTGGTGTGCGGCTGCCCTGGCATATCTGTGTGATTTATGGCGCCCATGAGGGCATTTAGGCGAACAAATTCGGCCAAAGGAACAGCCACACAGCAACAACGACTGACATGGCATAGAAAATCTGTCGAAAATTTCCCTTTTCCACTCAATATCTCACTTCAAATCAAATGTATCGAACGCAAATCCCCTTTTCGTCTTACAGATTTTTTTATTAGTGCTTTAAAGCTTTCTATTTTGATAAATGCTTAAAATATTGCCTCCACTCGAGGAAAAATGAATAGGTGTATGGGAAATTGTATATATTTTCAAATTGATAAAAATCTACATATTTATGGCTTTAAATAAAGCCGAGCAATTAGGTTTTATAAATATTTATGGCTTGATTTATGACCTTAGTTTGGATTGGAGAATAATTAATGTTTTAGGATAAAATAATAAATATTTTTAATAAGCGAAACATTTGTTATTATAAACTATAGATAATTCACTTTAAATATTTATATTTCTTTATAATTAATTGGAACTATTTAAAGTATAAATTTGTTAATATTATTGAAAGTCTCAGCAAATACTATTCTATTCTAGTTTATTTGGCTTTTACTTCGTGTTTTTAATAACAAATTTACCCGTAATATTATATTTCTTTAGTAACCTTAAAATGTAAATTTTTTATTCCTTAAAATTATGTTATTTTCCCAGTGCAGAGAACAGCTTGGCCTCCCATTATTCCAATCAGTTAAATGATGTTTGTAATTTCACTTGACAACCCTGACGCTTGCTTTTATGTGCTCCTTCCCCGCTTCTTTCCTCCTGCGCCTAAGCATATTTTTTAATGACTTAACAATTGATGGTTTTTTGGGTCGTCGTCGTCGTCGCAGCAATTGCGTTTTTACGATGCCTTCTCCAAAAAGGCAAAGACATGAGCTTACATCGAAGGATCCTGAGGATGCCAGAGCCACCTGCCACCACTCCCCGCTTTAATCCAGCCAAAAGAAGAGAACGAGACCCATCAATAATAACGTAAACATTTTGCCAAATCGCTTTACAATTTGCCGAAAAAAAAACGAAAGAAGAAAGGAGCACATTTTCCGGCTGAGCCTTTCCATTTTTTCTCTTTCTTTGTTGAACATGTGAACCCTGTGAGTGAGCCTGTTTTCTGACTCTCTGAGCTATTATTGTTATCAGCATGTAATCAGCAGCACCAAGGAAAACTCCCAGGAAAACTTTGCCCTCGAAATGTGAATGTGAAATTGCGAGTGTCAACTGCAAAGTCCGCCCTGTCAACGTATTTGCCGTGTCCTTGGACTTTCTCCCAGGACTTTAATCTACCAAGTTTTCGTTAGAATTTCGGGCTGCATCTTAGGCTTCGCTTGAGTTTTCCCACTTTGTTTATTTTCCTCTTTTCCTGGTTTTCCCCCAACTCCTCAGCTATGCAAATCCGCCTCGAGTTTGGCGTGAAAAGTTTTCAATTGAGTATGCAAAATAGATGAGGTTTGATTCTCCATTGGATTCCGACTGCCAATTTATGGCCTTGCAATTGCCTCAATAACTTGGAAAATTTCAAGGGAAATTTCCTACCCAAAAAGGGAATTTTAAATTTAGTTGCTAGAGTCGCTGGTCTCCTATTAAATATGGAAATGCGCCAGAGAAACTGTAAGCCGCGTTAATTATTTTATGCAAAAATGTAGGCGGAGGGCGAAAAGGCGAAGAAACCCAACAAGCCGTCGCTGATTGCATTTTGCAGCTGGAAAAACTCGTGCGATTTCCCTCTGCTGCTGCTCCTGCTGTTGCTGTGAACACTGAAATATCCTTTCATTATTTTAATGAAAGACTCGGTCGGAAGACGAAACAAAAGAGGAAAACGAAAGCGAACATGAACTTAATTTGTAGCTACAATGAAATGAAAGAGAAAGCCGGCGCTGAGCCGAGTTAATTTTCGGTGAAAATTGAGAAGAATTAGAAAGTTGCTTGTTTCAAAGAGAGCTTTTCTACTTGTTCCTCGTCTTTTCTCCCTCTCATTTTCTGGCAGTTGATTTTCCTGATTTCTGACAGCTGCTTCTGGCTTCTAGTTTTCACATTTCCACCCGCAGGCACTGCTGGAACTCTTGGCAAATCGTCCTCCTGGGTGTAAGGGAAAGTGGGTGGAAAAGGGAAAATTCCTCCTGATGGCAGCTTATTAGTGTGTGCGGGGGTGTGTGTGTGTGTGTGTGTGCGTGACTGCAGCAATTTGCAGCCAGCCAAATGGCAAAGATGATGATGACGATGAGCACTCTCACGTTGCGTATACGCATTACGTATACGCCACCGAGTGTGCAGGAATTATGAGGAAAACATCGTTCGACTGCTGCAGCTTAAAAATCATTTCCTTCTGATTTTTGTTGCTGTTAAATTTTCTTATATTTTCCCACCAATCAATTTTCATTGAGGCTGAGTGGTAATTTAAGAGCCGAAAATAAGTAATATTAAAAAAAAAAACAACAAAAATCATTAATGCCAAGAGGCTACGCCTCCCCAAGGAGCTGAGCGGAGCTGCGGCTCTTGTCTCCTCGCCTGAACTCTTGTCGAAGGAAACTTTTTCAAAACTTTGCCTCGGAAACTTTTCAACTAATTGCATTACAAGCGGAAACGTGCACACACACAAACACCCTGCACTAATACTGGCACACACCACAGCGGCACGTTTCCGTGTCAGTGCTGCTTAATTAACAGCGCCATCGCAGGAGCTGGAGCTGCTAAAAGGACAAAAAGAGGGCTTCTGTATATATATACGTATATATATGTGGGTGTGTACACTTGGGGAAGAAATTAAAAAATTTTCTAGAGCAAAAAAGGCTATAAAAAATATATTTTATTACCTTACATTTAATATTAAATATAAAGATGCTTTTAAGTTAGTTTCATAATCTCAAAAAATATACAATTTAAATTTATTTTGTCAATAAATAAAAAGTTTCCTAATTTTTCTTAGTGCCTTAAATTAACAGCTCCCTCTCTTCCCTTCAAAATTCCATGGCCAGGAGGTCGTGCAGTGGCTAAAGGCAGCCAGGCGAGCATAATAAACTAAGCTCTCCCTGCCTCCCTCTCACACCCTGTGCCCGCTGCTCTGGCTCCTGTCCGCTGATGAAGTTGATTTAATTGCGCTTATGAGCGCCAGTCACCTCCGCCCTCTGTTTAGTACCCTCCTTCCGTCCTCCTTATGCATATATCCGCCCTCTTCGGCACCCAGCTCGCTCCTATTCCTACCGCTCGTCACCCGTCGTTTGCCTTGGCGACATCATTTTGCCATTTGGCCCATGCCACCTTGCTTTGAGCTTCGTGCTCTATGCTCCATGTGTTCCGTGCTTTAGCCAGGTGTTTCCATGCGGCCTGCTTCCTCAGCCAGTTTATGGCGTGTCCCACATAAATATTATATGTGAAATAAATATCATCCCATGGCAGCACTGGGGGAATTTCATATACAGCTAAAGTATTCAGTCTCACCTGTGCACAGGGAAAAGTGGGAAAACTTTACTGGCTTGTTGTTTAAACTGTCACTTGAAACTAGATTATAGTTTCTGGGAAAACTAATTGTAAATAATTCCGTAGGATATGTTTTTACAAAAGTAAATAGCACATAAATCGGTGGAAAGTATATATAAATATTTACTTTAATTACATGAAAGGCGGTAAATCATCTTAACTTTCTGGGGAAAGCTATTTAATGTAAGATCCCATCCTTAAGTTTCTCTCTGTGCGCCTTTCTTTTTACTCTGTGGATTCCAGTCGCATCGATTGGCGATTAACCACAATTTTCCCATGCAGCTGCCATCATCTGGCGTCAACCGGCCTCTTCCCCCTTGAGGTTTGCTCGTTGCGATTTAAAGAGCTGATAGACGCCCACACATCGACACCGAACCGACAAGGCCGCATGTAAATTAATAAACTTATAAATTATTAATGCACACAACGGAGGAGTGAGAGCTGCGGAGCGGTAGAAGGAAAGACTCTGAGAGAGAATGGAGGCTGAGGCCTAGTTGATTAGGTGGGTTGTTCTGGTGGCTTGCCGCCAATCAAATCTGACGGAAGTGCTCCTCGGGGCCAGCCTCCTTTTCGGTCTCTCACTTCCGCTTCCTTGTGTTTCCTTGTGTGTTTTCCGTGGCACAATAGACGTGTGCTAAGCTTGAATGGCTTTCTAATTAGTTCGTTCGCTTTTCCGATGATCCTTGAGGCTCTTAGGGGCCTCGGCCTTTGTTTCAGGCCGCCAATCAATAAGGTTGTACAGCTCTCGACCTCGACCCGTGGCAGTTTAACCCTCTAAAGGCACCATTATGGCCCGAAGAAGCTCGATTAATCAAGCCCAGAGTTGCCTCACTTCTTTTATAATTGTTAGAACTCTTGGTTCATAAGTATAATTGGTTGATTGAAGGTTCTTAATAAGTAATTAATATATTCCCTATAATATTTAATTCAATTTAAAGAAAACTCAACATAGGAAAATTCCTTTAGCTTTAAAAACATAATGGGTTAACCAGCTAAGAACCCAGGAAATTCGACACTTGTATACTCATCTCTCTTTTTTATCCCTTCCAGCTCGGCAACCAGGAGGCCACCTGGGTGGTAGCAGACTACATTGCCAGCGCTGGCACCAACGAGCTGAGCGTGAACAAGGGCCAGCAGGTAGAGATTATCGAGCCGCCCACCGCCAGCGAACCGGACTTCTGCTTGGTGCGCCTGAATCCACAACACGATGATGCCGCCGTGCAGGAGGGCCTTGTGCCTGTCTCAGTGCTCAAACCGCCGCCGGGCTCACACAAGCACGGATCCGGAGCCGGAACGGGTGCAGCTGGAGCAGCAGCGGGCTCACAGAAATCCGATATGCAGGATCAGGGTGAGTTGAACCTTGATTTTGGGTGTATTTTTTAAATATCCTTTAAATTAAAAATTTATCTTTTACTTTTTAGGCAATCGCAGTAAGGCGGATGCCCTATCTTCGTCCACTAAACGTCGCGGTTTTAGCGGGTAAGTTGGAAGCCAAAGGAAACTATTCTGAAATTTATGTGATGAGAAGATACATTTCAACAAAAGAATGGTTCTTGCGAATGTGGATTTTCTAATGTAAATAACAAACGACATTTCTTAAGCTTCGGTTTCATATTTGTGGGGGATTCCCCAAAATGTTTTAAGAAATGTTTCTGAAGAAACCTAGAGCAGATTAAAAATTCCATTAAGAGAATTATGTTTTAGATTTATTATGGTTTCAGCTTGTGCTTGTGTTTGAAGCAATAATTTATAAAATTGAAAGAAAGAAGAAATTCTTCGAATTATGATTAATGTTTTTTGAGAGATTTGTTTTATTAATTGTTTACCGATAAATTGATATGAAAAACTATCAAATAGTCCGCTGTCAGAAATGTGTTTTCAACATACAAAGGTTTTTTTTTTCTTCCCCAAAAAGATAACCCAATATATTATTTGTTTTGAATAGTTTTAATCTCATTTTTGTACAGCGATAACACACCCAATATTATTCCTTTGCCTGTACTCTTGGCCAGGATGACAAGCAAAAAATTCATAAATAGTTTTATAATATTTATCAGCTCCCCCTGACGCCAACATTCGTCACTCGTGCGTATTCCTCTGGGTTTCCAGATAAAACCCAATACTGCCAGGCTATATAAGACCGAGTATAAGAGCATGTCTTTGGCAATTTATCATGCATTTAGCTTCCACTGCGATTGCTTGGTGCTGCTTATCCATCCATTTGTCATGCGTCACCGGCAAATGGCTTATTACCGAACTGTCTGTCAAAGGGGTTAACCGGAGGAGTGCTAATGCATGGCCACGCGAGGGAATCGTGCCAGTTCCACATGAGAATATATAGTATTTATGTATCTTCAATTTGTTGTGGTTTTTCTCATGCTTTTTGATTAAATTGGAGCAATCTCAGTGAGTCAGTGGAAGGGAAAACATATATCAAAAGGGGAGCTGCCATGAATATGAATGGTTATTGATATCAAAGGAGTCTGAGCTTGTTTTCATTTTTAAAAAATTCGGGAGCTATTAAATAAATTCTAAATCAGGTTTTTAAACATTTTACTCGTTGTATTATAATTATTAATCCCATTGATTCTTTACCTTTCTTCACCTTATTATAAAACTTGTTGCTCTGAAGGTATATTAATATTTTCCCGCTGGTCTATTAATCGCGTGTCGTACAGCTCAGGCACAAGTCATAAAGATATAAACCCATTTATACTGAAGAGTGCGAAGCAGCAACTATATAAACAGCAGTTGTGAGAAGTTTAGCTGTGAGCGAATAAAAAAGCTCTAAAAAACAAGAATCGTAAGAAGGCGCTCAGCCGCTCCCGAGTTTACTCATTGTTATTGTTTCGATTTTTTCGCGCTTCTAGGGGCAAGTTGCCTTTACACACAGAGAAAATGGTATAAAAAAATATTTTATAATAATAACAAGCATTTTTATAAAGAAAACTTATAAATAATATTTTTGGTTTTACCCCAAAGAAAGAGAAATTAATATTATTTGCAATATAAACTTTTTATTATATTTAAATTTTCTGCTAGTGTAATCCCTTTTCTTATCTGCATTTATTCCTGAACATTTCCCTAAATGCATTTGCGTACATTGATATTTCTTCAGAAATCTAAAAATATACCAGGAGCACTTGTTCCCATGCTCCCAGCTTGATTTTTCCGTTCAGTTAATGTTTAGACACGGTCTTGAATACATCTTGGTTGCTTCGGGATTTATAAAATTTATTAAGACTGAACTTTAATGATTCAGATCAATATGCAAAATAAAATGGAAGATTTAAATTCCATTTCGGAAAATGTTTCGGAACAGATTTTATTTAAATGCAATCTTAAAGGCATTGGAAGATCTTTATCCTCGGTTATTTCCAAGAAAGGCAGCCCCGTGATAGTGCAGCGTCACCAGTCTCTGCGTGAAAATCGAATAGGATTCATCTGCTATTGTTGTGATGATTTCCTAAAAAAGGAGTAAGTTTTTACTAAGAAGGTTAACAAATATAAAATATTTAGATACTTTCTTTACTTCCATTTCTAAGGCTCTTTATGTTTAGTTAAATGGTAAAATTCTTCTCAAACTCTTTGATAAGAAATTTAAAGAAATATGTTGTTCGAGTTCTGTTGAATTTAAAATCCTATATGCGTTTTTTTATGCCACTCTAAGCTTGGGTTTTCAATCCCTAGTGTTTTCTATGATCCCCCTGGGCCATACCGATAACATATTATCAAGTAAATGATTTATTTCATTTTTTGCAGTGCAACCTCTTTACTCTCCACTCGCTTCTCCACATTTTTTCATATTCCCCAGCTGAGTTTGAGTGGTGCCGCTTACTTTATGGGGGGGTATTGCGTGTGTTTGTGCCGCCGATTCTCCAGAAAATAACGAAAGCCCAACGGGGAGAACCTTTTTCCGCAGCTAGCAGTTGGCTTTCCGCTCAGTTTACGATTAGACGCAGTACTGAAAGCGTCTCGGTTGGCTCGAATTTTTCGGTTTTTGGACTCTTTTGGGTATCTCACTTTGCGTTTTTTTAGCGGCTCGACAATTAACGTGTCGCCGTTGCCGTGTTTGAAGTGCTCACCTCCGCGGGCCGCTTATCAAATTGCCTGCCATGTGCAACAACAACAATAGTGAATCCGACGGCAGCCGACCCGATAAGCTGGCCGAAAACGGTTTCCATTTCGAAATAGCCGCCGTGCCAGTTGCTGCCAGTTTCTGCGGCGGTGACAAGTGCGATAACAACAATGTGACCTATGATTCAAATTCTAATTCCAATTCAAATTCAAATTCTAACTCGCAATTTCAAGCCCTGCAATTGAAACGCAGTTCAGCGCCCGCCCACTCGCGTTCCAAGTCCATGCCCAGGCTCTTCAAGTCCATGTCCCTGAGCGTCCAGGGCAGTGGCAACAAGAACGGATCGGCGGTACTGCAACACCAGCAGTCGCTGGGCGGCCAGCAGTCAGGATTCCGCTGCGTTTGCTGTGAACATGTAACTGGGAAGCAGCAGAAAAACAGGGAGCGACGTTACTCCCTATTATGGTTAGAATTTACTATTTTTATTATATGAAACAGAGCCTTCGAACTGAGAACTTGTGTAATTTGAAAAGCTAGATTTAAATAGGGTTCAATCTGGAGAAGGACTTTGAACAAAGTTTTTGTTAGAAACCCCTAGAAACTGCTCTCTTCTTTAATAATCTCTTCACTAACCTATGAGTGGCACATGATTTATAATGCCTTGAAAATTAATCATTGAAAATAAAATCTTATCGCTCTAAGCTTAGCACTTAAAAGTAGTTTTAAATGTTTTCTTTTAATTTAAAAAGCTAGCTAGGTATCCAATTCAATTTTCCTTTATTTTCCCTACAAAATCTGCTTCAAGATTAAGCTTTAAATCTCCTAATTAATGCTTAAGCCTTATAGGCATTCTACTATTGTTTCCCTTAATAAAACAGCTTTAAATGAGTTCAGTAAAAGAATGTATAAATATTTATAAAACCTGCTTTAACCAAATATAAATATTTTCTTGGGACTGACATACATAATTTTACTGCAAGCTTTAACTTAATACATGATTTTGTTTTTAATTTTGTTTTATTTATTTTACATGTGTAAAATATAGCAGAAACCAAATTCCGGCAAACTGTCACCCGCTGTGTATTTATTCACACTTATTTCGCTTTCCTAAATGATATTACCAGCAGCAGAAAATATTTGCAAGTCTGCTGACTTAAGTCCCTAAGGAACTAAGTTCAAAATTTAGCTTTAAATATATATAAACAAATTTTGTTTTTATAAACAAAATAGTTATGAAGTATTTTCTTATTTCTGTGGGTATCCCCCCCAATAATCTCAGCTTTAGTTGCGACTCGCCTCCAATTTCAAATCCATAAGTTTCCTCGGACTTAGCCTCACGTTCAATTAGACGCCCTCGTCTCAATTGCAATAACAAGCTCTTGGGGTATCATGTGGCTCATGTTTTTCATGCGGCTCATCAGCTTCTCAATTGCCCAACTTAAATCAGCTTTAATTCGGTTTTTTGTTTTTGTTTTTCTGCTACACCTGCAGCAGAAGGTATTACAGCTGTTAAAGAATCATTCTTTAGGTATTTCAGGCCAGAACTATATTTATTTTGAAGCTCTAGCAAGCTTTAAATGTTTGAGTATATATTTATTAGAGAAAATATATTAAAAAATTTATTGTTCTTACTTATATTCTATAACCAAAGTCCCTTAAAGCTTATTCAGATTTACTCAAATTTATATTTACATTTTCTAAACTTCAAAACAATATTTTTATTCGATTTTTTTTGCATTTATTATCTACTTGTTAGAGTATTCCTAAGGCTGGGCCTTCTTCCCTGCCTTCACTCTGTGTTTTCGTTTCGTCAAGTTGTGTTTGTTTTGCCATGAGTAAGCTGCCTCAGCTGGAGATCTGGCCGAGTGCAGAATTCAGTTTGATTTATCGACACTACCAACGTGTAGTTGTGTCCGGTAGTTCCTTCAATCCGTATAGTTATCACTCATTTATGCAGCTGCAGTGGCCTTTCTCCGGCACGTTTGTTTTTCGTTAGATAGACACGTTGTTTGTTGTTTCTCCAGCAGCAGCAGCAGCAGCAATTGAGCTTCATTTAGTTTTTTGGGCGAGATAAAAATGAGAAGGTTTATCGTTGGATTTTTCCCCATACACAGTGTTATCTTCTCAGACTCGCGACGCTGGTGGAATATTTACTTTGTTGGTGATTTTTTTTTGTGGGGTTTCCGCTTGCTCTTTTTGTATTATAATTTTTTTTTTTTGAGAACAATAACAGTAACCAAAATCAAAAGAACCCTCTGTGTTTTCAAGCCCCCTAATGTTAACAGTCGAAGTAAATAGGGAATTACCACAATACAAAAAATATAGCTTGGCAACCGGTTTCGTTTTTCCCAACCGGCATTTACTATATAATCATGCAATTAAGTATCTAATACACCTTCAATCGAAACCTGTTGTGCAAAGCTCATTGCAAACGATTAAAGTTTACTTCAGCTTGATTTGGGTTGAATTTTACTTATTTCTAGGCTCTATTATGATTCCCTCTTTGTCCTTTCTTAGTCAGCATTTCGTCATTAGTTGTGAATATGGAAGATAAGGCCGGACCGAGGAAGAAGTTGAACGATAACAGGCGGCCAAGCGTATTAATCATACGCAATGTGGAACCGCAAAGCATATAGAAACATGGATAAGAGAGGGGAGTAAGGAGAGCGGCTTTCTGATTGATTTCTGATTTGTTTTGATATTGCGAAATGTCTTTAAATTACATTTTCAAGCGAAATATTTTGTTATTTTCTCTTTATTTGGGTTATTTTTTAACATTCTTATCGCACTTGGCTTTAACCTTAGGGAAAATACCCGCAAGGTTCTCCTGGGAACTATTTTGTATTAGTTTTTCCTTTTCGTTCTTATTCGTTTCTTGTTGTTCCCCAGTGAAAATTGCACAACAACACTTTCAATATTTGCACACTAATTGGGCACTTTGTTTGCTGCTGGCTCACTCGAGTGAGCATTAAGTGATGGTAGTTCCTCTTCGCCCTGCTCCTTAGTCGTCCTCCGGCTGAACATGAATATAGATTATTGTTCGAGTCACCCGCCACTTCCACTACCACTTCCCGTTCCACTTCCATCACTTCCCCGGCTGTCACTTTGGTCAGGACTCTTTGTCTCAAGCACTGTGTCAATATGCGCGTGTGTTTGTCCCGGACATATGCAAAGGGATCGGGACAAGGCGGGGCGGGGCTGGGCAGGAGCGGATTAGGTAAGGGAAAGTATGGTGTGCCTGCTTAGCAGCGTGTGCTGGCCAAGTCCAATGAACTAAGAGGACTAGTGCCCTGCATGGGTATTGGTATTGACCCAGTGAGAGGAAGGAAATATTTATAATACTTATACTTACTTGTACTAATTGAAAAGATATTTAATGTATGTTAAAATACATATTTAAACTGTATTTTACATATATTAAACTACAAAGATTTAAAGCATTCTTGTTCAAGATTAGCTTAGTTCTTGTTAGCATAAAAAAATACTTATAGAGCTCTTCCTAAGTCAATTTGAATTATAAATAATTTTCTTTTCTATTTTCGCAAATTCAAGTACTGACCACCAGAAATACTCATAAATACAATTTATCACAGTGCATTCTTAGTCGTACTCGAACAACAGGATACGGAAACTGGCAAAAATTACCGGTTAGCCGTTGTTGCATACTTTGCGGCGACCCCATTAATGCGCACACCCACACACACATAAAGGCCAAGCGAAAAGAGACACTTTGGCTATTTGCCCAAAACATTACATCAGCCAAATGAATTTTGAACGTGAAACAAGCTAATAATAAATTAAATACAATTCCTGGAACTAAACCGGTCTCGTTTAATTTGGCTGACCAGTCGTAGTCGTAGTCCTCGCTCCCACCTTGCAGTATCCTCGAAAAGCGCGTCCCTGCTCAAGGCCATTGTCTGTGTCAATGTTTATTTTTACTTTGAATTATGTTACATGCCATTGGGTCCTCCATTCCACTCCACAGCCACTCGGCAGATGACTTTTCTCCGCTCATTTTGTGTTTTGTTTAATTGAAATCGATTTTCGAAGCGTTTTAAGCGAGTCTAGTTTACCGATTAATTAAGCTTAATTAATATTTTATACATGGCATATTTAAACAAAGCTGACTGTGGTTTTTGCATTGCATTTTCACTGACCACAAAATGTTCACTTAGTCCTCGATTTTCCATACAACCCACCCTCTCCCCGTTGAAACCGAAGCCCAGCTGCTTCAGTCTGGGGCTGATTAATGACATCACAAAAAGTCGAAACTTGACCCATAAACTTTGCTCTGCCTGCAAATTAATCAAAGGAGCGTTGAAAGGAATAAATATAAGTATACTTTTCTTTATTTTTACGGCGAATGCGGTAAAAACTTGAGGCATAAAAAGGGAAATGAAAACGAAATAAGCGGAAATTTGGCTTTAAAATTGTGAAATCATAAAACGATTGAAAAGAGGCAAAATCAAGAAAGGGGGAAAGTGGGAAATTGGTTTTGGAAGACGAATAAATTTCGACACACTGTGCGAACGGCGACATCCGAACAGCAGGCGGTTGCCTAGTTGCTTGGTTGGCCAAGTTAGCTGCCGATGCTGGCGACAGTCTGATGTTGGCCACGCAGCTGGACAGCCATCGAGCACTTCGCTTTATTTCACTTTTATTTATCATGCCGCTGGCGTGACGAGATGGAGGAATTCGTACATACCAGAACCACCATTCGCAAGTTCCTGTACCTAACTACAGCTTCTCGAGAAAGTATCACTGCCAACTGTCATTTAACTGTCGAATCTTTTTTCTTTTCCAGGCGCAACTGGCTGCCGCTGATCAATCGCAAGCAACAGCAGCCCAACAATAACAAGGCGCCGCTGGTGAAGAAGCCCTCGGAGAAGAACATCAGAGTGAGTAGCGTCGAGTGTGTGTGGTGCCACTCGCGTTTAACGAGCGTGAGCGTTTATTTATAACATTTGACGTTTTCCCCCCCTCTCATTTGCCCCTAGGCACCACAGAAGCATGCCGAGGAGCTGGCCGAGCAGCATCAGCCAGGTGGCAGTCCCGCCACCGTGGTGCCATCCTCACAATTCCCCTCGAGCACAGCCACAGCCGGGGACTATGAGCCGGATGAGGAGCCTGGACTGGAGCTGCCGCCGCCCATGAAGCCCATACAGGAGCCGCACCTGATTGCCAACGGACCGCCCGCATTTACCAAGGATGCCAAGGAAAGCTCGGCCAATTTGGTGAGTTTCTAAGTCCGTCATGGATCTGTGAAGATTTCTCCAAGGAGTCAAAGGAGGGTTGTTCGTTTAGAACAGAAATTGATTTTAAGGCATTTGTTATCCTTGGAATATTGAGTTATTTTGAGAAAGTGTTTATTAAAAGCAAAGCTAAGATAGGAGAATTTAAAGAAAAACAAAACCTTAAGTCCTAGCAAGGCTTTATTTTAAAGACTTTACGTGTGATCCCATTAAACTTTAAGTATATTCTGTAATTTCATGTAAAAAGATTTGGTTTACCCCACCGTGAATGATATTCCCAATGGCACCTCGCCTGAATCCCCCGCCACCCACTCGGCGTGGCCCAAGTTTGTTTGCTTAGCACGCAGCAAGCTCCTCTAATATGTGTTTCCCACACAAATCAAAGCGGTTTATTGTGACTTTGGCCCGGCCGACTCTTCTTCATCGACGTCATCGGCAATCCGAGCACGGGCTCTGCTCAATTAGAGAGCGTAGCATCATCACACACACCCATTCTCCCTCTTGTGGTGTGTGGGATCCTCCTTTGGTTCTTCTCCTCCGGTTTTTGTTCTCCGGGGCCAGCCACCTTTGCCATAAATGCGCCACTTTATTCTGTTTACCCACGGAGCAGGAGAGGTTCCGAGGCAAGTGAATAGACAGCACAGACCGCACCGCAGAGAGATACAGATACAGATACTGAGATACTCGCACTCGCAGATACGACGCATAAATTTCGACAGTCAAATTAGCCGTAGACTTTGTCGGATGATTGTGACGTGAATGTGTGTATGCGCGTGGGTAGGAGGCGGGACTTCCACTCGATTGGTACTTTTCAGAGCCAAATTACAGGGAAAGGATACACGGGCAATGAGTCTGACTGCCGCTGATTCATGTGCTTGGGAATGTTTTGGCCTTAAATTATGCAGAATTCGGTGCAGTGAGTGTGGCTTTGGCTTTCGAAAGGCAATAAATTAAGCAAAGAAAATCGAGCTTGAATTTGGCTCATTAAAGTTGATAGATAGTCGTACGCATTGGGATTAAGTCATAGCGCTTGAAAAACGAATTTCTTAAGTGAGATAAATCGTTAAAAGGCAGATGAAAAGGATTGGCATGATATAAGAACTTAAATTCTATATGATTTTATTTAATTTTAGGATAGATTTGGCTATAAAAACTAGCTGAGTAAATTGTATTTTCCATAACATTAAATTTATGTCCTTGTTTTTCCGTTCATTTAAGGCTTATATTTATTGTTGCTCTATTTTCAATCAAAAGTACTTGGCACAAATGGTAATATTTATGCAAACAGAGGAGGCAGGACTCTGCGGCCAGAACAAAGGCACTTTTAGTTTCATTCTCCTTCCATCTTTGTCTCTATTTTTATAATTTGAATAAAGTGCTCTGGCCGTAAATGTGACAAAACAGTCCTTTCCCTTTTAATTAGTTCCTTTTTTCTCTGCTGATTATGGAAATTTATGGCATAATCAGGCTACAGAGCAAATTTACTAAAATATAAACTATAAAAGCTATTTCACTTAAAAATGTTCATTAATACCTTAAATACATTTTTATATTCAGTTTATTAGAACTAATACGTTTTATTTCCTAAAAAAAGTGCTTAGAAAAATACTTTAAAGTGTGAAGAACTTTCTTTCTCATTCCCCAATTGATGCATATTTTGAGTGCAAATGCTGCTTACTCTTCTTTTTAGGGATCACCCTCTTCTTTAGTGGTTTTAAAGTTTGCCTGACTGGCTGACTCCACCCTCAATTTGATTAATGATTCGTTTCGCTTCGACGCTGTTTGGAGAGCTCCCTAATTCAGTTGTCTCGCATCTATATTCCGAGCGATGTGCGTTGTGGTGTCCGTCGCCAGAGCGTCGCCATCGCTATGGCCACTTTGTCCGTCAATAAATTGAATGTCGTCTGGTCTGGTCTGGTCTGGTCCGTACCGAGTTCTCTATATTCTCTATTCCAACGACTACGACGACGCTGATGATGATGATGATGATGATGGTGATGATGGCTTATTAGCCGAATTCGCTAGCCATGTAAATTTCGGCTGCCTTGTGTGCAAGTTGGTTTCGCCTTGATGCGTCAACATTTAATTGTATTCTTTCCTGTTTACAAATTCTATACTCTCTATATCATTTTTTTTTGCCTGTTTGCCCGCTAGGGTGCGAAGTTCTTAACCCAGTTAGGTTACTGTTACCGTTTGGCTGTATCTCTTTCTTTGTTTTTTCGCCTTAACTTTTTGGCACAGTTGGCATCGGGGTCTTGGCCTTATTCCTTGAGCCACCCTTGTTTAGCCCGCCTATTTGCATTGTCATTAATTTTTAATAGTTCTCCTTGTCGAATTTCGCGCCCTTTGTGAGTGGTCTATATACTATATAGATATATATATATATGTATGATCCATTTACTATGCGTATGTTTGTGTGACATCAGTTGCTGCAAGTCCCCACCACCCCTCATTTTCCGAACAAGCTAATTAAATGTCACACCACTTAGATGTGTGTACGTCATTGCGTGGGTACATGGCTGGACTGTTTTTCTTTTTAGCAGTTGTTTTTTTCTCGCTTTTTATTGTGCTTTCCTTTGGTTGAAGTTTTTATTGCCGTTCCTTTTAGTCGCTGTTTTTATATTTACTTTTTTTTTGTAGCCGTCCCGCTGCTGAAATTCTAATGTAAAACTCATTGTCCGCTGATATCAGACTTCCTTTGTAAAAATAAATAAAAAGTACGAGGAATCCCAGCAATTAGCCAGCATTTTAAAGTAGGTCAGTTGTTAGGAAGCCTTAGGTGACTCTTTTTGTTCTTTGAATAATATTTGTTTCTCTCTCTAATATTTTATATCAATATTTGCTACATTTTGATATAATCTTCTTCAACATTTGCATATGGTTAAGAAAAAAGGAATTGAAGTGAAAACAAGAAAACAAGGTACCTTCTAAAAGCTGAAATTATTTATACCCTTGCGGTTTAATGAAAATAATAAAGTTGAAATTCAATCCTAACTAAAAGATCATTCAATTTAATCCAGAAAATTATTTTCGTTGCTTTTTATTGAGGGTAAAATTTGAAAAACTAATATTTTTAAATTTCAAATCAATTAAAAAACTTATTTTTTATAATGATAATGAATTTTCTTAATGTGGTAATTTTTAATTAGAAGAGATTTAAATTGGTAATCGGAATATATCTGATTTTTGGCAACCATTTGTATTATATGAGCTCAAAAAAAAAACCATAAATAATGCCCTATTTGTGGTCTTTAAATGGGTGTTTATTTACTTTTTTATATGCTAATTTTAATAATAATAGAAAATATTAGCATAACGTTAAATAATTTCAAACAATTTTGTAGTCAGAAAATCAAAAACCAAGGTGTTTCTTTAACCCTTTCCCCACCAGTTTCTTAAAGCTCCAAATTTATAACTAAATTCGGTAGAAACCTAATCTAAATCTTCTTTACCAAAAAGTTCCAATCTAAATTTATGATTCATATATAATTGAAAAACAATCTATATATCCGGAGGTATTTCCTTGTCGATCAGCACAGCTAATACTTGCTTTCTCGAGAACATTTTCGCTACCGCAAAATGCGAATTAATTTATGTATTTAAGAATTTATAGGAAAAACAACAACAAAGCAAAGCTACACACGGGGAATACAAAGAGAGCTCCCTCAGCCTGAGACCTCTCCACCCGGTGCCTACTCTCCTAGGTCTTCGCCTATATCATTGCCATATCTCTCTGTTTAGCTTTCGCTCATTCGATACTATATGCGTGCCATACAATTATTTCAACGCTTTTCCTCAAGTGACTGCGACGAAATTGTTGGCAAAGCGTTGATTGAGAGTTTCTTTTCGATGTCGCAAGGCGGTGGGGAGGAGGAATCACTCTCCCATCCGCCTGTTCGTGTGGGTGGGATTTGTTGTGTTTTTGGGGTGGAGGTGTTTGTAGCAGTGGGTGGGGCAAGAAGGGTGCCTCTGCCTGGCTGCCTACATATGTAAAACATGCTGGGCAACAGGCGAAACTATTAGGCTCGTCAGCCAGTCAGTCGCTTTGCTCAACGCTCGGCGCTCAGTCGCGTTTCGCTTTTCGCCTCTCGAGATTCTCGGTTTCTCGGGCTCCTTTGGTTCGCATTGCCAAAATGCGTCGCCGTCGCAAAGTCCTTATAAAGGCAGCATTTAATTCGTTTTTGAAAGACAGTTTCCTATAAAAGGAGCAAATAACAAAATAAAAAGCAAAAACCCATCCACTGTGCGCTGGGAATTTTAAGCAACACGTGCCATGAGCTGCTTTTTCCGTTTATTTGTAAGTCCGCATTGCTTCGTGTTGTAATATAGCGTGTGCAACAATCCAATCCCTTTTGTTATTATCAACCTTTTCGATTCGCATTCCCGATGACAAATTCCAAATTTCGTCAAGCCCAAACAGCTGACCGTACCTAATCTTATCGCGCAATTGGAAAGAAAATATATATATTTGTGTATAAATTGCGCTTTTTAAAAATAGTGAATCTTAGAAGGTGGAAATTAACCTGCTGAGAATTTTCTGGAATGAAATTTATAATTTTAAAGAATTTGTAGATAAGTTTTGTTTGTGTTTGGTGATTTAAAAAAGGTTTTTTGTGGTTTTAGTATAGGAAAAGTTCAGTTAAAACCATTTAATACAATGTTTTGCTTTACTACTTAACTTTATTAAAGCTCATAGTAAATTTTTAGTAATGAATCAATTAATGAATCAAAAATCAAAGAATATTCAACAGATTATGATCTTTACTTTATGAAATTTGTGATAAACTAATATTTATAGCTTGAACATAAAGCTTCCTGAGCTAAAACCTATAAAAAACTCGAATATTTTCTTCTTTTAATACAATCAAAATTAAATATCTTTCATAAAATACATTCAATACCTTTTCCAAGTGTATCCTCCTATAAAGTAATGGAAAGTTTTGCCAAAGAAACACTCAGTTCGAATCGCGGCTAGTTATACAATGTTATCTACTGGCGTGGGGCAAACTTTTCACCATTAACTAAAGCAAATTTATGTTATAAATTTAGTAAAACCAACAAAAAACTCACGTATGCGTGCGAATGTGGGTTTTGTGGTTGTGTTTGTATTTGGTTAAGTTTGTTATTTATGCAACGGCAACGAAAATAGCGAAAATAACTGAAATTAATTGCGGCGTCGGCCCTGCGAGTGGGAAACGAAAATAAGCGAATGATTCAATATTCGCGTTGAACATGCAACCAACCAACCGTCCGTCCGTTCGTCTGTCTAGAACATATATTTATTTTGAAAATTGCCACAAAATGATAAAAGCAATTCACACACTCAACTCGTATTTGTATTCTCAAACAGATTGAATTCATCGTTTATTCAATTTTCTGGCCATTTTCATTAGTTGGGAATATAGATTGTTGGGCTTAGACGTGAGAGAGATATTGAATCAAGTGCCTGAGAGCGATGGCTATTCATTTTCCAGGCGGGTAGAGGGTAAACTTTTGCAATTAGCCGCTTGCACGAAGGGGGATAATGCAATAATCGGTACTGCCCCATCTTTGCCCGAGGATGCAACTTTCTCATTATGTATTTGACCCAACCATCATTGAGTTTCCTTTCCCCCTCTTTGTGTGTCCTTGCAGGCCAGCACCGGCAAAATGGACGGCAATCCACTATCGGAAATTGAGGAAATTGTCAAGACGACAACGGTGAGTGAACTTGGTCCTGACCCGTGAGAGAGCGGCAGCTAACCCTTTCATCCTTGCTCTTTCTCTTTAACTAGGAACAACACGAGTCCAACAGTCGCGTGGATGGCAGCGGGGGAGCGGAGAATGCCAGCACCAATGGCCACGGACGCTCTCACGACAACAACCATGAAGAGGTAAGTTACCGAGCTTAACTTTTGCTCTCAAGTCCTAACGATTGCACATTATTCACAATACAGAGTCACAGTGCTGTCCCAGACAAAGCTGCGGCTCTTAAGAAGCGGCAGTGCGTCTTCGCGGAGCTTGTGTCCACGGAGGAGTCGTATGTACAGGATCTGCATGAGATTGTCAATGGGTAGGTTTACTTTAATTGCGATTTTAAAGGGAACTATTGCCTAACTTGGTTTACCTTCTTTTCCAGTTACATGTCAGAGATCAACAACACGAACAGTGATATTTCCATGCCCGAGGATTTAAAGGGCGGCAAAATGAAGTTGGTCTTCAACAACATCAAAGACATTTACGAGTGGCACAGGGAGTAAGTGTGAATATAAATTATATATACATATATATGAAGAGATTATTTATATTATTTTCTTCCATTCTCAGCTTCTTTCTGAGAGCCCTGCGCAATTGCCAAAAGTCACCAGCGGATCTGGGACCGCTCATCAAGCGCTCAGCCACAAAATTCGCCCTCTACTACACCTATTGCAGTAATAAGCCGCTCTCCGAATATATAGTCAGCGCCCATTATCAGTATTTCGATTGCATTCGCCAGAAGCTGGGACATCGCCTGGATGTAAGTGGATATTTTAATAATTAACCAGCAGAAAATACTCATTTAATCCTTTTAACTTTATAATTCCAGCTGAGCAACCTAATCATCAAGCCGGTGCAGCGCATCACCAAATACGAGCTGCTCATCAAGGAGATTATAAAGGCCACCGAGGGTGCCGGCCTTTATAAAGAGGTGCCCATGTTACAGGAGGCCTACCAGCAAATGAAGGTAGTGGTGAAGACGGTCAACGATATGATGGTGGTGCTGCGCAGTCTTCAAGACTTTGATGGAGAGATCACCGCCCAGGGCAGCCTGCTGATGCAGGGACCCATGAACTGTGTGGTGGATGCGGGACAAAAGCAGCGCGAGCTGCAAGTGTTCCTCTTCCAGCAAATCATTATCTTTGCGGACATTGAGAAGGCAAAGAATCAGTACTCCAGCCCCACATTCAAATACAGATCGCACATACAGGTGAGAAAATCTATAATCTTTATAATCTATAAACATATTTTAAATCTTTAACATCACTTTCTCTCTTTCCAGCTCAATCATATGCAAATGAAGGAATTGGGCGATTGTCGCTTTCAGATCAAGTCAACGGACCCCAACAAGATACCGGAAGTCACCATGATCTGCCAAGCAGCGACGCAGGAGAGCTATGCGGGCTGGCGGGATATGCTGAACAAGATCCTGCAGCAGCAGAACGACCTCATCTTTATGCTATCCAATCCCCTGTCTACCAAAAACAAGTGAACGCCATCGCGTTTTAGGGAAGAATTCCAAATTCCAAATGCAAAAGCAAAAAGAGAAAAGCAAATCAAGAAAGAAAAACAACAAACAAACGAAAGTATGAGAAAATATATGATATTGTAATGTGTTTTTGGGGCAAAACTGGTGAGCATTTGCCTCGCACTCGTTTCCCGTCTGTGCGTCTGTTTACTCTTCGTTTTGCGCCTCACAACACAAACACTAGACACCCACAAACACACACAAACATACTCAATCCTAATTTGTATGTTACTTGTAATTGTAATTTATTTATTTCGACATAATCCTGCGTTGAGCTTACATTTAAGTACCTAGTTTGGGCCGTTTCCGTTCTGTATTAGTTTTGTTTTCGTTTTCTGTTCGTTTCCGTTTCCGGTTTTGTGTGTATATGAAACGCCAAGTATTATATGCTCAAGAATACCAACTACATTATGTGCATTTTTAACTTAATTTAGAGACTCGCCTTGCTGTTACTTTTACTTTCATTCATTATTTTATTAATTCAAGGACAAACGGCAGCCGCAAACTTACTCAGAATCAAACAAGCAATTCACATTTTTCGTTTTGTAAACGCAGAGTAAGGGTATATAACTATTCTAGCCTTAGTTCGGTAACTAGTTTTAGTTTAACTGCTAAATGTTAATCATAATTTAAGCCGAGATTCGTGCAACTTCGTGAAATAATTTAAGAGTAACTTTAGTTTATGAATGCAATGCAAATCGACGTCTTTGTACTTTATGTTTATAAAAATAAACTATGTAAGCTTTAAACGTAATCAAAAACCAGAAACACGATAAGTCTATCCTCTTAATTTTAATTAAAGCCCAAAAAAATAAAAACCAAGCGCTTGCTCAGTTGTAATTTCATTTTGTTTTTATATAATTTATTTTAAATATTTTCTCAGTTCTTCTCTGAAATAGCTTGTAAGAAATGGAACCCTAATACCTTTAAAAAAAAATGATAACACTTAAGCCAAGCTGATTTTCCGAAGCATATTTCTCTTTTTGGTGTTGTCTGTGCGTTATTGTTAGTTGGTAAGCAGGATAAAGGAGGCAGTAAGGACAATGTACAGTGTAGCATATGATGATAAGTCAGTCAGTCAGTCAGATATTAATGCGTGTTTCCCTTAAGCAAAGTAACTTAACTGATAACCGCCAGCGGACCAGGATTTGATGATTAAACAAGAATTAAAATGTAAAAAGCACGAGACGGAAGTTACTAAGCTAACTAAGGTTGTTCACACAAAGACACACAGAATTTACTCTTGAATCGATCTTGTCTCAGTCTCAGTCTATATCTTTGAAAGCAGCACCCACTCTTAACACACACTCACAGTCTGGAACATGAATGCAATTTGAATATATATCAAGGCGAAGATGAATAACAATAATGATTTAGCATAGCTAAATGTTAAGGAAGCGAGCATGAAATGTATTTTTTTACAACAAATTTGTGAAACGAACCTCCGGCAACAAACAAGCATAATTCGTAATTAAATGTTAAAGGATCGGAACGGATCGAATCGGATCGGAGGACAAGCAAGCGCACAGTGAGAAGAGAACTAAACCACAAGCAACATTTTCTACATTTTTGCACTAAAATAGAGCTACTCGAACTCACCAAACAACATGTAACATACTGAATCTGAATCTGAATCTGAATTCTTTTCGATTACATTTACATATATGATATACGGCACTTACCGATTAATTAATTGTTGTACTTGAATCCCCGTCGAAATTCTAGATAATTGTGGTGTAATTGAAATGTGTGTTTTAGTTTATCTTAATGAATCTAATCTAACTAAATATAAATATATACTTACATATACCACATAATGTGACATGAAGTAAACAAGAAACAAACAAACGTGTTAATCTGTGTTTTAGCCAAGTAAGCAAACAGCTAATAGCCATTAGCCATTAGCCGCAGGCCAACTTTTCCCTCACCTTCGTGAAATATGGGAAATATGGCCGCTTCGAGATCAACATTCGGCCGGGCGCGGGCTGCGAGCAAAAATATGAATATATCCAGAAATCAATATGCAAATTGTATGTAACCAAAACAAAGCATGTAATCTGAATTTAACAATTTTCAAAGTGAATAAATAATAAAGCGAAAAGTAGCTGAATAAAAACTTAACATACTCAAAGGAAAAATAATAGTTTTAAATCTGTTAGCTTTTTGTGTGGCCTGTGGGAGATGTAATGCAGCCCTTATTCCTATGTTTTTTGGATGTAAAATTTGCTAACATGTAAGTATTGCCGATTCTGGATAGCTGTCTATATAGTCATGTAAAATGCTGAAGTAAATCCATGTAAAATTTTGTAAATAAATATTCAAATAATTTGTAGTTATTCAAATGAAAAATCTGTGTGAAACATATATTTCTGGTATTTATTTTTTTATATTTTTTTTTTAATCAGAAAAATAATCACGAACGAAAGTCAACATCTTAAAACTACCCCTAAAAATTTAAACAAATCCATTTTAGTTGTTAATAAAAAGCATTTTCTGTTTTATTTCGATTTTAATTGTAATTAATTTAAGACTATCTGTAAAAATGCTATTCAGTTTTGAGCAAGCTGCTGTGCGTCAATTAATCTACCATCTATATCTTCTACTAATTTCCATCTTCTACTAGTTCCCCCGCTGCGCCTGTCCCTCGTCGGTGATCTCGGTTCCCGCAGCCGTGGCCGCTGCCTGATGCAGCTGCTTCAGCTCATTGTAGACTCGCAGGGCAAGCTGCATATTGGGCGCCTGCTGGCGTCCCGGAACCTGATGCTCCGGTGGGGGTTGGACGCACATCCGGACTAGCTTTTGCAGCACCTTTGAGAGGCGAACGCCACTCAGTAGGCCCGGCTGGAAGGTGCCGCCGCCCAGGAGGACGTGCTCGCAGAATATCTGGAAGTTGTTGTTCTGCTGGATGTGTGTGCAGGAGTGTTTGTCCTCATCGCACATGCCGCGGCAGGAGTGGAAGTGACAGTCCTGGCTGGTGCGGCACTTGACGCCCCGCGATAGCCTCTTGTCCAGCTGGCTCTCCACGTAGACATGCTCGGCGCTTTGGTACTTGAGCCGGCGCTCTGGCGTGGTTCCAAAGCGATTCACCTGCATTTTACACATCTTTAGGGGTTCCGGCTTCATTTCATCCAGCCGGAAAATATACTCCATAATGTTGAGGGCGTGCTTCAGGCGCTGCAAGCGATTGGAGGCCCTGAAGGGGGTTTTAAATAAAATGAATAAATAAAATCAAGATTTAAGTTGGAAAAAGCCTTGTCACTTACAAATACTGCATAATGCTGGGATTGGACTGGACAATCTGCAATCCCTCAGTGGCATAGTAGGGTCCACAGGACCCCAGGACAGCTGGGAATATGGACTCTTCATCGAAGAGCTTGCCCATCATATAGTTGTTATCCTTGAAAAGCCGCCAAAAACTGACCATTTGCTGGGAGTTATCATCGGCTATTTCCTGGTTAACCAAAGCCCGGATCTGAAATGGGAATAAAAGGGTTTTATACATGATATTAATATGTGGGATAATATAATACTTAAAGATCTTTTAGTAATATTGAAGAAGCCAGCAGGCTATGGCACATTTTGGTCATAATTTCTATGGTTTTACTTGAGACTCAAAGCTTCTTTTTAAATTTTCAACCATCTTACCATATTATCATCCAGTGTGACATTATAGGCCAAAATGATATGAAGCTTAACAATCTCATGGAACTCCTCCAGCTTGGGATATATGGACTCTCCCTTGCTATTCGTCCAGCTCAGCTCATCATCATTATGCCGGGCCAGCTATGATAGAGAAAAGGATCAAATTAAGTCGTAGTCATGACAACTTTAAGCCGCAAGACCCGACCTACCTTCACCGCATACATATCACCATTCTTTTCGGCCGTAAAAAGAATAGTTTTCATATCATTGAGTGGACACTGGAAGTTGTCGAAGGAAGATTGAGCTCCGCAGAGTTCCTCGCAAAGGGAGCCGCTGTACTCATGCTTTTCAAATTTCTGACACTAATTATCATGGATATCAGTAAACTATTTAAAATGGTTAAATATATATACTACTTTACCATAAGGTTGAGACTCCTGTGGGACATCAACTTGAAGCAGAACTTGAGATTGAGAAAGGCATAACTGAAAATGCCCACCGCCAGCAGGACCGCAATGAGAACCGTTCGCTGCATTCCAAACCGAATTTTCCGACGCAGAGCAGTCAGCATTTTAAACGTTTAAAATTTCCATTTTGCCAATTTGCATTTCAGTAACACACCCCATCGCTGGTCCAAGAGTATATACACTTGAAGCTTAAATGGGAGAGAACTGTCACTGAAAATTTGACACTTGGCCAGGACATGCGCAAAGCAGGGACTTCCGTTTTATCGATAAATATCGCGGCATTAAAACACGTTCTAATTTTATTTTGAAATTATTACTTAACGTATAATTCTTTATTTATACTCTCTGCTAAATTGAGCAATTTACTTTACTTAATTCATCAATTTCATTTTACTGTTTGTATTTTTTAATAAGTTGTCTTTTAATTTCATTCAAGTGTTTAGAGTTTCTTTCTTTCGTTCTTCCGTTTGCTTTTGGTTTCTTTGCTTGTCTGTTCTGATTTACTAAAAATTATTTAAATTCAGAATCATATACCTAGGTTCAAGTTTATTGTTGTATATTAATAATATAATTATTATTTCGCATTGCTAGCCCTCGCATCGCATGTTTTAGAGAATTTGTCAAGTGTCAAGTCTGTTTCTGTATCTGTAAATGTATCTTTTTCCGAGTGTGTTGTGTTGTGTTGTGTCCTCTCTCTAATATTCACCTTTGCGTGTATTTATATACTTAAGATAACCGTTCTGTATGCACAATTTTAACTAGTTATGTACACAACTATATATGTGGCTATGACAAATGCTAGAACGCCGCTCGGCTCAATCCGAGCCACAAAACTAAGGTACAAATACTTGTAGGTAAAAAAAACGTCGTACAAATAACCGCTAGGGGATAATGTGTAATTGTTAATTGTGTTAATTCTGCTATATATATTTATATATTTATATGTGTGTTGTCAAACGGCATCTCTTGGTAATTCTAGCAGCTGGCTCTTGGGTTTGCTTCTGTGTGATTATCCTTTGTCGATTTCTCAAGTCCCTTTCTCTACATTCAAAGTATCTGTTAAGGGTATCTGGTAAGTGTCCTTTTGCTACGTGAACTTTAAATGTTAAAAAGGTAAAGCCGCCTCGGCCTGGCTTAGTCAGTTTTCCTATTACTGGATAATCTCTGTCTGAGTGTCTGTGTTATTTACGGCTAATTGTTACGGATCTGATCTGTTATTTACAGTTAGAAGTTAGTTAGCACACAACGTATGACCAGTCCGGCCATCGGATCGAACTCACAACCAAAAGTCCTTTCCGTTTCCGTTTCAGCTTCAGCTTCCGGTGCCGTGTTCTTGTTTTCGTCTTTTCCTTTTTGTTTTTTTTTTATTGTGTGTCTAGTCGGTTTTTATGTCTATATTTTGTGTGTGTGTCTGTTTGTTTTTGTTTTTAAACTTTACGCAATGTTAACATTCTGTCTTTTGATTTTGTTACAAAATCGCGCGGCCGCTTGGCATTTAACTCGTTTGTTTTGCATTTGAATTTTTCATTTTCAGTTTTCAGTATTTTGTTTCTTCCTTTCATTGAACTCATTATTGTTTTTTTTCGCTTAGTTCATTAAAATATAATGTAAAAAATCTGCAAATTGCATGCTCCTCGTTAATTAATGTGCCATTAAAAAATGTCTATGATTTCTCTATATGTATTCATTCTTATATTTACAGCAGTTTTCTTTGTTTTTCGATTTTGGTTTTTTTCGCTTTATTTGTGAACTTCGTTATTTGTTGTTCTTTATTTTTTGTTGGGAGGAGGAGGGGAGGTAGGAGGAGTCCACTCCCCAGTTCGATCTATTTGTTGTTCATTTACTTAAAACCTTTGTTTTTGGCAGTGCATTTATATTTATTATTTTCGGTTCACTAATTCATAATGATTCGCCTCGGCTAATGACTACAAAATGAAGGTTCCATTTAGTTAGTTAGTCGTAAATTAGGTTATTAATTAATTAACAGCAGTTATTTACAAATTTCTCACGCAAGGTACGTCTGATTAAACGGCTATTAAATTAAGTTTGGAGTGCTTAGTTTACATTTCGTTTTTTTTTTGTATTTATTTTTAAATCTTGTTTGTTTTCATTATCCTTTTCGAAAGCAACTGAGGCTACAGAGATACGACGACGACGACGACGACGACTAGAAAGTATAATTGGAAGACAGTTGTTGGGGGTTAATTCACTTGAAACGAAACCGAGCAAAATGGAAATTGATCTTCCTCCATCGAATTGAGCGAGAAAATTGAGAAAATTTGTGTGGAGGGATTGTGGGGGAGGGGTGGAGAAAAACGGAAACGTATTTAATCCTTGAGCAAAACGGCTTATTGCTTTATTACAAAATTCGCAAACAGTCCCTGAAGAAACTCGTTCAATCATAAAAATATGCGCATATCAAATAAATGATAACAAAACTCTCTTTTCTCAGCATTCCAGCGTAATCTAAACTATTTTTGTTTTTAACTTTAAACTTCTTGTGTGTGTGTTTGTGCCAAACTACAGTTGTCGTTTGCTATGGTTTCTTTTTTTGTTGTTAATTAATGGTTAATTATTTATAATTATTAAGTCGCAGTTGCGGTTGCTGAAACTCTAAATCTTGTGGCGCCGCTTCGATCTGATCCATCCTTATAGCTAACTTTAACTGGTATGTTAGATTGGTTGTTTTCCTTTTTATTACTTTTTTTGTTAATTTTTTTTTGGTTTTTATTTAACTATCATCTAGGCTTGAGTAGGTGTGTGTGTGTGTGTGCTTTATTATTTCCATTTGCCTTGGCTCTTATCTATGTATATGGGTTTTAGTCAATTTAAATATGCAAATTCAAAACCGCTTAATGTATAAGTTGAATATACAAATGTTCTCCCCTTGCACCTATTCTCTTGTATTTATTATGTATACGCACTGTTAGCTTAAATATTTTTTTCTTTTCATTATTTAAAATAGTCGTTGTTCTGCTTCCTCTTGTGTCTTGTAGCTGATGTGATTCGTATGGGTGATTTTTGTGCTTGAGGGTTGAGAGAGTTTTATTTTGAAATAGAAAATATGGTAAAGATGCTGAAATTAAGCTTTGGAAAATTTTTAAAAATATTTATTTGGAAAATTAAGGTATTATATTGGTTTGAGATATATTTAAACAAAGTAAATCTATTCTTTAAGGTTGTAAATTATACCTTTAACTAAGTTTCTTAAACCTTTTGCTTGATCAAATAAAAAGAATATCATCTCCTTTGAAATTAAAACATTTAATATGGTTTTATATTTCCAAAATTAAAGTTTAACCTGTTGTAATTTAAAATTCTTTAATTTTTTAAAATTTAAACCTAGAATTTTTCAAAGATATATATCATAAAATATTCCTAGGCTTTTTCTCAACATGATTAACCAATTTTCCACCTAAAAAAACCCCTTTCCCCCCACTGTGCTCGAGTGTTCTTAGTCTGTGTATTCTTTTGTGTGTGATCCTCGCTTTCAAACAGAGCTTTGGCTTAGCACAAAATTAATGTTAATTCTCATCCTCCTTTTTTTTGGCAGTGTACAAATTGTAATTAAATGTAATTATGGTTCTCAAGCGGCTGTCAGCTTTAGTGCTGTTATTGCTTTTCCAGTCGCCACACAACTAGTCCTCGTCCAGGCTCTGTGATCGTCGCTTCGAGACCACCAGATACTTGCGGCCAAAATAGGGTGAATCTGTGGGAATGAGGATGTAGGGCAGGATGTAGGCTCTGATGCTAACCCACCCATTGCTCACTTCTTGCGCAGAAAGTCGGTGTACTTGCGTGCTCGCTTGCGCACTCGCTTGAGGGCCGAGCCCAGCCGGAACTGCTCCTCGGTCAAGGCCAGGTCGTGATGGTAGGCGTTGTGCTGGTGTTGTTGGTGCTGATGTTGGTGCGAGTGGGCGTGGTGCGCATGGTGGCCATGGGCATGGCTGTGGTGCGGGTGCGATTGCGATTGCGAGTGCGGCGAGGTGGCAGCGTGATGGTAATGATGCATCTGCACAAAGTCATCGCCGGCGGGATTCACGGAACCGGAGAGCGGTGATCCAGGTGATAGGGGCTGCGCTAGCAAATTATGCTCGGAGGCGGCGTCAAAGGACTCGAAATGATGCAGCTGCTGGTGGTGTGTCAAGGGCTGTGGCGAGGGCAGCGACGAGGAGTGCTCACTGGTAGTGGAAGCGCCACCACCCACACCCAAATCCATGCCAGCAAACTCTTTGGGCAGCTCGTCTATGCCCAGTGGCTTATCGAAGTGTGAGTTTCCGGACATGTTGGTGTAATCATAGCTGGGATAGGTGTAGGTGTAACCCGCATGGTGACCCTCGCAGCCCACTTCGGAGCTGCCTGCTCCTCCGCTCCGGTTGTTGATAAACTTCACCTCGTTGGCATTCCTCTCCAGACTGCTGCTAAACACTATATTGATGTTGTTGGAGCTCGTCGACAGATTGATGTTCGTGGGCGAGAGCTGATCTGTGGAACTCTGGTTGAGATTGGTCTCCTTGGAGCTGGCCCTGTGGTAGCTCTGGAAGCACTCGGCGGCATCACTGGAGGCCGTATTCGTGGTGTTTGTATTGTTGTTTGCCACATTTTGCTGTCCCTGCTGGAAGTTGTTCTTGTACTGGAACTCCAAAGCATTGCTTGGCTGGAAGGGATAGTTCTTGGAGTTGTTCAGGATGTCGCTGGCCGTGGCATCGCCCTTGGACAGGTACTGATGGATATCCTCGCTGGTGATTTGCAGATCCTGATCCAGGTAGCTGTTGCACTGGATGTAATTGTAGTTGTTGCTGCAGCAATTGTTGTACGCCTCGCCGGCATCCTGATGGAACATCACCGTCGTGGTGGCCTCCTCCTCGAACTCGCAATGGTAGTTCCCACTGCCTTTGCTGCCACGACTGCCCTTGCTGCCGCGACGCTTTCGAGCAGCCGCCGCCGAGGTGCTGGGTCCTTCATCATACACGGATGTGGAGCTTTTCCAACAGGTTTCAGTGGTAGTGCTGGTGATCTTCCTGCAGGGCTTCTTCTCTGGCTCCGGTTCCGGCACTTGCCAGGCATCCAGCTTGTCCTCTTCTTCGACACCTCCTCCTTCGCCGCCGCCGTTTCCCAGAGTTCCTTCTAGTTCAGTGGGTGACCTGCCATCAGCCAGGAAACTCCAGCGTATGGGTGAGGGCGAGCAGGCATACTCGGGCAGCTCCGTGCTGCTCAGGGCTCCCTTGGAGCTTTGCCTCTCCAGCGTGGATCCCTGTTCCGGCGCCATGTTCTTGGCTCGATCAAAGATCGAGGTTAGGGAACCCAACTGGCTGTTCGGGCGACTGGCATTGAGGCCCCTCAACGAAATGGAGGTGTAACTGGGCTGGCGATGCTCTGGCAGAAGACTCCTTTGACTCCTGTGATGCTTTCGCACCAAGGCAGAGGCGGACTTTATGGAATTGTTGCGACTCAGCGAGGACCTCGAGCCGTAGAGACTCGTAGAGTCCGTCTGGTAGCAGTAGTCCGAGGAGGTGCAGCAGCTGCTGGGTCTTCTTGAAGAGGAGCCATAGAGATCCTCGGCAAAGCACTGGGCCAGTTCGGTGCGGGAGGAGCTATTGGTGGCCGTGTTGCAGCAGGTGCGACGCACAAGGATCTCCTGCACCTCGCGATCCGTGCAGGCGGGATCCTGGCAGGCATGCGAGGACAGCTCCGTTACAGAGCGATGGCGGCGACTGGTACACATGGAGGATGGACGCACCGCCGAGTGACTGGCTCCCTGGCCATGGGCACCCGGCAAACTGCCGCTGCCCTGGCGACGCCGCCGATGGCGACTGTGATGCGAGTGCTGGTGGGAATTCGAGTGCGGTGGCTGATGGTGTGCGGTGGTGGTGGTTGCGGCGTGCGGCGACGTGTGACGACTGTGGTGCGGACTGTGGCTGTGGCTGTGCTTGCGTTGCTGGCAGTGGTGCGATGACGGAGCCGCCGGCTGTGTCTGTGGTGGCGGCTGTGATGGCTGTGCTGGCAAGGGATTGGCTTGATCACATACGACTTCCTTCTCATAGCTACAGTGTACGTATTCGTGCGTGGGATATTGGATACGGGACTGGTGGTGCACCTGCTGCTGCTGCTGCTGCTGGAGGAGCTGCTGCTGCTGCTGTTGCTGCTGCTGCTGATGGTGATAGCCCAGCTGCTGATGGTGCTCCTCAGCGCGACTCGTGGAACGAACACTGGCAGAGTCAGGAGGCGAGGCGCTCCTCAGTCAAGGCCCGTTGCTCGGGCAGACAGGTGGAGGCTGACGAGGGTGATGGGGCGCAGAGGCAGCGCTCCGGCCCTGGTGTGTACTTCGGCCGCCGTCTAAAAATCGCTCGGATGCAGCTGTAGTGGCAACGTGGCGGTTGATAGCAATAAAAGCAGAATACGAAAAAAAAATATACCAAAGTCGAGAACACAAAAGAGAAGCAATTAATATGGCTTGCCAAATTGCAGGGGTTCCTCTGGATCGTCAGTATTAAATTAATATTTTTTGAGTTTTTAATTGTATTTTTTATTTTTGTTTTTTGGCGTTTCACTACTACGGCTAATTAAAGTGGTGCATGCAAAAAAGTCCATGCCAATAATACGCATGCAATAATTATTTTTGAGAGGCCATAAAAACACCGAACTTTCCCATGCAAAAATCTGTAAAAACCAACAAATTAGGGTCTTTACAGAGCATTCATTGATGAACTCGAAAAAGGGATGCCGCTATGGCTGCTGCTTGATTGATGGTCTGATTGATTGATTAACTAATTTACTGAAATGATTATCATTGCGGAAAAATTTCTCCGGTTTTTTTTTAGGAGTTTTGTAATGACCGATTTCAGAGATACAGTTGCAGTGGCAATAAGAGGTTTAAAAAATATGTTAAAAATTTATTAGCAATGTCTGCAATAAATTTTGTATTATTATTCTTTAATCAATTAAACGGGTGTCTAAGAGTATTATTTATATATACATATAAAATATGTAATGGAATTATTAGATTTCTGAAAGTCTTTATAAATTTAAAATTTAACTTAATACTATCAGTCTTTAATTAGTAATTAACTCTTATATTTATCACCGCAAATGTATCTAATTTTATGTACATTTCCATCAATTTTATATTTATGACAGAATTTTTCTAGTTATGACTTTTAACAGACATGAAAATGAACGATTTTGATTGTGGTTTAATTAGCTTTAAAAAGTAATATGATTCAAAACGATTTTAGATGAAAATGTCATTTGATTTAAATGATTCAAGTTTAATTTGTATCTCAATTTAGACGCATTATTGGCACTTTTTTGCTGATATATTTTCAGCGAGTGATGTGGGTGTTCTCTTTTTATATAGTTTTGTGTGATTTCTGTATTATTCAGAGTAGTGCGACTTTTCTTTACTTAGCCAATCGGTTTCGCTTGATACTTTTTTTGATAGTTGGTCCCAAGTTCAGCAGTTTCCCCTTCACTTGCGTACTATAAAGGAACGAAAGGAAAACAGGATAAGCTACATTTTCATCCTACGATGATTCGAACTGTCAGTGGTTCGTTTTTAATTTTAAATACAGCTTGAGCCTAAGATATATAGTATATATGCTATAGTTTCGACTTTTTGGGTGCATTTGTTTTTGGGGTGCATTTATCCGCGCAGCTCGCTCTCTATGGCATTTTCTTGTAAATGCTTTTCGTGATGGGCTGAGTGGCTTTTTTTTCAGTGGCTGCGTGGTGGCTCAGTGGCTGACTAGCTTAGCCTTACTAGCTTACTAGCTGGGTGGTGGCTTATTAGTTAGCAGTGCTCTGGGTCAACCTACATGACATCCTTCCGTGCGCCGAATGTCGGCGGAAATTGTAGTCGTCGACCTCATCGTAATGGCACTTTCTCGCCGGCTGCGGCGTTTGCAGATTGGTGCCGTAGTTCGTGTAGCACTGAGCAGATCCTGCCACGGAGCCAAGGACTCCGCCACCAGGACCATAGCTGCTCGATCCGGGACCCAGGAGATTGGTGCTATCGCTCAGCGGATAGGGACCCATGCCTTCAACCGTCAGGGAAAACGAGGTCGTACCAAACACTTGATTATTACAACGATTTTATCGATTTGATTTCGGTTTCATGCAAGTTCAGATAGTCGCCAATATTTGTTGTCGCAAGATTATTGTTTCATAGTTTTGCATTTTTTGGTTACATACAATAGTTGAGTGTCGATGGAGTTTGTTTTTTATATATTTTTGTTTTGGTCCAGTTGATGATTTGAGTTTGATTGAGATTGAGGTTTCCAATGTTTAAAATTGTTTGATTTAAAACACAATTCATAAATCCGAATGGAAGTAAACAATACAAGATAGTTAATTTATTCAGAGATAAGCGAGTAACGCTTACAATTTTTCGATTACAGATTATAGAATAAAGATTAGAGTACAGATTACATATTGAATTTCTACTGTAACAAGCACCGATAAAATATGGAACGGAACAAGAGTCACAAAATCAAGGCATTCCTAAATAATAAATAACAAATTCTAGGCAAACTAAAACTATAACAAATTTATACACACACATATATATTTTTATATTAATGAGTGGAGATGATTTGAAGTTTATTGGGGAATTTTAATAGGAAGGACAGTGTTTCGTTTAATTAATAAAAATAAAATCAAAACGTGCCAAATTGCTCAGTAAAGTGTAGAGTTTTTGTAGATGTAAGCAAATTCCTGCATTTATTTTTAACAGCTTATTAAACATTATTTTAAATATCCCAAAAATTTGTTTTTTATATCCCCAGAGATTATACTAACAATTACAAAACTAATTTTCGTTAGTTTTGTGTATCATTTCAGCTTTTAGTTTTCTGTTTTTGTCAAACAAAAAATTAATTATGCGACACGTTGAACAGGAGTTTACATTGACACAATACCCCCACTGATTGTTAACAAGTATATAATATATATACATATATATATTTAAAATTAGAACTCTTCCTAGTGTTTACCTAAAGGACATTCCTGGCTTGTGTTTGCTTTGCAACCTATAGAACACAGGTTGCAAAGCTGGATATGTAAATATTGGCAGATGTGTCGTTCGAGCAATTTGCACGACAAATAACGAGGAAATTATAAAACTCAAACGGATGCTGGGAAGGTGAGAAAGTGGAAACTGAAACGCAATCGTGGCTTAATTGAGGTTTTCAGTTGGACGATGCGGATGATGAGGATGAGCAGTAATAGTAGTGGTGGTGTTGGTGGTAGGTGGGGGATCCAGGTGTTCTAGGTGGAACGTAGGCGTGTTTTTTTGGTTTCTTACGTGAGTCATGTTGGGTCTTCTCCTCAGATACCATCAAGGCGGCATGCTCGATGCCAGAATTCATACTTTGTGGCTCCAAGCTATTTGTGCAGTTTAGCATACTCCTGAAATTCGCACACTCTACGATTATGTTTTAAGTGTAAACGTATTTGGTAAATTTAATTTCTTTGCAACTAATGAGAGCAATTTCGAGAGTTTGTTTACGTTTTCAAGGGTTTCTGGTATATAAATAAACGTATATATATATATCGGAGTTCAAGAGACGGAAAAGGGGGACTTTACTGTGGCTGCTGTATTAGTTTGAGTTCAAGTTTAAAGTTTAGTTTCAAGTGTAAGGCTGCTTGGAAGTTATTAGGCGCGGCTTAAAAATTAATAAATAAATATAAATAAATCAATAAATCAATTAAAAATTGTAATAAAGAACAACATTTATTCAAAATCAAATATATATAATGTGAAATAAAACTATTTCTAGGACTTAATAAGGATTAATGGCCATGAAGTATGGCTCCCACGATTCTCTCAATCCAGGAAATTGCTATGAGTGAAGGCTGTGATATTTCCTACATTTTATATATAAATTATTTATATATTTTTTTTGGGACGGGGAGAAGAGAAAGGGGGTGTGGTGTCACTGCGCTTTCGGATGCGTGGAGGCGGAGGAGCTGCCCTTGTCCTCGCCCTGCGATAATTCAATGTCCGCCGTGTTGCAACTGGTGTCGTTAACACTCTCCTCGCTAAATGGACAAAAATCGGGCAACAAAATCAGTGTGGAGTGTGGTGTATGGTGTGTATGTGAATGGGGTTTATATGCGGATATATATGGCTTTATGCGAGGACCACTTTAAAACTGACCAATTCATTATTTTCGGTGATGAACAATGAGAGGTGGAGGAGGGGCACGACGACAATGAGAGCGATTCCGATAGGGATCGGATGACACATGACACTGAATGGAGGAGGGGGGCACAGAGATGAGTGGCGACTCTTAATTATAGTAGTAATTATAGTAGGTATATAACTATGCATAGAGAGAGAGTTGAAGAGTAGAGAGTATTAAAATTGTTATTAAATAGTTGGGTATTTATATAGTAGTTCGCTAGTCTTATTTAGTTCGCTTCAACGGCAGCCATTTGTTAATGGATTGTACATAGTAGTTGTGGTAACAGAGTAACGATTTGTAACAAAGTACAGGCAGAGTTAAGCAAACATGCCGACAAAATTCATAGAAACTTTGAGCGCAGAAGAATTCGAATTCAAATCAATTCAACTTCATTTATTTAGTTATTTTTTGGTTTTTTGTTTTGTTTTTTGTTTTTTTTTCGGTTAAAATTGTACATAAAGTGGCTAAATAAGGTACAGCAAATACGAGCTACATTTAAAGGTGGTAATTATGTTAACTTTGAAGAGCGAAACGCATTGAATCGATTTTTTGGTTTGGATTTTCGGGCTAAGGGACATTTTTTTATAATTCGGAATTTAAGATCCAGGACTCGTGGGCTTTTTGTTTTTGTTTCGACGAAGCCGTCATGCAACTTACCCGTACAGTCTACTATCTCGAAAAGTCCTTTTGGGCATTACATGGAACGTAGTTCAAGTCAAAGGGTTATTTTTTCGAACTTATGGTGCGTTAAACAAACGGAAAATATACGAAATTTTCAACTTAAGAAACTTAAAAGTATTGAACCCTGAACTTAACTTATTCAAGCTTGGTTCAGTGGCTCAAAGGGTTTATGCTAACCGCATAATAAACTTCCAAGTAATTGGTAAAATAGGGTTTTGTTTTCGGGTTCGCTATCGTTTTCTGGTTTCTTTGTACGCGTTTTTTGTATTTTGTTGGGTATTAAAGAGGATCGAGTTATGAGTTGAACAACTATTCGACATATTGCCATGATTTGTGTGCAGATTTTGAGCTGGGGAGATGAGGGAATGACTGAAGCTCACATACCTGCCATTGTTGTGCCGGAAGAGGGCCAGGATCTCCTCGAAGGTCTTGTTTTTGGTCTCGGGCACCTTTTTGTAGGTGAATATCCAGAAGATGGCCAGGAATACGCTGAATGGCAAGAACGTGTAGTTCTCCAGGGCAGTCTAAAAAGAATAATTCAAATAAAAATTAACAATATAAATAATTAAAATATTAGTAATTTTAGTTATTATTTAAACCCACCTTCATGCTGGGGAATCCAATGCCAACCACAAAGTTGGCCATCCAATTGACCAGCACTGCAATGGCCATGGCACTCGGTCGGGGTCCTTGGGAGAAGAGCTCGGCGGTGATCATCCAGGGTATACTGCCAGGACCCACCGCAAAGAAGACCACAAAGCCCAGGGTGGCCACCACCGACAGGTAGGACATCCAGTCAATCATTTCCTGCACATAACCAAAGAACTCCTATACAAAATGCATAGTACTCGCATTCTCGATGTAGGCTTTTTCCTCTACTCGCGTCTACCGACGAACTCCTTCTTCTCTCTCCCTCGCGAGAGAGAGAATATTTAAACGTAAATAATACAGAAAGGATAAAGGATAAACCCCCCCCTATAAAACCTGATCGATCGGAACTTTTATGCATGAGTTGGTTAGCGTATTGAAAGTATTAAATTGATTAGACTTTGACCGGTTTTTGGGTTCTTGGTTCTCTAAGAATTAACCTTGGGGCCGGACTGCCGCTCGAGTCTTTCCTGGCTCAGAATGCTTAGGAATGCTTAGTTGTGATTAAAGTTAGAGCTATATCTTACACAATTACCGAAACGAAACTAAATAAAATGAAAAGATATATACGAGAAGTAAGGCTGCTGCGGGTCACATTGAGAGTGTGTTTCGTGTTGTGTGATTTCAGCGCGGTGCTCTGCTCTATTTGTTCTGCTTCGAATTTTATATATATTTTTATTTTTTTTTTTTGGTGGAACTGGTGCCCGGAAAAACTTTTGCAGAGTTTGTGTGTTGATTTTACATTAATTTTTATTATTTGTTTGTTTTTTGGAAAACTTTTGCTTGCCTTTGAAACTGTGTTGTGGTTTTGCTTCTAGTCGCGTGGCCTGATTAAGCATAAATAAAAAGCTATATAAATAATAAACTGAACGAATTCGTCAACTGATTTCGAGTGAGAGAGTGTTTTGTGGGGCGGAAAGCCTGCCAAGTCGAGAATAGCACTAATTAAGGGGGCGGGACGGTTGCAACTGAAGGCTAACCCCAAGTCAAACAGAAGACTTTCAGTGTCTTTTATTCACAACTAAAGAAAGTCTAATATCTGAGTAGATATTATATACATATATATATTTTGGGTTAGCTCTGTCAGTTGCAACAACTTAGCCTAGGCAACTGAAAATGTAAACTTGAACGAAAAACATTTCTAAAGGCAAGCAACGTGCATAAGTGTTTATTTAAAACAAATATTTTTTTAAATTAAAAAAAAATTCTAAATATTCATAACTAGTATTTAAGCATTCCAAAAGCTAATCATGCATAAGGGTCTCAGGCGGCGTAAACATATTTTAAAGTCACGCGGCTGGCGGAGATAATTAATAACTAAAGCGACCAGCAAGTGTTGGCCTATAAATTAAATACTACACACACACACACACATCTATGACTAGGACTTAAATGCAATGCATCAACCCAAAATAGAGGCGGCGGGGAGGAGGGTAAAAAAAGGTACATTTAATGGCTGAGGGAGAGTCATAAATTCAACTTGTTATAAATTCAAATATATCTCACATCAATAATTTATAGAAATACGCGCGGGACAACTGTCATGCTTCGTGTCTGTTTGTATTTGTGTTGAGTGTGTGTCTGTTTTGAGTGTTTTTTTTGTGGATTTTATTTTTTTTTTCTTTTTGGCGGGGTTAAACACAACTTCATGCATAAAATATTTATATCAATATTCAAATATTTATAAGGACACGCGGGATGTGGGATAAGGTCTAGGCATCGCTACAAGAGAGAGAAAATGCAAATGCGATGGGCCCGCTAAGTGGACCCACCAACTAAAGGGACGGGCAGGGGGCACGGGGGGCTTAACAAACGCAAACCCAAACTGGCAGGCACTTTGGCATTCTGGCTTTACAACAGCAGGATGCAAGTGTCCTGGCAAGCCCTATACTTGCCTTGATCAGGAACGAAATGGTGATGAAGATGGAGAAGATGAACATTCCGCCCAAACCATACAGATGCAGGGTACGGCGACCAGTGCGATCCATCAGGGGAATGGACACCAGGGTCATTACAACCTATTGAAAAATATATTAAAAAAATATGTAAATAAAAAGAATTTAATAATAAATATAGCTTTAATCTCACCATTATGGCACCTATGCCTATCGTGGCAAACTTGGCGCTCTCCTCAGTCAATCCCGAGCTCATAAAGAGCGACGTGGAGTAGTAGAAGACGGCATTGATGCCGCTGAACTGCTGGCTAAGCTGCATCACAATGCCAATGATCAGCGGAGGACGCAGGGTGGGCGAGCAGATAAGCTCCATGGTCGATATGTGGCTCTCAGCCTGCTGGGCACGCTCCTCGGCACGCATTTCCTCGATGTCCTCCTCCACGGAGCCGGAGGCTCGCAGTCGTCGCAGGGCTATAAAATATAATTAATAAATGTTTATTATAAGCAGAAAAAGAAACTATAAAAAAAATAAATAAAATATAAATTATTTGAATAATAAAGGTTAATATTTTGCCATAGTTTTTTTTGTTACTGTTTTTTGAACTCATTTTATGATTAAATAATGTAAAACAAATGGCTTTATTTATTATTTTTCGCTTAAAAAATAATTAACATAGATTTCAGGCTAATTTAATAGAAAATAAATTATCAAAAGTCAACAAATTTATTTTTAAGGCTGAAAAAACGAATTATCAAACTAAATACAAGATAATTATCCACATATAAATTATTTTAGTTACCAAAAAAATAGTTTAATATTTAAAATATGAGCATTTATGACTTTATCCCCTTTAACGAACAAAAAACAAGGAACAGAAAAAGATTAAATTGATTTATACAATTCGATTAGAGCATTATTTAAGCTGCTAATGTGTATAAAATAAATCATGATAAAACCAAGGCAATAGAATATTTTTTTGTTCCCCATTTAAATGTATAATTGGTGGAATTTATGGCACAACCAACACTCACCCTTGCGCGCCTCCTCCTCCCACTGCTTGGTGATGAGCAGATATCTAGGCGACTCGGGGCAGACGGGCAGCAGGATCAATTGCAGGATGGCCGGACAGATGGCCAGGCCCAGCAAAATGGGCCAGCCCTCGTTGGTGCCCAGGATCTGCTCGATGCCCAGCACTTGGGATAATAGTAAACCTACAGTCACAGCCAATTGATTAACAGTACCTAAGCCACCGCGCAGATTCAGTGGCGCTATCTCCGAGATGTACATGGGCACCAGCGATGTGTTGAGGCCTTGAATATATATATATAGATAATATATAACATAATTTATATAATAATATAATACACTTACCGCAATTAACACCAATTATAAATCGGCCAAGGAATAACATTTCATAGGAATGACTAACTTTGGTAAATCCCATCAAACAAGCACCGGAAATTCCGAGCACATTGTTCAACAGTAGACCGCCTTTTCTGTAATTTTAAGTATATACGATTTATAAGTAAAAAATATATATAAATTACTATTTGTATTATTTATTTATTTACCTGCCAAAGCGGTTGGCCATCCAGCCGCCGCTGAAACCGCCCAGCATGCCACCGATGGCAAATATGGATACTGCCACCGAGTACAGCTGCTGGATGAACTCCTCGCTAATGTCCTCGCCATAGCGATCCTTGTAGACATCCTTCATGAAGTTCTCGATATTCTTCTCTGGTGCATTGATCACGCCGGTGTTATAGCCGAACTGGAGCATGCCCAGCACCGCCGAGAATATCGAGTAGGTGAGGAAGAAGGTGAGACCCTGCAAGATTTCCGATTTATAAAATTAATTAGGAAGAACACAAGAGGAGATGGGGCTAGGGCTGGGGCTGGGGGCGGGACAGTGGGGATCCGGTGGTAGTGGGGGCTGTGCGGGCGGGTCCATCAAACGCTTTGCAAACGAGTGTGCGGCAAGGAAACCAAAGCTTACTCTTTGGATATAGCCAATTATCTAATTGAAACTCAAGGGGATAAGGAAAGCATAAGAAAAACTCTGATGAATGACAGTGTTTGGATGTGAAAAATAATACTTAAAAAATATTAGAAAATAAAACGAAATTAAATTAAGAATTTTATAATTTATCTGATTTATTTTTGCTACAAAACTTAAAAGTAATTAACAATTAAAAGTTCCTTTAAAATACGTTGATGAAGAAGCCGTCTGTACATGTGAGAAGGGCACTCAAAAAAGTGGTTAATAAACTTTAATTTTATATCATTTATATGCTAAATATTAATATATTAAGAAAAACCTTTGTAAATATTTGAATATTAATTTATTTATATTTTTAAGAGTTTTAAACGGAATTTACTTGCTTTAAAAAATTGTCAAACAATGTTAATGATATTCTATACTTTTGAAATATATTTTCTGTTTCTCTTTTAATTTATAGATTAATTTTTTTGAGTGCCTGCAAAAACTGATACCAATTGGAAGAGCATTTGCATCTGTCCATCAAGGTAACAGTTTCCGCTGTCAGTGGTTGAGAGTGGTTGTGTTTTGGGTGGATAAATGTTCGGGTGGTTGGGTGGTTAGTGGTGGGTGGTGGTTTGGTCGTGTGGTTTGTCTGGCTCTGGGTAGTTGGCAGTTGGTTCTTGGTGTTTCGGTTTGTACATGAATAGAGAAATGAAATTCAAGTATTTAATTACACAACATGGCAAATAATTTAAGCTACAAACTTGTTCTAAAAGTCTTAGCTTCCGTCTGTGCGTGTGCTCCTCCAGTCGATCGACATATTCGCGCAGCTCCTCGATCTCCTCCTTCACCTGCTGGACGGTGTCCAGTTCGTGTTTGATGGCCACCATGTCGCGCTTAACCTGGATTCAGTTAATATTTTCATATTAAAATGTTTGTAATTATTTACTGGTTAAAGATCTCACCTCAGACACTTCACTCTGGCAGCTCTCCACGGACTTGGTCAGCTCCTGGAGCTGAGTGCGAATCTCGCACAGGGCCACCGTCGTCTCCAGGTGTCGATCTCCCCGCTGCAGCTCATCGAGTTTCGCTGACAGATTCATGCTCATCACGCTAACTTGCTTTTGCAAACTGCAGTCACGCCAAGTTTTTGTGTTTTTTTTTTATTATTTCATTAAGTCGGCAGTTGGCAGTCAAAGAAAATATCAAGCAGAAAGGCTATTTAGTGGCAGGTCGGCTAGGAATGCCTTTGAGCTCATTCCTTATGGCACTCAATGCACTATAGTCTTGCTACTACACACAGACTGAGTTATTTAGCGTATACGTAATTTATTTCGCTCTGGCTTACAGAACGCAAGAACGCAAAACGTTAACGTAAACGAAACACACAACAAAACGAAATTATTTATGACCGCTTGCATTAAAATTTACTGAGCTATGCAATTATTGAGGAATGAAGCAACATAAATTTTATGGGCCACAGAAAATACAATACAACAAAAACCGAGAAATGAAAACTGAAAACGCACGCCAGTTTCCAAGTTTCCGAGTTGTTGCCGCCTGCCATCCCACCGGGCCGGCCGCCGCCGAGTTCCTTCTTATAGTCACTCAGCTAGCAGCTCCTTGGGCAGAAGTCCAAGAAAGGATTTCTGTGTTGGGGCAGAAACAACAAGGAGGCGAAGGCGATGGCGAAGGCAAAGGGATGGGTACAATAATAATAACAAAGCCAGGCCACTAAGTACATAAAAAGTAACTTAAAGTAAATTGTTGGCATATTTCGTTAAGGTTAAGGCAAGAGTAATGTACAATGCACGAGAATGAAAAGTTGACGGCATTATATATACTTATACAAGCTGAACTCTGAACTCTGGCCGGGATATAGCCGCCCCATTTATTTTCCTCGTTTTCTCGTCTTTCTACTAGCCAAAGCAACTCTTTTGGCCAAGACAAGATAGAAAGGTACACAGATAGATAGACCCTGTCATAGTTGTAGTTCTAATCCCGTTTGTCTCTACAACTTCCTCTTTGGAATGCATTAAATTTACATTTTTATCTGCCACAAAATGCCTGTGAAAACATTTTAGTTTCGCTGTTTGCTTTATGGCTAAAATTTTATAATTGAAAACTAGCGATTTTAGGAAATGTTTTTCATTCAATTTTTGACTGCTTAATACAAATATTTTTTTTACTGACTGATTTATTCATTTTCTTTTATTTTCAAGGTAAATATTGGGTTTTGAAATTTTATTTGCTAGTTTTCTTTTTAGGTCTAGGAACATTAAACGGATTATTTTTATTGACTTTTTATATAGAGATTACTTTTTTTAATTTGGGGATTTTAATGTAAATATTTATATTTACTAAATGATTTTCAGGAAATATGATTTTTTAATCCATTTTCTTAAAGCGGCTCAGAGCTCTTTAGGCTTATGAAAGCTTTAGAGTTGAATTTCATTAACGTTATTAGTATTATTTTAAGGGAATATAAGTACAGAAATCTCTTAAGAAATTTATATATATTATTAAATCCTTTTTAAATGAAAATGCCTGACATTAAGCATTGATTTTTCAAACTGGAAAATTACAACTAACCATTAATTAGTTCTGCTCAATTTAATTTCACATTCATGTAAGACTATACATCTATGTATATATACTCCCATCGGAAGGTGATTTTAAAGCTTTGTTTGCTGGGGGTGTTGGTGGTGGCATCTAAATCAAATGGTAACAAAAGTTGTGGGCGACAGTTGCCAGCGTATAGCGACATGCCGATATATGGCGATATGGGCACCCAACCGCGCCACACAATGCGCATACGACACGTGGGCCGTGCTTGAGTTGCCTGCGCATTATGTTAATGCAATGCAATACGGGAAAGGGTGGATGGGTGGTTGGGTAGTTGGGTGATTTGGGTGGTTTGGTTGGATTGCTATCGTTAGTACTGTTATTGTTTTGCATTTCACGGACATTGTTGTGCCGAGCATAAAAGGATTATTTTATGCATACATCAGCGAGCGAATCCGAAACAGAATCGAGAGCACACCAGAAGCAGGACCATAACCATAACCAGGACGAAACGATGAGATTCGAGCGCATCCTGTGCAAGTTATTGTTCTCTGGCAAAACAATTGCCATACGTGTGCTTGTGCGTTGTCTGTCAGATGCAGAAATTTTCGGTTTTGTGTAAGGGATTTGTATACGTGAGCATTTAATAAATTTTCTGCCAATTTCTCCCTATGCTCCCTGTGCTCCCTGTGCATTCATTAAAGGCTGCAGTACGTGTGCAGGAGGCATCCCTTCTCTTCCGCTAAAAGGATTCCCCGGGACTGTTCATTTTTGTCAAAAAGCTGCGCAGGGAAATGAGAAATATTAAATTTTGACAAGACAAAGCTGTCATGCCCTCAACGGATTATCTATTCGTGGCAGCAGCAGCATTTCAATCACATTAACCCGCCAGAGTCCACAGTCAGAGCAGTAGAAAGCATCCGTCAAATATTCAGACTCGATTCAGCTTCATACATCAACTGGCAGCCACCAGTTACAGTTACAGTTATGGCTATATGGGATATAGATCTCACAACCAGTGCACACAATAAATTCAGCGAATAAATTAAAATCAAAATCGATTGTTCTCATATATAGCACAGGGTTGTATATACTATATAAGATACGAGCACTCGTACATATTGCGGTATGTAAAGTACATCAATCAGATCGAATCTCGGATCGGGTTTGGGTTTGGGGTTTCGGGTTTTGGGTAACCAATTGGCATATAGGACATTCACCAAACGTTGCAAATTCTTGTTTTTCCTCTCGTATTTTGTTTCATTTCGATTGTTTTGCTTTTGTTTTATTTCATTTTGATTTGTTTTGTTGACTCTCATAAACTTTTGCAGCAGCTCTCGTGGCTGGTAATGTTTTTTTTTTGTTTTGTTTGTTTTTAAATCAATTGAAATTTATTTGTGGTCTTTTTCTCGTTGATTTCGTTTTGTAAAGCAATATTTTATGATTTTGCATGATTAACATCTTGTTTGTATTTTTATGAAATTGTTTAAATTCGCTTCAAAAAGGAAATATGCAAGCCAAATATGAACGGATGAACGGAAAAAGAATGTCTCTACTCGGATCACGCAATGGGATGAACAAAGAGCTGAAGTTTTTCTCCATGTTTTTTTTTTATACTTTTTGTTAATTTTGGTTATTTGTTAATTTTGGTGAAGGGACCGTTACGCCAATTAGTCTGGGTTCGTTTGTAGTTAAACATTAAAAACCATAAAAAGTGTACAGTAATTCATTGCAGCAACGGAATAACATATATAACATGTATGTATCATATTTACGGAACCGAAAACACAAACAACACAAATGAAGGACATTTAACGGGTTGAAAAATCCTGAAAATATTGTGTGACTGGTTGACTGACTGACTGACTGGCTGACTGAGTGATGTATTGGGGAAAAGATTACGTACAAGAGAGAGCTGGTGAGGGGTGAGGTGAGGGGGTTAAGCTAATTATGAACTTGATGACATGCAGGGCTTGGGGTGAAACAGAGAGATAAATAGGAGAAAGACAGAGACGGAGAGAGAGACGCTAGGATGCTGAAGTGGCCAACCGCAGGCTGATTGACTGCCCGGGCAAAGGATGTTTGTCAATGGCTTTACATGGCTGCGAATGAGTGTGTGGAAGTGTGTGGGAGGGTGTGCGGTGCGAACAGCAACTTAATGGCCCTCAAACACTTTTTGGCATGTCATAAAAAACACAAACACACACCCACACAGAGAAATGGAATGTTATTTATATTATTTATGATTTTTGGGATAAATTAATAAGTTTACAAATTTTTTTAGACTTCAAAATAACGAAATTTACATTAAAACATTTTTGAATATCAAAAAGTCTATTCATTTCTATACAAACTTAGTGGATTTATATATTTTGGCACTTTGAATTAGCGAAATTTACTTTTAATAATACGATTTTAATTTACAAATATCCTTTGTATTGTCATTAATATATGATATTATAGCACTTAATATATGAAATATGACTTTAAAAAATTTTTGGAACCCAAAAATACACAACAAATATAGAATTTTATATTTGTTTCTTAATTTTAAATAGTTGGGGCTTCTTTTTAAGCTTCTAAACAAAACTTTAATAATGCCAGGCAGTGACATAGAAAATATTATAAATAACAAACTCCTTATGGTAAAACAAACCAAATATTTATAATACCATAATTCTATATTAAATATTCAGTTAAATACTAATACATTTTATTTACAGCTTGGTTAATTTGTATTAAATTTACCAAAATACTTTTAAAGAGTCCTATATTATTATATTTTGTATATTTATATTATTTTTCTCTGTGCTGGCAAAAGGCACCAGATTGCTGTGGCTGCCTTTGAGGGCTTTTTGAGTAGTGCCAAATGGGGGATTCACACCCGCCAACCCACTTCACACAATCACTAGGTATTTCGATATACATATCTTTCTCTCTCATTCTGTATTTCCCCCCACAGCCAAATGATGAGCACGTTTTGGAAACTAAATTAATTTATTTGAACATAATTGAATTTTAATTACGATGCATGCAGTAGAAGAGCCGATTGGGTGAAAAGGGTTAAGAGAGAGTTCACTGGTTTTTGGGCAAATATTCTAATAATTAACAAATCAATTTGATGGGCTACGAGTGCCGAGAGTGCAGAGGGTGTAGAGGGGTGGAAATTGATTGGATTATTGCATTACAATAAACGAGTATAGTTATAGAGTGAAAGAAGAAGAGGGGGGAGCAGTAAAAATATTTAGATTCGTAATTGAAGTTAGTTGGTTGTAATTGCATACTCATTGAGTGGCGTGAATACCAGGCCACTTTGCGTGTGGCTTTTTATTGTTGTAACGGTGGTTGGAGTTGAGTTGTTGTTGTTTGTTGAGTTCATGGAGTTATTGTGGCAGTTAAAAAGGGGTTTTAAAATGGGAATCGGATGATAAAGAACACATATGGTACATATATAGACATTGGTACAACAAGTGTGGACAGCAAGGGGGAATCTTGTGCAGATCAGAAATGCATTTCAACGATCAATACAGGAATATTGGGTGGCTAGGTCATCCTTATTCCCACATTATCCTTGGAGAAATTTCGCTGCAAATGCATTTCCGGTGATTGCAGACATACACACACATAGAAAACATATAGATTCTGTAAACTCGAGTGATTGACAGGTTTGTGTGGAAATGAAATTGCGGACGCTCAGGTGCTCAATCACTCGGTGACATTTTTTTTAAGCAAAGTAAATACAATTTCAATTGAGTTGCAATTTTTTTACAGCGCGTGACAACAAAGGAGCTTCTTTTTTTTGTGTTTAAAAGCAAAAGGCAGCAAAACGGCAAACAAACGGCTGCTAATTAACAATTTTTAATTAAAGTTCTATCAATGCGGATGAGAAGCCATTTAAAATTTAAATGTACATGTACACAATTATTTATTAATAATATACGACACACAATCGGGGAATCGATGAGTGATGGACAATGGCTGATGGAACGAAAGAAAGAAAACCAAATGTGTGCTTTGTATACATGGCGTATGAGTGATGTTTGAAAATTGTTCATAATCGCAAGGCGATCTGCATTGGTTTTATATTAATTTAATTGTTAGTTGTTAATTGTTAATTGTTAATTGATAATATTAATTAATTAATTTTTTAAATTAACTCTATGGCTAGGTCTATGGCTGGAATGGATATGTACCTGGGTGGCATTGTGCCCATCATTTTGTTGACTTTTCTTTGGACTCCCTCGGTAAATAGATTTCTTTATAGAGTCTTTATTACTATAATTCTATATACTCTCTAGTTGGTTTCTCTTCAACGTTCGTTGGCGCTTTTCTCACTTTTTCTTTTTTATTTTTTTCTGGGGGTTTGGTGAATGTCGTATGTGGCCGCGGTTGAGTTATTGGGGTTTACATATGATATTTGTTCGTTTGATTTTGTCGGGGAGGTTGCGCAACAAAAACAACACAACACAAAGGCCCTCAATGAATAATTGACAGTCTAAGGACACACGCAGGACACTTAACTGAACATAACTTGCGCAAATCTGTGTGGGAGGAGAACATTAAACAAATACTATTGGTTTTGGCATATACATTGCATATTTGCTGGTTGTAATATATATATTATATTATTTAACAAGCCATAAAACAAACTAGAAAAATTGAAAAATTAAAGTGAAAGAGACAAGGGTAGGGGGTCTCCCGTTGTAATGCCAGTAATAGCACACAATATGAACACAAATTAAAATTGTAATTAAAATTTATTTACGGCAATACTAAAAATATATCGTTTCGTTATTTGTTTAATAAATTAAATAAACATGGCGCACACAAATAATTGCTGTTTATTTGTCTAACTGAAAGCGGATATTTATGGCCGACAGCATCCTCTGGTCGCGCCTGCAAATTAATGACCCGCAATGAGCCTCGGCGAGTCCATTACGAGTGCACACACTTGGCAGCGGATCAGCGGGTGTGTTGTCGGTGAGAGGGGGTCAAGTGTTTTGGCCTTGGTCATAAATATATATATTTTGGTATATATAAAATTCCGTGTCAGTTCAGGGATCAAACTGGAGGAAATCTATGTACGTACTCGAGCAGCAATTGGCGCAGTGTGGCCTCGTCCTCGCCATGACATCTCAACCTAGACTCGCGATCTCGATCATCCCGACTCGAGTGGCGCTGCCGTTTGGGGGCGTAGCTGAAGGAGTGACGATAGAACCTTCCGTTGTTTATGTTAGCTCCGCGATAGGCGTCTATATGTGTCCCATGGGATATGTTTTTTTTTTGTATAAAAATTAAGAGGAGATTGGGTGCTCTTGTGTCTTTTTTGGGTTTCTTTTTAAAAGAAAGATATATACCCACCTTCGGGTCGCAAACGCACGGGCGGTGAGGTCAGCTTGAGTTGTGTTGACGTTGTTGTGGGCGGAGTCTTACGTCGACCACCAAAAACATAATCGTAGGAATCTTCGCTCAAATTGGACACTGCCAGGGCATGAGGAAAATTCAGAACACAACCGTTTAGGGTTTAGTTTTTCAATCGAAAACAAAACGCACTCTTTTAGAGCAAAACATATACACAAGAAGAGGCACAAAACTAAACCGAAAATTATAAACAAATCTCATAAATAATAACACAAGCTGATTCTTTTTTTTTTGTTTTTGTTATCTTTTATACTCACTCTACACATTTTAATACGTAAATATTGTTTAAAATAAGACAAACATTAAAATAAATTTTAGAACGAACGCAAATATTTAGTTTGTCGAGATTTTGTCATTTTCATTAGATTTTGTAGTTGTTATTGTTGTTATTGGAGTTCGTAGTTGTTGTAGTTGGTATGGAATATAAATATATAGAGAAAGAGAGAGCACAAAATGTTGCAGTTTGTTAGCATTGGGTTTTCTAGTTTTCACTCCATTTTCATTTTCGATTTTCATTTTTTTGGACAGCACAAAAGGTAGAGCTAAAGGTGGATGATATACACATACACACAGGTAAAAAAATCTCAACAAAGCAGCTCCCTGTCGCAATATTTTATTTTGTTGCTCTAATAAATAAATTGAAAAAGGAGAACACACACACAGAGGCGGCAGGAGCAAAGAGCTACTTGAAAAATTCGAAACTTTGGCATGATTTGGTTTTTGGAATTTGTTTTCTGTTTCGAGTGGCGGCAACACAAACGAAAATTGTTATTTCATATAGTCAAAAAGTGGCAATACAAACGGCAAGCAAATAGAACTAGACAAATAGAGAGATATAGAGAAGAAAGTAGAGAGTTTTGTGTGAGTACACTCGAAGAAATAAATCAAGAAAATGAATGCTTGTCTTGGGAATGATTTTGGTCTTGATATATATCTAAAATTTAACTTTCTTGCCTTAGAAAATCTCTTTTAGTGAGTTTCTTATTTAAAAACTATTCAAAAAGATTTATATATCAAACGTTATAATAGCTTGAATCGTATAAATATATTTAAATGGATTTCCTATTTACAAATCCCTTAAAAATGATTTTTATATCTAAAATTAAACTTCTTTGACTGAGAAAAATGAATTTAAATGGGTTTCTTAATTTAAAGCCATTTTAAAAGAAATCATATAAATATTAATTCCATATTATAATTTATATAATGATTAAAAATCACTAAATGAAATTAAATAAACTAATATAATTTACCTCGCATTATTGAAAAATAGTTTTGACACAAGATTTTCATTAACTAGCATTAAAATACAGCTTCAATTAAGTATATTATTATTTAAGAAAATCCTTTCAAGAACAAAATAACTCTTCAATCAAGAATTTCCTTTCTCAACTATGTCCTTTCACAGTGTTTCTTTTTTTGGGTGGAAAAACGAGAGAGCAACAATAAATTAATGGACGACTGTTTGACTGATTGGTTTTTGAGATTTGACTGATTGATTGATTGACTGAATGCTGCTGAAAATGCTAAACAAAAGTTTTTGGGACAAAATGTGGTTCTCTGTGGCGATGTTCGAGTGTGTGGCTAGTGGTGTTTCGTACAGGTGTAGTACGGGTGTGAGTTATGAGTGTGTGTTTCAGTGATGCAGGCGCTTTTTTGCTAGTTTGTTAAAGGGAAATCAAACAAATAAACAAACCGACCAATCAAAGAACCCAATCTACACACCAATTAAAGTTGCAATCAATTGGAAATGGCACAACAGAACAGAAGAAAATCAACAAATTTTCCACTAAAAAAGGTGCAACAGTAACACGGCAGCAAACTTTTTTAATGGGCAAAAAAGCTATACAAAAAATGCCGGCAAACTAAAAAATAAAGAATTAAAAGGAAAAATGGTGCCCAAACAAAGGGAAAGAACTGCAGGCAAACAACGAGAAGAACAAATACAAAATTGGCACAACACACACACACACATATATACATATATTCATGGTAAAAGTATATAGTGTGTGCGAAAAATAATTCAAAAAATATTCGGCGGGCAAATCGCAGGATAATTGGAGGGGCACCTGGAAACACGCTCAGCGGCTGGAGCACTTGGGTGGAACGCAGTGGCGGTGGTAGCGGTGGCAGCTGTCCAAACGGATCTTGATCGTTCGATATGGAAGACGTGGGCGGTGAGATCATCGATATGTCACCAATGGTCGCCATGTCATTACTCTGGCCAGCTGCATTCCAAAATAATCCAAATTAAGTCGAAGGAAATAGAAAAAGGAGATTTAAAAGTGATTAGGATCTCAAAAAATATTTTTTAGAGTTCGAAAATGTAAACTATGTTGTAATTTATCAAAGTTTCTTAAAGTTTAAGATATATATTTTATATTTTACATTTATTTATAATATTTTCAATATTAAAGTCCAAGTTTAATTCCATATTTTCCCCTAGTGTACCTGCATACAGCGGAATTCGCTGGGCTCGGTAGTGGAGCATGCAAAGGCTTTTAATTTTGTCCCGCACGTGGCACGTTGGCCACAAACAACAGCAAAAAGGAAAGGGACAACGACAAGGAAAAGCTGAAGGCGAAGGCAAAGGAAATGCCAGAGAAAAGCCATGGAAACGCAAAGTAAAAGGTGTACGGCGCCATATTTCGCACATAAATTGTATGCCAGCTCCGGATCCGGGTCCGGTTAAAAGTCCGGATTGTGGGTATATGGGTAAAGGGTAAGGGTATAAGGGTACTAGGGTAAGGGTACTGAGACCAAAAGGCAGCTGCACGAGATGGCGTCGCATGCATGGATGCATACGCAAAGCATTTACGCCAACGCCTCGCCAGTCACGGACCCGAGAAAAGGCGGAGGCGGAGTCGAAGGCGGAGGTCTGAAGATTCGCTAGTGTGCCTGAGAAATGGCAGAGCGGAGGAGCATATTCATATATATGTACATATTTATACAGTATATGTAGCCACATATGTGGGCGGGATGGCGATTCGGTGGCTTTGGCCAAGCTGCGTGCCTCTGCATAAAATAGATTTCCATTTTGATTCGCTGGCAAAGGCAGTGCAGAAGTCAGGAAAAAATGCCTGAGAATGTTGCGGTGAGACAAAGATATATCCTGGTTACCTTTTATATAGTGCAGAGTGCCTCTTTTTTATCACGAAAAAATTAAAAGCATTGGAATTTGCATATCCTACAAAGTTATAAATCCATAGAGGCAATAATGGAAAATAAAGATGAGAAAGAATTAAAGTAATGCTTCTGCATAGTAAGTTTCTTTCCTTTAAATTCATTTTTAAATATTAAAGCATAGTTTATCGATGAGATATAGAATTTATCCTTATTTCCCAAAGATCAACTTGCAGTTCAAACTGCAGGACCTGCATTTATTGCAGGATTTCCCACTGCTGCAAAATAGATCAATCACGGCTGAATAGCGTAGAATATGCCATGGGAAACCCTACACACAGTTTTCCCCCATATCCATAGTGCATGATTTTTTGCTTCTTCAATTTCCTATATATTTTTTTTTCTCCCTGCCTCACACATCCCCATACCTATAAGTGTGTGTGTGTAAACCTTTTGCAGGACTTAAAAAATGCCTCGTTGGCTGCGATAAATGTGCCCATGGCTCCTCGTTGTTGTGGTTTTGCCTTAGGAGCTGCCCCCTCTGCAGCTAACCCCCTCCCCACACACACACACACTATACACAACAACAACAGCAACACGTGCTGCTTTTTCTACGGTTCGGTATTTTGAATTTTTATTATTTGCAATTTGCGTTAATGTTGTGGAAAAAAGCATGTGGCTGTTATGGCTTTGGCTTTAGCTCATGTCCTTCTGTCCTTTCCCCATCCCTCCTCCTCCTCCTCCTTTTTCTTGGCATATTGAATGGCCATTTGTGTCACACACACACACTTGTACTAGTTGTGTGTGTAGGGGGAAAAAGAGAGAGGCACACGCACACACTAATGACCTTTTCATGGCCGCTCCATCCAGCGGATGAATGCAAGAAATGTGGGCAAATTATGGGCCTGACAGAGGATCCTCTTTGCCTCCTTTATGGCCCTGTTCCCGCACCTCTATATCCCAACATCGTCGACGTAGTCGTTATTGACAAAATGATTTGTAAACATTTTGCGCATCATTAGTTGGCGCTGCTGGGAAGATATGGCCTGCATTTCCTCCTGCCATTTAACCGATTAAAATCGTGCATGCATCACATTTCCCAAGGGAAAACCGTGAAAGGTTTTCCGGCAAAGAGACACGATGAAAAAATGTGATCTAGATTCTATACTTTGTATATATGAAAATGCATACTGATTGTGTTTTATAATGAAATCCTAATTATCATGAAGAGTTATTTGAAAACTTTTTTAAAATGTTTAAAATTACACTTGTATGAAATATGTATTTTTATAAATTATATAGAGCATAAAAATCGTATATTATCATTAGAAATATACTTAAAATGTAAATATCTGACCATAAAAATTAATCAGTTAAATATTTATTCATTTAAAACTAACTTTTGAGCACTCCAATTCAACTTTTCAAGTCCATTTCTATTTCTTCAACAAATTCCTATGATGAGTCCTTTATTTTTCCCTGCTTAACCCCTCTTTGCACCTGTTTTAATGTTAAACTCTTTGCTGACACCGCAAAAAAAGAAACAAAATAAAAAATAAACTGCTTCCGGCTCCAATTGCATCAATGGACTGGAATGGGGAGTTGCCTTGAGGAGAAGACGAAGCCGAGGGAAAAGGTTAAGCAAAGGGAGGCTCAAGGCAAATATTTGCTTAAATTTGTGCTGAGGTTAAGCTTTTTGTTTGCCTTCGGAGGCTCCTCTGCTCGTCTCTCTGCAGAGTTGATGACATCCAGTGGCCTCCGCCGCAGTCTGGGGCAGTTGCATCCGCTTCGGTTCGCCTGTCCCCTGACATAGAAAAATAGTTGCGGGGAATGGGTCATACATACATATATGGGGAGAAGTGGAGGGCCGGCCGAGCTGCGTTTTGACTGCATGCCAAGGCTGATACTCCACTGGCGATGCTGATGACGCAAGCAGTCAACCACAAGGATGTTATTCATGTGTGTCTATGTGTCTGTGTGTGTGTGTGCGAGTGCAAGGCTCCTTTGCACACAGACAGAAAAATATCATATATAGCCATAACCTGCTGGTCCAAAACTTTATATAGCCAATCAAGATTGAAGCTGATAAAGTCAGAAAGCCAAAACTTATTAGCCAAAGATCTTGGGAAGTCGTAAAAAAACTTTAATATGGCCAAATGGTACTTGCTTCCAAGCTAAACTAAAAGCTTTTCTTCAAAAAAAAAACAATTTATTTTCTAAAGATAATAAAAAAACAATTTAATCTTTCAAGTTTCTGCCAAATTTACTAAAACTGCAGCATTAAAAAGTTTTAAATTAATACCCTTTTAAATTAAGTCTAAAAGTAAGCAAATAAGAGTAAGTTACTTTTTTTTAATTATATAACATTTCATGTCATACTTTTTGATTGATTTAAAATACAATACCATATTTTTTCTATTTCTTTAATTTCATTTACCGATTCCTTTTTCCGCTTTAACCAATACAAATATGCAATAACCAATCAATTCTATTTTTATTTGCTCAATTTTCTCATTGTGCAAAAACTTTGAGGCCTCTGGCCATTGACAAAAAGTTGCCTGCAGTCCCCAAACTGTTTGGTTTTGGCCTGGTCTGCTCTGTCCTGTTCTGGCAGTTGTGACAAGTGGCCTCCAACTGGGCTGCAGCTCCTCCCTGCGGGAGTAATCGGGCATTACGCAATCCTTGCGGCATATTTCTAGGCTGGCCACGATAATTGATACCCTTTGTCGTCCTTAGGAGTCGCCTCTTGACGGCAAATCAAATTAGCGAACAGAATTGAAAACTTATTTATGCATGAGAGGCCGCTAATCATCTTTTTCGAAGAGAGAGAGAAAGGGGAGTAATTTAAAATTCAATTTACTAGACGCACAAACTGAAAGGGTTTCCCTGTAAATGTATATCCTTTCTCCCCATTCTCCTCTTTCGTTTTTGAAATAGATATGTAATACTCCTATTCAAACTCATATTCATGTTCGGATTCAATGCAAGCTGAGCCGTTGATGAAAAGCCTTTTAACTCGGCTGCTGCTTCTTCGGTGAGGCTTTTGTCTTAAACGATTTGTCAACTAAATGCATGATTGATTAAATGAAATAAAAGCCTCACACACACAGACACACACCTGCCAGGATATTCGTGTGTTTGTGTGTTCATTAATAGGCTTTTGTCTTTGCCCACCGCAAAAATTATTGCTGCTCAAATGCACTTGAATGTGGCATTGTTTTGGTCCTCCTCTGAGCAGCATGCAGCTCAGACCGCAAAATCCTTAAATGCTGCATTAATGACCGCCCACACATACACACTTCGATGTAGTGACCTCACTATTCTCCAGGACATCGCCTGCCCCTTGATGATATCACAAATTAAATACACTTGCACGTTAGCTTAACTCGAAATTCTGCAAATATTGAGAGGAGCTCGACGGAGTGGCGGAGAGGCGGAGGGGCGTGGCAGCTGCAGGACTCTGGATTGCTGTGTAAGCACGTGTCTGGGTCGAGCACTTGACAATCAGCACTCACAACAGCCAGCCGTCGACGGCCGACAGGACGAAAAGGCAAAGGCAGACAAAGGATGCCAAATTCGAACAGTGGGAAGAACAGACGAAAAATTTAATTAAACCGAACTATAAAACAAAGATGGTGAATATGTTATAAAATATATGCAGAAGTTTAAGTACTAAATCCTAAATAATATAGAAATTGTGTATACAAAATACTAAAATCCTTTATAGCCTCCACTGTGCCACCGTTCAGCAGCTGGTCGAAGAGCTTGTCTTGGCTGTTGGCTTTTGGGATGCCGCCATTGTCATAGCTTGTTGCTATTCCCGCTCTGACGCCCAGCACTTCCCCGCATCCTTTTGCTCCTGAAATCGGTACTAGGAATATTGACAGTGCGGGCAGCTGTTAATACAACGCAAACTCTCCATTTTCGGCTTCCATCCAATATCCATCCTTAGCTGGTCGTAACTGCTGTTGTTTTCGTTATTCCAGCCAGAGTTTGCACGTATTATCGCATGTGTTTATTTGTCAACACACCGCTTCGTTGCTCCAAGCTGTCCGCATTATGCTTTTACCACCGATTCAACCCCCGCACTTTAAAAAGGCATAACTGTTGCAGTCAGCACCAACACGGCGTATGATTAATTTCACTGCCTGCAATCCATCAGTGTTGAAGTTTTCTTTTTTTGGGGTAGCTGATACACTGCCGTTTAACCATAACGATCTGACATTTTTCACATTATTAAAATCACTTGCGAACAAAGAGTGATGAGCGCGGAAAAAGTTTAATGCGAAAAATATCACGTATACGCCGTGTATGGCACGTTAAAAATGATGCTCGCCATAAGTGCATAGCATTTTCCTTATAATTTTACTGCACTATCGAGACATGATGTATGGGGAGGGGGGAAAAAAACACTGAGAAACTTACCGGTGCACATAGGAAAGCCATTTCGTTGCCAGTCCCCCAGGTGAAAAATGCGAATTATCCTGCGCTTCTTCAGATGCTGCTGCTACTACTGCTGTTGCTGACTAAAGAACTTTCGGATTTGGATTCAAAGTCCTCCGCAGTCAAATCCAATTTTCGACCAACGTGTAGTCTCAGCTTCGTGTTTCTTTTTCCCCCAACTTCACTTTATCCAGTTTTCTTTCTGGCAGCTGGCAAATGATAAAAACTGGCGACGCACTGCTAGAAAATATGCATTTTTAATGCCATAAATTTGTTTTGCCGTTTGCCGTGCACCGGGGAGCTGAAAAAAAAAGAAGAAAAGAGAATAAAGGGAGTGTCAGAAGTGCTGGGATAAAACAAGCTCAACTCTCTATGCAGAGTGCCTGCAGGTTTTTAGGAAGAAGTTTATAGTACTTCTAAAAGAGGTTTATATATTTCGAGCTCTAATCGCCTGATTCCATTAGCGTACCAGCGTTAGTTTAAGCTTGCAGTGAACGTGTTGTACTGAATAGAATAACGGAGGCAAGTTTATTTAATACATGAAGTTTTAAGGAAAAAAATTAATAAATCAATGTTATTTAACAAGAAATGAATTTAGAAAAATATAGGAAAAACGACATGCTAAAAGTACTCTCAAGTTTTAAAGGGCTATAAAATATCTCCAAAAACTTCGTAACTATTTCTTAATATTTTAGAAAATATATATGCAAATCATATATTATTTTATGTACATTTTAAACTTAAATAAATCGTTCTTAAAGCATAATTTTAGTCCTGTAAAAATTCATATCATGCATACTCGACACTTTACACTCTGGTTGAAGGGATTTTCTCGGAATTAATTTGCAGTTTTCATGCCTGGCTTTAAGCAACTCGCTGCCAGGAAACCCAGCCACCGAAATCACATAACCGCATTGAAATTAATGCTGTCAGCACGTCAGTGGGGGGGAACTTCATCCTCAATCCTTTTTCCCACAGGTGTATGGCGGCGGCAGCGGCTGCCAACTGGCAAAAGTCAAATTAAATTCTATTTTTAGGCGCCCAAATGTTGGCGAACCCTTTCTATCCCCCCCTCCAGGCTTCGCAGGTTTGTTAATTACTCCATGAATTTGATAGTTTTCCATCAGTGCGGATCACACACGGGGCCCGATGCTGATGCTGACTATGATGATGATGATGACGATTATGTGGAAAATGAATATGCAAATAGGGGAAAACTGTACAAGTGTATGGATGTGTTATACCGCTATAGGTGGATATACATATATCCGAAAGAGGGAAAGAGAGCTCTCGAGTGTATCAAATTCGGGGTTGTGGCCCCACAGTTATGGATACCAATTAGAATCTGGTTATCTGGCATCGGCAGCGGCACAGCGATTTGGGATTCATCCGCAAGCGAGGCACGAACTGAACAAGGAAAATCTCTTGCAGCCGAAATGAGCTGGAAAATTCGAGAGGGAGAAACAGTGAAGCTGCCGGCGATGAATGTGAATGCACTGGGGAAAATAGTGAGAGTCAATGCAAGTTCGGAGATATGTTAGTGCTTTAAAAACTTGCTAGAAAATATTCTTTAAAATATATTATTGTTTCAATAATAAAGATAAACAAATTTGTATAATTTTGTAAGCTCTTAAATTTTCCCATATTTTTTTCTGTGTGAAAATTTTGTTCTCCTCTTGTGTTGGCTCTGCATCTGGGCTAATGATGCGCATGATGTGGCGGCATTGTCCTCGTCTTTATGCCTTTCCCTCACGCTCATTTGCAGGCCCATCAACTTCACTTCATCTGCATCTGCAGCTTCATCTGCAGCACTGCATTTGCTTCATCCCCAAGCGAATCCTGGCATCCTGGCATCCTGGCATCCCACTGACTTGACTTAGCTTGGATAGCCTCCAACTGTGCGCTGCACTGCATGAAATTAATATTAATCGCAGCAATGCATTAAAGCCGCTTTTAGCTTCTAGATTTTCCTGCCGCCAGGATTTCCACACACACACCCAAAGCCGCGCTGCCTCAGCTTGGTTTCCTTTGTTGCAATGTGTTTATTGTGAATTTTATTTATTGCTTTGCGGTCGTGGCGGTTATTAAAATTGCCACTGGCAATTTGTAATCATTAAGGATTCCTGCTGTCTCTTTCTCTGACATTATGTTCCCTCTCTTTGTTGCTTTCTCTGTCTTTTTAATGCTTTGCATACTTTTGGCTTTTGGGCGCCCATTTGACAGGCGGCTGACAAAAGTCAGTGACATTTTAACCAAACTAATACCCATGCACTTATGCAAATCTCACACAGACACTGCAGCCTCCCAGAGAAAGAGATGGCCAGAGAGAGTAAGAGAGACAGAAAGAGTGGGTGGAAATAGATGCGATGCTGGCTCTGCCATTTGCACATTTAACGTCCTAGTCCTCGTCCTCGTCATCCTTCCCCTGGCCTGCTCTTTGTCTTTCTCCCACCTCTAGCTTTAGCTCCATCTCTTCCCATCTCTCTTTCTCCCTGTCTCTTTTCCACTCCCTCCTACTCTCTCTTTCTCTAGTTGTCGTGGCAAAATTTAAGTGGCCACTTGACTAAATTAATATGACACTGCAGCAAGTGCAAGTGGCCAGGACTTGTCCTTTTTCCACCCACTCTCCAACAATCTCTTGGACTCTGTTCCTACTCTCCCAACTCCTTGCTTAACAATATGAATAATTATGACGAACTACGACTACCTGATTTGCACATAGGCAAGAAATGCAAGGAAATGTTAAACTATAAAAGTCGTTTAAGTTAATTATAATAAATGGTTTTGGTGAAGAATATAGCTGAGAAGACTTTTGATTAAAAAATATATAACTTTTAAGTATCTGTGTCCCATTTTGGAACTTTTATTTAATTTCTGAGGTTATTTCAGGCTACAAATATTAACTAATATATTATATTTATAATTATGATTTAAAAAAACATATTTTGAAGAGATTTTTCATCTAAGATGTTTAATATACGATTTCTCGTATAAAAAACCAATTTCCTAAGTAAACTAATTTTTAAGTTCAAATTTCTTAGGCTACACATTGATTTCAATTGTTATTTTGTTTTAAACTAAAGTCCCGCTAGAAAAAAAGAATTTAAAGATACAAAATAAAGTTGCTTTTCTGAGCAATAACATATTCTAATAAAATCCAATAAGTCTACATTTAAATATTATCTCACTATTTCCAGTGCATTTCCCTGATATCCCATCAATAGAAACTTGACAAATTTGCAAGGAGGATAGCCTTTTGAGGAATTTTGCACCCAATAATTTACCGAGATATTTTCCAGCCTCCCCCCAACCCAAGCTGAAGGTATTCATCATCACAGGTGGCACCCAACGTCTTCTTCTGTCAATTGCCTTAAATGCAATTTAATTTTCCACCTGATGATGTCCTCTATGTAAGGCCTTTGCACTTATGTGTCCTTCCTTAGCACAGCAAAAATAAAGTAACAACCACAACAAATACAAGTAGAAGAAACTGAGAAAATCCCAGCTGGATTGTCGCCGTTGCAAACTCTTTTTTTTTTTTGCCGCACAGCCTGCGTCCTTCGCTTTTCGTCCTTTTACCGCCCACTAAAAAGCACCCTATAGCCTGCAAGCCTCCATTCAAGTTCCTGTCCTATGTCCCAGTCCCTATCCTCTTCCCTGTCCACGTCTCGGTGTCACACTTGGCTCGCAGTTTTGTGGCCAGGCCAGGGCTATGAAAATAACCATAAGGCAATTGCCCGGGCGGGTTACACAGCATTCCTCCCTCGTCCTGTGTACCCAGTCCCAGTCCCTGTTCCCTGTCCGGACCCCACCGTCCTGTGGTGGCACTCATAAGCCTTGAATGGTAAATGTCAAAGTTACTCCTTAGCGTAACATTCGACACATCGGGCGTTGAGGTGTGAGTGAGTCCCCCAGTGTGTTTGTGTGTGTACACACACTCATATGTGCACTGAGGTAAAAACTAGGACTGACAAGGATATAATATTTAAAGGGGAATTTATTTAAAATTCAAGAAATTAAACCTTTTTGGAGTATATATGCCATTTTCCTATTTTTACACACTTTTTTTAGAGGAATCATTCCCAAATTTATAGTTTAATCCATTGCTAGTTTTAGCTCAGTGCATGTTGTGGGTTCTAAGCTAAGGTCCTGTGCCCAGCCAGGATTACATTACACTAAGTTCTGTGCAAACACAGTTGACGCAGTTCATTAACATGTTACATGGAGTTCAGTCGGTCTGGGGACTCGACTCCGTTCCACTTTAGATCTGGGGATGTAGAATGTAGGATGAAGAATGAAGGATGTGGGATATACAGTATGTGGATGAGGATACTGGATGCTTGGCTCTTTGCTTCTGTTTGTCTGTGCAAATGTATGCGTAAGCACAATATGCCAGCCTATCTGGCTTTCTCAGTGCAAAGAGTGTGAGCAAGGATATACTCTCTCGTACATCCTTTATGCTTTCTTTTTCCCGATGCGGAAGTGTTGCCCCAGCTGCCTCCACCGCCACTTGAAAATGGAGCAGCTCAAAGCGTTCCCATCCGAATGGCCATAGAGAGCTGCACACACACGCCTCACACCCACTCTAGAGTGTAGGTTTTAGTCTAAGCTGTGCATTTAAATGTGAGGCATTAATAATTAACAGTCGAGCTTTGCGAATGCAGCTTCCAAGTGGGCAGGCTCTTCCCCTAATTAGGCGGCTTTCTCGGGCCGGAGTGGACGACGACTGATCATCATCATCATCATCATCATCATCAGCACTATTCTCCAGTTAATTTGCAGTTTTAATACGTTTTCCACTTGTGGGCAGTTAGAGGGGGAGAGAGAGAGGAAGGCTGGGATAAACTTTTAACCGAAATAAGGCAGCCAAAATTTCATTTTGCAAGCCTGCAGCCGAAACCATCTTCCTGGAACATCCTTTCTAACCTATTCCCTGGGGGCACTTGCAACCAGCAGCCGTTGCATACTTTGCGGCACAAACAAAACCAATCCCCCAACAGCCGCAGAGCAGCCACGCCCCCGCCTCCGCTCCATATATATATGTGTGTTTATGTGTATGTTGCACGTCAATGAGTCCCGAAACAAAACCCCAAAAACAACTCGTGCACCCATAGGCACACATACAAAACAGCATACCACACACTCAGACAAGGATATACATGTGCACAGGAAAGAATTCTTTAAAAATATCATAGAATAATATTGGAAAATTGATTGGTTTTTTATTTAAATATTTTTAAATAATTTTTAAACCCATCTTTATTGGTTTTGTCATCAAAGCTCTGTATTTGTAGTGTTAATTGTCAGACTAACCCTTTTAGTACCATTATTCTCACAGTTTAGGGCAAACAATTAATAATTTAAAATCAATTTAAAAGTTTTATTTAAAATGTCCTCACAATCGACTTTTTGAACTAATTCTTTTCTATATCCAAATCCCAATATCTGCATTTTTTTTAGTTGTGCATCGCTGCTAGCCATTCGCTGTAAGGCAGGCCTTAAAACTCGCAGCAATTCGTTTTAATGAATCCATCTACATCAAGAGCCAGAGCCAGGAGCCAGATCCACATCCTCGTCCACATCCATGCAGGCCGCAGAATGCACTGGGAAATGGAGGAGCAGCAGGATGTGAAAATGTGGGGGTGGCACCGAGTGGTTGCATCTCCAGCCGGAGAGGAACTGATTGTATCAACTTCCTAAGTGGATTTTGCAGTCCAACTGGCATTAAGCTCTTGGCCGCAGGTAATTTCGTATGAATGAAAAGCAAAAGTCTGCCACCGCCACCGCCACCACCACCCACCATCACCACCACCGTCATTCCCCCTGAGCTCTGTTTTCGTATTCGTATTCTGCAGTGTTTTCTTGCACCGCTGCAGTTTGTTTTGTTGCCGAGCGACAATGACAGGACCGACTGGCAGGACGAGAACTATGGCTCTGGACTCGAGACCACGGACTGAAGTCCTCATTCCAATTTCAAGCATTTGCCTACAGTAGAAGCTCGGAAAATGAGGACCTTCCATTTAAGAATAAGAAATACAATATTTTTTATAAGATATATATATAGCTTCAATTTCTAATTTTTAGCACTAAATTTAAACTTTTAACTGAAACCCCTATTTACTAATTATGTTAAGATTTTATTTTTCCACAAATTCAATTACAAAATAAACATTTATTCGCAGTTTTTCAATTACTTTTGACATACTTTAATTAAATTTAGCAACAGACTTTGTTTTATTATTTATTTATTTACAATTTTGAGTTTAAAAGCTGTTTAAAAATGTGTTTCTTAATTTAAAAAATAAATAAATAAAGTATTAGTGAAAGTTGCTTCTATTTCTTCAAAACAAAATTTCCACTATACTTGGCTATGCATATGAGCAGCTAACATCTCCATTTCCCGGAGGGCCAAGAAGACCTAACTACCCGAATCTCCCTTAGCGTCAAATCTCTGACATTTCATGCCTTTTTGAGGTTTTCTGGTCGCGAGCTTCGCTATCCTCGCTCTTATCCTTTTTTCCCCTACCGTCCTTCTCCTCATTTTATGCTGCCCATTGCCCTTGCTGCTTCTGTAGTGACATTGTCTTTCAATAAACATTCATTCCTATGGCCATGGAGCGCTGGGAATCCGCCAGGACAATCCTCCTTGGTTCCGTTATGATTTTTGTTTGCCTGTCGAAACTTTGCTCGTCCTTTCAGCTGCTTTCTGATCCTGAGCCCCTCCGCTTCTATATGCGACTTTTCCTGCTGTGGCTTTTCGCACTCATGAATTTTTAAGCGGCATCTCTGCAGTTGCCAGAAAACAGCAACTAACACCAATTCCTTTCTCCCCCTACCGCCTTTCGTTTTTTTTTTCTGTTTTGGTCGGAAAAGTTGAAATAGTTTCAATGCAATTTTGATGATTCGATGTTTGGGGGAAATTGCAGCAGTTATGAGGCAGGTGTTCCATAAGCAACTAAAATAGCTTTGCACTTGGAGTAAATATACCATCAATTTTAATAAAATCTCTATCGAAATCAACTGAAGATTGGAATAAGAATGAGCTATGGAAATCTGTTAAAATTTCTAATAGAATTTTTTTAGCTAAGGAATATCAAGGTGTTGTAGTTTTTTCTTCCTGTGCAAAACTTCCCTCCCGATTGATGCGTTTCAAGCACTCAGAATATGTGAATGGGTTTCCGAAATTGAAAACATTGTCAAGCTCCCTTACCGGTACTCCCTGAGCCAATCAAAAGCACACTTTTAATGGGAATTCATTGCTGCTCATGAAATTCAAACCACCCACTCAAAATTCTATGACAGTTTCCGCAATCAATTTCTGTTTATTAATTTTCAAACATTGAACATATGACCATCATCGGGTTTCAATTGATTACGCATCAAAAATATAAGTGAAAAACAGAAGTGCATTCTCATGTGGCTCTGTTTTTTGGCCATAAAAACAAAGCCAAGCAGAGATTATTTAATAAAGCTGAGTGGAAAAAGCGCAGGCAGTTGGTTTTTGATAGATTCACCATTAAATTGGATGGCGTTTGTTTAGTCGCCTGGAAGGACCATAAAAATCATAAACAGCGGCAAGGTGTGCAAAAAATGTTAAAGTAAAGGTAACAGGAAATAATAAAACCACGAAATTCAATTAATCTGGTTAAAGACGTATCTCAAAGGTCTGGGAAAATACATGATTTAAATCGAAATACTTTTTTTAGAAGGCCACTCAAAGAGTTCATTTTAATTTTTAGCCAGTCATTAATATAAAATCTTTGCTTGTCATATTAAATCCAGATAAGTACAATCTGGAATGCCACTATCACGATGGTTCTATTTTTAATATGTAGTTGTAGCATTATAATCTTTTATTCAGCTGATATATTTTTAGTCGAGTACTTTTCGTGTACAAAATAAAAACCTGATTAATCGTTATGCATGTTCCACAAATAATTGAAAAAGAGTAAACTAATTAAAACAATTTATTTAGCACAATTGCAACCTCTTGGTCTATGTTTGGACTTGATGCGATAAAGCCTTAAGTCATAAACCATATTATACAATCTAATTGCAATCAGTTATTGTGTTTGCTGTAAGCAAATATAAAAACCACTCGTCGTCGTCGCTTACGCAAACTTTGTCATTCATAAAATTTATGTTTATAACAACTTAATAATAAATTAAAGTGGGATTGTATAGGGGGAAAAATTAACCATACAGATGCGATTCTTAAAATTTTAATTTTTATAATACAATAAATATTTTATATGCTTTTTTATGCTTCAATTTGTATTAAACAACTTTTCATAATCGGTAGCCGATGGAATCATTTTTATTTAGTAAAAAATATAATCTTTTTCCATGTTAGGTTTATAACTTTATACTTTTTCGATCATATTTTCCTTTTTATAAAAACTGAAATTTTTATGCTATATTTTTTTTGGTGTTTTTCCAGTGTCTGTTACACGATATTTACTGTAATCAACTTCGAATATGAACAAAAAGCTATGGAAAAGCGAGAGTATCGAAATGCAGCATGAAAGTCTGTGTTGTTTTTGCTGTCGCTCTGTTTGCACAATTCAATTCATCATTTTTTGTTGTCGCTTTTTGCCGGCCGCTGAACGTTTTTAATTGAGTTGAGTTTGTTGTTGTTCTTGCGGGCTTCGCAGCAGCATCGTGATTTTCGTTTTAAAATTAAATGGAAATGCAATTGTTTTTAAGCGCGCAAACTTGTTGCAATTTTCGTTTATTGCTTTATCTTGTCCCGTGTCTCGTTCTTTCTTCTTTGCCGCATCTCTCTCTACCTCTCTCTTATTCTCTCTTACACGGGGATGTAATGTATTTCCAGTGAAATGATGAGCGGAGAAAGGGAGATGAGAGGGAACAGATTAAAGACAGATTCTTGGGGCAAGCCATTCCATATAGCTTACCTCTCATTTATTTTACGATTTCACTGCGGCTGCCCCTCACATTAATTGATATTGTTAAAAATAAACACGCACACAGAGCGATAACCCCGAAATTCTTAATTATTTATTGATTCAGGTGATTAGCCGAAAACAGCAAAGGAAAGTTGACATTACTTTATGGGGCAAGTGCACTTGAGGAACAGCGATTAGCACTACGCGACTGATAACAAAGATTGGACGGGAACCTCACTAGGCCCAAACAACCGACAATAGCTAATTAACAATGTTTACACCTGACCGAGAAATGAAACCTAATGAAACCGCTCGAAAACTGAAAAGCTGACTGACGGCATCAGAGTTCCAGATAAAACTGAGAGACGGGGAGCGGTCCAAACATCTGGGGAATGGGAGCTATATAGTGAGCGAGCAGTGGGGCAGTCGAAGAGCGTAAGCTGGAGCGTCATAAAACCAGAAAACCGGCCAGACCAGAGTTATATGCTTGCTAGGAGAGTGGAGCAGCACAATGGAAAGGGATAGCATGAGGGCGATAGCGGGTGAGAGCTCCAACAAGCTCCAACAGAAGAGGGAAATATGCTATAGAGCTTAGCTGGAAAATTGCTGACCAAGAATATAAGCAAGATCTGTTGGATGAAAGCAAAGATCTTAGAAGAAGAAGATAAACAATTTAGATACAATTTTCTAAGCTATCAATTGTTATATAAACTTTATAAATAATTAATTTTCAGAGTTCTAGAGGTACTTTCGAGACTTTTATATTTCCTATAATAAAATCTTTAAAAAATGTTTTATTTTCTTTTTTAAAAACTGTTTTATTTTCTTTTTTACTCCCCTTAAGATTTGCCAGTTTCCCTTAAAAATATCTAATTTCATATTTAACTATATCCTTTACTATAATAAAAATATCCATTATAATAAACCAAAAATTTAAATAAATTTCAGCTTATTCCCTCTCAGAGCGTATACAAAAGAGTCATAAAATTTCTATTAGTCAACAAAAACTTTAAATGGCTTTTCATTGAGCCAATTCCCGGTTGAAAACTAGCATATAATTAAGCCGAGTATTGTTGGGATATTATAGTAAAACGATATATGAGGCGCACTCACATATTGCGGCATGATATATTAAGTATACGACGTGTTGCCCATTACGCATACGCACCGAGAACAAAACGAACTTGGAAACGGAAAGTGAAAGCAAGGCTTACATCCGGTTTTCCACATAGACAAGGCCCAAACCCAACTCAAAACCTCCCTCTCGAGCTGCACATTTATTATCGAGACAAGCTACTTAGTGTAATCGCATTTGTATCTGCAATTACACGACTGCCGGCCGGGCTTTTGATTGTGATTCGGATTGGGATTGTGATTCGGTTTCGGATTGCGATTCCCATTTCGATTTCGGTTTCGATTGCGGTCTGTTATCAGAGGCATCGCTGGTGGAGGGAATGGGAGTGGCAGTGGCGGGTGCAGGTATGGCTTTAATTCCCCCGCGAGAGTGTTTCGCCAATTAGTATCGAGGGGTGTTGACTTTCGAGTGCCGATTAAATCGAAAGGGGTTGGGGCTCAGCGGTGTTGACAGAAGCGTGCCTCGGTAGTACTTGTAATTATAGGGGTACTGATAGTGACTGACACTCCACGAGGTCATGATAAAAAGACAACACAATTGGAGATATGAAAAGTAACTTCAAGTGAACTTGAAGTGTTCTTGGAGAGAGCAAATACTAAAGATAAAATATATTTCAGTGTTTCAAATGCTTTAGATACTTCAGTTGTGAAATAAACTATTTCTAGACTATAAACTATTGTTTCAGTAAATAAATTAATAAAAAATATTTAAAGTATTTAACAATATTATCTCATCACAATTTAGCTAAACAATTTCTCAATTGCTTCTTCAAGATATTCTTTAACAGATAAATCATTCATTTAAATCACTTTATGCGTATGCGTTAAGATGATAAAAGGACACAGATTAAAGGACACAGATAGTGGCTACATATTTTACTCTTATAAGTGGTTTATAGTTATCACCCCCCAATAAATCCATTTTATGTGTTAAGATAAAGCGCAATAGTTTAACATTCTGGGCTCTAAATTGTTGCTGGCAAAGATGCTGACTTTGAATCACTTTTGCTTTGCTCATTAATCTCAATTCGAAGGCTTCAAACGTTTTCTTCGAGAATCTTGCGATTTTCCCCATCCTGCCTGTGTGTGTGTGTGTTTTTGCAATTATTTATGTTGTTCATTTGTTCAACGGCCACGACAGCTGAACAAAGAAGAGACGGGGAGGGTGCAGCAGCATGGCGTAGGAGCAATAAAAGGAGCAGCCATGTCCTTGTCTTCTTCGTCTTTGTCGTTGGACGTGGCCGATGGGAACAGGAACATATCATTTACATGCCAGGCCAGCTGCACTGACAAACCTAAGAGGAACGTGATGGTCGAATGCTCTGATCATAAAATACACAGCATAGTAAATATTCAGAAAGCAGCGCTGAAAAGTAGGCAACGAATTTTGCACATTGATCCTTGCATATAAGAAACATAAGGGAGAGACACAAAAATCGCTCTGAACTCTTTAATATTTGTCTGTTTAAGTTACAATTTGGTATGTGGCTAGACAAAATTTTTATCCAATTTAGACTTTTACAAACTATCGAGAGTTAGGATTATTTCCAGTGTATGCGAATGAAACACGGAGCAGCCACAATGACGCAGACCCCCCAACGACCCCCTTCTCCAAGGCTGGGATGTAAAGTTTAACACATAAACTGAAGACAATTTGTGCGCGTATGTGTAAGGAATAAAGGCAAAAGGCAAATAATTTACAAGTTTCTGCAGCTCAGAGCCGGGGTGTGGGTGGAAAATGAGGGTGGCGGGGATAGAGGATAGCCAGCGAGAACATGTGCGAAAGCAAATACAAATTCAGCGAGCGAACTTTTCCTGCTCTCGTAGGCTGCAGCACCAGACACACACACACATTGGGGCGAGCATAAACTGCTCACGCACACATGGACAGCGGAAAATGTGTTACAGCAAAAGTGTAAAAATAAATAATTTAAAGTGTGTGTAAAGGACACGGCTGCGAAAAACATTGGGCGGCCATTGCCATAAAGCGCTGAAAGGGGGAGGCGAGCAGGCGAGTGTTTTTGGAGGTGATTCCAAGTTGGCGGCAGACACACAGATACTTTCATGTGTGGAAAACTCGCACACGCAGACATACGAAAGCATGCAGTTATGGCCAGTGGCTCTGATTACACAGCGAGAATTAATAGTATACATTTATTTAAAAGAAGTCTAACTAGATTTATAGGTGGATATACGTATAATTTCTTGAAAATGTACTACTTTTATAAATAAACAATTGTAAAGTAATAATTATTCAATTAATTTCGTACTAATAACAAATTTTTGTATAGTGCCCTTTTGGCCCCTCCCTTCCGCTTTTCTTCTACTTTCTTCTCATTCATCTTTTCGTTTTCTGCGTTCTGTAAACTTTTGCGCTCAATACCACAAAAGCAATAACAGCAGCAACAACAATAACATGCGAAACAGGAGAGGAAAGGAAGAGAAAGTAGAAGTAGCAGCAGCAGCAGCTGCAGGTTGCCCTTTGAAAGTGTTTTCCGCAATACAACAACAACACCCACAAATAATAAGAACATAAACCATAGAGGGAGAGCGAGAAAACTTATTATTATGTTGTCAGTAAAGAAAACCAACAACAATGTCGGCCATAAGAATCAGGAGCAACTTAAGAAAACTGGGAGAAAGAGCAGAAGGTACAAAAAATGAAAGAGGAGAGCAAGAAGGAGGGCAGAAGGTGAGGGAGAAAGTCGGACAAACAACAAAAAGGCCAACGCGTGCCAAAAGAAAAATCAACAAAAAGAAAATTCTTGCAAAAGGAGAGCAAGGAAATCAGAGGCTCACGATCAGCCAGGGATATTTTAGGATAATTTCCTGAAGAATTGAAAAGATTACTTTCTAAAGTAAGGAAAGTACTTTCTACTTTCAAAACCAAGGAATTAAAATGAATTTTTGAGAAATATTCAAGGTACTCTTGAATAACCGCAAGGTCTTGCTTGACAAATATAAAGAATATAATTTCCCTTTCCATTTTTTCCTGATCCTCCAATACTCCTCATACTCTTAATATATCATATTTATTCAATTCAAACATATTTATCTAAAACTTAAATCAAACATACAAATAACAATCCATATCCTGTTCCAACTGTTCAAATTTAAATTTCCTGGTAACAAACATTCAAAAATTACTTTCTGACCAACCAGAAAATCCCATCATTGCCTTCAATTGGCTTTTCCACAATCTGTCAGCTGTGGAATTCACCTGCCATTCTCAGCATTTCCCTTTGTTTGTCCATCCCCCCTCGCCGATAGCGGGCATATGCTAATATCGGTTTCAATAAAACTATTTGCTCAACTACCTTCGAACACCTTTTGGTCGGCAACTCGTCCAATCATCGACCCTCTTAAAAATTTCTCTTTTCCGCCACTCCGCGCCACTGAGTTGGCCGGGGAAAATTCCCCCAGCCTTTTCCCCGACCCACTCAACGGTCCCTCCGCTTGGTCGCTCGTTCGCTCGGCGCAGTCATAATTCATTCGAAAAAATAGCGAGCCAATATTTGTGCGTTGGCTTCTTTATTTCTTTTTTTTTCCTCATATTTTTCTTCTGCTCTGCTCCTTTTTATTCCGCTTTGCCACACAAAAAGGTGCGGAAAATGCAGAGCATTTTTCATCATTTACCATTGGAGCTGTCCCCATGCCTCGCCTGCTTATCAATATGGCCCCATTAAAGCGCTCAAATATGTGCAAATATCTCGTAATAATATTCAATCGCATAGAGAATTTCGCTGGCATGAGGAAATAATATTAAATTATAGTTTTTGCCTCTTTCACGCGCCCGAAACTATTTAATATTTATTTAATTTGCGGCGAGGACAAAGGCTCGAGTTACGCACGAAAAAATCCAATGAATTATCTTTACCGCTGGACCAGGGCGGACAGAAAGGAATGCAAATAATAACAATAAGTTACTTAATTAAATTTTTCATGTGCCGCAGGAGACAGACAGACATCTTCTACGCCTCCTGTGAATCCTCCCTCACGGTCTCTGTATAATTATTATTGAATTGTGTCTGGGGAAAATTTCAATTATGAAAACCAAATAGTTCAATTATGTCTGGGAAACCGGGAGAGCTGCCTTTCATATTGTTAAATGACTTTCCTTTCAGCAACTCGAGCGACTCAATTATAAAGGGATTTGGGAAAAGGCAGCCGGCCAAGTTAAACGCGCAAAAATACAATTAAATTAATTTGACATTTCCATTTAGCGAAATTACAGACACAACAGTTACAATTACAACATCACCGGGAACCGCAGTATTGAAACTAATCAAATCAAATTTCAATTATTGTATGTGCCAGTCAGTAGGGGGCGTGGCCCATTCAAACACGAGGGCGTTATTTGCAAATGCAAATGCAAATGCAGTAGAGACTCCCCCTCGTTGCCCCGCCCATGGCTATGCCCCTGTTGGCGATCTCATTTCGACCCCGTTGCCATTTCGCTTGATTACATGCATTTTATATGCGCCTCGCTCGAAAGTAGGCTACACCTTTCAATCACAATCAAATTTTATGCCCCTCACATGAGCACTGGCGCATGCCAAGAGCTTTCCACGGAAACGAGTGCCTACCGTACGGTCCCCTCGCTCGGTTTCCGTTGCCGAAACAAACTGCAAAACAACAGCCCCCTATTTGTGGGTAAAAGAGGAGTAGAGGAAGTGCTGGGCTTAGGCGAATCGAAGGTACTCTGCGGATAAGAGATTGAAATGTGAAACTTTTGGGGAAAGTATGGGATATCCAGCTTCACAAGTTATTTTCCCAGGTAAAGTTTCGATTATTCACCATTCTGAACCATGGCACAAATGCAGAATAACATTTTCAGCTTAAAGGGAGTAATGTCATTGTTAAAATTCTGGAAATGGTAAACAAATAAATACTACTTTGCCTTCAGTAATTATTTAAGAAATAAACCCAAGTATATATTTACACAAGCTTAATTTTTCATTTCTTTAAGCATTGATTTACTTTCTTCAGATATCACCATTCCTCTATTTATATAATTAAGTTTTCATAACATTTACAATCCCCCAAAACTTGTTATTTCTTTCCTAAAACAACAATCACCCATTCAAGTCTTTTATTCCCTAACGAAAATAGTTAACCCAATTCAATGATAGCATTTTAAAGCTCACGAATTTCCGCACTTTTCAATGAAGTTTCACCCCGGCCCTTGTAATGCCATTTCTTTCCGCTCATTTTCCTCACATTTCGTGTAATTCAATATTCTTCGTTTTCCCCCTTAATGTTGTTATAAGGTAAAGAGCAATAAAAGCAACAGCAACAGTAAAGGCAACGACCAAATTGACAGTTTGCTAGCCAAGTCACTGCCTCTCCCTTGCTGCCTTACTGCCTGCCTGCCTGCCGCCTTGCCAACTTTATTGCTAACTATTGTGCACAGTGCGGCGTATACGTAATATTTGATTGCACCAGCGCTGCCTGTCGATCGAATGAAATGGGTATGGTTAAAAAAGAGGAGAAGGTAACAGGGAATCGTGATACTCATTTACATAACAACGACTCTGGAGCGAGTGTACTCGGGCGAGTATTGAGTGTGTGCAGTCAATTCGGCGTTAAAAAGCGTTAAATGTAACAAGCCAGGCCAGCGACAGCGGAGTTACAACAATGAGAGGCAACTTTAAGCTTGCCAGCCAAACACTAACTCTTTTGTACACTAAGGAAAAAAGGTGAGGCAATTTAATTAGGAAAATAAATAAATTATGATTAAGTATAGGAGACAGAAGCTAGAAAACTTTAGGACCTATCTTCTGCTTAAATCATAGAGGAGTATACATAGCAAATATGGTACCTAAAACTTAATCAAAGCTATTCTTAAGTGCATTGCGAATGAATTCTAAATAGAATGAAATTTATTTAATAATTAATAAAAAATGCTTAAAACGTTATATATTCTTGGATAAATGTAACAAAATTTTTAAAGGTATGAAGAAGCAATATTACTTATTATTTAGCTTCGTAAAAAAAGGGTGTTTTTCAAGTATTTCATAATTAAGTTACTCCCATTTTAATTACAACTTCAGTGTACTTTCATTCCCATCGCACATGCAATTTGGCTTGTTATTCGCTTGAGTTTTCATTTCGCTGCTGGTTGAAAACGACGACGATGACGACGAGGTTGGTGTATAATTTACATTTTGCCTCGCTTCACGAGGTGCCATAATCATAAATTGACAACTTGAAATTTGCACAAGCACACACAGAGAGCACCGCCCCGCCATGACCATTTTCCACCCATTTTGCCAGCCATTTTCCCGCCCACAAATTTCCTCACATTTTTCACTCGCCTCACCGCTTTTTGGCCTGTCAGGCATTTTTCGGGGCATTGTATCTGCATTTTTAATGCACTTCTTCCTACCATTAAAGTGCAAAATGTATTCCACTTGCCCCCTAAATTATTCCACCCTCCATATCCTGCCACTCAGGATCGGTTTTGTTGTTTCTGCAGAATTTGACAAGTTTTGAAGTCGAAAATTTTGTGCTCCTTTGTTGCTGTTGTTGCAGCGGCAACAAATTGGCGCGGCTTGTTTACATGCAAAAAAAAACATAGTTGGCAAAAAAAGAACAAATATGCAACGTAATGAAAATTTATCGGGAAAGGCAACAAAAACTGAAAAAGTGCCGGGAAAGTTGCAGAAAAACTTTTTGCATTTTTGGCTGCAAGTTTTCGGTGGGGGTCCTGGCAAGTTGAATTCGTCGAAAGTTAATTGAAAATGGCTTGCACTTAATTTAGATGAACTTTTGGCCACAATCGCCAAAAGGGTTATAACGCCAAAGGATACACAGGATACAAAATCCGCGCAGCCAACAAACAAAGCAAGCAAAATGAGTGACAGAAAGCTGTGTCAACAGACAAGCGGCTAATGAAGCAAAGGATAAAAGCTGCAAAAGGACACAATAAAAATGCAAATATTTAAACAAAAGCCGCACAAACACGAACGCTTTCCAGGGAAAACCGCAAAGCACAAACAGAATATACGTGGAAAATGCGACTGTCTCCGTTTGTGTGAAAATTAACACGCAATTTTCAGGCCGACAACAAGCGAACACGAAACGAAAGGAATAAAAATCAAAATAAAAATAAAAATGGCAAACGGAAGGATGGACTCCGCTTAAAGCCGAAAATCAAACGGCGAAAAGACAACACGCAAAACGATCGATAAAGCCGGCCAGATAAGAGAGGTCCTGCGAACCGAAGGAAGAGTTGCCCCATTTTAAGCTGTCTCCCAGACACAAAATTGCTGCACAGGGAAAACTTGACATAATTGTTAATTAATTTTATTGCAAGATTTATTTTCGTTTTATAAATGTAGCGAAATTATGTCTCGGTTAAGGATATATATAATTTTTTTTTAAATTTAAATACTTTTATATTAATTTTGTAATTATCAGATGCCGAAAATATGGTTAGAGTTCTTAAATCTTTTTAGACGCTGCATACAATTTACTTCTATGATTTGTGTATTAAGCATAAATTTGGTGAAAGTAAAAAATCCTTACATCGAGGCTCTTAAACTTTTTGTTGAAAATATCCAACAAGCAAATTTCTGGAGTTTGTTAAAATTTTCTATATAACCTATATCCAAATATAAATCCAATCCTGGCCGATATTTGTTCTCTGTGTGGTTACCTCGGAGAGTCCTTCTCCCAGTTCCTTCTCTGTATGTGTATGGCACACTTTAAAGCATTAGTTGGACTTTTTATGGCCCTGGCATTAGGCGCTTAAGACGTTCAAGCCAAAAGGATAACAACAACGGTCGGCAGACGACAAGCGACAAACGGACAGGAGACAGAGAAGCAGCAAAGAGATATGTTCAGGGGGGGTAGCTAAGGAAGAGGATGAGAAGGCAAAGACCAGAAGGAGAACGGCATATAAAAGCAAAGAGGCTAAGTGACAACTAAACTTAATGGCACTTCAACAACAGCATGAAGCAATGGACGCAGAAGAGCCACCGAACCCAGGACACTGGGCGTACTGACGGGGGGTGTAAGCTGGGGCAGGAGGAAGACCTCAACGGACATTAGCCTCATTGAATTGAATGACAAAACAAACGACGGACCAACGAGGCAAAGGCAATGGCAAAGGAAAAGGACAAGGCGATGTTGCGGATAAGGATAAGCAGTGCACAAGCACTGACAATTATATTTTTCAAGAAAATTGTAAATTAATATAAAGTAAATATATTTCATTTACCTAATTTTTTCAATAATGTTTAATATAAAGAAGAAATCCTGATTCTAATTTGAAGAAATTAAGCTCTATTTTGTATGTCTTGCTTTTTTTTCTCAGTGTCCACGCACACAGTAGCCAAAGCAATGGCAATAAGCGCGTCACAACAACAACAACGGCGTTGAGCGACGACAACGATGAAAATGTTGTATCAGGACAGCATTAAGATAAAGCCAGCAACAGCATCAAGGCATAAATAACGCCGATCTGGACGGGAAAAGCGTAAAGGAAAAGCGATGTAGAGGATAATGAACATAGAGATACTCTCTCTAGGATCTGGGTTACAAAAGCGCCAAATTGGTTAAATATTTTCCAGAGACAGAGACTAATACATGTTAAAATAGACTGGTTACGAAGCGGAATAAAAGGTAAATAGTTAACAAATTAAACAGCAATGATAATAAAGTCAACATGAATTTTTATTAATTTTAATGTGAACGAATTTAACTATATTAAATAGTCTGAAATAGAATTAAGTCTGTACTTAATAATCCCTTTATTATTACATTGAATGTTCAGTTTAAAAACCAACAGAATCTCCTTGATATTTACATACCAGATAAATAAAAAACAAACCTCCCTTAAGCCTACTCCTTAAGTCGTCTAAAAACCTCTAAAACACTTTGAGTAAGGTTCAAAAGTAACCCAAAAAAAAAAAATACAAAAAACAAATATATACCCTTACCTCCTTATCGCCATTTCCCCCTCCCCCAGCTCAGCTCCACAAATGTGTGAAAATAGTGGACAATTTTCCAAGAGTCTCCACATTCACACTATCTCTCTTTCTGTCACTCCCGCTGACATTCCGCTGACTGCGGGCGGGCACTGCCATTCTTTCGGCCGCTGCCATTTTGTTGCCATTGTTGCTGGACAATTTCCGCTTCCGGCGCGTGAACGCAGCCAAAGAAAAAGCGGAGCGCCAAGCGAACCAAACTTAACTGAACTCAACTCAACTGAACTGAATTGAATTGAGTCGAGTGGAGTCGAGGTGAAGGCGTGAAGGAGCGTAGCCATGTCGCATATTGGTTTTTGCATGAGCCTTGGCCAGCGACAATGGGCCACGCCCCCCTTTGCGAAGGCAGCGGGCAGTGAACACTTCATTTGTCAAGCTTAGTTTTTTTTTGGGAAGAGAAAGGACATGCCGAGTTATAGACGGGGAATGCACTGAGGATAAAGGTATATTATAATATTGAAGGGAGAATTTGGAAGGGGTTTAATTTATGAATATTAAATTCTTAAATTTTCTAGAGAGATTTTTATAAAGAAATTATGTTTAAAAGGTTATATTTTTAAGGTTCAATAGTCCTTTTTTTAATATTTAATTATATTAAGAAGATTTCTGGCTGGAATATGAATATATATTTATTAAAAGCCGAGTAAAATATTTATTTCATAATTTTTTTGGGATGTCATGTGTTGTATTTTATATATTACCAAATTCAGAGGCAAATATAATCATTTACAAATCTAAACAAATTATTTGTATACTTTTAATTTACAAATCTGTCTGTATTTATAATCATTTATATTTTTCCGGCACTGCTTCTTTGTGGAATATTTTCTCAATCATTTTCTTGGCTTCCCTATATTTTATTTTATATTTCTTTTTAAATCTCCCAGTGCTTATTTAAATGAGCCACCGGGCTATTTGAGCAGCTCGAACTAAACTAAGCCAAACTGAACCAAGAACCAAGAACCCAAAAGCTGAAAACTGAAAATTGTGAGCTGAAAAGTGCAAAAAGGGGAACGTATTTCTCAAATGCACTTACCGAAACTGCATTAATTATTCAGCAGCCATGGCTGAGGACTGCTGGCCTGTCCCGCTCTGCTCTGCTCTGTTTCGTCCTGGCTCCTGGAGGCCGCTCCTGGCCTGGTCAGCGGTCTGGGCTGAAAGTCGACAAGTCGCAATGTGGCAACGAGTTGAGCAGCTGAGCTGAGGAGAGGCCGGGAGAGCTTGATGCATGCCTGCAAAACAGAGGGAAAAGTGGCATAAATATTAAATGCAAAATAGCACAAGAGCTGAAGCTGAAGCTGAAGCTGAGAAATCCCCAACTGCCAGCAGGGATTTTTCCTGCCTCCCTACTTTTCTCACTACAGAATTTTGTGTTGACCCTCGCGAAACTTTCTCCCATTCCAGTTTTGCATTTTCTCGATGGAATTTTTCTTTCCTGCATACTTTACTAAGCATTTTACTAAATTATGACGTCTTAACATTTTTTGCATTTTTTCTATATAAATAAATCAAATAAAATATGCGCGCGTTCACGCCGAAAGCTGAGGCCAAGACATTGGCGCCGGGCAAGGGGGAGGCTGTCCTTTGTGACCTGGTTTTTTGGCCATAACAATATTGCCAACCGAAGCGTGGAGCAGCGCACACAATTACCGTGGCAACGTTCACCCGCCCACCAGAGCCACGCCCCTGTTACGCCCCCTCTTCAAAGAGAGAGCGGGTGTGTGTGTGGCACTGACGTCATTGCTGCACTCGCACAATTACCATTGCAACAACTGCAAAAGACGACGACGACGACGTGACCTGGCGACGGTCACTTGGGCTTCACTTTAAATATATGTATATGTGTGTGTGGCAGAGAAAGGTGGCTCTGGGGGGGTTGGGCTTAGAGTGGGGACCTGCCAAGGTTAATCAGCTGCTTGTCCGCCCATTTTAATTGGCCTGCTGCCTGGCGGCGCCTTTAAGTGAGTTATAAAATGCGAAACTATTTCGACATCAACCAAGCCAGCCAGCCATTCCCTCTTCGTCCCCCCTTGATGAGCTTTAAATTTGAGGAGCAGCTCGTAAAGCTCAGGCAAATGGAATAGGAGATGAGCTAGTGCCGAGAGGATCTGAATTTAGAGGATGAGCACTAGCTAGCTAGTCAAGTGATAAACTAGGAAATTCTCCCTCAGCGAAGGATTCCTAAGCGCTTGGGTGCTAATACTTTCGAATTGATGGACACGAGGCTTAAAATTCACAAGGGAAAGTGTATTTTAAATAAAACATAATCAATGGTGGGTAGTTTTATATGATATATAAAGAAGGGTTTATCGCTAGAGTAAACAAATATTTACCAAGGGCTTAAAGTCCTTAGATAAGCAAGTTCTGGTAATTATATTAAAAGGACTTTAAATAGGCAAGTCAATATTAAAATTAAAGTGATTAATAGGAAATAAAACAATAATATAAAGCCTTGAATACAGAGGAATGTTTTAAGAACTTTTTCTTAAAGTATAAACTCTTCCTTAATTTAAAAATAAAGCTTAAACTGCTCACCCTTCCTTAGCCTTTTTAAACATTTCTTTATAAACATTTTCCCCAATTTGTATTAAAATCTCTTTAAATTATTTCCTTGTGCCTGCAATAAATGCACATTTAATTTGGCATTCTTCAGCGTAATTCCCAGCTTCGCTTTCCGATCTAATGATATATATATATCAAGCACTTAAGCCTCGCACCGCATCTGAAATCCATTCTCATGCCATGATTACACTCTATCGCCTGTTTAAGCGCCTTTTTTATTTAACTATATAAAACTGCAGAGCATCAGAAATTAGAGAAGCGAACGCCGGCGGCGAAAATAAACAAGCGAACGTGTTGAGAGGAGACTGGAAAATGGCAGCAGCAGCAGCAGCAGGAGCGGGGGCTGGGGGTTCAAAGTTCAAAGGGGAAGGAGTGAAGGCAGGAGGTGACAGAGGGTCACAGCGTGATAACGCTTTGTAAATACTTTTGCTGCACTTTGCTGCTGCTGCTGCTGCTGCAGCTTCCACTGCTGTTGTTTTTTCTAGCTTTATTTTTTTGTCGCTTCCTTTGGCTTTGCCATCGCAAATTTTTATCTCCATTTGCAAGCTGCGCTTTTCTGCTGCTTTACCCCGCACTGGAGGAAGGGTAGAGGGGGGGTAAAAATCACAGAGACAAGGCTGCGCTTTTGTTTTCCCAGGCAACGCGAAGCGAGAAAAAGGGATATTATTAAGCGTGGATGTCAGCGGCGTTATCGCCAGGCCAACTCTAAGTGCAGGACACCAAATAAGAGGACAGAAAAGCCAGAGAAGACAGACAGACAGAAAGACAGTTGGCAAAACTGTGAGATCCTGACTGCGATGTGTTTGGAAAGCTTTTTGCCAAATTAAATATTAAAACCGTGTGCACTTATACAACTTTAATGCAATTTTGCCAAAGTAAATGCCGCGACAAGAAATGCCCCAAGTCCAACACGGCGTATACTTAATTTGCGCCAATTTCCTTGCTCTGGCCGCATATAAAAAAGGATTAATACACTTGACAGGCAGCGTCGCAGCCACGCCAAAAGACCATTTACCTGAAAGCCAAATGAAGCCGCAATAACAGCGACATTTACAATGGAAATTAGAGGACAATGGCAAGGCTTGCGAATACCCTACAAGTGCACTTTGATTTTCTAGGTTAATCGAAAACAATACTAATAGTTTGGCAGCAAAAAAAGGGGAACTTTTAAAGGAATATTTATTATTTAAAGGCTCTTAAGTAAATACTGGTAAATGGAATTACAATTTAGTTTACGTTTATGTTAATTATTATTTTAAATTTTTTTTAATTTTAGATACTTAGTCTTTAATGAGCCTTAAAAAGTTATAGTTTCGTAGCATATCCTGAAAACCCTCAAAAAAGCTTCTGCTACCCTTTCGAAAGAGCATACCTCTGGTCATAAGAAGCAAGAGCCAATAAAAACCTGAGAGTTGCCTTAATTTACAGGCCAGAAACTAAAACAGAAGCTGAAACTCACGGCGGAACTCACTGTGAGGAGGCACAGTTACAGGTACAAGTTTATGCCCATGGAAAAGCATGAAAAATTCAGGAGGCCACGCGACTGTAAAAGCTGCCCAAAAAATGTCACACGACTGGTGGATGGGTGGAAGGGGAGGGGATTGTGTACTTCAGAAGGAAGGACGAAATGCCGCCTCATTTGTTGCTGCAGGACTTGTTCGCTGTTGCACTGCAACTTAAATCACATCCTTCCCGGTAGACCAGGACATGTGATTTTCGGTCAGACACTGCACCAATGTCGGGCAGGATGTATAAGCATGTACTCGTATCTGCATGCCACTTGCACTCCATGCTACTTTCTTGGCATTTTACGTGCCCCGTCCCATTTCATTTCCCATTTTCCATTGGCTGTTTTTTCATTTCCCGCTTCTTCCTTGGGAGGAAAATCCCCTTGGCCATTTCTCATCGGCTGAAACAAAGTCGCGCGTGGTTTCTTTCCTTCCGCCTTTGCCCTGCCTCCTTCCCTGACTACATTTTACTGCATGACAATTTATTGAGTTCCCCTTGTTTTCCTTTGTCTTTCGGGGGTTTTTCCCCGTCTTAACCCTTCATGGTGGCACTTGCTTATTTTGCCTGTTTTGGCTGGTTGTAAATTTTTATTGTTCCTCTTGTTTTTCCACCAGATACTATTTTATTTGCCTGGCAAAAAGCGGGGCGCATGGTTGTGGCTTTTTTGGTAACGAGAGATCTTGTCCGGGTATCTGCCACAAAGTATGCAGCCAAATGCACCTAAGGATGCTTTGTAATCTAGTTTTTTTTAATGGTTCTTCTAAGAACTGAAAAGCATTTTAAGACTGATTTTATGGGTAGCATTTTTAGTACAATTTTACAGTTTTCGTGATGTTTCATCTTTGGTTTTGTTTCCGGCACTGATCTTAATTTATTCCTACATTTAATTAATATTTGATTTTAAACAATACATATAATAATTTCTCATAAAACATAATTATTACACATTAAATTCTTCAAATCCTTACCTTAACTTCTATTTAAAGCTAGTTTTCTTTCCTCCTAAAATTTATTTAAGGTCCTAGAACACACTTTCAATTACTACTGAGCATTGTGCAGTATGAAAAAACTTTACTATAACAATTTCTACATGTTTTTGTTTATGGTTTCGCCACCGTCTTCTTTCCCATTTCGCGTTTTCGCTTTGTTTTATATGCAAAATTTAGTAAATAACGCGAGTTGCCTGTGCTTGCTTTACTTTTATTTGCTCGCTTTTATTTGCTGTTGGCGTTCGCTGCTGCTTTTTACTGCTGCGAGGGAAACCCCAAGCCCCCAACCACCAACCCTTTGCCCCACAACCACTTCACTCCACTCCCCTTCTGTGGAACTCCTTTTTCCCCAGCTATCTGCGGCTTGGCACACATTCCCACACATTGTATTCCCAGCGATTTTATTTACATTTGCCGTGTGTTTTTCCATTGCACTGCCGCAGTTCGTGAGCAAATAAAGTAGAGGGACTCCGCCTCATACATTTTCGCCAGCTGCTCCCGTTTTTTTGTATATATTTTCTTTATTTTATTTTGTTTCCCCATCTCAGCTTAGCATGCTAAAATTACTTTCAGGATTTGATCCATAATGCAGGGCGTACGGACCGCATTTGACGTATTTATGAGCTGACCGCAGACAAGTCCTCGCCCAGTTTTATTTTATTTTTACCACCGCCATCGGCACTCTCTAAACTCCATTTATAACTTTTAGCCTCCCCACAGCCCCCGAAAAAGCCAATCAAAAGCCACAAAATTCTGCATTCTCCGACACCTGATGGTGGCTGACATTGGGTGGCTGTTTTACTGCAGTTCAGTACGGTTCAGTTCAGTCGGCGGGAGAGGGGAGAAAAATAGGGGAATAAAGCCAGCCTGCCAGCTGTGGATATGTGGGTGCATAAAAAATGCACACGCCACCGGCCCGAGGGGAGTGCCACCTGCCCTCCTGCGGCACCTTTACCGCTCGCCACTGGCCCGTGTCCAGTTGCTGGGAACTGACCAGCCCACTGAGGCCATCCCAGACCACCCAAAGAGCCACCCACACCTGACCAGACAATCACACCTACAGCTGCGACCAAGGCAATAGCTCTCAAAGCATTGAGCAGTTAATTAGTGCAACGTTTTTATGATTTTCGAAATATGAAGGAAATTATATAATAGTCAATAATTAAGAAAAGATAAAAATGAAATTGAAATAAATATAAAAAGATTTTCAAAAATAAATTTATCATTTTTTATTCCCCTAATTAAATCTTTATAACCTTGCAGGGTTTTACAATTAAAGTTAGAAGCCTGAAGCCAAACAATTTGTAACTTCCGATCCTCTAAATGATATATATTCTTGCTTGTTTTTAATATAAATAAGAATATATAAATAAGAATCTGAAATAAATTAATTAATATAAAAAATTTAACTCGTGAAATATATAAATTTTTAGCCAGGTAAAACCCATTAAAACCAATCAAATCATCAACGATCTTTTACTATTATTTTCCCTGAAACTGTATGCAAAGCCAAACACACGCTCAGACTTTAAATACGACCAACATGGCCGCTGTCGTCTGGCCCGACTTTATATCCGGCGAAGGTCCTCGGGGGAAGGCAGGTGGTGGTAGTGGAGGCGCACAAAAGCCTTCTGTGTGAACCTGCACACATTGCAATTTGCAATCTGCAAGGCGGGATCCAGGAACCACCCACCCCCATAGAGACTGGTGCGGTCATTTGGCGGTAAGCCGCCTTGTCATCCACCTGGCAGGACATCTTCGATTTAAGCATTACATGCCCACCACCAACCCCTTTGTCCTCCGAACTATTAAACAATAAAAACTTGTATAAAACAAAGTTTAAACGTTGTCCTGGCCACAGCAAGGATTTTTGTTGCTTATTGTGTGGCCTTTCTCTGTGTGTGTGTGTCTGTGTTTATGAAAAGTGTGGCTTACTTTCTAGGGTAAGCTACATCAGTCTGCATCAGCATCGCATCGCAGCTTCGACAGCGACATCAAGTGTTGCTGTTGGCACGTTCAACTAATTTGAAATTAATGGAATTCCCTGAATAATTGAATCCGAATCGCTGGCATCTGTGCAATTAGTCGCCGCTGCCATCAAACTGCAGCCACACGGACATAGCTACACGGCGTACACCTCATTATATGTCATGTCATCTCATTATGGCTGCCCCGACTCCATTTTGAGATGTCTGTCTCTGTCTCAGTGTGTGTGAGCGCGCCTTGTGTGTACATTATGTAAGGCCTTAAGCTGTGGCTCATCTCTGGAGCGAGTGAGTGTGTGTATGCGGTATGCAGATTTCGTGTGCCGTTATTTAGTGCATGACAGTTAAATGAGTTGTGGCCTTTATCTGCTGCAGCTAGATTTAAACTGCATTTAATCAAATAGGCCAAGAGTTGAAGGGAAGGATTTATCAGGCTTTAATTTAATATTTCCAGGCTTAATATATCACTATATATCTTATATACTTATCTATCTCTCATAATAACTAACATTCCTTCATGAAATGTACCATAATTTCTTTCTCTAATTAAAGTCCCACAGCAAAAACAAAGAGTGTACGTTAAAGCCAAAAGATAAAGCCAATTAAAACATTCAACTTTTGCATAATTATGCTAAAAGTTTCCCCATCTATTAGAGCCAGCATAAAGTTCGATGCGATTAGAGGTAGCTACATCGCAGAGAAACTCCCCGAGTTAATCATAAATCGTTCCAAAGGAAAACAAGTTCAACTCGCACAAGGACTCCTGACGTGATCCGGGGACATTGGTGCAGCCCAGTTATTGCTCATTATGCATCCTCATGACTGCGGCTAGGGAAAACAAAATGGATGGATGGAAGAATTTCGCCATGCAGTTGCTATGCGTCCTGGCCAAGGACACGTACTGTGTGTCCTCCATCACGCATATGTGCTCTCATTTAAAGCGATACCTGGGGCATAGTCGCCAGCTACTTTAATATTAATTACAGCTTTAAAGTAATGGAGATTTATGAAGAGTCTATACCATATATATTCACGATTCAGAGAGCTTTAATGTATAGTTTCTTAAGTTCTCTCCTTAACTTTACTCTAAGCCCCGTTGACCTAAGCTCTTCCTGGGAAACTCATTTCCATTTCAGCCTCGTCAACTGCCTGCAATGCGTGATAATCAACGAGGCGTCCTAGTGGGGAGGCGCCACATATTCCATTTTCCATTTCCCATTTCCCAGCCAGCGAGCAGCGCAGCGACACACCTTTAATCGACTTCATTTGCTCATTAGGCAGATGGCAGTGCGTGTTTGCGGGCACATCGAGAGCCACCAACACGAACCCGGGATTTCGAGCGGGAATGGGAATGGGAAAGGGTACCTTCGCTAATGCCATTTGCCATCCCTTTTCAGCGCGTAATTGTTTCCTTGTTAGTTGGCACCTGAGCCCATATCCTGAGTCCTGCGTTTCAGCCTCAACCTGTGCCACGACACGTTAAATGCATTTATGAATGGGCTGCAGGTTGCTCCTGGCAGGCTGCAGGTTGCTGTTAGTTGCTGCTGCTGCTTCTGGTTGATAGCATGGTGGTGGACCTCCATGCCCCCCCCTCCCCCTTTCAGTCAGCGGCGTCGTCAATTGCAATTACTTGCAAGGTCCTCCGTTCACCGTTCAACGTTCCCTCGGCTCCGAGGGGGCCAGGACATTTAGTCCCCGCATTCATTCGCCCCAAAGAACCAGGCCAGGACATTAACGCTGCAAATTGTGTGTCCTTTGTTGCGGTTAGCACGGAGGCAGCAGCAACAAAACACTGAGAGAAAGGTTCTAAGAATCATAAAGTGATTTTATTATTTTTATTAGGAGAACATATTAAAAAAGAGCCTTCCTAGAGTGTCTTATAAATAATAAAAAATAATAAAAATAATAAGAAAACCTTAAACTTTTGTTTAACAAATATTTTCCCAAGATTTTCTCTCTCTGCATGTAACGGTGTCGAAACCTAACACTACTTTTCCATCTGTTCGCAGAGGATCCTCACATCTAGCAGTTCGCATCTCGCATTACGCATACGCCGTGTGACCCGTAGCCGGGCTATTAATTTAGTGGCCCAGTTGGCCAGTCAGTAATTGCATTTTATTTGGCCATAGTCGCTGCTTTGGTTTAATTGGTTTTCGCCTCTGTGTGTGAGTGTTTTCCTTTTCGTTTCGGTGCGCTGAAATCTATTTGGGGCTTAATTAAAATGCAACAGTGCGTATGCGCAATGTTGCAAAAAGTCAAATGGCCAGCCGAAATAAAAGGCAAGCCCCAAAAATGTGTTGTCTCTGGATCCTGCATCCGGCTGACACCGTACCACCTGAGGGGCTGTTGTCTCTCTCTTTGGGTTTGGGTTAAAGATAAAATAACTGCAAAATGTTGACAGTCTTCCCCCCTCACCCTCTGCCTTTCGGTCACAATTTTATTGACAGCAGAATGGCCTGATTGCTGTTGGCCTGGCCAGCATGAAAATAAGAGAACAAAAAAATGGTCCAGCTTGTCAACACTTGAAGCACTCACCCACCCACACCAACGAGACTGAGAATCGAAATAAACGTTCGGTTTTTGCCTTCATAATTTGCATTGTTTGCGGTGGTCCAGAAACCATTTCGATAAGAGACTTCAGTTGAGACCCCTGTCCAAATGCTGAATACCCTTTTGGAAAATGCTCTCTGTTTTTTTTTTTATTTTTCTCTTGAGATGTGCGGGGGTCAAAGGTAAATGGAAATTGGAGTCAGCTCCTGTTCATTGTCAGAGGTTTCTGGGAAGATTCGCTCGTTTATCATTCGGTTATGGCGAGTTCAGCGGGCAGTACACCGAGGAAATAAATTTAGCTTAATATTTTGAATGGAAAATATTCGGATTAAGTTTTGATTTAATACGAAATAGGATATTTATTATTATTGCTATACAAATATAAATCTACGTATTTTATTTTGCTAAATAAAGTGCATAATTTTATAATTAAATATATATCTTTTCATCATTTTCAGGCTGGAAAGATTTTATATATCTTTTATTTTATATTTTAATGTCCTTTATAATATTCCCTTACATTCCTTTCTCTCAGTGCCTTTAAAATATTGCGGGCGTGAGTGTCCACTGCAAGGACATCCCCCGAAAAAAAAAGCACAAGAGGAAACTGGCTCACGAAGTGATTGATGGTTCAGGGGCATGTCAATCGCCGTTTCCCCGACTGCCGCTGCAGTTTAAACAGATTAGAGCCACTTTTCAGGAGGCAGAACCAAAAACGAAAAATAAACAAAAAAAAATCAAAAAATGAATGGCGGCAGCAGCGCGTTTATTGCCGCATGTTGCGAGCCTTGTTCAATTTGATGCGACACCTGGCCGAAGGACGAAACAACAAAAGGAGCGCGACCGTTCAGATGGCAAATGTTTTACACGGTGTCCACTTTTTATTTGCCTTACAAATTAAAATCCAACACATGTTGTTTAATTAAAAAGAATATATATATGTATATAAGTATAAAAGGCAGATAGATGCCTGGCTGGCGCATGTGTATGTGTGTATATTTATGCTGGCGTGAGTGTATATTTATGCATATCACATATACGGTCATAACAAGGTCCTGGACACCGCAGGACACACTGGCGGATTCTGTTGGCAACACAATACTTTTGAACTAACGAGCGTGAAAAATCATTCGCCAGCAGATTGCAACACATTTTATATGTGTGAGTGTGGAGCGGGTGAGAAAGGAAAATAAATGCCAGTGCGGGTGGCAACAGTTCAATTAAAAGTTTTCCAAATTACGAAAGTTATCCCGGAGATGAATAATAAACAGGACGAGCTCGTTAATGGAAGAGCCGCGAAGAATTAAAAGTAAATACGCAGCGGAGATTCCATTTTCAAATTAAAAATGTATGCTAAAGAATATTAAATAATCTTTAAAACGCGATTTGAGGAAACTAATAATAAGAAATTAGGTTTAAGTTTTATGAAATAAAACAAATAACAAACAACTTGCTTATAGGTTTATAAATAACAATAAAAACCCTGGATTTGGTGAGTTAAAATCATTAAAAAGCAGAAAACCAGAGGAATATAACACTTTATATAATTTGTAATGATTTTTCAAAGAATAATTCGTTTCTCTTCAATCTCCTTGCAATATATTTCCCTATATCTCAGTTCGATTCATTGCAATTGGCAATCCGTCATCATCATGTGTCGGTCCATTAAGTGCAGCCAAATAAAAGTTTTTGGGTTAACCTTACTGCAATCGAAATTGCATTAAGGCCAGCTAATTTTTTTTTCTCCTTCTTTTCCGGGGCTTACCATAATTCAAGGCAAGCGAGGCTGCATATCAAGCAAACTTTTTCACCCAATTCATTGGCCGTATCAAAATAAACCCAAGCCGCAGACAAACTTTTCACATATGACGACAAGTTTTCTTTGCTGCCACTTAGAATCCGTCGTCGCCCCACCACTCCTCGTGTACACTTTTCCGCACTTTTCTTTCGGCTACTTAACTGCAGCAGAGAAAAAGCCAGGAAAAATACCAAGAGAACCAGATTCTCACTCTGGTAGGTTTTTGGAAAAGCGAGAATAAAAATGCCAGCTGGAGAGACGAAGCAGCTGCAGCTGGCAAAAAGGGAAAATTTCTAATGAAGTTTGCAACTCGGATGCGGAGCCTGGCACACACAAAAGTAAATTGATTGCAATTGGAATCAGTAGCAGAAGCTCGTAACGTCAATCAAATTGAATTCACGCAGTGGGTGGTCCATAAGAGCCAGCTCATGGCTGCCAGATCCTGGCCAGGACATCAAAGGCATCTCAAAGACACAGGCAGGGATGGAGTCTTGGAACATGCATCATCAGTGTGAAACTTTGTTAATGAAATAGGTGTGAGAGAGCAATGCAATAAAAGTTAAGTGAAGTTGAATGCTGATGTCAGAGCTGCGGAAATGCGGCAACTAGCGGCAGACACTGAACACGGCATGGCGGCTCCTTGCAACGAGCAACGAGCAAGGAGCAACTGCATCTGCTGATTAAAAACGTCAATAAAAATCGCCTGCGAATGCGAAATTGCAGCTGAATGCGAACGCTCGTTGAATGCCAAATGAGTGCAACTAATGAAATGCGATGCGATTTTAGCAGAGAAAGAACTGCGGGTGAAATAAGAGATTCCCTGCCCCGCAATGTATGCTCCATGTGTGAACTGAACTGAAATAAACTGAACTGAACTGAACTGAGCTATGTACGTGTGGCAAGCTTCTACTCAAAATATACTCAGCAGGGAAAACCTATCGAATAACAGTTGGCAAGTAAAAAGGAATTGAAACCCTTTGATACACGAAGGGAGTCAGGAGGTCTCAAATATTAAGTTTATTTTCTGAAAGGGTTAGCTTTTCTCCTCCTTTAACCTTTAATTTAGTTCTGTGGCTGTCAAAACTAATCTAATTGAAATGAAGCCCTGCTAAAGTAACCTTCCTTCTTGGCTATGCAGATATCCATCAGATTGACCATAAGCTTTTGCTGAAATTTTCATGCTTCAACTTTCTTCGTGGCATTCTTTGCTGCCCCATTGTTGCGCTGGCTTTGATAATGTCATTGTTGCTAAAGTTTTCACCGCTATCTAGGTTGGGCGAGGGGGGAGGAAGAGCTGAAGAGAGAGGGAGATGTTTAGGATGACGTTCGCATTAAAACGAACGTCAGCTGGGGCCCGCTTATCACTCAGCTGCTGCGCTCTGCGGAGCTCACGCTTCGAGCGTTCGAAAAGTGTAGCACGCTTTTCAGCGCAACTAAAACTGTCTTTGAGAAGTGGTGAAAAAGGGGGAGAGGAGAGGAGGTTTCGAAACGAACGAAGAGGTCAGCTTCAGGTTGCTGCTCATTTGTGGGGAAGGAGGCAGTCGCTGCAACATTTGTCAACATGCCAAGCGTGTCTCACTCGGGCTACGCGCTCGCTGCATCCCCAAGTCCCTCGCTTCCTTTTCGATCCCCTAACACTCGCTTTTGTTTCGCGTGTGTGTGGGTGTGTGTGTCATGGAGTGTGTGAGTGTGGGTAAGCACGGTTGACCTGGCGCTGTTTTAACTGTGGTTAACATATTTTTCAAGCGCTTTTTGTGGCCAACAGCAGCGGCAGCGGCAACAACTTCATTCTTGCTTTTGTGTGGTTTTTATGGCTGCGGTTGTCCAGCTGCCATGCCACGCCCCCCTGCCCTGCCTCATGCTCTCCTCTCCTCTCCTCCGTTCCCCTCTCCCCCTTTGTTGTTTCTGCTGCCACAAAAACTAAAACCAGAAGCTGCGTGTTAATTTTACATTTTTACGCTTTCATGGCCGTCACTTGCGTGCGGCATTGGAATGCATTCATCTCCTTGCCTCTCGTCGCTTTCTGACAGTTTAGCTCATTGTTTCGTTAAATTTTAAGCAGTTGATTCGCAGCTTTTTTTCCCCCTGTTCTCTGTTGCAGTTAACCTTTATGGCCGCAACAGTTTAAGCCGATGGCCGTTTTACGACTGACTTTTGCGCGCGGCCTGATGGGCTAAGCGCGGATTACGCATACGCCATGTATGCCGCACAACGAAAATCCCTCAGTAGAGTGTGTGTCTGTGTGTGTAAAAGGGAAAAAGGCATACTAAATGGGGTTCAATATAGTGATACTTATCAAGTTTATAAATAAACAGATCGTTTATTGGTTAAGGTTAAGAATTTATTTAATTTTATTTAAGAAATAAGTTTAAAATTGGTGGAAAGACACCACAAAGTACTCTCTTATTTATGATTTTTATTTAATAAAAACCCCAAAATTCCATTTATTTGAAAATCAAATAAATCCACTCAACCAGCTTTGTTTTAATCGATTTCTGAATTTCTTTGGCTGGCAGATGCCATATTTTCGTTTTTAAATCAAGCATTTCATGAATGGGGAACCGCGTTTGCTGCATTCTTTTTTCGATTTTCAATTTTTTTTCTGTGTTTGCACAGCGTGCGGTCTTTGACATGGTCGCCAGGGAAGAGGGGATTCTGTGCTGCTAAAGGGGGACCGGGATCGGGAGCTGTTTGGGGGCCTTCTAGAGAACACCCAGAGGAGCAGTGGGCGTGTCCGTATCGACGCGGCACTGGCAATTGGCACTTGGCAGCACTCGCTTTTCCTGCTCGACTGACTTTTTGGCCGTTAAAACCGTTCGAGTGCCATAAGCTGCTATTAATTTGAATTATACGTCCATAATTTCCCCGCTGCCAATTCGAACAGCAATGGCAACTGTCAATGCAATTTATATGCGTGCGACTGCAAAAGGGGGCTAAGGGAGATGAAAGGGGATCGGTCACACAACATGGACTTGCCCCCTTGCAAAATGGACAGCTCAGTGATAAGCGCATTATCGGTGGACAGATGGTGGAAAATGAATCGATTTTGCAGCAAAAAACCAGTCAGCAAATGAAGAACTTAAATGGAAGAAGCTAGAGATGGTTTTTATAATTCAAAATTATGTGAATATCAATATAAATTATATATTGAATAAAGTATTCAATATCTTGGTTATTATATATAGATTTATCATTTAATTAACGGAGATACTTCATGTTTTTAATACTATTTTTATCAAAAGAAATAAAATATATGTTTAATAATTTATTCAAAAAATCAATATACATTTCTCTAAGCAATATTTTCAATATATTTTAATTACGATAGTTTCCCCGATTAATCATAACCAATTTGTCAGCTCGATTTTCAAAACTAATCCTTACTCCCAGTCCAATTTAGTTCATGGAAAATGCTTTGATCGCCTTAGCCAACACGAAACGGGGCAAAATCAAATGATTTCCGTGGAGCAGCAACGAGGGCAAGACATGGCACCGGAAGTGTTTTCCCCGATTTCACAGAAGCCCAAGAAAAGCCCACCCAGGAGAAGGAGGAAAAGCAGGAAAATGCCGTGCAATTTACCTTTCAACTATTAAACGTCCGTGGCAGGGGCACAAAGCGAAATCAAAGTGGCATGAAAGCGCAACGAAGACAAGGGAAGCAAGGAGCCCGAAAGGACGAGGGAGCAAACCAACACGAAAGCGATAGCTTAACCCTTTTGCAACATGCGGCCAGGAGGAGTAATGCTATTAGCCAAGAGGGGAGAGGGGGAACCACAGAAAGGACGAAATTGCAAAAAAATATTATTGTATGCATTGTGTGTTGCCAGGGACTTACGTTACGATACGTTACGGATTTGACCATCAAAGGTGCCAAGGGACAGTTGGCAAATGCCATTGAGCATGTAAGGATGTGTGTATAAAATGTCCTTTGAGTCAACCAAATGGTAGCTGTCAAAGACAGCCTTCTCTCCCCCAGTTGTGACAAGGGGAAAGGCTTCAAGAGCAGCATTAATTTGCCTATCCTGCTAACATTTTACCTTTTCCCAACCGGCAATGCCGTTTTGCAATTTCCGTCCTGCAATTTCCGACTCCATTCATTCATCGATGCTTTGCTTATTAGCACAAATTGATTCCTCCTGTCAGAGCTGGCGCTGCGCTTATTTATTTTGCATTAGCACTTTTAATTAAACTGTCCCACCTCAGGCTCCACTCGAGCGGCTTGCCACCTGGCCAGGGAGCCACCTTGCCACTTGGCACCTTGCCGTGTTACCTGCTTCTGCTTCTGCTTCTGCTCCTTCTCCTGCTCCTGCTCCTGCTGCTCCTGTGGCAATCATTGTAATTAAATCAATGAATGATTCATGTGAGTGCTGCATTAATGCAAAATCCGTGTACTTAGTGCGAGTGGGAAAATAGAGCGAAGCGAGGCGACACAGAGTGCTTCTGCCGCGGGCAAAGGACACGAGAAAAAGCCACCTAGCCAGCCACCTAACCAGTAAGGACACGCAACAGCAGCAGCAGTAGTTTGCAGTAAGCTAAATCAGCTGCGACCGGATGCTTCGTGCTAATTTCAGTGCCAATTAATTTGATGGCAAACACTTGGAGAGTACAGTGTGCAGTGTGCAGTGCAGTGTGTCCTGCGGAATGCACTCAGCAGCTGCCTCTTGCGATTTTCATTTTGTAAAAAGCTTTGGCAGGACATCGCGCCCAGATAATCATCGGCGGTGGCGCCTTTGGGCTTGCAATTTCACCGGGAGCCATGGATGAAAATGAAAATGAAAATAAATTTACCGTGTTTATTGCATTTGCATTGGGTAATTGCCTATACAATTTAACACGAAATTAAAAGCGGCGGCTCTGGCATTTTATTTAACACTTAAATGGCCATTTAAAATGAAAGTGTCACACGGCCGGATGCGAGAGGACTAACGCCAGGATAAAGGATAACTGGCCGGAAGCAGGCCTGAATGCAGTGGATGTAGTTACGGGGCAGATCAAGATATAATCAGTGGGATAATTGTCCCCATTAAGATGTCTCTGAAAGGGGGATTATAAATTCAAATAAAATTTCCAGCAAATTTGATTTCTTGTTGATTTTTATCTCAATTGGTTCTTCGGTTTTTCAATTTCGGAAAATTAGCATACAAACTAAATTTATTCGCATTGCAGCAGCAGCTGTGTTTGCTCTAAAATCAAATCATTTTAAAAGGATTTTATTTGATTTTTCCCTAAATAAACACCAAAGATTTTTTATTTAATTTGGTGCAAAATTCAATTTTTCATACACTCCAAATATCAACTTTATTTATTATGAACATATATTTAATTAGAAATGATTTGAAAATTAGTGATTTTCTGTTGCAAATATTCCTGTTCCTGACATTTATTAAGATTGAAGCACTCTTAGTCTTGTTCCAAATTGATTTAGGTCTCTGTCTAAGATTTCTAAAAAAAAAAAAAATACAATAAAGAAAAATAAAGAAAAGATAAGAGGATGCCCTGAGTGGATTTTGTTGCATTCACTTAGCAGATGCATCTCCATAAATTGTTGCCCTCCCCTCCAACTTTTTACTTGGCTCATATCTCGCTGGGACATTAGTTGCAAACTTTCGTTTCTATACAATTTCTGTGCGACATTTCTCTAATCCTCACCTGGCATTTCAAAACAATTCTCGTGCGTGGCACCTGCCTCACCCTCTTTCTTGACTTCTTTGCAAATATATGGACAGGAATTATTACTTAAGCTGACTGATAATATTTTATAAAATAAATTTAATTATATTTTTATTTTAAAAATCTTTGAAAACTGTCTTTTAAAAAATCTTTACAATTTAGTAGCACCTATAATTTCCTTTTAGTTTTCTTAATCCGCACTTTGTGGACATTATATAGATGTTACCTATAAGGACCTCCAACTGTATCTAGCTCCTTCCAGCTGGTTGTTTTCTTCTTGCTCTGCATCTTCTCCCCGAGCGCTGTCAGAGTTGCTCCCAGGTTGTCAGTCAAGTGGCATCGTCGTTCTCGTCGTCGTCGTCGTCTGCTCGTTAGCACACACCTCATGGGCCTGAGCCACCGCAAGGATTCTCTGGCCACCCAGCTTTGGCCCCACCTCAGCTCTCCTCCATATTTACAGGACTCATCCCGCCGCCTATCAGTCTGCAGCTGTCTGTCATTTCTATAACTACTTTTGCTACTTCTAGTTAACCGCGTCTTCTTCTCACACACATACTAAAGACAGGCAAATGTTGTTTGCACGGGGAAAAATGTAATAAATAATGGAAAATTTAATCACTTTATAATAATTTTATTACGTCTAATAGCAGCCTTAATGAGATTCATATATTTAATAAATAAAATACTTTAAATTTAAAGGAGATAAGAACAAATAAACATTTATAGAAGCCTAAATTCATTAAATATAATTAATAATACCCATAGCCGGAATACTTAATTACTTTTTTGAACATATTTTTTTTCAGTGCCCATCTTGCACTCTCCTTGCCACTCTTCCTCATCCTTCGTCCTGCGTCCTTCATCCTCCATCCCCCCACCGACTACACTCTTGCACAATTACATACAATTTTGAGTGCGTTCGTGCCTGGCTCCTTTTGCCAGCTGTCTAACTGTTGTTGTATTCATAACTACTTTATGCCACGCCCACACACACACCGAAAAAGAAGAAGAAAATATGGAGGAGGGACCAAGGATGAGAATGGGGGAAAGGATGCTGGGCTGTACTTGCTGCCTTTATTAAAGTTTTATCGCATTATAAATTTTCCTCTTCGCCTCTTGCCACTCCTCCTGCCTGGGCAAACATTTTTCGTAAGCCAAAAACGCAGTTACAAGGTGGGCTTAAAGAGGGGGGCTAAAATGTGGGCGGGGCCAGAGACAATGATGTCGTTTCATGTACACCTGTTTCGGAGTCGTTTTTATTGTTGTTTCCCTCTGCATATTTGAATACACTTTTGCGTTTGGTCGCTTAACTTTAAATCCCTTTTCGTTGAAAACTTTTCCGAGTTGGACAAGCTAATGACAGTTTTGTCAATAAGTTTTTCTCCCAGCAGCCAGACTTTGTATATATATATATATATATATATATTTTGCAAAGCCCCCACATGAGCTCACTTAAAATGCAGCCTAATGCAGCAGCAAAAGTTTTTATTGTTTTACCCAAAAAAGGCAGACAGAAATGTAGAGCGGGAGAGAGTTTTTTTTGGGGAGGAAATAAAAAAGTCTTGCACATATGAATATAATATTTGTCTGAAAAGGGCTTTTGGCTTTGTGAAGTTTGCAATTCATAAAATATATGAAGGGCGGAGGACCCTAAGGGAAAACTCTGTTTGCCAGCAGCATTCATTAAATTTAGTTTTCAGACAAAAAAAAAAGGAAGAACTTTGCTCGTATTTAAGTAGCAAATTTTTGCGCTTTTTCAAATATTTGTGCAACGCTTCAGCGTCGTCTGTCAATCAGTCAGTTTGTCAGTCAGTCACTCGGCCATTTGGCCATTCAGGTGCCCATCAGTCAGCGGGAAAGAGCCGAGTCCTCTGATAAGGACGAAGCCGAACTTGTTAGTTGGCAGCTATCTTGCTGACCACTCCTGGGCCACCAACCCGCCCTCTCCGCTCTACAACAATTTCAATTTCAAGTGCACTCACCAAACAATTTCACAAAAATTTCTCTGCCTGCCAGAGATACGCAAAAAATAGGAGAGAGGAAATGCTTGCCTATTTTTTATACAGGATGATCATTAGAGCTCAAAAAGTATATTGTGTTTGTGGAATGTGAAATGTGTCAAAGGAAGGGAAATAGGCAAACAAAAAAACGTAGTTTTAACGAACTAAAACTTATCAAAATTGTAAAAAATATATTTTTCAAAGAAAAAGACGAGTTCAGCTGATTGTTTGTACCGTCTTTTTTGACTCATCAACGAGAGCTCTTCAGTAAACTTCTACATATATTATTTATATATCCCTTATTTTTTAAAATAAATTATATATAGAGCCTTATTAAATGTGTAATCATTTTAGAAATGGCAAAATGAAGTATCCTATAGATAAAGGCGATTGCAGCAGGATTATTTTACTGTTTATCTGTCTGAACGATCCTACTCAGTAAACTTCGACATATATTTCTAATACTTCCAAAAAGTTGTATAAAACCTATAGACTAGTGTTTTATTTATGATTATATATATATAAAAATATTATATAAATATAAAGCCTTAATAAGTGTATATACTTTTTTAGAAAAGATGATAATCAAACGTAGCTAAAAAAAGTAGTTATAAAACAGTTTTATAAAACATTCCACTAACTTCCAGTAAAGGTCTTTCGGTTCCTTTCAAGTCCTTTCTAAAATTCAAAATATTTTTAAGGACATTCCAAAATGATACCTTATCTAAATATACCAAATACTGGATACTCCAAAGTCGTTCCTACCTAGTTGCACTTCCGTATTTTGCATTTTTCGTTTATTTTATGCAAACAGAATTTATGGGCCGCTCCATCTCTTTCCACCCTCGCCTAGCTTTTCCATCGCCCCTCTGTGTTGGCAGTTTTTTCGTGTACAAAAAGCGCAACATTTATGCAATTAAAGCCAAATTAGCAATGAATGCAAGTCGAGTGCTTTGGCTCTACAAAAGTTGCCATCAAACTTTTGGCCTTTTGTAAAGTTTTCGCCTTTCACAGAGCTCCCCTTTCAGCCTTCAGCTGGCTGCTTTTTGCAGGGATGGCAGCTAGTGCTGTTTTGTGCATAGTTTTGCAGCTTCCAATTAATTTAATGCCAGCCCGTCTAATGAGCGTTTAAGCCCCGGCTTCAGCGCCCCATTAAGCCCGGGCAAACTTGCTGCCATCAGCCATGAGTGATGCATGGCGAGAGAGAGAGAGAGCGAGACTCCTTGTCACCAGGATCAGGAAAAGAGAGGATGACAAAGGCTCTCACCTGGCTGATGGCTGGTGGCTTGTGACAATGCAAGTCCGGCTAATAATAAGCCGCTGCAAGCTCCTCTTCTTGGCCCTGGCAACATAATCAGCAGCTGCGATTAAGCCACTTGGCCCATTGTTTATTATTACAATATTAGCCCAGCTTTTGTTGCCGCATAAGCGTCTTACCCACTTGACTTGGCCATTGTTTGCCAGGACTTCAAAGAGCGAACTATAACGGCTTTGTGTGCGCTGCAGCCAAGCCACTTTAAGATCCATCTCCGATCCGGAACCCCCCCTGGATCGTTCATCAATAATCACATGCCAAAGGGCCCGAAGTGAGGCCACAAAAATGTTCAACTTACCCCCCACTTTCCACCACTTTCCACCGCTTTCCATGCTCTTGCTTTGGCAAACTAATTTATGCCAGACTAATGACACTTTACAACTGAGAGGGGGGCCAGGACGAAGGGGCTCTGCCCCAGTGAGGGAAGGCAAAAGTTTTCGGTTCGTTTTCGGTGCCTGTCGGGCTGTCAGGCCGCGGAATGTGGAACTCGGAACTCGGGCGGGAAATGATAAATACGCTTAGACCTAATTAACTGACGACTTTAATTAATTTTTAATGAAAAAGTTAATGAGTCGCGAACATATTAAAGCAACTAGCTCGACCTGCAAACGTGCTGAGCTGGCTGATATCAGCAGACTTAAATGGTTTTAGTACAGTCGAAAAGTCAGGGGATTATGCGATATGTGAGGATATTTTATAAATTTAAAATTACAGAAAAAAAGGGTTAATTTTTGTTTGCAAAATAAACTTTATTATGAATTAGGAAACTTATAAAGTATTAAATATTTGTAATTTCAGTCAAAGTGTGACTTTCGAAATACCCATCCCTACATCTGCATCTATTTTTAAGTAATAAATTCAGTCCCAAAAACCAAGGACTATGCAATATGAAAAATTTTGACAAAAGGATATTTCAGCTTGAAGACTTTTCCATCTTTCCGCTTGGTTAAGCTAAACAATCTCCGCTTTATTACACATACATCGCGCATCGCAGCCCGTCTCTGACATTCAATCAGGGTTGAGTCCTGAATCCTGGTGCCTCCTGATCCCTCCTGCTCCCGGCCACGCCCACGCAGCGACAGGGGCTTTAATTGGATTTTCGTTACTGCGGCCGCAGAACAAAAACAAAAAAAAAGAAGGAAAAACTGAAGCGAAAAAAAGGGAAACTCGAATGAAAGACCTCGCCGAAGAAAGGAGAATTGCAATTTTCGACAGGCGTCTGTCGCTTTGGTTTCGATTCACATCCACCAATTTTCTTCTGCTCTTTTTTCCTTGACACCCTCCAACCCCACCCCCGCCGAATCTCCGCCAGAAACTGGCTCCATCCATTTTGGCTCTGAGCTTTTGGCGCTGTTATTCCTCGGTAACAAAGTTTACATTTCACACATTCATCACTTCTGGCAGCTGCAACTAATAGTGTGCAATGCTGGCTCAAATGGGCGGCCCCATTTAAGAAGCCGAAAGGGGTTCAAAAGGGGTGGGGGCGCGAGGGCTGAAAGGGGGCTTAAAACTACCCGCTTTTATTGCACTTTTTGCTTTCGGACGTTGCCAAGTCGGGGACCCGGGCACTTGCCAAAAACGGATTAGTGTCTTACCAATCAATGTTCGCACTTAAAGCCTTAACGGGGGATTGCCTGGTGATCCCCTTCGCGGTGCACTCACGAATTAAAATTGGATTGGTAGCTGCTTTTTGTCAGCAAAACGAATACACGAATGCTGATTTATGGAGCATTGTTTAAATTGTTGGAGGATTCAAATGTATATAGTCAGGGTTTGTAAGGGGATTTACACGTTAAAAAGTATTTAAATAAATAATAACTTAATAATTCTGGATTGAAAGGTGTCTATAATAAAATTTAAATGCTTAACAAATATTAATTACTTATATTACTTGAAGTCATTCTTTGTTTTATAATTAAATGAAAAAGTATTCATGATATTTCCAAATAAAAAGGTTCTATTTAAAATGATTATAAAAAACCTTTCTTAAATAAAAATTACCTGTGTTAAAATAGCTTAATAATTTCCTAGACTTTTCTAACTGGTCACCTTTTTTGATTCTGTACTAAAAGTAATAAAATTTTCAATCAACTTGAAGTCACAAAGTTGCCTAATGTTAACACTTTAACACATTATTTGTAATATTTTTGCCATGCCATAAATGCCAGTTCCTGACACCTCTTCACCTTTCCACTCCTCCACTTCCACTACCACCGCAGCCCCAACCCTCTTTAATTCCGGAACACACACTCTCATGATGAAGCTGTTGTTGGCCCGACACTTCGTTGCCCCACTCAAATGGAAGGGTGCAGACCTCGTCCTTGTCCCCAGCCTCTCTCCTTTCATCCCACTACCCGCGCCCTCGATACGTGCCTTCAATCTCCCTCAATCGCCAGTCATTGATCATCGGAACTGAGGCGACGGATACTGATTTATGGAGCCGGCATTAAGCTTGAATTTCTCATCGACGCCTTGGGATCCGACACTCTTTGCCTTGGGCCCATAACTCATCTTAATTTTAATTTGCAAGTGATGGAGTGGCTGCCACTGCTGCAGTCAACTTATCCGCACTCTTGAACCCCGGATGCTTGAAATCAAGGAGATCCCAAGGAGTGCCCCTTGTTGGCCTCCCCTCTAAGCTGCAGCTTCATTATCTTAATCTACTCCTTTTTTGAAGAGCCGCAAAAGTTTGCCCGGCTCAAACAGAGGTTTGCAAATTTGCGCCCAATTGCACTTTGGGTCCAGTTTAATCTGCGAAATTGCCAGCAATTTTCACAAATTGCTTACATTACGTAAATGAAGAGGCGAATGCAGCAGTACCCATTGTCCTGCGCCCCAACCAGACAGACGAACGGACGGCGCTGTCCTGTTTCCTCCTTTATGCCTTACTATCGCGGCTTGTCATCAAGGCGCTAGAATATTACGTATACGCAGCGTTGGCCCATGCTAAACTTATTGCCTCATATACAGAGAGAAAATGGGGGGAGAATTTTTAATGTTTCTAATAAATAAAAATTATAATGAAATGTCCCTAATTAAATTTGTAACCAAATGCGGAAATTGGATAACAAATACATTAATAGAGAGTAGAAAAACTTTTAAATTAATTATTAATTTTATAATAATAATATATAATTTTTTTATTTATGTAAGAAAGGAATATTACCTTTAATAATTTTTCCTTATATATACTAATTTAATAAAGGTTTTATGATCCTTTTTATAGGAACACAAGCTCTTAATATATATCCTAATCCTTTTTAAACTATTATACATTTTCTTAGTCAAAATTAAAGTAACCCAAATATTTTCCCAGTGTTTTTGTAAATGAAAAGAAACCCTGGCGTCTATGGACACACTGGCAAATTGCAGTACAATTAATTTATGACATTTTAGCATGATAATGCCGCCCAGAGTCACGTTTTGTCTCCGCTCAGCCTCTCAGCAGCTCCACGGCGGCCCGTGCAATGTGCGAAATTTTTAATTAAAATAAAATATTAAATCAATGCCAAATTACTGTTTTAGTTCTGCGGACCGCAGAGTGCTGGGAATTGGGAGCAGCGACACATAATTCATTTGGCACAGAAAAGGGGCCAGCGACAAAGTCGCTTAATTACCAAACGCTGTCGCCGTCGACGTCGCATTAACCCATTAATTAAGGTGACGTCAAAGGCAGTACAGCGCCAAAAGGCGATAAAGGCGAGCGAAAAGCGAAAACCAAAAGACTCACACACACAAACACACACACACTGGGAGGCTGCGGAGCCTCGAAGGATTCGGAGAAAGCTTAAATGGGAAAAGGAGAAATGCGATGCCTTTCTCCACTGGCAGCCGCATATTTATGGGCCTTTATTTTTTTTGTAGCCAGACTGCAGCAGGAGACGCAGCATATGGGGCCAAGCTGGCGGTTCGATAAGATCTCTAAATCAGTCAAGGACACTTGGCTGGAAAAGCTCCTTACTCTGTGGAAAATTGGGAGCAAAAACCATATAAGCATGCAGTGAACTTAAAAATTTATAATAATTATGATTCTTCTGTAATTAAATAGGTAGTACCTAGGAAATATAAATAATGGAATAATGTAGAAAATCATTTTTTAGATTGCTTATAAAAAATCACCAGAATTCTGAATAATCTTACAGAGCTGCAATGCTGTTTTTGGCCTACACAGTTCAGTTTGAATATATTTTAAAAAAATTGTTTTAGCATAAGTTTAATGCCTGGAATTTCTAATTTTAATTTATTAAATTAAATAGATATTTATTACTCATTTTTCTGGCCCAAAAAACAATCCCACTGCTTAGTGTAATAAATGCCACACTTAGCAAACCCACTTTTGTGCTCTGTTTCATTTCCCGTTGGCTGCATTATTAACTGCTTTGTTAGTTTGGCTGCCATTAAGGCCAAAAATTGTATGTCAACGGACAAAGTTTTGTGACCACTTAATGGCCACCACCCGCAAACCCAATACCAATCGAACCATCTCCCTTCCCCCGCCCCTCTTCTGACCAGTCCAGTGTTCAATGCCAAAATAATTCGAAATTAGTTTTAGCCTTGCGCTTGCAAAATTAAACCAACTAAAAAAATCAATGCAATGAGGGGGAACGCACACGGACAGTGGTGGCAATCGCATTTTCAGTTCAGTTGAGTTGAGTTCAGTTTGGCTTTGCTTTTTGCCGATTGGTTGGCCCGTTGGCCAGTCGGCCATTTGGTCGCGTTCTCATGGCGTTTGGCGTGTGTCAGGACAAACTGGCAGTTCAATAATGAATAATAACGGGGCCGAGTTAAAAACTTCTGCCCCTAACCCCCCTCTCCCTCTCTCTTTTTCTGTCCGCTGCAGTCACAATAACAAATAACAAACAACAGCGAAAAAAAATAAGAAAAAAAAAACTTTGGCAATATATTTGCAACGCATTACGTGGCATGTCAAGCATTTTATCGCGCGTATTTTTCAATTTTACCAGCAAATGGAGGCAGCAACGGGGGTGCAGGACAGCCATAGGGGGCTTGCCAATGACAATGCCAGGATGCACAGGGTGATAGTAGGGTGGGCGGGTTGTATAAGGATGCTTTGCAGGAAGCAGGATGCTGGCAATATGCTAGCTGCAAAAATTAAGGGGAGGGCAAAAAAGGCAAAGCAGTATAAACACTGGATAGTTGACGCCGCTTTCACTGGCACCGCCTTCACCTAAAGTCTACCCCTTCATCTGTGTTTTTTAGCCAGCATTTTACGCTGATTTGCACTGAGAGAAGATTGCTATTCTCAAACTAAATTAAAAGAGTTGAAAAATATCTAGATAGCTAAAAGAAAAAACTTTCAAAGAAGACAAGAAAATCATTTTAAAAATCAATTCCACAGTTTTGGATCCCTAAAAAACATAACTTTTCTTCGCTTAAAAGTAGAAAATGATATGTTATATTTTCCTAAAAATGTACACAAAATATTTCCGAATTTTTCTCTGTATTGTCCGCATTTTTTCTAATGCTCACCAAGGGTGCCTGGTCATATATTTCTTGGTCGCCCGCAAAGATAAGAGGACACCGACTAAAACGACCCGCAACCTCGGGCGAGTCAAGGACCCCCCTGCGTATGTGTGTGAGTGGCCTGAGTTGCAACCTTTTCGTCCCGAAGTAAGAAAGAAAAAAATGCATAACAACACAGGAAGAAAGGTGCGGAAAAAGGGGATTTGGGGGGCCAGAAAACACCCATTGAAACACATTTCCGATGGACGCCTCATATCCGGTGGTGTGTGAGCGTTGAGCACAAACAGGAAACACATTATAGCAGCTGGTAGACAGACTTATGTGTGGCACTGTTTGAGAAATTGTTACACACACGCTGGCTCCTGCTGCTGCTGCTAGTGCTAGTGCTGCTGTCACTGGCACAGTTGTTATTGTTATTGTTGTCATTTTGGGTATTTTTGCTTGTTTTGGCTGGCTTGTTGTTATTGCACCATTTTTTACATTTTTGGGTAAATAAGTAAGCTGTGAGCAATGTGAGTTATGCCAAAAGAACCGCACCAACACAGACGCAGACACCGACACACAGACAGATAAACGAGGGTACATGTGTGTGCATGTGTTGCATAATGGCCGCCAGGACTCATCTATCAAAATGCGCGACTGGCGAAGTGCAAAAAGTGTTGCATACTTTGCAGCGCAACGAGCTTAAGCCTGAAAAAGTGTTGTGTCTCCTCGAACCTCCGCCGGGGAGCAACTGCAAAAAAACTGAGAGCGTTATGTCCCTCTTCACCTCTCTTGGTGTTTTTTTTATATTTTGTTTCCCTCACAGGACCTTTTGACAATTCGAGATGATATGCGGGAATTGGAGAGAAAAACAAGGCCAGCCACAAAAAGTGTGGATTGTTTCACAGAGGAATGGGTTATACGAAAGGATAACCCGGTTTAAAGGGATTGAACAAGAGTTAGGAGCATTTATTGGGTTCAATGGTGGTTTGACAACTAAAGAAATGCTGAGAAGTCTTTATTAAAAATAAATATCTTTAGGAAATCATTTAATTTAAGGCGAAAAAATAAGCCGTAAGAATGTAAAGTCTTATAAATGCATTTAACAAATATTTAGTAAATCTTTGGAGTAATATTTGGATTAATAAAAATAAATATCAGCTATTTAAGCACTATATGATGTAAGAATTTGTTTAATTTTAATTTATAAAAATATAGTAAAGGAAGCCTAATGCTTTTACTTAAAATGTATGACTTTTTGTGAGATTAAGGCTGATAAACAAGTCAGTTATTTAATTATATTGAATTTTTTAATCTCAATACAATATTTAAATTGAATTTTGTACTAGTTTTCCTCTTTATCAAACCTCTACCCTCCGTATTTTTGATGCTTACCATATTTTTCTATACAATTTATTATACTATCCGGAACGCCCCTTTTGAAGAACAATCGCGGCTATAAATTTTCGGTAGCAAAATATTTACTGTTTATGGGCACCTTCTTCACAAATACAAAATACGCCGCGCACTCCCATCGTAGTGGGCATAAAATTTCAGCTTAAAGAATGCTAAATTTAGCGCAGGCAGGAGAGCTGGCAGGCAGGAAGGCAGCCTGGCAAAGAAAATGGCCCCCGGCAAATTGCTCATTTATTTGCAGCTGTCAATATCAATAACAAATGGTTGTTATGCCCCGAACAAGCACACAAATATACCCGTGCCCACATGGTCGGAGCACATACACAAACACACACATGGGCTTCAGGCTACATTCTCTCTTCACTAATTTCGGGGGCCCGGGAAATGTGCCACTATCAACATTTGCCTTTTCTCTCGCTGGTAACTTTAGCCGCACTTGACAGGGACCAGTAATAAAATAAATGAGCCGCCATTCTTTTAAATTGAGTTTAATAAACGTCACACTTCATCGACAAGAGCACTAGCCAACCCAAGCCCAATCTAAATCCCCAAAAAAAAAAGACAACACGCTTGACTGACCTATGCGAACTGGGAACTCGGAGGCTGTGCCCAAATGAACTATGAAAATGGCTGGGACAACATGCATATTCTTTTTTTTGACCAACACACAGATACATGGATACTTATTTATTATTCCCCAAGCGTTTGACCAACAACTAACCCCGAAAAGGAAAAAAAGAATTGGTAGAAGCGGAGCAACTTTCGGGCCAAGCAGCGAGAAAGAGCCGCATTCAAATGCCGTCTAATTTAGTTGCCTGCTGCATTGTGGGGTCCTCGTTTCCACCATCTATATATATAGTATATATATAGTATCCATATATCTATATCTGGCCAAAAAGTAGTCCAACTTTATGACCTCAGAGTTGTGCAACAGCATCGCGCGAATCGCTTACATGAGATTGTAATTACGATAAGCGACCGGCCCAGGAGCTTGGAGATGGTTTTTCCCATAAACAGCCAAATGAGCCAAATAAATGTTATTTATAAAATCCGGACAAATACTAAAGGGAATGGGTATGGAATGGAATATTAGAGGGTATTGAAGAGGGTCTGCCGGAACAAGAATTAATTTTAGTACATGAATTACATTAAATTACACTATCATATGGTTTGAGTTCTTTGAAACGTCTTGGCTTGAAAATAAATCTAAGAATAGATTATAATATGTATTTCATATTTAAATTATATTATAAAATTTATAAAAATATCAGCTAAACATTTAAAATAAAAATAAATATATTAAAGGAGCAGAAAACTTGATCTTTATTTTTCTGGCTAGGAAGATACATTTTCCAAAACCAATGTGTATATAGATAGAGAGATAAATAAATAGAGAAACATTGATCTCTTTTGCATCTAATAATTTTCTAATTGCCTAATATACCCCACTAAATACCCCTTAAAAAACCGCGGCGTGGAGCTAAGTAGAAGAAGTGCTAAGCCTGCCAATCGTTCGACTTTTGTGTGTGGAAGCCAATTGCGATTTATGTTTATATTTATATTTATTTTTATATAAAATTCATGCGATATCAAATCATGCTCGCATATACATAGGTAACTAAATATGCCTCAAACACCCACACACACACAACCACACACCCACAGACAGACACAAGCACACACAGACAGACAGAGAGACAGACACAGACGGACGGCGACCATTCAGGCATTCGACTTTTGGTTTTGGCTTACGGCTTTTGTGCCACGGCGTTATGTAAACATTCAGGGCATCGGATCGCTTGCCAGCAATGAGCAGGCATGCCATGCATAGTCCTTATACATGCATAGATATACTATATATGTATGGCATTTGGGAGAATAGAAAGGGGACCTGGGGGCGTGGTCGTTTGCCGCGTTTAAGCGATTGAGATATATTTATTAAGCGAGTCTGGGACTCGCTCGGAGAGTCTCTGTAAAGAAGGCTTGTTTATGGCCGAAAAAACGTATGAAATGGGGGTGCAAATATTAGGAGTTGGAGCCAGAATCTCAAGGTGGCAAGAGAAAATAGGTTACAGGGAGAAAGGAACCAAAAATGTAAGAGAAAGGAGCTAAAAATGTGGGCGAAAGGTAAACGCACCTTGTGCAAAACACATAAATAAAAGGACAATTTAAACGGATTCAAGCAACAAACATGGCATATAAAAATATATTATGGTCAAAAGGAAATAGATTACACTGAACCAAAAATAATTTATATTTAGAAAACAAAACGACAATTCGAGGAAAAATGTATCAAAGCTTAAGCTGTACAAAGAAGGTCTTTAAAAAAATTTAATTTTTAAGAATACTTTACTGGCATTCAAGAGTCTTAAGACAACTTTTTTATAAGTTTTTTTTTATAGGTTTTCATCAGTTTTATTGACAATCAAATTATTAAGAAATAAGTGAAACAATCTAAGTTATTGGACATTTATTATAATAATTCTAGGGTTTTGTTCCTGAGCATCAAATACTTTTAAGAAATTCTTTAAAACTTAATTTCCTATCCCAACAAATTATTCTAATCATTTCAAAGAATATCATTTAAAAGATAATACACTTTAGAATCTCACTCTCCCTCCATGACCGAACAGCCTATCCCTGTAAATCCTGCTTTGGTAAACACCGCAGCTTTCAGCCACAAATCGTGTATACATTTCCAAATAGCCGTATTTGATTTCACTTCAGGTCACAGATCGCAGGTTCCCTGGTCGCTGGGCTGGACTTTGTAGCCGGCACTTGATTGGTGGCTAATTAAAATGGCAAATCAAAGGCAAATGTTGACACTGCACAATCACAATGGCGAGCCGATGGAATCCACTATAGAGGGACGACTATGGTTGTGACTCGCGCGACTGGCGGTGGCAGTGGCGGTGTCGATGTTTTGGGGCCACACAAAGCGCCATTAATAGAGCGTGAATTTTAGCGCAAACACACCCACACACACACACACACTCATTTTAGAGGGGGCGTGGCCAGGCGGGGTATGTGTGTGTACGCATTTATAGCCCGCAATGTTTTGCCAATCAAAACCCCAAAGTCATTTCATTATTGGCTTTGCGTAATCGACGTCAAAGCGTCCCCGACCAAAAGTCAACAGCGGAGAAAAGGAGACCCAATCCCACAGAGAAACCGAGAGAAAGAGAGGTAGAGAAAGGGAGAAGCCAGAGCTGGAGCCCGATCCCAAGCCTGTGCAGCCTGTAGATGGAACGTGCATGCAGTCAAGCGAATTGAAGGCAAATATTTTTACTTTGACACGGCAAAGGGTCCTGGCGGGGGGTCCTGTGTAACGGGGAGCAGTAGGGATACCCGACTTTATTGTCAAAAAGTGTAAATGACACAGTTCGTTAAACGCGACATCGAGACGAGATGCGACGCGAGGCCAGATACAAAGACAGATAGCTGAAACGGATAGATAGATATATGCGGAAAGGATGGATGGCTGGGCTGCGACAGATGGAAAACGCGGCCAAAAACTCCCAGCTTATATGAATCCGAATCCGTGGATTATGCACACTGGGGCGTGGCCCCGGAAAAACAGCGTCCGAAAAGGATTGCAGGATACGGCAAACATTAATGGGACACACACACAACTCAAGCCCAAGCCCAAGCCCAAACCCAAAAGCAAATCCAATACAGGGCAGATTTTTGTCAAGAATGTATGACAAATATTTTATGCGCACATCATAAAGGAACCGCAGAGGGAAAGCGGATGATGACTGCACCAAAGGACGACTTCTGATGGCGAGTATATCCCGCAGATAGCCAGATACAAATCGCAGGGCCAACCAACGAACAACAGAAACAAGCCAACAAAATAAATAAGAAGGATGAGCAGCAGGGAGAAGCAGGCACAAGCATAAAAGCCAACAGCGAAGGCACTAAATAACAACAAAAAGGATAGGTACACTCTAAGAAAATATAAGAAAAGCAAGGATAATATTCCTAGTGAAATTAAATGTATAAATTCAGGCTAAAATATAGCCTTAAAGAAGCAAATTATGAGGAACAAATGAGGCAAATTATAAAATCCTTTTGTATTCTCTAATTTCTTGCTCTGCAAATTGAAGCTTTGAAGTTGCAGAAGAGTAGGAAAAATAAAGAAAATAAGAGAAATACTTCAAGAAAAAAGGTAAGAAGAAAATGTTAGAGTCAGAGCAGACAGCAGAGCCGCAGATAACAACAAAAGCAAAAGGACGAAAGGTGCAAATAATGCTGGGAAAGGGGCCCCAAAAAGTATGCTACACATGTTGACATTGCCCGCGCAAGTGCGTGAGTATGCGTTAGCTTACGACCTGTATGCGTCTCTGTGTGTGTATGTGTTTGCCCATGGTTTATGTGTGTTGACGTGAGAATTTGCACGTCCTTTGTTATGCACGCGTGTAAATGTTTCACCGGATTTCTGATTCCCCCAGCTGGAAAACCCGGCAAAAAATAAAGAATTGAAAAACTAAACAAACTTCGCCGAGCGAAGAGCAAATGTTTTATTTGTCTGCAAACAAATATACTTGGCGAAGATGTCAGCCCGCAAATGCACTGCGATTTCTGCTCCAAATTCGTTTCGATGGCGAAAAAAAGGGTTTTTCCGCCCCATGTTTTCTATCTGTGTGTGTGAGCACACAAACTTTGCGGCCTCCTTTAGTTGTTATAATAAAAACGAAGAGAATATATATACACACAGAGCGAGTGTGTGTGTGTGTGTGTTTTGAGGTCGAGTTGATTGCTTAAGTAAACGCACTCGGGGCAGGCAACAACAACAACAAAGAAGAAAGAAAACAGAAAGAAAAGCGCTCTTGATTCGCTGAACTTTGCTGGCTGGGAAATTGCTCGCTGGCTTTTCTTTCCTCTTCCTCCCAGGACCCGGCAGGGTCAATTTCGGCCGCTCACTGATTTTTGCTTATTTTTATTAATAGACTTTTTTGCCAGAATTCGGCAGCCAAACAATATTTCTCGTCCGACGGAAGTGTTCACTTCAAATTATGCTACACACACTCATACGCAGTCCGGGAAACCCTTTTTCTCTGTATGTATTGTGTGTGTGAGCAGGTCCGGCGGCTGTTTATAAAGGATAAATTGCTGGCAAGGAAGCAACTCACTGTATGCCTAATCCGCAAATGGATATTTTGGCTGGGGCAGCAGTAGGGACACGGATTCGGAGGGAGAAAATGAGACTGCGGCTGGGAAGTTCACAACTTTTTATTCCCGCTGATTGCTGATTGAAAACTGAACGGAGGGGGGAAAGGAACCCAAAAACCAAAGCCCAACCCAAACCCATACTCCCACCAAAAATCTCCCAGTTTCGGGTTCATTTTCGGCCTTAGCAAGTGAGTAATTAATTCCTGTGTTTTGTTTGGCTTTCGGTGGGCGGCTGGGCTGGAAAATGGTTGCCTATTTTTCTTCTCGCTATATGGATCTCATTAAAAACATGCTCGTAATCCTGTTAATTCACACTTTGAATAAGTAATAAATAGGTCTGTGAAAGTGCTGGCACACAGCTCATCAATTATGGGTTTCGTTGCTTTTTGCTTTTGTTAAACTTTGGTTTTTAATTAATTTATAAACTTTGATTAGGTTTAAAGAAAAATATATTGCATTTTAGGAAAATTTCTATTGCTAATATTGGTAATTTAATCCTTAATTTATCTCCGAATTTTTTAACAAAGCTTTAAAGTGTTTTAACCTTAAATAAACCTATTTCAGATTAATGAACAATTAGGATTGTATTGTTTTCCTTTTTTTACCTTCTTTAGTTTAATAATGTCTTTTGGTGGCTTTTTAAATAATAATAATTTAATTATAGAATTATGCCTTCCATAATTTAAGTATTTTGGCGAATATCTTGATATTTTATAAAGAATATCATTAATTTTAAAGATACTACTAACTAAGATCAGAATCCTTCTATAAACATTATTACACATACATATTAAAATATTTAAAAATATTATTTAAAGGTAGAAGAAACTGTCGTGAAATAAAAATTAATTCTAATATATATTCTTTTTTAAAATATTGTAAGCTTTTCTAAAATTAAAATACTATTTTCCTATTCAATAACTAAACTTAAAAACTTAAGTTTCGAGCAGAAAATTAAACTACAGTGCAGCAGCAAAGTCAAAAATGCTTCGAATTTTCCCCGTTTAGTTTTCCCCCACCCTGGGGTATGAGTTTTCTCCCATCTTTGAAGAAGTAGCATAAGCAGACAGTTGTGTCGGTTGACTCACCTTTTTGCCAGGCGGCGGAGACGGAGACTCCTTCTCGTTTCGCTCGCTCAATTCGGCAGCCAATTGGGCACACACATCAATCAAGCACTTCAACAAGTTTTTCTCTATTTTGTTTGGTCTCTGGCTTAGTTTAGTTTGCAGTTGGTTCGATTTAGTTTCGTTTCGATTCGGTTTAGTTTAGTTTAGAGCGACCGGGGAGGAGCAAGGCACCGATGCAGTTATAGGGCATAGTTATTATTATTATTGTTGCTGAAGGAATTTATTGATATTATTGCGGTTCACTTAGGCGGAGGCCAAAGGAATTTGTAGCACTTTGCCAGCCAATTAATGGGTTAACTTTCGAGCTGAAATTAACGCAGGAATTTTGCTCAGAAGGACTCTCAGCCAAAGGAATTTCCAAGGCAGGATGAAATGCCTTTGCACACATAAACACACACACAGGGAAATACAGACACATGTGGCAAGTTATCCTGCGTGTGTCCCTGTATGTGTGTGGTCGAGAGACAGACGGATAAATGTCAGAGGTTATGGTGTTAATGTCGCTTTTATTTAAAACGGAAATCGGACAAAGAACAAAGGCGGCCAGTGTAATAAAAAATAAATTAAATGGAAAATGCAAAAGGTCCTGCCAGTCAGAGACAGAGAAAGAGAGAGAGACACAGGCAGACAGACAGAGAGAGCGACAGAGAGGCGAGGGCGCGAATGTGTCACGGATTTCATTGCTCATTGAATACGCATTCATTTCACAAAGGAAAAAGCGGAGCACAGGACCTGCCAGCCATTCAGGCAGCCGCCTCAATCGAGTCACTCAGTCTGCGTACGTAAGCAGCGAAGGACATTCACACACACACATACACATAGACTCAGGGAGAGCCACACACACACACACAGAGACAGCGACAAAGGAGAGTAAGCCACAGAGAAAATCAAAACTACGCGCACACACAGTCGAAATTTCTGACAAATTTCCATGTGTATGTGCGCGCGTGTCGAGTTTGTTGTAATTTTGGCCATTTTGCCTATTGCAATCCCTCGCATTTTATTGAATTTTTATCCTGCAATCGACAAAAACACAACTCGAAAAAGGATACGCACGCACACACGCTGAAAACCGAGTCACACTCACTCGCACAATAACAACACACTCTTCATTCTTTCTTCTATTTTTTTTTTGTCATAATATTTTCCCGAATCCTTCTCTGACCAATTCACAACTTTCATTTATATCCCCCACACGCTTTTCACGCTTTTATTTTTGCCGCTTTGATGTTTTTATTTTTGCTGTGGAATGCGTGTCTGTTTTCCGCTTGATTTTATATTATTTTTTGGTTTTTCCCGAATTTTCATACGCGCTCGAAGGTGAGTGTGTGTGGTTGAATCGCAGGAGTCGCTGCTGCTTGCGGAACCGCCCTAAAACAGTCGGGAGAAAAACTGAAAATGAAAATTGCTGAAAAATTCACCCAAGGCAGGCAGCGGGAAAATCAAAGCCAAGTTGCCAAGCTTTTCCGCCGCCAAAGGAAAAGTACCAGTATTTTATTGGGGGGCGGCGGTGTGGCAAGTACGGCGAGCTCCCAGCGAGAGAAAGCTCAATCAATAAGTTGGCTCTCTCTACGTCTCTCTCTCTTTATTTCTCTTGGTTTTTGGAAAGAACACCACCATTAACTCCACCCACCCACAGCCACCCTCTGGGGCCACAGCACATGCTGTGTTCTGAGCTTGCTGTGTGTGTGGTTTCCCTTTATTTTAGCGAATTAACAACTTGCTTTTTTTAGCTTTTTTTAATGAGAAATCGCACTCACTAATCGCGTTTTATAGAGCAAAAATCGTAAGCGTTAACCGTAAACCGTTCTCCTCTGGGGAGAATCTCCTGGCGAGACTCCACTACCTTCACTCTGCACTCGGTTTTTCGGACTCGAGGACTCTTGGTTTCACGGTTTTTCGGACTCTAAGCTCCACACGTCTGACTGCCAGCCTGGCCACAACATGAATGTCTGGATGTCAGGTGTGCGATGCTCCACTATGCCCCAACCGATGCGATGCGTTCCGGCTCCCTGCTCCGAACTCGGGACGAGTGTTCGTGCCACGGCGTAGGCGTCTCTCCGGGAGATTGCCACAAACTCACAGAGAGAGGGAGAAAGCGCAAAATAGAGAAGCTAAGCATCCGGAGAATATATCCCGATAACCGTTATTTTTTACCACAGTCCGTGCTGCCCACTTGCTATGGGGTTGCTTCTTGACAGCTGCCAGGATATCGGGCAGGACTTGAGACACCGCAGGGTTGCATGACAAAGCTACTCAAGAGCTTTAAAGAATATCTAAGCAGTTCATTTTGTTTCAAAAATAAGAATTCTATAAGATGTCCAGTAAATATGTTTGTTTTTTTTTTTATTTTAAGTAGGAATATTTTAGGAGTTTTAATTTCAAACTTAAACACATTATTTATTTATTATTTATATAAAATATAAACATAAATCAACTGTAATAAGATTTGTTGTCCCCCTGAAATTAAATTAACTAGTCTTAAATGTATATATTGTCTAAATTTCATTATTCAATTCGTAAAACATTTACAAAATTCTTTTAAGATGTTATATATAATTTTATTAAAAAGGATAGCTTGAAGAAGCTAGGTTAAATTTAAATTAAATTAAATTAGTTTAATTTTAAAGTTAACTTTTCTTAAGCTAAATGAAAAACAATACAAATTAAGTCCTTTGTATTTATGAAGTACTTTTTATGTATCTTTAAATTAATTCACTGGCTTCTTTAATTAAATAAAACACATTACCAATGAAGTTTTACAAAATTAAATTTTAGTTTATTTAACACAAAACTTATTAATATCTGGTACAAATAAAAAATTATAAACAAAAGACTTAGGCAACGAACTTAACTGCAGTAAGAACAACAGCGCCACCTAGGGGTTACAGTTTGAAGAACAGCTTGTGGGCGAAAGGAAAGAGAGGAAAAGAGCGTAGAACGAGTAAATTTATCGCGCTCTTTCCCTCTTGTTCCCCTCGCCCACAAGCTGTACTTCAAACGGTGGCCGCTTGATGGCGTTTTCGTTCTTACGACCCTTTCAAAATATGTTGTAAAATATGTTTTACCAGTAAATAAGTCATTTCCGACATAAGCAGATAATCGATCTGGCCATGCTCTGAGATTTTAAAATACAAATTTAAAAAATTAAAAATCATATCTTGGCCAAAAAAAAACTAATTTTAATTCGGATAGCATTGCTGTTTTTGTTTTTATTTTATATTAACAAACTAACACACACATTTAAAAACGTACTTTCTTCTTAATTGTTAACCATTCAAAACATTTTTGTTTTAATTTGTTGTCCAAAACATGGCTAATAAAATATACAACATTATAAGAAAGGTGTTGTGTACATAATTTTATATTTTAGCATGTATTTCTTTTATAATTTTCTTACTATTATTTAAAATTCTCTTCTATTTTATTTTATTTGACAGAAAAAGCTTTTCTAATTAAAATAAATAATTACAATTTCAATTTTAAGCCTCGTGATAATTCCAATTATCTAAAATCTCACTTAGCCCGTAGAATATTTTGTCTGAAACAAAAAAGCTCTCCCTACGCAAGTTTTAAAATTATAAACATAATTACAATTTACATTTTGAATAGGCCCTCGGGGCTAGCCCATTATGATGGTAATCAAATGGGTTTCTCGAGTGGCCGGCACTCCAAGTCTAGCCACTCCAGATCTCCCAATCAGGCTCATCAATCTGTCAACTCCTTCGAGGAGGCCTCACATAGAACATACGGCCACTTGGGCGAGGACAAAGGACCTGCATAAGGTGGCAGGACAAAATGTTCGAGAGCCTGCTGCTGGCTCTCAAGGTGCAAATTAGCAGAGCAGCAGGATAACCTCTACGTTACGTTAAGGCAGCTGCCTTTGGCCCGCAGAAATCGAGACTTGTTGGACGTAATGTGTCCTTCTTATGCGGGCTCCTCTGCGACGGAATGTCTCGTGCCAAGGTGCTAAATGCAACATATCGGTTTCCAAGATCATTTTATTATTATATTTTCCTTTTTTTATAAGGTTGTTGTATGTTTTGGACACAGATGTTAGGGAACACAACGGATGGGCTGCTGCTGCTGCATCACACCCTTAAAACCGGGGTAGTTTTTGTCGGCATGATTTTACAGAATTTCGGTCGATGGGATGCGATGGGTTGGGCTGCAACAGGACATCTCCTTAAATGCTATACGGCTCTTTTGACGCTTTAAATTGATTCACACCGCGCACGCAACTTGGACACCCCCGATTTTCATGCTGCTGCTGCTGCTGCTGCTGCACCCTCGCGTCCTCGCATCCCGGCATATCCTGGCATATCCTGTTCGCTCACTCGCTTTTTCCGTGCTGTCATGCATTTGTATTTGATTAAACATTTTTTACGCGTTTCCGTTTTGAGGGCATCATTAGTTTTGCCCCGTTTAGGGTTTCACTCTGGACCAGCTTCGGTTCACCCACACGCGGGGATTCCACCCCCATCATCAAGTTTCCTTCTCGTCCTTTTCCTGGCAGCTTGTGTGTGCTTAGGCGCAACTTGCATCTGTCCAATTCCGAGTCCCAGTTCGATGCCATGTCCACTTCCGCTTTTCTGTTTTTCCCACTAAAAGTGCTTCGGTATTTGTTTTAGTCTTCTCGCAGATCGATGGGCCATGTCAATGGCCTTTTATGGCATTTCATTACCGGACTGCAGCGTTATTTGGAAATAATTGTGAAGAATCACCCAAGAAGCAATCATCATTATTGTTTTAGCAGACGTGCAACCCCCGCATAGATGATGTATGCGTTTCTTCTACAATTATAAAGCGATTATACATATATTCACGGGTTTGTTTGCACTGACACGGCCGAAGGAATTCAAGTTTCTATTTTAGTTTATCTCTTTCCTTTTGAGATCAAGTGTTTTTTAAATAGTTAAATTTTGAAGAGGGTTTTTTGAAGGGTTTATCTAAATATATTTCAAGCTTCATGAATACTTTCCTTTGAAAATGTAGGATTTTAGATGGTTTTTTCTCTCTTTTTAAAGACTTTAAATAACAAAAACATTAAACTTTTTATCGAAATAAATAGGTTTAAATTTATTCTGAAGAAATAGAAGTTCACATTTTAAGCTATTTGTTTTAAAAAAGTCACACATTTCATAAACTTTCAACAGGCCCTTTATTTCAAAAGAAAAATATGTTTTAATTTCTGGTTTTTCGTTTTTATTTAAGTGTTTTTTTACATTGTTTACAATTTTTAAATCATTTTTAAGGTGGTTTTTTACAAAAATATTTCTTTTTAATATATATATATTTAAAAATATAGATTTTTCTGTAAAAAATATGATTTTCTTTCTTTAAATATTAAAATATAAAGATTTCTCTGTATAAAATTATTTTCTTTTTGCTTTCAATATTATAAATAATTATTAATTTTTATAATTAATTAATTAACTTGTCTTTACTTTCCCAAAAGGTTTTTATATAGAATTATATTTCCCAATAATAGAATAGACATTTCCTTTTCAGTTTTTCATTTTTATTCAAGAGTTTTTTGTTAATAATTTACAATTTTTATAGGTTTTCCAAAATATGTTTTTGTATAAAAATATTTCTTATTATTTCAATTGTGTATATTACGTATAAAAATATTTGGTAGAAAAATCTATATTCTTCGCTTATTGTTTATGCACTCGAGCACAACGATCCTTGTAAACTTTAGGCTTAGCGTTTAGTATCACAAAATCTCAACCGATATGGTTCCGTATATGATATAGCTTACATTTAGTTAATGACTAGATTGAGCGAAAGTTTCCCATTTCGTTGTACTCTGCGGTTACAACCAATTTACATATGACAAGTGCTAAGGAACAATAGCGCTGTGATATTGCCCCAAATATTTGGGATTTGCTTAGATTATTGCTTTAAGTACACAACCGCCGGTTCAGAGATGCCTGTGGCCCTTATAGCTAGGTTGTACTGTTCAATACTTTGACTGGTAGTGAGACGCTGGTCCAATGTCCGTTTCTAAGACTAAACTAAAATAGATTTTTGGGGGTATTATCCCTCCTCTTAAGTTCCTAAAAAATGACTAGAGCTCACACTCGACTTTGGTTTACCAACGCACTGGGTTTGGATTTTTGTTTAAACTTAGGTTTCGGTTTGGTTTTGCTTTTTTGGTTTGGGTTTGTAACTTAATAGCTATTACTGCACAATTTCGCCTGAATTTTGTTTTCGGTATATAGACCTATATAGAAACTAAAGCTGTATCCGAAATATGTAGAATGTTGAATGTACTTTTAGGTACAAAACTTAGAAAAATTGAAATGAAGTTGACTTATGTTTAAAAAGTATCTAAAGTGACTAGAAGGAATGCAAGAACATATGACTAGAATGACACGGGAATTTTTATGGGGTTGAATATACAATGTATATGATATGTGAATGAAAGATGAGCTTGAGATATGAGTAGATGGGTTTATGAAGGATGAAGTAGATGATCCGGAAAGGTGGGTAGTAGAATGAGTCAGGAAAAATGTTTTAGGGAAGTGTGAAGTTAAGGATGAGTATGAGAAAGAGTCGAGAAAGAAAGAGTTATGGAAGTGTGAAGTATGGTTTAAATAGAGATGAGTATGAGAATGAAAGAGCTATATATGATATGTGTTTGTAAGTGTAAAAGCTGGTTAGTATCGGCTGAAGAATTATATTATGAAAGATGTTAATTTGAATTTAAATACTATTTCCTAGTTCATTGCACTCCCAACTGTTACTAAGCTAAGATTAATAACTAAACTTAAAATGCTTTTCTGGTACAAGTACAAGTACTCAAAAAACTATTTCGAGATCGTATTGAAGCTGACTAGTGGCCACACTGACTAGATGTTACACACTGACTATAATGTATGACTAGAAATACCTTTGGAATGTCTGACAAAGTACGGATACAAATCAGAGCCTGACTAGAACTGAACTCATCTTGAACTGGATTTAAACTCAACTAAACCAGATTATTAACTAAACATTATCAGCTAACTAAGTGTAAAAGTTGGAAAATGAAATTCCCTTTGGATAAAACTAAGTCTTTGGTCTGCTTCAGCTGCATTAAACCCTTGAATTCGGGCTTAGGGGTCAACTAATAACTAAACTTAACAGTAACTCTGGTGAAATCTCACTCGCTTTCAATGCGCCATGGTGGTGTGCTGGATGACGGAGGCGCAGTTCCTCAAATTAGTCAAAGCTGCCGCCGCAATGCTCTCCTCCTCGGTCAGGCCATGCTCCACGATCTGAAGTCGGCCATAGCCCACAGAGGAGGCCGAAGAGCTGCTGTCCGAGAGATAGTCGTTGTCATAATCGTAGTTGCTCCTGGCAGCGTACACCCCCTCATCGGAGTGTAAACTGCTGGCCGACGAAGAGGAAGCCGCCTGATTGAAATGGAAACTACCTGTGATGGTCGTCGTCGTAGCATTGCTTGGTGGCTGCATTTCCAGTGGCTTCTCCTCCGGCTTTCCCAGAGGCTTTTTCTGGTGCGTCAGCTGGTGTTTTCTAAGGTAAGCAGCCCGCTTGAATTTCTTGCCACACTCCCCGCAATCAAAGGCCATGTCATCGGCAGCCTTCTTCTCCGCCGGCGACTGCTGCTGCTCCACTTGGTTGATGGTGTTGCGGTTCTCCTTCTTTGAAGAAGTAGCTGCCTCCTTGCGGGGTTTGTGCCACCTTCGATGTGAAGCCAGGTTAGCCGGGCAATTGAACTGTTTGCCGCACTCGGGACACCGGTACTCCAGGAGCACTATGCAGGCACAGCGATGACGGGCCAATCCAAAGGCATCCTCGAACTTGATCTTGCACAGCCGGCACACATAGTCACCAATTACATTCTTGATGGCCGCCAATTCAGCTTTGGTCTCCTCGGTGATCTCCACAATGTTGTACTTAGGATCAATGTCGCCGTTGCTGTACTGCATCGAACCATCGGTGATGTCTTCCAAGGGGCGGATAATGGTGCCCGAGACCGGTGAGCTGGTCTCCTCATCGAACTTCAGTTTGCGTGTGGCCTTGTTCCGAGAGGATTTCGAGGAGGAGGCACTGGCCTTGCTGGTCCTGGGTGCTGATTCAAGAGCTTTAATCGGTTTCGCTGGCGTGGCTTCAACTGGAGCTGGCGGGGATTCAAGCTTGGCCATTTTAGCTGGCTGTTCATCATCATCGCAGCTCAATTTACGCTTAATGGCTGGCTCTGGACTCTGCGGCGGCGTGGGGTCGGATTTAGGTGTTAGCTCGGCCACCTCCTGCTCCTGCTCCTGATGCTGCTGTTCCTGCACCGTTTCCACTACAGCTTCGGTAACATTTTCGCTGTACACCTCGGTAAATGTGGTGGCCATCGGCACATCGCTGCTGGGCAGCGGCGAGGGCAGCTTCACCGACAGATCCAATGGAATTTCGCACCTGGTCTTCAGGTTCAGGTAACGGCTGCGGTACTTGGGCGGCAGTGAGGCCACCGTGGTCAGCAGCCCCAGACCATGGGGCATGCCCTTGTGCTGCAGCTGGATGCCGATGCTGTGCGGATGGCGGAGAGTCTCGGTTCCCTGGCTTTGGGTTTGTATCTGCGTCTGTGTCTGGGCCATGGCATCGATAGCGTTTAAACGTAAAAAACTTGAACGCGTTGAAGGGGGGCAACGGAAACGGAAACGAGAGAACGGAGAACGGGAACGGGAACTAAGCAAACTTAACAACAAACTGATAACGCTGATCCTTGCGGACTGGAAAATGGAAACAAGGACCACCAGTCGGCTCGAAGTTTGTGCTGCGAATGACGTTCAGGGTATCCGGCGGCGGCTATTTATGTATGCGGCCAGGGGCCCAAAGGAAAGCGAAACTGAAACCGAAATCATTGTTTGTGCCGGCGTCGCTCCTGGAAATTACATTTCAACCCCCTTTTCTCGGCCAAGTCGTTGTCCTTTTTCGACGTCAACTGAGGCAGAGGTACAGGCAGAGGCCGTGGCAGCGACGCCAGCGGAGCCGCAAAAGCCGGAATCTTTTGTTAGCAATCACACACACATTAGTCACCCTTTTTTCCAACTCACACACACACACACCGGTCTCTGTTAGTGAAAGTCCTACGCACACAAACAAACCGAAAGCAAGGACAATGCACTCGGCGAAATCAATGTGCGACAGCTGTTATCCTGGCCACGCACCAAAAACCCAGCACGTTCCAAATCTTATTTTGTGTCTGGCAAATATTCAGCGGAAATCGGAGCCACACATTGTCCTGATTTTTGGCGAAAAACAGCTGACATCCATGAAACCGTTAATTGAGCGTGTAACCATAAGGTCAGAGTGTAGACAAATCCTCAATGGGTCGAAGGGATCCTTGGCATCCTTGAAAGAAGAGAATCGCTGGCATCTTTCTTGTCTTTTTGCCCAAAAAGGAAAAACAGCTGTTGGCAATTGGAAGGACGAAGATGTTTTATGGGCCATAAAGTGACTGGTGTTTAAGGTAAACAATGTAACAAGTAAGGACTCCAGGTAGCAAGGACCCTAGGAAAAACTTTGCGTCTGGTTTGGGGGATCTTTACGAATAGATTTTATAAAATATACAAAGATATAAGCGGGGAGATCTATCAAAACGTATCAGAATTAAAGATTAAATAGAAAATAATGTAGAAATCAGGTTTATAGATTTTCTTATATATTATTATATTTATTTTAATATAATTTTATATAAAAAAAAGTAAATATAGGAAACTATTATAACTACTAAAAATGAACCCCCAAAATTTTACTTTGGCTTTTTTTGAATATTATAAACTTTATTATAAAGCACAAAATATACAAACATTTTAGGGGCTTTCTTGGCACAACTTTCTGATGGTAATTAAACTATTTTATTGTTTAAAAAATATACTATTCCCCATTTTTCTCCGTGTACTTTTAGCCATTGCATTTATCAGGTTTTTGCGGCCGCCTCAGACGACGGGCTAAGCTCGTCAAGTTTTTGGTGGGGTAGGTATCAGACGCAGGAGCAAAAGCCGGAGCAGACACAGACCCGAGTTCGAACTTCGAACTCCACCACCACCCAGGCACGGGACACAGTCTGGCCTGTATCTGTATCTTTGGCCGTATCTGTGTGTTTGGATACACAAAGCTGTGTGTGTGTGTTTGTGTATAAGCGAGTGCTTTGCATTAATATAATCGAAATGCGACGCCGGCAGTGGTTGCCATGAAAGGGAATGCACTTTCGATTCCCGTCGAGGGCTTTCGTCGCAGGACTCTCGGTCCTGGAAATATGGCATATTATGTTGAACACGATGCCGCCATTGTTGTTGTTCTTGTATTACGGTAGGCACGTGCATGGCAACGATTGCCACCCCAAAAAATATCGCCCCGTCAAATAAGTGTGTGTGCATTGAGAGAAAAATTCTATGAAAATTGATATGAAATTGATGGGATTTTCTTAGCAAATATTATTTTAATCTAATGAAATTCGTTTTTTAAAGTTTAATACTTAAAAATTTCTTTTTTACCTTGATTTTTATAATTTCTTAATTATTTAAAGAATAAAACACATATTTGGAACATTAAGTTTAAAATAAAATATGTGTTTCTAAGGTAATGGAATATAACTGCTTGCAAAAAAATTATGATCGGATATGTTAACTTTTTGTAGCAATTGTCCTCAGTGCAGCTCGCCAGAGTGCCAAAGTGCACAGGGTATTCCCAAAGCGACAGCAATCGCAGCAGGGTGGCCCTGGCAGCCGGGGGAATCGATGTTTGCCATGCAGCTTAGAATTAAAATAGCGCACGCATCCGAAGCTGAAGCCAAATCCAAGTCCAAGCATCGAATGAATCGGAGAACCCGGTGAAGGCAACAAAAGTCTCAGAAGTGCGCCAGCCACGCGAGCATTGTCCTATTTGCTCCTGCCATCGTCCCATCGTCCTGCCATCCTTGCGTTCTCTCGTCCTGAAATCCTGAAAAGCCCAAGCCAGATAGCTCCGGTGCGGAGCAAATTCCAACCCTAGCAAAAAGCCCTCATCCCCTCCTGGAGAAGCGTTTGCCAACTTATCCTTGTCACTCACAAATGCCGCCTTATTTGGACGGCGATAAAGTGAGAGAAAAGCGGAACGCGAAAAAAAACAAGCCATCAAAAAGATGAAGTTTGATTAATCCGAGGACAAGCCTATTCCAGAGGATTAGTGCCTTGTTGGTTATAGATTTCTTTCCGGATATTATCATTCATCAATTCGGAGACCACTTTTACTTCATTTCTTATGACAATGACCTCTGAACTTGGGGACAATAGTAGATTAGTTGTTTATTCTTTGTTAGAATTAAAGAGCAAGCATGAAATTTAATCATGAAAATTCTAAGGTAGCTTTATAATCTAAAATAGATAATTAACTCTGTAAATAAAATGGAAAGCTGTATAAACTTATATTCAGTATTTATATTTTAATAAGCTTATATTTAAATATATAGGATAAAGTTTACATTTCTTTATTATTCTGTTTGCATTCTTTATATTGGATATTGTTTTAAAGTTTTGTATATTTTATATAGAATATAAATATAGAAGTAAAACAGAAATAATTAAGTAATGTTTAACTAGTTCATTATATATTTTTTTACGAATTAATTTACGAATTTAATTCTATATTTCTTTATTTATTTTTTTATAAACTTCAGTATTTTATTAATCCATATTTTACGTATGAATTTATTTATAATTTCCTTAGTTCTATATTTTTTATGTCTTTATTTCGTTCCTTTCCTTATTTTTTGATGCATCTAACTAATTAATTAATTTCTTTTGAATATATCCCTAATTTCTTTGCGTGTCCCATTCGTAATCTCCTTTGACTGCTCTGATTTTCTGCGCTCCAAGGCGTTCTTGGCACAAATTTGCACTCGACAAACACCCACGACATCCCGAGGATACGTCGCCAACACCCATCTCTCCCCCAATTTAGACTGTGGAGGACATCCCTTCCACAAATCGCCCGCAAACCCCCAACAGAGATCTACGCATTTTGTTTGTTGTTTGTTCCAATGCTAACCCTTAAGTGCATCTTTTTATGGTAATTTCAAGAGCACTCCCACATCCACGACAAGACCCCACCTCGCAACTGTCTGCATGTCCTGCCGTCATCTGCATCCTTGTGCCCTGCGAGGCTCCTTGGCAATAATTAATGTTCGAAAATGCATCGTTTATGCGGCATAATGCATTTTCGTTTTCATTCTCGTTTTCATCTGCCCTGTGTGTGTCTCAAAAGCCTTTTGAGCCGCGTGCACTTTTGCTTGGGCAGCTCCTCAAGGATCCACTCCACTTGTAGCACATGTTGCCCATTGTCGAGGCCACCAGATGGGAGCTGTTGCCTTTGCCTTTTTGGGGGTTCAGTTGCCGCCACTGAGCTGTAATTAAATTTTTCGCTTTCATAATTTCATGCAATTTTCAGAAGCTCGAGCAGGAAACTGATTTGGTTTGCAGCGCGTCAAGGTTTTTTAATTGCATTTTACTCTGTGACTGTGAGTGAGATGTGGGCAGACATAAAGCTACCAATTTGCATTACTCCATTGGGCATTACAATTACAAAGCTAGGAAATTTGCTGTAACTCTGAGAGATTGAGCTGCCAATAAGCCATTCACAGCATGTGTGTGGGTCCAATAAAAATCTATCCCACTGGGTTAAAGGAATTTGCTACCAAATCTATTTTAAGGCAAGAAGAAATATCAGGAAAATAGAGGATAAATTTATAAATTTCCATCTTAAATTATTCGTTTTGAATGCAGAAATTAAAGCTTTAAAAATTCACAAGCTCTAAAACCAGAAAAATGCAAAGTACTAATGTGCTTAAATAAACACAATTATTTAGCATTTCACTTTAACATTTGGGTTATACGTTGGGCTATAATTATGCAATTTCTGCATCCTGAGCTTAAAAGAGTGTGAATATTTTTTAATTGCATTTCAGAGGCCAGAGGCATAAATGAAAACTAATTTACATTTAAATATGCATTTTATTTAGCCTCAAATATAATTTATTTTGGTATATTAAAAGGTAGCTTAAAAAAGCTGGGGGAAATTCGCTTGATAGGGAATACCAAAGAGGGGATGTTCCCTTAACTCCCCAAGAACTCCCCAAGGTCGATCTTGATTGAGGCAACTTGCAAACGAGCACACCTCGTCTGCTGTGGCTTAGAGTTTACAAGGTTCAGCGTTCGAACCCAGGCGAATCTTCTTTTTTTTGTTTTCCTTAACAGAAATAAATAAAACGATTTAAAAATATATTTATATATATATTCCTTAATTATATGGACTTTCCACAGCCTGCAGATTTAAGGGTGTGAATATTTTTTAATTAAAGCCAAGGGGTCCTGTTTAAATCAATTTACAAAATTGTATTTAATCTCAACCATTCTGGCAGACCACTAAGCCAATCGCAGCATGTGAGTGGGTGTGTGGTCTAAGCAAGCACTATCCATCGAGCTTAAGGAATTTGCCAGCAAATCCTTGCAAAGTAAACAAAAAACCCCCTCTGAAATAGAAATTGCTCATGACTAACCCCCAAAAAATTGCTGAACCCAAGGAGATGGGAAAGAACCTGGCATAATTATGGTCGTATTCCGCCAGTTGTGCAGCTTGCACAAAAATATAAATACATACAATAAATGTGCGCCGCAGGACACAGGAGCCCGCGGAGCGACTGAGATAGCTAGAGCAAATTTTATAGGGAAAAAAAACAATCACAATTCACAATTCTGTAGGGTGTCGAAGTGCTCCAGGCACGCGACCGGCGACCAACGTTCATTTGTGTGTGTGTTGCTGTGCTAATGTCACTGGCAAGGACTGCGAATTGGTCTGGTGCACATTCGGTGCCATGTCATACAGCGGCATGTGCGGCGTGGAAATCACAATGCAACCACCGAAGTCCACAATCCAAAACCGAATCCCAGTCCGAACCCCCGGCAAAAGTCGGAGTACAAGCACTACCAGGAGAAGTCCAACGAAGCCCAAAATTTAGCCAGGTGCATTTTGAAACACCGAAACACAAAACACGAGCCTCATAGCGCAGCACCACTATGCGAGTCAAGGGTGGCAGGGGACTACAGTAGAAACTGGGTAAAGGGAACGAAAATAATAGGAATTTATAGAATTTTAAATATAAATGAATATCTCCAAAGGGAAAATAATATTTACACTACTCTAAACTATGATTCTTATGATCTTATTTTATGCTAATGTTATTTATTACTTTAAATAGCTTATTTATCCAGGTTTCTATTAAAATAATATTTATTATATACAAAATATAAACTTTCTAACTGATCATAAACTCAGTTCTCTCTACGAATTCCCTCTGTACTCTCCTATAAAGCAGAGCTCAAGCGTGGCGCGATTTCGATCCTATTCGGGTCTGAGGCTGTTGCTGATTTCGAATAGGGTTTTTATTTTTTTTTGTAAAACGCTGCGCTCTTAGGGGTGGCAAAGTGCACCCAAAAAGGGGAGTGGGTAGGGCTTGGGCTCGGGGTTCGGGATCCGGGTTTCTCCGCTCGCATATCCGCATGTCAGTCACAGTGCATGAATGTCTAGGGAGGGTTTGGTTATAGCGGCGGCGAAATATAAAATATTTCCCTTTTTTACCCCTTGGCTCACTTATCAGACTATATATGCATATAAAATTCCAATTGGACGCGTTCACCGCAAAAGGACGAGAAGGAAAGGAGATGGAAGTGGTGGCGGAATTCTCCCTTTTCGCGTTTTTATGCCTAAGCCATAGCCAAGATCCTGTGCAGGATTCCCCCTCAAGCTGCCAAGGGATGCAGAGGAAGAAAATGTATTTAAATATTGGAATACAATTTTAAATCTTTGTTAATTTAAATAAATCGAGAATATTATAATAATGAAAACAATAGAGAATATCAATTAAAATAATGCAATTATAAGAAAGATCAAACTATCACTTGGAATACCATAAATTTAAAATAGATATCTTCACTTGAAAGTATATAATTTTTCAAGAAATCAATTCTATAAAATATATATTTAACTTTTAAATATTAAATAGTTTTCTTGTAAGATAGAAGAGTAAAACCTATCTGTAAATATTTATAAATCAATGAAATAACCGAGGTTTAATATTAAAAGAATCGTAGAATATTAAACCAGAATCTAAAAAGTGGCTTTACATTTTCAGCATCCTTAAAATACCTCTAAAAAGTAATATTCAGCTCCCCTTCCTTTTCTCCCAGTGTCCTGATTTGCTGCTGTGTGAAAATTGCACGACTTGCGCTTCTGCTTTTGACAATGGCCTCACATTAACTAGTTTCCGTTGCACTCCCAGTACCATTGCCAGTGCCAGTGCCAATCCCAATCCCAGTCCAAGGCCCACTTTTAATGAGTAACTGTGCACTGCGAAACTGGGGAACTTCATTACAAAAGCACCCCATTCGCAGGACTGCCAGGACAGCAGCCACCTCTCCTGGGCCGCTTCCTGTTTGGTTTGTTTCAATTAAATCGCATGTGCGAGGCACAGGCAGAATATACCGGGGCCCAGGACACATTGCAGGACACATGGCTCATCTGTTACTTAATCATGGCATTGCCATGGATACGCGTACCTCGAATTGCGAGGGTGTTGTATTTGTGCTCGACCTTTTGAGCACGGAGAACCACTGATATTTATTGTTATTGCCCCGGGGGAGGAACGGGCGGAAGGAAGAACGTCTCCCCCCTCCCGGCTTTTTTAAAGCCTTCGTGGGACACTGACTTGGTGGTATTTCTCAGGTTCCAAGCAATCTCAAAGCTTTGTCCTTCATTCATGTGGAAATGCATTTCATGATTGATTTATAGTTGCTTATGGCATAATAATTGGGGTATTCAAAGGGAAGAAAATATTCTTCCTTGTTATGATTAATGCTGATATTCTGATGTCCCTGAGCGATAAATAATTATTAATCAATTTAATAGAGGTGGTATATCAACTGAATGTATATAGATGATTGGCTTAAATATGTCTAGTTTTTAATCGAATCTCTAGAAATATATGCAACTTTTCAGTTAAATTAAAACAGTTTTTTAATGCTCTGCTTCTGCGTTTACTGATATATTTAAAATTGATATATATAGGTATATAATACTGTTGAATATATGCCAGAATCTCTACATAATCCCTCACCATACTTATTCGTTTTCGTTACTTTCGAGTTTCGTAGTTCATTCAGTTATCCTTTTTCCGAAATCCCTTCTAGTAATACAGGTAATCCGAATAGTCATACGTGGGCACACCCCAAGTGGCATTACTCCAGCCAAATTGATATTTTATAAGAGCATCCACACCGTTCACATCCAGACCCAATCTCTGCAGTTCTCCAGTGATGACCTTGCCCTGGGGTGAGGCTATGACCCTCTCATAAACTGGACGCAAGGCCACCAGACGACGCCAAAGTTCTGACAAAAGAGGACTCGTCTGGGTGGCACTTGGTTCCAGCAAAGAACGTATCAGTTGGACGGGATAAATCTGCACAAATTCCTGCTGGAATCCTTGGATGCCATTGACTATCTGCGACCAGTAGGGATACTTGTTGAAGATCTTAATCTCCAGTTCCAGGTACTCGAAGATCTTGGGTGAACCTCCAGACAAGACCAACTGTTGGGTGATCCACTGCTGCAGCTGACGCACCTCCGGCTGGTTGCCCAATTGCCGGATGAATCGATAGGCAGCCAGGGAGTTGACAGCTCTAATCAAGCCCTGGAACTCGGCATCGTTCAGCAGATAGGTCTGGACCAGCTTCTCCAGCTGACCCACTGGCACCTGGCGGATGACTCCCCTCAGCTCCAAGGCAAAATTGCTGGGCGGCGCCTGGCTTCCATTGGCAGCAAAAGTCCGTATTGGAGCCAATAGAGCAGGAGTGGCAGCCGAAAAAGCCACAAGGCAGCTGAGAGCCAATAGAGTACAAACGTAGAACCGCATCCTGATCTGTGATCACTTCGAGAACTAGTTGTTAACTCCCAGCCACTCGCCGCTTTTATATGGAACAAAGGTATGGCTCTTATCTGGATTCTGTTTGTGGCTTAGTCCGATAACAGATTCTTTGCTTTACAAAATCTGACGTGATCCAAGTGGGAACAGTGAAGATCCGGCGACAGATCTGTGTACCGTCGCCAGGTGCCAAGATAAAAAGGAAGTCTATTTACGGCCCTTAGTCATTCCTTTCAGCCAGTCAAGACTTGGTTTATTTAGCCGACAGTCGTTTATGGTAACACGTCTAAGTTGAAAGCCAAGAAAGTAGGGAAAACGATTTGACAAAGGGTCAGGAGTATATTTTAATTTGTAGAAAAGTAAATTCTACACTCTTCTATATTTATATACAAATAAAAGGAAGCACTTTTATAATTATTGCAAATATTTGAATCATATTTTATTTAGAGTTTATATTAAAAAATTAATATAATACTAATAAATAAACCCAAAAACCCCCCAAGTGATGAACTCACCAAGATGATGCCCCATTTCTATTTCGGCAAATAGAGAAAAGAAAAAAAAAGGCAAGTCCGAGAAAAATAAGATAGGGAAATATAAACAAATTTCATTCATATATCCGTAAGTAAAAAAAAAATGTAATGCAATTCATTGTTTAACTTGGGTAAATTCTCCATGAAAACAACAAATTTGCTACAGATTTCAGTACACGTACTTGAGATAATAGAAATAAAATGTAAATATTTTAAGCAAATGTTCCCAACTATCCAAGGCTGACTTCACAGTCAATAAATCGCGTTGTGTTGTCATGGGTTTTATCCAGAAAAGATATTAAAAAGACAGTTGGCAACAAAATAACCGAAATTATTTAAGAGTTTCTCAAAATTTCCTACATAAATCATGAAAAAATGCCTAAGCCTATATTTTAAAGCTGAAATTAAAGATGTTTGAAATAAAGATAAGAGGCTATTTCTCTGTAATTGTATTTGTATAACAAAAATAAATTCTATTAAAAATAATGATAAAATATTTAAAGTCCGAATCGGAAGATATTTATCTTTCTTTATAAAAGAGAAATCTCTGCCTTGATTAAGAAATAAACTACAATGAAAACACTGAATATTTATTCAGATAATGAACCCAAATAACCTCCTTAGAGACTATATTATTAACAATTTTGTTCAAAAAACATATCTACAAACATCAAAGACAAATCAAAAGCATCAAATCTCCATTAGAGATCTCTATTGTTAGCTTCCCAGGACTCCATTTGGTCAAGTGCACAGCCTGGGCATGTAAATGGACAGATGGGCCTTTGTAATTAGGGAATTGCTAGTTTATGTATTTATATGTTCCTACACTCGATCGCATATCCGGTCCATTCGACATTAGTTCCACTCGAGGAGAGTTCCATTGGAATGTCGCATGCACACGCAGATGCGGAGCTAATTAGGATTGGCCTGGACACGCCTCTCCTGCGTCCTGAGCTGTTCCCTAAAAACAAAGGTGAAAATTCCAATTGAGCAGGAAACCAACAGATTTTGCTATATAATTTTGAAAATATTATCAACATTCTAGGGAGTCTGTAAACGCAGAGATGCAGAGGGCGAAGCCACCCCATAAAGTATAGAAACTGGGAGGTTATAGGGGGAGATTTAGGGTGATTCTCGCTTCAGGGGGTTGATTTTTAGTTTAGTTCGCCAGAGCATAAGCATTTTTGTTGCCCAGGGGCGATCGCATGTTTGGTTATCGGAATGAGGAGGGGAGTTGGGTCGACCAAAGGCAGCTGCAAAAAAAAGATATATACTCGTACTATACCTATATGTTATGTAGCTATGGCAAACAAACCCCCTTTGGCAGTGCTTGATAAATCATGTGTAAAGGTATTTTGATGCCCGATTTTTGCTAGGTTTTTATTTTATATCTCTCTTATATTGGTTGCAGCTGCCGTATATCCTGACCGATGCTGCTGGAAAAGCGAGTGAAAAACCTGACCAGAATGTTGCCATGCAACGTTAAAAAAAATTAAAAAAACAAAACTGCTTGCAGACGACAGGACGAAGGAAAATATTTCGTTTTTAATTGATTTGGCATGCTTCAATTTAACGCTTCGCTGCCACTTCCTCTTTTGCATGCGAGTCCTGCACGTGTCCTTCGGTTCCTTGCGTATTTCACCTCTTTATTCTTTAGTTTTTCTATAATTTTTGAATATATTTTTTGCTGCTGTCCAAACGTATGTAAAACGCCAGAGCAGGCATTTCCGCTTCGTGACATGCCAATGAGTCAGAGTCCTGAGCCCAAAGGGAATCCGATTCGGAGTCTTATATAGCTACAGGTATGTCTTGGGGTTATATTCCTTGCCATTTACATTTATTTCTTCCCCCTCTTCCATTTGGCACGCGTCAAAATCGAGAAGGGCGAGAAGTCAGTGAGTATTTTTTAGGGGTTGTTGGTTGGGTTTTTTTTCTGTTTTTCTTTCTTATAAGAAGCATTCCTCCGCCGGAAGAAGCAAAGCAACACGTTCAAGACATTGTTGAGTCACCACTGAAATTATTATTGCTCTTTTTCTCCCCCTGGTCCTGTGCCGGCATTTATTTCATTTTTATGCGAAGGACAAGGGACCTTCCCTTGTTCTTGGCAAGGAGGATCATCGTTCTTATCGTAGGCGCCTTCTTCTATCGCTTGTCCTTTTCGGGGTTCCTTTCATTCATTCGGGGTTTCCTTTCATTCATTCGTCGTCACTTAATTGAGATGCGAAGGAGGGAGGGCGAGCAGAAAAGGACTCCTCGCCAAGGAGGCGACTGAAAGCAGAGAGGGAGTGGGGGAAAGAGAAACCAGAATGAGCCCATAAAAGGGGCAATTCCTTTTGGGCTGGTAAGTGCCAATTGTAGGTTTCACTTTAGGCTACAAATTGAAACGCCCCTCTTGCCAGGACCTCTTCCCCTATTTCTTGGTTTCCTTGGTCCTTTGCTTACCTTTTCTCGGTCTGCCTTGGTGTTTTTTTTTTTCCTGCTCTCCGGGGGAAGCCATTAAATTGATTATAAGACATCGTTGAAATGTGTGTAAACTGCTCGGTGTCTCAGACATTCTGTCGCCGAGGGAAGTCCCCTTATTGTCTCGTCGCTGTCTCGGTTTCCCTGTTTCTTTTCTCTGTCCATAAGGATATGTGCATTTCCTAGGGCGTGGCATAATTGAGTGAAGTCGAAACTGAGAAATTCAACTAATTAGAGGGGCAGGACGGGAAAAATATAGGTGTTAAGGGGACCATTTGAAATGGTAATGGGTTCACCTCGAGGGGTTAATGAAGCTAACAACGGAGTCTCCCAAGAAAAAGGTGTGTGTTTGAGGTGGTTACCAAGGAGTTCCCCATGCTTGAAGTCAACTGAAAACCACAGCTTATAACGGCATTGTTCTTGGGGTTAATGGTCACAAAAAAGGAATCAAGGTGGCAATAAAAGGATCTTTGTAAGGGATTTAGCTTTGAGAATACATTAAAGGGTTCAGGATTTTTAAGAGGTAAAACATTTCCTTGAGAAGGATTTTCTAATAATTTACTAAGCATTATATAATCGAGAAGAGATTGCCAAACAAGGATTTAAATAATTATAATGTTAATGGTTGCCTCCAACCTATAAAATATTATACATTATTTAGAATTTTAGCAAAGCAAAGAAGTTTCTTTTAAAACAATCTAAGTCAATAATAGTTAAGGAAGCTTGAATAAACAATAATGGACTTTAAATATATTTAGATTTATCTCTAAAGAGCGAAAAAAATCGAAATATTTTATTAAAAACAACGACATAGAATGGTTTATTTTAAATATTTTTACATAATAAATAAATAGGATTGAGTTTGTCTTATTTTATTAATTTTTTATTAGTATGTCTCTTTCCGTATTAAGTAAAAGAAAGCCATAACACATTAAACTCCAGCTGCAAAGGCAATGAACTTAACTTTGGTTACCAAGGCATACACCCAATAATTATGTTTCAAAGTGAAACAAATTACTATTTCCACTATTCACTGAAAACAAAATCAAAATGCAAAGGGCTATAGCTATGACTTTTCCCCCATCCTCTCACATCCTGTTTAGTCCTGAAAAGTCAGCAGCTGCTCCGTTCGAACCTTTATCGCAATCACTGATAAATAATGGTTACAGCCCAGAAATCTGTCGAGAGCCGCCTGTTCACGGCTCGTTGGCCAGGACACACGTGTGTGTTCAGCATATAGAATATATTAGCATATAGAATATATAAAAATGCATAAAATAAATGAATATGAATAGGGAAAGCTCCCTCTATGCCGTTAAGGAACACAAAGCAAACAGCGCAGGCGCAACTGGGGTTCGAATTTAGGGGCAGAGAAACTGGGTTGGGCACGTTCCAAGCAGGGAATAGGCTAGGAACAAACCCCTCTGGCTTAGATAACTGCACACACGCATAGCTGAGGGCCAGCTGCTTTGCCAAAAACGAGTTTATCCTTATCCGAATATATGCAGGACTCCAGACTCGAACTCGCGTGCCGTCAGTCCGGTTCCCTCCCCCTTTTTTGAGCTCATTTCGTTGCTCATAAATAACAATGCAATGATCCCCAGGTATTTTTCACGTGTTTGGCACGTTTCACTCGATTTTCCGGTTCTCGATTCTCCGGTTCTCCCCCCTCCTCTCCGCTAATCCCCTTGCTAGAGAGAAGGTCGCTGGCTGAGGCACGCGTCTCCTTTGATAAATTGTGCTTTAAAGCGGATGGGGTACTGTGTTCCTTCTTTCGGTCCTGGTTTCTAGAGCAAAAGCCTTGACAAATGGCCAAAACAACTCTGGCGGACAGCCCACTACGACTGCGATGAAGAAGACGAACAATTGTCTGCCTTATTGCTGGAATAAATCTTCATCGTCTGGCTCTCCTCTTGGTTTATTTATCAAGGTGGAGCAATTACATTAAGTCAGCCATGGTTATCCGACCGAACATGGGACCAATATCGCAGCTGGGCATGCATCGTCTGGAGGAAGTCCATTCTTTGGGGTATCCTTAATGGGGGCAAAGACACTTATGCGATGCAGGAACTCCCAAAGGTTAAAAACATATTCCCTGGCAAGGTAAAAGCTAAGCAGGGAACTGGAGCAGCAGTCACGAAGGTGGAATTTACACATGAATATTTTATAAAACTTTATTAATTAACTTTATTAATGAAAAACAGAACAATTCTTAATTATGCTATGGCCACAATTAGTAACGATCTCTTAACAGAGAATATAATTAACTTTAATATTATAATTATAAGATAATTAAACAATTTTGCTTCCGTTTAAGTAAATATCTAATCAATGAAAGCAATCATTTCCATTTATATGCTTCTATGGCCATTTTTAAAACCTTATCGCAAAAGGTTTCTGTGATTTTCTTTTCCAGAAATAGAAATTGGAATATTGCCTTTCCTGTCGATATGTGGCCTTGGCATTGTTTGCCATGGGCTTTCTTCTTACAGATTCCCAGACATATAAGGATTGTAAATTAACAAACAAACAATTCCAACAAAAAAGAAACATGAATTTAAGAATGATAGAAAATACAAAATACAAACATTTTTAACAAATCTTTTTCAGTTATATAATTAAATTATTTAAGAATTCAAATCAGTTTAAGAACTCTTCTGCAAATATGTTTTTAACATAGGTTAAGGGTTTTCAAAGACCAAAGAATCATCTGTTTCTTCCAACTTAGGTGGCAGCGATCGGGGCAAAGCAGGCACTCCAAAAACTACCACTCTGTACAACAGAAACTCTATCATATCATGGCTTTTCACGTGACGAATAATTATTCCTGATTTCGAACCAATATCGTTGACCTGAAATCAAAAAGTAAACTATGTTAGTTGGCCAAGTTATCAAAGAGCATAAAACTCGATATTACCGGTTTATTGGCGACAATATCCTTCAGTCTAGGCATCTTATCAGGCAGAATCACTGGCAGGAATCGATCATGACCTTCCGCATCTCGGCATTCACCTGCCACACCACCCACATGCCGCATGCAAAAGCCCAATTGTTCCTCTTCTGATAATAAACTTAAAGAATCTTGTTTGTATATATCCCGTGGTAAGCGCTGGAACCGGCGAAGTGCCTCTCGACTCATAACATAGCTAGCTCCTATGGATTTGTTGCCTTGATGAGAAAAGAGGCGGTATCCAGGTCCAAAGTAAAGGGTAGCCTCAGGATCGTATGGATAAAGCAGGAGACGCAGATTCTCCATAATCACAAAGCTGAAATTAATTTAAAATTTAATAAATATTAATTTAAATGAAGTTAAGACTCACGTATCATCATCTGCCTTGAGAAACCAGTCATAATCGTTTACAAAGTTCTGGTAAACGTACTTTATGGCCTTTCGCACTTTTCTAAATACATGTCTTCGCTTCTCGAGAACATGTACATCGATGGCACCTAGTTCCTTGTCCTCCTCACTGCTGATAAAGATCAGTTTATTGCAGCGCCTGCCCCAGGTCCGTTTAACGCCCAATGCTTTAGTTTCATGGTTTTTCGGGATGGTAAGAACCATGCAGAGTACCCTGGTCTCGTTCTGAAGCCAATTACCTAGGTCTTCCCCTGTTCGGGTTTGGATTTGCCTGATTGATGTACAATCGACATCCGCTTTGGAGATTTGGAAATACTCGAAGAATACTGCCAGTCCTATGCCCATGATGAGGCCCACAGCCAAGCATAGGGTATTCAAAAATATTCCTGTCATGTTTCCGATAAGGAACTGTTCTTGCTTCAATCTTAAATTCGTTTTTAAAATTAAAATCAGTGATTAGCTTTTGAAATGTACAGCAAAGGTATCTAGGTTTATAACAACAAATTATTCTTTAATAGCTTGCTTTTAAATTACTTCAAACGGAAACCTGCCGTTGTATTATGCAAAACTTACAATAAACTTTTACATAAAAATAAAGTTACAATCTGTGGTATAACATGTTAGATAGATATTTCTTTTTGATCTTATCCAGGCTAAATGTCAGGAACCCATAGAACAGGATTTGGGTTATTACTCTTCTCCTCTGACCAGACCTGCAGCTGGTCTTGCAACTGCCGGGGTTCCAGCCTAGGTGGCAGCCTTCTGGGGGCAGCAGGAACTCCAAAGACTCGCAGTTTATATAGTAGATACTCGTACCTATCAAACTCGTGACTCTTGACATAATGAAAACTAATACCCGAACTCGAGCCAGTTTCCTTAACCTGAAAATTAAATATATTACTAAAAATTAATGTTTATGAACTTAAATTTAACAAACTTACAGGCTTAAAAAATGTAAGTTTGTGCAACCAGGTGTTATTGGGAAAAGTGGGCAACATAGAGTGGGGAGACAAGGGCCAAAATCGATCCATTCCCTTCTCATCTCGGGATTCACCCGCCACCACGCCCACATTCTGCAGACAGAAGCCAATGCCTTTGTCCTCCGACGACTGATTTGGCGGACAGAAACGAGTATTATTCAGAGCAAAGAGGTTGAGTCGCCGTAGAGCATCCCGACTCATCACATAGCCGGCTCCTCCGGACATGTAACCCTGCGGAAAGGTGGAACGAAATCGGTGGCCAAAATAAAGAGCAGCCTCCGGGTCATAGGGATAAAGCAGCAGACGCAGGTTCTCCATTATCACAAAGCTGAAATGGATTTAAAATTTAATAAATATTAATTTAAACGAAGTTAAGACTCACGTATCATCATCTGCCTTGAGAAACCAGTCGTAATCCTCTACAAAGTTCTGATACACATACTTCATGCCCGCGCGCACCTTTGAGTACAGATTTTCTCGATCCTCGGGAATACCCACATCGATGGCACCCAGCTCCCTGTCCTCCTCGACTACTGATGAAGATCAGCTTATTGCAGCGCCTGCCCCACGTTCGTTTCACCTTGGCAGCCTTAGTTACGTGGTTTTTTGGCATTGTTAGCACCATGCACAGCACTCTGGTCTCGTTGAAAAGCTGCCTGGCCAGCTCTTCCTCTGACGGCAGCTGGGGCGTGGCCTCCTCTGCAATTCGCGTCATCACTGTACTGCCTAGATCCGCTTCGGTCAGCTGGAAGAACTCGAAGATATCCGTCACCCGGATGCCTATAATCAGGCCCAGGGCCAAGCAGAGTATGTTGCGATACATTGCCAATGTGTTCCAGGCAGCGACTAAGTAGCACTGTCAGCTGGCATTTGGCGCATCTCCGGCGGAGGAGAAAGGTAATGAGTGGCGGCAGGCAGTGAGCGTGGACTGAAGCTCTTACAAAACGAGCCGGGGGCACACCGAGTGCATTTCGCTGTGTCGCTCATCGCCGCCAGCTGATCGACGACTGCTTGATGTTTCCACTTTGCTTCCACCAACAAGGTAACAAGTAAAAGAGTCTCCCACAACACTAAAAGAAAGAAATGTTGATCAAATTTAATAATTAAAATAAAAATATTAAAAGGAGGAATAAAATAACAAATTAATAATAAAGATTATATGGTCAGACTTTAATAGTTCATAATTAATTGAGGTAATAACTTTAATCAATAGCGATTATTATTTTTTAGTTTACTTCAAACTTCAAAAAAAATCGAATTTAAACATTTTAAATCAATAAAATAAATCTTATTTATCACAACAAATGCACAAGTTAATTATCGGTAAGGTAAAAAATAAAACCATTTAATTATTCTTAGTGCTTAGTTTCGCTTCCTTGGTTTCTTATGAACATTACTACGAACATTAATCATGCCAATCCAAGGCAACATCAGCTTCAAAAACGGAAAGATTTTTTTCAAGGTTTATTTTATTAATAAAAAGATTAAAACGGTGCCATAAAAAAATGATAAATTGAGCACATCCACAAATTTAAAACATTTAAAAAAATATAAACTAAGAAGTAAACATTTGCTGTGCTATAAATTATCCACAGTGCACTCTCTCAGCCTGACTGAAACAAGTTTTAGAGTTTCGGCTGCGATTGGCATTTGTAATGAGTCACACAACGTGTGTCTCCACTCTGGTATCGTCGTCGTCTGTCGCATTCAGCAAATATTTTAAAGAGCCCAACAATGCCTTTCCTTTCCCTTTCGTGGCCATCCAAAGAGATCATCCAGAGCATCAACCAAATTTGGAGCTATTTTCGGGTCAACCGGTTTTGCCAGTGCCTCTTCTTGACCCATTTCGGCATAAATTAGCGCCTCTTTTTGCCCACTGTAATCCGAGACAATTCCAAACGCTTTGCTTGTGGCAATGAAATCACTCGATTTATTTTTATAGCTATATAATATTTCATTTCATTTCATTTTGTTTATGTTTTTAGCTTGCTTTCACGTTACAATGTTAGTTTTACTTAGTACAATTGAATTCGTTTTAGTTTTGTAGATTTACTTTAGCTTGGTTTTCTTCTTTAGACTAAATGTGGACTAATTAATTCGCTTTTGCTTTGCTTTGTTTTGTTTTGCTTCTGTTTTTGCTTCAGTTTCAGTTTGTTTTTTAATTTATCATTTCGCATTGCTAAACATCTAGTGTCTTGTTATTTGTTTTTTTTTTTTTTCTTTCTATATCATCACACTGACCCCTTGAAAACTTGATTACAAAACGTTTAATATTTAATATTAGTTTGTCTGCTGGCTAAACGCACTTAGAACTGATGCTCCTCTTTTCGATTCCATTCTCTCCCGGATTTTACGCGCTTTTAGACGCTCGTTATACGTTTAGTAAGTGCACTTGCCAATTTCTGTTTATCAGAGCCTCTCGCCAGAGGCCACCTCATCATCACCGAACGCAAAGGGGGGGGAAAAGTAGCGAAAATAAACAAAAACTGTCTGGCAAAAGTGCTCGGACACCTTCTAACCAAAAGCGATAAATGTTAGTACATATTTTTAGTTAGTTACACAGCCTTAGAAACTATTTAAGATCTAAAACATACATAATTCGGGGACAACACAGGGCCAAAGAGGGTTACAAAAATATTATTAAAACAAAAGCAGAAATTTATGATGTTTTTTTTTGTTTATAGAATAAGGGAGGACATAGGAACAGTGCGTTTCAAGACTATTAGGCAGTAAAAGGTTTAAAAAAATGATTAATGTTAATAAAATAAATTCAGTAATCGAAAAATTTTCATAATAGCTTTAAAACACACTCTTCGCATGGAACATAACAATGGGGGCCTGATGTTTAATTTTAAAATTAGTTTTAAAATCCGAATGAACATTTCTTTTTTTGGAGTATTCCATAAATTACATAACAATTATGATAAAAAAAATTAATATAAGATTATATGCGAAGAAAAGTTTACAAAGTCAACGTCTTTACTTGTGGTTTTATATTTAATCCTATATATGCTTCCTTTGTTTATGTTTCACATTCTAATTTCGCTTGCAAAAATATATATAAATGGTAATTCAACTTCTTCAATCTCTGCCTTTCTCCTTGCTTTTGCTTTGCTTGGTTTTTGTATAAATTGAATTTATAAATTTATATGTATTGTATGTTTGTTTTGTGTTTACATCAGTTTAATATTAATGTTTATATGATTTTAGCTTGGCTTTAGACTATATATATATATATGTGTATATCAGTATTAATATTATTGTTTTTGTAATATTCCTTTGCTTCAACATTTCGTTACGTTTTGTGGTTGTTTTTTTGTTTGTTTGTTTTTTTTTTATATTTTTCGTAGTTTTTAGGAACCTATTTTGTAACTAGCAAAACGCAGACGCGCCAAGTGTCTATATAAAAAAATGTTTTCCTATAATTTGGCTTACAATTAATTCATATTTGTATAACATCAAAATATATATATATTATATGTAGATCTATATTTATGGTTTCGCTTAATATACGTCGTAGATGTCAATGCATGTCAATGCCTAAGAATATTTCATGATTTTCGCGACACTCAAAAGGATTACCTTTCTTTGTGGGATCAGCATACTTATGAAGGATTTAAAATTTCGAACATAAAACTATAAGTTTAAAGTCGCCAAAGGATGCAGTAAGTCCGTTAATAGATTTCCGATACAAGACTAAGTTTAAAAAAATCATTTGAATTGTTTATTTTTTTAAATTTTTGTCTTGTTTAGCCGCTGACTATACAAAGCTTTGACAAGTATATATTTTTTTAAACCTTTTTTGATGTTTTAACATTGGCACGATATCTATAAATAATATATATATATATATATATGCGTTTATATAGCTTAAGAAAATATATGTATGGGTGTATATGCTTTTTATATAGCTATAAACTAGTATGATTGATTAGTTTTAGTTCTGACCCGATTACACATATAAATCCTTATTTTTCTCATTACACTTTTCGCTTCAATTCTCTCTAAGGTGATATATATGTATATAAACTAAATGCCGTAGACCTAGGAAAAGTATGTTGCAAATAATGCCAACTCCAAATATCATGATTCCCGCACACAAAATAAGTTTCACTAACTATGAATAACAAGTTAATATAGAGATAATATATATTGATGTGTGGATCTGCCGTGTAAAACTAAACAACATACAAAATAAATTACAAAATGAACGGGCGCTGGTATTGACTTATTTAGCTGCTTAACAAGCATGTAGAAAATAATGTCATATATGCACGGTTGTGATCAAAATATAAGACAAACAATTTGCTTTATAGTTTCTGCTCTTTTTAAAAAAATTAATTATTATATATTAATATTGAGACTTTAACGATTATTGCAAGGTAAAACAAACAAGAACGAAATATATCGTTTGAAAACGACAGAAAATCGTAATATATAAAACGACATAATCGCAAATAAAAAAAAAACATGCTCGCGATTGGATTTTATTCTTGATTTTGAGCAAACAACTGCAGTATCTCTCCAACTACTTGTGAAGTTTGAGTCTCTGTTAAAGTTTGTCTACTATTTTGACCATAACCTATGACTGTCCTTCCTTGCTGGCTCTAAAATATATATATATTCGTTTAAAGCATATTCAAAGCATTCCATATATATTGTTGCTGCTGTTGGGTTTCTAGTTTAAATGCCTGCCATGCATCAACTACAATATATATATAAATTGATATTTGTGTATATATTTACAGCTCTAAGCGTTTGTCATAACATCGTATCGAGAAAGATTCTAGGGGGCCTTCCTAACACCTACTACAAATAATGGTTGTTTGTGCCACATGGAAAAGTTTGGGATTTTGTAGATTTACCACTAGGTTATAATAATTTGCTCGCTGTTTAGTTCTGCTTCTGCTCTTTGTACAAAGTTTTCGTTCCTACCAATGTTGTTGCTGCTTTTATGGTTCTGTTTCTGATACTTAAATCTAGTTTCTAGCTTAGAGCTAAGTTCTTCGCTCACACACACATACACACTGACATGCGCTTTGGACTTTGGGCTTAGATATATGTATACCACTCGAATATATCTAACTGTTATATATTGTATATAATGTATATGGATATAAAACCAAGACTCGCACACTCGATACTCTCTCACACACGTACTGACCCAAAAATATATGATATATATATATCCTAATATGTATTTTTACAACACTGCTGGTTGCTGCTTCACTTGCTGTCCCCGGCATTCGACGACGATGAGCTGCTGCCAACTCCTGCCCCTCCATTGGAGGCGGCACTCTGCTGTGGAGCCTGCTGCTGCTGGGGCAAAGTGTCGGAGCGGCGGTAGTACAAAAGGTAAGGCACCCGCGGCGTATGCGGCTGGAGGACGTTCTTCTCGCCGATCGGCTTCACCGAGCTGTCGTCATAGCGCAGCCAGCTGCTGTAGCCCGTATGGAACACGTCCGTGATGTAATGGCCCTTTGAGGCCTCCTTGCCGTCGTGATAGACGACGGCAAACAGCCGGTAGGCCCTCTGCTTTTGCGACGTCTTCTTCGAGCCGAGGATTTCTGTAAGAATTTATTTCATTAATATATACAAGCAGTTTGTAAGGATTTAAGCCTTCAACATACTGGCATCGATCTTCAGCTCCACGGGGAACTCCACTTTCTTAAGAATCTTTGTGCAACCATCTGAGCGATAGTCAAAGTACTTTAAATGCAATATCAGGACAACGGGCAGCTTCTCCAGCGTCATTTGCTGCCAGGCCACCACCTCCTGCTTGGTCTTGCTGCCAGTAACGCCCTCCAGCTGATCGCGACCCACTAGGATCTCAAGGGCTTCCTTAACCGAGGCCGCTTTCTATACAACGAAAACAATGCAATATTAATAAAACATTTTCAAAAGAATTTTTCATTTTATATTTTTGTTTATGCCCACTGCTAAGACAAGAATCCTTTAAATAGGAGACTCTATTAAAAAGAGGAGCACGTGCACCAACCCCAACGTTTTTAGTGAATGCCGCCAGAACGGAGACAGCCACAAAACGTAGGCGGGGCTGGTGTCATTTTATCTTCCACGAACGTAACACAGACGCCGGCTGGTTAATGGTGCCGCAGTGTCTGTTGACTTGTCTGTGGCTCCATAATGACGACTACACTTTCATCGTAACTCACCTCAATGTTCAATTGTAGCGTGAAAAATGGCTGAATCACGTCCGTAGAGTGCTCTCCCTCGCGCTGCAGCCGGGAACGCAGCTCTCCGCGGAAGATGTCGCTAATGGGAGTGCGTCCAAAGTCAGTTTGCCGGGTGACACTGCCCTTGTTGCGGTTGTTGCAAATCATCTGGTGCGAAGGGAAAATCTTTAAACAACTACCATTCTTTTAGCTATAAGTGGCTATCAATTTACCTGCCAGACATCGCCGCCATCCTCTGGCTCCGACTGCTCATTCTGACCATTCTGCTGAGAGCTTGGCTTGTCAATAAGTTTAATCACCTGAAAATTAGAGGAATTGTTATAAATTATCTCTGATAAATTCTTAAACGACTCACCTCCAGCATCTCATCGTTGAGTTTATTGAGCACATATCCAAGGAACTCCTCAGCATCCTCTTGGCGACCTTCCACATGCTCTTCGCGGCTGTCATTCCACAGCTTGTAGATCTCAGTGGGCTCAAAGGCCATGTCGCACTGCAGGTCTGAGCCCACAAATTCGTCCTTGCCCTTGTTTTGAGCACCTCCCTTGTTTAGGTTGTTGTTTAAACGCAGACGCAAGCCGCTGGGCAGCGATGAAAAGTTGGTCATAAACGACATCCTAGGGGAAATTGTTAGATTATTAATACAGATCTCTGATACAGGTAATTTTATATTGTTAAAAATTATTTCAAATTGTTTGTGCCCGCTAGAATGAGAAAGTTTAAGCAAAAACCTTTTCCGCATGAGAGCGGAGCACGTGGACCGGCCCTAACGTTAACCCTAGCTACCGCCAGAACGGAGGTAACCGGAGAACGTCAAACAGGGCCGGCTTCTATTTATCTGCCACGAACGTAACACAGACACCGGCTGGTTATGGATGCCGAAGAGTCTGTTGACTGGTCTGTGGCCTGGTTTTCGATTAAATTTCGTTTTTGTAACAAGATTCCGATTATATAATGGCACTTGTGCCAATATTATTGTTAGGAAATTAGTACAAGGTCGGTCTCTCCACTAACGAACATCGCATTTGAATTAAAAAATTATTTTTAGAATCTGTTAAGGTCTCCTTTTCTTATAATATCTCTCTCGGCAGCGGTTCCTGATGAGTGACAGGATTTGGGTAACTTACATGGCATTCACTGTTGGCGTTTTCACCTCACTCAAGACCGCCGCCTGTTTGGGTATGGTGCGCAGCAGATTGTAAAAAGGCGAGCAGCCGAGCAGAGCCTGCAGGATCGAGTTGATGTAGCAGTAGTTGGACCTATTGGTCAGACCCCGGGGACGAAGGCTGATCGGTGACAAGTTGGTCTTCTGGCGTGTAAGGAACTCGGCGTATTTATTGGTCCATTCATCGAGTTGGTGTGCCGCCGGACGCACAGGTTCCGGCTTCAGTGGCCTAATGGATGCGGATGCAGGACTTGGCGCCGAAGCGGGCACCGCTTGAGCAGATGCAGCCGAGTAGGACAGCGTTCCGGGTGTAATCAGCGGAGTAGTGGGTGCCGGCACAGGGGCTGGCAACTGCGATTGCTGATGAGCCGTTGGCAGGGGCTGAGTTTGCGGTGGGGCCAGTTGAGGCACTGCCGGGGCAGCGACCGCAGCCGTGGCTGCCACTTGAGCTGGCTGAGGTGGAGCTAACTGGAGCACTGGATGAGGTTGCTGCTGCTGTTGCACAGATTTGCTGGCATCATAGGGAGCCACCTTGGCTACGGGTTTATTGCTGGCAAACAGGCTGGCCCACGAAAACTGCGCATTATCGCCGCTATTTTGCGATGCTGGTGGCGCCGGTGGGGCAAGATTTAAAGGTGGTTGCGGGTTGCTGGATGAACTGGAACTGGAGCTGGCCACCACGGAACTCAGGGCAGCCGGTTCATGCGCTTGATGCTTCTTGGCTGCATAGCTACTGTAGGATTTGGTTGGTGCTGATGTCGATGCTGCTGTTGCTGCCTGTGTAGCCACCGGAACAGCCTGCTGAGGTGGTTGAGGGACAGCTACTGGTGCAGCGTTATTATTGTTGCTCGTCTCCGGCAGGAATTGATTCGGGTTAGCCGTGATACTGGCTGTTGAGGTAGTTGCTGTAGGAGTTGCTGCTCCATGCGTGGCCTGTGGTGGTGGTGCTGCTGCTGCTACTGGTGCTGGCCCCTGCTGGCTGTTCTTACGCTCCAGCGTTGGCGCTGTGCTGGCCACTGGCGAGGAGGGCACCTTCATGGTACCATAGGTGCGCACCTGCGGCGGCTGATTGCCGCTGCTGTTGCTGGAGGTGCTGCTGTTATTGCTGCTGGTACCGCCGCTGTTGTAGTTATTCTGGTTCTGATAGTGGTGGTGCTGCTGTTGATGCTGCTGTTGTTGGTAGTGTTGTTGATTGGTGAAGGTCTTGGTTGTGTGACTATAGTTGTTGATTTTAGGACCACTTCCCACTCCGACTCCCACTCCGGGACCATTGTTTACATTGTTTGGCGAAGCTGTGACCGAAACCGATTGCGTCGACTTCTTGTGCTGAGCGGAGTTCGTCCAGGACATCGTTTTGGTGGTCTGGATGCCGGTATCACTGCTACCGTGCTGATGATGATGGTGATTGTACTCCGAGGAGTATTTGCGACGCACCTGTTGCTGCTGCGATTGATTATATTGCTGCGGCGGCTTGCGCTGTGGCTGCGATTGCTGTTGGGGTGCCTGATGAGGCTGATGCTGCTCATGGTAGCTGGTCTGCTGAGGCTGTTGCTGCTGCTGATGAGGCGGCACCACCACAGGCGACGTTTGCTGCTGCTGGTGTTGCTGTGGAGCAGTTTGCTGCTGCTGATGATGATGATGATGCTGTGGTGGTTGCTGAAGTTGAGGTGCCACTGTTGCTACTACCAGGTTTGGCACTTTGGTTAACTGTGGCTCGATTTGCTGCGGCGGCAATTGATGATGGTGGTGCTGATGCTGGTGCTTTTGCTGCTGGGGCTGCTGCTGAGGCGCCTGCTGTTGAGGCGGCTGCTCTTGAGGCTGCTGCTGCTGCTGATGTTTCTGTTCCTGTTGATGCAGTTTCTGCTGCTGTTCTTGCTGTTGTTGATGAAACTCCAAGTCGAGTTGCTGCTGCTTCTCGTTTGCCAATTTCTCATCCAAGGCCACCACCTCGTTGTTGTTGTTTATCAAATTCTTGTCCACTGCAAAAAGACCCAGAAAGAAAACGGACAATCAATAAAAGCTTTTATTCCGGACCTTAAATGAGCAGCGCCTCCTTGAATATACAGATAGAAATTCAATTGCCGCTTGCAAACTAATTTACAATATCATAATTGATGCCAATTGAACTGCTAAATGATAATAACTTCAACGAGCTGCCTCGGAATGTAGCGGCTTCTGGCAATGATGAGGGCAGGCATATAGAAATTTTTGGAAGGCGCAGACAATTAATGCTGCCTAATGAAAGCAAGCCTCAATTGATTTGTTATTATTAAAAAAAGGCAGAGAGATAGAGAGAGGGGGAAATTTAAGGCAAATACGACTAAACCCTGCTCTAATCAATCTCTAATCAATTTGCATATATAAATAGTGGATCCGTCTGAGCTAACCATATATTTGCCCCCCTTTTTCGGTCGGGGATATATATGGTCAGATAGATAGTCCAATAACTGCCGCCGGCATTGTTCTCATGTCCGCTTCTCTCGGCAATATTTGCCCTGATAAGCGGCGGGCCATCGATTGCCGGCTATCAGTGCAAATAGAAAACATAACTAATCCATGTCAAAACTCAAGTACTCCACGGGGCAGAAACACCCTGGGTGGAGAGAGTGTATATGTGAGTGAGTAGTAGTAGACTTTATTTACGGGGCAAATTGTTATTAAATCACAATTCGATTGGCCTGTTGTTGCTAGGTGTTTGAACTTCGCACTCGAGACCCTGATATGGAGCACGAGATAAAAGCGACTCGATAAGAGAAGCTCCATGTGGAGCTATTTGGCGGAACAGGGTTAACCCAACAAAGCGCATGTGATTCCAGATGCGATGCAAACAGATCGCTCCTTTAATTAATTATACAAAGATCTTGGGAAAATATTAAAATTGGGATTGGGGATAAATATTGCAATTGTATCTGGACATAAATATTGGAAATGAATTTACTTATTTATTTCGAAATAAAGGTTAATAAATAAACAACTTTAGATGACAAATCATCATATTATTAGCTAAGATTAATGGGAAATATATATTTAATTTTCAATATTTACTTTGGAATTAAGATATACGATTTAAATAAGAAACTTTGCAAAAATAGCTAATAAAAGTACCATAAAAATACCCTTCAAAATTATATTTCATCCTAAAAAGGGTTCTCCTTAAAGCTTACTAATTTTTATACAAGAAACTTCTTTTTCCAAATCACAGTCTACCTTGAATGTTATCCATATTACATACCTTTCTTACGTCCTCTTCAACGACTTCACCCCAGAGACAGTTTGCCTTTCCAAAAAAAGAAACAGGGAATTTTTCTAAGCCAAATTCCACATTTGGGAGACAGCTTTCCCAGGGCTGTCTGTACTTGCTCTATCATAATTATTTATATCTATTCGAGATTTTAAATGTGCTAAAACTGGAGGCATATCGAATATATTTAAACAATATCATTCGGACGCCTCACAAGGGTTTTGTGTTTGGCGGCGAATTAGCGGGGAGACACTAACTAACTGCTCTCGAAGCGGGGCGTGCAATGTGTTCTTTCCATCTCTCCGCAATTGAGAGGCGGTGCTAAACGCCCATTTATCGGGTTGGATATATCATCTACCCGCCGGAGGCGCAAATCCCCGCTTAAGCTCATCATATGACAATGGGTTAAAACATGAGAGCAGCAGCTCCTATTACCTCCAAACTCCCCTCAGGAATTCCAAGCGTGCTAATTAATTTCAATTAGCGGCTAACAAGACGGGAACTAAGTGTGTGGTGTGCTGTATATTATTCAATAAATATGTATATACGTACGTAAATATAGTTGAAATCGAGCAGATCGAGTGCAAATATTGTATGGAAATTTGTCGAGGTAAAGGAGAGGAGATTAATGCATTAAAAATAGTTGCAAATAACACAAATAATGGGGGTAATGCGAATCTGTGCCAGGGTGTCAGTTTGGGTGCAATAACAACCGCTTTTCGAACGTGTTGCCATAACGATTCTCGACAGAGAGAGACGGCAGTGTCACAAGGTTGGATGGATAATTACAGACATGAGTGCACAGGTAAATTGCAATAAGTTGACTGCAGCACCAGCAACAGGCCACAACAACAACAACAACAATGCAAACAAGGAAACTGTCAGGCACGAAACACGGTAACAATAATAACTAAACGAAGCGGACGACGGGTACTGTACTTAATTTCCATTTGTTATTCTGCGTTCCATGTGATAAATGAAAAATCAACCGGAGAGAGAGAGAGAGAGAGAGAGAGCGGGTGGATACAATGTCAATCCATTAGAATAGAATCAATTTCAATGCCCCCTTAACCCCTTGTTTTCCCAAACCGAAAACCCACTCAACTTGATAATTCCGCTTTCGGTTTCATCTGTTATACGCCTAGACTGAATATAACAATTCCCTCGCCAAGCTTCATTAATTCAAATGAATTTGTTTTCCATTCTCGAATTGCACTTCATTAAACCATATAAACATATACACACATTTGTTTGTGTTTATATATAGAATTTCAGATATTTAGTGAGATTTTGTAATTGTTTCCCCGTTTCTTCAATTGATTCGGATACACAAAATCATCATCCAAATAGAAATGGGTCACTTACTGGCATTCATTCCCCTCTCTGTGGGCTATTCATTTGTTGCTGTTATTGAACGCGCGATTTTATTCAATTTTTTATTAGTTAGCAACAGAAATCGAAAGGGGGGAAAACCGGGGGGAACAAGAACCCGCCGCCGGTCTATGAGTAATTTATGCTTATTGAGCTTCGATTCGTTTTGAGAGAACAACAAATTGTAAACAAGATATGGCCGTTGGATTTAATTGGGAGAATCAACAGTTAAAAGAAAAAACAATAGCTCATTTTTTGCTTGCAAATTATTAGAAAAACCAAAACCACAAGCCAATTATCACTATATAAATTCAGAAAAAGCCTACGCTTTGAAGATTAATAAATCTAAATATTTGTAAGTTTGGGATTTGATCCCAGTTTTCCAGGGCTAAAAATAAAACTTTATCCAACAAATACTTGTCAAATACTAAAAATAAACAAACAAATTGTGACCTATAACTTTGAACTATAAAATGTCCAATTTAGAAGCTTCATTTAAGAATGAACTAATAGAAAAATCCCCTTTGGTTCTTTTATAAACCAAATTCCAGTTCTCTTTTGCTCAAAACAAAATGACAAACAAAGAAATTATCACGCATTATCAACAATTAAATGTATAACATTGTAATTCTATGCCTATAGCCCCCCTTCTCCTTCTCCCTGACTTTATTCATTTTGTTGATTAGTTGTTAATCAGTCCTCTGAACTGAGTCATATATATATAATATGTACGTCTATATATGATAATAAAAAACCAAACCAAAGAGCGGCGGTTAAAGTTTATTTCGGAGAACAAAGAAGCAAGTATAAAGAATACTGCAGACTATGCATTTATGCCATGTATAGATAGTGTGAAAATGTCACATAAATTTCTTTATATTTCCCATGGGTATGTTTCTCTTTATAAAAAAAAACATTTTCTGCATGTTTGAGCTTTTAACTATCAATAAAATAATTGTTAAATAATTATAGCTATCAATAAAAAGTATTTTCGTAGCATTTCCATAAAGTTTAATGAATTTATTTACGTTATTAAATCCAGAAGAAGGCTTTTATAAATATTGCAGGTAAATGCGATAATTTTTAGTCAGGCATTCATTATGCCAAAGAAAAAAAGGAAATAATTTCAAGGACGATGTTTTCTTTTGCTGCCTTGCTAAACTCAAAGCTTGCATGTTAGAGAAAAGAAAATTGAAAAACAGCAGGATGAGGTTCAAAAAGGAGAGCATTCATTTTTTTTTTCTGGCGCACGAGGCGTATGCGTAACGCGAGCTATGTGGGACTTTATTGATTGAACTGACCCGTATGCGATTTAACGAGTTGCTCTCTCATTACAAAGCGTGTTCCCCAGCTCTTTTACTGCCCTCGTCGTTGCTTCAATGAAATTGATAAGTAATCTACTCAAGCATTGGATCATTGAAGGCAGAAGAGGTTGTGGGAACTCACAACAATATTGAAAACAAAGGAGAATGAGCACAGTCTCCGGCTGCCTGGCAACAGGGCCAAAAACGAATTGTTGCTATTGCTACTGCTGCTGCCGCAGCAATTCAATTGAATTCATTTGTGTCAATTTACAATAAGTAATGCCCAAACAATGGCAGACAGCCGAGTCTTCTCCTAAAAACAATAAGTGAAATTGAGTGCGAACGAAAATTACATAATTCGAAAAGCGTCAGCGACCTTCGTCGCAGAAGAAAAACAAACTATAAAGTTTTGGGCGGTAATAGATGGGGTTACGGTTTCGCCACCACCTTATCGCAGAATTATTTACGAGTGGGCGGCTGTTGACGGTTTATTTCGAAGTGGCTTTAAGGCATCATCACCTGATAAGCATCGATGGTGAGACGACGACGAAGACGACGATGACGAGGAAGTTAAGGTGAAGTGACAGCTGAGCAGCCCAAGGACACGCGTTGTAATGTATCCTTTGCCAGCTGCCCACACATTGGCACACCAGGACCAGGACCACAGCTTGCCGCCTACATTAACATATAAATGCGTATAACAGATTAAGGAGGACGAGAAGAGATACAGGCCAACTTCTGAGAGACAAAAATAAAAAGAGGAAAAGCATAAATATCTTCAGGGAGGAAAATTCTACAGTAAACTCTTTACAAAAACATATAATAAAGTTTTCCTCAAAGGATTTTCAAACATTTTTATTGTTAAATCGATTTTTCTGCTTCTTTTGTAACTAAAAAATAATTTTATATTCAAGATAGAAGTTAAATTCATGCAAGTCCAACTGTAGATACTAGCTACGCCATGTTTCTGACAGATACACAGCCCTGGCACTGAGGCCAGGCTCAGGTAGAACAGCTACAGATACAGCTGCAGGCAGGCCGAGATACAGGCGGTGCATACCAAGCAAAGCAACAAGTTGTGCAGGGACGTGAATAAAAAACAGCAAGGTAAAGCAGCCAAAGCAACAAACTGCGTCATTTTGAATAAAAACACAATATTCTACAAGCTGTATGTGTCGCTGTGTATCTACGTTTGTATCTGCCAGCTACATATGTAAGGAAAAGCGTTGTCAGCGTAAAAAAAAAATAGCTTAGCAGCGGAACAAAGCGAGAGCGTCAAAGCATTGACAGCACAACACGACGTATGCGCAATTTTCATTTTCATTAACAAAGAAAGCGCAGATTGTAGGAAAAGTGAGAGCGGCCGAAGAAAGGGGCAGTAGGAATGGGGTGGCAGTGCAATTATTGAAGAGTCATCGCTGGTTCATTCAACCTTTTGGGAACGAGGAACGAGGAGAGAAAGAAAGAAAGCTCTTGGCCAGCTGGAGAAGTCTTTTTATGGGCCCCTGTCTTTTTTGCTCTTTTCTCTCAGCAAAAGATTCAATAGTTCAAGGATAGTTTATTCATTACACAAAGTGAGCAGCTGTACACAGAAAAAATTAGTATTTACAAATATTTATATGAGATTGCAACTTTTATATGTTTTGAAAGTTACAAAAATAACAAGGAAAAACTTAAGGATATTGTAATATTCTTTAAGCCACGTTTTGCAGGATTTTTTATGCCGAAATAAAAAACATTTTAAAGAAAATACAAAAGTGTCGAAAAAGTATGCTATAAAAATGTTATAATGATATTTTAAAGATTATTTTTGACACCATTTTCATGGGTTTTAAATCTATTATGATTTTCAAAACCTATTTCGACTTATATAAAACCTCAATAATATTCAAAATAATTTTCTAATGAAATTTTTAATACAAATTGCCTATTTTTCCCTCTGCACCTTTCATCAGCTAGTTCCCCATTTTATTTCCCCCCCACATTCCACTTGGATGAATTTGATTTTTTTTGGCACAGAATCTGATTTAAATGGGGCAACTAATTCGTAAAAACACCTGCTTACCGCCCCTAGGAATTTCCCAAGCCCCCACGATATTCCGCCTCTCCAATTTTACCACCCACCCATCTCTGCTTTCAATTGCAGCAACTGCGACCACGCGCCGGGGATCGGATGGCTTGCGCTGCTCATTTTCCTAATATCCTGCGGTTTTCCATTTTGTATTCCATGCATTTTTAATGCAAATTCAAACCCTGCACACGCATTGCGGTATAACAGTTTAGCCGCCACTCGAATTACATACATTCCAACTTAAGTTAAAGTTAAACGTAATTCGCAGGCACACAGATTGCTGGCCGAGATTGCAGGAGGCGTTGGCCATTTGAGTCCCACGTAATGCTTTAATAACAGAGCAAACAAATCGAGTTAAGAAAAATGAGGAGAACAACACAGCAAAAAAAAAGGAAATCCAAAGGAAGAGAAGCCAAAGTGGCGCCCTCTGGCGTTGACCCACAATATCGGGGTACATGTGTGCCATGGTGTTCCTTGTCTTCTTCTTCGTCGTCGTCTTTTTCCTTCATTTGACATGGAATTTTTATGAATGACATTGACCAACCGCCCGAGAAGAAGAAGCAGAACAGCATACACACATCCCTCCCCCTGTGGTAACCCACAAAGAGAAAGACAGAGAGAAATTCGGTAAGAGAAACCCTAAGAGAGAGCAAGGGTTTGGAACCCCAAGAAGTATCTCGAACAAAGTATCTCGGCGAACTATAAAACCAAGTGCTAACCAAACCGAAGAAGAAACTGTTATAAACCAGAAGGCGAAGCACAAAAAGCACATTTTTTACGATTCTACGGCCTGGCAACAGTCGACAAAAAAAAAGCAAACGCCAAACAGTTGATAAACAAAATAACTAAAGTATCTGGCGGCCCCCAAAAGAGTATCTAAGGGAGCGGAGCGGTCTTATCAGCTGCGTGTCGAATGCATTTTATTGGGGATATGTGAGCCAACTGTTAAGATAATGCCTGGATTATACAATTTGTCGGCGCCTAAAAGGCGGCTGGCGAAAACACCGCTTTCACACGAACAACCAGGTACAGTGGAGATTCTAAAACTCCAACTTCACAAGGAGTTGATGACAAAATGAGACTTGAAAGAATAAAAATAAAAGATTTGAAATTAGTTCTCAACAAAGATATTAAAGTTTAATATCAAGTTCAACAAATTTTTATTAATAAACCCTTTTTATTATAAAAATTGACCCAAGTCCCCTGAGCATTAAATCCTTTTCAAAACAAACCGAGAAAACTCCTATACTTTCCCTTAGAATAAATTAAAACTTTTAAGTTCTAGGCAGCTCTGTACCATTTGCAAAAGTTGGCCCGCTGTGCGAGTGTGAGAGCGTGGTTTTTGTGAAAAGTAAAAGTCTTTTCTTGCTTCAGCGGGGCAAGTATAGTTAACCTTTAACCTAAATCGCGAGTAAAGAGCAACAGTTTCGGCGCTCTTTGATGCTTCGACACTGGCATACGGTAGAACAGTTAGACAATAGAGCCATAGCCATGTGGCAGGCGGTTACCGGTTTTTCTGGCTTTCCTTTCCCAAAGGAAAATACAATATTTAAAAAAGCAGGGCAAAGTCAGATAAAGACAGGCAATCCCCTTTGGGCCGAGACGGGGTTGTTTGCTTTTAAATCTCTCGTTGTATCTCTCGAACCTTTGTTTTTGTTTCTCGAGCAGCAATGGCCAAATCAGCTGTTTGGGGAGAGAGCCACCCCCCGGGGTGGCAGAGCGCTAAGAGTGACAGAGAGGGACAGATAAAGAGAGCGGAGCTTGCGCTCTATGAGCTTGAACTTCAAATGCACCGAGAACGAGAGCAAGCGAGAGAACCAAGGGGGCTAGAATGGGAGCGGGTTGTGTGTCTGTTTTTACAAATTTTGAATTTGTCTTTGTATATCGTATAACAGTCACTGGTTACGAGGAATTTTCATTTTCATTTCGCAGCGAACGGCGCAGCAGTCAAGAACAGAGAATCGGCTAAAAAGACGGAATTCGGAGTCCAGTCCGGGCTGTAAATCGGGAATCCAGTCGCAGATTGTCATTCTGCCCGAGAATTTGGACACTCGATAAAAAAAACACACAATAAAAGACAATCGCTGAAATGCAACTGCAGCGAAAAGTGCTCGAGTGTACGAGAGTGACAGTGTGTTTGTGAGCGCCCTTTATCGATCACTCCGCTTCGCACCACTCTGCCCCTCGCTCCACCACCTTCGCCACCACACCTCCCCTTGCACTCCAATCGAATTTCAAAGCTGAAAATCGGGAAATTATACAATTGCATTCGCAATTACGACGTATACACGTTCGTACGTACAGCACCCCCGAAAAAAGCTGAGGAAATCACAAAACACACGAATCAAAGGCACGGCAAAGACAGGGGGGGAAAAACAAAGTCAGCAGCAGCAGGGAAAACGCAGAATAAAAACAAAGCACCACCAGTCGGAAAAACAAGGAAAAGGCAGCGAAAAAGCAAGGAAAACAAACATTTTATAGTGACCTCAACTGCAGCTGCAAGTGCAAGTTAAAAATACACAAAAAACCAAGCGGAAATAATGCAAAAATAAAAGATAAATAGAAGAAACAAGAAAGTAACAATAAACCAAAGGCACAAACGGGAGGAACTCAAAACTAAACTGTTTGCCTCCGCACAAAGAGAGTTCTTAATCAGTCGTAAACCCATTTAAATATTTACTTAAATATATAGGCTGCCTACGCCTCTATCGTCTGTGAATTTATCAAACCTAAAAACGAAAACAAACAACAAAAACGGCGACAAAACTCAATAACAATTGACACATGCACACGCACATGCAAACAAACAAAAACAAAAGCAGCAGCAGCAGCAGCGCGGCAGCCAGCAAGCAAAGTTAGAACAATTGCAGTCGGAGAGCGAGTGAGTGAGCCAAGTGAATGAAAGTGTGAGAGAGGCCAAGATAAAACTTACGCTCTCCCCCCAACGCTCTCTCTCTCTCCGTCCCCATCTGACCCCACTCGCGGAATCTCGCTCTCTGCTGCTCCTCCGCTGCTTTGGCATTCGCACGCGGGCAGCGACGCCAATCGGACGTTTCTCCTCCTCCTTCTCCTTCTGTCCTTTTCCACCCACACTTTAACTTCTTTGCGAGCCGCCGCCGCCGCCGCCGCGTGTGTTCGCAGCAGAAAAAGCAGAATTTCGTGGGCGAAAAAAAGGAAGCCCGGGAAATCGAATTATAATTCCGGAGCTGCTTTAATTCGCCGTAAATAGGTGTCATTTTCGGTGCGCCATGGTGGACGTAAACGCCTCGAATCCCGGCAATGCCGGCAGCAACATAAACTCTGCCTCCTCCGCCCGCCTGCGTCGATTCGAGCGGACGGACAGCGAGCTGGCGTGTGAGGAGGCGGCCAGGCTCACCGCCGAGCAGAGTCCCGAAGATGAGGACAACCAGGATAATGAGGATGAGGACGACGACGAAGTGAGCGACTACGGAGAGCTGCCACCGCCGCCGGACGGCGGTTATGGCTGGGTCATTTGCTTCGCTAGCTTCATGTGCAACATGATCGTCGATGGCATCGCCTACACGTTCGGCATCTTCCTCGAGGAGTTTGTGGCCTATTTCCACGAGGGCAAGGGCACCGTAGCTTGGGTGGGCAGCCTTTTGTCCGGAGTCTACCTCAGCGCCGGCCCCATCGTCTCGGCGCTGGCCAACAAATATGGCTGCCGTGCTGTTTGTATTGCCGGCAGCATCATCGCCTGCATCGCCTTCGTCCTCAGCACCTTCAGCTCCAACGTGAGCATGCTAATGGCCACCTATGGATTCATGGGCGGCTTTGGCTTCGGCATGATCTACCTGCCAGCTGTGGTTGCTGTGGGCTACTACTTCGAGACGAAGCGCAGTCTGGCCACAGGCATCGCAGTCTGCGGCTCCGGCTTCGGCACCTTCGCCTTTGCTCCGCTGGCCACCTATTTGCTGGAGGAGTACGGCTGGAAGAACGCCCTGCTCATCTTTGCCGGTTTGATTCTCAACTGTGCCATCTTTGGTGCCATGATGCGTCCCCTGACCTATCCCAAAAAGAAGAAGGTGAAGCCCCTGATGCAGCGGATGTACGAGGAGAAGCAGCTTCAACTCGAACGCGGCTCCTTTGCAGGCTCTCACTTTATGGTGCAGCTGCCGGATGGAACCATGGAGCGCAAGCTAAAGATGCCGCTGAACGCGGATCCCGGTGTCCATTCTAGCTTGAATCTGGAGCTACTGGCTCAACAGGCCGGAGGCGGTGGCCTCCATCCCGTGTCTACGCTGCCCACCATCACCGAGTCCAAAGTGGTGGACGTGCATCAGCAGAATGGTGCCCAGTCGCCGCCTAATGGCGACAGCAATGGCCAATTATCCGCCAGATCTGCAGCCGGCGGCGGACGTCGGCAGCACAGAGCTTCAGAGTCGGAGAACAGCCCGTATCACTCGCAGGATGCTATGACTCGGAATGCCTCGCAGCCCGCCTTTCTAGCCGGCGACCATCAGAGCTTGCCCAAAAACGGATCCGTGCCATCGTTCAGCCGGGTGAGGAAGACCTCAGCATCGGAACGCTATCAACCCTCGTTGGCTGCCATTAGGGCTTCCTCGAGGGGTGACCTGGAGGCTGGTGCTGGCGGAGATTTCATCTCCTCCAAGCTGTCGCTCTCGCAGAGGCAGGGAGGCAGCCAGTCGGGCAGCAGCGGAAAAATGGTGCGTCCCATGTCGCGCAAGGATATCTTCTACTCTGGTTCCGTGACCAACCTCCCGCAGTATCAGTCCCAGAAGTCGCTGACCAACTACAGGAACTCCGTGCTATCGCTAACCAAGTACGAGAAGAGCATGCAGAGTGTGGCCAAGCTGGATCCCTTGGCCGAGGCCGAGAAGCATCGCGAGGAGTACGACCTATGTCCCTGCCTGGGCATCCCCGATTCCGTGAAATCCGTTGTCAACACCATGCTGGATGTGAGCCTGCTAAAGGATCCCGTATTCATGCTAATCGGAGTCTCGAATATCTTTGGAATGGCCGGCCTATATGTACCCTTCGTCTACCTGGTCGATGCGGCCAAGGAGCATAATATCCAGAAGAACGATGCTGCGATGCTGCTGTCCATTATTGGCATCACCAACACCGTGGGCCGTGTGTTCTGCGGCTGGGTGGCGGATCTGCCGCAGGTCAACTCGCTGCTGCTCAACAACTGCTGCCTGCTGGTGTCCACCATTGCGGTTACCCTGACGCCGCTCTGCTACAGCTACACGGCCTACATCACCATGTCCATATTCTTCGGACTGGCCATATCGGGATACATCTCGCTGACGTCAATTATCCTGGTCGATTTGCTCGGCCTGGACAAGCTCACAAATGCCTTTGGACTGCTGATCCTGTTCAGAGGATTCGCCGCCCTTATTGGAACGCCTCTGGCAGGCGCTATCTACGATATGACGCACACCTATGACCTGCCCTTCTACATGGCTGGTGCTCTGTTCGCCATCTCCACGATAACCAGTTTCCTGGCTCCTTGCCTGAAGCGATGCAGCCCCGCCGAGGAGACGCCAGTGCATGTAGAGACTCTGACGCCCATCGACGAGGAGCAGGGCGAAGATGCCGAGGACGACGAGGACCAGCCCATCACCATTGTGCCCAAGATCATCAAAACGCTGGCGAGTCCGCAGCAGGAGGAGGGACACCCGCAGTTCCCGCAGAAAACGAATGAATCAAAGCTCTAAGCGGGATCAGCTGGATCAGTGTGAGAATATGTTAATGATGAAGAAGAATTTATGGGTCATTGCGGGAGGAGGGGTCTCAAGACCCGGCGAGATATTTTTCTATTTACTTATACAGCAGATGAAGAGGAGAAGATGATCACAGATCGAGCGCACCTATATACAAAAGCAGAGGAAAAGCAGGCGGATATATATACATATATGCTCCGCCGCACCACATATATACCTTTAAGCCTAGGCAACGACGGCGGAGGACGAGATGGAGATGAGGAAATTGAACTTTTCTACCAGAAGAACTCAGCTTAGCTTGCGATAAGATAGAGAAATCAACCTTCGGCTATATATAAACTATACTACGCTCATAAATTACCGATCGAAAACTGATACTGATCGTTTTTTGTAGATTGCAACTGTTATACAGCAACCACTAAATATTGTAAAGTAACTTCTATTATTGTAATTATTATTTGTTTGTTAAAGCCCTACGATTACTATTATTACCATTATTATTACTATTAAAAACTTATTGTGTACGTACACTACTACCAAATAGTTGTTGGCCAGGTCTTATAAATGTGTCATAAATTAGCGATATATAGCGTGTGTGTAAACTGTAAACCGTAGAAAAATAGGAAAGAGAAGCGCAGGAAGTGGCCCCAAACAACTTAAATGCGGCAGAGCAACTATGGCAAAACTAATAAATTGTATATTTTGTAAGGAAAGTTGAACGCTACACAAATTATATTAAAGGGAAAGCTAAGCGACACAAAAAAAACGCATTAAGAACTAAAATTGTTTTCAATTTTACACTAATCATTTAGGTGGCAAACTCAAAATACAAATTTACGGCTCATTTTCGTGTAAGTTACTAAATACTAAACTAAAGTCCAGCAACAGAAAATAAAAACAACCAAGAGAACAACATGAATTTTTAAGGCTTGTGTGCGTCTGTTTTTTAAACTATCCAAATCGAGATATATATATATATATAGCGTAGTGGCTACGAACCATAAGCAATACAGCAAAAGCAAGTGCAGTTCTATACAAACGAAATTGTTCACGCGGCTAAAACTAATTAAACAGTATAAATGATAATATATATATATAAACCAAAAACAATATTCTAAATCTGTTTTACGCATAAGGACAGGGCAACAACTGCAACTGAAAGGAACAGGTGGGAAACACATCAAAAGTAACATTTAGAACAATAAGTGTTGAAGGAATGAAGAAAGCAGCCAGAAGAATAGTAATAAATACAAAATTGCCATACATTTTAAAAATTACAAAGACAAAGCTGTTTGTATTTAGTGGGGGTGAATCGAAAAAGATTTAAATTAAATTTAATTTAATTAAAGGCTTATCAAAAGAAATAATTGATTCAAGGCTTTTCCTAAACAACGTTGGATTTCGCAGCCGGCAGCCAAATGAGTGAAAACCGGAATAAGTGCTTATGCCAAGAGAGAACTCGTGAATGCCTTTAGCACATTCATAATCTCCCAGGGGGAGCAGCGTTATGCGCTCTAAAAACCATCGATCAATGGTTCGCCTTGGACTTAAAATATTGCCTTTATCAACAAAATTTGAAGCCCCCCCTTCGATGTCGCGTTCCACTGGGAAATCAGATCATAGCGCTTACTCGAAAACCCTCTGCCCCAAAATGATTAGCCTAATCAATGGGCCACGAGGGAGTTATAGGCGGCCACACTTAGCCAACATTACTAATTGTGGCGACGATATCAGCTATCAATCTAGTCTGTGGACAAACACTTGCCTGCTATCGCCCGCTATATATATAAAGAATTTTTTATACGAATGCCCAAGTGCTGCGAAAACACCAATAAAAGAAAACCTCTCCGGCCAGACGGAGCTCGTTCAACACAGCCCCCAGACACCGACAATACAGGTATTACAGCAACTGGAAAGCAATCGAACCTCCTTCGATACTTGTGAACTTCATAGTCGTCGTGCCATGTGCATTTAAACAGCAGTGGTCATAAAAATAACATTTAAACAGTGTCATAAATCAATTTAATTGCAGTTATTTGTAGTTCGAACTAAGTTTCTTAAGAACTTTGTGTACTACTCCTCATAAATCAACGATTTCTCTGTGATATTCACTATAGTATCATAAAACTTTGATATAACAATACTAATCAATCAAATAAATTTAAATATAAAGCAGAGGAAAGTAAAAAGTAAGTAATTATGCAGCCAAATATGTAATTTATATTCCCATGTTACAATTGGACTTTATTATATATCCTCTCAAAAGGCCAAAGATTAACTCACTCTTTAAATGAATTAAAAGCCAATCGATCATAATTTAAATAATTTCCTTTCTATTCATCAGCGTAATCAATCTTTCTTATCCACATATAAACAGAAGTTCAAAAATTAAACCTTTTTATGTGTAAATAATAAACATTTGGTTTCGATATCAATTTCTAGTTCTAGAGGTAAATAAACTTCTATTAATAATTTACTTTCAATAAATAAAAAACAAGTTTTTTGATATTGCTAACCACAATTGTATATAAATTTAATCCCCATATTGTTTTCCCAGTTTAGCCTTTGTCTAGCAATTAAGAACGAGTCTTCACACATCCACACACACCAGCTTCATTTGACCGGCCTCTTGGCTTAGAATCCCTGTCCTTCCATGAATCCGAAGCCTCATGACACACTCAATTACGATTAGTATGCAAGTGGACGAAACGCCTACTTCTACTTGGACTGTCTATTGATAAACGTGGACAATGGGACACAGGCACACACACATTTAGCAAACAAAACAGCAAACAAAAATAATAACAACAAAGAGACGGACTGGACGGAAGCCACTTGTGCTGCTGCTGATTAGAGAGTGGTTCTAGTGAGTGGGTGGTGCTCTTATGGGGGGGGGACACAACAAAGTGGTCAACACCTGTTGGAGAAGGCCTTCCAGCTCGAGGGTATGACACCCGAAACCCAAAATCCTAAATCCAAGCCCCCAAAAACAATTGCAGCTGCCTGGCAACAGGCATTCATTCTGTCCATCCGTCCGAATAATTAAGGCCCAGAAACTATAGCAAAATTTGTTGACATCAACGTTGTTTCCCCAGAGACCCATTGTTGTTGTTCCATTCGAATATCATGTGACAACACCTGAGAAGAGTGGCGAATATATAGAATATATGTATGTATATAGGAAAAGAGAGCGTGAAAAGGCCACAGTAAGCAGAAATTGCATATAAACACGACGACCAGGCCAGGCGAGGCGCTATCGAAGGCACGCCATAACAAATTCCAAAATTCAACATGAAAAATGGCATTAAGTAAGCATAGAGCAACACGAAGCTGAGATACTCTGGTCACAATGCCGGTTAAAAGTCCACAAACTGTCTTGGTTTTCGATTATCTTGGGAGCAGTCGTTGACTCCGCGTTCAAAACAATAACAAGATAAATCAACTGTACTGCAGAGAATAAAAATGTACTTGTACATTCGTAGTAACTAAAAAATCACCCATCGAAAGAGCATTAAACAAGGCTGATATCAAACTAATTTGGTTCAAGCTAAAGAACCTCTTGACAATAACTATAAAACGGGGTTATGGAAATTTATATTTAAATATTTAAATAACAGTAGTTATTCTTTCCTAAAAAATATACTGCTAAAATTATAAATTAAATACATTTTAAAAGGGACGCAAAGTCACACTGGGAGCCTTTCAGTATTTATATTTGCCGCAATAATTCCAAGAACCAGGTATACCTGCAATCTAAAGGTGCAAATATGGAATTCGGCTAGCAACAGATATTGATTAAGGTTTGGTTGGCTTTCCGAAGAAGAAACTCCTGCATCTCTAGTTGCCTATTGAATTAATTTAAAATTATTATAGCTAAAAAGGCTAAGCGTCGTATAAAAAGTATAGAAAAAGGTTCACTCTCAGGGGTAAAATTATTATTATAATTAAACAAAATACCCAACTGATGCTCAAAGTCGAACTACTCATTGGAAAGGCTATTCACTTCGTTGAATAATTAATTCTTATCAACAGGCATCCAGTAAAATGAGATTGTAAGCAAAAAATAGTGACAATAAAGGGGGAAATTAGTCAAAGTGCAACTCAGCACGAATAATGCAGTCAATTCCCATCAATCGGACCAATTCCCAAATGGATTACTAATCAATATTGTGCAACATCACTTACCCATTTGCTCCTGAAGCGGCTGAAGTTGTGGATTTGTAGGTGTTTGTGTCTGTGCCGGTGCCGGTGCCTGTACCTGTGTAGGCGCAACCGGCACAAGCTGAGGCGACTGTTCGATTAACACAGGCGATGGCTGCTGCAGGATATGATGCGGCGGATGTGACAGCAAGGCTGGCTGGGTACCATCCGCTGGCATTGGCATCGCAGCAGTCCAGGTCACCGGAATAGCTCCAGGTGGAGGGGCTCCGCACTCGACGAGCTCCTCGTCGTACTGTCACATAAACGAGAAATAATTTTCAAGTAATTTGATTCAACATCAGGTCAGCTTTGGTTTTTATGTACAACTTTCTTTAAGATTTCATTTTTAAATCTTGAAGAAACCGAAGTTGACCTTCTGATATGGCATCATCACTTACCTGCTGAACGGGACCCGCTCCAGGATGCAGCGGCTGTATAGCCATCTGACCATCTTCGTAGATCTGCATGACGTTCATTTGGTGCTGCATCTCGTGAATTTGCGGATCATAAATGGGATAATTCGGACTGAGCATGCTGGACGTTTCCGAGGAGGGCAGCGAGGAGCTGTTGTGGTTCAATTCATCGCCCACATTGGGAACTCCGCCATTGGGATGGCCGGCCACCTGTTGCTGCTGTTGTTGCTGCTGCTGCTGCTGCTGGAGCACTTCGGCGTATTCTTCGGCATACATGGGAGCCGAGTGCCAGATCTGAGGAATAACTCCTTCCGGCTGCTGGACACGCTCATCCACTGCCACTCCGGCCTGGACATCTTCCGGCAAGTACTGATATTCCGCCGGCTGTAAAACGGGCGGGTAGTACATGCAGTTGTATATCTGAGCTGGATTGTACAACACCGGAGATATGTACACTGGCGTCCCGGTCGCCTGCTGGGCCGCAGCGGCCGCCGCAGGATTAGGCGGAGGCTGCAGCTGGGCGTGCTGTGGCGTAAAATAAGGCGTGGGATACGGGCCGTAGGCATAGGCATGCGGTGGAGCATGAGGATAGTACGACAGGGGCTGCATCTGTGCCTCCGGCGGGGCCTGCAGTGGCTGACCCATCTGGTCAGGCTGGAGCTGCAGGCCAGGATTAGATCCGGGCGCACCATCCGGCGGTGGCAATTGCTGCGGTGGCAGGGTAACTATTTGCTGTTGCTGCTGCTGCTGGATATGACGTGGTGCATGGTAGTCGTTGCGGCGCATGCTGCCGCCGCCGCGAGGACGCCCTCCGCGTCCTCCTCGTCCACGCCCGCCCATTCCCGGTGTGTGAAGATTGGGGGATCCACCTTGGGGAGCCAGGTTCATAGGCAAAGGCTGCAGGTGCTGCGGCATCAGGGCGTTGCCCTAAAGGAAAACACATGGTACATATAAGCGGGATAAAATTCATAAAATGACTTCTACTACGCACCTGGTCTTGGGGCATGTCTCCATGGCCGATGTAGTGGGATTGTACTCCTCCAGGCAAATAAGTGGGCACCGTGTGCGACCAGCCATGCAGATTTACATTGGCAGTGACGTTGTTCACAAACACATTGGGAGGTTGCGTCTGGATCATCGCCTGGTACGGATTTCCTGTATGCGGATGTCCGTGTTGGGGCATATATAGGTGAGGATTAAACAGAGGCTGTCCGGCTGGAGTGAAGGCGTGGACGGGTGTCATTAGATTGTTGTTCCCCGAAGGCGAAACCAGCGTGCCGGTGTTGCTGTTGTTATTATTGTTGCTGTTTCCGCCTGGTGTCGGCTGCGGCGTCGACGGCGTCGAAATGGGCGTGACGGCACCGCCACCAGCCCCTCCTCCAGCCGATCCTCCAGAGCCAGTTGCCGCGGAGGCCGGTGTCGACGTCGACGCGGATGACGGCGGCACCGCCTGCTGCTGCTGCTGCTGCGGCTGCGTTTGCTGCGCCATGGCCAAAAAGCCTCAGTGCGGAACTTGGCTAAGTCCTGATTGGTTGGTATTGGTGGCTTAAACGAATCTCAAGAGTCGCAGCAGGCGCCAAACATTGAACTTGCGTTTGCTGTTCGGGGAGAGATAAATAAAAGCCATTAAAATACAATTTTATAGAGAAATAACTATAGTTATATAAAAAACAGGCATACAATTCGATTATTTACTTTATTATATTTATTTAATTTAGTGCCAATATTAGTCTAAATATTTTCAAAAGTTGCATTTCTGTAAAGTTCGGTTTTAAAACAAAAATTCAGAATTAACAACTGCCTAAAAAACACGTAAGAACCCGAAAATGAAATCACTGGAAGCACACAAGACAGTCTTCTTCTTTCGAACGTACCGAAAACCCACAAAATAATTTGAATATCAAGTAAGATTATTAGCATCTCGGATGCGTAGGATACATTTTCTCTATTTCAGACGCAAGTAATTTGCAATTAAGATTCTTTTCATTCATTTTCAATTCACGCCACTCCGCGTGCCACAGCCGGAACTTTGGCCGCCAGCGATCTGGCAACGCTGCACAGCTGTGCCCATGTAATAAGAAATTCAAATAAACAGAGAGAGCGGGACGGGGAGAGGCAGACGGCCGTGAGGTGGGGTAAAAACCAGACACATCATAAAATTCCAAATTAATCAAAACAAAAAAAGCGCCAGGCGGTTGCAAGAGGCAAGAGTGTGTTTCTGTCCAATTTCTGTGTGCCACACGCCGAAAGTAAGCCGCCCGCTAGAGATGAGTAGATGATTATTGTTCGCCGGGTCACGAATATCAGTCACGAATGTAACAGGTTCAAAGGCCTAATTTGCCGATTTGTTGGCTTTGTTTACTGGGGAAAAGCAAATTTACAACCCACCAAAGGCGGCCACGAACTCGTTTTAGTGCTTTTACTGACACTTTTTATTTTTAGTAGAGCCAATTGCGGCATCTGTCACTGTCGCTCCAACTTGAAAATTACTCATCTCTGCCGAACACAACACACACACATACGCACCGCCGCACGCACACCGCTGCAGGGCAGTTAAAAAAAATGGAAAATAACTTTTGCTCGGAAAGTGGAAAAAGGCCGCAGTCTGGCGAGGATTTCGGTTAAATACAGATATTAATTGCAATTGGAGCAGGCCGCGGCTTTATGTAAATGCCAGACCGGGAATCGGATTCAATGTCCAATGGCGACCGAAAAGAACACGTTGAGGCAAGAGAGCGGCGAACGCTAAGGAATTTCACTGAGAGGTAACGAGCGGCAGCGGGCGAGGGAGGTGGTGGAGCGGGAGTGGCGGCGGGGGCCTTTATCGAACGTACCTTTGTTGAGTCGCCAATTGAAATCAATTTCGTTTTCGCAATTTGATCATATTTTATGCGTGCGGCAATTGCGGCGACTGCTGGACGGACGTTCCTCACTCGCTCTCAATGCCTCCCTATGCTTGCCCTCTCGCTCGCACCACACACTCTTTGCCACGATAATTCCGCAACTTTTACACGCTGCCTAGGCTGCTCCAATTAACACTGCTGCACACACTCACGATCACGGGGGCGGGGGGTCACAGGTTACAGGTGAGAGGACACCACGCTGCACTCTCAGTAGGCTGGCTGCGATCCGATCCGATCCGTTTTTTTGCGGGCCACAAACGTTTTATTGTTCTTTATTTTTCGGCCGAAAAACTAGTGCTGTCAAAACAAGGATGGCACTATCGATAACAGCGATAGGGACGTAAAGGCAGATATATCGGAATCGGTGCCACAATATTATCGATAGCACAGGAAGAAATGTGTAAAACAATCTGGCGAAGCTGCCAAAGAGCGCCAATATTGAAGTAGTGAAATAGATGAAATTTCATATTATTAAAAGGAAATACATTTTCAAATATTAGACACACATTGTTTGCTTTTATTTATGCAATATTAATTATGCAATGAACATTATTACAAAAATTCGCTGCACATCAACAGGGCTTTCCATTACAACTAACTCCATCATTTTGAATGCTCGTAGCTTTTTTAACACTTATGGAACAAGAAACGTTGTAATTGCTTAAAAATAAACACTCAGATATATAATCGTATAGGTACTTGTAATGTATTGGGTGTAACACTAAGAGCATAAAGAGTCCTGGGGGTCCTGCAGAAATCTCTGAGAATTATTTCATTGCAAATGGATTTAAAATCATGCGAGATTTCTGTAGCCCCACCTGTAATTGTTTGTGTATCGAACATAATCCGTGTTCCGATGCCTGATTTCGTAGCTTTTCATTGCTCATAATTTCCATTTCGCTGTCGACCAATTTGTAAAACAATTTCCCTAATCAGTCTTTACTATAAGCTGATTGTACTTTTTACAGGGTATACGCAAGCATGGTATGTATTCGGCCTCGCCCTCAATATTAGATCGCATCTTGTAGACTAGCGTTTAACAGTAGCTGATAAATATATAGTATGTAGTATTGATAACAATGACAGTAATAACATCATGATATATCTCATATTCTAACAATAGGAAGACTAGTGCTGACAGCTGCGATCCAAATAAAAAATATTAAATAATTTAAAACACTTAAGAACGGCATTGCCAAGATTTACATATATGTATGTAGGATATGTGATAAGAAATATTACTCTCAAGGGAGATTAACTATAAAATATCCTTAGAAATATAATCATTTCGATCGCAACTGCCGATATTTGTACAGTATAACATCAGTTAGTTAATCGAGTTAATAGACATCGTTGAAGATTCGTTAGTTCATTGCTTAGGCCCGAGGCAACGCAGGGATTATTGCTGTAATATATGTATATGCATGTAAATATAACACTTATCTAGGTACGATCTAGGGGTTATAAAAATAAACGACACGCACACGCACAAAAATACATATACAAACATCAATCGAGTTGCTAAAGTAATTGTCGATGGCTGCTGGTTAAACGCTACGAAGGGTTAACATCCATTCGCTCCTAGGGATCATCGTCGTCATCGATTTCTCCAAGCTCGATATCTGCTGATGGGTCAGCGGGTTTAGGAACCGGCGGCGGCGGTGGCGGTGGCGGTGGAGGAGGAGGAGGAGGAGGTGGTGGTGGATCCTCAGCATCGATTTCAATAGAGTTTTCCCGCTCCGTTATCTCTGGCATTTTCAGGGAAAAGCTGCTCAGCTTACGTTCCGCCGACCCGAGCGAGCTCTGTGAGTCCGCCTTCAACAGAGTGGTTCTCCTCTCATTAATGACTCGCAGGGAGTCGTACATTTGCTCATCTGCGCTCCCGCCAGCTCCAGCTCCGGCTAATCCTCGTTCCATGGAACGTATGTAGAACACTGAATCATCCCGCTCGTTGGGTACTCCCTTCTTGGGCCTGTAGAACTGGCGGGAGCTGTTGCTCCGGTAGAGCGGAGCAGCCGTTGGCTTCTGATCCTCCTCCTGTTCGCTGCGGGCAGATGCCAGGGGCAGGAATCCCGGGCGGGCCTTTTTTGGCGGCAGACTGCTCGTGTGATGTTGCAATTCGGTGATCTCCTCGTAGGAGTTCTTGGGCTGTGGTGACTCCAGCTGCTCCTCCGGCTGCTGGTCCAGACACTCCTCTGGGACTGCGGGCTCCATGCTCGACTGTCCCGATAGCTGACGCACTGGCGGTGGAGGCTCAGAGCACACCGATAGCTGGCTTCTGTTGTGGGTGAAATGGAGTCAGTAATTGGAATATTTATTAACAAATTTAACATTTTCTTACCGAAATTCTCTGTCCACGGAGGGCGTGGCTGAGGGCCCGCTACTGTATCGTTTAGGCGAACGCAGAATTGACTTGGGCATCACCTCGGGACTGTGAAGATCCACTTGGACACGGCGCGATTCAATGCTGGAGGTACGACTGGCGATGGACGCACAGCGAGCCGTCCAGCGGCCGCTATACGAGGAGTCCGACATGGTTGAGTTTCTGGAAACATTGACAGAATGGAACCACTTCATGAATGCTTGAAAAATGATTCAAAAATTTAAGGATTTCAGGAATAATGAGAGATTTTAAATTAAGTATTTAAATTTACAAATTTATGTAGATTTGTATTTCGTTTTCATCACAAACTCACCGCCTGTGTCCCAATGGACTGCGACTGTGATCGCGTGCCTCCTCCTGCTCGATGGGTCTCTGGCGGGCGAGCACATGCCTCTTGGCCGTATCCGAGCGCTTGTTCCGCTCGCTACGCTTCTCCGCCCCCGAGCTTATACCCACCAGCGGCGGACCACTGCCACCGTCAAAGGAGGAGGCCTGCCAGTAGACGCGACCCGCAGCCGGTGGCTGCAACAGGGAGCACTCCCTGGTGGCTCGTTGGATCAGGCTGGAGGAGTTGCTTATGATTCTGGCCGACGAGGAGGAGCCAGCTCCTCCTCCGGCGGCATTCGAGCCCGATCCCGAGCCCGAACTGGGTCGCATCTGACGCACGCGACGCACACTGCTGCTCGAGGATTTGTGCGAGTGTGAGTGATGCGAGTGGCGGTGATGGTGGCGATGGCGACGATGCGAGCAATACAGTTCCCATTCCAGCGGCGACAGGCGGTTGTTCAGTGAGAGCAAATTGTAGTAATTAGTGGCGTTGGCTATGGTGGCTGTGATGGTGGAATTGTGGTGGGTGGTGGTGTTGGCATGAGCATGAGCGGGAGCGGGAGAACCGCCGCCGCCGGACAGATCCGGAGCGGAGCCGGCCCCCGAGAGGCGACGCCACTGCGGGCAGAAGCGAGTGGAGGCGCTGATGGTGACGGAAGCGGGATGCGGATGCGGATATCGGATTCAGATTCAGATAAAAGCGATAAGCGGGCGGGAAGAGCGAGAAATAGCCAATTGGATAAGTGAGTTTATACAAAATTTATACAAAATGTTATTGCCCATGTGGCATGTGGTGATCTCCCCTGCCCCATCCCTCCCCTGGCTTATACCTGAGTGATCTGGAGAACTTGACCAGCTCGGCGGTGAGCGCCTCCCGGTCGAAGGGCTGCTGCTGGTGAGGATGCGGGTGTGGATGCGTGGCCGAAATGCCGCCCGACTGTGGCTGCTGGTGGCCATCGCCGGGTGAAGATCGGAACACTCCAAAGTGCTGATCCCACCGAGAGGACTGATACTGGGCACCTTTTAGGGGAAACATCAAAAATTATAAAATAATATCTGAAATATCTTTTATCCTTTGGCAATGCCTACCCATCCCGCGTCGCTGCGATGCAGAGCTTCCCTGGTTGCTCCTCGAGGGATTCTTGTTACTGCCACCTCCTCCTGCTCTCAGGCGTGCTGGAACCACTTTGGCTGCGGAGTCCCTGGCCTCGAAGGTCATCACACAGGAGGCAACGACAATGAAGCCACCAAAACCCATGACAATGGGACCCACATAGGCGAAGTTATTCAGATGAAAGCCCTTCAGGTCGTTCTTTACGCGCACCGTGACATTGCCTCTGATTTCTGAGCCCATCGAGAGATGATCCGCATAGTAGCCCAAGGTGGCCATTCCGGCACCGAGCAGCATTAGGGTGAGTCCCAGGATCAGTGCTCGACAGGCATGCCACAGGCACTTCGAGGACATTTTGCCCCGCACCACCTGCACATTCCAGGTGGCACCTGAGGCAGGATGGGCCCGCCGCAGGTTGCCCAGCGAATGTTTCCTCTTGGTGGTGCCACCGCCACCGGAGCGACGGGATGGCATGGCGAGAGCTCCTCAATATCTTATAATTGGAATGGATATCATCTAATTTTGATTCTAGAAAAGAGGGAAAAATGTGGTGATTAGGAATAATATTTATTTTATTTGAACAGAGAGGAGATATGTATGTGGTAAGTCATTATTTGATTTTTAAATTAATAACCTATATATGTTTGTTATTTAAAAATAGCAGCTTCTGTTTTCTGTTTTTCTCATTTACGTCAGAAAATTATTAAGAAATGTGTTTATTTCTACGCATAAAATTGTTAAACAAATTGTGACCAATATATATAAATTATTATTCGAGCTTTCAAATTTATTAAAACAATTTAATTTAATTAATTTAAATCGCTTAAATATATTAAATTTGCATTTTAAAACTTTGACTTAAAAGAAGCCATACATTTTTTATTGAATATTGATTACAATTTGCATAAATTAAATAAATCTATGAAACTATTCAAAAGGATAATAAAAACGGAATATATGAACCTATAAACTATAGACAGCAATAACATTTAAACCAGAAAACATTCATAAAAAGAACTCCTGCGCCATTACTATAAATCAGTGGTAATGTGACCACAAATTCATTTCACAATATACGTTGGGTTTGAGCCAAGTTTATAGACCAGTTTCAATGCAAAACATGAAATTTTCCACATTCCCCTCTCTCCCCCAACGTTCGACAATCTCACCTCCCCCACCTGTTGTCCCTGGAAGGTCACCCAACAGCTGCCACCATCATGCGTGCTCAGGGCTGTTTGCAGAAGAAGGTGGCAGGATTCCGGCGGTGGCGGATTCATCCGGAGGATTCATGAGCTGGCGGCGGTGGACAGTGCAGCGCCGGTGTAGGCTCCGAGTGCTGAACAATTAAAATCCAAGGCACAATGCCAGCGCCGAGAATAGCTGAAGCGGCCTGACAACCGCGTGACGGGGCTTAAAGAATGGCGAGAAGAATGGACGGACGACAACGACACTCCTTCAAGGGCCACCGCCGCCACCCAGAGTCGGCTAAAGCCGCAATTAAAGCCAAACAAAACGCACGCTCCCGGACGACAGGCGTAAGTCCGATAACAAGGCTTACAATGCGTCCTGCGTTCTATGTCCTCAGCTTTGGCCAAGTGCCGGTGCTTGACACGCTTGGCTCAAGACTCAAGAATCAAGAATCCCAGCTACCTAAATATAGCCTTGTACGACAGTCATCAGCTGGCTTTTGGTCTAATTGCAGAGGACTTGCACTTTGGTAACAAATCCTGACCCAAAAATGGGAGATATTTGAGGTGCTTTATTTTTGTACTTAATATCAAAAAAAGGATTATAAAATTTGAGCTAAGATAAAGCCCATTAAAAATGTATTAAAAATGTATTTCAAGTATTTCAAATACAATACAAGTTCATATTGGGGATTTTGGAGAGCATTTTTAAAGACATCATTTGTTGTAATAAATTAAATGAATTAATATATTAATATGTAGACAAACATCTTTACAAAGTTGTATAATTTACTAACAAATATTTAATTTCTTCTCTAACAATTTCGTCGCTTGGCAAACTTACAAAATATTTGAATTTCCTTTTACTTTTATTAATTTCTGTGTTCCATATTTTGAAATAATTAAAAATGCATCCCAGTTTCACTCTTTAGGAATTCTGCAGCCTGTAAAACACTTTTAAAAATACTGCAACCCATGGCCATTAGTCATAAAAAATGCATGCTAAATAAATGCAACATATTTGCATTTCATGAATAATTTAACAACATTCCTGCGACTGTCGCTTGAACTATTTGCAAGATTCTATGTATTTAATGATGGTTTAAGCGTGACACTGCCTACACACAACACCTTGTTACGGGTAGAAAATTTAAGCCAAGCACAAATTAAATAGAATATTTACATAAATAGATTTGTTTTCAAGTAATCCTGGTACTAAATTCATACTAAAAACCAACTTTTTGAACAGCTTATTAATTTACAAGCCAAGTTTGGCTTTTTGTTTCCTTTAATTAAACAGTTTATTGACTTTATGCATTATTTAATTAAAAGGTAGCTGTGCCGTTCAGTTCACCTTTAATCCTGCAAGTCTGGGAATTTCAGGGGAGTATGCCGCACATATAATATATCCCAAATCAGGTCTCAGTTTGTCCTGGGGGCCTAGGCCCGCATTTGTTGGCTTACTTGTTGGTTCTTTCTTGGAATTCCTTTGCTGCTGCTGCTACTGTTGCTCCTGTCGATGGTTCTGTTGCTGCTGCTGCTGCGAGAGCCTTTTGTGTGACCTAAAAGCAGATTTGCCTTCGCTCCGTCTGTATGTATACTGGCGTGTGCATATATTTTCGAGTCTTCGCATGGGTTCACCCACTCAGTTGTCATCATCGCCACTGGCCTCTGAACTTGGCTGCGACCTCGCCAGTCGCTGGCATCGCGCCTGCAACACCTGTCAGCGGTAACCGTGTGATTGTTAATTGAGGATGCGATTAATTTTCACAGGTGAGAAAGCCTGGCCGCAGGCTGTCTCGGTTTTCGTTCACTGCGCGTCGCCTTGCCAGCTGATTCGAGACGTCTGCAACCGAGCAGCATCCACGAGCGTCTGATAAGACGGAGTCCAACCGAAAGAGTCCAGAGCCACAACATACAGGCCAATCATCCCTCATGTTATCGCTCGCCCAGACGCCCATTAATCCTCTTCTAAAAATTGGTCGAAAAGTACAGTATTAATTGGGGAGAATGAACTTGCTTGCTCTTATATAGATTTTAAGGATGTCCTTAGAGAGGGTTGAAAGGTTAAGAGAGGTTTCACTGTGAGTTTTTGTACTCGACGCCCTCTGGTGGAACGAGCTTGCCTGAAGGACTTGTGGGTTATAGCAACGAAAATATAAGACTTATAAGGACAGTGCCTTATATTAAACAGCTTTAGGTCCTGGGGTTTTTCTTATACTTTTTGCTCTTATATCCTCGTAGCTGCTATATTTATAGGTACAGGCTCTTATACTTATTGTATGGCAGTTTGAACTGCTTGATGTCCTGGGGTTTTTCTTATACTTTCTGCTCTTATATCCTGGTAGCTGCTATATTTATAAGTACAGGCTCTTATACTTATTGTATGGCAGTTTGAACTGCTTGACGTCCTGGGGTTTTTCTTATACTGACTGCTCTTATATGCTTATAGCATATGTTTATAGGTACAGGCTCTTATATTGTATGACAATTGTTAACTAGTTGTTTTCGAAGGACTTCCGATCGCTTGTCCTATAATCGCACTGCCTCAACTGCTTGCACATCAAGGACTATTATATCCTTCTGTCCATTGTCCTTTAAAAAGCAGTTTGGCTTGCTGATACTGCTCTATATCCTTCCAAAAAGAAAAAAGAAAATCACAAGAAACCTAAAAATATAAAGAAATTAATTAATTGAAAGGCAAGGTAATAAATGTATTAAATTAAAATATTTTTTATTGGAAATACCATTACCATTAAGTAAAGCAAAAGAAAAATTCGCCAAAGTGTAAGAGCATTTTTAAAATTTCCAATAATTTTCCAACTAAAACTAATTAAAGTTTCATATAAGCCTCTTTTGACCAATTTTTAATATTCCTCCTACATATCCCCCAGAGCTTTCTTTGCTCCTTAAAACCAAAATTTCGGAAACAAAAACCACCACATCTTAACACCCCTGCTGAACTCCGAAAGGTGTACCCACCAGAGCAGGAATCCACCACTGGGCGGGGTGGAAACTTAACGAAACCAGGACCTGCGCAATGAAAGCATCCTGTGGGGAAGCCGAGACCATAAACGAAGCGAAGACGAGCCACGAACAGGACAGTAACAACAACCGTGACCAAGTTCCTGCCTCACTTTCGATGGCCAGTCATTGGCGAAGTCTTCAGGCGCGTTGACGTTCCTCATAGCGAGCCGGATGCCGCAGTCCGCTACCGAAATCCCGACCAAATTCGTGTCGTCAATTGTACGTGATGCAGTTTTCGCTGTGATTATTTCCGACTGCCTTCGCTTCGGTCCTTTATGGCATTGCAACTCGATTCAAAATTCGGGCCATCCGAGGAATGAATGAATGCATGAGGCACCTGAATGAATCTCCTGCCAAATGCATTCGCCAATAATTGATCGATCCCATCTGCCCTTGTCCTCTGTGCATATTAGAATCGGGTGTGTATAACTCAACGCTTTTCAACGAATCCGAATCCAAAATCGAATCTGAAACCAACATAAAAAAAAGTGAAAGTGAATATAGTGAATTCTGATTTTGTTACCAACTAACGATCGTTCCTAGAGCACATATTAAGCTAATCAATAAGGATACGATGATAAAGTGGTTTTATCCCTGCTTTATGTGAATTAATCAAGTTGAAATTTACGTGACTCCACCGGGACGGAGAAACAAATGGCCAAAGTGCGTGAGACGCCATAGGTGACCCCAAAAAAAAAAAAGAAAACCCAACCAGACCAGGCCAGAAAAACCGGAACAGAAATCGGAGAAGTCGCGCGCGCGTCTAGAAATCGAGCCCAATGCAGTTGGCCAAATGTGCGTTAGTTAGAGCCGAGAACCTCAGATTGCAAAATGCGTTTGAATGAACCAGCACAAAAAACGCGACCCAGAACTAAATCAACGATAGAAGCCACCAAGCCACCATCCGCCAGCGCCACCGCCACCGCATATTCGAGACACCGCTCCCCGGCGAGGCGGCGACGGCGACCCATTGAATGTTCCACACGCAACCTGATCAGGCTGTTCCTCCTCACCACAACGATCATGGGCGGTGGATTTGTGCGGGCCAAGGCCATTTACGAATCAGTTAACAGGATCCAGGGGCTGGATGAGCTGGAACCCCTTCTGGAACATGCGGTCACTGGCAAAGTTCCCACGGAGAATGCATCCACTGCCACGCCCACAACTCCGCCTCCCCAATTGTTTTCCACGTTACGGAGCATTTACGACGGTAGGCAAATTGCGAAATTACTACTCAAGTTTTCCAAGTCTTCAAGTTTCACAGTGAGGGCGTGCGGCGAAAGCGGTTAATGCATAATTATATAATTGGTTTTCAATTATCCTGCCGTCTGTCGAAGGGTGGCAGCAGCTATTGTCTATTTGCTGGGGTGTCTAAACTGCATTTTGCCATTTATTCCGTCTATGTCTTTGATTGGAATTACTGCAGATGATGTGGTTAGCACAGAAATTTAATTACAGATATTCATCTATCTTACAGAGGAGAGAATTGTGTTGTGATATAACTAAGGCAGATAAATACATATACATTTATATAACTGTAGACATGGGTGTGGTTGCATCGATTTTAATTAAATTTCCATTGTCAATTAATTAAGTATGTAGCCAAAAATATTTTGTGGAGTTAATTAATTTACGAATAAAATTTGCATTTCCTTTTGAATGATTTTTAATTGAATTTCAATAAAAGTTGGGTCATTAAAAAACCATGTTTTTTATAGGCTTCATGTTTAAATTCTTTGAAAACTTTAATTTCATTTTTCAATTTCAACTATTCCCAAACAATTCCTAATTTATTAAAGCCTTGCTTCTGAAATTGCTATTTTTCTATTCCAAAACTAGTCTCAATTTATAGCTCACAACTAAAATAAAAAAGTTAAAATTAAATAAAAGTTATTCCATTAAGTTTTAGACAAACCCTGCACAAGTTTGTTATGAAAGCTCTTGACACATGCCAGTTCTCTTTTCTCGCTTATAATTCTATTTACATAAATTGTTTAAGAAGAATTCTGCTTCGAAAACTAGGAAGAAGTTTTAATTTATTTTAATATAGTTTTGAATTTTCAATTAAATTTATGTCAATACGAAAACTTATAAGTTTTTTCTGTGGTCATCCACTCCAAAAGTTTTTATGGTCAACAAGCAAAGAATTTTTCGCTGCCATGAAATTAGGATAAAGTTATTTTAATCAAATTTTACTAATTAAAAACAGGGAAATAAACTTTAAATTGATGTTTACAAAAGCGATTCTAATAAATATATTTTTGAAAACAAAGGAAAAGTTTGTTGTGAAGTTTTTTTTTTAACATTTAATGATTGTTCGCGTTGGACTTAAATATATATTTTTAAGTTCTACAAAATTTACCTTTTTATCTCTTTAGTGAATACAAAAGAAAGGAAATTAAAAAATTATCGCTTTATAATTTCGCTGCTTTCAGGGATTGACTGAAAATAAATTCATTATAAGTAACCAGTCAAATTTAAATTTGTTTAATTAAAACACAAGCTTTTATGGATTATTTTTCCCCTATTAATCAAGTTAAAATAATACAATCTGAGCTCTATATTTGCTTAAGCTCAAACATTTTCAGTTAGAGAACCAAGATAACTGAATTTAAAAATATTATCCTCACATCTTCAATATCTTAAACGATTAACAGAAAAATAAAATTATATTTAAGTAATCAGGAAAGACAACTATATTGTTTAAAATCAACATAAGTTTTTACGTATCATTTTTTCCCTATTAATGAAGTTAAAATAATACAATCTAAACTCTCTATATTGTCTCAAGCTCAAACATTTTCTGTTAGAGAATCAAGAGAACTAAAACTAACTAAAACAAAACTGAAAAACCACACAGCAGCTCGACTATGTAGCAGGAGGCAAGGAGACGGGGAAAAAAAGGGAAAATGCAGTTTGACAAATTGGGTTACAACGGATGACAGGCCAAATATTCCATTGTTTGCTTTCGGTGGACCAAACTAAACATTTGTATAATCCCAGGAGGTTGTCGCAGTGTACTGCCAACGAATAAACAAACTCCCCCGCAACCAACGTCAGACTTGGCATTAGCATACAAACCTATATATACGCACACATGAGTGCCTGAGCCATGTCATCAATTCTCAACTTTCCCCTCGCTTTTCTCCTTCCCTCTCTCTTTCTCGCTATCTCCCATCGCCGGATTGTATCCAGATTCGAATGAAATCGATAACTCCTTTCCAGCGGATGGGACCAGTCGGGCCGTGGAAGAGGATTTGGAGTCGGACGATGGCGTAGATGCCGATTACGTCATCCCGGAGGGGGCTCAGTCATCCACGGCTTCAGCTTCGATCCTCCCAGGAGGTAAATCTCAGGATTTGGCATCACTTTCCCTGCAGGCGGCAGCCAATAGAACGGTGGCGCCCAAGACCAGTTCGGATTCGTCTTCTTCTGGGCGGAAAAACGCCTTTCAGCAGATCGGCAGCCAGAAAATAAATGCCTTAGTGCCGGCTACAATGGCCACAGGGGTGAGCTCATCCAATGGGTCCTCTGTGGCGGTCGGCCCCACAGAGCCAGCGAGGAATCGAAGCAGCAATGTGCGCACCTCCGCCGTCAAGGTGGACAGCAAGCATCCGCTGCCCAAGGGCCAGAAGACGGATGCTCCCATGCTGAATTACATTTTCGATACCTTCTCCTCGGCCAACAAGCACCATCACCATGATCAGAGGTGAGTCGAAATCCTTCGGGTAGTAATGGAGTCTCTACATCTACCTGGTAATCCTGCTGCAGGTATGGACCCCACTTTGAGGATGTGCAGCGAGTGGGTCACGCCACCAATCTCACCGTGCAGGCGGGCTCCAGCATCCACCTAAACTGCAGGATCTCACTGCTGCAGGATAAGACTGTAAGTTGAGTTTTGAAGGCTTGCATTTTTTAGATTCCCCATAAAGATATATATTCTGTAGTTAAATTAGTATTAATTATTTAAGGTTAACTTCAAAAATGTAGCTGCTAATGGCAGCTATACTATTATCCTTCTATGGACCATATAAATGGATTCCTGAAGCTCTTTTGATTCCTCAAATTGATTTATCATTGGTATTATACAAAATTCTCTGCCTCCATATCAGGTCTCTTGGGTGCGCCACAACGCGCAGGAGGAGGATAATGCCCTGGATCTTCTCACCGTGGGCATGCACACGTACACGGGTGATAAACGCTATAAAATGGAGTTCCAATACCCCAATAACTGGCGACTGAAGATAACCAATGTGAAGAAGGACGATGAGGCAATGTACGAGTGCCAGATCTCAACTCATCCGCCGCGCGTCATCCAAATAAATCTGCATGTGAATGGTATAAATAAACAACCTTTAAAAATTTTCCCATAAATTAAAGCTTCTGAGCTTTTAAACAGCTCCCAAGGTGATGATAGTGGATGAAGTAGGAGATCCTCTTCAGGAGAAATACTACGAGATTGACTCCACGCTGCAGTTGTCCTGTGTGGTGCGGAATGTGGCCATGACCAGTTCTGTGGTCTTTTGGAAGCATATGGATAACATCCTCAACTATGATGTAACTCGAGGGGGCGTGAGGTAAGGGAAAATAACTAATTAATAATTTATGAAATATTTTTGTATAATTATAACCCCGTCCCTTAAAAAACCAGCGTTAAAACGGAACTGATGGAGGATGGAGCCAACTCCACGCTCTCTATAGCCAAGATAAGCAAAACGGACTCTGGGAACTATACTTGCTCCATCAGCGACTACCAGAACTTTACCATTGTGGTGCACATTCTGAATGGTGAGCAACAAAAAAATCACAATCTTAAAATTATATCACATAAACCCATATAATTGTGGCCACCTTCCAGGCGAAAGCTTTGCGGAATTGCATCATGGTGCCGCTGGAGTGGCTCAGGCCACGTGGTGGCATCTGGTAATGATGCTCCATCTCCTGGCAGTTCTCCAGCTGACTGTGAGTAGGTTAAAGGGGGAATTTAGCTAAGGTTCCCGATTATTCCCATGGGTGTAGGTTAAGCGGGAGTAAACAAAATGAGATATGGCGAGAACATCGTTTATCCTGTAGCACTTTTTGTTGATTAATTGTAAAGTATTTGAATTTGGATAGGGCAGTTATTAGAAATAACTAAAAACGCAGCCTAAGTTTAACTGGCTATTATAGATATGTTTCTACGTCTATCATCAATTTGTACATGAGCAGGCACGCCTAGGATTAAGTGTAAACTAAGCTAAGAGGAACAGTGCTCCGATGAAGCGAAGAGAAGAAAGGCCAACGAATTTCCCTAGCAGGATGTAAGAGCTATGGTCTAGCCTAGATATATATATACATAGTTGATACAGGAATGTAAAGCAAAATGTAATCTAAGTCACTATAAACGAGTTCATTATCACAAGCGGGGCTGGCATAACTTAAGCTTTTTGCAGACAGGAAACAGCAGCAATCCCTGTGTGTATGGGGGAACTACTCAACGTTGAACTAATATAAATAATACGGTCATATACATATTATATACATACACACACACACACATACAAACGGTCAGAAGCATCGGTCAAATGATATGTTAATAAACGAATACTCGTATGTATGCAATAATAAAGTGAACTATAAATGAGTACAAAAAAGTTTTTAAATTTGACCGCGAAAAATCGATAGTCTGCCTTTAAATGCGTTGATTGCACAGAGTTGCCAGATTATTGCCAATGTTGACGGACTGGTACCCTCTATTAATTATTTTTTAATTCTTTAAGTTAATATTATTTTCTTTATATATGCATGTACTACAGGAGTTGGACCCTGTCTTCTTTGAAGATTATAAGCCCAAATTTTGAATAAGAAGGCAAATGTTTATATAAATTAGGCCTAAATTAAGCCTGTTTCTAAATACATATATTTCAAGATAATACATAAAATATTTTCACTTTAAATATGAATTTAAAAGTTTTAGTAAAAAAATTCGGAATCAACCAAGCATAACTCTTACCTCCAATCACTAATCATCAGCAGTTATAGTTACTCAGCATACAATTACAAATTTGATTTGCCCTTGCGGCTGGCAAAGTCCATGATGGCCTGGAAGAACTCAGGATGCTGGAAACTCTCCAGCAGCTGACGGCACTCGGAATCATTGGCCTTCAGGAGACCCTCTAGGAATCCCTCTTTGATCAGCCGTTTGCCCTGTAGGAGAGAGTTTGGAGGTAGCTCGGCGTACTGCCGCAACTTGGGCCAGATAACAGAGTCCACTTCGCTGGACTTGTACACACGCGAGACAAAGTTGAAGGTATAGGCCTCCGCGGCGGAGAGAGCTTCGTTTAGGAGCAGGACTTCTGAGGCCTTGGAGCGGCCCAAGATAAGAGGAAACATAAACGAGGAGCCGCCCTCAGGCACCAAGCCCAACTTGGTGAACGGGGCATGAAATTTGGCCTGTAAGACAAATATTGTTTATTTATGATGCAGTCTTAGAGCCTCCTTGTGTAAACTTACAGTCTCAGAACACCAGGCAACATCGCTCAGTCCCACAATGGTGGCTCCAATGCCAATTGCCGGTCCGTTCACCAAGGCGAACACAATCTTCTTGCAGTTGACGAAACTCAGAACCATGGCCTTGAAAATCGCATTGGACTCCTTGAGGTACTCGGTCAAATCATCAGTTTGGCCGGACTGTGATAGATCATTGCCGGCCGTAAAGTACTCTCCAACGCCGGTGAAAACAACCACAGCTACGCCCTCATCGTCGTTGACCTCGGTTAGAACCCGTGTCATCTCCTGGTAGCCGCCCCTGTTGATGCAGTTCTTCCTCCGCGGATTGTTGAATTTCACAACCAGCAGCTTTTCTTGCTGCTCCACGAGCAGCTGATCATATCCCTGGTACGGCATCTTCAGTAGCTCCAGATGGAATGATTGCAAAGTCCAATAACCGCCAATTATATTCAGCTTACGCCTCTTTATTGTTGTTTAGCCATCCGATTAGTGCCGGCAACAGGGGTATTCGTGTCGCAGATTATTGATAAGCCTAGGGATGGACGATAGTTTGGGGAACAATAAGACTCTTTAAAGATTTGTAAATTGGAAAATAAAACTAATATAAATTGCAACAAATTTTTTAAATTACTTATAATTATTGCTAAATCATCCGAAGTTTGAAAACAAATAAGCAATTGTTTACAAATCATCATTTCCAACAATCACTATTCATAGTACATGGATTGCCGCCATTTTTTTAAACCCGCAACTTTTCCTGGATCCGGCAGCTTAAAAAAGAAAGCGCGAAACACTGAAACCCGTTGCGAAAAAAAACGTTGTTTATTTTTCTTGAGCTGTACAACATTTATCTTATGGTAAAATAATGGATTATTCGCTAATTTCATCGATCACGGGCACGTTCTGCAGCTCGGAGCACTTGCGCTTCCACAGGGCGAGCTGTTCTCGCAACACTTTTTCCTTGGCGGCGGCGCGCGTCAGCAAAACTTTAGCTTTTTGCAGGAGTTGCGTCTTCTTCACCAGCTGCTCCTTAATGTACTTGAGCTCCTCGTTGGCGGCGTCCTTTGACAAGGTAACGTGTTAAATGGCTATAATATGGTAGACGCAGAGTTTTACATACCTTACTGTGTCCTCCGCACTGGTCGCACTTGGTTCGCTTTTGCAGCTCCTGCTGAAGGGCATTAATCTTCTCCAGCGCTTCTGCATTTTGCTGTTGTAACCTCGCCGCCTCGGCAGGCGTCGAATCTGTGGAGCTGCGGGATTCCGTGGATCGGCGCCCGTCCTTGAGGAACTTGTTCTCGGAGCGCAGCTTCTCCACGAGATTGCGGAGCGAGAGGATTGTATGCTCCGCCGACTGACCCTGATTGGTGTTCACCTTCAGGCCACTGCACTTGCACAGCTCTCGCCGGGATTCGTTGCGAGCCATTTCCTCTTTTAAGGCCAGGATGTAGCTGAACAAAAAGTAAGTAACGTAAGATGGAAAAGATGAAATATACTCACTCCTCCAAGTGCTTGATGCGCTTCTGCAACCGATCGCTGCTGTCACCCTGCTTCAAGAGATCAGAATCCAATTGTAGCTGAAGATTTCTTGCCTCCAGTCGAATATTCTGCGCCTCTATGGCCTGGCAACGTTCCTGTAGCTTCTCCAGCTCCGTGGTCAAAGCATTGCTGCCCCTGCCCTCCAGTTCCATGGCTATAATCTTGCGCTGCTGTAACTCAATGCGCGATTTGAGGGCTTCTATGAGATCCGCGTGACTCTGGTCGTAGAAGTGAGAATCACTGGACTGGGGATGATGGGCTGGGGAACTACACTCGCTGCTGGGCCCAGTGTAGGTTTCTGGACTCTCCGACGGCGACGGAGTGAACTTGGTCACGCCCACATGCTGCAGATTTGGACACGATGGAGTGCGACAGCACTTGAGGGCATTGGTCGATCCAGTGTTTGATGCACCGTTTCGGCTCAGCTTGGACTCGAGCATTTGTTTGTCCTTCTCTAGTCGTGCTATGGTAGTGCGTGCTGCCTGCAGGAGGCTGCGGGTCTTCTCCAGAGTCAGCTCCGTCTCCTCCAGCCTCGCCTTATTCCTCTCTGCCTGCTGCTGCCAACGCTTCTGCTTCTCCCAGAGACCCACCTCATTGGCACTTTTCGTACGCTTGGCCTCCAGAAGCCTCTGTTGTCGCTGCAACTGGCCACGAGCTTCGTCCAGATCCGCCTCCAGTTGGTGGATTCGCTTCTGCTGGTTCTCGTTCTTCGTCCGAGCATTTAGCTCCGTCTTGATGGACACCACCGGACGCTTGAGCAGCTGCTGACGGAGGGATTGGCTGAGATCGCGAGCCTGTTTCTCGCGCTGCGTCACATTGGCCAATTGGCGACGCAAAGCCTCCATTTGGGTGTGATATATCTTATTGGTGGCCTCTGTGCGATTGAGATCTGCCGCCAGCTTGGCTATCTGCTCCTCGGAGAAATTAGAAGTGTCATTGATGTAGCGCTGCTGATCGTCCTGGATTTGGGGGACAAATAGTTATATAATTATGTCTTCTTTGTTGAATGATAGTTACTCACATGGAAGTTCTTTAGTGTATCCATCAGGTCCTTTATGTGCTTATCCTTCTCATCTAGGAAGACGCGTAGTTGATCCATCTCTGGAGGTGCATTACTTTCAACTGATTTCTCTCGTTCCTGGCAGAGTTTCAACCTGGTTAAAGATTAGGAATATTAATTATTAGTAATACATTTTATATTCTCTATTTTACTCACTTTTCTTTTAGTATTTCCACTTCTTCCTCTCTCGTTTTCAGGTTCCTCTCGCTGTATTCCAATTTATCCTTCAGATCCTTGATCTGCTTGTGCAAAGTGGGCAGTTCTTTGAGCTCCTCTGTGTCCTGTTTCTCCTCTTCGCCTTCGGGCTCTTCATTTACAGATTCTTCTGGTCTGACATGCACCTCAACCTCTTCTGGAACTCTTTCCGCTGAGCTGCTCTCAAAGAGTTCTTCGATCTTTTCGTCCGTTAGCTCATGAATGGAAGTCTCGGAACTTGAACTGGCATCTGTGGGAGTAGAACGCTCCGCAGGTGCCTTCGGTTTTTTCTCAAGCTTGGCCTTTAGCTCCTCAATTTCGGCATCTTTGGTCTTTATGTTAAAGTTCAGATTATTGACGGTGGCCCTTAGAGATTCATTTTCAGCAGCTTGTTTGCTTATCGCCTGTTGGCTTTGATCCCTCTCAGTTTGCAGGAGGTCTTGGTACTTCTGAATGGACTGATCCTTCTCCAGGAGCAGTGTATGGAAGGAGAGTATAGTTTTTTCGACAACTCCACTATGAGGACTTTCGGATTCGCGGATTTCCGTTCTGGAAGCCTCCAGTTGCTTGCACAGGACTTCGATGCGCTGGTTGGCCTCTTGAAGACTGCAAATAATTAAGAAAGAATATAAATAGGTTTAGTTTTTAATCCATTTAAATATTAAATCTCAACTTACGAAGCTTGCATTTGCTGCAGTTCCATATGAGAATCCTTTCTGATGTCCTCCGCTGCCTCTTGTGCTGTCTGAACGGCCTGATTCTGCTGACTGAGGATGCCGTTCGTCTGGACTGCCGTCTCTGAAAGCTTCACTGAATCCACCTGCGTGGAAGTGTCTAGGTGCGGATGCCGCCTTAGTGGCGAACCAATGGGTGAGGATTGCTTGTCTATCAACTGGGCGGCTCTTCGCATGGCCGGCACGGGAGTCGCTGGCTCTGTGTTGGTTTCCGCATCCACTTTGGGCTGCGATGGCGCGACTCCCTCGCCGAATAGGGCTTGAATGGTCTGCCAATGCTCCATATCGGTGGCCTGTCGCATCCTCAGCTCGCTGAGTTCACGTTGGAGTTCCTGCTGCTTCGATTGCAGAATCTCACAGCGCTGTTCCAAGAGTCTCGTTTGGGTCTCTGACTTAATGAGCTTGACCAACTGCTGGGAACTCTCCTCATTGGGTGTAATCTTGGCTTCAACAGCCTCAGCCAGCTCCTCAATCAAAGCGCTGTGATCGGTTTTCTGTTGCTGCTGAACCTGCTCCTCCTCCAGGCGGCGCTGGAATTTTTGGTACGCGAACACAAAGTTGGTGAGGAAGACCAGTGGCGTAAATTTGGCATATTTATCTTTCAGTGCGAACAACGAATGCTTGAGGAATCTGAAATAATCCGAATAATAATGTGACATCTCTGAAGATTCAAGATTTTTACTTATATATACTTTTGCTTGGTATCGCTGTTACTTCGCTCCTGCTGGAAGTCCTGTTGGGCTTGCTTCAGGCTAAGCTCGCTGGCCATCAGTTGGGCTTCCAGGGAGTCCGCCGTAAGCAGGAGTTGGTCTCGCTCTGTTTCCAAACGAGAGCACTCAGTCTTGACTGGAAACAGATTTTAATTAGTTGAGGTCTCTTAGCTTTCAAAGATTGAACTCACCGCTATCTAAATCACGTTGAACCTTGGCCAGCATTAGCTTCTCATTGGAGCTGCTTTGAAGATCGGCTACCAGGTGACGCAGATTTATGTGGTTATCGGTAATCTCATTGAGTAGCCTTTGCTGAGAGTGGATCTAAGGGATTACAAGAATTAAGGTCAGCTCTTTTAATATTTAAAAAAGGTTTCACCTGTCCATTGGCCACCTGCAGCAGTCCCTCCAACTGTTTGGTCTCCCTTTGCAGTTCCGTTTGTTTGGTTCTCCAACTGCTTAGCTCCTGTTGCTGCTTTTCAAACTCATCTGCCGTAATATAGTCCAACTGATGGTTATCCTTTATTATACCATACTCTGCGCATATTTCGGGCAGCTTTAGCTCGCCCATCATCTGCTCCATCGCCTGGCCCAGTTGCATGCTCAGGATGGCATTTCGCTGCTCCAACTGCTGCTGCTCCTCGGCGGTGTACAAATTCCGCCTCAGAACCTCATCCAACTGACTCCTACTGGCTGACAGCTCACTCTTGAGCAGCTCTACTTGCCTGGAGAGGGCTGCCTTATCCTCGATGAATCGAAGTTCCTGTTTCCTGGCTTCGCTTAGCAAAATATCGTATTCCTTGCGCATGTACCCGTAGGAACTACTTTGCTTGGCCATCTGCAACTCCAAGCTGACCAACTGATCATGGAGCTGCTGATTCAGGCTCACCAATTCGCTACCATCGGCGGACATGTGCAGACGCAGTTCCTCGTAATGTTTCCGGAGGATGGCCAGCTCTGCCTGCATCTCTGACCTGGGTTCCGTGTCTGCATCCGGGATGACAGGTCGCTGTAATCCTTCGATAGCTTCAGTAGGCGAAGAGGGACGCGTGGCTGTGTTAATGTGAGGATCCTCTTCTGGCTCGGCTGGCTCCTCAGGCATCTCTGGCACATCGCATAAGCTTTGCACGGAGGACAATTCACCCGTTTCCGAGTCACTGTAGTTCTGCTGCTGCAACAGTTGACGAAGTGCCTCCTCGCGGGCCTTCAGCTCAAGCAGCTGTCCTTGAAGACGCTGCGGCGTGGCCGTTCCACTAGGAAGAGCTTCGATAAGGCGACGTAAGAGTTCGGAATCAATGGTTATGTGCTCCGAAGTGGCTGTAAAATATTAATTAATTTAATAGATTCTTTTTAAAATAAATTCTTAGACTCACCATCGTACTCCCGCAGCTTCTCCAGGATCTCGTACATGCCCGAGCGTAGAGTCTCATTTTCGGCCAGGACTTCCTCGTAACGATTTTGCATTTCAGAGCTGGCTGCTCCATCGCCCTGGCCACGGCGTGGTGAGTTTTCTAGCGGCACACTGGTGGGCACTTCGCCCACCTCGCTGGGCTGCTGCAGCAGAGATTCGTCCAGTGGCTGAGGCTGTTCCTTTTGCAGCTCCAAGAGCTTCCGCCTGCGAGCAGATGATTAAAATTATTGGATAAAATTATAAATCCACTAAACGCACCTTAATTCACTCTTTTCCAGCTTCAGCTGAAGACGCAGCTCCTCGGATGTGCGCAATTTAAGGGTCAGCCGTTCAATCTGTTTGTCCTTGCTCCGCTGCTTGGAACGCACATTTTTGGCCAGGACCACAACATCGTCGGGGATATGCAGGCGACGACGTAGCAGTTCGTTTTCCTGCACCACTTCATGCTGAGCATTCAGCTCCTGGATGTAGGTCCTTAGCTGCTTATCCCGCTCCGCCAGCTTCTGTTCCAAGCCAGAGCAGCGTCTTAGAGCCGGCACCAAGCCATCCTCACCCCGCTTGTAGGCTTCCAAGGCACTCAAGGCGTGCAAGGCCTGCTTGGACTTGAGAACGTTATCCTGTTCGGCGGCTTCTAGCATCTCGGAGAGCTGCTGGTTACGGGCACTGGCCACCCGGAGGCGTTCCTCAATCATCTGGCAGCAAGCACGCGGCTGCTCGGGATCTTGGGCACGCTCTCGCTCCACGGACAACTGATTCATTACCTTGGTAGAGTTGATCATCTCCTGGGCCATCGTCTGGAGCTTAGCTTCCAGCTTTTCAATGCGTTGTTCACGGGATTCCAAGAGCTGAGATGTATGCCAAATTATAAAATGGAAATTTTAAATAAAATCCTTTCCTTACATGTCTCATTTTCGTGTGCTCCTCCTCGAGTTGACTCTGACTGGTGGATGTTGTGGTCAGCACTGAGTTGGTACTCTTGCCCTCCAACTGTTTTTTGAGTCGTTCCATTTCCCTGTCCCTCTCTTCGAGTACCTGCCTCCAACTGAGTGACTTGCTTTCATATTTGTCCAGGAACTTTCGCATTTCCAGCTCTTGCTTTTCGCGCTCCACCTCCAGAAAGGTAACATTGCCCTCTAGTCGAGAGATCTCTAGGATTTGCTGTTGCTCCTTTTGTTTGAGGGACTTGCGTTCCTCCTCCACTTTGCTGATGTTCTGGCTAAGCTGTGCAAGATTGGCCTTGATGTTTTGCAGTTCGCGTTCGTGAACCACTATTGTTTTGGATTGAACTATGTTTTGGTTTTGAAGAGTCTGGAAAAGGAGCTGGGTTAGGGATATATCTTAACAATATAAATTGACTTACCTCAATTTCTTTCAGCAGCCTCTTGATGTGCTTATTTTTGGCGTCAATGTTCTGGAGTAACTGCTCATGTTTGTCCAGCTCGGACAGTGGATCCGAGGAGTCCTTGTCGCTGGCCTCGGCCTGCTGGGCGGCCTCCCTTAGGCGCAGCTCCAACTGGCGGATTTCCTCCCCTAACTGTTGAGGAGGCACTTAAGTGAGTTAGACTTTTATTAGATAACCCAATACCCACCTCCTTGGTCTTGCTCTTCAGGCCATCACGCTCATCTTCCAGTTTCTGCAGCATTCGTTTCAGTTTCTCATTCTCATCCTGAAGGCGGCGGTCATAGGTTGCTCCTGCAGTGCCGCCACCGACTGCTGCGCTTTCTTCCTGCAGTCGCTGCACCTGCTCGCCCTTGTACTCCAGTACGGCCAGCGTGACCTCTAGGGTCTTGCGTAGCGACTTCTTGGGCAGCTCCTCTATGGACTCGGCCAGCTCTAGCAGCGTTTCGTAGAGCTCCTGCTTCTGGCGCGCCGAGAAGTCGCGAAACTTGCGCACGGATACGGTGTCCTGGATATCCATGCTCATGGTTGTGGCTCATGGCCTCGCTCCTCGGCGGCTCCTTGCGTTCTGAGTGAAAATTTTCCCCAATTTTTCACACAACTCTCCCGGGGCGTGCGTTCGGTTTTCATTTTCGAGCGGTTGCCATGACAGCGGGGCCACAACAACAAAGGTAGCCGCTTGAGGGTTGCCGCCACTGACTCACGTGCTGTTGAGTTCAGAGTTCCAAGTCCGGAAACGGGGGTGCCGGCGCCCGTTAATGACCGCGGCCTTTGTTTTTGTTGGCATTTTGTTTTGCTACCTGCTTCGGCTGCGTACAAACTTTCGTGACAGGATAATTGCCCCCCGGATTGCTCCACCTGCACCACCATTCCTAGCCAGAAACACAGTTGGCGGGCTGGACTGGTCTCCTCCATAAACAAAAATGGCAATCGGTAACCAGGAAAGTGTTAATTGGCAAAGTGTCAAAGGCTGAGCCCTGAAATTGAAAAGCCATTTCAGATTGTTCCTGCTCCTGCCACCATATTCCTGTTTGGCAACTACTCCTTCTTCTTTAGAACGTTGTCCTCATCCTCCTGTGTTTTTGGCCTCCTTTAGACACTCCACCTACCAGTGACAACTCGTTGAGTTGCCATAAACATTACGTTTATGTACATGTGTTAAAATAATTGAAACTAATGGCAAACGACTTTGGTTACCCTCCCATTTGTGGACTCGCCCGCCCCCGAGAACGACAGCGCGGTCCCGAAAATTGAAATGATATTTCAAATGGCCAATTATCCAGGCAGCATTTTGGCCATTTATTTCAACCAGTAAAAATCGACAGGCAACCCTAACCTTACTGTTGCTCGATAGCCGAGTCCTGGTAGAGTTTGTAGCAGAAAGTCATTTTATTATTTATTTTTACAGATAATATTTTGGATATTTCGTAGTTTATACAATATTTGATAAATATTCTTAAGTTTTAACAATTTATTATTTCAAGCTAAAATATTATGTTTGTGGGGAATTCTCCAGGAATCCTCTTTACTTAAACACATATTGGACCTTCTTTGCGACTCTTGGCATCCAATTGCAGAAGCATCAGCTCATAGGTGACCAGGGTGGCCAGCATCTGTAAGGGATTGGTAAGATGATACTAATTAAATATTATAATAAGGACTAATCCTAAACCTTACCCCAAACAGACTTCTTCTTGTCAAATAAAAGAGGCGATAACCAGATAAACCAAGAAACTCGCTGGTTAATTGCTTGGCAAATCGCTGTACTTCCTGAGTCCAGCGGTCACTGGGCACCAGATACACGGACTTCAGCGGCAGCAGCGAGGCATCCCTTATCTTGGAGGCAGTCATAAAGACCAGGCTGGTCCTTGCCATTAGAAAGAACAGTGAGTACCAGAAGTATACGTAATTAATGGGATGTCGTAGCTTACTAAATCATTTAAATAATAAATTATAGATGGAAAAAAATGTATACATAAATAAGTCTCACGTGAAGATGGCCAGAGCCTGGTTGCAGATAACATAGACATTATTTGCGCAGGATACGAAGACAATACTCGACATACTGGCGTCCACTAGGCCAGTGAGCTCACAAAGCCGTATGTGATCCCGGCGAATATCACACCACAGGGCATCCGGAACATACTTAAAGGAAAATATGTATTAGGAAAATGTGGAAAAGTAAAGCTAACTCACGCGACCCGCCAAGCCCAGCACTCTGTCAGAAAACTGTTGGAATCTTTGGGCCAATCCAATGCTGGTAATCACTATAAAAATGTCCATAAAGTTCCACAAAAAGGTAAAAGCGAAATTTAGCCACTGAAATTAATCAAAATAATCTTTTCTTAATAACAAATGTATATACAAAAGACACAAATCCTTACAAAACCATAGCACATTGAAAACGTATTGAATGGCAGCAGAAATAAGACATCAGAGAACTCCTTTTCTAAATAGGAAGTAAATGGGACATGCGAGTGATTCGTTTGGCAATTCCAAATATGCATGCTAAAGCTAACATATCCAGAAATATAGTAGAGAGCATGATCCACTGCAAGGGAAGTAAATGCTTCAAAATATAAACAAAACGTTGAAGAAGGCCACTCACCCAGTCCCAGACAACCCACACTTATTACAATGATGTTAACCTTTGAGCGTAGGGTTCGCTTACAACGCTTATAGGGTGGAAATAGCATCAGAATATCCAAGGAACTCCAGGGCAATATAATCTGTGACCAGCATCGAGCAAAACCCACAAAATTTAACCAGTTGATAATGCCCACAATGCGGAAAACCAAGCCAACTGTAGGGTGGAAATAAAGTATATTCAAGATTTTATTAAGAATTCATTTCAACGCACCCATATTCTTGGCATTGAGTCCTGCTTTGAACAGAACATTTGCCCCGATTAGCGTCTTCAGGCCCCCCAGAAGCAGAAACAGGCCTGTGACTCCAGCTCCCAGGCTTCGCACTTTAAATTTCACATCCTGGGGATCACGACTCAGGATATTGGCTAAAGGCATAACGCCAAAGAATTGCGCCACACAGAGATCTACAAATGATTTCAATAGGGAACACTATTTTAATTAATTTGAAGATATATGGTATATATAAAATCTTACATGGCCTGATGGCTCTGTAAAACGTATCCAGCTGCTCGAACTCCAATCCTCCCTGGGCACAGCGGCATCGCATGGCAGCTAAAGCTCGCTGCTTTTGGCGTTGCACCTTCAGCTGCTTGAGGATGCTATCCGATGCCTTTGACATGTTTCCCAAGTCTGTTAGTTTCGCCTGCACTAATCCCGTTTTGCATGAAATTATCTCATAATTGTTGTTTACATCCTCTGGCCCGGGCTTAAGGCTAAAGCCCGTAATTAGTGCCAACAAGCAGCACTTCACCTGGTCGCCCACCGAAAACCATTGTGGAGCTGCCTGCAGTGTCCAGCTCCGCCCCATGACAAGCTTTGGACCTATTTAGGTTCTGCACTGCGTGTCAGTGCAAAAAAGACCAGCGTCATGGAAGGACCTACTACTCTGAATTATCGTAAAAGTTCTACTAAGAATAGTGGAGTTAAGTCCGTGGAGAGTGGGGGTCCTGGTAAGCTGGAGACACCGCCACCCAAATTTGTGGTGGCCTCAAATCTGGAGTTCAATATGCTGGCCAGCGAGAAGTTGCCCAACAACGAGAGTCTGGACTTGTTTCATCGAGCTGTGTATCCTTGTCAGTTAACTATATTTTATTTTATTTAAAGTTTTTGTTAATATTAACTTAACTTTAGTTATGTTTCTGGCCCAATGTTTTGCTGTGATGCCTTTGATGGGCATAAGGGCTCCAAATCCTCGAAGAGTGCGTTTTACCTACAAATCGCTGCCTATGGTAGTCACTCTGCTCTTTATGGCTGCCACCAGCATTATGTTTCTGGGCATGTTTACGCATCTCGTGCAGATAGGCATCAGCGCCAAGAATTTTGGTGAGATTTAGATGTATAACTATAGTTGTTTCTTTATGAAGTTTAAGAGTTGTTTCTGCTCTCAGTGGGCCTTGTTTTCTTTGGCTGTGTGCTGACTGCCTATTTCATCTTTATACGCCTGGCTCGAAGATGGCCTCCACTCATCCGTTATTGGACCAAAACAGAAATGGTCTTTACCAGGCCGCCATATGAGATACCCAAACGGAATCTGGCGCGGAGAGTGCAGTTGGCTGCCTTGGCCATTATTGGCTTGTCGTTGGGTGGGTCTTTGGGTTTGTTTCCTTGATTATAAGATGTTAATATGTGCTTGCTTTCAGGTGAACATGCTCTGTACCAGGTGTCGGCCATTTTAAGCTATACGCGTCGTATACAGATCTGCCGCAATATTACAGTTGGGCCCAGTTTGGATGATTATATACAAAGGAACTATGACTATGTGTTCCAGTTGCTGCCCTACAGTCCTGTCGTATCCGTGTTTATACTGGTATTTGGTATAAATGTTAAATTCTTAATGCTTTAAAAATTTATCCTTTAGTTAATAAACGGTGCCTGCACCTTCGTTTGGAACTACATGGACCTGTTCATCATGATGGTCAGTAAGGGTCTTTCATATCGCTTTGAGCAGATAACTTCGCGTATTCGTAAGCTAGAACACGAGGAGGTACCCGAATCTACGTTTATACAAATCCGGGAGCACTACGTCAAGATGTGTGAGCTGCTAGAGTTTGTGGACAGTGCCCTGTCCAGCCTGATATTACTTTCCTGTGTGAATAACTTGTACTTTGTGTGCTACCAGCTGCTCAATGTGTTCAAGTGAGTTTAGTTTGGGAGAAAAAATCAAATTGTTATTAATCGATTTCCTATAATATCTCCTAGTAAACTCCGTTGGCCTATCAACTATATATACTTCTGGTACTCCCTTCTGTACCTCATAGGACGCACCGCCTTTGTATTTCTTACGGCTGCCGACATCAATGAGGAGTCCAAGCGTGGCCTGGGTATCTTGAGGCGTGTGTCCAGCCGTAGCTGGTGCGTGGAGGTGGAACGCCTGATATTTCAGATGACCACACAGACAGTGGCCCTGTCCGGCAAGAAGTTCTACTTTCTCACCCGTCGCCTGCTCTTTGGGGTAGGTAAAGGTGTAGCCCCCTTTTCTACAAAATGCTTGTTTATGTTTATACATCCTGTACGCCTTTCCCCCTAGATGGCAGGCACTATTGTCACCTACGAGCTGGTCCTGTTGCAATTCGATGAACCCAATCGACGCAAAGGACTGCAGCCCCTGTGCGCTTGATGGACGCCAACTGCACCCGCACACACACTCATCCCCACGCCGCCACCGCCTTCCCATTTGTCATGTCAGCTGCCACTGACAGGCGCAGCAATTAGTTGTAAATACTTAGTTGCTAAATCGTTAAGCACAACCACGCCCCCACTTGGCTTTGCTGGGGGCTTTTCGCACGCCAGATTGTCACTCCGCCGTGCAGTGAGAGTTGTTAGTTCGGCCATGCCGCAGGGAGAGACATTCCATCGGGCTGTCTCGAAAGGTAGATCTTGGAAAATGTTTTATTACTTGGATTTCATGGTGTTTATAAATTCCAAAGATTATCCTCTTTAGTATTACATTCATCCTTTATTTAATTTTATGAAAATCGTTCTCCTGAGCAAGTTCCTAAAATAATAATATTTAAATAAATATCTTCTTGCTCTCAGTTCTTTTCATTTCCCAAATCTATGGCTTACTTCCCGTTAGCCATGTCCGCGCCTTGGATGTGGCAGACCTCCGGTACAGGTGGCTCTCGCCACGCGTCTTTTACTCCGGGCTTATTGTGATCCTCAATCTGTGCGAATTCGGAGCCGTCATTAACTATGTGGCCAAGGTGGCCATTACCTTTCATACTTCCAGCACGCTGTCCTTGTATATTGTTTGCCTTCTGGAGCACCTGTTCTTCTGGAGATTGGCCATCCGTTGGCCGAGTATCATGCGCACATGGCAAGGTGTGGAGAAGCTCTTCCTAAGGGTTCCCTATCGTTTCTACGGAGAGTACAGGATAAAAAGAAGAATTTATATTGTGTTTCGCGGTGGTTATGTCTTCGGCTTTGGGTAAATGCTGGAGGAATTTATTGTTTAATAACTAAACAAGGTTATTATTTTAGTGGAACACTGCCTCCTGCTGCTCAATTCCTTTCACCTAAGCAATATGGAGCGTATCCAGTGCAAGATCAATGTGACCTACTTCGAGAGCATCTATAAGTGGGAGCGACCTCATCTGTACATGATCCTGCCGTATCATATTTGGCTGTTGCCTATTTTTGAGGTGGGAATTAATTGAATTTAATTAAAATATTAAATTTTTTAGTTATTTATATTATTTTACTTTAGTGGGTCAACCAAACCATTGCCTATCCTCGTTCCTTTACCGACTGCTTCATCATGTGCATTGGCATTGGCTTGGCTGCCAGATTCCATCAACTTTATCGAAGGATTGCTGCTGTTCACAGAAAGGTTATGCCTGCGGTCTTCTGGACAGAGGTGCGGGAGCACTATCTGGCCTTGAAGCGTCTCGTGCGCCTACTAGATGCCGCAATAGCTCCCTTGGTGCTCCTGGCTTTTGGAAATAACATGTCCTTTATTTGCTTTCAGTTGTTCAACAGCTTCAAGTGGGTGAAGAAGACATTCAGGAAACTCTAATGTCTATTAATTATTTTATTTTCGAAACAGAAACATTGGCGTGGACTCCATAGTAATGGTGGCCTTCTGGTACTCTCTGATTTTTGCTGTAGTCCGCACTTTGTTGACCATATTCGTGGCTTCGTCTATCAATGATTTTGAACGCAAGATAGTCACAGCTCTGCGGGATGTGCCAAGCAGGGCGTGGTCCATAGAGGTGGGTTTAACTGTCAGGCAAAACCCTGCTCATTATATCCTTTCCGTTTACTTCACAGGTTCAGCGCTTCAGTGAGCAGTTGGGCAATGACATGACTGCTCTCTCCGGCAGCGGCTTTTTCTACCTCACCCGCTCACTCGTCCTAGCTGTGAGTTCTTGCTTTATAACTACTCACCTGTTTTGTAGTCACATTTTACCTTTTTCCAAGATGGGCACCACCATTATCACCTATGAGCTCATGATATCGGATGTCATCAACCAAGGTGCCATCAGGCAAAAGACTCAATACTGCAGGGAATTCTAAAGCCCGGACTAAGGCTATTCAGAAGCACATTTATTCATAAGTGTCACGCCCACGCACCATGCACCAAATCCGCTAAATTCGAGATCCTAATCTGAAAATACAAGGATAAACGAATGCAACCCGCCCTCTTGTTTATAGCGTGTCCGCTTCAGTTTTTCATTTGCTAGCCAACAGCGCGCCGCCATGAAGCATTCGGGACAGAAGGGGACTAAAAACACGCTCCAGCACGGGATTGGACCTTGTGAGTGCTTTGAAAAATATATTCAAATATGGTAATATCCTGGAATTTCTCCCATTATTTCAGTCCTGGTGATAGCCCAGTTCTTTGGCGTTCTGCCGGTGGCGGGAGTCTGGCCAAGTTCTCGTCCAGACAAGGTTCGCTTCCGCTGGCTTTCATTGTCTTTGCTGGCTGCTCTGGTTCTGTTTACATTTTCCGTTGTGGACTGTGCCTTGTCCTCCAAGGTGGTGCTTGATCATGGCTTAAAGATCTATACCATAGGTAGGAGCTCCTATATAAAGTGAAATACTTTTCAAATTATTGATTCTTTAGGCTCCCTCAGCTTCAGCGTTATCTGCATTTTCTGCTTTGGGGTTTTCCTACTGCTCTCCCGTCGATGGCCCCACATTATCCGCCGGACGGCTGAGTGCGAGCAGATCTTCCTGGAACCCGCCTACGATTGCCAAGCAGGGCGTCGCTACTCCCGGAGGCTCCGTCTCTGGGGTGTGGGACTTTTAGTGGCCGCTCTTTGTGAGCATTCTACCTATGTGGGCAGTGCCTTGTACAACAACCATTTGGCCATTGTGGAGTGTAAGCTTAATGTGGACTTCTGGCAAAACTATTTCCAGCGCGAGCGCCAGCAGCTCTTTCTCGTGATGCATTTCACAGCATGGTGGATTCCATTCATTGAGTGGACCACCTTGTCGATGACATTTGTCTGGAACTTTGTGGATATCTTTTTGGTGCTTATCTGCCGGGGAATGCAGATGAGATTCCAGCAACTGCACTGGCGCATCCGTCAGCATATGGGCCAGCAGATGCCGAATGAGTTCTGGCAACGGATACGTTGTGATCTTTTGGATCTCAGTGATCTTCTCGGTTTGTACGACAAGGAGTTGTCCGGGCTGATAGTGCTCTCCTGTGCCCACAACATGTACTTTGTGTGTGTGCAAATATATCACAGCTTTCAGTGAGTTTATAGAAATCGCTTGAATTTACAATATTTTATGATCTTTCTGAACTTAGATCCAAAGGCAATTATGCTGATGAGCTGTACTTCTGGTTCTGCCTGTCCTATGTCATAATTCGAGTTACAAACATGATGTTTGCTGCCTCCTCCATACCCCAAGAAGCCCGAGAGATTTCATATACTTTGTACGAAATTCCCACAGAGTTCTGGGGAATGGAACTCAAGCGAATCAACGAGATCTTTCTGGCTGACCACTTTGCCCTCACTGGCAAGGGTTATTTCCTGCTAACCAAACGTTTAATATTTGCTGTAGGTTAAATCTATAATTATATATCTAACATTATTAAGAAAGGTATCATTTACAGATGGCTGCCACTTTGATGGTCTATGAACTCGTGCTAATCAACCAAATGGCCGGTTCCGAGGTGCAAAAAAGCTTCTGTGAGGGTGGCGTGGGCTCCTCCAAGAGCATTTTTTCCTAATTCGGTTTTTTTCGCTTATTTTGCACTTGCTGAATTTTGTGAAATGGCACCCAATCAATTATACCTGTCAGATGTTATCATAGCAATACAATCCGTGTGGGAAACGATTTGTGGGAAATGTCTCAGCTTACACGCCCCTGCTGAAGAGCCAGTTGTCTAATCCCAGGCTTCAGATGGAGCAGTCCGTGGCGAGCCACCAGGAGAACACCCTGCACCATGCCATAGGTCATGTTCTAGTCATAGCGCGGATTTTCGGCGTACTGCCCCTGTACGGAATTAAGCCCAGTGATCCGCCGCAGAATGTTCGCTTCCGGTGGCTCTCTCCGTTCATTTTGCTATTCGTGGGGGTGTTTGTGTTTGTAATCGGAGATTTTGCGCTCTCAGCAAAACTTGTTCTGCAAAATGGATTTAAAATTTATACTATAGGTAAGATTATGCATTAGAAAAGGGTTTTTTTGTGGATTACTATTATTCTTCTACCACTTTTCCTACAGGTTCTCTCACCTTTAGTGTAATTTGCATATTTTGTTTTGGATCCTTTATATGCATAGCGCTCAGATGGCCCCACATCATCCGCCAGACCTCGCAATGTGAGCGGATCTTCCTGAAACCCTGCTATCAATGCCCCAATGGACATAAATTCAGTCTATATCTTCGTCGCTGGGGTCTGATCCTTCTAGTGGCCGCTCTGTGCGAACACCTCACCTATGTGGGCAGTGCAGTTTGGAGTAACTATAAGCAGATAAGGGAGTGCCGGCTGAAAGTAGGCTTTGTGCAAAATTACTTTCAACGCGAACGCCAGGAACTGTTCTCGGTGATTCCCTATAACTCCTGGCTGGTGCTCTTTATCGAGTGGAGCACAATCTCAATGACCTTTGTGTGGAACTTTGGTGATATTTTCTTGGTTCTCATGTGTCGTTCATTGAGAATTCGGTTCCAGCAGATGCATTGGCGCATCCGTCAGAATTTGGGGAATGGGAATTTGGGAAAGGAACAATGGCAGGAAATACGTAGCGATTTCTTGGATCTGCATGATCTTCAGGAACTCTACGATAAGGAGCTATCTGGTTTGATATTGGTATCCTGCGCGCATAACATGTACTTTATTTGTGTGCAAGTCTACCATAGTTTTGAGTGAGCTTCTGGATTATTAAAATATAGAATATATAATTACATTTTTATAAATATTTCAGAGTCAAAGGCGCTTTCATGGACGAGCTGTACTTCTGGTTTTGTTTGTTTTATGTAATCACCCGTTTGATGAACATGATGTTTGCCGCAGCTTCGATTCCTCAAGAGGCCAAGGATATATCCAACACTCTGTACGAGATCCCTTCACGCTGTTGGTGTGATGACCTGGAGCGGTTAAGTGAGATGCTCCGCAATGAATCGTTTGCTTTAAGTGGCAAGGGTTACTTCCACCTTACCCGCAGGCTTATCTTTGCAGTGAGCAATATTTAATTCTGTTTATTTTAACTAATATTTCCCTTTATATCTCGCACAGATGACAGCCGCTGCCTTCGGCTACGAACTGGTCCTCTTCCACCAAATGAAGGGTGCCGTCACGCAGCCTAGTATTTGTAGCCGCGCTGCCGGCTCCTCTATGAGCATATTTTACTCCTAACTCCATTTCATTATTAGCTTGTCGCCGCCGGCTGTCAGCTCCTCACATTTGCACAAGATTATGCACAGATAAGCGCACAATTGGCACGGAGACCATCAATTAGGCGTAACCAGTAGCAATTTGTGGGCTTAACCATTTGTCGAGGCAGTCAGTCGGTCACCGAACATGGCCAGAACCACTGGGGATGCGGCTAAGCGGCGAAGGTTCATCGCTCGCATCAAATTTTGGCGAAGATCACGTGTGGGCAGCGAGTAAGTCTATTTTATCTTATTTTTTGCAAATGCAACTGAAGTTTAACCTTTTTTCAGTGTAACACTGGGCATTCTCAAGTACAAAGTGGTCTCTAAGCCAACTAAACGTTTCCAATTCGCAATGAGTAATATACTATATGTTTTTTGTTTATCATTTGTAATACATATTTATTCATTTACGTCCCCAGTAAAAGCTTTTCTGCGACGTCTCAGAAGATCAGAGGATTACAAATATAGCGGATCTTTTCAAGAAGCTATAAAGCCAGGTGAATATGAATTACTTATACATTTAGGATTATACAAAATTCTCATTTTTTAAAGAATTTTATTTAATTTTTTATCTGAAATCTTGCATTTACATGAATATTTTTATTTTCTTTTAATTTCAGTCCTGATCATCGCTCAAATCTTTGCTCTGATGCCAGTTCGCGGTGTTAGCTCCAAGTTCGCCGAGGATCTGGCCTTTGCCTGGTCCAGTGCCCGCACCTACTATGCCCTGGTCACTATATTATGCTTTGGTGTGGTCTCCGGTTACCTGGTGGCCTTTGTGACAAATGTGACTTTCAATTTTGATTCGGTGGAAACTCTTGTCTTCTACATGTCCATATTCCTCATCTCCCTGGCATTTTTACAATTGGCCAGAAAATGGCCAGCCATTGCCCAGGAGTGGCAACTGGTGGAGGCCAAGTTACCACCTCTGAAATCGGTCAAGGAGCGCAGAGCCCTGTCGCAATACATCAAGTGGATTACAATTGTGGCCACCACTTGCTCGCTGGGTAGCCATTTATTTTAATCAAATTTCTATCTATTTAATTATTTAATATTTATCTATTTAATAATCCCTTTCAGTGGAACACATGATGAGCATGCTCAGCATGGGCTACTACGTCAATTCCTGCCCTAAGATGCCGGGTCATCCAATCGACAGTTTTCTTTACTTAAACTTTTCTTCTGTGTTTTACTTTGTGGACTACACCCACTTCTTGGGTTTATTAGGAAAAGTCATCAATATATTAAGCACATTTGCGTGGAATTTCAACGACATCTTCGTGATGGCCGTCAGTGTGGCTCTGGCGGCCCGTTTCCGTCAGCTAAATGATTACATGATGCGAGAGGCGAGACAGGTATGGATTCTAGGTCGCGTTCTGAGTTATGATTCAAAATTTTCCCTATTGCAGCCCACCTCTGTGGAGCACTGGATGCAGTGTCGGGTTAACTTTCGGAATCTCTGCAAGCTTTGCGAGGTAGTGGACGATGCCATATCCACCATTACGATGCTGTGCTTTACCAATAATTTGTATTTTATTTGCGGAAAAATCTTGAAGAGCATGCAGTGAGTTCCTATTTAATTATTAAATATTTTTATATATTAATATGGAATTTCTTTCAGGACCAAACCTTCGGTGTCGCATACCCTGTACTTCTGGTTCTCATTGATTTATTTACTTGGCCGCACTTTAATCCTCTCCCTATATAGTTCTAGTATTAATGATGAGTCCAAGCGACCTCTGCTCATCTTCCGTCTAGTGCCTCGGGAATATTGGTGCGACGAGGTGAGTTATTACTTAAAGTTCTAATTAATTAATTAAATTGTTTAAATTGCCAGCTCAAGCGCTTTTCGGAGGAGGTGCACTTGGACAACGTGGCCCTAACTGGCTTAAAATTCTTTCGTCTGACCCGCGGCGTTGTCATTTCGGTTTGTAAACAAAACTATCCAATTATAGAACTATATATATACTATATTCCATAGGTGGCTGGCACAATTGTGACCTACGAACTGATTTTGCTGCAATTCAACGGCGAGGAGAAGGTTCCCGGCTGCTTTGAGGGCTGAACTTTTTCGGGGGAGTGTTGGTACAATAGTGGGTTTAGGGTTAAGCCCGCAAAATATGTGCTTTCATTGTTGTTGCTAGTCCTTAATTATAGATAAGTGCAAAACAACAGGTGTTTCTAATGGTCACTGTGCGGGTTCCTGTTGGCTTTTAGGTTGCCTTTGGTCATTCCCTTGCTACAGTTGGTTTTTGCCAGTGGAAACAGCCAGACGTAGGATGAAAATCCTGCCCAAGCTGGAGCGCAAACTGCGCCGGCTTAAGAAGAAGGTGATTAGATCATCGTTGACGCGTAAGCTGGATTTAATTCACGAGAGGTGGGTACGAGGGTGCAGTATTCAAATTTAATACGAAGGAAAAAGGGAAATTCTTTTTCTGCAGCGCCCGCAAGAAAGCCTTCCAGGAGAGTTGTGAAACCTACAAAAGTCAGATCGATAAGGAGCACGAGATCCAGAATACATTACCCAGTAAATATTTATACAATTACTATTATATATTCTTTACTTAAATATATTAATTCCAAACAGAACTGTCCCGTAGCAACAAGAAAGCCTTTCTCAGCGATGGAACCTTTCACCAGGCTGTGGGCCGTGTCCTTCTCGTGGCCGAGTTCTTTGCCATGATGCCAGTGAAGGGAGTCACGGCTAAGCATCCTTCGAATCTGAGCTTCTCCTGGCGCAATATTCGCACCTGTTTTTCTGTGCTTTTCATTGCGTCGAGCTTCACGAACTTTGGACTATCGTTGTACAAGGTCTTAAACAATCCGATTAGTTTCAACAGCATTAAACCCATTATATTCCGCGGATCTGTACTGCTGGTGCTGATAGTGGCTCTCAATCTGGCCCGGCGCTGGCCTCAACTGATGATGTACTGGCACACCGTGGAGCAGGATCTCCCGCAGTATCATACACAGATGGGCAAATGCAAGATGGGGCACACCATTGCCATGGTTATGCTAGTGGGCATGATGCTATCTGTTGGTAAGTTATGACTGTTAAATATGGATTAAATTTAAATATTTATTATTTATTTATTTTAACTTAATAGCCGAGCACATCTTGAGCATGATCTCAGCCATAAACTACGCATCATTTTGCAACCGCACCGCTGATCCCATTCAAAACTACTTTCTCCGGACCAACGACGAGATCTTCTTCGTGGCCAGCTACTCGACCCCGTTGGCCATGTGGGGAAAGTTCCAGAACGTCTACTCGACCTTCATATGGAACTATATGGATATGTTTGTGATGATTGTCAGCATTGGACTGGCCGCCAAGTTTCGACAGCTCAACGATGACCTGCGGAATTTCAAGGGCATGGTAAAAACGATTGACAGCTATTTTTGTTACCCGAAAAAATAATGGTTACTTGCAGAACATGGCTCCCACTTACTGGTCGGAACGTCGCATTCAATATAGAAATATTTGCATTTTATGCGACAAAATGGACGATGCCATATCCCTGATTACCATGGTGTCCTTTTCGAACAATCTATATTTTATATGCGTCCAGTTGCTGCGGAGTCTAAAGTGGGTATTGCAGTAAAGACAATATAAGGAATAAGATCAAAAAGCCATTTAGAATTCTTTATTGTGTCTGTGATTATGAATTCTTTAATTTATCCTCTATGCTTTCTTTAGCACCATGCCATCGGTGCCGCATGCTGTGTACTTTTATTTCTCTCTCATCTTCCTCATTGGTCGCACCTTGGCGGTGTCTCTATACTCCGCCAGCGTGCATGACGAATCCAGGCTAACGCTGAGATACCTGCGCTGCGTGCCCAAGGAGTCCTGGTGTCCAGAGGTAAAGAGATTTACCGAGGAGGTCATTAGCGATGAGGTGGCCCTGACTGGAATGAAGTTTTTTCACCTCACCAGAAAGCTGGTGCTGAGTGTGAGTCATCATTATAAACCCCAAAAGCCACTTTTAATTAAAAATCTGCTTCCCGTTTTCAGGTTGCCGGCACCATTGTGACGTATGAGCTGGTGCTCATCCAGTTTCACGAGGACAACGACCTGTGGGACTGCGACCAGAGCTATTACTCGTAGACCTTACAGGCCTTGTATTGCATTATAATAAATAAAAATCAGCTTGCATCTTGTTTATTATTATTATTATTATTGTTATTGTTTGTTTAAAGCGGTAAAAGGAAACCAACAAAATGTCGCTCGTAATATCAATCGGTTACATTCATTGCCATTACCTAAATTGTACGTCACATTATCCGCTATATATAGAGATTCTACGAGTGTCCGTGTGTGTGGATTCCACAGAGAATGGTCGCTACTGGTCGCTTACAGTCTAATCGGCTAACTCTGATGGTGAATGTGGTGGTGTGTGTGGGATATGCAGATATGGATACGGGTGGCACCTGCTACTGGCAACTGCCAACTGGCATGGGGTCATTGTCGCAGTGTCAGTGTGAGTTTCGATTCGTTTCGTGCTTGGAACATACATTGAATGCAAAATTCAGCTAAAGATTTTCAATTACTTATGTTTAAATTCAGTTTAGGTGCTCCAACTTCGTGTTGCTACGAGAAAAGGTAACAGGTTCGGAAGTTTGGTGGTTTCTGGTTGCATATGTATGTCTGTTCCATTACAAAATATATGTATATATATATATGTATGTATATGAAGCGGAAGCTACACGATAACTACATGGTATAAATATGGGGATGGCTCTGTGCCTACTAATACGATTCTACTGCGGCTGCCAATAAAGAACTACAAAAACTTGTTCGATGTCTTGCTGAACGAACTCCACGCCTTCACGCTTCACACACGGAAAAATGCTGAGGGGACTCGACTGAGAAGGCAAACATAAAGTATCACAAAGATTGAGATCTTAAATTAAAGCATAGCGAGAGAGCGCAAACCAAATCGGTTGGAGGATTATATATAGCCTTAGTCCGTAGTCCGTGAAGATGGGGAATGCGTAATGCACAGATTCTAGTGTATAGCGAGTGTGGCATGAATGCGTTGCGGTTGCATTAGCGTTTTGCTTTTGAGTAAAACAAGTCTGTGGGCATTGCAGAGTTCTCAGTGCCGTTTGGCATCATACTGCTTCACCTTCTCCGGAATGGCTGCCTTTTCCACGGATACATGCAGTCCAAGCTCCTCCAAGGACTTTACGTAGACCAGCTTCCGCCAGAACTTTGTGCTGTACGAGAAAGGGAAGCTTGTTAGGGCTAATTTCTAATGGAATACAGAAAAATAATGACAACTCACCTCACAAACGGTCTTGCCATCCACACCAGCGACTTAATCCAGAATGTAGGATGCACCAGATACATGTGCTTCAAGCTTTTGCGCAGCCGACGATCTAGCAGCTGATAGCAACTGTGGGGGGATACATCATCCATCAGCATCAATCAAGGATTAACAATAAATCAAACTCACCGCTTGAGCCAGGGAAAGGGCGGCACGTTTCGCCTGTTGGAACCGCCGTGCAGATAGATCAGCACATAGTCATCGGTAACCAGCTGCTCCAGCGTCTTAACCACGTAAAGAAACAGGTTGTCCATCACATAGCTGTAGTCGGCCCGCGATCTATCCGGCAGGTGGCAGGCGCAAAAGATGACTATGGCGTTCTGGCCGCCAGATTTAAGATATCCGCCGTGGGAAAGCACCCGCTTGTAGGGTTCGATGACCCGCATGTCGATTTCACGGGTGCGTCCGTCCGGCAAAGTGATCTTTTGCCAGTTCCGCGAATCGCGTCGCTCTTCAGCAGCCGTGTACTGTGGCAGAGTGGAGGCGCCTGGGGTCGCAGCCGTAGCCGGAGCATGTGGCGTTGGTGTGGTTGCCAGGCCAAACTCCAGGTCCAATTCCAGGTCATCGTCATGATCGGGCAATAGCTCAGGGCCCTCGCAGTCGTCGTCGTCGTCCTCACCGTCCAGGCCGTCGATTAGCGAGCTTGAAGGACTCAGTGAGGCAAGATTATGCTCTATGTCCTCGTCATCATCGAAACTATGATTGGAAATAGAGTCCAAGCTGGATATGTCCTCGCCGCCGGGGAGAGTGGTCGTCCGCTTGGATTTCTTGCCATTGCCATTGGGCATCAGGGAGACCGACTGGAAATTGGACTCCACGGCAGCCAAGTACTGGGACACATCGGCGTCCGACTCGCTGCTCAGAATGTCCGGACTGTTGGCCCTTAACAGACTGACCTTGGCGTCCTGGGGTTTGTTCCGCGTCTGGTTTAGCGAGTTCTTCGCCTGCACCGTCTCCGTGGCGGGCACCACGTCTGGAAAATTGCTTCGCGGCTGAGGCTTCTCCTGTCTTTTCAGCTGAAACTGCTCGGAGTCGGAGTCCGTGTTTGTGGGTGACATCAGCGGATGGCTGTTTGCCAGCGTGCGCTCGATGGTATGTCGTTGTGGCGGCATTGTCTCAATGGGCAGCATTTCCATCCGAAGAATTCGGTTGTCCAAGCTGGAAGTCGTATTCGTATTCGTCTTCGCCAGATCCTCCATAATCTCACTTTCCTTCTCCAGCGCCAGAATGTTCTTGGGCGGAGGAGCGGTCACAGCATCATCGGCCAGTGGCGAGATGCCCGTGGAGTCCGTGGGCGTCTCCGAGATGTCCATTTTGCTCTCTGACTGCGAAGACTCCGATTCCGCGTAGTGCAAACTGTGAATCGATTAGTCATAATATTTTGTTTTTGTGCTCGCTCTTCCGATGGCTTACCTCATATTTCCGGGTGATACTTGTGTGGCTGTCGCGTAAACTCGGTTGCCCGCTCATCCAGGCACTCATCTAGATGCGTGCATCGATGCTGAGTAATGCTGGCGTTGTGGCCCAAATTCGCTAATTTAAACAAAAGTCCGAGTAAACAAATTTTATCATAGAGATGAAAAAGCTTCGATACTATCGATTCCCTGATCGTCCCTAAAAAGGGTGATGCCATAGTTTGCGAGGAAATGTATCGTATCGATAACATCGTTATTAGGCAACGGTCACTCTCTGTGCGTCGCGAAAAAAGTGAATTTTCAACAATAAATCCGCGTCACAGCTATGGAAATTACACGAATCTCGGTTTCTGCTGGCAGTGCAGTTCCTGTGACCGCTGCTAGCCTGCCCACAGTTCCCTTGGCGCAGCAGCCCCCTCTGCCAGCGAGCACACTAATCACAGTAGGCGTGTCGTCGCCAGCAGTAGCAACAACAACCACGACAGGCACGGCCAAAAGTACAGTGGTGTCAGCAGCAACAACAACAGTAACGAGTGCCGCAGCAGCCGCGACTGTAATTGCCACTCCGCTACTGCGAGCTCCGATACAGAATCTGCCAATTGAGCTGCAAAACGACCAGAAGCGTAGAAGGTAAGAATAACAGGAGTTGACAGGAATGTCAACGAGAGGAAAAGTGCTTGGTAATCATTGATTTTCGTTTTCCCGCCGCTGACAGTTCGTCCCGAACAATCAAAAGGAAGCGCTTTGATGATGAAATAGTCGAGTACAACATCGCAGTGCCCACAAATCGCAGCGGAACGGACGCCAATCGCAACAACAGACCGAGAACCACTTCACAAAACTATCCCGCTCTGATTGGGGTGCCGCACACCACGCTAGCGCCTCTTACCATTCCCATTCCAACGCCGGAGCCGCCTGCAACGCCCGCTTCGGCGGATTCCCTAGTTCCCGGAACGCCAAGCACGGTTGCTTCACTGCCCCTGCCCACGCCAACCACGCCAGCACCACCTGTGACTCCGCTGCTGCCTGTTGCGCCCCCAGTTCCGGCCGTAGTGCAGCCCAAGCCGCCCGTTATGGAGCGTCCAGCGGCCAGCGAGAGACGCTCACGTCCCGTGCGACCGGCCAGCAAGAAGTCGCAGCGCCGCAACGGTAGAACCCTCGGCCAGACGGCCACCAAGGATCTGGGCCGCTGGAAGCCAATTGATGATTTGGCCCTGATCATTGGCATTCAGCAGACCAACGACTTGCGGATTATACATCGTGGCGTGAAATTCTCTTGCAAGTTTACACTTCAGGAGCTGCAGCAGCGCTGGTATGCTCTGCTATACGAGCCGGCTGTCTCGAGGATTGCCGTGTCCGCCATGCGCAACCTGCATCCTGAGCTCGTGGACTCTGTTCAGCGTAAGGCCCTGTACAGCGTCCAGGAGGAGGATCTTCTAGGCACCATTAAGAGCGTGAGTGTAGAGATCAAGAAGAAATTCAAATTAAAGCTGATTCCTAATCCCTCGCCTCCCTTTCACAGACTGAGCAGCCGAAACTGGAGCAATTCCAGGAGCTCCTGGACAAGAACGCCTCAATCTTTTACAGCGCTCGCACCGCCAAGTCCCTGCACAACCACTGGCTGCTGCTCAAGCAGTATAGCCTTCTGCCGGATCAGACGGTGAAGCCGGTCTATGGCGCGGATCAGCAGCCGCTTAGCTTCTCGGATGCCGAGGATCAGATCTTTGAGCACGATCTCAACGAACCGCGTGACGAGGCCTTGGAGTTGGAGCGAGCCCTGGCAGATCGTCGCAACAAGCGCGATATTCGCCTGCTGGAGAACGAGCTCTCCCGCTGGGGCGTCCTTGTAGATTCGGTTCTTGGACCGACAGCTGCCTCCGAGTTCGATAACCAGACACTGGCCTGTCTGTGCGGCCGCCATGTGCGCTACCTGATGCGCTCCAAGGAGATTACCTTTGGCCGGGATGCTAAGGACTGCGTGGTGGATGTGGACCTATCGCTTGAAGGTCCCTCGGCTAAGATCTCGCGTCGCCAGGGAACTATCAAGCTGCGCAGCAACGGCGACTTCTTCATCGCCAACGAAGGCAAGCGTGCCATCTTCATAGACGGCACTCCCTTGCTGTCTGCGAACAAAACCCGTCTAGCTCACAACTGCACTGTTGAGATCTCCGGACTGCGCTTCACCTTTCTGGTTAACTACGAGCTCATAAATGCCATTCGCCAGGAGAGCGCCAAGACACCGAATCCGCTCAACTAGCTGGGCTTGAATGGAGCTGAAACCCTAGTTGTAACTGTATTTTAGTACTTAGAAAGCGTCAGAAACAGAATTCTGGAATAAACAGCATATGGACAATATGTGAAAACCATTAACGAATATTTTGTGAAGTTATTTTTTAAGTTACTTATGAAATTTTTGTATTTAAATTTGCCTTTAGGAAGTCTCCAACTTTAAGTTTTGATTCTGGCTCTAATTTAAATTGTTTCCAGCTGGATTTAGCCATAATACTAATGTAATACTTCATTAATAGACTTACCAAAATGGTCTTTATGTTGTAATCCAATTTATTGTTTTTGAATTTACATATTTATGTGCTTAATCAAACTTTTTATATGCCCAGAGTCATGGACTATAACAAGATCCGCCCGCCCACTCTCTGTAAACTCGACAACCGCAACGCCTCCAATCGAACGGAAGCTGTTGGCGACTCTCCTAACGAGTCATGGAAGTGAAGTGGCAAAAGAGTTTACAGTTCTCCCGGATGGGGTCAGTTCTAGTGCCCACCAGAAACCATTTGATTCCGTCTCGGATCTGTCTCAAGACGCCTACCTACTTCTGCGGGCGCTGTGTCATGTGGCTAATTTGCGGCTAACTCGTAAGCTGCCATTAATTACAGCTCAGACAGTGGATAGTGGCTGCTAAGAGACAGCAATCGCACACCAAAGACTATCCATCCATCCAACCATCCATCTATCTGGCCGTAACTATTATATCCATAACCATTCTGTTCGCATGTCACCAACAACCACGACGCTTACAAAGGAGAATTAAGCAACAAAGATTCGCAGCTCTGAGAAGACTCACGCGATTGTATAATTCTCCGTTCCGTTCTGTTCTTTTCTCCGGAGGCTGCTGGAGTTCCCAACTAACTTGAGGGTTCACTTGTCACGGCAATTTAGTTGCTGATCGCTGCGATTGTGTTTTAGGCAAATTTGTTCGACCTTGCGCCCTGGGAGCTTCCAGTTGGTCATTTACAAATTGTAACAGATAGCAGATCTTCGGGGGAGATGGACTCCCCTGGGACTGAGTTATAAATGATGGCAGCTGTTTGGGGTAATTAATAGAACCACCGACAGCCGGGGGACCATGACACCTAATATAGAAATTAGCCGGCGAAAAGAACAGGGAGAAAGTTCGATGACTTTCGGCGGCGGCCTTTCTTCGAGGTCGCGCCATGGGTTCGTCGCGTCCGAGCTTGGATGGAGGGGCTCTTTAATTTGTATTGTTGAAACTATAAACTAATAAGCCAAGCTGCGCAGCATATTAAAATATAATTAATTGTTGTCACTGTCTATAAAAAGTCAATTTACCTTGACCATATACCAGGAATTTGGCAGTTCTCCCAACTCCGGACTCTCCATCTTTCTCCGCTTTGTTCCCGCTGGAATTCCAAATTCTAACGTTGATTTGTGTGCATTTTTTGTTCGTTTACGACGATGTCCAATCTTCGGCAGCTGCTGATGCCGCTGCTTTCTTCGACGATGATGGTGATGAGGCCGAGGCTAATGAAGCCCGGCTTTGTCTTATTATATACCAATATTTTTGTAGCTTTTGTGCAGTTCAGCGAACTTTTGTTGTTATTCTGCCAGCGTGCTGGCCCTCGATATTCCGATACTCTGATATTTTTTGGCGATGTCGCAACTGCTAAAATTAGTTTATATTTCTCCGGTCCGAGCGTTCTTTCCATCTTTCTTTTTTCCCTATTAGCGTAGGTCATGCTGTTCTGGCCAGAGAAGACTTATTTGTGCCCGAAGTGGAGCAGCTCCACTCCATTTTATGCTGGCCATTGCGTGGGGGTTCCATCCGAAAGCCAGAACTTTCACAGTTCCAATGCTGAGATCATAGCTGGGCCTTAGATGTAGGGTATATATATACCATATATGAGATATCCAGTGCTAATTCTCCCTGGCTGACACCTGAGCCCAGCTTGGCCCAGTTGAGCTGACATAATGATGATTATCTCATTGCATTATATAAGGCAGTGTCACAGCACTTGAAGATTTCGTGACTCTGCAGGAAAATGGCCAAAAACAATCCATGTCGGGGCCATAAAAATAGCCTACTGATCAGTTTGCCGAATCGATATATGCCAAAATCATTGCCCTCCCCCCAAAATGTTTTATATTACACCTGCCTGCCGTCCGTCTTATGTGTGATTATTCAATTCGAAATAAACAAAACATTTATAGTGTTAGCTCGGTGATTGTTGTTGTTGCTGCAGTTTGATATTCATTTTGCTAATCGCATTTCAATCAATTTCATTTCAATTGTCAATGAATGTTGATTGTGTTCGATGCACTGGGGAGAATTTTGTATGTGTTATACATTTTATGAGGTGCATTTAGCAATTGGTTATCTTAAAATCTAAGAAATTCTGTATACAAATTGGTGAAGGAACTTTAAAACGAAGTCAGTTTATTTTATACCACGGAAGTGAAGAAAGAAATAATTAAGAAATACTAAATTGGCATTTGTAAATATATTTTAGGGTAAACTCTTTTTCAAAATCAAACTTTACAAATCTTATAGATTCTATGAATTATTTTTGAATTTGTTTTATATTAAATCTTTAGCCTATAAATGTGAATCTTCTTTAAAAAATGGGTTTTATATAGTTACAGTTAGATTACTAACTTAATTACATTTTTAAAAACTCTTAAATCATTTTCCTTAAATTTTTTGCATTTAAAATTATTTAGATGAGTTTTCTTTATATTATAAATATAAGAAATGTTCCTAAATTTTCTAAAACCTATAGCAATCCAAACCGGAAAAGGAGGAACCATCTTTTAAACATTATCCACAATGATGTATGCTTAAAATGCAAAAATCCAACTTATATTTCGTGACTGGAAGACCATAAATTATATATATACCATAACCAAAGTATAAAACCAAGACCTTGCCTAATATATATTTAATTTTTTCTCTGTGCTTAGCTGAAGGGAGGCGTGGCCTGCTTCTGTTTGGAGCGACATTTGTCGCAGACACGCATGTCAGCCGAACGAATGCGTCATGTGAAATATTTAAATTCAAATTCGTCTCTGTGTTTCGCATGTAACGCATAAATAATCCGAAAACCCCCAAACCAGGCTTCAAATACATTTTTGTTCCGCGTCGCTCATACGCACAGTGGGTCGTCAAAGTCAAAGTCCGCGGGCTGTGCGCTGCATTTGTAATTCATATCGCCGCCGTCGCCGTGTAGTTTTGTTTATTGAACTAGCTGGCAAATATATGAGCATCTAGCATTCGGGGGGCTGTGATTATTCATTGGAATGCTAGCTGATTTATCCCTCTCTCTACGATCAGAAAATGATTTCATAGAGTGTCGTGACGTCAGCCGTGCATCGGTTATAATATAACTGAGCCTATGCCTGATCGCTTTATCAAGCGGCAGTTGAGTCGGAGGCCTTGGAGTACGCTGCTCCATTAGACAACGGCGGCTCCAAGGCGCCCACGCACTCCAAGCTCACCAGGCACAATGGCAGCTGTGGCGCCAAAATAAAGCGAGTTCAATTTGCAACTCCACTTTCGGGTCTTAAGATCTCGAGAGCTGTTATAGAGCTCAGAGTGCCAGGCACTTTTTTGTTTTTTTTTTTTTTTTGCAGGCGAGACAAATAATTACAACGACTTTGATTTTTTAATTAATTCGAGCCACAAGGCGAGTGAGGGAGATCCAGATACAGATGGCAATTGATACGCCATCAGAAATCATATGTGCCGGACTTTTATTATCCGTGTGGGACGGGCGGACAGTTGTTGTGTTTCTTTGTTTTCTATATTTCTAATGGATTATGAATATATGGATTGTATACCCTAATTGAGAGACTATTCATTAGGGGGAATGGAATGGTTCTGTTTGTAAACAAAAAATAGTTATTAAAATATATTTTAGGGAAAATTATGGGTTAGGTTATTTGGAATAGCTCATTATGAATTTGATTGCATTAAATTTTTCCAAGTATAGAGCTTCAATCAATAATACAACTCCTTCTAAACAAAGACAACAAAACACTTTTAATAAGTAAATATTCCTATATTTTCATTCAGAGCTCTATTTATTATTTATTTATAATTTTAAATGTGGTTTTAAAAACTAGCAAATTAACTTCAAATTAAATAACTCGCAGTAAAACCCATGTCTTACTCATAATTTAATAGTTAACCCTCAAAAGTGAATCACTTTTCAGAGGAAATATAGTCTAGGCACCTTTTCCTTACCCCTTCTAATTAGATAATGCCCTTCCCCCTTTTGGCGAAGGGTATCAAAATCAGACAAAAGCACTTTTGCACTTGGCCTTTCTCCCTTGACAATCAAATATTTACCTTTCCAGTTAAAAACAAAAATGCTGACTCAAATTGCAAATCGCCTGGAGATCTTTTTTATGTAGTATTTTTAGACATGTTTATTTGTCTCGATAAAAGCGGAGTATTTTAATAATAATTATTTTTTAGCTGATCGGAAACTGTCGAGAAACTTCAAGTTATCTAACTCCACTTCAATCTGAACCCGCTTCGCACTTCAATATCCAACATGCCAAGGCCGTTGGCGCACCAGAAAACCCTTTCGAAAATATGAACCGAAAACCTGAAGTATTTTAAAGCTGCGACCGAGGCAAGAGATGCACTGCACTGTGATCTTTGGACCTGGTTTAGTAATTAGAATCAATTATTCTAGGCGATATGCAGGGGCTGAGAGCTCAGCTGAGAGATCGATTGGGCCTCGCAGCCGGAACAAGTTCGATTTTGGCGCGTGACAATTGCGGGTGGGCCTCCGCTCCGAGACCGAGAAATCGGCTTACTCGCCCCAAAGTAGATTATTTCTGTGGCCAAAACCAAGCGGCGGAATACGAAGCCAGTGACGACGAAGCATGGCGCTGGCAAGCTCGGTGTCGGTTTCGAATTTGAAGTTTTTAAACCGTCAACTAAGCGCGCTGCGAATTTAGTGGCGAACGAGCCAGCCAGCCGAGCAGTCGAGAGCGCGAGTCGAGTCGAAAACCTGGCCCAAACCGAATCCCAAGTAATTCAGAAAAATCGTATTGCAACGAGCGTGGGTCGCAATCGGAAGTGTTTGAAAAAAATAAAATAGATACAAATTAAAAGAGTTATAACAGCCGCCGGTAGCTGGAACTAATTGAGAGCCTTTGGCTAATTGCCGATAATGAAGATTGCCAAAATTGGCAACAGCTGAATCTCTCCTCTCACATCAAATTCGGAAAATCTTGTGCGTGTGAACAGAGCCGTGAAAAGGCAACGGCAAATAAATTGTAAATTAAATCAGAAATTATTTGAAAGCTGCAGAGGATCATTATGAATAATTCGTGGCTGGTAAGTTGAGATAGTGCCAGCACAACATATTTTTAATCAAACAATAAAACTTGTGTTGTGTGCCCAAGAATAAGGGAACAAATCAGCGAAAATCAGCAGTTGTTGACAGACATTCGATCAATAAAATATAGACAACAAAAAGTAAGGGGTTACGAGTCACCCGGGTTGACCTCGCTGCAGCGGTTCTTGTTCTTCAGCAGATACGTGGCCAGGTAGCTCACCGGATCGCTGGGCCTATCTTGGGCCAGGGCCTGCAGGCCATGGAGTAGGATGGGAGCCACTGTCTGGTCCAGATACTGACGGACAGATAGGGATTCTGTATCTGGCCGTGGCTTCCGACAGGTGTTAAATGTAGAGACGCCTTCGTTCACTTCCTCCATGGTGTGATCCGAATACTCCTTCTGCACGCCCAAATCTCCGCCGGCTCCAGAGTGGACGCTTCCATGGAAAGGCATGACGGAGCTGTGGGTTCAAAATTTAAATTTTAAAGTTTAATTTTGTTATATTTTTCAGTATTTTTGTATGCTCATCTTAGAACTTTATTCACCTCCTGGAGTTAGAAAATATATAAGCGCTTTACTTTTTAAAAATTAATTTTTTTAGAGCTTAGATCTGAACGCTGCGAATGTTGATCTTTGAAAGAAAAAATATATGAGCTTATTAAAGGGTATAGAAAATAAAAGTCAATGCCTGCTATAGGTTTTTAAAAAGTAATAATATTTTGCTGGCTTGTTTTAGTTGAAAATATTTAATTTCTATAAACAACTTTAAGCCGGCTATGACTTTTATTTCTTTGCTTGTTCTCTTGTGTTTATTAACCAATTGTTTTTTGAATAAATTACCAACTAAACTTGACTATGCATATTTGAATGTGCATTTTGCAATTAATAATTCAAGTCTAGCCACTCTTTAGTAATTCTCGTTAATTTATGTGCAGTTTCTGCATTAGCTTAGCTTAGTTAAAAAACTGTAATTTAAGTAACACACATTCCCGTCTAATTTATACCAGTTTAAATGGAAGTTCCTCTATTGATTGGACTCCCAATGATGTCACCCAGAGTTTTCCCACAAATTTGCCGCTGACTGTTGTCTCGAGTTTCAATCACCCTTAGTTGGATCGTAAATATATACCTATAGCCCCATAGATAATAGACTGACCTCGACAGAAAATTTATGTGAAGCAGCCGAGATTTAAGAGCGTCGTTTGGTTTGTTTTTTTTGCGGGTTAACCCGGGGTTGGGGAATCCGTCCCCAACAATTAACTCCTTAAGTGGCTACCAAAAGTAACCCCAAAATAATTAAGCACTTAGAGCCAGAGATGGGACCAAGTGCAGTATACTCAAAAATTGCAAATGTTGTTGCTAATTTTTAAGTTGATTACAAAATAAGCTGTAACCTTTGATCGCCAGCATAATCCATGTAAACGTGTTCTAAAAGTCATAAAATCGGTGTAGAATCGTCAGCTAAATTGTTTGCTTATGTTTTTGGCAACACTTTTCTTAATTGCCACCTGTAAATCACACACCGGTCTGTCCTCCCCGCACCCCTACCTCTAGATTCGTCGTCTGTGTTTATACGAAATTTATTGAATAATTCATGGGAAGCGATTAACACATATTTTGCTACGAGAAACGAGAAACCTGTAGTATTTGACCCATATTAGAGATGATTTTGCCAGAAATTTAAATACGAATAGAAGCGGGGTCGAGGGAAATCCGAGAGGCTATTCCCTAACTGTTTACGGAGGCCTCAATCATCATCATGGGGTTTCGACAAAAATCGTGCATTACATGGATCTTTAGATATATTTCGGAGGCTTCCCCCAGATATCGATCAGCTTGGAGAAGCGAGAAAAATGAAGAGAGCCATCCGTCAGAGGTCACTGGCATCTTAGACTGACTGATGATGATGATGACTAGGATGATTATGTGGTATTCAGATACTCCAACTCACTCGTAGTTTTGGTATCTTTGTATCTCTTCTTTTATATTTTAAGTGGGCAGCAGCACGTGGGCCTGGTGTTTTCTTGGCTTTGAAGGGAACCAACTGGGCCAACAAATCAAAACAAAACAAAACAAAACGAGGGAAAAAACCCAACTGCAGTTCACAATTGCGCAAATCTCTGGAGAAGAAGCGCTGAGTCTGGGCAGGGAGCGTAAGGGATATAGATAGAGAGTGAGCTCATTATAACAAAAAAATTTTTAAACAAAGGCCCAAAAACAAGAGCTTTTCAAAAAGAATTTGGGAATAGAAGAGGGGAATACCCTACAAGAGATTATTATTTCTTAAGTGAAATATTGCTTTGTTGCTTTATTTAACAAATATAAATATATTTCGAATACAAGAAAAATATTTCTGTACAAGAAATATCATTTTAAGGAGGCGCAAGTTAGTAAATAAAATGCTTTAAATCATAACGTAATCACATTGAATTTTAAAAATAAGTATAATAAAATTCGAAACCCAAATTCTCTTAGTCCTAAAATAAAAAAAAATATTTGAAATATAATATTAGTTCTTAAATAATAATTTTCCCAAAAGTTAAATATTTTTATTTTTAATTTAAATTTGGAACGTTTTCCAAATGGAATTAAATGCCTTTTTGGTTTATTTTCAACTCGCTTTCTTGATCCAATTGCAAACTTGCAGGGTATTCAAACTTCGGCCTTCCTAAAGCTCCATACCTTTCCTGTTTTTTGTTAAAGTAAAAAACTTAAAGCCCTAAAAGAAGAATAAAAAGGGAAACCTAAAAAAATAAAGCCAGAAATGAGTAACACAATGAATAATAAAATTATAATAAATATGCCCTTTTTATGGTTTGCTGTTTCTTATTTTGAATATATCATACCCGAATTCTGGGGCACTCAAAAGAAACTAAAAACAGAGCAGGGCAAAATTAGCGCAACTGAATTAATTAGCGCAGTGGAATCACTTGCCACATTTTACTTTTATTACCTATGCGACCTTGAGGGAGATAGCCGAGAGCTGGAGACAGACAGAGCCGGGCCGGTAATGAATTCAAATTGTCTTTGCCATTTTGTCTCGCACTTTTCCTTGGCTTCGCTTTTGGGTTTTTGGTTTTCGGATTTCGGTTTTCGGTTTTTGGACAGACTCCGAAACAGATTAGTTGCTCTGCGATAATTATGCAAGTCCGCGACGAACTCTCCCAGATGGATTGATATATGGGCGGTTGATTTCTGTTTCTCATGTTTTTCATTTCACAATTACCTATTATTAAATATCATTTCAAATGGAACCCGCCCCTGCCAGCGGCTAATTCGCATTTTGCTTTTTTTCTGCATTTCACGCATAAATTATTTGGCCATAAACCATTTTCGGCCAAAGACGACCATCAATGATGCTGCAACTCTTCGGCCACATTCCGCAGACACATCAAGATCTAACCCACAGGCTGACCCAATTCCTTACCAGTCCAAGGAAGGTGGGCTAATTTAGCTTATTTTTTCACACGCGAAACCAGAGAATTTTTGCACTTTTTTAATAGCCTTCTTAACAAATTAGACACAGCTGCTGTTTTGCAGCCGAATGGGAAGCGGATCCGAATGCGGTCACAGCCATAAGTGGCGGGTCACTCGGCGACGGTGAGTGATGTGGGAAGATGTTCTGGGTGAGACTCCACCGCAATTAATGCATTAGGTCACTCCACAAGGGTAATGTGTATAAAAAAACATCACTTTTGTACGATTTTGTTAGTGAAAAATAGGGTAAATAAATAAATAGAAAATTGTATTTTAATTTAGAAATTGATTATGCCGAAATCTGTCAAAATTTACTTACAAATATTTAATTAGATTTCTTGAACCTTACATTTAAATTGTTTCAATTGAAAACAGAATTTTCTATGGTTAAAAACTTAAATCATTATGAACAATAATAATAAAATTCACCTGGATGCAGTAAATAAGAGCTTTACCTATGCCTTAAGATTATTTACTTCTTCTTTGCTTCTAATCCACTCTAATCCTTCGCCCTAGAAATACCTTTACCCTGTCACACGTCTGTCTGTCCCGCCCAGAATATATTTTTGATTGCTTACATAGAATAAGACAATAAAAAACCCAGCTTGGTAAGCTGCTGACTGACAGTTTCCAGTTGTTAAGCGTGCAAACGAGGCAACCAACGCTTGCCACCACAGACAATCAGCGACGCTTTGCCCACACAAGAACTGACAGCGAGCGCGGAACAATGTCGCCAGTTTATCGGGGAGAATAAGAAATATATGCCCAGATACCAGATATACCTATGCATATAAGTGAGTCCCACGCATGGGACACGAGCTGAATGCCAGATGAGAGAGCTGCAGCAAGGGGCAGAGATGCTAATCAATCCGCTTTGGCATCGAAAGTATGCCAAAGTCAGCCGGCTGGCCTGGCCCTTTTTCACAAATTTTCCCAAACCAGTGGCAATGGAAATTTCAGACAGTCAAAGAAATTAAGATATTATAATTATACTGTTGAAAATAAAGCGATAATGAATATATAAACTTATGAAATTTGTACTTAAAAATCAATACTAATACGATTTAAGCCTTGGAAGCCCCAGGAAAACATCCTAAGCCTTTAGGCTTAAAGTTGTCAATTTCTTTATAAAGTCTTCAGTGGTATTAATTTATATTTATAAAACAAAAACGACTTTTATTAATTTAATGCTAATTTAAACTGTTTTCAAAATCTACATATAAAAATTTAAGAAGAGTTTACCTATCCATTAAAAGTAATTAATATATTTTAGACAAACTTGAATCTTTAATTAACTAAAATCCCTTCCTAAAACATTTCTTCAAGTGCATCAGTTCGAAAGTAAAACCCAATTATCACACATAGCTCGCATTTTTGCATTTAACTCTCTGACACAGATGGCACCCGGCGCTGGGACGCTGGTCTTGCGGTAGCTAAACGCTGCCAAAAATGCGGCTTTTCCCACAGCGCTTAAGTCTCGGCCGCTGAGTTCATTTACACGCAGAGCGCAGACCGAGTTAAGGCCCAACGCCGGCAATTACTATGATTAATTTCGCTTGATATGTGCATCGGGCTCAGGCACAATTATGAAATACGCTTTAGCATTTGAGGAGGAGCTCCGAAGAAGCCAGCTAGCTAGGCCGTTGCATGCCCGCACGCTGACAATGAAACTAAAAGGGGGGGCTTCAGTTTAGAGCCGTAGGTGTGCGGGGGTAAAAACAACACTTTATACAACACGAAATTAAAACACGAGCGAGCAATGAACAACCACTGCCTGCATTGGCCCATGTCGAAGTCGAAGTTGGATCGAAGTCGCAGCTGAGCTGAAATTTAATGCGATTCCAATTCCAATTGCTTGCTGCTCGTGCAGCTTTCACTCTCTTTTGGGGCCGAATGTCAGCCTGGTAAAGTCTCTGTCCGATGTTTCTGGGGCGGCTACGGCGCCCAAAACTTTGACAAATTGGAGCAGCCAAAGAGCAGCAGCCAGCTGCTGAAGCTACCAAAGAGCTGCCAAGTGCCAAGTGCAGTGCCAAATTGCGGAAACATTTTTGGCGACGAAGCGCGAAGCAACAACAAAAAAATCAACTTGAAAAACAAAAGACTTAAGACACGAACTTGCCAAACTCAGGCGCGATGAATCACAGTTGGCAACACAACTAAGCACAGTTTGGTGCCACATCAGGTGGATTTTCCACTTGGTTAGCAGGCGAACTCTCCTCGTGCCTCCTCAAGCAGCAGCTGCCGGCGACCTTCATCATGGTGCATTACCCAACGTAGCGCCGCCAATCAACTCAAAGAAAACGCCGCTCGGTTCCACTCTTTCACGCCTCGACAAATTGGGCGCAGTCGATGCGCTAAAATCTTAAAGACGCCCCAGAACAGACAAAGTCTAGCCTAGGGTTCTTTTTGTGCAACTTCGATATTGGGAAATATTATTAAAAAAAAACAGAACAATCAATTAAATGCTGAGTTTATTGAATTTACTAATAAATCTTAGTAAGTCTAATTGTTATTATTATGATGATTATAGATATATCAGTAATCATTTTAAATATATATTTTTTAAGACATTAGGAGTGTTTACTTAAACATAATAAAGACTTTGGTAATTGATTTAGATTTAGAAATAATAAATAAAGACTTTTTAATGCTTTGAGGTTCGAATAATTAAAAATTGTATATTAAATTGCACTTCTATTCTTACCCTAATGAATTATGTTTGTTATTCAGAGCAGAATCAGACATAAAATTAATAATTAAAAACCCCCTGCTTTTAGTCTGACTTCCATTCTAGTTATGCAATCGTGTAACTTGTTATGCAAGTTTAATAATTGTGTCAAACTCAACAAAAGTGAAAAGTGTCGGAAGTGTGGCTCTAAAACTGTTGATTTGGCGCCGCTTCGCTACCAGCTGCTGGCTGAGGGTTCATACCCGTGGTTGTGCCCCCCAATACTCCACCAGCACCTACTCCTCCACCAAATCCAACCCGTCCGCCTACGTGTGACGCTTCTGGCTGACCTTGTCGGTGCTTTGGGGCGGCATGCATAAAGCATATATGCTTATATGACCATTTGTGCTTCCATAATTTTTTACGGCTCTCGATAATGAACATTTGTTTTGACAGTCCGTCCGATGCATGTCAATTGCATGATTATCGTTTAATTATCAATTTCAATTTTATATTCTACTCTGTTTCGGATTGTTCTATGCGTGACTTGGGTGGACTTCACACGTAACATCCACATTGGGGCGGCATTACAACATCCATTCGCATTCACGCAACACTCGGTCGGTTATTCACTCGTTTATCACACCCCAAGTGCCACAAATATGGGGAGCAGCAGCCTGAACATATGATGCAATAAATTGCAATGCAAAATGTGGCTGGGGTTGCTTTTTGTTTTACATTTTCTTGTTGAGGCTGCAGTTGAGTGCAGTTTAAAGAAGAGTTTTAAGAGGATCGAACTTAGAATACCTTTGAAGCGTTTTCGTGTTTAAATTAATAGTGTTTTTTATCTATTTTAAATCTAGGAAGATTTTAGATAATTTATTTCAACATTTTGGTTGCTAGCAAAACTTAATCAATATATTATAAAGTTTTAAATTATATTAGAAATGCATACTCATTATATATGAGATATCTTTGCGATATAATGCCTTACTTATGATCTTAATTTAATACAAAAATAAAGAATGAATTAATAAATATATTTAAAATTAATTAAGTTGACTTTAATCATATTTTCTGGTAAATGTAGATTGTTCATCTAATAATTACATTAATCTGCATTCATTCTTTGACATGCAGCTGAGCATCTATTATAATTCGAAGTCTTTATAAGGCAAACTGGTTTTGTTATTAAAAATAATTAATTAAAAGAAAAAATTATGCAAAATTATGATGTGTTTGAGCTTTGTTATAATCTTATTTATTTAAATCGAAATAAATTGATAAGAAATTATACTTCTATACCATAATAATATAAAACTATATTTATTAGAAAATATTTAGGCTAGCCGAATTTTATTGGTAAATTTGTAATCTGTCATAAAAGCTCTTCCAAAAACTGTTATTACCCCAAATAAACAAATTATATCATCCTTGGAACCCACTTTGATCTGCTTCACTTTGTAAATTCCAATGCATTTCAGTGATAAATTCTATAAATAAAGATTAGCAACCGGCAGCAGCTGGCCAGTTGGAAAACTGGGTTACTTAGGGGCTGTAAATCAACTGGTCGCAGTTCGGCTTAGATCAGTTCGAATGGCTCTTGACTGGGACAAACAAGACAGGCAACTAGTGCTGCGTGGTCGCATATTCGCAAGAGTAATTCATTTCAGGGGCGGGTTCTAGGAGCCCACACTCTCGACATGGCCATAGTTGGAGCTCGAATTGAAGGCATGGCTGCTACACCATTAGATCTAAGGGGATTGTATAACTGCTTACAAGGTTCCTCTATATAGTTTTACCTATTGCTTTTTTGGTGGGGCTCCAAGTCAATAAACGGCCAAAAGACAAACAGGAAATGCCGCAGCCGAAAAAACCGTTGACCGAAAAAGGCAAGCACTCTTTTTTTTGCTTTTACTCGTTTAGTTTTTGTAGTTCGCCTTTTTTTATTTTTATTTTTTTGCGCAAGTTACGAAAAGTCAAACAACTAACGAAATTTAATACAATTTTGTATGGCAGATTGTTGTTGTGTTTGTTGTTTGTCAGCTGCTTCCCACCGCCAAAAATCTGCGGGCTGTTGCTCGAAATCTGACAGCGAGCTGTCAGTCAGAATTCCCCCTCTGATCTCCCATCTCTGATCTCCGATCCCCGATCTGCCCTGCTGAAATAATATATAAATATCTGTGTGGGTGTCATCCCCCTCTCGCCGGGCTTTTGGCGGCTCTGTAATTCAATAGTCTCACTCGCTTTGCGGCTGTTTTGCGGGTCGCATTCTCGGAATTGATGGTGTCTAATGAAATATTTCATTAGCTGAATATAGAGTTTCATGTTCATGTTTTGCTCGTTGGCTGCTGTGTGGAATTTGAGCAATTAGAAATTATTATTTGCTTCGGTAAACAGCTGAGGGTTTTAAAGGAGATTATTGACATGTTCTGTGGATTATTATAATCATTTAATGCAATTTTTATGATGCATAACGAAAATTACCATTAAGTTGTAAAGTTTAGAGGTAGTTTTTTAAATTTTGAATTGCTTAATTATTGATTTAAATATAATCAAAGCTTAATAATTGCCTTGATTTATTCTAAAGATCCTATAAATAATATTTGAGACTTTTATTGGCCGTTAAAAGTTAACTACTAGTAACAATTATAGTGCATTTAATGACACCTTAACTACTGATTTGATTTGTTTATTTTTTTTGCCTAAATTTCTTTCCAGGTTTGTGTCCTAAGTCTTTTGTTTTTTAGTTGAAATTAATAATAAGTTTATGTCCCTCATTATATTATTAAAGCTTATAGTATAATTTTGCTTAAATTAATATCATTTAAACTAGTTTTAATCTGTTATTAAATATCCAATTTAGCAAACAATATTTATACTTTATAAATAAATAAAGCAAAAAACTCTGCCGAGCCTCTTCAACCAGATTTTCCACTCTCGATTTCATTGCGGCTTCCTCGCCACAAGATTCATGGTCTTGGCTAAAAAACATGGCCAGTTAGAAGCACATTTTCCACCAACTTAACAAGGCTGGACATGGCAGGCATCCGCTTGCGACATGAACTAGATTTTCCGCTCTCGATTTCTGTGGGTTTCCGTGCCGCATGATTCATAATAGCAGCACCCATCCCCCAGCCGGAAGCCACATAATCGAATTTGAAAACGGGGAAATAGCGAATAAATAACCATCACAACATGCACTCCCTGGGAGGGGGTCGGTATGCAAAAAACACTCCCCGAAAAAATCCACGTAACCAGCAAATCGGAACCAACCATTAACCATTAAGCAAAATCAAATACGATCCACATGTGTCGGATCGATTTGAAAGTCTCGATGGCTGCTGCTATATGGGTTTCATTAGCTCTTTGTTCGTGCTCAGAATGCAGGCCGAAAATATATAAAAACTAAAGCATTAAATTCGAGTTTTCCCCGCCTCATTTATCATCTCTGTTGGTGAATTTGGAGCGGAGCGATCGTAATTGAAGTGGGTTTTAATTAAAAGCAAACTGTGATCAGAGCGAAGGTCAGCGACAATGGGGAGTTATGATTGCTTTGTTTTTTTTTCTTCAGCATTTTGCAGAATTCTTTGTTCAGCTATTATTATTTTTTTTTGGGGTCAGCCGAGCAATTTTAGGTTGCGTAAGTTACAAAAGAGAGGGCGAGGGGGATGAGGTGGAGTCTGCGGGGGCGATGGTTGCGCAACGGAAAAAGAAACTCTTGTTGCTGGTTTTGTTACCATTTCGACAGGCAAGTCGAGGAGGGGAAACAATAAAGTAAACACCAAATTGCGCGCCAAGGAAAACGTGATTTTCCACTTTTGATCGCGCCCAAAAGGAGTTCGCCTCGTCGGGAGTCATCTCGCCAGGCGATTCTCACGTAACCGCCACAGACACAGCCGCAGACACCGCAGCAGCAGCAGCAGCAGAAACCCCAACAGCAAAAGCAACTGCAACATATGCTGCAGAGTCCCAAGCCATCAGGCAAGCATCCGTCCAAACAAGAAACCAGTTGGATAACTGCCTTAGACACAGGAGGAAAAATGCATTTAATTTTGTACCAAAATTAATATTAATTAATAGAAAAACTATTAAATGAATGCCTAATAAATGTAGTTTTATTGCATAAGCCAATTCATTACAGAAACTAATTATTTAAAAAGTTTAAATTTATATTAGAGAACTACAGGATGATATTGTTTTATGTTTGATATATACATACCTCTATAAAATATTAATTATCAACATTAAGGCACATCCTAATTAAAGCTAAATATAAGTAGATATCTTTTAAGAGAGCACAAATTTTCCTGGCAATTTTCTTTCTCTGCATTTTCCTTACCAATTCGGGACAGAAAATTTCATTGAGAGATCTCTCCCAACTCCCCACCGCTAACCAGTGGCCACTTTTACTCCCGTTTTTGGCCAAAACACAGCGGAAACAGTCGCAATAATTTGCTCGCAATTTATTTCGTTGCGTTAGCCGATCAAATAAATCTCCATCTGTGCTCGCACGGAGCTTGTGGATACCCATAGATATATATAAATTTATATGGGCTCGACGACTGTGACTCCGACACGCGAATATCTCGCAAATGGGACGCAATTTGCTATTTTATTATCTACTGGGGGGGTTTCAAAGAAAAGTGTCAGGTTATATGTTTTTGGTAAAATGTAAGCCGCCTTTTTGGGGTGGTGATATCATTGCATTTTCACAGGTCACAAGAGTTGGGTATTACAAGATTTTAAATTAAGGATAAAAGATTAAAAGTAAAATTTCATAACAAGATTTTTTATAACAAATTATTTACATTTAATGCTTATTACATAGCTTATTTTAGTGAGTATACAATATACCATGATTATATTAATTTGTTTATTGCCCAAAGCCTTACTTTCTAATTGTTTATTATCCTAAACTTGGTTTACTAACCAATTAGGAATTTCTTCTGTTTTAAATACCTCATTTAAATATTCCTCAAAAATATTTTTGATTGCTAAAAAAGAAAGTGTTTGGGGGAATTTTTACATATTTGTGCTGATGTAATCAGCCTCCTTAGAATATGATTTATAACCACGTTTAGTCAGTGACAGGTGCTAGTCATTAGAGCGATAAATCAATGAGATAATTCGCAATCATCTGGAATTGGAGGGGTCCCCCTTACAGGGAAGTTCAAAAATATATTCTGATTATTCCGAAAAATGTCTCAGCCACAATTAATTAAAGTGCCATAAATTGCGTCGGGCCAAGTCGAATAATAATAAGCAAGTAACGAGCACGAAATTATAATAAAAAAATTCAAAATAACAAATAAAAATGTCAGCGGCAGCCGAAATTAGCCAGCAAAACTTGGTTCAAAGTGCCTCCACCCACAAAACACCTACACACACCGCACACCTCCCTCAATGGCGGTGAGGTGTTGGAAATTTATGACGGAATGCTGGAAGTAATTGAAGCGTAAATGCTGAGACGTGCGGGTGGCTTTATACATTAGAATAATTGGCCAAAGAATTTTAATTTCAGCTGTTTCAACCTTAACCGTGAGCCAAGTCAAGCCAAGTCAGGCCAATCCTCTGTACCGCCAAAACGAGTCATCTGCATTACGCATACGCCACGTGAACCAGTCTGTTTTTGTTTATGGTTTCATGATTTGATTTTTGTGTTGATGTTATTGATTCAGCTGCTGTTGATGCTGATGCTGCTGGTGCTGCTGCTGCTGTGGAAACGGCAGCTGGGAAAAACACTTTCACATACTGCATTTCCGCACGCGGTCTGGTTGAATGTTGCACAACCGCATCTCGTGCCATTGATTCCTCCCGGTCCAGTGGTGTCACCTTGACTCTGAAACGTGCCACAGCACTGAGAAAAATAGATGGGAATTAAAGGGGTATAGGATACACACAACCAAAGCCATAGTTATGTTAGGAAAAAATGGTTGATTCAGAACATATTTCATATTACAATCAAGAGGTTTGTGTTTTGTTGAAACGATTAATTTTATAATTTATTTACAACAATAAATCAACTTTAGGTTCAGTCATATTACCAACATTAACTCAAGTTTATTTTACTAATAATTACTTTTTAAATTGCATAAAACACTAATGCTGGAAGATTTAGCAACAAGTTTTTGCAGAGTTACTTTACTTACCAAATAAGTACCCATAAATTTCATAGTTTTTTATTCATTCCATTAAATATAAAGGGTAATATTATTTTTTACTGCATAAGTTGCTTAGTTGCTCCACCGGAAAGCCGCCAGTTTTGGTTTGGGGCAGCTTGCCGGCGGATGTGATTAGTTAGAAATACTCAATCCTCGATGCCATTCCCCCCACAACTCATCGAACAAACTTTCCTTTGCAGCTGGTGCAGCTGATGGCCCTGGCAGCGGTCATTTCGGGCATCTTGGGTAGCCAGGCGCCCAGTGCCAATCAATACCACATCCAGACGGACGAGGGACCGGAGCGGTACTTCCGCTTTCAAACGGACAGCGGCCAGTTCCGCAAGGAGAAGCGGCTCCAGGATGGCACCGTCATAGGTGAGTGATCGGAAGATGAGAGATCACTGAACTCTTTGAATTTTAATTAATTTTTTGTTAAAAAAGGCACTGAGGCCTGGATCGATGCAGCCGGTTATTTGAGGCAAAAGGATTATATAGCCGATAAGCAGGGCTACAGGATACTCAAGTCCAAGACTATTTACGTGGGCGTGGGCAGAGCCGTGGAGGTAAGATTAAGCAGAACTAGAAAATAAGATCTTTAAAAAAATATTTAAATTTTATTTAATTTCATTCCCTTTAGGACGCTATAAAATCCACCAAGGCAGCTCCTGCGCAATCCGGCGTCCTGGTGCAGGGCGGTGGCGGCTCTGCGGGATCCTCGGCCAACAGCCTGGGAAACTATCAGAGAGCCAGTTATGGCTATGTCTCCAGCACTACCTCAACCACCACTCCAGCACCAGCACTGCCTGCAGCCCTGCCGCCTCTAGACATCCTGGAGGAGGCTGGTGTGGGCAAGCTGAACTACCTTCCCCCCGAACAGGCAGCCAAGATTGAGCCACAATCACAGCTAGGATTCGATCACTATCCGGATGAGTTGCCTCGGGCACAGGATCAAATATATCAGGCACCCCATCAGCCGCTGGTGGACATTCACCCCAATGCGGAGCCTGTCCCGGAGGTGGAACTGAATGCCATCAATGTGTACGATGCCGAGGCAGATCGTGCCTTTGGCCATGGCCAGTTTGGTTCCGTGATCAGTTCCACAACGGCCAGACCTCCGGCTTTGGACATGCTGCCACCTCTGAGTGCTCCTAGAAGGCGCCTGCGTCCGCGTCCCACACCAGCTCCCATAGCAATTGTGTCCAGTACGCCAGCGCCCATTTCTGGCGGGGATTTGTATGGATTCTCGACGCCGCAGCCTTTTGCTGCTCCTGCTTATCAGTACTCCCCGCCTGCCACATCCGCCAGCACTGGATATGGGTACTATCCACCACTGCCACAGTCGCCGCTGGAGGTGAATTCCCTGGAGTCAGCTCTGCTACCGCCTCTGCCCTCTAGGGGCTATCGAAGGCGTCTGCGTCCAAGGCCAGTGCAGAGCAATCATCTGGACGGATTGGCAGCCTCCGAGTACGATGGTATAGCCAGCACCCGTAATGGCTTCCGGTATGTCCTGCCCAAGCAGTATCACGAGGAGGAAACGAATCCTTCGGATGGAAAGCGAGCCGGTAGCTTTGGCTATGTGGATCCCTTCGGCATCCGGCGGGTGGTGTACTACAATGCGGCGCCCGGAAGGGGATTTGTTCACCGGAATAACAACCAGTATGTTGGCGCCAATGGAGCGCCTTTCGACGAACCAGGACCGGCGCAGCTGGTCAACGAATAGAAAATAAAGGGTATAGGATCATCGATGGGGATTTGTGTGGGTTGATCTCTGTGACACAATGATGTATGGCTACAGGGAAGATCCTTCAAGAACCTTTAATAATCAACCCACCATATCGAAGGTGCTGCACTTAACCCATTCCCGAATGACCCACTCGAAGCGAGGCACCAAAACTAACCGTAGAACCTCAGCCAGGGGAAGTCCCCGCCTCTTAAGATTAACCTGTACATAATAACCACGCTTCCTCTACTCTTCCCTCCTGCCCGCACACACACGCACACAAAGAAAACGACATCTGTGTTAATTAATTTAATGCTTAATCACATTTAAATTATAACTTAATTTATGTATATCGAAACTATGTGCAATTAGCGCCTAGAATAGGTCCTTTAGGGATATCGAAGTCGAAAGTGATTGGGGGGAGAAATCGTTTCACGTATTAATCTTGCCATATTAACGAAAAGTAAATAAACAAAGCTCTCTGTTCATCCATCCCTTGGTATTCCCCCTACATAAAAATACGAAGCACTACGATTTAAACCAATTAAAAAATAATTATAACGATTACTGCTTTTCGGCCAATAGCTATTCATTTTAGAGGAATGAATACCCGTTGCCTGGAAGCCTTAGAATCTTAATGCAAACCTTTATTTTGTGTATTGTTAAGAAGTTTGAAGATAATAAATAATTATTTAAATTAAAATTGGTGTTATTATTGTGTATAAATAAATTGGATGATAATGGGGTATCCTTTAATGGTATAAAGAAAATGGAAAAGATATTAAGGTATAAATATAGCAATTGGACATATAAGTCATCATATAAATGGAAAAGAACAAATAAAGTTGACTAAAAATCTGACTTCTGTCTTCATTAAATTGTATTAATTAAAAATAATATGGTATACGAAATATTATACATAAAAAAGTTATACCTAAAATGCTAAAAAAGACAACAAATAGTTATAGAGTTTTCTTATAGTTTAAATTTTTAAGATAAAAATAATAAATCAATTCTTTTTTCAAATAGCGGTTAATATAATAACATTTATTTCAAATCCATATCTTTTGATAAATAAACTATAACAAATATTAACCGGTAAACATATTTATTATCAAGCAACCCTTGGCTGAAGCTTCAGCTGCTTGGCCCACTTCCACACACATTCGTCGGTGACATTCGGTTCGATATCTCCCAAAAGAGGAAAACCTTATCTACTCAACAAATCCATTCAAAGAAAAACGAAAACACAAAAACCTTATCGGTGCCGGTTAGCCAGCAACAAACGTGACTCAGTGGTGGACAGAAAGTGAAGCGATGAAGTCTAACCTATCGCTGCCGGTGCTCCTCCTGCTGGGAAGCTTTTGCTACCTGGAGGCGGCACATATCCTCTATCTGGTGAGTTCGGCCAAGCATAATAATCCCGGCTGGTCGCTCCCACTCTTGGATGCCCTGGTGGCCAAGGGCCACCATGTCGTAGCGATCAGCACCTTTGAGCACAATAATAAACCTGAAGAGGGCCTGGTGTACTACCATGTGCCCAACGAGTACGACCTGATGCAGAAGCATTTCCTAGACAAGAAAACCGGAGAGTACCAGCCGATGGTGACTCTCAAGCAGCTCCTAGTTTGGTACGAAGTTGTCCTGGGCAGCTGCCGTTCACTGATGGAGTCCGGTGCCCTGAATAGTATGCTTCCCGAGATGGTAGCCCAAATCAGTCAGGAATTCGATTTGGTAATTACGGATATCACGGAGGGTGCCAACTGTCTTCAGGATCTTGTACCCAACTGGAAAGCTGTGCCCGTTCTGGGATTAAGTGGCGGCAAACTCACTCCGGACTTAATTTCAATGCTCCACGCGGAGAACACCATAAGTGCGTCCAGAGTTCCGCATCATCTCAGTCAGGTGCCCAAGAACATGGGCTTCTGGAACCGCTTGCACAATCACATTATGTATCTAGGAGAGCCGATGTAAGTAATATCTTCTATATATGATATAGTTTACCAATTTTAATATTTAAATATTTATTCATCCTTAGCATAAACTGGCTAATTATTCATCCCGTCCTTGCTAAAACAGCGCCAACCGGTAATGTATTTTCCAAATTGCCACTTGTCTTGCTGAACACACATCCTGTGGTGGACTACATACAGAACCTGCCACCAAACGTCATTGAAGTCGGTGGACTTCACATCAAGTTGAAGGCCAAGGCTCTGCCTACATATATAGAAAAGTTTACGGAAAAATTCATATATGGCATTGTTTATATTAATATGCCTTACATCGAATCTATCCCTCTGGGAGTCGAAGCTATGGTGGAAATGATCAAAAACAATCCCAATTGCGGCTTTATTTGGAATGTTCAGGATATGAATGTCCTGCCAAGGGAAATGCCAAATTTGTTAACCCTCCATGTTGATCAGTCTCTGCAACAGGATATACTTGGTAAGAAAATGAACAATTATTTATTATTTGTTTATAATTATTTTTATCTTTGACTATTTTCAGCTGTTTCCGCAGTTAAAGGATTCCTCAATCACGGCGACAGTTTCAGTATTCAGGAAGCAGTTTACTATGGTTTGCCCGTGATTGTTCTTCCCCTGACTTTGGAGCAATTTAATGTGAGTAAAAATTAGATTATTTCCAGTTTATTTATAAATACAAATCATTATGCTTAACCCTTTTTGCGCAGACTGCTCAGCGTGTAAAAGAACGCAGCTTGGGTGTAATTATTTCGGCCAATGACTTCCATCTGAAATACTTGTCTGAGGCTCTCCATTTGATCCTAGACGTTGAGCACTTTACCAATGCACTGTACCTTGCCAAAGTGAAATTCCGCTCCCGTTTGCAATCCCCTCTAGAAATCGCAATTTGGCATATAGAACAACTTATTGCCGGCTCACTTTACTTCAAGGATCTGAAGGTCACTCGTCAGAACTTCTTTGTGGCCCACTCGCTGGATGTCCTGGCAGTGCCGTTTTTTCTCATTGTAATCTTCATATTGAATTTGTCGCACGTGATTTATAATATCGTAAAAGGACCACCGAAAAAGGCGTTAAAAAAGCGTAGAAAGCTTGAGAAAAATACAAAGGCGGTCGAGAAAAAAGAGCCCGTAAATAAGTCAAGTTTAGAAGACAGCAAAGATTTAATCGAAGATCTAAAAGAAGAAATTATTGAAGGAGAGATGGAGTTACTTGCCGCTAATCAGTCGAACATCACAAATGAAGCAGATGGATTGGCAGAAAAAGGCAACTCGAAGGGATGCATTACAAATGAGAAGCTAAAAGAGGATTTGCTTTGCCTTCCAGAAGAGAAGACTCTGCAGGACAAAAAGGAGGATTGATGAGCAGCTTTCTCAGATCTTTATATTTTATTAAACAATATTATTAAACACCATATAGAGACTGGTAATAAATAAAAGTAATAATCTCCTCATTTGTTGTAGATTTTTTTTTTAGATTTTAGATGACACAGTTTTAAACCAATGTGTTGAATTAATTTATGAGTTTGCAAACAAAAAACTAACAAATGTCAGTATCTTTTTTTTTTGGATTTAACCTATATTTGAGAGTTGCCTTTTATTGGTGAACAATCCATTTAAATGGTAATCCAATCGAATCTTAAGAAATCTGTAGTCTTTCTTGGAGCTCAATCATTTTTATGTGATTAAAATTGAGGAATTAATCGAATTAATTTCCTTTTAGGTATGTGGATTTATGCAAAAGTATTTTAGCAAATGTGTCTGTGTTTTATGTAGGAACAAACCAGTTTATTAATAAACTGTTCGTAAGTATTATATTTAATTAAAGAAAGATTAGACTTTCCATCGAGTATGCGACATATTTCCGCCTAAAAGTAGATAGCACTGCACTATCCTCGCAATACCAAGATTTTTTCCATTCAAACTCTCTTCCATCCAAAGAGATTACCCAAGAGCTCGTCGACTCTTAAGAGATCACCACCTCAGGTAGTCAAATCCGTGGTAGATTCATCAGGTAGGCACCCAACCTACAGTCCCGAGTTTATTTTTATGGCTTTTGCGACAAGTGAGACAATGGAAGCGATCCGTTCCCGGTGCAAAACCCAAATGCTGAGCCAGCAGCAGCAATAAAATCTCGCAGGCCTGTGCTGTCTTCAGTGCATTTCCAGAATTTGCCGCGAAAAGACATCCAGATAACCCCGAGAGAGACTCAGAGAAATGCTTACGAAACTGCTCAAGATTAGCTGCACGTCGCGGCAGTGCACCTTTGCCAAGCCCTATGAGGCCATCCCAGGACCCCGTGGTCCCTTCGGCTTGGGAAATCTTTACAATTATCTGCCAGGAATCGGTTCCTACTCTTGGCTGAAGCTACACCAAGCCGGGCAGGACAAGTACGAGAAGTATGGGGCCATTGTCAGGGAAGTCATAGTTCCCCGGCAGGACATTGTCTGGCTATACGATCCCCGGGATATTGCCTTGCTGCTCAACGAACGCGATTGTCCCCAGAGGAGAAGCCACCTGGCTCTGGCCCAATACCGCCAGAAGCGACCGGAAGTGTACAAGACCACTGGCCTGCTGCCCACCAATGGTCCGGATTGGTGGCGGCTTCGTGCTCAGCTGCAAAAGGAGCTAAGTGCCCCGAAGAGTGTGCGTGCCTTTGTTGGCCAAGTGGATGGCGTGACCCAGGAGTTCCTACGATTCCTCCAAGAGTCTCGAAATGGTGGCAGTGTGGCTATTGATATGCTGCCCAAACTCACCAGATTGAATTTGGAATGTAAGTCAGAAGAGATCGATCTCAGATCGGATGGGAATTATATATTCTTTAGTTGGGATTTGAAATTCAGATTCTCGGTGAAGCAATCTCCGGTGGAATTGAATTATTTCCAGCAAGGTTTTTTTTCGCTATAAATACCGTTGCAATGTAAATGACAAAGTCATGTTAGTTTTATAAAGCCTGATCCAACAGATACCTGCAGAGCTAACTGCTGACGTCGAAAGGTTTAAATATCATTTGCTTGGCGATTCAGTATTCAAAGTCGTTGGAGGCATTGTCAAGTGTAGAAGTATTTTGCGGCGAAGAAAAGAGTTGTAAAGATTTTTCTAAGAAGGAGTTAAAGGAGGCTTTTAGCTAAAAAATTTATAAATATATTTTAAAAATGTTTAAATTTAGTTTTTAAGTAAAAATTGAAATAGTAGAAAATGTCATGTTTTCTATAAATGAGTGAGTACTTTCCTATTTTTCTTTAAGCTAATAAAAGTAAGTTTTATAATTTATTATATTTCACTTTATTCATAATCTCCTCCTTTAGTAACCTGCCTGCTCACCTTTGGAGCCCGCCTGCAGTCCTTCTCCCCCAAGGAACAGGATGCTGACTCCCGCTCTACCCGTTTGATGCATGCCGCTGAGACCACAAATAGTTGCATCCTGCCCACGGATCAGGGTCTTCAGCTATGGCGCTTCCTGGAGACGCCAAGCTATAGGAAGCTGAGCCATGCCCAGTCCTACATGGAGGGAGTGGCTTTGGAACTTCTGGAGGAAAATATTAGAAAAGGTTCAATAGGTTCCTCGCTTATCTCAGCATATCTCAAAAATCCCGAACTGGATCGCAGTGATGTAGTGGGAACTGCGGCAGATTTGCTCCTGGCAGGCATCGATACCACCTCATATGCCTCGGCTTTCCTGCTTTATCATGTGGCCAGGAATCCAGAGGTGCAGCAGCGACTGTATGAGGAGGCCAAGAGAGTGCTGCCCAATGCCAAGGAACATTTATCGGCGGATGTTTTGCGTACTGAAATTACATATACAAGAGCCGTTCTCAAGGAATCTTTGCGCCTGAATCCCATAGCAGTGGGTGTGGGCAGGATCCTTAATCAGGATGCAGTTTTCAGTGGTTACTTTGTGCCCAAGGGGGTAAGAATTAAATTGGAAAATATTTATATATTAATTACTAAATTATTTTTGATTTTTAGACCACCGTGGTTACCCAGAACATGGTGGCCTGTCGGCTGGCCCAGCACTTTGAGGAACCTTTGCTCTTCAAGCCAGATCGTTGGCTGCAGCATCGGAGTGCCCTGAATCCTTACTTAGTTCTACCCTTTGGACACGGCATGAGGGCCTGCATTGCCCGTCGCCTGGCCGAGCAGAATATGCACATCCTTCTCCTGCGGGTGAGCGAACAGGAATCCTCTCCAACTTTACAATTGCTTATTAAATTTCAATTTTCAGCTGGTGCGAGACTTTGAACTGATTTGGAGTGGCTCCAATGCCCCACTGGATGTCAAGACTCTGCTGATAAACAAACCCGATGCTCCAGTTCTCATCGAGCTGCGACCACGTATCAACTAGGCCCTAAATCTAAGTCCAGTTGAAATACTACTTCTGAGAGAACACAGACTTTTTATACAATTTTTAAATAATTCGTTTATTAATTGTATTAAATTAGTTTATAATTAGTGTAAATTATATATAACTAGACTTGCATTTAATGTGATTGAAAGGCTGCGGGTGTTTTGGTCTAAGTACTAAAGAGAACGACAAAAAGGCGCATTCATTGAAAATTCATTCAAATACTCGAACAAATGGGTTTGTTTCGGGGCTGTCTTTTGATCATAAGAAATGGGTTTCATATGCCTCAGATTCGAGTATTTTGTGCTCTTTTTGCATGAAAATAATCCTTATTCCGATATACTTTTGTATGTATGTAAGTATGTGTGGTGTGGTGACTAAATATTCCAGTACAATGTTTAATTATAGATATATGTGGGGATCGTTAGCATATATATGGCTCTATAAAAATGGTCCGACCAAGCCCCCTGCCTTCTCAGTGTCTCCTCGTTTGTTGTCTCACTGTGCCTTAAGCTCAACTCGAGTGAAATCCGCGTACATACATACATTCATATATAAACTATATAGTCTACTACCTGTTTCGCTCTTGTCCCAGTTCAAGTTTAAGTTCAAGTCAAAAATATATATGGTTGTGAGGGGGGGCAGCTTGCCTGCTCTATATATACTGATACTCCGTACGATTCTAGTCTGATCTAACCTATAAGGACTTTGGTTGTTTGCCGCACTACACGCTAGGATGATTGGTGAAAAAATACATCTAGATTTACACATACGATCTGTGAACTTTGAAAAATAAATGTTATTGTGAGGGATTTATTTTGGGTTTTCGGTATTAATTGAATTCTTTCGATTTCAAAAACTATTCCCTATATTGTCATGGCTTTAAAATCGAAAGAATCTGAAAACCCACAGACAGTGTCCCTATTTTTCCTTTGCTTTATGTAAGAAGACTGTTCCAGGAAGCGATTCGAGTCTTCTGCTTTATGGCTATCGTTGAATATGTGTTCGATGAAGGATGAGATATGAGTCCAGTTCAGTGTCCTGCTGCCCGGCTTATAGTTCCAGCAGCAGGACCTCCTCATGCTAGAGAATATTGAGCAGCGACGAGTCCATCATGCGATCATCGTACAAACTAAGAGTCTTGCTGGCCCTGGCTTTCCTCACCGATGGCGGGACATCCCCTGGGGTCTTGACCCTTTCACTGGGATCCCTCAGGCGCTCGCTGCTCCCCCGGCCGCTAAATACCTCACGGAAGACCTCAAGACTATGCTGGCGGCGCATCTGCTGCTCCGTGGGCGGACCCTGGTGACCTGTGGTGGTGGTGGCCATCAGGGAGTTGGTGCGCAGATGGCCAGGTCTTCGCTTTGTGGCAGGACGCGTGAGGGTCTGCAGCTCGCTGCCATGGCTTAGGATGGAGTTGTTATTGGTGCTGGCGCTGCTGCTCCCGTTCATATGCTTGATCAGGCTGCTCGACAGGGATCTGGGCACTATGTGTGCAGGTGTGCCACTGCGCTGCTCGGCACTCCGCAGCTGAATCGGCGTGGGCTTGTCCAACCGGGGACTCAGGTCCAGGTTATTGGGGCGACGCAGTGCCGTCACCAGGTTGGATTTCTCCTCGCCCAGCTGCAGCTGCCGGCACAGCTCCTCGGCATGCTCCTTGCGGAAGAGCTTCTTGTGGATCAGAGCCCTAACGCCATGCCACCCCCTGAGCTTGTGGTCCGTATTCTGCTGCTTGGGAAATCCCTGACCCAGGCTGGGATTCGTATTGGTCCCGGCAATGCTGACTATCGTGTTTTTCTGCTGGTTTTGCTGCTGCTGCTGGTGATTGTGATGACTGGCTATTAGCTCCTCCACACACACGTCGTGCTCCAGGCAGGAGAGTGAGTTCTCCTGCGGTTGTGTCTGGAAGCTGTGCTTTTTGCTCCGCTCCACCAGGACGGGAGGAGTGCGCAAAGGCAGCGGAGCAAGGTTACGTTCCTGGCAGGGATTCCTGCCCTGATACGGCTGTAGCTGCTGCTGGGGATAGCTTAGGTGATTCTTCTCCCGCTCCAAAACAGCTGCTGGCAGCTGTTGGTTTGGCGGCGGTTGAATAAGACCAACGGTGTCAGAGCTCATCTGATGATGCACAGCCGCTGAAGTCGTTGTCGTTGTGATTGCCACAGCCATGGCATTGATGCCCTGCAAAAGAGGAATAAGGAAAGGGATTAGCATCTGGGAGATATTCAACATTTTCCGAAAAGACTCACCTGCTCTGAGTTTGGTGTAGCCACCAGATTGTTCGTATTCAGCAGAGGACTGGCGGGCTGTACCTGAGCTCTTGGCCGCAGACCGGACATCTCCTGCATGCGCTCCTCGGCACACAATGAGGTCAGCCTGGCGTCCGCATCATGGTCCCAGCAGTCCTCGCAGGTGTCTCTTACCACCTTGGCTGCTGCTCCACCACCCCAGCCGGCGGGGAAGAGCGGACGCGCCTTGTGCCTCACCACCAGTGCCTGCATCTGGTCGAAGCTGGGATGGGAGCCCACCTCCTGCTCGTAGGGAGCCTTGTACGGCGGCGTGGCCTGGCCGGGGGCATAGAAATCCGAGCAGCGTGTGGCCACTTCCCAGAGCACCAAGCCCAAAGCATATACATCCATCTGCTTGAGGGATGTCTCGCAATCCCGTAGATTTACTGCTCCCTCCAGCAACTCTGGAGCCATGTAGCGCAGGGTTCCCACTTCGTTGATGCTTTTCGTCTCCGCCATGGCCACCTCTCCTTTGTACTCGTACTTGGACCCGAAAACCTTCAAGGCGAATCCAAAGTCCGCAATGCAACAGCTAAGATCCGCCTGGACAAGCACGTTTCGGGTGTTGATGTCCCGATGGGCCACACACGGTTTGTGCTGATCCCCCAGCCTCAGTTCCGTGTGCAGATGGGAGATGCCACGGGTGATGGACCGCAGCATGCCGCAGCACTGACTGAAGGTCATTGTGTTAGCTATTAGCCAGTCCTGAAGGCATCCCAGGGGAGCCAGGGAGAGCACCAGCTGGTATTCCATGCGGCCATCCATTGTGCAGCGTTCATCGTAGCCTAAAGTTGGTAAATAATAATTAACAAGAAATATTTGTGATATCTAAAATAAATCTTACCAAAATAACTCAATAAAGCTGGACAATCCATCAGAGGCAAAGCGTAGATATTCCTCTCATTCACATAGTATTGATGATGCTCCTCCGGATAGATTTTAACAGCCACCTCTTCGTCATGGAGCAGACCCTTCATCACAGTTCCATACTTGCCACTGCCCAGCATTCCAATCAGATTCATATTGTCCACATTACGAAGATTGGAACTGTAACCAGGACCCGATGGTGCCAGAGGTGACTCCTCCGGCTCCGATTTCTCCTTGGGACCGCGACAATACTGAACGGCAAAGAAGATGCCAATCATAAGGGCAGTCACACCACCGGCAAAGCCCAACATTGTGCTGGCCATGAAGGATTGTTGCTGCTTTGCTGTTGCTCGGTTTGTGATCGAACTCCTCGCATCATTGGAGCCAAGTTCCAGAGGAGCTGGCTCCACCACGGCATAGTGGTTATTGCAAAGATCACCGGAGCAGCAGCAGTAGTATAGGGAATTGGTTTTTGAAGTAGGCGCAGAGCTGGTGCATTCCGAATGGCTGCAGATTGAGGGTCGATCGGTGTTGTCCTTCCAGCAACCTGCGAGGAGATTTAGAGGGATTTTAATATACTATAGGTTCATGAATTAATTCCAGACTCACCCTGCTTGACCACCCTCGTCTCATTGGCCGTCTGATTCCACAGGGTAAAACAGAAGGTATAGCCATCGGAGCAGGTGCGTTGGTGTGGCTCATCGGGCAGTACTGTGGATTCTATTTGCTGCTCCAGCAGCTCTTTGCTAACATCCTGATCGGTGTCATCGTCGTGGAAGGAGCTGTCGTTCTCCTGGTAGCTCATGCAGCTGTACTGCCGACTGGGCACAGGTGCTAATACATAGGGGAAAAATTTCATTACTAAGTTTTTCTGCTTTTATTAATTAAGTGAATACTCACAAGCTCTGCCCAGAGAGATCACGGCCAGCAACAGCCAGGGCCAAGAGCTGTAGATAACCCAATTCATGTCTGCGATGTGTTTAGAGAAGCTACCCTTTGGGTGATTGTTTTTTCAGGTGATTTTGATTGCTATCCAATTTTACGTCATTTTGTTAAACCTGAAACTGCTGAAAGAGTGTGATTGTTTATAAATCTCTGGTTGTCTTCTTTATAAATAGCATCTACGCAGGAATTATCAATCGTCTGCGACACACTCGCACCCCTTCCCGCCTAATGTATCAATAAGCAATGACAATTCGCAAGCTCAGCGACTTTATCAAGCCAACGGCCGACGATAATGCCCAGACCCAAATACTCAAACAATTCTACGATTCCAACAATCCCCAACCCGAACTGTGATCAAGTAGAGTGGCTCCCACTCTCTCCCTCTCTCTGTGGATTGTGGAGAGACGATTGGGGGACAACTGCCGGTAACTGCCGGCAGCCCACCCACTCCAAGTCTCGGGGGAACTGTTGCACTTTGGAACCCATTTGGAACCAGGCGCCGCCAGAATAAAAATCATTTCAGTTGCGCTTGAGTCCCCCGAAGATGATACCGACGGATGCATACTTTTATATAGAAAATGAAATTTTAATATTTTAATAAATAAACTTATAAAGATTTTTGTACTTTTGGATTCTATAGCAAAATATTTTAAATCAGAAAAATTAACTCTGCCTTTAAAATATCTTTAGGTTTGTTAAATATATTTATTATAATTTTATTTAGTTTTTATTTAAATTAGAAAAGTTCTTATATACCCCAAGATTAAGAAGTAATTAAACACACATTCTCGATGTCTGCCCCGCTTTCAACCCGACGTTGATTAGAAATTTTTGCAGGCATTAATTATGTGGCTGGATGAAATTATTACGCCTGACTCTCCCCACCAATTAGAGGGTATGTGTTCTATATACATATGGGGAAATACATAAATAATGTATATATATGTTTATATTTTTTACTTTTACCTAGTGCTGTGGTAACGAATTTGCATTGGCGACATTTGGGTTAATTGTGGGTGACGGGGCATGAAATCTAAAGCGCGATAAGCATATTTTTATCAAGACGAAGGGGCAGGATACACTTATCACGCGATTATGAAGTCTCACTCCGCTATCTACGTCAATTATTTATGGCGCTACCAATTCATGAACTTCTTAAAAATAAATTAAGAATGAAAGCAAGAGCTTGTATTATCTTTGCCTATCTCTACCCTAGGCTTCTATGCGATAAGCTTTGCTTTTAGAGGTGGTTACTTGACGAGATTAAAAAATAGCAGTTGGTGAATATAAAATATTTAAATTTAATTCAGTTCCTGCAACTAAAATCATTATTGTATTATTAAAAAAAATAAATCTGGGGATTAAGTGAATTTCAACGAGAGTAGATATTAATTTCTCCTCGAAAATGATTAACAGAAATATTATCCATAAGATGTTTCTAAAAGGAATCTGTAGGATCAGAAATAATTATAATTCCACCAAAAGCTTTATAATCAGCTCATTAACATCTCCAAATAATTAAGATAAAAATGTCAAACGTAGAGAACTGGATGCTTGGTGCCTGAAGAATATCTTGAAGATGCACACAACGATCTTTACGAGAGGTTTTGGGGGTAAGAGAGGAATTGGCAGTAGGAGAACCGGCAAATAACAATCACATTCTATAGCAAAATTTCCGTTATCAACTTTATTTGTTTTTTGTAATTCTCGAATTTATAGCACAATAATAATTTTGATGGGGAGGCCAAGGGGAAAATGCTCTCAACCCCCCCGCATCTCCACTCTTAATGCCACATGCGCAGACTGCAGGCCGAAGAGAGCAGCAGAAGACTCTTCCATGTGTCTCTCTGACGCGCCAAAAACAGGTTCTTCTGGCGCTGTCTCAAGTGCCGCATGGAGAATCGAGGGGGAGAGGCGGAGGAGGAGCTGGTGACCGCCGGCTGCTCTGGCACGATAGCCGACGGCGCCAGTTAATTGCAAATACTGCTCGATGCCCTAGGTCTGATGGGGTATGATATTTGGACCAATTAATGCATTTAAATATATAATTTTAATTATTTAAATAATCTCATTTGGCTGTCAGATTTTATAATTAAATTAAGCTAATTAAATTGTAGAGATATAAAGAGACCAACATTTATTAGTTTACATTTGTATCTTAAAGATATTCTTCAACTTTTTCTAGTTATTTTTAAATCCATGGGTGTCAGGCAGTTTAGAGATTTTATTACGCTTTAATTTTGCTTAAAAATCTCTTGAGAAATTATAAATATGTATACCCAGTTTCAGTTTTTAGCTGGAATTTTATTCGCAAATATTTTTTAATACTCTAGAGCCTACATAAATTTTTATTAACAAAGAAGATAATATATTTTTCCCCTTTCTTATTAATTTTGTATATTTTTATATTCTTTTTAAAATGATTTATTTTTAAATATAATTTTTTATTAATATTTAATGAACAATTTAACAAAGGGTATCCAAAAACTATCTTTGAAGCTATTTTTATTTTTTGACTCTGCCCCTCGTATTTGTTATTTTTACTGAAGCCTGATTAACTTTTTGCGTGTTGCTTGTGCATTTGTCCATGTCCCCACAAGAATGCTGCACTGCATCTGAATGTGCTCCCTGAGTGTGTATTTGCGTGTGTGCCCTGAGTTCGTGTGTTCCGAGGGATTCATCTTCGTTCTTCGCTTTTCGTTCTTTCAGATACATTTGGTAATCGCGACATTCGGCGGAGCGATGTAGAAAATCAATGCAAAAACACAAAAGTGCAAGCTGGAGAGGAAAAAGAGAGCTCCGGCAACAACAATGGCGAAAGGAACGTGAATGGGAATGGAATGGATTCTTGGAGGTCTCTTGTTGACTTTTTTCTACACTCGAAACAATGAGATAACTTTAAGAATATTTATGGAAAATTGTTCCCCAGAATAGCAGAAATCGAATGTTTTTAAAAAACCTTTAAAAACTGTCTAAAAAATATTTTTAAAATTGTTGTCATTTAATTTGTATTTCTATACAGTTATTAAATTTAAAAAGAAATTTCCATGGAACTTTTATTTCACTAAGAAAATCCCCAGTATTTTCTAATGCATTAGAAAACCTCTAGAAAAAATATGTAAGCTAGCACAATAAACCCAAAATATCAAAGAAATTTTAAAACCATAAATCTTTAATTATTTTTTAAATCAATTTCCTTTTCCCCTCAGTGTACGTTCTCTGTGTGCAGACAGAGTTTTCCACCAGGGTGGGTGGCCCTGGCCCGCACAGTCTGCCCGCCCGCCCTTTCTCTGCTGCGTGTGTTTGTGTCTGTGTGTACTTGCGCAGAGTGGAGTTAAAAATTGATTTTTCCAAGACATTTTCCTGCGTTGTTTGCGGAAAAAACATTTGCACAATTGTGCATTATATTTTTTTGTAGACATTTCTTTTTGTGGCTAACTTACACACTGAATTCAGGGCATTATTTGCTCGACACTGCACTTGTTCCACGAACTGCTGTGTATTTTCTTATAAATGATATTAACTTTTTAGTTCACGAAAAAAAGTTGCACACTCGTCGGGAAAATTATTATTGTGGCCCGGCGCCAGTAGCGTCTGCTATCAGCTTTTTTTTTTTAGTTGTGCTTATTTTTTGTGTGGATTTTTTTATGGCACTTTAAACAAGTTTGCTCGATAGGCGCGCCACTACTCATACGCCCCGTTCGCCGCTTGGTTTTCCCTGTGCTGCACCACCTTTGCCCGCCGACAACCGACGAATGAATGCGCGAATGCGAATGCGGTTCGCTGCTGCTCCTCTGCTGGCGCTCGTTTTGGGGCAAGTAAAGAGGAAGCAGCGAGAGAAGAGGAAGCAGCGAGACCTGGAGAAGCGGCATGCGTGTATTTACGAAGCTGTGTGGAATGACGGAGGCAGCGATGGGAGCAACCATTGGAGGTAGAGAGCGGTGGAGACCTCTGTGTCGGGGGAGCAGCTGAGAGTAAGAAGGTGGCAGAGAGAGCAATCAGCTTTGAGCACTTGTTGAGCTTATTAACGAGTGCACAAAGAAAAATAATATTGTTAATTATTAAATTAATAAAAATATTTAAACAAATAAAAATCGGAGAAAATATTTCAACTGCAAAAATCCAAAATAAATATCATTTAACTCATTTCTAGATATTTTATTTTTTTTATAAAACTGTCTTTATTCAATGAAATTCATTCTTAATCCTTGGGTATCCCTATTGAGGCACTGGATGGGCGGGCAGCACCTGACCCACACATTCTCCAAATCCTATACGCAGTCCATTCTTCTCGCAGTGACCCCGAATGATAACCTCGTCGTTGTCCTGCAGGAATTTCCTGGTCTTGCCACCTGGCAGCTCTAGGGTCTTGGTTCCACGCCAGCACAGCTCCAGCAAGGAACCATACGAGTCTGGGGTCTCCCCGGAAATTGTGCCAGAGGCCATGAGGTCACCAGGGCGAAGGTTGCAGCCAGTGACTGTGTGGTGAGCTATCTGCTGCAACGGGGTCCAGTACAGATGCTTGAAGTTCGACTTGGAGATGCGAGATTCATTCTGATCGGCAGCTGAAAGGAAATAAATATTTAAAAATATTAATTACATAAAATTTAATCTTAAAATAATGTATAATAAATATTTAACTTACGCTTTAGTGAAACCTCCAAGTTGATATCAAAATTGAAAGGCACACTCTGGCGCAGATATGGCAGAACTTCCGGTTCCTGCGGGAAGTTGTCCAGGAGGAAAGGCTTCAAGGCTGCTGTGGGCACTACCCAGGGAGAGATGGTGGTTCCCAAATTCTTTGCCGTAAACGGACCCAGAGGCACATATTCCCACTTCTGTATATCCCTGGCACTCCAGTCGTTCATCAGCGTAAATCCAAAGACATTCTTCCAGGCCTCATCCACACGGATGGGTTCTCCCAGCTGATTGCCCTTGCCGCCAATAAAGAAAGCCATCTCCAACTCAAAGTCCAGAAGTTTGCAGGCTCCAAAAACAGGCTTCTCGGCTCCCTCGGGTAGAGTTTGTCCCAGCGGACGACGGATGGGGGTACCAGAAACCACAACAGAACTGGCACGTCCATGATAGCCCACAGGCAGGTGACGCCAGTTGGGCATTAGGGCATTGTCCGGACCACGGAACATAATGCCCACATTGGTGGCATGGTGAATGGAGGAGTAGAAGTCGGTATAGTCACCAATCTGGGCGGGAAGATGCAGACTAATTTCCGTTTGGGGGATAATGGAACTGCAAAAAGAAAATTTTTTAAATTAATTAAATTAATTATTTTATTAAAATAAAAAAGAAACTATAGATTGCCTTTCTACTTACACCGCCTTCAAGTCCACATTCTGATCCAGTTCAGAACCCTTTGCCAAAAGCTTTTGAGTCTGTGTCCTCACCACATCCCAAGCCTCAAAATCGAGACCCATAAGTTCATTCAAGGTTTCCGCCTGCAGGCTTTTCTGAACTTGAGCAGGATACAATTGGGAGACAGCTTTCAGGTCCAGGACATGCTCTCCAATGGCCACACACAAGCGATGAACTTCCTAGGGGGTTAAAAAAGAGAGATATTATTTACGATATTCACAAACGATATGATTTTCAGGCCTTATCAGAGCTGGTTGCTGGGTAGTTAAAGGTGGGATTAGCATATTGTTTTCGTAAACAAACTAGTTTGTGTTGGCTGATGTATGCAAATGTTATGCCTCAAAGTGGTTTCTTTTTTAGAATTTTATTCTAGAACATGTGGATCTGGCTCAAAGTCACATGGAAAATGGGTTTAAACTATGAAAAACTAGAGTCAAGTTCTGGGAAAACTTGTGTTTTTGAGAGATTTTAAGAGAACAATACTGCTGGTTGTTTATAGAAAGAACCACTTTGCTACAGACTTTCTTTTCAAATTTTAACAATTTATTTAAAGCTAATATTTTATTCACAAATAACTCACATTGTTTTGGGTTGAGAAAACAGCATAGGGCAGATTTTCCAGGGGAAAATCACTACCCGCTGGCACTGGCACAAAACTGGAAGACATTTTGAAAGGCGCTCAAAGTGGAAAACTTGGGCAGGTGAGGGCGAATTAATAAACTTAAACAGATAATCAAAAAACTACTACTATGCGGAGCCACAGTGAGTCGGATAAGAACTGAGAGGTTGTCACTCGGGGATCAGCTTTATATAGGTTCTTCATAGACCCCAAGATCTCTCCATGTTCTCTTGACAAAACCAAGCCCCCAAACTTGAAGAGAAATCAACCAACCAAAACTAACAAAGAGAAACAATATTTTGCGCTTTGATTACTTTTATTTTGATTTACCCATATATTTATATATATAATATATTCATTTGCATTTATATAGATGTTGGAATAATTCTTGTTCTGGTTTTGATTTGGATCTCTGCAAATACATATACATTAATTTATACAGACATAAAATGAGCGTGATTCATATAACACTGATGCTCTGGATAAACTTAGTTAACACGCTTTTAAATACAATATATGTTTAATTTATTTTGTTTAAGGGAATATATTTGTAATTTTGTTGAACTGACAAACGATTTGTGTGTGTAAAATGTCTGATTGTGTTTTCTGATTGGGGATCCTTCCATTCCTGACCCTCTTCGATAACCTTTCTGGACCAATAACTGATTAAAAACTTAACTAAAACCTGTAAAGAAAACAGAACCTTCCAACATTCGTAATTGAGTTTAATTGACACCGGTCATATACATACATATAATATATATATTTCTGTTCTGTCAGCCAGTCGCTGATAACTAAACTCCAACTAATTCGATTATACGTATTCATTTCTCTATATATAGCACAGTTCGATACATGGACTAAGTGGGATCTGGAGTCCAGATCCCTTTCTTTGGTTTTGTCTATACAATTAACAAGCACAGGTCTCGGTCTCTTTCGATCTCGTTTTGTTTTTTATTATTTTGTTTTGTTTTGTTTATAAAGGTACGCATGGCCATAGATCATTGTCTATTTTTGAAAACTTTTACTATTTGCAAACAAAGTAAAATCAACGGATTAAACTAAATGTCCTCAACTCATTCTTCATCTTCTCCTGATATGTTAAGATAGCGTTCCAACAGTTTCTATATCGTATATATATATTTTTTAGGTCTGAGTAGTTTCAGTATTTTGTGGCTTTTTGAGTGTGGGGCTGGGACTGTTCCGTGTTGTTTGGTGGTGCGTGTGTGGAGCGGTGGCTTCTATGCTCTGGTTTCTATCATTATTTGCAGTATACATATAGATATTCAAATATTACTTGTAGATGCTTCGCCTTCCATCTTCTTATGCTTCTTTTAAATCTTTTTCTTGAACGATTTTAGTTATAGTTGCCATCGAACGGAAATCAAACGACTCGATTATACATAGTTTTCCAACATTTGGGCCAACAAATAACGGTCAACGGATAACGAATTACAGATAACGGGATGAGGAATCGAAAAAGGAACAGCTAGCAACACTTTATAGATACAAACAAATGTACATTCAACATTGAACTCTGGATGATTACTGGGATCTCTGGATCCCCTGCATCTCGAATCTTTATATTCGATTCTCTGGGGCTGTTTTCATTGCGGTCTCCTGATATGCTTTTACCTTATAGATATTTCTTGGTTGTGTTAGAACTACCATTACCAATGTCAACATCAACACCCAACCGGACCGGACTGAAACCCCCTTACAAGTCGTCGCCTAGGCGATGAATCTCGTCCAGCATAAAGTCCACATCTGCCTCGTTGACCGCTGCCGAGGAGATGATCGAGCGGAAGAAGTTGGGTCGCCGGTCGTCCGGCTGATAGCCAACCATCAGGGTGCCCTTCTGCATCATTCGGCCCTTGATGATGGGGCAGATCTATGGGGAAAATCATCAAATATAAAATTGTTTCAAGTTCAAGGATATATCTAGAGTTTCCCTTACCTTGCCCAGTTCCACCTCCTTCTTGGCATCATGTGGCACTCCTCGGAGTCTCTTGGGCACATACCAGAACGAGACATTGACGCACTCTGGCTCAAGGATCAGGTGGAAGCGATCGGATTGCTCTCGGATGCGCTTCAGCTGATATTGCACCAGTTCCATGAGGCGATCCTGCTGCTGTTCAAAGCCCTCCGTGCCCTTGGCACGCCACTGCAGCCACAGCTTGAAGATGTCATTGTGCCGGCCGCACTGGATCACCTTGTCTCCGGTATCGTAGCTAATGTCGTACTGCTTGTCGGTCATGAACAGGTACTCCGCCGACATCTGGTTGCAGCTGATGAGGAGACCCTGAAATAACATCGATTTCGAATCACTCTCTCCCACTTTTTTTGTACGAAACATAAGTCAAGTTGAAATTTTAATTAAAATTCCGCCTGCCAAAAGGCGCAACTGTGACCGATGGCAACATATTGCCCATCCAGGGTGACTCTGTGTATTCCGCTCAGGGTTGTCAAAGATTTCAGTAGGCATTGTGTAAGCATCGTAGTCTACCCCTGGCCACATTTGCCTTCTGGTTTGGCAGGAGGAAACAACAAGGAATTGTTCGGAGCACAATTGGAATTCTTTACACAAACATTGTCCGATGTGCATCCAGAAGAATGTTGGATGCTGAATGGAGGAGGCACGAGGAAGGAATGTAAAGCAGGGAGCATGGGCACGGAGGTAAACCCTCGAAATTGTATCGGTCGGGTTGTGTGTGGGAGGCAGTGGTCCAAGGATGAACTTTGAACTCCCCTATGCTATGCTGGCCTTTAAGTTTTTCATTTGGAATTTGCAGAGCAATTATTTCCTTTTTTTACTATTTGTAAAATGCAGATTTTTGTTCAGAGAAATGTATCTTGAATTCGTATGCATATTTTATATATTAAATACCTTTTTATCCTCAAAATAATCAACTATTTATATAGTATACTTACATCCTCCTTGAAGTGAATCGTCGAGCACTGCAGCAGGGCTCCCATGAGCTTGTGGGGATTCCAGGTGACAGAGTCGGCACTGCAAGAGTCAAATCATGACGGTAAATGGACATTCAATTACGAATTACAAACAATTAACACTAAGCTGCCGCAGTGTGGTACATAGCCTAAACCCCTCCACCCCAAAACAAGAAGCCATCCCCTGCTGGGTGACAAGGACGAAGGGATGGGGGATGCTGCTGTTGTGTCCCGGCAAGTGCCATAAATTGTGGCAATTTCAGGCCGCAGCACTTTAATTGAATTCAAAAGGAGCGAGGACAACCCCCGATGGGCTCTGGAGGGTTGACAGCTAAACATCCCTGGGGGAGCTATTTACAGTTATGTGGGCGCAGCCTGGAGTGTATCGGTGTGTGCGAGTTGGTGTCTATAAACATGATCCTTATGGAGTGCCTGGAAGTGTGCTTTACTTTTTTTAGCTTAGGGTATTTTGGGAGAAAAGGGTATGCCAAATATTTGTGGCTTGAGAGCTAAAAAACATATGAATTTTTGGAATTTAGAGAAATATATATTATAAATAAATATTCTCCATTTTAAATTCTTTGGGTTTCCATAGGTAAATATGTTTTCAGAAGGATATTTTTAGAATTTTGATGTTTTTTGATTATTTTTCAGAGAATACTGTAAATTAAATAAATCTTTTAAATAAAGTTTTAACAATTTTTAGGCATTTCCTTGGGCTTAAAGCAGGGTATCTCCTGGACTATATATTTACCAAATCTAATACGAATTTGATTGAGCAGCGGCATGTTAAGCCAAGCTTTTAAGACTCGATTTCGGTTCAATTGTTTTAAGGTTTTAGCCAAAACGAAACTCAGCGGATTTAAGAGCCTCAGAGTCGCCTCAATAACCTCCACTTTCTCCAAAGAACCATTAATCAGAGCCGTGTAAGCTGGCGAAGGCCGCAAAGTGTCAGCTGCATGGGCATTTTAATGATTAATTCGCACTGAGAGCCTTTCAATTAAGGACCTCAATTTGCATGCCACAGCAATTCCAGCCTTAGGAGCCATTCAAACTAATTGAAGCCGAACGTGTCCGGGTGATGGATGAATGCGGTAACAGGACGAGGAGGAGGAGGAGTAAGTCCCCCCAAAGGGCAATCAATTCGAAAGCGTTTATGGAGTCTGCTGCTTGACCGCAAGCTGTCAATACGACGACAGCTGCACTTTCGCATTTGCCTAAGCTGCCAAGGATTCCAAGGAGGAATCTAAATGGATTGGAGATTGAGTCGGGGGTAAAGTGCATTTCAGGTTGCGACTTTAAAATTAAAAATTCCTCACTCGGGGGGATGAACCCTCGAACCCACTCCATCTCTGCCTCTTTTTTTGTTTGGCGTAATTGTTGTGTAAGTAATGCCCACCCAAAAGCACCCCTCCAGGACTCTGGATTGAGGAAAGGTCGACTCGACGCTGGAAATCCACTTTGTTCATTTGTTTGTTCGGGCCAAAATGCACTCGGCTTGTGCCTTGTAATCCCTGTAAGCTCTGAACACCTGATGGAGGCACTAAATGACAAATTGAGATTTTTCCCACATGTTCAACTCGACTTGGGGTTGGGATTTGAGCGATGCGGGCCATTTGGGAGCATTTAGATTTAAATTTACCCAACCCAGCAAGGAGAAGAAGAGAGAGATTTCAATTTGTGTTTTGACTTGCCTCAAAAGATGAGGGCAAAAAGTTCAAGCCAAGAAGAATGATGAATGAGAAAAACAATTGCTTGCGACAATAAAGACGACGAGTTTTGTAAAGGACTTTTGAGGCAGTCAGAGGATCTGCAATGAATTGACAACTTGCTTAGAAATCTTGGAGGTTTGTGAAAGTTTTCAAAAGTCAAGCTTAAGAAAATATTAAATGATTTTAGCAGTGAATGAGCTACATGTATGTAGCTTAATTTTTACTTACCGCTCAACGCCAGTGAATCTAGGATGACGATGCTTACGCGACATCATCAAGCCACCGCCCCAGGCAGCCTGAAAAGTGAAAGAAAAATATATTAAAAAATGCATGATTCTTAATATAAATATTTACTATAAAATAAATAATCATAAGAACTTTTTAATTTAATATTTTTCTAGTTTTATAAATTATTTTCCTATAAACGGGAGTTAAAAATAACTCCCCCCAGAAAACCCCACTCACATCAATGTGCATCCAGCAGTTGTACTTCTGACAGATATCGGCAATCGTGTTGATATCATCAAAGGCTCCCAGGACAGTGGTGCCGGCAGTGGCATTCACAAAGAAGGGTATATCACCCTTGGCCTTGCGCTCCAGAATCAGACGCTCCAGCTCCGAGGTGATCATCTTGCCGTGCTCATCGGAAGGCACCACAATGCAGTGATCGGTGCCCAGACCGCACACAGCGGCACAGGACTTGATCGAATAATGGCACTGATCCGAAGTGAACATCACCAAGGTGCCAGGCAGACCCACAGAGCCATGCTCCTTGTAGTTGGGGAACATCTTGTGACGCGCAGCCAAAAAGGCATACAGATTGGAGATGGAGCCTCCAGGGGCCAGGATAGAATCACCACCCGACCAGCCAATAATCTCACGCATCTTCGTCAGCACCACATTCTCCATGAGGATGAACACGGGAGCGATCTCATAGGTGAACATGTTGGTATTGGCAGTGGCCGTTAGCCATTCGCCGGCCATTGAGATCAGATCCAAGCCATTGGAAAGTTGGTTGAAGAAGTGAGGGTGTCCTGCAAAATAAATACAGAGAGAGAGGGGATATTAAGATGTTCAAGATTTTAAGATCATTTAAATATTTTTAAAACCTTTTTGTTCCCACCTAATTATCCACTTTTTTATTAATATTCCTGATTCAAAACTAATATATCTGACACTGGCTATATGCCACCGTCTGGCCTGGTTAATGTAGCTGAAAATGCTTTCCTTTTAGCCACGGCTGTCTGAATGTCTGTCTCTCCTCGGCTTTCGGTTCTTCGCCGGGTGTCGTCTCTAAGCCGACAGCAGATGTGCCTGGCAGCCATCAGCCTTCATCCCGCCTTAGCCGCTCTTTGCCAGCGTTTTTGTTTTATTAAAAAATATATATACATATATTCGAGGGCAGAGACAAAGGCTGAACCAAAAGCACGGCTGGCTGGCCTCGAAAGGAAACAGGAAAAATCCACAGGACACAGACGGCGAACGAGGAAAGGCCTCCGGAAGTGCATATGTTCAAGGGCAGACGAAACAAGGTCCTGGCCAATCGATGGTGAGAGAGGAATAGTATGTCCTGATTCCTATGATTTTCTTTCTTGCTCAACAAGTCTTTCCCTGTAATCCTTGAGCCCCCGCATTGCCCTGCTGAGCTCCATAAATTGCTCATTTATTGTAGCTAATTGCGACTTGCCAAGCTTCGATTTTGGAGGGTGCAGTCTGTTTGTCTGCCTGGATAAAGCGGGAAAACTCCCACGGAGAATCACAAAATGCTTTCAGTCAGCATCAGGAAGCTGTCCAACTTCCATTTCCCCCGTTTCAGTCGAGCTTGAACCCTTCGGCGTCTGTCAGTTCACATCTTGAGTGCCATAAGTCGTGTGATTAAAATCCCATTGCCCACAAGGCTAAATCCCCTCAAACACGGGGAAGCTACAGTGAAAGAAAATCATTTAGACTATGTGGAATCTATCTACTATTTTTAATTGATTTTCTGAAATAAATGGTTTATTTATTTAACAAGAATTAAAGTACAATCCATTTTTATTTATTAACTTTAAAGACTTATTATTTTTTTATTAAAAATCCCTTTGATATAATTTTTCCTAAAATATATTTTTCTCTGTGCACAAACTGACACTGCGTCGGCATTCAAACATTTCAATTTGCGCATGTGGCCAGGATATTCCCATCCGAAGGACGACTCGCCTCGTATCGAGTCGAGTCACCCTCGCCCGGCTCTCATTCATTCGCATCAAAGGATCAGGAATGCAGCGAGTCAGAAAATAACAACGGATTTTGATTAAAGCTCCCCTCGTTTTTATGGAGTCCTCAGAGGAGGAGAGGTCCTTCGGTCGTATCCGTCGTATCAGGTTGCCCGTCTGACAGGGCGAGCATTATGTGAGATTACGGATCATAAATGGGACTCTTATCGCGTCTGGTGGAATGGCAAGCTCGGAAAAGGAGGAGCTAAGGACAGGAAAAGGAGCACTTCTTCCTTCTTGGCTGATATCTTCAAGAAAGTTGGTGATATCTTGTCAAATACAGACCAAAGTGGGCTTAATTATGAGTGCTTTGTGTTAATTGCAGGCTTAAGTTTGGATTTTGTAGAGATTTCTATTGTTGAATAATACTTTGAAGTTAATTACAAAAGAATAGTTAGTTGGATATCTTTGAAAGTGTCTGCATGCATTACAAATAAATTGAATAGTATTAAGTTTCTTTCTAGCAATACAGAAAGTTACTTTATATAACATTCTCGCAGATAGTTTGAAATATGATTAAAAGTTTAGTTAAGTTTCTTTTCAAAATATGTTTTCCCTTGAATCAACTCTAACTGAAACCAGAATCAAACTCATTTATTTCCATCCTGATTGCAAGCTGATTTCTTTCCCAGAAGTTTCCCATGCAATCTAGGTTTATTCAGTTCAGCTCCCCTGATTGCGTAGAGTTTTAATTCAATTTTCAGCCACACATCCTCGCATATATCTCCGTAAACAGGAGCAGGAGCCAGTCTCTCATTTCCTGCCTAGCAAATCGAGGAAGCAACGCCTGCTTCCGAGACAAGGCCACAGTTTCCGTATATGGAAGGGGTGGTGGCTCTTCGGGGTTGGAGTGTTTATGGTGTGGGGTTGGTCCCTGGTCTAGTAAATACGCTTATTATCGATACTCCAAACACAATTGTGGTCACGTGCAAGGACTGCACAAACAGCAAAGGACAAAGACTGGCAACAGACCTCCTCTCGCATTAATTTTCAATGAAATCAAATCAGCAAGGACATTCAAAACAAGATGAAATAAAGTACAAGAAAATTTATGAACGTAAGGATACCTTGGAATCGGAATTGGTTTATGTTAAAATATATTTTATATTTATTTGTAATAAATGTCAAGGAAATTGCTTACGAATATAAATAGTTAATTCATTTTGTGGGTAAAAAATGTCCCAAAAAGCATTTAATTATTTGAACTATAAACCAAATAGAATTTTTATCAAAGGAAGGCATTAAATACATTATTAATCTAAAATTTAATGATTCCTATTGAATTTGTCATAAAATTTTGTGAGAAGAAATCTCTACGAGTTTTATTAGAATTTATCTTAAAAGGTTTTATATATTTTTAGATCCCAAAAATCCAACTTTATAAAATTCCCCAATCTCTGCAATCTGTTCAAATATATCCCCCTTTATTTTATTATCAACTTCTATGTATTGGGTATTAAAAAAGTAAAAAGTGAAACGTGCGAATGACTTTTGGCTGCTTAAGCCGCTGCCGCCGCCGCCACACACAAAAGAGAACCCTTTTGCCTGATTTATGATTGATGGCCTCACAGGTCCTGGTTGATGGGAATCGCGGGGAGAACTTCAGCTCTGCGGCGAGTGTTTTTGAAAGGTGTAAACAAGAGGGGAGCACGGCTCAATGGGCCATAAAATGGCTTTGTCTGCTGTCTATGGCTATCTCCCGAGTGCCATCAATATGCTAATGTGCTTATCTCGGAGGCTGCACACTTTGTGTTCTAATGCGACCGCAAGGTCCAGGGACACGCGTCCTGGTAATTTCCTCCATAAAAAATATGCCACAGATGAAAAGCATATGCTAAGCAGGGACAAATTTGATTAATCTGGAACTGAGCAAACATCACAGCAAGGTGATAAGGCGGCGAGTCAAGGAGGTACATTAAATTCTTCTTAGATCACCATTTGAATATTCATCAGGAGAGATGGGAAAGCTGTATGAGACAGGTTTTGAATATTACCATAAGCTCAAGGGATTATGTAGTGGAAAACTCATTTAATTTAATAAAATAAAAATCTATACAGCTGCAGTTTTAATATTAATATTCTTTACAATTTCTGAATTAATTTATTTAATCATTTTGTCTTAGTATATTTTTTCCCAATGGTTTCTGGTTTTTATATTCCTTAATTTTAAACATTCTAAATATATATTTAATAAATTGTTTCAATCACTCACCCGTCTTCACTTGATACTTCAATGTGGTGGCACAATCCTCGATCAGCTGCTGCAAAGGCAAAGCTCGATCTGGCACATCCAAATCCAGGAGTCGCTTCATGTCCTCGGGATGATGGAAGTCCAAAACCTTCTCATTCCTGTCATTGGTGGCCTTCACGAAATCCAGCAGGACATCGATGACCTTCAGCAAGAACTCCCGCGTCTCCGGACCAGCGGTCACTGTGGTGGGCATGAGATCTGATAGGAAAAACAGGCACACAAAAAAGAGGGTGCAGAAAAAACCAAATGAGTTCTTCTTATCGGTAAATATGAAAAGCGTGGCCCCGTTGCTGACAGGAAAAATGGTTTTTCCTCTATATTTTATCATGATATATGGCTATTATTACTGCCCATGATTTGTGGGGAGTTTTATGTCAGTAAAAAAATAGAGATTTACTTGTCCTGCAGGAAAGGTAAGCTAAAAATCCACAGAGGCAGGATGTGATATCAACTATGATTTTGTGCGCTTTATGTAAAATCACTGGGGGAAAATGGGTTTTATTTTTATCATTTAGTGAAGCTTATGAAGTTCAGATTAAATAATATTAAATAAAGTACAATAATCATATGTTAGTAAGGTCTGAATAAGAAAAATAAACAACAGTAGTAAGAGATTATATAATAAATAAAGTATAAAAAGTAAGTTTAAGCCTAATTTTCTCACTTTTCCTGGTAATTGTTTGTGAAAAAATTAAGTTTTCCAAAACATTGGTTTAGTTGATAAAAATAACAATTAACATCATTTAATTATCAAAACTGTGTATAAAACAGATAAGTTTTCTGAAACCTCAATTATTTCCCTTTTTTGCTATTAACAAAGTTATGCCATGAAGTCTTTAAAAGCCATTATAATCAAGCCATTAAATTGTGATTTTAATTGAAAATTCGCAGGAGTCACACTTGGCCATTTAATGGCTAATTCCAATCCCCCAGATTTTCTCCCAGTTCAGCCTTTTGGGGTTGCACAGATTTTGCGCGCGCGACTCCCATCTGCTGGCTTGTCCTTGTCCTTGCCATTGTCCTTATGCGGTGGCTGCAATTAATTACTGGGGCTTTGCCTCTAAGCATAATCGGTGGCCACTAAGCCACCAAGCAAATGGGAGCAGCAGCAGCAGCTCCAAGCTCGGAGCCACGCTGGAAATCAATTGGAAACCCAACGTTGCGCATGATTAACATTTTCCAGGAGACGGCGGCTGCGGACAAATTGTAGCAATTTGAAAATTCCTCGAGTTAACGGCCAAAAAGTTAAATAAAATTTAATGTGCTTGGCTGGGTGGGTGCACACCACCCACCCCGAGTCCTGCAGGAGCATTAAGCACAGCCGGCACACACACACACAGGCACACACTCGTCCTGGACTCAAGCGTGAGCAATATCCTGTGACTAAACGGTTTATGTTTGTTGGCCTTTCAATTTGAGGCACGCGTCTGCCTCTCCTGGTCTCCTTGGTGGTGGATTTGTTTGACTTCTGCACCCGGACCCGGGACTCCTTCTGTTTCTGTTTGTCTCTCTGTTTGTTGCGTGTTTGGAAAACTCGAGGAAAATCTGTTACAGGCAACAGTCGCCAGTTTCACGCTTCAACGGAGCCAAACATATATACACATTAGAGTTAGAGCTTTCGTTGCAGGGCCATTTATCAAGGACACGAGTGTCCTGGACAGCCCAATGCTTGTCCACGTCCTTGGCAGACCACCACTGTTTGCCATTTTCCGAGCCAATGTCCCTGACAGTGTCAGTTTAACACTCGTTTATTACGAGTATTTGCCCAGCCAAATGCGATTCGAGTGCAGCTATGCGAAGGATAAATGTTTGCCAGGGTTACTACCAAGGCGAAGTAGTAATCCCCCCAAGGAAACATATTGCTAAAACACACTTATCGTGTGGGAGAATCTGGTTGAATGGAGGGGAATAATTGCTGGAAATAAATTGCATAAATCTTATAATATGTTTGCTGTGATTTCATTTGTTGTTATTTATTTCTGTTCATGATTAACTATGCTAGAAAATTGTATTTAAATTTGTTAAGATGCTACCAATTCCTTTATTCATAAATTATGTTCTCCTTTTACCCTTGCAAGAATTGTGTACATAATATATATATATTTAAAAAAAGCGTTTATTTCAAATTGTATTGAGGACATAGGAATGCCATAAAGCCAGTAATTGCGACAAGACTCATATAAATTCCTATTCGCCATTAATATTTTCAATTATTAAATAAAAATAATAAAACAGCAAGTTAGTTTCACTGATCCAATTACAAACTTCGGCTTCCCTATGTTAGCTTACTTTCTTAGTTTGTCCTCAAAATTAAACTAAATTAAAATGTAATTCTTTCCTTTTTTGTGTAGTTAATAACGTATGACATATTCGGAATATTTTTGTTTTTAATTTTTATTTAAAGATATTTAAGAGTTAAATCGTTTAATATATTAAAGTTAAATCGTGTTATGATAAGCCAAAAATTTATTAACTTTTTATATTTCATGGATAACTAAATTTTTTCAAATTGATAATAAACCACAGCCTGTAAACAAAAATAAATTAAATAAATAAAGAATAAACAATTGTTTATTATCAAAAATATATAATTCTAATTTTTATAATATAAAAATTAATTACTTAGGTATTTAAAGGCTTAAAAACTATTCGTTTTAATTTAAATTGATATACAATTCAATAAATAATTTACTATTTATTTTCTTTCTTTATTTACAAGTTTTTACGCGTGTCAGTTGTGTTTTGAATTAAATATTAATTTCATAATTTTTTATTTGCTGAAAACCCCTTATTAACCCTTAATTTTTTCCCAAATATATACTCACCATATGCCGTCAGCTTGCCCGTCCTCTCGGACAGTTTATACCCATTCGGATTGAGCGACATTTTCTCCTCTGCAAGGATAATAAAACACAAAGGAATATATAATTATTAATGAGGGGAATCCCGGTAGAGCAGACACCACAGGGTGGAGCACAAGTGGAGCTAGGCCAAATGAAGTGAGTCAATGTTATGCAATCGACCTAAACCTGAAGACCCTGAAGCAGGTGTTACATAAGCCCAGCATCCTTCATCCTTCTCCTCCCACTCTCTCCGCCTCCTTATCCTTTTCCTTATCTATATCCTTGTGTACATAGAGAAATTGCATAACGTCGACAAAAACAAATTCGTGCAGAGTGTGAAAATGCAATGGGCGTGTAAATAAACAAAGTGGAAAGTGGAAAATGGCGAAATGGTGTGGTGTGGGGTAGGGGTAAAGCGAGGACTTGGCGGAGGGCTATGTGCTCTGGACAAGGACAACTGAAGGGCACGCTTGGCCACCCCATCTAGGGGTATATACACTGATTTCAAAAGAACCCCCCTTCCTAGTGCCTTGTTTTTGGCGCCATCTGCTATTGCGCAGTAGAGAGTGCTAAGCCAATTTCCTACGACTGTAAATATATATATATTTATAGATATATGCATACATACAGACACATAAATTTACATGGGGGATACAGGATATTGGATACAGACAGCTCCATAGAAAGACAGCTGCTCTTGATGGCAGCAAAAACCTTGGACAGTACAAGGAAACTTATGCAACCGAAAGGCGACAGAAAATCAGACATATAACCTTTGGATCTTACCGATTATCCGGCGGATATCGTCGATGTACTGCTTGAGATAATTCACTTTGACTGTGTGTTCGTGGGCGACCAGGCACCGACGCTTGTCTCAGAAAAATAACTATAGGAATGTGCGAGGACGAAATGCGGAATGTATCTCTATATATCTCTATATAATTGATATATATATATATAGAGAATGGAGCTGCGACAAATGCTGGTACTACTTGTGGTCTAATTTAGCGACAACTTACAGAGTTCCTTTCAAGCAATACAAAGCACTTCTCGTTTATAATTCAACACTCGCGCGGACGGAGCCTATAACTCACTTTCAAGCAATTTAACTAAACTGATTTATTATTTATATTTTTTTAAGATTTAAATTTTTAGTTTCACTGGAAAACTTTAGGGAACTGAGAGCAGCCTACACTCGCTGACGATCTGCGGAGCTATGAGCAGCAGCATCCAACTGGGCATCCTACGAAGCTTTTTCAGCCCCACAAAATGGCTGCCCACACAAACAGATATGTACACATATATACACAGCCAGGTCCTGCTGCTGCTCTTGCTCCTGCTCCTCCATCTCTTGCATAACCTTCAGCAGCCATGACGTCATTGATTTTTGGGCAACCATCTTTGTTGAGCCATTTTGCGTGGGCGGAGCTTCAACAGTGGGGGCGGGATGCCATTTCCCCCACAACTTTCCCCCAACAGATACACACAAAAAAATGTGCGCACGCCTGAGGAAACTAAGCTGAAAAATAATGAGAAAAAAACTGGGAAATGGTTATAGAAGGGGGTTCTGTGGGGGCGACAGAATGAAAAGCTAATTAACAAACTAATTCCGCCACTGTTTCTGACATTTACAATGACCCACAACTTTTTATGAGAGTTTCCTTCCGAGTGCCAGCCAAAAACCGGACATAATTGCCGCCGTTTCCTAGTAGCACGTGTGCACCTACTATATTATATATCCTCCTATATAATATATACATATATAGAACCTAAGACCTATATGGCATTCATATATAGAACATTTGTATATAGAAATTTAGGTCAAAGCTAGGTTCTCGCGACAAGTTAAAAAAGATATATATCTATCCGCATGGCAGGGAAATTGCATTATTTCCGTGAGAACGCTTTTCATAGCATACTTTCGAGTCACATACGTATACGTTATGTACACAGGGACATAGAGGAAGGTTATGTAATCGAAGCAAGGACCTGACGGGGAGGGGGAAGGAAATGACGTCCATCAAACTGGAGGGACTTGAGAACAACGAGCGCTGTAAAACATTCATTTTCCACTGAGTCTCTTCCCACACTCTCTTATCTGACAGCAGGCAGCTCCCGGAGCTGTTGGAGCTGCTGGGTACTTTACTTGGTCTTGGTCCTTGTTCGGCAGGACCTGCTGCGTCAGCAACATCATCGATGCGAAGGCTCCTCTCTTGGCATTTGGCAAGTGTCTTTCCATGTAAATGACGATTGCAGATTACGGAAGGAGGTGGCCATTACTCGAGAAATAACTGCTGCCAGGGAACCCTTACACCATTATTCTTTAATTTATCATTTTATTTGCACTTTCGAAAGATATTTTCTATTAAGACAATAATGTCTTGGGGTTTTTTAAGGTATTTCGTATAGGAATAATTGGAGAATATAATTTCGTTACTATTTTAAGAGCTTCTTTAAGAAATTTATTTCTATAAGTGCTACCAAAGAAAATATCATGGTATTCCCTCATTTGCTTAATAAATTTCATTAGAAAAATTATTTTAGGGGACTATTATTGTTTCGTTAAAAAGGTATTGCAGGATAAAATTGTTTATTACTTTTAAAGGTTTTTAAAAGATTTATCAGTTTTTTTAGGGGTATATGTACTTATCCCAACTTCATTGAAACTATAATTATTTATTTTTATTATTAATTATTATTTAAGGTTTGATTTATTATTTTATTAAATTATTTCTTTTTATTTAATAATTTATTATTACATATTACCGTTTTTTATATGAATTATTTCTTAATTTTTTTATTAAACTGCTTATTCTTATTTATTAATTGAATATAGTTTTATTACCATTTTCCTGAAAATATTATTTCTATCACTTTTTTGTATTTTATTTTATTTTGAATTTAATTCTTAAGAGTGTTATTAATTATTCCATTTATTTGTGAAATGCTGGCTTCTCTTTTTTATAAACCTTATCTCGCAGAATTAACTGTTTCCCACACTATTAACGCCTTTAATTAATTCCCACCTTAAATCACGTGATCCAACATGGCGTATACTTGATATCAGTTTGCACACCCCTTACTAGCCAGAGATCCTACCTGTTATCCCCTGACTTAGGCCATCCATCACAGGTGTCACTCAAATATTCGCCAGATATCGGTGCAAACACCTCATATAGACCGACAGAGAATATGGCGAAGTAAAGTCGGGGACTTATCGGCTGGCCACTTCAACGACATGTGCTTCCAATAATAATTAGCCACTCCGGCCGCAGTTATCACCGATTTTGGCCAGGCCCAGACCAAAAATCCGGGTACTAGGGCACATGGCGATGGCAATCCGCGATAGCATATCCACTGATTCGCATTTGAATCAGTGACACCGGTGCAGATAAAGTCATCAAAGGCACTTATTATTAGCAAGTGGGAATTTCGCGGCGGCGGCGGCTCAGTTTACCAACTGCCAGCATTCGGATCGGACAGCTTTATATATAAAATCCAGCCAGCGCGAAAAAGTTTCAACAATTTAAGAGAAGCAGGTGGAGCGCACAATTGGATTTAATTGAGTCAAACTTTTGAAAAGCAAAGTAAGTTAGCAGTGGAAATGGCAACAAGAGCCGACATGGACATGGCTAACAAAGGAATTATAGGGATTTGGGTTGAGCAAACAGAAGGCGCCACAAAATACCCTTTAATAACAACGAAGATATTAAATAAATGGTACCATTTGTTGGACTCTTTTATATGAAATCCAACATTCATTTAATCGGCAAAAAACATAAATATTATTTGTACCAAATGGTGCCAAAACGGAAGTGCTTGCATAAGCGGATATCACAGTGTTTCACATGAAAAAGTTACAGTTACAGTAAAGTATAATAAAAAATATACACAGAAAAAAGTATATATTATTGAAAAGGTTTTAAAAATTAATTTCTTAAGATATTTTTAGTACATTTACTTAGAAATCAAAACATGGAAGATATATTAATTGAGCCAACAGTTGTTGAAGTAAATATTTAGGCTTAAAAAGAGCTTTTAATACTTAAAACAAAAATAATATCAATTCAATTTAATGGCTTAAATCGTGCTATGAAAAATACGCATTTACATTGCTTTATCGGAGAAAACAGAATATATTTATTTTGGTATGCTTAAGTCCGGCTTTAAATCTTGTTTTTCCATTGACCCAGCATATTTTTTGTCGGAAATTGTCATTGTCGCTGAGCCATTAAAGAAATAAAAAAGGATAAGGGTAAAGATAGTTGTAAATACGAATTTCTATTTACCCTTTTTGATACGTTTTTTGTTAATATATACAGAACATAATCTGAATATTAAATACCAACTAAAACCTAAAACCTAAAATGCTTTTTTTATGAGAAAGCTTTTATGCCCTTTAAATAAAATACATAGAATAGATTTTTTAAGTATATTTTAAAATTCAGCTTTTACAATTTATCACTAAAAAAACCCTGAAGTCAGATAATTAAAACATAAAAAATATATAGAAAAATTCATTGTCCTGCGATAAGCAACAATATCCTTTCAGAAGAGTATAAAAATGTAAACAGAATCGGACAATGAAGCAAACCCTTGAGCGAAAAAATACGAGTCTCACCTGGCTGTGATTGCACGTAGCGCAAATAGGCCCTGTAGCCCAGATAGGCGAAAATCTTTGGTCACTTGTGCCACCACCCGCTGCTGGGAGTGGGCTTTGCCGGCTAGTTAATTCAATCGGGGAGTCTGTGTGTTGGCCCAGCGAAGCGTCCTCTTTCGCACTCGACTCTCAACTGCGGCCCAGAGGTCCTGGTACTCCGGAACACCATGTTCGGCTCGCCCCCGGGGGCGATAAACATTCTTTTCTGGCCCAGCAGGGAGTTGGGGAGCGGGTGAGTAGGATTTTGGGGATTGCGTCTGCTTAGGCGACTGTCATTATCCTGACAAAATAAAGTTCCAGGCAGCGGCAGCAGCAGGTTGGTTAGCTCAGGTATTTCTCGTTGGTATTTTTTGGTCGAAAATCCCTGGCAAAAGCGGCGGCAGGATTCCTGGAACATCTCCGGAGAGACGCCAGCCATTGCATAACCCCTTTTTGAGTTTGCCAAATCAAGCGCATGAAATTCGGATAGCAAATGCTTGGGATAACAATGAAGAGGAGGAGCATGGTGGAGGCTGCACTTGTGGCATGAGTGGTAGTGGAAGTCTACTTTTTGCTGCCTATTCCTGAGCGCGCGATAATTGCATTTTGAGCACAATTGCTCCTATTGTAAGGGAGGCCGAGTCAGCCTCCATTTTGGCCTCATACCCGCAGGGATCCCACCTCCTTTTACATCCCAATTCCCAACCAATTTGTAATCTTCCCGTCTCCTTCTAGCCCCAGCGATGGGAAAGCGTGTGGAAAAGCGACGGGGAAATCCTTGGCTTCTGGGCCTGCCATTGGTCATTTTCATCATCCTTGATGCGCCTGCGCCGGCCGTGACGTCATTGGCGGCGCTGCCGAAGGACGATGCCGTGGGGGATGCTGCCTTCGAAGGCAAAATCCTTGAAGTCCCAAAACCCAACAGCGCAGTTCAGGATTGGAGTTTGCTGTGTAAAGAGCTCTGCGGGTAAGTTTGCGGATAAACTAACTTCCAGAACTCTTTCAAAATAAAATACAGAGTGGAGTCAAGAATAGAGTGAGGTGGCTTTGTGCCCCGAAAGTGTGAGTGTCGCGAAGGTTTTCCCCAAAAAGCGGGAACTAATGATGATTATGGCGAAAATGAAAACGAAAGTGAGTGACTGGCCATGAGAAATCAACGAATTGCGGAATGCGGCGGCCTTTCAAGTGGCGTTCATCGAGAGTTTTTACTAATCAAAAAATGTCAAACATATTATTTTATCTCTGTTTACGGATTCCGCGGCGCGTGTTTTGTGTTATTTTCAAGTGCCAAATATGTTAACTAGTAAGGTTGTTGGGAAATTATTTAGGCTTTATTTTAATTATTTAGAAAAAGAAAAATTAACATTAGTTTTTTATTTACTTTATAAAGAACGATGGAAAAATTTAAACACACACAGATATGATCTTAGAAACGATCTTTCAATGTAAACTTTACATTCAATTTATTTAACAAAAGATCTCTGAAGGATTCTGAATGAAATAACCATTTTGGAGTCTTCACTTGATTAGAAGAAATCTTATATTATTAATAATTTTGTATGCTTTATTTTATTAATATATTTAAAATTCACGATTATTTATTGCTGATCCTTGCAGAGCTGGCCTGGGCGTTGCCTCAACGCCTGGTGGGGCCAAGGACGCGATCCTGAGACCGGAGTTCGATGTGGCCAAGTGCCGGCAACTGTGTGGACTGCCTAGGGGTAAGTACTAAACAGTAAATAATAAAAATAATAATAATAAATACAAAATAATTATTAAGAAAAGGAGCTGCATTATGAAGCTTTTTTAATAAGAATTTCAAAGAAGATTCAAATCTGTGAATATAAAAATATTACATATTAATTACATTTCATTTTATAATAATTTAAAACTAGATTCTTTAAAATCTTAATTTAATGATCTGAACAATTTATACTTTTGTGTTGAAAGAAAGAGAAATGAAATCCTGTTCCATAGAAAAAAAGAGTTTAAAGAAATTTTTAATTAATAAAATACCTAAATATGTAATAAAGAGTCAATAAAAATGGTTTATTATTAGGTAAATTTGAATAATATTTATTATAAATGTCTTTAAAAAATATCAAATAGAGAACATTCTTAACAAAAATAAGACCTGATTTATGGCTCTAAAATTTGTCTTTCAATTTTGTAATTAAATTGTAAACTCGTAAAATATTTATTAAATATTGAACTACTAATATTGCAAAATTTATTACATTTTTAATACATTTCTGAGACATTTCAAAATTATTTGTATACCTAAAAGTGATCGAAAAATATTTATTAATTTATTTTACTCCTTTCTGTGCCTATACTAATTGCCAAATATCCTTTTCCTTAATTTACAGCCGAATGGGGCGACAAGATCTGCTCGAGCTTCTGCCAGCAACGAAGTCGCTCCCTGCCCGGCTGCAGTCCCTGCCAGCAGGAGGTGCAGAGAAAGCAGGTGGAGGAGGAGAAGGTTTGGAGAGAGGATATGATGGCCAGTGGAATGCAGGGCAAGACTACATACGGTTCCGGTACCGAGAGGCCAATGGCGATGCAAGTCCAAGTGGTCACCGCTGCACCAATAGTAGCAGCAGCGGATGCGGACACCACGACTGCGGCTCCGGACTGGAACGAAGTGTGCAAGGTGCTCTGCAAGACTGGCGATGGCGGGTCTTTGTGCAACTGTGATTTATCGCCGTTCTTCAGCTAAGGATCCCCGGATCCTTGCAAGGGCATCTCGGCGATGGATCCTCTGGATGGAGGCGTTAAATCACAAACCGATTATATATAGTTCGAGAATTATATGACGTTTTGTTGTTCCTTGTTTTTGGACTTGAGTTAGTGCTAGTGTTGTCTTAACATATTCCATTATTATCTATATTCAAAATCTTGTTGCGAAAGTTTAGTTCCAATATCTTTGTAAAGAAAGAACAAAAAAAACTATAGGAAAAGCTAAAGAAAACTAAAAAAAAGATAAGAATATACGAGGACGATGAGGAGAAGCAAAAAATCCCTATGAGAATCAATTAATTTGTAACTAATTTCAATTAAAAAACAAAAGAAAACGTAACTATAGAAAGCTATAGAGTAAGAGGAGTGGGGCAACCCCTCCACAAACAGCAGAATCACCCAGGGCTTCCAGTGCTCCCTTGGGGGGACGAGGATCGTTGGATCCTTCGATTCCCAAGAGGACACAACCCGTAGTTAAGTGATTGATTAGTCGAGAGGAGTTTTTGACTAAGGAGACACACGAAGGATGAGAAAAATCAACAACCAATTCAATATCAAAATACACAACATATCGTGGTACCCACATGCCACAACAATCCCGCACACCCTAATTTTGGATTACCATATATCCCTTGGTTCGATGGAATCAGCATATCAATTTACCACGACGAGGCAGCAGAAGAAGAAGAAGTTGGTATCCAAAGAATTCCTTTGTTTTGGCTTACAAGTTATTGGCGAATCAAAAGCGTTGATATATTTAAATCAGCATCAATTACGAGTGTCGCAATTAGGCCACGAGCCAACCAAGAGTTTAGTGTTGGTTACGGCCCTCAAACCATATAATATAAATACAACAAAATATATAAAAAACACAAAGGATATAATATACAATATAAATGTAATATCTAATTGGTCTATATATCCACACAAATGAGTTGCGATTGCAAATCAGAAACTCAAAGGCGGCAGACATGGATATGTACCAGGTCTACCGTTTTACACTAAATCGTAACTAAAGTTATCTTAATATCTAGGTGTCATATTGTTCAGCATAAATAATTCAATATAACAATTATTTATTGGGAAGACATTTTTTCGCATTGCATTGAAAAAATATGGAAGACTTTTCAAGCAAGGACAGCAGCAACATCATTGACGCATTATGGAAGACATGCGTCTCTTCAGCACGGCCTGGTCATCGGCCAAAATCATTTAGTTTTAAGTAATAATAATAATAATAATAATAATAATAATAACGAGGACAGCATTTTCGAATTCGAACCCGAAGATCTACGAAGTCACGCTGTGACTGACAATAATTAATAAAACTAAGGAGGAGAACAGCAGGCAAGGAAGTTCGCATACTCAGTGTCTATATATCAAAAAAAAATATATATATTAATATTATTAACCGCGCACTTATCAACAATATAAAATATAAATATATATGTATTGCACCAACGTTAAATTAGACAATATCGCAATGTTTAAGACAATTTTCAGAGCACATTCATTGATAACCTAATGCGGCTTCAGTATGTAATCGATGTGTAGCAAGTTAATCACACTAACTAAACATAATAATGCACTTTACATTTATGTATATGTATATGTGTTAGGCGTTGCGTTTCTGCCATGAATACAGCGGCTAACTAACCGAATTATGCTGGAATAATATCAAAATAACCAACAGACACATCATCATCAATTACGAATTATTATCAGAGTGTAAAACCAACCGATGATACCGTTTCGAAGTTTCGATTTTAGTTCAAACAAAACAAAATAAACTCAAAATAAAATAGTTTTAAAGGCAATTTCACACAATGTAATCGAACAACAAACATAAAAAACAACTAAACAACAACCAAGCAAAAATAAAGGCAAAATATATCTATTATACGTTAAATGTTGTGTAAAGCCCCTCTGAAAAATATTTGTTTAATTTTGGGATGAGAGAAAAGGGGGGAATATAAATTTATAAAGAACGTTTATTAAATTTAAATTATATAAATATATAAAAATAATATAAGATAAACTTGCAGCCAAAAGGGTTTTGTCATATGGATCGGAAATAAACACGAATTCGGCTATATATCAATGGACTAGTAATCTATATTAAAATATAAACAAAATATATATTATGGAATTTGCAAAATTGGAAGTCAATATTCTAAATTTCTTTTTAGATTTTAAATTCGAAAGGCTTTCTATCTATTTCCATTTTCAATTCTTTTCCTGAATAATGAGAACTTTTATATTTTCTTTGATTAATATGAAAAATAATATAAATAAATCAGAACCTTTGAGGTTTTTTTGTTATTAAATTAATCTAGCTTCTAAATATTATATATTTAAATTTATTTAATTTTCTGAAACATTCAACTTTTTACATTTTTCGAGTAATATTTATATCCCATGCACTGCTTGCTGTCAAAAGCACTACTTCTTTTTACAATTTCGATAACTCCCACCATACATCACGCCGCGCAATTTAAAATTCATTCGCATAAAATAAAGCAATTCCACTAAAAACCCAATAAAAGTCAGAGTTAATGTTAATTGGTTTATTTTTTGCATAGTAGTTTCCAACGTAATCGTTAAATAGAGAACGGCAAACATAAACTGGACGTGTTCAATTGCATTATACATAGGTAAATTTATATTAAAATTATGATTAAGCTTGTGTACAAATATTTAACAAAGTCATTGGGTTACGTTTATAATTTATAATATATATTAAAATCAAAGTTTAACAACAATGCGAAAAGTTGAACTTGGATTTTATTATATAATTATATAATCATATATCAAATTGAACTAAGCTCACATTAAAAAAAAAAACAAACAGACAAGGAAGATTCATTGTGCCTGGCGCCTTGGGCGCCGTTAGTTCGTTAGTTTGTTTGATCCTCGCGAGTTAAGTACAAAAGAAGGCTAGTTTTTAGTGGTCTGTGCACAACTGAACGGGATCTGGGATCAATCAGGCGGAAATTAACCTAGGCTATAGTCCATTATTCATCCTTCTTACGCTCTTTTGATTCCGTCAGCATATTTAGCTACATGACAAAATGCTTACAAAAAAACGCTAGTTACACTATGACAGTTTACAAGTTGGCAAGTATGAATCGTTTTCGTTATCCGTTAAGTATCTGATTTTCCATTTGTTGCTTAAGACGTTAGTATTAATATCAGCTGCAGTTTTCGCCACACTCCTCACTCCTCGGTTATGTCTTTGTCCTGGTCTTTTTTCTTGTTATTTTAGCTTAGTGTGAATATTAGCTAATCGACATGCGATTAGAGAGCCGTCTTCATCATTCGCCCGCCAGCTCATCGATGCGACACCGCACAGCGTGCTCCAGCACCTCCAGGCTGGCGTAGTCCAACTCCTTCACCAAACACAGCGCTGCGGATAGCAGATTGGATGTCTGCGGAATATACGAAGGGAATATGATTCAGTTATTGATAATGACTGTGTGTGCCAATTCCGGATAATACTCACCCTATTGACGGGCCTGCGGTGGTAGCCCGCGTAGTGATTCATCACGGAAGCCGAAAGAGTCGTCGTCGACTCACTGAAACGGCCTTCAGGGCGCCTGAAGAATATTATTGAAAGAAATAATACAAGTAATATTAATAAACCGATTAGGTAATAATCCTAATCCGACCGCTTGTTTGTTAACATCTGCAGATATACATTAAATCAAATATATTTCGCAATGATTTTCAGACAAAATAAAACGTAATAATTTAATCGAATAATTACCAGCTTTAAGAACCCAAATATACAACAATTAGCAGCTTAAATAAAACACTTCTGATTTATTAGATTAATAAAACACGCTTAACACACACATCGATTAGAGAAAATAGTTTAACACCCTTTCAGACTAAGATAAGAGTGTGAATCGAATGTGCAATTCATTTTTAATTACAACTGTTTTTATAGTTCTTAATGCTTTTTTAGCGATAGTATTTCAACAACAAAATAAACATTTAAATGCAAACACAAACTGGAAGCGGACATCACAGAGATACCACAATGTTTACCCACAATTCAATAAGCGACAACAACGTTAAGCTTCTAAACTAATAATGTTCACCTGATGACCTCGCGGTTTGACCTCACTCACTCACCTCGACCTGGGCCTCTCCTCCGGCTCCCATTCTCCGCCATTCTCCCTAGCGCTGCCATTCCGGAAGGGTTCACTGCGTCGCTGTGGCTGGTGGTGTAGCTGCATTTGGCTGCCGTAGGGATTGTGGTGCACCTGTGGCGCTTGCTGGTGCTCCTCCCATTCGGTGAGGTCTGTCTGGCTGTGGCGGTAGTGCGCCGGGTAGCCAGCCGGACGATCCGACTGATAGTATTCCTGTGCGGGAACACCATAATTAGATAGTTTCCCCATCTTGATGGTTCAGATCCCTTGTCGGTACTCCTCAGTGAGAAGAACCAGCGCTCTTACCTTCATCGAGTGCGTGGAGATGCTGGGAGGAAGCGGCGCGGGCCGCACCTCCCTGTAGCCCGTCTGCGGGCTACTCTCCTGGTCGGAGCCCGGCGAGCGCTACTCATCGAGACCCCGTGTTGGAGTTAGTGGGATGTAGTGCGGTTTTGCGTTTTTAGTTGGGGTTTTTGATTTGGTTTTAGGTTGCGGTGCATGGTGAGAAAGGCAGCAAAGATTATAGATGTTAGATTTCAGTTGAAATTATATACCAGTCCCCCCGAGCAATCTCGACATATGACAAAACGTTGAGCTAGAGTGTTGGAGGCCATTTTCACGCTGGTTTTGTGGTTTTCTATGGCTCCATAGCTTATGGGTTTCTTTCTTTTCAAATGAACTGATTATTACCCAATTTATACTGATCCCTTATCAACAGAATTCCCATTTTCTATTCACCATTTTTTCCGCCTGTGTATGCATACATAATGACCCATTTTATATAGTTCATTTTTGGATCTACTTCAGCAATTATTGTGCGTCCCCCATTATTTCCCAGTACTCGGCTCCAAAGTCAAGCGAATGACTTAACCCAAAAAAGCCGGCAAACAGACAATGGCCCGGCAGCGGGAAAATGAGAAAGAGAACCTTAACCATGCCATCGAAGCCATCGCGTGACTGCCCCCAACCAAACCCTGTACCCTTCTCTCCACTCGAGTGTGACTCGGGCCCACACCCTAGAAAAGAAATAGTAGGGCCTCGGAATAGGGCCCCCAAAAGTGGGCCCGGCAACGAAAACAAGAAGCTCGGTTCTGTCATGTCGGATGCGAGGAACTGGTTGACTGTGTTACTACTACTCATCGTGGGGCAGTGACTGTGGATCTTACGTCGTACTGGTGGTAGGTGCGCTGCTCTTTGGTTAAATTGTTAGACATGGGCGATGGCGGATGCACGGGTTCCTGGGGGGGATGCCGAAACGAGATTAGTTGGGCTCTTGGGAGATTTTAATAGGTTATGCATTGAGAGAGTATAAATGATGGACAAACACAATTGGAAATACTAGAATAATTCTGTAAATAAATTTCTTTATATTGAAAAAGTTATACCAACAAACTCTAATCAAATATCTAATATTTTTAGTCTTAAATTTTCATCTAAATAAATGAAAAATATACAAAAAAAAGCCACAAGAACATAAATAATAAATATTATACAATAAAACGTAAGCATGTTCATAACACAATTTAGAAATTGATATAGCAAAATTCTCCTACAAATGTATAAAATTTTACTTTAACAAAAATGTTTACATGAACATTATTTATTAAAAAACAAAATATAAACCAAACTATATGTGCCACAGGCTAGTTACTTTCTCTAAACCTTTCCCATCCCCCTTCCCGGCTGACTAACCGACCTCTCCCTTTACCTTGGTGGGTGTGGGGGGCTTGGAGCCATGCAGCGGCGGTGCCTGCTGCACCTGGCTGCCGTAGAGATCGCTGGCACTATGGCTGATGGTCCCTTCGCTGCTGTTGTTGGCCAGCGGACTGGCTAACTGCGGCAGCGGTGGCGGCTGGTTAGCAATGCATATTTAAATATTAATGGGAACAGGGAGCGGGATAGGGTTCAGAGGTAGCAGAAATAGACAGATACAAGAGGAGGGGTGAGAGTTGATTACAGAGCCGAAAGATTAGAGCCGCTAAACCAAGGCGTGGTGTGAGAATAATTCACCCAGACAATGGAAACCATTTACCTCTTTCATGGGGCTGGAGCTGCGCCGTTGCTGCTGCTGATGCTGCTGCTGCGATTGGTGTTGTTGCGGTTGATACTGTGGCTGCTGTGTTGGCGGAGAGTGTTGCGGGTAGCTGTGCTGCTGCTGCTGCTGTTGCGGCATCTGTTGCGGCTGCGTCTGATTCTGCTGTTGCTGCTGTTGGTAGGCATCCTCGTAAACCTCATCCTCAGCAACGGCGCCACCGCCGCCACGCAAGGCCTCGTCCACCTCCTCCTGGGTGACCTCCACATTGTCCAGCTTCTTGAGGTTGGGCAGGGCGCGTAAGACAACCGCACGATAGCTGTGATTGCGGTTAGAAAGAGTTGAAATAGATCATTAGAGGCTTCTTGTATATATTGGATGCCACTTACTTGAGTGTTCGCTCGCAGCAGGGATTCTCCTCCAGCCAGAGGTAGCGCAGGGCTGGCAGATTCTGCAGGTAGGCGATTTCATTGATGTCCGAAATGTTATTCTTGCGCAGATATAACTCCTGCAGCTTCTGGCACTCTTCGAAGGGGGACAGGGTGGAGATCTTGTTCACGCTGCAACGGATCGAAAGAAAGCCCAACTTTTAGGTTCAAGAAACTTTCTCTTGAAGCGGCGACAAAGGCGCCACCAACACCAACATCATTAACTAACTGCCGTGAATCATGCTTGGAACACACAACACAAAAGATTCTCTCTGGCAGCTGCGTGCGGTCATTAACTCGACGGATTCTTCGCAGAATTCCCCACAAAACAACAGTTAAAGAGGCTGACGGACTGAGCGAGGGGTTCTGAGGAGGGAAGGAAAAGCTGATTGTCATCATTTTTCTGCGTCTAGGTCAGGTTCGCGTTGCGAGCCAATCCCCCCGCTTAGCACCTCGGTCTCTCTAACAATGCTAATTACCCTGAAGTGGCCAATTGCCGATGGCCAAAAGCGTGCCTTAATGGCCTAACAGATAGAATAAATAAGCTGCGATATGTAGCTACACTCAAGGAAAACAAGGCTAGATATTGACCATGAAAGTAGAATTATTTGGATATAAATTAGAAACACATAAGGAGATTATGATGCGTAATGAAAACTTTAAAAACCTTAAGCAAACATATTAAAAAAGTAAATAAAAACAGTAAAAATACAAGAAATTATGTTAAACCCTAGAGTTTCTATAAGATTTTCCCCTGTGTAACTATCAGAAACAGTCTCTACAGTGAGAGTCTTACATCCGAAACAACTGTCTAAACTTAGCCAGAATCATCGCCTAAATGGCACACGAGTGCATTGCCTCAGTGAGTGTCTGGTATCTGGAATTCGTAGCTCCGCTAACCCTATTAATAGTTTGGCATAAAATCAGGCCATTTGGGAGTAGGGCCCCAAATAAATATCCTACTCAGATATGCATAATCAAAGTTCCAAAGCTAAAGTCAAGGTTGAATAGCACTCGAGTGGCACTAAGTGGAAAAACCATTGATAGGTTCTGTGGAAGGAAAAGAAAAGTGCCAGCGACACGCAAGTCAAATCAATATGCACACTCATAACGCTGGGAGCAGGGAGCAGGGAACAGGGAATGGTAATGAGTATGGGTAAGAAATAAACACAACCTAATGGAAGACTACACCAACGCATTTTACCTGAACCACTGATTTATGGCTGATTTATGGACTCTATTCCACTCCAGGCCTAGCACAACAAAAGCGGAGGAGACCCCACGTACATATGTAGTAGTACCGCCCCAGCAGACAGGGGAACCGCCTGTCCAACGAGTTAAGACAGAAAGGTTTTCGTTGTTTGGTGTTAAGCTCAGTAAAATAATGCAAACAGAGCAGCCCTCTTTGATAGTCGTCGTCAATGGGTCCGAGAAGTTGAGAAGTTATTGCCCTCGAGTTTACATGCTTGCCATATCAATTGGTTCATTCACGCTTGTATATAGGAAACGTGTAGCATTATCTATAGACTGATAAAGTACTGGGAAGCAGTTGGGAAAGTCGCTGATAACAATGGAATTGAATGCAATATAGCAATATATCTGTTAATAGAAAAGCCCGACTGTTCTGAGCTATTTTAGGCTCTAATTTGTCAGCGCAATTAATTAATTAATCTTGGTTTTTATCGGAAATAAAAACGTTTCTTCTCAAGAAGGCGTTTCTTGTCTTAAGTACATCTGAAATACCCTTGAAAGAAGCTTAGTAAACTAACAAAGATTTATAGAAAACAACAACTATCCATAAATTTTAATATAAAAACTCGTTAAGACCTTCATACATCTCTAAATATATTATTTACTTGACCATATTTCATCTGAGTCACTTTATGGGAATGCAAACAGGCGTCAAAAACAAGTTTCCAAAAAAGGCGCACTTTTGCTTTCAATTAAAATCGGTTAATATTTGCTCATTTCATTCATATTCATATACATACATTTTTTATTTGATCAGATTAATTGTTAATGGAATATTTGCTTCTGATATTTAATTATTTCCTGTTGTTAGCCGTCTGATCTGATTTTACCATATTCAACATCTGGTTGGGAGTACCAGTTCAATAATTTCTCTTTATTCCTGTTCTGAGCTGTACTAAAGACAAGCTTTTATAAGAATTTATAACTTCTAGTAAAAATACAAAATTAATTCAAAAACTGATCTAGTTTTAAGAAGAATTATTAAGTTTCAGATACTTTGATTGCTAAAATCAGGCAGTTTTATTATTTATTTATTGTATTATGTAGACTCTTCTGTTTTATAATTCCTTTTTAATTCAATATTTCAACTAATTTTTAATGAAATATAGGTTACTTAATTACTTTTCCTGCTCATTTTTGTCACAAAAGTTTTTGCCAAACAAAAGTTGCTCTTTTTTTGAAATATCATCTGCGCTACTTCCAAACCTAAATTATTATTTCCTGCTGTTCTCACGCTTCCCATCCCCCAAGTTCAATGCCAATCGGCCCCAAGCTCGCTCCCTATATGGCCACCCGCTTGGGGGTACACCTCCTCTTGTGCATAATTATACAAACGTATGTACAATATCGTGAGGCAGCCGAGAGTTGTCAACATATTGCCAGCAGATGACGGAGAAGTTTGGCGGGCGAATCGATTTCGGTGGCCTTGGCAGTCAAAATGATTGTCGCCTTTTAAGGCAACAGCAGCAGCAGCAGCAGAAGCTACATGCAAGTACAACAAGTACAAGTACCACCACAAGCACCAGATGAAGTACAAGCGCAGACACAGATACGTCTGTACGTATCTGGCAGATACGAGTCATAGTCAGAGTATCTGCGACCTACGCTTGGGCCTACGCGGCCTAAAAAGTGATTGCGACTGGGGCCAGTATTGCCAATTTCGGAGCTCCCACGACTTTCAGCTTATTTTCTGTAGTTTGTGTAGCTTTTGCCTCAGCTTTTTGCATTAATTACGCGCTTGAGCGTGCCAAAGTATTTCTCGTATTTCTGCTTGCCTAATGATGGGGCGATGACATCACTGGAAAGCAAACACATATCTTGGCGCTATACGACCTCCCTCTCTCGCAGTGGGGATTCTCCCAGTCATCGGATTGAACAAAAAACGTTAATCAAGAGCTGATCCTTATATGAGACGCATTCCCCCCCAGACTTACCTCAGCGCTAGAACTTCCACTCCACGCATTCGCTTGATGATGGACACATCGCTGAGATCACTTCCCCTGAAATAAACAGAAAGAGAATGCGTTAGATGTTTGATGGCATTATAATGGAGATAAGTGTGGCATGGAGGCCCCTTTTAAGTCATCGCCCGCTTTAATCTAAGGCGGGTCAAGAGGCTGGAGGCATCGCGGAAAGTAGCTCAACTGCTTTTCACGCTTTTCCGAGTGCCGGCTTCCCAACTCCTCGAGTGCCGCGAGTTTTCCAGCCCAGGGAATCGTGACTTGCTCCCAAAGTGGACACTTCTAAACTGGTTAGAAGATTGCCCCCGGATTTGGGTCACACTGGGGCTTGAGTGAAAGCCAGCAGCCGGAGCAGCACCGGGCTGAGCAGCAAAGTGGGCAGATCCCCCAGACCCCAGAGCCCATGCCCCATGCCCCAACATACTCCATACTCCATGCTATACCCAACAGATCGGAGCTTTCACTGCGGCTGCACCTGCCTCGGCACAATTAGCAATAGATCAATGCACAGGCGGAAATTAGATCGAAAATCGATTTCATGCACACTGGTAAAATGTCTAAATATTTTTTAACGATTTTTTAAGCTTCCGAAATAAGTGTATATATTTTATCAGAATATAAAAAGATATAAAAGCTACCCTCGGAACAACATGCGAAACGATGTCAAAGATGATAAGGAAAGACGTAAACATTTTTATATTAAAGAAATAAAAAAAATTGGAGGTACATTTTAGGTTTTTAAATGGAAATAATTCAAATTAAATAATAAATTTATTTAAATGTATTATAATGCTTATAATTATTAATCTTAATTAATTCCTTCAAGTTATAAGACTTTGTTTTTCCTTAAAAAGTGTAATTGGGTTATAAAAATCGTTCATAGCTAAACAAAAAATGCATTAATTTCAAGACGAAAAACTAAATTTATATTCCGAATTTAAAATTTTACAAAATTAACATTTTTTCCCATTTTTTAAAGTTTTTTAAATGAAATTTTCATAACATTTTTGTAAAATAGACAAAATACCTTAGAAATCTTGTGGATTTTAATTTTACGAAATAATGTAATTACATAATTAAGTAAAATAATGTAACTGGTGAAATAATCTTTTAAAATTCTAAGCTAATTAATATATTTGTAATTTGTTTAAACATTTAAGTTTTAGTCCCCTTACTTACCAACAATTAAGCTTTTTGATCATGCCAAGATCGGACTGCTTGGCCCGCGCAATCACCATTTCCTCGGTGAGTCGAGACATGGCGAGATGTGATTGCAATGATGGTGCTTGTGCTCCAGTTGGCTTTCCAGCTCTCCGTGTTCCACTCTCCACTAGCCACTAGCTCTACTCTCCACTCTGACCCGTGGCCAAACAGGTGTGCCACTTGCAGATTCCAGCTCTATACAGCCGCTGTTGGTTAACCGCGTATTTAAGCCGCTTTGTGAATGCCCAATTTCAGATGCCGATGGAGGTGAGCAACCAAATTCAAAGCTCAATCGTTTGTTGTTGTAATCACTGGCGTGTCGTAGGCGTTGCCTTATTGTTGTTGTAATTACGCTTCCGATTTGACGAGTTCCTTTTGGCTCTGCTGAATGGGGGCTTTCCAGATTTATTTTGTATCTGCCAGATACCAGGCACCAGGCTTGCAGTTTTATCTCTTTATCTCGCACGGATGACTAAGCGCGGGTTGTTGCGCTTCTCGCTTTTATTTATATATTTTTACTATCACACGTAATTCGCTGTTAGCTATGTACCTCTCCTTCTCTCCTTCGCACTTTTATTCACATCTGCCGCCTAGGTTTTGTTGCTGTCAAAATTGTTGATTGCAACGATGTGCCGTAAATTCGGCAATATTACATCGCCCCGAATCGATTTTTTCGCGCCCAGATGTTTGCTCTTTGACGTTTTTAGCTGCCGCTTACTTTTCGTAGTTTTTTAAACTGAATTAAACACTTTATTTCCCGAGCAAACACCGAGCGTAGATTAATCTGCGTTTCGAAATTCGAGTGATTTTTCAGAGCCTATTTTCCCGATTTTCTTTGCAACGTTTTTCGTTTGCTCTCAGACAGGTATGTATATTGCCGCGTGTGTGTGTGTGTGTTTGTATCGGTATTTGCGTGTGTGCCAGAGCGAGACAGCGACGCGGCGTGTTTTACACAATACACTTTAAGCACTATTAGTTCTTGCTTTTGTTTAGCGTCTTTCTGGTTCGTGCGCTCGACTCGACGACGAAAAACTATCTGCTCGAAAAACTTTAGCCGTCAGCTTTCATTGTCTTTGTTTACGAATGCGATGTGAAGCGGAGAGCAGACAGCAGTGTTGCCAGATGAAAATTTTTTAAATCCCGAACAGGCGATATTTCCCCAAAAAATCAGTTAATTTCGAAAATGAACTGAAGAACTAATTCTTCGTCATAAATATAAAATAATTTTAGATTTCGGCAATTAGTAAAGAAATTAATACAAATTTAAATCTAGAAGGGTAAAACCCCTGATGTGGGGACACTAAAGAGAGTAAAAGTGCGTTGGCGGGGAAACCAGTTTTTCGCTGGAGTTAAATGAAGTAATTTAGACCTCGGATAAGCGAACAGCTGATCAACTATTTTTGTTTTGGCGCTGACCTTTCAAAACAAAAACAGTCGATCAGCTGTTCGCTGTTCGCTCTCTCTCTCTCTCACTCTCTCTCTTTTTCTCTTTCTTTCTTTTGCTGCAGAAGCTGTCAACGATCTTGGATGAGCGAACAGCTGATTGATTGTTTTTGTTTTGGCGCTGACCTAAACATAAACAACTTCCTTTCAAAACAAAAACAGTTGATCAGCTGTTCGTTCTCTCCCTCTCTCTCTCTCTCGCTTGCCGCAGAAGCTGTCAACGACTGTTATTGTTTAGTCGATCAGCTGTTTGCTCTTTCTCTCTTTTGCTACAGCAGCGGTCAACGACCTTAAATGAGCCAAAGCAAAACAAAAATGGTCGAACAGCTGTCCGCTCATCTAAAATCATTGTTCTATTAAACGCAATCAATTTGTAATATCGAATCATCTGATATTCATTTTCGAAAATATACCGCCAACTAGTTGTTTTGGTATGTTTTTTTAGTACAGTTTGTCGTAATGCGAAATACAGGCGTCGGCCACACTGCCACCACTGGACGTGACTGATTTATTTATAAATTAATTTCTCTCTATCTGTAGCTTGTGCGCCCGCCCGCGACGTGTTGTTTTCGTGAAAATTTGCATCGCATCTTTCAGCGCGTGCAGTAGTATTGGTCGGTCCGTCTCTGTGCGAGGAAAACAACGCACCGAGCGACGCCAGAACAGCGAACGAGATCAGAAGCGCGAGCGAGAGTGCCAAACAAAACACACAACATCTCATCGCAACCTTGGGCGTGTGTATTAATTGAGCGTTCCTATCCGCGAACCGCGATCCGCTCTCCGCGTCGCTCCCCTGCTTCCCATCCGCACCGCGTCCGTCCCGAGCGGAGGTGTCGTCGTAGCCGATTTTTGATTGGGATTACCGTCACCATTCCGCTTCTGGGCTGCTTTCCGCTGGTTGCGCTGCCGTTTCCGAAGCAAACATAACATCTGGCGAGATAAGGGCGCCCCTCTTAGCCCCCAACCCCAGCCCCAGCCCCCTCCCTCGGTCCCATCGAACGCTTTCGTTGCAAAAACGGCGCTGAACGTAAGTTGGATTACGTCATCGTTCGAGGGCAATTTTAGACTCTGATTGCGCCATATATATAGACTCAGTTATAGTTTTGGTTCTGGACTGACTGGTCAACGACAACAGCAGGCGCCCCCGCATCCGAGATGATTCATGTGGGCGAGAATACGTGGAACCTGCGGATCCTCATCACCGATCTGCAGGTGGAAAAGACGCTGCGCGTGAAGGGCGACCAGCACATTGGCGGCGTTATGCTGCAGCTGGTGGACCCGGAGATGCCCAAGGACTGGTCAGACCACGCACTCTGGTGGCCCGCGAAGAACGTGTGGCTGACCAGGACGCGATCGACTTTGGATCAAGCTGGCGTGCAGTCGGACTCCTTTTTACACTTCACGCCCATGCACAAGACACTGCGGGTGCAGCTGCCCGATCTCCGGTATCTGGACTATCGCGTCAACTTCTCGGCCAAGACCTTTGGCGCCGTGGTGAGCCTGTGCAAGGACCTGGACATCCGCTACCCCGAGGAGCTGTCGTTCAGCAAGCCCCTGGAGCCGGAGCATCTCAAGAAGAATTTCTCCAAGCTGCCGCAGCGCAAGATTCCGGTGGCAGAGGCAAATGGCATCGCCTACTTGCAGCCAGCGCCCGATACCAACTCCTTTGTCCCGATCACAGGAGCCTACAATGGCAGCAACGGCAGCTTGGACCGCTCGCACAACGGAAATCTGCTCTGTGCGCCCGCTTCACCGTACGCCACGACACCGCGGAGGGCAGCCACTGCTCCGGGCACGCCTATCAGCTCGCCCACTGGCACCTGGAAGCACAACTCCACCGGCTATGCCAGCTACGACTCGAACTCTAGTTTCGGCGACTTCCAGGAGAACCTGGCAGTGTCGCCAAGGTCCCCGAGCCCGGATGTCAGAGCCCGTTTGGTGCGACCAAAGACGCTGGTGGAGAAGGCGCGCCTCAATGTGGGCTGGCTGGACTCGTCGCTCTCCATCATGGAACAGGGAGTGAGGGAGTACGACACCCTCTGCCTTCGCTTCAAGTACTTCACTTTCTTCGATTTGAACCCGAAATACGACCAAGTGAGGATCAATCAACTGTACGAGCAGGCCAAATGGAGCATCTTGAACGAGGAACTGGATGCCACCGAGGAGGAGACCCTTATGTTCGCTGCCCTGCAGTTCCAGGTCAATCACCAGACCGATCTGCATCCACCAGGCATCGATTCCGGAATTGACTCGTCCAGTCAGGAGAATGGCGGCGACGACGACATTGACTCCGCTCTCAACGAGCTGCAGATCACGCTGGAGGGCCCAGGCGGTGGTAAGGATCAGGGCAACATCACCAGGATACCAGAGCTCTCGGACTACCTGAGATTCCTGAAGCCGCAGAGGTTCACCCTGAAGGGCTACAAGCGCTACTTCTTCACCTACAGGGATCTGCATCTGCACCTGTACAAGTCGCAGGAGGAGTCCCGCCGGGGCGCTCCCACCATCAGCATCAACCTGAGGGGCTGCGAGGTGACGCCCGACGTTCACCTGGCCCAAGGAAAGTTTGCCATACGCTTGGAAGTCCCTCCAGAGGGGAGGAATGGCCCGAACAGCGAGGTCTGGGTGAGATGTGAGAACGAGGAGCAGTACGCCAAGTGGATGGCCGCCTGTCGTCTGGCAGCCAAGGGACGCTCTCTGGCCGACAGCTCCTACGACAGCGAAGTGAGCAGCATTCGGTCCCTGCTCCAGATGCAGAAGCCCGCCCAAGGAGCTCCGCTTACCATTAATCCCAGGAGCGTGGAGCCCATGGATTATCTTTCCCAGAAGATGCTGCGCAAACTGTCCAGCAAGGCCGTCCAGCGGATCCTGGAGGCCCATGCCAACGTCCGCCAGCTGCAATTGATGGAGGCCAAGCTGAAATACATCCAAGCCTGGCAATCCCTGCCCGATTTCGGTGTCACCCTCTTCGTCATCAAGTTCGACGGCCACAAGAAGGAGGAGCTGCTGGGCGTGGCGAACAACAGGATCATGCGCATGGACCTGAGCACCGGGGATCACATCAAAACCTGGCGCTACAACACAATGAAGGCCTGGAACGTGAACTGGGGCATCAAGTGCATGATGATCCAGCTGCAGGACGAGAACGTCGTCTTCTCCTGCCAATCCGCCGACTGCAAGGTGGTGCACGAGTTCATCGGCGGCTACATCTTCATGTCCATGCGATCCAAGGAGAACAACCAGATGCTGAACGAGGAGATGTTCCACAAGCTGACGGGCGGCTGGTCGTAAGCCAGTGCGCTTGGAGGGAGGAGTGGAGTTTTACGAGTGCCAAGCACAAACCTCGTCGCATGTTCTACACTTTTATCTATATATATTTACCTAGACTAGGGTGGCTAGATTTATGGCTCGGAAGATGATCTGTTAAACCATTTTGCCTTGAAAACTAAAGGGTTTCGTCAGTGTCAAAAAAATGTAGGTCATAATATCTGTTCTGGATTCCGAAATAACTTTAATTGCAACCTACTTCTTGACAGAATTGTAGTGAAAATTTATTTTTAGTTTCCAACTGTCGGCATTTATCTAAAAAAAGAATTAATTTTAATTTTTCATGTTAGAATAACTTAAAAGAAACCCAATTTGAAACTGAAAGCCAGTTGAATCTTAAAACTTATATCAAGATCACCTTTCGACTTTTTACCAACCCAATCGAGCCACCCTAAACGAAAGCGTTGTGTGTTTAAGTGTTAATGGAAGTGGAATTCTAGACTAATAACGATCGCCGCGCTGATAACGATTATTACGATAACGATGTTGTGCCTTCGCCAGAGCAATCTTAACCCAAAACGAGTCCAAGTCAATGTCCTGTCCTGTGTTCGGTGTGTGCCTCTTCTGTGTTGTTTGTTTTCTAACACAGCGTTAAAGTTACACGACTTGGGTCCTTTTTTTATACCATTTTTTTCGAGCGGACCTGCGCAACTAACCCGCAGTTTTACATATTGTATATTTATTAAACAAATTAATAAGCAGAATAAATTATTTTATATGTTTTTAATGATCGTAAATTGCGGAGTGTGTCTGTGTTTGCATTCCAATCGGAGCGGAGCGCCTCTGAGCTTCCCGTGGGATTACTCATCTCGCGAAGGGTTATGCTGGGTTATGGAGGGGCGTTAATATAAAGCACGGTTATTGTTATTAATAACAGCGAGCGCTTTCAATTGAATTGATAAGCCCCAGCGACGCGTTCGCCGTCTTATATAGACTGGGGATTACCCTTACATGATGACTCTCGGAGCTAGCGCTGTTGATTGATGACAGCCAGTGGCTGGGCTAAATGGGGCAACTTCTCACGGAATGACTGGCTTGCGAAATATTCAAATTGATTCAATTAAAGGCTCTTAAGTAAGTGAAAACTTCAGAAATCAACAATGATGCATACGAGAGTCATACGGAAATAGGCTTTTATAAGTTACTCATGTTTTTTGTTTTAATTTGGAGAATCAGAAAATAAATGCAAACTTAATTGCTAATGCTTGATTTCTAAAAAAAGAAACTACTAAGAATTTAAAAAAAAAAGCTACAGGAATTTTATTAATATTTAAATAAAACCGAAAATAAATTTTAAACTAAAAACTTGAAAGACATCCAAACCTCATGCATCGTCGAACGAAAAAAGTAATCAAAACAAAGGAAATTTGTCTGGGAGAAATAAGAGTTAATCTCTTATTAATTTGTAATAATAATACATAACTTAGTATAAATAATAGATTCAATTTGAAATCGAAAAATTAGTTTAAAAAATGTTTTTGAACCCAAAACGTAAAAAATAACGTAACTGTTTAGTGTGACCAGTCTCTTATAATGATTCTGATTGGTATATCCCAGTGAATAATAGTATTTCTTTGGCCCCTTGAACTCGTCCACACTGCCCCTTTACCCTCGTGTTCGCCGACTTATTTTGAAAGAAAACTTAATTTTCGCATTTTCGGAGCGACTAACTAGTTAATCCCTACCTAAGTTAAGCTTTAATCACTATGAGCACTGAAGCGGCGAAGGCGGCGGCCAGCCAGGGGCTCAGCCAAGAGGCAATTGTGGCCCAGTTCCAACAGCTGCGGAATGACCAGCGCAACTTGGCGAACAGCCTCAATACCTTGGAGATGGATTTGCGCGAGCACAAGTGAGTCACCCGGCGGCCGAAGATGGGCAAACGGACAACGACCATCTGGGGTAGTTTTACCGTTGAAGCACCTTAACTAATATCTCTTTTTTTCCGGGCAGAACTGTTATCGAAACCCTGCAGGCGGCGGATCCGGAACGCAAGTGCTTCCGTCAGATTGGCGGCGTCCTGTGCGAACGGACCGTGAAGGAGGTGCTGCCACAGCTGGTAGAGAACAAGGACTTTATTGCCAAGACCATCACAATGGTAACCGAGGATCTGAGCAAAAAGGGCAGCGAGCTGAACAAATTCAAGGAGGAGCACAACATCAAGATTCGCGGCGAGCATCTGGGCACCGAGGGAGCCAAGGGCGCTGACGCGGAGGCCAAGGCGGAGAACCGCAACGTGCTGGTGTCCTAGGCAACGGCACTACCTCACCCGCACACCCGTATTTATTGTGTCTATGTTGAGAGGGAACTCTGCCAGGATTTGCGAGCAATAATCGGCGATTTCTAATGTTGTATGTAATTCTAGCTTAAGGCGCGCGCAGTTCACGACACGCCCCAATCGCACCTTCACTCAAGCACCCGCCATTTCCCCCTTCATTTAAACTTAACCCACTCTGGCCACGAAATTAAAGAGAGAACCGAAACCTTCAACTTTTGAAACGAAATGAACGGGCGTGTTGTGATTTATTGGAGATCTGCTTGAGGAGGATCTTTTATCGCCTTATTCGACCTCTAGCTCAGCTGCCTCATCCCGTTGGAAGTCCTTCTTTCCGCCAGTTTTGCTCAGCAGCCGGATGTTGGTGATGCAGATGTCATGGGAAACGGCCTTGCACATATCGTAGACGGTTAAGGCAGCCACTGAGACGGCAGTCAGGGCCTCCATCTCCACGCCAGTTTGACCAGAGCACCGAACCGATGCCTCCAGCCGGACGCAGTGCTCGCTCTTTAGAAGAGTGGCCTGCACTTTGACGGAGGACAAGCTGATATTGTGGCATAGAGGAATGAGTTCCGAAGTGCGTTTGGCCCCCATAATTCCAGCCAGTTGGGCCACCGTCAGAACATCTCCTTTGGCCATCTCGTTGGCAGCTACGAGTTGGGTGATTCGTTCGCCCACCTGTACAGTGGCCTCGGCTCGAGCTAATCGTGTGCTAGATGGCTTGGCGCCCACATCCACCATTTGGGCCTTGCCCTGGGCATTGACATGAGTGAGATGGCTGCTGTTGCTGCTGCAGTTTCTGATCTGCTGGAGCTGCTGCCTTGAAGAACGGTACGCATGATGATAGAGATGATGATGGTGGTGGCGGCTATGAGGATAGAGCAGTGGAGCAGCACCTGCAATGGTGACAGAGAGAGAGGAGATTGTGGTGTGTCTACTATCCGCCAATGAGTATCATGGGCCGGTTCTCCATCTGCGACAGGTTGAGCATGCCTGCGAAGGAGGAGCCAAGTTCTGAAGACATTCTACGTTTTATTCGGGATCCAAACTCACCTGCATGCTGTCGCTTCTTGCGCATCACTGCCGCTCCAATGAAATCCACCAGCTGCTCTTCGGATATATCTTCCCTGCGCATGGCATCCCTCAAGGAGAACTCCTTGTTTCCAAACAGACACACCTTAATGTTCCCGTCAGCGGTGAGGCGGAGTCTGTTGCAGGTTCCACAAAAGTGTTCCGTCATGGAGGTGATGAAGCCCACTTGTCCCTTGAAGCCGGGCACTGCGTAGGCCTTGGATGTGTCATTGGGTCCATTGGGCAGGGCCTCGAAGTCCGGCCATCTTTGCCGAATGGCCTGCAGGGTATCTTTGTAGGATATCAGCCTTTCTGTGTGCCACTTGTTGCCCGAGAAGGGCATGTATTCAATGAAGCGCACATCCACAGGACGATCCTTGGTGAACTCCACGAAATCACAGATCTCATCCTCATTGAAGTCCCGCATCAGGACACAGTTGACCTTGGGAGTGTAGCCCAGCTGAACGGCCAGATCAATGCCCGCTATGACCCGCTCCCATCCCTTCCTCCGCGTTATCTTCTCAAAGCGGTCCCTCTTCAGCGTATCCAAGCTGATGTTGAGCGAATCTAATCCTGCTCTCTGGAGCGGAGGGAGCAGGCGAGTGAGTACCAGTCCATTGGTAGTTATACCAACCTGCTCCAGCTGCGGCAGAGCCTTCATCTGGGCCACAATTTCGACTATATCTCGCCTGACGGTGGGCTCTCCTCCCGTCAAGCGGATCTTGCGGACTCCCTGCTCCACGAAAATGCGTGCCAGGCGGAGGATCTCCTCGGTGGTCAGCAGATTCTGTTTGGGCTGCAGGGGCACGCCCTCGGCGGGCATGCAGTAGTCACCTGGATGATGATTTTAGATTTGAGATTAAGTTTTGATGGAATGTTTAAATTAAGTGTAATTTCTGCCGGCTTATTATAATATTTAATTGACGGAAACTTGAACTTTTTAAAAGCTACCTCTAAGGTTGTTTCTATTATTATTATTTTGTTAAAAGCTAAACCATAGATAATGAACTTAATTGACTTTGCTGCAAACTCAAATTGTTGGTGTACGAAAAGTAAGGAATATTCTGGTAATCAATCGAGTACTTTATCATTTATCAGCTATGGAATGTAAACAGCACTTGAATTGAGCTATCAAACAAGTCGTCTAAGGTTAACTAGAACTCGGAAATCAAATTAGAACATCTATACTAATTTGGCAACCCAAAAAAATCAATTACAATTCGACTTCGTTTCTAATATTCTCACCGCTGCTGTGCCCTATGTAAGACACGAATTTCGCCACAAAATTCAATCAAGGTGAAACAAATCCACTTCAGGGCGGGTATTATCAAACATAACAATATATAAACATAATACTGATAAGGATAAAAAACATGGCGTCCATCGGTTGCGGTAGGATTTGAGGGTTTCTTCCCAGAATACTCACATCGCAGGTTACAGCGCTCGGTGAGAGAGATCCTCAGGTAGGTGTGGTGTCTGCCAAACGAATCCGTCAGCGGCGAGTTCTGCAGAATTCGAGATTGAATAAATGGAAACTTGGGCAGCTTTGTGGCGACTCACCTTTCTCTGCACCTGTTTCTCCGGCTGCTCCAGTGCTGGAGCACTTGCTGTGGCCAGCTTCAAGGAACCGGTTGTGGCCTTTAGCCGGATTGCTGTTACTGCTCCACCTCCACCTCGTCCATTCTCCTGGCCCAATAGCCGAATCGCGTGTCTCGCCAGTAGCCGCATTACGTATATTTTGATTAATGTGCTCTCTCAGCTAAAACGTATTTCAAACGACGAACAACAATTGAATTGGCTTACGTAAACCCACGGTTCGCGGGGGAGCCAAAGGGATGGATGGATCGTTGATGTCGGTGTCACTGGAGGAGCGCCGAGAACATAACGATTTCGGACAGTCCCGTGTGATAAGCAATTACATATGCCAGCGGCACGCTGCCTTGCTTGGTTCTTGCTATATATACCGCCGATTCCGAGGGTTCCGAACTGCCGCCGGCAAGCGTTGTTTATAAACTAATTCGGCAAGAATCGGTGATCATATGGCGGAGCTTCTGGTGGCCAGCTTTCGCCAAACGCCAAAAGCTTTCTAATGGTACACATAGAAAATTATTGTAGAAAAATTAATTTAATTAAAATGCTATACAAATTCTCACTTTTTTGTAAAATAAATTAAATATAATCTAAACAATTTTTGTTAAGAGAAGTAAGAATAAATATGAAGGCTGAGTGGGAAAGGTGGAAGGCAAAGGAACCTTAGGGCATTGACCTCTGCTAACTTTTCGAATTGCTTACCTCAGCGAAAGATAAGCTGCGATTATTATTTTGTATTCCAAATATATATATATATCATATTTTGTGATTATTATAGCTTCAAAAAGGTTCAATTTTCTGTTGGAGTTACAATTTAATTTAGTTTTTAAAGCGCATGTGTATTTTTTTTAATTTTCCGCTTAAAGTGTGTAATTAAAATGAACATCTTCGAGCACACATGTGTCTAAATTTTATAGTTATTATATTCAGCAACAAAATCATATACATTTTTTTATGTCATGAATTTATTACCTAAAAATCTAAATATGCAATTAATTTCCTTTAAAAACATATGTATATTAAAGTCACACATTTTTTAATAACTCCTAAGCACAGCTGAAATATTAAACTTAATCACTGCCGATCCCTCGTCTTCCCCATTGCTTTATCATCGCTTGAATCAGTCAGGAAGCTGATGTGTGTTGCTCTTTTAACAACAAAAATTCTCTGTTTTTCAAGAAAGAGGCACATGCTTACTTCCCAACGCCACTGTACTTGAAGATCCCTTTTTGTTTATCTTTCTCTTTCAGCTATGTGTGGCACTCCCGCTCTATACCCTCTGAGGCTGCGTCCCGAATCCGGTGGCCAGTGGTGAACTCTCCATCCAGCATGTGTTTATTTGAAATTCGAATAGGCCGACAAATACACACGATCGTCAGTTGGTGTCGGAAATCCATACGGAACAGAACTATGCATATTAGTCGCTGGAATATAAAGCGGGTCTCGCTGCTCCTCAGCACCGCCCTGCTGCTGTACGTATTCGTTTTCTCCAGCGGCTATCACAAGTACCAGATCGAGGGCATTATCGGCCGGACGCAACCGGAAAAGGTCTGGGAGTATGTGGCGGATTTTAACAAGATGCGTTTGCTCAACCCCACCATGTGAGTATTAACCTGATATTTATAAAGGTCTGTAAAGTTATAAAGAGAGATTAATCATTTATTTTCCAATTCTTACTTCCTTCAGCATCAACTTCAAGATCCTAGCTGATCATGGCCACGCCCACGACTGGCGTTATACGGTGGAGTACACGGAACGACTCTCCCATTGGCCCCATTGGATAAACACAGCTAGAGCTAATTATGTGGTCACCAAGACCATGCCTGGGGTGACACCAGTGGCCTATGCCATACAGTCCACCCACGAGACCTGCTTCTTCAGCGGATTCTACTGCTGTGAGTTGGGGAGAGAACAAAAGATATTAAGCCAAATTTAATCACAATATTATCAATTTTCGTAGTGCAATCTCATAGCGACTTCATCTTCAAGAATTCCAATGGAGATACCTACGCCCAGGAGAACATCCAGTACCAGTGTCCGCCTCTGTTGGGCAACATGTGTCGCCGGGAGCTGGAGTTTCAGAGGCAGGCGGTGATGCACAACCTGACGCATATATTCAGCAAGCAAAGGGGGAAGTAAATGTGTTCAAAAGATACCTAACACTTAAGTGCTTGTCTTACGCTAAATAAAAATCAAACGAATATTTAATTTTAAAATGCTTTACTGATCATTAAAATCGTTTATTTCGTTTAATCCAGTCCTAATCTTTGAGATAATTAAATAATAGCTTTCAGAGTTTGTTCTTTGTTACTCACACTTTCTGATAACTCTTTTTAAAGAAATTATTAGTTTACATATCTAAACTTCAGTACTTGTTGTGGGATTTAAATAATTTAAAAATGGTAAAATGTGCACATGTCTTCTCAATTAGTGGACTTAGATATTAGGTGTTTATAATGTTCAAAATATGCAAAAACAAAAAAACATTAAATTTTAACTAATTTGGCTAGTTAATTGCTCTCAGGCTGGCTTAATGTTTTACAGTTAACATTGTACCAGATCGATGCTACAACCTACAATAGTATTTTATACACAGGTTTGACTGCTGTTAACTTTTTCCTGGCTTTTTGATTATTTCATGTCACTTGCTCCATTTTCAATTTCATCTGGTAAGCAAATGTAAATTTTGAATTCAATAATTACCCTTTGTAATCAGACCTTGAATATTTTGCTGTTGTTGTTAACTATAACTTAGGGTTTCTGTCTTTTTTCTGCTCCTTATTTAAACAAGTCCAATCGCTTTCGTCTGGTGGGTCCCCCACTGACGCCGCTACTCCTCGCCGCTCGTGCCCGAGAGGCTGCTGCACTCGTTGAAGGTGCCACCGGTGTACTCGGGGCACTCACCGATTCCACGGAGCTGGTCTGCGAGGCTCCACCGCCTCCAAAAACCGAGCCGAACCAACGGGTGAGCTTGGTGACCTGGGTTGGCTTCCCATTTTGCCTGGGGGATTTAGGAGACTTGCGTAGCGCCTGCGTGGCGGCGGCGGCGGCGGCTGTTGAGCTGCGCATTCCACTGTTCGGTTGGGTCTTTTCCTGGGTAATGCCCGAGCCTATCAAGTAGTTTGTGATCTTATTCGCCTGCGTGGCCCTAGCGGACTGCTGATCCGGCTGCACAGGTGATACATCCCCCGAGGAATTAAGCCTCATTCGACTGCCGAACTCACCATTATTGGTGATCTCAAAGAAGTCGTCTTCCAGCAGCGTCCTCCGTCGCTGGGTGATGGTGTTGGCTGATGTTGCCCCATGCTCTTTCTGAATCTGCGGCAAAGTGGGCAAGACTTTGGGACTGGTTTTCTCCTTCTGTGGCTGGCGTGGCTCGAATATTTTCTCTAGGATATCCAGGCAAGATCGATCGCGATTCTTTTTCGGAGTCGGAGCATTTGTCCTGGCATGCTGCTGCTGGAATTGCTTCACCTCCGAGCCAAAGATCTTGAAGCCCTCGAAGGGGGACGAAGGCCTCGGCTGAGCCAGGGGAATCTGCGATATTTCCGAGGAGATGCTAAATAAATCCGGCGATTTGCTAGCCTTTCGCTTAGCCGGCGGCAATCCCAATCCTCCCCCAAAACTGGACTTGGTGGGCGACTCCGGTTTCCGTTTTCGTTTCAAGGCCTTGGTGCGACGACTCTGTGTAGCATCCTGCGGCGAGCTCTCATCCTGGGAGCTATTGATCACCACTGTCTCGCCCACCGACCTGGTCTGAGTGACGCTCACCACCTCCGAATCGCTAAACAAATGAAAAGCAGACGGCAGCTTTAGAAGCAGGGGCGTCTGTTGTGGCGTGAAGGGCACCCGAAAGGCAGGAGGCTCCATGGCATCCAAATTGTCTGGGATTCGCTGGGCACATTGCATGTACTCCGAGGATAAGGAACTGCTGCTGAGCACTTGGGGCGTGGGATTAAAGTGCTTGGCAGGGGACTTGGCTTTTGATTTACTTGTCGTGGTACTTGTTTTGGGTTCCTGCTTGCCCTTTCTTGGACCCTCTACCGAGGGCTTGGCTGGGGACTTGGCTTTTGATTTACTTGTCGTGGTACTTGGTTCGGGTTCCTGCTTGCTTTTTCTTGGACGCCCTACCTTTCGTTTGGGTGTCTCCGTTTTGGGTTTCTTAGGGGTAACCATCTGATCTTTTTGCTGTGCTTCAGCTGGCTTTTCTCTTCTGCTCCTGTTTCAAGCTCCTTCTGCTTGTCCTGGGCGTTTGATTCCCCTCAACTTTGACCCTCTTCTTGACGTCTTTTAGGCTGTGGTGCTGCTTGGACTCGGCGGATCGAGTTAATCGCTGCATTCCCCGCGTGAAAGGACGTTCCGTATCCTGTGGGCTAACTGCTCTCCGGACTGGTTTTCGGTTTCTAACTGATGGCTCGGTTTTAGGTGTGGCAAGCAGAGAAGTCTTCGCAGCGGCAGGCGGTGTTGTGGGTATGCTTTCCAAGGATACCCTTCTCAGTCGGATGTTGAGCCTCTTGGTTTTGGGAAGTTCGGCAGCAGCAGTCGAGCGAGTACGCTTTCTGGACGCCACCACCACTTCAGGGACAACGTTATCCTCTTCCTCCTCGGAGTCTGTGAGTTCCAGTTTCTTTTGTAACGTTTTCCGCTTGCTGAATTTTCTTTTGGATTTAAAACTAGGCGATTCGTTCATGTTGGACGTTTGATTCGGCGGCGTATTTGGTGGCGTCACGATCTCACAATCATCGCTGGAAACCACCAAGACCTGTTTGGGGCTCGGCACACCCTCCAATGAAATGACATCGATGTCAGAGTCCGAGGATTCAAAAACCAGCGGCGACATGGCCACAATATCATCCACGCTGTTTTCGGATAATTTATCCTGCTCTTGCGGCTGGGGTGGAAGATTTTCTAGGGAAGCGATGGTGGAACAGACCACCGAGGAGCCGCTGAGGGTGCTTTGGCTGTTCTTAGAGGCCAGCCAGAGGTTGAGGTTGTGCTTGTACTGCTCCGGTGCGACGAGCGGCAGGCTCTTTTCAAACTGATGTCGAAAGCGACGCAGACGGAAGTCCCTAAACGATCATACGAAGAAGAGAACAATTAGTATAATCCACAGATTAAATTATAGTCTCCATTACTGGGCCATTTACTTGATATACTCGCTAAGAAATCCTCGCTGCTTGTAGTAATCCTCGAGATCTATGCGCTTACTGAACACCTCCTTGGGATCCGGCAAGTGAAACTTGCGGTCGAAGCTCTGAAAGTTTCGGTACTGATGCTCTAGGCGTCCGCCCAGCCGCAGAACATTGTACAGCAATTTCACATCGGACTGCGGAGTGGGAAACAGAGTTGATTAGTTGGCTGCAAAGTGAGCCAATTTCGATTTCCTCACCGTTATATCAACGCTGGAGATAACTATGTTTACTCTGCCCTCGAAATGCTTAAGCAGCATGGAGGTGCAGAAGTTGTTATTCAGTGAGAGTCCGCGATTATCCACCACAATGTAGTCGAACTTGAGGCGGCTGAGATCTCCAATGCTACGCAAACTGCTCCATTTGGCCAGGTAAACGTTGTGCGGTGAGTCTGTGGTGTCTGTTGAAGAAAATGGGGAATTGATTATCCGGTTAATTTCTTACTATTGTGAAATATTGCAAATATTACCTTGCACCCCTTGAATGGTGTACACTGCGAGATCCGTGAGAGTGTCCAGGTGGAACTGCCAGCCGGCAAGCAGCTGCTCATCGTTCTGCAGCACTATGAGAACCTTTTTTGTCCGATCCAAAGCACTCAGCAGAGCCGCCACCGTTGCCTGCTTCCCCAGCCCACTCTCGTCGTTAAGAACGCTAAACTCTCCCTTGGCCAGGCGGTCGTAAAGGAAGCGTACAGCATCCAACTGGAAGCCTTTGAGGTACTGCGTCACGTGGCTGGTTACCAGCGATTCCGCCGAGAGCCGTAGCTCCGGCGTTTGCTCCGACACAAAGTGGTACATGACCTGACCCTAATGATGTGCGTGGTGCAGCGCCAAATAGATGGCCACCAGAATGTAGAGCAATTGCAGGTACGAGAAGATCACGAACATCGAGAACGAGCCTATTATCATCTTACGCGCCGCTGGCGGCCCATCGAATTCAATGTTTTCCGGATTCAGAGTGTCCACCAAGTGGTTGTGGCTGCTGCTGTAGGTGTAGCTGGGGTGGTGGGCGAAATGCATGTGTTGTCGTGGCAAGCGGGGATTGAAGGATCTTTGCGGCGGGATCCCCTTGGGGGCAGGAAGAGAATTTAAGAAGAAAATATTATTTTTGGCTCCAAGTATGCCCAGTTGGCGGGAAAACGCCACCGCAGCGAAAAGGTGGGATTTATTCTAAAAATATAGTTGGTTACACATTTTTATCAGCTGATAAGCACCATCAGGGCTGGCAAATGAAAAATTAGCTAAAAATATGAGCTAATATGAGGCTAAAAAAAATGATATGTCATCATTCGACTACTGATATAGAAAGTAATTGATTTAATAACGTTTTTCCCATTTGTTTTAATTTTATTATAACTGAAGTTAGGGAAAGAAAAATAGCTAAGTAAAAGTTAGATTTTTTTTAGGTATGTTTGGCACTACCTGCCTTTTGCCATCACTAATAGCAAAGGCGGTTTGTTTTGCTTAGAACTTGTTTAAAAAAAAATATTTCAAAAACAACCATGGCAGTGGCAAAAAAAGAAAAGCCAGCGGCTAAAAAGAAAAGCCCAGAGAAGGCCAAACAGCAGAATGTTAAAGCTTCCCCTGCCATCCCACCTGCAGTGGTAAAACAAAGGACAGTTGTGACCCCTTGGAGAGACACGTGCTTGCATTAATAACTATATTAAAAGTAAACATAAAATAATGTATTCTCAAATTTGCAGAGTGGAGTTCAATGAGACATATGACGGGTTGTTTGGCAAAGACTCCAAGTCTGCCGATCGCCGCCAGGCATTGAGTAAAATCCGCATTTGGAGCCTGCGACGAGCGAACCTCTGCCCGGCGGCTGTTTTGGCCACTTCGGTGATCGTCCAAGCCCAGCTGGAGGACAAGAAGGACAATGCCAAGATACAGACCACATATGCCAGCGCCTTTACAAGATTCTACAACTTCATGTCCTCAATAATACAGGGCCATAACATGAGCAGCATGTACGAGACGGCCAAGGAGTTGGGTCTCCAGTCATTCATCGTGGATTTGCGGCACTTGTGTGCCCACGGACAAGAGCTGCCACCGGTGGAGGTGCTGAGGAGCACCTCTATACACTGTCTAGAATGGCTGAGGACTTATTATTGGTTGCCGCACAAGGAGACCATGTCCAATTTAGATGCTGGCAAGCTGCAGCGCAAAGACAAGCTTAAGTTCAAAAAGGAGCTTAGCATTCTTCTCGAGATCTACGACCTAACCCTGGAGTGTCACCTCAAGGGAGCGGATAAACTTAAGGCCATCAGCAAACTGAAATCCAGTGCGGAATTCAACAAGATTCGCGTCTACTCCTCCAGCAAAAAGGCGAAGACTTCTAAGGAAATTCTTGATTCTGTACTAAATGATCTCAGTGCTAAGATAAAAAAGGAATCTTCTTCGATGAAGGACCTGCTGGATATATACATGGGCTGCCTGCTTAAAATGAGCTACTTCCTGGGCGTTGGTTTGGAAATTGATGACAACGAGGATGTGCTCATTGCTGGAACCCAGGATCTGTTTAGAATGCTCGCTATGCAGGGATACATCGAGAGTTTCTTTGTGGCCTTGGTTCGATTGACTGAAAATCCAAATGAGAGTGATGAAAGACGACAGGGAGCCAGTTATTGGGCCACGAAGATGATTGAAACTTTCGGAATGCTGTTCCGCATGAAGCGCATGTACAAGGAGGAACTCGATTTGGTTTGTGCATTAAAAGTTTTCATGCTAAAAACGATGCTAATACCCCCTTTTCTTCCAGGATAATAAGTTAAAGCCAGTGGATTTCTCTTCCCTCAACACAAACGTGCATTCGAAAACCATTCGCAGCCTTTTAGTACACTCGGGTGTGGATTCTTCAGTTACTCTCATTTTTGGAGATAATCCCAAAAAGGCCAAAACTTGGGTATTTGATCGGGATTTTATCATGCAGCGTGTTGCTCCTTTCAGCCAATACTCAGGTCCTATTCTTAAAGGGTAAGCTACACTATACTATCTATTTAATGGATTATATAGTTATATTTTGATTGTTCTCAGCTTGCTGCCTCTGGCGGATCCACCATTAAGCCAGACTCAGCAGGCGTCTTTGACCGAACTCTGCAATATACGCTTGCAGGAAGTCAAGCAACCAGAGGAACCTGAACCTATGGAAGATGATAGCTCATCGGAGGAGAGCTATAACCTGGATTATCTGGAAAAACTTGTGTCTGCTCAAGCCCAGAGTAAGGGAAATACATTTTCTAATGTTGAAACCTCAGATTTGGGCATATGGACAATAGAGACAGGTTGGGTTTTGTATTTAAAATTTGTACTTCCTCCAAATTCACAAAAAATTACATTTTATTATTATTTTATTACTTTTAGATAACGACTGGTCAAAGTGTGCCTTGGGTGTCTTACCGTGGGCTTAATAAAACTCTAAATAACATTAAGATTGTTTAATTTTCATAGAAAATAAATTCAGTTCAAAATCAAAGAAAATTTTAAATATTTTGCGCGCTTGTCTTCTTCTAATCCTGACAATACTGCAAGTCAGCTGTGTCAACGTTCGCGGTGAATGGCAGTTCGGCATCACTGACGTCAACAAAAAGCCGCCGATCCGATCTTGGTTGCGAATAGGAAGTTTTAATTTGCCGCGAATATGTTTACCCTGTGGACCCTGATTGAAGCCTCGCTGCTGTGCCTGAACGCAGTCTGCATCCTGCACGAGGAGCGGTTCCTGGCCAAATGTAAGTAATTGTGTCAACTATTCTTGTCGTGCCACGCGATGTTGAGGTTTTTGCATATTTTTGCAGTTGGCTGGGGCCGCCAGGCAGGTCAACAGGATTTCGGAGCGCCTACGGCCAAGGATCAAGTACTGAACCTCATTCGCTCCATTCGCACAGTGGCCAAGAGTAAGTAAGAGCTCTATGTAGACTCTCGCAATGTTTTACCAAGCTTATCCCTTTACAGTTCCCTTGATATTCCTTAACATAATTGCGATTTTATTTAAACTATTACTTGGTTGACGACATAAGATCTAATATAATAAATGTACCACATAAAGTCTTTGTAAGCGACTAGTCTTATTTGTTCACTGTGCCACCTGGCCACCGGATTTCCGTTGGAGCACGCATTTTACGCGATTTTCCAGGGCTATGCTGTAGGCATCTAGTTTGTAGGCCGCCGCTTCTAGTTTGTCCACCGTGTCGGAGATCTCGTCGATCTGCTGCATCAGTGGAGCCAATTGCTGGAACTTCAGGCTCAGCTCGCTGGTCGAAGCATTCAGGTTCTCCGCAATCTGTCGCATATCCTTGTACTTGGCTATGGTGGCCTTGTTCATCTCCTCCAGCAGCTTGTAGTCCTCCAGCGGCGCATTCAGTTCATGGGTGATGTACTCCTCCGTCTTTTGGAACATTTTCGTGGCCAGGCGACTGAGATTTGGGTCGTGGCGAGTCAATGCCTCGAAACTAGAGGCGCTGGATAAGGTCGGTCCGTGTTGCGGTGAGTCCAGGAGCTGGTTTGGATCCTGTGCAGTGGCAGCAGCTGCACTTGTAGTGGGCTTTTCAGCGTCCATCTTGAGGAGTTTTTCCGAGTTTTTCCAAAAACAAAGTGATAGCTGTAATCAGCTGTTGGCGGCGTTGCGTTGTGAATGGCTTATTTTAATTGGGACTTTTCGTCATTCACCACAAAAAGCGATAGAAAAATTTAAAGTTGCTTTCGACTTTGGAGTACCCTTTACTTGATTACTGAAACAGAAATTATTTTAAAGTGTAAAACTATAGCAATCTAAGTAAATTTTTAAGTTTTCAAATGCAAATTATTGCTACACTTTGAATATGAAAGACGGCAACGGTACTACATAAGAAATATATATATAAATCTTTAATTTGTCGCTAAAACCTATACCCCTAGGATTTCCCTTTTAATGGGTATAAATTATCTGCCTTCAAAATGTTAGATTTTCCATTGTTTTCTATAAATGCGAGTACAACTAGCACAGATAAGGCATTAGTATGCTAGGAAAACCACGGAACACATGTCGCAGAACAGTGATGATCGCAAGCTCAAGCACCTCTTCGATGGTGGTGCCTGGAATGTCTACGAGCCGGACATCCTAAATCTCGGAGTTGGGGCACCGGGAACCGATCTCCTCAGCTCCAATTGCGACAACTTCAGGAAGGCCACGGACCATTGTCTGGTAAGTGAAGCTAATTATGCAATCTGCTCCTTGAAGTGACCTTGCTCGGGTCCTATTTGCAGCAACGGGAATTGCGGGACAACCAGTCGCTGATTTTCCAGTATGGACCCACCAGTGGGGCGTTCGAGGTGCGCCATGAGATCGCCACATACTTCAGTGAGATGTATGGGAGCCCCGTCAAGAGGTAATCGCTGTGTGGTTTGTGTGGCTTTAACAATTATCTCATTATCTCTGTGGTTTTTTTCTAGTGAGGATTTGATTATCACCACTGGAGCTACCCAGGGCCTTCACCTGCTTCTCTCGACGGTTGTCGATTTCCAAGGCTTTATATTCGTGGATGAGTACACCTATATGATAGCCCTGGATAGTATGAAGCATTTTACCAGCCTAACCATTGTACCGGTGAAGCTTAATGATGATGGTGTGGATCTGAAGGATCTTGAGGAGCAGGTGGCCAAGCGACGTTTTGATTCCAAGTCGAAGGAGTTCTGGGGGATCTACTATACTATACCCACCTACCATAATCCCACAGGGATATTGTTTACACCAGGTAAATTAATTTATTAGATTCTTGTGGTACTTATTAATATCTTTCAATATGTTTTAGAGATTTGTCGTGGAATTGTGCAGCTGGCCCGCAAATACGACTTCCTGGTGGTCTGCGATGATGTCTACACCATCCTGCATTATGGCGAGAAACCGCCGCACTCCCGTCTCATGTCCTATGATGACAGAAGCGATCCAAACTTTGCTGGCCATGTCATCTCCAACGGAAGCTTCTCAAAGATTCTGGGACCTGGCGTACGCGTGGGTTGGCTGGAGGTTCCGCCACGGATAAAACCTATACTGGATGGAAGTGGATTTGCCAACAGCGGCGGTTGCTTTAACAATTACACGGCTGGCATTGTGGGAATGCCTCTTTGAGCTGAGGCTGGCTCAGGAACAGATAGCTCGTTTCTACGAGGCTTACAAGGAACGAATGCTGGCCACCACCCAGGTGCTTCGCAGTGAGCTGCCAGAGGGATGCAAGTTGGTCAGTCCCACTGGCGGATACTTCATCTGGGTGCAGATACCTGAGCCCCTCGATGCTAGAGAGTTCCTCAAGTACACTTTGGAGCATCACAAGATCTACTTTATAGCCGGGCCACGCTTCTCCTTGGATGGCGAGACGGGTAAGCAGTTCTTCCGATTGTCGATCGCCTTCTACCCCAAAGATAAACTGGTGGATGGGGCCAGGAGGCTTTGCCGCGCTCTCAGGGATTATATGCAGGCCCAGAAGATCACTCACGACGTATCTTAATATGGCAAAATAATTTTATTAATGTGGGCTGACTGCTATCGTACATTAAATAGGGCTTATAAAGATGTGACTTGGCACTAAACTACTTATCAAGATGTTATCTACTACATAAAGATATATACGATATACACACTCATATTTGTTGTACAGATTCTTGGGCACGATGCTTAAAAATATCACAAATCTGATAAATTCTATACAAATACGCAACAATTATTTGTATCCATATATCTTTAACCGTATCTGCATCGGTATCTGCTTGTCATTTGTGCTGCACTGCGAATGTCTACAGATTTCAATATCTTCCGATTGCTCATAATACTTTCGCTTGAATTGGAATGCCCGCTGGCGGATTTAGTAGGTTCCTCACGCATCTACTCGGAGAAGGTCAGCACGATCTCCTTGAGGGATGTATACGTGCCGATCACCAGGCCCAAGATGCCAACAATGATGAGCACAAAGTTGCCTAAGGTAATCAAGTATTAGTATTAAGATTTCAGGTATAATTAAGAGGTAAACTCACTGAGTAGCAGCCAGGCCTTGCTGAGTCCCTTGGTGTTGTACCAATGCGTGCAGATCTGGATGAGGGCTGGGAAGGCCAGACCCAAAGCAGAAAGACACAGGGCTCCGAACAGGGAGATAAACAGCTCTAGGTTCGGAATGGCCACGGCCAGGAGGACTGTAAAGCAGCTTTTTAGATAGAAATCATTGGTAAAAACTTCATAGTATACTTACAGGTCATCAGAACGAGGATGGTTCGCACAGCATATTCCCAGAAGAGAACGTTTCGCTGGGGACCCAGGCGCTTGGCCACATAATCGTTCCATGTAATGTCGATGGCCACATAGCAGGCCAAGCCATGGGTGATGTAGATGGCAAAGGCCAACATTCCCTTGACGCACATGGAGAGACTAAAGGACAAAGCATTCATAAAATTAGAGGATTATTACAAGCGATCGTTGAGTTAACCTACATTTCATGCTCTGGCATATTCAGTGTAATAGATCCCAGCACCGCGGATCCGTAGTTAAGGTAGCCAAAGAGACCCATGCCCACGTACAGGAACACGATCAGGACCATGGACACATTAAGGACTCCACAACTGCCGCCAAACTTCTGGGGTGTCTTCATCTCATTCTCCAGCGGCAGGATCACGCCGATGGCCTCCAAGGCAAAAAGCACAGTGCCGAAGAATAGCGGGAAATTCTCTGGCTTGCCGAAGGCATCCTTACCCTCCGTGGTCACTGGTTCTCGGAAAATGTAGTAGCAGATGATTCCAAAGGAAACCATGGTGATGGCATTGGCCAGGGTGGAGAACGGGGCCAAGTATTTGAGATTGCGCACCCAGTTAATCAGGATCAGTGGCAGCAGGATAATGATCATGCATAGCCTGACATCGATGTTGGTATCGCCCACAGCGTCCACAATGGCCTTGATGTTGGAGGCCACGAATACGACGTACACACAGCAGGTGCCCAGTTGATAGATCAGCAGAAAGGTATTAACCACGGTGCCTATGTATGGGGCCATAGATCGGAAGAATTTGGGTCCCTCGCCCAAAGCTGTCTCCGCCACTGCCGGGTAGTTCATGCTGGGCATCTGTGGGAAAAAACGGGATTTTATTAATATATTTATAAAAAAAATATTTTATATTATAAAGTAAATAATATTTATGGTAAATTAGGTTAAACTTAGCTTTGAAAATAAGAATCTACATGGAATTAAGTTTCAAAACAGCTTATAACGCAAAAGCAGCTGTTAAATCTCAAATATTATTAAAACATTTGCTGATAACTTACATTATATACATAATTACTGATATAAAACTTTTGACAGATTCACTAATTTCTCTTACCTTCTTTCTTCGGCATAATTCAAACTCCGCTTTGACCAACTGATGGATGCAATATGTACAAATAAATCCAATAACTATAGTGCCAATGGAGCCTGTTATATAGCCAGAGTTACGGAAGGCATTGGGCATGGCCAGAATGCCTGTGCCCAGGGAACCCTTCAGTAAGTGGAACAGAGTTTCCGAATTTCTATGGGAGATAATATAATTTATATTTAATTTTTATATTGAAGGCCGCGCCTTACGTCGTAGGATGCTCCACTTGACGATTATGATAGGGATTGTAGTCGGGATCCTTGGCGACTATGGCCTTGTTCTTCTGGCCCTTCTCGGCCAGCTCCAACTTGTCTGCATGATCGCTGACATAGGCTGTGTTGCTGTGCCCATTCTTAGTCATGGCTGTGAGTTAAGAAGATAAATTAATTTATGTATTTAAATGTTTTCTGAAATTGAATTAACATAAACAAGAAAATTAAGCGCTCTTGAAGATACCCATAAAAGCAAATTAACAAAAGCCGGAAATACCTTTAACTTAGGCAATAAATAACGCATAAAAAGCGTCTTAAATACTCCATAATTCATACCGTTTAAAACCATTTTCCACCTGTAACACTTCAGTTGTTTCGGCTGTATCTACGACTCTGTCTCTGCATGTGCAGCTGTATCTGTATCTTTATCTGAATCTGTATCTGTGGCGCAACAAGTGCGTGATGTGCACAGTGCGCGCTGCTCTGAAAATAGTCTGTGCCGCTGACATATTTCTAAATTGAAAGCAGACCTCGGCAATGTCAAGTTCAGTGCTAGCGAAGCATTGCCCCGATCCGACTGCATGCCCATTCCCTGCCCCATCCACACACCTCCCTTTCAACTCAAAGGGTAGTAGTAGCAGCGTGAGTACCTGGCATTTCGTGCAGTGTTTTTGAGACGTGCTAAAATAGAAATAAGCGAAATAACAAAAGCCAATTTCAGTGTCACTTGTCTACGGATCGGACTTTGTTTGTCCGCCCTAATCGCACCTCCGCCTTCGCTGCTCCACCCCTCGTATCTCGGCCCATGCTTAATTAGAAAATATGTGTTTGGCTGTGTGACAACGGGCAATTCGAGAGTTTACGGCTTCCAGTTAAGATAATCTGCCCAGATGCCCGGAGATATATGGAAATTTTGGCAAATTGCTATAACTTTTCCAGTTCGTGCATTAGCTAATTGTTCAGATCGTATCTGCAGATCATATATGTTTTGATATGATATGTCAGGCTTAAGACCCAATCAAGAACCTGAATGACTCTCTGCATAATCTCAAGTACGGCGGGTTTTCTGCGCCACTTACACAGACTGAGAAATGCGGAAGTCATTAACCGATCTCACCGGGGATTATGTGATTTTACTGAATTGACTTTTGGGAACTCTCCTCCACAGAGCTGAGTATTCTCTGGGAAAATCTATGTAAAATAATTCATTTATAATACGAACAATTGCCTGCTGGCATAAATAATGATTTAAAGGGAAATTTTCTGATGTACGAGAGCTCTTAATAGACCAATTCCGGCTTGGGTTTTATGCACATTGAGAATATATTGAAAAAATAGTTTACAGGTCGTATGAGTAATATTTTTAAATCGAAAATAAAATTAATATAAGTTTATGACTGGCATTACTGGTAATGATTGGTGTCTTGAATAATATTTTTAAATGAATGAATAAGTCTGGCTTATCATAGTTCAAGTCATAAAAGTAGAGCGAGTAATATTTTTCCTCACAATAAATTTTATGTGAAATTCTTGTAGGTAAAAAATAAATATCAAGAAGAGCTTTCTAATAGTCTAATTCCGGCTTTTTGTTTTAAAACAATCGACGGATCACCACCGAAAATAGACAAAGGCCAGGAGTCTACGCAAAACAGAATTCGCAGAAATAATTTCCATAATTTAATTCAACTGTCCGCAAAGCAAAACAAACCCTCCTTAGTTTGTTTTACTAATGAAGTGCAGGCGGTTTTAACTGGATTGGCATTTTGCATTTACGTTTATATTATAGTATGCAAATAAATTAATTTTATGTGACGATGTCGATTTGCAAAATTGCCAATTTGCTTTGACTTGGCTGTGCATGATTTAGTGGGCCTCATCCTTTTCTTTTTTCGTATTTCGTTTTTGTCACTTTTTCTATTTTCCCCCTTTTGCAGCTGTCTATAAATAGGCAAAACAAAATATTTTTGAAAATGTTTTTGAGCCAAGAATTCCCCATGAATCGCTGCTCGCTCGCTCGCATTCTGTTCACGTGAACGCCGGCGGAATATCAATTGAAAGCGGCACGCGACTCTCTCGGCTTTTTGTTTTGGTTTCTTTGCTGCTATTTTTTATTGTGCTTTTATTTACTCACTAATGCCGTTTTATTTTTTTTTGTTTTTTAATGTCTAGACCCGAGAGTTAGCCAAGTTCAATGAGCCAGGCCAGGCTGTTCGGCCTTAGACGTCGTCGTCGTTTGCAGCACTTGACTTGCCGCCGCGGAATACAAATTTCAATTGACAGCTTCGCATTTCAGGTTGGCAGCAGCGGATCTTGGCCTGGCCCAAACGCGATCGGCTTCTAAGCCGCTAAAAGCCGTCGGCCTTGCTCCGCTTAATCATTTCGCTTTTCGAAACCATAGTTTTCGACTCTGCTGGCTCTGGCAGTGAATTTTGGAGTGGAAAAGTTCTTGGCAGGTGGAAAAGTGGCACCGAATGGTGGCGGGATGGGGGTACAGCAACTTCTGTTTGTGGCGTAGTGGCAACTAAACAGCCAGGGCAGGTTTTTAATCGAATTTTCCACGCCAGGCATACATTAATCAAGTCGTTTTGGGGAGGAGGAAAAATAGCGATAGTTGCGGTGGAAAATTGTTATTCAATAACTATAAAAAAAATTGTAACGACATAACGTATATTAAAATATATTTATTAATATTCATATATTTTTATTACTCTGGGTTACGAAATAAATACTTGGCTTTATAAATGTTAATAACTTGAACAACAAATTTAATTCACAGAAACAATAATAATAATCCATAATTATATACTTGGCTTCGACTTCTCTTAATAACTACTTAGTTTTGGGCTTTTGAAATTTTATTTACAAACTTAAATGAATAATGCACACTTCGTTTGCACAACACCTTTATTGAAAGTTGATATTATTATTCATTAATTTTATATGTATATCCAAATGGCTAATGACAGCATTAAGCATATAAAATTGGCAATCAATGGTCAGTAATTATTTATTGTGATATGTTAACATCGCTATTTTTCCAACCTTTACTCAGCAGTGTGCAAATGTCGGCGAAGTCATGGATCTGTGTTTGTTAACAAGTCCGCTTGGCCAACTGGACGTATGAGTGATGTGTGCTTTTTATCTGAGACTTCTTATGCTTTGCCTTATCAGGCGCTCGGTTGCAAAATAAATAAAGGTTTATGGATTTATAATACTGCATTATAAATGTTGAACATAGACTCGAAAATATATCAAGGATAAATGGTTCGATATCAGTAAATATTGAAATAATACTTGAGGAATATATTCTTTGAGTTATTGGAATTATCTATCTTGAATAACTCAAAGATTAAATTCTGAAATACAGGTTATCAAGTTATTACCTTATTTTCTTGTAGAATAACAAGCTTTCTTATTTACTTTAATGTAATAATGGCTTAATATTTCATAATTTATTCTTTACTTACTAGATATTATTGGGATAAAATAACTTTCTTGGTTGCCCAAAATTAATGCTGGCTTTCCTTTTTATTTTCTTTTCATTAAGCATTCTTAAATTTTAATCTATGATTTATTTAATCCAAAGCTATATTTATATTTCAGGACGTATTGAAATGATTAATTAAAATTTACTATAAATCATAAATCTTGTCAGTTTGCCCTTTTTCCCCGATCTATTTCCGTCGCAATCGATGATTGACGTCAAGCGTTTGCCTAAATTTAACTGCAATTAATTTTGGGTCCCGGGGTTATAGTCTTCACTTAACTTAGCTAAGCTGAACCGAACGATCTGTGCACTCAGACCCGACTTACTAATTTGCAAAAGTCGAGCATCGCGACTTCCGCTGTTTAATTAGCCCGAAAAAAAACATACAAAAATAAACACATAAATAGAGATTTGCCAGAAATTTGCTCACTTACCGTCGTTGTCTGAGGGATTGCAAAACTCTGGGTTATTAAAGGTAGCGAGTGCAGCTTCTGGTGCATATATATACGTTTATATATTCGATCTCGAACTCTTGGCAATGCCGCTTAGTTAGTTGATTATTTTGACAATTAACCGAAACACTTGAACAACGAATAAAACATAAATCTAAATCAACGCTAAAGAGAATCCGCAACGCCGCGCACTTGCACTACACACTATAGGCTCTATATACTAGGCGATGATGATGTACGAGCGGTATAGTTGGTCGGATCGGATGGATCTGCGGTGTGATCGTGTTGGCCGCGCGTTAACGACTAAATCAGACCCAACGTGGGTCACCAGTTTTAAGCATCGCGCGAGAAACGTTGCACGACACGCACACCACCGGCGGCGACTCACTTTTCACATACTCAGAGATACACACTCACACACGGGGAAACATCTCGCACATTTGCCGAGTGTCGCAGAATCCAACGGATAGATGGATGGTTGGATGAGGGAGGAGGTGGGATGCTGGCTTTCGTTTGTGTATCAATCTGATCACTTAGGGGCATTACAAAGAGCGTAGAAGATCCTGGACTCGGTTTATTGGTCAGCCAAAGTGATCCTCAGGGCTATATATCTACGGTTTATGGAGTTGTTTACGCTTAAATTGTTGTTGACTTTAATAAGTAAATGATTTGAAGTTTTAAGTGCGATGTTATAGAGTCCTCGGAGCTACTGATATAGTTTCATGTTTGTGTTAACAATTTCCTTTATTTTTCCAGATCAATAACATGGTTTTCAGGGTTTTATTTATTATTTTATTTAACACCTAATTGATGAGGGTTTTCTATATTTATTGATTTTAACAGTTGCATTTGAGTTTTGTAGAATTTAACCTTAGGGTTTTAAGTGAGATATTCTTAATTATTTCAAACGAAAGATAGCTACTTAAATAGTCTATGTTTACTTTTTATTACTATTTAAATAGTTGACGTTTTCGTTGAGATCTAAGCTACTGTGAATTTTATAAAGACCTGCAGCTTAGACTTTACATATTAAGCTTATTATTGGTTTAAATAATATTTAACAAATTTTTTTATTCAATTTTTATCAAGTTTAGAACAAACTGTGGCTTATAGATTTATAAAGTTAAGTGTTTCTATTCGATTGCAATATCTTTTCCTGATTTAAGCCAAGTTACAACAAACTGGACACACAGGTTATTTGCTCCTTCTGAAATGCTAGTAATTTCTAGGCTAGTTAAGTAACTCCTCTTTCTTGTTGGATTTTAATTAAAAGAACGTTTTGCAAATGCAATTAAATATGCAATATTAAACCCACATCTTCCTGGGAGTTCTCCCCCTCATTCCCTTTCCTGCATTCCCTCAATGGACAGCCTTTTTGTCCCTAAGCAGCTTTCCCCCATATTCCCCAAGCTCATCTGTTAACCATAAGCGACCGCTTAATGACAGTCACTCAACACGTTTTCATGTAACCAACATCAAGGCCTGATCTTCTCAGTTCCTCGTTCCTCCATCCTCCTCGCCATCCCCAAGCCGTGGGCCACTTTCGTGTCTTGGCACAGAGAGACATTGCCAAATATTTGGACGCGGGGCATTGTCTGGCCGATGGTGGATGGCTTATGGCAAGAACCAGTAACCAGCTACTAGTGTGTCCATTGCGGGCAGGCCAAGACACTTCGATCGGCGGGCAATTAACATGTTTTTTTTTCATTGCGATTCGGTTCAATCAACGATTCGAGGCGATGGCTTAATGCACTTTCTCAGCTCCAGCTAACAGGTTTTTCTCAAGAAGGAGAAGGAGCAGGAGGGTGTGCGGTGGAGTGCTGTTCTGCGACGAATGAAATTTCCTGCGCCTTAATAGTTTGCCTGCATTGCGCATACGCCGCATGTGCCTGGGAATTACCCCAGTTATCCCTCACTGGAGCGAAGCGATCAATAACCAAAGCGTTACCCGGCGATACTTGATAGCCGCCCCAAAACCAGTTTCTACAATCTGGCCCAGCTCTGACGTAGTCTTTCGGTCTAGCCACTCTTGACTTTGGCTGAAACGAAAGGGAAGCTGGTTCCGAATTGGCCAAAACAGATTTGCGCATTTCTTCTCACCAATGACGTCGGCAAAGCCGCTCTAATGAGCTAATATAGTTAATGGTTTAATGGTTTAATGGCTTATAGATCAATGGACGGCTTCAATTAAGTCGGCAGTGTTAATTCTTCTCGAGAATTGCCAGTAATTCTCACCTCGTCATAAACTTATGTATGATTTATGTAGGCAAATATTTATGCCAATTTATTTATATTACTACTGGGATTAATCACAATTGGCCAAGGAAAAACATCCATCATTTTGCCAGGGGAGAGGATGACTTCGAGGTGAAAACTCAAATTTAACTGAATGCCAAAAAAAAGCTTTTAGCTTTAAACATATGTATTTAGATATCGTTATGATAATGACACATTTCCAATCTGATCTAAGGCAAGGCAAACTCATTTGCGGTTTAATATATATAGAGATGCCGTGATAATTGCATACAAATTTCATCTGATTAGGTGTAAAAGCACAGAGGCGGCACTCTGTTTGGCTTAAATTATATTTAATTTGCGGAATATTGACGCTAACAGTGAGCCACGGAATTGGGCGTACACGAGGAAATTTAGTGTATTTATTATTCGGTATTCGGCTATCTTAGTCAGTAATTAAATATATATTTAAATATATTAAAATATATAAATTAATGTATTATAAAGGTGAAATAATGGTTCCATGAAAAAAATATTTTGTTCTGAGGTGTTTTTAATTTAAAATGAATAAATTTAACGATAGAATAAATGGATATTAAAATTAGAAGCTTTTTTGTTAACTTTATTTAGGATAATGCTCCTTTAATATGGATTTCCTTTATCTGGAACTAGGCTGTAATAACTTAAGTAATCTAAAGAAAATAAATCAAATTAAAAACCATTTCGTTTAATTTGTTTCTTTTTTTGTTTTATATATAATTTGCACAAATCAAATAATGCTTTTAAAACTTTTAGGATTTAATTTGAATGAATTAAATGTTACATTTATTTTTGATTTCAACTATTTGTGGAGATGTTGAATGTTTATTGTAATATTGTAGATATATATTGCAATGTTAATATATATTACCACTGTGGCTACTAATATTTATGTTTATTTGGGTAATTAGTAAGTGTAATTAAATTTTTCTGAAGCCATAAATATAGCTACATTTATTTCCCATATTTTGAAAACATATTTTCTATAAATTTTTCTTTCTAAATAATTTTCCCCCAATTTTCCTTAGTGCATCCGATAGCTAACCAAGTGAGCAGCCGCATAGTATGGCCACTGGGAAAATTGATTTCGCCCTGAACTTGTGCTGTGCCCTGTTGGGTGTCACACAACAAAGAACACGTGCCGCTGGTCCATTTCTGGTTCGAGATGTGCTCTCTCCGTTTCCATTTACATCTCTTTGCTCTTTGGTTGCCCTGATCCGATGTCACCGACGGTCAGGTGGTCGACTGCCCTTTGGCCTCGCCAATTTTCCCCGACTTTTACTTTCCAGCCGTTGCCAGTGTCCATATCTCATATCTCATATTCCATATTCCATATCTCATGGCATCGTGTAATTTTTTGTGGCAGCTCAATTGAAAAATTGCTTTGTTATTCTCAATTTGAGGCTCTAAACAGTTTTAGGCGCTATGCGTTGGTTCAATCACGAATTGCGCATAAAAGAGCGAATCCCATTTTGGACACCTCTGTGCTGCTACTGCGGTTGGTGTTGCCTCCGAGTGCTGATGAGTGCTGATTTATTATTATTATTATTAGATTGGGGTTGGCTTGGCCCCATCGTAGGAAGTGGGAATTGAGGGTGACACAGTTTCTGCTGCCTGTGGTGCTGTGCTGCTCGCAGTGCCTGATTTCGCATGCAGATCAGAGCTTACCATCGGCGTGTCCATGGGTTTGGATCAGTTGGTACCGGCCCGGTCAGGGTGAGAGGTTTCCAGGCTTTAGGTTCCTGGTGCAAGGTCTAAGATCCTCGGTTGCTACCATGTCAACGCCAGAGACTGTAAGTCAACCCCAGCTTTAAATGTCAGAGATTTTTGCCGTTTCGAAAGTTGTTAAGGAAATTATATATTTAAATGAAATTTTTAAAATTAAATTTAAAGAAAAAGTTTAAGTATTTAAAAAAGCTTATCTTCTGATTAATATTTATTAGTCTGTTTAGAAATATTAACTTTGAAACTATTAAATTTGTCTATAAAGTCATGACCAGTTCCCAAAAATAATGGCTTTAATCTTTTGTGTGCCAAAACTCAGTCTTAATGACAGTCTTCGAACGGGCATTAACTCGCATTTTTGAAATTCCTCCACACAAAAAGACAACATTGAAACTGGAACTCGTGGGTTAATTATCTCAAAAGCTTTGGTAGCTAATCTCGGCTGGAACCCAAAGAGAACTCCCCCATTAGCTTGAGTTTATCTCGTAGATAAGAGTTTCGAGCAGGCGTGCTGCACTGGCCTACAAGATTGACGACATTTTTATCAAAACGGCTGCCAACAAATGTCGACTGTCCGCTGTCATCTGTCTCCGGCTTTGAGTTATTTCTCACGTTCGGCTGTCTGGGCCAAGTCAGTGTGGAATTGCAATAAAAGAGCCTAAACCTAACATGTTCCGTATTTCAAATGTGTACCATCATCCCCCGCAATCCCCATCCGCGATCTCCGGAGCAGGTATATTTATGACTGACTCAATGTTAATGTTAGTGCTTAACCGCTGACATTGCCAAGTGCTCCGTGTGCGCCGTACTCCGTGGAGATCGGTGGGGGGAGCTAAAGCGGTATACTCGAGCGGGTTCCGAGAGCTTTGGGATCGAGATATAGAGGCTCACATCCACTGCCACTGCCACTGCCAAGTGCCAGTGCCAACTTTTGTTTTAAATTGAATGTCTGACCAGATTCGCGCTTTTATTCTGTGCCCGCCGATCGTTCCACAAACAACCCAACAGCCAAGTTCGACTCCGGCGGCTAACGCGGCGTATACTCGATTTAATTGTTCTCCGCTCGGTTCCGTTTTTATTGTGCCAATATGACTATAGCCGTGATTAGCGGATCGGGCGCAGCCTGTGATACAGTAAGTGCCTCGTAAGCGTAATTCAATCGCAACAGTGTTTCCCAACTGATAGCGTAGTCTTACCTGATTCCAGATTAAGGCAATATCGATCGATCGAACGGAATTCGGTCGCGGTCGTTCATAAAATTGGGACATAATCACAGATAAATCTGAAATCAATCTTAAATTAATGAGAATTGTACTCAAAGAAACCACTTGATAGAATAATCTATAGATAATTCATTTATTATGCCACTTGACTAAATATTTTTGAAAATCTATCAAAATTCCATCGATAATAAAACCAAGATTAGTGCCAAACAAGAACGTTTAAAGAGAAATTATTATGTGATCCTACATACATATTTGAACTAAATGGATTATATATCAAAGATAAATTATGCAAGCAAGATTTATAAACTGAAATAAATCACAAAAAAAAATCAAAGCTAAACACCACAGCCCACCTATCCTTAAACAACCAGCCAGTTCAGTGAAACACAACAAAGTAATTGGTTTTTATGTTCGGCATGCCACCGTATATCACTTGAGACTGCAATTAGGGGGGTGTAAACACGACAAATGATATTAGGACAGCAGCCTTATCGGGTGCTCCCCTGTATGTTTTGGGATTTGGTTAAGCTGCCTGGCAGTCATCAAGTGTCTGTTACCTAAGAGTGACTCTTCCACAATAAGCGGATCAGCGGAGAACGATGGAATCGACATTGACTTCAAGTGTAATTAGTTATAAAATAAGCTCGTTAGTTAAGCGAAAGAAGATAGTGGACTATAATAGTATATATTCTCAGCTTAAAACCTTTCTAAAGTTGGCTAGAAATGATTCACTTAGAGGGTGATTCTACCCCGCCCCTTAGTATTTATAGAAATATCTAAAACTGTACCGAACGTGGCTTATCTACGGCTTTATTGGGAAATACATGGATTTTTAATTAAATTAACATGCGCTACGAGGTTTAGTAGGAAGCGGGTCCTCAGATCTTTCTTTTCCAGTCACCTATCATCAGCTATCGGCAGACTTGAAATAATAATCAATAGCGTCATTGAGCTGCAGGTGGATGGATACTTTGCCCCGTGGCCCTGAATTCGTTCGATTTATTTCGCGGATACACTTATGAAGATAGGGAATTCTTATCCATTTATTTTTGGCCCAAGTGGTTACTTGGCAGCCCAGTTTGGAGGAGTCTTTTAGTTTAGATTCTTCTACTAAAGGCGTTAGTTGTGCCAGTCCCAGTTCGAGGCCCACAAAAATCCTTAAAGGTGAGCATTTTCCAGTTGTGAACTAAGTGAAGGATACCCCAGTGCTGTGTGTGAAATTAATGAATTGAGCTTGGTCTCTCAAAGTCAACAACCCGAGCTTGATTGTCATGTTCGGGGGTTTTATCTGGCAAGTGTTTTTGTGAATGGCCCAAGGATTTACGCTGTGATTGATGGATGAACTCTGTGTGTGTTTGTTTCGTTTTTAAAATATATTCACATGCGCTGTGCATGCCAAGCAGCAGAGTGTGTGTTTTTGTACGACTTAGGTAATACCTGCCTGATCTTTTTCCTGTGCTGATTTTATTGCAAACAATTACGTCGAACATCATGTCTCTTTGTTTGGAGCAGAAACCCGTTTTGGCAGTCCAATTTCAGGGTGCGTTTTTGCCGTATTTTTTATTTTTGCATATTCAAATTGCTTAAATAACGCACGCCTGTCAACTGCCACGGGGATTGAGATTGCCGTAAATTAGCTTTCAAGTACGACTTGATTCTGATTTCGCTCTGTGAAAGCTGCACTTGTTATTTGTGTTTATTTTTATCTATAAGTTAAGTAGCTAAATCCGCAGAGGTCACACAAATTAAGGAGAGCATTTCGTTGCGAATATAATCCCAATTTAAGTGTGTTTTTTTCAGATACTTTCAGTTTGGGCAAAGGGGGCGTATGAGCAATGTCTCAGCAACAGGCAATATTACGTATACGCCACCTAACAGCTGCTTGTTCAAGTGTGTGCCAACAGAGGGAGACTCTGTCGGCGCTTCCTATAAGTAGGCAACATTTTTTTGTTTAGCCTTTTGAAATTTAAATTTCTTGTTGGTTTTTTTAAATGAAATAAAAACCCTTGCCCGACCTGACCCAAATTCTTAAACTGACATTTGAATAAATTATTTTTCAATTATATATTGATTCAAGTCCAATGCAAGGTTGCTTCAATCTAATCCCCTGTTGAGATGCCCGAACTCGGTCAAGTTTGAGTGGAATTTGCCAGCTTGTCAGGAAAATTGCGAATATTTCCATAAATCAAATGGGCCAGGAATGGAACCGCTTCGATCCAGTTTCATGAGGGGGGTTTGGGAGCGAAGGGGGGTGCTTTTTATGGGCACAGACGGAACATCAGACTTGCTGCAGTTGGCGCACGTTTCGAGTTACCCCGTAAATAAACGCGACGCAGAAATGAAATGAGAAATCAAATTGATTTCAATTTTCAGCAAGTGACTGATTCGCACTCTGCTCTTTTCTTGCTTTTTCCAGCTCCAGCCTTGACGAGTAAATTTGGCAATCAAAAATTCATTTCTTTTTTTGAGGCTCACTCCCGGGGGTCGCACGTTTCAATTGGCAGCCAATTGAGGCAGGCAGTCATCTCTGCGAGTCTTATCGCTAATTAATTAACGGACAATTCCAGTTTTCCCGGCCGTTTCAGTTATCTATGGGCCTTATCTGGGGTGTGTTTGAACTTTGGGAAAACTGATTCACTTATTATTTGCTGGCACAGAAACTTATTTGTTAGAGATATTTGTCATCATCCCTGGGGCTTAAAAATTTTACATGAATAAAAAATTAATCATTGTTGGTTTAACCTTTTAGTGTAATGAATGAGAACTTACTAGAGTTCTAAAAATATATATTGTATTATTTATGGAAAACTTACAGTCAATGATAATAAATGAATTCAATATATTTTAAAATAATTTATATGGAAATTCTTCTGAGTTCCAAGTAAATACTCAGGCATAATAATTACTATTTTACTATGCTTTTCCCTTCGTGTAGCTTTATCTGAAACGATATTTAATGCAACCTGTGACGCATTATAAGTCATCGCCTAATATTTCGAGCGGAACTAAAAATCCCATAAAAGCTGCGGCAGGTTTCCTTTTTTTTTGAGCATGACCAATCCTCAAGGAAAACATGAAAATCGTTAATAAATTAAACTAAATTTTTTATTTGAACTGGCAACGGAAAATGCGAGAGCTCTCTCTTTCTCCCGCTCGCCGTTTCACTCTCACCCTCGGATAGGTTCGGCTCGGCTGTCTCTTTCGTAGCGCTACTATATTGCTTTCCTCGTCGGGAAATCGGAATGGGAATCGGCCGGCGGGTCTTACTCGCCAGTTTTAGTGCAAAGGTTGGCATTCTTGTTCTGTTTGTCAAGCCGCGCGGTTGTTCGGATCGCAACTCCATCGAATTGCATCGAATCTGAATTCAGAAATCGGAAATAGGAAAAGAGAGCATCATAAATCCCTCGAATTTCGCAAATTAATGAAATCTCCGATATCTTCGATCCCCAGTTCCGGTCACGGTCACGGTCACTCTCGCAAGTTGCATTAGTAATATTGCATTTTCTATTGTCCACTCTCCAATCTCCAATCCCACTCACAGCCGTGCCTCAACCATTGCTATTAAATCTATCCCATTAAATTCTATTTTGTATCGTAACAAGTGCTTGGGATCCGGCCAGCCGCCACTGGGTGGCCGAGTGTCATTCCGTGCACCAGGATCATAACCCCCAACGGCCTGATCCTGCATCGTCTAAGACAGGATTACTATTTCCATTATTACCATTATCACTATCGTCGCTATGAGTTTCCATAAGAGCGACTCGCGGACGCCGCTGGCGCCCACTGAGTACACTGTAAGTAATGCTTTGTTATGTTTTAAAAATGGGATTATCCTTAATTATTCTTGGATTTTTTACTGGTTTATAAAGTCTGGGGTTCTTTTTTGCTGATTTGTTTCCTTGATTTGGGATGGCATTTTAAGATATTCTTGTTTAAATTTAATTATTAAAAGAGTATTAAAGATTGCTAAAGGAAATTAAATTAAGAAGTTTTTTAAGGTTCCTCATTATCCTTATAGTTTTTCGTTGCTAATCAGTTCTTAATTTAATTTAATTCTTTATGTAAATGATTTCATATCTTCTTTATTTTTATTTATCTTTCCTTATTAAGTTCCAAGTTTTCTCAATTAAAGTTTCTGTAACAAAATTAATTGGACTTTAAAACAGAATTTCGTGATTTTTGGTTTTTTTTTGTGTTTAGTTCAGTGGAAGGTTCCAGAAAATAATATAATATTTTATATAATATATTTTATTTTATATATTTATATAAATAAATATCTCTCTATATTTGGAAATATTTAAAGCTTTACTTGAACAAAAAAATTAAGACAAGGAAATAAGGCTTTAAACTTGACACACAAATCCTTTATAATTCTTGTTGAAGTTAATACCCGTTTCCTATCAAATTTTATATACACACCCCTTTAGATATATATCTCTAAAATCCCCTCTCTTTGTGATATCATCATAATTCTTGCAAATTTTGATATATATGCATATCATCGGTGAATGATAATGGCTTGCCGGCGGTAAAAGTTTCCAATGACTTGTCAGGCCTTTAAATTTGGCAGAAAGGCTTAGTGGCTTCGGCTCCCTCCATGGACATGTGATGATGTGACACCTTCTCCTTCTCCTGGCTTAAGAGTCCCAGACCGCAGTCTTAAGCCTCTAATGCCTTGTTTATTTATTGATCGATGGTTGCCCGCCTTGCTTTATAGTTGCTTTCGTTTGACTGATTGTTTATGCAAATCTCTCTGGGTTAATGTTTGTTTGGATTGATAACAAACTGCAGCCTAATTTCGGGGATGATTTCGGCGGTTCTTTCCTTTTTTTTTGTAATTTTCGGTGTGTGTTGTTATGAGTAACCATCCAGCCAAACAGTTTTCCACCCCCCCAGAGTTTTCACTCTCCTAGGCCTTATTGTTCCTGTCCCAGTGGAATTTTCCACTCGTCGTGCTGCACTTTTATGTCTGCCTGGACTTGCCCATTATGGGTTTTCTTTTTTCCTTTCACCGGAGTGTGTTTAGGGCATTTGGACTACCGGTTATAGCCGGTTATACATATATATATTTTCCTACCTACTGTGTCAGCGTTTTTCGGGGTTTCGAGTTCACGATATGGAATGGGTTTTATGTGGAATATTCCCGCAATTTTTACTTTATTTATTTTGTTTTGTGGCTGCTGCGCAAGCGCCAAAGTTAACAAAATGCGGAATTCGCTGAATTGGCAGAATAGAGTTTAATTTTTATATTTTTTGGTCTGGCACAAATTCGAGCTGCCGTTGGTTTTTGGTTTCAGACTTGGTAACTTTCCACTGAGCGCGGGAAGTGTGGCAAATGGAAGAAAGAACACAGCTCTGCCGCCTGCGACTTTTACTTCTCTATTTTCTATATTCTTCTGGGCACAAGTCACTCCATATAGCCATATATTACGTCAGCCTGCACTTGAAACCGAACCACAAAGTACTCCAAAGCAGGGGAGACCTCTCCATGAGGCTCTACCTTTGGGTTATAGCATTACAGGTGAAAACAATCGGGGGACTTTGTTCTGGAAATCGGGGAGTCGGTGATCGATCCACATTATACTATTTCATGAATCCGATACCATCCGAACTGATCAAATTTCCCCGTGACTGGTTGCAATGTTATTTGGATCAAACTGTGGAATTGCCGATCAAACTGGATCGTCTTCGATTAATTGGTTAACAGGGGCAATATCCGGAGACTGTAAATATTTATTAATTGCTATAGTTTATGTGCGAGGAAGGAAAAGTCATGGAACTTCGGGATATATTTAAAAAATGGTTCATATTAATTTTTTACTGCAATATATTAAGCCATTTAAAGGTGTGTTATTAAGGAAAGCATTATAAACGAATGCCACTAAAAGGAAAACTTAAATTGTTAATTATTATGCCAGGCAACCATATGTCATAGCCTTAAAATCTCCATATTTATTTTATTTATTTATTCATGGTTTACAAAACTATAAAGACTATTTCATGGCATAACATGTCAAGGTAATAAAATCATATGAGATTCTTAATTAATAATGTATGTATATCAGGTTAAATCTTTAAAGCGAGAAATATGAAATAGTAGAGGAAAATTTCAAATAATATTAATTAAAAAGAAAAATTTAATTAACAATATTATATTCAATATTCAATATTATAAAATTGAATTTTTAAATGTCAGCACAACTTATAATATACAAATTTGTCTTTCAGTTATCAGTTTGTCTACTTATCTTTATTTACACTGCAGACGTTTGATATAATTAATATTTAAATGTATATAAAAATATGAATAATATAGAATATTAGTATTTTAGTTTAAAGATTTAGCCTACTATATTTCATATACTTAAATTAAATAAAAATGGGAAGATTTATGCAGATCCGTTGTTATCGGTTACCAAATTGAAGCGTCTATGTAAAATAATATATATTTAAAAATATAAATAAATAGTTCTCATGATTTTACTAAATATCATCAAAATACCCAGCACATGTGTGCTGACTCACAACCAATCAATCTATTGAATTTATTCCAAATAAGAAATATCACGAAACACAAGCGAACAGTTAAAACTTAACTTAACTGATCTATCAAATTCAGAATACTCGTTATTCGTAAAGATACATAAATACTCTATCTATCTTATCAACAATTGCCAGTAATTGCAGGCGCCAGAAGGCGTTACTCATCCCCCTTTGGATTCTATGATTGCATTTAGGCAAATAGATCTCTGTTGATTGTCGGCTTTGACCGATTGCTTATTAATAACTGACAGATTGCTGGCGATTTTCCGGGGAACTGAACCCTAGGCCACGTGATATCCCCCTAATGTCAAATTAGTTGTTCTCGGCTTGCAGTTTGCAGATTGCAGCTTGCATATTTCATTTTTTGCGCAAACTGTCTGCCGCCTGCCGCCAAATGTAATTTTGTATCACTCGTTTTTTTCGCAAACAAATATAAAAATTTTCCATTGCAATTTGTTGTCGTTTGCCATTTTCGTTTTTTTTTTTTTTGCTGTTTCGTTCTCGTTTCAGTTTCCACTTCTATTTCCACATTTTCGCTTACATAAGTTCAATGGCACGCCAGGTTGGGGCAGCTACGGAGTTCGAATCGAATAGCCCCTATATATGGGCTATATACACTCAATAGCCATTGTAGCTAAGTTTTAATTAGAAAAGCACACGAAATACCTGTGCACCTTAGAATGCGGCATTTATTTTCAACCCAGCTTAGTCACTAATAATGTTCTGGAAACGGAAAAGGGTTAAGAAATGGGATTGGTAATGTCAGTATCGTCATGCCCCGGCCAAGACGTCACCCTCTCCAGATTAGTCACACAATCTTGTAACCAGTAACTGTAAGCTACTGAGATTTTCTAAAGATAGCGCCCACTAATTAATAGGTTTCCTTATCGCTCTGGAGGAGCGTGCGACTGCGGGAAATACCTGCCATAAATTATAGGTTTCTCGCTGAATGACATCTACTGATGGCAGTTGGTTATTTGGTCTTACAGCTTTTTTTTTTGAAACTTTTGCGCAGTTCCAGAAATCACGCCTCTTATCTAATATTTAATAGCCCAAACATTCTCGGAACATGCATGATTGCATTATTTATTTTTGGCTAATTGTGCGAGATAAGTATTTCGCATTGGGCGGCAGGAAATGCAAATGCAATATCGATAGCTGTGTGTGTGTGTTATATATATTAATTCTATAATTATTTCGTGTGTGAAATTGGTTGTCATTCGGTTTTATATAATGTAGTTGTTTGGGTTAGCACGCTTCGTTAATGAGTTGAATTGAGAGTTACTATTGTTTAAGAATCTTTAAGATATAAATATATTATTTTTGGATTATATTTGATACAAGTATTATATTTTGCCTGGATTTGTAAACATTCAAAAGGGTGTCTTAAATATCCAAAGGTTCTATCAAATTGATAATAATTTTTAATATTTTCTTTTTATTTTAAAAATCCACTAAAATTCTAATGAACTAGTTTTCAAATTAGCTTTCATCAAGTCATTATATATACTTAAAAATAATGTTTAATATTTAAGTACTCAAGGGTTTTAAAAAAAATCCCCCTTTAAACCTTTCTCTACCTTTTCTTGTTATCAATAATAAATAGTAACATTAAATGTTTTTAAATTAGGTCTAATACCCAAATTTTATATTAAATTTTCCTCTAAAATCACTCTTATTTTTGCCGTGCTCTTTATCATTCCCTCATTATCAATGCATTTTCCCCCTCTCCTCTTTTTTGTTGTTCCTCATTCGTCACACATTTTGCAATGTTAAATGCACTTGACGCCATTTTGAACTTGAGTTGCGCCACCGACACGTGTGGCTGTTCTGGGGCTGGAGCTTCGCCCCTTTGTTGGTTCCCCCCTCCTCGCCCCCTTTTTATGCACAGCAATGCTCACCCTTCGGCCAACCCCCCTGAAATTAAACCCCAACTGCCCCAACTCTGTTCTGTGTTTACATTCTTTGCCATCGACACGTTTCTGTTTATTTTTCCGCCAGTCCGCAGAACTCACAGTATTAGAATGCAATAAAAAAGTGCAACGCAAAAAATGATTTTGGGTTCGCAGTTGAGACACTTCAACAAATTATGAGCACTCTAATAGGGCAATAAAATTGGGAATTTATTGAGATTTAAAGGGGGCAGGAAGAGGCGTTGGGTGAGAGAAAGAGTTATATTTAGGGGATTTACAAAGTATTTCTGAAGCGAGAGCTACGATTACTTGCAAGATTTGTTTAAAAAACTTTAAAAGTTTTAAAATTTATGTCGGTAAATACTTTAGACTTAAAACTTGAAGCTATTTCAGAGATACTTTGCTTGTTTTGTGAGTGCATTGAATTAAATTGAAACATGCAATTGACAGATTGAATAACTCAGAGATTGACTGACTACCCGAGAGGCGCTTTGTGGCAATTACACGACACGGCAGCTGTTCAATTATTGTTCTTTCTATTTTCTAATTTCCAACTATTTTTAAATTACAACTTTACCTTTTTTATACCCTTTCTGGGTATTATCATTATCGCCAGAAACTTGTTACACAGTTAAGGAGTCATTTGTGACCCTGTAAATCATATATATTATTGATCAATATCTAATTTCTAAAATTCTAAATTCAAAACTAACAAAGAAAAGCTTTGTGACTTAAAATTAATAATTTTTTTTTGCTGAGCTATGCTTACATTTTTTTTATAATTAAATTACGAATTTTTTAAAGGGTATAGCAACTTCTGTTTCCGGGAGTTGGCTTCTTTTTTGCTTTTGTTTGCTTTTGCATTTGCGCACTCGGAAGCCTGCCTTCTGCTTAAATATTATATATTTATAATAACCATTTATGGCTTTATGTTATCTGAAGCGGAAAGAGCCTGAATGTTTGAGCTGTTCGAGTCGAAATCTATTCGAGAATCTGAAAAAATAGTTGACTCAATTCTAGGGGAATTTCAGTCTCGTGCTGTTTGAGGCAATCAGGCGTGAACACAAGCTCAGTTTAATGTTAAATGTTTTACATATTTGCGGTTTTGTCTTTTTTCCATTTGGGATTTTTATTGATTTGTTTTGGGGTTCTACAGTTTATAAAAAAATTTTTGTATTTAGACCTTAATTGATCGATGGCAAATAGAAGTGCATAATTTAAATCCAAGAATATATATTAAAAAAACAGGGTTTTTTCATTTGGAGTTATTATTTTCGAAAATGTTGCTTTGATGCAAAGCATAATTTTAAATTTTGTAATTATAAATTAATCCAAAAGATACTTTCAAACGTTTAACATAGTGGCACCTGGTAAATGTATCTACCAGTTTACATTCGCAGTGCGACATCTAGCGCATGTTACGAGCAACGTTGAAATGTTAACCGTTTGCAAATTGCTCTCTGTTAAGTCACTGTTAGTTAACATCTCCGTCAGCTTACGATACTTTCCGCCAGTTGGAGCCACAGAATTAAATTTGCAAATGAAACTTAACAACAAAAAAAAAAAAATAAAAACAAAAAGAGATTAAAACAAAAAAACTAATCAGCATAAACAATGACCAATCAAGTTGAGGTTCTGTTTTACGGACAATTTACAGAGCAGTTGTTTAGCGCTTTTGCCGCTTTTTCGCACGTATTTGTTGCACAAATTCGCAGTTTCCTCATTAGACGACATCGTTTTAATTCGGACGCGCTGAACGGTGAACGAAATTCCTGAAAACAATTTATATAAAAATCGCACCACACCCCTTTCACACCCCCTCCTACACCCCGCTGCACCACCTTGCCTTTGTGACTGACTTTTATTTCTCACAAAGATCACGTGTGGATTGGAAGGGGGATGCTGCACCCAACAAAAAATGTAAATTGTGAACAAGTACACCGAGAAAAATGAAAGGAGAAATATTAATTAATAAAATATGCATCTTTAGGAGTGGTTTTTTTCTAACTTTAAAATTAATTTATTTCATTTAAAGGCTATAAAAATATATATTAAAATCTCCTTTACAAATTATTTCGCTTATAAATTATTTAGGGAACTTTCTACCATTTCCTTGCCGTGCATGATCCCACTCAAGAGCAACGCTGAAAAGCCGAGAGAAGCATCTGGTGGGTGGTGGTGGTTGGGATTTAATAGAAATCTGTGATCTCTGGGGGTGGCGATGGGGCGGTGTTTTGTTTGGCCGTGTGGCTGGCCGCCTTGATTCAGTTGCTTGTCGCCGCTTGCAAGAGTCACGCGCCGAGACTTGTCCCTCGTCGCTCTCGTCGTCATCTCTCTTACTCTCTCTGGCTGGACACCCCCTGGCCACCGTCAACGCCTCGTCCTCCTCCGACTCCTCCTCCAACACGGTGACCTTGGAAGACCTCAAGCTGAACGCCCCCACCGGAAAACCGCCGGTGCCGCCGCGCCGCGAGCCGCAACCGTCGGAAGGGGGCCAGAGTTTGGGCCTAAGCAGCTTTGGTGGCTCAACGGGCTCCATTTCCGGTTCCGGCCGGAAGCCGCGTCTCTCCGGCGCTGCCCTGGCCCGGCACAAGCTGAAGATGTCCCTGAAGAGAGGAGGACCGCCACCGGTGGCCAGCAGTGGATCAGGAGTGATGACCACCAATCTGGATCAGCATCAAAATCAGCATCAGCAGGTGCAACGCTCCAGGGGCACGAAGAAATGAATATTGCGCATACGCCGCGTGGGACCTGACAGATATCACATATTTAGACATTTTTACCTATGGCAAAATCGAAGCAAATAGTTTGTGTCATAAAACTGCATTGAACTTGTTCATTGATCTTGTTTTGCGTATTTTTCTCTGCTTTCCGCTTTCTGGCCACAATTTATCGGTTGCTCCTTTTTCGTTCCTCCTTTCCTGCAGCTGCGAAGAGCTTTACATAATCAGCGAATCTCTCTCTATATCTCTCTGTGTATTTAGCCAGCTCTTGCTTATATTCCCGAAACGTACTCACTTGGCTTTTCCTCGGGCCGCTTTTCCTCTCTCATTGCAGAAAATCCCAACGGTCGCAGCGGGCTACGGTGAGAACGAGAAGCCCGGCAAAGGCGGTAAAGGCGGCCAAACCAAGTGAGTATTCCCGAGTGCATCCCATCCAAGAGATCGGTGATCGGAATGGGAATCGGAATCTGAATCTGAATCTGAATCGAAATCGAATCATTCGTCTGGTCGATGCCTTGGGCAACGGCTGTTATTACTCGATTCCGTTTCCAATTCCGTTTCCGTTACGGCTCCGGCCTTTGAAATCCGTTTGCGATGTACAAGAACATCGACAACAACGAGTCCTCCACGACCATGTTTGAAATGTACTCTTCATCGGATAGGTTCATCCGCTCGGACATGGCCGATGTGCCCGTGCAGCAGGCGGCTGGCTCCACCCTGCCCCTGGTCATAACCCGGAAGAAAGGCGGCGATGACTCGGAGGATGGCAACTATAATCCATTTGAGCACCGCAAGGTGGAGCATCCCACATCGTAAGTATTCTAGAAATATAAATTTTTTCAATATTATTTACAGGTTTCTCTATATAAAATTGAGTTATTATTGTTAAGTTAAAGCTGGTTTTATGTATTTTTATTGTAATATTTATAGGGTTTTAATATATATTTAAGAGCTAATTTTATAGACTTTAAAAGAACTTTAAATATTTTCTCTTTTAGTCTACCTTAAACGTATATTTTGTTAGCAAATTTAAAGAGTATAAATTACCTATTCCAATAAATAAATAAATTATTTAAAATAAAACGAGTTAAGGAAGTAGTATCAATGTTATATTAACATGTATATAATTTAATTAAGTAATTCAATAGCTCTAACTTAAAATTTCAAAAAAATTCAAATACAAAGTATAGTTTATATTACATATAAAATTTTTCATTTAAAATCCATTTAAAATCAATACCTTTTCACACTTTTCTAGCAATTGTAGTTTTCCCTAACAGGCCGGAAAAACAGCTGATGAAATTAATTTAACTTTCAATGACTAATCGCCATTAATTATACACCCCCACTAGCGTCATTGACCTTTAACCAGCGACTAAGACTTTGACTTTTGCAAATACTCAAAAACTAAAAAGGAAAAGAAGAGCAGGAAATGCAATTGTATTGACATTGGCCTTGGACTTTTTGGCAAACTACTTTTTTTCCAAACTAAAAATAAGTAATCGCGCAAAGGAAAATCTCGGACGAACGAGCTAATAAAATGAAAAGCGCCGACAAATGTTTTGCTCGACTCGTTTAGCATGTGGAATGAGGAATTTTCCCAATTTTCTGAGGAGAGTAAAACGCATCCGCCAGGCCTTGCATCAAGACTGCAATTGCGTGAGAGAAATGTGGGGAAAACGGCGAAAATGACGAAAATGTTGCTATTTTGCCAGCTCACCAAATTAATTATTGGCCAGCTCATTTATGTCTTAAATTATTCGATATACTTGGCCAAAATATTTATTGATTTTGAGTGCTGACGTAGTGCTGCCAGAGAAGCGGGAAAAGCCCTCATTTCCCTCATTAAGATGCAAGGCATTACAGCATTTTACTCAATTTTCTGATGTTTTTCTTTTTGGCCTCTCGTAACTGATGCGTATTTATTTATCTGTCGAATATATATTATATATTGGCAATTAGACAACAATAGATTTATCAACGCAGACCTTTTGTTTACGAAAAGTGCAGAAGATGGTTTTAAAGGAAATGAAAAATAAATAAACGAGGAAAATAGAGAAACTTGCTAAATTTATTATTATTCTGTGATCAAAGTAAGGACAAAATAAGTTAATTGTTAAAGAAAATTTGTCTTCATAATAACCATAAATCTCTAAGCTTCATTTAACTTGAACACTTTAATATATAAAAAAAATGTATTAAATTCTTCTCATTCTCCTTTTTTTCCACAGGGACCTCGAGACCTTTGTGCATCTGCTGAAGGGTTCCCTGGGCTCTGGCATTTTGGCCATGCCCATGGCCTTCTCCCACGCTGGCTTGTGGTTTGGCTTAGTAGCCACCTTTTTGGTGGGCACCCTGTGCACCTACTGTGTCCATATCCTGGTCAAGTGCGCCCACATCCTGTGCCGGCGACGCAAGATTCCCATGATGGGTTTCGCCGATGTGGCGGAACAGGCCTTCCTCGACGGTCCGCCTTCGCTGAATCGCTGGTCACGCTTCATCCGGTTCATGGTGAACACATTTCTGGTGATCGATCTGCTGGGCTGCTGCTGCATCTATTTGGTGTTTGTGGCCACCAATGTGGAGCAGGTGGTGCGGGTCTACATGGAGACAGAGCTCAGCATCAGGGTGTGGATAATGATTGTGACGGTGCCGCTGATCTTTATGTGTTTGGTGCGGAACCTCAAGTTCCTTACGCCCTTCTCGATGATTGCCAATATTCTGATGTTTGTGGGCATTGTGATTACCTTTATCTACATGTTCTCCGATCTGCCTGCTCCCGCTGAGCGTCCGGGCATTGTGTCGGTCACCGAGTGGCCGCTCTTCTTCGGCACTGTGATCTTCGCCCTGGAGGGCATCGGTGTAGTGATGTCCCTGGAGAATGACATGAAGAACCCCGCCCATTTCATTGGCTGCCCTTCGGTCTTGAATTTGGGCATGGGACTGGTCATTGCTTTGTACACTCTGGTTGGTTTCTTTGGCTTCCTGAAGTATGGCCCGGAGACGCAGGCCAGCATCACGCTAAATCTGCCATTGGAGGATAAGTGAGTCTTAATTAATTATTTAACTTAATTTCGTTCGCTCTAACTTATTTTATTATCATTTTTAGACTGGCTCAATCTGTTAAGCTGATGATAGCCATTGCCATCTTCTTTACCTTCACGCTGCAGTTCTATGTGCCCGTCTCCATTCTTTGGAAGGGATTGGAGCACAAGATTCGGCCGGAGAGGCAAAACATCAGCGAATATGGCATGCGAGTGGGATTGGTGGTAAGTTGGGTTGATTTTTAACTAATTTTCTTTATTTATTTCATGAAAAACCTTTCTATCTGTAGCTTCTATGCGGCGGCATCGCTGTGGCTCTGCCCAACCTGGGGCCCTTCATCTCCCTGATCGGCGCCGTGTGCTTGAGTACGCTGGGCATGATTGTTCCGGCGGTGATCGAGCTGGCGGTGTACCATGAGGATCCTGGGTTCGGACGTTTCAAATGGCGGCTGTGGAAGAACTCCGGACTGATACTGTTCGGCGTGGTGGGCTTCGTGGCCGGCACTTACGTCAGCATCATCGAATTCCACGCCGAGTTCAGCGGCGGCCACTGAGACAGCCACTGGCCGAGCTGCTAATGCTAATTTTTAATTTAAATTAGTCTTAAATGAAACTCTTCTAAGCACAGGGATGTCTAAGTTAAGTTTTTAACTAATTTTAGGGCTAACCAAAGTTTTCTAGAACTCCAAAACTCCCGCCTGCCTCTGACTCTAATCCCTTTTTTCCAAACCCAATCCGATCCCCCAACCGATAGCAACCAAACAACAAAAAGTATTTCGATTTAGTCGATGCCAACGCCCTCTTAAGGGGGCGTGGCATTAAGGTTACTTAGAGAATTCTTGTAGAAGCGATTTTGTATCGTAGTGATTTTGACAACAACTTAGTCGTAATTAGTTCCTACTCGAACTAAGCCAAGACAGACGGACGCAGCCGAAGTTTGTTTTTGTTTTCGTCTTCAATTATAATTTTTTGTTTTATCATTGATTTACTTTGTACATTATCGACGCCCTATTTCAATAATCATGACATATATATATTACCAATACACAAAGACCAGCTGCCCCCCTTGCGTAGGGGCAGCCAAAAAAATCGCATTAAAAAAATGAAATAAATAAATAAAACCTAAAGAAACAATTTATATGAGTTTGTATTTAAATTTTAATGGGTTGTTAGTATGTATTAAATGTTAAATAATTCATATTCTCTGAGGTAAAAACACGAATATGGCACAAGTTGTTCAGTTGAAGTGGCTATAGCTTATTGTAAGATACTGCCTACTTTTGGGGCTGGTTGCTTTAGCTTTCATGTAACAATTTCAAATAATGTAAAAACATGTATATATGAAGGCTAGCACTATACTAAATAAATTGGATAATTTGGCATTTAACATTTTATATAACAAAAAGAAAAATAAACAAAGAAAATATATCTAAATTGGTTTAATTAATTGTAAAAATAAGACACGCATTAGTTCCTGATCAATACTAATTGTGATAGCATTAGATTTAACGTTTTAGCTCTTTAGTTTTACTATTAAAGTCAAAGTCAAGGTAGTTGCCAACAAAAAAAATTCCAACTCAGTTATTTACCTTATTAATCAGATATTTACAGCAATTTGATAAAGTTCGAAATGATTTTATGATATAGTTTTCGTATTGGGATAGTAAATGTAACTGAACATTTAATTATTAAAACCCTTGAAGGGTTTTATAATTTTTATCAGAAGCTTGCAACCCACTGAAGTAATCATTTGTGAACCATCATTTAAATTGTTAAAATTTTTTTCAAAATTTTATGTTTTAAAATTGTCATAGTAAATTTTATAGTAAAATCTGTCAAAAATTTATAACAAATTGTATATTTCAAAATTGTTTCTTTAATATGTAGATTTATTAACCTGATAAAAACTAGCACATAAAACCACCAAAACAAACCAATGATTGCCAAAAGTCATATATAAAGTTCGATCGTTTATTAAATTCGCAATATTTTTTTTAAATAATCAACTGATAAAAACTTGCATAAACTTTAGTGTGGGAAATAATTGGCGACTCCTACTCGACGCAACCTTGAGCCCTGTTGACATTTCCCAACGTCTAGAGGATTGCGGTGGTGGATTTGCTGATTGCCTGTTTGCATTTCGCGGGGGACAAACAATTCAGCACTTGATAGCGATGTTTTATCATCGTTTTTTTTACAATTAAACATGGTTTTGGCGATCAGGAAACAGAACATAACGAACAGCGATTCTCATTTAAAGGGCTCTGGCCAGGCCGCACACTTTCCCACGCTACTTGAGGCGAGAGAGCTGAGAAATCAAATTAATATGTGAAATGCGCTGAAAGCAGAAACGAGGCGAAGGAAACTCAAGTCAGGGCAGATAAGATATTTATCCAGGTGCTGGCTGTGGCTCCTCTCGGAATCGTAATCACCCACAAAAAGTGTTGGCGAAAAAAAAATACAGAAAAATAAAAGGGCGGCGAATGTGCAAACGCAATTCAATCCAATCCCATCCCAGGCCGAGGTCCGAGCTAACTGAAACTGAAACTGAACCGTGAGAAAATTACACCCACAGATAACAAATACGGCGGAGTATCCACAAGATACTCTCGCACTCGTACTTATTTCTCCTACTTTACTGCAGCGATAAGCGTTTTGCATTGTGACGCCAGCGCAAGGAACAACCGGTGAGGTGTGTGTTTGTGTGTGCACAATTGAAAAATTACTGTTTGCCCAGCGAGAGTTTAAAGTTCGTGTGTATCGTATCGTAGCGTATCTGGCGGATACGGACACTCGATTCTCGATAAGGGGCAGCGTGTGAAACCAATCAGAAACCCGTTGATTGAGCCTAGCCTGACCCGTCGAGTGTGTTGAGTGTGTAGTGTTGTGTGTTCTTTGGGCTCTCAACTCTGGGTTTTCCCCACTCACTTTCCCACTATGCAAATCAGGAGCAAGCCAGGCCAGCAAGTGGATGCCACACTTATGGTCAAGTCAGTAGGGGGTAGAGTTAAGACTTTGTTCAACTTAAGTGAAATATTTACCTAGAATAAAGTTTTAAAATTATATTCAAAATAAATATACTTTTAAATTGGTTCATTAATAAGTTTATTGGTTAATTTTATACACATTTTAAAGGCCCTAGCTTCCCTTTAAAAACTTTGCTTTATTTTATAATTTCTAGTGAAGAGTTCCTAACTCTCAACCTGAAGTGTATATCCCCACCGATCCTGACAGGCCAAGAAGTGGGGCGGGGGTCTCTTGATGAGCATCTGATTAACCTTTTGTCTCGTCATTTACTCGTCGCCTATAAATCGTTGGCCCGTTTTTCGATTTGAACTTCTGTTAATTTGCAATTTATGCTTGGCTGCTGGCCAAATCGATTCTGGACAAGCTTACTAGTTCCTGCTCCTGTGCCCCTCCAGCTAGCTTTCTAGCATCTCCACTAGCTCCACCTGCTTGCCATCTATCGATCGATGGCCAGATAAATGGCATTTTATTAGTTGGCTACTTACCCGGCTTACACCGGCTTGTAAGCCGCAATATAAGTCGGGAATGGCCAACTGGCAGCTTAATGTCAGTGGCACAATGTTTGGGCCATGTTTATTGGGATTAGTTGCTTGAAATTATGACCAATTTGTCGGGGTTCAATGAGATGCAGCCCCCCACCCGGCCACTCTGGGCCTTTCAAGTCAATTGGATGCAAAATGAGCCCAAGGCAGTGGGATCGGACACGGACCCGCACCCGTAACCCCATAGAAGGCGCTGCTGCTGCTGCTGGTGCCTTGCGCACTTATTTTGCGTACATTTTTGGCAAAAGAAATAAAATTAAAGCCTTAAACAGATATAATGCCCCATCATCAACGCACTTTCCGAGTGCACCTAGCCAGTATTCAATGCAAATCGGGGAATCACGAATCACTATCTCTCTCTCTCTCGGTGGGGGCAGGTTAATAGAAAATTTATAATGCCAGGCTAGCCATAAATTTGCCACATTGCCATATACATATCCACCCACATGGAGTGGCCCACATGTAGCCATAGTAACTAGTAACCAGTTGGAGTTTGGAGTCGCCAAGGAGCCTTTTTGTGTGTGTGGGAAATGGGCATAAAAATGCTGTAATTTGCAGTTGACAAATACGCAAAACTCCTTACGGAGTCCAAAAGCTGCAAAAATTAACTCATATTGCAGTTGCAACTTGCTGGGTTTTTGGATGATTTAGAAGAGAAGAGTGCAGAGGAAGGATTTACACTTTAAGAGTTACTACCTAAATTTAAGGTAGAAATATCAAAGGATATGTGATAGTTTAATCCTTAAATATAACAAATAATAATAAATAAATAAAATTTTATCTTTTGTTTATTTAAAATAATTACAGAAGAATTTGTCCTTAATTTGTTAACACTTAAAAGTCTTTCTTAATTACCATTCATTTATGACTTTTATAAATGGCATTCAGATCAATAAATATAAATTTAACTTTAAATCTTTAACTATAAATCTATCTTTAGGCTCTACATTTTCCCTCAGTGTAGAGAAGCAGGAGCTGCTCTCGAGGCTCGAATGATTTATGCTCACAGTGCGGCCTACGAGAGTCTGTAGGTAAGCCAAGGCAACAATAGCAAAGGGGGTAGTGGGAGTAGCTCTACACCAAGCGAGAGTGTTTTCCCCCCAGCCCTTGGTCCTGCAACTCCTGCTTCTCCTCCTGATCCCGCTCCCTCTTCAGTTCCTGTTCCTTCAGCATCATCCCACTCCGCAGGTTCTCCTACCTGTTGTGCCTGCGCCCCGGGCTGCAATTGTCTGCTTAAAAGCGTTCATTCTGTCCACAATGAAGCCACATAACTTGGCCGCAGTTACCGTCTGTTACCCGTGGCTAGTGCTCCTCAAGAGCCCCAACTCCTGCTCTTGCTCCCCCATCTCCACACCGATGCCCCCCCTCCGATGTGATGATTTATTGCGGCTGCGCCTGCAGCTCCCTGTGTCCCATCTCCCCCGTCCCAGAGTCCATAGTCCCTGCTCTGACTCCGTTCAGATCCCAGCACGGTAGCTGCTGCTCCTCTCGCCGAAACCGAATTGAAACTTTATTTAATAAGTTGATGTTATTTGTTAACTGCGCGAAGGGCGCTCCGCGGTCTGAGTTATGTGCCCCGAGGCCAGGAGACTTTATCTAATGCAAGTGCACCCGAAAAAATAAGAGGGGGTTTCCAAAGGCAGAAGTTTGTTATGATTACATTCCATGAATGTTTATTAAATCTAAAGAATATTTCAGCACAAAAATATACATATATATCGCAAGCCTCTATCGACCGCATTTAAAACTAACTATAAAATGCTTAATTCATTTGCGGATGCACTTGACCCCATTGGATCCCGATTGGACCTTCTCCACCTGCCTAATTCCTGCGGCGATTTGTGCGTGTGTCAGGTGCAGCATCAGCATCAGCATCTTGGCATTAGAAAGTCTGGACAGGATCGAACGGATTGGATGGATCCGGGGACAGATCCAGCGGCGTCTGGCACTTTAATCTGAGCCGCGGCACACTTGCTGACAAATTGCTGATAAATAAAGCGAGAGATTTGCAATAATGCCTTTCTAATTTCATGCGTCGCCATCGACAACGCGACTGACTCCTGGCCATTGGGCATGCAAAGCGCACAAAAACAGCAAATCTCCAATCCTGGCATGGCGCCTCCATTGAGATCGGCACAAGGCATAAGGCACTTGGCACACTCGCCACTAGGTAGTCGTCCATGGCCGCGACTCAGTTTTAAACATTTTCCACACGTAACGCGAAAGTTTGAATCATTTGTCCAGCGCACTACGCAGCGATTTTCATTTAAAATTCTTGTCACAGACATGTAATTGCAACGCGCCAACCGACGATGTCGATTCCCGACTCAGACTTCGATCCGACGCCATCTCTGTGGGTACAGGGAAAGAAATTTCAATTAAAATTCAATATTTCATATTAAAATTGATACTAATTTAATAATTTTAAAGCTTAGATTATATAGCGAAATAATTTCGATTAAAGAAAGAATTTTACTAGTCAGAGTTTGTAATTATTTGGAAAGAGAGTTTATAATTTAAACTGTGTACTTAAATATTTAAATATATTTTATATATTCCAATGAAACAATATTTCTTTTATAAGAATAAAGTACAAAACTAACACTAAATTCTATATTCTATATGATTTTTCCTAGTGCAGACAGATCTATAGACTATTGACAATGCGTTTGTCAGTCGCAATGGCCGCTGCTGCTGCCCCTACTTACACCCCCCTCATCGCATTCTACGCCCCCTCCTGAGCCCCTCCTGCACCCCCATTGCCATCTTGCCGCTCTGCCGCTCTGTGTTGACACAGATAAGTGCGTGGCGGCGGCGATAAGTAGCGTTTTATGCATTAATTTCTGCTCAAAAGAGCATTATTTATTACGCATTAATGCGCTGAATTAACGTTTATTTAATTAATATTAATGCGACCGCTGTACTCTTGCGGTTGTTGCTGCAGTAACATCCAGTATAAGCCACAATTCTGCTGCAATTTGACATAGTTTTCTTTTTTTTGGAAAGAGATCCGCCGATGTAATGATTAATTTAATATTTATTATAAATAAGTCTAACTAACTATGTGCATTATTGAGTCTTTAGACTAAATTAAATCAAATTTCTAACAGACTCATCTTTTAGTTGCAGATTCATAGATACTATTTCTGACCTTTGAAGAAATATTAGTATTTTCTTTAATTTAATTTCACAGTTTTCCTTAGGCTAATTTTGTATATTTTAAGATCACATTTTTTTTTATCACCCCTCTGGCCACCAGCGGCTCTTTAACGTTGACCCTCGAGTTGTGCAAATATTTTACCTCAAATCGAATCGAACCTCATCGACGGCTCTTTAAGTGGCCGTTGATCTGGAATTCGAAAATGAAATTGAAATCGAAAGTAAAGTCGTCAGGCAAATATGTGTGTTACTTGTATAAACCTCAGGAGATAGCCGCCGAAAGGAAGCGAGTATTTCGATGGGCAAATATTTGGCCAGCGACGATAAGGCTATATATATTATTTTTGGTAATCCATCAGTGTCATGGGAGGTGGGGGTGCCGTTTACCTTGCGGCGCAATAAACCCAATAATTTATAGACCAATCACAGGCTCAGTGCACGCACCGCGAGCAAGTGAAAAGATCCTAGTCCAAACACATGGCACATAACGCATTAGAGGCGAGATCTTAGCGAGGACTTTGGTGGGGGATTTGTGCAATTTATAGGATAGACACCGCACAGCGTGATGTCGCGTCCCGAGGAGAATCTCGGTTCCAGTCCCCAATCCCCATACCATAACCCATTCCCCAACCGTACTTACCTCATTGCCAATTGATTTATACAAACGGCAAAGCAACGGAACACAAATTGGCTGCCTCGCAGATCTCTCTGCCAGGCACTGAAAGACAAACTGACAAAATTCTGAAGTAATTTTTTAGTCTACATTATTTTGTAATAAACAAGAATAAAACAAAGACTAAGAATCTTTAAGTTTCCTTTTGATATTCCCCAAATCAAAGCAAACAATAAGCCCCATACAAATCTATATAAATTGATAATTTAAATTCTTTCTTTCAGTGTCGTCACTGGCTATGGGAAATGATTTGTTGCACTCTGGCTGCAATCACAGTCTACGCAGAACTCTTCAGTTTCTATTCCAGCCGCTGCTTAACCTGCTGACCTCCCGCGCTGGGAGGGATTGGATGGGCTATTCCATAGTTCCAAACTAAGGAATAGAATAATGGAATGACTCTAGGAAGCACTAGGGAAATGGAGAAGGAGACGTATTCTGCACGTGTGGCTCGCGTTTCGCTGGAAACCATTAGATGGGCATCGCTTTGCATGCTGACTGCGTAGCTAATTAGAGCCTTAAATGGGCTCCCATGGAAATCCCCCGGCGGAAAGTGAGATTGCCGCCGGCAGGCGTTGGCAAAAAATGCCACACAAATGACAGGCGGACAGACGGACTGCAAACAGATGTCGGCCGACAGACCGGACCCATTGCCCGTTTTTGGCCAAGCCGGGAATCGAGTGGCCAACACCAGTTTATCGGGGCCAAAAGACCCAAAACAATAAATTACGCAATCCAAATGCTCAACTGCAGTCCATCAATGGCATAATGAGGCAGTCCCGCCGATCCGAGCTCCCAGACTCCAACTCCCAGTCCCAGTTCGAGGCGGAGAAGGAGTTCGAGTTGGAGTTGGAGACGGAGACGGACTCGGAGTAGCAGCGTAGATGCATTACCATATCGGCATAAATTCCGGAGCACATCGTTAAGAGACGTGTGCTGAAACAGGCTTACAGGTTGCAGGTTGCTGCTGCAGGTTGCAGCCTGCACAAGCCGCATGCCACATGCCACATGCCGAATGCCGCATGCCGCATGCCACTTGTCCATTCACCACTCCCACTGCCTGACAGCTAATGAGGGAATTACCCCGCCATTGATAATGGCCTTCGACGATTCCTCCTGGCTGGGGTTAAGTCAGCAGGTTAAATCAGTGGGCGGCAAGAGGCTGACCTCTGGGGATGGCGCCGGCTGGAGCTGGTCGCTCGAAGGAAGCTGCGTTCTGGGTCTTTAATGATGCTGTTAAAAGGTATATACATATGTATATAAAAGAGGTATATATAAATTCTACTGCCTTAAGAAGAACTTTTTGAAGAAATTTAATGCATATTGAGTAACTTGATAACGGCATTTCAAATAAGGAAACCATGAAAATTATAATAAAATACATTAATTTGGATCATGGAACATAATAAATAAAACTTTAAGAACTACAACATCTGAGAACTATTTTCTGAAAGGATTTTTTAGGTAAATACATATGTGTGCTTATATTACAAGACACAGTTTGTATACCTAAAATCTGCTATTTTACGGTTTTAATGCTACAAGCCTACAATTTAATTTGATGTTTACCTTTTTACAATAAAAACATTTATTGTTCAATTATGAAACTGCAGTTCGTGTCAACGTCCGAACAAAAGTTGTCGTAAAAAAAGCCTTTTGAGTCTTGGCTGGAATACTTGGTATGCCCATATTCTTTGATCATAGTCATTACTCCGAAAACGGTGCCCTGGACTAATATGATGGCGCCCACAATAATCAGAAAAATATCCTTCCACAGCTTCCACTTAAGCTTCCCGTAGTTGTACTCCGGCGGATAACACAGGCAGATTTCAATTAGGGCCGGAAAGACGAGATTCAACAGGGAAATGGTTAAAGCGCCAACCAGCGAGAGTAGAGGGCCAAGGTGAGGGGCCAGTACCCCGTTCGCCGTCGTTATGATTACAAAAACAATTCGTAGGAGGATCTCCTTGAGAGTTGCATGCTTCAAGTTACCGTTCTTGTTCCAGTAATGGCTCATTATGATATCCATGACTACATATCCGGACAACGGGTACGTCAGGTAGATGTCCACGGCAATCATGGCCTTGGACAACTGCGCAGGACTAAAGGGAAAAAGTATTTATAGATTCATCTGGGATTCAATATAGAAGCAAACGCACATTTCATTGGTGGGCAAATTGAGGGAAATACTGCCCTCCAAATCTTCCCCATAACGCCAGTAGCCAAAGAATCCAAACAATACGTACGAGATCAGCACCACAAATATGGCAATGTCAAGGATACCGAACCAACCGAGATAGTCTTTAGGTTTTTTCATCTTCTTCTCAACTGCCAGCATCTGTAAGTGAAGAGTTAATACTTTTAGGACTTTCATAACCTCTGTGATCTTTCGATAGACTTACCACTCCCACCGAGCTGACGGCGAACAGGGCGATGCCAAAAAAAAGGCCCAAATGATCTAAATTGCTATATAAAATATAGCGGTCGGACAGCGAAGGCAGTCCTGTGAACAGATAATAGAACATTAGCAGAAAGCCGGCATATATAAGAATACTGGCTATTATGTTGAAGGGCACCAGCCACTTGAGTGATCGAATTAGGAATATGGGGATGGTGAGAAGTCCCACGATTGCCACGTAAATTCGCACATCCCAATCTTGCCAATAAAATCCGATGAGCTGCTTGAAGGTGGAGGCCACAAAAACCTCGTAGACCACACAGACTCCGTAATGGGAGAGGCACAACACCCCATCCACGATATAGCCTCCGGCTCTGGCACAGTACTTGAAGCACTTGGGGCCCTGCGCGAAGGAGAAGGCCATTGCCTCCGGGAAGGTGGCATAGCCGATTTTCATTCGTCGTGAGCACTCCACCATGTTATATATCTGGGCGGAAATATGAAAACCTATGAGTTAACCATATGATAAGGGCCCTACATATGACATTACCAGCATCTGTATGCTATGAATGAGCATAAAAGTGACCAGCAGGAGCAAGACAATAGCTAAGACGATTCCAGCGTAGTAAAACGCCAAGGGCAGGGCCAGGACTCCCGTTCCTACTATACAGTTGAATAGCGATACAAGGGCCCCAAAGTTTCTTAAGAAATTGGGATTATATACACAAGAATAAATATTGAGTTTAGGGAAACTTCCCAAGACTTACGTTATCGGATGCTCTACATTTCGATTATCGTACGGATTAAAATCTCTGTGGAAGATAGGCTTACTTTATGAAGACCATGGCGTCTTAAGACTTACGCTTTATCGGCCATTAAAATATTAAAATGTTTTTGTATTTTTTATGCTTCCTAATACTGCAAATTTTGACTGACATCAAAAGCTATGAATTGGGAAAATGAAAAGCTACTCCTAATATTATGCACAATAAGCAACCATTTTGCAGGTAGAGCCTCTGATAAAAAATATGTAAAATATAGTATCGATGGCGGAGATGCAAAAGCATTTGGCTGTTAGAGGGTATAGTTAGAAAAAAAGACTCTGCTATGATCAGTAATCAGTTATATTCAGGCAACTCAAGAAATTAATCATTTTTCTTCTCCTCTATTTATTTCCAAGTTTAGTTATGTAGTGGCATTAGTAAAAGTTGTCGTATTATTTGGTTCCCTTTGAAGCTTTTATGGTTTAATAGTATATTTTATTTATTCTACTACACTAAAATTTACAAAACTAAATATTTCGAAAGATAAATAAATAAGACTTCAGTTCGTGCTAATGTCAATATTATATTTTATAAAAAAGGACTACTAAGATGACCTAGATTTGCCATATTCTTTGACTATATCCATTATGGCGAAGATGGTGCCCTCGATCAGTATGATTGTGCCCAAAATGATGAGAATAAGGTCCTTCCACAGCTTCCACTTAAGCTTGCCGTAGTTGTACTCCGGCGGATAGTACAGGCAGATCTCAATTAGGGCCGGGAAGACGAGATTCAACAGGGAAATGGTTAAAGCACCAACCAGCGAAAGCAAAGGACCAAGATTAGGGGCCAGCACACCGTTCAACGTAGTCAAGATAACAAACACTATGCGAAGGAGGGTCTCCTTGAGCTTTGGCCTCTTCAGGTTGCCATTCTTGTTCCAGTAGTGGTTCATTATGATGTCAATGACCACATATCCGCACAACGGGTACGTCAGGTATATGGCCAGGGCAATAAGAATCTTGGCGACCTGCGAAGGACTAAACCGAGCACGTATTTAGTGCTTGAGATTGTTGTTATATCTGTAAGTAAGAAACGCACATTTCTTTGGTGGGTAGATTGAGGGAAATACTGCCTTGCAAATCGGCCCCAAATCGCCAGTAGCCGAAAAAGCCAAACAAGATATACGAGATCAGCACCACAAATATGGCAATGTCAAGGATACCGAACCAACCGAGATAGGACTCGGGTTTGGCCATCTTCGCCTCGATGGCCAGCATCTGTGAGTGAAGAGTAAGGTTTAAATATTACGCATTTCCATAACCCCTGTGATCATTCGACAGACTTACCACTCCCACCGAGCTGACGGCGAACAGGGCGATGCCAAAAAAGAGGCCCATATTCTCGATTTTGCCAAAAAAGATATCGCGCTCGGACAACGAAGGAAGTCCTGTGAACAGATAGTAGAACATCACCAGGAAGCCGGTGTAGATGAGCACAGTGGCCACCAGGTTAAAGGGCACCAGCCACTTGAGTGATCGAATCAGGAAGATGGGAATGGTGAGGACACCCACGATTGCCACGTAAATTCGCACGTCCAATTGCATCCAATAGAAGTCGATGATCTGCTTGAAGGTGGAGGCCACAAAAACCCCGTAGACCACACAGACTCCGTAGTGGGAAAAGGCCAGTACCCCATCCACGATATAGCCTCCGGCTTTGGCACAGTACTTGAAGCACTTGGGGCCCTGTGCGAAGGAGAAGGCCATTGCCTCCGGGAAAGTGGCATAGCCGATTTGCATTCGACGTGAGCACTCCACCATGCTATATATCTGGGAAGAAGTATGATAGCTAAGGAGGATGGAATGAGTTCTACATATGTCTTTACCAGCAACTGCATGCCATGAATGAGCATAAAGGTGCACAACAGGAGCAAGAAAATACCCATGATGATGCCAGCGTAGTGAAATGCCAAGGGCAGGGCCAGGACTCCCGTTCCTACTATACATTTTAAGAGCGATACAAAGGCCCCACATTTCCTTAAAGAATTATATTTTATATGCACAAAAATGATTAAGTTGAGCCAAAAATAACTCTTACGACTTACGTTATCGGGGAATCAACATTTCGATTTTCGTATGGATTATAGTCTCTGTGGAAGATAGGCTTCTTATACGATTCAGACAATGGCAAATTCAGACATACCCTTTATCGGCCATCTAAATTTATAAAATGTACTTTAATTTATGTTTTATAATTCAACTAGAAATATTGACTTGACATAAATACCAATGAATTAGTAAAATGAAAAGCTACTGCTAAATATAATGCACAATATCCAAACATTTTGTAGATGATTAAAATGTAGCTAAAGATGTAAATATTAAATTTAATTTTCTCGATCAGACCCCCTTAAAAATAGGTTTCCTTCAGAAAACTCAACTTTTGAATTCATTTATTTCCAAATTTAGTTATGTAGCTGCATTAATAATGCTTTGCCAGTAAAAACGTTATCAAATATCTTTTGCTACTCTAAGTTTTCATATGTCAATATCCAACATTATTTCATAGTGTAAAATCTGTACGAAAATTGTCACTACACATAATTTTCCTTTTTTATGAGCTCTGATTCGATCCCCGATCGTATGATCCAACGTTGCTCCTGCCCCAAGTCTCCATCGTTTCCGTAATGGCGATGTAAGTGCCAAGTATGAATATGACGATGCCAACGAATATAATAAAAATGTTCTTCAACAGCTTCCACTTTGGCCTGCCTTCCCTGTACTCCGGCGGATAATACAGGCAGATTTCAATAAGGGCCGGGAAGATGAGGTTCAGCAAGGAAATGGAGGAGGCTCCAATTAGGGAGACCAGTGGAAACAAGTTGAGGGGCAGCAAAGCGTTGGCCGTGGTCAGGATGACGAACGCTATGCGGAGCAGGATCTCCTTGCGCTTCAAATTCTTCAGTTTGCCGTCCTTGTTCCAATAGTGGTTCATTATGATGTCGATGACCACATATCCGGATGACGGGTACGTCAGCATGACACCAGAGACAATCAAAAAGCTGGATACAGTGGCGACACTGAAATATATGTATAAATACAGACATTAAAAATATATTTGAAATACATAGATTTTCTCTTACGCTTGTTTGGTGGGCAGATTCAGGGAAATGGCCCCAGCTACCTTGTCCCCAAAACGCCAGTAGCCAAAGACTCCAAAGATTGCATACGATACCAGGACGACTGCGAAGGACATGTTTAGCATGCCACAACAAGCAACGTAGTCCTGCGGGGTTTCCATCATCGACTCAATGACCAAAATCTGTAAATAATTTCATAGCATCTTCAATTCTACGAGCTCGTCAAGCTTACCATTCCCACGGAGCTAATGGAGAACAGGACGATGCCCAAAAAGAGAGCCATCTTTTTTACATCACCGAATATATAGCGACGCTCGGTGATCGGAGGCAGACCTATGAACAGGAAGTAGAACATGAAGATGAAGCCAAAGTAAGCCATCGTATTGGACAGCATGTTGATGGTAACCAGGTTGCCGAGTTTCCGGATCAGGAAAAGGGGGATGATAAGGAGTCCAACTATGGCCACATAGATTCGCAGATCTAATGCCATAATATACTGGTCCAAGATGTGTTTGTAACCGACGGACACGAAGACGACGTAGGCCACACATATGCCGTAGTGGGAGCAGCACAGCATTAAGTTTACAAAGTGGCCTCCGGCCTGGGCCCAGCACCTCAAGCACCCGGGGCCCTGCATAAAGGAGTATGTGACAGTCTCCTTATAGGTTGCATAGCCGACTTGCATTCGGCGAGAGCACTCCACCATACTACGTAACTGAACAGGGAAATTATTAAAAAGAGTTTATATGGGATTTTTCTTGATTCTCCAAACCAAACTTACCAGCAAGTGCATGCCATGAACGAGGAGAATAGTGGACACTGTGAGCATGAATATGCCATTGATGATTCCAGCAAAGTAAAATCCCAAAGGTAAGGCCAGGATTCCCATGCCAATAACACAACTCATTAAGCTCACAAATGCCCCAACATTCCTATAAAAATATTGATTTTAGATCCAAGATTTTAAGCTAGGTTTAAGCCCAAGACTCGTAACTTACGAAATTGGAGAAGCAACATTTCGATGATCGTACGGATTGTAAACCCTGTGGAAGATAAGCTTACAAAATAAATCCTACAATTCGGAGGTGCTTCTTACTTTTTATCGTCCATACCATGTGAATTTGAAGAAAGCTTTATTGTACCTAAAATATAAACTAGCCAAAAACTATTTACGAAAGGGAATGTCTATATATATGACATGGGAAGCGTAGGGTGGAAGATGAACTAGCTCTTTTTATTTAACAATAAAATAAACAAATACAAACAAAAAATATATATTGAAATATTTAAACTCGCGACCCATCACCTCATAATGGGATATTGATCATCGAGGTTGCTCATGAAAGCCCATGTACCGGCCACAGCACCGGCCAGACCACCGACTATAAAGATCATTGATCGCCAAAACAGTATCTTGCCGGGTCCATAGCCGTCTTGATAACGAATGCAGAGATCCACGATGCCTGGAAAGATCAGACTCAGCTGGGCCTGACAAAAGGAGCCCACGAAGGAGAGCAGAAACAGGAAATCCGGAAATTGGATGGCCACCAGCACCGAGGCAATTACTATGGCGATTCGCACCAGGCACTCCACAATCGTGGCCGAGCGATCTGCCTCCATATTCTCTTCCAAGTAACCATGCCAAATAATGTCCACGGTCACGTAGCCCACCAGAGCGTAGCTAAAGAAGATTCCCAAAGCAAACATGGCAGCTACCAGCTGGGTGGGTCTGAGGGATAACAAAAAAAAGAGACTATAGATATGGGGATTATTTTTTAGAAGGTTTACTCACATTTCCTCGATCGGCAGATTTTGCAGAACCGAGCTTGCCGTATCTTGGCCATAATGCCAAAAGCCTAGGAGGCCAAATACTGCATTAAAGATTATTACCAAGACCATGCCACAATTAAGGACTCCAAAGGTGCCCAGCAAGTCCTTTGGTGTTCGCATACTTTGACGTATGGCTAATATCTAGGACATTTGTTAGCTCTTAGATAGGGATACTGAATAAACCCGGTATAAACTTACCACTCCAACCGATTCAAGGGAAAAAAGAAGTGTGCCCAAGACCAGGGGAAGCCTCTTTAAAGGCTGAAAGGGTCGAAGTTCACTTAAATCGGGCAGATCCCGAACCAGGTAGGTGAAAGTGATGATGAAGCCTGTTAATTAAAATAGAAGGCATAAAAAAATTAATAAACATAACCTTAACCCACCAATAGCTATCATTAAATTAGCTATAAAGGAAAATGGTACTAAATGCTTGTATTGGCGAATGACAAAGGTTAAGATCAAGGGCGGCAGAAGCAGGGCCATGTAGAACCTCTCATCAAATGGCCAGAGATATATGTCACCCAAAACCTTCAAGACATTGGCTATGAAAACCACATAGATACAATTCACACCAAAGTGGTATAAAGCAAGGAGAATATCCACAATATAACTGAGGAATACAGGTATAGTAAATCTTTCCTAAGCACAAATCGTAAGCATAACCAAATCGAACTCACTGCATGGGCTTGGCCAGGAATTGAAATCTTTTTGGCCCAATACTCACAGCAACTTCCATGCTCTTTCCATAGCTAGGCAGGGGCGCTCCAAGTCGTTTTTCCATAAAATTAATGCCATTTAGCTGGGGAAATTAATCTGTTTAAATATTTTTAAAGAAATATGTATGTGATATATTAGTTACCAGAACATGCATGGCATATACCACAAAAGAGGTCAGGACAACCGTCAATATCAGTCCATTTAACCAGCCGGCATTTAGAAAGGCTCGCGGCATGGCCAAGCAGCCTGTGCCAAAAGCGCCCTTCAGGACATTAACAAAAGACTCCAGGTTCCTATAATCTTAGTGTTATTTTCTAGAGATGAGTAACGAAAATATATATACACAGCTGATCTTACGTCAGGAAACCACCCTCATCCATCTGTGCAAAATGAACATTAAGGGTCATTGTCGTTCTAGGGGATATGTATTATTTAGTGGAAAATCCCTGCCATCTCCTGGGCACCGACTCACCCAAAACTCCTCTGAACCCCGCCCAGCAGTCTCTTGTGGAGGGGGAGCTTCTGGTCTAAGCGACGATGGCCGCCCAACTTCCTCTTGGGTCGCTCCATTTCAGGAAACTTAAATCACTCGGAAGGGAATAATTTCTGTATTCTTTTTTGTTCGTTTTCTTTTTTTTTAGAGGGGAAGTCAGCGCCGACTTTGGTCTGCAATTATGCAAATGTGGATCACAGATCCCTCGGGTAACGGCTGCTGCTCCTGCTGCTGCTGCCATGATCTCTGGGATCTGGTCAGCTTCCAGGAAGGGTGGAGGTATTAGCATGGCCCAGGGCGGCGACTCTTTCCAGGAAATCAAGCTCTGTTTCTGTTGTGTGGGCGTTGTTGGTCCAGGAACAGCAAATGGAGAAGGAGCGGGAGAAGGAGCTGGCTACCTAAATTATGCAACCGCCGGAGGGGGCTCTTGGGCAAACTAATTAGTGTGGCCACAACTGGCATTTTTCAAGTGCCCCACCCCCTCGGACCGATTTATGGCACCATAAATCCACCGACTCCTTACTATAGACACTCCACGATTGCCAAGCCAAGTCCTAACCTATCTCACTCCCAATATCATTGTGTGGGGCCTTAGATAAAAATATAGAAAATATAAACAAAGAATTCTTTGGAGGCTAGAAGTCAACTAATCAGAATTCTTAGTTTTTCCTCGGCTTTGAGGTGTTTTCTATTTTTAGTTTAATAATATTTTTAATTTAGTTTAAATTAGAGTCTAAGCTGAGTAGCGATAATTACATTTGCTCATAATTGTTGGCAACTTTGAATCGGAAATTATCTCAATCACATTTAACATATTCCTAATGTTGCTGTTGTTTTGAAAGTAAGCAAATAAATGATTTTATCAGCTGATAAATGATTTTAGTATCGGCAATGTCCTGTTCCCTTGGATCCTTGTCTCCCCAGCCCCAAATGGCTGTCTCAGTCTCCTGCCATCGGTGGTCTTCAGCTTGCTCAGGTCTTTGGCTAGGTCCAGGTCTCTGTTCTCGCCAACCGTCTCAAGGAGCACTCCAGTGACATCGTCGCTATTGGGTGGCATACTGTCTGTCGATTGGTTCTGGTTCTGGCTCACTTGCCTTGTACTGATAGCAAACAGGAACACGAATTTTAATTCCCGAATAATTAAATTCATTTACGATGTTAAATTATATGCATAGTATGGTGTAGACTTTGTTCTTGACAATATTTTACTGCATTCTTTGTTCAAGGAAGAGAAAATATTCATAGTTTGAGCATTAATTATATGTTTTCTTCTCTTAATTTTGAATAAATCCTTGAATTCTTGATTTTTTTTGTGTGCAATCAGTGAATGCTGAAAGTTGCTACTAGCAATGCTGCTGCTGCTGTTGCTGTTGCAGTTAGATGTGGCGCATCATTAAAGTGCAGACAAATGGCAGCGCGGCATGTGCGGCACATGTCAAGCTCCACAAGTCCGGGCAACAGGTGAAAATGCTGGAATTCTGATTATCCGCTGCTCGCAGCAGTGGCTGCTGCCGTGCTGTAGTGATTGGCAGCAGCAGTTGTTGCTGCACCAGCAACTTAAACTGTAACTTTCAACGATTTGTCGTCGTCGTCGCTGGAGCTACTGCCTGCTGCCTGGCACTTTGATGTTCGGCCACAGCCACAGTCGGAGTCGTAGCAACTTGCAACATGCGCATAATTATGTGCCTTGCCCGCAGGCAACATTCCCTGGCTCTCGGCCACGCCCTCAATTCAATTTCGAGCCGGAAGTGTGGGTGTATACTTACTTGATATACATTCGCGTTGCTTACCCCTTTTGCTCTCCTTTCGCGAACTCATTTGCTGCTTCATAAATCAAAAATCCCAGCGACTGCGGCGGCAGCAACTCCCGCATAAAAAATATAAAAAAAAGCAAAACTAAAACCGAAATCGAGTGTATGAAAAACGCATTTAATGATTGGCGAACAACAAGCAGGGAACATCGGGAGCAGCAGTGGCAGCCTCGACAGCAACATAATAGGCCCATCTAGAGGCAACATTCGCGTACCGAGCAAAAAGTGGGAGGATGCAGTGAATTTTCTCCACTGATGGTTTTTTTTTAATACCATTTGTTGCTGCCGCTGTAGATGTTGCTGCTGCTGTGCTGCTGCTGTGCTGCTGCTGCCGCTGTAGATGTTGCTGTTGTCGGGCCGTTTGCCTTTTTGGGGCCCGTGAGGCATTCGCCTAAGCGGCAGGTTCCTGTCTGCCTCATCCAAGGAGACGTTGACTGCATTTTTAAGCGCGCTCCGCGCATAAAATAAAGCCAGATTGCAGGTCTTGCCTTGGGGCCATCATCCTCCTCCTTCTTCTTGAATGGGGCGAGTAAAAGTGCAGGATGCTTTGTAGTCCTGCCCCCGAACCCAGCCCAAAACTCCAGCTCGGAAGAGCTTCTGCAGATACGGCAGCTAATTTTCGATGGGCACAAGAAAATACAACAACAAAAAAATCGGGCGAGGAAAGGGCTCTCAGGTGGAAGCATCTGAGATCTTGGAGCGATAATGATGCAGGTTAATCATTAGCCTGGTACGTGTATTATGCGATTATTAGTTGGGTTCCTCTCTCTCCCTCTCTCCCGAAAGGGGATTACCTGCAAGCCTCTGTTTTTGGTGGGCGTTTGCTCTCTTTTTTCTCTCTGTTGGCCAGAACATTTTAGCCGTAATTTCCAATTTCCGCTTGCATCCGCCTGCATCTACATAGTACGTACATGCGGCCGATTTGTCAACGCGGCAACATGTTGCAGCAACATGTAAGTTGTCAGCGTTTTTTAAGAATCAATTGCCGCCCAGCAGGGCACGGTGAGAAAAATAAAGGGTTTTGTGATACATTTTAATGATATTTATTCAAAATGTATATAAATAATACGATTTTCCAACTAAATCTAGAGTTTTAAGCCCGGAAAAGTCACTGATGAGCTTGCAAAATCTTTCACCATTTATTGTAAATCTTCACTGGACCTCATTCTACCTTATTTTCTCCATCAAACATGTATATTTTCCAATTATTTGAATTATTTTCTTAATGTGTACTTCTGGAAATCCGATCTGCGCATAGTCCGCCTTCTTGGCTGCCGTCTGTCAGCACAAAACCCCCAACCCAACCCAGCCCAAAAGCGATGGCCACACACACACAGGCGGAACGAAAAGGCGGCCTTGAGCAGCAATATGCTGAAGTACTTGGCAAAAATCATTGCAGAATTTAAATGAGCCGCAAAAGGAGAACACATACTCGCAGATATTTTGAGGGTAAAAAGCTCGCTCGACTGACGTGCAACATGATTTTGTAGGCGTGCAACATGCGCATGCGCAACAGCCGCAACTTTATCAGATTCTGCGCTCTTTTTAGCATTATTTCTGTAATTTTTTTCTTCGCCTGCCTCATGCCGGCATGTTGTTGACTGTCAATTGTTTGGTGGGCGTTGCAGCCAGCAGCCAGCAGTAACTAGTAACAAGCAACAAGCAACAGCCAGCAGCAGCAGCAGCAAGAGCAACAGCAACCACACAGCACTATAGTCTGCAGGCCAGACTTTTGAAGCTATATCAATGTCAACAGCATTATCACACAGCGCTGTCAATATGCAAATGCCCAGGGCAAACCCAGCGACACAAGCAACTTGCCCAAGTAGCAACACAGCAACTGCCTTGGACAACTGCAGCAACATTCTCCTCTCGATTCTCCTCTAGAAAAGACAAATAAATGCTTGTTGCTGGCAATTGTTTTCATGTGTGCGTATGTGACACTCGTTAACACGAAGCGAAAATGCGCGAAATGCGATATTTCACACGATTTATGCACGGACAACGACAAACAGCATCCCAGGAGCAAGCCAGCCAGCCAGGAGGAGGAGGACCACACACATTGCATGTGGTGCTGCCGGTGGGGCAGCTTAAGTTTGCTCCTGCCTCCCAGCGGAATATGAATTACGTGGCTCAAGCAACCCACCATTTGTTCATCTTAATTTAGAGTCCCAGGAAAAACCAATTGGAAAGTGAGTTCTAGTCCGAAATGTTGCTGTCAATGTGGGAAAGGTGGGAAAGACCAAAGGGGAGGAGGCTTTCTGGTAATTTCTATCCCTAGTAAGTGGAATAAGAAAGCGAGAAACTGATAAGAACTGATTAGACTTGGACCTCTTGGCATAAATCCGTGTTGCCATATCCCACAAATGTGGCCAAGACAGCATCGTGCATGTTGCATCCTCGAGAGCAGCAGCCACCGCTTAAGGAGTAGGAAGCTGATTAGCCAGATCAGAGAGCTGCCAAGGCAAACAGTGGCCACTGCTAATGGCCAAGTTGCTGGCGTGCTAATTTGACAGCTTGGCCAAGTTGTTAGTGGGAGCGAGAAAGGTGAGATGGAGAGGATGAGAGCCAGCAGCGACTCCTTAGAGATTTATGCGTTGCCAATTGGCTGTGCCAACATTTGCCCATATACATAATTGAAACGTAATAAATTCTGTGTGATGCTGCAGCCACAGCCACCGATGCTACACACAAAATAATGCTGGATTTAATTGGCAACCAATAGTAGTTAAAATGTTGTAATCGGACTTATGCCTTAGGCATTAAGTTTAATATCAAAAAAATGTGTGTATTCGCAAGGAGAATGTGATGACATAAATACTATTTTACTAAGTAAATAAATAATTAAGACCCAGTAACAATTTTAGTAAATAAAAAAAGTATTTCTTCTAATTCAAGAAATTAAGTATGAATTATTTACCAGTAAAAATATTAAACGTAACTTTATTTTAATTATTTACTCAAATTAAAAAGTAATAAAATATTTCTTAGTACTATTTTAGCAGACTACAAAACCATATATTCCACATTTTCATATTTAATTTAATGCCAGTAATTCCTTCTTTAATTTAACATGGATTACATTAATTCATACATTTTCTTATTATAAAATATCAAATTTAATTAAAATGAAAATATCAAAGTAAATCGGTTACGTCAAGTTTGTTGCCTAAGTCTTTTGTTTTGTTACTACAGCTTGTGGGCGAGGGAAAAGAGAGTGAAAGAGAGTAGAATGAGCAAATCCATCGAGCTCTTTCCCTCGTTTTCCACTCGCCCAGAAGCTGTAGTTCAAACGGTGGCCGCTTGATGGCGTTTTCGTTCTTACGACCCTTACAAATTGCAGTGGGCAAACGATTTTCTTTCTAACTTTATTTTTAACTTTCAGTTGCAAAAAATTCTCTCTTCTCCAATCTTCTCAATTTAATAACATTTTCTTAAAGTGCAGTTACCTCAGCTTTTCGTGCACAATTAGCGGCTGCAACTAACGACAATTGCTGACCATTTTCATGACTCGCTGTCGATTATTAAATAAATAATTTCATAGCGCTGATGCGGTGGTGCTGCTGACTGGCTGTTTGGCTGCCTTTTGCTGGTTTTACAAGCTGTAAAGTGCGAAATCAACACGCTTCATGCCAACTTGAGATCTTGGGGACCGAATACCGGAGACCACTGACCAGTACCCAGTACCCATTCCTTTCCTGATCCACTGTCCGGCGGCGAGTGTCCACTATGTTAGTTGTCAACACAAATGGCAATCGGCGTTGATAAATTGTTGCTGCCTTGGGCCAATTATAACCGTCTTTGGGTCTGGCTCAATATAGCTGCCAATCTGACAGTCCGCCTCCTGCCGTCGCCTCTTGCATCCGATTCCATCCGTCGTCCATCCGATCATGTTGCCAATAATGTTGCAAGTTACATGGCTTTGCATGCAGATACGGGTTCCCCTTCCTGCGAAGCCCCGCAAAAGGAGGTTCCACTGTGCTCCGGTGCTTCCGGTGTGGGCGCAACAAAGTATCGAAACCCGATACCTTCGATCAATCTCTGCTTTCAGCACTCAACTCTTTCAGATGAATAATTTGTTAGCAGCAACACCAGAAAAAAAGGGCGCCAAAAGCAGCCACGTGCTGTTAAGAAAAAAAGAAAGAAATCAGAGAGATAGCAGGAACAGGAGCTGGTAAGCAGAAGAGAAAACACCCCCGCACCTGAATCCACTGTCAGATGATCCATCCAAGGTACTCCGTATTCCGAATGCTGAAGGGGAGTTCATCTGCCACATCAGCTGTTCCTCTTTCCTTGGCGCGAGCTGTTGCCCTCCTCTCCTCTCCTCTGTGCTGATCGTCATTGTTATTATCCACGGCCCGGTGTGTCTCGCTTGTACAATAACATCTAATTTCCTACCTATGTATCTTACAGCTCCCTTCGGCTACCTAACGCACACTTTGTCTTTGATTTTACCAGATTTCTTCAGGACATACCCTGCATAAGAGGAGAGGAGGAGGCGGGGAATCATCACCCGCATCACATCCTTGAGCCTCGAATGTTGCATATTTGTATGCCGCGCTAATGACATCATGGTAAGATATGCGGAAGAAGGCGACTCCGATTTAATCGGGAAATTTGTAGATACTTGGATACATAACAAAAGAAATTTAGGACCATATAGAGGATTTCATGATTATAGCAAGAAGAGGGTGTTCCTTTTGAGGAGAAAATATTTATAAACGGAGTTTTTAATGGAATAAATATTTTTAATAATATTTACTTAAATTATTTACAATTTAATAGCTTCTTTAGAATTATTTCAAAGATATTTGATAGATTCTCAAGACAATTGCGGTTTATTAACTAAATCTTTGTTGTTAGTGGAATAAACTTTTGTTCAAAAGCTTTTTAAAATATTAATAATTATCAAATAAAAATAATTTAATAAATACATTTTAGAACAACATATTATTTCTTAAGTATTCTTATTTCTTAATATATTTTTTTTAATTTCCTTAAAATTGCTCCCTCTCTAACCAAGAATTGCCAAGAATTTCTTCCTCCACCAACGAGTTTTGCCAATCTGCAGCCACCCCACCCGATCCAAGATTATTGACCTCTTCTCCCGGCAAAACAAAACGAAACCCTGGCCTTTGTTTGAGCAGCAGGAGCGCTCCGGGACAGCTGTCTTGGTGGGATCAGGCCTGGAGGGCTGATCTTAAGATGTCGTTGGCGAGCAGTCAGAGTTGCTGGCTGAGGAAAATAATAAGAATAAAAATATATAAAAGACGTTACTGCCACCGGAACAGAAGTCGGGCCAAGGAAAATCTGAGAAAGAACAGCTGACACGGGAAAAATTTAAACGCACGAGCCACGAGGCCAAAAAGAGGAAGCTGAGCAGACGAACGGATCGCATCTGATCGCATTGCGGTTAGAGCGGAAAAGGTGTCAGAATTGTGGCAAAACAGCTGTGAAGGTAGTGTAATTTTGGTATTAATTGTAAATGCAATTAGAGAGAGAGGCGAACAGGGATCAAGTGTTTTTATCCTTAAGGAAAAAGAGTAACATGTGGGAGACGCCAGGAAGGAAAGGCCAAGTACTATTTGGTCTATAGTCCTAATTAACAAATAATGGCCTTAGTAGCTAGTTACTCTCCTCTTAAATTAGTTTTTACATTATTAATACTTTTATGAATAAGTAAATAAAAAACAATTATTAATTAGAGATCAGTTATTTGCTTTAAAGTATTGTCTTAATATCCAAAGAGTTGGAACAGTTAAAAAACTTATTTAGATCTCTTAGATACTAACTGAAGACTAGACTATACAAAATTAATACCTAATAAGAAACTTATATACTTATCCGAATATAAATAAAAAACAAATAAAAAACCCGCCGTCAGACGTTGAAAAAAGCATTAAGAGAAAGGTAAAAGGATCAGAAGGTGGAGCTGCGGCAACAAGTTGATTTAGAGGTCTCCCGCCTGAGCCAACAACTGAACAACCGTTAGCCAAAATCAGAGACAAAAAGAAACATTTAAAGAAATTCAAATGAATTTGCAGTCGCATTCGCATTGGGTTTTTTATTTTGTCTGGCACACATATTCCGTGTCTCTGCGAGGATCCTGGACTTTGGAGGATGCCTTCGGGCCCCCCGCCCACTTAAATTGCGTGCCACGCTGAAAGCATTCATTTGCAGCAAAAGAAATCATCGGTCGCCGAGAGATATTTGTGCGTTTTGTGGGTCTGCCACTGGGATGCGGCGAACTACAATTAAATTTGCATTTGTATGATTTCTTCCAGCCGCTGTTGGTGCCGCGGGTGAAATACCTTGGCGTAGGAAACATTTATCACTGCTATGGGGCCTCCGCCACCGCCACCGCCACCAACTCAACTCCGTGTCCGACTGGCAACGCACAATAAAACTAAAACGTTTATAATTTCATATGAATTTCTTGTGGCGGAGCTTGCAACTATTAGTCGGGACATGCAATTGGCCAGGAGAGACAAAGAGAGGGCGGGAAAGACAGACAGTGAGTCGAGTCAGGGCCCAACTTAATCACAGGTTGGCCAGCTGAATGGCCTAAACGAAAATGCTTAAATTTAATGACATAAATATATACGCGAAGCGGTTTGGGGGCACAGTGAAAAAAGTAGCTCGCAAAAAAAGGAATTAGAATGTCTGTTTATGATTGCCTCGAATTCAATTAAATTATAATTGAAATGTAAGAAAATGTAATAAATTATTAATTAGGAAACATGAATAAAGGTGGGTAAAACATTTTAATTTAAAATTTAATTAAAAATTAAGAGGTTACAACATTATTTACAATATTTTTCAATTAATACTTTCTGCTTCTATTGTAATTTCAGCTTGGTAGGCCATTCAAATTGCATTAAAATATGTTATTACTTGTATAATATTTATTTAAATACTTTCAATTATATATATATGGATATATATTTCCCTCTCTGTACACATCTCATCAGCTATGGCGGGTGGCTATCTCACCTCCTCCTTGGCCCTCCTTGAAAAAATGCTCATCTAGTGGAAATCTAGGGAGTATTTATCAATCTGTCACGGCCCGGCGAATGGAGGATCATCTCGTTGGCAGAAAAGGCAGCCAGGCCGGCAGCTGTCCATTTAGGGAAAACGAGTTGCGAGGCTGGAAACGGTGTGCCAAGATTTATGCGACCCACCACCACCACCACCGCCAGCACCACCCTTCGAGGAAATTGCTTATTGCGCACTCAAAGATCCCGTTCCAAGGATCAAGGACTTAGGGGCCTCGCCAACTCCACCACCCCATAAGGCGGGACCGGCTGCTTCTTTCACTGCCACTGCCAGGACTATGAAAGAGGCCACCCCATACCACCCATTTTTCAAGCGAGTATCTCTTCCTCCCTCTTGACAGTCCTCTAGGGATTTTAACTCCTCAAAAAAGGACACAAAAAATCTAGAAGGAGGAGGGAAGGTAAGCAGACGCAGCTGCGCCTGCCTAATGAACATTTTTACAATCTTTTTCGGTTACTTTCCAGTTGCTGCGCAGTTTGGGAATAGCCGAAAGATACAAAAAAAAAGCTTACCAGCTGCCTTTGGACTTCCCCCATTTGACGAGCTTTGTGAGTGAGCGGAACTAATTTCCATTGTATCAAAAAAAAAAGGGGTTCAGCTGGAATATATACCACCATTCTCTTCCATTTAGGAACTATCTTGGGACTATCTTAATCTCGGCATAAACACAGATACATCATCATCATCGGGGCATAAACTTCAATTCACGTTCGCTGCTTAAGTCTTTCGATTTTCAATTCAAGTTCGCTGCCTAAGTCGTTCGATTGGCAGCTCTCAGCATAAATTATGTTTATTTTCTGGGATCCAAAATAAAGACCAAACGGAGGATTACACACGCTTTAAAAAAAACTCCCACAAGAAGCTGGTAACAGAGGTAAAAAAAATCTTTGGCTACTTGGCATAAAATTAACTGTTCATTCAAATAAAAATTAAACTATTAAATGCTCAGCTCCGGTGGAGAAATGAGCTTAGACGCATAAACGATTAACATACACGAATCAAGGGGGAAAAAATGGGAGACACACACGACGGCCCCGAAAACTGAAGCGTTTCAAAAAATATATATACATAAGTATATGTATATAAAGCTGATCAATAAAATATAACAATCATGCGATCAAAAATCTTTCACAAACACAAAAATACCTTTCTGGCCGGCCAATTCATGCCACTCCATTCACCTGTAAAAGTGTGGGAAACCATAGAAATAAGAGAGCGCGCCAAAAGGCGAGAGCCCAAAAAGAAAACGTTGAAAATTCAAATTAGCCCGAGACTCGTAAATAAAAGATATTATAGCCAATCGAGCAATAAAACCAGTTAATCTCTAAATGTGCCGAGACCCCGTCTCTTTCTCTGAATCTCTGACCGACTCCGTCTCCAGCTCTATCTCAATCTGAGGAAGCCACTCTGTACCATCCAGCTCATCAAAGTGGTTCGGCCTACATCTGGAGCTTGGGACTGATCGGAGATCGAAGAAGGGAGACTGGAGTCGGGAGGTTTTACGATCTGCAACAACCTGCCCCGGCCATGGGCAAAATCAGTTAGACTCTCAGGCGGGTGTAGGATTCGCCTCACCTCCGGCTGCTCTTGAATCTTGGATCTCCTCGTCTTCATCCTCATCCAGCTTCTGACGGCTACTTCTGCTTCTGCCCGATCATCATCAACTTCTTGGCAATCAAATCAATTTTATGCCGCTGTTGCATTTTTTATGGCATTTCTAACACACAAACCACACGATAGCCCCATTCACTCATTCATTCACATGGCTCATTCATTGATGAGAGGAGGACCGCAGACCGGAAGCGGGTTACTACCCCACCGAATGGCGGGAGGGGAGCCGTCCGTAGAGGGGGAGTCCAGCGATTACCAACAACTTAAAGCTCGGCCACAAAATGTTGCATTCGGATTGGGTTATTAAGCCATTTAAGCGACGTGAGAAAATGCTGCAACGTTCGGAAAAACTTGGAACAATTACACGTGGCAGAAAAAAGTAAACAATTTATTTAAAGATTACAAAATAAACTAAAGAAGCTAGAAATGTTTTAGATTTATATTTGATTAAAAAAATAATAAACAATTTATGAAGCTAACATGAGAATAATATAAAATAATATGAATAAAGAAAATTACGATGAGCACTAATTTACTTCAATCGTAAATTTTTAAAAAATATTCCCCTTAGGTAATTTATAAAAAATTGTTTCAGAAGTTCATTATATTTAGGTGCTAGAATTTGAATTTTTCACACGCCTCATTTGTATATTTTAAAAAAAAAAAAAAGATATTACTTTTTGCTTAAAAGGGGTTAAATTTAAGATATTATTTCAGCTGTAAAAGAGTTTAAGAGATTTAACCCCTAGTAAAAAGGCATGAAAAATACGCAAATTTAAATAAAGGTCATGAGAGGGAGTTTTCTCATTAAATATTCTGAGAAAGCCGCCTTTTTTAGGGCCAGCTGATAGATGAAACCCCTAAAAAATAAAAGAAGAAAACATCAGCCTTCGAAAAATATATTTTTTTAAGATAAAATTAATTATCTGAAATATTCGTTTAACCCAGATTTATTCTCATTGAATTTACCCTTTTCCCACACACTTTTAGTTAATTTTTTTGCGTGTAACAACTCTACTTTTGAGGAGTGGAAAAAAGCAACAGCACTGCTGGAAGTGGAATCACTTGGATTTAATGACTACACTAAACATTTATCGGTGCCAGCCTAACTAACAACAAAATCAATTAAACTAACTCAGGGCCCCAGCGATGTCGATGCGTATGTTTAAAGAACAAAACATTGGATGTGCCCACTTTTCAGACAAATCCCAGGCGACCTTCCCACTTCCACTGATCAAAAAAACTGCCAAGATTTTCATTAAGACAACACTTTTTTTGTGAATGAAATGGCGTCGCACCCGCAACTCCCCCTAAGCTCGTCAGCGCAGTAAAGGTTAACTCATCTCAACGCTGTAGGTAAATCATACGAAATTTGTCTTCCCGCCGAGATCTTGGCCAAGATTTCGGGGCGTGCGCGTGATTTAAGCTCATGTTGGTAGCAGAATGAAAAAAGGCAACCCCAAAAAAAGATATACAGAAACCACACGCAAAACAACGCCAACAATAGTATCTCCAGCTCGTGTGTGTTGGAGGAAGTGCAAAGTGCCGTGATAAGATCTCAGAGCTGTACCAAAAAAAAAAAAACAGAAGACTTTAGAAAAAATGAGCAGCAAGAAGAGCTTAATTGCCTGAAACAGCCAAACGAACAGGCGGGACAGGTTATGATAGATAGGTAAACATGCTGGTGGCGAGGGATCATCAAAACTTACGAAACAGCCACAGCTTCTGCGGAAGTTGGTGAAAATTTCGGAATGATTTCGAGCATACTTCTGCCATCGATCTTTTCGAATTCCTTGGCACTAATGAAGCTTCTATAAATAGTAAATCATCCATTGAATCAGTAATCGTTTGATTGAGTTTAATTTGCCATCATCAGTGGCCTCATCAATCACGCCATGTGAGTTAAAGAAAGTTTCCCAGAAAGCTTAAGACATCACGGGGACACAAAGAAGGGGGATTCCCTTTGGCTTAAAACAATAATATCAATAAATAGTTGAATATAAATAAGCTGCCAAGATTTAAGTTAGTTTTTAGCTAAGAAACATAATTAATGAAGTTTGAATTTTATAGGGAATACTTGGAATTATGTTGGAATATATATTTAAGATAATTTATTAATAAAAAAATATTAATTTTAGCTTTTAAATTATTTCTTTTTTATATTTCATGTAGTTTACACTTTAGTTTATTAATTAAAACTGTACACTTAACTGCTTTCTTCCGTTTTTTTACAGATTTCTGCGATTCAGCCAGCTGTTGGTTTTAAATCATAAGTTTCCTGTCTTCTATCCAAATCTTTCTGGAGCCTGGCTTATCCGTGGGAATCTCTGAGAGGTGAGAGACTCAACACTAGCATGCAAATTAGATATTTTTAATTGGCGCCTTAGAAACGGCGACATCTCTCCACCTGACCCCCAGCAAAACGCCCAGCATAAAGATCTCTAGTCTCTTGGCCAAATCTCCCCTCTGATCTCCTGCCGTTGGCGTCACCTCAAGGTGCTGGGATGTCATCCACTTTTATGGTTATTGCGTCGCCAGCTGTTGTTGTTGCTGCTGCTATTACGGCTGGCACTATTATGTTGCAGCGAACTCCCAGTTGCAGTTGCAAATGCAAATTGCGGCTGGCATTGCTCGATCTGCCAGAGATGTTGGCGTTTTTGCGTGCTTAATTGAAAATTGTGTTTCGGCACTTCTAATGAATGGGAAAGTCAAAGATGGCAATGTGTTGGGAGTATTACAGGGGAAGAAAAATCGTATTTATATTTAGAATTACTTTAGTTTTACAAATATTAAGGAGAAAGCTTTAAATTTGATTTCATTGACTCAAAATTTAAAGGAAGAAGTTTCTTATAAAAGTATAAAAAATCAAGAATATTGTTTGTTAAATGAAATTAATAAAAATTAATTAATAAAGGTTTAAAAATGAAAAATTAGTTTTTGCTTTTAGAATAAGAAATTCCATTTTATAATTAATTTTCCTTTACCTCGCCTTTTCCCCTGTGTAATCGCCCGCCCTCCCATCGCGATCTGCGCTTCATTAAAGCCCGTAAAAAGACTCTCTAAGCAAAAAGGAGCAGCAGGAGTCTATTGAAAGCTGCCGCCCATAGGGGTGGTTCTCTGTTTTCCTGCTTCTTGGATTTTGTGCCGCAGGCCACAAAATCTCTGAACAAGATCTGGCCTTTTGTGCCGCGAAGACGTTCGTCGTAGTATTTCCCGCCAAAAGAGAACAAATCCTTATGGGGGTTGCACAACGGGATCTGGGACCTGGGACTTGGGATCGGGGATATGTAGAGGAATCCCGGGATCGTCGGAGGTGGTGGTGGTGGGTTGAAATCGGGTGGGTTGGTGGTGGGTTGCTGCTGGGTTGGTGCTGGGTCGGCGGTGGTGGTGGCGGTGCTGCTGCTGGGGTGGCCGCGACGACAACAATGAGGAGGCAGGCCTGGGCCCAAGACCAAGGTCCTGAGAGGGCGAGAATTTTGCTAAAGTCGTGGACTGATGATGACTGGGCCAAACCGTGGGAAGATTTCCAGCACAAAAGGCAAAATGCGATGCAAAGGAATCTCGCAGCGACACATTCCCCTGCTGCAGCTGCACTCGAAATCGCAGCATTGAAATAAAGGCGAGAACTTTTACCTTGATTGCCGTCCGGTCTGCGGGGTACGACTTTGTATTGATATTAATTTCATTTCATCTCAATTTCGGGCGTAGGCCTCAGCGACACTGAAAAGTACTTAGCGCTCAGACTGAAGCAAGCAACAATAAAGCGACGGAGGCCTCAGGCGACGAAGTGTTCGAAATTTTTAGTACCCATCAGTTGTAGGGATTAATTTTAAATGGGAATTAAAATATTAATTTGTGAAACTATTTACTTGTACAGATTTATAATCAAATAATTATAATTGGCATTCAGTTCTATTTTTGCTAAATTTATTTTGAAATGATTATTAAACCATTTTTAAATTATTTCTGAGAGATTAAATATATCTTGCAGTTAAATATATAAACCATTTCATATAAAATATATATTAAATATGCAAAATTTCCTTAACTTGTGCAGTTTTTTACAAATTTATGTGAGCTCTTTCCTTCGAAACTTTATTACCTAAATTTAATAAATATAAGCACCAGTTGTAAAGGAAATAAAATGTATGGCTTATGCTTATTTAAGATTATTAATTATGACAGCCTTTACAAAAATATACTTATAGCTCAAGAGCAAAATCTCAAAGTGTTTAGAAACATATATAATAGATTAAATTAACCAGATAACATATAGAAATTTAGTTCACACCTTAAAACAGTTTAAATACATTTTTAGCTAATTTCAAAAACAGATGAATAATAAATAAATTGTAATACATAATTAACAAAAATATAAACAAAGTTTTAAAGTTTCTTGGTTTTTCTATTAAATTTATAAACTTTTCAGTTAAATAAATCATACGCCCCGTTGTCCGCAAGGTTACCTAGTATTTATCGGGAAACAGTAGGCAGCTGGAAAAATGTCGCCAACTCGAACGACTTTCAAGAAATCAAGAAATCAACAAATAGGCGAATTGTGTGTTGGCTGTGTGTGTTCAGAGACACCCCACCCCCGATACTACCTATACAAACGGGGATATATCGTATCGAAATATATCTCACCGATAGCCGATCGTTGATCACTTTTTAACCTACACCATTTTGGTTTGCTTTTTATCGCCGTCTCATTTCAATATCGCATTGTTGTTGCTTTTCCCCAAACACACAAGCACACACAACACACACTCGCACACTCATTTATTGTGCTATATGGGTGTATTTGCATGCACACCTACACATTGTTGCTCTCGAAGCGAACCCACGAATTTTTGTACGAATCGCGTAAACGCGTTTCGCGTCTCGTTTATTTTCCCTGCCCACAATACACTCACACCGCCGAGTATCTCAAAGCGTGTGCGTGTGAGTGGTGACTGTGTGTGCGTGTGCTACTATTCGTTCATTCACAAATTGTAGTTGTTGCTGCGCTGCTGCTGCTGCTGCTTGGCATGCTTTTGCCTTTGCCTTTTTTTTTGTTTTTTTCTCAATTCGGTTTTTGTTTTGTAAACACACTCGCACTCACCTGGACACACACACACACACAGCCAGCCGCAGCAGCAGCTGCGTCGCAATCTCACACACACACTCACAGGGCGCTCTCTCTCGGTTTTGGCTGCATCGGCATTTCAAGTTCATATCCGTGAGATTGTTTTGCCGGCATTTCTCGCGAGAGCGCAAAGATACAGATAGACAGAGAGAGAGAGAGAGAGCCGAAGCGATTGAGATAGTGTATCTGTGTGAGGTGTAGGTGCGAGAGAGCGATTTTATCCGGGGATTTTATCCGCATTTCAGGCGGTTGAGATTTTCTTATGGTTCAGTTTTGGTTTTCTGAGGAAATGTATGTGAATGAATCAGGAAATGTATCTTTAAGATACAAATGAGAAATTATTTGTATACTTCATTATATGTTTAGGTTATTCTTTGAAATCCATAAGATACTTTGACATTTTCAACTTATTTTTTCATACAAAAATTAACACAAGCAAGTATCTGTTTTTAAAATAAATGTAGCTGGTTTTTAGTTATATTATAATGTTATCTTGGGGAATTAAGGCCAAAAAAATAGTAAATTTAGCTTAAGTAAATTTCAGTTAAAAACGAAAACTATTGTATTTGTATATTTAAGTATCTGAAAGGTCTAACATCGTAAAGAATATAATATAATAAGTAATTTAATAATTATAACGCGTTTATAAAAGAAGTATATTATATTCAGCTTAATATTTATTTAATCTTATAAAATAACACAGTTCTTGAGACATTTTTGTATGGGTAATATTTTTTTTAATAAGTTACAAAGCTTATGGAATACTTTTAAGCATATTTTAATTTTTTTGTATTTTCTTAATATGTTGACTAAAATAATATTAACTATTAACGCTTAATGCTAAAAATAAAAACTATGGTCGAAAATGTCCTTAGTAAAGCATATTTTTATATTTTCTACTATAAACAAAGATGTATATTAATTATTTCATAGAACTGAACATGAAAATTAAGAAACTTGTTTAGTAAACCATAAAACAATTAATCTTTAAGACAACCTAAAAGGATTTATTAAGCCTCGCCTCCCCAAAGACATTAAAAAAAGATACAAATAGTATCAAGGCCCCAATTTGAAGTGGTTCATGTCTTCCACCAAAGTCACGATTATATAACGCCGTCGTGTGAATCTGTAAGTCCGTAAATCCGTGTGAATCCGTGAAGTGGGAGGTGCCTATTTCTTCGGAGCCCAGCCGGCGGCGGAGCAAGCAGGCGAGCGAGGCAACACCAAAAAAGCTGAAAATGCAGCCCGAGTGCTTTTCATTGGCATAGAGAGTTTTGAGCAATTAGAAACCCACGCAGCCATAAACAACAACTACCAGAGGCCACAGCGAGAGAGAGAGAGGGCGTGAGGGAGAAAGATACTGGAGTGGGTGTTAAGCTCCCACAGCTGCAGCAGCGGCAGCAGCAGCAGCAAAAACAAAAACAAATACGTTTTTCCACGTGCTGCCTCTCTCACACTTTTCCTCAACAGCAGCTCGCCTCTCTCTCTCCCTCTCTCTGTGTGAACTTTATCCGGCGAATGAGAGGCCTAGACTGGGTTCACGCACACACTGAAGGCAAGGCCCGCCTGCGTCGGTGTTGGTGTGGCCCGAGGCTTGCTGGTATTGGTGTATCTGCTGCCGCTGTTGCTGCTACTGCGGCTCGGCTGTGGATTCTACTCAGAAGTCAGTATCTGTATCTTGCTGGGCAGTGTCGGTTCAGGTTCACTAACGTTCCGCACGCGCTGCCGCAAAAAGCATTTCTTCCGCCGACTACGAAGACGCGTCTTTCAGTTCTTTAATTCTTCGCAAAGCTTCGGTGTTTGGGCCAAGTGCGTGTGCCGAGTGCCTTTCGCTCTCCGCTCTCTCCACTCTCTCCACCTCCGCGGTGGTTGGTCGCCTCTGTGTGTGTGTGGAGTGTTGCTGCTGCTGCTGCCACCCGAAGCGCTGCCGACGACGACGCTGCGTCGGAAAAACCGCCGTTGGCTTTGGGAAATCCGTTTCGTTCGTTTCGTTTCGTTCGTTTTCGTTATTTGTTATTCGCACGTTGACGCGACGAGACCGCGAGCCGAGAAACATGCCACAAAATGCGGCCCACTGATCGCGCGTGAAACAATAATAATCCACATTTAAACGCTCTCTAAACAAAACAACAACAACAAAAAGGAAAATGTAAACTTGCCAAACAGCAAAATAATAAATATATATAAATTACAAATGCGAAATAAATGCAAGTGTAAAAGTGCGTTGCCATTCAAGTGTCTTACAACAAAAGTAATACCACAAATTAAGCCTATTTATATCAATTAAGCACGCGGCACACACGCAAGCGCAGCCTAACCCTCACATTAAGCGTCAAAATAAAACAAAACAAAGCAAAAAATAAGTGTGATATTTTAATATTAGCCATTAGAGTTTACACAGAGAAACACAGCTAAAGGAAAAGCTTAAAGAAAAGTATAATAACATATATAGTGGTTGCTGCAAATTGGATAATGCTTGGATAATTCCCACTCACAAATAAATAAATCACGCAAAAATCAAGGTGAGTTTGCCGACGGCTACAATGATCTACCCAAAGAAACATTATATTTGGGTGGCCAAAAAAGAAAAATATAAATAAATAAAATAAAGATAAATAAAGAGTCAGGAATATTAAGAGAAAATATGAGTATTCTCAGGAATATATTTTATTAAAAATTAGATAGTTTAAATAAACAATTAATCAATTATGTGAAGAAGCTTAATGATCTGCACAAAAATCAAAGATTTATAATTGAAATTGCTTAGTTAAATTGGTGGTTAAATATTTCCTAATGTTTGCTTTTAATTAAAAGTAAATATTTATATTTCCTTCAACATTTTAAATTAAAATTATTTCATTTATATAAATGTGAGTAATAACTCACTTTTGTCAAACTCAGCATTTTGTATAAAAATATACACCAAAAATGTGTCAAAAGTAAGCAGCTCCAGTTACTCCGGGCGATCGGCTTTCAGTTTGTGCCTCAGCGTAATATCAGATCTGGAAATATATATACACATACAATATATATATTACAGATGTGACTGTGCAATCGATTGCACCCATGAATGATGGATTGATGATGAGTTCATATCAGCCCACAACAGGCACAGGCCCCCTCCGGAGGAGGCATCATCTCAGTACTCAGTACCCCGAGTACCATTTCTTGATGTCGATTCCGTTTCTCTATCAGAGTTTGACGTCAATCGGCGCTGTGCGACTTGACATCGCCGATCTCCTGGCAAATTGACGCACACAACACCCAAGCCAGAGCCAAGCCAAAGCCAAAGCTGAAGCTGAAGCTGAAGCCAAAGCCGAAGCCAAAGCCAAGTCAGCGATAGTAGAGCCTGGAAGATAGATAGACCCTTAGCCCCAGTTCGAGTTCCCAGTTCCATTTCCAGCTCTTTGCAATTTTAATTGCCCATCCTGGCCAAAAGCAGACATATGCTTCTATACAGAGAGAAAAAGGAGAGCTAAATACTTGACAATACAAATTTAATCTTTTTTTAAAGAAAGATATACTATTTTGTTTAGTTTTGTACAGGAAACAATTGCTTTTCTTTTATATTAATAATCATTGGATTCCTAATTTACTTCCTCGAAAAGATACAATTTATTATCCTGCAACTATACTGCAAGTATTCGTGAATATTTCCCCTTTTTCTTTCCCTGTATGTGAACTATGCCAATTGTCTACACCTGAGCCGCAGACTAGCTGACAAATTTGTATGCACGCGCTTCAAAAGTGCAATATTAATTAATTCCAGCAACTGGCAACATCTCCTCGCAAACTGATCTGTATGCAGCAGAAGTTGCTAGTTGCAAGTTGCTAGTTGCAAGTTGCTAGTTGCAAGTTGCTAGTTTGCTAGTTACTAGTTACTAGCAGGCCGGGCAATTAAATCGTATGTCATTCATTGGTAATTTATACCATTTAAAGGCATGACAGAAGAACTGTCGAAGGTGGTTTCGATGTACAAGTATTCCAAAAGAATATTTTATACATTTTTTATACAAAATTAAAATCAACCAAAATTCAAGCCATGAGGGAGGGAATTTATTAAATGAATAAATAGACTGTATGTTTCATTAAAAAACATTTTAAAGCTAGAAAGAAACTAAGGTATTCAGTTAGCTTTTTGTATTTATTTACTGGAAGGATAATTTACGTTTTACTTTATATTAATGCTGTCAATATTTAAAGTTCTTGAACATGCTATTATCACCCATCTTATAAATTAATATAGTGTTTGAAATACCTCTAATCGAACGCTAGATCGAAACCCCAATACCTCCCCTAGTTTTCCTCCTTTTTCCTGTTATTTTACACTTCCCATAAATTAGCATAAACTTCTCTGTGTCTTTGAGATACCCTAGAAATCAAAATTCTAAGTTTTTTTTTTGTTTTTCGAGCTGTCTTGCCAGGCCAAACGTTTGATCGATCGCTCTAAACCGATTCCGATTCCGATTCGATCGGCGATAAATGCAACTTGCCATGAAAAGTGATGCCATAAATGGGCATTAGGCTATTGCACATTTCTCAATATGTCGCGCGAGTCTGGCGAGTGATTTTTCCCCAGTTTTTCCTCCAACATCTGCGATCCCCTCCTCCTCCGATCCTCCGATTCCCCGGGCTTTATACGCACCGCGCCATATATGACGAACGGCGACGTCTGCCGATCGGACCCACTGCTTTTGGCATATAAAGCAGCCTTAAAACGGGGAAGGAAGGGGGCATTTGGGGGAGCAGCGGGTGGTGCAGTTAACTCAGGTGGTGCGGCAGTGGCGGCGGCGGTGTTCAGTGGTTTCGGGTTCGAGGTTGAGTCTCACCCGCACGACGCCATTTTTCTGAGGCGCACAGAACGGACCTCGGAGTCAGCTGCAATTTGCATTTTCCACACACAAAACAATACAAGCACCTCGGCATTCGGCACTCTGCTCCCCATTTCCCACTATTTCCTATACACAAGGAGAAAAACTTATATAATGGTTTACTGCTGCAGATATCTGTTCAAGATTTTTGTAATTAAATACTTAATTTTGACTTTATTTAAATATTCAAAGAATTTATAAGAATTAAATTAGGCAATGCAAATTCTTACCTCTGCTGATAGTTTTTATAGTTTGCTGCTAGGAAAATATTATATTTATATTTATTTTTTAAATTTTACCCCTAGAAAAATATTTTTAAAATTTTAAAACACAATCTCACTTCTCAAAACCCTTGACTTTCTCAAATAGTATATATTTTTCTTAGTGTATCTCTCTTTTCTTCCTGCCCCCTTTCGATGGTGGGTTGAGCTAAGGTCCCTGGTTCATTGGTTAATTTATTTCTGACACAGCCTTAAATTAACAATTTTAATACAAACCAAATGGCAAGAACAACAAAAGAGCGCGCATTGAAATTGAGACGTTGGGCGAAATAAGCAGCAACAAAAATGCACACAATACGCGGGCTTAAAAAAAAAGGAAAACAAAAGTTTAAAAAGGTAAAAACATAAAATAAATTTACAGCAAAACAAAAGCGTGTAACAGAACAAAAGGAAAAGGTGGAGATGGTGGAGGAGTAGCGACCGTAGAAGTGAAAGAGGAATGTGTAAAGTGAAATAAAATTCTGGCGCGTTAATTAACTTTAAACGATTGAAAACGAATTGATTTGGAGAAGCCATTTGATTTGGATTAGTCGTGCCCGGTTCAGAAAATATATAAAAAACAAAAACGTTGGGGAAAAATGTGAAGATGGATGGAGGCGGCGAAGGTGTTCACAAAAGGGTTAAAGCTTTTGGCCCAGAGTTGGCAAGTTAAAATTAAAATTCAATCATCACGTGTGCGTTAAGAGAGACACACAATCAGACAGATCATTGGAGATGTTAATTGGAATGCGTTAAACAATAAAACAAAGACTAGGCTGACATGTCTGCCACAGTTGGCAAGAGTTTAACACCTTTCGGTCGACCAAAGTGGTGATCTCCCCGACATCTGATAGGGCCTCCGATCGAATCGGATCGGCCCTGGACATGCGTTGTTATCATGCATTTGATAAACGTTTTGTTTTTCATTAGAGCCTCCGCTGGCGGAGGAGGAGGATCACATCACATCACCAGTGATTCCGTCGGATCACACCCCTTCAATTAGCAGGGAAGTTGAGCCAAGAGATCTTCCATCGAAAATCTACTGGCCATTTTGTCCCATGTAGAATCAAAGTTATTTCCAGCGAACTGATCTAATTCAGACTTTGTCTTAATTTCTCTAATTAAATTTAGGTTTTCTGAAGGAAGTAAGGGGTAGGGGAAGCCTTAGAAGAACACACAACAGATTTCATATATTATTTATAATAAATATTTTGCGAAATTCCTACTCTTTTCATATCTTAAAACCCAAACCCCATTGACTTCTTGTGGTTTCATTTTCCCAGACTAAACAGCAGTTTATCAGCACAAATTTCAGTCTGAGGTTTACTTTAGATAGCACCGTTCCCACCACCACTACCGCTGTCATTGTTAAATATATATTTATTTTATTTTTATTATAATTCTTAGCCTCAATTTTTATTTGGCATATCAGGAGGGAAGCGAACCACACGCAGTCCTCAATGAACCGAATTTTAGTGTCGGTGGGGCCATTGGTGAGGCGGCTGCCGCAGCACGTACTTGAAAACAACTTTTAATCTCGAGTAGTTTCAATTAACGTCATTGGACTACATAGATCGCTGATTACGGATTGAATGAGCATTAAACGCACATATAAATAAATGCCGAGTGCCGCCCGCTGGGGGAAATAGAAAATAGAGACGAAAACAAAGTTAGAATAAAATCGTGAGCGGAGATTGCTCGATTGCGATTGCGGCCACCCACCGCACATGGTCGGGTGTTATCATATATATACTCCATATACGCTATATACGCTCGATCTGGCCTATCTGTCCTTCGATTTACGTCACTGCTCGAGTCGCAATTCATGAATTTTCTAGCCGCGAAAAAAACAATTCTATTTGCTGGACAGCTACCCACCACCACCATCGACGCCCACTTTGAGCGGTGATAAGAGAGGGGGTCTCTGGTGATAAGGCGTCTCGAGTGGTCAGTGGTGGGTGGATGGGTGGGTGGATTGGGTTAGGAAATTTACGGGCGTTGCATAAAGCCGCCTAGCCTGATTACAACGCATCTGAGTCACGACGAGACCCACCGCAAGATCTTTCGATTGTTGTCGTCGTTTTCATTTTTCCACTCTTTTTATTTTTTGATTAGGCCAACACTCATAAAGTGGAAAACCTGTAGCTGTTGAAAACCTGTAACTCCTCTCCTGCGAAAATCCGCAACTGGCTTTTAGTCCAACCAATATTTTCGCTGAGTTTATAAGCACAAATGTCTGTCGCATAAAACTTAATTGTAATGTTTGTTTACGAGCTCCACTTGCCGGATTTGCCAGATATTTGTATGTATATACATACATACATATATTGAGTCCGCACCACCCCCGAAAAGCTAATGGTTGCCATAAATCCCCACTGAGTGTGGTATCTCCGAATATGAATTGCACTTTAATTTTGAATTGCGGCGAGTGCCTAATTTATGTAATCCCCCGCGCTGCTGTTTGTCAAAGGAAAGTCCCTCCGATGAAATTGTTTTAAGTAAGCGACAGTCGACATACGACATCCGACAAAACGAATAATAATAATAAAGAAATATCTTCATGCCAACAAATCCATTACAGTCAAGTGCGCGACAACAGCAACAGCAAATAAATAAAAATATATGTGTACGGCCGGAGTTGAGTGAGTGTGTGTGTGGCGGTGTGTGCGTGTCGAGTTAAAAAAATTAACCGAAATTTTATTAGTATTTGCGCAAGCGCAGGCCAAAGTCAACCTCAAATATTTGACGACGACGAGTTGACCAAAAGACCCCGACTTTAAAGGGATCAGAGGGGTTATATGGTTAGGCATTCTCCGCAGACTCTCTCGCGGAAAGCAAGAAAGGGTCCAGAGAGACACTGAGACTGAAGACTGAGGATGGGAGACTGGAGTCTGAAGACCAGAGCCCATCGCTGTCCAAGCAAAAGGCAATTAGAGTTGACACTTTTGGTTTTTCGGCTTTTTGTTATCTTCTTTCTCTGGGATTATACCTTAAGATATAGTCCGAATAAAGGGTATTTCTTATTTCCTAAAAAATATATATAACAAGAGCTCTCAATTCTTTCTCTCCTTTATAAATATGATAATATCTTCTGAATAATATATTTTATTTTATACAATTTATAGGAAATTATTTCATCTTCCAGAATGGTAGCAACATCTTTCAATTGTTTCAAGTTTTCTTTGTCTTTGTGTTGATCAAAAATAACCTGTTTATTTCTAAACTGTCATGAAGTCTTCGTACGCCCCCACCACCTATACATTTTGTTAATAAAGAACTCATTTTCGGAATTCACTTTAATAAATTATTTTGTTTATTGATTTCTCAGAATTCGCGACAATGAAAAGAAATACAAATTTGACTTCTTAAATAAATAAACATTTATTTATGGCCAGGTGCTTAATACATTTATTAAGCAATAAAAAAGCATATATTAAATTGATATTTGTTTAAGCCAAGGATTGTTTTTGATTTCTTTAGATTATTAGATATATTTCTCGATCAATGTTGTTTATTTTATTTTCCCTATCGACCTATTAAAGGGTATTATTAAAAGGCATCATATTTTCCATAGTATTCCCAACTCTCCTCCTTTGTTTTAGCTGATCCCTGGACCAAAACCCTAAAGAAGTTGTCGCTCCGTCTTCCTCTTGGTCAGCCAAACCCAAACGCATCTCAGCTCGCTTTTTGGCCGGTCTACAGATGATGATGATGGCGTTGACGTGCCCAGGGGACAGTTTAATTTTCACTAGGCATTGCCCACTTAAAAACCATTTTCACTTGAGACGTGACCGCTCGGCCAGATCTTCTTCACCGACTTGGCCGTCTAACGTGGCCGCTTGTCTGGCTTTTCAGTTTTCGGTTTTTTAGTTTTCGGCTTTGGCTGGGGATCTCTGTTATTTATGGATCAATATTGACGCAGCAGCCGGGAGGGGGGGAGCAGAAATATCTGTAAAATAGCCAGGCAACATTGTAAACAAAGTGTAAGCCGCTTTGTTGTTGCCACCTCCCAAACGCCCCTCAGAAAGAAGTATAAAAAAAACCGGGAAAGAAATGTCGCCAAAGCATTTTTTTTAAAAACGATTTTTCTCTCCGCGCTGCAAACACAATGAAAACCGATCGATGACATTTACAATGAACCCAGGCAGGTGGAAAAAAATGCAGGGGGAGTGGCTGCCACATCGACTGGGTATCGGGTATAACACCCAACTAATCATAAATTTGTCGCGCGATTATTTTTACAGTTTTTTATTTTTTTCGCCTTTCTACAAATTTTTAAGTATCTGGCGGCGAGTGATTCGAATAAGTTGAGAGCATCTTTGAGCTCTCAATGCCTGACTTATGGTTTTAGGCTTCAATCCGATGTTAGATGAATATGTAAATTACTTGTTATTATTATGTTTATGCATATTTCCATCGGCTTTCGTCTAACAAATGTGTTTCTTGTTTGTTTATTTGTTATTGGTTTTTCTCTCGTTTTTGTATATTTTTTTGCTGGCACGTGTGTGCTTAACTTGGCCTATACTATATAGTATTTATGCTCTAAAACAGCTCCCCCTCTCTCTCAGCGGGTGTCTGGTGAATTTTAAGCAACTTGACCACAGGAAAAGGGAAGCCTGTTGAGTCGCTTGTCTGATTTCCGCTTGCAATTTATTCGAAATACAAAAAAAAAAGAAGAAGCAAAAATACCAAAGGGCTGAAGTCTCAAAATTCCAAGGCATACGCGCGTTCCTTTGGTTTTACTTCTTGTTATTTTTTCTTCCTTCGATGAATTTGCAACAACAAGAGAAATGCATTGGCCAGAGAAACCACAAGGAAACGAAGAAGGGCAGCGCCGCCGTATTCTTTTTCTCACGCTCGCCAAAAAGGACTTGGGGCTGGGAGAATGTGGAGGAGCTGAAGGAGGGTGGAGACACCCACGACAGGCGACAGGCAGTGCCAGTGCCATTCCCATTCCCATTCCACTTGACTGAAAGAAATTCCTGAAAGCCGCTTTTCGACCAATAAAGTCTTATTATATACTCATCAATTCAGCAGCAGATAAAAGTCAAAAACTTTGAGATACGCTCACGCTGGATGTCGTCGATGCCGACTAAGGCACAAGTCAGATAAATTATAATTAAAGCAGACGAAGAAAAGGAGAAGACATGGAAATGGAGACTGAGATGGAGCTGAAGCTGGAGCTGAAGCTGGGGCTCTGATGTCAGAGCGTATTTAAAATACGAGTAGAACCGCTTGCATTCAAAACATTCAGGCGACGCCACACGACCCGAAACCGCGCGTCGCCTTAAACCCCGGCTCGAACCCCTCTGAAAGAGCCGGGCCAAAAAACCGACGGTTAAACAAAACAAATAAACAGCACCGACGCCGACGAGGAGGAGGCGCAGACGTCGCATAGAATCGGGCTTCAGTCAGCGGCAAGAAAACACCTGTCAAACTGGTCCAAAAAGAATGGGGCAACCGGACGGGGAAAGACTTTGACTTCGTCTTCGACTTTGCCTTTGGATAATGACTTGGCAAAGGATGGGATGAGGTCCGCGTTGCACGATGACAATGATGATGATCGTGATTTCGTTGCCCAAAACGGATATGCAACTATAAAGTCCATGAAAACGGGGCTCGGTCGCCAAGACTGATTAGCCAGTTATTGATTTAATTGAAGCCAGAAACGGAAGTTATTACGCAAGGCAGCCAGTTCCCTTTGATTAGATTAGATGATGCTGCAGATTTTCCCTTTCTTCCAGTCGACTAATTGCAGCCGATCCCCGTTTTCCCAGGCCCCCCGAGGAAAATGCCTCTAAGCAGGAAATGCCAGGGCACCTCTTTCCTCTGCTCACTGTTCAGCCAGTCATGGGTTAACGTATCCCACAAATCCTTTCAATTAGCCGGCACGCAAGCCGCACAAGGACAAAGTTTAACAACTTAACTGGCAAGTATCCGAGAGATACAGATACATACATGCAGCGACACACTGGCGCAATCAAATTACCAAACTAATCGCATGCAAAGGCGAACGAACAGGCTGAATGTGTGTCTCTGTGCGGATTACTTGGGGCAAAAGTGAAATGGAAATGGAAAATGGAAAATTGCAAATGGTGAGGAAAACTGGAGCGCAGCGAAGGGTGCCATACTTGCCGCAGTTTAAGGCGTTATGCAAAACAACTGCAATGCGTGCGTGTGGCAAAAAACTTTTCAAAAGCGAGGGAGCTAACTGCCTAACTAAAGGAACTGGAGAAGGATATGAGAGCTCTGTGGCAAAGCGGCAAGAGCAAAAGGATAACGAGGGTGCCAGAAGAAGCCGAAGAAACTTTGTCCGACAGGCGACAGGAAGTGCGCAAAATGCCACAACTTACGACCGCATTGTAAGAAGCACAGAAAAAAAAGGCTACAAAAAAATAAAGAACTTTCAAAAGAATATAATAAAATATATATACTTTTTTATTAATTTTAGCATTATATAATTACTTTTTCTATATTAAAATTAAATTCTTAAATAAAAAGCAATTAATATCAATTAAAAAAAGATTTCCACAAGTATTCAGGCTTTAGAAATTAACTTAAAAATATTTACAAACTTTAATTAACAGTTAAAAATATTAGAACAATTTTTACGGATATTTTCTATCGCAAAATCATAGATAAATATTATTTTCAGTGTATGCCAGCTCTTCTCCCCCCTCACCCTTGCACTCCCCCTCTCCTATTACTGTCTCCTTCCATCGCTGGAACGTCTCTCTTGATTTCCTTGCGTTTGTTTCGCTGTTTGGCCAACGAACAACTATTAAAGTTGTTGCATGTTTGGAGCTTGTAAACAAGCTTGTCGCTTCGGCCTATAAAGTAACAAAATATTATTAAATTAAAAATAGCCAAGAGAGAGGAAGCGAGCTAAGACAAGGCAGAGGGGAAGGCGTAACTCCACCCACTGAAAAAGAAAAAGGAAAACACCAATGGAGGAAAAAATGCCAAGGCTCCAAGTGTGTATATCGGTGAGCATAATTATGGATTTGCCAGGGAATGGCGATGACCACGTCGACTGGTCATTAACTGCCTGATGAGCCGGCAACGGGGGCTACAGCAAAAAAAAAAAATTAAGAGGGAGGAGTGCCACAGTAGCCAATGCCAAGTGGCAGCTTCGCCGCACTTCTCTAGCCCCTGGGCCGCATAAATAATTATTAGCAATTGTCTGCAGGTGCAACAGCCACAGCAGCTTGCAACAGCAACATCAGTAGCAAGAGCGGCAGCCTGACTGTTGATATTGCCCACTGCAATTTGAGCATTTTTCACATTTCCCTGCAAAAACAAAAGACTCAGGCAACGAACTTGATGGCTGAGTGGGACAGGATTAGGGATGTACTAGATGTATATCGCAAAAATAGTAGTTACCTACGCTGGAATATCGATAGTAACTATCATAATTAAAAACAGGAATAATAAGGAATTTAATAATTGGTTAGTTTTAAAATATATTTAAAGTGAAAATACATAAATCCTTGATATTTCCTTAGAACATGCCTTATATTCCACTTTTACACAACATTTATAATTATTTTGACAGGACATAGGCTCTTCTTCTTTTTTAATATCCCAAAATGAGGCCACCGTAAAAGGTTTGTCGGGGTCGTGATGGTGGTTGGGGGTGTTGGGGCCACCCACAGACACCGACGCACACCGCACTCGACCAGGTAGCCAAGAAAAACAGCAGAAATCGACGCGGCCCTCGAACGTTGTAAACCACTCGAAAATGTGCTCAAGGGGAGAGGGATCCACTCGCTGAAGGGGGGAAAGATGGGTTTGAGGTAGGTAGAAATTATTAACTGACATTTTAATGATGATAATGATGAGGCCCCGTTGACGTTGCCCCTGCAACTGCGTCGGTGGCTAGACATAAAGCCCTCCTCCAGGTAGTAGTGATGGAGAAGAGAGAAAATCTTGGCCAGGTTTTTAGTGTGTGTGTTGATGCTGCATCGGCGTGATTTTTATCAGCTGAACTCGACTGGCGCCAGCTTCATTTTCAGGCAGCAGCTGCAGTCCGAACCCAAAAAAAAAAATAAATAAATAACAGAAATCGAATGGGGAAGTTCGATCGTGGAGTGCATAAAAGCTATGAATTTTAATTGATTTTTTTTTTGCTCTAAACAAAGCCGGGGAATGCCGTAGGAGTTGTAATTCATTTCAGCTTTCGTTGCGCTTGTAAAGATTTTGTTTTTTCTTGCTTTTAACTTAGCTTGGCCTCTCTCCGAATGCAGTTGCAGATGAAGCATGAACGTAAGTTTTAAGGTGCAGAGAAAAAAAAGACTGAAAGATACTATTAAGAACTTGTATTACCAAACAGTAAACTTTAAAATAATAAGTAAACATATTTAGATATCGTTTTGCCATTTTATTATATCTTTTATAATATTTCTTCTGTTCTTTATTATTTTTTTTCATACAATTTTTGTCCTGTGTAGTTTTTTCTTTCCTCCTTTGCCTCTCTCCTGTATTGCGGCTAATTTCCGAGGCACCCACAATTCGCTGCAGCAGGACTCATTGTCAGTTTGGCAAGGCAGCGTCTGTTTGCAACATGCTTAATGTCATGCAACAACAGCAGCAGCAGCAGCAACATCACCAGCAACAGCAAAAGCAACAACGCACTGTCACTGTCATGCATCATCATCTCGGCGGAGTCTGGAGTTCCTGGAGGTTTCTGCTGCTTCTGCTGCCGTGTCTGCTGTTTGAAAATTATTGCATGTCTCCCAAGACTGCAGACTGCGGACTGTGCAGACTGCAACCTGCCAGAGGAGAGCCTGGCTCCGAAAGAGCGACTCCCAGTGAGTGATGCGATTATCTGCGAGATTCGCTTATCTACGGTGATCCATCAGTCGCAGTCGCAGTCCGCCAGCCTGTCCTGGCCTGTGGCTTTCGTGCAGAAATGCAGAAATGCGTAGCCTGCGCGGGCGTCCGCCATATAAATTAGAATGCGCAGGTATCTCCAGTATCCCCAGTATCCGAGGGATACTGCTCACTGCACCTCCTCCTTTAGCTTTTTGTGTGTGTTTTTAATTTACTCTTTACACCGGGGCTCCCACGGTTGAGTAAATCCAAAACTGACCACCTGAGAGATGGCCAGCACCCGCTAGCAGAAGTTGCGGTTGCTGCCAGGAAGCAACTTGCAACTTGGCGAGTCTTGGGCTTGGTTAAAGTAAACCACAGTTGCCTCCTTCTTGTACTCTTTTCATTTTTTTGTGCTTTTTTTTGTTGACTTTGATTGAAAGTTGACACAGCCAAGCGTTGAAAACCACATCCGTGGCGATGCCTACGCAGCAGCAGCAGTTGCAGCAGCAGCAACATCTACTGTAGCAACTCCTGCATCTCTATGCAAATGCAATTAGTTTTTGATTAAGTTGTAGGCAGCCGAAAAAAACGCAGATGAGAAAGAGAAGCAGCGTGTCAGTGTGAGAGAGAGAGGGGGACACTCGGCACCCAAAGTACACTTAAGCGCAGAGCCAAGCGACAGACCGTTAAATTGTTGCAATTACCAACGCTAGTTGCCGCTGTGCTTGTACTACGCTGAACCGGCGATGTTGCCTCTGAGCTGCCGCCATATTTGCTGGTAAAACAATATGCAAAGTTGTCGGGAACAGACACTGAGAAAAGAGTATGAAAGTAGCTACTTAAAAGTCATGAATTTACACCTAAAATATATAGTTTTATGGCAGTCAAAGAGTATTTGTTTTAAGCTTAACTTTGCTTTATTTAAGCTTATTATTTGGTAACAATTTTAATATATATTTTATGCTAATTATTCTCGCAGTGTCCCTAGGCCTTTGCTAGTGTGGGTGTGTATTGTTAGAGCAATTGCTGCTACTGTTGCTCGGGGCAATTGTTTAGCACGCGCTGCTAATTTTGCGCTGCTGCTGCTGCTGCCGTGCTGTTGCAGTAGCCGATGTTGCTGCCGCCAGGCTGCAATTTCTACGTTGCATGCACGCCTCGTTGATTGTAGTAGGTGGAACACAGCGCATAGCACAGAATCGACTAGAGCAGACCCACCTCCGCCGCCCTCAATCTTGGCGCTGGGTGTCCATGTCCATGTCCACATCGCGGGCAATCATTTTAATAGCAGCTCTTTCAGTGGTCAGTTCGAGGTTCTGTATGTAATTTATGCCCGCAACTAATTGCATTTGAAAGTTTAACTGCAAAAGTCAAACGGTTTCCAGATATATATATAGTAAATGTGTGCATGCCATAACCCAAAAAGCCAGCCCAGAAAATAACATATAACAACAAAAAATAGTTCCCACCGAAATAGATTTTCCCTGTTGCGTGGCTCATTTGAAATTCGAATTTCAATAACGCACACAAAACGATGTTTATCTCGGGGTTCGGCATTCGGTGTATTTTTTTGAGTAGGCGTTGTCGAATAGTTCGGCATTGGGAGCGTGATGCCAGCGCCTTGGTCCAGTTCACGCACAGAGATTCAGAGATTGAGGGGCCAAGGTTCATGAGATAAGCGGGAATGCTGGGCGATGGGAGCGGCTTCTGGCTTTGCTGGTGAGCTGCCGCTGCGGCTGTTGTTGTGGGGGTGCGATAAGCCTGGAGCCAGAGTTTATCAGTCGGGCCACAGCTGCGCCACAGATACAGCCGCAGATACAGATACAAAAAGGCGCACAGATATATTTGTTGTAGAAGTCGCTGGAACAAGTTTTTCGCCTTTTGGCCGCATATTTGTTAAGGTCGCACAGCTGCAGGAGCCGCCACCGCTGCCACCACAAACAAAGCAAAAAACTAGTCACATTGCTGCTGGTCATATGTGCCACACGGCGTGCATTGCCAGCAACCGCAGCCCGCAACATGCCATGTTGCATGCCTAATTGCAACAGGTGGCAATCGATTCAATTGCACCCGCCAGCAACATGTCGCAGCTACGCCAGCAACATGCCAATTAGCAGCCAAAACAAAGCACCAGCCGCAGCAGCAGCATCAGCACCCGCACCCCAATCGCATTAGAGATGTTTACATCTGTAAGACAGTTCCTCTTTTTTATTATTATATCTGCAAAATAATTTTATAATTTTTTTTATCAATTTCTTATATGTTTTATATTTTAAATGATTTATGTTAGCTTTAAGAAAAGGGTTTCCCTTGTTACCTTTCATTAGTCTGAATATGGGGGTTATTTTGATATTATTGTATATTATATTATATTAATGCTTTTTCTATTTTGAACCTTTTACCATCCCTAACTCCCCTCCATTCAATGCAAATCTTGTTATAAATTGTTTAAAGAATTAGCAAATAATAGCCACAATTGTCAAGTCCTTATAAGGCAGCCGTCACAATTGCAGCTTTGACATCTGTTTGTTTTTTATCGCCGTTGTTGCTACTGGATTAATGAGCAAAAAATAAATAAATTATTATTTATCGAAGGCGATTCTAAACGGTTTCCTCATCAATCAGTTTGTGGCGTCGGCTTTATACCCCTTGTTTTTGATATCTCTTTCGCTCTCCCTCTGGAAGTTTAACCCAAAATTTTGGCCACCGTTTTTTGGGTTGCGTCGACACGCCCACTTAATTTGCCCAAAAGTTGGTGGGTGGTAACCGCTCTTTTTTCATGGGGCTAATTTTGTAACTAATATTAAAACACTTCAATCAATCAATGTCCAGTGGGGCGAAATATATATATATACATGGATATATATAGTATAATATATGGATAGTTGAAGAGACTGGCGGCTCCACTAAAAGTTGGCTAAAAAATTTTCATTAAATCGCCAGGCAGTCTGAGAACAAACTCGATCGCCAGCTGATCGTATTTGTATGCGCTATTTGCCTAGGCCATTAAATATTTATGAGCCTGAGATCCGAGATCGGAGATCGGCGTACGGCGAGAGTTTTGTCCAACCTGCCAACTATTTCCAGCTTGATTAATGATCTCCGCGCTCGGCTGTGTTCTGCTTTAATTACCGCAGCAATTAGCTGCTGAAAAATCCGCACAATTTGTCATAACAGCAGCATCCGAAATCTTCAATCTTTAACCATGCTTCATCTCCGATTTTTTTCAGACTATGCCAGATCATCAGCAATCGGAGTGAGCCACCATCTAAGCCTAAGAGGTAAGTCCGCTATCACGGCAGACAGCAGCTGCTGCACTCTCTGCCTTATTTTATACATTTTTTTTGGCTGTGAATAACAACCCTGGCCTGGCTGCAGCTTTAGGCCATAGCACAGCTCCACCTGGCCAGGCAACCTTCACTGAAACGCATTTTGAATTTAATGCGTGTGCGACGAGGACAAGTCAGGGGTGCAGCGAGGGGGTGGTGGTGATGAAACAGAAGGGGTATGGGGGTATAAATCCCCTACGAATTGAGCAGCAGAGAGCAGACTTAAGATCTTAAAAGGTATTCCATTAACTAGAAGATTTTTACTAATAAATAATTAGAAATTAATCGGAACCATAAAATAAAAATTATTTTGTTAAAAATCGCATCTCTTTTAGTTAGAAATTATTCTAAAATATATACCCTTCATAGCATCGATAGCCAGTAACTCCTTTGTGAGCTCTGCAGGTGCTCCACTGGCGGGGGCGTCGTCCACGACCTTCTCTCCGCCAAAGGAGTCGTCGCGTTGTTTTCCCCCCAAGTGCCATTGAAACCAAGTGAAGCTGAGCTCTCTAGACAGATTGCCAAGTCTCGTCTCGTTTGGGGCTCCTCAGCAGCAACAACAAAAACTAAATAAAAACCAAAAAATAAAATGAAATAAAAAGTAAATGCAGGTGGACCTGGCCACTTTTGAAGATTAATTGCTTGCGACAGTCACAACCGGCGATCGAGGCTGAGGCTGCCCCCTGAAGCTGCTCAAGCTGCGACTGCGACTTGGTCTGCGGCAACCTGACCATAAAAATCGGCATTTGTTGGCAACAAAAACATACACAACAAAAAAATTAACATGACGTCAAGCAAGAGCAACACAAAGCGGCAACAACAACTCAATTGGCCGGCGACCTTTGCCAATTTGCGAGTGCAATTGCGAATATCCAAGTTGGCCAGTGGCGATTAAGGCCAGAAAAGCGTTCCACATGTTCCAATGTTCCGAAGATGGCTAAGAAATCCATCAGTCGGCCAAGCCGAGATTTCTTTCGACACGCCCCAACTATGTATATAGTGCTCGCTTTTTCGGGTGTCATCACATTTTGTGATTGATTTTTTTCGCGTCGCCGATTTTTTGTCCCGACTTTTCTTTCGATTTTTTTGTACTGATTTTTTGTTGGGGTGCGTTTTTGGATTTTTAAGTCTCGTTGGTGGCGCTTTATTCATAAATCCGTCAGCTGCATGAAATACAGCTTAATTAACAAAAAGCCGAGAGAAAAGCCACAGCAGCACGCAGCGGAGGCGCAGTTCCATTCATTCGCGGGCCCATTGAACAACGCCGGAGTTTTCAGTATTCAGTTTTCAGTCTTTCGATTTTGGTCTTATTTGTGCGCCCCAAAATTGTGTCTCTCTCTTCATAATTGAGTTGGCAAGCGATTCAGTTCGAAATCAAAACGATTCGAAACGAAACGGGACGCAAACGGTAAATACTATACACACACGGGGGCCATAAACAAACGAGTCAAATTACCAGCGAATGAAATCAATTAACACCTGGCGGTGATGAGTCGAGCCATCGATCAATCGATCTCTTGGCCAACACGAGCTGCATAAATTAGCCATCGTCCCCCCAGCATCTGAAGCAGCCTCAGCAGCAGCATAATTGTGTGTTCTGTTCAAGCGATCCAGCGAAATTAACATATCAAACACAGCATAATTGCGCTTTAATCGCACCCAAAAACCAGTAAGAAAATCAAAAGCCCCCAAACTGTGATCGGACACTGGAAATTAATAGCCTGGGAGTGCTCCCCGCGGAGAGATGTCTAAAGAAAAATACCCAAGGAAGCTTAGGGTCAATGAGGAATTTTCATTCGCTTGACAGAAAGAGAAATAAATTCAGTGACTAACAAAGATTGTTTTAAATGGAAACCACCGAAGCTTGAACCTTTTAAGTGTGGCTATTGAGTGGCGGATAGGTGAATAAAAATACCATTGAAATTGTTTTACATAAAATACATCTAAGAGGAGATGATAAAGTCTTGAGATAATGAGAAACTTTAGTTACAGAAAGGCCGATAAAATAAATCCAGGAAAATTCTAATGATATATTCTTTATTACTTAATGCATGATACACTCTCTCAAATAGCTTTCAAATCTCTTGGATATCGTTTTTTATATATTTTATTCATACAATCTTCAAAAACCCTCACAACCCAAAAACCTTTCTCAAAATTCCCTCAAAAAATATCCTTCTCCCTGGTAAAGTAAACCCCCTTTCTGAACTCTTGGACTTGGATAATGCAAAGTGACAGCAACGGCTTGTAGGCAATCAAAATGTGAGCCAAAACACGCGCAGGTTTCCAATTGTATGGCGTTGTTTTTGTTTATTTCTTTTTGCTTGAGTTGTTGTTATTATATTTGTTGCATATATAGTTGTTGTTGTTGTCGTTGTTGTTGTGGACTCCACCTGGCAACGCAAATTGAAAGAACTTGTTGCAGTCAACGGGGCAAAAATTGAATGCTTTGCACTTGCCTTTGCGGTCACAAAAGGCACCACTCTCTGGTGGTGGTGGTGGTTCAAATTGACTCAGAGATGGCTTAAAAAATATTCATATCAATTTATAATTTCAATATTTACATGAAAATTAAATAAAATTAACGATAACTTTTATTTCAGTTTGATTAATATTGATATTATGCTTTTGTTAACACTTAAATGTCCATAAACCTGTTATAAAAGTTCTTTCACTTAAGTCTCATTAAGTAGATCGTTTTGATATTTTTTCAATATTTTAAATATTTCAAAATCTTTAATATTCTTGCAATATATCGTCTGAAATTTCTTCTCCCCGATACACATACCTCTTTAGTTCGACAAGTGGTTCCACTGACTGTGGCGTTGGTGCACTTTTGGTGGTTACAACTATTGATTACAAGCCCAGGGAACGGCTCACATTACCCAAGTGGTTCCAAGTGGTGCCGTGTGGTGGACGTGGTCCCCAGACCCAGACCCAGGCCAGACCAGATGCGGGTGTTGCTGGCGTGCCAAAGGCAACATGGAGATATTTGCTGCTGCTGCTGTCCCAGGCTCCCATATCCCATATCCCACATACTATATATTCGCAGCAAGATCTCGAGCGGAGTCTGTAATTAATGCGGGAGCCTGCGCTGACATTTTGAGAAATTTATTGCCCCAAGTGGATTTATAGTCTGCGACATTTTATAGTTTTGGCCCCGAACACCGAGACCGAGAGCGAGTGCGAGTGCGAGTGCGAGTGCCTGTGGTTAACGCAGAAAACCGGGCTAAAAGATCCCTGCGAGGATCGGGATCCCGATCGATGTGGGAAACGGGAACCCTTAATGCGCATCATGTGCGCGCGCGCATATATAATTTGGCTACCCGATAATGATCGGCCTTTGGCATAATAAATTTTACACAAAGCGAAAAACGAGAAACGGGGAAGGAAAACTTTCAACTTGTTGCCGCTGTCGTATCGTCCGAGCTGCGTATCCCCGCTTGCAATCTATATTAATTTTTATATACGAAGCCCAGGCAAAGCGAACTGAACAGAGTCACGCTGCTGCACTTTCATAAATGCCAAAAATTTCACCTGCTTTCACAAAGATGATTAAAAATAAATATGCAGCGGTGCAGTTCTCGACGGCCGAAGGTTGATATACGATAATTTCGTTCTGATAATGTGACGTGTGTGTACGGGAGGATGAGGATGAGGATGGGATGACCCAGTTGAGGGTTTCTTGGATCTTTTGGGCTTTTTTGTGTTGAGCCAAAAAGCGTTTAAGGCTAATTGCAAAGATCGCTTTTGACTGATAAATGAAGTGCGGAGGGGAGATCCGCAGATTCCAAGGAGAAGGTGGAGTGAGTGGGCGGACTCAAAGGTTTGCCCCCTTGGCGCTGACCCAAAACCTTTTACCCGAACCGAACTAAACCTTAGCCCTAAAAGAAGAAACAACAAAATGAAGTAAAAAAACAAATACGCGGCATTCGAAGCTCGTGCTTAATGATGATTGCTGGCCCCAGAGGTTAAAATTAAATAATTTCCGACTCCAAATGAAGCCGCAGCTCGTCTCTGTCTCTGGTCTAGGCTAAAATGGCGGGCGTTCCAGCCATTCATTTTGCCCGGCCATATATAATTAGCATGAAATGAGCCAGGGATCTTTAGTTTGGTCAAAGAAACCATTTTTTTCTTCCCTCTCTCAAGACTTTTCGCTTGTGGCGATTCTTTGGTTTTCAGTCTATGAGTTTTTGGGTTTCAGTTCGTTTTCAGCTCTTTTCTGCTATTTATGTTAATGCAGCAATTAAGCAGCAAATCGTGTGCCTAATTATGATAAACATTTGCCAAAAACCAAGAGTAGAAAACCAAATAAGGAAGTGTCACTTTAAAGATATGCGGGCTTCAGCTTTCAGCTGGCTTTGATTTTGGGCAGTGAAAGTTAGATCAGGCTGCAGTAGTTACTAGTTAATTAAATAAATCATTTAATTACAAAGAAAACCTTCTTACAAATTAATAATAGAAACACAGAATGCGCTTCCTGAAGGAGTTGTGACCCGACTGCTTTTATTCTCCTTTCAAACCTGTTTGCATCTTTTATTTTCTTGTATTTCTTACTGCCCCCTCTTCCCAATTTCTGTGGCCCTTTTAGGCGCCTCAGTTAGTTGGCAACGATAAGGCGGCAATGGTTTAATTTAGCTGCACCAGCGGCGGCAGCAGATGACGACAGGATCGTTGGGCCGGCCTACGTGCAACAGAAGTGGCCTGCCACAGCCCAGCACAGCAGCAGCAGCGGCAGCAAAACAAATGTGTCTGTATATCGCAGCTAAATTGACTTTGATCACGCGATCCCGAACCCCCTTTTAGGATCCCAAACTATATAGCCAAGTTCAGAGACGATTCCAGGTTGCAAGTTGCAGGTTCGGGCGCGGCCTTTTGTGGCTCAAACGGAAGTATGCTAAGCAACTTGTTGCTGTGGCAGCACCAGCACCAGCCCCAGCAGCAGCAGCTGAAGGTGTATATTGCAAAAATAATTACATTTGATTGTAAAAGGCCAGCGTCTCTAGTCTCTGGCCAGGGACTCGAGCTTGGACTCGGGCCGGGACCTCGGCCTGCCAGAGAAAAATGTGCAACATGATTGCAGTTTACAGCCCCAGCAGCCGAGGCAGAGGCAGAGGCAGCGGCAGTGGCAGCAAAACCAACAGATAAAATGCATTTACAATTGAATTTGAATGTAATTTTATTTAAGTTGCGGTCAGCCAGGGGCAGCCTGTTGCTCCAGTGTTGCTCTGGTGTTGGTGTTACTGGGGTGTTGCTCGGTTGCTCCTTGGCACGGCAGCCACAATTGGCCTGGTGGCAGGAAATCGCCATTATCTGGCATTATCCACTTGGCCAAGTTGGTAGCGATGCCCTGGCCTACGCCTGCAACTGGCAACCTGCAGCTCGTAACTGGCAACTGGCAACGTCAATCCGCAGAGATCAGAGCCCCTCTTAATTAATGATCCAAGTCCACCGGTAGCCGCAGCAGTGCCAACTAATTAGCATATCGTTAGCTCACATATTGACGTCAAATTTGGTTCGGGCCAATTCGCAGTCGTTTTCAAATTACAGTGATCATTTTAATTGCAGTGCGCCAAGCTCGGATTCAGATTGAAGCCGAGACGGAGGCTCAGGCACAGGCTCCCAATTGCAAATGATCAGCGGCTTCAGCCAGTAGCTAGTAATAATAAATGACTTTGCTGATGATCAAGCGGGGGAGAACAGAGTGATAATGAAATGGCGAGAAATACGAGTATAATTGAAGAGATGATCAGAGAGAGATCAGAGTTCAATTTGGTTCATTTGAGTTGAGAGATACTTATTACAATTGTTACGAAAGAAATCAAATCAAAGGCTAGAGGTATAAATGGATTTTAAATTGGTCAAAAGAATATTTATAATATAATTAAACATTTAACAAATTATAATAAAATATTACATTTATATAAGAAAAATCGCAAACTATAAAATATTCGTCTGTAAAGTTAATTTATGATAAAATTAGAAAGATGGACATCCATTTTTACAGCTCCCTAATTTAGCCAAAAGTAGTTAATTTTCTTACCCAACTACCAGTTACATTTTCTGCTCCAATTTTTTTGGGATTTTCCTTGGCATTTTCCTAGCAAAAACAATTAAACCAGAGGTTTTCCAGCCAGTTGAAAACTCGTGTTGCCCGTGAGGGGGGCGGTCTTAGCAACATGTTGCTGCTGTCATTGGCTACCAGCAGCAGCAACAGCAAGGCGAGAGTGGGATGGAGCTCTGGGTTGTAGGCGTACAAAGAGTTTCGCTTCAGTTGGAGGAGAGTTTTCCCCGACTTTTTTGTTGTTTTATTTGTATATATATATCTCGTTTGATGAGTAGTTAAGTTAGCTGCTGCTGCTGCCGCCGCTGTCGCTGCCGTTTGTCGTGGCTAAGCAAATGGCGTTTTATTTTATTAGCCATATTTCTGCCCCGTCATGCTTTGTTTGCCTTCCAGCAACGACTCTATGTTGCTGCTGCTGCTGGTGTTGTCTTTGCACTTGTGATTGAAGTTTTCCTCCCAAGCCTCCTGCCTGCCGCCGCTGTACATACGTCCATTATCAATGCATATCACGTTGAATGCTGATGTTTATGATGTCGTTTATTACGACCAAAGACAAGTGAAGTAAACTCGAGTGAAGTGTGGCTTAAATGGCGTCAGAGACATTTGCCAGATTAATGGCCACACAGTCCCGTCCTCCCAGAAGGGGGGCGTGGCAACAGGCAGTCGGTCGCAGTAGCAACACTAACAACTGCAACAGCAGCAATCGTACACAAAACAATTTGTTTACATTTTAATTTCTGCAATTTTGTTTGCTTAACTCTGCCGCGTCGACTGTGTCGTTGCTTTTAAAAGTCAGGAGGGTCTTTATATTTCTTTTTTTGAGGGGGTTAAAGGGGGGTCTATCAGTGGGGTTAAAGGGGCCCTGCCGGGGCTAAAGGGGGACAGACGCCATGCCACAGGAGGCATATGGCACGCGGCTTATCGCAAAGTCTTTCAGTCACCAGGAAAGATGGACTGGGGGACTGCAAAACTTCATCAGGTTTCGCTGTGTGTAATAAGCGTGACAAATGCCAAGCAAATACAGTGGACACTCAGCAGTGCAGACAGGCTAGAAATTGTTTATGTTTAATTTTAAAGATAGCTGACTTAAGAAGAAAAGTAAACAAATGATATAAAATTATTTAAATTACTGAGAACTCTTGAATAAAAATTTTATTTCCCTGTTTTAGAATTTTTTATTTATTTCTAGACTTTCTGATAATACAAAATAAATTGTACAAAACATTTTCTCAGTTAAATAATTTTCTGAAATATTTTAGAACAATAGTTTTCTCATAAAATAATATTCTACAAATATATTAATTCAATTTATAAACTAACCAAAGTTTAGAGCTTAAATTCAGTCCAAAATATTTTCATTTAAGCCTCATTAAACCCAAATTTTTTGTACAGTGCCCATCTTTCGTATAGCTAAGTGCGTGGCGTCATTATTATAATTATTATGGCCACCTTTATGGTTGTTGGACTGCCTCAAAAACTGGCCGTGAATCAGATTTCCATGGCATTGCACATTTTCAGTTTTCAGTTTTCCCGCTGACAGTTTTCTGTTCGCAGTTTTGCAGAGCCCAAGTAAGACAAAGCCGAGTTGGCAAATCTGGGTTCTCGTTTTTATTGCCTTTTTGTGTATATTTTTTTTTTTATTATTTATTTTTGTTGTTTTCTGCCATTGTTGACAACAAATGAGCGCCATTTAATGCGATGTGCTATGCTATGCTATGTGCTTCCTAGTTGTTTGGGCCAGTTGTTGCCGTCGTTGTTCGCCGGGTTGTTCATTGTTCGTTGTTTGGCGTAATTAAGCAGCAGTTTGCACTTGGCTTGCACTTTCCAGCTTTCGGTTTTCGGTTTTCTAGTCTTCAGTTTTCAGTTTTCAGATCATTTACGAGCACTTGGCATTCGCCGTTCCACTTTGCCAAACATTTGCTTACAAGCATGTTTCGCTGTCCGCTCTTTTTCGGTCTTTAACTGGCGACTTGTTAGCGCCATGTTTACACTCTAGAAAAAGCTTAATTAAATCTGATGGTTTTCCCGCATTTTATATATATTTTTTTTGGATGGGGACCCTCTAGAAAGTCATTCCACCCGTGGCCAAAAATTAACACTTCATTTAGCATAATTTCACACCATCTTCCGCCACCATCGCCTGACAAGTCCATTCTGTCTTTGGCTGTTTTCCCATTATGTAATCTTTCGCCAAAAAAGCAAACCCAAAATGGAAATAAAAATTTAAAGAAAATGAGAAAGAATTAAATACAACAATTTAGAGGATACTCTTTCCGTAAACTCTCAAGAAAATAGAGAAGCAAATAAACTGGAATTTAAACAGGATTCTTATTCTACAATAATTTCCAAAATATATCCAATAAATGTCTACACATTTCATTATTTACAATGAAATAACTTACAAGATTTTCCTTATTATTTATTCTGTACAACCATATCCTTTTTCTGTTCAAAACTTTATCGATTTGGCTAACTGCTTTGGCCAGTTAATTAACACTTGGCAAAGGGTGTATGAACGTTTATAACAGATCTACGTACATTTGTGTTTATCCAAACTCCGCCAGCCATAAATCAAAAATCTCGACAACTCTCCCTCGGATCCGATCCCCGATTTCGCGTGCTAACAAGGCCCCAAAGCGGCGGAACCTTGGAGAAGGAACCCAGAACGTAGAGAGAGTGAGAGCTCCGGCTCGACTGGCGTGAAAATTTATGTTTTTTTTTCCCAGCTTTTTGTTCACTTTATTTTATGAATATATATGTACGTTTGGTCATGGGGACACTGTGGAAAAGAAGTGGCAAAGGAAAAGCAAGGGAGCGAGGGAGCCCATGCCGTGGCAACATTCGTTGGTGTAAAGTTTTTCGCATAGTTGTCAGCATTGCGCTGTTTAATTACCCTAATTAAGAATATTAATTGCCCTTCGGGTGGATAATAAAGGGAGAAAAAAGGAGGGGCGGCTGGCTGACCCTGTTCTCGGAAATAGAACATGAATTATGATATGCAAAAGCAAAAAACTTTCTGCCCGTTTTTCCATTTAAGTTGCGAAATCGAAAAAGTTGCCACAGAAGAGAGACACAACTTTAAAAACGAGTAAGGAAGGTGGGGGGCACAAAGGACACGCACTCCATTAAGCCAAAAAAGGGGCAGACAGACATATGCGACAACAATAACAATGGCAATAGCAAGCCACTAACTGGCAGGGGGGTGGGTGGAAGGCGAAAGGTGTGCTGGGATGGGCTGGGAAGATGGACACAGGTGTCCCTGTCGCTGGCCCATCAACACCTCTCCTCGGCTCACTCGGACACACACGAGTGTCCACCAGGCTCTTTTCATTTTCTCAACACGTAAAGCAAACACGTGACCGTTAAGGACATGGACTCCTGCTACTCTTAGCCCCTGACCCCATGTCCTGGCCCCACTGCCAGCTAGTTGTAGGCGCAAATTGCCAACAGAAGGACAACGACAACGGAGTGCAGTGCAAGAAAAAGGGGGACAATCTACGATTTTTGGGAAATACTTAAACATTTTTGAATTATTCTGCTTTTAAGCTCTTTTCAGGATATTCTTATTTCAGTCAGAAGCTTCAAATTCACTGAAAAAAGCATTTCCGACCCTATAAAGTATATATATTATTAATCAGCATCGACAGGCGAGTTAATTAAAACGTGTTCTGAACAAAAACAAAAATTTCTAAAAATTTCGATTTTTTCAAAAATATGTAAGGGGTTACATCATTAAAATTTTCAAATATTGCAAAATTTTTAAATTTTGGAGAACTTTGTATTTAGTATGCAGATTTATTAACCTGATAAAAACTATCACAGAAAAGAAGTCCGCTTTAAAATTAATTCATTTTTGGTTTAGTTTCAGCGATTTGTAATTCGATTTCTTGACCCAATTTTAAACTGAAAATATATACAAAGCTCAGCTTCGTGAAGCTAACTTCCCCTCTTGCTTCCAATAATCACTAAATAAAATAACTGTCTTTTAAATGGATTACAACATTTAAAAGACAATTATTTTATTTAGTGGATTACAACATTTAAAAGACAGGTTATTTTATTTAGTGATTCTCCTTCTTTTTGCAGTATGCATTCCATTTTTCACGGTGTAAAAACGGTGAGGTTCCCCCATAAACTGACGGCTTATGGCAGACACAGCACAAAGCTTCGTCCTGCTTCTGCTCCAGCTCCAGCTCCTGCAGCGGCCCCCAACTCGCAGCTACGTGCGTGTGTGCACAATATTCATATATCACAAGGATAAGCGCAATGCAGCAAACGTCCTTCCAGACGTGCCGTCGTTGCTGTAGCTCCTGTTGTTTTTGTTGTTGTGGTGCCTTGTCCTTTTGCGGGGCTGCCAACTGCTTTCAGCTCGGTGGCAGTATCGCCCACTCCCTTCCGCCACCGTCCATGTGTGTGGTAACTTTTAATTATTTGCGAATGTTGGCGCCAGACGGCGAGATGCGATGCGATCCTTGCCCCGACCCAATCCCATCCACGGCTGTCGTCGTCGTCGCTGTCCTTTCCTGTCCTGTGCTTGTCGCCTTTCCTTCATTGATTTCGCTGACCAGAAGCTTAGGGGTTAGGCGGGGTGATGGGAGAGGTCGCGGAAGGCGAAGGCAGCGCCAAAATCCAAAGGCCCCATAAACTTGGAGCGCCATAAAATCTGCTGGCAGCGCCATAAAAATTCCCACAGCGGGAGTTGGAGACTGTGTGGAGAATATGGACTCTGGGCACCCCTTTGCATCCATGGCTTCCCTTTCCCCTAACAAACGCATAAAACTAACGCAGCGTAAACGTAAACGCCGCCGTTGTTGTCATCTGTCTTCTCGTTACGTTATTTCCCCGGCTAGCTTCTTTTTTTTTGGCAGCTTCAGCACAAAATTTATCTTATTTATTTGTTTGACTGAAAGCCAACTCAAACGGACGCCGAGAAATTGCAGCATTTTGATGCTTGACTGATTGCCACTAGTTCCAGTTCCCGTTCCCTATTTAAAGATCAAAACATATCTTGTATTTTACCCAATTTTCTGCATCTTCTTAACTTAGTTACGGAAATCTGGCAGCTCTGTCAACAAGTGTAAACCGGAAGTGGGATTTAAAGTCTAGCCATTTCATTGTTATTTGTTTTAATCTTAGTCAGAACTTTTAAGATATCCCATTAACTTATCAAATATAAACATTTTGTAATACAATTAAGTTAGCGTAGGAGTGTCGCCGATCCGGCAGCTTTGGAATTATCAAGTAGATGACGATAAGGAAAGAGATGGCCAGAGAATAAGTATCTAAGCTTTATTTTCCGTGTGTCAGAGCGAGAAAGATAGTCGGAATGGAAGATTCTTGAATTTTGGACGAAGACACAAATATTTTCGCAATTTATTGGTCGTAGAAGAATCAAGCTATTCGCGCAGCCTTTAAAACTTAATTATTTGTGAAGAATTCTGCATGCAGGGATTAGTGTGTCTATATATATTTAACTGAAGTGATTAGTGCAAGTTTTCCCTATTTAATTTAACTCAATTACAAAGATTTATTAAAAGAAATATGGTGGGTGGCATCATTTATCGTTAAAAAGTGCTTAAGTTGTTTTTCTTTAAGTGAAAATATGTGTTTTATATAGATTTATATACAGACTTTTATAACCTTGTTTTTAAATTAATAATTAAACGTAAAAGTGCAAATAAAAAGGTCAAATTTGGGCTTGGTCTAGAAAAAATGTGTATTCATTGTGGGACTTGACCTTGAATTTTCGAATTCTTCTTTGAAGAATTCCTGTGTTGATTTATGAAAGGTGTATTTTAGTTAAATAAAAATGCAGGTACTAAAATAATTGTAAAGCTTTATTTATTTGCTTTATTTAATATGAGTTCCTAATTAACATTTATGTTTATTTCCACTCTTCTTCCAGGCCGCATCGTATCGTCAGGTCTCTCGCAAGAATCCGTGGCCGCGCAAACTGCAGGACTTGCTGGTGGAGTTGCCCACGCTGTGCTCATCCCAGCAGGAGGAGGAGCAGCAGCTGCGCCCAACCATATCCCAATCCCAACCCATTGGAGGCTCCGTTCCGCAGGAGACGCAGCCGCCGCCGCCGCCGCTGAAGCCACAAAAAGTTGACCTCATGACGATGGCAGAAGGCACCGACCCCATGGGGCATGGTCACCACACGAATCCGCACAATCCGCCTTCCCAGGCGCCGCCGCCGCCGCAACACCACCATGCCCATCCGCTCCACCTGACCCACTCCCATCCCCATCCGCAGCCACCGCCCCATCACCTCAATCACAACCTGAACCACCACCACCATCACCACCCGCAGCAGTATCTACCGCATATGTATCCGGCGCCAGGGGCAGCAGCCGCCCCTTATGGCCAGCTGCCGTATCCGCATCTTCAGCAGCACCATCATCATCCCCATCCTCCGCCGCCGCATCCGCACCACCTGCCGCTGGCACTCAGTCTCCACCAGCAAGCGGCGGCTGCGGCGGCAGTGGCCGCTGCGGTGGCCACCAATCACTCCAATAACATCAACAACAACAACCAGGCCAGTGTGGCCAATAATAATATCGTGGTGCCGTGGAAGCAGCGCAAGCGCAAGAGGCTATCGGCGGTGCTGGACAAGCTGCACCATCACAATAACAATAACAATAGCAGCAGTAATAACAACAACAACAACAACGATGATGTTCACTCGAATGGCCTGGCCTGCAAGGCAGAACCCATGGATATGGAGGAGGATGCCGAGGATCATGAGCAGGACGAGGATGAAGCTGATCATACAGAGGAATCCATTCGTGACGATGACGACGAGGAGGAGCAGCACGAGGACACTGAGGAGCAGCATGCCAAGTACATCAAGAGCGAGCAGCCCGTCAGCGAGGATGAGGAGAACGAACCGGAGATGCTGCTGGAGAACGAGGAGAACGAGGATATCTCTGGCGAGGATCTGGAGCTCTCGCACAGCGATGACAACGATCAGGACAGTCCCAGGATCAGCATGAGTCCGCTGCAGTTGCAGGCGGCGCAGAGCAACCTGCCGCAGGACCATCCCAATCCGACAAGTCAGCAGCTGAACAAGGAGAATCCGCTGCATGTGGACATCAAGACTGAGATACCCAGCCCCTACGACCGGTACTTTCCAATACCCTCGCCCCTGTTCGGTTACTACCTGCACACCAAGTATCTGAACGAGGTGTTCCGCCGGCGCCACGATCTCTATCCCTCGCCGCTCCAGCACACGCCCTCCTCGATAGCCTCCGAAACGGAGACATCGCCCACATTGCAGGAACGCAAGAGTGGCCCCTCCGCCTCCTCGAATCACATGCTGCCCCATGTCCTGCTGGCCAATGCCTCGCCCCCGCCGTCGCTGCCATCGCCGCCGCGCAGCGAATCCTCGGTGACCAATAGTGGAGCCAACACCACCACGAGCAGCACAACTAGCACCACCACTTCTAGCGCCTCCAAGAAGCGCACCAGTCCCAAGCCGAAGAGCAAGAAGGGTGACAAGAAGCCCATGCCGCCGCCACAGGAGCGTCCGCTGGATCTGTGCATGCGCAGCGACATGGAGATCAAGAAGTACAAAAAGTCAAGCTCGAAATCATCCTACCAGGAGTCCAGCCCTCCCTCCTCCTCCTCGGCTACCATGATGCCGCCACCGCCGGCCATGAGTGCGGCCAGCAGCCTGGAGAGTATGAATGCCCTGTCGCCGGCATCCAGTAGCCACTCAGGACACACGCCTAGCACCACCGCTGCCACGCCCAACCACCAGCCGCCACCCAATTCGCCATATGCGAATGCCATGAACGCAGCCCATGCAGCGGCTGCGGCGGCAGCAGCGGCGATGATCAAGCTGGAGATGCCACTGCATCCGCTCCATCACCAGCAGATGCACGGACATCCTCATGTGCCCACCACCACGGTGGGGGTGCCCGTGATCAAGGGAGATGTGGCCTCGCCCACGACCAAGGAGACGGTGGCCTGGCGCTACAATCTGGATGTGTCGCCCGTTGTGGAGGAGATGCCGCCAGGCTCGGATGTGGCCTACGTTTGTCCCACCTGCGGACAGATGTTCTCACTGCACGACCGCTTGGCCAAGCACATGGCGTCGCGCCACAAGTCCCGGAATCCCGCCAATGATATTGCCAAAGCCTACTCCTGCGACGTCTGCCGCAGGTCCTTTGCCCGCTCCGACATGCTCACCCGTCACATGCGCCTGCACACGGGCGTCAAGCCGTACACCTGCAAGGTATGCGGTCAGGTCTTCTCCCGCTCCGATCACCTGTCCACCCACCAGAGGACCCACACCGGCGAGAAGCCCTACAAGTGTCCGCAGTGCCCGTATGCCGCCTGTCGCCGCGACATGATCACGCGGCACATGAGGACGCATACGCGTTACGAGTCCAGGGGCGGCGGCGGCAGCGGATCTCGCGAAGGCCGAGAGGGAGGACGCGAAGGTCGCGAGGGCAGGGAGTCGCGTCGGAGTGGTGAGCGGCTGGAGGAGCCCAAATCGCCCAGTTCCCATCCGCTGCTCGACATGAAGATGAACATGAACATGGGCATGGGCATGGGTCTCAATATGGGGCTGGGCATGAACCCGATGAGTTTGCTTCAAGAGGAGTTGCTGCAGAAGTCGCAGCCTGGCCTGACTCTAGGCGGACCCATGCCCATTGTGGTGAAGACCGAGAGCGCTTAACAGCGCCTGGCCAGCAGCAGGCGCTTCATGACCTGTTAGGAGCCAGACCCAGCTTAGTGCTAGAAGAGAAAGAAAAGAAAAAATATTTATATTAACTAGAGCAGTTTGTACTTGTACCGGAAATCTCTGCGAAGACTGAGGAACCTTATTACTACCTACAGTTAAAGAATAGGCTAATGAAGCATCTACTAAGAGAGGAGAGCTAGAGGGCAGCGCACTCAAGACCGACCACCCAACGTATTAGCACTTAAACTAGTTCTAGTTGCCAGATCCCCTTGAACCCCCCATGGGATCTTCGATACAGCTAGGCAATTCCATGTTCCACAAATCTTAGGCTATATATCTAATATATCTTATATACAAAACGTACATTTTAGAAGCGATCAGATCCCCCCGCCGATCTGATCTCACAGCATTTCGAGCAACACTGAAATTATTAAGCTAGACTCGCTACACCTAGGCTAATTGACGGAATTAGTTGTTTAGTTAACTCTTAATTTATTGGTAACCTTACTCAGCAGCATGTAAACTTCTACCACAACGATTTGTATTAATTTAATATTACTTTATTTAATTTAATTTAATTTAATTGTAGTTCTATACAAAAACACACAAAAGACAAAGAATTCTCCCTAGGGCACAAAAAAAAAAACAAACAAACAAAACTCATTTCTACTGAGATTTTTAAAAGAAAAATAAGGCAACAAGAAAATACTATTCCTTTTTTATTTGTTCAACAAAAACACTTTGTTAAATTATAAATTGTATTTGCAATTGACCTACACTCCCTCTCAACATTACTATTACTACTTTTTGTTTTCATGAAATGAAATAAAAACCTTTAAGTTTTCTTTAGTTCATAAAACCATCATTGGATTGGACAAACCCTCAACGGGAGTTCCCTTCGGGGTCGTTTCCATGTTTCAAGTTGAAGTTTTTCGTTATTTATTATAAAATCTATTATAAAACAAATGAGAATGAAACAATGCCCCGACTCCCGCTTATTGATTATTAGTTCGTAGCTAAACGTTTAAATAAATTATTAACTTATGTTATTCTAGTTGGTTATGATTAGATATTAGTTCAAAAACGTTTTTCACAAAATAAAACAAAACAAAGTCTACATCATTGGACAATGTCATGCAAAACAGAATTTCAAATTTATTTTGTTATTATTTCATTTGGATTTTCATTTTTACTTTTCAGGTATTTGTTATACAATTTATTTTTATTCTTATTAGAAATTGAAGTTAATTTTAATATTGCAATTTTTACAGAGCCATATCTTCAGCACCATAAACTAAAATTGTTTCTTCATTTCAATTTAGGTTTCAAAATATTTAAGTATAGCCTTCGTTCGGCTAATTTGGCTTTGTTGATTTTTTCACTCATATATTTTTTGTTGTTTTTACATGAGCCTAAAACCTATACTTTCCCGTGCTTGTGGTATGCCTTTAGCCGGAGTCAAAGTCGTAGTTTTAGCCGTAGTCGCCGCTGCCGGAGCCGGAAACTAGCTTACAAGCTTTTAGGCAATGGGAATCGCTTACAAGGCGCAGTCAGCTCCTTTTCGCCGGTCACGAAACTGCATTTTGGCACGCAGCCCCACTTTTAGCCCGGCTTTTCGGCAGGTTTTTCCCACGCCGATACCGGTGGGGGTGGGGCTCGGGGGCGGTGTAAAGGCGATTCAAGTCCTTGTTCTTCGCATGGAAATTTTCTTGGGGGCCTTAATGGCCTTGCAGCACGAAGAAGGCGACGGCGTGGGAGTTGCAGTGGGTGCCAAGTGGGTGGAAATGTGGGTGAAAAGCGGTTGCAAAGTGGGTGGGGGGAGGTGAAGTGGAGTGGAGAGGTCCTTGCTGCATTGCAGTTTGCGGCTAATGTCTGACCTTGTTTTGCAATGACTAAATTAATTCCTTAATAAGTGCGGGGTTGCAAAACAAACACGAACTGCAGACGTTGGCACAGTTGGCCTCCATTTTCCCTCCCTCCCCTTCGGCTTTTCCAACGTAATTAAGCAGTGAAAATGCCCCAATTGACAGACATTGTGTGTTGTGTCTGGGGCTGGTGTTGGTGCTGAGAATGGAGGAGTTGTCGCATCTCCGGGGCCATAAATCAGGGCGAGGGGCAGCTAAGTAGCCGCGTGTTGCAGCTAGCATGTTGCACTCCATCACTTTTTCCAAGCGCGACAGGGCAGGAGAGGGGCTATAAGGGGGGCCAATGGCTGTGGCTGACTTATGGGCCGGACTGTATTAGCCGGGCCTAGATGTGATGATGCCGCATTGCATAATCCGCTCGGGTCGTGCATCATTTTGGCCACCATCGCCATAGCCTGACATTATTTGCCGCTTGCATCGGATTTTTCTCCTTTTTTAGGATACCCTGGGTGAGGTACTAAAAGGATATATTGGGTTTAGGGAAAACTTAAGGCTTGAAATATGTCCGAATTTTACATCTCGAATAGGAAATTTTAAGAGAACATTCAGGTTTTTAATTTTTATAAATAATACAGTTGATATTGCAGCTTTCCACAAGTTTTTTAACGATTTTATATTCGAGTTTTGACTGTATTTATAAAGATTATTTATTTATTTATAACCAATTTATTTTATTTTGTAGTTTTTTTTTGAGTGCAGCAGTTGCACTATTTTTAAGCGTTCGCCTCTATTTTCACTCGGTTCTATTCCGTGGCACGCATAAATCTCTAAACAAGGCGCGCGTGTCGTGCGTTTATTATCACTTCCTCTCCGCAAAATGGGGCAACTACGGGTTAAAGGGGTGCCTTGCTGAGATTCAGATTCAGGGGAGGTTGGGATGGCTGGCATCCAACTTTCCTTTTGTCTCCACTCGCGAAATTTATCGCCGTCATTTGTAATTGTAGCGCGAAAATTGAGTTTGAGTTTGAAGTTTGGCCTGTTGGCCAGGGTAGGAGGGTAACCAGGGGTTTTAGTGCGGTGCAGGATTGTCGCGTTCCGTCGGTTTATTCATTGTTTCCATCAACATAATTCAGTTTGGCTTTGGATCAGCTCCAAGTAATTGTTTCGCCAGGCGGAGATTTACGGGCACTAAGCTGGGGCCGTCGGTCTATGGTCTATGTGTATATAAAAAAAGCAGCCCCATAAATATAGAAATATAGATCTAGATTTACACTTAGATATAGTGCTATATATTTCCGTCACACGGAAGTGCCTTACCAACAAACACAACAATTTTTTATACTAAAAAAAAAAGGAAAAATAACTTAAAAACAAACTAAGCAACAACTCAATTTGAGGTACTGTAAGATAAAATTTTTTGCCTTGTACATTGTGCGACTTTTGCCAGGCCTAATCAACTTTTTGACTAATGGATAACTAAACAATAAATGACAACAGATAGCCCATATACATACATATATAAAATATATATTTACCAGATATACGTAACATATTTTTAACGAAGAAAAGAAAACGTAGTTTAAGATTTTTCAACTTAACGCTTCTGAGAAGTTAAAAATTTTAAGCATTAAATGCTAAATGCATACAGTCAAGTATTTTTTAATAAAACTCCATTTACTAGAATCAAAGAAAATCTTACAAAAAAATAATAAAAATAAAAATAAAACCTTTTAAAATTAATACAAAAATCCTTCACTCAACTAAACTCAAGAAAATTTTACTCGAATCGCTTTCAGGAATATTTTTATAGCGCCTTTCGACATTTTAAATCCAGAAATCGAAAACTAAACTATGTAAATTAAAGCAATAACTATGATAGCTAATCGAAAGACTCAACTTTTCAACTCTTAGCTTACATTTGCCTTCTAGTCCTAAGAATTCCAGAATCAAAGATCAACTACGAATATATACTAATAACATTTTATCGAAAACGCATTGAAGTGGAGAGAATCAGCGAGCAACATTGTGATATTAGTTGAGAACAAAATCGAATCACTTCCAACTGCTAGTTATGCTATCATTTTGGGTTCCTCAGAGAATCCGGAGAACGTGGAACCCAACCCCAATCCGATCTTCCAGTTTGCTATTAAGGTGCTATTAAGTTCGGTTTTATCTTGCGGTGCTATGTACAGACACTAAGGCTTGGTTAGTCTAAGTTCTAAGTTAATAAACTTCCCTTTCCTCTAAACAAAAAAGAAAACACACACACACACTCTGACAATCCTTAGCTGCCCAAAAAGAAAAATATGAAAAAACATTACTCATTATTGTACTAAAAATCTCCAGGAACTCTCTTGGCAGTTCCTTTGTCATTGTATGCTAAACCTTTAACTAAATTATGAATAACTACAAGAATTTCCATTAAGTCTACTCTAATTAGTTTCTCTTCCATCGCAAAAAAAAATACGAAAAATATAAAAATAAATAAATATGAACCGAAAACGAAAACTGAACCTAAAACCTCGAGGGGAGCGGATTTTTGGAATGCGCAGCTAATGTAAAATGTCTTCTGCCCTGCAGTCTTAACTGAATGCAATCAGGAGGGGAACAGGGATCCCAGAGATTGGGAGGCTGGGATCGGATGAGATGGGATGGGACACCGAAGGGCTGCGGCAGAAATAATGCGCGTAATAACAAACTGCAGGCGTAACTGAAATGCCAGGCTACTGCGCATTTGTCCAGCTTGGCACTGAGGGAAAAGTGTCTTCTAAGATTTCAAAAAAACATATATAGAAATCAAATAACTTGTAAATTATTGCATTTCCTAGAAATTATAATCATAGAGCACGATTTTAGCTTAGTTTTGGGCATTTATTGGCCACTAGATTGATAGTTTCTTTTACTATTCATTGATCCTCTACAATTATCTTTTTCAAGTGCAAAGCTAAAATCGAAATTGGAATTCTCAATGTTAATGGCTATCATTTCCGCTCAGTGTGGAATTGGCGAAGGCGTTGGCCTCGACGGACGGGAGGCGCAACTGCGGTAATTACAATTGCCGCCGGACATGGACGGCAGCAGCAGCAACAGCAGCAGCAGAAGCATCATCAGAAGCACCACCAAAAGCGAGTTGCACAGTGGCAGGCACAGCTGTGTGGCTCCGTCAGTGGTTGGGGATGTGGATGTGGATCCTCGCCAGGTTGAGTCGAGAGAGGTCCCTGCCCAAGAGACAATTATATGCTGCCAGAGACGCATGCGCAGCTTCCTGGGTTGCTGCTGATGCTGCTGCTGCTCCTGCATTTCGTTTTTACGTTTTTATTTGAGCAAATTGCTGGCAACTTTGCGCTGACTGACTGACTGACTGAATGATAGACTCACTGACTGCTCCGGAGTCCAAGTCCGAGTCGAAGCCTCTCCACTGACTGACTGACAGTTGCCAAGGCTGCTGTCCTCCAGACCCCTCCAGATCCCCAATATCCTCAGCAGCTCTCCTCCAAAATGTCTACGTGCGGGCGTTTTGCTCAAGAATGCTCTCGGGTCGCTGGTCTCGAACGATAATGATGATTGCAGTCTAAATTATGATGCCGGGGCTGCTGCACAGAGAGAAAGTGTAGCAGCAGCAGCAGCAGCATCAGCAGCGGCAACAGAAGCTGCCTGCAACATCATCGACCTGGCAAGCGGTTACTCCTCCCCTTCCTTGACCGATCAGGGCTGGAATTCGGTGGGTTCCCTTCGATTCTGAAGGGTTTTAGGGCAGGCACGTATTATTAATGAAATTTATAAAGATAAACGAGTTGGTAAATAATAAAGTCTTTAATATGAAAATATTTTCCTTTTCAGGAGCATTTTGTAGAGTAATTTTCATTATTTTATTCTTCTGATATATATAAAACTTTTAATACTATTCATTGTTATCTGCATTTATATGTAAATAAGAAAAACCCAAGAATTGCCAAATATTTTTAACAGAAAGGAGACGAATAACGATATAAAGCTATCAAGTTTGATTTGAAAAATAAATATATTTTAGAAGGTTTGCAAATGAAGTTATAATTAAGTCAATGCTTGAATTACACTTTAATTATATAAAAAATAATGGTCCTTTGGATTTTTGCATCCATAAAATCCGCTCCTGATTTGTTTAGCATAACTCCATGCCGCTGGCCGTCGAACGGAGCAGAGGAAGCGCAAAAAATCTCATAATTGCAAAGCAGTTTGCCGCAGGTGCGCCACCCGCCCTGGATGTGGATGTGTACGTAGGATGTGGATGCTCCAGAGATGAGGGGATGGGGATGGGGATGTACCTGGGACCCTGGACAGAGGACGCCAGATGAGCAGCTCTGATAAAGCAGCGAACTGAACGTAAGTAGGTGTGTTGTTGGTGTTGCCATTGCCTTGATGTTTCATGATGCAGAAAGAGAAAAGTTGTAATTTCCCCACAAATCTATATTTATAATTTAATTTTAAGAAAATTAATAAAAATATTAAATCGAAATAAAAATATATAATATTTTAACTAAAAGATACATATCTAAAACATTTTGTAAGTAACGTAACTTTTAAACTTTTTAATTTATTAAAGAAACTTATTATTCATGAGTTAATTCTGTAATATTTATTATTTTACATTTATAATGAGGTTGCTGTATTTTTGATTTATAAGTTACAAGCTTAACTCTTTTATTTTATACCTTAAGATATATTTTTGTATTATTTTTTGTTAAATAACAATTTCTTTCTGTGCTCAAGTTGCAACATCCGATGGCAGCGACTTGGTCTCGTTCTCGTATTTAATGCATTTGATCCTTGATGCTGTTGAAAATGAACTGAGCCCGAACATGCAATCAAGTTGAGTTGCCAACTCTCCTCCGCTCCCTGCTCCCTCCGATTTCCTCCTTGCTGGAACTTAGGAACCAATCGGGGCAATTTCATGAATGAAAACTCTGTCTCGTTTGGGAAGTTTGCATGTTTCGGCTCTCGATACACACGCACACCCACTCATGATGTGGATTTCTGATGGGGATTTTCTGAACTAGCAACATTTTGCCAAAGCCAAAGTCGAAGCCAGTCTGGGAGCTGTGCAGCTATAGAGCTATAGAGCTATGGTGCTGCAGCTGCAGCGCATTAACCTCGAATCGAAAACTCCTTCTGCTGGATGGCTGGCTGCCTGCCTTGGCTGCCTGCGAGACGGGCAAGCAAAATATTTACCAAAGTGATTAAGATGCCTGAGTAATTTTTAACACAATTACGCTGCCAAACAGACGACGCTGGAGTTGGACTTGGAGTTGGAGCTGGAGCTGAAGCTGGAGTTGGGGGTCTGCTGCGTTGCTACCTCACTTACACCGCAGCCGCAACGCCACGATTGCCGGTTGCTGTTGCTGTTGCAGCTGCAATGCTGCTAATGACCAGGCACAGGCTGCAATATAAACTGTGGCATTGTCTGACTGTCTCCCCTGGAGTCTCCCCTCATTTTCGAACACCCAGCGACTTGTGTGTCTGTGCCATTAGCACTGCCACACTAGGCTGGCTTTAATCGTAGCGAGGCGACTTCGCAGTCGGCTCTAAGTCGCACACAAAAAGAGGTCCAACTAAGGCCCAAGTTGGAGCAAAACCAAGGCGGGTGTTCACGCATCACTGTTTTTTGACAGCCTTCTTTTATTTTGTATTTTGTGTGTGTGTTTTTTTGCCCAGACACTTTTCTATCTTTATAGCTGTGATTTATCGAATTTATGAAGTTTTGGCAGGTGTTGAGCCCATGTTGCCGCATCCCATGGCACAAACTGATGTTGCCCCATTCAACGCACGACAACCTGCAAAAAAAAAACAGAGTCGTGCCGCATTTGGTTTAGTTTTCGGGGGCTTCGTGTGGCACGACTTTTTGCTTCTTTCTGCCGCCGGAGAGTTAAGTTAGTGGCGTCCATTCCCATTGAGGCTCGGATGCTGCTGAGGCCATGTGCACCCAGGCACCGATGCACAAATGCACAAAGAGCTCGGCCATTTGTACAAAATATTTGTCAACGCCGGGCACTGAGCAAAACAAACTGACGAGGCAACTACAAAATTAACAGGTTTTTAAAATTTTCTGGCTTTATTATTTCATAAATTTAAAGAATTTTGTGTATATCAGTATTATTTTACACATTTATAAAACTTTCTTCACTTGTATATATAGATTTTTGTTATTTTATGTAAATTTTTTCAACTTCAGTTTGAAATAAAATGTTACAGTCATCGCCAAAGGTTTATTATATTTTTTTATATTTTTTTTTTTTTTTAAATAATATATTGTAAGCTGTTTATGCCTAAAAAGTTCTGGATCCCTCTTATTAGTTTATTAACTTCCTGTTTAAAACAAAAGATTACCTTAATAATAACACCTTCATAAATTCCTTTTATCATAGATTAAAGCTTAGTTTAAGCCAGTTATCAAAAATGGATACATTAAATTAATGCCTTAAAACTAGTGATCCAACTAGACCCTCTGGGGACTGCTATTAAGTAATATTGGCCAACAAATTACTTGACTTTTTGCCGACTGTGTAAAGTGGGAAAATCGTCTAAGGATGCCCGCTTAGCGTAAAGGGGTAAAAGGCCACAAAAGCTCGACTCAACGCCAACTCCAGCTCCTGGCTAAGAGGCTAATTTCCTCATAGCCAACTCTCTGCTGCTCCTCGGCCCCCTTTCGGTGGCTCAATGAAAATGAAAATGAGCTCGGCACGCGTTGCCATGGCGCACGACTGGAAAATTGCAGAAGCCGCTTGGCTGCACTTGCGAAAAAGGGGAAGCTTTTGGGTCGGTTTGGAGTCGGAGAGGGTACCCTCTTTGCCACTTTCCAGTGGTGTCCCGGCCACGTGTTGCGCATGCGCTCGCCCCTCGAGCACTGGGTTCCAAGTCGGGCTCTGGACATGAGCACGACGCCCTCAGCGTTTGTTTGTCAGGGTCGACTGCGTTGCGAGTTGGTGAGCTGCAAGTTGCAACTCGAAACTGCCGCATCGTGCAGCGGCAGTTGCAATTGTTCTTGCCCCAGCGAGTGGCGGTGGCGATGGCGATGGCGTGAGGCAGGCACAATGCTGCAACACTAGCCGCAGGTGCACAGGGAAAAATATATACCAGAAATTGTTGAAACAGTCTAAAAATTGCAGAGGAAATATTCCTTGAATAAAGCTAAGAAGTTCTTGAAAATAAACATATAAAAAATTCCCTACTGAAAGTTTACTTAAACTTAATCTAAATAAAAAGAATATTAATAATATAAATCTTATATATTTTCTTTATATTTTTTACAATTAATATTACTCTTCCCTGAGTGCATCAACTGCAGCAAGACTATCCACACACAACACCAACAGCAACCACACTGGCAACACCTTCACTCTCTTTGGCTGCGATATCGCGATGATGTATGGTCATGGTTGCCCCTGTGCCACCACCCCCTTCGGCTCCCCCTGCTCCCCCATTTGGCGGATAGTAGGCGTCAACTCACGTTTATGCTTTGTAGACATTATCGCGCCTGTTTATCTTTAAATTGCAAGTAAATTACTTTCGGCTCGCACAGCGGATGATAAATTGTCTGGGCCGCGTTGAAGGCTCTGACGGATGCAATGAGCCCAAATCAAGGGGAGCTGCCAGGAGGGGGATGGTGTAAAAAACAAAATGGGAAAGTATCTATGGCTAGCACCTCCAATTATTCGCTGGTTAAATTCACAGATTCTCACCCGCTTATGCGAAGATTTCGTGAGCCAGCTTAGCGGCTAATAAATTCCAAATTGCATTATGGCTAATAGAAGGGGATGACTAACCGAATCGGTAAGGTAATATCGGAAATGGTGAAAATTGTAGATCATTTCAGACTTTTCTAAAAGTGATGAAAATGTAAAACCACAAGGTGAAAAATTCATTTGTATTTAAAGGAAATTTATGTAAAATCAGCTTTAGAATATTTTAAAGCTAAAATCTAATCTTTAAATTTATATTTTCTAATTTCTACTCGTTTATATTCGAGTTTGTTTTGTCTTCGTTATCTAAATGTAGTTCTTAATAAATAAACAACAATAAACAAACGTTTGGCTAATCGGTTAATGATTGGGCAATGGATTTTATGGGGGAATCTCTCTCAGTAATGGGTCTCGGTGATCCTGACCTTGCCGTACTTGCCATGCAGGGCATGCTTAGCAAAGGACAAGAGGTTCGAATGGCTGTGGACATCCAGGTGAGCTGGCACCACCGTTTTGTGGTGCACAATGGCGGCATGGGTGTCATGGTGATGGTGATGCACCAAGGGAGCAGTGTGATAGCGAGCATAGTGGTAGTGATGTGGCAGCTCCTCATGATGGTACACAGTAGTGGGCAGTGACTCCAGATGATGATGATCGAAATGATGATCCAAATGGTGATCATCATGATGCACAATGGCGGCACTGTGTCCCAGATGGATACCATCCGAATGATGGATCTCGGCATCCACCAAATGAGGCAGATCAGCATGATGATAGCCATGATGATGGTCGACATGGGGCAAAAGGCCAGCCTGAGCCACGGCCACCAAGGCCAAAATGCACACGAAAGACTGTGAGTCATTAAGAGAACTTTAGTATGAATACAATAAAAATATCCTTTAAAGTATATACCTTCATTCTGGGAGATTCCTGGCTTAATTTGAGGGGTTATCCAATTGCTGGGCTTTTCGGTTTTGCCTGCTGAACTGTTGTCTCTTGACTGTGGCTAAAACCCATGAAACACTATCATTTTATAGGAGGTGGCACCACCAAAGACAATTCAAACGAAATCGAAACTGAAGCCGAAACCGAAAGCACGTGATAAGAATTAATGAGCTACGCGTATAGGTCTTCCCTCATTATGTAAAGGGAGTGAGTGAACCGGGGGCGTCAGTCAACAAACCCTAAGTAGGTGTCCAACCGATCGATGTCATAATTTTATGGCCCACAGCCCCAGTGCAATGGTTAATGAATTGTCCGCCAGCTAGCTACTCCCACTACTTGGCCATTTGGCAACAGTGAACGAGTGTAGTGAAAGCAAAAACCCCACTGACCAACATTTACCTGGGACTGCGATCAACCTGGGACGTGAGCAGTCCAAATATTTGGCAAACATCTCCGACGGCCGAAAGGTGCGAAAATGTGATCGACGCAAATCGCGATGTGTGTGGGTGCTGTTGGTGCCGCTGGCAAACAGAGAAGGTGCCAAAAATACCTGGAAACCGCCTTGTTGGAGGATCAACAATCAATTGGTCGCTAATTGAATATATCACTCCCACAAGATGCCAATTAGATGCAGTTACTAGCCCACAGCCCCAGTCGAGGTGGTGCGAAATTGTTAAATAAACACAACTAGCTAGCTGGCTAGGCTGACTGAGCTCATTAAAATCTCTTGCTGAATAAATTATATATTAATTGAATAGCAAATTGAGCTCTTAGGAAGAGGTGGCAGTTAAGCATATAGGGGCATAACGATACATCATTGAAATGGTTTCAGCTGAGTTATTTTATAACTTGACTTGTAATTAAAAATTAGCCAATAAATCTTAGGGGAATTAGTCAGCCATAAAGTACTTAATAAATTTAAGTAACTGGAAATTAAATGCTACAAAATTTAACTGTGATAATAATTATCAATTTTTTTGATAGCTATAGAATCTATTCAACACTTTCTAAATTTGTCATAATTATAATAATCATACAAACTTCCTTCCTTAAAAAATAAATAAACGAAATAAAATTTATTAAAATTAATTATATCCTAGACAGATAATTTTATTAATATTTATATAGTTTATTACCAACTTTCCCAATTTATTACCTTAAACGGAAACCCCTTGCCTTCAAGTGGCTGTTTTTTTAAAGCTCTCAAAAATGGAGTTAGTATTTCCACACACACAAACCCCTCTCTACCATATTTCACTCCCAGTTTATGGATTTGCCAACTTGAGTTGGTAGAGTTTCCCAATCCCAGGCCAAGTCCCTGGACTGCCCGACTTCCTGTCAACGACGTGCCGGTGAAAAACACGTTCCATAAGTCAGCCTCGAGAAACATGAATAAATCAGACTGATAAGAGGCAGCACCGCCGGGCCACCGAACCACCAAAACCACCTGCTGGGATGTGGGTCAGCCTGCAGCTAATTACATAATAATTTGGTCAATCAAACGCTGCCGTTAATGAGCCGCACTGTATGCAGGTGACACAGAGCAACTCCATCGAACTTGGAAAACGGGCAAACTGAACCCACGTCCTACGTGCGAGCAACTTAAAAATGCTAGACAGGTGTCGTTCCACGAAAAATAAAAAAAATAAATAAATAAAAAACAGAGTACAGAGGCAAAGCGAATTTGTTTTTGGAATTCAAAAGCGCGATTGCAATTTGTACACAACTGACAAATGGTCTAAATAAAAGTTAAACGTTCTAAAGCTTGCAAATATATCAATACTGAAGGGTATAAATCTTGAGGGGAAAGAATTAAATATTAATTTAAATAATATAAGAAAAATAGTACAAGAAGAACTTAAATGTGAGTATTATATGGGACATTTTACATAACATTTTATTGATATAAAACATCTCTTTATTGCTATAAACTGTACAAACTGATGAAACCTGCAAAAAATCTTGCATAAGATAATTCCAAATAATTTGAACTAGACTAGATAATCATTTTACAAGTATATATATTCCTCATCCAATCCAATCCAAGGGGGAGGCATAACAAAAGCAGAGCTGCGCCGCAGTGAAATTAAAAATGAAAATAAAAATAAATAAACTATAATTTATGCGACGTCACCGCACTGGTCGCTGTAATTGAGTGCATCGTTAGCCGGTTGATGGAGCGGAGATTGGGGTATGGGCTGGGCCGGGACATACACGGGGGGATTGGGTGAAGGTGGTGGTCTGCATTAGCTGCCACTACCGATGCCAACAACTAATTTAATGCCAGCGGCAACAGCAACAGCAGCAGGAGCAGCGGCAGCAACGGGCGACGGCAACATGTCAACAGCAACGCCTGACCAAGGATGAGTGGGAAGAGCTGCCAAACTGGTGGGAAAAGTGGGGAAATTGAGGGGGGAAAATCACTGGGGATATGGATGAAAGGGGCAAAGGGAGGATGGACACTCTGCATACTTAATGTCTCTCTCCCCATTGTGGGCAGATATTTTATGAATCTGCGGCCGAAATCATTTTTGCCACACATTCGCCTCGCCTCGAACCACAAATCAGCGGAATGAGAAATTTGATGGTAATTAATATTGTAAGCGAAATTAATGGCTATGCGACACTGCATTTCACTATATATGCCATGCTATACTATGCAGAAAACTATATGCACACCAGAGTGCTTTAGACAATTGGAACACTTCACCAGTTTGTGGGATCGAGGGAAGAGATCAAAAGCGGTCCTCCATCATTCTGCGCAAATTTTTCTGTCAACTAAATGGGTTCATAAATAAATTCTAAGGCTAAATTCGAGTGAATTTAAAGGGAACATAATTTTAGGAAAGTAATAATTATGCGTGGTATTTATAATTGTGATTCACAGGGAAATATAATTGTTTTATAAGGTTTATTATATTTGTTAAGAATATATTCTTACTGCATTTATAAATGATATTCTCCATTGTTATTAGCCTTAAGCTAAACCCATTTCATATCCTTATCCTTCTCCCCTCATTCAGAATTAATTTCGCAATCATCAATGGGAATATGTGGGGTTTCACCAACAATATATAGGATAATCGCCTGATTGGCTGCTACCTTGATTACCCTTCCTGGGAATCTACATCATCAAGAGTAGCTTGGTAGCTATTCCAGCAACTCCCTCCGTTTCTTGCCATATTTATGCAGGTGTTTCACGTGGCACTGTGCCAATTTGTAAGCGAATATTGTTTTCGCTTTGCTCCAGTGCACGATTTTTAATCATTACGAAGGCGATCTTCATATGGGTCTGACTGCCCCGCTGTTCATCTGTATTTCGCTCGCTCTCTGCCCCCGATCGGCGATACAAATTGCTATAGCTGATAGTTCAGTTCAATCCCCGCTCGATTATTGCATTTTCGCCAGGTAATGAAGTTCAACAAAAAGTTAATCGGAAAAGCGCAGGCCCCGCAACTAAATAGACAAATGATACGGAACGGAAGCTGCTCCAGACGGCGGTTTCTCTCCTCCGTTTCCACATCTGATCAGGTATATTTTTCTATACTCCTCCACTGGCTTCTCTATTGATGCACTAAGAGAAATATTGTTAAGAATTTGTAAGCTATTCTACAGATTAATGGGAAAGTTCTCTGTCTAAAATTCAAATATTTAATAATTTTCTAAAGAAAAGGGTCAATAATACCTTGTACATATATACAAAATAAACTAAAATTCTAAGCTAAGAGAATACATCAATAAAGCAAAAGGTTTATAAAATATATATTAAAGTGTTACACAACGGAATTAATTAGAATTAATTAGAGAATTAATTCGATTCTTTTCTCTGTTTCAAATTTCAAATCTTCGAAGACTTTTAACTCACTTTTAAATATTTTAAAGAACAGTTTAGTAAATATATTTTGCTCCTGTTTAGATAGATGGTATTTACTAGATAGATTTGTAGTAACTATATTTTCTCTCTCTGCATTCTTTCTTCTGGCCAATTGTGCGGTGGGCTTTGCTTGGCACATTAGCGGCTATAAATTGTCTTAATGCCCGCACACAAATGCAGATCTTCAGAGCTTGAATATAAAAAAAAAATCTGGAATCAGCGATCGCAGGAGCGAGGGGCAGCACACAAACACCTTGAATGGCGGCAAAGATCAGACTCGAGATTCAGGCGAGAGTTGCGAACTTTAGCCAGGCAGCGCGATTGTCTCAGTCTCAGTCCGAGTCCCAGTCTCTGTTGCAGTCTGCACTCTGATTCAGATCTTCATACATGATCATATAACAAGAGGGTCAGGAGGAGGAAGAGGATCGAAGCTGGAAATACCCTTAAATAAGTGGATTAGAGTTTAATAAACATTAAGTTAAGAGATTTACCTTTCTACTTTCTCTAAAATTTGATTTTAATGTAAATATTTGATCAAAAAAATTATAATATTTCTTTGTGAGTTCCTAATAAATACAAAATAAAAACCAAATTCTTTTCTAGGGTATCTAGAGAAGTAAGAAGAGGTGCCTTGTCCAAACTGAACCAAGTCGGAGTTGGCCTCTAGCTTATGCAACTCCTTGGCCTCACTTGCATGTCCAATCGCTGCGAGATTGTGAAAATTGTAACGCTCGATTGAGAGCTCAAAGTTGCTGCCGTAGATGCAGCAGTTGCTGCTGCTGCTGCTGCTGCAGTTGCTGTTAATAATATTGCACAAAGGCAGCTTAGCTTAGCTTTTGCGAAAGTTCGTCAGCAGAACAATGGCCAGGCGCACTCAATTGAAGTGTTTGCCTCGATTCCCCGCATCTCTTCGTCTCCAGTTCCTGCCCGATTCTGGCCAAGAACGCTGGGCCATTGTCAGTTGATTTCATCTGAAATAGAAAGCATGCAATTTTCATGCCATGACCGTGGCGTCGATAGGCGGCAGCAATTGATCTGCCAGCGATCGCTAGCGATCGATTGAAGGAGTTATTACACGCGAACAATGCAGGATCGGCCACGGATCGAGATCGGTGCTGGGAGGAGAAGGAGGGATCATCGGCGAGGATCACCACTATTGCTCTATTAGCGTTTTCGGATCTACGACGAGCGAGCACACGCGGCGGGGCATAATGATTTTGCGGAATTCCAAATGGATTGGACCACAGTCGCAGTGCAGCGGTGAGACAGGTGCTAATTTCATAGAACGGCCAATTGAAATGCCTCGAAAAAGAGAATGAAACGAACTGCTAGAGATCTTCTGAAGCGGCCGACAAGTGCGTGGCTAAAATCAACTACCAATTACACTGATCATCAGCGAACAGAGGATAGATTTTGATTGGAAGGAGAAGGGTACTAGAAAATTATTAAATAAAATATTCAATTTGAAAAGCAGTCTAATTATATTAATAAAATAAGAATTAGTATTGTGTTTTGTTATAGAAATTTATTATTTTCGAAAATTTCATAAATTTATAGATCTTTAAGTATTATTAAAAGAAGGATGGGATAGTAAACACTTAATTATTCCCATTTTTGCCAATTAATTGTAAATAAATTTCATTTATTCACCTTTTGCAGCTTAGTGTTTTTGATCATTCTAGCAATTGGCCAATTGACTTTGGCCAACGGTTAGCGGTTCCATCTTCCAGGTCGCCTCGGCATCCGCATTGAGAGAAAGAGATGCGATCGGATCTACAGACCGTTTAATTGATCCTCTCTCTATCCTATCCTCCAGCTGCCTCTGGTGACCTCATATGGTGTACGATCCTTGGCCATATACCCATTCCCCTAACTATTTTTAATTGTCATTCCCACGCACAGCAGGTGACAACAGGTAGCCACGGCCACACACACAGGAAACTGGTGTACTAAGGACCCTTAATGGCCATCGATAAGGATGCACTTGCCTCCTAGGATGACATATCCCCTTCCCTAGGCACAACCTCTTTAATGTCCGCTCATAAATTTTCAGTCGTTGAATGAAATCGATTGAAAATTGATTGAGTTTAACTGTAAATGCATTTTTAAGCGTATGTTTTGCTGTGTTTTGTTCGCTTTACTCCCTCCAGTTGTGGCCCTCTTATCGCGGCCCAAACATCTAAGTGGCCGAGACACCGACTCGAAGTCGGATTCGGATGCAGGCAGCTCTCTTTCATGCCTCCGCCTCACTCCGCTGCCCTCAGATTTTCCAACTTGGTCTGGTCGATGCATTTTATGCATATCGATTCCGGGTCCTTGTAAATCTGTGCGTAAGCCATTAATTCTTTTTATTTATACCCTTTCAGGAGGCACCTTCAATCTGTCACGGTATAAAATATATTTTCCCAGATTTAATGGCAAAAATTTAGATTTTCTTTGTGATTGTGAATGGGTTGAATGAAGCCTTTTTGTTCTTAAGAAATCGATTTGTCGAGGAGCTTAATAACTTTTAAGGAAAGTAATGAATGAATAAATATTTGTTATATAAAGTAATAATATTTAAGCTATATAAAATTGTCAAGACATATATTTATATCTATAAAATAACAAAATATTATGTTAATCACTAAGATAAGTTAAGACTTTATGTATGTTGCTTTCAATTTCGATATTTCTTCAGATAATTACTCAAAACATGACCTAAAAATTATAAAAAATCACTGATCTAGAAATAAAATATAAAGTAAAATACAAAATATATATATATACCAATAAAGATTACCTATATATTTCTATAAACTCCCAGCTATAACTTACTAAATCCATAGTTAGTGTATGACAACTTCGTTTTATTTTCCCCAAAGAATTTCTATAAGCCTTTTTCATATCACATATTTATTTATTTTTTTTTGGCTCCGATTCCCCTCGCTTCTCTCCGCCAGCGGCTCTGAATACCGTGGGCCTTGTGTAAAACTGTAATTTTAAATTAATAGCCGCGTATTACAAGCAGTTTATATGCGCAGGCGTAGGAGGCAGCCGCTCAAGCGCGGGGGTGACACGGGCAGTGGCTCCCAAGGGGCACAAAGGTGAGAGGGGACAGCCGGAGCTGGAGCCCCGCTTATCTAAGGTGTTGAAATCAACAGCTAGTCCAAACTGAATAAGAATTTATAGCGGAATTATGTGACAGCTGCTGCCGAGGCTCAACAATGGCTGTTCGGCGATCGAAAATCGGAGATTCGGAGCCTCGAGTTTTGTTTGGGGAGCATTTCTTACGGCATTTGATTTCAACGCATTTCATTTCATTTGAGTGGATTCCGATATATACCCCTTCCAATTCCGATTCCTATTCCATTTGATTTCTTTTTTCTTTTTGGCTGCTCTTTAATTTTCACCTTTTGGACCTCTGGAAGCATACGAAGAATACTTTGGCTAATTTATGCAAATGTATATTTAATCGTCGTTGACAGTTAAGGCGGTCAGCCAAGACTCGAGAACTCGCAGCACAAAGGCCCCAACAAAAAGACAGTCTTCAGAAGACTCTCTTCCCCCCACTCCTTACCCTCCCAAAGATCTGTGGCTCTTTTGTGCGATGATAGATGTTTATGAGGCGGCAACACCCACCGTAGATGGCGTTGATGTTGCTGCAAATTTGTTGACTGCGCATGTTGTGCATCTCAAGATACACTTCTCCTTCTCCTTCTGAAGCTCCAGCTCCTCCTCGAGTTCCTTGGAAATGTGAAAATGCCGTAGATGACACGAGATCGTGTGTTCCTCCCAATATGGCACTACGACAAGCCTGGGCTTAAAGGAAGTCCTCTCCGCTTCTGTGTTTGGGTCGAGGCTAAGGAGGCAGGCAAATTAATTGCTCCAGCCAGGTGAACATTTCAGATTAGATATATCCACTTCCATTGAGCTGTTGATGGTTATATATTCATTAGGATTAACTTTTGTTTGGAGTTATATTGAAATGCCTGGCGCTTTGAAGCTAGTTTATGGAGTTTTTATATTATATTTTCTAAGATTTATTTTTAGGCGGTATAAACACTTATATTCTTTACTTATTTTAAGCTTTACAAAGCTTAGTTAAAAATCTGTTAATGGGGTTAAGATATTAATTAATAAGAGAAATAGCTTTGATGCTGATATGATGACTATACATCCCTTAGATACTTTCATAATTCTGTGACTTTAGTAAAACCACTAAACTAGTCTTAAAAATCAGTTGTTATCTTTTTAAGACACCCACCAGGAAGATATATATACATTCGAATCCAAGATCTATATTTATTTGGCATTAAAATGGGAATTACTACCTGAATTCCGCAATGGCTTAAAAATGGAAAGCAGAAAGCCAAGCGCTCCAAGTCGTGTTTATATCTAGCAAATCATGGACACAAAGGTGGCCATGGCAATGGGCGCCATAGGAAAAGTAAATAAAAAAGAAAAGGCACAGAAAATAGAATAAACCAAGAGGACCTTAGGATGCCATAGCACGCGCTCCAAGGAAGCCCAGAAGAGGGAAGCTAGGTAAGGAGCTGGTCCCAGTAGACCACTCGCTAAATATCAATAACATTTTTATTTATTTTGTTTGCGGGCATTTGGGCATTTTTGAGTGCATTTATTATTTGAACGTCCTCTAAAGCGAACGTTTTGTAAAGCGTTTTGTCTGATCGTCCCCCCATTTAGTTACGCCCCCCGTTTCGCGCCCCAAAGCCCCCTTCACTCTTTGGCGTTACGATCCACTGCGCGCCGAGATTTAACTCTGGCTTCTTTCGCTCGGGCTCCTGTTTTAATATCCATTCGCGTGGATAACACCTGGAAAAATGCCAGGCATAATAAGCACAATTAAAGCTTAACAAATTGATAAATATCTTAAAAATTAACATAGTTGAATTTGATTAAAAGAAATAGTTTTAGCTTATTTACAAATTCTTTAAATAATTGAAGTCTTATAATAAAATGAAGAGCTTCAGGGGAAATGGATAATGCACAATCTATAAGATGCATTGTTTTTAATAAATGTTTAATAATTTTGAATTTGTTGGTTTCGCTAAGTAAATGTAGAACTTAATTTTAAATATGAAATAAAGCTTTTCTATGGATTTATATCCATTCTACTTTATCCTTTTGCCCAACTAAGCCTTTTTGAAATGTTAAAATATTTTTAAATAATTTTAAAACATTTTCTTTTTGTGTGTTGTTTCCAGTAGCCATGGCTCGTGGTGCAATCGGCAACTGTGCAACTCGCAACCTGGCGACTTGGCAACGTGCAACTTGCAACTTGCAGCTGCAGCATGGACTGCACTTGTCGATCCCTCCTCCTTTGGAGCTGCACCCTGCTCCTCCGACCCGCGCGGCGGCGTCTGGCCCTCCTCTTTCGCCAACAATAAATAATAAACCTTTTGTGGATTTTGGTCTTGATGGCGGCGGTGGTGGTGCCGGTGGTGCTGGCTACCGATCAGGCCCGGCACGAAGATCAAAGTCCCCGGACCGCCATTGTTTCCAGTGGCAAAAGAACGTGAGGTGGGGTGGAGTACAAAACGGATTTCAAGGAGGCGACTGGGAGCCGGCGGCACTTGGAAAGTCCAGCGCTTAGACAAGTGCTAAGTGCGAGGCATTTTTATGAAATTTTAATTAAAAAAGGGAAAATCGAGCGGAAGCAAGCCGCACAGCCGTGCGATATCAGCCAAAATCACTCCACAAGTAGGCATAAAAATCTCTCCGAAAAACCGGTGGCAATCTTGTCACTTTTCAGTTTCACTAAAAAAAGGCGAAAAAAAAGCGAATGGGCAAGAAAACAAGAAAAAGGGTAGAAGGTAAAAGGTAAAGTACCAGAAAACACACAAGACGCTGGCGGCATCGTAAAATTCTTAAAAAACATAAGTATTTTATGGGCCAGTGGCAGGGGGGGTCAACTAAAAAGCAGCCCAGAAATATACTAACTACAAGTTGACAAATTTGAGGCCCAAAAGAGGTCGCGAGCCTCATCAGTCGGCGGTCGGCAGTCGGCGGTCGAGGCGCCCAAAAGGAAAACCCGGCCCATAAACGACTGCGATTTAATTTAACGATTCCCATACGCCGAGAGGCAACACAGATACAGATACACGGACGCAGAGGCAGTTAACTGGAAAACTCTCGTGGAAGAGGGGGAGAGGGCAGAAAGAAATGCTGCCGGACAGAAGCCACCCACATAAAGCAGCGGAATCCAAACAATCAAAGAAAAAAACCATTGTCTCTCGCATCAGGCTCTGAAATTCACTTGAAAAAAGCTCGTAAATGCCGAAAAAACAAAAAAAACAGTGGAGATGGATAGACGAATTCGAGATGCTCTTTAAAAAGCGTTTCATAAAAAGGTGTATTTTGTATGAAATAAACATTTATAAAAAATAATGTGGAAGAAGCTTCATATCGAATGGTTTTGAGTTTCGTAAATCTAAACGAAAGCATAACGTTAGCATAAATTTAAAGTCGACATTCTGATATAAAAAAAGTGGCTAAATCTCTGAGTAAATAAAAAAATTTTAAAAAACTGCGAAGATATTCATATTTTCTATTTATTTCTAGAACTGACGCTAGATATGGTAGTCCGAATTTTTTAAAACAACCGAAAATTGGCTCATGGAATTGGAATATAAACTCTTGCGACCCGAAAACGTCTCGCTTCTTCGGTTTATACATATGTATTTATACAAATTGTTAAATAAATATAAAAGGCACATACAATACTTATATTTCAATAATAATTCGCAAGCTCGAAATAAAGAAGTCGGTGGTTTTCGTTTTAATTCTTTGGTTTTTCTCTTCGGAGGCGCTATACAAAGACTGGGCAAACCCAACTGAAAGTTTATCGGAGAACTTTAATAAGACTCGATCCGATTACAATGGATATTGTTTCTCAACTATTGGAAAATAAAAGTAATACCCGCGATAAAGTGAATATTACAGAGAAAATACACGTCGCCACCATCACAGACTTATAAAATTTGCTACGAGAGCACAACCGTAACATAGAAATCAGAGAAACACATTTCATCAATAGCATAGAAGAGAAAAACGAAATTATTAAAAACAAAGAACAAAATTTCACACTTAAATACCAAGAAATAACGAAGAGACTAGAGAGTCTGACGGAAGTTATAACGAACTATAAGATTGAAGATGCTCGTAAAGATAGTCAAGTTAAGGACAAGAATGAACAACTTGATGCCAAGGATACACAAATAAATACTAAGAATGACGAAATCAATGACCTAAGAGAACAAATTATGAACAAACTGAAAAGCCAAGAGTTTATAGAAAACAGTCTAAAGAATCTGACGGAAGTTATAACGAACTGTAGGATTGAAGATGCTCGTAAAGACAGTCAAATTCAGGACAAAAATGAAGAAATAAATGCCAAGGATAAACTACTAAATCAAAAAAATGACGAAATCAATGAAATAAGAAAACAAACTAGAAGCACACAGCAGGAACTTATTGTTTTACAAAACCAGAACCAATATATCTCAGAGAAGCTAAACTCAACAAAATATCAGCTCGCAAAATATACATATACAGAGAATTGTCCAAATGGCGACATCTTCTTCGAATTTAAAATTCGTGGAATAAACACATTTCAAGCTTGGTGCACTAATGAATGGATAGTTATCCAAAGGCGATATGACGGAAGTGAAAATTTTGATGGCCCTTGGAATGATTACAAGGAAGGATTTGGCGAAACAAATAATGAGTTCTTCTTTGGCCTGGAAAAATTGCACTTGATGACTGAGGCACGAACCTACGCCCTTAGTATTGATCTTGAATATATCAACGGAACCCAAAAATTTGCTCGCTACAGCGACTTTAAAATTGGCAGTGAGAGGGAATCGTATTATCTGAAATCGCTTGGGGAATATTCTGGAACAGCAGGACCAGCATTCGAATTTCATCTTCACGCCAACTTCTTCACATTTGATAGAGATTCCACCAATTGTGTTGAGACTCACGGTGGTGGATGGTGGTTTAAGAATTGTGGTTATTGGTAATAATAATAAAAAACTATTTTCAAGCTTATTTATTAAAACGTTTGGTAATTACAGCATGCTCAATGGAAATTATTTCAATAATGGTAAATATCTCGACTCCAAGAACGGCATTTATTGGGGAAATGGTACATGGATTAATTTAGATGACACTTACAGCCATGTAAGCATGAGCATTAAACCGACGTCCCCATAGACAAAAATAAATAAATTAATATTTTCCTTAATTTTGTATAGTAGGAATTTTTGTTTTCTAAATGATATTTTCCCAATAAACATAAAATTCCATCAGCACAGCAAATATTGATGGATAAACTTGGTATCCATGGATCTTTATCCCACCCGCCCCATATGGTATTTTGACTAGAGTCATGAGATCCATGAGATCCAAGGTATTGAAAAGCCCTAAAACGAAATCGACCTGGAACTTGTGTGTGCTCAGTGCACCCAAAATCCCAAACTCGACATGCCACGAATCACAGGGGCAGGTGGGCCACAGGGGGGGAGGTATACAGGTAGAGATCAACAACGTTGATCACGCGCATGCGACGACATTCGATGTGATTTCGTTTGAAGAGAGCCGCGCACATGCGCGGGAGCAAAACAATCGCTGACAGTCAGCGGCGACTCTTAGGCGGTTCAAGCAGAAAACACTGAGGAAAAAATAGTATTGGATGCATTTTAAACAAGAGAAAAATATTGGGAAAATGTCTAGAGCATACACTACCTGCAACATAATTTTTCGAATTAAAATAATTAAAGATCTTCCATTCATTTAGGGATCTATAGTCTGTTTTACTTTTAAATTTATATACAAAAAACATAAATAAATGTCAAATAAGGAAGAGGTTTTCCAGTTTCCAAAGAAATTTCCCACTACCCACATAGTTAAGATAGTTTTCCCTGCACCAATTTTCTCTCTTTGCTGGCAGTGATCATGGGCGTCATCCTCCGGCTGAATTGGGTCAGATTGGCAGATCCCTTCGGGGCGACGCCACTGGCTGGGCTTGGGATCCGGATCGGGAACTGTGGTGGCTCCTCCTAGACCGCCGCCGCCTGCTCGAAAGTCAAAAGTGAGCCAGTGCAATCTGATAATAATCTGACAAACTGTCGCCGGCGTTTGATGGCGCACAAAAGCGCGCACAAAGGAGCAGGAAGAAATCAAATTTAGGCAGGGAGCGGTGGCTTGGCGGATCGGTGGCTCAGTTCAGCTCAGCTCGGCTCCGTTCAGTTTAGTTCAGTTCAGTTCATTGGTTCGGCGGTGGCTCTGAGCGGTAGCGATTGCCTTTTTCCTAATGATGACAATTTGAGCTGTACCTGAAGCTGCTGCCGCTGCCGCTGCTGCTCCTGCCTGCCGCAGTCTACAGTCAAAGTCGGGGCCTGTGTTGAATTTTGAATGATTAGTTTGATTCGCCATCGATCGGCAGCAGATTGAGGCGACTTTTAAATGTCGGTCTGTCTGTCTGACGGAGTCTGTGCCTAAGTCTTGAGCCGCGCTTGAGCTGAGTAGCAGCGACATCTCGGCTGCTTATTAGCCGCACTAAATTGCACTAGGGACCCAATTCCGAGTCCAATTCCACGACGATCGCCAGTCAGGCAGTCGAATGTAACGTGTGTCAGTTTTAAGGCAAGCGTCAACTCTAATGAACTCTTGTGTGAATTTAGCTGAATTCGATTCGTCGATGAGGCGGGTGCACAGTGACAAAAATGTAGAACTATTATAAATTTTTTGTGATTTAGGATCAAAGAAATCATATTTGTAGTAAGGAAGGTAAGCATTTACAAAGCTAAAGTTTATTTTATTATGTAGAGTTCAAGTTTTATGCTTACAATGTATATTTTTTTTGCAAATTAACAAAGGATTTAGATCTATTTATCAATATAAAGCTGCTATATCAATCCTTGTAAAGTTAAAACCCTGTATTTAATCAATTTCTGTTTGGTAATAATTAAAGCAATTTATATCATCTTACAAGTCAACTATGAGTCACTGTAAATGATTAATTAAACAGGTTAATTGCTGAAATAATAATCCTTAAATGTTTAATCTCATTTAGTTAATATCTTTCTGTAAAATCTAATTAGATGCTAAATACATTTGTAGTTTATTAATTTTCTTGCTCTGTCTCTGTTGAATAACCACCTTGAAAGGGTAAGGGCTTGGAAACTCTGTACCCTATACTGTATATCAATTAAACGGACCGACAAGATCACTACCTCACCTCACCTGGACTTTGTGAGGGACGCCCACTTGGACTCCTGGCTGGATGGATGATGATCAATGATCATCAATGAAGGTGAACACATTGAGGCACGTTCGTATCTGTGCAACATGCGAGCTGCTTGTCCCACGTCAAGTGCAACAATTGAATTGCATCGCAGCAACATTGCCACTGACCGCTGACCAGGCCCGAGGCTCCTCAATAAGAACATTATCACAGAGGCCGTAATCAAGATCAATTGCAATTACAACTCACAATGAATGCATTTACCTCCATAACTCCCAGCTTCGCGACTCCGACTTCGACTTGGACTTCTGACTGGCCATCGATCTAGTTGCTGCTGCTGCCCACCTTTGCAGAGAGACAGGTCTCTGCGATATGATTACCCTTCTCTGCGGGAGAAGTGAGCTGAGCAGAGGCTAGAATCGGCGGACAGAGATCGGCTGCATTTGTCCTTCTGCGCGGATGATGCGACTAATGTGCTAAATTCACACAATTCATCATCATTGCAGTCACTGCCACTGAGTCCACTGGAAAGAGTCCAATCCCGCGGACACTAACAAGCCCAAATCATCTTACAGTGGAAGAGGATTATATGCAATAGAGATTAGATCATTAATTAAGAGTGTTTATATTTATAATTAAGTTAAGCTTGGGCTTAAAAGATATAAATAACTTAATGCCTTGTAACCAAGTCCCGAATATATTCCTGTTTAATTTTCCTGCTCCGGTTTTTATCTCAAAATCAAACCACTGTAAAATCTCCTCAAGATACCAACTGATGTCCCATCAAATCGATCTCCTAGCGCTATAATTGGTTAACGAGCGTTCAAAAACTTTCGAGGAGGAGGATCTGGAGGCGCCTTAATATGGCAAATGATTGACAAGGAATCGTTTATGAATTCACAACATTATATATACACAATTCCACAAGCGATGCGTTGGCGTTATTCAAGGGAAACCAAACCAAACCGAACAAAAAAAAAAACGAAATAAAAAGCAATCCATGGCGGGGGCAGGAGATTTTCTGGCATTTTGTGATTTCCGCAGAATAGATACATCTACAAATGCGAGTCTATAAAGAGTTACGCCCGCCAAAGTCGGTGCTCGGAACCTGGAACTCTCGGAGAGGCTCAAAGCCTCGGAGCTCTTGATGTGATTTCGTAGAAGTAACTCCGCGGCGAGCGGTAGGTAGAGCGGATGGCTTCGACGACCTCCGGCGGACAAGCTCAACTCAGCTCGACTCTATTCCAAGTCCGAGCGAGCTGTGAGTCCCGTCATCATTTCATTGTGGCCATAAACTTGCATTTATGATGACTTACGGGTCAGTTTTTCCTTTTGTTTTTCAGCTCTCCACCGCCGCCGCCGCCGACGTCGTCGTTAAAAAAAAAAACCAAAGCACTTAATGTCGCACATGAGTTACAAAATGCGATGGCTGGTTCTCTCCTCCACACACTTGAGATGTTGGAGGCGGAGGAGCTGTCCAAGTTGGAGGAGTTCGAGTCCAAGTTGAATCGAGCTGAGCTGAGGCGCTGTTCGAGTGCGAGTGCCTACGCCTGGTGTCCATGTCATGGTGTTTGGCTTTTCGGTAGTTTTTTCCCTTGCTTTCTGTCGTTTACTTATAGATTTACCCTAGGAGAGGGGATTTTGGTTAGGGTGCAAGATCAGTTAGTTAGGGTGGCAAAACCAGGCACAAGGATAAGGTAACAGCATCCTGCGGCTTTACAAAAAAAAAAAGAAAGAGGCTGGAGCTAGAAAAATATATTTTATAAAACACAAGGAATCTTTCCTCATAGATCAATTATTATAATTATAAGTCCCCAAAGGGTATTCTCAGATTCGAAACCATTACTAAACCTTCCTTTCTTGCCTTTTTTTATTTTTTGGGTTGGTTTGTGGACCAGGCCAAAAGCGAAATCGTTGTTGCTGTTGTCAGTTGTTTTCGTTGTTTGTTCTTTTGTGTTAACCTTTTGTTTTTACCTGATTTCGACGTCGCCGACGTCGTTTACCAAACGCATTCGCCCTCAATGTCACAACAACATCAACAACAACAAAGGCACAACAGCAACATCAACAACATCAAGAAGAGGAAGCCTCCATTTGCGCGACTGTGGTTGTTGTAACATTCGTAGAAATCACAAGTGCCACAAGCGCGCTTCTTCATTGTGGGAACTTCTTTTCCTCCAGAGTCGGGCTCTGACTCCGACTGCGACTCCGACTCCGACTCCGATGTGTGTGCCCCCACTCCAGCGGCTATATCTTGTGGGCACTTCACATGTCTCATCTAATATCCTTTCGAAATCGGTATCGACTTGATTAACCTTTTGATGATCGCTGGCAATGAATGATGAATATTTATTAACTGCTCCCAAAGAGAGGGGCGGCACCTCGGTTTCCCACACTCGCCCAACTCGTAAAACTTAAAAATCGAAATCAAAATCCAAATCAAAATCTTAAAATCGAAAAACTATAAACAATAAACATTAATTTTCAGATGGAAAAGCCAGGGCAAAAATTGATATATTTTTGTTAGGTAGCAGCCTGTCTCTTTGGTAACAGTTACCATTTGATAACTGCCATTAAAAGCCACAAACATTTTTTAGTATAAATAAACTTGGGCTAATTGGGTGTTGCCCGTTGGCAAACTAGAATCCCAGCCCAAACTCTAACTTAAATTCGAACCAAAACCAATGGCCACTATATAAATACGAGACTGAATTCAAATACAGTTAATTAACTGTTGGCCGGGCTCGGTTTTATGGCTCAATTTAAGAGTACAACAAAAATATAATCAAATTGAAACTTATTAAAAATGGCGCAGTAAAATTTTCGGTTCAGTTCGATTCGGGCTTCCTTCTCATTTGCATAGATTCGTTAATTGGGATCGAAGCTTTATCGGACCGACAATTAAGCATACTATATGCCAAAAGAGCATACGGTTCGGCTGAGTGATAAAAACGATCCCATTAATGACATTTGATGAACTCGCAGGGAAACACATGTCGGAGTTACTGTATAGTTAAGAGATATATATATTCCAGCTACATCAGTGCAACGGAAACATAAAAGCTCAGCAACGGTTGTAAAACATCGGAAATGTTTGAAGATAAACCCAATAAAATAGAGCTTGATTGGGGGTATGTTTTTTTTTTAAATAGCCTTTTAGGCCTTCAAGTTGAAACTATAACCGCTTTTTAATTATTTAACAATTTTTACTAAAGTTCAAAATGTAAAATAACTTATTTTTATATAATTTCAAAAGAAGGAAAGCTAACTTTGCGAAACGCGATGTTTCTATAGTCTTGCACTTTTTAATATGACTTTAGTTTATTATTATAAATAATTAATAAAAATTATAAATTAGATAATATTATAATTTTTACAAAGAAACCTAATGCTTTAAAGTTATCCCCAAAAGCTTGATATACAATATATGTAGATTAAATATAATCACCAACAAAAGGCTCTGTTTCTTGATTTCACTTTAATAATAATGTTATAAGAAATTTTATTTAAAATTATGACTATATTAACTTTAACTTATTGTATAAAATTTGACTCAGGGCAATTTATAACCGAAAAGTAAAATATATATACTAATTTAGGTATATATTTCAACAAAGCACCCATTTAACATCTAACAAAGACTCAGTTTCTTGGTCTTATCTTTTTAATACAGTAATCAGCGATAATTTCATTTAAATCAAACCCTAAGTTATGATTAAATTAACAAAAGATATCTTTTGGATGAAATCAAACCTTAAGTTATGATTATATTAACCAAAGGTATCTTTTAGATGAAATCGAATTGATTGCAAGTAATACCCTCAAAAACTGAAATTGATATCATAATTTTTGCCATATATTCAGATAAAAAATGTATTGAGAAGACCTAGATATGAGCGGATTGCTGCGCTTTGTCTCAGTTTCTCCTCGGGCGGATATGCGGTATGAGATTACCCCAAATAAGCGACGGATATATAACTTATCCGAGTTTATAGCGAACTCTGCGGATGGCTGCACCGCAGGCAACCGAAATATATTAAATATATTTGGATTGCAGACCGACATTTGAATTTCAGAATAGTTTTTTCGGCCAGAGAGCGATGGGTGGTGCAAAGTGGTGCGGTTGGATATCGGTTTAGGTTGTGACTTTTGATACTCTAACCAGCGATGGGCATTAGCATAAATATGAAATTTATCAGCGGCCAGTTGAAATGGATGCTGATTGAACTCATTTGGCTATTCAGGCAATTCTTTATGGGATGCCACATCATAAATTGATGGCCCAAAACACAACAAACACACGTACAAACACAGACACCAACTCGATGCTTAGACAAAAGGCAGTGTTAATAAATAGACACATGAAACACGACAACTAACACCATTAGCTCCACTTTGGATGGTTAAATTATTCACGAGCTAATATGGCCGATTCCGGCACACACAAAAACCGAGCGATAAAAGCCAATTTGTCTGTCATTTTTGGTCAATTTCATACAATATTTTAGTGGTCATTTTGGCCACTCCGATCTGAATATTTGCTCTACATAACAACGGCAACAGCGCCTGCAATTTAGACCAGACATCAAACAAATTAGTTTATCAACAGCCAGCCAAAAGAGCTGCTGATGAGCTGATTATGCGGTCCAGCCCCAGCCCTTTCACCCTCTCGCACACACTTAAGTATGGTATATAAAGTATACAAATACTAATACTCATATATATTATGTATACTTCCATCTCCCTCGCAATTAACATAAGGCGGGGTGTGGTCGCTGCGAGCAAAAGCGTCTAAGCCAACCAGCAACTGGCTAGCTGGCAGGCGGCCATAAACGCCGGACCACCAACGGCAGCTGAAAACGCTGAAAATGCTGAAAGGCAGAAAGCGGCGGCCAGCGGAGGGCCCACATTAACCCACCGGCACCGAGCCCTAACCTCGCACAACTAAGCAGAGGCCGCCGCCAGGTGGTTCAGGTTCAACTGGGGCAAACCTTATATTACCCAACATGGATACTGCCTAGTACAAGATTTTTTGTTTCATTTCCGGGAAGTAGGAAACAAAATTTAACAAAGAAAAGTTATTTCAAAATAATGCTGCACTTCATAAAAATTTCGAATGCTAATGAATAAGAAATAAATCTAAAAAAAAGTAGCAATTTTCTTTTAATTTTCGATTAAGTTAAACAATTATCTTTTTTTAGTTTTACTATTAAATAATTTAAAAAATTAGTAGAATTCTTTAAGCAAAAATAACAGGAAGCAATAATGCCATAAAATCTATTTTAATATTATTTATATAAAATTTTATACTTAAATAAAAATGTATATTTTAAAAATGCAATAAAAAATAACTGCTAAGAGCTTTCAAAACAAATATTTAATTAAGATTTACATATTTATTTTAATTTAAATCCTTTATTAAAAACTTATATTAATAAAGAATTTATGTAAAAGATTTGTTAAGCTAAAAATTAAGTTTAAAAGCAATTTGTTTGATCGCCCAAATGTTGGCGCCATGGGTTAATGCCGCCTCGCCGCCTTCGCCTTTCGTTGTTTATGCGAGAGACATTAAAATATTTTTTATTAACAAGGCAAATTAGTACGAGAAATCATAATTTCATAGACATTTCTTCTTCGATTTTATTGTTTTTCTCTCTCTCTTTCCCTGCGGGTAACCTGAAACTCTAGAGTTATGGCGGGGACATAAATCTCGCAAGGCGGGGAGATCGGCCGATCGTTTAGGGCTTTCGAAGGCTGTAAAATGAACCCCCAACGAAGCCAAAAATTGTGACAGTTATTTCTAAATTAGCCTTTCGAAAGCTATAGCTATAAAAATATGATATTTTCCAATAGCTGTGACCGAGATCGAACAGATATAGCCGATATAATGGTACCATTCGGCTGCTAATTTGATAGATAAGCCATGAGAGCACTCACCAACTCTAGCCTGGATATATGGATATGGCTGGTGTGTGTCTTTTCTTTATAGTTAAGGAGGCGGGCTGTTGGTTATAATAATAAAGACATAGCCATATATTTTTGGCTCCAGATTGGTTTTGGTTGGACGTTAGGCCAAGACAGCGACCAGTTTCGGAAACTCGTTGTAAAGAGTCGATACTATAATTTTGTCAATTTTTCGGAATTTATTTTATGAGCTACAATTTTTGTCGAACGAAAAAATAATGCCCAAGTAGTCACATAATTCATGCAAAATTTTATTTCGCTGCCACAATTATGCAAATTTTAATTGAAAGATTTCTCGGACAGGCCCGACGTCGACACACAGCCTCCGACGCCGCCGCCGACGAAAAAAGATTTCTTTCAAATATTTTTTCTGAAAAGAATTTCGAAAAACAGAATTTTTTCTTGCCGCTCGCCGTTGACCCGTTGCCTGGGCTTATTTATTATAAATTTATACTTCTTGTTGGTAACCAAAATAAAAAAAAAATAAACAAAAACGAGAGAGTCGAGCAGGCCGCTTTGGCCTATAATTAAAGTATCATATAGCACTCGCGGGCTGAGCGTGAAACTGTCAAAATATTTCCGACTCCAGACTCCGACTCCAGACTCAGACTCGGAGTCCGTCGTTATCTAGCTTAGGCATAATGATTAGCCTGGTCATTAGCCGAGTCGAAAACTCGCGAGGGATTCATTTGAAAAGCCTTAAAGCCAAAATGTTGTTCAGTTTTGTTGGGGTTTAGGTTTTTGGGATCGCTGATCGGTTCGGTTTTGGGTCTTTTTCTGGTATGTGCTTTTCGCCGGGGGTGCAGCCTAATGATGCTACAAATTTTATGCACACATGCCTCTATAATTATGCAGACCCGTTGAGATCTCTCTCCCGGGCTCCATTCCTTTCCCGAGGCACGCAACTTCACCCACAATATAGGAGATCTTAGCTTGGATTTGTATCTGTACCTGTATCTGTATCTGCACTGCGCATCTATTTATGCTAACTAACTTTGAAAAATACCCGTCACTCTATCATTTGTTTCGGTGTTTGTCGTTTGTTGTGCTTCTTTTGTCTTCTTTTGTTTGGTTTTGAATTTTTTTCGGAGGTTATTTTTGTCTAGCGCATCGCTCACCGATTTATAGCGCCAAAAAGCATTTGAAAATCAATAATAGACGCCAGAGTCTTAAGGGCCTGACGCTGATAAGCAAGTGACAACAAGGTTTCGACATCCGAATGCGATTCCAACCACCGATCACAATCACAATCGTAGTCACAGCCACGGCTTCCTATCAAAATCAAAGTTTATTTTTATAACCCCCAGCCGGAGCGAGAGAAATGCCAAAAAGTCTGATCAAAAGCTAAACAATCGGCGGCTGTTTAATAAATAAATTAAGTGAACAGGTGTGCCAGAGGTGGGGCAGAAAAGGAAATATCAAGTTATTAGATATACGATTTAATTTATATTTTTAAATTGAATTTTATTAAGATTTTCCTGATTTGCTTGATTGGATTTTCTTGCTCCATTTACATATTTTCTTTCATTGGCTAAATAATCTTCATGTTAAGATCTAATATAAATCTTATTGTGTCAAAAATGCATTAGAAATTTAAGGAAATACGTGGCTTAGAATTTATTAAAGTATTTTTTCTTCAAAGAAACATTTATTGTTATTGATTTAATTTTTTAATTATGACTTTGAAATGAGTTTTCAATTTAAAATTTCACAAATATTAAATTCATTTCAATCAGATATATTTTATATATCAGATATAGTACCCCCTTTGATTATACGCCCATGCTGTAAGCTTCTCCACGCTCGATTGGGGCTATCTCGTTGTGCATATCAAATTTCATTCATTTCGATCCGTTAGTCAAATCCGATGGGTATCTAAGTAGACATCGTGGCACACAGATACAGATGGCAATGGGTATATAATAAATTTATATATAGATATATCGACGTTATGTGCTGCGACTAAATCGGAGCTAATTAATGCCCCCAGAGACACTCCTCCCGCATAATCAGCGGAGCTAGTGAAGCGAATCCAGCGAATCCAAGTTTCTTTATTCCGAAAAACTCTTTGATGTCTATGGATATTCGTTTGTTCTCAGGCTCGGGCGATGGATCGATCGATCGGCTTTTGTTAATATTATTAAATTAAATATGTTGTTAGTGTTGTTTACGGCGCCTTTCAGTGTCGCCGTTGATGTTTATGTCGATTTCGGATGGGATCGAGATTGGGCATGGGTTGGGTTCGCCTATATAGTATATATTTGGATTGGACTTGGACCATAGCGACTACCGTTAGAGGTACCACAAAGGCAAGGCCAGTTCCAATCAAGTGACATTTACATGCTCTTATGCAAATCCCTCTGCCGGCCTTTTAAAATTCTAATTTATGAAATAAAATAAATGTTTACGAGCTTTTAATAAAACGCGTTACAATAAAATGCTTGAAATTTATATAAGCCAACCACGAATCACTGGCCCAGACATTTTGGCAGCGAATCGAATTGGAGAGAAGCGACAGTAGGGGCTTCCCCTGATCAGCAGCATTGAGAGAGTGTGGAGAGAGTGATCTGAGCTGAGCCGGCGGAAATCCTCTGTCAGTCCATCAATATCAATCCGAGTGACAAACCAGAGACAAACCAAACAAAGACAAGCATCGCCGACGGGATTGGAATCGGGATCGGGACTCGGATCGGAATCCAAATCGCACTTGCCACGCAATTCCAAAGCCTTCAGACTCGGAATCGGATCCGTTGTCAAGTGTCAGCCAGAAGGCAAGGACTGTCGAGGCGAGTCCACTGAGATAAATTGGGTTTACGGGGTTAATATTGTATTTTTTAATTAATTTTATAAGTTATTTACATAAAGGTTTCATTTTTAAATTTATTAATTTAAATTAATGTTTAAAAGAAGGTTTATTTATTGCCAATATCAAGCTATATATTCTACTAGTTTTTAAATAATTAATTACCGATATAATTTTCTTTCAGTTTGCAAACTACACGAATATAAACCGCAGGTGAATCTACAACTTAGAGTTTCCAGAGACTCTCCTCCAGACGATCTCTCAATCGCGATCTGGCGCGATCTGAAGGCATCGATAGCGAGGCTTTAGTGTCGCCTAATTAAAATAATATGCCTACTCAGGTTACGTATCAATAAATTTTGCCGCTCGCGAAAGCGATTCTGTCCATTGTTCGTTCACCTGCTCGTCGTCGACTTTCCCAAGCGAACCAAAATCCATTTCTCAATGAGCTGCAACCACTTTCGCGGCCAATTTCATGAAAAATTATGTATGAAAGGCCCGAGGTCTGGCCACGTCTGGTTTATGTGCCAGCGGAGTTAATTACAAGACGCGCCCACTACAAACACTCCATCTCTGAGAGGAGCTCCCAGCTCCCAGCCCCCATTCCCATTGCCATTCTCATTCCCCTTTCCTTAACGTTATTTTTTTTTTTTGTTCACTTTCCTCCCAGCAGTCGGGGCCAATCAAGCTACGCACAATCGAACATTTCATTTGCTCTCCGCCAGGCCAGCGACAATAAAAGTAATAAAAGGGTGCCAGTAGGGAAGAGATCGAATCGACCTGGAAGTGACCTATAGAAATAATGGGAGAATAATGTTATATACCTAGTGCGGATACGTCCTATTTTTGGCTATATGTACTGATAGATTTGCCTAAGACTTATCGCGGTTATAAGTTTAAAAAAGTCTTTAAATTATGGAGTTATATATTTGATAAAAACTATAAATAATTCCAGATTGAAATGTGAAAATATTTCGTATTTTCTAATAGTTTATTCTCTATTGTATATTTAATCCTATATTCCTCACATTTTCTAGGGTATTTAAAATTTCCAAATAAAAAAGAAAACACAACAACAAAAAAACCAATTCCTCGCTCGCTCGTTTTTCTTTCGGCCAACTCAAGCAGCGCCTCCGATTAACTTACAAATTGAGATTAGCGGGACATCACAGGGGCAACAACGGCAGCTGAAGTTGAAGCTGAATCCGAATCCCGAGACTCAGTACGAGGCTGAATTTCCAGCTGAACCCGAGGCACACAGACACTGCCAGCGGCGACCATGGGACTTCAGCGACTGCAGACTCCCAACTCCAGACATGAACGCCGCAGGAAGCGATCGCCATGGGATGCGTTCAGGTGGGGGGCCTATATCTTCTGGCACTCGAAACGCAACATTAGCACAATTAAAAGCGCGTTCCACGCGTTCATTTTTCATAATTTAACACGCTGCCCCCGCAACCGGCGAAGGGTTAAGGAGTCTCTCTCTCGCCTCTGGTGGAATTCAGTCTTCAGCATTGAGTTTTGGGTCTTGGGTCTTCTTCCTCGGTCTCAGTCTCATTAGATTTTCCATCTCTAATTATGCTTGGAGATATTTGATTAATTGCCGGCGGCTTGATTGATTGTGTGTGTGGGACCTGTAGTGGGAATGGAATCGAGGCGGGGACCGAGACAGGCGAGACACCTTGCTCACCTAGGAGCAACATGGGAAACGCAGCAGCAGCAACATCGGCAGCAACAGCAGCAGCAACATCAATAGGCTCAGACGCCACAGCTTGCCACCGCAAGCAACTGTTGCTGAAGTCTGCTGCTGCTTTTATCATACCCTGGATTTTTTTTAGGGGTGAGGCATGATAGTTTTGAGCAGAAATAGGAGTTAGGGAATTTTTAAAAGAGGTTTCCTAATAGACAAAATTTAATTTAAATAAAATATTGCGATAAAGAGCCATTTTTTAATGGGGTTTATTAATAAATAAAGAGGTATTTTCCAAGCTTGTTTACAAATTCAGGAAATGTTATATTAAATAAAGAATACCTAAACAAAAAACTGAGTTGACTTTAATGTAGAATATACATTATACATTAAACATATGAAATTGAAAATGTAAATTTGTATCCTCTGCAAGTATATATATTACACAATATATTTACACAAATACATTCAAGTTCAAGTTCAATTTAAATTCTTGTTTAAATAAATTATTTTATAGCTGGGTATCTTCCAGCCCACTAAAAAAAAAACCTGAAAGAACCCCCACCTTTAACCTTTTCACTTGTTGGAAGTTGCTGTCTGTCAGAAGAGTTTCGATGTTGCCGCTGTTGCAGCTGTTTGATTGATTGCTAGCATTGGGCTTTGTTTGGCTTTTTGTTGCATTTTATTGGGCTTTTTGTTGTCATGTTTTGGTTTTGTTGTGCTTTGTCCGAGAGTTGCGTGATCTTGTGCATCTTGTCTAACAAAAGCCCGATTTTCGAGCCCATTGATGGGCTGACCATATGCTTCTGGGCCAATCAATGATGAGGCCAAGTGCCAAGGCAAAAAGCAACGATTTCCTGCTTGACATCGCTGGCCTACACACAGGGATAAATGCAGATACCAGATACAGGATATACACACACACAAACTCCGACTCACGCACAGATAAATAAATAAATAAGAGCGGCTGACAGGCAGCAGGCGTAAAATTTATAGCTGCCAAAGGACAAAACCTCAGACAAACGGAAGAGAAAAAGCCGGTCCTCTGACATGTTAAACGACTGCATCGAAACGGAACGGGAGGAGCAGGAGGAAGCGCACCATTTCGAGGCATTCGATTTGGCAGCAGATACAAATTAATTAAGCAGCATCCAACAGATACGCTAACTTCATCTATTCCCTCAATAAATCAAATCTTAAAGCAGCAGGAATTGGTTCGAAGTTGGCAAGAGAGTCTCTGCCGCAATGGGAATGCGAATTACAAGTGCAACATTCAAAGGCGCCGCGAACAATGTGAGTTGTCAGCATGCAACCGGGGATGTTGAAGCGGCCAGGTGCCATGTTCCACTTGAACCCACTGCAACGGTCATTAGTCACTAACTCGCAAGGATCTAGCAAATTTCCAGGATTATTATTGGGGTTTTTGGGATAACTTTGTCATGGGATGACTTAAGAACCGGGTGTTTTCTTGGTCGGTACTCCGGATTTTCGAGCTCTTACTAGTTTTCCCAGACTATTCGGTGCAGTCGGCTATAAGCAATTTAAAACCAGAGCAAACCTCCTACCCGCAGCAGCGCTCCGGTCATCATCATCATCATTAGCGAGGCTGCAACACACTTTTCTACGCAGCATCAGCAACATGTTGCTGCTGCTGTTACTCCTGCTTCTGATGCTGCTGCTCCTGTTGCCCCGCTTGTTGTTGGTGGTGTCTGGCGGCAAACACTTGGCGTGGCGTTTGTTTATCGCTTGTTGCCAGGCGCTCCGAGTCGCAGCTCACTTTGCCGCCCACTGGCCAAAAGAGTCCCGTTACGACGCCACGCATGTTTGGCCACTTCACGCGTTATTTACAGTTGCATCTCGGGGGAGGGCGGCAGTGGCAGCAGCATCAGCAGCAGCAGCAGGCCACAGCCCGTTAGATGTGTCTACCGTGGCTGTTGCATGTTGCTGCTGCTGCTGCTGCTGCCGCTGCCGCTGCTGCTCCATCTACGTCACATGAATCACGACGAGCAACAACATTGGAAATTGAGGCAATTTGTTTGCTGTTGTCGCGCATCCTGCGGGTAATTAAAAAAGGCGCAAGAACACCATGGCACAGACATGACTACAACCACTGCCATGGCCATTTCTGCTCCGTTTTGGCCATAGAAAAAATAGTAAAGGCAAAACTGGTCACTGCAGTGGCAATTTGTGGCAATTACATGCGGAGCCATTTACATTTAGATTGAAGGGTATTTATCTACGCCGATCTTGGCTTGGCGGCATCCACGAATGAAATTTGCATAAATCAACAAGGCCGAAAAAGAGCGTTATGCAAATAACTTAGTAAGGAGATTTATAATAAAGCTAGAAGGTCAAGATTTTATCTATTTATAAAAGGATTTGAGGGAATCTACAGAGGATACATTTCGAATATCCTTTTCAAGCTGACATTAAAGCCTTTCCCCAGTATAATTTCTACAAAATGTCCCAGATTTATTTTAAACTAATTAAAATATATATAAACAGTATTATCATATTCAAACTACTACTAAAACATTTCCATGTTCGATTGCGTTGGCGCCTTGACTAATGAAGTCTCGTGCAGTGGAAGTACAAAATGCTAACAAGTTGTTATTATAAATCGACATGGAAATTAGTTTACACTTGAAGTCAATTGCCGTTTGTCGTTTTGCCGTTTGATTTATTGCCGCCTGTCACATGACTGCCAGCTGTCTGCCTACCAAAAAAAAAGGAGCCCAAGACCAGATCCGAGGCAACGGTGGGATATATAGAGACTCCGATATGGATACCGATACTTCGATACAGATGCAGACAACCAACAACCGACAGTCGACACCCGACACCAACAACGACATCGACAACGTTGTTGTTCGTCGGCGCGTGGATCCCGGCCAGAGTTTCGATTGGGCTGCCGCCTGTCCGCCCAATGTCTGGGCGAGCTTTACATATATGCACCACCGAGATCTGCTTATGCATATACTATAACTCATGGCAATCGGCGACTGCAGGCAAATAAATTAAAGCGTAATAACAAATAAGTCGTTGACGATGGCGTTGGGAGGTTTCAGCGCCCACGCGCGGTCACTAGAATTTGTCTTAACTCTGCCAGAAATTGCAATGCAGCTAGGTCTAAAGCCCAGATAAAACAAACTAAATAACATAAGATTAAAATAAAAGGAAAACTATTTAACAAAAGAAAATATAGAAGGGAATGAGGGATACCATCGACATATAAATATACTTAATTCTTTATTTGATTTTCGGGCTTAAACTTAACGTCAAATTTCTTTAAGCAAAATCGAAGCTTATTCATTCCCTTTAAACAATGTTTCCTTGCCAACTCATTTAAACATATTTTCTTTTTTTATATTTTTCTTTATTTTGTTTGTTATTTGCAATCAGTTCAGTAGCTTTTAAGCTGTCAATTTTTGGCCACTCTGCGTCTGTTAAATGCCTGCTTAAAATGCCGCCACACCATGCCACATCACCGCAGCCCCTCCAGTCAGGGTGCCACGCCCCCTTTTTGAACAAACCAAAGCTGTCTGTAAATAAACGCTTAATTACATGTCATTACACGTAAGGCTTGGCGGTGGAGAAGCCTCCTCATAAGTAATAAAGCACGAAACCGCAGCCTGAATTCGGATTCGGAAACGGAAACCGAACTGGTGTCTGAATTTGCGGAAACGAAAACGGTGCCTCACTTTGAGGTCCTTGGGAATTTTGTAATAAAAGTTCTGAGCTATTTCTTATGAATAAAAAAATATATTATTAGCTTTCTGATGGCTTTAATTAATTATCAAACGAATAATACTGTTGTTATAATTTTATATTTTATAAAATTTTTTATATATCATTGTTAGAGTTTAAAGAGGAAAACTTCGTATAGAAATTATTATATACGTTATTGTAAGGGATATTCTGTGTTTTATTTTATGTTTATGAAAGACTACATATTTTTAAAGCCTTAAATATAATGAAAGAAGCCTCTAATATGCAAATAAATGTATATCTTATTTTCCTATTAATCTTAAATCTTAATATATTGTATCTTTGACTATTTAACTCAATTCTTGAATTTTTCTGAATCACCCCAACGATTTCCTCATCGAGAAACTGTCATATTTAGTGCTAAAGCTGCGAATCAATTTGCAGATGGCAGCCGGTCAGTGCATTTTCAGTTCAATTTGTCCGAATCGAGCTCATTTCTGACATTCTTTCTTTCCTTGATTTTATTTTCATTCTCTGCACTGGGCGTTTATCAACATAATGAGGAAACAACTTTTTGACTTATCAACTGCTGGAGCTGGAGCCACTGCCCACCTGTCAGCTCCGCCTGCTGGCGCTGGATGGAGCTATAGTGCCGCAGCGACTAGCACCGAAAAGTGTTGGTTAAAGTGTCAGAAAATTTCATTATCGCACCGCCAAGCGAAAAATGTCGTGCGGCATGCAATGAGCAGGGAAAGGGGAATCAAGCAGCCGTTGAGGCGGATTGCTCCGCCCGTGTCTGCAGCCATTTATGCCAAAATGAGATACAAATAAAAATTAAAACACAAAAAAAAGCGAGGGCAGTGAGCTTGAGAGGGGGGAAATCCAACAGAGTGAGAAATATGGGGATTCAAATTAAGACTTAAAAATAAAAAAAATTCATCCCTAATTTATAGAATATAAACCAACTTATCTATTTTATCTAAATTCATCAAAAATAAAAAAACATCATGGCATACTCTCTGTGACATTAAAAATATATCAAACACATTTTAAACTTTCAGAATTTCGTATCAGAAACATAAAAACTATTAGAATAATTACCTTCCATTTCTTTCTCTGCAGTGCCAGAGTAGAATATATGCGATACCGACCAGAAAAGGTAGGCCGATCTGCAGGGAAAAAAGAGATCAGGGAGGGACGGACCCACTCCATGCCACTTCACTCCACTCCACTGCTTCACTGCTGATATTATTAAAAAACTGTCAAAAACGCCTGCGCAATGGGGCTGGAGATCGCGCGGACCCTGTGCGTGCCTCTCGCGCTGCTTGAGTCTCCACTTGAGCCACGTTGCAGGCTGCATCTGAATCTGTATCTACAGCCTGGGCGCTGCTTGTTGTATCTGTAGCACATTTATCATTTTCATTTCAATTTTTGGCGCATTATTCTTGCAAAACTAAATAGCAGACACGCGGCCAGATGCCGGGCATTCGAGACTCGTGGGCGGACAAGTGTCTGATTGGCGCGTTCCACATGGCGTATGAGCAATGGCCAAGTCGCTCATTATGGGCACGTCTCGCGCCTGGCGCTGGCGTGTCATAAAACAGTTTGAAAACCCATAAAACTGTCACAGGCAATGTTCTCTGTTCAGGAAGTGTCTGCCTGGCCTGGGAAAAAAAGCGGAGCGGAAATGTTCGCAAATAGAAATGATGATGGGAAGGCGGGCTTCAATGAGTCGTTACTCTCGACTGGCCAAGTACTACTCGTCGAATCAGGTGTCGAAGACATTTGCCATGATTTAGTGGTCGGCATTAAATTATATATCCCCCGGGCTGTACTCATTTAAATAGGTTGTTCGACAGCAGGTGTAAGTTTAAGAATGGCAATCGGCGTCGCCATTAAAGTTAGAGTAATCAAATTTTCTATTCAGACTTCTGTTTGTGCCACGAGCAGCTCACAGAGAATCGAATAACAACCCGTTCTTAAATATCTAATAAATTTATTTATAGTTTAATTAAATTTCTTTTCATTAACAGTCTCCAAATTATTATGATCAAAGTTAATGGTGGTCTCACTCAGTTTATATAAATTACAGTAACCTACTTTAGCTTTATTACCTTCGTTAAATTATTCACTTCTTTAAACTGTTCACACTAAACACTAAACCTATATAAATAGCAATTTCCCTCTAAATTACATATTTTATTTGCCTTAAATCTCTTAATAATTTACTAAAAACACATTCTTAGTGACAACTAAATTTCTCTACATTCTCGTTCGACTTTAAACCTGGCACATATGTCTCTCTTCTGGCCAAATAAATCGCAAAAATCTGGCTCAGCTTTTGGCTTCATCTTCCTTCCTTTGGCGAAACTGCCAAAAAGCCGAAGGCACCTACGACGGGGGCCAAGAAAACTGCAATGCCAACAAAAGTCAGTCAAAATTATGCAATTTATGTGATGCTGCTGGTAGGGCAAGAGAGAGGGTTAACCAAAAAACACACTTGGCGCCAGTTGTGGCGAGGCAGAGATCCTGGTAAAGGATGCTACCCCAACTAGTTTTGCTGTCTTCCTGGTTTGTTTCCTTTTTTTTGTTTTATTCCTTTTTTCTTCCCAAATTTTGGCCATATAAATTTGCTAACCACGTACGCGACTTTGGCCCTGCAATGCGGTGCTTCTGTTTCTGCAAGCTGATTTCCTTCAGCTCCTTTGTTTGGGTTTGGCTTGGCTTTTCTTTTCCCGGCGTCTCCCCAACTTTTCGAATCGGAGCTGTGGCCATAACAAAATGTATTAGATTTCGCACAGATAGCACGAGCTGAGCCGCGCTGAAGCGTAAAAATGTGCGCCTATCAAGCAAATTGTATCAGCAACACGTTCAGGTCTTGGTGTTGCTGCTGCTGCTGTTGACCCGCGCGATCTGTGGCAACATCATCTAATGTTCGGGGCTGGCAACACTTTGTCTGGTAATTCAATGCCAGCGGGCGTTTTGCCATTTCGCACCTCTTTGACTTGTAGCTACCTAAAAAAGGAAAATAATGATATTGCTGGTGCTGCTGCAGTTGCTGCTCCTAATGCTGCATTAACTGTGGCAGCTTTTAAAGGCTGCTATCGGGTATATGATTTTAAATATACCCTGTAACTAAAGCTAAAAATATAGACTACTTTTAAGAAAGTATTTAGAGAGGCAGAGAGTAGCTCTTATGACCTTACTAAACATGAAAGTTAGTTGAAATTTCTTTTAATAATTAACGATTTTTGAGAGGTAAAAAAATTGGGTTATTAATTACATGAAATATAGAAAATATACTCCCACTTTTCCCTGTATCAAAAAATACCCCATGTAACCCTCTAACTACCTTTTCTCCCAGCACAGAAAGATCGCGCGTGCCCCCCCACAAAAGCGGGATTTACGATTGCCCGGGAATAATCAGTGCAGGCGAATCGCGAACGGGCAATAAAATGCTTCCGGTGCAGCAGCCGCAGCCGTAGCAGCAGCAGCAGCAACATGTTGCTGACGTCGGAGTGATGCATGAAGATTATCATGTGATATGTTCTAGAACGCGTGGACGTTACAGGACCGGCGGATATTTCCAGGCCGCAATCCATTTTTTTGGCTGTCAGTTGCTGCTGCTGCTGCTGTGGCAAGAGCAACATGTTGCCGGCGTCGTTGTTGTCGTTTATCAATGGCAGCTGATCGGCGATGCATTTGATGATGAGGCGTCCTGAGCTTTACAAGCGGCACATTATCTTAATGTGACTGCAAAATAAATGCGTTGCGGGGCCATTAAAATTGTCGACAAGGACTGGCCTCGAGGACTTCGATATTTCTTGGGATTTTAGCAGCTCCCTCGAGCCGTTTTCGTGTGGCACCATTTATCTTGCCTTCTAATGGACAAACTTTAGAGAGGGGACAACATTTTGATAGTTTTGGATAAGCGATAGTTTCGATTAGATTCTTAGAGTTCTTAGTTTTTTTAAATCTTAAAGTTAAACTTTACTTTCTTTTGAACTTGCAATTTTATTAAACTTTAACAGATATATATTGTCAAATTAATAATTCTTTATAAATTATAATTCATTATATAATAATATGTATAATGTTTTACATATTTCCTGTAATTAAGTATTAAAGTTATTCCCTCAACTTGCCTTCTCTAATAAATACACCAGCACATTACGTATACGCCATAGCATCCCATGTTGCAAACTGCAGTTGGTGGTCGTGTCTGGTCTCTAATCTGACTTCTGACAGCTGGCAATTTGCTTAGCACCCGCTATGAAGATAAAGCATTTATTGTCTTGTAATATTTAATCATCGAATCGAAGCGATTTGTGCACTTGTTGCCACAGTCCCACCAAGAGGAACAGCAGCAACAGCTACAAATGAGTCATCAATTTGGCTGCCGCCCATAAAGAGTTTTATTTTAAACTCACCCACACGAAAGGCCCGAAAGAGTCTCAGCAAAAATAAAGGAAAGGGGAATATAAACAAAAAAAGATTCTCCCAGAGTCATGCTGATCAGATAAAGGCCTTGGCAATCAGCAGCGTCATAATTTTTCCAGCGATAAATGAGTTGCGATAAGCATGGAGGATGGAGGAGGATACGCATGAAGAAGGGCAGAGTCCGTTGTAATTAAATGTCGTCAATTAATCAAATGTCACAATAAAAATAACAGAGTATAAAAATCCTGAAATTAATATGCGTTAAAATGGAATGGCCTCAACAACAGCGACAGGAGCAACATGAGCATCAGCAACAACATGGCCAACAGCAACAATTGCATTGCTCCTGTGGTCAGCAGCGGCAACATTCTTGGAATGGAAAATCGTGGGAGCAATTATAATTATTTTTAATACAGAGACAGAAGAGCTGCATATGTGCATGTGGCACATCGTTACTCCGGGTCTCTCTGCGGCACCCCGGCCGTATTTCATGGGCTGTCTCCAGCGGAGAAGAGCAAAGGCGAATATGTGCCGGGGAGCGGAGCTGGACATCTGCGATTTTTATCGCTGCAGCGCATATAATAACAATAATTCTTAAAGTGGGGGAAGGTCAAGCGCACAATGACAACAGGCAGAGTCCCAAGAACAGCAGCAGCAGCAGCAGCAGTAGGCTGTGATCCCAATGAAGGGAGGAGGAGTCCTCCAGGGGAAGACCGAGACTGGTAGAGACGCTTAAACTCAGCAGCAACATTAATTTGCAGGCACGACAACAACATCACATGGAAGCAGCAGCACACCAGCAGCAGCAACATCAGCAGAGACATTTGCAAAAGGCTCTACAGAGATGGCAGAGCGAAATATAGAACATTACTTAGTATATATTTAAGGTTATTTGCTATACATATTTAATTAATTAATTGTAAGGATAAAATTATTGAGTAAACCAATTTTAATGAATATGAATTCTACAGGAAAACTTCCTTAAAAGTAAAAAAAAAACTCTTAAGTATTTATTTGTACTTAAATTCAAATGGTCCTTCTTCAAAGCTTCTATATTCATTATTTTCCATATTTTCTATTTATTAACTCAACAGTGTCACGATATCCTCTCTAGTTAGTGTGTCCCTTTGGGGCCTCGCTGCACAAGTTGTAAAATGATATCATAATATGCGCCATCAACGGTTGCAAAATTTATAACTTATTTCATCCGAGGAAGAGAGAAGAGAACAGAAGAATATGCAGAAGAGGGTAAAGAGGCAAAAAAAAAGGGAAAGGGTTAAGCGTTGGCGGCGCCAATTTGCATGAAGGAAAGAGAGGGTTAAGCCTGGAGGGGACCCTGCTCCAGTGGACCCCCTACAGTAGTGCCAATGAGCTGTTAATGCGAGCGGCAAGGATTTCATTTCATTTCATTTTTCGTTTCATTTCGCTTCGCCTTAATGTTGTGGGTGATTGCGATTTGATTGTCCTGCAATCAGCCAAATAAAGGACAGTCGGCGAAGTATGGGTGTGCGTATGTGTGTGCAGACAAATATATGGCCAAGACAGTCTGGCCAAGTTATGTGGGTTGTCCGGCAGTCAGTTGGCAGCCGACTTTGGCTGTGTGTGTCAACAGCATGTCAGAGCTAGACAAGTTGCTGCTCTCCTCCTTCTGATTATGATTTTATTTAACTGCTTTTTCTATCTCTTTTTTTATAATTTTTCTTTTATTTTTTAGCCATTGCCTGCTGCTGTCTGCTCTTGAACTTGGTCTGGCCTGTGGGCAGTTGTTGTTACGCTTGTCGCTTTGGAGCTGTCTGGGCGTTGCCAATAGTCAGCAGCAGCAGCAGCAACATGAAAAGCTGCAACAGCAAAGGGTAGTTATAATACAAGGAAAGTAATTAAGGCTTAATTATACATGAACGTGGTAATTATTAAGTAAATGTGAAAGATGGAAGCTCATTTGTATTATATTTTTTTCTGATAACGAGTTATGAGCTTGAAGTTATCATTTAAAGGAGTTTGAAGAGCTAAGAAGTAGTAAAACTAAACAAATTTTCAACTTGTGAACTAGACAAGCTCGAAACTTGAATATATTTTGCAAAAAATACATCAAATTCAATATAGAATACTCTTATAAATATGTTTTTTATAAAGATCCTTTAAAAACATGCAATACAGTCAGAGCAGAATCAATATATAGATATGTATAGCTACCACCTTACAGATTTCCCAGATGAAGAATAACGGGACATACAGCGCCATCAATCTCCACTGACAATTCCCGTCTTTGTTGCTATGTTAATGCTAATTCCTCGGGAGAAACCGGGAACTCAGAACGTAGCAGGAGCTGAAGGTGAGGCTGGAGCTTCAGCTGGAATGAGGCAGGAAAAGCGACAAAGTTGCCAATGATTTAGTGGAATTTTTATGGCAAATTTATTTGCGCACAGCGGAGAAAGATATTTTAATTGATTTTCTTTTCTGGCCAAAGCCAAAGTGTGGGAAGACCGCAGAAAGGCGTAGAGAGAGGCATCCGAAGAAAGTAAGCCGCGATCGGCCAAATGATATATTGATTTGTGGCAATGTTATTAAATGCTGGAAGCCACCGGCCAAAGCAAAAGGCAAAAAGGCTGCCACATCAATTTCTGGTTTCGATCGCTGCTGCTGCTGCCTCATTCTTGCGGCATAATTAATGCGAAAACCAACGCACTTGATGCGTAAGGAAGGCCAAACCGAGCGGAGCCAGCCCAACCCAAGGCGAGGAGTTCCAGTTGCACTTGCTCCTCCGCTCTGCGGAGCAAGTGGGAGCTGCACCAGCTCGAGGTGGGGCATCGACAGGCATCGGCATCGGCATCGGCAGCGGCATCGACATCGGAATCGCAAGGATCGCAGGCAGCAACTGGAAACAGCTCCCCACGCAACGCAACGCAGCGCAGAGGCAGACCTCAAGGCAGACCAGACTGCACTGAAAGTAAATTTGATTAACTCTGGGATATATTGTATATAATATTTTATTTATTGAGGCCTAACATATGAAATCTATTAATAAATGTAGAATTTTAATAATTTTATAGATGTATAGACTTTTATAAACAGTTTTTAATATTTAATATAATTATTAAATATATAATATATCTTATTAAAAAATTTAAATTATATTCCTTGCGTCTCCTATTATTTATTTCCCTCAGTATTCTCCTTCCCGCCAACTTTGAATTCCGGAATTTTTAATAATTGCACTTGTTGCGCCCCAAAAAATAAAAAAAAAGAGACAAAAAGAGACAGACACAGGAGCCGTGATGGGGAGCGAAATGAAGCTCGAGACAGATGCAGAGTGAGTGGGAAAGAGGAGTCGAAGCCGGCTCTTGGAAGTCCAAGGCGACGATGAAGACGACAGCGAAGCAACAGCAGCAGCAACACAAACCACACAGCAGCAGCAACGCCAGCGACAGCGGCAAGATGACGAGGCAAGGCTGCAGGTGCAAACCGGAGGAACCGCTGCGTCTGCGTGGTCATCCTCCACCACCACCACCACCACCACCTCCTGCTCTTGGGGAGAAACCAAGCCGAACCCTCGATCTCCGCCAGAGTCCGACTCATTTGACTTCTCGTTGGCGAGATAAATTATGTCGCTAATGCAAAGTGCTCCGCTTTGTGTGGTGAGAGGGGGATATATACCCAGGGGTTCTGAAGGGGGACTCCAAGGGGGTTCCAGGGGGGGAGTCTTAAGGGGTTCCAGCCACTTCAAAGGGGTCTTCAAGACGCACTGCATTTGGCTTTTATCTTCTATGTGGCTTTGAAAGAAGTCTCTGCTCACTCCGAGTTTGGAGGAGTCTCCTCTTGGAGTAGGCGTATTCCATATTAGCGGTACAACTTGCAGAACTTGCCACCATAGACTGGAGAGGGTTCAGGGGGGCTGGCAGACCCCTCGAAGACAGTGAGATTCGTATAAAAGAAATACAAAAATCCGTTGATAAAGTGACATCGTTAGGCTGGCGCTGTCTCCCTGGCTAATTACTCCGGACTTCAGACTGAGGCGTGGGAAAACCCAAGAACTTAGAGGGAGAAAGAGATTCTGCAGAAAATTAAGAATGAAATATGATTTTTAGGAAGCCGTAGGTGTTTATGAAATAATTAAACATTTTGTGTATAAAATTTACAAATGAAATCTTCGGCTAACAAGAAAATAATTTAGCTAAAATCAACCCAAATTAAATCATTTATAAAACGGTTTTTGGCATATATTTTCTAAAATCAAACATTTAATAGCTTGTGTCAAATTTAGCCTCATAGCGAATGCATAAATAAAATAAATGATATACCACTTGGCCCTATAAATTCCCTTAAGGCATAACCAAGTTTTGTTTTATTATTTAGTTTTTTTTATTTTGTTTATGTTTCTGTCTCGCCATCGCCGCCTTCAATTCTTGGCAACAGGCTGAGAACAAGCCACCAGAAGTCACCTCCCCTTCTATATATTCCCACCCCCTAGGGCCCGGCTGGCCGAAAAGTTTAGGTGAACAGAGATTAATATGTCCAATTACTGTGACAAAATCGCAAAATGTTGTCTGCATTCCCTCCGATTTTTGCCAAGAACAAAAATGATATAATAAGTGGCCCCGGCAATATGCGATGCTGCGGTGGTGCAGGCAACTTGCGGTGGTTCCTCTCGGTGGTGATGCACTAATCAAAATGGTTCTCAACTTTTTGGTAATTATTTATATTTAAATAATTAACTTATAATATTGAAGATATACGTAACACCCATCCTTCTTTAAATAAATAATTTAAATTATTAAGATGCCACTAAATACTGTTAAGAGATATTTAAATATTATAGATAATAATTTATTATGGCAACAAAATGGTTATAATTCTTACAAATATTAATTTTCTATATTTATATATTTAAACACATAACAGCGATTAGTAATAATTATTCAGTTAATTTTGGTAATTTAAAAAAGAACAATAAGATCCCTAAGGATATTTATTTAATAGACAACAACTAAATAATTTGACCTACAAAAAATGCAAAAAAAATACTAGAAAAACGTATATTGCTATGTTTAATTTTTTTACTAATCCCCCTAATACTTATTTTATATTTTTCCCAGTGCATTGCTGCTGATGCCGCTTGCTGATTCGACGGCGCGTGCTAATTAGCGTCAGTCGTCGGCGGCGACTATAAAAAAACGTAGGCTAATTTGTGGAAAACGGCCGAGCCCCCCAACCCCTCTTCTCCCACCGAAAAAAAGATAAAAAGGGGTGGACCCAACCCCCAACTAGGGGTGGGGGCAATCCCCTTCTCGAACCTCTGGGCGCGGGAAAACATTTTCCATGTCACGTTGTTTTGGCGCAAAGTTTTTCCTGCCATTTCGGATGACAATTTTTGTGTTGCCACTGCTGCTGCTGCTGTGCATAAAATTAATTTCGCGATGTCTTTTGTTGCCGCTCACCTAAGTGGCCAGGAAAATGCCAGAGGAAAATGGCTGCCACAGCAGCGGCAAAGATTTTGCAACAGCTGCAGCTCACCAGCAGCAAGCAGCACACAAAAAGCTGAAATAAAATAAAAACAAAAGCAAACAACAAACAAGCGAAAAAAGCGTGCTCTCATTTTTGCCCTCCCATTCGCTTGACTCGTTTTTGTTTGTCATTTCATTTGCTAGACGTTCTATACCCTTTCACAGGGTATTATAGCTTCAGTCAGGATCTTGGAACAAAGTAAGGGAGTCGTTTCTGAACCAATAATTCATATATATTATTTTCATCAGCATCACTAGCTGAGTTCATCTAGACATGGTTTGATTAAATAAAAAATGTACTTCATTTTCTTAAATATTGTAAAAATATGCATATGTTTTAATCGATTAAAAACTAACACAGAAAAGTTTATTAATGATTTGTTGACTTACTTATGATCGGTTTATGATTCGATCTTTGGATCTATAATAATTTCAAACTGCAATTTTCTTTTTGTTATAACTTAAAGTGAATACAAACTTCGTTTTACCAAAGCCAAATTCCCTTCTTTTTATTATTAGTGGTTGTCGTTGTTGCTGCTAATTTGAACATTTGCACTGGCTAAGCGAAAGTAAACAAGAGGCACACACATGCTCCACCCTAAAATGCTTCTGAATAAATATTTTTAATTAAATTCCGGCGAAAAACTTTGCCAAAAAAGTTGAATGGAAAGGCAGAGACAAAGCAAGCCATAGAAAAATAAAATAAAGGAAAAGCATTAGAAGTAAAGGTTAATTCTGGTAAAGGTTCTTAAATATTTTAGTTCATAAATGTCCCAGGATAATTTCTCTCAAGACATTGCACCATTCCCAATTTGACAAGTTTTCCCCATTTTCTATCAACTCTTTTTAGCTGCAATTTTCGTAACGAATTGCTAATGAAAATGTCATTTGAAAATTGCCGCACGTACACGGCCTGCAAAATGGGCAATTTGTTGCTCGTGCCGCCAGAGCCGCAAAAAAAATAGTTTAAAAAAAATATATATAGAGCTGATTTATAAAGATTAGTTTGAATATATGGGTAATATCCTTTTAAACAAAGTTCGGATTTTGTAGGGATTAAATTAAAGAACTTTTTTGGTATGACAAAATCAATACAGTTTGAGAAATAATAGGAAGATATTGAATGGTTTTAACTAATATATAATTAATATTTTAGTTGTAGAATATATTTGAGGATCCAGGATCTAGAAATATTCAAATACTTATTGTTCTTATAGGGTTTCAAATAAAATAAAAGCTGGTATATATTTAATTTGAATAATATAGTTTTTTTTACTTATAAGAAACCAAAAATGTATACATTTTAAGGATGAATTATAGGCTTCCTTTCTCTTCTTTTTAAATTCACAATATTTTCCAGGTGCTCAACCACCCTCTGGCCACCACCTGGTGTTATCTGCCATTGGTAACCGCATCCACGTAGCCATCGAGTTTGAGTCTCGTTAACTGCCAAACGCTTTGCCGATTATCGCGCGATTTTTGCATTTCTTTCCCACTTCATCTCCTCTCCCCGATGAACGCAAACAAAGTGTAAAATTATTTAATGCATGTGCTTAAAGTGGGCTTTATTGGGGGGAAAACGGGGGTTAGTGGGTGGTTTTATATCCATTGATGGGCAGCTTGGCTGCAGCCTGGCATTGTAGGTGTTGCTGATTGCAGCACGTACTTGCAAAAAAAAAGGAAGAGAAGTACAGAAACTTAAAACGATTCAATGCGGGGTTGAGAGTTGGTAAGGTGCAACCAGGTGAGGCAACCAGTCAGGAACTCCTTCTCCCTCTCTCTTAAATTCAATTTAACTTATGCAGCAGCCGAGTTGTTGCTGCTTGTAATTTTTGTTGTTGCTGCAACAGATGCAATCAGGCAGAAGTCGAGGCGCAAAAGCTATCGATATCAGTTGCTGGTGCTGCTGGCTGCTGGCTGGGCTGCCGTTGTGCTGTGCTGTGGCGGAGTCAAAGGCAATCGTGCAACATGGCATGTTGCAGCTTGTTATTGCTTGATTGCCGCTAAAATTAAGTTGGCTGAGCCAGCAGTAACAGCCAGCAATAACAACAACAACAAGAGCAACACCAGCAGCAGCAACATCACCAGCAACATCAGAGGGAGACTTCAATGATAAATCACTTAATTGCACAGCAAACGCGTAAAATGGAAATTGAGCATAGTCCGTGGAGAGGAGGGGTTTTCTGGAACTGAAAGGGGGTGGCCCATGCGATCGGGTGTGGAGGTGGCTCACCCGCATCATAAACTCTAATGATCGCCAGTCCGCCTCCAATATCAATATCGAAATCAATGCCTTGACAAATTGACACAATTGCCGCATGAGTCAATTGAGACCGAAAAGGAGAGCATCACAAAAGAGTGTGATCTAAAAAACTCGACTAGAAGATATCTATTTATATAAAGAAAAGGATTTTAAAAAGTTGTTTCAAGATAGTAAAAATATTGTTTTAAAAAATTAAGTAATATTTCGAAGGCTCTTCTACCTTTAAAATTTAATTTCCAAACCTAATGCATTATACTTAAGGATATTTTGATCCAAGGCTGATGAATAGCTTTAATTAAAATATAGACTAACTACAGTGTACCCTGATGGAGTACAAGCATCGGGTATCAAGGGAAAAGCAAGAAAAACCTTTTGCCCAGCAGCAACAATTGTTATGTTGCTGCTGTTTGTGGGCTGCCAAGTTTGTTTGCCACTTTATTTTATTGTTTCCCGAAGGCAAGGCGACACACAAAACCAGCAGCAGCTGCAGCCGCAGCCGCAGCCACAAAGCCTTTCCTAACCCAATCAATGGGTCTATTATTTTTTTTATTCAAAACGAAAGTGAAACAAATGGCTGGCCACGATTCTAACTGGGAATTGTCACCCTTTTCGGAGGCGATAGCAGCAGCAACATCAATTAAGACCGGCAGCAACAAATTGCCGATGCGGGTGTAAGTTGTCGTTTCGATCGGGGTTTGTTTTGTCACTGATTTCATTTCAATTCGATTGCAAATTGAAATCAATTGTCAACCCCTTTTCCCACTGTCTCCCTCAATTGATGATGCATTGATTGTGCATAATTTAGTGACATTTTCGAAATGGTTCCAGCAACGCCTGAACAGGCGTGGGCCTGGGAAACGCAGCGCTTTTCCCTTAACCATTTACCATTTCCCCCGATTCGTTGTGGTTATGGTAAATGGTAAATGGCCCCGTTGATTAGCACCCGAAATCAGTAACTAATTAACCCTTTTTTGCGCCTGCTTAGCCACCTGACTAATGCGCGTTATTAATAAGCATGCGACAGCGATCGGCACTCGGTTCTCATCGAACAACCCACGCAAAAGAGAAAAACCTTTTTTAATTTGGGCCAGCAGCTTGCAGGTTTTAGAATCTTGGGATTATGGTAGAGCAGGGTAAGAGTGTAAAAAGACACGGATACAAAGAGCCAGTGGAGACAGCCGACGATGGCGACAACGGCGACTCAATTTAAGCAAACGACTGAATGACTGATTAAAGCCAGAAATGGAGGAACAAAACGAAGAGGCTAAATAGAAAATAATATATAGATCACGGGATACCCTATAGTTGACTAAAATTATGTCTTTACATAGACAAGGAATATATCGAAAACCAATTTATATATCTATAAGATATATTCCAAAAAAGAGGGAGATACGAAAATATTTGTAATAATTTTATCAACCTTTTACTATCTATCATTAATTAATCAAATGTATAAGCCTTTAGTATATAGTTAAAAGATATTACAAGTTAAATTTCCAGCTTATCTCAAATACTGTGTATCTCAAGGTATTTAAAGCCAAGCCCAGCACAGACGACATCGAAAGCGACATACACAAATTAGCATTTCCCTTGTTGCCAGCCTCATCTCAGAGGCAAGTTCAGAACTCAACTCAAGTCTGAACTCTGGACACGGACAGACGTTCCCAATTCCGAGAGGAAAGGCCCAAGTCGGCGACTCCACTCCACTCCACTCCACTCGACTCATCATTAAAATGTGTCGTTCCGAAAAAAAAAGACAAGGGAAAGGAGAGGGCAGCAGACAGAACTTGATAGCGACATTCGCCTGTCGTCGTTGTCGTCAATGTCGCAGTGGCTGCTGCTGCTGCCACAAAGAAGCCGCCAGGGAAAAATGCGAACGAACTGCATACTCCCACAGATCCCAACTGCACCTGCTGTCCCCAGTTCCAGTTCCTGTCCTGTCCCGGCCTGTCCTGCGTCCTGGGCACGTCATTTAAATTACATTAAATTGTTGTTGCGCTGACCATGAAAAGCTGCGGCAAATAAATTCGTTAAAATAACTGAGCCGAAAAAAAAGGCAAAAAGAACGCGGCCTCAGAGATTTGCTGCTGCCAAAGTGGAGCAGCAGCAGCAGCAGCAGCTACAATCCCCAGCAACAGCAGTCAGCAGCAGTGGCAGCAATTTATGCGACCATGTTGCTGGCGGGCATTTGATTTGCAACACAAACAATGACAACGGCAACAAATTTCATGAATGAAAGATTGCGCGGACAGGAAGTGCTCCGCATAACGGACGCGGAGGTGGAAAGGATGTGGCTCTTGCTGTTGCTGCCGTTGCAGTTGCAGTCGTCGTTGTTGTTGATTGTCTGTCGATAGGCGCGTTGTTTTGTCAGTGGGTTGCGCAAAAATGTTGCTCAATCAGCATGCATAATGCAGCAGCAGCATCAACATCAAGCGATCTCCAGCAGCAGCAGCTCCACGATGACGACGACGAGGGTGGCTCCTGTAGTTCTCTCAGACGTTGCACAAATTGGAGGAGTCGTCGCATGTTGCTGCTGCTGGTGCTGGGGGAGAATGTTGCTGCTGTCGCCGCGGCCAATTATCCGCTTGGACAGAGTGACATTGAGGCTCTCGAACTCCAGTGTATACCTCCCGAACCCCGCGCACTTTTAGCCTTTTAAGGAGCAGGTTAACGAAGCGCATTTATATTGTAATTATCTTGCATTCGGCGTTAATTTTAGTGGACCAAAAGTGGCACCTGCAACCAGCAACCTGCAACCTGCAGCATGGAGCTGGCAAACCGGCAACCCTTTTGTCAGTGGCAAACATTTTAATTCAATTTACAAGTCCACTTTCTGATGCACAGTAAGAAAAGGTAAAGTATTCAATGACTTTAAACCTTAAACCTTGATAGAGTTTGTCATTTAAATTATATAGAAATAATTAATGGCCTTAAGGGTTTTCCATAAATATATTTAAACCATAAGCTAGCTTTTCAAAACCCTTTTAAGAGGGAAAATCAATTTTCTTTTATTTTGCCAGAGTGCTATTTTCCTTGCATTTTTCGCGGGTGCCAAGATACAACCATGGAAATGGAATTTGCTGATGTTGCTGTCGCTTCGATTGCTCGTTGTTTCAGTTGCTGGTGTGGCTGCTGCTTTGGCTTTGGCTGCCGTTGCCTTTATTTTGGCTTTGCTAAATTAAGATTCCATTAGTTTTGCGGGCTGCCTTGGCTTTGGCATCTTAGAAATGCTGGCTGAGGCAGCGACTATAAATCTTGCAAGTGTCAAATGATGCAGTCGCCTCCTCGCTAAGTGCCTGGCAGCGATTCTCCTTTTGATCCCCTTTCCTTTGCCTTTCCCTTTGTCCCTCTGCCCACCGCCCCTGGAAATTTCTCTGGTCTAACTGGGCGAGTAAGACAAACGGAGGAACAATTGAAACGTGTCGTAGACAATAAATTCCAAACTACAATAAATTATTGCTATAAATATTTCGACAAAGCTTTTTCCACCAACTCGGTGGAGTTTAGTGTTCTCTCCTGTCTTTTGTCAGGAAGTCAGAGTGACAGACTGTCGGTGAGTGTCAGGGAGAATTTTTTCAGGGTGCCGGAGCAGTCAAAAAATTGAATTAGCAATCGGAATCGAATCGAAAATGGATTGGGCATGGGAATGGTATATAAAAATCCCCTCCTTTAGAGGGCTGGAGTACAAATCCTTTTATGGTGAAGCCAAATAAATCATCCCAGCCGCACAATGATGAAATTATTATTTATGCAGTCAACGAGCACCTTTCCTCTCACCTCGCTCCTTGGCGACAGTTTTATTTGTGCGTGTTATGTGCTCCAGTTAATGTTAAAAGGATACTCTTTACGGGTGGTAGATTTTTAAATATTACTCTGTTAATTTTTGAACAAGTCTTCATTGGGAAATAATATATGTAATCTCTTATTGCTTAGATTTTTAAGGAAATGTATTTTATTATATTTCTAAGATACTTATCCTCTATTACAACATTTTCCTGGACCTGTTAACCTATCAAAATATATTATTTTATTATTAATGAATTAAGATAATAATTTATGATTATTATTACATTATTATGACATTAATTCCAGGGTATTAAAAAATCCTTGCTACTGCTGTCGCTTTTCAGCCTACCTGACTGCCAAAGTTTGCTCCGTTTTGGCCACTTGTTGCTGCTGCCTTTTTGCCGCAATACTCCCCCTTCACCACCTCTTACTCCTGGCCAACTCTAAGCCAGGTTGTTGCTGTTGTTGGGGGAATGATTGCATGCAACATTTACCGTATTAATAAATTATGAGTATTTATGTGCTGTCAGAAGTCGTGACGGCAGAGCGACACACAAAGTGATAAAATTAGCACACAACAACAACAACAACAGGCAACAGCAGCCGCATCTCAGCAAAATCTCAGTGCGTTTTTAGCCTCCTCACTCACCCTCCCCAATATTATTGCCTTTTTGTATTTGTTTTGTTCGCGAGGGTCGTAAATAAAATATGCGTTTTTGTTCAATTGAATGTCTTCATAAGCGGGCGGCACCAAAACAATTGGAAATTTATGCCCGTGCCATATATGGAGCAGCTTTTTGAGCATAACTGTTCGGCGGAAAACCGAAAAAGTTGGAAACAAAACCACAGCAAAAGCAGCAGGTGCAAAACTTGGCCATAAATATATGTATATATGTACATACGGACCAGGTGGGGAGTTGGCTATAAAGGGGGTGGGGCTGTGATTCGGACGAGGAGATCTTGTAATACGTCCTGCAACAACGCCAATAACAACGGCTACATGGCAATACCAACAACAACTTGAGCAAAAACGCAACACCAACACTAACAACGGACGACACCAACACCAACCAACAACAACTTGTCTTTTGACACTTGGCGCATTTGACACTCAACGCGCGCATTCACTTTAAATCTAAATTTACTGATATCTGCGTACAAAATAGTATCAACAGCGGCGACAGCAGCAACACCAACAAAAACAACAACACCGGCTGATACACAACAACAAGTTGGCCTGGCTAAGACTGTCGAGTAACGAACGACCTTAGAGGTAATAAACATAAATAACGCCATTGAAAGCAACGCAGACGCAGCTAAGAGAGATCGAGTCGAGAGACTTGAGACCCCAAGACTGCAGACTATACACTGAGAATGAAAATGAATTCTATACCTAATTATTATTATAACTATTAAAATATATTTTTTTAATCATATATATTTATTTATAATTTATATTAGTATTTCAGAAATCCTGCAGCATTGAATATTAGTCCTCAAAATGTAGCATACTTCTTGGGGATTTTTCCGAAATAAAAGTTTATATTGGAAAATATTAAAGTAAAACTTAATATTTAATTCATTAGACAACTCTTTTATTATTAAAATATTTACTTAACTTATTTTTCTAAAATTTTGTTAATTTAAAAAAGACCCCTAATATTCCCCTCAGTGCCTATTGAAGCTTGAAGTTTGAGCAGTGGGAGGTGGATAAGGTGCAGCCAGGTAGCAGGGGCAGATGGCAGGTGGCAGGAGGCTGTGACTGAGACTGCGACTGCGGCTAGCCACATGTTCGCAGACAGTCCGATCCGGAGACTCGGACTGCGACAGAGCTTGTTACTTTGTTGGCCGCAAAGACGGTGAGAAGGCTGTGGCAGCCCGACGTGGCTTTGGCTGCTTTTTTCTATGGGCGGGCGTCGGAGACGGCGAAGGTCAACAGATTGTCGATGTCGGCCTGGAGAAGTCGGAGTTCTATAGTGGATATGGCCGGGGCTAGTGCTGGTAATGTTTGGTACTCGACTATTACCGGCGGTGTCGATGCCAAAGTCTGTTGTCTCTTGGCAGCTCCATAGTTTCTTGGTGGCGCATTTTGGCTTTCAAGCTCTGGGCGTTACCGTGATAATTGTTTCTTGTCCATTTGGCCAGCTTGATTGCAACTAATGAACTATAATGAAAAAGCCGCAATGACTTTTCCATTTGGCAGGAGGAAGGAGAGTTTACCAAAAAAAACCAATAAAAGATAAAAGATTCAGGAAGACTTGAGCATTATTTTATAGATTTTTAATATGGTTTGACCTCTTGGAAGTTGTCTTCTGAAATTAAAGTTTTTTGGAAGAGGAAGCTCAGCTAGAATTGTCGGAAAATTGTAGGATAAAGGTAACAATAAAAAAACCTTCTGAAAAGTTGATTTAGAAAATTATGCAGATAGATATATTCAGGGTATTAAGATTTTTAAAAAAATATACTTTAACTTTACAAACCTCTCAAACCAGAATACAAAATCCTTGACTAAGGCTGCCATCCATTTAAACCAAAAGTTGTTCCCCCAGAAGCTGCGGTTGAAGCCTAAGAAGTGTGTCCTGGCTGACAGAAAACCACAAATCTGGTCAGGAGCATCATATATGTATATATAAACCCAAGGAGGCAGCTGTAGACAGAGATGACCAGCAATTGCAGGCTCCGATTTCCAATCCGAAAAGAGCGGGTGCCAAGTGCCAAGAGCGGCAGGCAGACCCACTCACTCACCAACTCCTACTCCTCAGCAAGTTGCTGACGAAATGTCAACAATGCCAACAAGTCTATCAGCCACATCACCGTCACTCGGGGAGCGAGAGCCCAAAGCTGACACCCACAATGCCGCAATTTGCATAAGCTGCCAGCAGACAGATTGGCGGAGTGGAGTGGTGGAGATCCGGAGGAGGATGAGCCACCACCAGACGGCTAGATGGGTATGGGAATGGACTGGAGACACCCGACTGTAGGTGGATGGATGAGCAACAAGTAAGCGATTGCGGACAGACGGAGCAGAGCGCAGGCCAATCATCGAGACAGCAGCAGCAGCATCTTCACAGAATAAATGGATTAAGTTATGGAGAGAAGGGAAATACACTGACTTTCTAGGTTAAGAAGTTTGAAGAGTTTATTAATAGAAAAAATAAGTAATTTTTAATAATATTATGAGCTCCGAAGGGTAAATTTATAAAGGAGAATCCTTTTGTCTTACAGAAAAATGTGTATAATATATAGAAAATAATAATTAAAATATATCTAATGAATTATAAACAAATTCTTTATTTTATAAGTTAAAAATATTCGTAGACTTGCATTGTCTTAATTAAAATAATGAAATATTAGCAACCAATTTAATATGTAAAGATTCTTTAATAAATAAATAATTCTTCAAATATTCTCAGAGTCAAATTAATACATTAATTATTATTTATAATTATTCTTCTAGTTACATTTTATTTAGCCTTCACTTAAAAATTCTTTATTAAATTGTAAACTCTAGTAGAGTATTCAAAATCCACTCAAAAGAGTTTGTTTTACTTATCCGTTTATTTTGGGTAACCTTCACTAAGCTAATGTTTACTATCCCGGATACCCGAGTTCCTTCAGGCAAACTCTGACGAGGAGTGGTGGTGGAATGGGGCATAGATTGCCTCCCGTTTTGGGATTCCGCCTTGGATGCTGCCACAAGACATAATAAAAATCTCTTTTATGGCACTTAAGTGTTTTGTGTGTGTGCGGATTGTGGGTAGCATTTACCTTGCCACAGCTCTGCTCCAGCTACAAACTTTGCCTTGGCAGTGCAGTTCCAGCTCCAGAGCCATAGAGTCTCTCTCTCTCTGGGGAGGAGATTTATGCGACTTTTGGCCAAAGTAAATTGTGCATAAAAAAGCCAAGCTAGGCCAGGCCAAGTCAGTGCTGGCCAACGTCGCCTGCGTTTGATGATGAAGTGCTCAAAAATATATAATGCGAGCTGTGGAAATTTACTAAGTGCAAGAGTTGAATTTATTAGACAAAAGTTTACTGTTTACGAGCTGTTGTCTCAGCACGCTTATCAACTCCTGGCCATCAACTGGCTAACTTATGGCCCGCTTGGACACTCCACCGGGGGTAACAGGTGCAGCTTGGTGTACGCGTCACCCAAAAGGAAAAGAGTTTCGGAGTTCCCGGAGTTCAAAAGGAAAAAGTTCGCTCCCACGATGCTGGCAAATTACACGGAGAGAAAGAAAGGGGAGCAAGCCACCGGGAGACGGGAGGAGCGACATTCAAATCCCATCAGCCACGCAATGCAATCATCATGATCATTATGAGCGGAAATGCAGGAAAAGTAGGAGGTTTTTAACAGCCACCGACTGCTGACTGCCGACCGGGCGGCGATTGCCGTCGCATTTTTTTACCCACTGCCGCAATACCCACTAAATTGGGTGGGGCATGTGAGGCTGAAGGAAATACTATTAAAAATTAAGAGCAAAGGAGTGTCGTGTGAGCCATGTAAAATTGAGGGAAAACTTGCTTGGAATTTACCGAAGTTGGGAAATAAGAAAAATAAAAATAAGTAAACATTCTAGACCAATTTTAATCTGTTTAAACATCCAGTTTTGGTAACCTCTCGAAATACCAATTATTTCAAACTAAAGAAGAAACAAATTTACTGCGATTTTTAGATGAAATTTTTAAAAATATAATTTCCAAACAACTATAGAAAAATATAAAAATTATATAATATCAGGCATAAATTGAACTCTATATTTTATTTAAAAAATCGTTTCGAATCTTAATTATTTATAAGAAAACTCCCCAAGTTCTCACCCACACCACCTTCCAGGGTATTATGGCGTCGTCCTTCCGCCACCTACAAAAAACACTCTGTTTTTTGCTGCTTTTTCTGGCATCCTGTTCGTTCTGCTGCTGCGGCAGGCATAAAAAAAGGCCGCTCGGCATGCAAAAAGTGCCGACGACGACGCCGACGCCGCAGCGAAGGCATTTTATGTCGCCATTGCCGCAGCAAATGACTTTAATTGCATTTCTCAATGCGGTTTTTCAGCTCTCGGATGCGAGACCTCTGGCATGGATTGGGATCTCAAGCTGGACCTGGAGCTGGAGGTGGAGCTGGGTCTGGCACCCTGCGAGTGTTGGGTGCGTATATGCCACTCACAGGAACAGACAAGGCGGCGTCGTGGAAATTTCACCAAGCTCATCGTCGCAATCTTGATATAAATAATAATTAAATGGATTAGCTTGGATATCGGCCATTAGAGAGGGAGACGACGCCCGGCTCACGGGCAACGCCTCGGGGCTGAGATTCTGCCAGCCAGATTGCAATTGGAAATGCAAACAAAAGGAAGACCTAACAGAAGCTAAGATTCACGCTGAAAAAAATATTTAAATGATTCTAAAATAATACAAAATTAAATGACAAAGTTATAATTATATATTAATACCTAATGAGAATCGAATGATAAGTTTCCAAAGTAAATAATTTGTGAACCTTGCACCTTTTAGCGAATTTATCATTGAAAATAATATCAAATCATATAAAACTATTTTAGAATATACTTAAAAATATATCATTTAAATAAATCAATATATTAATATTACCGGTCTATTAATACATAAAATATTTACAATTTCAGTTTTAAATAATAATATAATGCAATGATATTTTAAACATAATTTAGGTATACTTTGTTGTAACATTTTCATAAGATATTTACCTCAGAAGGATCTATAAATTAATAAGTCTTAAGTCACTATAATGCCCTCTCAATTTCTCCCTGTGCACCTCCGCCAACCGATGATGCTCGCGAGGTAAGCGGCTCGCGCTTGCGCTCAATTAATTAATGGCAACTGCCATGAAAGAGCCGACTAGCGTCTCTGCAGAGCAGAAATCCAGCCTCAGCCTCCGATTCAGCGGAGATTGCTATCGAAAGTACGTCTGTACATGCGTGTAGTTTACATACAAAAAAGAGCCAAGACGGCGTTCACACGCCGCCAGCAAGCTGAACGAACATTCGCCCAATCGAATCTGCGCCTGCGCAACTCTTTTTCGGCAAAAACAAATTTTCAACTTGTGCCTTTCCATTTTGCAATACCCTAACCGCAAAGGGGGGAGTTTCAGCAAACCAAAAATCAAAGGAAGTTTGGTAACAACTAAAATACAATTTATTGGTCTTTGTTAACCATAAAGTTTATAGCCTCCTTTTACAAAAAATCTTGGAGTAGGTTTTCCACAAGGTAATAATATTATGAAACGGAAGGTAATACAATTAATTTTATTGAATAATATTAATATTTATTCGTTTTCCGCTCATAAAAAGTATTGTATTTAATAAAAAATTATTACTTCTTCTTAATTATATAAAATATATCTTAGTTTTCCTTATATTGATTTTGACTGAATTAATCAACAAATTTCATATGGATTTCACAATATTTTTAATAATAAATTTATAAAAAGCTTGGTCAGTAAATATCCCATTAATTAAGAGTATTTTACCAATCGGTTTCTTAGCCTTTCCCCACAATTTGGAGGGCCTAATCTTTAGCTGCTTCTTGGGATTCTCCATCTGCTCCTCATTTCCCCCATCCTCATCTCTCTGCTCAAGCTCCGCTGCCACTGTCTATCGTTTGTTGTTCGCCTTTTTTGGTCATGAGAATTTGCTTAATGAATTTCTTATAGTTTTATCGCTTAATTTGGCGCCTAATGAAGTTAGCAATAGGTGTCTCCCCTCCTCCTTCCCCCCACTTAATCTCTGCCACTGATTCACTCCCCCTTCTCTTTTGCATAGATTACACATACGCCGTGTGGTCCCAAGCAAATTGCTTCGGACACTGGCTGCCAGTTACCAGCGCCAAATATTTGGCTTATCCCAATCTAGACAAACAATGCATTCTATATACATATATATCTATAAAAAAAACATTTTCTGCAAATATTTTTGGGTAATTTTTTCCGTCTACTCCACATAATTACAGACACAAATGAGGAAGTCTGAAGAGCAGGGGGAGGAGGTGTTCCGGAGGAGTTTTCGCCAGTCGCGTCATCATCGCGTGTTGGTCCCTTGAAAAAACGGGCAGGGAAATTAATTTTTTATTTACGAGCTGTCACAAATTCTGCTCTCTGCACTCCTTTTGACTTCTTTTCGGGTTTGCTTTTAATTTTTTATTGTGTGTTTCTGTGTGTTCTTTTCTCCTACTCTATTTTTTTCGAGGACAGCCTAATATATCAGGGGGCGGCAATTTGCGCTAAGTGGATAATGTGCATAATGGTAGTTAAATTTAAATATGTCGTAAAACACTTCATTTCGGCCGTAGACAGTCTGCCACGGCATGAAAAGCTGTCAGTTATAGTTTGTAAAAATTCCCGACGTCCAAAAAAAAAAGAGGAAATGCTAATGGTAATTATAGGAGAAAACAAAGAGAGCGACTGCTTGGGGAGTTCAAATATCTGCAGAAATTCCAGAACAAGTCATGCAAGGCTATTCGCGAGCTAAAGAATATATCAAAGAAAGCCTAGCTAGCTCGCTCCAATTTGCAATCTTCAAGTCTGCAGAATAATAAGTAATATATATCGTTCTATTGCCAGCTGTCAGCGATTGTCGTTCGCTTTGATTGTCATTCGATTTCAGACTGTCAAATGTCCACTTGCCTGGGGCCAAGACAATGAAGTCAATAAAACAAATATGCCATTGATTATGGTCTGGAATTATAGGAAACACTCGGAAAATAGGGAAATCTTTTTAGATTATCTGGGATTATGCGATTTTCCTACTATATCATGTACATGTAAACATGTAAACAATCTTTAAACATAAAAAAGTGAGCTGGCATTATATTAAATTTGTTTATGATTTGTTTTTATTTTATTAATTAAAATTGACTTGAAAAATAGAAGGATATTTTAATAATACCACCAAAAATATTAATAAAACACAATTTTAATATGTAATTTACTAAAAATACTTTAGCTTCGCTTCTTTTCTAAAAATGTTCTTCTGAGTCATTGTCCCTCAAGTGTGTATATATTTCTAATAGGTCTTACTTCAACTGCAATTTATTTAGAATATCTTATCGATCTTTTTTGGTGACACTAGTTTTTCTTACCATGTAATTTAAGTACTATGTACCATTTGGCCCCGGTACGACCTTGAGGCAACCAGTCATGTAATGAAATGCAATTACGATTAAAAACCGCACGACCCACACACACAAAATTCCCCTGAATGCAACGCAGGCCACACAGGCGTTCAGCCCCATCCTTAGCTTATGATTTTATTTATATTTTTTTATTTTTCCTGGCCCATGTCCGAGCTCTAGCCGCTACGCATGCTCCGCGTGAGTTCTGACGATAAATCGAAATTGTTTGCACTGCCAAAAAGCAAATAAATGCATCAGGTTCGGCAGAGCAGGAGAAGAGAGCTGGAGTTGGAGCTGGTGCATAGTGCCTGGTCCCTGGACTCTGGCATGGGGCTTGGAGTTATGGAATTATGTGTCAAATTGGCGCTGCAACAAACAAGAGTTAATGGCCTCATCCACAGCGTCGGCGGCGTTGGCCTCTGGGGTTGGCAAATGGAAATTGGCCAAGCGGAGGCCGCCGCGCTGCCTGTGATTTTCCGCACATTGAATGTGTTTTTAATTACCGGCAAGAGGAGAGATGCCGAAGCGGCCCAAACGCAGTCCCGGCAAAATGGTAAACTGGCCAACTGGCAGAATGGTAAAATGGTAAAATGGTTAACTGGCCAAATGGCAAACCGAAATGCCAGCGCACACGCTGCACTCGTAGATAACAATTTAGCGGCGATTTAGGCATGTCCGAGATGGAGCTGCCAGCGATGCTGCTGCGAGTGGCGATGTGGAGCTGCCGCGAGGAGTCAGTGCTGGAGACGTGGTCCATTGCCAGGAGTTTGCCCACACCCAGATGCCAGATTTCAGATGCCAGATCCCACATCTCATGGCCAAGCACCCGCGATGCCAGCGCCTGGCCAGCGATACTTTGGCGTTTATTACCCACTGGAGATGGAATCGTGAAAGGCAGTATAATCTGCAGTCTGTTCTAGGTTGGTGAAATGGAATTAGTCTGGGTTGTATCAAAAAGATTTTTAAATGGGTTACTTTACAGCAAGATTAATCTTTGAAAGTGAACCAGATTCAAGTGAAGTGATGCCAGTAGAATTTCCTTAAGTTCTTGTAACTATATTATTAAAAAGAACTTCAGTAACCAGAGGATTTCATATTATAATGTGCTATAATATTATTTAGCTCAAGAGTGGCACTTCTGGAGGTTAATTATTATTTTATCAATGCCTCACAACTGTAACTAATATCTGTAACGTGGCTCAAGTTAATTGATTTGCAACCAATATTGATTATTAATTAAATTATAGAAATTATTTCGGCTATGGATTTGATTCCCTCAAACTCAAACTCTCAAACCTATTCTAATGACAAAACAATCATCAAAATTACTATATTCTTTTTAAATTCTTTGATTATATTTAAATCAAAAGATTTTAAAGCTACTTCCTTAAAGGTTATTTGCCCAAAATGCCACCTCTAGGTGCTACTGTGCTAAAGGTTTAGCATGCGGAAAATTAACATGCGGCTCAGTTCGGTTCGGCTGGCCCTCAACTTCTCCACACTTCCCTTCACTCTGCGCGTTTCTCGCGATGTGTCTTCTCTGCGTGTTTCCCAGTTACCCGAGAGAAAGATAGAGAGACAGGGGCAGAGACACGGAGATTTCCCTGGTGAGAAAAGCCAACGGGCAGCTGCTTGCTTCCGAGGGGCAGATTGAGCGTGTGACCAAAGTCAAGTGCAGTGAAAAGTAATTAACTTGGATTGGCGGGGCAGCGGAATCCGTAGACTTTGCGGACTCGGTGGACCCAGTGGGTGAGCGACCACCAGACTTTCGAATTATTGAAATCAAATGGCTTTAATTATTAATTTTAATTCTGGGAAAGCGAATGATCCACTCTGATCCGACACAATCCGAATCGATTCGATTGGCAGCCAGGGGAAGGCCTATTAAAATATTTGATTGGACCACCGACGGAGTGAGAAAGAGCGTCTGCTCCGTTCTTTTATTCCCTGATTGAAACATAAAATTCGTCACAGCCCAGCCCTTTAAATGATTTCTCCAACGGCTATTTTTAGGAAGAGGAGGCGGAGGAGGAGTCGCGCATCGGGAAAATGTTTCCCAGAACTGTCCCAATCTAATGCAATTTGACATGCAACAAGGCAAAGTCAGTCACCGACTCCGGGTATTTTTCTCTATGCACCAGCCACAGACTCCCCCACATGGATGCACTGAGAAAAAAGGATTAGTTCAAGGAGATTTTGATTTAATTTGTAGCATCCTAGAGTTTCCTTTTGTATAAAATATGTACAGACGAAATGTAAGCAACCTTCTCGTCTTTTATGTTTGCTTTTAACATTTTGGTTTTTATAAAATTAATTTTAAATATTTAGTATTTAATTTCCTTAATCACATTTTTCCAGTGCAAAAAAATGTTTTCCTTTTTTGACCAGGGACCAACGGACGGGAGGATGACACTTGTCTCCGACTGCAGATCCTCCTCCTTTTCAACTCCCCTTCACATCTGTTTAGAGAGGGCTATATATTTTTTTGGAGAATGCATATCAAGCTCATTACATTGCAAATTGCAGACGCAGATTCAGTTTCTTCGAATAGTTTTCCCTGTGAGATTCGTCTCACTGAAGTTCAACAGACTCCGCCGAGTTCTTCCACTGGGTTGCCACTTTTCACACATGTCCCTGTTCTTGGGAGTGTGGATCATCCTCTTGCGATTTTCACTGCTTGTGGTTGGTGCGGGTGCACACGCCCCACGTATATGTATTCTCTGTTTTATATATATTTGTACATATATATATATGTATATATATATCTGTAAAGATCTGCAGACAATCTGTGGAACAATGTGATAAATCTTCTGCTCTGCCAAGTGCAGGCGACGCTGGGTGGGAGTGTTTCCTCCGGCACTCCGTCTCGGCGGTTTGGGTTACGAGGTAGTAATAGTTTTTAGGGGTATGATATCGTAACTTGTAATTAATTTAGATATTTCTGCTTTAAATTTCGGGTTGGAAATTTGTTTAAATTTAAGGCAAAATATACCATTCAATTCTTTGTTTAGTTTTATCAAGAAATTAAATATTTTGATAATACAAATTGACAAGCAAACACTTGGTGTGAGGTCATTTTATTAATACTCCTCGTAAAAATAAATATATTAACTAAAGCAAATATATATATTAAATCTAGAAAAATAATAATTCCAAATACAGGGTATACGTGCAGGTGAAAATGTAAACATATAGCGATCGTGGCCTCTTTGCTCCATTGCAAGTGCAATGTTCAGACGGGGCAGACAACTGCTCCTCTGTCCTGTCTTCTTAACCCACCAGCCCCTTAACCCCCACCATTCATTGACTCTTTTCCAGATCTGCTTGGCCACACCAACGCAGCCAACAACTTGTACATCATTTTCAATGCTAAGGCAAAATGAAGAGCAGCAAAACCAAAATACAAGGCGATGTTGCAGATTTAGCCAGCTATTTTTTTTTGTTGTATTTATTTATTTTTTCTTTTTTGTTTTCTGCTGCACTCGTAGAGGAGGGCAAATTACAAATTCAAATTTAATTAAGTAAAAAATTAAACAAACATGCAGACGCGTCTGCGTTGTTGTTTGTCAATCTCAAGGAGGTGGAGGAGGAGGCGGGCAGCGGCTGCGACAAAAGGGGCGAGCGTCTGTCAATGTGACAGGCGACAAGCGGTGCAACATGGAGAGAATTCTCTGGTTCTGCGTTCTCCAATTCCCCCCTGCTCTTGCCCCTCTTGAGATGCAAATCAATGGCATCGACATCGGCACTTCAATCGATTGTCTCTGTCTTATACGCAGCACCTCTAAGTACCCGCACCGGAGGAGCTATAAATGTTTCAATTAAAATAAAATAATATGCCCACTCGACTTGGGGCTCGCCTTTTAAGGCGTCGCGTCTCTCCTTCTGACTTTTACACATTTTTCTTCTTTATTTTTCTCTGGCAATGGATAATTGCATTGCCAGTGCAGTGCACCGACTGTCCAGAGAGTCGCCACCCAAGCACCTATGAATTATGAACCACAATTTGTGTCCGGCAGGTATCAATTTGCATTGGGCATTGGAAATAGGGCTACCGCAGAGCACGAGCGAGCGCGGAGCATTCAATTAGGAAAATCACAGTGTTTGCAGGAATTATGCAATTGAGATGCGATTTCAAGGATATTTCAGGGGAGGAATTTGTAATTGAAAAATTTTGTGGATCAGAGGGATATTAATAGAGCTTAACTTGCTCACAAAGAATGTTCTTCCAGATGTTGAGTAGACTTTCAAGTGCATACATACGTCCTGTTATTCAGCCAAGACATTACCATATCCAAACCCGTCATAACTGATCTTAGTTATTGAATTTCCCCAGACAAATCGCCATGACTAATCACAGTTCAGTGACTCTGAGACCCGGCCCAACGCAGTTCCAGTGACTTTCCACCATGCCATGTGGCATCACCTCCTCCTCCATTTCCATTCCCCATTCCCCATTTCCCAGCCACTAAACCCAACTAAACTTTAGATGCGTTGCCGTCCATTTGCCATCCATCAGAGATGTTGAGGGGAACTTCGGAGCCGAAATGCATTTGCATTTTGCATAAAGTTGGCAACGTTTTGGCCTGCAGGGCGCATTCGGAATCGCGCTTTGTCAACGGTACTTTGTGCCATAAAACGTTTAGCCAATCGTCTGAGTTGGAGGCTGACTGACTGACTAACAGACCAACTTACTAAGTGACTAACACAGACAGAGGCAGACTGAAAGACCGACAGCAACCTGTTGCTGCTAGCCAACTAATTATGGAATCAAATGAGCGGAGCGACGACATTAATAATGGAATATTTAGCATTGAGTTTATTGGCGGCACCTACATGAAATCATCATTAAATGTTGCAAACTCGTTTGCCGCAATTTGTGGCAGCCTTCGACTTGCCCGCTCTCCCGGTGTCTGCATCCAGAGAGGATGTGCCCCGATGCCTGCCCCTTTTCCATAGCCGGAACGTGACTGTTCCGCTGCCTAGGAACTCGGAACTGGAAGCTGAAAGCCACCATGGACCTAGAAGGCAATTGATTTGACTTCCGTTCGGTTCGACCTCAGGAAGTGGCCCGACAAAGTCTGAACCCTTTTCAATATAAATCAATTTCGATATTTGCCCATCGACTGGCGAAAGACAGGGCGGTGAGATCTTAATATGTGTCTATATAGTTTGGAGAACTTTAAATGCTCTTTGAAAGTGTTTTAAACAACTATTTTTATTAACTAGTTAGAGTTATTAATTTAATAAAAACTAAAACAGAAAAGTTTTCCATATTGAAACGAAAGCCTTTTTGGTTTAATTATAATTGATTTCCAATTGAATCTCTTCTTTTTTTAAATAATAATGTATATTTAAATTGTTATAATTATATATTATTATCAAGTCTCACAATACAATTCCTCTTGATTCATAAAACACCCCTAAGTTAGTGTATAATCCAAAGGCAAACGGAACTCGCAACATACGTCAATATGGCAAAAAGGACAAGCCAACTTGGCAACAAGGGCACCAAGAAAAACTTAAAAAAAAAAAAAAAGAAGAGCCAAGCAAGAAAAGAAATCTCAAGACATTTCAAATTTAAAATGCGATTTTCCCTTAGAGCGAGGGGAAAAGGCAGCTCCACACACATATGCCAAGTCAAATTGAAAGGATAATTCGCCCGCAAACACCCTCCTGGGTGCATGTGTGCGAGCGTGTGTGGTATCCTTGGGCGAGTTTATCCAAGTCCTTGGTGACCCCCCCTTTATCCCGCCAGGCGGTCGCTGGCAACTGAAGTCTACTGCTGATGGCATGCTAACACGCCTTTGAATTTGCCAATTGCTGTTGGCGCACGTACAAAACACTTAAATTCTCACAGCCAGAGCAACTGGCAGGAATATCCTTATGCGCCCCGTGTGCTCCGTATTCCATATTCCCCCACGGATATATGTAGTATATATATAGAGGCGGCTACTGACTGTCTGCCCGCCTCAATGGAGCAACTGAAGCAACTGGAGCTGCAACTGTTGGAGCCCTTGGCCTGCCGCAAGGATGGCGAGGCACGTTTAAGAAATAGAATTTTTAAGCGAGTGCCGAGCGAGCGCAAAGGGTTTCCCAGTGGATTAGGATTTGGATACCAAGTACTTGAAAAATTGAGGGGAGTATAGGCTGGATCTAGGAAAAGTTGAATTAAAAAAATAGGAAATAAAATTTATTTTGTTTCAATATAACTAATTTGTATTTTGAAATATATTACTAAATATTAGCTTTAGTTTATTATCTTTAAAAATATAGTGAAATGACAGAAAACCTTTAAAATTAAAAAATATTAAATTCATGGAATATTTATAAAGATATGCAAATGTCTGCATTAAATAAAATTTTTAAAAATAAATCTAAAAAATATTACTGAACATTTAACACTTCTTTAAGAGAACTCAAACGCTAAAATTTTTGCCATTAAATAAATAAAAAAAAATATATATTAATAAGTTAAATTCCATTTAAATATTCAAAATGCTTCAGAAATCAATTCTAAACCGAAGTATCCTTTAGTCCACAACCGAAACTCTCTCTTATAAGTTTCACTTACTCTAAGAAACTTCCCCCTTCTAAGAATATAACCCCAGTTCGCCTTTCTAGCCCAGCTGTTAGCACCCTTTCTAATGAATGGCCATCGGTTCAATATGATTTCCTGCACGATTTGTTTGTTAAAAGGCAATTAGTTGATACAGGAGCGCTGTCCTGGCTAGCCTCAGCTCCTTTCCTCCCTCGATTCTCCAAGTCCGAAAGGAAGGAGTAAGCACAAACTCACACGAGACGGTGGCGACTGCTGCATAATAAATTCGCTAACCACGTAATGCTGCAGCTGCAGTGCAGGGATTTCGTATACATTTTTTATGCGAAACACCCGCCAGGAGACAGCGAAAGGACAGACAGAAAAGGACTCGAAACTTGGGTCAGGAAAGTTTAAGGCAAGTCAAGAGTTAACAATGCGGCTTCAACGTGTCGCAGGACCTGCAACTTCCCCTTAAGTTCTTTCCTGTTTTTTCTGTACAATTTTTTGGGACTTTAAGTTTTGCCTTCTAATTGGATTTGCTGAACTCAATAAAAACAGAATTAAATCCAGTTTCTTGGTGTGACCACCGGAAGAGACCCTTTTCCTTGCACTCACTGACCACTGGCCAAAGTTTTTGGCAGCCATTATGAATAGACAAGTACACACATTTCGAAGGAGTTGCTACTCCTCTCCTCCGCTCTGGGAGTTGAGTTTCAGTGACTCGCCGAAAACTTTTGCATATTAAAATGGCATAAAAAGCAATGGCCACAATTTTCGTTGCCAATTGCATAAAAAAGAAATCTCTGGCAGGTTTTTATGTTGCATAACCAACGAGAGCAAAATTCCAACGTTGCGTATGCGCGTTTTTTTGTTTGTTTCTTCCTTCTTTTTTTTGGCGGCAGATAAAATGTCATTAAGCTAAAGTGCAACAACAAGGCAAGAGGTGCAGGGTAGAGAAGAAGGAAGGAGAAGAAGAAGGAGGAGTAGCAGCTGCCCACACAGTGGTCAAGAAAAGTACTCGCACATTGCGTGACGACGCCTTCGCATGCCGCAAAACAGCAAAGGCAAACCCAATGCAACAGCAGGACATGGCTATGGATATGAGGGATATGGATATGGGGGATACGGAGTCCAGAGTCTCAGGTAGAAACGGAGAGCCTCCTGTGCTGGCCCAAAGATTACGCGCACGATATGCTAATTTACACGAGGCCAGGCTCGCAGCTAAGGAATTGCCGATGGATATGGCGATGGCGCTGCCTTGTTGTGGGCGATGACACGATGGCCACGCAATGGTGCCAAGCGAACAGTGAGAGATAATGTGTACTATATTTAAAAAATTAAAAGTTAATAAAGCACTTTTCTTCAATCTCTCTATAAGCTCAAGCTCTGCTATAGAGCCAACTCTGCGTATGAGTAATATTTTAATTTTTGCATAAACAGTGAAGTTTTACGTGTTGGAAACCATCAAGACTATATTAAATATGCACTTAAATAAACTATAATGCTATTAAACTTATATTTCTTGAGTCTTAATGTTAATGCCATAGAAAAAAGCCCCAAATCTTGTCGTATTTTATTTCTCCCATAAATCGTAGTGACCTTTGCTTGCAAGTCTTAAAATATGAACGATAATTTCCTCCTCTCCCCTACTTTTCCCAGTGTAACTCACTGATCGATATCGGGCGCAGAAAAATGTGGTAAATACAAGCAATCGAGTTGTAATAAATTTCAAGTGTAGCGCACACCCGCGCCCCAAAACAAAAGCCAAGGCAAGGAGCCTTTCGGGAGAGTGGGAACTTGTTGCACGCATGTTGACACACGCATGTGTGTGGAATCCCAGGGAAAAGGGGAGCTAAAGAGGTGGAACTTAGGAGAAAGGGAGGACGTTAGAAAGCCGTTGATATCTGGCAAACATTTCACCTGCTTGGGACTCCGATACGAGCCCCAAAAGAGGCTCACCGCCATTACTCCCTGCGGCCATTATACCTCGCTTCCCTCTTGACCAACTAACTTTGCGGTTTGCCAGCACTTAAATATCGACTGCCTGATGGGGCTGCAACCGTTGTTGCATGCAACAAGCGTCAATCACCCGCACAAAACTGAATATAAAAATCAACAGCAACAGCAACAGCAACAACAACAACAGCAGCGGAGACTGCAACTGCAACAACCGTTGCCTGTTTTGCTATGGAAAATTGTTGATTTGCCGCTTGATTGCGTGCGTGCTGGATACGAAAAAAAGGAGGGAAAACAAGTGGGGGCGAAGAGCTGGAAGGAGGCACCTAAGGCACCTGCACCTGACCGACCATCGGGTGATTATAGAATCGCACTTAGAGCAACGGGAAAGGAAATGCAAAAGAAAGTTTTATGGCTTAAGGCTTTGGTTGTGAACCATTAAATGCTTTAAAGCGCCACCTATTGTCAGCTGGTGAGCACCCTAAGCGGATCATATAACTATATATTTATATAAATATATAAACATTTATAATGACTATAGAAGTCAGGTAGCTCAAGTGGCAGGGGGACTTCATGTGTGACGTACGGAAGCAGTGAAGCAGACTTATAGATACTCCTGACTACAGACAGCAGAAAATATAAATATATTTATAATTATCCTACATCTGACATGTAAACTGATATATAATTAAATGTTTTAACACTGTGATAGGTCTATACAATTTTTTAGAGATTATCAAAATAGGAAATAAATTCAAATAAATTAAATAAAAGTTATTCTATTTGCATTCTTTAATCTGTAGTTGAAAAATACTTAAATTAAAGTGTAGAAATATCAATTCAAATAAATCTTTCTTTAAGAAATTCATTTAATAATAAAAACAAGAATAAATAAATTAAAAAATTTTCTAATCCTATTAATCCTAGTGACTACCCAGACAACCCACCTTATCCTTAACCAGCCATAGAGTACGAGTGACGAACGCATCCCCTCCTCAGCTCCACCTCATTGGACTGTGCTCTTTTATGACACACATTTTTATGCCGGAAGTCTGCCCCGTGGCGTTGGAAAAATAACAAAAAATAAATAAAAACAAAATAAACGCAAAGAGGAGTGATTCCAAAGGGGCGCGACGACTGGCCCCCAACTGGGTAGCTGAGCTCAGGCCGAGAGCCTGGGAACGGAAGCTGTTCCTCTGCAGCACAGAAGACCAGGCGGCTCAAGCCTGCCCAGCGGCAGTCATTAACAGCTTTGGAAGCCGAGGCCTGGTAATTAAGCGTCCTTCGCAGCGGCCGAGGAGAACCAGAGGAGAAACCCCCAACTCCAGCGGCCGTGTATGCCGTCGTCAGGTGTTAATGGAAAATTTGCATTTTCGCTTAAAGTTCGCTGGGCCGCGTTTTGTTAATGCCTTGCGACGCATCGATTCGTCATGAGCTGGTTAATTGAATGTTTAAATGTTAGACAGACGGCGGAGTCGAGTGAAGGGTGCCAGCAGCAAAAGCCAAAGGCTCGTTGAGGGGCGAACTCAATTGATTTGGTAACGGTTGTAAAAGTAGACGGAAACCGTCTAAATAAAATACTTACACAGAGAGAGATAGAGAGAGATACTGGCTTAGATCGGGGGATATAACCGAAATAAAGCCATGGGAAAAGCAGGTATCGGAATATTTAAATCTCTTTCTCATACTTTTAATGAAATTTGGCTGAGGTTTCTTTAAGGTGAAATTAGCCTAGGCCTCAATAGAAATTTTATAATTCCAATTAACAAATAATGTACATTCTTCAATGTATTTTTTATTAATATTTTTACTTTACTTATAAAAAATCCTATTTAAACTATAATCTTATATGCATCTTGTGACAACTTTTTCTATAGATTCCTTAGCAGAGATTTTCCCTGGAAAAGTTGAGGCAAAATTATGAGAAGACCTAAGCGGATGAGGAATGCCAGCGATGGCCATTTTTCGCCACATGGTCCTCACAGCTGCTGCTCCTGCTTCTGCTGCTGGTCCTGCTCCTTGAAGTGCTGGCCAGTGGACATGGGGACAATGATTATGCCACCACGATAAGCATATTGGTCAAGCAACGCGATCCGACCAGAGATTGGCGCACCAAAGTGGCAAGAGCAATTTGTAGCCGGGTGAACGTGCAGCGACCAAAACGGCAGCACTAGCAAATCTTAGCCAGGCCAAAAGCATTTCAATTTTTTTTTTTTTGTGGCTGCTACCGCCGCTTAATTAATAGACGGCCTCAGTCTCAGATTGTGCTGACCACTTACCACTTGCATATGATCAGTATGTGTTGATTGGTGGCCTGGACATGCACTGCGAAAAAAAGGAAAAATCTTATAAAAAATAATACAGAGAGCAAAGCAGTAAAGTAAAGAACATATGGGAGATGGGAGGTTAATCATAATAACTTTCATTCTTTTCTGTTTTATTTATTATACATTAAATACTAAAATCGAAAATAAATATTTCCTAAATGCTGCTCTTAAGCTACTTATAAATCTCTTAGAATATCAACTAATAAAACTAATTTAACAAATTCAAAATTCATGATATCATAGCCCCTGTTTTTGTAAAATTTATTCCATTTACCAAACTTTGCCCCCAAATTTCCCTTAAAAATGTATCCACCTTTTTTCCCGCAGTGCCCTGGCAAGTGGCATATCTGTATCTGTCTGGTGGCGACCGCGTATCGTGTTCGTATCTCTCGTCGCCGCTGCTTTTATGGGCCGTTGTGTGTTGACAATTTTTGCCATATGTGCAACGGCCTTCGCGGACGTTCTTGTCGCATAAATCAAGCTGCAGTCGCTGCAGCAACAATTGCAGCTGCAAGTCACCCAGAGAGAGAGAGAGAGAGACGCGGGCGAAAAACAAAGACCGGGTAGAAAACACAAATCGCAACGGTTCGAATTGAATCGGAATTGCGGGTGTTGCCTCGTTCCCAGCCTGCCACAACGGGTTTTCCGCTCAGGCGACCTTAGAAACTATGCAACGCCGACGGCCACAACGGCAACTATCCAGCGGCGACAGCAATTTATTGCCCAGCCATCAATGGAAGTCAATGAGCTGCCACTCCTCCCAGCCAACCACCCAACCCCACTTTTTTTTTCTCTAAGGTCGTCGCCTGTGTGTAGGAGTAGGAACTAAAAAGAGAGGGACAATGGAGGGTGGAGGCATACTTAGCCACAAACTATAAACTTTACATGGTAAAAAAATCTTATTATTAAAATGATAAAGAAATCAAAAAAAGGGTAGAGTTCTTTAAAACTTATAGATGTTTTTAATAAATCGTTATCTTATCAAATTTTAAACCAGCGTTTTTTTTATTCTTAGTCAAAATGTTTAGTTGTTCTTTTTTGCTGTGCATGTAACTGCACCTGCTGCTGCTGTGGCTGTCGCTGTTGCATTTGTTGCAGCTGCACGTCGCATGCAAATTTGTGATTAAGGTCAGGCGGCAGCATCATCAGCATCTCAACTTGAGGAGCAACAACTTCACCTTAAAGCCGCAGCAACATCAACAAGTCTGGGGTTAAATCGCGAGAATGTTTGTCTACCTCCTTCGATCGTGGGTGTCGCGGAAAACGATGACTTTGCCGGGGGGCCAAGGGGCCAAGCTGTGTGGCTTTAACAAATAGAAAGAGTTAGCATTGCTTGATTATATGATTCATAAATCAGTTGGCTGAAAGGGTTATAAATAAATGATATTTACTTATTTTTTTTGTAATAGTTTTATAAGTATAAAAGTAGGAAAATAGGCATGAAAAGTTTAACTAAAAAATCTTAAAAATAGTAACAATAAATATCCGGAAACTATTTCAAATTTTTGCAGCTGTAATTCTTTGGCTTTGTTCTTCGTCTTTTGACCAACTCTCCATATTCCTGGCAATTTTGCGGCTGTTAACGACAAATGACATTCGGCAAGCTATGAATTTTATGGACAGAGCCTCGCAGCATGAATGGCTTGAGGTGGCTAAAAGTCTGATGGAGTGAAGAAAAGCTGCGAATTGCTAGGCCTATGGTGAGCGGGTTATGCGGGTGCCGCGACCGAGGGAAACCGAAGGTAACCAAGGAAACCCCCCTCGAAATCCAACGGACCCCGCCGAGCAGGTTCCACCTGCCTGCACCTCCTCCTCCGTTTCTCTGCAAGATCGCAGCAACGTGGTGTAATTAATGCAGCAGCAGCTGCGCTTTGCCTTCTGCACCGCCAGCCGCCCCTTAACCCCCTCCCCGACTGCCATCGCACGCTTATCGCAGGCTGGCATATCGAACAAGAAAAGAAATCTTTTATAGTCTTTTGCGGTTTGTCTTTTGAATCATTTTGGCATGCATTTGGCATCGATTTAGAAACGTTCGCCCAGCCCAGCCCAGCCCCGCCAACCGAGTGCGTGAGTGTGGGAAACGTGGCCCCAGCAGTGCCCCACCGAGAGGACCATCGAATGTCCCACCGGGTGTAGCCAATGTCCAACACGGGGAGAAAAGATTGATAAAATGATTTTTAATATATCAGCCTCGTTTCTTGTAGAATAGAAATATATTCAGGATTACCATAAAATCTCTATGGTTTGGATATCACTTTAAAAAGTATCTGTAGTTATTTTCATTGAAATTTTAAAGAATTAAATACCTGATTTAACCTGACTTAGCTCAAAGTATAATGCATTTTTAATTTTCTTTAAATTTCTGGCTTAAATTAAATTTATATATTCAAATTTTTTAAGAAAAGATAACAATTAAAAATTGTTTCAACTGCAAGCGGGTGAAATGAGCGATTCCAATCGCGTTTCTTGGCTCTTTTGGCGCTGCCAAACGGAGCGCAGCACCCGCCGCAGACCGATTGGAATCAGCAGTCAAGGCAGCCACAGCAGCAGAAGCAGGAAAGCCATCAGTGATGCAGCAGCAGCAACTGCAGCAATTGCAGCACCACCGCCTCCTACAAGTTTTTCAATTCAATTTCTCGTCTGGCGCTTTGACAAGCGAATTTTTGCAATATTTAATTTCTGTTTGCCGCCGCCGCCGCCGCCAACAGATGAAATGCGAGCGATAAGGACATCCCAAAAAATTGCATTTCATTTGCACTTGCACAGCGCTAAAATTGATGTGGGCCCCGAAAATCCGCCCAGAAGACATATCATCTAAAAGTGGAGGCATGCAAATGCCTGGGTCAAGAATGCAATGTTCTTCGCTCAGCACTCAGGTCGACGCAGCTCACCTCTGCTCCATTCCGTTCCGGCCTTTGTCATCAGCATCAACAACGATGCGGGTCATAAAACTGAAATGGAAAAGGTTAGCGGAGAAATAAATACCCTAGGAATATAGTTAAAAATAAAGGAAAGTAATATTTAATACAATAATAAATAAAGATTTATATATAGTAAATAACTTTACTATTTTTAAAGATGTCAAAAGTCGAGCTTAGCTTTTCATTGCAAATTCATTGCATTTTAAAGTCAGCTAGAAGTAATTTCTAAATTATTCTAATAACTCCTTCAATAAATCCTTAAAATATTTTGATTAAACCAAATCCTGAAATCCTGAACCCCTTCACTAAGCTGACATGCCCCTTAACCCATAAAAGACCAAGAGTCCTGGCCCAAAAAAAGGAAGAGCTTCCAATTTGTGCGGCTTGTCGTAAAGTGTTTCTGTTGTTTCTGTTTCGCAGTTTTTTTTTCGCCGCCTGGCAGCCTTTGGCCAGGATACCATCATACCATGCCATTCATTTGGTTTTTATGAGCCGAGCAGCAGCAGCAGCAGCAGTTCGTCCTGGAGTTTGTCCTGTTTCCAAGTTGATTAGACGACGGCCAGGTGCCTTTTGGCCCTGCCTGCTTAGCCGTGTCTTGCTGCGGCATGTCCTCCTGCTAGTGCTTGTGGTCCTTGTTCTATTCCCGTTTCTGTTTGCGGCTCCAGTTTACCATTCCTGTTGCTATTCCTGTTGATTTACGCGTTGGCTTATTGCTTTTTGGCCTGGCCCAGACACCCACAGCGAAAAAAGTAGTCAAAAGGAGTATGAGTTGACAAATTGCTTGGCATTTTTTTGGAATATTTGTCCAAATGTTTGGTAGAGCAATAATTGTGCAATTAATCTGGCATAAGATTGTGGCCAGCAATCGGTAAATCAGCAATTGGCAATGCTAAATTAATAATATATAAAGAACACTGGGAAAAATATGACTAAAATATGATATTTTCTACTAAAATTAAAAGTTGTTTATCTATTTTAAAGGGAAATATATTTGGTGTTTGAATTAAATCATAAGAGTTCACAAATTGCTTCTGTGAACCCATTTATTAAATAAATTCCTGCAGTGCTTCCTTTCAGTGTACACACTCCCCTCTTAGCCTCCCAAAAAGTTCAGTAAATAATGAGCCAACTGAACCCGCCAAATCCACTTTGAATCAAGCCGCCGCTCCTTCTCCGCCCGCCAGGAGTGAGTGATGAGAGATTGCAATCGGTAGCTGCTGATTGCAGATGGTCAGAGATCGCCTGAACCGTGTTGTATACATATCTATATATATAGATATATCATTATATATCAGTATCAAACTGTGCCAGACAGGCTACTCGAATTGCCTTGGCACCTGCACTCCACTGCCGAGCGGCCTTTATTTTATTTACAGCTTCATAAAGTGAGTGAAAAGGGAGCTGGGCTCTTGGAAATTGGAGCAACTCCCTGGACTGGGTAACTCAAATGGGAGGACATAGTTGTTCACCTCATCCAGCTGCTGCTGCTGTTTTTTTTTTCGGGGTAATTGATTAGCTGCGAAAGGGGAAGACCCTATCTTACCTTACCTTAACTTATTTCAGACCCAAGCAAGAAGATGAAATGGTGATTGAATGGGCTCAGCCTTGACAGCATCTTGCACCTGAGGTTACGCACTGATTGCGTATACGCAGCGTGGAACCCAGCGATATTCTCACGTTCAAGAAAAACTTTGCTGCAAGGGAAAATCAATTAGAGGAATATATACAATTAGTTCAATTTTAAAATTAAATCTTAAAATTATAACAATTTCAACAAGAAATTAATAATAACATTTTAAAATATAATATAAATAAGTTATGGCTCAGAATTGTCCACAATTTGTTTAACCAAGTTATTTTATGCTATATCTTGTTTCTTAACATATCTTAAAGACAACATAGTTTCTGTCAGTGCCACAACGATTTTTAATAATTGACAATTAAAGTAACAATAATTGACAATAAATATTAAAAGGCAGCGTTGGAGCGCCATGGGCCGCATAAGCAGCCGACTCTCGGCCCGGCAATTAATGGCGCGTTTTAGCCATATAAAGTCAGGTTCAGGCCTAAGTTCCAGCCCCTGTTTAAGCCCCCCAATCTTGACGTCAAACGTCAAACGGAGGCCGACGACAATGATGACGACGACGACGACGACGGAGCGCCGATGATGATGATGACAGTGTGAGAGATTTTTGCCAACGAGATCGGCCGGGGTTAATATAACTCAATTAGCTGGCAAGTTGAGGCCGATAAATCAATCAGGCCAATAATAATAATAACCAGAGTGGGTCAGCAGAAGATGAGTGGAGCCAGACGGAGGGAACCCCCGCGGCTTGGCACCTGGCTGCGTCTGCGTCCGCTGATGATTTGCGTGCCGCGCTGCCATTTCTCAGGATTGCATTTAACATCCGGTCCGCGGACTTCCACTCCCACTCCCCAAACCGATCCCAATCCCGATCTGGATCTTGACTTAATTGAAACATTTTTGCGTAAGCGGTCAGACAGCTCTGGGGGCTGAGGAGGAGGCTGAAAGGGGACATGGCACCTCGCCCACGCACCATTTTGTAGAGGAGCGCCTCCTCCGACTCCTGTCCTGCAACTTGGCCACGGCTTGTCACAAATTGAAAGCTACAAGCGGCAAGTACACGATTTATGTGGGCCGGAATGGGTTAAGAGTCGAACGGTGGGTGGGGGAGGTACAGCGAGGCTATCATGTCGAGATACACTGAGATTAATAGGTTTATTAAGCGAATGAAGGCCTTGCATATTATTTTAGGGAGAAAATTTACCTTTAATCGTTGCATTCTTAATATATAATTTTGTAGTCAATTAAACCCTTTTTGTTCGAGAAGAAATAACAGCTAAGATGTTAAAAATTTGATTTTAATTAGATTAGTATTTTTTTTTAAATATTTTAAAGTGTACAAGGATTCCATCCCGTTCGCTATGACTTCGGCAGTTGGAGTTTGGCGCTGCTCGAACTGAAGTTAATCCCGCGACATGACCATGAACGCCGCCAGTTTATGGCATTTTAATGGTCACTTAATTTTGTTTATGTTTAATAGCCGCGCCTCTGGCAGCTGTCGCCCCAACCCCCTCGACCCGATCGACCCACCCCGCCCCGTAGATATATTGATTGCCGATTAACCGAAACGATCCGATGGAGACGCCATTGTTTGCCAAATTGCGCATAATTTCAGCTAGCTGCCAAAGCGGCACCAGGAGCAGGAGCAGCCTGGGCTTGAGTTAAAATATTTGGTCAAAGCTCTGCGCAATTTTAATCAGCTTCGCGTTCGGTTCTGTGCCAAGGAGGAGTCCGTTTCCCACAGATGCGGCGATCTATGGCTGAATGGCTGAATTAACAAAATCATAAAGCAAACAGTGGGGACCATATCGAGGGGAGATGGTGGTGGAGTCGAAGCTATAGCTGAAGCTGATGCTGGAGAGGAGCTGCAAGTCGGAACACTCTAATGATGATGAGCGCATCGCTTTTTCAAGCAAATTGCCGCCACATTTCCTTTGTCGGCTCTCGCACCTCGATATCTGCAGTTCCTGGTCTACCATTGGGGTCTCTCTTAACCCTCTGCGTGCCCAAGTGACACATGTGTAACATTCCTGGGGAGAATTATACGAAATATTTGTATCATCACTTACAGAAAATGCCTTTCATTTCAGTCCTGATTCTGGAGTCTTTTATGGCCAGGGATTATTTGGCTTTAATGAGCTTGACGACGATATCAACTTGGCATTAAAATTGATTTTGTTTGATCTTAATAAATAGCTTAAATATATATTTTGTGAATTTCTAAACAAAATAAGTAAGTAAGGAATAATAAATGCTACTTTATTTAAACTTAAACCTTCAAAATTTAACCTATCGAAAAGATTGCATTTTAATCAATTAATATTATGGAAAATTAACAATATAAAAATTACCATAACATTCTTAAAATATTAACAACACTCACGCATTATTTTATTTAATATATTTGTAAATAAATAAACGCCAATTTCTTAACAAACAAAATCTCACCCATAGGGTTAACTTGGCCATTGTCCACAGCTTCCAACACCCTCTCTCCCCCCTCGCCTACAGCACAGGTCGTAATGATTTATTGGCCGCAATTCCAACGACATTTTATTGCATTTTAATTAGTGTAATTTCAATTTTTGCCGCCGCCGCCGCGTAAACTTTTGATAGAACTTTCCGAGGAGGCAGAACTTAGTCACGGATTAAGAGGGGAAAAGATTAGGGGAACGGGATGCGATTAAGGGGCAAATGGAGAAAAAGGGAAATGGGAGTTCCCTGTGGCCAAACTCAAGTGCTCATTAAATTTGATTTAACCGCCTGTCACTCGCCACACCCACGCGGCAATTTCCCAGCTCGCGTGTCGTCGCTCAACGCCCACAAACGGTTCATAAATCCGCAAAATTTAATAACTCATAAATGCATGTAAATGCAACAGCAACAAAAACAAACAACAAAGCTCGTATAATGTGCCACAAATATTTTGAATGTCGCATAAAGCGCTCAGCACCAAAAAGTATAAAAAATCAAGCGGAGTGAAGCGAATCTTCAAGCAGGCAGTTAACGAAAATGTAAATACTCTTAATAAAGGATGTAAAAATTAAATAATATATATATGTACTTGAAATTATCATTTTAAAATATATTCCAGGAATATTGTGTTTAATAATTTACCAACAAATAAGTGAGTTTGAAGATTAAGCAAGTTGGTATTACCCTTTAGGTGAACTTCCATGATTTTATATGTTTTTATTAAGATTCTATTATATTTGTTGCTATTGAATATATAAATTATTTACTACAACATTTTAGCATGCTTAAATAAACTCCAAATATTTAAATAAAAAAAAACAAAACAAACGTAATTTTATACTCAAGCAAACCTTAGTGAAGTATATTAAATATTAAGTGGAAAATTGGTAAAGAAACTAGTTCAAATCGCAGCTTGAGCAAGATGCCACATAGAAAATCATTTACTTAAATAAACTTACAACAAAAAATGGATAATGGCTAATAATATTCATAGCTAACGTTCATCCTATTAAATTCATAAATAAATAAACCAAAGTCAAGTGAATGATTTGGCCAGCCAAGTCATCTTTCTTTGCAACGCTGGCAAAACGATGACAAATTGCTTGAAATAATATAAATTTTGCAGCCAAGACAGTAAAAACTGTCTGTCTTTTGGGTCTCCCCCCCTAAAGAGCAGCTCAGACGGTCTGGTGGCTGGAGTTTGAAGCTTGAATAGGAGTTGGAGTTGGAGTTGGAGCTGGAGCTGTAGTTGAAGCTGAAGCTGAAGCTGGTGTTGGAGGAATGGAAGTCTGGCTGGCGAGTAAACTGTTGTTTTTGACGACGACGCGTGTCACATTGTCCACCCACAAGAGCAGACGACAGACCAGACACTGGAGATCGGGGAATCCGCTGTGGGGCACTGGGAAAATTTGCATAATTCCACGTTGGGAATAGTAGTGTCTGGGGCATAGCAGCACACACCCACGCCTCCTTCGAAATGTAACGCCCCCAGTTTTCTCCAATTTCCCATAAAGCCTTCATATTTACTAATTCAAAAAGGTTGTAACTGGAGACAAGTTAAAAGGTATTTTGTTTATTTTTATTGCTGTGGAGACAAACACTTAATAAATCTGAAATACTTTTAACATACTATTGATTTTAATTGGGGAAACTCAACTTTAATTAGTGATAAAAGGGTTGCTTTAATTCTCTTATTTTCCTTAACACCCGCATGTGCTTTTATGATATTTGTTGCCTCAACAATGACAACAAATTGATATCAATTCCATATCGAACTCATTAAGTGGAAACAAGCTCATTACAGCTCAAGTTTCCAAGTGATCAATAATTGTTGGGATTTTCATTTAATTTGTTTGAATTAGTGAGACGGTGGCGGCAATTCCCAGGCTGCACTTCATAAATCTTTGTAAATTTATCGTTATCGCCCAATAAAATGTCACTGGCAATGTAGCACCTCCTCCAGTAGTAGCTTCTCCCTCGCCCGCACCTCTGCCTGGCAATCCCTCTGGCTTCCCGTATGAGTGATAAATCGAGTGCGTCCAGCGTTTGAAAATCGCAAGCAATTAAGGAGCAGGAACGGAGCATTTGGAGCAGTCACAGCTGTCGGGGCTAAGCAAACACCTTCAGCCGGACAGCGGGCATGTGGATCTGGACCACGGACTGTGGGACTTTCTCACTGGCCACTGTGCACTGTGGGCCATATCGGAAGGCATCTCAGATGCGGCGGCGGCGGCGTCCTCTGATTGCAGCGACATGCTCGAAATTACTTTTCTGTGTACAAACTGGCACACACACACACATCCGAGCCAACCTGCGGAGCAACAAAGCCACAAGTTGGTTTTGAATGTTTTATGAAGGCGGAAGGATTGATACCCTGAATTAGCATTAGAAACATTAGGTAACATTTAAATGGGATATTTAATAGATTCATTAACTACCATATTTATATATTTTGTTTATAATATTTAAACAAATTTTTCTATGTTTCTTTCTGTTAAATTAAATTTTCAGCTGATAATAATTCCCCATTTCATTCATGGAAACTTTATATTTTAACATTTATAATTTAAACATCTTCAACATAAATGTGTGATGGCAAAATCTCGTTTATAATCCCAGCAAATATATTCTTTAAAACATTTAAATGCCAATTATGCAGTTTCTGCCTAAGAAAATAATTTGTAATAGTTTATATATTGTATTTTATTATATTAAGATTTCCCCTACAACCCCAATTTGAAAATCCACATAACCCCCTTATAAAATACCCTAACTCAAAAAAAAAGTAAAACCCAGCACTCATCGCGAGGCTCGAACAAATATCAAAACTATGCCCATGCCAAATGCCAGTTGGCGATATCATTGTCTTACCACTTGCTACACATTTTCACACACTCCTCGAGGAGATTGGCCCAAAGGAGCAGCGTCAGCCTCAGCCTCAACATCGGCAGCTGCGATAAGCGGGAATTAAATAATTTTACACTCCTCGCGATTATCGGCAGCGATTGCGATGCCGATTGCCCATACGGATACGATTTGGTATATGCTAACGAGCTGGGGCTGCCTATAATTGGCCCAAAGGAGCGGAGCTGGCCAAAACGGGGATACCGCAGCAGCAGTGTGGGACATGGCCACGCGCTTTCGCGGTTTCCCTTGCCTGGCAGCGTCTCGGGAGTCGAGTAATTGACAAACAATTACCTTTAACGCAGCATTGTTCCCCGGGCCTCTTTGATCCATCGGCATTCGTTCGGCATTCTGGCTTTCAAGTTGCGAAAGGAGGCAAACACCTCAATTTTGGTAGCCGCTTTGCCTATGTGGGGGCTTAAGGAATGGCATGGAATGGAGCAAGGGAGCATCAAAGCACCAGAGCATCGAAGCATCATCGGAAATCGGTAACCAGCACCCGCACCCACCAACACCTGACCGCTGCGGCAAGGCACCTGAACCGCACACTGAAACGGAGAACTGTGACTGCGACTGAGAGGACTCGGGACCATAATAATAAATATTTCATGAAGCTGTCAGCAACAAATAATCTAAAAACTGCACCGCACTGACCAAAAGCCACAAAAGAAGCCGCCAACGATGGACCACGGCCCAAAGTCAAGCTCAAAGCCAAAACCCAACCCAAACATAGTCCAAACAGCACTCAGGGAAAAGAGAAATATTCAAAGTCGATGCAGAGGTCTTTAATAATCAATTTATAATGTATTTTAATACAGTTTGGAGATTAAATACTTTATTAAAAATATTGTAATATATATATATATAAATAAATATAACTTCATTTCGGAGTTGATTCTAAAATTCAAAGTTATTGCTGAGATTTAAAAATTTGTTTTATAATATATTTGATTAATTAAATCACTGGAATATTGTATTTAGCACTCTAAACTATTGTTAAATATACAATTTAAGCAGCGGTAATTTAATTAACTATTTTTAAATGATGTTTTAACCCTTTTCTTCCAGTGAAGCCATCAAAATCAAACTTGAGTTGAGAAGACCACGCGGTGCTATTTGCGGCCTTTACAATGAACGCCTGTTTGGCTCTTGTGGGTGTTATTATTCCCCCGTCTCAAGAGAACCTGAAAAGGAGTTGCTTCCTCAAATCGCATTTTATTTATTTTAAAAATAATTCAACGCTTCTTAAATTAAATAAAAAACTATACAAATGAAGTCTTTTTTATTTAAAAATTTATTTTTATTTATCTTAAAAATAATGTATAAGCTCTTTCTTAAGCTAAATAAAAATAAAACAAAATAAATTCTTCTAAGGTTTTTTTATTTTTCTTAAAATTAATTAATTAGTTTCTTAAACTAAATAAACCACATTACCAATTCAGTTTTTAAATTTAATTTTAGTTTATTTAACCTAAAACTTCTTAATAAATGGTTAACAACAAACAAAAAATAACAGACAAAAGACTGAATAAAAAAAAGTATTGTTTTAATTAAGGAAAAAAAATATAAGTATCATAAATCGGTTTCGTCAAGTTCGTTGCCTAAGTCTTTTGTTCTGTTCCAACAGCTTGTTGGCAAGGTGAATAGAAAAGGAAAAGAGCGCACATTGCCGTCATTTGCTCTTTCGCTCTCTTCTTCCTTTTGCCCACAAGCTGTAGTTTAAACTGTGGCCGCATGATGGCGTTTTCGTTTTATCACCATTTCAAAATATGTTTTAAAATATATTTTACCAGTAAATAGGTAATTTCCAACCCCCTAAACCCTATATATTCTTGATCAGCATAAACAGGAGAACCGATCTGGCCATGTTCTAAAATTTTAAATGGCACATTACAAAAATTAAAAATCATATCTTGGCCAAAAATAAACGAATTTTAATTCGGAAAGTATTGCTGTGTTTGTTTTCTTTTTAGCTTAACAAACCAGCAAACTAAATTAAAAATTTAAATTTCTATTTTCGCGAATAAATCATTTTAGATGTATTTTATTTTTATGGACATTTTTCCTCAAAGGTTTCTCTATAAAAGTCACACCCTGCGTATACTTTATATACTATGAAAAATAAATTTATCTTAAAAACTACTCATCAGTTAGATAGTTAAAATAAATAAGCATAGCTTCCTTTGAGTTATAACTCATAAATTCCAAAAGACCAGCGATCACAGTGAACCCTCGCGCTGACAGTGATGGATGCACTGGAGAGTGCCCACCCAATGCCCCCGCAGCGGCTGCAGAGCCACCTTCATCCCGCCAGCGATCTTAACTGAACCGATTTGAGCCTGTTTCAATGATCTGGAGCAGCCGTCGCCATGCACCTGTCAATACATTTGACATAAACCGGTCGCCTCTGAGCTTACGCACTGTTGGGAGTTTGGGAGCCAAGAGTTGGGAGCTGGGAGTTGGGAGTCGGGAGCTGAAGCTTAACTGGGCAAATGGAATGGGATTCGATCTGAGACTGGGAATGGGGAATGCCTGGCGGACCTGTTGCCATCATCATCATCATCGTCGTCGTCATCATTTGATGCGTCAAACATGCGCTCAAACGCCTCGATAGCGACAGCGAATTCAACTGCAGCAGCAACTGCAACAGCATCAGCAGCAGCACCAACTCCGACTGCGATGCGACGCGTTGGCGACTGCAGAAAATTTTTATTATTATTATGACCATTTTAGCTACCAAGCAATGCGTGGAGCAGGCGGCCAAGTGGGCCGAACAAAACACTGAGAAATAATATTAAAGGTAAGTGTAGAAAATTATAAAATAAAAGAAAAAATCACGTAAGCCCCTTGTTAGACATTTAAATAATATAGAAATGCTTATTATGATACTTGGTATTTCAAAATAATATAAATATATAGTATGATTTAAATAAATAAATAATAGGTTGTATTTAAATTAAATCATAAATAAACAAAGCATTTAAATGTATGGAAAAATATAAAAAATTACATTTTAAATAAATTTATTAGAAATTATTATAATTAAAATATAAGGAAAACCTTGTCACATTTTCTCAATAACCTTTACATTTTTATAACTTTTTTACATATTCGCTGCTTAATTTTGAACTAAAAACTACCTTAAATCTGTTTAATTTAATTTATTTTTAACTATAAAATTATGGCAGTATTTTTGTGTTTTACTTAGGATTTTCTTATTTTAAATCATTACATTCAAGCAATTTATTAAACTACAATTTTTTCTGCTCTGAAACTTAGTTATATTGAAATTAAAAATTAAAAATTAAATTAAAAATTAAAAATTAAAAATTAAAAATATTGATTAAAAAAATATAAATAAACATTTACCAAATGTAGATTAATTAATTATTTAATTTTTATAGTATTCTCATTCATTCCTCTCAAATAATTTTTTCTCAGTACCCTTGCAATGTCTGAGATGCGTCTGCGCCGGCGCAGCAGCCGACCAATAAATTGTGACGCTAATGTAAAGTGTGGCAAGCCATTAGTAGAACGAACGGCAGCTCCGTCAGGATCGGGTTGTTGAACCTCCGGGACGGGACAGCTGACGGCGGGTCTGGATGGCTTCCATCTGTGTGGGAAGAGGAGAGAAAATTAAGAGAACTGGGAGCAGCAGCGACTGCCACGCCCCAGTAACGCCTGCCTGCCAGCCAACCTGCCCACTAAGTTGGCATTTTTATGGCATCCGCCGCCAACAGATTTCACTTCCAGCGGAAAACGGAAGCGGCCAGTTGGGCAGCATATTGGATCGGACCAAGATCGGGCCGAAAGGGGGGTAGCAATTCAAATCAACTCCCCAGCGGAGGCAACTTCCTCAATGATGGAAAGTATAGCCATTCCTTATACCCTAGGCAGGAGATGTTTTTGTTTTTTAAAATGATGGATTTGCAACAGGCTAATATTTAAAATTTATTCTTTGAACTTATCCTTAGGTAGAAATGCTGAATCTATTTCTTAAAGGTATCTTAGGTTCTTAAATTTTATTAATTTGTTAATCGATATAATCCTAATACTTTCTTATTTAGTAAATAAGCTAAACTTTACTTGAAAATATCACATCATTTTGGCTTAATTGATATACAAAACTTAAATAAAATATAAATATTGAAGGACCACTGTTTACTACATTTTTATTACCTGTATCTTAACATTTTCAAAAACCAAGTGTATTTTAAAATTCGTTATCACCATCTATCTCTGTTTTTTGTAGGCGCACTGGACTCTCGTTTGTGGTTTCGATTTAATAGATTAATTAGAGGCCACACCGGACCAGCGGCCGCCCAGTGATCAAGCAAAAGTTGTTGTCGCCGCCGTCGGACTTCCGTCAAAAGTCGAGCCAATTGTCACTCGATATCACCTCCTCGGGGCAAGTTTTAAAGTTTATAAAAGCGCTGAAAACGTCGAGGTCTTCGCCTCGGTTGCAGCGGCTGTCCAAATATTTTTGTTTTGTTTTTTTTTTCTCGTTGCGACCTCAACTGTAACCTCAACCTCAGATGGCCAAAGGAAGGTGGGCGAGGAGAGGAGCTGCTGGGCGCAACCACAAGGCACTTGATGCCAAGCGATGGCGGCGGCGCTGGTGGCGATGCCGCATTTCACTCGGAGGAGGAAACGCTGGGTAAACCAGAGGAAGGATCCACAGGACAGCGGGCGGGGGACGCAACGAGGACAGAACGTGGTTAGCAAATTTATTATGTAAACGGAAATACGGCATATCCTTGCCCAGGCAATGTCGGCGCCGCAGCAATAGAAATAGTTTCCAGCCCCGCTGGCAAAAAAAAAAGCAGGACAAAGGACTCCCCTAGTTGCAGGCAGTGATGAGAGCTTTATTTATTTTACCACAAAAAACGGATAAAATAAAAAATAAAATAATCAATTTAGGAAATTGTATAATACAATATATATTTATTAAATAATGCATTTAAATTTAAAAGCTTTTTTTGTAGATACAATTTTAAATAAAGATATTTCTAGATAAATAATACAATATTTTAAAAGTGAACTATAGAAATTGTAGGTAAATAATGGTTTAGAATTTCTTTTGAGTTAATTTTCTAAGGTCTTGGATATGTTAGCTCTTTAATTATGCTTTAAAAATTATAAAGGTAAAATATTTATTTTTGTTTAAATAAGAAACTTTTGAAGAAAGGGTTTTATTAGGGACCTCATTCTCCATGTTTAAAAATTCAATAATTTATTATTAGAAATCTCTAAAAATATCTTCTTTGCACCAAGAAAGACTCCCCATATTTTTCATAATTAAAATTTATTATTTAACTATAATCTATTATGAATAAGTCTGCAGACTGTGGCGCATCTCTGTTCGCTGGAGGCAAAGTAATGGAGCGGAGGGTGCCAGCTCGTAAATCGCATAAATTGTATAATTCTGGGCACTCCATTCGTGTTGTTCGTGTTGCTTTTACTTTTTGTAAAATGTTTGTCGCTTTGTTTTGTACTGTTTCGTGCATTTTGTTGCCAAATTGCGTTTGTAGGTGACTCCAAAGGTCCTTTATCTCCGCCCATCTCCTCACCAGCTGGGATAAAACAATATGCTGCCAAGGAAAAGTCGCCTGGGAGTAGCAAGTGGCGTTCCGATGACAGGGGCGTGGCATTAGTGGGATTAGTGAATTAACGACAAATTGCAAACACCTGCGACTCTGGTAAGAGTCAGCAACTTTCCCAATTGGAGTTGGCCAGAAAGTCAGGCCGCTCTCGCATTCAATCCCATTTGCCGGCTCAATTAACAGTAACTTAAGGGAATCGGGTTCATTTAAATTCATGAAGTTTCCTCGCCAACGTGGCCAGGAGTTTTCGGTGGGAAAGCGTAGAAAATGGAGAAGAGGCAGAAAGGAAAATGACAGTAGACAGGACGATACGTTGACCACAACAGCCGCAGGATAACGTAAGAGTCAGAAAAGAAAAATAAAAACTGAAAACAGGGAAAAGAAAAACAATTTTATGGAGGAGAAACATGAAAAAGTAGTTGAAACCAAAAATAAATGAAGGCAGAGAATGGAAATAAGTGCAATTTGATTTGGTCTAGGGATTTTCGGAAACTGGATTAATAACAGACTTAAATGGGTTTTAATAACTATCAACAGTGTGTGTAAGTTTATTGAATTTTTTATTGATTTTAAGGTAAGATGATAATGGGAGTTAAAGAGGCTTCTTACCGAATGTTTTTATATTTAAAATCCACTAAAAATGTGCTGAAAAGAATGCCTTCTAAAATGTTAATTCGCATTTTTTAGCATCGTTTAAGAAACATTTTTTAAAGATCTCAAAGATATTAAGTAAGGTTAAGTTATGGAAAATATAATTTTAACTTAAAGAAGAGTATTTTTATTTAATTAAAAGGTTGAAAAAGCATTCTAAAATGCAAAATCTTTAATATTGTAAAATCAATCGAAAATAAATAAATAATATAGGCTTTTCCAGGCTCCTCATTGGCACTGACCTCTCTGAAATTTTCTCCCATCTCTGTGGAGTTTCCCTCTAAATTTCCCACTGTCCACACTTGATTTCATTGCTCTCCATCTCTATTTGGTTGAGGGGTCACACGGACGCATCAAATAGGCAAAGTTTTTTGGTAGCCACAGCGACGCCTCTTGCCAAATTTATGACATTGAATTTATGTGCAGCAAAGCGGGCCGCCGTCCGTCCCGAAAAACCAGAAGGCGGGGCAGGAAACGGAAGTCGGAAGCAGGAGAAGCCGATCGATTCGGCAGAATTAACATCATCCCAGCAAGTGTCGCAGAAGAAGGAGGAGGAGGTGGTGCCGCCCAAGAAGCCCCTGAAAAAAAAGCGCGCTAAACTGCTTAACACTTCTGCATGGTCACCCAAAAGAAGAAGAAAATGGAAATGAAAATGGAAATGGAAACGGCGACCATAACTCATGCGACACAAGGCTGAGGGGAAATTGTCTAAGAAAGGCCAAAAAAGGAAATGGCGAATGCATTAAGAAATAAGCAATTTGTTTCTCAGCTGCTCTTGGCCAAAGGCAAAAACTGCCAGAGAGATCGGCGGCAACAGGAGCCAATTCGGGGGAGGAGTGAGAGTGAGTGAGGGAGCTACCCAGGACCCAAGGACACGCCGTGCGGAGCTCCTGCTCCCCTAAATATAAACCCCGGATAAGTAGTTGCATTAAAAGCTTACAACAAAACCTGCGACAATAGCAGACAAACACGACAAGAAACAAATTTTTGGTAACTCGCAGCGTAGCGCCTTGGCCGTAAAGTCGTGCAGTGCCTCACTTCCTCTTCCCCTGGGCTAGTCTGCTTAAGCCACCCCCCCTTTTTTTGGATAGTGTATCCTGGTTTGCCCTTAGCTGGCAGCGACTCAAAACTGTGCGACTCTTTGGGCGGAGTTTGAGGGGCTTTCAGTTTGTAAGTCATGCGGATTTGCTTAATATTCTGTTTCTTAACTTTAATAGAATTTAAGGTACATTTTGTATGGAGATAAAAGTATATAAATACGCAAATGGGTTTTAAATATTCATCTTCTTATGGACAAATGAGCTAAAACTATTACATAACTCACTTAAAAAATGTAAAATACGAAATATAATACAAGAATGTAGGTGTGGAATGTAACACTTTATCGTTTATATTCTTGTTTTAATATTTTCCTTTTAAGTTGAAATTTTGTGGAAGATTTTTGTTAAGTTTCAAATCTAACGTGTGTTTGTGGCTCCACCAAACGGCCATCATGTGTACTGGTAACTGGCAACATGCCCTCAGAGGTGTCGTTAAATGGGTGTTGCCAGACCGCTGAAGGAAAATTAAGCTTTTTAACATTTTCCTACTTTCTACAAAAGCAAAGCTAAATCAAGCTAGAGAACATATATTTCTATATATATAACATCCACATTGTATAAATTAAAAGTTGATCCCTTAAATATTTTATCAAAATAGCAAATGTGCAAACTTGAACACTGATATAAAAATAAGCTTTTTTGAGAAATATCGATATATATTATGATATATTTTCACATCTCTAGTAACAAACGGCCAAATTACATTCGACGGGACAAAAAATATACAAAAATACGATAAAAAAGCGGTCTTTTCTCGCCACACAAAGGAGAAGAGCCGCGCGGCTTCGTTCGCGTCGTAACGGGTCAAAAGCACGCCATATCTCGGTCTTTTCCCTGCATTTTCCAAGGAGTTTTTCTTTCGCCGCATCGCATTCGCAGCAGCCGGAAAAACAGACACACGCACACCGCGGAGGCAATGGAAAGCGAAAACGAAAACGCATGTGTGTCGCTGGGATAAGGCGCAAAGGCGAAACGGCAAAAGAGGCGAACGAGTGGAGCTGGTGAAATTGCGACAAAAACTTGAGCCGAGATCGCCGAAACTGCATCTCAAGTTTTAGTACAAAGAGAATAGCAGCTGCTAAACACACACACACACACACGCAAGCGTCACACACTCTCTTTTTGCCGTGTAAAACCAATACAACCACCAAAAACCCCAAAAACAACAACCATGCAATCTTTGCAAAGTAGTTAAATAATTCTGCCCTGTCTGCGCTTTATTTCCTTCTTCAGTTTTGTTCTCGTTTGTTTTTTATTTTCGTACTTTCAACAAGTTTCTGTTGTTTCTGTTTTCCCCCTTCAAACACCCACACTCCCCCTCACACACACACTCTCGTCTTCCGACGCGCAGTTCTTTTTTCGCTAATACTTCAAAACAAAACAACAACAAGACGGCAACGGCTGCCACAAACACTGACGCACACGAACAAATACCAGCTACCAATACCAACGCAGCGTCTCTTCTGACGTGCGAGCGCAAAAATTGTCGTCTTTAGATTTTTGTTTGTGCACTTTTCGCCATTTCCCTTTGTGTTGTTCCGTTGTGAGCGCGTGAAAAGGGGAAGAGGAGGAGCGGAGACAGCGAGAAATAGAGAGAGAGAGCCAAGAAGCACCTGCAAGAAAGCGGCACGAGATCGCCAGAAAAGCAGAAAATCAGAAGAAGCAAAAGCGACCGGCTCCCCACTCACTTACACACACACATCGCCTCGCCTCGCGCACACATTTCGAGGCACACTTGTTGCAGCAGAAGAGGAGAACGGGCAAAGGAGCGATAAGACGAGGAGCATAAGGTGGGCGTCCAGGAGGAGGAGAGAACAAGTGCCTAAGAAGACAGCACCGCTCATCTGCTATCAGCGAATACCACTGCAAAAGTAAGCGCAAACACGAATAGGTTAACAAGAAGGAAATGATGGTCGTGGATAATACCCTGTAAGGCACACACACACAAAGGGCGTTGAATGCACCTGTTGTTTTCCAATTCCATGGCGGGAAAAGCTGTTTGACAACCAACTAAACGCCAGAGTTTAATTTAGTTATCCAAACATTCTTACAGCTGCCTTCCTTGTTGTTGGTTTTCACTTGGAATTTAATCAAGTGATGCTTTTAATAAATTATCTTAAAGTATTCTGAAAAGTTTAAATTTTAAAGCCTCACCCATCTGACCAACAGCTCATTATTCTTGTAAATAAATTCCAATCTGTTTGACCCTATTTTCCAACCGATTTGTAAAGTACTATAGTTTCTGTTTTCCCTATTTCATTGCAACATTAATCACTTTTCGATACTACTTGCCCAGCATGCCCGCCCCCACAAGAATTGCCGGAAAGCAGACCCATAAAATAGTCCATATATAACATTCACGAGGGACGCCAATCGGCAAACGCGACCGGCACCCAAGTCAAGTACGGGCAGTGAGACCGACCGGCTGATAAGCCGGACGGACAGTTGCGCTGCAATTCACCGATTGCGGGACAATCTCGCATCTGATAAGGCCGGAATCACGATTTCCCTGTGCCCGCACATTCAAATTAAAGGCGTCAGCTATAAAATGATATATTGAGAGCTTTGCCATTTATCAGCAATTATTATTATTTTTAAACGTGCCGAAATGAAGGGGATTTGGCCACTTTGCAGCTTTAAATTAAGTCTGATTTGGTGTTTTTCCTGTTTTCCAGATGGTCAAGGAGAAGCCCAACTCGACTCGTATCTACGACAAGGACGGATTCAGGCGACGAGCAGCCTGTATTTGCGTGAAATCGGAAAATGAGGCAGAGGTGAGCATAGTTTTTAATAGTAGATTACCCGAAACCCTCAATTTACTAACTATATACATATGTTGTAGGTTCTTTTGGTCACCTCCTCTCGCCGACCGGAGCTATGGATCGTCCCTGGAGGCGGAGTGGAGCCGGAAGAGGAACCATCGGTGACCGCTGTCCGCGAAGTTCTGGAGGAAGCTGGTGTCGTAGGAGATCTGGGTCGTTGTCTTGGCGTATTCGAGGTTTGTTTAATGATAAACCGTAACTTATTTAAATGGAAAATTGTCATTAAGTGGCAGTTGTACCTAAAGATGTAAAGGGGTATTTAAAACGGAATAAGTTTACCCTTTTCCGGGAAATATTTTATGGCTTTAGTCGTAAAAAACTGACATTCATTTAATAACCTTTGTTTCGACAAGATTGTGAATTAGCTTATTGATTTATTTACATTTTCCAGAACAACGATCACATGCATCGCACTGAGGTGTTCGTGATGAACGTTACCCAGGAGCTGGACGAGTGGGAAGATTCCCGCAGCATCGGCCGGAAGCGCCAGTGGTTCACCATCGACGATGCATTGTCGCAGTTGGCGCTGCACAAGCCGACGCAGCAGCACTATCTGATGCAGCTGCAGCACTCGAAGACGCTGGACAATACGAATCGCGTGGTGAATGCCACGCATCCGCCCAAGCTGACCAATGCCGCAACACCGGCCGCGTCGCCCACAACGGCATAAGGAGACAAATGCAGGATGCAGGATGCAGGAAGGCGGATGATACCACACCACACTTAACCCGAGACTAATCCAACACTTATTCTAACCCCATCATTACCTTACCAGAGCCGCATACACATTTTGACATTTTTGAAAATTTACAAATAGACAGGCAGTCTTCTAGATTCTAGATTACGTTTATTAAGCGATACTTATGTTAACCCGCATCCCTCATACGGCCCCATTTGCGTTTAAGTTTAAGTCAATGCGTTCATTTATGTCTTTAGTAACTGTAATGAGAACTATACTTATGTGTACTCTATAGAGAGAGGTGAAGAAAACAAAAAACAACAAAACAAAAAAAAAACGCTACTCGATCAATGCTAAGCGATAACTACATAATTCGAGATCTATAACACGACACAAAAGCAAAGGAAAACGAAAAAAAGGAACCTTTAATAATTTTTGAGCGAATAGCACTTTTTGCAAACACGAAAAAGAAACTAAAACTAAAACTAGATAAACAAAACAAAAGAAAATAAGCAAATGTAACGATTTTTCTACTCTTTTTTATAATTTACTCAAAAAGGCATCTTAATTGATTATTGTAACAAGAAAAACCAATTGGAAACGCAAAAGGAACACTTGATTAACTAAGCTAAGCGGCCTAAACAATAAATTGAAACCTCTTTAAGCGACGACTAACGAAACGATTTCGTTTTAAAGATCATTTTTCGAAAAAGAAAACAAAAACCAAGACATTTGACGGACGGACAGGCGAGAAATCATTAGAGAACCTTAAAATAATTAAACAACAGTTGCCTATGCAAGAAGATAAAGCAAGCCCACTGCAGGGGTGATATAAAGATAAACGTTAACTTATTGTAAAAACACACACAACAAATGCGAGACAACATATTATGAACTAATTCAACTACTAAGATATGTGCACGTTGTACTTTTCAGAAACAAAAAATAATAACAATTACGATTAACACAAGCAGCAAGGGGAAGAGAAAGTGTGCATGTTTTCAATGTGATTTAAGAGATACAAGATGCATACGATGGACAATTTTATGTGAAATCTTTTCGATGATTTTTTTCGGCACTTCAAAAGCGCGCAACAAACGAAAATTTTAATTCAAGCTCAATGGGAGCAGCAAAGTCTGGCAGTTGAATCTATGATTTATTCCAAACTATCAATTGTACTTTAGTTGCAAACTAAAGCCGACAAAGGGACTTTTATCGGAACGCTAAATTATATCACAAATTGTTGCAATTAAACGATGATTTACAACCAATAAAGAAGAAAACAAACACAACGATAATGGTGTTTTATTAGTTTTATTATTAAGGCTTAAGGTATGGCATTATTTTCTGTAAATAAATCATTATATTGATTTGTCTCCCATTTTCTTTTATAAAATAAGAAACACTTGTTAAATTGATTACTTAAGGTTTATTTTTTGTGTAAGAAAATTTGGCTAAATTACAACTAAATTTAAAAGTAATTAAAATCTACTTTTTCAGCTGGATCCTGGTGAAGGGATGGGCCTCGATGTAAGCCAGAGCCCTGAGGATGTAATCCGGAATGGGAGGAGGCGTGGGCAGATGAGCGCCCCTCGGCTGGTATCCATTCTCATCGGCGGTGTACTCCAGCTCAATGGGTGTTCCATCGGGAGCTGTGTACTTGACCGAACCCGCTGCACTCGCACCACCCACTCCACTCTCCTGGGCATCGATGCCGTTGGAGGTGCCATACTCCCAGCTGTAGCTGCCATCCTCCTTGATCTCACTGCGGTACTTGGTAATCTCCGCCTGTGACTCATCGGCAGCTCGGATGACGGCCACCAGGAACATGGAAATGATTAGCGCCTGCGGTGCCAAAAAAAAGACCTCGGTTAGCAATTCTATATGATATCTATATACATTTATATATGATAACACTTACGCTCTTGAACATATTGGCTGCTTGGTTTGTTGTACTTTTTGCTGTCTCGCTGCAGTTGCTAGTGATAAACTGATTTCGAAATCCGCCAACAGATCGTTTTATACTCGAAACCACCTGCCAATCCACCGATCCGACCCGATCACTGACCTACACCTACAACACAGCGCAGCTGACTCCTCGACGCTCCGAATTATTAATTTAATTCGCGCATCTGAAAATATGAGTTTGACCGAGTTTTACGAGCGTTCCTCGCTTAATAGCTGCGTTTGTTATCGTCTGTTGTTTGGGCTTTTCAACTGCTTTACGACCGGCCCAGGTGGTGCTCTATAACCTCTAATACACCTGAATCCATGGCGCATTCTTATCTGCGCCTTAGAAATCACAGATCAACGATCGCGATTTACAGATGCCAGCCACTCCACTTTGCACAAAGCTTCTTTTCTTATCTAATCTTGACTTAAATTCATAATAAATATATGAATTGTTAACCGAATTGAAGCAGATAAAAAATCATGAAGTCGAAGTTTAAAGACGCTTTAGGTTTTAGAGAAAAAATATTTTAATATTTTTTAATATATATAAAATGTTTATTGTGTAAAGTTTGATTATATTTATGCTTCAATTATAACATTTAAATATTTTTTTAAATGAAAATGCCTGTAAATGAAATAAATAAAATTCTAAATATAAAGCTGGGAGAAATATTAATTTATTGATTATTTCAGATTATAAATTTATTAAATTTACATACTTATGTACCATCTTATTTTAGTTTAAAGTTATTACTATTTTTTATTATAGAAAATGTTTAATTTTACGAATAATAATAATATAATAATTATAAATAAGCTTAAAATAAAGATAAATATAAAAATTGCATACATATTATATGAAACATGTAGTTTAAATTTGTTATATTAAAATATTACAAAAGTTTACATGGTTTAAATGTTTTAATTGTTATAAAAACCATTTAAATATTTCACACTGTTTACTTAAAATTAAAAATAATTTCACTTACGCCATTTCCCTCGAGATTTCCACTAGGACTGACTCAATCTGCTCCCAATAGAAAGTGTATCCACCAACGGAGGCGCCAAGAGGCGATTCGGACTGTCACTCGATTAGCGGCTTTTGTTGTTAATGAGATGCAAATGCGAATATGAATGCGAGCGAATGCCGGCAGCGCAGTTGCGCCAAAGTCTGAGCCGAACTTGAAACTTAAGCACATGCCGAGAGTGTCATCGTAAATATTCACCAGTTGCTGCCGATCTTAGATAGCCATATTACTAATTAGATACCAATTTGTTGGATTTTCGATTTGATCCGAAAAGTATAGTTTAAATTCAAGATAATATGAGGTTTTTTTTAAGAGCTGAGAGATCAGACCGACTGAAAAAGAGAAAAGAAAGTGGCGAAATTTCTGGTGACTTTTCCTTAAAAGGAGTTTACTTAACCTTTATTTCTAGATATATTTTATAGCATTTTGTTATTTAATTATTATTTTGTATATTAATTAACTATAATATTTACATTTGTTAACTATTTTAAAGTGCAACTAATTAAAACGAGAAAGGAAGCCGACTTTGAAAAGCAGAAGCTTGCTTTTATCCTTGAAATTTGTCGGCGGATCATTAAATCGAATAGAAAATCAATCATAACTTAGCCAAAAATCAATTAATATTAATTATGAAAGTTTTTTCTATGTTAGCTTTTATTGGGTTAATAAATCTGCTTACTAAATTTAACATTTAAAAAAAAAAATAAAATTTTTGTAAATTTTTTGACAATTTTGAGGATGTAACCCCTTTTCTAATTTTGAAAAATTGGCGAAAATTGCCAAAAAGTCATATATATTCTAAATCGCCATTAAAATCGTAATTAATTAACAAAAAAATATTAAGAAACATATTTTTATGATCATATTTTTATTATTTCTTAATATTTTATTGTTAATTAATTACGATTTTAATGGCGATTTAGAATATATATGACTTTTGGCAATCACTGGCTTTTTCGCCATCGTATGCCCTCAAGAAGTTATAAAATATACACATTTTAGAGATATTTTTAATAATAACGATATAAGTTTTATGGCAAAAAAATAAGTCCTAAAAAAGGCGAAAAATTTATTAAATGTGATTGTTTTTTTTGTGTTTGTTATTAATTGTGAGTTTTACAATGTATATGTATATTATCGTCAGATCCGCCAAGTTCTTCAATCCTTATTTTTCTAAATTCTCCCAGCAAATTCACATTCATAATTTTCTTCGAATCTTTCTCGTTTATTTTAACTCGACATTAACATTTTTTTTACACATTGTAATAAAGCTTTTAGAGGGCGCAACAACGCTATCCTGGCTAAACTTAACCGAAAGTCTTGCGGGCAAAACCACGGGATCCATGGAACTGCTGGGCAGGCTCAACGTACTGGGGATGAGTGCGGATGTACTCCAGGGACTTCAGGATGGCGGCCGGGATTGGGGGAGGAGTGGGCAGCAGAGCACCCTGGGGCTGGAAGCCGTTCTCATCAGCCACATACTGGATCTGGACGAGCTGACCCTCGGGGGAGTAGTAAGAGTATCCTCCATTGACCTGGTAGCCACCAAGACCGGACTCCTGGGCGGCGATGCCGTTGCTGGTCTCGTAGTTGTAGTTGTAGTGGCCATCGGGCTGGATGTCGGCACCGGTCTTGGTGATGTAGGCACCAGCATCCTGGTTGTAGTTGGCGGCAGCATAAGCGCAGGCCAGGAAGGCAGAGGCGACGAGCATCTGGAGAAAAAGGAGAAGAAATTACCAATTAATTGGAGAATTTTATCTAAGGTTGTTTTAAAATGTTTTGTACATTTTTTTAAATATTGAAAAGCTGTTCATTTTGAATCTTGAATATCCTTCTTAATCTTCCAGCTAGTCCTTTGTACTTACGTAACGGAACATCTTGGCTTTGTGTATGTTTGTCTGAGACTGTGAGACGACTCGGAATGATGTCTCTGTAGCAGATAGGCAATGTTTTTATACGAATTCTCGATCCGAAACCCGATCCACCCAAAACAACTTTTACGCCCGACTGCAGGAAACTCATCTAAATAACAATAAGCCAAGCAAAACCGAAATTGGTCAAACTAGAGCGTCGTGAGCGGGTCAAAAAGTAAAGAGCCGGGCCACGCACCGGCTACAGTCTCTTCGTGGTCTCTCCCAGTTTCATCTCAAGCTGGGAGGGCATACGCATACAGCAGAGGTCAAAAAACTAGGAAATGTATATAATGTTTCTTGTATTTTTATTGGTTTTAAGCTTATCATTCGCATGCCAACTGATGAGGATGCTGCGTCATTCGAAACAGGTGCCTTGCCACAGCATTGTCCTCCATGTATGGATTTTTGTATTAAAAATATATTTTACTGATTAATAATTTCTTTAAATATTTGTGTATAAGAATAATAATAAATTATTTAATTGTGTATTGAATTATTAATTAATTAATTAATTGGATGAAAATTTAGAATGTTGTGAAGGATTTTCTGTATATTTATTAATATTATTCTAAAATATTATTCTGTTAATATTATTCTAAACCTGTTACCATTTATCATATAGCCTTTCAGGATCTAAAGATCTACAATCTCTACTATCTGACCCTCGACTGTCCATGTGTGGGCCCTGGAAAGAGCAAAAGTTAAAAGCATAGCCAACCCCATGCGGCAATGTCAATGTCGGAGCTTAGCCTAGGTCTGGTCCGTGTCTCTAGTCTCTGGTTTTCAGGTTCCAGATTCAGTTTCAGTTTCAGTTTAAGCTTCAGTTTCGGCCGGCACACCCAAAAAGGCAGGCTTAATTAAATGCATTTGAAACAGACGCGTCTCGATACGATTTTAGCATAATTTATGATGCCACTCTTGGCATCAACTTCAATGCTTAACTTTTCCAGTTCGATCCGTCAGTGCCCCGCAGACCCTTTCCTTTCCCTCGATCGTTATCTCCGTCTGCGAGGCGCTGAAATGTGTGCGTTTAACAAATTGGGCCATAAATGTGAGTTAAAGCCTAATTGATACGCCGAGTGAGATATCAAACAGGATTAACCCGTTGCCAGCCTCGCCCAAGCCGTCTTATCCGTCTTCTAAACAAAACGTCTCGTGTCACCAGCGCGCGGCACCTTTAATTTGATTTTTCAAATTTTAATATTCTAACACAGTGGGATGCAACCAGTTCTCTGGTTGCATATGAATGGAAGCTTTCAAAAAATAATAATATCAAATATCAAATTATAATTGCTGCCTTTATTGGCATTCCTTGGAGATTAGATTTAATTGGGTGGTTTTTTTAGTTGATAAAATCAATTGATACACTTTTTGTATTTCCTTATTCTGTTTTTTTATTAGGGAATTTGTCTATATAATTATAGATTTTGGTAGATTTTTAAAGCGAGATTTTTTAAATTAAATAAAATATTTTTATATATTGTAAGTCTACATAAAATATGCAATTCTTTAACTGAGAAAGCTTCCAAAATTGCTAACAAAATGTTTATTGTAGTAGTTTTGGCTAGATCTTTAGCACGAAGCCTAATAGTTTTTACTTAAGCTTCTCACAAAAATATTTACTTTTTAATATTTTCCTTTAATTCTAATATTTAACCGACATTTTATATGACTTATCTTTTAAAAACATCATTTATAACCCGCACAAAATATACATCTCTTGCTACTCCTGTCCTTTAATGGCCCAATTTTCACCCCACTGTGTTGATAGTTTTTGCGATGTGCCAACTAAATAAATTCAACTTGGGGGGCATGGCCTTGAGGAGAGATCCGATGAGAACTCGACGGTCATAAAATGGACTTTATGACATCCACGGAAAGTGAAATCATCGGTCTGCTTGATAGGAAATCGTGTTGGTGGGTTTAATTTCATGTCTAAGTTTCAGTTTTGGTAACATGGCAACCACATGTCAAAGACGTTTAAAAGATTTATTGATTTGTGCGATTTTTAGGCGCAAATTCATATTGATTTCTGAGAATGGATTGAACAGACATTGATTATTTATTTAGCACCCTTGATGCTGCTGTCGTCACTAGACTGGGGGAACCCCTCAACTTTATTCCCATAATTATGCATAATGCTGAGGCACGATTATGGTTATTAGTTTAATGCCGCTAATTAATTCCATTTTATGAGCAGGCTACCTTAAAAAGAGGGGCTAAAACATGGAATGGCTTCGTTTATGGGCACTTAAACTTAACCTTCAAAGATTTGATGTTTGTAAATAAATCAAGCTAAAAGTAGAAGAAATATCTGAAAGTTTACAAAGGAAAAGACACAAATTTAGTTATAATGCGTCAAAGTGCCCAGAAATAATCCCTAAATTTATAAAAAGAGTACAGAAAAATTCGTTTAACTTCATATTGTGGCATTTGATTCATTTGAGTGACTACTTAATAGCGATTAGCTTTTGTATTCTTTTCGCTATTCAAAAATAAAGCAAAAAGATGCATCTAACGATCAGGCAGCCGCCTCGGCAACCGCATTTAAACCCAATAAACTAGTTCCAAAACTAATAATATTATTTTTAGCTGTCTTTCTATTTAGTTTTTGGTTTCCTCTTTTCAATAATAAACAAATTGGCTTCGCATGGCAATGCGCGTCAATGGGTTTGGCGGCTTCAATAATTCACACCGATTCTGGGGCTATATGTATATATAATCTCCCGGGTTTCGATTCAGTTTTATGCAGATGAGACAGTGTCAAATATTGGTGCAAGTTTTGTCAGCCAAAATCGAGCTGAATTTATAATTTATTTTTCCCCAGTCAATCTTTATATTAAGTGTATCGCATTCATAATGGGAAATGATGAGAAATCGAACTGAAGATACTCTGTGAGGGTATTATTTATTTAATACTATAATAAAATCATACAACATTTATTTAAAATATGAAAGCATATTACAAATTAAATGCAATTAAATAAAGCTGATTGGGAATAAGAAAAATGTATTATTAATAGTTTGTTTTAGGAGGCAGGTCCTTTACCTTATTCAATTTTTACAAACTTCAACATCAACAATTAAACAATAAAAATTCCAGTTATATAGTTAAATTATTATGATAATAAAGTACTATACATATTTAACAATGTCTCAACTTTAATTTTAATAACGAAAATATTAAAAAGGACTCCTATCCTTAACTGATAACTACCCCAATCTCCACTATATTCCCCACAAATATAGCCTCGTTGTTGCGATAGTAAATTAAGCAAGAAATATTCATAAAATTAACTGCTCTAAAAGGTTGGCATGTGTCCAAACATAAAGACTTCATCCAAGAGTGTTTTAAATGAAATGCAAATTAATTGGACCGAAATTGTGTGCATATTAATTTCACTGAAACTGAAACTAAAACCGATACATTTAATTATTGCTAAATATGTCGCATTGACTTTTAGCATTTTCCAACGTCTGGGGAGCCACAAACCTGTTGGCCTTCCGGGAAGTCTGTCATAAAATGTCTAAATATTATTATGGCAAATTGTGGAATTAATTAATTATTATTGTAGGTTTCCAAAATTAAAAACCAAAGTGGCTCTTTATTTATGGGTTCCATTTTTAATTACTTATTAAAAAGGCCTGCATAATTTTTGTAGTATTTCAGAATTGACACCTCTTCTATCTTTGGCCGCTATTTTCGCTACTAAAATCTGCAAAATCTATTCGCATTTAAATTTCTTTTAGTTTTATATTTCTTGTGGCAGATTAACTATCCTTTAACATGCATTTTAACGGCCCTGTCTTAAAGTGGTTTGATTGATCGGGTTTCATTAACACCAGAAATCGTATATAAACTTTGGCAAACTGCAAAAGAGTCGTCAATCAGAGTCCGTCTTAAATCAAACCAAGATGTTCCGCTACGTGAGTCCAAAAGGATATTTTCTAAAGAGAAGAAGATCCTACGTGAAAGGCTAAACAGTTTAGATTGTGAAAAAGTGTTAACAATAACAATTTGGAATCTTAAGATCTTATATTTCATATTTTTCCTAAGAAGACATACTAGACATATTATTTCCTTAAAATATCCTAAACTAATATGATGATATAATTCTCATATTCATCAGATGCTCGTCGCCTCCGCCTTCCTGGCCTGCGCTTATGCTGCTGCCACCTACAACCAGGATGCTGGTGCTTATATCACCAAGAGCGATGCTGATATCCAGCCCGATGGCCACTACAACTACGCCTATGAGACCAGCAACGGCATCGCCGCCCAGGAGTCCGGTCTTGGTGGCTACCAGGCCAACGGTGGCTACTCCTACTACTCCCCCGAGGGTGAGCTCGTTCAGATCCAGTATGTGGCTGATGAGAACGGCTTCCAGCCCCAGGGTGCTCTGCTGCCCACTCCTCCCCCAATCCCGGCCGCCATCCTGAAGTCCCTGGAGTACATCCGCACTCATCCCCAGTACGTTGAGCCCGTGCATTATCGCAGCAGTGGATTTGCCAAAGCCATCCAAAGCCTGGCTGGTTAAGCAGAGAAGCGCCTCGTGAATCTAAGATTTGTAAATATGTATATTTTTGAAGAGATGAAATAAAACAAGGAGTTGTATATAAAACTAAAATTGCTTTTTCGTTTTAAATTTATTCAAAAGTCATATTTATTTAAACCAAAACAATTTATATTAGGAATTAGTTAAATGTTCTTTAATTAAAGACCAATGGATTAAATCTATTAGATTAAAAATTAAAATATCTATTTTCTCAGTGCCTTGGAGTTAAAAACTAAAAACATTTGGGGTTTGAATTCAGCAAACTCTTTATTTATTGTCACTTATATCGGTATACACGTTTATTTTCAAATAAATACAAAATTTTATAAAAGTTACGCAAGTTCTTAAAAGACGGCAGCTGTGAACATTTTTACCAAACTGAAGAGTTTTTCAAAATGGACAAGTGAGCGCATATTAAACTATTTTAGCAAAAATATGTTTATATATTTTAAACTCTTAACAAATTGTTTGTATACTGTGTTCAGGAATTCGATTTTAAAAAAACTACATATAAAAGTTTTAATAATATATACATACCATTAAAATAATATTTATAAAATTGAATTAGTTTTCGACTTACTGTCTTAACTTTTTCCTCAAGTCTTTCTAGTTTAATTATTACCATTTAAATAAAAACACTAATTTCAAATTTTAAATTAGTTTCCTTAATGTCAGATAGGGGGCTTTTTTCGGGCACAATTTTAATCAGTCTGGCAATGCCATGATCCCATTCCGATGACCAGCTAAAGGCTGACATCTGTTCACCGATTAAAAAAAACTCGATGTGTCGTTAACATCGCTTATCGATAGAAACACCAATGTTCCAGCAACATTGAATTATAAATTTTTAAGACTTGATTTTACCAAATTTTGACCAGGATGCTGGCCCACAGGATGCAGCTTTGGAGGACGACGAACGCAGCGGTGGCCCTTCAATCCGTCGCCGGCCGTTGGTCCACACAGGTAAGCGGAAAATGACGAGTATCAGCCGGTTATCTGTGACATAACCTGCAAGTGGGCAATGTTTGTCCCGAAGTATCCACACGAAATTCAATGAAAACTTAAAATTACAGAACTTCAATGGAAGCAGAAGAGATCTACACCAGCAGAAGTTCATCCGAGGCAGCCCCCTGCCACTGTCAGTTAGCGGAAAATGGCTGAATCCCCACCAATTACGCTTTGCCAGCGGAGGAGCAGCCGCAGCAGCGGGAGTTAACACGGCACCCGGCGGAGAATTCATGCAGGCTGTATCCACCGTGGAACTGGTTGATCTTCCCAACATACCCGCTGCCCCCACGCCCCCTGCCCTAACAGCGAGTGGAGCTGATGTTATGGAAGCTGTCAATGCGGCTGGGGAGCCCACTTTCGCCTCGATAGGACTGGGCGGCTGGTCACCAATTGGCATTGTCCAGAACTGCATGGAGTTCCTGCACTGTACCTGGGACCTGCCTTGGTGGGGAGCCATCGCCATCGGTACCCTGGTGGTGCGTACCATCATCTTCCCGCTGGTCATCGTGGCGCAACGAAACTCGGCTAAGATGAACAACAACATGCCGCAGATGCAGATGCTTCAGCTGAAGATGACCGAGGCCCGGCAGTCGGGCAATGCGATCGAGTCGGCGCGATATGCCCAGGAAATGATGCTGTTCATGAAGGAGAAGGGCGTCAATCCGTTGAAGAACATGGTTGTGCCATTGGCTCAGGCGCCGCTCTTCATCAGCTTCTTTATGGGCCTGCGACAGATGGCCAACACGCCTGTGGACTCGATGCGCGATGGAGGTCTCTTCTGGTTCCAGGATCTCACGCTGGCGGATCCCTTCTACCTACTGCCCATGATCACCAGTGCCACATTGTACCTGACCATTGAAATCGGCACGGATTCGGCGCGATTGTCCGCCGCCAACATGAACACCATGAAGTATGTGCTGAGAGCCCTGCCCATCGTTATCTTTCCCTTCACGATGAACTTCCCCGCCGCCATCCTGACCTATTGGGCGTGCAGCAACTTCATATCGCTGGGCCAGGTGGCTCTGCTGCGGATACCCGCTGTGAGGGATTATTTTAAGATCGAGAAGATGCAAACGCACAAGCCAAGCGCACTGCCCCCGAAGAAGGGATTTGTTGGTGGCATGAAAGAGTGTAAGTATCAGAAAGGAGTGCCACAGAAATCTGATTTCATTTCTGTGACTCCTGCGCTATTTTCAGTGATTAATTCTAATTTAAATTTATTTTCCAGCTTGGGACAACATGAAGATCACCAAGGAAATCGAGGAGCGACAGCGCTTAGACGAAATCAGGTTTGCCAAGGCGGGCAAGGGTCCAATGGTCAAGACGTTCAAATACGATCCCACCAAGACGGCAAAGCCAGGCACCGCGGAGCCGCACATGCGGATGAAGGAGCCGCCCAATGAGCGGCGATAGTGTTCGACGGTCGGTGATATGTCCTGTTACGTTAACTTAACCCACTTAGCCCGTAGTAAACCCCCATTAAACTTTGAAAGTTTTGCTGCTAAAGAAATATAAAAATTGTAAAAACCAAAGTCGATATTTTTTTTTAAATTGGGTTGAAAAAAATAATACTGCTAAAAAAATAAATTTGTTAAAGGATATGGAAATGTAATTGGTTATAAATTGAAGTTTTTGGTTATTTCTTGAGATAAGATAAGCCAAGCAGTCACGTTATAATGATAGATTAAGCAAACGACATTTGTAAATACTGAAAATTATGGAAAAATAGGCATCTCAGAGAGCTGATCACCTCTGTAATCTCTCAAGAGTTATAAATAAATAAGCTAATCAGCTAGGTAAGCGCGAGATCTATTGTAATATTGTAATGCATAGCAGTTTGCTTACAATTTACAACTTCTATAAAACCAATATTATTGTTAGTGAAACAAATCGCAAGTCACATCAAGATGGAAAGCTTTTGAAGTATCAATTAATGTCAGGCACACACAGAAATGCGCAAATCTCTTAAGTAACCAATCTATAACTTGATCATACATTAATGTAAGCTTAACTCGTTAAAAATCCCACTAAATCCCAATAGAACTCATTTAAAAACTATAAAATCATTGATTATTATTAGTGCTAAACTCAACAAGTTGACAATATCCCAAGTGAGAGAGGAAGGATAAAGCTATTAATCATTTAACCACTCGCAGAGATGCACTGGTTGATCACCTCGGCCAGGTGCTTGTTCTCCAGAGCGGCCGCCACTCGTTCCTTGTCCGCCAGCTGCTTATTCACCGCCAGTTCAGAGGCATGTGTTCCGGGCGTTATCTCCACGGTGACCTTAAAGCGCGGCGGCAGCGAACGGAGCAGCTTCACCCGTATGGACAGGCCAATTAGCGTGGCCATCGAGCAGTGAGGAATCGTCGGGGTGAAGCTGATGTGCACCGAATTCTTGGCATCGTTGATGAAGATGAGCTCCTCCTGCACCACATGCAGCTGTTCCAGGGTCAGCGGATGCTCCGGGTCATTGATGTTCCTTATAAGATCTAAAAAGAAACGTTGTTATTGTCAATTTCTTGAACTCTTCTCTTCGGTTGAACCTTACCGAAAATCTCCCTTTTGTCAAAGGGATCGGAGACGTTTTCGTCTTCATCGTTGGCCGTTAGCACTCTTTCCTTGATCTTGTCATAGACATTTGGGTTTATATTCTCAATTTCCGTGGGCATTTTACTTTATTTACTGCGTATTTACGATATTTTCACGTTTTTTTAGTGGAAATTGAAGCAAAACAAACCAGACTGACCAGCAATGTGTGCACATCTGCAAAAAAGAATAACGCTTCTTTAAGGGTGTACACACTTTTTGAGCGCGTCATATATGCGAATTTAAAATTTATTCAAAATCATTTATTTAAACAATTCTTAGCATATTAGCGCTAATTAATTGGAAAACAAGGTAATTCATGTATACTTTTGCAAGTTTAGGGTATAAATCACAACAGAGGTGCATGAAAACCCTAAGTGGTTGCTATATTTAAGTTGCATTTTCAAACGAATCGCCAATAAATTAAGCATACTACAAATTGTTAATGCCTTGTACTGACAGTTTTGATTTTCATTTTGATTTGTTATTAAATCAAAGCAATTTTTATAGAATTCAGATCAATCAAATTGTCGCAAGGGAAGCACAGATTTCCAGGAACAAATCAACGGCAAATTGACATGTCGGGGGGTTGAGTTACGTAAAAGGGCGTAATTACAGACGCCTCGGACGATCCATATTTATGTGCTCTTCGAATTAGCTACCTCAACGTTGGGATAGTTAGCTTAAGTTAGCTTTAGTTTAGCTTTAGTCCAGCCCCCGCCCGATCCGTTCGCTTTTTTGCAACCCGGTGCTAAGTAGACGACACATCTGGGTATCCGTGCTTGGCTCTGACTAAGCCTTGAGCCCATTTCGCTGTCTGCCTGACCGCGCTCCCATTTCATTTATTATTTCTAGATGTATTCATATACACATATTTTTTTGTTGAGAAGCCGGCGCACTTGACGTCGATTTCCTCGGGTTATAATTAACCGGCGACTTATGAAGATCAATGTGGAAAATCAGTATTTACATAGCGAACGGGTTTCCGGCGCACTTGGCGTGCACCTATTGGCAATTAGCACCGAATTACAAACTGGTTAACAGCCGACAGTCGGCGGAGAGATGTCACTTGGTTGGATCGCATAAAATGGGTTTGTTTCGTCGATGGGAGCAGCAGTTTGGGTGAAAATACCAAGCGGTCAACATCTGTATAGCAAACGGATATGAAGTCAGTTGTAAGTATTTTTGATTCCGCTCTTCTCCCACTGGAGAATTTCTGAAACTGAACCTTAATTAGACTTGAACTCCAAAAAAAACGAATAAATTACCTTACTTTCGTGCAGATTATTCTTCTGGCCTTGGTGGCATTCTGCCAGGCGGCTCCCTTGGATAGCAAGGAGTCTGCTCCTGAAAGCTCCACCCTGGGAGTGGGTCCCATCAGTCCCGATGTGATCAGTGAGCCCAAGCCCACCGAAGGAAAGGTCGTTCTGCTGAAGGATAGCCCTTTGAATCGCCAGAAGCGTGAGGAGCATAAGAAACCGGACAGTGTGAAGGCTCATGAAGGACTGCAGCACAATCCCCATCGCCAGCCGGTGGAAGCTCCAGCCAAACCCGATAGTGTCAAGGCCCACGAAGGACTCCAGCACAATCCTCACAAGCGGGAAGCCCACCACGAGCCGGGTCATCAGGAGCAGCCTCAGAAGCAGGATTTGCCACTGCCACACGCTGTGCCAGCCGCCGCTCCCGCTGTTGAGCTGCCCAAAAAGGAGAAGCGTGATGCCGAGGAGAAGCCCGATAGCGTGAAGGCCAAGGATTCCCTGGATTCCCTTCACCATGAGCTTCCAGCCACCTTGCAGGCCGACAGCGTTAAGGAAGATCAGCCCGCAGAGAAGAAGGCCAAGCGAGAGGCTCACCATGAGGAGGGTCACCAGGAGCAGCCTCAGACGGAGGATCTGCCAGTCCCCCTCACTCTGCCAACCGCTGCACCCGCCGCTGACCAGACCAAGAAGCAGGAGAAGCGCGAGACCCAGACCCAGAAGCCCGACAGTGTTCAGACCAAAGAATCTCATGAGCTTGGAGCCGCTGATGTCCCTGATGTTGTGAAAGCTCTTTCCGGTGTGCATCCCGCCTCGGACTTGATCAAGAAGCAGGAGAAGCGCGATATCCCGGTGCCCACTCAGACCAAGGCCACCGCCGAGCCGGCAGCTACCACCAAATCGGAGGGCGGCAGCACCACGCCCTCAGCTCCTCACTTCAAGCGCCCGGTGCCGGTGGATGTGCTCCTGCACCAGAAGCACGCCGAAAAGTCCACTTCCAGCTCTGAAGAAAGCAAGGAGAGCAAGGAGAAAGTCAAGGCCTAAACATCAAAGCCCAAAGTTGTTAATTGGACCATCACGAGATTTGTAGTCATCGATATTGAACGAACAAAAATAATAAACAATAATATTTACACACTTACATAAGCAACTATCGTCTGCTAACTAATCAATAAACAAGGGGGAATTATTTAGGGGAATTATATCATATAAAAATTAGGAAAAACTAAAACAAGAAGCTAACGCCGGCATCACGAAGATTCCATTACCCTTGCAGTTTGTAAATGCATCATTAGGAATCCATTAATTAAGGTCAAATGAAAAATAATTATATATATAAAATCATCACTAAATATTTATGACAATGGGGAAGTTAGCTGACAATTATGGGATGGAATATTAACAAAGCAACGCAAAAAAATATTGAATACTATATAACAAGGGATTTTTTCTAGGGGTTTTTCCATTAAGGTTTCCCTATTTATTACAATTAGCACTTTAAATTAACTACTTGTATTTATAAGTAATTCGAAAAGTACACAATTAATTACAGCAACTTCACTAAGATGCTCTTTGGAGATGGAGAAGTCAATAAATAAATCAATTAAGAATAATAGAAGCAGAGGAATATTAAGAAAAGCCTTTAGCTTCTTGCTTATTTCATTTATTACAAAGTTTGACTAAAAAAATAAATTTTTAATTACTTTTATGTTAGCTTTATGAAAAATTCCTATTATTTATTTTGTTCTCTTCTGTTTTTTAAGGCCAGCTTAGCATTTGCAGATTTGTAAGCATTTGTTTCACAGAAATCGAATAGAAAACATCGAAATTGTTATAGAAATCTACGATATTATTTAATTATTACTTAGCAAATATTTATGGAAACCTATTGGGCTCATCTGCCTTCTAAAAACGATCTCCTGATTGTTTACTCTCTGTGCCAGGCACTAAACATATTCATTAACGACTCTATTTTCTATTTACTGAACAAATATTTACGATGTTAGCTAGACGAGGGTGTAACCAACACCTCCGCAGCCGGTTCCTCCTCTTTTTGTGCTATTCCAAAGTAATCTTCCGATTTGTACACCTCAAAAGGCTGATATTCGCCGTCGACCAGATTGGAACGCGGCTGTGAACCAGAGTTCAGGGGATCGGCGGCAGTCAGCTTGGCCTTGAGAGGTTTCAGAAGCAGTCCCTTGATGCTGTAGTCCGTCACATGAAGCTCCTCCTCTGCCATGTCCACCGATCTCTCAACTTCGCTTAAGTTTGCACTCACAGCGGACACAAACTGTTCCAGGCCATCGATCCTTGTGCGTAGTTGGTCGAAGCTGTCGCTGAACCCCAGGATGCCGCACACATTGTTGGCCATCATCCCATTGGACTCCGCACGCACCTAAAAGTTATAAAATATTGTAAATAACAACGGAAAACGCAAAGAAACTACTCACCGAAGACAACAAAGTTTCGAATTCATCGAGTCTTGCCAGCATATCCTCTATATTGGTGCACAGCGGGCTTATCTCCTTGTCCAGTTCAGCGCTCTGTATGATCTTGGCATAGTCCTGCGAGACATTATTCAGATTTACGGACATATCTTAAATTTGTTTATTTTTATTTATTTGTTATGGCGTAGTAAGACCAGTTGCTGAAAGAGAATTGTAGCCATAAAAATGTGATTCTTCACCATAAAGAGCTTGCTTAATTAAGCTTAATTATTGATTATAATTATACATATTATTATTGTATATTTATTTTATATATGTGTAATTTTAAAACATTTAAAACATATTAGCTTTATAAATTTGAATTGAAAATGAGATTGCCAGTGTGTGCACACTTGCAAACAGAAATATCATAAGTTGGTCCTTTACCATCAGCGATCTGTGCAGTCACACTGACTATTGATTTGTGTGGGAAGTTGGAAATTGTCGGAAAAACAAACGGAATTGGAGCACAATGAGCGGTTACCGAGGCATGGGCGGCGGTGGATTCCCGTACCGCAAGCCAGCTAGTTCCGGCAACAATATGAACGCCGTGCCCCCGCCACCGATGTTGAATGCCCGCGGCTATGTTGGCCGGGGCGGCGGCAGCGCGTCCCTGTCCGCCGCCGGCGCTGGTTCCCGGGGAGGAAGTAGCAGCAGCGCCACTTCCAAGCACGGATACTCGACGCTGGACTCCATCAGCCAATATACAAACTCCACCAACTTTGTGGGGAAGCGGAAACAGCACACGGACGACGATTACTTCGACGACGACGATGAACCCTCCCAGCAGCATCGGGACCTGGAGCAGGCCTACATACCGGCACCGGGTTCTCCGGGAGCTCCTCCTTCATCAGCGGCGGCCTCGTCATCCAAGCAGGACTCCGATTCCGATGAGGATCCGCTGGAGCAGTTCATGGCCGGCATCAATCAGCAGGTGGAGAAGGAGAAGCGCCAGCAGCAGCCCAAGAGTCAGACGCAGGCGATACGCGGCGACATCGATGACGAGGACGACGAGGAGAGCTACTATCGCTACATGAAGGAGAATCCGAACGCCGGCCTGCGTGATGATGGCTCCGATCAAGAGGTGGAGTACGACGAGGATGGCAACCCGATAGCGCCGCCCAAGAAAAAAGATATTGATCCGCTGCCACCCATATATCACTCGGAGATCGAGTACGAGCCCTTCGAGAAGAACTTCTACACGCAGCACGAGGATATAGCGGCGCTGGACGAGGATCAGGTCAGGGAACTGCGACGCACGCTAGGCGTCAAGGTCACTGGACCGTCGCCACCCAAGCCAGTGACTTCTTTTGGCCACTTTGGCTTCGATGATGCGCTGATCAAGGCCGTGCGCAAGGCGGAGTACACACAGCCCACGCCCATTCAGGCGCAAGCGGTGCCCACAGCCCTGTCCGGCAGGGATATCATTGGAATAGCCAAGACGGGCTCCGGCAAGACGGCCGCCTTTATTTGGCCCCTGCTAATGCACCTGATGGACCAGCGGGAGCTGAAACCGGGCGATGGTCCCATCGGTTTGATTTTGGCCCCAACTAGGGAGCTCTCCCTACAGATCTACAACGAAGCCAAGAAGTTTGGCAAGGTGTACAACCTGAATGTGGTCTGCTGCTACGGCGGTGGATCCAAGTGGGAGCAGAGTAAGGCTCTCGAGCAGGGGGCAGAGATTATAGTGGCCACGCCTGGACGCATGATCGATATGGTTAAAATGAAGGCCACCAATCTGAGGAGAGTGACGTTCTTGGTGCTGGACGAAGCCGATCGGATGTTCCATATGGGCTTCGAACCGCAGGTGCGCTCAATATGCAACCACGTCCGACCGGATCGACAGACCCTGCTCTTCTCCGCGACCTTCAAGAAACGCATCGAACGCCTGGCCCGGGATGTGCTCTCCGATCCCGTGCGCATAGTCCAGGGCGACCTGAACGAGGCCAACCAAGACATCACACAGTCCGTCTTTGTCTTCCCCAATCCGCTGCAGAAGTGGAACTGGCTGCTGTGCCACCTGGTGAAGTTCCTTTCGGAGGGCAGCGTCCTTATTTTTGTGACCAAAAAAGCAGATGCCGAAACGGTGGCCAATAACCTGTTGGTGAAGGAATACAACTGCCTGTTGCTGCACGGCGATATGGATCAGGCGGACAGGAACAAGGTTATTATGCAGTTCAAGCGCAAGGAGTGCGATATTCTGGTGGCCACCGATGTCGCTGCTCGAGGATTGGACATCCCACACATCAGGAATGTGGTGAACTACGATATTGCCCGGGATATTGATACGCACACTCACCGCATTGGCAGAACCGGACGAGCCGGGGAGAAGGGCAATGCCTTCACGCTGGTCACCGACAAAGACAAGGAGTTCGCCGGCCATCTGGTGCGCAATCTGGAGGGTGCGGACCAACAGGTGCCGGACGATCTAATGGAGCTGGCAATGAAGAGCTCCTGGTTCCGCAGCTCTCGTTTCAAGCAGGGCAAGGGAAAGAAGCCCACCAATACTCACACCGGCTTGGGTTATCGGGAGCGAGAGCGGGGCAATGGAACGGGAGCTGGAGCTGGTTCTGGGACGGGTTCTGGAGAGAGGTCAGCCAGCAGTACCTCGGAGGGGCCTGCGTCCAAGTCAGCTTCCAATGCGGGACCAGCCACCGATCGCTATGCGGCCATGCGGGAAGCATTCCGATCGCAGTACAACAACCAGTTCAGGGCTTCCAGCGATCGGACTTGGGAGAAGACCCTGCCCGAAGCTGGTGTATTTGCGGCGCCCATGGCGCCACCACCACCATCATCCTCGCAAGGTGCTTCCTCCTCCAACTCTGCCGGCAGCAGCAGCGCGCAGCGCCCAGGATGCCAAGCGGGCCAAGAAGAGCCGCTGGAATTGAAAATGCACTCACAATGTTTGGGTTTATTTCTCTTCATATTATTTAATGTGTATTTGCTTTTGTTCCATCATTTAAAATTACAGCTTATGGACTAAATTTAAACATATATATATATATATTTATTCCGATATATATTGTTCATTCATAAATATTACGTTAGTTAAATACTCGTATGTACAACACGTTCTCTCTTTTTTTCTTGATCCGATCGATCGATCCCGCAAATCCAAATAAAAATCATTCATTAATTGTAATCTTGGTTATGTGTATTTTATTTTGAATAAAATCACATTTGCGCATCCCAACTGCCTATCAATATTTTGTTAATCGTTAAATTGTTACTCGTTTATCGTTAATTGTGTATCGTGTCGTTTTTTTTTTCTTTCAAGCGAGAGAAGATATCGAACTGGAAATTGTCGAAATCTTGAAGCTAAATTTTTTCGATAATTCTTTTTTATGAAATATTGTTTTACAATGAAACCACTACGAATTTTGTTTTCTTTTTCGCTTTTCGATATATATATATGTGTATATCCATATATGTAGGTGTTAATATAATAATTTAATTACGTGCGTGTCCTTTGATAACATTGAGAAGAGATTGAGATTCATTTAACTACCACATCGAGGCGATTTTTGCTTAAATTTTTCGAGCTTATTTTTTTTTTGTTGTTTTTAGTTTTTGTTTCAAGCGCTGAACTGGGAAAAGCTTAAAAATTTCGCTATATTTGAATATCATATCATATATATTTTGTCCTCTATATATAAGTTCGCATATATATATACTCTATTCAAAGACTCGTCGGTGTGTGGGTGTTATATATATTTTTGTATATAAAAATTGGTCCATGTTAACCACATCGTACGAAAAACATATGGTAAGGAGCAACTGAAGACCAAACTGAAACGGAAAACCAAGGAAAATCCAGGATAAACTCAAAGGAACTGTGTGGGGAAAGAAAGAACTCAAAGAAAACATAACGCTTTAATTTTTAGTTTTGAAATACTTTTTGTTTTTTTTTTTCTCATTTATTATTATCATTATTTAAATGTATTAATTAGCTTTGTGTGGTGTGTGTGTGTTGGGGGAGGGGGTGGTGTGTTCTTGTTGCCGCATATATAACATACATATCCATATATACAATATATTTAAGATCTAGCATTAAATTTGATTTACACTTTTAATAGTTTGTTTGTTTCTCCTCCTCCTTCGCTAATTATGCAGTTTTTCTTGCGTTACTTGTCACTTAATTGTACACATTTACGGTTCTGTTCATTAAAGTTAATAATTCTTAATGTTTTCTCCGCCCTCTGCTGGTCTTCTGTTAAATTTCGTTTTAATCCGTTTATCTTTATATGTAGATAGGCTTTAAAAAATAATTAAAATTATGCAACAATTAAAATGTAAATGTTTTCATTTTATAAATGTAATAAAATTGTTGGGATTTTACTTGTATGTATTTTTATTTTGTTTGCTTCGTATTTATTTCTCATTTTTTGCGCTTTTTTTGCTTCTTTGCTCATGCTTTGCCTGTTTTTATGTTTTTGTTTGTTTTTTGCATATTTTTAATACTTTGAAACATTTTGCAAACAAAGCCAATGTAAGGCGAAATTAAATTATAAAATTAAACAGAAAATGTAATTCTCAAATAAACGAACAAAGGACTTTCGGCTGCATCGGAAATTACACATTTAAATTCGTAAATTTCATTGAAGGAATTTTTTATGCTCTCAACTGAATTGTTTGTTTTTTTTAAATCTTTTTTTTTATATGGTATAATGACTGTTTTTGTTATTTTTTTTACGCTTTCTCTGTGTATTTATGTTATTTTTTTTTAGATTTTTGTGGGGTTTTTTTTAGTTAGCTTTAAATTAAATGCCAATTAATTTAATTAATTAATTTTTAAATCACATTTCATTGTTTTTCAACACGGGCAAATTTAAATTTCCGCTTCGATTTTTCATCTTCCTTCTGTGTTGTTATTGTAATAGTTTTTCTTCCTTTTTTGTGTGTGTTTTTGTTGTTGTTTTTGCTGCTGCTGTTGGTTTTGTGTGAGGAAACGAAAATGTTTGTTGTTGTTGAAGTACGCGACTGGCTTCTAGTGCACATTTCATTAAAATTAATAATACTATATACAATTTATGGTATTTCTGCCATTTTTCAATTATCCATCATCTCTCTCTCTCTCTCAGCAAGTCGAAGCCCATTTTTTAAAATATTTTTTAAGGGGCTTAGTCAAATAACGTGGCCAACAAGTCGTCGCTGGCATTGTTGTTGCTGCTGCCACTTGACGGTGGCGTATTAAGATCTGGCTGGGGATCCAGGTAGGAAAGGATTTCCATGGGATCCACATCCTGCAGCAGCTGGAAGAGATAGAAGGGACTTTATTAATACAAAATATAGTGAAAAATGCATAAAAAATAAATTAAGTTTAAAAGAAAACTTAAGAAAAGGCCTTATAAATCAGTTTTAATTTAATATTTTTACCTAATATAATTATAAGAACTCAAGAACCTCTTTAAATTGTAATTAAATCATTTATCTCAATATATTTTCAGTGACTTTTCCCAGTACTTACGTTCAGATCGTGCGCCGTATCATTAATTCCCGCTGCCGCTGCATCGAAACTCTGTAGCTCGGCGCTCAGATCACTTTCACTGAACTTCAGCTGCGTTTGACTGCTCATCAGCGAGTTGAGCAGCTGCTCCTGCTGCTGCTGCTGGCTATCTGCTCCTCCTCCTCCTCCTCCTCCTCCGCTTGACATGCTGCCGCCCATGCGATTGGGCGTGCCCGGTGTCTGTGGCGAATTGTGGCCTGTACTGCTGCTATTGTTGTTGTTATTATTATTGCTGCCGCCATTGACGCTGCCATTGCTGCTGCCATTGGCATTGGGCGTGCCACCACTGATGGGTTCATTGTGGGAGCTGCTGACGCTAGGCGGTCCGCCAGGTGTCATTGGATGGCTGGCTGCACCAGGTGTGTGCGGAGTGTGGGGCATCTAAAAGGGAAAAAGTATAAGCTTTAGTTTCTCTCCGAAGAAGAATTTTGTTAAGAGTCTTACCTGATCGCTGAGCGACTTCTCCATGGCATTCAACTGATCCAGGGAATTGACGCCGCCATCGCTGCCGGCCAAGCCGCCGCTGCCGTCGCTGTGATTGCCACTGAATCCATCATAGCTGCTGCGATTTCCACTGAAATTTCATGAAATAAAAAAATAAAATATTTCCAAAAAATAAATCCCTCAATAAAGGACACTTACTGCTGGCTATTGTTGCCGCCATTGCCCATCATATTGCCGCTGGCAATAGAGTTCATGTCGTGCATGTTGTAGGGACTCATCGCCTGCGCACTGTCCCAGGTGGGCAGCTGCGTGGAGCCCGGCGACATGACCTCCGACTTGGCAATATCGTCGCACAGTTCCTGCTTGATGCTGGGCGGCATGCCGGAGCTGGGGCCTCCACTTCCATTCGGATTGCTGCCGCTGGGATTGCTGCTAGGAACATTCGAGGGAGGCGGGGCATTGGGCATGCCGCCATTATGCTGCAACGCCCGCCAGTTGGCCGAGGAGTCGATGATCACCTCGTCCACGTCCGAGTTGCTCAGCGTATTGAGTATGGCCCAGATGTACTGATCGATCTCCAGCGTATCGGTGATGGCCGACTTGCTGCACTCGGGACACCGCCACGAGCCGCGCTCGCTGTTGATCATCAGATACGCCTCCAGGTCAAAGCACTGGACGTGCTTGCACTCATGCCCCCTGGCCGGGAGTCGTATTCGAGACTTGGTAATGGGGCACTTCAATGAGATCTTGGCGCACTGCTGCCCACCATTTTGCTGGCTCGCCGCATCCGATCCCGGTGTCTGTCCCTCGCTGGGTAAGCTCAGGTTACGCTTGATCTTCTGCACGCTGTGCTCCAGCGGCAGCAAATTGCGTTTGTGCAACGTCTGCAGCACCTGGCGCACCGACGGTCGATGAACTAGCTGCAGCACGAAGAGGTGTGACTGTTGGGTAGAGAGGATAAATATTTAATTAGTAAATAGTTAAAGTAAACTTAATTTTTAATGTAACTTACACAACAGCAGGAACTGGCGGTCAGCTGAAGCGTATTCCTGCCCGGCTGGCAAACGGCCTTCAAGTAAAGCGGTCGCAGGGCGGTGCTGTTCTTCTCGGACCGCTCGATATTCAGGGGAGTGGCATTCGCGGAGACGGTGACCGTGTGCGGCCAGTTGGTGTTCATCTGCCGATCGTCCTGGTGGAAGCACTTCAACTGCAACTCTAAATCGGTTCTGGAAATTCGAAAATAAAACAAAGTTTAGGAAAATGATTGGAGAAAAGCGAATCCTTAAGAACTTACCGGCACATGAGCGTGTTGTAGACATTCTGCTTGAGATGGAACACATGATTGCTGACCGAGAGATTGTGCAGCAGGCGGAACGGAGCCAGGATGATGCCGTCGCGCACCGGGAATGTCAGTCTCATTTCTTCGCCTGCAAAGGGAAAGAAATAAAGTTAATAACAGTTCTTATATAACATAATGTATATGTATTTTTTTTTTTAATATATACTATATATATCATCAACTTACTGTTGTCCATTGGTGGCTTAATGTCCGGATTGGGGCTGACATAGGGCACACTGCAGGCGGGTGTCAGCGGTGGCGTGGGATTGCCAGGAACTGGACTGTGCTGATAGTTTTGCTGGAAACTATAGAAAAAACAAACAATTAATAAACAATTCCCTGAGATTATGTAGATAATCCAACTTACCCTTGATTCTGGTAGGGATTGCCGGTGGTGGCCACGCCACCCGGACCCGCCGGGCACATGCCACCTCCCTGCTGCATGCCGGCACCTTGGCCGCCGCTACCGGGATAGAACTGACCCTGGTGGGAACCGGGTCCACCGGCTCCGCCGTAGCCCACACCGGGCATACCGCCACCGCCACCCGATGCCTGGGGCATGAAGCGCTGCTGGCTCATGCAGCCAGCGGGACCGGGACCCATGCCGCCGCCTGTCATGCCACCGGGACCCATGGGTCCCATGACGGGACCACCGTTCGGTCCCATTCCATTGCCGGCCGACATGCGACCATAGCCGCCATTGCCGGCACCCATGGGTCCGCCTCGTCCGCCATAGCCGTTGCCAGCTCCTCCAGCCTGCATGGGCAGTGGAACTCCGCCACCGGCGCCGGGATGCATCTGCTGGTTGCCATACATTTGCGCCTGCTGTTGCTGCTGCATGGGATTGCCGGGATACATGCCGCCCACGCCATTTGCTCCGCCCGCCGCCGCTGCTGCTGCCCGCTTCTGGGCCATGTGCATCTGCGGATGCGGATACGGAGCCATGCGACGCTGCTGTTGCTGCTGCTGCTGCTGCTGGGCTGTGAGCGAGGGAGGTGTCTGCTGGGGGTAGCCACCATTGGCCATGCCCTGCATCTTGGCCATGGGATTCATGGCGCCCATTTGCTGCTGCGCAGCCTGCTGTTGCATGGGATTCATGCCCATGCCATTGGAGCCACCCACACCGGGGCCCATTGACATGTTTTGCATCTGATTCATGGGCGTCATCTGTAAGAGAGGGAATTTTGAGTTTAAGATTAGATTGTTTGAGAATATATTTCAAGGGGGTTTCCCCAAGATAAAGCTGGCACTTGGTAATTCCATATCTTGAGCATTTTTTTAGAGCTTCTACTTTCATCAAACTTAATGAGCTTTCCAGCAATGGGAAACTGTCTATAAAGAATTTTGGGAAAATACACACACAAACCTTGGAAATTCCCTGCTCAATAATCATATGGAAATATAAAGTCGTCTAAATTCTTTGAATCTTAAATACTACATATAAATACATCCCCCATACAAAAATTCCCAGAAAAAACGAGGTCTTCAACAGAGATAATTAGAATAATTTGGTCTTTCAGTAAGAAAGTCTCTTACTTCTCCCCTGCGAGGGAGTTTCTAGGGAATAAGTTAAGCTGGGAATGATGCCATTCCCCACCAGAAATCTTATTAAAAGTAAAAGGAACCAATTAAGCGTAAAACTTTTCAACGATTTTGGCAGATTGTAAAAAAATGCTGCTACTGAGCTTGAGGGGATTACTGTCGCTCTGCTGGCAGTCACAAATTTGTCATTTCTGGAGCTTGTTTTTTTTTCTGGGTGCGATTCGATAATGGGCCAAGCCAGGCGACGTTCCGAAGGCGAAATCTGTTTATGGCCGCAAATGAAATGTCAACAGCTGGCCATATACAAGCAATCTATATATATGTGTGTGTGTGTGAAGTCAGCCAACCATCTACTTAAACCATTATCCCCATTATTCCCTTGGCTACTCACTTGATGATGCCTCTGGGGTCCAATGTTGCCGCCACCGCCATAGCCCATGCCCATGCCTTGGCCGCCATTATAGCCACCTTGGCCGGAACCGCCGTTCATGTATTGGGCATTCATGTTGCCCATCATGCCACTGTTGGGGCCAGGATGCATGCCGCCGCCCATCTGGAAGACGAGGAAAGGAAGGTAATCAAGTATTAAATCTTGAAATTTACTCAAAGATCTTGCAAGATATTTGTTTAGGGAGGAGTCCTTACCTGACTGTAACCACCCATGGCATCCATGCTGGACATATGTGACTGCTGCTGCTGGTGGTGCTGTTGCTGTTGTTGGTGGTGTTGCTGCTGCTGGTGAAGCTGCTGACTGGCAGCCACCATACCCGGGTATCCCTGACCGTTGGAGCTGCCGCCAAGCGATGAGCTCGAGGTGGAGCTGCCGGCTGTGAACTCCGAATTGGGTCCAAAGGTGTTGTTCAGGCTGCGCAGGCTGTCGCCGCCGACAAGGTCATTGCCCAGCATAAAGTTTGCCCCACTGCCGCCTGTCCTCTGCTGCTGCTGCTGTTGCTGTTGCTGCTGCTGTTGGTAGGCCAGGAAATTGTCACGCTGCTGTTGCTGCTGGTACTGATGTTGCTGCTGCTGATTGTAGTACTGCTGCTGCTGCTGTTGCTGCAAATGTTGCTGCTGCTGCTGCTGTGGATCCACGCCGGCTGTGCTGGCACCTGGCGGTGAAATTTGGCCCCCGGTGGCTGGCGCCCTTGAGGAGCCCGCCTGCTGGTTCATTTCATCATTTTTCCTGCAAGAGTCGCAACAGAGACGAAAACTTGGTTTAGTAAGCTTTAAGGCAGTGATTATATAGAAAGGATTTAATATATAAATGGGCATAACCCTTTCCCTCCTTTTATAAAACATATTTTTTCTGTTTCATAAGCCCGAGTTGAGCAGAAAAAATGCCTAAACAACCAGAAAGTGGGAATTTATAAAGCAATTTTGATTGATAAAAAATGTGACAAATGGAGCAAATATAATTAGAATTAACTTACATATTAATTTAATTGTATTATTAGCTTAGCTTTTAAATAATTAAGATAAATTGTATATAACTTATGTCAAGCAATTTTTTATTTTCTATTTACTGAAATTTTTTTCAGAAATATTCCTTTTCTATTGAATTAAAATTGTTTCTTTTTCCCGCTTATCTATCAATTTACTTAGTAATACAAACTAGCCTTGGAATTCTTTTTTCTAGAATTTAGTTCGCATTGCATAATTATTTGATGAATTTTGTTTAAACTTAAACTGATAATAATTTTTTTGTGATTTTCCAAGAGTTTTTCGGTTTACCAAGAATTTAATTCTATTTCTGTTGGCAGCTGCTGTTCTTTTGTTTTTTTCTTGTTATTTTCTTTCTTATCTTGTGAGACGGTTAGTCACATCGCAGAACTGAGAGTTGATTCTGATTCCGAGTCTGCCCGCTTAGAATCATTATTCGACGACCTTCTCCATTGATGATGTCAGCCATCGTGGTGGTGGCCTGAGGCTTATGTTCGTGATTTTACCCCAGTAGGTATCCCTGGAACACCCGCTTCTTGCCCGCCTCTAACTACCTTCTAACACCACCGGCAAGTGTGCACCACCCAGCCATATCTCCATCATCGTCATTGTCAACGTCATTCATTGTGCTGTTGCTGTTGCTGTGGCAATTGCAATTGCATTTTCCATCTTCTCCATTGCTTATATTTCCCATTGCACTTGTTCGCTTGCTGCTGCCCCTCGATTTGCTGTGACATTTAAGCCCGAAAATGTCAAATGGGCTCAGGGCTTAGGCTCGTTCCCTCACACCTCTCCTCGCAGCTCTTCTCTTCTCGATTTTTCGTATCCCACCCCCCTTGGCACACTCTCAATCCATTGGAATTGTTTTCGCATTCGCTTTGATGGCGCGACTTTTAAGGTAAAAATAATTAAGCATATTTGCCAGCCAGACAATAAACAATATGAAGCATATATGTATCTATGAGCGAAAAAACGCAGTGCGAATGCGAAGCAGAAATACACATCAAATGGAAATCTGTTTCGAGAGTCGAAAATGGGAATACTCTAGGAAAAGTATATTTTAATATTTTAATTTATAATTAAAAATATTCTTTTTTTAAGTTTTCTAAGTGATTTGTAATTTATTTAATATTTATTGATATTACATCTGAAATCAAGAAAAATATATTTTCTAAAAGGACCACATGGCGTATACGTAATATATTTTAAGTAGAATTTTACCCAAAGCAAAGTGAATAAAGAAATTTATATCTATATCATTAACATTCTTAATTTTAATAATATCATGGCATATTGAATTTCCTATAATTTCTATATATATATTTTTTAAACATCAGCGGACAACATTGCGTATACGTAATTTCCCTCACTTTTATCATATAAAATATTCAACAAAATCTCCCACAAATAATTAATATCTAACCAAAGCTTTAATTAAATTGTGTTTCCTAATAAATAAACCCCTTTTTAAGGGTAAAATCCTAACCGTAACAGCAACAAAAAATCACACATTAAAAATATAAAGTAACACGCTCACAATAATTGCGCATCTACAAAAGCGGCTCAACGCAAACACATACCGCACAACACAAAAGCAAATAAAGTTGGAACAAGAAATAAACGAAAAAAAGGAAAAACATAAATAAATAATACAAAAAAAAAACGAAACAAAAGCAACAACAATTGCAGCAGCAAGCGAAATGCAAATAAATGGCACACTAAGCGATTGGCTGATAATCGCATGACGAAAAGTCGAGCCGAGCCGGCAAAGTCTACAAAGATCGCTGTAGAATTAAGCGCGGGGGCGGGGGAAGATTCATGGTCGGGGTGGCACAAAGGGGGAGAAGTGGGTAGCAAAGTGAACCTGTGATTGCCGCGAGACTGTGACGATAAATTAGCATCGAGCCACCCAGCTAATGCCAGAGTTGGGGAGTGGAGAGTATAGAACGGAGGTAAACAGAGCAAAGCGGGTCATTAGGTCGAATGGGAGAGGGAGAGAGAGAAGGAGTTATTGGGATAGAAAAAGATAGAATACAAACATGGCATGTCCCAAGGCTAGAGGAGATTTGGCGGGGTAATAACATAGACTAGAGTGATCACACGTTAAGTGGAGAGTTGCTAAAATAGGAGGATATTAATAAACTCTATTTTGGTATACAAAAAATAGAGAGTTTAGGGATCGCATTTTCCTATAAATTAAGAAATTTAGGGTTTACACTTTCCTCAAAATTAAATTTCACCTATTTTTTTACAAGTAGTTTTTAACGAGAGATCCCTGTGTAGAGATACCCCGTATGGCCTTATGTTTTATCATCAAGAATATGCACTTAGAAACCGAGTAGTGACCTTCGCTGAGTTCGGTGATAAAAACCACCAGATGTGGTTGGAAGTTATAGAAACCAAGATAGAATACTCACAAAAAAGAACTCTAGATATGGCGAAGATAACCAGGCCGAAACCCAGCCAAAAGTATCTGAATAATTACTGGGAAGCGAGATACAGATACATTTATACATATATTGGCGAATGGAGAGTTCCAGCAGGCAAACACAACCAAGTTGTGCACTTGCCGATCATATAATCTTGTCATTATGTGACTTGCACTGTAAAAACAGTTGGCAAAAAGTGCTTAGGAAAGGGGTTCCTCCTCCCCTGGAGGAGGGTACGAGAATATAGCGACGATCTGTGATGACGCCGCTTTGCTTTTGTTTCTCGAGGCGAGTTCTCGCCGTAGCTGGTTGCCGCCTTTTGTACTTTGATTAGATATAAATTTCTTCATTGATTAGATAAAAATAAAGCAAAACAGGTAACTCGCCAGGTGGAGAGACTGAAAGAGATCGCCGCAAAGGAGAGTGGGAGAGTAGATGGGCGACGTGCGAGCAAAGTTTAGAACCACTAAAAAAAATCAGTTCAGAGGCCAATGGATACACGTGCTCAAAGATATAGCTTCATATCGGAATCAGTGCACGATCTCTGGCCCCTCTATCATCCTCATACCCCTCATTCTCTATCGCTCCCATTTTAGTTTTGTGCTTGTGTAATTGTAAATTGTGCGCACTTTGATTTGCTGTGGTAATAAAAATTATTTCTCATTTGGCACACGAAATGATTTCCGTATGTCAACCGGGCAGGGGCGGCCGTTTAAAGGTTTTCAAGGGGTAGTAGTTTTTTTTTGCAAAATTTCTCTCTAGTTATTTTTTAACGACTTATTTTCCATATTTTATTTGTGCATATTTTTTGCAATTTATGTTCATTGTTTGCGTAGATTTTTCCAATATGAATTATGGGTTTCAGACGGCAATGCGGCACTTGACTTTGGTTTGGGGGATATATCCTTTCTGTCTGCTGTTAGTCTTTATTATGCTTTATAAAAAAACCCACAAGAAGTCTAACTTTTTTCTGTATTTTCTCTTTTACTTTTATTTATATTGTTGTTTGCGTGTGTTTCTTGTTTTTTTTTTTTGCAGCTCTGCTTTGCCTTTTCGTCTTGTTTTTCTTTTTGTACTTTTTTTATAGTAGACGACAGTTGGCGTCATGTAACAAAACAAGTAATATATACACAAAATGTGTGTGTGTGTTTTAGAGGCCATGAAAAATTGTGAGGCACGTGCGTGGAGCCAATGACAGAACAAAATGTTTGGAATAAGTTGTTTTTCTCATTTGGGAGAAGGAGGTTTCAATTATATTTGCAGAGGGGAAAATATATAGGATATCTAGGAGGGTTTAAAATATATCAAAAAGAATTTTAAAATTGTATTTTTGTAATTTTTAGAGAGATAAAAATTGTGTCAATTTTAATTTGTTAATTTTTTAAGATTGATTAAGTGCCAAATAAAGTCTAAATTACATAGAATCAGAGGCTAGTTTTACTTTAAAATTGCTTGGTAATTAAATTATTGTTTTTGTAAGTAATAAAAATCTATGTTTATCAACAACATTCGTACTTTTAATTGTTATTTATTAACAAAAAAATATATAACAATTTACCCATTTTCTTCCGGTGCATCTCCCTCTTTTTTGCAAAAGCAATAACACATCAACAATTTTTGATTTGCTCTCTTGGCCGTTTTTTTTTTGTTGTTGTGTTGCCATCCTAGCTGCTGCCTGTTCTGCCCCGTTTTTTGGCTCATCATTCACTCAAAACTCCATGCCGCCCCATATCCTGTCATATCCTTTATTTTCCCCTTATTGTTTCGCTGCTGCTGCACTCCCAACCCCCTCGCACCGCTGAAATGCGTTTGACAGTTGTTTTTCAAGGGTGTTTGAGCCAACGAAACCACCCCCACTCCTCGCCGGGCTGCACTTTTCGCATATCAAAATTTCTTTCGCTTTTACCAGTACCAATTTTGAGTTGGCAGTTGTCGTCTGCCTGTTTTTTTTTCTCTGCCCCCTGGATTCATTTTTTTCAGGGAGGTTGCTGTTGCTTTTTTTCTGAATTTTTTGTTTTCGAATGAAAACGGCTGGTAATAATTTTTTGCGTTTAGTTTTTCAGGACTTTGTATGCCGTTCAAATTTTGACGGCGCCTGCTGGTATGCAACGGTTTTTGTCGCCTCGAGCTCGTGTGCTTGAAAATTCTTTTGGCAAACTTTCCCCTCTCTCTCTCTCTCTCTCTCTCACTCAGTCAGCCTTCCTGCTCCCACTTTGATTGAATTTCCCGCCGCCGCTGGTAAGTTTTCCTTGGCCCACCCGATCGCTTTCATAATTCATCTCTGCCTCGCATAAATTGCAATCTGAATGAAAATACAAATAAATCAGCATAATAGACTCGACCCCGGCAAATAATAATAATAATAAAAAATAAAAAAAGAAGGCAACCAACCACCAGGAGCTGCCGGCCTGCAACCCTCCAATGAAGTGGATTTTTTTTCGGGGGTTGAGGGGTGAACACAATAAAAATCGAACTGTAAACAAAAAAAGACTGTAAAAAAAAGGAAAAAATAAAATAAAGGCGAAGAAAGAGCTGCGGCAGAAAAAAGCGATGAGAAATCGCACAATTTTTGATTAAAAATCCAATGCAAATAATACAGATGGTCAGCAGCCATGGTTGGAAAGGGAGAGGGAGGTGGAGGGGGTACTTTTTTGAATATGTGCAAAAACATATTCCGCACACACACACACCCCAACCGCCTTTTCCCTGACAAAATGTTTGCCTCCAACTTTTGTGCTCGGTTTGCATTTTGCGGATTTGCAAATTCATTTTTATAAATGTTTTGCCGCTTGTGGGGCTGTGCTGCTGCTGCAGCAGGAGGGTGGCTGTCCCACATGTGGTATGAGTAATATTTGAAATATTCCACCCATCCTCCCCTTGTCCTCCTCTCTCTCTCTCCATCCTTTTTTTTGTGCATGTTTTCAGCACCTGTAACTGGCTTTTATTTATTGGTTGCTGATGTCTGTTTCCTCCATTTTTCCCATGCTTTTGTTGAACTGGAAATTGCGTATACGCAATGTGCGCCGGCCCTAAAAATATTTGTGATATTTTTTAGGCTGATTTGTTGGGTTTGCTTGTTGCTGCTAATTTGCATACTAAAATGTAGGATTTTCCTGGGATTACAGTTCTGTGATGATAGTTTATGGCAACACTGAAGAATTAACCTGGGCATGAAAATGAAAATTTATATCTAACTTCTAAGCCGGATTCGACTAATTTCTCTGAGTGCAACTGCAATATTATTCAACATTACGGCATAGTTTGTGGCCACTGTGATTGGCAGCCCTCAGAATAAATATATATAAACAGGTGTCGATGCATTATTCAATTCCGAAATTACATTTCACTGTTTTGGTTGTTACCCTTTGTTTTTGTTTGTTATTGCTGTTGTTGCCGGGTGTCTGCTAGCTTGTCCTTGTGGTGTTGTAACCAAAATCGTTTTGATGGCTGACTATTGGCTAGTGTCGCCGTCAAAGTCTGCTCGTGCTGGCGATAAACAAATATAAAAAAAAATAATGTAAAAAAGACCCTAAACAAAAAGTGCCTGTGGTTGTTGTAACACACTCGCTAATCAGGTCGTTAATGGACACCCCCTTGCACCTGGTCATCCCCCCGTGGCTATCAATCAGCCGTCTGTGTGTGTGTGTGGTTTTTGCACACCTTACGTAGCAAGTTTTTCCTTTTTTTTCTTTCAATGTTTTGGGTTCGATTTGGCTGGCAAGCGAGTCTGGTTTTGCTTTGCTTATCTTATCTTCTGCGTTTTGCTCAAACTAAATTTATGCCAGGTACGAAAAAAAAGAGGAAAATTGTATAGAAAAAGGGGTATGTATGTATTAATTTTAGTGCTCGGTGCCGATCTATTCCATTGTCATCGGCTTCATTGCGTTTTTGGCATTTATCTAATCGCCAATTAAGCAAGAAAAAACCCAACGAAAATCATAAACAATCGGACAGACATAAACATTAAAAATAAATCGAAGGCTGCGACTGTCAACGCTCGCAACAAAAACAGCAACAACAATAAAGCGAAATCCACAAAAATAAATGTACAACGAAATAAAAAACAAAACAAAAAAAAAAGAAGCTGCAATAATTTTGTTCAAGTATTTTTGCGCACACTCACACATTGAGGGAACATGCATAAATCACATTAAAAATAAAACAAAACAAAACGAAAATTGCAACAGCCAACGAGCAAAACTTGAAGCGACTCAAAACCCAACGCATAAATCGCCAACGGAGACATCGACGTCGACGTCGTACTTGAAAACCAGTTTCGAACAAAAATGTCTACTGAAGTACAGCTAAATGACAACAACAACAATACCAGCAACCAAAATAAACCCAACAAAATGCTAACTAAAAATATTTGCCATCGGGAAAAAGGTTAGACAGAAAAAGATATGAAAATGGAACAGGAAGCCAGGCGATTGATAAGGCCAAGTCGCACTTGGCTGATATGTTGAGAAGCCCAGAGAGAGGCGCATTCCTCAGATATGTACATAGATATGTCACCAACAAGTGGAGACACCTACATTAAATCTCAGTTGTTATTTCAGGAAGTTGACAAAGATCAAAGAATAAATTCAATGCTAATTTAACCATAATAAAATCTTTACGATTTCAATGCTTATCACGTCACCTTTGAATGCACTGCCTCGTTTTCACAACAGATTATTCCAGAAGTGCGACTATTTATCAGCTGTTGTACTCAGTTTTACAGTCCTAAGCATATGGCTTAAATATATATACACATTCCCTCGACTTGCACTCACTCACTTCCTGAGCCTAATCAATTCTCTTTCCACACCACACCACACCCACCCCCTACACCTTCACCTTGACTACTTTCCATTCACAAAAACCAAGCGACCATTTTGCGTCGATTTAGTGCTGAATGCAGAGACTGACGTACTAAATGGAGGCACTACCTGGCCATAAACAGCGATAAGCAATTATCGATAGCCGGGAACCATTTCTGCATACCTAAACGCGATTTTATGTCGGCCAAAAACAAGAGCAAAAAGCAACAGCAGATGGGCAGTACAGGTACGTTCCATTCAGCTGGAGAAAATTTCCATTGTTACAATTTTTCGGTTGCAAAACGAAGAGAAGTATGGAGTTTTGGGTTTCAGGGCCTCTTTCTGTTACTTTTTCCCTATATGGTAGATATAGTACGATCTGTGGTTATAATTAGCTTGTCAGTCGCCTACCCCCTCCCCGTCCAAAAACCCATTCCTGATAAGAGCTGGTTACCTCTGATTTGGGTCTCGGTGCGGTGCCCATCGATTGTGATAGTACCTACGATGGTATGGTATGGCATGGCATGGTATTTATTTTTCGGTGATTGTCGGTGGCCCGGTGGTATGCGGTGCTGGTATAGTTATCTATGCGGTTGTTGTGGCTCTGCTAAGCATATATTTTACTATATCTATGCGAATGTGTGGGCTGCCAGTGTGTGTGTGCGGTCTAGTTTGATATCAGGTTCGTCGTTCAGGGGCTTTTAATTGGGTCGTTAAATGTTTTCGTTCGTTTTCAGTTTTCGTTGCGTTTTTTGGGAACTTTTTATCATGTGACTAAACGAACTCTGAATGGAAGCGTATCGAAACGAATCAGATTGGAGTGCCAGAGTGCCAGAGTGCCAGACTCTTCAAGGTGGCTTGCCGAAGAGCCCTAGGCGAAAAGTCAACTGCTTAACCCATTAATGCCCAATCAAATTCAAATTGTGTGATTAGATATGCACACGAGCAGAGTTTGCTCTTGGTCTCTGGCTCGGTCTCGGTCTCGATGACCTTCAGTTTGCCATGATGAGGGGTTAAAGTCGCCTCGCCTTGCTTTAGGGGTGGTTCGGGGCTTACATATGTAACTATTGTCATGCCCTCGAGTGTTCTACGGGGGTTGCTGCTCAGTTTCCAGCCCCCGTTCTGATGGGTTTATTAATACCCAGACGCTCCTCCACTCGCTAAATTGTTCCCGTGTATGTTTCTGTTTGTTTCTTTCGGGGTTTAATCATCGAGAATGCAGAATGCCGACTATATACACACACTCACTCACTCTCCCCCCCTGTTCTCGTCCTCCTGTCTAATGACCGAGAGGGGTTGTTGTTGCAATCGCAGCCTTTTGCGATTTGCGAATGGTTTTCCGCGTTTAGGTTTTGTTTTTCTGTCATTTACTCGTTTGTATCACATTTTTATTTCCCGTGTGAAAATCGCAAACAGATGAGCGAGCGGCAAACAGGAAGTGGCCAGGATGGATGGAAGGGGAGAGAGTGAGTGAGGAAGTGGAGGACGAGTACTCCCCGTTACTTCCTTGTTTTTTTTTAGGTAGCAATTCAAATCTAAAGTCTGTAAAGTCCTTTCGGTGGTTGCTTGATGGGTTGTGATTTGGTTGCCTCGGTGGTTGATTGATGATTGTCTTGCGCTCTGTTTCCCTGAAGTCCTGTGATCCTTTTTTTTGCTGCCAGGAATGAGGTGTCTAGTGGGGTAAGGTAGGTGGTGGTGGGTTGATGACATTAGAGGGTGTTTACGATAATCTCGGGGCGTTAATTAACCGTTAGATTGATCTGAAAACCGGAATTTTAAACGATTTCCGTGCTGCGGAAAATTAAGAGAGAACTTTGAGTGAAGTGGCAACCATAATGGAAGATTCTTGTCAAGTGATCAACCCTGTTGTAGTTTATTTTTAAAAGGCAATTGATTATTTTATGCATTTATATATTTTTCAATAATATCTATACCCATCCATTCCATCCCTAACAGATTTCCCTACCCACATTTCCCTTGAACGGAAGTAAAACAAAAAGATATTGTAGCTCACATTTGCTGAATGGTTTGACTGATCTTCCAAGAAGGTTAATTCCCATCTCATTGGCATATTTCGAGATCATTTTCCACTCGATCTCGATTTATTATTCTTCGGGAATCTTCCAGGCAAAAATATATACATATTTCCCAGTTTCATGGGAACTCCCTCTGATCTACCTGTTCTCACTTCGTTTGGGTTAAGCAGAGCGACTGCAACTATTGCAAATGGGTTAAGGTTTACCTGGGGTCGGCTTTTTTTTTCTTCTTCTCTGTACTTTTGTACCGTAAGATGTTCGACCTTTTCTTTGTTGCTTTCAGCTTCTTCGCAGCGATGATGAATTACAAGCGAACCGAAAAAAAATGTCTGCCGAGAAAACTCCCATTGTGTCGAGGGGAAAATGGGGGAAAATGCGTGGCATGTGAGAAAACGAAAAATCGAAAAACGGCAAACAAGATACGGGAGGGAAAATTTCTGTAAGCTGGAGTGGGGGAGAGAGTGTGTGTGCGAGTGTGGAGTGACCTTTTTTTGGGTCTCTGAATTTTTTCCAGCACCTCTGCCCCTTTTTCCAACACACACACACACACAAGGGAAACCGAAACAGAAACCGAAGAAGACGCAGCACACACACAAGAAATGGGCGAAAACATTGTCGAACTGAAGAAGTAAGTGACAGACTTGAGTTGTTTTTCAGGCAAACGAAGCGGATCGTTGGGAAAATTTCTTTCTTGGTATCGATATGCCCACTTCCACTGCAACTAGATACAGCTGGGGTCAAGAATGTAGTATTTATAAATCGATTTTTGTGGAAAGAATTCAGGGAGTTTATAGTTTAATTAGTTTAAAAGTAATTGAAACACTAGGTTCTATTATTTTTCTTTGTATTTTTTTTTAGCTTCTAAAGATATATTTTTAAAAAATATATAAGCAAAATTTTTCCTTACAGAATATATTTTCTAGCAATTAAAATATGAAAATTTATATTTTATTTTCAACTGAAATTAATATAATAAATGTTTATTAAGGAAATAAATGTGGAATATATATTTTATATTTTATAATTTAATTTATTAATAGTGAAAAATAATTTAAATTAAAATGTATATTAATCCAACAGTTTAAGGTTAAAAATCCTAAAATAAAATTGTTGTAAAACTTTAATTTATTAATAGAACAAAGTTTATGATACAATATTTTCTATTAACCCCAAAAATAACCTGTAGATACTTTTGTATCTCAAACTCTACTATCTTAACCGCAACTGTACATACATATCCCAACCGCACTTCTAGAAAACGCTTCAATGGAAAACTCCAGATACAAATACCTACGTACTACAACAAAGCAACAGCAGTGGGTCGAAATGTTTTTTCCTATTTTTTTTTGCCTAAATATCTTCGAGTCTCTGAACTGAATGGTTTCTTATCTTCTTCCCTTCAGATACATTTCGTGGCGTATCTGTGTGTATGTTTGTGTTTGTGCGTCGTGTGTCAATTATGGGTCAGCTGTGCGTGAGAGCGAGGCAGCGAGCTAGAGAGAGAGAGAGAGAGAGAAGGCTAAAGAGAGAGCTTGAGCGAGGGGGCGGTTGTTGGGTGGCGGTCCAAATAACAGCTGATTGGGGAATTCGGCATCAGAAGTCGGTCAGGAATTAATCTTTCGATTGCTTTGCTCTTTAAAGTGTCTGGGGAAGCCCTAGTATCTTGGGGGAGGATTTCAATTTTCAACAATTTAAATTAAGTGGGAAAATTTGTTTCTATTGAGGGGAATAAATATTAATCCAAGAAATTTGATAAAAGAAATATTTACGCTATATTTGGAATTATAAACATCTAAGATAATTTATAAGAAATATTTAAGAAATTGTTTATAAATTGGTAAAAATTAAGGTAAGGCTGTATTTAAAATTTGTTTATAAAAAAAATGATGTAGAAATGAATTTTTTAAGCTGAGTTTAATTTAATTATTGCAATTATAATTTTTCTAGCACAACATTTATGAAAATATTTACTTTAATTTAATTTATATACAAAAGGAAATCAATAAATTGGCACATTTTAAATGGAAATTAAAAGCATTATTTATTAATGCAATAATAAAAAATAAAATTATATTAAGCATGAACTATTTGGTATTTTAAAATTTTTAAAATCCCCACTAATATATTAAACTGGTAGTGAAAACATTGACATAGTTATTTTTCATAATTTAGAATTATTTCAAATTTGTCTTAAAATTAAATCGTTTTATAAAAATGATTTATTTTCACACTTGAGCCCCTAAAATATATTCACAACTCTTACAAACTAATTAAACTACACAACTATTGTTATGATTATTATTATTATGATTCAACAAACAACAAACAAAGCATAAGAGACACGAAAAAAATTTACATAAAATATCTAAAAACAAAAGCACATTCCATTTAATTATTTTCTGGATTTGGTTTTTGATTTTCCTTTTTTTTTTTTTTTTTGTAATTTAGATTCAAGCACAACAATTAAAAGTTTCTAGTGGAGAAGAAATAAAATTGTTGATATGGCCATAAAGAATTTTAACTTGTTGTTTTTGTTTTTGCTTTTTTTTGTACTTTGTGTGTGTTTATAAATTATTTTATTTTTAGCCCAGGTGAAACATTATTTTTAGCCGGGGCAATTTTATTGACTGTCGAGCTGAGGAGATACTCAAAGCAGGCACACACAAAGTTGAAGTTGAAAAATTCTTATGGCTCATTTGCTGTGATTATTTTTTTGTTTTTTTTTTATTATTTCGTTTGGTTTAGTGGAATTTATTTTTAGATATTTTACCTAAGTTTTCTTTTTCTTTTGGGTTTTATGGCAACAGCGCGTGGTGTATTAATTGTTGTTGTTGGTTGTTGAAGTAGTTGTTGTTGGTGGTGCTTTTGTTGTTGTTGTTGTTGTTATTTAAGGTGGGGACAGGTGCACGTTGCAGCAGCTGCTTTGTGCTATCTCTTTTCCGCTAAAGTTGTTGCTGTCTCTGTTGCTGCTGTTATCAGTTATCACTGAAGAGTTTTTCCTCTTTTTTTTGTGGTTGCTGGCACTTTTCACTAGTTCTTTGTTTTGTTTTTTTTCATAGATTTTAGGTTTTGATTTATTTTGTTTATTTTTTTTTGGAAACTTACTTTTTGGAATTGCGCTTCGTTGTTTGTTTGGAATACATGGGAATTTTGTCAACAATCAATTGCATGGCATCAACAAATACATGGGACAACAACACTTGTGTTGTTTTTAGCTGTAGATATTAATTGTTGCTGCTGGTGTTTTGTTGCTGTTTTTGTTATTAATTTTTTCGTAAAGGTTCACTGCAGCATTTTCAAACACACACTCTTTCTCTTACTTTTCACTTTTTGTTCACTTTTATGCTGATTTGTTTCTTTCTCTAATTTTTCTTTCGTTGCGTTTTTTTTTTGTTTGTTTGTTACGCTTTCACATTTGTTGTTGGGATGTTGCACAAGTTTCTTTTTTGTAGTTATTTATTTACTTTTTGTTGCTGTTGTTTTTTGGTTGCCTAGCAAGAGTGTTGGAGTTTTAAAAATATTTATATTTTTTGTTGTTGTTGAAATTTTTTCAAATTTTGTGCAATAATACTGTTGTTGTTGTTGTTGTTTAGTAGTAATCCAAGATGTTGCGCCGCTAACAGGAACTTTGGGGCACTTAATCCAAAAAATGTGTGCTCAATGCGGTTTGTTTACGTTTTTTACGCTTTCTCGTATTTTGTCACTTGTCACTTAAACATAAGTTTTAGCAATTCGTGTTTATATATTTCTGTTGTCACTATTTGCGTTTTTGTCACTATTTTTGGTTGCTTTTGATATTAAAATATTTTCGACAAAAATTACGTTGATTTTCGCGACTTGTGATAAAACTCTGGTTGGTTTCACATGAGGCCGTGGCTTTGAGATTTTTTTGGCCTGGCTTCGCTTCGATTCGATCCGTTTCGAGACGACAACGTTCGACGGCAGCCAGAAAGGAACTGAATGAACTGAGGCTCTGAGTATCTTATAGTACGAATTTCCTCTGTCAATCCATGAGATACTCTGTTAAGGTGACGTTCTGTTACAAAACTCTGTTATTCGCTCTCTCGGCAAGCCGAACCGAGCCGAACCGAGTGCGAAGTACAGTTCGCTCTCGTGCTCTCTTTCTATCTGTATCTCACGGGTTGATTTATTTCAGGTTGGTATTTCGTATACGTATTTCGTATTCATTTCGGTCTGTTAAGGGGCGACGACGCGCGAGCACTTAAGTAAAATAATAATTATGTATACGTATGTCAATTTGTTTGACTTCTTCGCCTCATGCTTCCCTACTATTTCTACTACCAATTCGATTTGGTAGGGTAGTAGTAGATTTTACTACCTTTCTTTGCTGCGACTCGCAGCCTCTTCAGCTTGGCATTTATGGGAAGCTCTCTCTCTCAGTTTGGTAGTAGATTTGCTGCTACCTTTTGGTACAAAACAGGCAGCTGACATTTATTGGGATTGTTTTGAAAGCGTTTAATGGGTGCGAGTGTGCGTGTGTGCGGTGTGTGTGTCAGTGTTGGCGAGTGTGTTTGCGTTAAGTAGATTTTTCAGCACATTTGTCTTAATTGTTGTGATTTGTGGTTGATTTTTGAATGATTTACGGCGTGTGCAGCGCCAAGCGGGATTAATTGTTTTTTAAATGTCAGCTAAGGATATCCGTTAATTACTATTTTTCTAAATATGTTTAAAGTAATATGATAAATAATATAATAAATAAAGAAATTTTAAGGAATTGTATTTAAAAATAACTATCTAAACATGACAACTAAAAATTCGTATTAAATTTGCTCCTTTTTTAAACCTCTTGAGAACTTTTCATTTGGTTGACCGCACAATTGATATACTTTAATTACCCGAATAAAAAACATTTAACAATTTAATCTGAGCATATCAATTGCCCACACACTCGCACACACACACATTCTCCCACATTTCACGCTCTCGCGCTCTCTTGGCAAAATCCACTACCAATTTATCACTCAATTAGCACGGAAAAATGTAGTAGTGTATTTACTACGCTTCTGACTCGCGCTCTCTCTCTCTGTTTCATTCTCTCCATCTCACTTGCTCCCTGTACATAAGGCATATGTCCATCTCTTTTGTCGCTCCTGCACACCGTGAGAAACTCTCTTTCTGGTATCGGGTGTTCATCTCAATGAAATTGTAGCATATTTGTTGCCATATCGAGATTAAATTTTCAAAACACAAACGAGCACAGCACGAGAGAGCGAGAGAGAGGGAACGTTCGCTACCAACCAAGCGAAAGAGATGGCCTTAGCCCGAGGGAAAGAGAGAGAGAGAGAGCGAGTAAGAGTTCGTTTGTATGCGTGGCTTGTAAGCTTTTGTATAATGCTCGAGGTGGGGATAAGTGCGGGGGCGGCATGGGGCAGGTTGGGTGGTTGGGTGATTTTGTGGGTGGTTCGTTTGGGGTCGCGATTTATTGATGACGCCAGCGTCGACAGAGACGCCAACAGCGACAGCAACAGCGACGGCGGCCGTGTTAATGTGTTTGTTGCTCTCTGGCATAAAATTATGTTTTATTTTATTTAACATGCTCTGCCTCGATTTTTGGCAGTCCTTGTCATAATTCTGATAAAATGGCAAAGGGGAAAAACCGGCCGAAGGGGAGAGGAGAGGGAGTTGGGGCAGAGCGAGTCCTGCCTGCCTGCCTGCTCTGCCCAAAAAGGAAGTCTTTTTATTTTCCAGGCTCGAGTGCTAAGCAACAACAACTCATCGCGATGATGACGATGATGGAAGTAATGATGATGTTGGGTATGTTATGTTGGCAGCAGACAGCAGCAGCAGCAGCCTCATTGGGTTATGCTTATATGGGTTTGTATTTTCATATTTTGTTGTATTTTTTTATTTTTTATTTTCGTATTTTGTATTTGGGTTCGAGTTTGAGTTTGAGGCGAGTTCAGGCCCTACATACACACATTGACTTGGGTGTGAGTGGTGTGCCGTGTGTGCCTGTACAGTGGTAACTCGCAAAATAGCAAGGATATTTGGGTTTTTAATTGATTTCAGATGTTAAACTTTTATTTAATCATAAATCATAATAAATGATTATAATATACTTTGCCCAGAGACTCAGAACTTCTAAAAAATATTAAAAAAAAATTCTTTAAAATTTTTTAAAAATTAAATAATATATGCTTTTATAAGGTTTGAATTAAAAGTTATCCAGAAAATATGCTAGCAACTATTGAGGATGCTTGCAACATTCGAAAGATACTTTTGCTTAACAACTTGTCACTTAAAATCAAGTCCTATTAAATATAAACAATTTCCTTTAATTTAACTTAAATTCCAAATTTAAATTACAGCGCAAAATTGTTGAAATATGGAGGGTTTACTGTGCTTACGGGTGTGCGTTGGGTACTATGTGTGTAAAAGGAAGTGTACTGAGTTGTAGGCCTTCGTCATCGTCATCGTCATCCTTTCCGCTGCTGTTGTTTGTGCTGCTGTTGGTGTTGTTGTTGTTGTTGTTGGTGTGTTTCTGTGGTTGTTGTTGTTTTATATTTTTTTTCTGCACATGTGTGAGTGTGAGTGTGAGTGAGGGAGGGACAATGGTTATGTTTGTCGCTCAGTCCTCTGCCACTTCTTCATCATCGTCCTCGTCCTGCGACCTCCTCTCTTCAGCCTACTCCCTCCAGTCCTGCCTGGTACCTTCATCCTGCTGGTATCTGCATCTGTATCTGTATCCGTATCTGTATCTGTGTAAATGCGTTGGTTGTTGGCTTGTTTCGCCACCGTTCCTCCCCCGTTGCCAACATCCTCGATCATCGGTTCCTTGTGGCTGCCTACGTGCGTTTGTTCGGGTGCCGGGTGTGTTGTTGTTGTTGGTTCCTGTCCCTCTGCCTGTGCCTGTGACTCTGCCTGTGTTCCTATTCCTGTTACTTTGGCTGTGACGGAGCACTGTAGCTGCCAAATTGCTAAACAGCCATAAAACAGGGTGTCCCCGGCATGCGTGTGGGGGTGGGAGTGAGGAGGAGGATTTTAGCTAATCAGAAAATGTTTTTAGTCAAGAAAAACATTTATTGAAGCCTTTGAAAAAGAATCTAGATATAGGACATATATATTTACAGAATGAATCTTAAGTCCTGATCTTATTTTAAAACATTTTAGGGTAAAACTATGAACTTAATTTTTGTAAGAAAAACTATCTTAGGGAATGCATTATCACAAATCTATAGAATTAAAATAATGTCACTTAATTGAATTAAAATATCAAGACCAAGTCAATTTCGAACGAGTTGTCTCAATTGATCCGAGACTCACCCTGTTCTGGTGGCCAAAAACGGCTGTAAAAACAATTTAATGGATAAAACGACAAAAATCTGGTTTTCACAAAAACCAAAAACCCAACACAGCCAACAACCAGGAGCAGCAACAACAAAAGCAGGCGACGAAAGCGTTGAGGGGGCATAAGAGGGGCTGGAAAAAGGGGGGAAGTTAGGAGGTTGCTGCTGCTCTGCTGCAAGAAGAACACTCATGGGAACAGCAGCAGCAGCAGCAGCAACATACGTAGCCGCAATAGCAACACCAAAAGCAACAACGCCTGGCAAAAGCAGCAGCAAATGTTGAGATTACACTAAAAGTAACTGCCAACAGCAGCAGCGACGTCAGCAGAAGCAGCACCAGCACCAGCAGCAGAAGCAGAATGCAACGCAATGAAAGAGTGCAGCACTAAAATCAATTATGTAGCCAGCGCAGCAGCAACACCAAAAGCAACAGCAGCAACATCGCAGCGACTGCAACAGCAGCAGCGTGAAAATAGTAGTGGAAAAAAGGATAACAACAAAACGAAAGAACAATGCAGTCTAGTACATCGACTATGAGATACCCAGTGTTATAAATATGTAAATATGGTGTTATGGGTATATAAAAACATGAAATTTGTATCTAATAATAAGAAAGCATTTTTTCATACAAGCTAATATTCTTGAAAATATTTTCATTAAGGAAATATGATTATATTATATTTCTCCAGCTATTCTATCTATTACAATTAAATTATATATTTGTATATTCCTATTATCAAATACTTCTCGAATACATAATACCCTTTAACAAACTGATTAAAGAGTATAAAAAACGAAATAGCAAAGCAGTAGACGATAGCAAACAAAAAAAGGGGTGATGGCAGGGACGGTGGCAGAAATAGGGATAGCTGGAAAATGGGGGTGGGCAGTGGGCAGTGGGAGGTGCAAGGCGGGTGTAGTAGGTGGAAAGGCGGCGGAAGGCCGAGGGGGCGGCACACAAGTGTCTGTTTGTCGTTGCGTCGGTCAGTCGGCAAAAATATGTTGCGCATTTGCAACCGAGAGGGATAGAGAGGGCCAGATGACGAGCGACAGAGATAGGCGGCAACGTCAACTGCTGTTGTAACTGTTGTTTTTTGTTGGTGTAGTTGTAGTTGTTGTTGGTGTTGGTGGGGTTTGGGTGGCTGGTAAAATGCGTGCAAAAGCAAAGCCAAAGGCAAAGCAAAAAATAAATGAAAAGGAAAAGAAAAGCGAATCTTTAAATACACTTTCAGTGCTGAAGATTTATAAAAATTAATTTGTTAAATATTCTACAAATTTCAAATAATTTGAACAATTTAAACTATTTCCAAAATGTTAAACTTTAATCAATTTTAACAATAAAATTTTTAAGAATTTCAACAATTAAAACAATATTAAATTAACAAAAATATAAACAACAAATATAGACCATAACAGAATATATATAAAAACTACAATATTTATTGAAGAAGCAATATTAAAAATGTTCTATAAATTCAATTTTTGTATTGTACGAACAATTTTATAATGTTAACCTTCAAACTCTAATTACATTTAAATAAACAATATATTGCCAATTCTATAACAACAAAGGCCAAATTAATTTTAAGAGCACTCCAACTCTACTTACAAGTGCTAATCAGAAATGTATGGAATATAAGAGACTCGAGCCTTTAAAAATTAAATAGCTAAAATTTTCAGGGAGGGTAACACAAGAGATATAAACAAAAGAAAAAAAAATAATAGCAGAAAACAAAATACTAAATCCAAAAGCAGCAGCAGTAGACGATGAACTTTGCTGGCTGCCTTTGTTGTTTGTTGGCTTTTACTTCTTGCTGTTGCCTGGTTTTGGGTCTAAGGCAAAGACACCTTTCCACGTGCAGATCTGCACCACCTTGCCCCCTTTCCCCCCTTCGGCCAACTCGTACCCCCTTCCCTTTGCCATATCCCTGGCCGAGAGAAAATAATCAGCGAAAAACGTAGGAGAAAAAGAGCGTGCAAAATTATGCTGAGTGCTTGGCTGGCTGCCACAAAAAGTGAAAGAAAGGCAACGACAACGACGACGTCTTCGCCGCCTCCTGCACCGCCCACCGATGCCCCCCTTCGGCCCCTCAAATTGCAGTTGTACACTAAGAGAAAAATTATTTGAAAAATGATCCCAATAAGAATGTTATTTTAAGATATAAAAGGCTTATTTTACATTTTAAACATCCTGTCGTAAATAAGCACTGGTTAAAGCCTTATAAAGTATATATAAATTAAACAAATTAGTTTCAGATTTCGTTAAGTGCTTATCAGATATATTTCAAACGAATTTCTGATTTGTGCCAAACTTTTTTCTCAGTGTAAACCTCACTCCCCCTCTCTGTCACCCTCTGCATCTGCTAAGCGAGAGCATAAATACGAGTAAAAAAAGGCAGTGAAAGAAGGGAAAATCAAGGAGGGATTTGGGTGGTGGGGCAGGGGCACAGGCGGAGGCGGTGGCGGTGGCCAAGGGGGTGGAGCAGGGGGCGCTTTGCCGGCAGATACTTTGAGATTTCCCCCCTTCTCGATGGCCGCCTGTTTTCATGCATTTTATCAGTCGACGCTGACGATTTTCTTGGCGTTTTTATTTTTATTATTTTTTTCTCTCGCTCTTTGCTTGGTTTCGTTTATGATTTTTTTCTTATTTGTTGTTGTTGTTGTTGTTTCTCCTCTCTGGTGTTTGGTTTTTGTTTTTATTTGGGTTTCGTTTTGGGATTCGGTTCGGTGTTTGTATCGGGCAAATGTATCTGGATCTCAGTATTTGTATCTGTATCTTTATATGTGGCGCTGCTGCTGCTGGTGCTGTTGTTGTTGTTGTTGTTGTTGATGTTGTTATTGTTGGTGTATCTCTTTTGTATCTTTTAGCGCTGTTTTGAGTTAAGCAATTGATGGATATGGTTTATTTATAACGCTTGGCGACCGAAACCGAACCGATCTGAACCGAACCGAAGGAAACGCGGCATCGTCGTCGCCCGAATATTATCCACAAGCCACCGTCATCATCATCATCATCATCGGCTTCATCGCTTCGAAACACAATCATCGGCATCGGAATTCCGACGAGCACAATGAGTGCGGACGTGTATCTGAGTATCCGTAAGATACTTTACTCACTCACTCGCAAAGTTCGCTCGCTGCTGCTGGCTGCGTTCGATAAACGTAAGCGTAATAATATTTTATTGAAATTTGTTTTCTTGCCTGTACTTGCCCAGCTCTCTTTCTCTCTCTCTGCCAGTCTCTGTATTTTCTTTTTGTTTTGGGTGCACGCGGAAAAATCGGTTTATTATTTTTCCAGATATGATAATGATTTATAAATAATATTTATCCATAGGGAAACCCCTTGATAAGAAAGAGTACTTGTTAAAATATTAATAAAACGATTCCTTCTGCTTTATAAATTAACTTTATGCTTTAAAATACAAATTACTAATATTAAATTAAAAAGATTCCAAATATTAATTATATGCCAAAAATTGTCCCTCTACACTTGATGTATTTATGATAAAAATCTGTAATTAATTATGTCTTAAAAACAAATCAGCTTAAAACTTTTCCCAGTGCATCTGGTAAGGGGTATTGAGGGGCCTTCATTTCTTTTGTCGTTGCTTTGCTGCTTTTTTTTGCGCTCCGCCATAAGTATCTGTTGGATAAATATGAGGTTAAAGCGCTGCCTGCTGTCTGTAGTTTCCTCACTTCAGTTCACTTGCATCTGTATCTGCGTCTGCCTCTGCTTGTGCCCTGCCTCTCTGCCTATGCCCCTGTCTCTGTCCCAGTATCTGAATCCGTACCTGCAGCTGTATCCGCATCGGTATCTGTAGCTATAGATGTTGCTGTATCCGTATCTGCATCTGCATCTGTATCTGTATCTGTGGGTTTGGGTCTGGAGTCGAGTGCAGCGCATTTTGATTGTTCGCCTGCTCTTTTGATGAAAACATAAATATCACAGCGCCGCCGAGAGAACGAGAGCCCGAAAAAGAAGCCTCAAGACATCCCAGAAGTGGATGTGATGACGACGATGATGACGATGGAGGGGAAAAAGAAGCACCATCGGCATTCCTAGCCCAGCTCTCTCGATTCCTGTTCTTGCATTCGGAATGAATGAAAATGTTTTTCCCATTTTCCACTGCACTCTCTCTCCCCCTACATGCGTCCCTCCCTCCCTGGTTTCTGGTTTCCCTTCGAGAGTTACAACTCCTGGGTTTTCGTGTTTTTCGTGTGCGGTAAATTGATACGGCCATGCTGGCTTAACACGGGGCGTATGACTTCCCTATTAATAAGCCTAATTAAAGCCACGAAAAATGCTATTAGTCTACGCGGGATAATGCCTTAGGGCGAATCGGGGTTAAATTTAAATGCATTGAGGATTAAATTTGATTAAATTAGATTTTGAAGTTTCTGAAAAATACTATCGAATATCAAAGATTTAATCAGAACATCAGGGGTAGCCTGTCACTTTCAATTTGATTTTTAGCGGGCCTTGATTGGGGGATTATAATAAAAATAAATGATTAACCAACAAATTTAAAAATAAATCTGTATATGTAGAATGAATAAAATTGTATTTCCCACTGAAGAACATCGGATTGCCATTGTTTTCCGATTAACTAGGTATAAATGCTGCCACCAAAGAAATGATTGAACAATCCTAAAAATAACTTGACCAAAAATCAGGGAGAAATCCAAAAATTGTTATATGCAAGAGCGAGAGGTCAGAGAAGTACTCTTCTCCCCTCTGTCCATTCCTCTCGCCCCCAATACCCCCTGCTCCACTCTCAGCCCTTGTTTATGACCTCTCCTCGAATAACTTAATAATTATTCATGCAGTTTACCCAACGCAATTACAACAACAATGGGGGAACGAGTGGATGCCACATGCCCACGCTTCAAAAAAGACCAACCAGCAACAACAATAAATTAAAACAACGATCGACAACAAACAAACAAGCAACAACAACGATTACACCAACAACAACAACAACAACAACAACAACAACAACAACAACAACAATAAGGGAAGTGCGTTGTTGTACATAAACGAAATCGAAACGAAACGAATAATAAATAAATGAGTACAGCGCGAGGAAGAAGGAACGACAATACTTTTTATATAGTTGAATGACTGAACCAACCAACCCGTCAACCAACAACAGCAACAACAACAACGAACAAATTAACACACAAAAAATACTTATGCGCAATAACAACAACAACAACTACAACAACAGCAAAATCAACACTGCGAACAAACAATACCAACAACCGAAAATTACCTTAAAAACACCAAACAAGCTCTGAAAAATAAGTAGAAAAAAAAATCGGAAAATAAAAATACATTAAACGAAATAAGATGAATACCAAACAAATAAAAAATTTATGCGTTGCATGGCCGGGGCAGAGACAGAGCGAGGGATTGTATGTATAAATGGAGGCGAGCGAGAAATTATGCCACAATCAAGTACAACACACAATAACAACATCAGCCGAGGCGCACCAACAACTACTCGACAGAGGGAACAACAACCACAAAAACACAGAGAGGAAAATTCCCCCCAGGAAAGTGCGTGGCAGAAATGGGAAATCCAAAAGTTAGAGATGGAAACGTGATTAAGGGGACTCAAGGGACTCAAGTTGCAAGGAAAACAAGCTCAGCTTAATTATTTTGGTTTGAGAATTTCCATAAGATGCCTTAAAAACATAACCAGTGAATAAAATATATTTTAAATTAGTTCCTTTAAAGCTTGTCTAGCATAAACGTTTTAAATTCAATAATCTAGAAATTATAAAGGTTTGTAAAATATAAAGAAAAAACAAATAAGAACTATTTAATATTCCAAAACATGGCTTTATCATCTTCTTGATCTAATAATAATTCCAGAAATTTCCCACCATGGCAGGAATCACCTGCCTCACCTGCCTGATAATCCACTCACGAAGTCATCGCTCAAATAGATCAGATATAATATCAAATCGGATCGGTCAGAGCAGAGTAGATCACCTCCAAAAAACAAAACACACACAGACAGAAGGCAGATGTCGGGCGGTGATGATGATTCGGTTGACGATGGTCTGCTTATGGCGGGGCGAGAGCAGATCATGATCATGATCAGCGGTCAATGATAATTCCATTTCGTTTTGTTTCTGCATCTGAATCGGAATCTGAGTGACGACGAATGCCCAACTGTTGGTTCTCTAGATCTCTGGCTGTGCATCTTTGTAGCTGCTCTCGAATGCATTCCATAGATACACAAAAATAAAAATGCGGCGGCTACAATAAATAATAAAATCCAATGAAGACGAGGGCGAGATACTTTTGGAAATGGAAATGGGAAACGGTACCAATGCAGCAGCAGCAGCAGTATCTGGGTGTAGGTAAAAAATAACACGGTCTGTTACCCTATTTTCCACTCCGTTTGATAATGGTGAGTCCTCATCCCGACCCAGAAAACATTATCGCTCATCACAATGCGCGGAGATAGCACTTAGCTTGAGCAATTACCAATAGGCGGCAACACCTCGACTTCACTTTGGCGTCTAATTGCTTAACAAAAGCTTCAATTAAACACTTCAAAGAGCTTATTACAAACCAATAAACCGCACCACTCACTGAAAGAATCCGCAGCTCCTGAGGCGGAACGCGCTTGACGACTGCGAGTGTCAAGGATAACACACAGATACAGATACAGGGAGAGAAAAATAAGGGGAAGCCTTTTCTTATGCAAGAAAAAATGTGGATAATGTTTAGATATAATTCTTTGAACTATGCAATATATTTTAAAAGTGAATTGCAACTCATTCAGAATTATTTTTGATCAAGGATAATGCTTTAATTGAACTGTTTCTTCCGTTGTATCTTTTATAAAACCTTTTTGAAGAAATCTTATACTATATATGGTAGTTTGCATCACTTTCTGAAATCCAACATCCGATTAATATTAATGAAGGTTTAAATTAACTTAAAAACTCCCTTATTTAATAACCAATATTAGCCCAATTTTCTTTCCCTGTCGAAACAACTCACAGATACAAAACACACATACACTGTAGCAGAACAAAAGCGAGCACGCTCCACACTCCATTCAAGTCCACTCCATCGATGTTCTGGCTAGAATGGAATATCGCTTTACACACATGATAAGTGTCATGACTGCGTGGCCCGATAATTGTCTGTTTTGTCTCGTCTGCTGTTTTCCTGACTGCCTATCCGCCTCTGTTCATTCTTCCTTAGCCCTCATTCTCTCTTCTCTGTTCTGGTATGTTCCTGCTGCTCCTGCTCCTGCCGGCTCCTGCCTGCTTATCCTGCTCATGATGGCACCGCAGTTGTGCCTACTTGAGGCTACTGTTGTTCCCTAGTTGACAAAAGGCCACAGGGCTGCCGGGGCGAGAGCCTCTTTTGATATGCCCCTGTGCGGTTCAGTTTTAGTGGTGACTGATCCTATCTGCACTCGAAAAAAATACTACAATTGAACCGAGATAATTTGTGATTATTTTCAGACATTTTTAAAGACAAATTTTATATTTTAAAGGTATATTTTATGTATGGGTATGTTGGTTTCCTTGAAGGCTAAGCAATTTATGTTATAAAAATCTATTAAAGAATAATAACTCGTGTTTCACTGCTAACTACAAATATTTGTAATAAGTACAGCATCAAAATAATAAATTAATGGGTTATTTTGATTTATAAAAAACAATTTAGGCTTTATAATTGCTACAAATATTTCTATAAATGTATTTCATACTCTAGATATACATTTTTTAAACAAAACAAAGATACTTTTGGTGGTGTCTGGCCTACCCTATTTCTCCATCATTCTGTATCTTTTCCTTTGTTTCCCTGGCCTCACTGTATTCTTTTCCCTGTGATCACTCCTGGATTGCGTTTTATTGGACTCTTAGCGGTTCCTAATGTGTATCCTGTTGCGCTGACGCAGGGTGTCTTATCGAGGGAACATCCTTCTTTGACTACCTGAACAACTTCCGGCTTGGCTGTACTCCACTCCACTCCAGTCTGGACTCATTTGCATCGGGCGGATGCCAAGTCGAGGGGTAGATCACTGACAGCGAGACGGAATCTCTTTCAAGTCAAAGCTCAAGCTCGGAATTATTTGAACAACAATCATCATCATCATCATAATCGCAAATAATAACTTCCCTGCGTCGTCGCACATGTTTGTCCGGGTGTAAGGGTTAAATGTGTCCCCGGTGAGGTGTGGGTTGTGCACACCCCTTAGCCCCTCAATCTGCAGCAGCCCCGGCATTATGTTTTCTGGGTTCTGTGTTCTTGGTACTGGGGTTACTTCGGGGTTCATAATGCCAGCCTTCTTTGAACTCTTTTTGCGTCATCGTTTGTGATTAAATAAAACAACAAAAAAAGCACGAGGATACGAGGATATATAATATATATAGACACATGCTCGAATGTATGTATATAGGTATACCTAGAAATTTATGTATTTTTATTTGAGCTTTTACTTTTCATCAGTTTCGCTTGTTTTGCTGTTGCCGAAGAAATCCTTTTCTCTCTCTTTTCGCTTCCTTTTTATGGTGCGTACACAAAATGTGAACCTTTTTTTTCTTGGCCTTCTGCAGGGTAGGGGGTGTCCCCGAACACACGCCAAATGTAACCTCAAAGGGTTAAACACGCAAAACGCAAAAGCTAAAAAAAATTGGAAAAAAATAAATACGAAAAAAGGAAGGCCAACGCAAAAAAGAAATATGAAAAGCAATAAGCGGCCTTGCTTGAAGGTTGGCCGGGGCAGGGGAATTAGCATTCCGGGGTGGAGGGGTATAGAAGTTGCCCAATTCAAATCTTATGTAAAAGGAATACCCTGGAAAAGGGTACTGGACACTCTGACTGTGACAGCGAAGGATATGGGATTAAGGGGATGCATGTCCAGAAATATTTATAAGCTTCGATTACAGCAAAGTACTTTGCTTGATTTACAATTCCTGTCGAGTACATCGCCCCAAGTTATTATCTTAAAAATTATGCATAACCCAAATAGCCGCAGGTATTTCTTCGTGAAAGGGTTAATTATTTATTTAGAAAACCACAAAATGAGGTGGGATAATATTTGGATAACCCAGAACACGTCAAACCCCCCCGGGGATATACATTATTCATCCATAACAATGATTATAATAGTCGATCTGGGATACGTCTCTGTTAATCCACACAGAAATTCCAATTCAAAGCTCCATTCATAAGGAATTCTGTCTAAACAAACATTTAGATTGGAATCATTCGAGGAAGTCCCTAACCCACAAAAAAAGGGGTGTTTTGCCGTCTTGCCCCATTGTTGCTCTCGCGGTGAGATCGCTTCATTATCATTGAAATCGCACAGGCATTATCAGATAATTAGATGGAACAATTGTCTCATTTATCTACACCAAATAACGTGTTGTGTGTCAGGGTCTTTACCTAACCCGAAACCGAAACCGAGACGGAGACGGAGACCCGAGCGAAAGCCACTTCCCCTCTGCTTCGGTTGTTGGGTTTTCAGTAAATTTGTTTGCTAATAGAATTTGAAAAGAACATTTGCCACGGAGGATAAGGCAATGAGGCCGCGGGGTGGATAAGTTGCTTCGCTTTTACGCAATACCTTTTGTCAGGGTCTCCGCAACCCATGACCGTCTTCTTTTCTCAGTCTCATGGAGATTTCTCCTGTATTGACTTGAGATTATCGCACGCCAGGGTTAAAAACTTCCAATTTAAATTCAATTTCCGTGCAAAATGGTCAAAAGTCTGAGCGACAGGAGCGAGAGAGGTAAAGTAAATACCAGGCACAAATAAAAAAAAGAAAAACCCACCACTTAAGGGTTTGCCAACTGAATCCGGAATGCCGGATCCTCAATGCTGAATCCTGAATACCGAGTCCTGAATCCTGCCGCTGAATGCCAGCCGGATATCAGAGCGCAGACCGAGAGAGAGAGAGATAAACAAGGAAGCCAAACAGGATGCATGACCATGCAGGCGAAGTCACTTCATTATCGAGATTATCGGCGCAACTTCCAACCCCGGCAAGGCATCAATTCCTCAGACTCCTCATCTACATCCGGGCGAGCACACAGAGAAAATTTCGACAAAACGAGGTCATCTCTTAAACTCTAAATAAACTTTTTGGCTTCTCTAGATTCCTAAAATTTGTATAAGATTTATAGAAGGGTTTAATATCCTTTTCAAAACAATTATTCCAATAGCAAAACAAATATTTAAATTATTCATTTTTCTCGGTGGACTTCCTCATCAGTCTTCCCAAGCCCATCCACTTTATCGTCCTGGTCCACATCCTTGTGTGCATACGTTCGCGCGTCAGCACAAATGTCAAACCACTCACTGAGCCCTGTGGTGGTGATACCGGCAGCGGTGGTGGTGCTGCCGTGATGCTCGACTGACGGGGTTGGTTACCCTCCTCGGTTCCGGGTTCTAGCCTTGCTGAGCGCCTGTCCACGGGTATCCTTGAGCCCTGCTCGCTGCGAGTTGTCGTTCGCTGTCGTGCCCCCAGGACAGGCTAATAAAATTTGCCAGGCAAATCCGCAACAAACCCCGAGAAATCGCTGCTTAGAAAAGGATGCTCGAGGCGATCCGCAGAACGAGATGCGATTTGTGCGACTCCGCTAAGCAAATTAAAAGTGTTGAAAGTCGGCGCAAGGGAAAATTGGAAAGCATAATGGAAGGAAATTGTTTCAAATTGTCGGGTGTCCTTGAGGAAATATTATCAGGGGTTGCAAGATACTCGCTAGTCCTTATGTTGTGCCAGTTGGAATTTGATTCAAATTGAAATTAGTCTTAATTGGCAGCCAGGCGACAGACGAGGCAAGGCAATTTTTACTACGAATTATGGCTAATGATCTTTGATTGGCATTCATGATATTATGTTTTTATTTATTTAGAGCACGTAATATTTATTCATTATCTTTTTTAATTACCCGAGTTGATAATAATAATTATTTTTATATGTGAGTGCTGGTAGGGAAATAAATATTTATAAATATTCCTTCACAAATCGTAAACGATAAATCATAATTTATGATGGATAATAAATTGAATTTCCTTAATTTGTGTAATTTAAAACTCAGGATTTAATGTTTATCTAAATTTTGCATTGCTATAGTTTAATCTAATTTTATTATTCCATCAGATAATCGGATGGGAAATTTCCTGATTCCCTTAAACACGACTCAAATTGCCTAGAAAATTGAGGCCTCCTTCAAATTGGATGCCTTTGGTTAATCGGTAAATTGAACCCACCGCCGCCTTCTTCTATTTTAGGTGTGATATTCAACCACTGATTGACCGAATCGATTGAGTATTCGTATTCACACTCCGGACGCCCCCTCTTGAGTATCTATCGCACATCTCTCAGGTTGGCTTACCTGTCAGCCATTCAGAAATGGGAAGTGCTCATAAAAGTTAATTAAATGCAAGGCAGGGAGGGGGAGGCGGCGGAAATAGAAATGGGAAAAAGAGAACAGCAGCAATAACAAAGGCGACGAATCAATGGGCTAAGTGAAGGCAACGTAGCTAATCGATTCATTTGAAATTCAATACACAAACACGTGGGACACAAAGCCCAGAGCCAGAGTTGGAAAATCAATATGGAAAGCATAAATGGCAACACGCTGGCCAAGTGTCAAGCGGCGGTATGAGCTCCAGGCTGCCACCCCTCCTGGCACCACCCCCTCTTCTCACACGTTGCTGTTGTTGGCTGTGCCACCCCCTCTCGATTCTGGGGCTGAACTGAAAATGCAATTGCAATGGAAACCGAAAAAGCCGTCAACCACCAGCACCAAACATACACATGAGACAGAGCTCAGACCCTGCAGAATGTTGACAGACAGTCGGGCAGGGCTATTGGATCGAATAGATATATACAATGGGGGTTAAAAAAATAGTTATTACATTTTAAATATATATTTTGAAGATGTACAGTATTTGAATTTAAAGAATTTTTACCATTTACTATGCAGGTTTATGGTTTTAAAGTGATTGAATAATTTAAAAAGAATTTTCTTTTTTGGTAGAGAGCCTTTTTTATGGGCTTAGAAAATATTACTATAGCTATTTTCTTGGAAAATCTAGTCTAAAAGTTTAGAAAATAATGTAAATTATTTAAATATTATATTAATATATTTTTTTTTAATAAAGTCTAGGATAATATATGTTATTATTTAGCTTTATGTATGTCTGGACTCTTTAAAATTATTTTTAAAAATAATGTATAAGGTTTAAAAAAGGGGAAAAATATTTATGAACAAATCAACTTTCCATTTCACAATAAAATGTAAAAAAAAACCTTTTTTATACATTTAAAAAAGAATTCAAATCTTTTTGTTATATAAATAAATACAAGAAATGTATATATTTTATATTTTATATATAATTTATTTTTCAGCATTACAATACCCAAAACTCCTATATTTGTCACCCCATCTATATGCATGCACTCGTAAAATGGTACAATACCTTCTGGTTACCTCTCGCCCTCACTCTCCACCACTGACGTCGGTCTGCCATTTTCAATTTATTGTTATTATTAATTTTGATGCCGAAAAAGGGATGCCAGGATGCCAAACGGAACAGGCAAGGCAGGAGGGGGGCAGCACGAAAAGGAGGTGTGCGGGGTGTGTGTGTGTGTGTGTAGAATCGACTGGCAGTCGACGAGTTTATTTGTGTGAAATTCAAATGTAAATACTTGAGGGTGCTTAAGGGTGTCTTTAGGGGTTTAATGCTCGACTGCTACGCAATTTTTCTCTCTTCGCTCTGCGCTCGGGCATTTTTCGGTTTTGGTTTCGGTTACTGGGATTTCCTCGGTGGTTGGGCTACCATTGTAATGTCGCTGCAATCCCAAACTCTGTCCTGCTTTACAGTTCCCTTCAATGCGAATTCAATCGATGCCCAAAGTGCATGTGGAGAAAGTCTCGGTTCTTTCATCTCAAGGGAACAGCGAAGGGGGTTGGGAAAGGTTGTGGGAAATGCTCTGTCTTGTCCGGGAAATGCAGCTGGGAAGGAGCATGTCCTCAGAAAAGGATCTCAGAGGGATTAAGCTGGAGAGGATGTCGAGGATGTTTCAAGGTTGAGGGTAGAATGTCAACATGCATTATTACACGATATTTTGTAAGTCAAATATTTTGAAAGATAATTTTTATTGCTTATTTTGAGGGGATTTTCAAGGATTCTGAATGGGGAATTAAAGTAGTTGTTGATGAATTTCTTTTGATTTTATAATTTATAATGTTGAGGGGTTGGTAATTTAAAAAGTAAAAGATATTTAATCATATATTATATATATTTTTATGGCTTTATTTCATATCTTAAGAAAGCTGTTATTTTATAGAAATTGCATTACAAAACATGCTCTTTCAGGAATTTCTCTTTGCTTTCAGTCCAAATTAAAGGTAATTCCCCCGTCGAGTATCCCAAAACAGAATAACTTCACCCCCTCTAAACCTTACTTTCCTTTGTTTCCCGACAATTCCGTTGGCAAAAGACGATGACGACAACAAAAGCCACCGTCAAAGATTAGTCATACGCAGTTGCCCCCGAATGGAGTGGGTGGATTTGTTAGGAGGGTTGAGGTTCGAGGGATGCGAGATGCCGAATGGAGTTGGGATGACGAGGACAACGACTGCGGGACGCCTGGCGACATTCATTTCAATTGACACGTGCACAATCTGCCCCATGCCCCGTCTCCATGTTCGTTTTTCGTCTCCCAAAGACAGCGTAAAAATGTTCCAGAATCAAGCGAAACAAATGCGAGATCCAGGGGAGAGATTCCAGGAGAGGGAGGAGACGGGGCACAAAGCCGGAGATGGAGACTCATGAATATGAAAATGCCTGACAGGAGCTAAGTAGATGTCTTCTCGCACCTTGACAGGGGCAGAACGGTGGCGGATGCCGAGGAGGAGACAGATATTGCTGGCGTCAGCATTAGCTTAGAATTTCTTGTTTATAAACATTTTTGCACAAAGGAAAAATGTCAGCTTAAAATGGTAATTACACACATGAAAATAAGCTTTGAAAGGGTTGGAAATTAAGGTATTTTAAAATGAGAATAAAGATTTTTATGTGATATTTTTTAGAGCAACATAGAGGTTAGAAAAATATTAAAAATATTATGAAGAGCTTATTTAACATCTTATTTTAAATATCACATTTTTTTTCTAGCTAAATAAATCATTTTATAAAGTGTAAAAAAAATTATAGCAATATGAAACCACATTTATTGTTCACTGTTTTCCGTTGTGCGCACGACGCATTTGACATTTTTGTCACCCAAACAAAACAGCGGGTGGTCAGAAACACCCTCCCCCTGCCCTTCTCTCACTCTTGGTTGTATTTAAAAAATTATATGCCAAATCGAAATTGCATGTTTAACATAAACAGCGACAAAACTAAACGAGGCAAACAACACCAACAGCTGGGAGTCAGGGGTATTTCTAATGCCTTTTTTGCGCCGATCACCCGCTGGGGCATTCGGCAATCTGCTCTTTTGATTCGAACTCCATTCCGTGGCTATATACTCCATATAATTCTGTTCAGTTCCTTTGAGCTTCTAACCCTTAAGTGCTGTGACATTTATTGCCATTTATGAGGCTCGTTTTGGGGGTTACGCGTATGAGTCTCCTCGGCTTCATTGTTGTCCTGCCATCGTTATTTATGGATATATGTATTTAATAAACTCCGCACATACAGACACTCAGGCCAGCAGAGAATTGAAAATTTGTTCATTTGCCATGGTAAATTATATGGTTGAAGAGCAGCATCATCAAAACTGGTTGGTAGGGGTGTTGTAAAAGGGATATCGTCGAGTTTATTGCAACATATTGCAGGGTAGGTCTTAAATTAAAATAAGCCCGGATTAATAATCAAACGATTAGGGCTTATGAAATATTACACCAGTTTTAATATTCTGCCAGAGTTTGTGCAAATTGAAAATTACGGTGTAATACATATGCGGGAAATTAAGTAAAGCCGATGGAAGCTCTTGAACTCTGTGGAGAGGGATTAATGAAATGCAGTCACTCAGACTTTGTATTCAGAAAAGATATTTCAACTCCTAAAAATACTAATTAGAATCTTCTATAAGACATTTTAGCTTCTAAAAAAATGTATTCGAATCTGTGATAAGAAATATTAGCTTCTTAAATGATGTTTTAAAATCTTGATTTACAAATTGCACCTCTTAAAAAGATTTATTGACAGTTAAAAATATTTTTTCTGATTAATTTTTATATGGAAAGTATTTTTATTGCTATTTTAACTATTTATTAATACAAATAAATATTTTTAATATTTGCATCTAAGCTTTCTCATTGGCTTAATTATTTAAGTGACACAATTTGCAGCATTTCATGTCTAATGGATATTATGTCATCGGTCTCATTCCCCCTAATCCTCTATATTGATCTTTAATCAAGGCAATTAATTAACATAATGAAATAACTTGCGACTGGCGAAGGGCAAAACTCAGTGTGTCGCCATTCTCCTTGAAGTTAAGTACCTCTTAAATATTTCCATAAATGTATTTAGGGTTTTGGAATTTAAAAAATATATATACATATTATTTATAAGTAGATTTAATAAAGAAAATAAAAGGTTATTTGTAAACATAATCAAATAGTCCAATGTAAAAATAATAAAACCCCAGATGCATTCCAAAATAAATACTATATCTTAATAAATAATTTAAAATAAAGAAGAAACCATTCATAAAAGTGATAAAAAAGATCTAGAAATTTATTAAATTTATTTTATGAAAATTTAATTTAAGAATATTAATCTTATGAAGGAATATCTATATATTTTACAATTTTATATATATTTTCCCATTTGTCTTAATGTGCATTCTTCTACAAACAATTGTTTACAATCACTTTTATTATGTTTACATTTATTATTTGCTGATTGTGTTAATGTTTATGTTTATTTTAAAAGCTAAAAGGGTATTTTTGAGTCGCAATTTGTTTGGAACTCCTTTTAACGTTCCCACTTGTTTTGTTGTTCGCTGGCTTCTGTCTCAGCCACTTTATGGCCCCACCACCTTCACCCTCACCCACTGGGCCCACTCTGCCACTCCTCAACTGTTTTGTTTATGATTTTGTGCCGTCATTGGATTTTTAATTTGCCTTCCAACCAAAGTTTTGCCCCCATCCCCTGGTGGCTGCCAAGTGCAGTTAATTCCGCAATTGCAGTTGTGGGTGACTTGTTGTTGTCGTCATCGTTGTGGATTTGTTTGTCCCCAGAGCCTCCAGAACCCCCGGAAGCCCAATGCCCCTTCTCTTTGGCTTATGATTTGCATAATTTGTTCTATAATTTATGGCATGCGAAAGCCTTTTCTCCGCCTTACTACTACTACTGCTATTATTATTGTTATTGTTCCATTGCTGTCACTCAGTCAACGTCTCCGGCGAGAGAGAGAGCCTCGTCTCGGGCCTGATTGAGATGGCTTAATTAACTAAACGATGCGCCTGGAATTTAATTGGAAATACTCGGCAAAGGCGGAAGCGTTTTTCCAGAGTTTAGTTCTAGTTCTGGTACATTTCCATGAGGCGAGATTCGCCCACAGAGCAAACGATCTGCTAATGCCAGATGGCTTTAATTTATTTTGTAAATTATTTCCCATATCAAAAGCTATGAAAATACATGTATGCCCTCCGTGGCTATAGTATTTTTTTTTCTTTCTTTTCGGTTAATAAACAATTTTGTTTTTGTTGGCCACCCCGAAAAGAAAATACACAACAAATCGAACGAACATTTTCTTGAATCTTGATAGAAATCAAAGTGAAAATTAGAACAAAAAGAGGCCTCAAGTGAACCGAAAACAATAAATAAAGTTTTCTCCTTGGTTTATAATTATAATCATTCCTTGGGAAGCAGGAGAAGGAGGAGGAGGTTTTTGAGGAAAGAAAAATAGCAAAATGTTGCAATTGGTTATGGGCTGTGGCAGGCCATTAAAATAATTGATATATAGAGGGAATGCTAAAGGAATGTATTGAGGAATTTTAGTAAAAAATAAAAATAAAATCTGTATCTTTTGAATTTCGCTTAGGAAATAATATAAGATGAATATATGTAGCATAAAACATAGCATACTATTTGGGGCGAATCCTTTTTGGTATAAAATATTCTTTTGATTTCTTTTCTTTTTCACATATTTTTGCTATACAAAATTTATCAGCCATATTTTTGAAATGTCCTCAGACTTAATCAAATTTTCTGGGACCCAAAACTCTCTAACCATTTCAAAGTCTAGAAATTAGTCGTAATTATGGTTAGGACAACTCCATCTCCCTTACCCTCTGCTGTCGCGAAAAAATAAAAGACAAAAGTTTCAAAGTTTTCTTGCCTTCTTGAGGGTGGCAATGACTCCCCCGCGCTTGATTTCCCTTTGCCACCTCATTATCTTTAACTTTGAACTTTTCCATTTCTCTCAATGAGGAAAAATTCCGCTTGCCACTTCCACCTCCTCCCCTCTCTTACTCCCACTCGCCGCTTTTCTCTCCGTTTTAATTGCTCTGGTCGAGCCAGCGCCAAACGATTCTCGGAATAATTTTCCATTTTGCTGCTGCTTTGGTCTTTTGCTTTTTAATTGAGTACACACAACCAAAAAAGCAGAGAGGACAGGAACATAAAACAAAAAAAAAAAAACAAAAAAACAACTAAAATTAAATTATGTGCAAAGAGCTCAGAAATCTTTTACTGGTGCCTTTTTTCATTTGAATTTTTGGGAATGGAAGCCAGCTGAAGCAATTATGAAATTATTTATTAAATATTGTGAAATCGCTCAATGCACATGGGCCCATTTGGAACCTTGAAGTGTCGCCGTCGCCGTCGTCGTCTCAGTATCCGTATCTGTATCTGCATCTGTGTATTGTATCTGTATCTGCTTATGGTCATAGATAAAGGGGTTTTTAAGGGGGGGTTTCATGGGAGGGGGAGCACACAGGGCAACGCTTGGATTCTAATTGTCGGAGTCGTCATTCGTCGTCGCTTTTTCATTGGCGTCATCCATTGCTGTCGTCGGGTGTGAGATTTAAGTCAGTTTATCGACAGCATCGTCGCCGATTTTGGTTACGTATTGTCGCCTATATAGCATTTATGCACGGAAAAAATATTGGAGTTACTTTTAAGTTAATTTAAAGATATATAAAACTTTTTTTTATTAGCTTGAATGTATTTAAATATTTGAAACAGCATTTTTCTAAGTCAGATTCAACAAAATCAGAAATTGATGTTTGAGCTTAAAAATAATTGTAGAAAATATACCCTAGTATAGAAAAGGGTTTAAGAAATATTTTTTTATATATTAAATAATTTGTATAAATGCAAAGATATTCCTAGCCAGAAAAATTCAAGTAAAAATTAATGAAAAAAATTAATGTTCAGGCCTTTCAAAAGACATATTCAAATGTTCATTTGTAACTGTGTTTTTATTTTAACTAATAAACTAAAGGAAATTTAATAAATTTAAGTATATAATACTTATAATCCCTTATTTTTCTGTGTAAAATCCTCTGAAGCCATCCAATCGATGATCATCATCATCATCGGTGGGCCTTTGTTCGTGTTTGTGCGGCTCGCGCGTATTTCTTCAATAAATTTTCAGTTTATTCGGTTTATTTATTTACTTATATTTGCTATTGCTCTTTAGCTGTGCCCCACCAATACCGCCACCGCCGCCCCACTTCAGTTCGCATGGCGGCGGTTCGGTTCCCTTTCCATTTTAACTTTTTGTGGCAGTGCCTCCTCCGCTTTGCTTTGTTTTCTCGCAGCTTTATGATTATTTTTCTCAGTTTTCACCTCACCCTGCCCCCTCAAGACCCAAAGCCCCCCAATTCCAACCCAACCCTCCTCTCACCATCTTCGACTTCGCCTTCATCGTCTCCGTTCGTCGTTCGCCGTAATTGAATTTCAACTTGTTTGCATTGTCGACGATGATGATAATTCGTCGGGGTATTTTGCGTATTGAGATCAGGGCCTCATCAATTAGTAAATTAATTTTATGCTCAGCGCTTTATGGAAATAAAGTTTTGCAGCTAAAAGCCGAGGAAAGCGGAAAAGTGGAAAGAGGGAAAGTAGGGATGCGAGCAGGAAGCGAGGAAAAGCAGGCGGCAACTTAAGATGGAAAGTTTTTCAATTGTTTACTCGGTTAGAAAATCGAGGGGAATTTTAGAGAATTATTTCTAAATTTATTAAAGATGATTTAAAACATTTTTCAATTTTTTTTAGATTTACAGTAAAAACGTTACAAATATTTATTTTTACCTCAAATCACCCACTTAATAAATCTACAAAACTCAATAACACAAAAACCTACAAATTAATATTATTTTTGTAATTTTCCCGCCAGTTTACACAATTTCCCTTCGCTGCCATTTGCATTTTTCCCATTTTGTAAAATGTCCGTAACTATTTTCGTAATTATCCGATTCATTTGTTGCACCATTTGATGTAACAAAATTTCAATTATAATCAGCTTTGGTTTCCGTTAAAATATGGCATACATTTTCCATTTTCGCCCGCTCTGATTTCCATTCGCTATTTTCATCCCTTTTCCAATTATCATATTTGACTTTTTCGCATAAATTCGAGGAATTATCTCACCACAACTATTTTTATTTATTTTAATTATTATTATGGTATGCATGTATATAAATATATATGTATGTATATACATTTTTTATTTCGTTCTATTGAGTATTACAGGGACCGGACTAAATATTTGTGCTATTGATTCTTATTTGCGGTTGGCAAACCGAAGCGAAATGTGCAACAAATTATTTCAGATATTATAATTTATTTATAGAGAAAAAAAGAGAAAAAAGAGAGAGGAAAAAATAGATACAAAAAAAAGGGGGGAAAACTCAATGGCAAAATATGAAATGTGACAATTCAATCACAAATTGCGATACGGGCTCGTCCGTTAAAATGCAATCTTCATTATTTAATTTGTTTGAATTTTTGCCTGGCAATAAATATTCATTTCTGACAGTTGTTGTGTGTTGGTAGAAGCAGAAAATGTATGCAAATGCGATTAAATGCTTTCGTTTGAAATTTGTGTGTTGGGTTTTGCCCAGGGAAATGTCAGAGAAAAAGTGTTATACATGGCGTATACTTGATGGAATATATGAAAAGGTTGCCTTATAGTTCATTTAAAATGCCAAACAATTGAGCTTTCTACCTTATCCCGAAGATTAATCAACTGAGAAACACATACACACTGACAAGTAGTACACATTAGGGCTTTTCTGGATCTCCTGAATATTTGAAATATTCAACAGGAATTCCTTTGGCATTTCCTGACATATTTTAAGCTGCCTTTTGTCTCTTGGCTGGTCAGTAGGAGTTTGTGTGTAAATCAATAATAAATTCAAAACTTATTAGAACAAACAAGGATTCATTAGGCCCAATCTGTGCGGCATCCGTCTCTGGGATGTTATTTATATCGATATAACAAGGTAATAACTGCACACTTAAGTATGCAAATAGCCCTGGCCCACACCTAGGGGTGTGTCTGTGTGTGTGTATGTCTGTGTTTGCACATGCAAATGTTATCATTTGTGATTAGTTACAGTCCTGAAATGCTAATGCCCCTTGACAAACAACAACAACAACAACAACAGCAAAGTAAGCAACCGCAAGACAACTCACTTTTGGGTTAACTTGGAATTTCGAGGGGAATATTCTCTGTGTGTGTATTTGTATGCATGCCTAGGCATATCCTTTTGATCCTTATGAATAAGCAGGAGCAGGAAACGGAGACCTGCTCTCTGAATTATTTACACAAATCCAACTGCAATCGTTTGTCAATTTGCCAATTGACAGTGAACATAATTGATGGTGATTAAGGTTGAACAAATAAATAGGCAGCAAGGTGGCTTTGTCTCTCTAAATAAATTCACAAGTTTTGTTAAAAGCAAAAGGGATTGTTTATTTATTGCACAAGAAACTCAATTTAAATGCACAACAAATTACATTACTCAAAGTTAAGCAGGGAATATTAAAAAAACTTCCCATTGAAAGGATAGCTTAATTTAATTTCCAATAAATTTAATTAATGTCTCTTTACTCACTTGTCATTCCTGAGGGCTTCCTGCAGCTGCTTAAGGCATCTATCAATTTTCCTTTCCCTCACTTGTGAGCCATATTTGGAGGAGGAGTAAGGATCATACAGAAAAGGATAATAGGGATGCGTGTCAAAGGTAAACAAACACGAGCCAGAGGTGGAGCTCTCTTTAAGATCAACCTCCTTGACTTCCTGCTCTTGATCCTGCACTTCCTCAGTTTTCTCTGATTTCTCACTCATTTTTAAAACTTCTCTAATTAATTCACGTTACGCATACGCCACGTTGGCTAACAGAGAATATTTTGCTGCACTTCCGAACGCATCGAACTGGCAATGGAAACTGCCGGCCACTACCTCATTGTCCAACTTTCGGAATGATTACTTCTTTATTTATTTATTTATTTTACTTTGGCAGCACCTCCAGTGCCTGGTAGCAGTTATTACAGTTGGCCAGCACATCATCTAAGCTAGTATAAGACTAATCACAGTCGCCCATCAGTTGCAGACTTGCAGCTTGCTTGCCTGGCACCGGCAAGATTTTCAATGCCATTCGAGTGGCTCTTTGCGTATTGCGTATACGTCATGTGGTCCCCGGATCGGGTTCCATTTCATGGTAATATATGCAAAATTCCTAGTAGTGCAATGCGATCCTACAACTGATTGTCTTAATGGTTTGTTTGTTCAGTTTTTAGCCCAACGGATAACGAACGGGGATAGTGTCATCGGGCTTTGTTTATGTTGGGTATATAAGCAAAATCGAGTTTATTTTAGATTGGATCTTATTTTTAATAAAATATGAATGAGGTTTAATTTTGATTTTGTTGAGGATTTAAATATAGTTTTAAATAGAGGAATCGTTGGTATACACAGAAATTTAAGCAAAGCTTAAATATATAGAAAACGTTTTGCAGAAGCATTCCTAGAAACGTAAACAAAGAGTATATTTTAGAATATTACAGTTTCCTGGAAGGAGGAATCACAAAGCCAATGAATTCAAGGAAAAAAATAATAAGCAGCAAGATTTAATGGAATGCAAATTTAGTTCTTTAATATGTAGATGTTACCTAATATTTAGTAAACTGCAAGTAAACTTTAGCTGGCTCCTTTCCTTCTTGTTTAAACATTTTCCCATTCATAATCCACTCACAATTTTCGACTTTTCCCTCGGAAAAGGACACTGAGGTAATGCCTCAAATATTTCCATCATTCGCTGCCATCCAGCTGCTAATGAACGGAAAGGAAAATATGGGGAGGAGTGAGAGGTGGAAAAAGTGACCTCATTTGGCGGAGAACCTCATTTCCCGAACTCCCCCGAAAAAAACCCTAACCATTGGCATTTTTTTTTTGTCTACCACAGTTAAGTGTCCTTTCGCATTTCGTTTGCTTAGCGTTTCGTCCTGTTGTGGGCGGTTGATTTGCTCCTTGGCTCCTCCCACATCCTGTTTTGTTTCTCGCTCTCTCGTCCTGCCTTTGTTTTGCTTTCGGTTTTTGTGTTTTGCGTTTTGTGTTGTGCCCATGTAACTTGCTGGAAAATTAATAATAATAAAAAAACACCTAGCACGGGGGAGGGGGGGTGGCTAAGAGGGAGTACACGCGTGACCCTATTAAATGTGTGCTAATAAAAGCTTGGCAGCTCCGAGAAAAAAAGAAAAAATAGGGACAAGCAACACGCAGAGGGGGAAGGAGATGGAGAGGGGCGAATAGCTGACCAAGTGCGTAATGTTTGTAGATGGAAAATTTCAATAGCCAAACAGGGGAGAAGGAAATACACAGTGGAAAAATGTAGAGAAAATTATGAGGTCCTTTTCAGTGATCAATTTAGCTACAAAGTTAATTTAAATAACATATTTTATTACTTAAATAAAACCCAGTTTAGTTTATTTCACATATTTTTTAAGTGCTACTTTGTGCTACTTTGAATTTATTTTTTCTGTATTTCAACATCTTTCTTACAAATTTCTAAAGTGGACAAAGGGAGAGAGAAATTACTTAAAAATTCAGGAAGAACTGCGGAAGATGACGACGACGTCGACGGCAATGATGATGATGAGGAAAACAAAATCAACGCTCACAAAAGCGGAAACATTTCGAAGAGGAGATGGGTGGCCACCCATCTTTATTTCTGGAGTGGGCTGTATTTCTATTTACGCTAAAGGTCAACTTTTTCCATTTGCAGCGTGGTCATTTATAAAATCTTTGGGTATTATTAAGCAAAGCGAGGAAACCCCACCAAGGGGAAAAGGTGGGGCCAGCAAAGTCTAAGAAAGTACATAAAGAAAACCCAAGGAGGACCGAAGCCGAGTTGTGTTGTGCCCACGATTTATCAAATTAATGAGTATCATTTTATTTTCATTTCATTTTCCATGCGCCAGCACAAAAAAAAGGACGAAGGACGAAATCTTCAACAAGCAACGAAATTCCTGCAAGGAGAGCTTCGAAAATTAAGGTAACTTTTGGCTAAGGCAAAAAAAAGAAATAGTGAGTGGAAAAAATACACGAAAAAGAAATCAAAATAAATGAGAATGAAAGGGACAAGGACAGGTCAAAAGTGGTGGCAGGTGGAGGGGCCAAGATGCTTTTCCATCTTAGGTAACAAAAAATGAGGATATAAGTTTCGGTCAAGGAGAGAGAGAAAGAAAAGTCTTGTATATACTCTAGGGTTCCAAGAAGATATAGCTTGTTTTTAAAGTTTGTTGATAATAAGAAAATAATATAATAATGTTAACTAAATATGCTTTTAAGAAGTATAAAATCTACAGTTCTTGTGGAGAAAAACTACTTCCAAAATTGACACAAAGCCAGGAACTATTTTTGAACTAATTTTCATGTCTTATAAGGATAATACATATATCCCTTAAGTTTCCAACTATTTTAGCAAGTAATCATACCCCGCAGGAAGTGCACACAATAAAGAGAAGCAAACACATGGCCGGGCAGCGTCAGGAACTAATGTTGGCGATTACATAAACAGGACACATGAAAGGACGAACCCAGACGGAGGCACGGATGGAGTTGGGGGTGGGTTGAATATAACACACCCACACGCCAAATAGGAACTCCCAGAAAAACCAACATGAGCATAAATCCTCGCACCCGAAAGCCAAACCCAGTTGAACTCCCGACTCCCCCTCTCTCAATCCTTGTGCGATTCCGGCCAAAAAAGGATACAAAACACTTTGCATTGGCAAGGTACAAACAAATAAAGTGACCAAACCCGAGGGGAAGCAGATATAGGAAGGATATAGGATATAGCCAGCCACCCATACACCCAACCAAACACACACACACACACTCATATAATAATAAATAAAATGCTTATGCGAAAAAAAAGCAAAGAGACCCGAAAAAGGCACGAAGAAACCCAAAGGAAGCGCCAGCGACAAGAAGAAAGGAAACGAAACGAAAAGAAAGGAAGCCAAAGCGAATTGTTTTATATCCCTCATTTGTCCATTTAATGGCAGAAACGAGCCACATCCAAGGAACCAAACCGAACAAGGACAGCACAGGACCGAACCCAAACCCAAGCCCAAGGAGCAATCCAGGACATGAGCAAACAAAGCTGGGAGGGCAGGCAAAGGATGGCTGGGAAAAACGCAACCAAGCAAAGTGAAAAAGAATATTGAAACACTAATAAAAATGAGGATAAGCAGGGAATGCATTAAGTAAAATATAGAATAAGTGCCTGTAGATGGGGTTGGGATACATTGGGACATGGGATGTCTGTAAAGGTTACGGCAAGGGTCGCCCACCCATTATGGGTTACTCTCTAAGGGTTGCTCTTCCGCCCCCATTCAAATACAAATACGACCACGGATATAGCAATAATTTAACCCTTTTGCAGAGGGCACATTCGGAGAACAATACCAGGTACACCCTGCGCAACAGATTTTTGGTCATATCTCGGGGGTTATGCTCGAATTTCATGCTTCCCCAGTAAGGATATGGTTGTAATATGAAACGGAGTTGCTTTAATCTGGCGGAGAATCTCCCCGGACTGGACAGTTGGACACACATACTTTCAGTGCTAAGTAGACTTTGGCTATAATCCGACATATTTCATATATCGACAGCAATCATAGTTCGAAAGATTATCTTTTTGTCCATTTGTTTCCTTTTCGAGCTTAGCCTGAGTGGGGGTGTTTTTTATAAGCGGGTAATTTGTAATAAATAATAATAGTTGTAGCCTTATACCAGAAGAATTGCTGGAAAATTATAGGATTTTTTTTATATAAATAAAGGAATTTATAAGAAATATCATATATAAAATATACTTTAAACTTTTGGAAGGATTTTAATTATCTATGGACTGTATCCTTTCCTAAATATAAATAATATTCAACACAGTCCCTAGTTAATTACATCCCCCCAAAGTCCTAGTTTAAGCCCCGAAATCCTGTAAGTCTCCCTTTTGGGCGGACAAGCTCCCCTGAGCGGACACTTGATTCGGGCTTAATATCAGTTACTGGTGCTAGCATTCTCCGCAGCTTGTTGCGGTGAATGTTTTTCCAACTCAAATGTCAACTTTGTCACACTCCCACGCAGTGAACTCTGCCCGGAGGGGGGCCGGACAGGTGCAGTGCTGAATGGGAGTTGTACAGTTTGTCAGAGACCTCTGACCCCATATACACATACAGCTGAAACGAACCGAAGCGAACCGAGCGAACGAGTCAACATTTTTGCAGTTTTTCTGCCAGGGGAAAGAGAAATGTAAAACAAAGTTGAAGCCAAAACAGAAAAAGGACAAACAACTTTGGTGGAGGAGTGGGATGGGGGACGGTGTAAGGGTTTAAAAATAAATTTTAAACGAATCAGAAAATGGCAAATGGAAATGGGGGAAAATGGTGGGGAAAATAGTGTGTGGCGAACATATTTTAGCTGCTGCGGCTTTGGGGCAAAACAGAATAAAAATATAAAAAAAAAACAAAAAATATGAATGGAAAATGCAGAGCACTACGAAAAATAGGGTTGCCAGGCTGCTGTGCGATGCACACACGAAGAAGTGTGGCAACAACGCGGAAAGTTTTTATTTTCTTTGGTCGAGGGGGGGTTATATTTTGGGTGGCATGCAACATTCAATGCATACAAATGGCATTTAAGCTTCCAAAAACGGGCTAAGCGCAACTCTGGCTCACACACAAACACACACACAGAGAATGATATTTTTGGAAGGAGAAAAAAGCAGAGCAACGCAATTTATATGCGTGGCTGAGACAGAGACAGAGAGAACGGGTTAAAAAGAGATAGGGACAGAGATTCATACAAAGTTGAGGCGAACTTAAACCGAGTCAAACAGCCGGCAAAAGCCACTAACTTACGCACACAGATACCCATTGTACATACACTAATACAAGCAGATAGCGCAGCTCACATTTAGACTTTAAAAAATTATTCTTTTAAAACATTCACTAACTATTTCTTACATTTTGTGAGCCTATAAAACTATTAAAATGATATGCCTTAATTCCTTTCTTTTTTCACAGATTGAATTTAATTTTTCCATCAATTTCCTCTTATTTATTGATGATCTACCATTTCTTTCAGTGTCTTCACACTCTAACTACCATATAGTATTATTTCGACATGGCCTGCAGCTCGACGGCTCCTCCATTGTGCATAGGCATGGCTCTGTATAATAGTTGAAGCAACTGCCAAGGAGGGGAAGGCGTGGGGTGAACAGGAGGTGTTTGGAGGATATAGAGTGTGCCAGTAGATGGGCACAGGGGGGAGAGGAGGAAAGAGTGTAGAGGGTGCCGAGCCGAGTGTCGGTCGGGCTGTTGGTTATGGTCATAAAATAAACCAAACAAACAAGCCGGAACCATGTCAGAAGGCAGCATGTGTGATATGTGTGTGTGTGGGTGTCACGGTGTGTGCCCGTGTGGGTGAAAGTGTGCAAGTGTGAGGCGCTAACAGCAAGGACGAACCTCCGGTTAGGGACAGTGGGTGAATATATTTATATATTAGATACATATATACTTTTAATTTATCTTCACTTTTTTAAAATATGGCTTTTTAAAAAATAAATTGCTTGCCGAATAAATATATTTATTTTATTTATATTTGTTCTATAAAAAATACGTTTTTTAAATATATTTGAAAGATTTCAACAAAATCTAAACAAGGAAATTTAGTACGTAAAAAGCATTGCCTACTTTTCAGGTGAATATTTGATTTCATTAAAGTATTGAATTTAATTTAATGGAATTTAATTCTGAAATAATTTAATTCCACAGTTAAGCTGCCTGTTTTGACGATGGGTCAAGAAGGGTGTCTTTTTTGGTTTGTGGGTGGTTCTGTGTGGCTAGTGGGTGGTGCCCTCGCGACCACGACTAACGGTGCGAGTTGTTTCATAATTTTTTATACACTTTCGTTGGGCTGCGCTGCGTTTTGCGGTTCGACATACACACAGCCCAGCAGCACACACACACACAGTCACTTTTACAACTAGATAAGCAGAGTGTGAGTGAGTGTGTGCCGTGTGTGTGTGTTATGCGCTCGATTATCCCACCCACTTTTCCCCGAGCCATTTTCCCTCCCAACCATTTTCCTCACTTGTGTTCGTATGTCTGCGCATTTATCAATAAAAATTCTCTTGTTGCCATTGTTGTTGTTGTTGTTGTTGACTTTGCGGTTTTTTTGTTTTTAATATTTTCACCGCTTTAAGTGTTAAAAGGATATCTGGCATTTAATGTGTGTGTCCTGTGTGTGTATCCTGTGCACATCCTTTTGGTTTGTTATGTGTGTGTGTGTGTGTGCGTGGGGTTTGGTTGCTTATCGCCATAAATATCATATTTATGTCTCTCTCTATCTCCCTCTCTGCGTGTGTGTGTGTTGCCTGAACTCGTATATTAAGTATACGCAGTGTGGCACTGGAGTGAACCACAAGGCGGGGAAAATCAGTGCACAGAACACAAAATTGGATTCAAAAAATAAGTTTTTGCCATTTTAATTGAATTTAATAATCTCTTAAAGTATTTGTTGCCTTTAATTTGATATTATGTGGGTCCATTAGGTTTTTTTTTTATTAATTTGAAGATATATTTCCTAGCTTTTTAATTAATTTTTGCGAAAAGGTTTTCTAAATATTTTTTATTTAAAATAATGTTAAAAATATATTTGTTTTTGAATTTATTATAATTTATTTTATAATAACAAATAGCTTATAATTTTCTTTTGATGCATCACCGTTAGTTTTTTGGTATCCTGCGCTTTTTCATTAGTAAAGCTGAAACCAAAGGATAAAGTTAAATCCCTCATTTTTTTTCCAACTTCTCCAACTTCTCTGTTCTTCCCCTCTGCTATCTTCTGTTTTACTACTCTCTGTCTCTCTAGCCGGGGGTCCGCTTTTGGTACATTTTATTTTATAATCTGACTTTATTTCTCGAGTGGATGTTTGTCATAAAACTCCCTGAAGTTCCCTCGCGCTCTCGTCCTTATCATTCTCCCCCATTTCCAGGATTTTCTACGCTCTTGTTTTCCCTTCTTTCCCCTAGTGAGATTCGCAATTGAATGTGGGCCGCGATGCATTTTTAAAATGATGTGAACTTTGTTGAAGAGCTCTGCTTGTTCTTCGCTTCTTCACACAGAAATAGAGCTGAAAATCGCTGGGATTATAAATTTATGATTAAGTGTGCGTGGGGGAGGGAAAGCGAGAGAAGTGGGAAATGCTGTTAAAACTTTGAGAATTTTATTTTGTTTAATTAAAGTGAAAATATTTTTTTTAGGTTTTATTTAAACGTTTTTATTTGAGATTTTATTAAACAATTTGAAAGAGATATTAAATGTTTAAATTTGTTGTGTTTTTTCGCCGTTTATTTTATTTAATTGTATATGCTCTCCCTTCAACTGAAACTGTTTAAAATACTCCCTTTAGGAAATCCTTTTTTTTTAAATCAAACAAAGGCATGAACCTGGTAGCATCCCTACATCTTAATCTCGTTTTTATCGCCTCATTATTCTGCCGTCCTTACAGTGGCATTTCCCCTCTCTCACATTCCCTGCCAATTTTCATCCTGTTTTTCACAGCACATACAGAAATCCAGGAGGAAAAACATCCTTTCTCATTCCTTCAGTCTGAATCCCTGGCAATCATCGTCAACGCATTGCTCAAGGTGTCATTTCCGGCTGCCCGGACGGGTGGGCATTTTACCCTGCCGGAATCCAGAAAACTTCCCATCCTGCGTCCCGTTTCCAACTCGGAGCAGTGTCAGGAGCAGTTGGTAAGTAACAAAATTAATTTTCGTACAATCCGGCATCAACGAGGAACAACAGGAACAACAATGGGAAGCAATAGCGGAGCGTTAAAAAAGGTGCAACCAAGCGGAGAGCTTTATCTGAGGAGTGTGCCTTCCTCACAACAACAAAAAAAGGAAAAAAAAATAAAGAACCCACACCCATAGTCCTGCACCATCCTCAGCCATGTCCTTTTCTGCTTCTCTGCTGGCCTTTTGTCCAGTGGAGCATGGCAAAGCGGCTCCTTGACAGGGCCAGCGCAGGAACAATCGCAGCGTTTTCAACATGTACTAATTTTCCACTCCACACCAAGGAACAATCACGCACACGCACACACACACAAAAAAAAAGCGTACAACCTACACACCCTGGAAGGCAGGAGGCGAGAGGATGAAGCACGGAGGACAAAAGCCATTGCAAGGACTTGGACTTGACGCGTTTGGTCCCTGGCACTACAAGGGATTAACCTCAAAAAATCTCATCAAAGTCAAAGCCAAGAGGAAGACAACGGACACAAAAAAATGAAGATGGTGTCCAGGGAAATAGGTTGGGGGTAAAGTGCACTGAAATAAATGGGTTTATAATTTAAAATTGTATATAAAATATTTTAAATTGTGAAATAAATTGAATTTTCTATTATTAAACAATGTTTTGGGATTAAAATATATGAGGAAACCGAGTGAATTATACCTTAATGGCAGCAATTCAAAAATCCCAACATAATAAAGCTGTTATTTTCATTAGTATTTAGTAGGTGGATTACATCAACTAAAATAATATATAATAATAAAATAATATATTCATTAATTCATAACTTTATATGTATAGTGTTTCATAGCATTTTTTTACACGGGTTTATAACATTTAGTATGAAAGCATATTTGTTTTTTAAAATTGTATAATGTTTTTAAGTTAATATGTTGTAATAAATATCTCTTGAGGTTGTTTTTAATAAGAAAAATAAAGTAAAATATTTGAAAGGTTAAAAAACCATTTTAAATCAAGAAACTACCATTTCTTATTTTTTAACACCATTAACCAACCATCTTTTAATACTTTTGTGACTATTAATTAATTAGAGCTGTAAATTCAATCACAACTTTTACTTACAGTGCACAGCATGTGGGTGTGAGCCTGCAAATAGCATAAGAATCCAACGCAGACACACACACACATCCCCGAAGGAAGGTCTGACTGGGGGCAGGGTCTGCAGTGGGGATGGAGCCATAAAAATAAACCACCCAAAAAGTGGGCTAAAATGAAGTTGTGTGTGCCAAGAACAATAAAAATGGCAAAGGAAGCTGCGAGCAAAAAGGAGAAGGAGAGGCTGTGGAGGAACAGAGGAAAGCAGAGAGAAGCAGGAGCCGCAGCAGAAGCAGCAGCAGAAGCAGCAGCAGAAGCAGCAGCAGCAGAAGATGATGATGATGGCTAAAAGTTACAGCCCCGAATGGGGAGGCGGCCGGGAAAAGAAAACTCGCAAGGAGCAAGCGAAGGAATGAAGCAAGAAATAAATGAAAAAAAAAGACGTGCCACACAGACACACCATTCAGGGGGATGGGAGGCTGCACAAGGGGGTGGCTGTTGGCGAGGCGAGGCGACAGAAAAAATTATACAAATACAAAAGGAAGAAATCAAATGGGCAAAAAAAGGGACAATGACAAAAGAAAATAATACAAGCGATTGGGCCGAGAGTGTGTGTGTGTAGGTGGTTTGGGTGGCGCAAGGAGAGGCAGAAAAAAAAGGGATGAGATGAATATGTATAAGGATGAGGTATTTCCGAACGGGGGTTGCAATGACGAACGTCCGATGACAATGACGTTTTTCTCCATTTAGCCGGGGTATATTCTTGAATAAAACCTGTGCATATGCAGCTCACATTTATATCCGATATTTTCAGCAAAAAACGGAAACGTAGCCGGGGCGAAAAATATCCTGGCAGCCTGTCAAGGGGTCGCAAAAGCGAGACGCTAAGGGTTTGGGGCACTGGCACTCCGGGGATGACAGACAGTGGCAACCTTCTTACGGAATAATATCCCAAATATGCGTAAATTCATTTTTTCTCTCCGCCTGATTCATTGTCCTATGCAAATGAGGCGGAATCTGAATCACAGGACCCGCGAGCTTGAAGATGGCAGGACGCAGGATGAAACTGGATAAATGGAAAATGAAAAATATTCAAGCGAAAACCGCAGGAACTTTGCCTTGTATATATAGTATAGTATATATTTTCGCCAGTCAAACCAAATTCCTGCCACTTAGCGGCTGCCTCGTCATCTTCTGGGTAATTCGAAACTCTTCCCGAGGGCTTTGACGCTGAATGAGGGGTGTCCAGGGGGTATTTAGGTGGTTCGCTGGGCGGCTGTACTGCGGCATGTAAGTTGGTTGGACTATTATTTTGACATGACTACACAATCAAAACCTGCAAATTTCCAGAGCCCACGGACTTCGGTCCTTAAAGCTGCTTTGCTTATGGCCATCTCACTCTCTTTCCTATACGAGAGCATGCCTCCCCCTGAACCACCCACATCAATGGCAAACGACCTTCGCTGACAAAATGCACAGTGTCATGAAAAATTGAGATGATGCTGGGGGAGATTTTCAGGGGTAAGGGTAGAAAAATATTCGGAAAAAGCAAGGTTAACATAACATTATAGCTTAAATTATATGAACAATTTATTTAATATACAAATAAATAGTTTAAGGCAATAAAAATTTACCTTTAAAGATTAAATCCTTTAATTACTTTTAATTTAAATATTTATTAATAATTTTTAAGAGTTTTTAGGCCTCTCCAATGCCGGAATTATCTAAACCCTACACCACCTGTAGCTTTACTTCAAAATTAAATGCATTTCGAAGCACAGATTTGGCGCCCTCATAAAAATAGCTTAATTTGTGGTATCTGCTGAGCTGAGCTCTTAGGGATTAATCCCTTAATTTTCGACCACTGTGCCATGTCTGTGTTGACTGGCTGTCGCGATGGCTCGGGCTCTAAGCCAAACATTGTGTTGACGGCTTTTAGGCATGTGCGTGGCTCGGTGTGGGTGATGGTGATGGACTGGGGATGGTTCTGGGTTCCATTCGAGCTTGGGTGTTTTATTCCTGCCTGGGTTTGGGTGTGCCAGAGGGCTGTAATAACAATGACGAGGACGACTACGACTACGACAGTGTCGCCTGGCAGAGTTGACAATATGCGCAGAGCCGACGCCACCCCTGCCAACCCCCAGGAAAGTTTCACCCAAAAATCCCATACCCTTGCCACCTTTCTGTCTCCAACAAGTCGCGTCAGTCTGTCAGTCTGCCTTCGCTGCTCTTCCTCTTCCCTCCCACTCTCATTTCCCCCCCCCCCATAGCCATAAATGTCTTCAGCCGTTTTCCACCGCCTCCCACCCCCGCATACCCTTAAAACCCTGCTCATATTGCTGGCAATTTTCTATAATCCTTTTTGCCTTTTGCAAACATTTCTACAAGTTGTTCGTTGTCCCGGTTGTCCGTGTTGTTTTTGTTGCTCTTTGAGTTTTCCATTGTTGTTGCTGGTGAAAGTTTATGAAAAGTGACTGCGTTAGCAGAAAATATTATGCTGCCAGCGGCAATGACTCCACACAAAAAGGCAGCCCCAGCCCAGCCTCAAAAAGTGAGCTCCACCCACTGAAAGGCCGCCTTCTACCAAACATAAAAAGCAGCCCCTGCTCCAGCTCATTCCCTACTGAGTGCGATCCCCACTTTTAGCCATAAACTCTTTTTTATTTCATTTTTTGTATTTATATATATATATATGTATATATATATCATTTTTTTAAACCTTTTTTTCTGCGAGCTGGCAAAAGTTTTAACTTTTGGCAGCAGACCCAAAGTTGGCAAAATGTTTAAATTCAACAAGAGGACACAGAAAAAAATAGGAGAAGATTATAAAATGAAGATTTATTATTTATTTAATTACAGAAAAGAAAATAAAATATGTTATATTGCAGAACAAGAAGAAATTAAAAAAAATAAAGCAAGTTAAGAAAGTTCTTGGTCAACAATAAATAAATTAACCTTGAATTTGAAATTTTCTTTACTTTTCCATAACAAAAATTGCCAAAAACTGAAGCTATTTAATTAGGAAACATAATGAAAAATAAACTAAGTATTTAACATATTTAATTCCTTTTTTTCCAATGCAAATCTACCCGAAATACTCAAAGCTACAATGTTGTGTTGGCCTATCATGGCCCACAGTGCGTATGCGTGATATACTCGAGACTCCATCCACAAAATTTTCCAACCCAAAAACTTGCACAGCTTAAATCAAACTTTTTCGGTCATCCCAGAAGAGTTTTGGGGTATGGGATATGATGGTTGAGGATGGGGCAACTGAAAAGTCCTTTCAGATCTGCACTTCAACTTTTGGGTCAACGTCTGTTTGCCTATTTGTTTGTCTGTTGCTATCTGCGTCTGTCTGTCCCTCTTGTTGTTGTTGTTGTTACCAATCTGGGTGTGTGTGTGTTAATCCCCCACCCCCACTCTGAGCACACTCAATGTCTGCTCGATTTGTTTGTACATTTCCCTCACACACTCCACATACACACACACACCGCCCACGGAAAATGCTCCCCAAAACTTTTGAGCTGACCATTGGACATTGTCCTTCGCCATCTCTTTTGCTCTCGGTTCTGGCGACCTTTTTGTGAATTTTTGCCTTGACTGACTTGTCTGTCCTTCGTCCTCGTCGGTCATCTCGCCTTTACCCAAGTTGGAAGGAAGCCTTGGCCCCACATTCTATGACTACTGCTGCTGCTGCTGCGCTTCTACTACTACTGCCTTTCTCTATTAACTTTTCGTTTTAGCTACTTTTTCTTTGTCCCTGCTGTCCGCTCGTCCTTTTGTCGCCCAGTTCCCCCAGTCCGTCCTTACGGTCCGTCTGTGACCTGCAGAGACTGATGACCAAAAGGACCAAAAGGGAGCAGGAGAATATGGAAAGGATTCAGAGGGGGGAGCGAGGCCATTTGGTTGGGTGGTTCGGGTTGGTTAGGTTTTCCATTTGGCAGATGGGGGGGACTTCGGGTCGGTTTGTCGCTCGAGTGTCGCCAGCTGAGGGGCGAAAAATGATTTGTGGATGGTTAACAAGAGGTTGAAACTATTTAGGGGATGAAAGCCCCGGCTGAAGGATGGAGTTAATGCCGGGCAGGCAGAAGGGGGATGTACATATCCACTCCCTCTCCCATTTCCATTCATATTTTCATTTTCATTTCTGTATATTTATTATACAAAACATTAATGTATACATAACTTGACTTATTTAACATTTTTTTATTAATAATAATAAACTTGCTGGTACTAATTTAAATATATGTATATTCTTTTGTAAATCAGTTAATTAAGCTTGGAATTTATTTATAATTTGTATAAGTACCTACTTCATCAAGGTACTTATTTTGATAAATATTTAAATGACACTTGAAGAATTGGGTTTTTTTTAACGCTGCTTTTTATTATAGAATTTAAATACAAAAAACTACTCATCTGTGTTTACCAGTTAAGTGTTTCTAAATAGAAATAGGGTTATTTAGCATCTGTTGTTATAAAGACAACAATTTTGTAGCTTACTTATAAGACAAACAAAAATATTTTATAATCAAACATACAAGAACTTTCTTTACAAGTACTACAGGAACCTATAAATAACATTTTAAGGAATGCTTGCTTTATTTAAATCTTTCAACAAAATAATATATAAAACTATATTTAATCTATTCTTGAAATTTTTCAGCTATACTATCATGTTAATTCCCAATCGATCTTCTTAGAAAAAATCTATTCCCTCTGGAGGGTTTGATTCATCTACAACAAACTATACCATTTCGCATTCAAATTGCTTTTCCATCTTTCCCCCCATTCAGGCTTCGTCTAGGGCAATCATAATCTATCATGTATTTCCCAAAACAGCGTATTATCATCACCATCTTATGAGGCATAGCCCCCTTCATCCTTTTGGCCATATTGGCCAGCCTCGTCCTCGTTTTCATTTAGCCACCATTCCACCACCACTACGACTCGATTATATTCCAGTTGGCAGATGACAAAACATCGCACCAAAGTCGACAGTCGCCGTCACAGTTCTGGCTCTGGCTCATCCTTCGTCCTTCCGAACGTCCAAGCCAAATAAATACAGCCATCTGCCTGCCACCCCCTCCCCACTCAACTGCCGAGCATTTTCCACCACCTGATGCCCGTTCCTTAGGAAAAACCATAGCAATGCCATAGTCCACGCTCCGAACGGTCCGATGTCCTTAGTCCGCAAAAGGACATGCTATAATTTCCAGCAACAACAGGCAGATGGGGGGGAGTGAGGGGAATAGATGCCAAATGAGAGCTAGAGCTAGAGGGAGAGCGAGAGACCGAGAGAAATAAAGAAAACCGACAAAAGTAACCAAAGGAGGGAAAAAAAGCAACAATCCCAGCGGCAGCAACAACAGGCAGCAACAAACAACTTAGGCCAAGCCATGTCCCTGTGCGACCAAAAAGCTCGCCCATAGTTGTCCTTTGCCAGGCTGCTTTACCCCTCCCCAAAAACCCGAGGCATGAAGGCACAGCAAGAAAGTGGGGATATGTCTTTAAAACAAAATAGGAAAGTATATAGAATACTTTTTATATTAATTTAGGCAATAAGAAGTTTACCTTTTACCTTTTCTTTGCCGGACTTATGTTTCGTTTGGAAATCATTCTGCTTTTTTAGTCGCATTTTCACATTTCAAATAAATATTTAAAATATTTTTCCCAGTGTCTTTATCCCTGTATTGGTATGCATGCTCTGGTATGCCATCACGCAAAATGTTTCACAGCACCCCCGCCCCTGCCTTGCTCCACCTCGAACCCCGCCCCACCTCTTAATGGGTGGCTTGACAGGGTTTAAGCTCTTTTACGGGGCAGATTGTGTTTCCACAACAGCAATAGCAACAGCTAGAGAATCAGGACGAAGGACAAGGGTCCAAGGTGGAGAAGGAGCAACCAAAGTAAACTCGAAAAAGGTTGCATTTGATGGGCGGAAAAAGTTTGGTGGCAAGGTGGAGGTATGGAAAGCTAAAGTGAACTAGCGATGGTCGCAGGAGCATCAATTTAGATGCCAGGATAACTATTTTATCATTTTGATGTTGCATTTTAATGCTTTATTTTGACACTTTTGAGGCAGGAATTGTAGGGATTTTATGGAAACAATAAAATTTTATACAAAGAAAAGCAAATCTAACCTTGAATGTCTTAAAAAGCTTATAAGAAAAGGATTAAGGAATAAAAATCAAAGATCAATAAATATTTATATCCATCCTTTTATCCCTAAACCCTTTCCCCCTTACGTGACACGCCTCTGTGTCATCACTAAATTCGCCAATGGAAAAGACGTTGGCGGAAAATAAGCTGGCAAAAAACTTGATTCTACTTTGGCGCAAAACTTTCTTAGCTTCGACTTTTGTTAGTTGTTGCCCGCTTCGTCCTTTTCCCCAGCCCCTGCTTCTGCTTCTGGTCCTTATCCTGCTCCTCTTCTCCACTCTCTTCTCTCCTCTCCCTGCCATCACTTGAACTTCTCCTCCTTTTCTTGCTGTTTTGCTGCTGTGTTGCTTTTGTAAATTGGTAAAAGTTTGAGTTTAATTCAATTCGGAACGGTAGCTGTGAGTGGTAGCTTCCTAAAGGATAACGAAAATGTTGCCACGACGGGTGGCCAGAGGGGAATCTATATATATATATATGTGAGTGGGTGTAAGGGATATCACGCGCAAATTGCGGTGCCTGACTGCAAAAAGGGACGAAAGGAGGAAAGGAAATGGCCCCACATTGGGCGCCCTGAAAAGTTAGCATTTTCTGTAGGGTTAGTTCGTGGAAAATGGAAGGAAAATAGGGGGGAAAACAAAGGGGAAAAGCGAGGGAATCGCATTGGCTTGTTGCTCGGCGCACATGCAACCAACTCTTGGCACGTAGTCGCCCCTAAATGTGACATGTTTATAGGGGAAAGCGAGGGGAGCCAACGGGAGGGATAACAGTTCGAAAAACAAATGGTTGCAACAACAACAACAACAATACAAAACACTTTTGGAACAACAGCTTTCTTCCCCCTTCGCCCCATTTTGTAGCCTGCATTTTATAGATTTTGGTAGAAACACCACCCACCCACCGCCTCCTGGCATTTTATTAGCAATTCCACACCCCTCGGAAAAAGGAAAATCCACAATACCACCAACACCACCCACCACCACCCACTCCTCGCACTCAACAGTTGTGTTTGTTGGCTTTGTTGTCGCTGTGCATTAAGTGTTGCCAACTTTATTTAATGGCATAACAGTTGACTGCCAGTCATTGGCCCCGCACTCCACACACAAACACACACACACCGTACGAGGATCAACACTGGGAAACCCTTTTCAATGGCACTTACTTAATAGATTAGCTAATTTATGAGGTAACTGGAGCTAGCTGGAAGCCAATTGAAAATTCATGAGCCATAACTAAGAGTGAAATTAATCAAAAGTTGGATTAATTAAGTTGCAGGCAGGAGAGCAGGTAAAGGATCTAATTACAAGTTGTTACAATAATTGAGATTCATTTTGGGAATAATTGTAGGGGCAGTGTTAATTATAAAATCCTAAAAATATTAAAATCTCCCTCTTCCTGCTGTGACACTACTTTGAATATCTAATAAATATCCTTAGATCTCTCATATTTCATTTAAATAAACCAAATCCATTTTTACATTTATTACCATTTTTTGTACAAATTCCACAGAAAATGGAAATTCCCTCGATGATGGAATAAAAAGTGAAAACAGAGAAATGTAAAAGTTATTACTTTGTGTCTGTCTGTCTCACAATTTTACTAATTCACAAATATATTCTGTGGCTTGGTGACGGTTTTTCCGCCGTATTTCTCATAGCACTTTGTGGGTGTGTGTGTGTGGGGACACTGGTGTGTATAAATGTTTGTTTGTTTGTTAGCGGGGCGTAAATTGTCTATTAGTCAGTGGAGAAAAACGAAAGAGAAATTGCTGCACATTTTTATTATGTTTTCTGTTTTGCTTTTGCCTTTGCTTTTTCGTTTTTGTTATTTTTTTTGTTTTTGGCTAAGGGATGAAATTTAATTAAGATACTTTGACGTCTCGCAGATACACAAAACAGAAGGCAAACACACCCATACCTACACACACACCCACACAACCAAGTAGAGAAACATTTGGTCCTTGGGATAATTCAATTTGTGTATGTCTGTGTGTGTGTGGATGTGGAAAATCATCAATATACAAAGACAGCAGCCAAGACGTTGACAATGTCATGAACCAACCAACCAACCACCCAACCACCCAACCACCCAACCACCCATCCACCCACCATCACCTCACCCACAACCCACACAACTTTTCCTTAGGAGGCGGGGGCGTGGCGGTTCACTCACTTTCGTTTTGTCATTTCGATAATTTTCGCCTTGTTGGAGATGCCTTTGGATTTTGCTTTATTTTGCGGGGTTTGCCTGAAAGGACAGCCTTCGGTAAATGTATATCCAATTTTATTGGGGGAAGATTTGTGTGTGTTTCGGCAATGGCCACTTGTGTATTTCCTTCGATAATGGAATTACTAAGCGATATATCTATGCTGATTTGTTGAAGGTATCTTTAAGCTAATAGAATTTAAGGGTGTCCATGGAAAAATAATAAATTTCATGAAGAAAAGAAGGAAATCAAGGCTTGGAAAATGAATTACAAAGTCTAATATATTAGATTTCTGAGGGAACAAAAATAAATTTTCATTGAAATGGTATAAATATATTCTATGTTTAATTATTTTTCTTTGATATTTACTTTCATTTGTCAAAAATAAATATAAATTTGCCAGACAATCTTATTTTAAATTTATAAATTTATTAGAATAATAATTATAAAAACCTTAAATATCTTATAAATTTTAGCTAATTTTAAACCAATAAATCACCAAAGTTAGCAACAAAAGAAACTTCCTCTAGAGCAGTTCTTTGATCTGTCTTGGTCAATTTGCCCGGCAGGTCAGAAAGTCTCTTGTAGAACCACTTCGAAGGCCCCCCCCCATCCCCTTTCATTAAAGTTGATAGCTTTTCCAACTAAGCAGAGGATATGGGCTAATGGGGAAAGGAAAAGAAGAAGGGGCGGTCGGAAAAGTCACTCGCATGACGCAATATGGCAATTATCTGGCTGCCATCCTGAAAGTTGATGCCCCACACCCGAGGAACACCCAGGAACTCCATCGAATCTGTTCGGAGGGCGGCGGCATTTGTTCTATTGGAAATTTAATTAGGTTTACATCATTTTCGTGCAGATCCTGCCAGATGGGCAGAGCCACGAAAAGAACACGGGGCGGAACAACAAAACAAAACAAAACAATACAGCAGCAGCAGCAGTTGGTCAAAAACAACTTTCACTTTGGGCTTCCAGCATTAACTTCTTGCCGGAAAATGGAGAACGAGGAACGGAAAACGATGGGCGGGGGCCCACTCAATTAGAGGCGCATCTACAAGTCAAATATTTTGACTGGGCACTGGAACAATAAGAGCATCAGTCGTCGATTAATTAAACTTCCTCTCGATTTTAGCAGAAAAGCAGGCTGTACCAATGACAGGGACAGCAACCACCACCCAATAAAATATTAATGGTTACAATTATGTGCTACGTGGCAAGGATAACAAAGTTCGCATCCTAACGCAATTACAACACAATCAAAAAAGCAGTGGCAGCTGAGCAAGTTCAACCAGAAACACATACAATAATTGTTACACCATAAAAAACTGTAGTAATAATAGTTTTTATAGGTCTTGAAGGAGAGAAAAATTGGAATTAAATGTAATACTTTGGCTTTAAAATAATATGAAGCATATTTACTTTTAATACAATAACTTTTGTTATCCAAAACCAATAATTTTATGTGTTTTCTGTGCTAACTTTTTATAAATTAATAAATGAAATTATTAAGTTTACAACATTTAAAATACAAATGTGTGGAGAATATTTTACAAATATTCTTACAAAGGGATCCAGATCGCTTCAGCTGTTTGTTTTAGCCAATAATATATAAGGTTCACAATGCCACAAAGGACTCTTTCTAACTCAAATTGGAACCTTTATGAATACAATACAAGGAAAATATTTTTTAAAAATATATAAAGCATTATAACAAATTTATTTTGCCTCGCACATTATCCATCCATTGACCCACAATTTTGGTTTCAGTGCAAATAAATGCTCGGCATGCTTGAAATAATTCAATGAACGCACACACACAGGGCGAACCACGAACGAACATTCGCTCGCAACCCAAGCAAGTGGGGTTGGATCGCCCGGAGATCCCGTACCCACTTGCCAGGGGTCGACTCAGAGCAGTGCCGAGAAGTGGGTTCACCACCCACCCACTCTCACCCACTCACCCGCTGTGCGCTGAATAATTCGTAATGTATCTAACCTCGAAAACCTAATCAAGTCCAGTTAAGCAAATGTGTGCACAACAAGGCTGGGGTCCTGCAATTACCAGCACACCGAGCAGACAGGACTATGCTCAGGGTGCTTCAGGTCCTGCTCCCGTATCGGTTTCGGTCTCGGTCCGATTTCCCCTCCAAATCCCGGCTCAGGCCGGTCCGAAGCCGCACAGAACGTCACACACGAACGCAACACGCTGCCGATGGAACAGGCGCCCAGAAGTCACAGAAGGCCCGGGAACCAAGTTCGAGTCCGGCTGCACTCCCATAGCATTCCCACATGCGCAATGGCACGTGAAACCCTGAAAACATATAGACACAGATATATATATATATAAAGATATATATATATATGCTTATGTGGCAAGTGGCATTGTATCCGTGCGAACCAAGTCGAACAATCGAACCGAGGCACCCGGCGATATAAAGACCGAGGAGTACCGAACTGCGACGAACCTGAACGAGCTAACACCACCACCCAACGGTGAAGGCACCCAATTCGATGGAGACTAGGGTATTTATGGGAATAAGAGGAGTATGATCGAATTTATAAATATTTTATATATGTTTATTCCTAAGGAAACTATTAATTGAAAGGATACTACAAGTAGTTGCTTATTGGGAATTCCTTTTTAAAATATTTTTAGCTTCAAAAACTCAATCTATTCCAGGAAATTAAATAATAAATTTAGGAACTATATTATTTTTAATATCTATGGTATTTTAATAATTTATTTAAGGCCTAGTTTTTTAATTTTAATCTCAAATTTCAAAATATATAAATTATTAAGCTTAGAGGGCATTCCTAGACTCGTGAAAACCGTAACCCCCAATGCACCGCTCGCCTTTGCGTGCGTCTTTTCCCTCTGTCGCCTGCAATCGGCTCTGGAAATTATTCAGCTGGCACCCGCCTCAACCACCCACCTTCCCCTTGGAACCGCCGCCTCAACGGCAGAAAAGCAAGCGCCCAGCGGAAAATTCACTTTTCGCCATCGCTGCGCACTTGTGCCGAAAGTCAGTCGGGCACGTCCGCCCTCCGTCAGGTCCACGGGTCAGTTGTCAGCTGTAGAGCTCTGCGCTTTTCGGCTGGGTGGAAAAGTCAACCCCCTTTCTGCCCAGTGGGTGGCGCTCCCTCTCGCTCTCTGTCTCTCTCATTTGCTCGCTCATTCGATTTAATCGTTTAGTGCGCCCTTTTGCGCCTTATCAACGTTTCATTTAATTTAGCCCGAAACCTTTTTTGGTTTTCGTTTCGCTGAGTGTGAGGCGGGAGCTAGTCCTGGATTCGGTTACGGATTTTGATTGGGATTCAGGATTCCGGATTCGGGATTCCGTTGGATGGCCCGCCGAGTTGCGGTTGATTAGGTGTTATCGTTATGATTAGTGGTCGCTCGAGTGGCAACTCCGACGTACCGGGAAGCTGCGGTTTGCCGGTTGCGACCCCTTTGGTTGTTGTGGGTTAAGCAAAAGGCGTCGCCCAGTGGGAGGGTGGGGGAAGGGGAAGGGGGGGCGTTATTTGCGGTATGTGGGCGGCGTGCGAAAGTGCGGACAAGCGGATGATTAGTTGAGAGCAATTGGGGGGATAAACATCTCAATAAATTGATTGTAAACTACAAAAGACTAAAGAGATTTGTGACCACAATTTAAGTTCATTCGAGGTTAAAGTTTAAATGGAATTTGTAAACATAAAAGAGTTAATTACGGAAAGTTTTTGTAAAGTTAAAGTCAAATGTATCAGAAATATGTTTAAAGATATATTAAATTACTTTATGTTGAAGATAAAAAATTGTTTTACTCTAAGAATAATAATATTTTAGGTAAAATAAATATTTTAATAAGAGAAAACTAAAGTTTATTGAATATAATTTTAAAATTATAACTCTATGAAAATAATATTTTAGTTTAAATCAATCTTTTACAATAGGTTAAAGGTTAATTTAATTTAATTTAAGTTTTTTTAATATAATATCAACGCCTTTTAAAATCGTCTATGAAAATCCTTTTTGAGAAATATTTTCTCACCATTTAACTTTATTTTTTTATTTAAATAAACAATACTACAAGCTCATCTAAATTCACAGTTAGTTAGAGTAACTTGATTTAGCAATTTTCCCATTTCCCGCTCCCTTGGTTAGTATGTTTGCACGTTTTTATTCCTTGCAGATTGCATTTTTCTCCCTTTTACTCTATCTCTCAACTCACATATTGCTCATACGCCGTGTGTTTCGCGGCGAACAAAAAACGAGACGTGTAGTCAGGGAAATTGGGAAAGGGAAAACGTGGGTATCCTTGTCCCACAGTAGCGGGGATTTATTAATATTTTTCCAGCGTTGCTGCACCTTCACAGCGCTCCTCTGTTTTCCATTTACCCAAAGTTCTCTTTTTTTCATCGTTTTTTTTTTTGTAATATTTCTTTTTTTTGTTGCATACATTTTGTAATTTCTTTGTGGAACTCTGTTCCTTTTGGCTCACCCTGCTCCTTTTTCTCTGAGCTCTTCGTGTCTCGGTATCCTTGCTATCCTTGGCGCTTTTATTCATTCATTTATTTGCGCTTTTCTACATTTCTTTATTTTTTTTTGCGCTTCTCCCCCACTCTCCTGTGCTCAATTTCTTTGGGAACTTTCCTTCACGACTTTTCTTACATTTTTTGTAATAATACCCACGCTCGGGGTATGGGAATTTCGATCGAATAGTGAACGAGAAATATGGTTTTGAATACTCTTAAAAATAATTTTTCTTAATAAAGTTTTATAAGTTTATAAATAGAGGTGAGAAATATATTTTAAAAGGAATTAAAGAAAATGTAAATAAAGCGTGTAACATATACTTAAGATTTTTATCTTGATTTTTAAATAATAAAATATTTATAAATTAATAAATTTCTATATTCATTTTAAAAACCTATTCTTTAGCAATTTCCCCATGTTAAGAAGAGCATTTCCTTTTTCATTTTCATTTATTATTCCGACACTTCTGCTCGTTTCTTTTTCAGCTTTCTTCTGCGTCTTTTTTTCCAGGATTCTTTTAGCTTTCTTTTGCATTTTTTTGTTGCTCTGAACAAAGTTGCCGCTTTATTGTTTCGATTTAAGTTACTTTGTATGCTGTCAACGTTGGGTAAGATGGTTATATAGCGAGTGTCGAGGAGGAGGTCCTGCCGGAGGAAGGTTCACTTGGGGTTTCGGTGCGGTGGGAGTTCGTGTTTGTGGGTGGCGGTGGCTTGATTCCTTGGTCCGACCGACGAATGCCCGCATCGAAATCGCTTGGGAGCCGCTTTGGGTTTCATTGTTGCCTGGTTTTTATTTCATGGCAAGGAAATAGGGGAAAAATAAGGAAAAGGACTCCCAGGCTTGTGTACTTTGATTTGTCGGGCCCCGCAATTTTGTTTCGGGGCTCTGGCATCGAGTTTTATGCTCGTTTAATGGCTGCGAATTTACTCGCTTTATGCGTCTTCGATAAGCATTTATTAGCGCCATGAAATGAGGTTGGAGGGGTGAGGGGTGTGAGGGTAGGGAGGATGGCATAAAATCCCCCTTCGGTGGGGGGTGGGTAGGTAATGGTTACGGTATTGGCTCACTTTTTACTGGGTGGCCGATGGGGCGTATGATTTATTTTATGTTATTCATTTATTTTTTATGCCTTGTCTTTTCGACTCGGTGGGGGCTCGTCTCCTGGGTATTTTGTTGGTATCCTGCAAATCCTTTTTGGAACATATGCTGACAGTTTTTTGCCTTAGGGGAAATAGTACAAGGAAATATTATAACAAATTAGCTAACAGTTTGGGTTGAGAGCTCAGGGAATAGGAAAGTGATATTATTATTATTACAAACAATATAGTTTTGGCATAACTTGAATTAAGATTAGCTGTATTACATTTTTTATAGTTTCCCTTAATTTAACTATATCCTGATAGTATTGCTTTATTTTTGTGTCACAAAACAGCTTCCGCTTTAAATTGGTTTTCCATTTATTTTCCATTTTCCAGCTCTTCATCTCGGTTTCCCTTCTCCATGTTTTATCCTTGTCACTGCCGCATCCTCTTTTCCACGGCCATCAACGGCAGCCACCCTCCACCTCCCAATGGGGTTCCGTTTCTGTTTTTTTATTTTTTCTGCACCCCCACCCATGGCCACTTTTGGCTATTCCCTCCCATTAAAGACCCCAACTCAGCCCACGCCTTGGGTATATTGCAATTTTTGCTGCTGTTGCCCATAAAACTTTTCCACAATTTTTCCTCTTCGGTTTGGTTTCCTTTTTTTCCTTTATTTTTTGCTGCCGCTGCTGCTGCTGCTGCTTCCTTGCAAATGCCACGCCTCCTTCTGGGCGTGGGAGTGTGGGCGAGCAACAACAAGGACAACATTTACTTGTCTGCTTAACTGCAAAGACAAACCTTCCCCCTCCACCGGGTAATCCTCCCTTCCCCCCCCAGCAAGCTGCTTTGCCTGTCATCTAAAATTCATTTTTATACTTGTATTTTCTCTTTCTCTCTATCGTTTTTTTTTTTATTTTTTCTTATTTTTTGTGTGTTTTTTTCTTGCTGCTTTTTTATTTCAGTTCGTTTTTGCCATTTTCTTTTCTTGAGCCATTTTTATTATTTTTGTCATAAGCTCGCTCTGCATATGTGTGGGTGGGTGTGCGTGTGCGGATGTGTTTGTGTGAGTGGCGGCTTCTTTATATATTTTTCATTGTGCCACACTGGCGCACATCCTGCCATCCTCCTCTGTCACCGCCCCTCTGCTTCCACAAGCCACCGTTTCATCCAAAACTCACAGAAGTCAAATACGTTTTAATATCTTTTCTCTCTTGACATTTTCACTACAGTTATGTTGCCATTTTTCTCTCCTCTTGTGTGAGTGCACTGGGAAAATTCCTTTTCGGGGAAAACTGTATTTTATTGTTGAGTAATTTCTTTATACAATTTATGTTTGATTAAATTATTATCATATTTTTAAGGCTATAAGTTGAGTTTGATTTTTAATATTAATAAATAAATCTTTAAAAATTGCCAAAACTTTATTTAAGAGCATTAATAAATGTCTTTAAGTGATAATAATTTAATTTTAAAATAAATATCCTTCATAGGTAAAATCTCAATAGCTTACACATTTTCCTTTCTACATTTTTTCTCTCTCTGTGCTTGGGTATAAGCTCGTGTGCCAGGATATATGTCTCTTAGGCGCTTGTTGAGTGTATGTGTGTGTGTGTGAGTTTTCCTTCGCTTCTGTAGCTCACAGCTTCACGTAGTCGAAAGTCGCGCTAAGTTTTCCTTATTTTCCTTCTACTTCTTCGCTTTTCTCGCATCTGTGTGAAAGTATGTCGCTATGCGAGTATGAGTTTTTCATGGAAAACGCATCCTTCGCCTTCTGACTATAATGCTCCCTCGTTGTTTGCGTGTGTGTGTGTGTGTGGGTGTATGAGGGGGCGCAGCTTAATGCCTTTGCCACCATTTCAACCCACTCTACCCCCCACGCCCCCTTTTTGCAACGTCCTTCGTCCTTCGCCGGCTGTTGCAGGCTGCTGTCATTGTAGGAGCCAACATGTTCGCTCTCTTTCGCCTTGCATGCTCCCTGCTCCTCTTGCCTCCTCTTGCCTGGGAAAAACCCAATCCTCAGTTTTCCCGATCTCCCTACACCCACACTCTTTCACATTTTCTCCTCCATTTCGATGCAAGCGTAACATTTTGCGCCACAATTTTTCTCTTCTTTTTTTTTGAGCTTGGTTGTCTTTTACGTTGGCAGGAGGAGGTCTTACTACCCTAACGATGGGAAGGATCTTCGAATTTCGGAATATAAAAAGGATAATCAAATTCTGTATGATATTGGTATAGTTTTTAAATATTATACTATGTATTATATAGAATTTTTAATCATTTATGTAGCACCTAAGCTTATTAAAACATAGCTAATAGTAATTTTGCATATGAAAATATTTTCTTTTTATTATAAAACTTGTTATAAATTCTAAAAAATAAAATTAAGCTTCAAAAATATATATTTCTTTGGGTTTAAAACAATTTTTTTTATAATTTTCTTATTCCTTTGATTAAAACAGCTTCTTGGAGCAACAATATTAAATCATTTTTAAATTTTTATAATAATTTTCTTATTCCGTTGATTAAAACAGCTTCTTGGAGCAATAATATTAAATCACATTAGCAAGAGCATCCTAGTATCCTCTTTCGCCGTAGCTCTTTGCATACCTATTTCGTGTCCTTCTTCAGTTTACCCACTCCCTCCCACTATTTGCTGCTCCTGCCGTATCCTTTGCATCTTACTTTGTCCCTGTCCCTGGGCGGCATGCAATTTTTTCCTCCATCTGTGTGAGCGCTCTGACTTGAGCTTTTAAAAATATATTTTTGCTGAATTCTCCATTCACCAAAAACACACGAAAAGTTAACCAAAATGTTGAGTTTACTTATGTACATGAGGATATATATATGAAAGATATATATATATATATTCACCTCCCAGGGCTACTCTATGAAATGGTCAACCATTCGCAGAACGTGTAAACATTATGCAAACATTGTACTGCCCACTCTCAGACAGAGAACATTCCCAATTACAATCCCCAATTACCATCACCTGACTGCATAATTAAATACAAAACGATTTTCCTTTTAATCTGCGGATGGCCAACATTGTAGGAGGGGATGACACGCCTCCCAAAATAAAAAAGGAAACGAAATAAAAACCCCCACACAACCGCAAATAAATAATTAAAAAGGAAAATTCCGCAAATGCAAAAAGGTCAGCGCATAAAAATTACAAAAATCGAATATTAAATTACCAACAAAAACCGGGGAAAGCACATACACAGGGAAAGCAGGAAAAGCTGCGCTGCCGGCGCTTGCTCGACTTAACCCAACTTAACTACTTGACAGCAAATTTTGTAAAATGTAATTAACCAGCGCCAGGCTACAGCCGAGTGAAAATGGGAAATGCCAAACAAAAAAGGAGGGGCGGAGGAAAGGCTAGGAGGAAAATGGGGCCAGAGACGAAGGAAGGCAGAAATAAAAGCCAAACGAAATGGGGAAAATCAACAGAACTCGTTGACATAATTTTCAAGCATCCCAGAGTGTGAGAGAGGGAGATAGCACACACACACACACATACAAAGGGGGTGAAAATGGGAAAAGTTTGAATGTGTGTATGTGTGTGTGAGAGAGTGTATTTATCCTGAGTTTTATGTGGGGACTGCCTGCTGTCCTGTTCTGGGCGCCCAGTCGAAAGAGCTGGACTAGGAGATACCCGATACCCGTTTAACTCCACAAACCACCAAGAAATTACAGAAGCCCAGGGGAAAAATAAGTTAACAGAGCCCTAACAGATAGATATACGTTTAGAATAAATAGAAAAGTTGGTTAAGTAATGTTAAAAGACCTAATAAGGACATTAAATAAATAAGAAAATTGAAGGTTTTGCCTTGACTTGGAATTTGGAAATTTTTAGGGAGTTTTATAAACATAATTATGCAGATTAAATTAATTTTTAAGTTATATTCTTAAACTTTCAAGGAAAAATCTTTCATTTAATATTATATTTTCCCTTTTTAATTACTGAAAAATATTACCTATACCCTCAAAAAATCCCAAGATCCTTCTCATAACTTTCCCTATAATGTAAGCCACTTCACCGAAACCACTATTTGCCCTCATATCATTTCCAAATAGTATATACGCCTCGGCTGTGTATATTTTTCGGGGGTTTCGGTTTTTGGTTTACAACCATTTGTTGAACCTTTTTTGGCCTTTTATTCGTGTTCTGTTTGCTCGGCCACAAAATTTGCGCCTCATTTTCACAGTGCCACTCACACACACACAAACACATAAAGGAAGCGAGAAGGACGAAGGACAAATATCAAGCCATCTCTCTCAGCATATACCCTTCTCTATCCAAAGGGCAGTCGCTCTCTTTCGCTCTATCCGCACGTGGCTGTCAGGAAACATGCTAAGCAGCGGCTTCCACATGCTGAAAGTCATTTTGATGGCCCAACAAATTCATTCACTCCACCCCCGTGCCATTACCATCACCATCGCCATCTATCCAACCATCCATCCCTCTCACCTCTGGGGGCCACCTTTCTCCGGTTACAAACCACCCGAAGGGACCCCAGGGGCCTTCAACCCTCCAGGCCACACTTGGCCCACCTCAATTCAATTTAACTTTCAACTTTAGCTCTCGTTTTGCCTCTCTTTCGCTCTCTGCTTTTCTCTTTTCCCACTCTCGCCCGCCTCTCTCTATACAGTGTTAAGCGCATTTTCCATTACGAGGATTTTCCCACTCGGTTCGCCTGCTGGAAAAGCTGGGCGCCCAGTCAACTCCCGCGTTTGTCGAACGCAACCAACGAGCAAACGAACCGAACAACGGACCAAACAACGAACCGAACAACCAACTGAACAACGAACAGATGTTGGGCGAGTACGACGAAGCAACAGCGAGTGCGACAGAGCGTCGAAGGATTGTGGATTGTGAATTGGTTGGGTTTTGGGCTTAAATACACTGGGAGAAACTAAAGAAGTTCTGAGTAAAATGAAGATAATAATATACAAATATAAAATATTTTATAAAGAGAACTCTAAGGGATAACATTTAATATCCTTGAAGAAGTGATTTTTTAAGGACTTTAAGCTAGTAATTTTTGATATAATTATATTTCCGGTGTAACAAACGGGTTGCTTTCGTATAAGGCCCAAGTGGGTGGCATTCTCTCGCTACTGATTGTTACTGTTGTTGGCAAACGACTGTGCTTTTATCGTTTATTTGTGTCTGAACCCAAGGGTTTGGGCAGGGGCGACGAGAGAGAGAGGGGTCCGCCAAAAGGGGTTGGAGTTGGCTTGGGCTGAGTGAGGCGGTGGGGTGTTCGCGGGATGTGCTTGAGAGCAAGTGGCCGTGCCGAGCACCTCGGCACAAAAGAGGATGCCAAGAAAATCGTTTAGCGGATAAAGTCCTTTTGGGGTTGGACCTACCCATGGAAGGCGAAAAATTCATGTAAAGCCAGGACAAGAAGGCAAAAACTTGGCTTTTATCAAAAGAAAATAACAGGGCAACAGGAGGCTCTTCTTTATAAATTTATACAAATTTCTAAAGTGGAAAAATATTTAATTAGATTATACTAATTAGAGAGGTATTTTTAGTAGAAGGTTAAAATAATAAAAATATATTTTATTCTGTAAATAAATTTTCTTTTCTCTAATTTAAATACCGAATCCCTTAATTTTCTATCAATTTAATTATCCAAGCTACTGAGGTAACCTTTCCCGTAAGGACCTTTGTGGCTTATTTACATTGCCTGTCTAGATCAAAGGAGAAAAAATTCAAAATAAAAACATAATAATACTAAATTGAGCGAGGTTTTTTTTGTGTCGTATCCCCAGTAGAGCCCTTTCAGATTCCATTACAAACTCCATTAATCTGCCGGCAATCACAAATCGAACCCGCTCAGTGGTTCATTTAACTGTCAGGTCCAGTCTAGGGTTGACCAAAAGGTCCTGGAGTCTGAGTGGCGGCGGCATGTACCGCCCTTAATCGACAAACAAATATTGTCTGGGGTTTTATTTAACGGACAGTTGCCAGAGTCGGCAAATTCAATTGCCACATCCGCCAGCGACTTGTCACGGGTGGTTGAAGCAAGACGCTTCTCCAACTCCAAAACTCCTCTTCCGCTTCCACTCCGAAGCTCCGGCTGTTTCTGTTTTATTTCTGGGTGCGCAGTTTCCTGGTCCCTGATCCTTGAGGGTTGCTGGAGTTGTGTTGTCATGGTCACTCGATTGCTGCAATTAATATTAAAAATGAAATCATTCCCGGTGGCTGCGCCCGCGAGCCCTCCACAGAAGCTAAAACCTCGCTCTGATCTGTTCTGTTCCTGGCATGGGTTTTTTTGTTGTTGTGGAATGGGATAATTCTACTCTCTGTGCCGCCGATTCCCTTTCCGATTGCGATGGTGATGGTGATGGTGATGGTGGTGTGTTAATGCATATTTCAGACACGTGCTGGCTACGCTTCTTTGATTTAATGCACAAGACGGCGAACGGAGTTGAGTGGCAAGTTGGGATGAGTACGAAAAATGGGTGGGAAAAATGGTTAGGGAAATGGTTTGAGGGAGGACCCTCCTCGACAAAGGCTGAGGGCAATGATGAGCGGCTTAAAATATTTGTAAGACCTTTTTATTAAAAACAAAAATCGGTTTTAAAGATTATTTGTTTGACTGGCGGCTGGGAAATCCTTGAATAAGACTCCAACGCCGCCGCCGTCATCACCTTCCCTCTTTTCTATGACGACTTTGCTTTGTTTGCCTGGGCGTGATATTTTAATTACGACCTGATGATGTCTGATGTAGATATGTAAATTCGAGTGTACGTGTGTTTATTGAGTGCTTTGAATCCTGACTTATGTTCGCTCCGTGTGGGTGTGGGACCACAAGGAGGTAGCCGCCGGGGTTTGTCCTGAGACAGCATACAAAGGGGTTAAATATTCGAACTATTAATGCCGCTGGAAATGGTAATTTGGAACCCAAAAAGTTTCACCAGAATACAGAATGTTCTGGGGCTTGCGTTTTATCCTTATAAACTGGCAAACAATGAAAGGAAGTGAAAACTTTATCAAGCAATTCAAAAGGAAATGACTTAATTAATAATGAAAAATGTTGAGAACTTTATACGGTGGAAAGATGGTAAAATAATAAGGATGACCACCTTGTTGCCCTTGGAACATTTATGTTGGAGTGGACAAATTTGGGAATTAATTGGAGGGTTTGTTTCTTGGGGAATAATTATTTCTTACAGTCCTCTTAACTGAGTTTTTGTGTAATTACTAGTAAAGTTAGTTAGGTATTTTTTTAAGGGTTTTTAGCTAACTAATAAATTATTGTAGGGAAACCAGAGTTTTGAGCTAAAAGTTCTTCAAATTAATTTAGAAATCATGTCAGTGGCTTAGACCTTAATTATCTTAACGATTTATTGCTTAAATTAAAGCTAAAACTTTTTCAAATGACATTTAATTCTACAATTATTTATTGAGGTTACAAAAAATGTTATTTCTGATTAAAAAAAAACCTGATTATGAAGTCCAGTCAGGTAAGCTCTAGAAAAATAAATGGAGCCTTAATTACGCAGACGATTTATTGATCCCAAGAGGATTTCCCACACCTATTAAACTTTCTAAAAAGTTATTTTATTTCCTTCCCATTATCCTTAGCGATTTCTTGTTAAATTCCTCCGCTTATTTTGCGGGACATATGCTCCAGTGCCCTCCCCCTACCTCGTGGGTATTCCCCGGACATATGCTCTTCAGCTATAGTAGCTGGGGATATAGATGGATCTACTGAACCTCTCCTTTTACCATAACCCCTGTTATATTTTTTCTACGTCCCCTGGACTGTGTTTGGCACTTGCGAGTGCGTTTTTTATGCCATGTTAAGGCCACTTTATGCGCTTTTTATGGGTCCGCAGCATCATAAAAAAAATTCTTTTCTCACCCATACACCGAAATATATAGTTATGCTCTTGTGTATGCTTTCACACACACACCCATACAAATTCATTTATGATTTTTTCCACTCACTTATATATTTTTATATTTATTGATTTTGTATTAAAAATGTAAGTGCGGGCTTTTAGTAGGAGTTTTTTCTTCGGCCACGGTTGGTGTAAAGTTTTTTATGGTATTGAAATAAAGCGATATACAATCCAATAAATATAAACATAAATAAATAAATAAAGTTAAACAGAACTAAAGGGTTTGAGAACTATATTCTGGGTAACGTGAGAGTGCGGTGAGTCAGGTGGGTTTGTTTAAAGGGTTAAATCAAATAGTTTTAGTGCAGATATAAAGTGGCAGGAATTTTTTACTTGACTGTGTGGAAGAGGTATGTATGACACGTTCGTTAGGAATTTATAATAAAATTAAAAAGCTAATAAAAGTCTCTTAAGAATTGTTTAATTATATTTCTATTACTGAAATTAATTTGTGATTGTAGTTTTTTAATAAATAATAATAATTATAAAATATATAACATTTTATTTGGCTTTATTTTTTTAAATTAAATTATTGAATTTTTAACAAATTCTTTAAATTATTAAATATAATTAGATCCAATCTAATTTTCGTTGTAAACCATTTATAAAATAAAACAATGCTTTACAAAATATTAAATATTTTTTATATAAAATATAAAACATTTTTCTAAAGGGTGTTCAAAAGTTGCAATCATACATATATCCCTATTCTTTTTTTATTATTTTTATTATCCTGCCGAGTGAAACATCGCCAAAGGGTAAAAGCAAAAATATATATATGCATCAATATATATACATTTATATTTTGATACAAACAGGCGACGATTGCGACTCGATTATTTACAATTTGATTTTATTTTTACACAGCCATTGACACACAGAGCAAGGGAGAGGGTAAAGGAAGGTGGCCCGGGAAAACCCCCGTGTGCCTATGTGTGTGTGCCCTAAAGGCAGTGAGAAAAATCAATCAAAATCGATTTAAAAGCACAACTTCCGTTGCGGATTTACCAATGTCCGTATGTGTGTTCGTGGGGCGCTGTGGGTGTGTTGCGTTGTGTGCGAGTGTGTGTTGTGAAAATGTTACCAATTTATTTGTTTTTATGCCCTCGTGTGTGTTTTATTGCCTCTGCTTTTGTTGCTGTCATTGTCGCTTTGTTGCCTTCATCCGAGTCCATTTCCATTTCCATTTTCCCATCCCCCTTCCCATTGATTTCCCTCCATTTTCCCGCCCAAAAAAATACAGGGGAATCACTTTGCATGTCCTTCTTCTGCTTTCACACACATATTTGGTCAATTTTCAATAACGGAATTGAAACACAAACACCCTTCCGAACTCATACACATGCACACGCTTACATTTACGCATTTACAATTGGATTTTCGTGTTTTTCTTGTTGTGTGTGTTGTTGTTGTGAAAGGATTTGCTTGGGGAATGGAAGGCCGAACAATAAAAGAGTGGAAATGGCATAAATACGTAATTCAGGACATTTGAATATTTCATAAGGACATGACCCACATACAAAATAAAGCACACAAAAATTATTACAATTCTCTGGCTCTCCACACACACACACATGGATGCGTCTGTGGAAAATCCTTCTTCCTTTGGGTGATGGAAATTTTGCTTTTATTGCTGATAGTTTGCATTGTAATTGAGTGGGAAAAAGGACACGGAGAAAAGGATGTCTCTACTTGGATTCTGTGAATTACCATAAGATGAATGAGAAGAATTTTCCGTGTGGCCCAAATTACTTGTTGGGATAACTGTGACTTTGCTGCAAGTCTCGTGAGGATAATGGCGAAGAATGAAGAATTATTTAAAAGGACTTTCACTAAGATGGGAATTGGTTATTAAGGAAAACTAATAAATGAAACAAGAATTTATATTTAAAGCGAAACTAGAAGTATTTTAATTATTTATTTTTGTAAACATCATATTTTTAGCATTTAAACCATAAAAAGGCTCTTAAAGCGCCCTAAAATTGTGTTTAAAATATAAAATGCAATTTTATATTATGCCGAATTCGAAGTATATATTTTTTATATCATTTAAAAATTGCTACCTTTATATTTAACACAATTTAAAAGTTCTTTAAAACCCTAGTTGTGTATTACATATTTAATAGCTAATTTCCAATCCGATATCACCCTTAAAACCCTAATTTAAACCCAACTTCAAACCCAATTTCCTAAGGGATAATCTCAGCCCAAAAGAAAAGTGCCACCCTCAACTTATTCAATGATATCACATTGCAGGTATAAGCAATAAATCACAGGATGTCCATAAGTCACACCTTCCTCCCCTCAATCATTTCCCCTTGACTTCGATTAAATTGACACCGAACCCGATATATTCCCCATCCAATCTGACCGAGATATCGAATAAAATTGATAGCAATCGCAGTTGGCCAATTATGGGCCATCCTGCTGCCTCTCGGTCATTCCTGCAGCGCCACCCAACAAAACCCTGAATTGTTGACTGACATTTGGCATCACTTGAGTGCGCGTCCACCTGACAAATGCCTCGGATATCATTCACGCCGGGCACTCATTCACGTTCGCATTCACATTCACAATCACAATCACATTCACATTCACTCATACCTCACAACGGCCCGCCACTGATTGGCATTGACAGACGGCGACGCTTGTCGTCGGCCAACTGCAATTTTGTATCTTGATAAATTACTTATGACTGGCCCAGACACTGATGAGTACTTCGATGGATGAGGGAGTGAGAGACGGGGCACGCAGCAGAAATCACTAAGTGCGCACCTGAAAACATTTAACGATAAACGAACAACAGGCAGGTGAAAATGACTAAAGGATACTCTTTATAAATATTTTTAAAATCATTTTTTTTATTGCAAAATTATCAAGTTTTAAGGATATAAAAGAGAGGAACTGCAATCCGGGTTAAGTATTATTTTTATATAAAATAGATTACGTAAAAGGTTGTTGCCAACAAATAATTAAAAAAAAAATCATTTAGAAGCTTTTAAATGTAACTATTACACACAAATAAAGCTATAAAATATATACCTTGAAGATACAGGTTTTTACAAACTTCAGCCTTAATCTCATCCTATTTCGCCAACACTTCTCGTAAATCCAAAATAAATAGCTTGAAAACCAAAAAAAAACCTATAAAATAGAATTGAAAGGCAGCTTGAAAACAAAAAAGGGTGCAAGGAAAAATATTCGAGAATGAATTAGTAATAATATTTGTTTGTTTGCCTTTGTATTGCCATGCACTTTTCGTGTTCTTTATTTTGCTTCTACTTATTCTTTTTTGTTTTTTTTTTTTAGCTAAAACTTTTTCTGTGCCTTGGCTATATAACGATTTCGTTGCCTTTTCTGTTTCTGTGTTTTGGCAGCCAACAAAGGCGACAGCGAAATGGGTTGCTGCAGAGGCAGGCAGGGGAAATCGATGAGACGACAACTTGTGATGGCGATGGCGATGGTTGCTGATGGGTGGCACTGCCATTGCCACTGGCACTGGGCCCTGGAACTGACTCTGGCAGTGGAGGAGGCGTCGCCGGGACAGTTAATGGCGACAACGGCGGCGCTCACGTCTGGAAGACCCGAGAGTTCGGCGACGATCCGGTTGATGGTAATGGTGACGGTGTCGTCGACCAGACGAAAATCCAGCCAGCCAAAAGGGGAAAGAGAGAAAATAGTGGGCTATTGCTAGTCCTAGACCAGACAGACTCCTTGGGCAAAGGACAGCAGGACTGGGTGACACCCCATCGGTTGAGTAAATCAAACCAATTTCCAAACTCAACTAACCAAGTAGACAATAACAAATCACGGCAATTGAAAACGGGGATGTGATGGATGGTCAATTTGCTAGATGTTATTATAACACTATAAGGAGGGAAAGGGGATTATCAAGTAATTTTCAAGGATTTTGAACTAAGTTTTAGGGATGTTCAGCCACCTTTCCTTGTTTTTAAACATTTTAGACTTGAAATTGAGTCTAAAGGATAATAAATAGATTTTCTGAGAGTAAATCAATAATACAAAGTCATTTTAAATATAATATTCTCTTTATTCTGACTTAATTATAGCAAAACAAAGTTTTTAGACATTTGTATGCCTTCAAAGCAGCTAAATCCATGATTATTAACTCCCCAAAACGCAAGTTATTTGTCATAACTCCCTTATTTCTATCGGAAAACTTAATCATTGCATTTCAGATTTCATTAAATGAATAAATATAGATTTATTTTAATCGGGCAGCCGTTGATCTGTCAACCTCCATCAAGCATTTTTTTATGAACTCAATCACTGAGAAACGCTGGCGTCTCATCCCTTTTATATCAAATTTATATAGAAGAGTATATCAGCCAGACAAATCGAAATTACTTTTGGTTGAGGTTTGAGGTGTGGGACTTGGGATCCCACATCCAGAATCCAGTCAATGGAGCGGGTGAAGTTCTTAATAACGACTTCCGAGGGGCGCTTAAACTGTTTGCTTTTGCCTCATTGATTGTGTTTTCTGCATTTGTTTGTTGATATTTCTGTTCCTGATGCTCTGATTCGGCGGGACTCGATGCACACGCGCCCACAGTAAACACACTTGAAAAGCGATTCAGTCAACACAGACAAGAGGCGAATGGCAGTTGACTCGGGGACAGGACAGACAGACAGCCAGAGATTCCACCCACGACACTACGCCGATTTTTCACCCGCACATTGTTGTTCTTTGGTAAACACGCAATTTTCCACTTTTTTGGCCCGCTGCACGTGCTGGAAGCTACGGCCAACAACAATGCCAGCAATCAGTCAATAAGTAAAATTAAAATAATAACAAATTTTTATGAAAGAAGAGCACCAAGACAAATATAATCAAGGCAGTGAAAAAAGAACAAAAGCACGGGATACCCTTTGATATTTATGTTGGGAAGAAAAGGCATTGTTTCTCATGATAAATATATAAGGATTAATTATATATGTACATTCATTGAAAATTATTTTGATTTATTTAGCTATGAAATTGGTAAGTTTTCAGTTGATTTGTAACTTGATTTTTAGATTATTTTAAGACTTTTCTTAGTCTAACTTTAAGCATGCTTTTATAGAAAGATTTAACCTATTTTCATTGAAACATACATATATTCGCATTATTTTAATCTTTAAAACATATTTTAATATATATAAAATATATAAATTGATTTAACACAAACCTCTAATCAAATTATAAATACCCTCACCGACTTTACAAAAATAAATCTAGATTTTTAGACACCCAAAACTGTTTGCAATTCAATGGAAAACATTCTTCCATTTAACTCATAAAAATTATTTCGTTTCAGTATTTGTTTAGAGATGCCGATTCGTATTTCGTATCCAAGAATGAATATTAAGTAATGTCTGTGTGTATGAGTTCCCCCCTTGGAATGTTCCGCCAAATGTTTGTTTTGTTTACAATACCCGGCAACAAGTTGATGGCTATTGAGTGGGAGAGTATAAATATGTTTAATGATTGTTTTTATAATTCTTCTCGGCCGAAAAATTGCGCAATTCCCTCAATGGAAAATGCCCCAAAAAAGAAAACAAAATAAAAATCTATATACACTTGCCGTTTGTGTGGCGTGGAAATAAATCAATACAGAAAATCAAACCTATCATATCTCCAGCAACAAATTGCTCACTTTTCTTTATTGGTGTGTATATATATATATAAAGTTCTTTCTTTGTGTAAATGTTCAAGGAAACCGAAAAAATAGAAAGAAAAAAAGAACAGGCTGTCTTTTATCCTTTCCATAGGCACTCCATTCTGCCACCCAGAAAATACAAAAGAACAGGAAAAAGAAAAGCGAAACGAAGAAAATGCTTTGCCCACTCCTGGGCCTGGCCCTAATCAAGTAACCCGAACACGTCCTTTGTTAGATTTATATGGAAAATATATATTTTTATACATGCAACCCAATGAATCCCAAACCCAACCCTCTGTACACGCCCACTTTTGCCACCGCCCGCTGCGCGCAAAAACTGGCTCCTTGGGGGTGGCTAGACTTTCCCGGCTAGTCAAAAGTGATATTTTACATATTTTCCGACAGTTTTCCATTTTTTTTCTTGGCTGCTCCTTTTTTTCTGCCCAGCTTTGCTTGCATTTTATTACTTAACGCTTAAGTGTGCTTCTTAGAGGAAAACGGAGAGCAGGGAGAGAGAATGGTTGGGTGTTTTTCTATGTATTTTCCTTCTCGAGTTTTCTGTTTTAAATTGAAAAGTTGTAAAAGGATTTCTTGGGTTGCTGCTCCTTTTTTTTGCTGCTAGAGTTTGGCAAATTAAACACTCCATTTTTTTGGGAAATGATCAAATAGAAAAGTTTTATTCAACAAATATGGTGGAATGGAGCTTTAACAGAGAATGGCAATGAAGATGCGGACAATGACAATAATGGAGGGGTGGGAATGGGTTGAATATCACAATTACCAGCTGCCGGCACCACCGCCCTGAGGTGACCAGCCACCGCTGGAAGCTCCTCCCAAAGACCAGCCACCGCTAGAAGCTCCTCCCGAAGACCAGCCACCGCTGGAAGCTCCTCCCGAAGACCAGCCACCGCTGGAAGCTCCTCCCGAAGACCAACCGCCAGAGTCACCAGCTCCAGAATCCGACTCGGAGATGATTTTGATGATCTTCACAGCCGTGGGGGCTTCAGCAGCACCGCCTCCCGCAGACCAGCCGCCGCTGGAGGAGCCACCCGAGGACCAACCGCCACCGGATGAGCCACCGTATCCTCCGCCGCCAGATGAACCACCATAGCCGCCTCCATGACCGCCAGCCGATGCCTGCTGCGAGATGATTTTGATAATCTTGATCTCCTGGCCGCCACCGCTGCCATGAGAGCCGCCACCTCCATAGCCACCGCCTCCTCCTGATTGCCAGCCTCCAGCGCCACCGCCTCCTCCTGATTGCCAGCCTCCTGCGCCACCAGCTGGAGCGGATTCGTGGATCACTTTGATGACTTTGACGGGCGGGGAGCCGCCACCACTGCCATGATGATGATCGGATCCGTGATCAGAGCCGCCATGACCGCCATAGCTGTAGCCTCCATCGCCACCGCCATGGGGAGAGCCACCGCCATAGCCACCACCACCGCCATAGCCGCCACCGCCGCCGCCACCTGCTCCTCCAATGAATCCTGCATGGGCCACAGCTCCCAGAGCCAGCAAACAGACGAAGATTTTCATGTTGACCTGATGGAGATGAGCCAAAGCGTCGAACTGATGCCACTGCCAGGTCGTGGCTTCACTTTTATAGAGCAAAGATCTCCACAAAAAAATTCAAAGCGGCCTTGTCCGGAAGCCAACGCAACGGCTGCAGTGCACCACGGACACCCCCGGGCCAGTTAGAGACATTAACACACAAGGCTCGAGTGGCTCCAGCGAAAGCCTCTGGTGGGTTTATGTCGAAAGACTCTCCTCTAACCGCAATTGAAGGTAACATTTGCTGATCGAATCGGTTGGAAAATGGATTTTCTGGACGGGTAAATCGAATTGGAGATACGATTTACATTAAGAGGGGTTTATATATGATAAATAGGAAGTTTTATAAAATTTATATATATATTTTATGGGAATTAAATTACTTCATTTAGAAAAAAGAAATTTAGAATTAGAATATTGCAAATAATATTTTATTTGTCAAATAGATACTTTGTTTATGACCTCAGAAAATCTCTGCAGTTCGAATGATATTAATAAAAAATTTAATTAAAATTCAATCACTCCCCTTTCTTTCAATTAGAGTATCTCATCATCGACTTCAATCAAAATTTGTTATACTTTCTCGTGATTTGTTTGGATTATGTAATCAAAAACATAGTTAACAAACAAATAAGCAAGCAACCAGCATATTTTTTTGTCGTATTTTTTGGCGCTTCGAGCGCACTTGAACAGAGTTTTTCCCCTGATCGTAAGACAAAACCATCTGCCTTTGGCACTCTCTCTGAGCTCTCCAAAACCCAAAGCCATGATTAATGAGTGTGCAGAGTTCAGATCGCAGGTGAGCGAGTGCAGGTGAGAGGACAGAGACAGACAAGGCACGCAGGCGGGCGAGGTTCGTGCGCTTTCAACTGTCCCTGACATCGATTTCTGGGCTACCAAGTCGAGACGTTACGCAGGTGATTTGTTTAGGATCACTCCAGAAAACACAGGGAGAAAAATCGAAATAAATATTTAGAGTAATTTTAAGGGAAATTTCCAAAAAATGTAATACTAGAGGTCAAAGTTACAGAGTTTCTTGCGATGCATTGTCGGAACTTATCATAAAAGGAAGTACTAAGGTTTTATATTCTCTTGAGAAGAGCCCAATTATATTTCTGACCTATTGATATTTAAATATTTCTTCCGGTGCTTAGTTTTTGTTTTTTTTTTTGGCATCCCATGCACATTCATTCATTCATTTATTCGTTCCAGCACCTTTTGCATTCATTCATCGATCATCTGGAATGAAACTGGGGGCAACAGTTCTCAATGAGACGTCAAGTTCTCATTAAGACGAGAGCCGCATGCAAATGCCAAATCAATTAATCAATTTGTTTTGCCAATAAATACGACTAAATATGGCCAACGATCTCTGCCAATAAATGATAAATGGTTTCACCAACTCGGCCCGGCTCTAGTTCACATTTTGCTTTATACCATTTTATCTCTTTACATTTTCACTCGGCCAAAATGAATTCAATTAAGCAAAAAGCAACGAAAATAAAAATAAAGAAAAGACCAAATTCCCCCCAAACAAAAAATGAACGTGGGAATATTTTTTGGCCACGCATGACAAATATGTCCCGCAACCCGCCAAATGCTAACCTGCTTCATGTCTAAATAGACCACGCATGCAACATATTGCCATTGGCAAATGATTTTTAAATAATTTCATACTCTTTTTTGAGACTTGAGGCGGAAAAGACTGGCTTGAACGGTAGATAAATTAATGGTCATTCATTTTCATTCAGTTATAACTCTATTGGGGGCCGATATGGATGGTCAGGACAGGTGTAACAAGCAGGAAGTTTATAAATTCAGAGATCTTTATTAATTAAAGTGACGTGACTGTAATATATATCATAAAATAAATTATTTTAATTTTTATTACAACAAAATTTTATTTGTTTTAGAAACTAAACAACTTAACTGTTTGCCAAGTCCTCAAAATCCCTTGAAAAATATGATAAACTTTTTCCAACTGACCCCTGACTGTCCCTGCGCCCTTTCTCTCTTATGTCACATTTAGTTGCTTTGACATTTTGGTGGAAAAATATTGTTGGAAATAGTTGCTGGACGAAAAGTGAAATAAAGTTGCAATTCCAGCAAAGAGCTGTCAAAATGTTGCTGCAGTGGCTGCCGTTGCAGTTGCAGTTGCAGTAGATATTGCTGCTGCCGCTGCTGCTGGGCTCGGCAACCTGCTGACTGTTGACTGCTGCCCGTCGTTTTCCCATGTGAATGCTCAACCGATTGCAAGTGTTTACCCTCTCGCCCCCACTAGCCCCCTTTTGGGCAGCTGCCGCTGCTACTTGGTTGATATTTTTGGCTTTTTTTTCGAGAAACAATTTCGACAGTCGCGCATTTTTCACGCTGCCTCATTTGCAGCGATTTTCAATGCGATATTTGTTGCTGTTGTCAGTTGCAAGTTGCAGTTGTTGCCAGGCCTCATGTTGTTGTTGTTGCTTGTTCACATAACCATAACTCCGCATGGCACCTTCACAGATTTGACTGAGCTTTTCCGATACCCTTAAATGGGGGCATTTATGTATGGCATAATTTTCCATAAAAGGTTAAAGGAGGATTTTTTTATGGGAAAATTTCGAGGTAATATTATTTGTTGGGAAAATATTTCAGAATTCTTATCAAATATTAAAGAAGTTCAAAAGTAGTACCAAATTAACTTCTAATAATGAATAATTAATAAATAAATGAATGAATAATTTCATGAAAATGAATATTGAATAAATTAGTTGATAAATCTTTAAGGAAACTCCTGTTTTGTTTTCTAAAAATAAATTGCTAGAAGTATTCCATATAATGAAGATTATAATTTACGTATTGCATTAATTATTTTATTTAAGAGTATTTCCTTTACTCCCTACATTTTCCTATTTTTTTCTTGGGGTTTTCCTCACATATGCGCCCGCGTCGACTTTTATTTCGTTTGATTTCCTCGCCTTCAGGATCGTGACACACGGCAATGGATGTTGCAACTGCAACTGCAACTGAGTGGCAACAACTGGAAATACTTTTTGCAGCAAAGGCCCGGCGATTAGCTTGGACTGGCCCTAAATGAAATCAACGGCCATTGGCAGTTATAACATAAATGGCAGGCAGCAGCCAAAACCTTTGCTAATATGTCATGAAAGCCCATCGACGAGCGACGACGCTTGGGTCAGCTTGGAGGAGACATTGGGCAATTGGCATTTGTTGGATTGTGTGTTATGTGTGCACTTGAAATAAAACTTAAACAAATCTATTACAAGTTTCTACTACAAATTTTCAATTATTTTGCAATTTAAAAAATATTTTAAAGATTTAGTTTTAAATATAAAATCTCTTTTTAGAGATGAAAAGTAAAGTCTCAAAATAATTTCCAATATTACATCTTTATTTTCTTCGAGTGCCTTATGTGTTATGCCTGTGTCTGTACAGGGTGTTGTTGTGCGATCCATTGAAACCAGTTTACCGTTAGCACACACATCTGTCCCAACTAGTACAGTGGTGACCCATTAAAGCAATCAGCACTGAACACATGTAAGTCAAGTGGCAAACTGCGGGGCACTGTTGTATGTATTATATGCTTTCGGTTACGAACTCCCAGCGAACTCCCCCTTCGCTTTTTGGTTTTCGGTTTTGGATTCCGATTCCCATTCCGATTCGGTTACGGTTGCGGCTCATTACGCAGCTCGCTTTGATTTGCATAGCAATTGAATGGAGTTTGGCCGAAATGGAGTTGGCCCCTTGGGAGTTGGCCACCTTCTGGGCCGGCTCTTTGATTTGTGTGACATGTGCACCGAGAATTATTTGCTTATTGTTAAACATTTGCGTTTGAATAACTTGTAAACTGTCAGGAGCAACAACCATTAACCCCCCTGGGAGAGTTTAAGATCTGTGCGTGTGGGAACTGATTGGATTAATAGTATTTTGGGTAAGGATCATGTTATCCTTTGGGGACTGAGTTGCAAATATAAATAAATTAGGGATAAGTAAAAGCTATTTGCTTATTTATAATAAATTATATTTGTTTTGAATGACAGTTGTTTATGTTTAGGTCAGAGAAAAGCAAAAACAGATATCATCCATTTAAATATAGTAAAAAAGCGGTAAGATATCATAAATCTTTGTATTTTTTTAAACAATAAATTAAATTTTAAGTGTTAAAGAACATATAATAAGAGTTTTCTTCTATGCGTAGTATCTTCATATTTGGCACCCCTTTTTATCCCAAGTTACCAATGGGTTAACAACACAACTTAGACATATAGTTAACATTATTTGCGATTGTCATATTCGGGGCGGCATTCCTGCACTGTCAATGGGCGATTGGCGATTGTCGATTGTTGTGGCCATGCAACCAACCACCGGCTTATTACCGGCTCTATCTGATCTATCAGTTGTATGGAGACACACGCGGCGTATGCGCAATTCCCATTCGAACCGTTTCGATCCCCTTGCATTCTCGGCCGCCTTATTGCATTTTCCAGCAGCGCTGCCAGGCACTGACCATGTCACATTCGCTTTTCATCTCAATTGCAGTTGAGAGACAAATTGCGCACCTTTGACAGCTTGGAATTTGACTTTTTGATTGACAACAACAGCGATCTAAGATCGGCAAATCGAGAAAAACCAACGATCGATTTCGCAAAAAGCGGTAAAGTTCAGTTTCAGGCTTTTTTTTCGATGACCTCGAAAACAAACAAATTCAATTATGCAGACAACCGAAAATGAAGAGAGAAGTAGAAAAAAAATCACTGAATTGGCCAAATTTGCAAGGCACCTACGCTCCAACTTCAAAGCAATTTGCCAAATAAAAAAATTGGCAAAATCCGAAAACACGGCAGCCGAAACAGCGACAAATATCAGAGTGTGACGAGGAGACCCCCGGCTTAACCCCCGCTTGCCCCGATTAACCCACTCCCTCGCTCCGTTTCCCAGCTAAAAAAATACAAAGAAAATCATCAATGCCAAAACACAACAAAAGTGAGCGACAGGCAAGGAAAACGGGGCAAGTCTTTGGCACTCTTCTTCTCCGCCTCTCTCTCGAGCGAGAGATCTCCAAAAAGTTTGAGAAAAAGAAATCCAAAATCCAAGTGAAAATCAATTGCAGCTGCCAGAGAAAAAGTTGGGGGGAGATTGGGGCAATTCTTTCAGTTTAGTTTCTTTCAGTTAACTCGTCAACTTCTCCGCTCTAAGCCAGAAAAAAAAAACAGAAAAATGGAGACTGAAACTGCGACTGAGTCTTGGACACTGAGCCAGCTGACGTTACAGGTTTTCAAATCTGGCACATTAATTTTAAAGACAAATGAAACGAAAATAATACAAGATGAAAGCCTAGTTTGGATAGTAACGAACTAGGAATGCTCTGGTATAGAAAATGTATAGTAAATTAAGGTTATTTTAGTGAAAGAATATAGTATGTTGAAGCCTGCGTTAGTTAGTTTGATTTATAAATATTATATAAATATTTAGTGACTTGTATAATAATTTATTTATATATTTAATTCTCGAATTATTACATTTTAAACTCTTATAATGGGTTAATATGATATCTTCCATTTTACAAAATTACTTAAAGCTAATAGAGTTCGCTAATTAAAATTCTATTAAGAGAATCTTGGCTTAGAATCAATAAGAACTTAAAGGATTATAAAAAACAATTAAAGGCCTACTTATAATAATTTATTTAAACATTTAATTCTTAAATAATAAAATTTTAAGCTCCAATACAAAACATACTCCAAAATATTATTTGTTTTACAAAATTTTATAAACCTCAGAGAGCTAGATTTTTAAATTTTTACCAAGAATTTTTTGGCATAACCCATAAGTACTTAAAATAATCTCAAAAACTTTTTTCCGCTATTTTTAGACTTTTAAAATGTATCTAAAATTATAACCCAATATCAAAACAAGTTAAAATATCAACCTAGACTGGTCTGAAAACTCAAAAAGCTAGAGTAACGATAACGGCTCACCTCGATGTGGATGGTGGACCACCTTGTGCGACCTTCTTTTCAGATGCCGACGTCGGGCAAAACAAAAACAAAACACCAAAATACAAAAATAAAAACAAAAACCGAAACAAAACCGAATAAACAAAAAAAAAACCCTAAAAAACGACAATAAAACACAAACCAAAAAGCGGCAACAATTACCAGCAACAACATCAGCGGCTAACAGAAAGAGCCAAGCCAAGAGATAATAATGGGCAATAGTCTTGCGGGTCTTGGCCGAGCTCAGAGCCAGAAACAAATACCCGATACTCGAATTTCAAAGCTCACTGCAAAAAGATCGCCAATGGCCAGGCCAAGTCAGACTTTGAGTCTTAGCCATTTGAAAGTCTCTGTGCGAAATGAGCGTCAAAAAGTCAGTTGGAGATGGGTGCGCGAGGAGGGGTATATATCTACGATATTATAAAGCCAGCGCAGGGGCCTTTCCTTTTTGTTATTTCTCTCAGTATGTTTTGTGTGTCACTTGCTGCGAAAGTCGCAAAAAAAATGTAAGTTGAAAGTTGAATGGAGCGAAGCGGCCAAATCGATGGCAGATTTTCACACCACATGAATTGGGGGAAATAAAAAAAAGTAAAATAAAAATCATAGATGGTTGTATCATTAGCCTTGGTTTGCTTATCCCCCAGGAGGTCTTACCAGTTATTTTTAGGGCACAAATGGAAATGGGAATGGGAATCCCAATTTGTTTGCTGGCAATTGACCGCAATTAAACACGGAGAAGTGAATGGATTATGAATGGTGTGGCAGAAGAGAAATGATGCTGAATTAAACATAATTTACTAATAGGACAAGTAGAAAAGATAGAGTTGAAAGGGAACGATTATGAGATACCCTAGATACCCTTTCTTACTTTGTCTAATTACGTTTGAACTTATTAAAAAATTTAATTAAACATTACTGAAAACAGACGAAGGACAGCACCAACATAAATGTTGCCAGAAGCTTGTTGAGCAACATAACACAATGGTAAATATGGCAGATATATTCTATATATACAAATTTGAATTTCTAATAACTTAAAATTATGAAAAAATTAAATTAAAAATTGTCGAAGGACACAATGTGACTAGGAACATGTTGCGCAGCATCTCAATAAACACAAATGTTGCTAGGAACTTGTTGAGCAACTTGGAGCTGCTAAAACCCATTTAGTTCTCTGTTTTATTAGCCGATTCAATTGTAAGGAAGGTTAGATACATATCTTTTTTCCATTTCAAAAAGAAAATGATTTTTTTAACCTTCCACCATGAAAAAGTCATAAAACCACACATCTCTCAAAGCTGCCAGGATAGTTAAATCAAGCAGATAGATGTTTCTCAAGCTAATCAAGACCTGGCCAGGATTATAAAGTAGATTTATCGTCGTTGGTTAGGCTTCAGAATGGAATGTTATAGATTGATAGTCAATTAGAGAGATACATAAATAAGAGGATGCATTAAGCCAGAGATGGACAGATGGCACAGAGTAAAACGCCATTATCCATTTTCGCTGCAAGCGGCTAAACTCAATCATCGTCATCATGGCCACATTCTGGACTTCTGCCCCAACGATCCTCTCCACCAAAATCCCACTGCCGTCGACTTTTAACTCTTATTCCACTGTGGCACAGATAATTTGCCATCAGCAGCGCCAAATGTAATCCGCCATATAACCGTCTAACGGTAACTCAAAGCCAACATAAATATGCGCAAAGCCAGCAACAACAAACACAATCAGGCGTGCAAACATTTTGTTGTTGTTGTTGCCGTTTTTCGTTAACAGCTTCTACAATTTTTCATCCAAGTGCAGCAGCAACAATAAAGATGCACTGAGGGAAATATATTTAATCTGCAACATCCTAGATTATAATAAAAATGTAAAAAGATTCTGCTATTATTTCTTAAATATTTTTTTAAAGTTATAAATATATTTCAGTAAATATCTACATTATTTTTTATGACTTTTAAGAAATTTTCCCAAGTTTTTTAAACACATTTTAGTCAATTTTCTTTCACTGCTTAAGCTTGGGGTAGAGGTTTTTTTTGAGAAGCCAAGCGATGCCAGGCAAACAAACAACTTCATGGGCGACGTGCAAAAATTCAATTGCTACAACATCCATGTTGCTGTTGTTGTTGTTGTTGTCAGCAGCAAATCACTGGCAAAATGCTCCCAGCTTCAACTTCAACTTGAGGCCGAGAGACTTGCATCGCATCTCAGTTCCCAGTCTCTCGGAGGAGATCTTCATGATCAGTTCCCGTTTCCCCCTGAACATACATACATATATTTCTCGGTGAGCTTCGAGTTTTATGCATTTGTCAGGCCACACTTCGGTCTGAGTCGTCATCAAAAATAAAATATAAGAAAAAGAAAAAACGAAATAAACCATAAAAAAAAGCGCAGAAAAAATGTCAGTCAGTCAACGGCAGTTGCCTCCTCGCTCTCGAAAGACCCCTCTGGAAGCCACACTCCAAGCGCTTTCTTCCGTCACATTTGTCTGTTTTTCCATGCCCAAGACTCGGCCAGTGCCTGCTTTCTGACAAGAGCTGAAATGTATCTTTCACCAAGTCCCAAGTATATAGAGATGATAGCGTGAATGGATAGCTTAATAAATGTTTTAGATTTTAAGTTAAAAAAATATTCATTTAAATGGTAGAGCAGATAATGAAGTATCTTAAAAATACACAGTATCTTTAGCTATTATTTAGTGATCTGTATATCAGTTTGGTATTCTTTTTACCCAAAAAATTAATCCAAATAATATTTTAAAAGATTTTCCTTATGTACAAAGCTAAAAGTAACACTCATCTCTGCATCAATATATTGATCGCTGGTCACCTTTTTCCGCTCTTTGTTGCCATGCTAATATGATAATGGTCCATACATGTGTCTGGGCCAAGGTTCAGACATCTCCTGAGAAAGCTAAGCTCCGTTCTCGATGCACACCAGACCCTAGCACTCCCTCTGAACGCCATATCACTACCCATACCCCACATACCATCCTTGTTCTCACTGTGAGGGAAAACCATTTTCTCTACAACTCCAATCGACGCTCCACTTTTTTGTGCTTTTCTTCTTCTTTCGTTTGCTGTTGTTTTGGTTTTCTGCTCGTTTTTTTTTTTGTTGTTGTATTATTTTTTCGTTGTTGTGTGTAGCTAACATTTTTTATGCTCCAACTCCAACTAAACAATCAACTTTTCAAACTGTTTTTTTCTCTTGCCACCCCGCTAATGCCGCCTCAGTCGCCTCTCTGTATTTTTCCCTGGCCATTGCTTTTCCTATTTGCTGTTGGCTGCACTTTTTGACGGCTTTTATTGTTTGCCAATTTCTGGCCCCCGAGACCAGCGAAGCATTCCATCCTATAGCAAACCGAACCGAACTGAACCGAACCAAGCCATACTACCACTCCATTCCGCGACGCACTCTCTGAGTCTAATCCAGGCCCGACCTCCTCCTTGCCCCCAACTGGTTGGGTTACACGGAGGGAAATGTCTTCTTAAACATTTTCCAAGGTTGCTAAAATATATGTAAAAGTTGGTTTAAGGTTTTTACTAAATCTAAGGATGTCAAAATACTATTTAAATATTTTTAAATAAATCAGAAGGCAAAAATAATAAAATCTGTTTACTTATTCAATTGGAAAACCCTCTATACAATTTCTATTTAATTTATAAGTCCCTGGAAAACCCTCTACATAACTTATAACAATGTTTAATTTATTTTGCAAAATTTTGTTTATATTTTCCAGTGCCTTCTCCTACCCTCCTATCCCACCTCCTGGCTGCGCATCCATTGTAAATCCGCTAGGCAGTTGAGGAAGCGTTTTGTTCGGCTTGTTTGCCGATCGAAGGAGGTTCGCTGACAGACGGCGAAAAACAGAGCCACTAACAGAGTTAGAGAAAGAGAGAAATGGTGGGGAGAAAAGGGGGTTATACCAGGAAAAAACCAGGGTAAGCAAGAGGGTTTCCCCGCTTTTCTCTGTGCACTCTTTTTTCCCCGCACGATCTCTCCTATTTATTTGACTTATTCTCACTGATCTCCCGCCTCTGCCAAGAAGAGAGAAAGAGTCTTGGATCGGCGGCTGGTTCGATTTAGATGGCATGTCTGGGCATTTGTTGACGTAAATTGGCATTAACCTTCTTGGCGACCTCCTTCCGCACTGCACAAACTGCACATTCAAGAAAAAGAGTTCCGAAAGTTGAGCCACAAGGGAAAGGCTGAATTTGGTTACTGCAATTTATAGATCTCTTTTTTTATGGGTTAATTCCACTTTTAAAGCATAAATCTTAAAAAGCATAGCAGACAAGTGCTGTTATTAAGGCCATCGAGACCAATGTAAGGTCTAAAGTTAAGGGGAATTGGTTGAAATGAATAAAATATATAAAAACAAATTGTTTTATAAATCTTTTTAATAAATAAAATAGGCTTTCATAAAATTTGAATAATTTAGAAACCCCTATCTTGCTTCCTTTTTACTTTAAAACAATTTCAAATCAAAATTAAATTTTTAAGCTGTATTATAATCCTTAAAAATAAATTTCATGTAAAGAGCTAGTAAAACCTCGATTCACTTCTTCCGTTTTTAAACGTTTACATATTTTTTCGATTCAAAAACATATTTTCAGAAACCATTCCCAGTATAATCCCAAAAAAACAATTCCCAGACTTAAGCCATTACGCAATAGATTTTTCAAAGTCACCACAAAATTGGTTTCGGATGATCTAATTGCCTTGTCGGAAGCTTTTTGACCTTTAACATTCCGCTTCAGTGCAAAAAAATAAAAAATAAACGTAAAAACGTTGTTTGTTTTCAGCGTTCGTTTATTTTGTCCGCCAGTCGTTTATTAATTAGCGAGTGTCGAAAATATGCAAATCAAACATTTCTTGTACATTGCCGAGGCGTGGAGACAATGAGACAAAGTCTCGTGAGAAATCGAGAAATAGAAAATTATAACGCGTCTTAGAGAAACAAAAGAAGAAGTTAAGTGAAGAAAAAAAGATGAAAACAAAAAGTATTTACAGTTAGTTGATTGTGCCCATTTCATTTTTGTTGGCTTTTAGATGGTTACCAGTCCAAACTGCCCCCCTTCACACCCCACCAAAAAAATAAGAATAAAAACAAAAAAAAAATAAATAAAACAACAAACAAAAGAAGCCAACGAACGCAATGTCTCCAAAGACCAGAGGAAGCTGAAAAAACGCGGGAGAATACAGTGAAAATTGTGTACAAGAATCCACAAATGGGTTCTCTGTAAAGACTGAACTTAATTTAAAATTAAAATATAATTCTTTGAATTTTTAATCATTTTTCCCGAGATTTAGTTACAATTGTATCAGCCTAAAATAGTTCATAATGAAATCTCATAATTCAAGGGTTTTATGTCGCTTTTAAAAATGCATTATTTTATTTTAAGACTTTCCTTGTATAAGCATAATCACTAAATAAATAATTTAGCCTTTTATAATAAAAGGTTCATCTAATTTATTATTTACTGTAATAATAAGTAGCCAAGATGTAAAAAGAGAACGCGGGTGGGACCGCCAAACAAACAAACGAATTATGAACCAATTTACAAATTACCAAAGCCCCCAAGAAGGGAAGCCCCAGACAAAGGCAGTGACGGGTCTGGTGGGGTAAAGGGGTACAGTGAACTATGGACACAGAGACAGTCAGTCTGCTTCTGTTGCTGATGAAGCTGCTGCTGCTGCCCCTCGAGGAGAGATTAAATCCAAGCCTCTTCTAGGCGAAGAAGCCATTGACCAAGTAACGAGTTTCGAGACCCGATTTCGAATCCGCCAATCCATTTGCTCAACTCAAATTACTCAACTTTTTCTTAAGCTGATGAACTTTATAAATTGTAGAAAGACTTGAGAATTAATCTATATTGAAATTACTTTAAAATGTAGTTTAAATATTTCAACAAGTGAATGATGTGCGATTTGAAACAATTTAAGAAGAGTTTGGACCTCAAAGGGGTTTTTATAAATTAATTTCTTAGAAGCTAATAATTGATGCTAATATTAAAAATTTAAAAGGAAATATTTCAGAGAATTCTGGACTCATTTATTAAGAGTTTAATTAATTTTGAAATCAAACAAATGTAATCTTTTTCTTGGTTAAAAATTACAAAGTTTACTGAGGCGATAAGATACTTTGTAACTCGCTGTTCAATTTTAATGTTTCCTAGTTTTTTTTATTATTTTTATATTAATAAAATATGAATTTCCTGATTTTTTTTGAAATATTTATACTTCCTGCTTCTTATTAAATTCCCTTCCAAATAACTCATTAAAGATAATCATCAATCTTGTTTGTGCCTTTCTCTAACTGGAAACTGAACTGTACAAATATTCCCTAACCCCTTTTTTTGCCCATCCTTGGGGCACATCACCATTGCAGGCTCCTCTGACTCCTCTGGCTTCTTTGCTCATTATTATTTAGCCGATTTGCTCATTTCGCTTCCTTCCTTCATTTTATTTGCTTGCGCGCCTGTCGTCTCGTTTACGGTCCGCTTATGCCCCGTACTTGGCAGATACAAAGATACAGAGATACACTCGCCTCGACATGAGTAAGTAAATATATCTTCTGTTCGGCGGGTTCTTGGAAATTGTGGTCCGCCATCTGCTCCCCTCCTCCTACTCCTCTTTTTTTTCCCGCTCTTTCTCTGTCTGTTCACCTCGCGAATTCAATTAAAATGCCGCTCTCCGAAGCTCGAATCTCGGCTCTGGTCGCCGGTCTTTGGTCTTTGGTCGCGGCTTAGTGTGTTGAACCCGGACGATGCTCCACATCGACAGCCATATCCACATCCAGAGCCAGAACCAGAGCCAAAGTGTTATTAATTTGTGAAAGTTCTGGTTGCCACGCCCCCAAAAGCATCACAGAACACACCTGCCGGGGCGCTCTTTAAGACACTTTCATGGCATTGTATTTGCTATGAACTCAAGTGACACAAATCAAATGACAAGGAATTTTAGTAATTGAAATCCTAGAAAATTATTCAATTTTTTTTTTTGGAAAGTATTATTTCAGGAAATATTTGATTTAGGGAAGAATTCTTCTAAAAAATGTATATAAAATGAAAGTCAATGAAAAACTATAAAAACCTATTCAATATCAGCTTGTTTCCAATTTATCCTTTTATTAGAAAAATATAAATAAATTCTTAATCCTATAAAACTCCATATGATTGTAATAAAAAACAAAAAAACACAACTCTCACTCAACTCAACACTCAGCCATCTTTCAACACCTGGCATCGTTTCGCTTTACCACAGCTCACAAGTGCCACAAATCGCACAGCATCGAGACATGAACCTGCCACATTTGAATTACAAAACGATTTGGGGCGAAAATCGAATCCGATCTTGTCGCATTAATTACGTTAATTTGCTCACGCTCACGCTTCTCGTTATCCGTGAATTAGCATTTTATTGGCCATCGCATCGATTCGGTTATCAGTCAAGGATATCGCGAAGCGATTCTGTATTTCATCAGAGTTCTTACTAACTGACTCAGCTAAAAATTCTCAATCTTATCAAAGAAAAAAAAAATAAACTGAAAGATACTCTTTTCCCCCCTCGCTGATAAGATTCACCAAATGATTCAACACTTTTATGAAAGTATAAATAGCTACAAAAAAAAGCGTTGCATAAATCGAAACTTGTTTCCCTTTCTCGGTCTCTCGATTTTCAATTTCGGATTTAATAATCTTCCTAGAGAGAGGCTGAAATTAATTTGGCAAAAATACAAAAAAATCACAAAAACAAATAGCTTGGTTCCCCCGTTCGACAAAAGATACAAATAGTTGCAGATACAACTCGTGTGTGGTTGTTGCTGCTGCTCATTGCGCAGTTAATTTGTTCAAGCGCTCAATGCGTCAATACCATTTGACTTTCACTTATTTGCTCCACTCGCCACGGCAGCGGCGGCGGCGGCGGACACCCAAATCTGAACAATAGTGAAGGAGGAGGAGGAGCTACTCAGATATAGATACAAATATAAAAGACAGATGCAGATACAACAGGAAGCTGATTATGCAATTTATGAGGGAAAATGGAAAGAGTTACTAATTAAAAAAGGTAAAAAGATGACAGAAATTCTATTAATTGTTTAATTTAAAATTATTAATTTAATAATTTCTTTATCTACTTCAATAATCAAAAATTGTAATTTTTGTAATATGTTTTTCCTTATAAATATTTAACCAAATATAAATAAATATAATAAATGATGCCTTCATAATTTTCCGACTTTAATATATCACCAACAGATTCCTTAGCAAGGAAAATATATTCCCCTGACAAAAAAAAAGAGAAGAAAATAATATACTTCTATGAAACCCTGGGATAATGACCTCAGATTGATACTGTCACTTTCAGATATAGTTCTTTCACCCTCCTCTCATTTTCTAGTGGGGAATACATGTTGAAAATACTTGGTGGTGTCCCCTTAGACACTTATTTCTTGACTCATATGTGATTCATTCTATGCAGCAGTTTTCCCCCATATATAGTGGCGATACAGATACAGATACAGGCGGCAGCAGATACAGCAACAATCCATGAGATACGATTTCTTTTGGGTCGCATTTGTTGCTGCTGCTGTTTGTTGTTGTCGTCTGGCGCGCGCAATTGATGTTGTAACATAGCTACCACGAGTGCAACATCCCCCCAGCTCCCCCAAAAAGCCACCATCCCCTCGATGGAGTCAAGCACTCCCCCAATCCGAAAATGTGTGACATAATCTGTGCAGACTTCGATGTTGTTGTTACACTTGGAATTGCAACATTAATGTGAATATGGAAAATTAATAGTATTATAATTAAATTTAATTTTAAATAATTATTTAATGTTGCATAAATTAATTTAAAGAATATGCAGAAAATATATTTATTCGTTCTACTATTTATAATGTTTTTCGTTAGGTGTATAGCTGCTTTTGGGGCTGCTGCTGTTTGCTTGCAGTCTCACTCATTCAATAAGTCAGTCAGAGTCCAAGACGCCGGGGAGTTCAATGAACCAACTCTCCGCCGCCACCACTGCTGGGTTTTGTGTAAAAAACAAACAACAACAAACTTAAATATTTTTTGTTGCCTTTTTGGTCGAATATGTTACAAATTTTGTTTCTTTCATTTTTATTTTTTTTTTTTTGCCAACAATGTTTGTTAGTTTTGCTCGCCCCGCTCGATGGCAGGCGACTCTGTGAAATCACTTACTGGTTTTTATGCGACCAGCCAGCAGCAGCAGCAGCAGGAACAACAACAGTAACAACAACAATAACAACAACAACAACACTACCAAAAACAAGCGCCTTTTGAACAACTGTAAATTTGTTGGCAGCACGTTACTCATTTAGCCGCTTCGCACCTTTTTTACCAGTAATCCTCCACTTAAGGTAAAAATATCAACTTTATCAGAGATTGCACAAAAAAGTCAACAAATATTTTAATTTAATTTGTAGGAGTACTCAAAAATATGGAGAGATCTGGTTGGTGTATGTAGAGATTCGAGATTTTTTTAGTTTATTTGGAGAGTAATAAAGCATAGTTGGATTCTCAATTAAGGGTAATATAACACGTATTTAAATAACTCACATAAATACGTAAAATATTTTTAAGTAATTAAAGAAAAGTGACATATTTGAATACTATTATTAAATGGTGATATGTAATTTTTAAATACCAAGTCACCTTTAATAGACTCTGCCTATGTTTGTGCCAAGTATTTATTTTTTCATATTTCTTTTTACGATTTAAGTAACTTCCAACGTTTTCTGCCCAATGAAACAGCATTGAGACGTCACCCGATCACTCTCGACTCTTAGGAGACCTTATTGACTATATAAACTATGTGCGCACATAGAGATATTTCTATAATTACTAAACAAATGCCAATGTCAGGCCAATGCAACGACAACGACTGCAGCGGTGGCAACAATCACTTCAGGTATTACAACAGCAAACAATCATAATTATATGGCAGTCTTGAGTTCAGGCCGATCCAAACCTATCCGAACCGATCTGAACCGAGTTGCCCAGAGTCAGAGAGTCGGTTCAAAGCGGTTGCCTCGTTTCACACTTTTGTTTATGGAAAACCTAATGCAAGACGATCTCGGCGACCGCAGATTGAAAAGCATTTCGTAAAATAATTGTTGAGAAATTTGTATGGCCAAGAGAGCAATTACGAGGCGAACCAGACCAGCCCAAAAGCGACCGCTGCTGCTGCTGCTTTTGCTGCTGCTGTTGCTGTTGCTGTATGTAAGTCTGGCAACTTCACCCTTTCGCCGCCCCTGCACCTTGGAGTCGCTTCCCCTCTTCGCGCTCAAGCTCACACCATGGGCCGCTTAATGACCCTATTTTAATTTCAAGCATCGCTTGTCCATCGCACTTTGCGGAATTTACATTATACGCATACATATTTCTCAGTCGCTTATTTCGGTTTTCGTTTTTGTTTTTTCACTTTTCTTGTTCCTCGTTTTTTTTTTAGCTTTTGAAAAGCCGCCCTGGAAATGGGGCACAGTGGATTGGAAAGCTAATTCCAAAGGAAATATTCAATTTGAAAAGATGGAAGTGTTTTTAACAGATTTCACAAAAAATATAATCGAATATTTATGCTGAGAGTTTGAAAATACGAAAAGGTGAACCAATTTTCAATCGAAAACTATTATAAAAAGATTTCATTCTTAATAAGGCAAAGAACGCTTGTATATTTAAATAAATTCATGCTTAAATAAATTATAATGAACATTTTAAAATTATACAATTTGATATAAATATGCTTCTTCAATTCCTAAAATATTTATTTAGATAAATTATATTGAAAAGAAAAACCTATTTACAGGATATTTCGTTTAAGAGCCAATTAATTTTTAACAGTTAATAAATATATGATTCCTCTTTATTATTATTATTTATTTCATTTATTTTTTATTTAGTGTTTACTATTTTTCAAACCACAGTCTCATACATTGCCTTCCCAGTGAAGAAGCGACGAAGCAGAGTTGACTTTTGGACGCTAATATGACGACGATCTTGGCCTTTGGGTGAGGCAACCATCAACGGCAGCCACGGCAATATCAACAAGAAACAAAAAATGAAAACAATGAGAGCAGCAGCAACAACAGTAACAAGAGCCAAGGAAGCCAGAAAAAAAAATATATATATATTTAAGACAATGGAAATTCATTTCATTCGCCGGGCCTGTGAGACGGACTTCTTGGCCAAAGGCAAGGTCTTCGGAGGGGAACCCCCTTCGCACCTTGGCAGCTACTCTCCCTCTGAGAAATTAGCTGCCTCAGTTATTATCATTGTTGTTGGCCAGACGTTTCTATATCTATATAAGTGATCGTCGTCACTGGCACTTCATGTTTGCCTTTCAACTTGTCTATCCCCTCTTCTCCACCTTATACCTTTTATATATATATATAGGTTTTTTTGCATCCGCTTCCGCAACAACAATTATTGTATTAGCAGCAACAAGGAAAATTTTGTTACCCAAGAGCTATCTTGGGGCGGTAAAGCTTGACCTCAAAAATGAAAAGTTGAAATGGGGAGAGAAAAAATATTTAATCTAATGTGAAAATCGCTGGAGCGTCATCGGCTTTTGTTCACCTTTTGGAACTGATAATGACGACACGACAACTAAACGCTGAGAGTGAGAAATTGTATCACTCGTTGATATTGTTCTAGCTGTTCTAAAAACTATAGAAACTCCTCCCAGTCACTTAGAAAATTATATGAAATTTGAAGATACGTGGGGAAGGTTTTTTGGAGCGGGAAAACTATGAATTTAGGCTGGGTATTTATTTTAAAAAATATTTTGAAACAATAGTAATTGTTACTGGTTTACAAATAATAATTATAATTTGTTTTAATTTATTTTTTAACTACAAAAATATTATCTTACTTTTTCATATTGAAATATGAATCATTATTGAAATTATTTAATTTCCTTAAGATTTATTTCTCAACCTCCTAAAATAAATTCAAAAAAATCATAACAAACCATAATAAGAACATTTATTATTATACTTTTTCACATAAATCACAAAAAATTCGCATAAATGTAAACTGTTTTAATAATATCGCTTTTGATTTGTGACAATTCTCTTGATAGCTTTTGATTACTCATAGAGGCATTAATATTTATTTACATTGGATTATCGTAAACGAATCCCAGCGAAACAGAAAGAGAAAAGTTTAAACAAAGACCCCAGCTCAGTCACATGATTTTTCGCCTCTCAGTGATCACAGCACCCGCACATGCACTGAACTAAATTGCTCATGACGATGATCATCATCCGTCGATCTCGGCTTGATCATCAACATCAACCAGTGCACATCTGACAGATTTATAAAAAAATATATATATATTCTCTGGGGACCCGAGAGGTGGGACCTTGTGCATCTTGTGCAATTTTAATAAATATTTACATTTGTTTCAAACCAATTTGCGCAATTTGTGCAGCTGCCTGAGAATTTGCAAGTCGTAGAACAAGGGGGACAATAAAGGGGTGATGCCTATAATACTTGAAGTAATATGTGCGAGGTTTGTTAGGAAAAGTTGTCACCACTATATTTACAATGACATTTACAGGTATATAATATAGTTTATATATATTTATTCGTAGATTTTTTCTTCAACCTTAACGTTTTCTTTCTTGTTTCTCTTCCTTTTAAAACATTTTGAAGACTTTAAATATTATAGGAATTCATTTGTAAATAAAAGTAGAATGTACTTTAAAGAGCTTATCCTTTTCTCTTTTACTTAAAAAATAAATACAAATGTATTTCTATAACTTAACACATTATAATCTTCGTAGAAATATTTATAAACACCCAGAAAACTTTACTTGCAACCCCTTGTCGTATTTTTTATAATATTTTGTCATCGTTTTTGATTTGGCGTGCGCTGCTCATTTGCCAAAACAATTTATGAGAAACAATTGCGATGAGTTTTACTCAAAAAAGGGGAGGAGGGGCACAAATATGGTAAGTATTTTATGAGAGGCCATTAAACGTGGCCAAGACCAACCTCAGGCTCTGAGACAATGCACACGTGCGACTTGAATGACGACATGTCACCCCCTTAGCATCCCCAGCCCAGTCTTCATGTGACAAACAGATGTGCGATTAGCAGATAAATTTCAATTTTCGCCTCGATTCATTTTCCCCCTTCGAATCCAAACGAAACGCAACGAACTCCACACCAAAATGGCAGTCTGATGGATCTCCCCATTGATATCTCCCTGACAGAGACACACACACGCTTCCGAGGAGAAATTCTAGAGGGGGGAGGAGGATGATCTCTCTCTCCTCTATTTTTATCAATGGCTTTGCCATCATTGGCCATTACCAAAATTGGAACAATCAAGACATGGATGCCCAAGCAAAAACAGATGCCACAGAAGCAAAGGCAGCATTGGAAATAGTCAGGAATGCGACTAAAATTAGGCAGAGACAAGAGATACTATCTGGAAAATAGGGATGATTGCACAGAAAGAAATATTTAAGAAAAAATATGAAGAAGTTAAGTTTTAAGAAAATGAAATAAGGGTTTCTTTAACTAAAGCATTTTATCTTGATTGTGCCTTTGACTAATTATATTTTAAGCTTTAGTTCGTTCTTAATAAAGCTTTTAATGTTCTTCAATTGCTTATATAAAAATCTTGAAAAATTCCTTTATTGAATTAGAATATTGAATAATTTTGTTATGTATTTTTCTGTGTAAAGCAAAAGCAGTGGGGCTCTGGGCACTTACACATGTTTCAGACGAACTCTGAGGGCGAGTTCTCGACTTTGACTTCGCCTTCGCCTTGTTCCGAGTGTGCGTATTAATAAAAGAAAGTGCAATGAATTCCCAAATATGTTAAATTGTCTACCAAACAAAGGAACCAAAAGGCAGAGAAGTGTTTGGGGGAAAATGGGAGGGGAAAAATGGGAGGCAGGGTCTCCCCATATAACATATGTGCAACAGATATGGTCTGAGATCGAGGGAGTCACACTCTCAGCACACACTTTTCCTCCCCCGATTTTTCTCAGACTCTCTTTTCCTCTCTTCCCACCGGTTTCCAGAGTCTTTTTCTTCTGGCTGTAGATCGTAATTAAAATTGAAGTGGAGGCACTAAATTTAACAGCCCTCAATGATGATCAGCAGAAGGAGAAGAGATTGCAAAGAAATATATATAGGGAAGAAAGTCAAATAAAACGAAATATGAGGAAGTCTATAATATAAATCCACTAAAAGTATAATATTAAGCAAAAGAATCCTTTAAACATATAAATAAACCCAGCTAAAAGTCAACAATTTAAATTTTTATGAAAACAATCTGTCTCACCACAAAACCTTATTCTATCCATTAAATATTCCTTTGTTCCCTTTTCCGATCCGTGTTTCAGACTCATTTGCCGAAAACAAACTTTCCCATTCATGTCTATCAACTGTATACACACATTATGCGATATGCCACGCCCCTCTACAGCATATTACGTGGCCCATCATGCAATTAGTTGGACTAACCCCTTTTCCCCCATATGCACTTACGATTATACCAAAAACTTCCTTGCTGCCACAAACATATATGCATATGAGTGGATGTGAGTAAATACAAGTGAATATAAGTGAATATGGCCAAGTGTGCGTCTATACAAAGCCAACTTGAAGCCAAGGATGGAAAAAGAAAAGTAAAAACTCAAATGAAAAATCATACAAAAGGCGCATAAATTAGCAATGGTCTGTAATTCCAAAAAGGGTCGACCGGCGGCAGGGAAAATTTTCATAAATATTTTTTTTTTGCTGTTTTTGTTTTTCCTACAGGGAGCATTGGTCTAAGAAGGCAGTTACAGTCGGCGTGCCAGCGACGCATTCATTAGTTTAATATTAAAATAGTCATCATAAAATGGTAGCGAAAAAGTATGAAAAAATGTGCAGCAACAAAACATAAGAAATGTTAAAAAAAAGGAGGGGGAATAAAGGTGAAGAGAAAAATATCAGCAAGTAGCCAGGGCCAAGATTTATGAACTGCAGTCTAGGGAGGCAGTCTTGAAAACAAGTCAAGTTCATAAAATAGGAATAGGAGGATTTAAACCAGCTTTTCAAATAAGTAAAAAATAATTACTTTACTCACCAGATGTAGATTTGATGAGTAACTGTAAAAAGATAATATTTAAAAATTAATAACAAGAAATATACTATACAAATAAATTGGAAAATTGATCAAAATATAATATAGTCACTATATATTAAAACAAATAAATAAATACATAATATTAGGGTTATTAATACTCTTTTTATGCCCGTAACTGTTTGCATCTATGCGAAATATTTCGAGTTGTATCTGTAGGTCTTGGAATCGCCCCAAAGTCGCCACTCGTCGTCGTCTTGCAACCCCCCGATATTCCCTACGACTATATATCGCCCTAAGCGGAGCAATGAACTATTAACGAATGTGGCCCAGGCACTCGTCTCTCTGTGTTCAGATTCAGACTCACTATATAGTTTTATATATATATACATATATACTCGTGTGTACTCCCCTCCCTGGAGTTTGTGTGTAGGTGCTAGGGCGGGTTTTGTTGAGAGTCCGCGATAAGTATTGTAATAATTTAATATGCTGCCATATCAGGCATGCATATTTATGGACTGTGAGATGACCTTGAGGCACTGCAACAGAGGCAAAGCCAGAGGTTCTCAGGTGTAAATATATATGATGGGATAAAGAAGTGCAAAAAAAGAGCTGATAATTTGCATTTAAGGAGGATTTTACAGAAGAATATTAAATCTAATTAAATAAGTTAAGGTTTGGATTTAGGAAATATAATCCATAATATCAGTTATTTATCCTTTTTTTACATCCAATCCTTTGTTTTCTAACCAAAACCCTAAGACCATCTCCCACCAATCAAATCCCTTATCCCCTATTATCCATTTTTATTTCTACTTATCTCTCTTTTGTTTCCTGCCCACTCTCTTTTTTTCTACCATAATTTATAGAAGGTCTCTGCTACTTTAAGTCAACACAAATCAGTTGTCAGTCATCGCGGGAATCCCCCTTCTTCTCATAATTATTCAAATTTGCATTTTTGAGAAACAATTAAACCGAGATAGGAAGGAAGCCAAAAGGCAAAGAAGAACCCCTTTTTCAATTGCAAAAACAAAAAATAAACGAGTCAGACTACACTCAACAATTTCAATGTGATAGATCAATTGTCTGGGTTCCCGGGGAAGGAAACCGAAGAGGAAACCTTGCCCGGAGCTGTCTTCCTGTCCTCTCTATTTTTCAGTATTGTCTTGGTGGCATTCAAAATTGCCCAGACAAAGCATCAAATCTCTTGACTCTTTTGCTATTTTACAGAAGGGAAAAGGGGAGTTTTAAAGATCAATTAAATATGTAAATGATGTAGTAAATAAAAGTATGTATATAAGATATTGGAGTGTTAGAAATGCGGAAAGCATTCCTTTAATTGCTAAAACTTATAAAGTTGAAGTTTCTTAGCGCGCAAAAGATTTTAAATACTATCTTCAAAATGTTTTTTTATGTAATAAATTATTTACTATTTATTTGTATTTATATTTTTAATTTTTTCTCTGTACCTTAACCCACAGCCTAGTCAACACGTCTCACCAGTGCTCGCCCATTCCTATTTAGTTCCTTTGGGTTCAGTTTTTTTTATTATTTTCGAACCCGGTTTCTTTTTCTTGCTCCAGTGAATCTCTCTGGTCTTGGTCTTGGTCTTGATGCTTGTACTTGGGCTTTGGTCTTGGTTTTAGCTTAAGTTTTTAGTTGAAGCTTTGTTGTAGTTTTCTTTTACCTTGCTTTTCACCTGTCCGTCGTGTGGAAATCATGTGAAAACATGTGGCCGCCAGTCAAGCAGTCAGTCAGTCCAGTCACTCACTCATCCACTCATTCACTCATTCAGTTAGCCAAGTTTCAGCAAGAGCCGCAGCAACAATGGGGATCAACAAATTAAAGTAATTTCCTACCGCAACGTTTCCACCATTTACACTATCCGAAAGGTTGCCATCGAATTGTTAAGTGATATTAAATTTAGATGGGTTGATTTTCGTAAAGGGTATATCTGAATTCGTTTTTGAATTTTTCTAAGCATTTCTCTAGTTGATTTTCCTTGGATTTCCAATGCGTTAATTGGAGCTTTTCATATGCCAAGTGCATGGCCAACGGCTGAGATATGTAACTAACAAATTACAAGACAAAAGACTTGTTTCAATGATTCGCAGAAAGTTTTAGAAATTGTATACCTTCAATATCCTTTACAGATGTCATAATTATTTTTTTATTATGACTCTGAAACCTGGCAAATTCCTTGTGTATAAAACTACGTCACTGTAAGCTACGTCACTCCTTAAAAAGGCCACAAAAAGTTCTCTAGTTTATTAAAAACTATATCCAGCATTACGTGAATTAATTTGCATAGTTCTTTTAGCACCCTGCCGGGCTAAAAGACGTATAAACTATTCTCGAGGCTTCGAGGTGTCGTCATCTCGGCGTCATCGATGCCTCACCGAATGGTGTCAATCTTACGAGCAGTTGGAAATTAATAAAGCGAGTCAGCGTCATCTGTATCTGATAGATACATTTGCTCATAAGCATAAATAATGTGATCGCAGTGGAAAATCTAGCTGTGACTGCGCTAGCTTTTCCAGCTATAAGCGTCAGCCAATAAAGGCGGCCGCTCGGTGGGGGTTCGAGGGAGGGGGCGTGGCTGGGCTGCGGCTTTTGACTGACATTTATCGCCAGCTTCAATTGTTGCAACAGAGTTTGTTTTTGTTTTCAACCTTTTTTTTACTGTTTATCGGTTTTTGGTTTTTTGGTTTTGTATTTTCTACACTCGGAACAGGGGTAATCATTTTTATTAAATTATCAAATTATCATATTTCTAAAGTCAATTTCGATTTATTTTAGTTAACTATATCTTTAATATATCTCATCTTATCTTAAATATTTCTTTTGATTTTTATGAAGTTATTAATAAAAAAAATATTTAAAATACATTTTTTAAAATGTCTACAGGTATATAAAATATCTAAAACGTTGTAAATATTTTAATGAATTCACTTAAAAAACCATAAAATCTAGTTCTTTAAAATGGGTAAACATGTTTCTTATTTTTAAGGAAGCTCATTATTTTCTAAACCCTATCCGAAATTTTTCTCAGTGCATTTTGCTTTTTCGGTTACTGGCGACGAATACGAGGCTCAACGTTTTGAAATATTTAGCACAAGGTTTCCACAAAGCAGCCAGCAAAATGAGCAATTGTGGCAATACAGAGCCGCAATGCCGCAGCACCACATCGAAGTCGAAGTTGAAGTTTAAATTGAAATTGAAGCTGCAAAACGCCAATACACCACCAAAGTTGTTGTTGCATTCAAATCGTAGTTGTTGCCCAAAATTGTAAATAAATAAATACTTAATTATGTTGTTTTGGCCGCACCGCTTTTGGCCCGGCAAAGAACTGGAAGCTGAGGCAGCGAGAAACAAAAAAATGAATAGAAACATTGCGCATACGCCATGTTCAACGACACGATCAGCATTAGCGGCGAGGTGAGAATCGAGACCTTTTCTCAGCCAGTCACTCAGGCGAAGGAGCCAGGCCAAGCACTTGTTGCCAATTAATCAGGCACTTGAATAGTTAACTTAAAAGCTGTTGCAAACATTGCGTATACGCGATGTTGGTTACAGAGACTATAATTAAGAGTTGGGAATTAATTGGTGACATTTGTTTGTAAGTAAATAAATTGTAAGGATTAATAGAAGGAAAGAAAATATTATAAGAATTTAAAATAGATTTAAAAAATATTATATTTCAGCGGAGAATGTGTTTTTAAATGAGAGACTGGATATGAAAAGTAACAAATAAAATCTGTTTCTTATAATAAATAGTATTAATAATACTTTCATGACCTTTTAAATGTTATATTTCCCCTGATATAACTTTTTAAAATTTAAGTAAAACTATATCATAGCAAAATGTCTGATTTATAGATCTCCCAGGGCATTTGTGCTTACAAAACCGCACTTAATCTCCCATCTAGAATCCGATGAGCAACACTTTCGGTTGCGAAATGCCATTGAGGAGACTCAACAGAGTGTGGCATCCACATCCACGTCCACATCTCAAGTCCGCATTTATACTGACAGCTGCTTACAGCTTACTGATGCCGCTTACTGCTGCTGCTTATGTTGCAGCAACAACTCCACCTACAGATGAGCAGGGGAAAGGGCGAGGGAAAAGCGGGGAAAAACAGCAGCAGCATCCGCTGTTGCGGCAGAACAAAATGCAAAAACAAATGCGCTGAGACTGAGACTGGGACTGCGACTAAAGCCAACGACCGCAAACGTGCAGCGACAACAGCAACAAAGGCAGAGACAGCGCTCCAAAAAATGCAGCAGCCAAACAAACCACTCGACTGGGATCGGAATTCGTTTCCTCCCCCGTTTTTGCCATGGAACTCCTCACGAGCCGGAAGTAAAATCGTGCAAAGAGAAGATGTTGCTGCTGCGGCGATGTTGCTGCTGTTACTGCCGCTGCTGCTGCTGCTGATGTTGCTGCATCTGCATTTGCGGCGCTCGCGAAAGCAGGAAAACAGCAGCAAGTGCCAGTCACAGAGCTCTCTGCATTCTCTTGTGAAAGAAAACAGTGAGTGCACTGGTCAAAATATATAATTTTTAAGAAGTTATTAAAGGAAAAATCAATCCAAATTTTCTTTCATCGAAAAGAGTAAAGTACTTCAGAAAATATATTTCTTTTAAATAAATAAACCTAAGCCCCAGCAAAACTTAACTCCAAAATACTACACCCAAAAATTCCTTATCAAAATGAATGGTAAATAAATTTAATACCATTTTAAATATTTATTTCATAAATAAAATACCATTTTCTTTGAGTGCTATGAGCTCTCTTTGGAAAATAGAGTTTGGCACACACAAAAAACATTCAAGTCGCTGTTGCACTTCCCTCCTCAAAACTAAAAACGGGAAGAGCAACGCCGAGTAAGTTCCAGAGAATCATCCATTTGGCACTTGTCTCCGCTTCTCGACCCACTGTCTCCGCTGTCCCTCTACGATTCTCTGTGGATTTCGCATACACTTTCATTGCCTCTGTTCGCCTGTTACGATTTTAAGCTATTTTTATTGAAAATGAGCGATATTCTCAGCCCTGGAAAGAGAGACAACAGCCGCATGAAAAAAAGCTGGGCCGAGAGTTGATGAAACTGTGTTAAGTGCATACTTTGGGTTTCCGCGATAAAGTAGCAGTTTACAAAAACAACAACAATAAAATATAATATAAAATCCCTTGGAATCTCCACCGATAACCTCATACCGAGAGCTTCCTTTGGAAACTTCATTCTTGTAGGGTTCTCCAGAATGGCTTCATTGTCACTGAGTTGCAGCAGCGAAAAGTTTACTCCCAACGAAAACGCAGACAAATTTGAATGATTCCCTCAGATATACAAGCAGTGCTTCTGTCTGTATATGTACATATATATATATATATATATATATTATATATTCCCAGAATGCAATCTCCAAGTTCCCCAGATTACCCCCGGCATTCTCCCTTATCTCTATCAGTGTGTTTGTCGAGATTTTTATACCCTTAGAGAGGGTTTTATATGTTTAAGGGATAGGTTAGTTATGTACCTAAGATTTTATGGGTAATAATTATATAGAAATATATGCAAATAATGTAAATAAAAATAAATAACAAAATAATATAAAAAAATGTGTATATTATAGTAACTAGCTCTGTTTTTGAGCCTCTTTTTACATTAAAAACTTGAGCTATTTTCTAATTTCAGAAATATTGTTGTTCTAAGTTAAATTTGATTAAAAATCTACTTTCAGGGCATTAAATCTTCCACTATATCCCCTGCTACATCTTCCTTCCGCATTTCAAACAAAAACTGCGCTTATTACGCTCCAAAACAACAATAGCAACCACACGTTGCATTAGAAGCTTCTCGGGAATACTGTGGGGTAAAAAATAGAGAAAAGAGACAGATGGGGGTGCTGGGGGAGGGGTGGTGCTGGGCAGACATTGCTTTTTAAGCTGCTCACACTCAACTCAGCTCAATTCAGTTCGCGCACACAGCTGCCAAGTGGCCGAGACTATAAACTGAGCACCGAAACAGCAACAGAAGCACAGATATGAGGACAGAGACAGAGACCTATGGTTATGACAGTGGCTTTATACACAGTAGATACTTTTGAGAAGATATTATATTATATTATTATAATAAGGAGTTAATAGAAAGTCTAGAAAAAGTTAAGTAAAAAAATATTTAAAGGCTTCAAAGTAATTTTTGTGATTTATAAAAATAAAATTGCAGTGCTTAAGTTTATATTACTTGAGTTTCTTATGACTTAAAGGAAAAATACTTAATTTTTTAGATGAACTAACTGTCTATTATTGATTCTAGAAATAATTGAAAAATCTTTACTTTAATCCAGAAATTTTCCTCAAATTTTTCTCTCAAAGTTGTATATTTTAAAAATTTTAAGATATATATTATTAAATGTATTTCTTAAAGCATATAGTATCCAATATTTCTTCCAAGAAGTTACTCTATATTTTTGATTGTGAAATTTAAGGAAAAATCTATACTTTTCTCTAGAATTTCCCAACTCATTTTTCCTCTCTAATTTTCCTATTTCCCAGGCCTCCCTGTCCTTAGAGTTAGCTTCTGCTTTAGCTGCTGTTTCTGTGACTGCATTTCGCCTCATTTCATTGGCTCTTGTCTCTGGACCAAGTTCCCTCCAGCCACCAAGCTCCTTGCTCCTCCTTTCCAACGCCGTAGACCCGCTCCGGACCTCTATACTCCGGAGCTTCCTTTGGCCATCAAAAGCCAAATGTATGTGTATGTGTTTGGGTTTCCCTGTGGCTTTTGTGTTCTGCAACTCAGAGCTCCTCCATTACCAGTTTTCGCACGTTTGCTCTTCTATATATTTGGCAACCAAAGAGAGGAGCCCGCACCGCCCGGCCACTGTGAATCCAGAACCGAGAACCGAGAACCGAGGAGCCCGAGAAGCCAGAGAACCCATTGGAAGCGAGAACCCACCAGAACCGAGAGAAGCCGAGAGCTGCGTTTTATATTGTTGTATATAGTACCCGCTGCCGCCCCCAAACCCTCCGGTCATTTCGCACCCTCCCCGATTTCGGTGAGTGGAGTGAGCTGCTGGATGTTGCTGAACGCCTGTTCTCAAACGACTCAAACTGAGAGAGAGATAAAAGCATGCTGTGCAAGATGATGCTTCTGTGTTGATAAGGCCCCGCAGTGTCATGGTGTGAATGTGTGTGTGTTTTTGTGGAAATTGAGCACAATTCCTATACGCACGCACGCACACACACAGAGCGGCGAAAGTATCTCGTGGATAGCCCGCCGCCACCTACTTATGTACTTTGTACTTTGCGATTCATCCGTAGGCTGAGATTCAGATTGAGACGCCGCCATCGCCGACGTCTTTGGTAGAAACTTCTCTGAGTGAATTATGAAGTTGTCTTCGGCCGTTACGTGGGTGGTTACCTCCAAACTGTCCCCCTCCAAAGAAACCCCTTGCCCCAGCTAGATTCAGCTCCTTGAGCCTCTCGATTTATAGTTGTACTTAAAACAGAGTCACTTCTCTATAATGCAGAGAGGGGAAAAAGAGGTAGCTTTGGGGACAATTTTTAATAAAAATTGTAGCTGCTTATGAAAAATATGTTTTAAAAATATAATAAATATTTTATTACATTATACAATACAATTTCAATACATTTTTTCACTTTAAATTTATTTTCTATTGTTATAAGTTTATTATGATCTTCACTTAAACCAGGACTTGGAAATTTTTTAAATAGTAAATACTTAATAATATAATCATTAACAGTATATTGTGCTTATTTCTTTCTCTGTAAACCTTAAGAAAACAGAAGAAAAAATCAAACACCGACGACATTGTAAGCCTAAGAAAGAGTTTTCATCATCGGAAAATGCCCCGAAACCGTTAGCTGGATCATAAAATAAAAGTCGAGGTAAGAAACGTAAAAAAACCAACAACTTTGAAATGCATCTTATTCTCTGCATCTTTTTTTTTTGTCGTAGCTGTAAATGCAACTGACACACAAAGGCAACAGACGCACCGCGATCACGAGCTGAAAATGGAAATGCCTGTGAATGTGACTATGACTGCGACTCTGAGACTTGGCTTGAGGTTGGGGAAATGGAATTGGAAATGGAAATGGAGCTGCTGATGCTGGCCACATGCAAATGCATTCTTCTGGGCCAGTCTAATGATCACCACGACAACACAATCATCGTGATGATGCCGATGACTTGCTCTCCGCGGGCCGCAGTTCCAATAAAATCTGAGATTGACATCGTTTATCACTCACTTTGCTCGCGTCGTGGTGTTAATGCTACGGGTCATATAAAATCACCATTTTTTATGGAACAAGATTTTTATATTAGGAGTTGAAAAATTGTTTATAGGTTTAGGAGTAGTATGGATGGAAGAAAAGGTATATTTTTGAGGGTGAAATTTAGACAAACACAACTAGTAAATAATTAAAATTCGAATACTAATTGAATTGTTATCAATAAATGTGAACTTCAAAAAACATATGTAGTATATAAATATTTGGCATTAGCATATAGACTTCTTTGTGCATTCAACTTCACTTTAAAATTCAGGAAACATTTGGCCAAAATGCTATTATGACCTCTCTTGAGCATTTCTCATCTGCATGTCCGCCAATTTCAAGTTGCTCCTTTGACATCCAGCCACGGCTGATGAGGCCATGGAGAGATGGACGAAGAGATGGAGCTTAGATATAGCTAGATGATCCCCATCTTGGGTTCAGCCTGGACTTTCACTTTGACTGCTCTCCGCGACTCAACTCGACGCTGCAGCGGCCAACAAATTATAGCTAATTATGCAGCATCTTAGCCGAGATTGGGCAACTCCTGGCACAGTCTGCAATTTGGCCATGTTGGTTGGGGGCTAATGTTGCAGATCTGGGGCCGATCTGGTCATGTGGGTTTCTCGCCATGAGCCAGAAAGGCAAACAAACAAAGCTTGAGCTCTCGGGCTTTTGGCCTCATAATAACTCCGTTTGAGCCGGCCTGCAGTTTTATTTTTTTTGAGGCCATTATAACTAAAATTTTTGTTTGCAACAAAATATTCCGACTTTCATTTTCAGCCTGAGCTGCGTTGAAAGTTGATTCGCAGATACTGAGTATCTTTGGACTGATCGCATTTTGTGGCCGTTACTCGGCTCAAGGTCAGGCGGCATGGAATTGTTGTCAAGTTAAAGAATGCGTTGACAATATTTTTTTGTTCAACTTAATTAAAAGGCAAACAGCAAGCAAAATACGAAATACAAACAGTAAGAAAAAACCGAAACTGATAAAAAATGGTTTTATCAGCCAGCCGAAGCGGAGACATTAACCACATTATACAGAACATGTGAGCTGTTTTGTGGACCTGCAAACAATTGGAAATAGGCGGTAGAACAACACCAAAAATATGCCTTAAAATACACTACAAATAATTTATTTTAAGTGATATTTAAACCATGGATAAATTCAGAGTTTATGCAGAACTACAAATTATTCAGAGATATGTTTTAAATTCTTAATCGTTTTAACACAATTAAGTTTCACTCACTACTTTTCTTTCAACGCTACAAAATCAGTATCTGTATCTTCCACAAACTTTTTAGTGACACGTGTGGAATGTAGAGCAAAGACTATCTACAGATAGATATATATATTCCAGCGGCAGTTGAAGGAAATGTTCGCCCTCAGATACATTAGGTATCTACCAATTTGCAAATACTCCTCGCCACAAACACAAAACTTTATCTCTGCTCTGGGAACAGCGATAAAAAAAATCCAATTTTGATAAGCTTTTAAATTATGTATAAAACGAAACGATCCGATCCCGAAGGGTTTATCTTGTGGTTTTACCCATGCCCCCATACGCTTATCAACTCGCTTTTATCTCAGTCATTTCGCCACAAAATATAAATAAATTCTTTGCAATAATATGCCTAATTATAAGGCATTTTATGACTTTTCGAAATATTTATTTTCCTTTTATGGTTATCGCAGTAGAGGATAGCTTTTATTAGATGATCGAAGCAGTAAATACCCTTTAAAATGGGATTTGAGTCAGTTGAAAAATATTTCACACTTCTTTCTAATAATACCAATAATCCTCTTGAACAATATTTTATATTATTTACAATTAACCTTATCGGATATAGCTATTAATACTTTAATATCCTTTAATAAATCCTCTCTGAAAAGGGAATAAAAACTTCTTCGATAAAGGAAAGGGTTTCCGTGCTTTGGTCTCAACCCCAACAGGTTTCCATAACTCTTCCCTTTCCCCTCCTTATATATACATATATATACTCGATATAGCCTGATGCCTGCGATGATTCTGCTCCCGTTGCCGCTTCTGTCACCAGACGGCGATACCAATGCATTTCACTTTCCCCCTCCAACTCCTTCCTGCGGCAAAGAGCGGTCATCATCGTCATCATCGGCTAACCCATCGATGTGTGTGGCCCTGTGGACATGGTCTGAAATCTGGGATGGATGGTATGGGATGAAGTTGGAGGCTGGAGTTGGGGACTCGAAAACAGGGGACTCTTCTCTGAGTTGTCGGCGCCGCTGGAATGTTGTTAGTTATAAAATGGCCACAAAATCATAACGCGGGCGTGGGCTGCCACTGCCCTCAGTCTCACTTCGCTTTATTTTAGCACTGAGAAAAGTATTGGATATAGATTTTGAGAGAAATATGAATAAATATTTGTATTAAAATTGGTGATGAATAAATTTCGAGTTTGTTCAGAATTTATCTTTATAAATTTTGCTTATTTAAATTTTTATAAAATAAAATTTATATTTTAGAAATTATATCTTCTTGGTATAAACAAACTAAAAAGGACTTCTGTACAAGCTGTATCTTAAAGAATGTCTGACATTTTTCATTTGAAAAATTAAGATTAAATTAAAATATTACTTAGTTTTAAATATTTTCAACATATTTTTCTCTTCGTGTTTGGGAAACCAAGACCCCGAACCTGATATTAACGATGACGAGTTGTTGCCTCCGTCGAGGTCTCTTGTCCAGAACTCTCGCCCCAACTCTCCCACAGCATCCACGCATATTTTGGATGGGTCGCCCGATGGTCCGTCTGGGGGCTTTTTTTTAATGGAACCAAGTCCCCTGGTTGAGTGTGAATTGAAATGTATTTTTTACATACTCGTAGTACATGTGTTCTATGCCAGTCGATTGGATCTCGAAAATCAAATCAAAACTCGTCGTCGTTTTATGGCTTTTAGAAACTCTTGGAACTTGTTTTTGTTCGCCTTGATTTTGGTTCTGTTCTGTTTTGTTTTCCCTCGGTCTCTGTTTGTTGTTCTCGTTATTATTATTATTTTCTATTTCTATTCCCATTTCCATGTGACGGCGATGTCGGCGGCGGCGTTGGTGGCTCGCTTTGAATAATGATGATAAGGCCCCGGTCCTCGCCTTCGATCCAAGCCGATGCTAGCCAATCCATCCATACATCCATCCATCCGTCTGTCCAGCCATACATACATCCATCCATTCGTCTGCTCTTCTCTGTTTCTGTGGCTTGATTATTGATTTATTGTCCGATTTTTGGGTCTGTGTCGCACAGGTAAACGAGAAATCGTCACGGATACGCAAAACGGTCAGCGCAACACCGAAATGTATCTCGAGGCTTCGCTTTGTATCTCAAGCGAATTGCACCGAAAGAAATAAATAATAGAGGCAACGGAAAATGCTAATAAACTTTATAAGCTTGTCATATTTAAATTTCTCGAAGAAAAAACAATTCAAATAAATTTTGTTTACAACCTAAACTTATTTTTAAACAATTACCACAATGAAAACCGAACAAAACTGCATCAAATTTAACAGATAAACATTTATTCAAGTGTTAAAAAGGTTATTACAATTTAATTTCTATATATTTAAAAAGGAAATATTTCTTTTGGTGCATTAAGATACATTTTGAAGCGCACGCTTCAGCATTTTTGATGTTGTTGTCATCAATTTAACAACAACGACAAACGCCGAACAACAAAAGACCAAAAACACAGAGAACCCACCAGAGAAACCCAGAGGAAAAAAATAAAAAATAAATAAAAAAGAAAACATTCTTCGCGTCTTGATCCCGAACGTTCTCATAATTTGTTTGCCCCTCGGAAGAAAAGACCAGGCACCCCCCTTCCCACCATTTCCCATTGTGCGACCGCGGACTGTGAGAAAGATTTTATTTCGTTCAAGTGGTTTTTGATTTAACACCAAACAACAACCAGCCGAAGAGTGGAAAATATTTTAATGATGCGTCGTCGACGACGTCGCCGTCTTTGGCGCTGCAACTGAAAAACAAAAAGAAAAGACCAAACGGAAAACAAAAAGATTTCTAACTTGTTTTTCGGTGGCCTTTCTTTTTTTTCATCTTTCCTCTTGTTCTCAATTTATTTGTGGTTTGATTCGGAAGACATTCGTTCGATTGATTAGCCGGCTGGGAAAGCTTGGCGATCGGTTTTGAATCGAGGTCGAAATATGAGGCATTTGTCACCCCTTCTTTTATTTATTTATTATTATTTGCGAGTAAGGGGAAGTTCCGCTTCCGAAAAGGGTTAAAAAAATTTAAAGAGCTGCACTCGACAAGCTGGCAATGAGGTCCTACTTGTGCCCAGGTTCCTGATGCGGTTTAACATCTGTCACGGCGGCTTCCTTTCTGGGACGAGGACGAAAAAACAACTGGAAAAATATACATACAACAACAAGAATAACCACATTATGGGCTTAGGACCTAACCAGGCATAATATTGTGCAGCTTTTATGAGGTATTTTAACAAAAATTGCCACGATCAGGGAGAAATTGGAGGGGAGAGGTGAGCTTATTGGATGAGTGATCATATAGAGTAAGTGATCACGCAGGGAAAAGCAAGTTACCAATCATTTAGAGTTCGTATTCAATACTTAACAAAAAATTAAGCAAAATAATTGTAATTCAAGTAAATCAAAAGGAAGCGAAAATGAATTCCGTGAGACCCGTAACCCACTTATTGATTTCAAAAGTTAATATAATTCAAATATATTTAGTTATCCAGGAATTCAGTTGGTTATTATTTCCAACAGTAAAGTAAGCAAGATACTACACTATATTAAGGTTAATTTTATACACCTTAAGGTGTTAATGTTTTTAAATAATATTTATGTATCATAATAAAAAATACTTTGAATGTCTAGAAAAATAATTAACGAAACCCATAATTTTTTTCAGAATAGAATTTATTTTTAATTGCAAAAAAAAGCATTTCCAAAACTATGTATTTTCTTGGAACTCCTTAAACGTTTTAATTTTAACAAAAAAGAAACCTTAGATAATATTAAACTTTATTTTCATAATTAAATAAATATGACCAAGGAAAATACTTTTTTAAGACCTGCAAATTAATGTAAAATTGCAATATTATCCATATATAAAACTAAATTTGTTCCAGAATGTTTTTGATTTTTTACACTAAATTGGATATTCAAAGGTAATTAGCCAGGGAATCCATATAATAGCGCTTTCTGCACTCTAGGGCTTTTAATCTCACAAGGAACCTAAAGTGTTATGCATCATGCAAGTTTTCATTCTCGTCCTTATTTTGGGTGAGCACTCTGTTAAAGCTATATACATATATATAAATATTAATCATTTATAGGTCTCTGCAAGGTAATATCTGCTAGAAGTGACTGCGAAGGGCGTCCGATTACGCGTAATCTTTCCCCAATATGTGGAATTTTGGCTGACTGTTATCAGCCTGCTGATAATGCTGCCATATTAGACTTATATTCTTGTAGGCGTAGGGAAAAGGGACTGCCAGGTATTTATAAGACAACAGGTTTTAATTACACGAGATAGTATATATTTACTTTATTTCACAGATTTTAGGTTCAAGCAGAGGGGAAAGTGTCCTTCTGGCAAGCCCCCATGTACTATATAAATTATTAAGCAATTCGAATCCCTTTGGATGTCAGCAATTTTCTAAGAAACGCAAATTCTTACAGGAAGGAAATGTACTATTGCTATACCATATCAATATATAAAATTAAATAACGAAAAACTATAGTGGTTCCAGAATATAATTTATTTTTTTACACTACATCAGACACTCAACAGTAAATTAGTCTGCTGACTTATAAAAGCACTATTCTACCTGAATGTTATCAGTATGCTTTAAATAGTCCATTTGTATTTATTATATATGAGATTGTAAGTATTCAAACAAGCCCAGATGCCATTCCTTGGGATATTTAATTTTATTATTAAAAGAACATTACCATTAACGTACAAGTGTTATATGATATTTATATATATTATATATTAATTATTATAACGAGAAAATGGATTTGATCCATACAAAAATTTGTTTTTCACACTAAATCGGAGATTCAACGTTAATCTGTTTGCTGATTTATAAAAGCCCAGTTTATATAATCAAAATTGTAGTCCCACAAGGAAACTGAAGTCTTAAACATCATGAAGATTTTTATTTTTGTTCTTGTTTTGGGTAAGTTTCTGATAGTTCTATCAAAAGCTATATTCATTGTTTAACATTTAAAGGTCTCTGCAATATAATGACAGTAAGAAGTGATTGTGATCAAATGCGTATCAGAGGCTTTAATAGACCCTCGTGTGGTATTCTACCAGACTGTCATCAGGGTGCTAAAAATATTGACATTATCGATTATTATTCTTGTAAGCGTAAGGAAAAAGGACTGCCAGGTATGTATTTATTGAAAGATTGTAATTATACAAAAGGATTATAAATAATATTTCACAGATTTTTCGTTAAAATGGGAAGAAAAGTGTCCTATGGACAAGCCTCCATGCCCACTGACAATAATGGGCTAACAAACATTGCTTCACATTTATTTTATGTACAAGTCTGCAATATATAAAATAAATAAATTTTATTGTAGACAAATATAAAATAAATATATTAATAGCATAATATATTAATACTCTTTCCCATACATTTAAATTAATAACAATTTGCTGTATGTTAAAAAATGTATCCTAAAGTTAAACTCCTTTAATAATTTCTACACCATAGTAGGTATTATTTAAGCCATAAGAATTCACAACTCGATTATGTAAAAACTTCCCTTCGGTTACGCTTTTGATATTCACCCCTTCCGATGCCCATCATATTTTTCACTGGCGATCACTCACTCCCCTCACCCCGACTGCTGCAACTAATGTGACACTAATCATGTGACCTCGAGTGCCGCTGGCCACATTTGTATGACCGCTTTGCACGCTGTTTACACACGACAATCGGCGATCGGGCCAAGTTTTCCAACAATTTCCCGAGAAAAGAAGAACAGAGGGAAAGAAGAAAAAAAGAAAATGCGATCCATTCATGAAAGAAATGCCATTCTAATGCTTTCTTCTCGCTGTGCCTCTATTGTGGCACCTTTTCATTGGGTTCTCTGAGGAAAATCAACCCAACAAGAATGAGAAAATGTGTTAAGGGGCAAAGAAAATGGGACTGCGATAATGTAGATGCGTAGGTAGGCAAGGGAAAGAGATCGAGATATCAGCTAGTTTTGATTACACGGAGAGAAAACGAAAAATTGTAGAGCTGGATTTGCTTTTTAATAAAATTTTCGAAATACAATGCTGTTGTCTTTTTATAAACATTTTAATAATTATAAATACCAGTTTTTTTGTGGTAGTTTTCTCTAAAATTTTTCTTTTATATTATTTTTTCCAGTCGAGTATTTCAGATACACGTTTCAGGTGTTTGTTGCCTACTCAAAAACCTATAACGCGTGTCAGAGGCAACCAATAAACGCACCGAGTGGGAGAGAGATAAGTGCAGAGATACAATGAGAGAGAACAAGCAACCTTAAGGGTCCTGTTCTTCTCCGAGGGTTGAAGGATAACAAACAGGGATCCCCGATTCCCTGGACTCCTTAACCTAATGATGTTGATGAGCCGCAAACTGCGCAGGAAGCTTCTCCTGCTCCTTGCTGCTCTCTCTCTCTCTCTTTTCTTAATTCTCGCTCTTATGTCCTTGCTCTTCAGTTCCCCTCGCGATTGACAGGCGGCATTTAGGGGATAATTTCGGGGCATATGCAGGATCCCCGGGCCTCGGGTGATCTCTAGAATGGAGTGTGTGCTTGTGTATGTGACGCAGCAGGACGCGCTCCACAAAAATTTAATTTAACATCTGCCCGGCTCATCATCGTCCTTCTTCTGGTTCCTGCCATCGCTCTTGTTGTTGTCCTGCTAAGGACATGTGCGTTTTTAGTTATTGAAATTTTTACTTGCTTCGTCCTTGTCTCTTGTCTCCTGACTGTGTATGCATTGTGCATTGAGTATTTAATTGCAGATAATATCGACAAAACAAAACAGCAGGCGGACGAATCAACAGCTGAAGACCCCGGAAATGCATCTTTGGGTAGAAAAAGTGGGGAATCCTTTAGTACCCTCGATGTTCATTCTTCTCTCCGCTCTCCTCAGTTCCCCCAGTGTCGCTTCTTCTGTTTGCTGTGGAGGCTCGAGCACGTGTCAATAATTGTTCAGATGCCAATTGGGGGGGCCACCGAGGTCCTTCAAGAATCATCTGTCGTTAAAGGAGGGAGTTTACCTTAAAGGATAACTCGACATTATACGATGGATATGAATGGTGGTTGTAATCTACACAAAGAATCTTTTGTTTTGAAATTGGTTAAGCTTCAAGGTTATTTTTGAAGAATTGCTTATGAAATAAATTGTCTAGAGAATTATTTAGATTAAGTAAGAGTTATACAATCTTCATGAAAATATATATGTTTAGCCTAACTGTTCTTTACTTTTCTTAAAAGCAATTTATTATTTATTGCACAGTTTGAAATTACCTTTGAAATAAACAACTAATTTAACAGTTTTGTTCTCCTTTAAATCAATTAGCAGTTTCTTCTCTCCTCTATTGGTATATCCCAGACGATTGATATATTTACTCAGCTTAAACTGTAGCTTATGGCACTCCCGACTTTACATATACATATATATCTATATACAGCTTTGCATTTGGCAAGATCTGCGGGCAAACGAATGCAAATTAGTTGCGCACTTGGTCAACAGTTAACTCATCATCGCCAAACAACTTCCATCTGCTTCTTTTTCGCTCTCTTGGCAATTGCAAAAAGCTAACGGCAAAGCTAAAGCCGACCGGAGTAGAAGATGAAGAGGCAGCTTCATTACACAAAGGGAAAATGTGCCAAAATATTAACTATAATGGAGATTTTCATTTAAAATAAGGTGTTTTTTCAGTACATTTAAATATTTTATAAAGAAATATCAAGTAGATATTGATTTTTCATAATAATTAGAAATAATATTTTCAAGGGAATTTTTGTTGAATATATTGGAAGTCTGAAATAGTGAGCTTTTTGTATTTTTATATAGCGAATAATTTGTAGATCGAACTTCATAATTTCTCTTTAACGTAGTATACTTTTCAGCGCCTAACTACATCCTGTTTATTTTATAAAAAAATTAGTTAATTGTTAGTTAAACTATATATAATACATATAGTTTATTTTTCTCTCTGCACCTCAAAAAGAAGCCCGCAAAGAAGCTAATGTAATTGTGTTTGTAAATGCCATAAAGTTGGCAACACTTGCTGTGCCGCAGCAACAACAACAAGAAGAAAAATCAAACTGAAATATGTTTGCCCAGCCAACTCACCTCTTTTTTGCCCCCTCTACAGTTTTCCCGCCCACTTGCCCCGCTTTTCCTGCCGCTCGCTCTGCCATACTACAGCCCTCCTCCCGCCCCTGAGCAACGCTTGCAAATGAAGTTCACGAGATGGTCAAGACGATAATGTTGGCGAGCGCATTTGCCAAGTCATGACTGCTGTTGCTGCTGCCGCTGCTGCCTGCTTGCTGCGATGTTGCTGCTGCCCTGACACCGAAGCAACATCAACATCAGCAACAGCAACACAAGCGAACGAGTTTCTGTCGCTGTTTGTTTGTCGCTGCTGCTGCTGCCGTTGTTGTCCATTTTGTCGCCATCGCTAGTGCCCTCAAAAAAAAAAAAAAAAATTAAATAAAAAAAAAATAGAGAAAAAATAAAGAAATAGTTGGAAATCAAATCAACAACAAAAGTAAAGCAACGCCAAAAAGCAACTGCCAAGCAAACAGAGCTAAAGGAGAAACAAATAAGACCGAAAATGCCACTACACTTATTTGAATAAAATATGTTTAATTTAACATATTTTTTATGGAACTACAATTCTAAATAATAATTTAAAATGTTATTTACTAAAATTCTTAAAAGATCTTCTAATATTTAAGTATTTAGTTTAATTAATGAATTAAATTAGCAAGGTAAAGCTATAAATAAATGTGAATTCAAATACTACTTTTAAAATATTATTAAATTTGTATATAAAAAGTAGAAAATTCTCTATGAATTATAATAATAATAATAATTAATATTTATAATTTCAATATTATAAATTACTAAACTGCAAAGATAAAAATACTTAAGTGCAAAATATCCCTTTAAAATTACATTAAGTTTGTATATTAAATCTATAAATTTGCAAGTAATTACTAATATTTTTAATACAATTTCTGATACCCTTTCCATAGAGTATACATTGCAACTAACAGCCAACACACAACGGCAACAAATCTATGTAAAAACTCAATTGAAGTGCTCCCATCGTCGCTCCACATTTTTCCTCGGCTTTTTGCCTTTTGTTTGATTTAGTTTATGCTCCGGCCACACCCACCGACCGCCCCCTTAGCCCCCTGCAGACCCCCCTTAGCCCCCTTAGCCCCCCTCTTAACCCCCGAGTGTATGCCTGGCAAACTTGGCGTTCCAAAGTTGACTGCAGTTCGAATGCCCCGTCACACAGATACTCACGCACACGAGGGCACTGCTCGTGGCATAAATGAATCTCCGGCTCGCCGACGTCGTCGTCGTCGTCGTCATACGAATATTTAGTAGAGTATGAAGTAGTTCGGGTTGGGTACATGAAATGAGTTGACCTCGCTTGACCTCGTTTCAGTTTCTTTTTCTGCCCGTGCTTCTCTTTTGCTCTCCTCTTTATATTTTTCTCTCCTCACCCTTGCTCTTCTTTTAATTTTTTTTTTTGCTCGTTGTAGCATTTATTTTATTTGCGCAAACATTTTTAATGAAATTTCATTTCACCCTTCTCCCCCCTGGCTCCACCGAATGTATTTATTTTCTCTGGGATTTCAATTAGAAATCTTCATAATTGTATCTGGTTTTCTGGGTGCTCTTTTTGGTCAAGTATTTGTATGGAAGTTGATAGGTCTAGGATTTGTTTTGAATTTTATAGATTTCTATGTTGCTATTTTTATTTAATCGAGAATACTATGTTCTATAATAAAATATTAAAGCTTAAAAATAATAAAAATATTAAAGAATATTACAAAAAATCGTTTAAAGTTAACTCACTGATCTTTTAAATAAATATTTTAAATTTGTCTAAAGGTTTCTTACTTAATTTAAATTTTTGTAAGATTTTTATTTGTGTGTTTTAATTTCTAAAAAATCACTGCTTAACTCAGTAGTGCCTTAAATTAATTGTAATATTTTTTTTTGGCAAGTGTAAAACATTCTACTTCCCCGTCTTTTTAGTTTGTTTACCTCGCCTTAATGTTGTTGCTGCTGCCGGGCTGCTGCTGCTGTCGTTGATGTTGCTGCTGTTGATTACTTTCACCGGACAGCAGCACTGAGTACAACAACAGATCACAGTTATGACAACAACAATAGCAACAACAATAAATAGCAACAATAACACAACCAAGAAGCACACCAAATAAAAAATGTAGCTAACTTTTTTATTGTTTTTGTGGCTTCTGGCATATGAAATATGTTTCAACATAATGAGGCCAACCAAGTCCGATGTTGTTGTGATAGTTCAATAGGTTGATGGATTTAATAAATATATTTTTTGGCCTATAAATAAATTTAAAAATTGTCTATTAAATATATTATGATAAGAGCAATAATTTATAATTTATTTTCATTTAACTTAATTTATTCTTCGAGAATAGAATAATAAAAGATGTTACTTTCTATGAATTTACGGAAATATTAACTTCAAAATCTTTTTTAGTGTAATATTTTAAACTTTTTACGTGTTGTATAAAAATTATGTGAAGTCACATTACATTACGAAAGATATTTAAATATTTTAAAGCCCTCTACTTGTAATAACTTAAGTTTCATTAGCTAAATTTCCAGGGTATTTGATTTTTCTATCCTATTCTTTTTACATTTTCTGCCATATTGCAGCAGGTTGCTGCTGCTGGCGTTGCTGCAACAATATTAACACTGCAGCAACAGCATCAGTGCTGCTACGGCCTCTTGAGACCCGTATCTGAATCAAAATGAAAATTTGAAATAATTAGCAAAGCATTTTGCAAATTGTTGCTATATGACTGTGTTTATGGTTCTGAATGCCTGCTGGCTGCTGGAAAATCGTTCAACTGAAACTAAAGCATTTACTGCATATATCCCCTGGCTATATGCATATATGTACAAGTAATAAACCAAATCAATAAATCTAATATTTGCAGTGTCAAGGATAAAGGTTTTCATGAAATTTTATTTTCCTTACTAGCATGATTCAGATAAACTTACATTTACAAACTTACACCTTTTAAATAATTTAAAATAAATGTAAAAGCAATATTAAGTCTTTATTTGTACTTTAACATAAATTTAAATTTAAAGCGCTTAGGTAGAAAAATCACAAAGATAAATTGGTATATTATATTATGTTATGGCATAGTATAAGTAATATAAATATTTATATAATTAGTATAAATATATATTTTTTTTTTTTAATTTCATAAATATGTTTGTAGTACAAATATTTTTATCAATTCTATAAATATTTTAAAAAATATTATAAATATTTTTACCAAATCCTGGACTGTTTTATCTTAAACCTTTAATATTTCCCGCCTTTCTCCTAAACTCTAACAAACCCCTTTTTACTTTCTTTTTCCTTGCCACGCATTTTTGGTATGTTTTTAATTTTTGTTTTATAATTTTTAAGTCTGGTTTTGGCTTAACTTTACCGTTAGGTAAATGGGATTTCGGCGGCAGCCGTGTTACCAAAAAAAAAAACCGTTGACATGCATCTCATATAACGCGTACCCTTTCATACCCCAAATCCCCCTCTCTTAACCCCAAATATTTGGTGTGTTTTTCGGATCTTTTTCTGTATTTTTTTCTTGTAGTTCACGAAACGAAAATTTCATTGTACCCACGCCGTTGGCGAAGCGACAAGCGGAAATGGTAAACATTACCTACACTTACTGAATAAGAAGAAGCCCAACGCCAACAAACGCGGAATGGGAAATGAGTAACAGAAAACTGAAAAACACAACAAAAAACTCACCGAAACGGTTAGTTATGAAACCGAAGCATCACTCAAAGAGCAAGCCGCCCGCGCAGCCGCAGAGAAAATAGTAAAAAACGGAGGGAAAATATATATATATCTTTTTATTATTTTTTCCAAGTGAGAAAAAATAGTAGAAAGGTGGAAAAGGGGGGCACAACCAAGTGACAGCAGCCGGGGAAGCAACTTTCCAATGCGCACAAGCCCAGACATTTTCATATTATTTCATTATTATTATTGTTTCGCTTTAAAAAAAAAAACAACCAAATAGCAACAAAAACAAATAAAACAAAGCAAATAAAAAGAGTTGCATGATGTTTATGTGAAGGTGCGCCCCAGAGTTGACCACCGAAACCACCGCGAAACGCAGCTGAGCCATAAAACCTTTCAAAGCTTTTAACTATTTTTCAGGAAATAGAGAAAAAAAGAGGGGAAAAAAGTTAAAGATAATGCAAACAGATTGGTAGAAGGTGTTTTAAAGCGATGAGTTAGGCAATGGATTAATCTTTAGGGTGTTAAATCATAATCATATAATCAAATAATGTTTCTTCTTCTCTCTACAAATTTCAGCCATTTTAGGGATATATATTTTTAATTCCCTAATATTTTTAAGTAATTACAAAATCCCTCAACAATAATTATACAAAAGTATACAACTTCCTTTAATTAATAACGATTTACTTTTTTTTCCCCTTCTTTAAAAGCTCGTTTTGTGAACTCTTTTGTTTAATAGAATTGCAGGCGAAGGATGTGGCGATGGCAAAAAGTAAAAGCAAATAGACTGGAAATGGAGGGGAAAAATGCACAACTTCAATCAGGACCTGCTCCTTCCTCCTGCCTGCATAATGGGGGTGGGGTAAGGGTTCACATACTCTCTCGACTCGTATAAAGTTTTCTATCCGCAGCCAGTCTCGAATGTTGTTGGTTGTTTGTGCGGATTGAGAGGGTTCATTGCATTTTATGCGACGCGACGTTGCAGGTGAAATGCAAACAGCAGCAGCACCAGCGGCAGCAACAATAACAATATGCCAGGACTACCCAGGACTACGCACATACATATAAGGATATTTGTGGAAGTTGGAGTTAAGAGCCAGAAGAGTTGGGGTTTCGGGTGGCTGTCTGGTTCCGTGTGTTGTGTGCATTTCTGCTGCCTGCTTTGTTTGCAATCATTGCATGTGCGAAGCCCAGGCCCAGAGTCATATTTTGCGGGAAGCGGAGTATAGAGAGAGAGTGAGAGGCCAGCGAACCCTTCGCAACCAAAAAGGCCACAACACAATCTTCTCACCAGGCCCAGGCCCCGGCCCCGGGAAAATCCCGGGAAAGGGGTCTAACATAGGGGGGCGTCTAACACCCGCTAAACAAAAGGAAAATGGCAGCTCATTGAGTTTGAGGCGGGGTGTTGGTTGGTGGCGGAATATTGCACTCACTCTCACAGCCCTAATCGAAAGCCCAGGCCACAGAAAACAAATCCGAAAATCATTGATCGAAAGGCCATGTTGACAAGTGCAACGAGCAAAAGCCGAATGATTGGAAGGGGTTGGAAATTGAGCAGAGACCGAGGAGATGCGGCTTTAACTGGCTAGCAGCGACCTTGAGGATTAAATAAATAACGAGTTTGTACATACAAAGTAATAAAGAAAACAAGTCTAAGAGGAAACGATGTGATTTTTATAGCAGATTTAAAGCCAAAGTAAAGAGGAAAACATGCTAAAAAGGGTTATTATCATACGTTCTGGTTATGGTTAAGATCTACCTGATCTCAACTCTTAAATAACCTTAAATAGCTCTTTAAATATCCCTAATTTAACCTTAATTTTTCCATTTTCTAATTTCTAACACATTATTATTAATTTCACAAAAATACCTAGTTAACTTCTACCCTCTATTGTGACTCTTTTTAGTCACTAAGTGGTCATATATAGCTCCATTGCGATGAAGTCACAGCATCGCTGACCAACCCAAAACCAAAGCTGAAACCGAGGCTGAAAAATCTGCATGTGGCAGACCAACAACCAAATGCGGAAAGGCTCCGGAAAAAAGCGAGGAATGAAAAAAGGAAGCAAGGGAAAGCGGTGGAAAAAAAGGGAGCCCCGGAGCCTTAAAGCCCAGAACCTGGGAGGGAACAGGCAGTATTTTTGGACAGGAGGCGGCTGCTTGGTCAGGTGGTGCTGGTGGTGGTGGGGCAACCTCTCCCAGTACAGTTTACATCAGCATCGACATCAGCGCGGCGGCCAGCAGAAGCCAAGGCAGAAATCATAAAACGAAAACGAGTTACAAAACTGCTGGAAATTCCGTCAGAGAATCGGGGAAGGGAATGGGGCGAGATTGGAGATGGGGTTAGGCATGGGGATAGGGAGACAGGTAGAGCGAATGGGTGAACCGACATTTGCGGAATGCAAAACTAAAAATAGGAAGCCCTGGCTATGTGGAGATGTTGCTTCTGTGTCGTCGTTGTTATTGGGGGGCTCTATTTATGCCTCCTGCGATGTGTGCAATCCGAAAGTCAAACCGAATAGAACACAAGGAGCCAGCCTGAAGGCAGTATAGGATGGCAAATGCACGGGGAGAAATATATTAAGAATATTTGATTTAAAAAAAAATATTCTGAGAGACTTTTGTACTCTGTTTTTAATATAAAAGTTTAACATTTGACTTATTTATTAGTAGAAGTCATGATAAAAATGTTCATATTGAAATAAAATTTATTATAAAAATTTATTTCAAAGATAAATAAATATATATTATGAAGAATCATTTTATTTCTACATATAATATTTAATAAAATATAAACAAACCCTCTAAATATCTACAAAATATATTTCCCAGTGCCGGAATAGGTCTCTCTTTTAATGTCTGGTTTGCCGTCGTCGTTGCCATTATATCGTTAGACGTGGCAGTCACCCCACATTATGGCCCTCAGCCGCATCTATCCCCCCCGACCCAGGCCCCATCCTCTCCACCCATATCGCTTCGACTTTGATTGCAAAGTTTACATGGCACCAAAGTGCATTTTCAATAAAAGGAAATATCAAACTTCCAAAGCTCACCAATGCAAACATCGCACACACAAGTGAGCATATATAGAAAGGATGGGCTCCCCATCGTCCCTATCCCATATCATTTTATTTTATTCGCTCTATAGTATATTTATCGTGCCTTCAGTTTTTGCTTTTTGCACTTGTTCTGCTTCTAAGCGAAAAGTGGAAAATGGTAGTGAGAGGGAGGGTAGGGCTGAAGGAAAAACCTTGTGGAAATTCTGTGACCTCGCGCCATGAAAGTTGTCGCCAACTAAAGTCGTCTTCAACCCAGTCTCCTTACCATTTTCTTGGCCAGAGCGCGCATGTCAAGTGAACTTTAAGTTTTTCACAAAACAGGTGAGTTTTTCTAAAGGTATTAAAGGATGGGGAAATACCCTTTGAAGGATTTTCAGTTACAAGAAATTAAGAGACATTTTTAAAGCTTAAATAAAAAATAAATAACAAAGCAAGAAACATTGGTAAAACCCTAAATACCACCAGAAAATAGATAATAAAGAACCAAATAATATCTTCATCTTGTGGGATCATTCTTATATAATGTATATGTTTATAAATACAATATAGATGTATATATATTTTTTTAATCCAAGAAGAACTATAAAATAAATAATAAATAAATAAATTCAAATAAATTTTTCTTATTAAATAAAAATGTTTCAAGGGTATTTACTGTAAAGGCTAGCTCTAGGAAAATTTTCTGTACCTCCTTTTACGTAGCAACTGAAACAACATCAAAGAAAACTTTGTGCTGCTTCCTTACTTCCCCCTCTTATTTTCCTTTTCCTCCCCATAAAACTTTTTGACACTTTGCTAATTTGCGTGTGTTCCGTTTGAGCTTTTGTGAAATTTACATCGGCGACATCGTTGACTTGTGTTGATCTCGTTTCGGATTTTATATTCCACCTGCCGGGTAGTTTAGCTAATTGAATTGCTAATAAATGCTAAAAAGCAATCCTATTTCGTTGAAGATAAATTAAAGCCAAAAATATGCGAGGGTTTAACACGAAAGAGCAAGGAGATCGATAGATATAGATATAGTAAATGCCTTCAGATAAGTCTTAGCTTAAGCTAAATCCCATTTAAATTAAACACCCGATTGTTTTGTTCCCTTAATACTTTAAATTATATTTTGAAAGTACGAATAAATACTTATAAAAGCGGCTAAAAATTTGCATTGGACTAAAATTTTCATATAAATTAAAGACAACTTTAAATATATTTAATTTTACCCTAGATTAAATTAATATATATACATGTTCTCTATGTTCTCTGGATTACCTCCCCGCTGTAGTGTTCTCAATTGAAATTCATTTCTTACTTCGGCCGGATGTCCGGCGTACTTCAGAGTTTTGCTTTCAGGTTCACCATGGGCCTCAACTTGTTTTGGGTTTTCTGTTCTTCTGTTGTTACTGGGGACACGCCTCGTCGGCGTATTCATCAAAAATTCACTTTAACTTCATTATCATCGTTATTGTTTTATTTATTCCACCTTCTGTTTCGCCTCAAGACACTTGATCGCTCAATTGATTTTCTTGCCTTGCCACCAACATCCTCCACAAAACTTTACTTTATTTTTTTAGTGTGTGTGTGAGTACACGGAAAAGAATTCGGACATACTATTAGCAGATTAGTTACTAAATAGATGAAACTAGTTTGGAAATTGTAGGACTCTCGTGACTGACGTTTAAGATTAAATTATAATTATTTAAATCACAGTAAAATATATATCAAAGTTTGCAACATTTTAAATAATTTTTCGTATGTATAATTTTGAGTACACTGAAAACAGCTTGATTAAACTTCAATTTAAGCTGTACATTTTTCAAGGATACAGGGTTAACAACAAGCTCAATTTTTAAGAAAACTATCTTTGGGTTTTAATAATTAAATAACATTCTATTTATAAAAAGGAAGCTTAAAAGACTTAAAAAAAGCCCCAAAAAACCATAAAAAATTATCCATAAAGGCTATATTTTTGTATAACTTTTTATTTGCGTGTAAAATGTGTGTTGAATTGGTGGCCATTTGGCCTGCTGTTTATGCCTGCTGCTTTTTGACGGTTTCGTTGTGGACGCCGCCGTTGTTGTCTTCTTTTTTAAAGCTTTTTTTTATATTTTTATTCGCTTTTTTTATACGCTGCCTTTTTCCCCTGTTGTTTCTGTTGATATTTGCTGTTGTTGTGCGCATTGTCGACACTTTATTGACTACTTTTCTGGATGAATTTGTTGGTTTCTTAATTTCGCTGCCTTTGGCCCTCGACTTGGTTCATTGTTCAACGCTCTCTGATATCACTCATACGCCCCGCTGGTCCCTCTTCATCGCCTTCCTTTGGCTGCTTCTTTCGGTTTCGTTTTTCCTTCGTTTTTTTTACCCCGTCTTGTGTTTTTTGTCTTGCTTTATTTCATTTTTTATTCGGTTGTTTTTGTTTTTTAACTTTGCCGGCTGCATCGATTTCGCTTTTTTTTATAATTTTATTTTATTTTGTGGTATTTTTTTGTGCTCTTTTTTACTTTTTTTGCGTTTACTTATGTGTTTAATTTTTTTCTGAGTTGGATATTGATGCAGAAAGGGTATATTGGTTTGGGAAAATTAGGATATTTAAGGATATTTAATATGTAGGCGAATAAGTAATATAAATTAAATTACTTAGCGATATAGAGAATCTTTTAAAATAATTTTTAAATCACAAAGCATGATTATTTAACCAAAGAAATTAAAGAAATATTTTCTATAAATTATTCCTTATTTTCCAGCTTACAGGATATCCCCTAATCGATCCCCTGGCACTCAGCTCCACTCATTTAGTTTTTTTCCTCTCTTTTTTGCGGGCCAGACACAAAGACAAACCGAGCAGACAGCGACGGCGTCATCCACAACGCATTGGGTGACTTGGGGACTTGGCGGGCCCCAAACCGCTGCCACCTCCGCCTTTGCCTCCGACTCCTACTCCCGACTCCCGACTCCCGACTCCTGCTCCGAATCCCAGATTTCCAGTCCGAGACTCTGGCTTCCACATAAGCGCACACACATATGTATACGTTCTGATTTAGCTGCCTTTAAATATGAGTTGAGGTGTTGTCCTCGCTTAAATTAGCCTGCGACTCAGACTCGGAGCCCAGACAGCGACTCCGTGTATCCCACTTGAGGCCGGGTTCGGTCTGCAACTGTTCTCCTCCTCTGCGCCCTTGCACATATCAAATAATTTGCTTGCCGGATTGTGTCGGAGATGGAGAAGCACATATAAAGACCGGCAGACATTATATATTAAGTATATAAGTACATAATATATATATCTTTTGTCTTTGGCATCTCCCTCTCTCTCTCCGTCTGTGTCCTCTGCTTAATTTACGTTATTTTTCTGGTTCTTTGTTGGGCACTCTTAAAAAATCTGTTTCTGTTTCTGTTACTGGAAAAAGGCCAACAAACCGATCACTGTCCATAAATCAGTTACATTTCGGGCTCATATAACGGCACACACATATCTTTTTATAGCCGGCCGATCATCATGATCACTCGATCGCTTAAAAAAATAAAGCCAGAGACAACCAATAACCATAACGAAATCACAGTGTGAAAAGTAACATAAACATTTAATTGCCAACCGACCGCAAATTGTCATTTAAAAAGCTGGGGGTAACCCGAGCACTCGAAGGGGAGATTGATGTGGAGTCGGGTCTCGGAGCAAATTGCTGGTCATATACTTTTATAGACTCGATTCGGACCACTATAGTGGTATATATAACGTGTCGGGGGATCTCTTATGGCCTGTTAACTGATCATAACTTGGTAAATTGCCTTACAGAACTCGCCTGTTCAGTGACCATCTTCAAGATCACGAACTAAGCAGGTGCAGAAAGGTGAAGACGCAAGAGTGATCTTCTAGGGGAGAGAGAGGATCAGTCATGACAATCAATCATGAACTCTGAGGAGTTGTTCTGTCATCAAGATTACCCATAGATCAAAATACGATACACTTCATAGCAAAGAGATCAAGAGATTCATATTCCTCAGCGATCACTCAAGAAGAATAATCGCTTTACTCGAAATGCTGACGAAAGTCTAAGGAAGCATATGAAATTAAATTGAGGGTAAATATCAGTGGCAAATTACCCAACGAAGCGGTCATGTGTAGTGTAGGGATCAGTAAGTGATCAGAGAGCTTAGGGAACAATCAGTTCTTAAGTGATTATTGTTGAAGGGTATTCAAAATATGCAACAGAGAAAGTTGGGTAATGAGATCAAAAAAATAATACAAATTGATTGTTCTAAAAGCCGATTAATTAACAATTCTAACGCATTAAAATATTTTTATAAAAATGAAAGGGAATACTAGAATTATCCCTAACGATTTTCAATCAGTCTTCAGACCTTTGAATATTTATTTAGATAAGAATTACTTTCCGTTTCCCTCATCTGCCAGCTAAAAACCTTCTTAATGTCAATCTCTAACCGCTCGAATGGACACGAAATTCTTGCTAATTTAATGGAAATTTTACTCCTATCTCTCTCCCTCAACTCTTTTTCACCTGCCAGAAACCAAACCGAAACAGATCCTGACAACACCCTTCGTCAATAAACAATATCACACGATCATCACGAACATCATTATGACCGTCTTCGGTTGCTGGTCGCCGTTGACATGGATTTGACATTGGAATTCAATACGGGTCGAAGAATAAAACCGATCCTCATAACCATTACCCCCTTTGCTTTTGGCCAAGTTAAGGCTTCTTTTTTAAAGATATCCCCCCTTCAACTCTTTTTCAGATCATCGTGATCAATTCCAAGTCATAAATCGCAACACGAAGGCTTTTGTGTATGCATGGCAATATTTACAAATTATGTGCCGGCAATGGAATGTTGCTGTGCGATAGAACCGAGCGCCAATGTCAGGGTTATCCTGGTAGAACGAGAAGCGGGCCCTCAAGATGGAGACGGGATGGAGACAGAGGTGGAGCCTTGGCAATGACAACGCACCCGGCAACCGACAAGCAAGAAAACCCGCCAACAGACAAAACAACAACAATGACATTGCACTGGTTTACCTTCAGGACGGTCAGCCTCAGACCTGGGTCTGGATCGATGGTTGGATGGAGGCACTGCTATATACAACACCGGGTACACCGATGTCTGGGCACCCGACAACACGTTCCATGCAACCCACTCCACCTTCCGGGGAGTTACAAAGACAGGGACCACACTAAACGAGGGCACTGAGGCAAAACTGGGGTATATTTCGAAAAATTTGATATATAGTTATTTTATTTAAAGAATTTATAAAACATAAATGGAAAATAAGTTTAAATAACTTCTGAAATAATAGATTTTCCTCTATGATCTTTAATTTATTTATGTAAATATTAAAAACAAGAAATCTTTTTGAATTTTAAAATTTTTTTCTTGTGTAAACTCCAAGTCTGATGGCAAGCTAAAGCCAAAAAGCTAAAGCCATCCATTTAGGACAGAGGCGGGTATGCTGAGGTGGGGGAAGCTCACCCAAAGGGGGAGGCAACTGTCTGTAAATTAACGCGGGCGTTAAAATTGAAATTTTTCACTTAATGCACACAGTGAGACAACAACAACAAGCAACTACAACAAATGCCCCAAGTGCAACATTGCAACTGCAGCAAACGCAGACCTGTGAGTGAAGCGATTCTCGAGTAGGATTGAGATCGAGATTGCTCTGACATTCATACCTTTAACTCATTTACGCATAGCAAAGTCAATGCCAGGCAAAGCAGAAGCTTTAGATATAAAACGGCCAAGATCAGGTTAGAGATGGGATCAGGAAAAATTATATAGGGGTTTATGCAAGGGGAAATATATTTAGTATATAATGTAAGGGGATTATTTTGAATATACATATAAAATATATACGATTAATTTGCATTTAAAATATGAATGATATTTTCTTTTAAACCTGTAAAATACGGAAAAGTATATAATAATCTTTCTTATTAAACTAAAAATGTTAATTTCACTGTTTTTGCATTTGATAGACTTATGTAAGATATTAAACAAGGATTAAAATATATTTGTATAAGGTATTAGTTCTAAAATATATAAACTTAACATGTTTTTAATACTATTATAAATAAAAGATGCATAATATTATATTAACTAAATGATGTTAATGTAATGTATATCATATATGTATAATATAAATAAAATATATAAAAATATGATTAGAGAATATTTCTATTAATATAAAATTTACTTTCAGTGGAACATATCAGTTGAAATATTTAGCAACAAAAAACAACAAACTAAAGCATATTAATAAATAGCATAATTCTACATTTATTTGAACTCCAAAACCTTAAAAAAATCGCTTTATATTTATTCTTTATTTTTTAATATTAAATATTAATATTATACAAAATAATTAAGTATATTAAAAATATTTCCCATCCCTAGGTAGAAAATCAGTGTCCAACTGAAACTTGTTTCTTATGTAAAGTGTCCTTGAAATAATTGTAAATTATGTCTACACTTTTCTCAATCTCTCTCTGTCTCTCTTTCCCTCTCTCTCTTTGTCTCTCCCAGCATAAAGATCTTGGATCTTGAAAGGAGGCTGTAGAATCTTCATCCAGTTATCGGTAGTGGGGAGTCCCCTTTCCGAAAGAGTTGTGTGGGTGGCGCGCGCGCGATTTCGAGCTATTAATAAATTTCAATAAAGTGCATTGGTGGCTGCCATGTGGCATGTGGCATATTTGTGGGGCATGTGTCACCCCACCAGGCCCCCCTACAGCCCAGTCTTAAGCTTCTGCCTAATTGAAAATTGCAAATCGCAAAAGCACAAATTATGAGATCTCATGCCAGAGGCAATGGCGGTGGCGCATTCTCCAACTATCGCCGGGTGTATCTTCTGCATTTGGCAATTGAACAAATAAACAGATATGTGTATGTGGAATAAACCTGCTCACCAACTTTTGTTCAATCGCCGCATTCTATACCCAACCTGTTCAATTTCATCGTTTTTGCTCATTTCAATAATTTATTTGGCCAACAAGCAGACGACAGCCAAAGAGAGGGAAATCGGCGAATTAGAGAAATGAGAAATACAGTTGAAAATAATTTTATATTGCTTACTTTTTAGTACTACTAAGAAGATTTTGATGGAAATTGCAAATTAGAATAGTTTTTACTCTGTATAAAAATATTTCAGTAATTTAGGGGGACTTCATATAATCTTAACTTTGTTATTTTGTTGTTTACTTATTTATTTTTAAAGAAAAATATAATTTAAAAATATTTATTGTTAGAAAATTTCAAAATATGGTTGAAAATAATTGTATTTAATTTATTTCTTAATTACAGATATAAATTAATTAAGATTGTGACTCAAAAATGAGTTTAAAATATTAAGAATTATGTTATTTGTACTATTTTATGTCCTGGCAATTTATTTTATACACTCATTATAAATAATTTTGGTATTTACATTTATGTATAAAATACATTATCCCCATTTTCTAGCCGTGTAGGGAAATGCACCCTCTTCTCTTTGACTGGTGTGTTGTTGCACTCGGCTAGCCAAATTATTTGGCGAATAATCTGCGGCTGCTTTCGCTCGACGGATTGCAATTAAAAACTTATTTTTAAGAAAAATATACACAAGTTGCAGGGGATGCCGAATCAAAGGGGGTCGAGTGGCGAGTGCCGGCGACTGGCGCGACCTGCAAGAAGGGGTGCTGGCGAGAGGGTGATGGCGGGGTATCGGGCTGTAAATTAAATGCACATAAAACGAAGGCGGCCCACATGCTGAACGCTGATGGTTGGGGCAGACAGCCCAATCCCGAGCGGCAGAAAAACACCGCACACAATTGAGTCGCAAATTTATTTGGTCGAGACGAAAAGTGATGTAGGGGCTGTGAAAAGGGGGTGGTGACCGGAAAGCGAGAGCTGCGGTGCAGCGGAAAAAGTTCAAAATTAAATTTGTTTAGAGGCGCAGAAAAAAATGAACTCAAAATGGAATCAAGGAAAAATTAGAAATGCCAAATTAATATTGAGATAAATAGGAAAAATTTGTGACAAAGGTAAAAAAAGGAATTAAGTGGAAGGGGATTTGTGTTTTTGTTTTCATAATTTATAAATTCATATTGGATCTTTTAACATTGGTAAACAAAAGTCTTTGTATAGTGAAAAGAACAAATATTAAATGACTAAGCAGAAATGTTAAAAAATCTTTCAACCTAAGAGTCCTACAAACAATTAGATTATCTTCATAAGCTTTTAGTTAGTATAACATTTATTCAGTAAAAAATTTATTTTAATAATATTAAAAAATATATAAAATATTATAAACAATAAAAATGATCACAATATAAAATAATAAAAGATAAAGTGGTTATTTCAGTTGAAAATGACATTTAATAAAGTTATAATTTCCATTTTTTGACATTCTCTAACAGCAAACAAGAACACAATTCCACAATTCTAACTCACCTAAAGTGAGGCAAATGCAATATTTCCAATAACTGAAACTATAAACTGATATTAGCACGATAATTTTATGCTATCAAAAATTTATAGTTCACAAAAAACCCTCACACGCCGAACCTATCATCAAAACAATCTCTATTCAATTTCCAATAATATTCCTCATACGCACCGATGGCCCAAAAAGCATTCCGACTATAATTTTCCATTTGCCAACCTTTCTTTCCCTCCTCCCTTCCCTTGCCTTTGCCCATTTAAAACACATCACATCCTCCCCGATTTTCAATTGTTTTGGCTGTACCTGCCTTCGGTCAATTTTCAATTGCCTTCAATATTTGCCAAAAACAATCATTGGAAAATCGGAAAATATGAATATGAAAATTGCGAATCTATATGGGAATTTGAACTGAATACGTATATATTCGATATGTATGTGCAGACACGATGGGAAATATTTGCAAAATAGCTGTGCATAAAAATTAATGCAAAATTGGCAATGTTTATATATACTTTTTTTCTGATTTTCTCGCAGCCGCGTTTCAATAAAATATCAAAGCACACGGCACAGAGCAGGGAACTAAACAGCAAATAGTACCAACAACAACACACTCGAAATGCAATAATCATATTAAAAGCCACAACAACCACGGGCAATCTCTAAAGGCAACAAAATAGTTCGTTTTTAAAGTTATTATTAGCCGCAAAATGTGGCCCGATACAAGAGTGCACAGATATGCCAGATATATGAGCACACACAGTCCGACAAATACAAATCTATATAAATAGTGTGTGTATAGTTTAGTATTGTGTATATATATATATTTGTATATATATTGTGTGCAATCAATATATTGTACATCGGTTATATCTGTATCTTGCGCCAATTGAACCACCATCTATACACACCCGAATCATATATATATATGAATATATACATATTCATTCCACTGCTGTTTGGCTCTCTGTTTGTGTATAAATCATTTAAGCGGCCACCAAATAAAAATCAAGTTGAAAACATTCAATGAACTACTTTTTCCCTCGGCTAGCGCATAAAGTGTTGCATGCAACATACGTACAAATATATATAAATATAGTACATATGCCATATCTACATTAAATACATATAGCATTTTATACACTGTATATTTTTTCTCTGTTTTAACAAGAACAATGCAAATATGGAAACATAAACTATTTGCCAAATACCAAAAGGGTAGAGAGCAAGAGTTTTATTTTGTTATTATTTTTGTGATGCCTTTTTCATTTGATTTTAAAATGTTCTTGGGGTTGTGTGCTTGGTTTTTTTGTGTTGATTGCATAATTTGTTGAGGAAATTATAAATATTTTGTACCTAAAACGCATTTTATGCGTGGGTAAACAAATAGGGAAATACCGAGATGGGAATTTCGACTTAAAAAATAAAATTATCAAGAGAATAAACAACTGGGGAATAGCCTGGAAAATAATTCTTGGAAGTGTTGATGGAGTATATAAAAAACAGTTTTTAAAATATAAATAATGTATTTTCAAGAAATGTAGTATAAAATAAAAAGTCTTTGCTAATGTTATATACAATCCAAGTTAGAGAAAAAAAATTTAAGTTAAGAAGAAAATGTATAACAATTTTAAGTAGAGAACAAAAAAGTTGTTTATAGTTTTATTGATATTTATGCTATGAACAGTCTATAATATGCACAATAATATACAAAACACTTTAAAGAATTTAAATAACAATACAATTCGTAAATACCCATACAATGCAGGGATTTTATTTCAATTTAACACTTTTCAAAGTAAATAAATCAAAACTCGACTTTTATGTGGCTTACCTAAGCAGCCCGTGAAATCCCTGAGACACAGGCTTTATCTACCGCTCCTTTGAACCCAGACAGATGCAAAAAAACCCCGCCACATATCGATCAATCCTTTACGCTGTGGAATTTCGGTATCCCCCACAGAGAGACCCCAAAAAAATAAGGAAAAATATACCAAAGAGATCCCCAAAAGCATTTTGATGGCTTCTTCTTGTTAAATGCGGTTGACTTGCCTTGGCTAATTTAAGGCATCAGCCGCTGCAAATCAATTTGATGTGGCAAAAAAAAAACTATATATTTATACATATATAAGAGGTATCTGTCAACAAGTTGTTGCGATCATTGTTCGGTCACGCCCCATCCTACGCCCCCTCGCGCCAATTAAAAGGCAACCAACCGCCAACACTTTTTATTCACTGTGTAATTAATATGCAGCAGCAGCAGCTGAAGCAGCAGCAGCAGCAGAGATAGCAGCAGCGGCAGGTGGGCAGCATTAGGGGGCGTGGCCGTGTGGCAAGTGTCGAAAATTTATGCGCCACATTAGTTATAGATCCATAGATACAGATACTGTTATATTGTATCTCCCCGGCCCCGCCCCGAATAAAAATTATTTATTAATTTGTTAATTCGCTGTTTGTCATTTTGCGGCTTAAACGTTTCGTTCTGCTACAAAACACATTAAATTTATGGGACCCCACAGAGCGGCGAGGCGATCGTGGGGCAACTTGGCCACGCTTCGGCTCAGTTCGGCTCGGGTTCGGCAGTTCGTTAGTTCGGCAGTTCAACATCATCGGCCTCGGCTCGTCGCTCGCAATTAACACGCCAAATTAGCGACGCAACGCCGCTGCTGGCTAAGACTGCGCAAGGTGCAGAGAGAAAAATAAGGAAGTAATATCCTTAAGAACAAGATCTTTAAGAACAAATTCCTTTTGAACTACAATCATTTTAATATTATAGATGGTTTTTCTAAAAATATAAATTTATGAAAGTTTTTTAAGTAATTTTAATCTTCAGTGCATTTTGAGTTCGATTTTCATTTTCACAGAGCTTGTTTAAAAAGGTTTTTTCAACCTTTGTTTTATTTAAATATTTATTTAATAAATTTGTGGCTTTACTTTTTAAATCCCAATTAAACATTCTGGTAAAGTATTTAGAAAATATTTAAACCTTTACTCTTCAAATTTATATTTTAAAATGTATTATAAAATATTGCAATAATCATATAAAACATTTTAATCTGCAAAATTATATTATAAAATTTATTTATATTTAAACATTTAAATCAGTAAATATATATTTTCAAATTTATTAATAAAATATTTAAATCTTCATAAGTAAAACATTTAATTCACAGAAAAAATATATATTTCAAATTTCTCTTTTTAATCAACAAATATCACTTTATTTACATTAACCACCACACTTTTCCCCCAGTGCATTATGTAAATTTCAGTTTTTCAACTGGCGGCGTTAGTCGAAAACTTGTTGAGCATTTTTATTGATACGTTTTGATATTTTTTCAAGAATTTATTTAATTTATTTACAGATTTATGAGCTCGCTCCCGAGCGATCGCGTCGTCGCCGCCTCAGTCAAATATTTGTAGATTTTATTTATGGCAAATGGCAAGCAAGGCAGCAACAACAGCGGCAAATACACCGAAAATTTATTAGCCAAGTTGAACTTTTTCGGTCGAACACAACTCTCAGCGCCTCGTGCTGATCTCTTTGGGGGGTGGTAAAGGGGTTAGGGGCGGTGGTGAGGCGGGGGCCGCCGGCCAAGGTGACTGATCATCATCTTGGTCTAATGTGTCAAGTGGTTGGCAGAGCTTTGAATAATAAATAATTGTTTATAATGTATCCGTTGAGGCGATCTCGTTGGGTTTTTATTTATTTAGTTTCTTTTTTTTTGTGGGGGCAATGGAAAAAATTGGGTTAAAAACAAGAAAGGCAGGTGGTATGAATTTTGTTTGTCGAAATATCATCAGGTGATCGATCAGAGGGGGATTAGCTGGGATATATAAAGGAGATATTTGTTGAGGAAAGATGAGGGGATGTTGCAACACGAAAACCATATTTTATCCGAATTGTATTTTAAACAAAAATTACTCTGTCTTTCAGTTTACTCTCTGCTACTCCTACTTATTTATTCATTACATTTCATTCCCTTAAATCGCCAATTAATTATTTAGCCACCCCAGGGAACATATTCTCCCCTTAAGGAGAACAGTTTCCCCATTGAATTAGTGGTGTCTCCGTGTTGAGCTGACATTTTCATTCGCTGTGCGCCGTGCTAACATCTCTTCGAACATATGTTCTTGGCTCGTGCTGTCTAAGTATCTATGTATCTGTATATCTGCGTATGTGCCGCACTGTCTGCTCCCGCTGCGTATACGTAATGTGACAATTGCTCGCTTCGCTTCTATTACACACTGCAGCAACATAGTTTGTCTGTCTTTCTATCTATCCATCTATCTATATAGTATCTGTGAAGTTCGCTTAGCTCCCTTCCATGCCCATCAGAACGAACATCTTGTACAATTTTATTACGCTTTGCATTGCATTTTGTTGACAGTTTTGTCAACAAGCGTTGAAAATTGGCTAAATATAAATATATGCACCCGTCCGTCCACCCCAACCCTTTCGGTTCGTTTCGTTTGTCGCAATGTGTGCAGGAATATTTATTACAACGGCAACAACTCGTTCGCATCGCGGTTTTTATTTATAAATGCGAATATAAATAGGTGCAAGATGCACAGATTTCAGATGGCATCAGGGGCAGGGATATAGAAGGGATCCTGATGCACAGTCAAGCGAATTCGCAGCAAGCATGACTTGTAAATAGCTGTGAGTTAAGTATCTGGCAAAGTGCAAAGTAGTTGCCAAGGCATCACCACCAGACTGCAGCCGTGGCATCAGCCGAGGCATCTTCCTCGCCATCATCATCTATGGCCTCTGGCGGCACTCTTGCGCCCTCATCTTTTTGTGCAGAATTGCACTGGAAATAATAATGATTAATTAGATAATAATAAATTATAAATTCGAATCATCTTTTTGTTATAGAAACAATCATAATATCTTGGAATTGGAATTGAAGTGGGAGATTTGCTAATTTAAGAACAGCTTTTGCTGCCATAACTTTTACTTGTAAGTCTTTTATTTCTATAAACTTTATAGAGGGCCCAAATTTAGATTTTTGTATTTAAAAGATATAAGTATACTTTCTCAGTGCCTCATCGTAATGAACTGGGCACGCACTTGTCTCGCTCAGCCGTGGAATGATGTATGTGGCAAGCGTCGGCAGATGTGGCCCCTGTCTATATGGCTATATGGCTATATGGCTATAGCCCTCCACCTAGGCCATAGAAACAACTGTATGTGAGAAAAAGAAATTGCAACAATTCTGCAGCTTTATCGCTTTTCCAGGAATCGGAAAATGCTTCCGCATCAATTGAAAGTGCAAGTGCCACTATTTTTGTAAGGGCTATCAAGCTGTTAAAAGTCTCGAGAGGCAAGTCTGGAAATCTTTTTACAGCTAGAAACATATATAAATCAACACGAGAGTTCAGATTACTTAAATTACTTAAGTAAATAATGTATAAGTCATGGAAAATATTTCCCCAGATTACAGCAGCTCCAAGTAATATTTACTGAATCAATTTTGGTCAACACCTTAAGAACTTAATCCATTCAGTAAATATTTTGGCAAGATTTATTCTCCTCCCCTTCTTCTCGCTGTGAAGGTGTTTTTCCACTTATTTTTCCCTGACTCCAGCTCAACTTCAATCCACGGTTTATTTTTCACACTTTAGCTGAGCTTATAAATAGAAGTCCACGACACTTCCTCCCCCAAGACCTCGTTTTTTTATATATATATATTTTTTTGTTGTGCGCCCTATGGCGCTGTCAAAATCAGTTAAAAACACCGATTCGCTGTCTCATCGCCGGATCAACGACCACGGCGACTCGTAAGGCATGTGTGTGTATATTTTTCTGTTGTACTTTCTGTCTTCTATGTGATGAGGTATGAGCCACAAAATAAAACACAGAAAAAATCAAAAAATAAAAACAGCAACGAGAACCAACCTCAAAGACAACTTTCAGGTGAAACACAAACAACATCGTCGCCCGCAAAAAAAACAACAACAACAATAAAAAATGTAAGAAAAAAATATTTAAATATTTTAAGAGCGATGACCCAGAAGCCAAAGCAACAAAAAAAACAGAATCAACCTCGAACACCTTCCACTGGGAACGGCCACAAAAAACGAACTGGAAAAAAAATTAAAATGAAGAATTTTTTGGTTCAACAAGAAGAGTTTAATTTGTCAGAACAACAAACTTGATAAAAATCTATACACAAGCGAGCAAGTGAGATGGAGACAGAGAGTGAGAAAGAGAGAGTTTAACAAATATGGTAAAAAATATGAAACAAGGCAAAATTGTTATCCAAAGATTTAAAGCAAATTTATTTTTATGCTGACATAAGTGAAATCATTTCATAACTTCAAATGTATTCAATATATTTACAGAAAATAAATATGGTTTGAGTGGTTTTTAAATTATTTAAAATTAAATTTAAACAAGAAAATAGATTAAATTATTTAAAACTTTATTTAGGCATACAAGTCAAAGGAATTCTTTTAAAGGAGTCAAATAGAAGCTTGCTAAATGCCTTCAATAAATCACAAACAAATTTAATAAAGATGCATTTTAAAATATTTTTAAAAATATCTATCCTTTTTTTATATTTAAAATTTATCTCTCAAACACCATAAAATATTCTTACCTTCCTCTAAGACTGGCTTTAAAATATAAAAAAAAATATCTAAGCTTTATTTTAAATTTTAAATTAAATTCTCAAACAACCTACAACATTCTCCATTACTAAAACAAAATATTTCTCACATAGAAACTTCAGAAAGCCAAGCAGAAATACCTTCTTAGAGCTGTCAAACTCCCCCTATTTTTCTTTAGCCATCCAACTGTGAGATCATAAATCTTTGTTCGGTTGCCGCTTCTATTTTTTTTTGTTTTAGTTTGTTGCTAGTTTCTTCCAACGTCAAACACTAATTGGTATTAGCAGCAACAGCAGCAGCAGCAGCTATCACACGCAACAACTCCCTCCCTCTCTCGGTCCACTCGATTATTGCTTTTGAAGATTGAAGAACCAACGGGTTCAATGGATCAAGCCAAAGTTGATTTTACCTTTTATGGCCTTTGACTTTGAATTGTGCCGCTGACAAACAACAAGATACAGGTGGGCGTGGTATTGGGCTTGAGAGAACCTGTTGTTGTTCGAAAATGTTGTTAATTCAAGAAGTGGGTGGTCACTAAATGAAACCCAAATTGAATTAGTTGCAGGCTTAACGGGCCTTGCGTAGATCGTTAAATGTAAGGGAATAGAAACATTAAGAGCTTTTAGGAGATTAAGGTTGATTTGAAAGCTAATCTTTAAGAGAAAAATGATGTAAAATATTTTTTTGTTAAGACCACCCATAAGTACTACAAAAAAAGATGTATTGTTTAATGTAAAACATATAAAAATTTAAGAGTAGTATTGAATATTCAAACTTGATATTGATTTAATCACTTAACCTCTTGGATGTTTCTTATGAATTTCAAGGCTTAAATCCTGGTAAAAAAGCTTAACAAATTCCTCAAATTTTCCATAGAAATATCAATAGTCCATAGGTTCTTTGTATGTGTTTCGTTTCGATGTTCAGGCAACGAACCCCAAAAACAAAGCGACAAATAACGCAACGTGCAAAGTGCGAAAATGAACAACGGAAAAATTGTAACTCAAATGGTGAAAGGGGGGAAGGGTCGAGTAAGGGTGAGCCAGGTGGCGAGGGGGTGTAGTAAACAAATGCAAATGCCCAGATACAGATAAAAGCGGACAGAGCGACTACATATACAATCAAATATGTACGTCAATTGCTTGGGTGCCCGTCGTTGTCGGTGTGCGGCTAAAAATGAAAAATTGCTTTTCAAAATTAAATCAACATTTAATTTTCTCGTAATTTGCTGCCTGCCTGCCAGCCTGCCTTCTGCCTTGGATGGGAAGTGAAAAGTGGTGGCAGGGTGGAACTCACGCATTTTTCTACAAATTAATTTTAGCACAACGATTGCCAGATACACAGAGAAATGTACCTCAGCGCAGATACAAGATACAAGACACCGATGCGCGATGGCTATAGATACAGATACAGATACAGGCTACAGATACAGCACGTCTGTCTTCCGTAGATACATCGTATTGGTTAGCCATTAAATGACGCCAGCAACAACAAGCCAACTACAAATCGTTTGGCAGCCAAGTGCCAAATAAAAACTTATTACTTATACGCCTCGTAGGCCAGCCGAAGCATCAGAGCAACCAGCACATGAATCTATTATGAATTAGACTCTGAATGCCAACAAAACAGACACTCACCCGGACTCACACACACATCGAATGGGCATAAATAAATATTTTGTAGCTCGTTTAAATATTCACCCTGGAGGGCAATTTTTCGTAAAGATTTCTTTCGGTTCGATTTGAATTCGTATTTGTATTTGCCGCAGATTTAGTTGAGTTCTCTCCCAGCATCGAGAGTGAGTGGAAAATGTGCTCGGATGAGTGCAATAATGTGGAACAAGGTCCACAAATAAACAATTGAAGATTATCGAACACAAAATGCGGGGGGAGGGTAGAGCTCGTGTGGCAATGAATGAATAATTAACTTAAAGGTAGCAAAGTATGAAAGGAACCTTAGGGGTTACAAAAAAAATTATTACAAGCTAAAAGATTATTTAGATTTAGGTATAAATTATTTGAAGAACAGAATAGGTAGAAAATATATTTTTTATTTCATTTATTATGAATTTGTTCTGTTATTTCAACAAATAAGAATTTTGAAATCAATTTATTTAAATCTTAAAATAATATTTCACTTTTGTTTGTATCTAAAATGAGTATAGATAGTTAGTTGGCAGCTTAAAAAATAATTTTAAACTGTTTTGTAATATTTTAATGATACACTTCAATCAAAACAAATTGTTTATATGGCTTCATATATCATTATAATTGTTCTAAACATTTTTATAGCTTCATCTTAGTAAAAAATTGTGCAATTACAGTTTTATATAGGCTGTTAAAACTTTAATTACAACACTTACTTATCACGTTGAGATTTTATAGCCTATATATCACCCCATAATACCACTAATAAATAGCATTAACTAATCTCCTACATTAAAATGAACCCCCAAGGACTTTTTCTTTTAATTTTTCACTTCAGTGAGCCCATATTTTTGGTAGAATCTCCCCTTTTTTCGAATCAATCACAGCCAAGAATAACAGCCACAACAATTTTATGTCTTGACCAAAATTATCCATCACATAAACGGGTATTCAGGCTGTTCTATAAAGTCCGCCCACGCACTGGCATAGCAAATGATCCATGGCATAACTCTAAATAGAACGCATTTGTCACAGAAATCAAACGAAATTTCAAATATTTTTAGACAACCAAAAAAAAAAGGTCTCTCTCCTGAGCTATATCTGTCTGTATCTGTGCTTTTATATCTTTCTATGATTTGTTTAAGAACTGTGAAATTGTTAAACTGCCACTTTATTAATAATGTCCAACACACACAGAGAGGAAAAAAAAGAAAAATTTGAGGAAAAACCGAACAAAACGATTTCATTTTTAGTTCTTTATTGTCAAACAAACAAACAACCGAAAAAAGTTCTCTATGAATTGAAATATTTTGACGTGTTCCAAATAATTTTCACCCAAATTGTTGTTGCCATTTATTATTAACTCGATTCTCAATCTATATATACATATAAATATGTGATTGTGTGTGTGTGTGTGTTGACAAGATTGAAAAATGTGTCAGAACAACAGAAATTGTGCCCCCGAAGGCAAAAGGAAAGTTGCCATCAAATGCAGAATAATCCCAAGCCCAAAGCAGAACAGCAGCCGCAGCTTCTTGGCTTCTTTGGATAAATGAGTTCCCAATGCTAATGAGCGCATATATGACAGATACAATTTATAAATTTGACAAGTGCAAAAAGCTAACGAACAACAGAAAAAAGCCAAAACAAAACCCGCGCAGTCAGCCAAATGGAAAAATAATAATAATGCAACCAGAAGGGGACCGAATTCCAAAGCTAAACGAGATTCAAATACAAAAAAACGAGAGACAAAAACATACCCACAACAATACAAATATCTCAAACAAAGGCAAATTATTTTGCATAAACGAAATTGTTGACAAATTATGATTTAGTACTGACCGCATTAACATATATCCAACATATCTCTCTCGTTCAGAGCATACACACACGAATATTTATCTGGGCAGTAAGTTATGTGCGCTGGCCATCTGTTCATAAATTTCACGCTGCTTAATTAAAATTTTGAATATTTTATGCAGTTTGGGGCATGGCAGTAGCCCAAGTAGCCGAAACTAATGCCCGATAAACTGTCTGACCTTTTGACCATAGCTCATTTCCATAGAGAGGCAGTTTTTGGGTGGAGTTTGATGCCCATTGATGAGGGGAAGTGGGGTATATTGGGCATTATTTTTAATTAATTTGAGAGTAATTTAAATCAATATTAAATAATTTTAAAACCCTCTAAGCTGGCTTTCTGCATAATTTTTCTTTCATTTGCAGTGGTTTTTCTTTTTATATAGATATTTTTCAGACTTTACAATTAATTATGTCTTTTAGAAAAAATACATTCCTTTAATTTAGCTTATTTAAAAATGCTTGAACTCTTCTAACTCTTCATTTTATATTTAAATATTATTTGTTTACAATTACAGGCGACTTTCTAGTCTTTTCCCTTCAAGTCTCATTCAAATATGGCGAGGAAGCAAACATTAAAAATGCAGTTTGAATAAATAAACACATAAATCGATGAGCCCAAGAGCAGTAGCACATGAATATATGTATACATAGACATCTATATATGAATAAAGTCATATGCATTTGAATATTACGTATACGTTAATGTCTACTTATGCAAATTCCCTGACCGCGAGGTGTTTACATTTCACTAATCGACATCTTGACGCTGTTTTTGTCGCTATTCTCATACGAGAATTCCCCCTGTTTAAGTTAAATAATTCTATATCCTCCCCACTGTCCCTCATTTCCATAAATTTCTTTGCAAAAGCGGCGCTTCGAGGCTCCGCTGATAATCACCAAATTTACGCTTAAGTATTCGAAATTAACTTTGTGGCATTCGCTATGGCTTCCTGTTGCTGTGGGTTCTCTCTCATTTTGTGATAAATATTTGTTTTGGCTTTTGCCCCGACGTGTGTCGTCGTGGGTTGTTTCTTTTGTTGCCCAGTGTAATTGATTATTCTGCCAACTTTTTTGCTATTGTTTGTTTACCGGAAATTTATTTCCAACACGCGCTAAATGAATTGTTGCGAAGTAGACAATAACAGGCAAAGGTTTTGAGGATCAAGGCTTTCCAGTTGGATATTTTGTCTACTTTAAAATAAGGCCTACATTTTATGCTCATTTTGGCATATTAATGTTAGAAATATTAAGAAGTTTATTTTTTCTGCAAATTGATTAAATCTGTGGGCAAAACCAATATGTTTATTAACTAAAGATATCAGCAAAAAACTAAATTAATATTAAGACTTAAATAGAACAAATTAAGAAAACAAACCGACTTTAAATTTAAGCCTTTTCAGATTAAACTATGTAATATTTAGTCAAACTGTCATAAATATAATTAAAAAGTATACAAAATAAAGAGAGTATAGAAAATTCAAAAGTACTTTCTAAAATAAAATTTAAACAAGGTTTTTAACATAAAGTACGTACGCTTGTAATAATTAGGTTTGAAAAATTAGTTTAGAAATAATCTTTATGCAAATCCCATTGATATTTAACCATCCTTATTTTGATAACATTTTATATTATTTGAAAATATATAAACACAGAATAGATAACTGGCAGATTTATTAAATTTGTCACCGCTTTTGATCGATTTGCCAAAGGTCTAGACCGCAATCGTTAACCAGGGGAATGATCAATCTTCGGCACAGCTTTCATCAATCAGCGATGGCCATTGAAATCTGGATCGGAATCGGAATACAAAATGTCAGCACTCCGTCAACACTTGACAGCAACCAAGAAGCAATGTCGGGGGAGAGAAAGATTGAAATAATAATAATGAAAGAACCGACAGTGGTTCCATCTTAATCTGTTTAATTTGCAGATGCAGTTGAGAAGATACGAAAAATGAGCAGAGAATAAATTAAGGAGCTGGGAACGAACGCGTCTCTCTTGTCTCGTTGAATATAATTTATGAGTCAATTTCAGACAATTATTGTTAAATATTATTAAGCATTCGCTGGGCTGTCAAAACACGCGCCGCTGCCGCCCATCGTCTCGAATGATTTACAAGGAATTGAAGACAATTGTCACTCGGCTGTCGCGACCCTCGCCGAGTGATGACAAATTTTAAGTGGATAATCTTCCATTATATGGAAACTGCGACTGAGCAATGGACACAAACTCGAAAAAAGAACAGGGACGCAAATTAATGTCAACATTGATTAAGCCAGGCAACTCTATGGCCAGTGATTGCGGCCCCTTGAATAGTCGTCATCCTTTCGATGCCCCTCAAAGACATTCCGCAAATTTACACGGCCAAGCGAAAATGCGAAGACGCGTGGCTGCCAATTATGGCAGAATGAGAGGAAATGCACGGCGGATAAAGAGGAAGTCAAGGGGAGAAGCCGAGGAAAGACAGCCAAAACGAGACGAAGACAGATCGACGAGATCATTGTCAATCTGTCCAGTGGCTTGGGGTTCACAAGAACCAGTCTCCAGAGGTATAAGAGATTATGACTAAAGAAAACAAATTTCTGAAAATTCCAAACACCAAAACCTTTATTTATCCTTAAGAACGTAATTACAAATTTATTAAAAATATAATCTTTGAATATTACATATTTTTCAGATACAATTTCTTTTAATTTCAACCCATTTAAGGCTCTAACTTGCCCAGAAACTTTTTCAATATTCAATAATGACAATTTTCTATATATAAATAAATTATAAAACTTATCGACTAGCCAGATAAATTATATTTCATCCAACTTCCCGTGCTAGCTATTAACTAAGGACGTTAATAAATAAATAAAGAATAAATCTCTACAAACCCTTAAAACCCTCATAATAATCAAGGACTCATAAAAAAGTTTAATTTGCTTCTGGACACGTAAAATTAATTTAAAAAATAAATAAATATATATAAAAAATTCCAACACACCCCAAATGTCTTCCTAAATCTTTCCTAACAATCAAGGACTCGTAAAAATGTTTAACTCGCTTCTGAAATCTCAACCAAAACATGCTACCTTTCCCCTTTTTGGCACCGCCAACAAACCCCTTTTAAATAAAACAAACAAATTAAGACAATGGAACTCTACGCTTCGTCTCAGATAAAAATCAAAGTAAACACAAAAAAATAAACACAAAAAATCCAAAGCAAAGCCAATAATAAAAAGCAACTCGACTCGGTTCGGTTCGGTTCAAATCTGCTCACTTTGGATCTGCTCAAAATGTGTGAACAATATCGGCGTGCGGATCTTGCCCGGCAACCAAAACAGAGAGTCAGCCAGATATATATTTAAAAGGCGGGAACTGTGCGGGGTACCCCGAGAGACCTGTTTAAAAACCTGTTAATCAGCCTGAGAGCAAATCGGAGAGATATATATTTTTGTGTGGAGAAAGAAGATTGAGAGAAGTGCACTGCTGCACTGCGCTTTTGGAGCAACTCAAGAGCTGTACTTTTGCATAGTCATCGAGAAAGAGACCCCTTCTCTTTAGTACCCCCTTCTCTAGTAGACCCCCTGCTTTTCTTTACAATATCCCATTTCCCACCAACAAAATATAGAAGTGACACAAAACAGCATTTGCAAAAATGTCAAACAAAAAACACTACGCGAAATGATGCCATTTCAGTTGCTGCCAGGAAAATATTTCAATTCAAATTCAACCAGCTGGCTACACTGGGAAACATAAAGGGAGAAGTTAAGGAAACGCACAAAAAATAGAATAAAAATTTATATGTAATAAGAGATAAAAATTAGGTAAATAAAATTAACTTTTAGGAATTTATTTTGTTGTGCTTTTGAAATAACATTTGATTTAATATATTTTTTACTTTAAAAGCCTTAGAAGTTATCTAAATTTTATTGTAATTTTTATTCCCAGTGTATAACCCTCCTTTTGACATCCTTACATCTCCTATAACACCCTTGATAGCCACCCAATTCAAGGGGGAATCCAATCAGCCACGCGTTGGTGATAAAATGCGTTAACAATACGTGAAAAGCTTTTTCCTAACTGTTTTCCCTTTGCTTTCCGTTTCCTGTTTTCTGTTTTTTTCCCTCGTCCCCTCAGTTTCTCCCTCAGCCCAATCTCGCTTTTCGTATCCTTCTTTTTTGGTTGCTTTTGCGGTATCTGACAGATTTCTGTGGGTTAGCCTAATGGGGGAAATAATGCCGGAGGTTTTGTGGATGAAGGAAGCAGGCTACCAAAATTGCCAAAAGCTTCTTCTGAGGGATTGAAAAAAAATTTGGATGAGCAGGTTGTGTTTTAAGGGTGGATGTATCAGATTTTCAGGGGAGTATTACATACCGCATCACACCTGATTTTTCATGGGTAAGAATAAGAGGAATGATGTCGGGGGCTTGGCAAGATTGAAAGTGGATGAAAATGTGAAGAATATTTCATTTTCAATCAAGAATTAGCATACCTAATGAATGTTTCTTAAGGAATTTTATTAAAAGATTAAAATTGTTTGGTTAAAGGAGAAAATTAGGCGAGAATAAAAGGAATTTTTGCTCTTGTAAAGTAAGTATAGAATTAAAAATGGAAAAAAATAAAAAATGTACTAACTTAAATACAAAAAAATTTACATTTTAACTTTAAAATTAAATGAGAAAATTTCTTTCTTACTTTAAATAGATTATAAAAATAATTTAAAGGCAAAGTTCATTCCACATAACACTTCCATTTGAACACATGTTAATTTTAAGTCCAGCCCATCATCAAAACCATTACCCTTTTAACAAGAATCAATTAAATAAAGCTTGGGGAATAATTTGTATAATGCCGGGTAGACCTCCTTCCCAGATCTGGCTACCAGATTTTATGAGCCGTATCGGATAATCTTAATTTAAATTGGTTTCCATTCCCCATTCCCAAACAACGGAGGCTTCTCCCTTTCATTGCGCCACAATTAAGCATTCAAAAAATGGCTGATCATGTTATTTAAGCCAAACACTTGTCACAATAAATCACATTTCAATCCAAATATTTGCGCAATTCCCCCAAGTCAAATTCCCCTCTTCCTCGCTTCTGCTCTTTCTTTTCCCCTTTTTTCCCTCGCTTTTTGCCCCTCTGGCGCATCGCTCATACGCCCCGTGTACAAAAGCCGAATTGTCCACAGGCCAACCACCAGCTTGCAACAAAAACAAAAACAACAAATTTGACAACAATACGCCAGAAAGAGAAGCAAAAGTAAGAAAAGCAAAGCAAAGTGAAGCAAAGCTTCAAGCAAACAAGGCAAAAAAAAAAAAGAATTGGGGAAAAAGAAATCAAAACAAACGCAGCAGCCACCGAGCTGCCATTTGCCCATTTTGAACTCCGTCACCTAACCCCCCACTTTTGCCATATTCCAACCTCCTCTGCTGATGTAAAAAATATATAAAAAATGTATAAAAAGGAAAACACTTTTAAGCAAAATCAAATTCACAAGCATCAGCAAGGAAAAAGGATGTAAAAAGCGACTATGATCATACTCTGACATTTTAAACTAAAGGATATTTTTATAAAATTGTTTAGCAAAAAATTGAATTACTAATTTAATTAAAATTAATAAATATGCTCAACATTTTTATTTTATTTCATAAGGATTGTAAATTGTATAAATAATTAACCACTTAAATTGATAAAATTTCAAATGTATATTTTTTTCAGTTTATTTTAGTTAGTTTTGATTAATTTACTACATTTCTCCCTTTTTAAAAATAATTAAGTAAGCAAAAAACGGTTTTGACATTTCAAAATAATATTAAAAATTAATTTAATAAATTATTTAATTTAAAAAATACTCCTTTCCCATGAAAGGGTATCTATTTGTATTTTTTTCGTTGTTACAATCAAGCACCCAGCTCAGCGTACGCTGCGTTTGGCGAGCATGACGAAAGTCCTTTCGCACATTACCACATTTTTGTTGTATTTGTTTTTGTTGCTGCTGCCGCTGCTGCTGCTGCCCACCCAGTGAGGCGAAAAGCAACAACAGCAACGGGCAGCAACACGAAAGACAAAAGCTAAAAGCGACAAATGAAATAATAAGAGAGCTTAAATAACTCCACACGAGAGCGGACACACGCACACACACTCACAAAGGGGGAGACTCCACCGCACTCATACAAACATAAGAACAAGTGGGTATGGTCGGAGGGGGGAAATGGGGATATATTGTGTTTGCATGTTTGTTGTTACATTGACTTCCGATGACGGGCAGCAGCGTCTCTCTCTCTCTCTACCTCGTTCTCTCACAGTGGGTAGCGTAGCTGCCTCACCTTCCCCCACCCCACCAACAGCCACCCACTCGGCGGCAGCGCTGTTCGCTCAGAAGCTGCGAACTTGTTTGCTCAATATGTTTCACACACAACCGACACACGCACACACAGAGGAGGACCCACGAAACTTTAACATTCCACCCCCACCACCGCTCCTTCAACCTTCTTTGGCTTGCACTGAAGGAAAAAAATACTGAAAATGGCAAACATAATAAATAATTAGAGATAAAGGAAATTATTAAGTATTTTTTGTTGGTTTTAAACAAACTTTCTTTACTTTATTTATTCGAATAATTTATTTTATAACTGAATTTAAATTCAATTATTATTTACAGTGCACTTTGCTGCCACATTGCACGCTAAATAATGACTGACAGTATGTTGGTGCGCTACCCCCCTTACCCGCCCTTTCATGGTGTGACCCCCAATTGCTCTCGCTCCCAGTAAACTGACAATCCCAACAACAAAAACGCAAACAAACCAAAATCGAAGCAAGCTAAGAGCGTGTAGAGCGATAGAGCGATAGAGATGGACTAAGCATTGCTATCTCCCTTTGGCCCCCAATCGCTGTTGTTGCGACCTAGCAGGTTGCATCGAACTTGTTGCGTTGCGCCACCTTGCGCCCGCGCTGTCTCGGCCGGTGTCGCTGCCAAAGCTCTCGTGTTGCTCTTTGTGCTCCCAATTACTTTTTGCATGCTACCTTGGTGCCCCCACTTCACCCCACTTTGCTTTTGTTATTGCTTTTGACGTTGTCTTTGTTATTGCTTTTGGCTTTGCCTTGCTTTGGTCAGCAGCAGAGACAGAGACAGAGACGTCGACTGCACAGGCTTGGCAATCGTCATCGTTGTTGCTGTGTGTTGACGGTTTTGTTTTTATTTTTGCAGTTTTGTTTTTAGTATGTTTTGTTGTTTTTAGTTTGCTTTGTTTTCATTTTTTCTTTCTTTTCCAATATAAGTTTTTTTTATGTTACGGCCGATGCGATGCTTCAGGCTATATAAACGTAATCCCTGTGGCAATGTCGGAAAGTGACGAATTCAAATGTGTTCCCCACTGTACTTTTCTTTTATGCGAGTGTTTAGATACGAAATTGTACTGAAAACAATGAAATCTTCATTTATTTAATCATAAAACCGACTTCATTTCTCTCACTCGGAAAACGCAGCTCCAACTTTAAAAAAAAACATTGCCTACATTTTGGCGCTGTAGTCGAAATTACAAAATAAAATATTTATTAAATCTCTAAAATTCTTGACTCATTTTTCTCAGTGTCTGAGTGAGGTTTGTATTTCAGGCCTGATATGCTATGTGAAACCCCCTTGCCCCAGTCGAGAGTCACCATTTCGACCGCAAAGCACTGGGGCTATGTTTTCACACAGAGCTTACACAGATAAACTCGCAAGCTGAAAGAGATGGCAACAGCCCGGGTGAAAGAGAGGGAGCGAGAGGGGCCTGTGTGGGTGTTTGAGTGTGTGTGCACACACATTAACATATCAAATCCAAAGGCGAAGCATTCGAAAAGCGTTCTCATTTCGCAAATTGACTTTAATATTTTTCTGTTTCTGCTGTGTGTTTGTTTGCCTTTTGCCTTTGTTTATTTTGTTGCTTTTCTGCGTTTTAATTTTATACGATAATTGTTTGGCGCCGAAAAAAAAGAGAGACAGAGGTGGAGGCGATTCCAAATTAATTGATACGATATTATTATTTATTTTTAAATGCAAATGCGACACTTTCGGCATTTTAACATACAGATCTTGTTTCGCCAATTGATGGCCGATAAAAGTGATCAGAAATACGATTTTTATGGTTGATAAAGTGGCGATCGTTTGTCAGCAATCGATATAAAGAAAGTCGTTCTCGGGATTTTAAGAACTTAGATCATGTTTCTTGTGATGGCATTTAAAAATTAAACTAAATATTCCTTTTTTTGCAGATTTTAAGGATAATTTATCTTTAACAAAGCATACAATAGACAGTTGATGTTAATTAATTAATTAATATTATCAATTACATCAATATAATAATTGTATTATTTAATTCTTTTAAATATCAAACTTTCATGTCATATTTTTTGACTTGATTTTCAAGCTGTCAAAACTATTTAATCTAAATAACGGAAAACCGCAGAGTTTCGCCCAAAAAAAAGGGGGGCAACAACAATGCGGAGCAGCGAAAACAATATAACACAAAAGCGCACACCAACGCGCACAAAAAGAAGCAATAGCAACATCCAAAAGCGAGAAAATACAAAAAATAACAACAAAAACAATAAAGGCAACAACAACGGCAAAGAGCAACAGCAACAACAACGAGAGCGCAAACACCGCAAAATAATAAACCAGCTCGACAAGTCTAAATCACACTCATTAGCAAAAGCCCCCCGAAAAAACAACAACAGCAACAACACCCAACGAGTGACCCCACCATCTTCTCTCTCTCTTTCGCTCCCTCACCTCCATTTCCCCACCAAGCAAGCTCCCAACACAAATCAAAATACACACAAACACAGCCACACACACACACACACAGTCACACCATCATATCTCAAATTGTTAAACGATGAGAACGAGATGAGAACCTAATAAGAAACCGAATACAAAAGATAAACACAAGCGTAAACATTTAAGTAACAAAATTGGCTTTTTGTTATGCTTAGCGAGAGCGACAGAGAAAGCAATATGTCTCTCTCCATGCCGCCATGAACTCGAATACGGCCATGAGAGCGCGAGAGAGACGCTGCAGCACGGCCATCTTTTTTGCAGCTCAGCCACACTCTTCGGCAGCTCGGCCATACTGTTTTAGAGCGGAACCGGATGAGAGCGAGCGCCGAAGTAACGGCTCATGTACGCGAATGTGTATGTGTGTGTGTATCTGTGTTGTCTGTGCAATTGTTTTTTCAGTGGGACAGATTGGCAATTGATTGTTGTTGCTGGCGCTCGCTCGCTTGCTGCTTCTGTCGCTGCCGCTGCCGCTGTTGGCGTCGCCGTTGCCGCTTTACGCTTTTTGTGCGCTTTTCGGTTTGTTTTTTACCCCCCTAACCCCTCACCCACCCATTTTTGTTTTTGCTGCCGACAGCGCTGCCTTCGGGGGCATAAATGCTCGCTGCCTGCCCCACAAGTGCAAACATACACACACGTACACGAAAGCACACACACTTTGATATACAGTGGAGGATCCTTAAAGGTGTCATGTTTATGGGGATTATTTTAATTATTTGTTAAGAATTAATTCAACTATTTAAATATAAATGAAAAAATAAGTTTATATCTGAATATAAATCAAATAAATCTCTAAAATAATGAATTTATCATTTAAATTTTTAAAATTAAATTATTAAAAAATTAAATATATTTATTATTTTATATTATTTTGATAATTAATCATTTCCATGTTCGATTTATGCAGCTCCGACTGTTATATGTAATATGTTTGAGTTTGAGGCTGCGTCGTCGCCTGTTGTCGTATTTTCCATTTTCCATTTCCATATGTTGGGCTGTGCTTTTCTGATATTGTTTTTGTTGTTGCTGCTGCTCTGCTTCTTTTTCTTATGTTTTCTCAGTTTTTCTTTTCATTTTTTTTTCTGGCTCTGTGTTTTTGTTTTGTTGTTGCGCAAAGTTGTTAATATATTTGTAAAATGAAATTCATTTCGGAATTGCTGTTTGTTCTTCAGACACGTGTGTGTGTGTGGCGAGTGTGGGTACTCCATGGGGGGGCGGAGTGATGGTGGGTGGGGTGGCTTACTTTGCATAAATGGGTGGAAAAAGGGACCAAAAACAGGGAAAAGGGGAAAGAGAAATAGGAAGCTGGCTTCGCAGGACTTTTGCGGGCAACCAATTTACACTGAATGACAATTTTGATTTATAATTCGTGATAAACATGAAGAGAAGTGAACCACAAGAAGGACACTGACGTTGAAGTTCAAAGGTCTGGAAAGGTTACAACACGAAGGGACGCTTGTTTGTATGAATAAAGGACTTAAATAGCCCTTCTAATGAATTCGAAAACTCCTCTTATGTTGTTAATTCGTATAATCATTCGTTGATTCTTACAAAATAACATGTTTTGTTTGATGAATGAATTAAGTTGAAGGGAGAACATAATGATTGAAGTCGTCGTGAATCATTAATTAGGGGATATATTATAATTATGAAAATATATGATTAATACTGAATATTTTATGACGATAGATAGTGTACTTTATTGTTTCACATTTTTAAATATATAATCATATAGGTAAACATTCTATAAGGACTAAAAATCGGTTGAAAACTGTGTAATGATTTAATGTCAGTGTGTTATTTAAAAAAGTCCGATTTGTTGCATACTTTTTGACGCCTCCTTTAACCCAAAATATATTTTAATTTAATATGTTCATCCCTTAAAAATCCCTTCAAAAACAATAACAATTCCCAAAATATGGCTAATCAAAACTCAAAATCCCTGCTAACTCTACTTAGTTATACAGATTTAGACAGTTATCTAGGCGTAACTTAGGACCTGGTGCCATAATCTGTTATGGATATCATAAGTAACGATAACATTAGCCCAAATAGACCCATTTTCCACCCACACACACACACATACAAACGCCCGAGGAAAGTGAGGGAAGCTCTAGTGTTTGTGTGTGTTTGTGTTCGACTTTTCAAAGCACAAAACCGCGCCAGGCTCCATTAAACACCCAAAGAGTGGGCGGCTAGGTGGGTGGTATGTGGGTGCTATGGGGGGTGGGGAGTGGGAAGTAGGTGTAGAAAAAGTGTGGAAAATGGGTTGTGGGCTGGATTTTATGGGTGGGTTTCGGGTCGGCTCGCTTGCCAAGAGCCAAGTATAAAAGTGTCAAAACTTTCTGTTGGATTTCGTTTTTTTTTTTGTTGTATCCTTTTGTTATTTGTGCACACACACATATACCCAAACAACAAAGAGAACAAAAATAGGGAAAGAGAAAGGGAGAGAGAGAGAGTTGAAGAGAGAGAAAAGTCGCGCAAAAAGGAACAACTAAGGCAAAAAGCATAAGCTTTTTATACACTTTCAAGGGGGAAAATTAAATTTTGAAGTAAATAATGAAGTAATCAAAATGAAAATTTTTGAAGTAAATAAATTAAATAAATATGAAATAAATACTATAAAAATCGTTTTAAAATATTAATTTATGAAATAATTAAAATGCCAGTAAAAATCACTTAAAAATTGTCCTTTGGGTGACACTTATTTCAAAAGAGAGCCTTCACTTATGTATCTCCTTTCCTTTCCTTATTATGTTTTATAGAATTATTTATTAATTTTATTTAATTTACTGATCTATCAATGAATTATTATAATAAAAAAATATATAAACAAAACAATATAAGACTTTTAAAGAAGTGTATTCCTAGCATCGGTCCTAGAAACAAAATCCTTCGTTTCTTCTTCACTTTTGGCTGAGTTAGAAAGAGTGCGATAGCAACAAAAGAGGGTGTAAAAGAGAGCCAATGACCAAGGCGAAAGGGAGGGCAGGATGTGGGTAAAACAGTGAAAGAGAGAGAAAGGGAGAAAGCGAACCGTGTGAGATGCTCGGACTTTTGTGTCGAGTTGCTCGACTCTTCTGGGCGCCCGTTCAAAACACAAACGGAATGATAATGATGTGCGTTAAAAAACACACAAGGATGCAGGATAAACGAAGCGATAGAGAGAGGGAGAGATGGAGAGAAAGCGGAAAAAGCGCGGGAAAGAGTGTGAGGAGAAAAGTCAAACAAGTGTCGCCGCCTGCTCTCGCTACCTCATCCCCCTTCCTTATTATATGGCACCCATTCCCGCATATATTTTTATTTATAGCCAAGCGCTTTTCTTTTTCCTTTTTTCCGTAGTAGTTGTTGTTGTTTTTGTTATTTTCCTGGGTTTGTTGTGTGCATGTATGTATGAAGGATATACACGGGAAATGCCTTAACACAATTACAATAACTTTGACATGAAAAGTGGAACAATAAACCAAACCAAACCAAACCGAACTGAACCGAACTCAACTCGCTGGAATTGAATTGAATTGAAGAGGGGAGTTGACACCACAGGAGGCAATGGCGGTTTGTGCTCTTCCTCTGCCTACGTTCTACCTCCTCCTTCAGCCATCTTCCTTCCCTTTTCCTTTCCTTCTTCCTCTCTCACACCCCTGCTCTTCCGCTCACACGCGTTGCTCACTTCCGCTTTTCCACACATTTATACACTATGACAGAAAAGATAGTCTAGAAAATTACTAAAAGGCTTCAAAGGTCCTTAATAAAAAGGATTCAAAATATTTAGTACAAAATTTTAAAAGTATTTGTTTTTACAGATATTACTTGGTTTTATTATAGGATTTAAATTATTTCAAATTATTTGAAAATAGTTTCTATATTTATTATGAGTTCTCTTAATTTCTTGGGTTTTTATCTCTGTTTTATATAGTTTTCTATAAGCTTAACCCTTTTTTTGTTAAGTGTTTTTGTGAGTGTGTGTTGGTGTGAAATGAACCGACAGCCGTTGGCAAATGTTTCCATAAACAACCAATACAAATACAGCAACAACTACAAGGACGAAAACATTTATTAAATGAAATAACAACAGCTAAAACCAAACTAGTACGAAGAATAAAACCTATGAATGCTCTGCTTAATAAAAACTATTTTGTAGGAGTTTTGAGATTAAAGAAATATTTATAAAAAATATATACCCAATAGAACTTATATTTTGCAAAGTTAAATAATAATATTAAAATTGCAAGAAACTATGTAAGTGTAAAGAATTATGTAATATAGATCACATTTCGAAGAAGTTCTCAATAATTTAAATAAATATTTAAGTGTACAAATTAACCATTTTATTGGATTAATAAAATATATCTGAAAAAGTATTAATAATATTTTTATTTAAGAAAAATTTAATTTAATAAAATTACCAGTAACCCCCTTAAACTTATGTAGAGCAATCGCAGCTTGAACGACTTGTAGTTATACCTCCAACTGAGTTCTAATCACGCAATATGCTCACACCCCTCATGCCCCCCTCTCTGCCACCCTATAACCCCCCACCCCTACTCCAACCATCCGCCTTTTATTAATTTAGGTTAGTGACTTAAGTTTAGCATTTGCCGCAATTAACTTAATTAGAAATGCATTTTGTGGTTGGGCCGAAAGGAGCAGCCAAAGTCAACGAATGAATGAATCAATGAGTGTGTGAGTGAGTGTGAACGTGACGGTGAGTGAGTGTGAGGAGCTGGTGGGGTGTAAGGAGGTACACGTACATATGTGTACTATAAACCATAAAACACTGTGTGTTTGTTGTGGGTGTGTTTGTCATTTGCCCACTTCATTGAACTGAACCAAAGGGAATGGATGAATGAGCGAGTGTGAATACAAATGTGAGTATGCTTTATGGCCCATTATAGCAATGGGTAATACATATGAACATACGTAAAGGCAGCTTAGAAGAAATATATTTAAAATCTACAAGCTTTTTAAAGTGAAATTGAATTTAAAGAAATTTCACCTTCAAAATAGTCTTAAAAATGCAAAAAATAAATATTTTTTTTAAGAAAATAAATCTATTTTCTATTTATCCAAATTTTTTTTGATACTTTTCTTTCAGTGCCCAACATTCATTCTTATGAAAAGGCCTCCGTTTCGATTCGATTAACTAAATGCGTAATTTTGCTCTATTTTCTGCGGCAACATGGCGTATACGTCATGCCGGCAGGCATACTTGAGCGGAAGTAAAAAAACGAACAGAAATTGAGGGCTAAATAGTGGTGGGTGGGGGTGCGTATAAAAAGCGGAAGGGGGTTTGAAGTACACACGTGGTGTTGGTGGGTTGGGGTGGGGCGTGTGTGTGTGTTTGTAGCTACTCAGTGACACATGGCTCTGCGGCGGGTGTAAATGCGTTGAGCATCCAAGCGAAAACTAATCCAAATCATGCGAAACAAAAGCCCAAAAAAAAATAGCAAACAAAAAAAAATCACAAAAAAAAATAAAGTTTCAATCCGGTTTCCATGGCATGGCTTTTATTTTGATTTTTTATTTTTGTTTTTGGCAGAAATAACTGAATTTTTTCGGTGTTATCCCACGCATGATCCGGAGCCCCTCCTTGCCCCCTGTCTCAACCATCCATCATGGGCAACACGTTTCGCTTCAACTTGTCAAAGACTTTTCGTTTTTTTTATATATTTATTTTTTTGCTGTATTTTTTATAATCATTTATTTTTATTTGATTTTATTTCTTCCTCCGCATTTTTTTGCGGTCGCTCAAATGCTGTGGTATTGCCAAAAAATCAAATAAAACGGCGATAAAAAATTAGCGGTATCTGTATAAATCTTTCAAACCGCATATTGCCAAGAGATTCGAGTGCGAATAGCAGTTGTTACGCAATCGGAATTTTGTTTTATGATCGAAATATGCCGGATTGGGTTTTCGGAAATATTTAAAGGCTTATTTTGAATTAAATAAAGTAGAGAGAATTAACTAACAATTTTCATTTAAAGAAGATTACCCCTTCTAGAAAATAAAATAGTTATCTAACATCTTTTTAATAAGGAAATTATGAAAATTTACTTATAAATATTGTATTTTGAGAGTATAAAAATAATCCAATATATTAATTAATGTTAGAAAAAATTAATAGTATCTTTACTACATATTTTAATACAATAAAAACTCATCAAAACAACATTATTTAAACCACTACCTCTACCCATAACAAACAACATTTTTTCCGGCTTTATAACACCTTCCAAAGGTCAAATACATGTGTTAGTTAAGCTGTGAACCCATTACCCAAGCATCACCCACAAGGCTTAAGCCCTTCGCAGTCATAAACATAATTCACGGAATTGATCCCATTTACAGCTTTCACTTAAAGTATTCATTACCATTCCGCCACATTACCAAATAACCGAATATCCCATAATGCGGCCCCAGATTCCGACACACGCGGCGGCATTCGAATTTCGAGCACTCGAGTCTCTCTCTTGAGCTTCTTCATCTTCATCTGTTAATTGTCTCTGAAGACTGGAAACCGTGGACTGAAGACTGGGTCAGCCACTGGAGTGACTTGAATGGAAGTCAAGTGGAGCTAAACAATGGCGAGAAGATACACGGCATTTGGAAACGGCGACACCCCCGCAGAGAGATACTGACAAAATCGAACCAATGAAGGTGGCAAGGGGCTAGAGGGGCTGCTGGTCGTAGGTGGCTCAACAAATTAGCATAACTTGTCATAAGTTGAAAAATCTCATTAGGCTAAAGATTCGCCTTTTGTCTCGTTATTGCTTGTGTACAGTGAAAGAAAGATAACATTAATATTGGGATTGTTACAGAAATTGTTATGACTTTATTAAGTTGTATTTCAAAACAAGTCCTAATCATTATAGTTTTAGATTGTTGTAGAGAATTGTTGGTGTCTTTAGAAACCTATTACTTTTGAGGGTTTACCTATTTTCTGTTTGTAAATATCTTTGTTAATAGGTGATTTATTTTTTAAGTTTTAAGTTTGTATATTACATCCTTTGGTATTTTGGTCATGTCTTTCAATAATAATTAAAAAAATCATTTAAAAATATAGAAAATAATGAAGGTTCAATGGAAATATTTGTTTTATTTTATAAATTTAGTAAATTTAACATTCATTCTCATATTTACTTATCAAAAACACGAGGAAAACAACCAGAAAATTTTGAATAATAGTTACTTTAGCCTATATTTTTCACTGAAATAAATAAAATACACAATTTATAAGTATTTCAAATAATTTATAATTATTTTAAATTAATAAACATCCAAATTCTGAAACTTACACTCACTAGACCTACTTTTTCTGTGTCTTTTCCGATTGTTTTATTTTTTGGCAGCATTGAAGGCTGATCAGGGCAGTCGATCATTAAGAAATTAACATTTTCAAGGGGGGGGCAGTTAGGGGGTTCCGCTTATTGGATTCCCTTCACTTCTCAAATGCCAGACGCAGCAACCAATTAATTTGCATAACTAAACAATGCAAAGATCTATTTCTGCTCCTCAACGAAATTTTATGTTCCATTTCCATTTACAAAATTTCCAGCACATCTAAGAAAGCCGCAGAGTGGTGCAAAGAATGAAGGTGGGGGCGTGGTCTCTTATAAACCTTAATGATATCGATTAATTTGCATTTCCCCTCTTACACAGCTTCCGCGGCAACTTTTGCGTTGTAATTAAAACGCCAAAAGGTGCCACACCCAAGTTACCCCCGCCCTGTTTCGATATTTTATATACTTTGGGCAGGACTCGGATGTTTTAATGTCTGGCAAAAGTTGGCGCAACACAAAAAAAAAAAAAAAAAAAAACAATAAGAAATAAAAAGAAAACAAGCTCGGAAAATAAAGAGAGCAGAAAAGTAAAAGAAAGGAAAGTCAATGGCTGAAGAAGAGGACAAAGTTTTATGGAGCCCCAAAAGTAATAGGCAAAGACGTGGCCGCGACGGGTAGGACAAGGCGGTGAGGATTGGATAAATTTTTCCGGCAGAGGGGTGAATTTTCCTGCCAGTCGTAAGTAGCATTTAACAGCCAACTTATGGCCACTCGGTGGGTAAAGAGGCTGAGCACAAGTCAGCCATGAAACCCCATAAAAAGTTATACGGAAAAAGCCTCCTAAGAACGTTCCCCCTGCTTTCGGAAAAACTCAGAGCTTAAAGTGGTGAAAAATATCATTCTGGGTAAAATCAAAGCCGATCAGGAAATCAGTATAAAGGGAAATTCCGCAAATGAACATGATTGGAGATCCTCTTTCGTCGAAGAAGGAGTTTTCCTTCTTGAAGAAACATGAAAATTTCATTTAGTTTCCATTTCTTTTTTTTTGTTTCTCTTTTTTGAAGGAGTTTTCTTTTTTTTTTGTGAAGGGGCTAAAAACTTTTTGCAGCCTTTAAATTTGTCTGGCTTTTCCTTTCTTCTCTCCTCTCCGTATATATGTATGTACTTTTCCCCATTTTTGGAGCATTGCAATCTCGCTCTGGCTGGAAAAACTTTGTCTGCATTTCTGGCTCCTTCTTCTGCTTCTTTCGGAAGAAGGAAAAACTTTTGCCTTTGCTTTTTGTCATATTAACAGCAGTCGCTGCAGGACGGGTGGGGAGAGGGGAAAGGACACGGTAGGAGTGGGTCTTGAGAGATGGTTATCAGACACAGAATGGCGACTGCTAAAAATAATTTCTTGCTCTGAGCTTCAGAAGTTTTTCACCCAGCCCTTTCCCTGACCACTAGCTAGACTTCCCCATCAATATCTTTTGGTCACTTTAAACTGATATATATAATATGTTAAACTTTTGTATGGATGTAAATATATATGATACATATATGTGATAGAGGAAGCCACAGCCGCAGGAATCGAAAGGAAGAAATTGCTCAGCAATCAAAAGGAGATGAAGGAATAAAACATACCAAGCGATGCGATATGTGAAAATATTATATTTAGCGAATCAAAGGATACTCTGCCTTGAGGAAGAATTAAAAAGGAAAAAAAATATGCAAGGTATTGCTATAAGCTTATTAAATAATTAATAATATACAAAATAATAAATCTTTTTAAATAGCTGAGCCTAGCTATAATTCAGAGACTTAAGGATTTAATAACATTTCCATTATATTACACTTCCGATAGTCTAGCTTAAATATTCAAAGAAATCTTTTAGCTCTCTTTGTGTTTTTTCATATTTTCATAAATAAATTTCTCTAAAATCTTAATATATTAATCAAAAACGTGTTTTAATTAATAATTTCCTATTTATTTTATTTTCTCCTTAAAAATATATTACACAAAAGCAGTTAGGCAATGAAAGATTATTTTTTAGAAGAAAAATAAAAATTAAAAAACTAGGTAATACTTAAGGACCTTTAAAATATAACATTAATATAATTTTATTATAATTTCTTGCCATCTATATTAAGTCCTATATATTTCCCTTAAACCCAGCTAACCCTCCTTTTCTTCCTTAGAGTATCCCCAATCTGTGACTTCTTTTTTCTGCCTCTATTTTTTTTCGCTTCGTCTTGCTACATCCTCGCCTGAGTGCATTGGCGTCTGTTGTCCTTGCCAGCACACTTGCACATTTAGTCAGTAAAAGGAGATTCTCACGCACACTGACACACCCGCGAGGGCAGTGCATTGGCAGCTTCCATTTTGGCTTCTTTCACCCATTTTCTTGCACTTTGAAGGAGATTTCTTCAACGTATACGAACGAACCATTTCTTTCTCATTTCTTCCTCCTTGTTGCTGCTTTCTGGCATGTGAATGTACTTGAAGCATTTCCGGTGCACATTACAGCGGAGAAGAGCACGGAATGGCGACGAGGACGACCAGGACGACGACGACAACACCGCCCATTGTTGGCATATACCACCTCCTATCACATCACCCCCCTTTTACAACCCCTGCTCCAGTTTTCCTTCTCCATGGAAGAGTCAACTTTTTCTGCGCTTTCTTCATTTTATGCCAGAGTACACTGAGGGGAATTTATTTAACCTAAACTAGTAATTTAAGAGAAATTATTGAAGAAGTCGGAGGCTTAAAAACGCATTAAAATTATTAGAAAATTGTATTTTTAATTGAATTCAAATATTTGTTAGCTAAATTCTTTGTTTAATTTTTCTTAAATGTTAAGGTAATATTCTGTTATTTTTTTTTATATTTAAAAATATTTATTTGATTCTCTTCTTTTGCTGTGTACCAACTTTTGTAGTTGCAGTTGAAAAGGCAAAAAAAAGAGAGGAGGAAAAAAATTATCAATTTAATTTTGTAACTCAACTTCCGTTCGCTGGCTTGGCTTGACACCCTTTCCCGTCGCCGTCGCCCCTTGACCACCCACCATCCCCTCTCCGTCTGCTCACTTAGTTGAACTGTTTTCCTTTCTTTACACTCCTCACACACTCGGATTTCTTTTTTTTTATATTACTCCCTCTGCTTTTTCGCTGGCTTTTCTTTATTTTTTTTTCTGCTCCCTTTTTCCGCCTTGCACACTGTTGACACTGCCACCCACTAACCCCTTTCGCCAGAAAGTCCCCGGCCACGCCCCTTGTTGCACACTTGTGAGTTACATAAGCCATAAGGAGTGTGTTTGCTCGCTGCTGCTGCTGCCGCCGTGCTGTGCCGGCTAAATAGCAAAATGCAACGAATACGCAATATGCGCAAATTACGTATACGTCGTGTGGGCAAATATGTGTTTTTTCTCCCGCCATATAAATATATATATGTATATACATACTCCTCTATAGCTATAGCTATATAATGCTTGGCTTAAAAATTCATGGCAGCGCTCAGGAAAATAATGCAAAGTGCAACCTTTTCTGAATAAGTTCAGTGCAGTGCACTGTCTTTATTTATTCACCAGGAGTTGATGATTGCATCAAAATGCAAGGAGTCTTGGGAAGAGATTTTAAGGATTTACACAGAAAAAAGGATTAAGGATTTATTGAAGAATAAAAAAACTAATGTATGGCAATAGATTTAATGAATTTAACTTATGAAGAAATTATATTAAAAGTTATTTCAAAAATATATGTAGTGTATACAGACTGAATAATAAATACTCTTTATTAAAACTAGAAAAAAACCAACTTTTGGTTGATAAAATTATGATTTTCTTTCATATTTATTTTTTATAAATAAAAGACTAAAATCAGCTTTTAATAATTAATAAAGTTAAAAATATAACAATAAATAAACAAATGTTTGCGGGTTAAATAATATTTTCCTTTTTAATTTCTTTATTTTAAATAAGCAACAAAGCATAAATACATTTTTACGACCAAAATCAGGTATAAATAGGCCTTTTAATAAATAATAAAAAATAATTTCTTATATAAGCTTATATTTATTATTATTAATTAACCCCCTCCTGAAATATTATTTATTAGAAAGACTCTTTGCTATAATAGCTTGTTTAAATTTAATTTATGGGTCTTTAAAATTGTATAATAAAATGAAACTTTAATTATTAATTTTCCAATGAATGGATGGAAACTTTTAGTTGAATAGTTTTAGTTATTATTAAGACCTAAAACCACGTTAATATATTCTTAACAACCAGAAGCATTAGCATTAAATTAAATCGTAAAAACGGTCTCGAAAGGTTTGTAAACTTCAGTTTAGTTTGAAATATAAAATGAACGCTAAGTAGCTTAATCTTTTAATAACTTTAAGAACTCTTAAGTCGGTAGAAAATTCACAAAATACAGCAACCAAAAACGGTAACTAGAAAAATATAAACCGCGCTTTTTTTACAGCTTTCTCTCGAGTATACAATAAATTCCAGTTTACTGGATCTTTTGTCTTTAATTTTGTCAGATTTTATGACCTTTACAGAGTTTTTGGGTTTGGGGCTTTTCAGTGGTACACCTTTTTCGTACCACCAGAGACAAGTTTCATTTCTCATTTATGGCATTTTTTCGGACTGCTGGGGGAGGGCTGAAAAATTTAACTGCTGGCAATTTTCGAACGTTTCGCCATTTTCTAGTTTGCTTTTACCAATTTTCCTTTATTTTGCACGCTTCCATTGTTGTTTTCGTTGTTGTTGCTGTTGCTGTTGCTGCTCCTGCTGCCTTTTGGCTTGGTTTTATGCGTTTGCCAGGTGAGTGAGGTGGGTGGATAGGGGGGAGTGGGCAGGTGAAACCACAATAGCAACAACACGCAACGCAGGATTTTCGCAAAACCCACAGCATAAAACATCAGTTAGCCCCCTCACGGCATGCCCTTTGCCGCCCCCTCACTTGGGGATTGCCTGAACGAACTCTCATCGGCAGCCCCTCGGCTGCCTCGGTTCCCCCTCGGCTCTTAATCTCGGGTCCTCTCTGCAGCCCCCCCTCCATCCCCTCTGGTCTCCGCTTTCTACTTTACGAGCTCTGAATACAAAATGGGTTTTCCGCCGCTGCTGCTGCTCCTCTCTCAGTCCCTCTCAGTTCTTTTCTCCCCATTTCCATTTCCCTGTTAGTTACTCGCCTTTCATTTTCCTCTCACCGCTCCGCGTCCACTCCACTCGGCTCCACTCCGTTTTCGTGCCACATCCTGTCGAGAGTGTGGAAGCTTGCCGCGTGAAATTGCCACTTGCTGCACACGCTTCTCGCCTGTTCAACTTGGCCTCCGTCGTGGCATCGATGTCGACGATTGCCGTGTCCCTACTTCACTACGCCCAGGCGAGCCCCCTCTTGCTTTGCACTGAGAGAAATTGCTTGAGAAGGTGCCAAGTAATTGTTTTCTTATTACAAATAATTGTGTTTATAAATTTAAATATTTTCTGCATAATATTTTCTAAATTCTTTAAAATAACACATACAAATTATATAAAAATACATTAAATAAATTTCAATCAAACTTTCTAACTTTTCTTATTATTTTTATACTTTTAAAAATATTCCTTAAAAGTGCCTATAATTATTTTCCCAGTGCACCCTTTCTCATCCTCAACTAGCCATAAAGTTTATTTCATTTTCGCGCACATTGCGTTCCCGTTGTCACAGCCACTCTCGCACCACCCCCCAGAGCTGCCTGCAGCATTTCCACCAACAATTCACCTCCTTTTCCCTCTCCCTCCCCCCTTCCTCATCTTCATCCCCACCCCCTTTTTCGCCTCTTCTTATCCCGCGTGGAAAACAAAAGTGAGCGAAATGGCAGCGTCATCGAAGTAGAAGAGAGTGCAGAGTGGAAAGGGGAAGAATCGTTGTGGAAAGGGAGGAACGGAGAGAGGGGACCTGTACGAGAATGAAGAGAGAAAAACGGAAAATCATTTTCACCAGAAAATTTTCCCAACTGCAAGGAGGCGGTGGGCGTGGCGACTATTGTGCGCCAGAGAGTGTTTGTGTGTGCGAGGAGAAGTCGTTTTTGTAGCATACTTTTATGGGCAAACAGAAAGCGAAGAAACAAGCATGAGAATTTCAGTTTATCTTTGCCAGATCAGGCCTTGTCACCCCCCTTAACTCCCACCAACTCCCTTAATATTTAACCCACAAAGAATGAAGCAACAAAATTATATCAAAAACAACAACAAAAACAAATTGAAATCCAAGTGGAGGAATATAAGCAAATAAAAAGAGAAAACATACAAAAAAAAAACAAAAGACAAACAAAAAGTCAACAACAAACACAGCCACATACAAACAGGCGGACAGCAGAGACAGGCAGCTGAGATGCGAAAAAAATAAAAAGGGGAAAATGGGGAAAGAGGGAAGGCCAAAGGATATGAAAAAAAAAGAGAAGAGCAGTAGGGACAAAGGAGAAATAACAACAGAGAACGCAATCAACGCAGCCATAAGCAAAAAGAAAACATAATGGAAAATACAGGAAAAATTAAAAAAAAAAGAAATGCAAGTGCAAGGAAAATAATAAAATAAGTAGTTGCAACTACTTTTTAAAAAAATCTAAAAGGATACTTAGTGAAGAGAACTGAATAACATGTAAACATCAATAAAGTATAATTACTACGAATTTGTATAATAATTTTGAATATGAAAATAATATATTTATGATGAAATACCTGAATATTATTCAAATTTCAATAAAATATAATTATTAAAGGTTTTTATAATAATTTCAAATATGCAAATAATATATTTAGAGAAGAGATTATTGAATTTAATTTAAATATCAATAAAAAATAATTGTTAAGAGCTGTTATAATAATTTAATTTATTTAAATAAAATGCTGTACACTTTTAAATAATAGGTGGGCTTTTAAAATTTAAACTTTAGTGTTTTTTTTTTGTACAAATGATACACTAAAGTTATGATATATGTAAATATATTATATTTATTTGTAAACTTAAAGTTTTTCATTAGCTTTCCCAAATAACTAGCGAGTATATGAACCCCATAACATGCTCTATTATATATATTATTCCAACATCTGTTTAAGCTCATTTCCTATGCACTCCAACTCAGTCTTTAAGACAAGCCATTTCTCATTTTTCTTCTCTCGCTGGAAAATAGTTCACATACCTATCTATCCTGTCACTGGTCCTAGTTCTTTCTCATTTTCCCTGAACCATTTGCAGCCTTTCTGGACCTGAAGAAATAAAGGATCTCGTTTGCCTGACAAAAAATAAATAATAAAAGAACAAGAAGAAGCAACAGCAGAAGTCGCAAGAAAAAAAATGTGTGGAAAAGCGGAGAAGCCAAAGCCGAGCACAGAAAAAGCAACAATAAAGAATAGGGTCTGATGAAAGGGGGGTGAGACCGGGGGGAGCGGCCAGAGAACTGGCAAGAAATGTTGATTTTCTTTTTCTTGTTTTTTTTTTTTGTGTTGTGTTCATTTTTGTATATATTGTGCCACACTGGGGCATTATAACGTTATCCTTCTGGTTATGTTTCCGCTTGCCAGTCAAGCCCAAGCGATGACACGAGCCAGGGGAAAAGGGGGGTGGTGGGGGAGGCGAGATGCTGAGGGTGATGGCAAGGTGGGGTCCAAGGGGGGAGCGGTGGGTGGCAGCAACAATGGCTGACTGACTGACTGCCAGCAAACAGAGGAAAACCAAAATCAAACACTGAGATAAAAATAAATAAATCTAAAAGGCATATCAAATGGTTTACAGGAAATAATTAAGTTAACAATTAATTTAAAACATAAATTTAAAATTTTATTTATTTATTTATTAAAAGAAATTATTATATTTAAAAATTGCAAATAATTTAAGGAAATACTTCAATTTTAAAGGAGGAAAGTTTAGCCACTTCTTCAATTACAAATAAAGATCTTTGGAACCAATATAAAAATATTTTAACTAGAACAAAAATTTAAATAAAATTGTAACATATATCTCAATAAAATGTAATTTATTTATTTAATTTAAATAAAAGTATAATAATTTTCCTTCAAGTGCACCGCCACACAAGCAAAGCGGGTAAAGTTCTCTTATTTTGATGGCACAAAAAAAAGGGGGGAAATGGGGCTGGGACAATAAGGAAAAGCTGAGGGGTAGGTGGCTGGGAAAATCGTGGCACGAGTGCAACTTATTTTTATGAGCCTCACTCACACACACACTCACGCAGAGGTAGAGGCAGAAGCAGCAGCAGCAGACACACAGCATCGCTGCCAGTGGCAAGCTCATAAAATTTATAACACAACGTCCTTGCCGCCTGCCGACTCCTTGCGGCTTTAGCTACAGCTAAAACACCCAACCACCTAACCACCACCCACCTTCCTGAAAACCCCACCCACACTCTCTCTCTATGTGTGTGTGTGCGACTTATGTTTGAGTTTCGCTATGCGTCTGTGTGTGTGTGTGTTGGCGGCTTCGTTTGCTTTTTCATAGCATTTTATGCTTTTTGTGTTGTCGGTGGCTCTTGTTAAAGAAGATTTGCCCAAAATGTCAGAGGGGCTGAGGAGGAGCCAGTGGGTGTATAGGTCCTTGGCAGCAGACTGAGAAGGATAGAGAGTAAAGCGAAAGCGAGAGATGAGAATGCCGCCCACTTAAACGCTAAGTGGTGCAACTTTTCCACGGGAAAACCAAACTGGCATGAGTGGAAAACGGTGGCCAAAGCCGATGGAAAGATGTGAAGGAAGTCGCAGTGGCACCTGTCATGTATGTAAAGGACATAAGGAGCTGTAGCTGTGTGCGATACTTAATAATGCAGATACATAAGTTCAAGAATCTATATTGTTGTATGTACATTTCCATGTGGCAAAATGCCAAAGCGAAGCTGGTAGCAACCTTTAAAGTCAAACATACTTTTCCAAAGTAAACAATTAATTTACATAAATTTATGCTATTTTTTAAAGAGTTTTAGCTTGAATATAAATCATAAAAATAAATATAACCCACAATAACTATAAATCGTAACAGAAAATCCCCTTTTTATTATCACATTCAAAGCCCCAAATGATTAGCACATTTCACCAAACATCAATGAGCTGACATGGCAATAGTTCTGCCTATGATTCCTCTCACTCATCAGCTCTGTGCCCCGCATCAAACACATTTCATAATCATCAACGTAAAGGTCTCATTGGAACTGGGGCTCACAGAGTACGAAATGATATCCATGTTGCCAGCCCATACCCTGGAGATACAAAAACACACACCGAAAAGCAACACAACACACGCATATACATATATGGTACACACACACACATACACATATGGAAACAAGGATATTTTTTTGTTGGTTGAGAAAAGAAAAAGTTAAAAATTTTTGCTTACAAATTGCCAGGCGAACAGAAAACAGAAACAGCAAAAGAGAAGAGAAAATGATGTGTGGGGGACCATTGAGAGACGAGAGGAGCAGGGGAAATTCACATACAGGACGAAGAGGACGACGATTCACATGCAGGACTCTCGAACAGGTCAGGCTCATGTACGCATCATATGAGTATCCACCACCAGGACAACACTTCTTTTGCCCCCTTTACCAACACAAACACACACACACACACTCATCGTCATTCACTTTAACCCCAGAGAGTTTTCTGTGTGAGTATTTCCAGGGAGAGGAGAGAGGGGTGAAGGCGAAAAGACCTCCTTTTTTTGGAAAGGCATCGAAATTGCAGTTTGTTTTTTGAGTATCGATGAAATGGCAAAACAATAAGGCAGGAATGTGAGAAGTTAAATATGAAATAAATATATGGATTTTAACTGAACAGAAATATTAAGGTTTTTGGTTAAGTAATTTAGTTAAATAAGAAAACTTTATAGATATTTAATGCAAAAAATATTTTAATAAAAGGACCAACAGTACTCAAAAAGTGAACGCGCTTTCATAATCTGTGTGTTCAATATTAATAAAATATTTTTTTTAATAATCTATTCATTACTATTTGCATAATCTGCATTTAATATATTAATAAAATCTTTTTAATAATTACAAATTTAAATTGTGATCGCCTTATCTTATACAATTTTCTTTCAATCCCATTATTATATCAAACCCCATTTAACCAGAATAGTTTTCCACGGTCTATAACCTTCCCCCTCACCCTTAACTTAATGAAAATTAATAAAGACAACAGCAATTGGTATCAAAGCAAACATTAACCGGCAAATATTCTCTCGATTGTCTGCGTTTGCCCTGCAAATGTTTACAGGGGACATTGCAGTCAAAGGGAGGACCGATTTCGAGGACCGAAATGCATTGCCAATGTCTGTTTTACATAGTGCAAATAGGGAATCCAGGGAGGAGGAGCCGTCCTCCCAGCGAGATCAACATTTATATAGACAACAGTCGACACTTGCCCAAAAAGGGAGCAAAAGGATATGAACGCACACACCAGGGGGATATATGTATGTATATATACAAATTGTAACTGTTCCCATGTCTGCCTCATGTGTGTGTTTCCATTTTGGCCCCGATTCATGGAGTGTGAGTACTGGTCCCTATCTCCACTTGCCCTTTTCCACGGCTCTCCATCAACGTGAAGGGAAAAAAAAACCGAAAAGGAAAAACTTTTGAGGCAGACAATGTGTGTGCTTGCCTTATACGTGCCCATATCTCTCGGTTCTCCCCTGTCTCTATTACTATATCGGTCTCTGTCTATCCCCCCTATTTTCTCTCTTTCACTCGCTTTCCCCATTTGCAGCTGTATGTGTTTGCATAAATAGACAATGAGCAAACAGCTTGCGCACTGAATGATAACGCTGGAGCAACTGAAACGAGGACCCAGAGTCACAGTCAAGCCAGTGTGGAGGCACAAGCAACAACTATGGAGCTCCTTCATTGTGCCATGTGGCAGGCAAAATGGCAGCAGCAACAACAACAGCAACACAACAGCACACACAACACACACACTTGCACTGGCAAGCGTGTCACCAAAAGTTGCCCCATACTCACACACATGCACAGGAGTGTAGATGAGATTCGCATCCAATTCAGAGGGGTTTTCCTTTAACAAAAACTTCAGCATCCTTGGGAGATGAGAAAGTCCTGTGGCTGAAGACCGAATATTTAGTTCTCTAACGAAGGGATGCCCTGAGATCAGACTTGAGGGAGCTCACAAAAAATGAAGACTTTTCTATTTATCAAATTCTATAAATTTTATTATTTCCTAAATAAAAGTAGCTACTTTGTTATACATTTTAAAACACCTAACAGAAAGTTTAAGCTTATAAATCGCCATTCATTAATTTTTTATATATTTTTGATAGATTTTAAAAGCAATTTTCATTAAATGAAAATACATTTTCTACACTCTAACCCAATTTCATTTATTATTTAAATAGTAACCACTTTGTTTTATATTTTTAAATACAATTAAAAATTTACTTAAACTTATAAACTGTATATATTTTTACTAACAATAATTGTATTAATTTTTTAAACATTTTCAAACTTTTTTAATCGTGTTTCCTTAAATGGAAATACATTTCCCACGCTCTTACCTAGAGAGCAACCTTCATCACACTCCACATACAACCCGCAGTTACCAGAACCCCCTAAGCCAGACCCCACTCCCAAGCCCCTTATCACAGAGCTTTGCTTTAATTTTCATTTTCATAGATTTTTCTCTTAGCTGGTCTAATTTTTTTTTCTCTACGTTTTCTCTCTTTGTCTTCGCTTAGCTGTGCGAAACTTTTTGGCATTTTTGCAGCTCTGCTTAAACTTTTATGCGCTCTATATGCCAGGGTGTGTGTCTGTGTGTGCCAGCGAGTGTGTATTTCCGTGCGAAATTTGTATAAATGTTTTTTGGCAGCCTCTCTAAACGGCAGCGCAGGAAGTGGCACCACCACCACCACCACCAAAAAAAAAAGAAGAAAAACAAAGGAAATAAAAACAAACAGGGAGGGGGAAAGGGAAGCCAGGAAAAGCGAACAACTCCAAAAACGCCTGGCACAATTTGCGCCTTTCCCAACTGAGGTTGTATGTGAGGGGGCGGCGATGGGGCGTAGCTGCTTGTGTGCTCAACGGCCTTCGCACAATGTGGCGTATGCGTAATAATTAATACGCTTGAATTCATTAGTTGAGCAGATTTTGCATGCCATGACAAAAACGTTGAATACATATAGATGTGTGCATGTGTGACAGTAGCAGAAAGCATGTGTGTGTGTACAGTGGGGATGGGAATAAATTACTATATAATTATTAAACTATACTTAAAGAGGATTGGCAATATTTAAGAAATTCTGGAAATTTAATCTTATTTCTGGTATTCAGAATTAAAGCCTAAAAATTTGTTTAAAAATTATTATTACTATAATAAAACTTTTATTTAAGTATTTAAAATATGTTTCTAATGATAATTTGAAATAATTAAATGTAATACGAAATTACATTAAAAAATGTTTTGAATCAAAATTTTTAATTAATTAAATTCATTTCTGGCTGTCACAGATTTATTTACATATTTTTGAGGATTATTTACAAATCTTGAATGTTAATTTTGTATTTTAATAATTAAAACATTTAATTCAAGGATATTAAATTATACAAAAAATATTATCCTTTTTCTTAATTTCTGCCAAGAATTAAGAAAGAATACATAAAGAAATTAACTTTGCCTTCTGCTTCCCTTTTTCTGCTGAAAATATTACGTATACGCAAATAACGAATTTAAATATTACATTTTCTCATTGCTCAAAGAGCAAACATTTCACTCATTAGCCCTTTTTTTGCTCTTTTGTTTCCCATTCCCATTTCACCTTCTGCCCCCGCCCCCTCTCATATTTAACCCCTTTTCAGATCCCCCCTCGAGCCACTGGCACTGCCATCAGCGAAGGCGTTTTGCAATGAAATTATTATTTAAATGAAAACAGCAATGGAAAAGTGAGGCGTTGGAAAAGGACGATGACAACAATTACAATAACAACTAAATGGCGGCAACAACAATTGCCAGAGGGGCGATATGCCATGAGGGTTGGGGGGAGGATGGTGGCAAACAGGCAGCAAGGACGATAATGTCGACAGAGTGACAATGCCAACAACACGAAGAGCAGCAAGAGGCAGCGAACATAACAGCGAAAATGTTAATAATTACATAAATAACAACAACAGCAACAGGAGCGAAACAAAGACAGAAAATGGAAAAGGACCTTCCCTCTATATATATGTAAATATATATATACGTATATCTGCGTTTGTGCAGAGCTATAAATGGAACCGGGAATATAGGGAGCAGGCTTTGGGGGGGGAGGGAGGAAGTGTCCTGGGTTTTTTGTCATTGTTCGCGGCAGCGGGAGCTCCAAAAGTGACAGCGCACAATATGTAATTATGTTTCCAACGCACACATACACACCCCCCTGCACAAGGATATGGCTGCAGACACACACACACACAGATACAGGAGAGGCGGGGTGTTGTGGGTGCACACAAGAAATATGGAAAAAGGATGCAAAAACGTTGGCAATTTGTGTCGCGCCAAGAAGAAAGAGGCAGCTCGCTGGCTAGGGAGTTGGCAATGCACTGAAAGTAATAGGATATCCCCCAAAGATAAAAATGATTAATATCTTTATATAAAAAAAAATAAATATAACTGAAATATATTTACAAATCACAACAGCAGAAAGTACATTTTTAAAAGTTTATTACAAACGAGACCTATTTCCTGTTTTAAATCTTTAGCTCAAAGTTTTTTATCCCTGTGTGGTTGAAAAAGAAAACCTGTGTACGTAGGGATCCTTCGAGGGTATGTCCTTGTGCATTGTAAACTGGCATTGGCCGGGGCTTAAATGTAAAAGGCAATATAGACCCAAAGGCTAAAAAAGGTGAACTGCGTGCGACTTTTATTGCTCCAAAAAAAAAGCAGGGGTAAGAGGTGCAGCAGTTGAGGGAAGGGGTTGGAGGCAAGGGTTGCTTTTCGTGGTAGCGGAAAATTGGCGACAGGTGGCGCATGTGTTGACAACGCCGGCGGGCGCATAAAGGATTCCATATGCGGGGGAGGGTTGATCTCCGATACCCCAAGAAAGTATGCTATAAAAGGCTAACTTCGTTAAAGGAGCCGCAGCAACCCTTGATAAACAATACACAGCTCAAGCTCGGCCTCTCCACGCCTTGCCGGGGTTTCGGTTCCCCGGTTTGCTAATTAGCAAACGCGCAGCGATAGAAATTTTAATTTAAGAGCAAACCCCCAGCCCTCTGGTGGGGTCTGCCTGACTCCTTCTGCGAAAATGTCAATTGAGCTACCTTTAACCTTACCAGCGGGGCGTGCAACGCATCCAATTAAAAGAGAAAAATATGGAAATATATACATTTTTAAGTTAAAGCATACTGGTGAATTAATATTTATTTTAAAATAATTTTCTTATTAATTTTTTGTGCGTTTTTAAGTTTATCTTTGACTTGTCTAGGGTTTTCTTAATCATTTTTCCAAACAGAAATAAGCAAACAAATAAAAATAAATATTTTCTAATTTTTGTGCTGAATTAATTAATTTGTTTTTATTTTTTAAATGCCTTTTAATTAATTCTTTGACTTACTGGTTTGCCTAATAATTTTAAAGAAAGATATTTCTTAAAACCATTTTAAATATATTTTTAAAACACACTTTCTATCTTTTTAGAGTTTTCTTTATAATATTTGAATTATTTAAGAGATTTTTGTAAGCTTCTGCAAGAATTACATTATTTCAATTAACAAACTGTTTAAAATTGTAAATCTTTTCTCAAAAGATGTATTTTTTAATGCTCTGCACAGCAGCTACCTTTTAATATATCATCAATTTTTAACCAACCTATTTTAAATATTTAAAAAATTCCTTTTTAATTTCATAAAGTTCTATCCAAAATATTTTAAAATATTTAAAATAAAATGAAACTTAAATACTAAATATTACGAATTACTCCTCTATATTTTTTCCATCCATTTCCCTAAATTTTCCAATAAAAGCTTTCACTTTCATCAAAGGACGTTCGACGACCCGCTTCAATTTTGAAGAAATTTATAAATATCTGAGAATATTTTCGACTCCCTGGCAACCACAGTTCACCACTGGATTTATTGTGTGTGGGTGACACGAAATGCCACTGCCGGCAACCAATTTTCCAGGTTAAAAAAACAACAGGCAGCAGCTGCTGCTTCTGTTGCTGCTGTGGCGTAGGCAGTCGTTACGTCATTGACCCCTCAAAAACAGTGACGTCATTTAGATAGATTCCCAATCTATAAATGGAAACCCCAGAGCTTGAGCTGGCACATTTAGGAAAATATGTAAACAAAATTTCGTCTACTCTGGTTGTGTGTTTGTCATGCATATTTATTAACCTTCAACTGCCGCAAGGATGGCGCGCCAGCTTATTGTTAACCTTCGTCAGTTGGCCGCCCTTTTGGAGGCTCCAGCAACCCCTACGTTCTCGTTGGGGTTAGCTTCGGGGGATTCATAAAGAAAATTGTGGGCGACAGACAGACAGACAGACAAACACGAGCCACCCCACCACCACCCACTGGGAATCGTTAAAGCGAAACGACCTCGCCCACCTAGCCACCCATTAAACGCCTTCGTTGAAGGCAACCTTCGCTCTCTTTTAACGGTCTCCGAGTAGCCTCGACCCATAAATACGATAAACTTGCTCCTGTCAGAGTGCATCCTCGAAAGCGTTGGAATTCATCATGTAACTTAAGGCTTAGTTTTAATTTCACCCATCTAGATTCCCCAAAATAACTTAACTTGTATTAAATAAAAACAAAACCAAATAAATAAAACCAAAGTATTCAATTTGGAATCTATGAAATAAAAATAATGATAAATGTAAAATTAATATCGAGAAGTATATCAAGAAAGAGGAAAAATAATGAAGCAGCATTGATTTGATTCCTCAACACCTTCTGATAAGGTTTTGACATAATTTAAAAATCAGCATTAATTCATCACTTGTAAAAAAATAAAAAAAAAACCAATTTGACGGAAGATAAAGACACCGGCATCCACGTCCTTAAAGCTAAATACGAACGATTTAAGTAGAATTTTTTACAGAAATAAAAATAAAATAAAATACAATGTTTAAAAAAAATCTTATTTCCTGAGAAATAATCAGCAATAGAGAAAAAAATGTATCAAAACAGAGTTAATTGATGTGACGGAAGTTGGAGACGAAAACCTTTGAGGAATTCAAGTGGAAGCTCTATGCAAACGAACCAGGATGGAGCATGCCTTACGACTCATTAAATAATTTTATATAAAAGAAAATTAGGCAAGATAACATGGCCTTCCATACAAATACAGAATACAACTATACAAATATAAATAAAAAATAAAAAAAGTATACCATTTTCAAAGGCAAACATTCAAATAAAAAATTAAATAAATATAAATGAAAACACACCGACCCGTCCGAGAGCCAAAAAGGAACTGAAATATAATGAAACCCTCAGTCGGGCTCATTACCCATACTACGAATGACAGTAAGGACATGGCCTACTTTGTGCCTGGACTTACAACTGTCAATCGATCAATTTTAATGTGTCGACGACCCAAGGTTACATATCTAAATTTCAAACTAAACACGCTTATTAAAAGTCCACACAACATTCGCTTATCGAATCGGAAGCGCAATAATTTCAATATAAATAGCTGCAGTTTAAGCCATATCTCGACCGCTACACATAACAAATGCTTGGCAATATAAAACCAGTCCGATAACTGTTCATAGCCGATTAACCGAAGCGGCACGCAAGACTCAGACCAAACCTGACCATCAACAGATACTAGCTTTCCTCCGCTCTTTGAGAACCCCCTCCGAGAGTCTCAAGATCTTTCAGAGCTCTGAAATCTTGAAGAATTAAAAAAACTGAGAACTGGAAAAAAGAAAAACTAAGAAGCGAAGGCCGTTTGGCTAGGAGCAGTGTTGGGTTAAAGCTTTGACTTTATATCATTAAAACCATTGCTATATTTTTTATTTTATAAATAAATTGGTTTATTTTTAACATTTTCAATTAGTGTTTATTATTATCTTTCCCTTACTTTTTCATATTACCTGCTGGACAGTTTTTTTATGACATTTCTAGGTGGATGCAACAGTTGTCGCTGACCAAATGCTGAATACTGTTGATGAGCGTGAAATACAACAAAGTCAAGAACAGCAACAAGTGGGAAAATGGGCGTGGCAGGGGCAAGGACAGAGGAGGACAGCAAACAGTTTGTTTTTGTTGTTTTTGGTGACTGAAGGTGGCCAAACCACCGAGCAGGCACCGAACATCAAACACCGGCCAGTGGTCGGTGGTCAGTGGTCAGCGGTCGTTCTGTGGTCTGAGTGCCAGTGTCCAGTTCTTGGCTCGCTGACAAAACGATCGTAAATAATTTTTATTTCCAACTTCGAGATACCAAACTAGTCTGCGCCGGCAGAGAAGTCGACGAAGACAGAGGACAGACAGAGCAAGAAGCCGCTGCAGAAATGAATTTTTAAGAAAGTTTTGCGCAAACAAAAGGCGATGATGCATAAAGAAATAAGCGACTAGAATTATCCAAGAAGAAAATGGAATATGAGCTTAATAATACCCTGCAGGACTTGATAATTGCTTATTTATTTTTCTTATTCAAATTCTATATATCCTTCGATTAACTGAAGTTCAGAATCCTATATTTTCTCTTCTTTCTATTAAGTTGTTTAAAGATTTGTTGTAAAGTTCAAAAAACATTTCTCTTTATATTTTTAACAAGCTTAAATTACCCTTATTTATATTTTATATTTATAATTTTTTAATTAGATTTATATTTTACATTTATTTAAAAGATTTTACTTAAAGGAATTAAAAAGTATACCCTTACAGGGTACTTCTTCATTCAGAAACATAAGGTTATAAAATATTACCAAAAAAAGGTTTAGGCCTCAGGCCTATTGGACTAATGATAGCCTTGATGATGGGGTCTCCTCTCTTGGGGTCTCGATCCCCAGATCTTATTTTGACGGCCCGCTAACCCGAGGCTTCAGGCAGCAAACGGCCAAGGAGAGAGAGAGCTGGCGAGAGCTTACAGGTGAGTGGTGCCAAAAAAGAAAAACCAAAAACAAAAAACTTTTTGGGCACATAGATCATCCCGCCAAGTGACGTTTTGTGCGGTTACCTGACTGGGGATCACCTGTCCCTCCCCCACCCTAAGCCTTCGATGCAGCAATGATGCCCTGGCCTTGCCGGGATGTGTGACCCGAGAAGAACGGGCTCTTGGCTCTCAAAGCCCTGAGCAGTCTGCTGTCTTCGGTTCTTGGGTCTGGGATCTTGGTTCTTGGGTCGTCTGTGTGTGTGTTATGTCAATGGCCGCAGCATACACAGAAATGGACAGAAAACAAGGAAGCGGAGGGCCGGGCAGGCTGCCTCAATCCTGGGAGCCGTCGAGCAATTGAAATGAAAATATTCGCAAATTGGCTGCGCCCCCTCCTCTGATGAGTCCATCCCGTATCATCGGATTTCTCTCTTCTTCTCATTCTGGCTTCCTTTGAATTCTCTCTTTCTCACTGTTTGTGTTTGAAGCCACGCAAATCGTCAGTCAGCAGGCAAAAGAGATTCCCTGGGATCGTTGGCTAACACTAGAGGGTATCCAAGGGGTTAACTGAACTAGAAAAATAACTTTCGAATATTACTTTAAAATTCTACAATTTGTAGTAAATTATTTAGAAGTATTCTGTAGAATTTAAATGTTATTATCCAGAAAAGAAATTTAGAAGAGCAGATGTTCTATAAACAATTTTCATGTTAAAGTTTTGAATTTAAGTATATTAACTTAAATAGCTTTTCCCAGGATATCCCCAGTTTGATACTAAACCCATCCCTATCCTTTTGAGCTGATCATTCCTGCTTATCGTTGTTGTGACTCCACAACTTCCTCACCTCCTCAGGCGGCTGCTTGTTGGTTGCCGTTGTTATTGTCTCGTGTGTTCTGTGAATGTTTTCATTTCCAGGCGACCATGTCGATTTATTTGAATTTAATCTCTGCCTTTAACATGTTTCGGGGCCCCAACTGGAGCTGGACATGGATGTGGATGTGGCTGTGAAGCCAGAGCTGAACCTGAAGCTGGAAGCCTTCAACGCCGGCTTGGTAGCCGTTTGCATTTGGTTTCGACTCTCCTCTTTCTGCTGCCGCTCTTTTGTGGCATTCCTCAAGTTTATTATATGGCCTAGGACATCGACATTCACACACAACCACATCGATCGAGTCTAGGTGCCATGGCCATGGGGGGAGGGATTGGGACGGAGCAGGGAGATGGTTCTGCCAAGTGAGGTCAAGCAGAAAACCTAGAGGCGCTCTGGGAGCGATCTAGTCAGGGACCCCATTTGAACAGCTAAGCTCGGAAATTGTAGTTAGCCAAAAGGGGATTTACTTTTGGCCTGCTCTGCTTTTTGAACTTTAATATTTTTCGTTTTCTTTATTGCTTTTATACGGTAGTTGGACATTAAGGATATTTTTTTTATTTTATCTTGGAAAACTATAAATAAATTTATTAAAATTGCCACCAGATTTTGAATATTTAACACAAGCGATGGATTTACGCTTTATATTTAATTAATGTAATTAAACTAATTGTTTTTGGTTTAAATATAATATTAATTATTTGTTTATTATTTATTAGAAGCATGTAATTAGCGATATGTTTGCCATTTTAGTTAATTTTTTATTATTCATTTCATGAGTGTTATTATTTGATGTATTTATATAAAAATATAGTTCCATATTTATAAAGTAAAATAATAAAAAGTAGATAATTTAAAAGATATATGGTTTTGGGAGTTTTTTTTCCAGATTTAAATCTGAACATACAAAATGTTTACCCATTTAAAAAATATACCCTTAAAATATATATAAAAAAATAAATAAGCCAATAATAATTTATTATTCAGCTTTGTGCTTTATTGAAGCTATATTAACCCTGACCTCTCCCTTTCTCTATGAGCTATAAATAAATTAAAATTAAAATAATCTTCCAACTTAAGACACTTTATAAATACATAAACCAATTATTTAAGAATAATAAATACCAAATAAATAAATATTTACCCTGACCTCTCCCTTTCTCTTTTAGTTATAAATGAATTAAAATAATTCTGAACTCAAGACAGTTTATAAATCCATAAACCAATTATTTAATAAAAATAAATACCAGATATCTTTATAACCTGACAACTAAAGAATTCTCAATTTACTCCCAAGTAAAAAAATAAAATAAAATCATACGAATAGTCGTCGACCGCTAAGGAATTTGATTTATTTTATTTGGCGTTAAAACAGCCAAGTTGAACAATCATGTTTGGTGATCATCGTCGGGCGATAGAACTACAACTGCAGCCAGTCCAACGTCACAGAAGGAGCTCAGCTCAGCACATAGAGCAGCAGCGGCATACCTACATATATGTATGTATCTGGAGTTGGCAATTGGACACGGATAGCTCAATAGCCGTGGCCCCAACTCTATAGCTCTTCAGCTCCATCTGCAACTCCAGCTCTGGCTGCAGATTCAGGCAGAAGCTCGCCTTGGTCTTTGGCTTTGGCTTATTAGATGAAGGCATATAATAAAAGTGTTGCGGCTGCTGTGTCAGTTTTAGGAAAAGCGCACACGAAGGGGGGACCGGGGGCAGTGGGCGGTCGAGCTGGGGGTTAGGAGAGTGGTTTGGCGACGCAAACCAGTTGGTAAAAGTTGAAAAAGCAAAAAAAAAAAATAATAAAAAAAGAAGCATAGCAAAAAAAGCGGCTTAGATGCATTTTTACAGTCAACTCAACTCTCGGGCAGGTTTAGCCAGAGCGGGGCGGCCCTTGCTTCCTCGTTCGTTGGCTTTAATTTTTCCATTTGTTTTGGCATTTAAAAATGCGCTTCCTTGTACGAGAGGGATAAAGAGAGGGGAAGAAGGGAAAGGGAGGAGAGCTTGGCCCAAAAAGGGGGCCGGCGGGCGGTGGCACTTTCAGCTTCTGCTTCGGACCAACTTGCCTTGGCCTTAGCTCTATTGGCGAATGCAAAGAAGCCATTGAATTCCTTGGGATACTATTGACCCCTAGAAGTAAGATTTAAGAGGTAGTTGTGGAATCAAAGGGTATATTGTGTGCGAAAAAAAGGTACATATGTTGACCATAAATATGGTTTAAGTTAAATTATTTGTATTTGAGATCGAAATTTGTCTCTTAGTGTCAGTTGTTCTAACGTAATTTTTACCTGATATATTTATTTTAAATAAAAATCTTCAAGTACAGGGTATAGCCAAGTCTTAAATCTTAACTTTTAAAGTAGTTAAATTTTTTGTGTTTCTCTAATAATAAAGTGGTTGTTTTTTTTTCCTTTGGCTTATCTTTTTTTCGCTTCGTTTGTCTCTTTTTGAATTTATTAAATTACATGCAAGTTGAGTTTGGAAGGCAAAAGCAAAAGATATATATATACAATTTTTGTTTTTTTTTTTAAAGCAGCCTTGCAAAATTTCTGAGAATTTTTTAGCAGCTGCTTCCTGTTGTGTCTTGTCTCTTAAAGCTCCCTTTTCTCCCTGGGCCCCCCGAATCCTTCTCCTTTTCGGCCACTCCGACACACGCACATTCCCCTTCCTCATCCTCCCTGTAGCCCTTCATTTGCCCGCTTTCTGCTGCAGTTTAGTGTATGGAAAAATTGCCACAAAAGATACAAAGATTGAAAGATACAAAACAAAGGCAAAAATATAAAGTGCAATGTGTACCAAAAACAAAACAAAAAAAAAAATAAAGAGAAAAGTCAGCGTGGATGATTAAGCTAAAAATTATAAAGAGTTTTCTGAATGAAAAGAATTCACAGATGATCATTTTTTGATGTTGATGATTGTGTATATAATTGAGTGATGATCCGAATGATTTAATCAGCAGCAATTATAATTCATTATGCAGATTGGAGAGTGGAAATAAATAAATAAAAAGAAAACAAAATAATGAAATAAAAACAAGCTGAAAAGAGTGATTAAAATGAGTTAAATAACTGGCATTGATATTGATCTAAGCTTAATAAAGCTGATAAATAAATATGTTTACCATTTTCTATTTAGTTTTTTATTAAAGTACACATTTTTAAAATATAAAATGTATCCTTTTCTTCCTAACTTCCTTCCTTTTCCACCTTATCTTTTGATCCCAGTCCTTCATCTGATTATAACTTGACATTGGTCAGCTGCCCAATGCACCTGAACAATTTGTATTGCACATAAACAATATTAAATAAATAAAAATATGCAAGGACCCTTTCATTGTGGCTGTTGTTGTTGTTGTGTTGTTGTTCCCTTAAGTTGTCGACTCCTTTGTTGAATGCATTTTGAGGGCATTTAATGACCGATGCCAGGTGAAATACGCCAACAGTTGCCAATTCGAAACGAAACCGAAACGGAGCCAAAAACGACGGACGATCGACGACAGGTAACAGAAATAAAGAAAAATATTAACCATGTGTGAGTGCGTTTTGGGTCTTGGCCATCTCCATGGAGGATGCGGATCGGTCAAAGGAGAAGATGGAGATGGGGGCGAGCGATCGCCAGGAATGTTGCAGATGCAGGAGCAGCGGGGAGTGGCAGAAGGAGACTTTGTTTTAAATATATTTAAACTTGCAGCAGGATCTGTGGCAAAAGGATGCGGGGATGGCGTCGCTTTTGGCAGACGGATCTTTGATGTTTTGCCAGTGCTGCAGCCGATTAAAAAAATTTATAATGAGCGACGACGACGACGACTGGCTATGGATCGAAGATGAGGTAAAGAACGTGGAGTTTGTGGGTCCTTCCAGAGGGTAGGAGGAGTGAGGGAGGGGCAGACGGCGAAGGCGGCACTCGTATATAATATATATATATATATGCGTATACACATATGCCTTATATCTCTTGATCTTGCGTTTCGATTTCCCATTTAGTCCCAAAAAAAAGTTTCCTTGTTCTTCACGGGAAATAATTTTTTTTAAGAAGATGTAAGCTTTAACTATAAATATATTATATATATGTATGATGTAAATTTATGAGAATATAATTATACATTAAATATATATATAAAATATGGATTTTATTGCTCTTCTGGCTGTAATGTAATACAAATTCACAGCACGAAGAGAGGTGCTTCACTTATTTGGTTTTAAATTTTTTATCATTATGACTTTTTGCTTGTATTTTTGTTTATAAATACAAAATCGAAACTATATAATTTCCCGATTAAACTAATTTTTTTTCCGTGCACCCTTCTCTTCCCTCTTCCCCCCTCATTTCTCTCCATTTTGGCACTTAGTCAGTCATTTAGTCATTGGCCCGTCGTCATCATCGTCTCGGTCTCCTTTTGGATTGCGTCTGTTATTATTTTATTTTATGTGCTTTTCCTTTGTCTTCTGCACCAATTTCTGCAAAAATTTACTTACACGCACAGGAGACCAGGGGGGAGAGGAGAGGAGGGGTTTTAAGAAAGAGGAGCCTCTTGCCAGTTGCATTCCCATACAGATATATATAAATATATACATAAATAAATGGGTATATATATATATATAAGTTATATCCTCCGCCTGTCTGCTCCTCTCATAATCCACTTTAATTTGTCTTTTTGCTGCCTTTTTTTGTTGTTGGTTTCTTGGCCGCTTCTTGGTCGGTCGGTTGCTTGGTTTGTTTGTTTGCTGCCAACTTCTGTTGTTGTCGCTTCTTGGCCAAGAATTTTAATTGAAACGAGTTTGAGCCGAGACTCCACCTCCCCACAGAGCAACCCAGAGAGCAGTGCAATCCGCTCCACTTCACTCCACTAGCCTCTGTTTTTGTTTTTTAATGTTTTTATGCTGCAGTTGTCTAGACCTGGGTCAAGCTTTTCTTTTTGGCCAATAGAAGAGAATCTTCGGAAGCAGAAAAAGAGAAAACCGAATGTTGGATAATGGTGAAAGAAAAGAGTTTTCTGGTGCCAAAGGAATGTTGCCACCAATTTGAAATTACAAGTTGTTAAATTTGATCAAAAATGATAATAAATATATTAGGTTAATACTTATTATTAATCATATTCTTTGTAAAACTAATGAGTTATTAGTTAAAAAATGTTTTAAGTGTGTAGAAAACGTACAATAATATTTGTAACGTGTAAAATGTTAAGTTTAATATCAATTATTTTATTAAATAATAATTATTATCAAACTGATTTTAGTTTTATTAATTTTTCTATGATAGAAATTTAATATTTAATGATAACTCTCTTAGGTATGTATTAAACCCAGAGTAATTTCCATTAATTAAATCTTAAAAAATGCTACATCCTTTAAACAATATGTTCAAATCATAAAACAACAATAAAAAATATAATTAAGAAAACAGGAAGCTCAATAACTATATCCCTGTTAAATTTTAACAACTGCCAATTTCAATTTGTATTTACTCATGTGAAAAACCCAAAGCCCATAAATAATTCAAGCTACCTCAACAGATTATGGGACCATCATCTGCGTTCACAGGAAATCAAAGCAAAAAACTAAAGATACTCACTAGATATGGGATCCTCCCCCTAACAACACCGCCTCCTCGCAAGAGAGCAAAGGCAAATCCCCCGACATCGGCATCGACATTCTCTGCCTGCCGATCACGACATGGCCGGTCCAACAACTTCTGTCTGCAGTGAGGCGGAAAAATCGAAACGCAAATATATCTGACAAAATACACGACACCTGATGGCATCCATATGTATACACATTCACATGTGTGGAGAATAAACAGGAACAGGAACAGGTAAGAGGAGCAGCAGGCAGCAGGCAGCAGCTAGCATTTGGAAGCCACTGTGAAGCCGCAACCGAATCCCAATCCCAATCCAAAGACGAGGCCCGGTCTGGCCTGGTCAATTTGTCTAGAGGGCAGCCCGCAGAAAACTGGTCGGATGCACGTGCTTTAAGATCGAACCTGAACCTGAAACACTGAGGCTGGACTTGGAGTTGTGCCTCCGAGATTCTCGACAATTGACCTCAAACTGGGCGAACTGGAGGAGTCCCTCTCTCTCGCTCTCGCTCTCGGGCCGCTTCCTTTCACATGATGGGTGCATTTTACTAATTGAATTCCAATGCCAACAATATTTTCGCTTATTATGTTATTACCAAAAGGACTGCCCTTCACTGGCCACTGGCCACTTAGTCACGGCAATTGGGACGAACTTTCTTTCGGCATCTGTGTGATCCTCTGGCCTCATATCATTAAATTCACACCCCTTGGGGAGCCGGAGAGAGGGCGCGGGGCAATTGGAAATTATGTTGTAATGCGTTGTGGTAATTACAATTTGCGGCCGGGTTAATGCGCATGTGCAACAAACACGTCAACAGCGCCGCTCACGCATAACCCGAAACAGGAGCAAGGAAACGATCAAGAAACAGTTGCTAGCCAAGACGAGGTGGGGATGGGGGGATGGGGGATGTGGTGGTGCCAAACAGGACTGAAATTTGAAACTGGCCAGGCCATGTAAAGCGGCCCAAACATGCGCCACAGTGGCCACCAAAAGAAAAATGAAAAAAGCAGCGACAGTCGGTCGAGGCGATCGGGCGACAATTTTTTAAAGAAATTTTTTGGTTAACTGAGGCAGGTGTGGAGTTTGATTGCGATTGGGGCCAAAAAGTGTGCATTGTAATAATAATATTGCTGCCCGAAATGAGGGTTTAATTTATAATTTAACAAAGATAATTAGTTTATAGCAGTTTTACTCATAAAAAACATAAAGAAGTTTGGTGTTTAAAATGTTTTTATATCATTTAAATTAAAGCATTTCGGCATCCCACGTCAAATTGTTTTTGTAATAAATTAAGAAAAGATTTATATAATTTTTTATCTTTAAAATTGCACTTAAAAATAATAACCTGTTTTAATAATTAAATATTTATCTATTTAAATATTTGCAGAACACTTTATATTATATCCTTTATTGTCTTGAAACATACATTTGTTTTTGTACTTTTTGTTAAATAAAAGAGTAATAGTTTTAATTAAATTAAATTCAAATTATGTGGTTACTTGCTCATGATATTTTAATTACAAAATTACAATAAAAGTCACTTACCTTTTAATCACAGAGGCTTTCGTTAAGCTTTAATTTTTTCAGTAAAATTTTCACCATACCTAGAATAAAAAAATGTCGTTATTAATTAGAATTTATAATTAGTATAACTAACAAATTAATAAAACATTTATAAAAGTTCAGTTTTAAATACACAAAAATTAAATAGGCACAAAAAAAGAAGGTTCAACTAAGATATATTTTCAAAACGTAATACTTTAGTATTTATTATTTATTTCTATATAGTTTATAACTTTATAAATGTGGTTTTCTTGTACATAAATTCCCTTAGCTTGCCCAATAATGTAAATATTTCTAAACTAGAATTTGTATAGCTTACTAAAATAATTTCAGATTAAATAAAATCCCAAGGACTCCTCTCTTTCAAGGGCCCTTTTCCCAAAAGCGCCCAAGGCTGTTGGCGTTTCTGATCCTCCCCTGCCCGGCGAGCTGGCTGTCTGGACAGGCTTAAGAGCTACACACGAGCAGCTGCAGCATAGCCGGAGCCAGCAGCTCCACATTGGACTCACGCAGGTGCTGAAAACTTAATTATTGTATAACACACAACGACGAGAGGCGACGCGACGCCACTGCCACTGCCCCCGTCATCAGAGTGGTCCGCGTGCTGCAGTCTCAACGGAAGCGAGTTACTGAAAGCGGTTCGAGTTAATTAATATTTCTTGCTGGCCGCAGATACCCGTACAAATGTTTTATTAATTCTGTTAATTAATATTGCCAATGAGCTTGGCTAAAATGTCACCGATAGTGCCAAGCTCTCTTCCTGTCCCTCTCCATCGGAGTGATGGTGATCTCTTTCTCGCTGCTCCTTTCTCCAGAGAAAGATTGAGAGCGAAACCTGTTTTGTAGCAGGCGCCAAAGTGCATGTAAAACTAATTGAAGATACTGGGGAGCAACGGTGGTGGAGACTGTGACAATTAGCACGGGTAACTAATTAACTTTTCTCTCTTTTTTCTCTCTGGGAAAAACTATTCAATCAGATGGCTATATTAAGTGGACAGAAACAATAAAAACTTTAACAATATTAGCTTGTAAAATTGTTGTTTTAATTAATTATATATTAAAGAGTGAAATCCTGTTTGTGTTTCCCTTTTCTAGTTAGATTTAGAAGGCTAAGAATAGCTCGATTATTACACTCTCTCTAATTTTTCGATCCTCATAACTCTTTAACCCAATAAATCAATTAATTAATCTTTTCCCTCTGTGTGACTATCAATAACTCTCGTTCATATTTTCACATAACTGTCCCGACAACTGTAACTATTTACGACTTTAAATTGTCTTCGCTTGCGCCGAAGAATGCGGTTGGAAAACAAGTTTCTTTTTCGATCTGGTTGCCATTCAATGATTGATGGCTTGACTGATTGATGATTGAAGGTCGCGGAGTCTCTTAAGTGACTCGCTGACAGGTTCACTGGGTGTTGCCTTTGTGGTGTTAATTACACGGCCACTCCTCCTCCTCCCTCCTTCACCTCCACCTCCACTACATTCCCCTGCTGTCAATTTATTATGCACAAAATGCAACATCGAGAATTTGCGAAATACAAATGCAAATCGATGTTTTAGCCGTTAGCCGAAATGCAATTAATTTGTATCTCCAACAATGCCTCTGTCCCTTTCCCCTGACACCGTGTGTGCATGAGTGTATGAGTGTGCGGTTTGGGTCTACGCCCCCTTTTTCCCTGGAAAATTCTCTGCTCTGCCGCCTACATAAAAACGAAGGCAATAAACTGCAAATTTCATGGCAGTAAATGCTATCTCAATGTTTGTAAAGGGTGTAAAGAGGGGAATATAGGCGGCATTGGAATTAAATTGGGTAAATTTATCTATAAGAAAAAGGATTTTTTAATTGAAAGAAATTAGCATATCGATTATAAGTAAAACATTTAATTATTAGAATTTAAAATAATGAAACCGTTACGGTCATGGTTTCTATGATATTTTAAGGAATTCATTTAAATTTTCCATATTTATGGATAGAAAAAGATCTCAATGGCTGTAATTGCTTATCAATAAAATTATTATTTGTAGTTGGAAATCCTTGCAACCTTTTTGGGAACTTTTTGTATGAGATTTAAGACCTTAAACTGAGAAACATTTAGTGTAAATACAACAATAACTAAAAATATAATTCAAATAAAAATATTCCTTAGTACAGGAGATGATTTTAAGGATATTTGTAATCTAAATGTAATTTTTAAAAAGAAATTTATGACCATCTTTTAAAAGAACTCTTAATATAATCAATTTACAGGATATTCCCAGAGCTTGTTCAGTGTTAATACTTAAATATTTTCCACTTGTTTCACGTCTGCCACTGATAAAAGCATTTTCACATATCAGGCCCAAACACACACACACATGCACACACCGAGAGTGATGTACTCTCACTCTACCATAAATATACACAGACTGGCGCAAACCGAAACGCATACATATATGAGCGCGCATATCCAAACACACTCACACAGGGACACAGGCACGTAGTTATCCTGACACCGACACGCAGTCAAATGTAAAATGCAAACAGAAATTTCATGATTCTCCTCAGCTGCTGTCCCCCCGCTCCTCTCCGACCTGAGCCTCTGCTTTTTCCACACAATCCCCATGCATGGCCCCCTCCCCCTCGCTTTGGTGTTTACTTGCATGCTGTGTATAAATACGAATTTTATGTTATTTACACAAACGTTGCATCCTCACCTGCCTCACACACATATCTCTAGCTTCCACATCTCCCTCTTAATGCACGAGTGTGCACGGGTGTGTGAGTGTGTGTGTTTGTGCGAGTGTGCATCCTGGCAAACTTTGTCATTTGCATAACCTTTTTGGGGAGCAGGGAGGGCGGGCCAGGGTGGTCGGTAAGCTTTTCTCTTTATTTTAAAGCAATTTAAAATATTTAGTTACAATTACATGTCAACAAATATACAGAGCACAGAGTGAGAGTAGGAGAAGGACACTCGCCAAAGGACATGCACGTACGAACGGGGGACACACTTGCATATTTTTGTAGCCTTTTGCTATGTCAGGATAATCGGTGTTTGGGGGACACTTTCAGTTCGATGGCTCAATTCGATAAAGTACAAAACTTTTGCTCATTTTTATGCATGTACAACGATGCGTATGATTAATTTAAGTTTACTACAGACAAATATTAAGTATACGACGGGAGCAACGGGAGACAGCCGTTACAGCAGGACTCGCCGAAATTTAGGAACGAGCAATAGCGAGGCTATCAACCCAATAGAGACAAGTCTAGACAATGACACAATGGCGGCGAATAGAAAAGGACCGCTTAAACGCCATTAAAAGGGGCAAGGATGGGTGGACTTTTAGAGAACCCATAGAGATGTGGGCGTGAAAATAAATAAAAGAAATTAGTTTCAAGTGTTCTTTACCTACTAAAAAAATAAAAAAGCTTATAAAATTATGGATTTATCTTGGTTACATATTAAAGAAATGAATACTAGACATTTTTTAAAACTTAGAAAAGGAGGTATTTTATTATCACTTCAATTTATGATTAATTTTTTTTATATTATGAATTATTTTATTTATTTAGATGCCAAACTATACTTTTTTTTACAAATATTACAATCGAAATATATTTATTTAGAGTATTTCCTAAAAATTTCCTTTTGGCAGCCCCAAAAAGTAGGCCATATTTTAGGAAAAAACTTCGTTCCCAAGATTTGACTGCAGTTAACTTGTTCGCCAATAAAGTTTAAAAAGATTTAAAATGCAGAAGCTCAATATTTACAATAAAAACGAACTATTCCCGAATAAAAATTAAAAATTAATATATAAATTCTTGCTTTAATTTCTCTATTTAATTCTCATCTCTCAATGTAATATTTCATTTGTATTCATATCGTCCATCTCTAAGCCACAAAGAAGATTTAATGGAAAAGTTGCAGAGCGCCCGTTGTTGGCTGTTGGACTGCAGGATGGCCAGGATGTAGCCAGAATGCTGCCTGCCAACAAACAAAACGAAAGCCGAACCAAAACCGAAAACCAAAAGGGGCAACAAATAAACGCCAAGCGAACATCGTTGAGCACCTTTAGTCGCCAGTTCCTGTGCCGTGTCCTTTTTGTCCCCCCACCTTTACCTCTCGTACCTATCCACCTTTTCCTTGCTATGGCGTCCTGTCTGTTGTCTGTTCGCCATATAGAACGAAAACGCAATAACGAGAGAGGGACTGTAAGGAAACTGAGTAGGAGTTCGAGGACTCCCATGTTGCATATGCACGGCGTAGACAACTCCTTTGTATATAGTCAGTCTCTTGTATATACATACAAACACACATATAGGAACCTGGTCCTAGGCCCCGACATTTACTTAACTCTCTGGGTAAAAGGGGGATGAATGGGGAGGAGTGAAAGTCGGGAAACCCGGGCTATAGGTAGCAACCAGTCCCGGCGTGTGTTCCCTGCCAAATGGCAGGTAACATTCAACGCAATTTCACTACCAACACACCGAACGAACAAGAAGGCTAGGCTGTAACTAGTTACAGAAGCTAACCACTTGCCAGGGGGGAAAGTTCAAGGGGTTAACAGCTCTGGGCGGCAGAGCCAAGTAACCAGTATGAACCAAGTAATAAGGAATAGAGTTTGTTATTAATTTCCCATATTAATCAAAAATATAAGTTAGCATTCTTAAAAATTACAAGAAAAATATTAAATATGATTTTTGATATAATTTTACAGAGTTTTTATACTTTATAGTGCAATTTTTCCTTCTATAATTCATTACTTTGGCATCCTTATAAAGCGCTTATTTACTTAATATTTGTATTTTGTATTTAAGAAATTCAAATAAAGATTTTAATCCATATCCTAGCACAAATACATTTTTCAACAATTTTCTTTGATTTCCTGTAATAAAGTTCCCTTCTTCAATTGACATTTTATTCGATTTATTTGAAAACAATATACATTTTCCTTTAATTGAATAAACCAAATAGTGAAAACAATTTCACCCACAATCTCTCTCTCTCTCTCTCATGCGACTGTGTGTCAGCATTTTGGCTAACCAACTTTGATTACACATTTAGTCAGTATGTTATTTTAATTTATCGCCCAGTAATTTACAATAAACCAATAACCAGCAAAACGACACAAATAGCAAAAACACCAGATGGCGCGCTCACTGACAGTAATGATGATATAGAAATGGAAGCCCCGAAACATTTCACAATTATTTGCCATATTTGAAACCGCAGTCCAAACAGGAGCGAAGGAGGACGGAGCTGGGATAATGACCTACCAAATTGTATATCCCTGGATGATATCCCTGTCATACGCTTTTGCCGTCATTGTCGTTGTTGCTTTTGTCACGAATCAACGTTAACAACAGCAACAGCAACAGGGGCAACTATATGAAAGGAGAGGAGGTGAGTGGAGAGAGCCAGGTGGGGAAGGGACAGGAGTGGAGGCCAGCAACAACGGAATCATCCACAAACCGCAGGAACCCGACACGGGCGTCAGGACGAAGGACTTATTATGTGAATTTATATGCCCGAGCGAACCCAGGATGCATGAAGAGAAATTATTGGGTTTTAAAGTGGTTTGAATGTCTTAAAAAATTAAATACAAATATTTAAGATATGAAATTCTTTGAAAACTATAAAATACTATTATATATTATATTTAATCTATATTAAAAGAAGAGATATTTAAAAACTTCGAATATTGTAATATTAAAGAATTAACCAAGGACCTTAAAATATTTTTAAATATTTAATACTACATTCTAGATAATTGTTAAATATTTTATAATTAATATTTACAATGATAAACAAAATTAATTCTCTACAGAAATTTCCCCCAGTGCATGCTTGTGTGAGTGTAAATGGGGGGCGTGGCCGTCGCCCTCGTCATGTGGTCCCGGGCAAAAATGTTATGCAAATTTGCATCATCCGCACACACGTGTGTAAATTGTTGTATGCATTGTTACCTTATAAAAACAGCGTAATTTTTTAAATGGGTTTTATTTACACTCAATCCTCGCTACCCACATTTCGCTGCTGCTTTTATCCCGTCTCCCCGGGTAAAAAGTGATTTTCCATACAAATTAACAAATAAAAACACACACAAAAAAGGAGCAAACATCACAGAAAACATTCGCAGGACACTCCGGGACACTCACATGGCGGAGGTAGGTACATACGTATGACTGACAGATATATGTATATATAAATATATATATAAATGTATCTGCATACGTATATATTATGGTACATATCTGTGTGCCATTTTATTTATGCGATGGCAGTGCAAAAGATTCAGGGGGAAATGTTGAATTTTTAATGCAAATATAAAGCGCAAAATTGTATTTCTCTTTCCATGATCTATATATATACATATATGAGGGGTTTTATACGATTGCTGTAAATATATATCCGAGATATATATGTTTTTTGAGATGAAATATTAAGGGTTTTAAAGCATAAATTTTTTTCTACTGAATTAAATGTAAAGCTGGAATAGTTAATAGTTTTATTAAATTAAACTAAGTGGGAATTTAAATATTTAAACAGGTTTAATATGCATTTTTAAAGGTAATTAAAGGTAGTACTTGTAGACAACAAAATAAATTTAACTAGTATTTAATTAGTATTTCTTAAAGCTTTGTAATGTTATATAATTAATAAAAAACCAAAACAACATAAACATTAATTTTTAAAAAACAATTTAGAATGAGAAATGAAAACATAAAACCATAGTTTAGATAAAGCTTAAATAAGAGCTTTAATATTTTATTTAAATATATAATATTCTTTGAATTAAGTTTCATAAATTAAATGTCACCCAGAAATTAAAATATCCCCTTTCGACAAAGAGTATAAAATTCATTTAAATTGTCGACTTCCCTTTTATTTTCATAAAAAGTTCAGCAGCAGATTGCCAATTGGTCAGGCACACACCCACTCTGACACACACATAAATACAACCAAAAAAAAAAAGGATATTCCGACACATATCCCTGCATGTAATGGTATCACCTTTTTTTCGTTTGCTGGTCGTATGTCCAGAGTCCATTCCATGGTCGAAAAACGTTTATTTAAACAAGTGAAATGTAATTATTTTGGAATTTATTATTAAATTAATTTTAATTGTAATAATGTGCATGTTAAAATGGCTCCCATGCAAACACACACATATATAAAGGACGTGTCCCTGCATATGTGTGCTTTTGTGGTTTTTATTGATTTTAATTTATTTATTTAACAATTTTTTTGTGTTTTCATTTCGGCTTCTGCCGGACAGGCTGCCGTTTTGTTGTTTGTGCCGGGGTTATTATGAAAATGTAAAAGAGTTTTACAGCGTTAATCAATTTCATTTTCACTCTGGCGAGCAGAAAGCGAAGCAAATTAAATGAAATTAAAAATGCATTTTCATACCTTGCCGGTGTAAGCCAACAAGTAAACAAAAACCCAACCACAATTTACGCCTCATCTAATTGAGGGGCGGCTGTAAAGGGGATGATGATGATGGCAACAATTTCATTTTATTTGCTTGCATATTTTAATTAACCCAAAAGCCACACAAAACTCTCAACAATTCCTATCCGAACAGGAGCAGCAGCAGCAGGAGGGCGGAAGGGACGTGTTAAATCCTTGCTCAATTGTTATTAGGTGTGATTTGTAAACATAATACATATACTATGCTACTTGAACCTGTGGGCTACAATCTGTATGTGCGTGTATATGCTCTTGCCATGGATAGCATTCATTTCTAATGAAGCGGAGTATTTGATGAAATGTAATAATTAATTATTTAACTTGGATTAAATATTTATGATGGTTATAAATATATAAAGATTTATAGCTGTCATAGAAATTTAATTAGTTTATTGTTTAATCAATATGAAAGCTGAGATATAAACCATTAATTTATATACTTTTTCTTATAAAATTTTCAATAAATTCCTAAATTAAATATTTAATATACAAAATAATAAGAGAAGCTAGTAACTTTGAGCCTTTGAAGAGTATTTCTGGTAAGCCAATTTCAAATTCCCTTTTTGCTTTAGCTCAAGATTTTGCACTATACGCACAAACAGACACAATTTGTTGCCTACTTTCAAGCGCTCCTCACATCTCTCTCTCTCTCTCTATCTATCTTTCTCTTTCTCTGCCTCACTAGCCAAAGCAATGGCCATCTCGCTTGGAGGCTGGAAATGGGGCTCGTTAGGCCCAAAAACGGACGTGCTTAAAATTTCATAGACACAACGAACACGCACACAGCAAAGCAAACACTCGCACACACACACAGAGAAACATGTGCTTATGAAATGAACATGTGTGCGTATCCTTTATGGATTTAATCCGCATGCCTGCGGTCGGCCACAAGATCAACTGTTGGCAGAAGTGTGTCAACAAGGAGGAACTGGAACCCGAGAGGTGTGTGGGTGTGGATGGTGCACAGCAAGTGGTCATAATGGTCGACCCATCCACACCAACTCTCACCCATACACTTGCCCCAAAACGCACACGCACACACAACTCACTCTCTCCTTATCTGATTCTCTGTTTCTCTCTCTCTTTCTCTGTTGTGCTAATAAGGACTCTTAAAGTGCGTGTGTGTGTGTGCCTACTCCTTCGCTTATCTGTGTGTGCACTCGGAAAAATAAATTTACATCAATTTTAGTACATTTAGGAAGGTTGGTTATAGCTTAAAATATTTATTTTGCAATATAAATATTATATGTAATAAATATATAATCTTAAAAGACTTTTTAAAAGGTTTATTCTTAGCATTTAAAGATATTTTAAAGGGGTTTAATTTACCCTTAGTAATTTCATAATGAAACTTTAAATAAATATAGTTTCGTAATATTTTTAAATCTTTTTTTAAAGGATTTGAATATTTATTTAATTAATTTTTTAAGTTACTTATTTGAATTACTTTTTCACAGTGTTAAGCTGAAAACTCCAAGGCTGCTGGGTGCAAATGAGTGAGGGAGTTGAGGCCAGACCAGCCATCAGTCAGTTACACTCGTCAATGTCTTAAGCCCTTCTGATATGCTCCTCCACCATCATTCCCGCCCCCTTATGCCAGGGAAATCCCTTTTAGCCACCTAACCACACACATTGTTTTGGCAGGTATGTTCTCACGTTAAAGCCCCCTCAGAAACCTCAATTAAAATGCCTGTTATTAGACAAATATCAATTTGTTTCATTTCCAATCAAGTTAAGATGGCAATCTACTCGATGGCCCACGAGGCGTATACGCAATGTTGTCTTACATGGCCAAGTGCGAAAATTAAAATATTTGCCGAAACAATAACAAGGACAATGGAAGGGAAATCGATGTGATTTTATTTGGAAAATTTACTAAGACTCAATATGGATTGCAGGAAATATTTTAAATGGAATTTAATTTGATTAATTGAAGAGAGTAGTTTACATTTTTGAAAAGGAAAATTGGCTGCAGACTTTTATAAAGTGCATAAAATATTTTTTAGTATAGCAAATCAATTCCTGATTTATTTACTTTTAAGTAAAGTCTTACTTTACTTTATGACTTTATGACTCGTTCAATATAACGGTTTATAACTTAAGTTTGTAAAATAAAACATGAGGAATGCCTAATATATTTACTTTTAAACATTAATTATATTCCTTCCTAATCTTAGTATAATTATGCTACTTAAGAGCTTTAAAATTGACTTTAAAGGAAAATTAAATACTTTTCCTTAAATCTAAGTAATTGAAGCAGAATTCATTTCATTTCAAAAAATTTAGTTTTTTTAAATTTCTTTACCATCTATTTCTATTGACTTTGAATATTTTGATAAATATCATAAAGAATCCTTTAAACAATTAAGAATTGTTTTTTCAAACTGACCATCTTGAGGGGAAATTAATTTCTTATTTGTATTTCCTCATTGCTGAGTAAACAAAAGAAAATTCCTAAGAAATAACATAAAGATTCTATAAATTAACAAAGCAAAGCATAGAAAAAGGTCTGAAATCTGAGCAGTCTTCCCCATTTATTTATGCAATCGTATGGAATCACTGGCACAAGATTTAGTTGGTATCTCCCTTCTAATTCGACAATCAACAAAGCAATGGGATACCCAGTATTCACAAATACCAAGTCATCACATACACATTCACATAGCAGGAAAGAGGGCAGGTTGGGGACTCCCCCCGATTGTCCTTTCCAGCATATTCAAATACATTTTGTATACACACCCATTGAGGCGTGCCCAGTGTGTGTGTGTAACGGCAATCATTATTGAGGCAATGATGTGCATTTCATGAATTATCCACGGCAAGATGATGCGTTCCAATGTGTGTATGCTCGTTGGCTTCCTGCTCAAGGACTCGCCCTCTGCCATCCGGCAGGTCCATCTCCCTCCCGGCTATCCCTGTCCCCGGTACAAGCACGGTTGGTTGAGCAATGCGCCGAGGTAAGTAATAAACTTATTGGCCCCATGCCTGTCCGTTGGTTGTCCGTTTGTAATACACACAATATGGCAGGACATGCCACCAGGAGCTGGACAGATCAGGGATGGCCCAACTTATTGATGGCTCATTTATGGATTAATCCAGTTAAAACGATGTGCTCTAGTTTACGATGAGGAGTCAAGATAAAAATATGATTAATCTGCATGCATTTAGAAAATGCCGAGGCAATTAAGAGCTCAATTAAGAGTGGCCAAGGGGATTTCAGGTTGTAAATTAATTGGTTTCTGAATGGTAAAGGTAAAACTATAAGCTCTATATATTTTCCTTTTACTTTGCAAAGCCGAAATTGAAATGTTAAAGAAAGCAAAGCCATATGTTTAGCATTAAAGGTCAGAAGGACTTTTAAAATGTCAATTTGAATACATATACATTTACATTAATTATAATTCCTTTTGAATATAATTTGTCCTATACAATTCTGGCACCCTCTTCAGTCTATATAAAATTCTACCATCTCTAGCAACCAGATTGGCAAAAGGGAATTAAGGGAGTGGGCTGGCAGTGGGTTGGACGTGGCCTTTGTGAGCCGCCCACTCGAATGTGGCTGTATCATGACGAGTTGGCAATGCCAGCGGACGTTTCATCGTTAAATGTGGAACTGTTAAACAGATAATGACCGACCACACCACACACACACCCAACAACTTGCCGAAAACCACGGTTCTTCCCCCTTTTCACCGCAGAACATCGAGTGGGTGGCACTGGGCATGGCAGTCAACTGACCAGAGGCTTTTGTTATGCTCCCCGGCCATCATAACTGTATCAATGGCGATGGCCAGCAGGGATGGAGCTTCTGCTCCTGCCAATGATGATGATGATGATGATTCCACTGCTCTGGTGGTGTTATTATTTCGCCTGCTATTTGTTGGTGTTGTCCTGCGGAAACCAGACGACTGTCCTGCTGAAATTCTGATGCATTGAAATATAATTATTGGGAAATGTGCGATTGTCGTTGGGTTTCCGTTTACGTGCTCACCATTTCGGTTTGGGTTTTGCTTGACGATTATGCATGCATATGGGGATTGGGTTGGGGAATGGCATGGAACCAGTGTCCTACATGATTGTTTGTCCTTGTACATGCGATTACAATGCGAGCCGACAAAATGGGAATAAATATTCAAATAGGATCCTTGTTATGTATATGGGATATATATATATTTTCAATAGACATATAATGGACTATATATAAAGGGTTCAGAATTTGGTTTAGTCTTTGTACCTATGGATTGTTTCTAAATTTTTAAACTATGTATTAAATATATATAAATTTATTTTAAATATAAACTTAAACTTATTATTAAAATACGTAAATATATTTAAATATCGGTAATATTAATAAATTATTAAAATAAATATTAATAATAGAATATTCTCTTAAATTTTCATAATAAATCTTAATAATTTCATCGCTTACTTTATATTTTTAACGTTATTGAACACTGTAGGTGCACCCACAAACACTTGCAACTATTTGGGGCAAAGGAATTGATACTCGCTCTCTTTCTCTCGCTCTCACATTCACCAAGCGCCCCTCCCACACACACACACACACACACCCACACGCACGGACTGGCCATGCAACAATCATAATTTATGCAAGCCGAATGACATAACAGTTGCCAGATTATTGCCGTGCATTAAACACATGTAGGCATATAAGTTGTAAACGTCGGTACATGCACATTCAATTACCATATTAACCGAAACGACTAATTAACTAAAGTTGTACGCATTTACCTCAGAAGTCTCAATTGGCATCCCTCACACACACACACACGCATGGGCATCGGTGTGCATCTCATATGCAAGATATTTGACAGCGAAAAATACGATGTTGCGGCTGCGTCTGCGGCTTGCATTTATAATCAGCATATACATTAAACATTACTTTAATCACACGCACACGATTTACACTTTTCACACGACGTTTTACACGGTTTTTCGCGAATTTTCCGAGCACAAATTGTCTGTTTACACTCTCGCCGACAGGATTCGCGCTATTATCGATCGTGCCATCGGCATTATCGATGGCGGATTTTGGCTGTGGTGAAAATTAAGCGATTGTACTGGAACGCTCTGGCGGAAATTCAAAACTTTTATAATATATTTTTCTAAGTCATAATTTTTTAATATTTAATCAAGTGCTTTTAGCTTACGAGTTTATGATTGAGAAAATATTTTTTAATTATATTTTAATTATATTAATTATATTCATTATATTTTTATTTGAGTCTAAGCAAAAATAGTTCAATTTTTACATTTTTGTATGGTGATCAAAATTAAATTAATATTTAAATTTAAAAGTGAACAATATATTAATTGTAAAAATAAGGTTGAAATCCTAAAACAAAAAGAATAATTTAAAATTGAAAGATGTAGTAAAGAATTATGAATCTTAATTACTATGACATAAATATCAACAAAATATATATTTCAATCTAAAACTTTCCAATTTATAATTAAAAATATCAATGTAATAAAAAGAGATTGCAATTTTAAAGTTTAATTTTAATCTGATGTTTTATATAAAGCTTAGCGGAAGTTCGGATTCAAAAAAGTGCCCGCGAAGAGAAACTCACCATGGCATTAGCAGTTTCCGGTTCAAGAGCTGCGCAATTTTGAGAGCCAGTGCTGGAAAGTGTGACGGCCAAATTGATAACACAAAATCGATGAATAAACACTATTTGCAATTAAGCGCCAAAATTTAAAACCAATGACATTTAAAATATAACGGTCGGTGAATCAATGGTAGATTTTTAATCCAGCTTGAACTAAAATGATAACATAAAATATATGTTTAAAACTAAGGGTACTAAAACTAAAAATTAAATGTAATCAAATCTACTAACATATTAATAAATAAATAAATAAAAATGATTACACAAAAGATACTATGAAAAAAATGCAACCTTCTGGCATTCTATGATCTAATTTGTTCTATTCATGGTCCATTGATTTTTACTAAAAATAAATAAAAATATATTTATATGTAAATATTCGTTTACAACCATTTTCTCTATTTACGTTTTCATAATTCATGTCTGACATTCAATTTGCACCCATTTAAAACCAAAGTCAACGTTCTCATTGGCCAAAAATAAATTCAAGAAATATGGGATAGCCGCTGGGTATTTTACCAACAGCTTCGCATGTCATAAAGATGCTCAAAAAGTAAACTCTTGGTATGTTTGTATATATGCTTAATGCTACCAAACGGTAACCGGTTTCTGCGTTCTTCTGTCAGTTTCGAGAAGGCCTAAAGAACTCGATTCTTTTCAATTGTGAAAGTCCTCAGTGAGTGGTTCGCCTCCTCCTACCTGTTTCCCCCACTTCTGATGACTAACGGGAGAGCAAAAATATTCCCTGTGACATTTTCCTGCTAGCTCATTTGGGCATTTTCCAAGAACTCGCGTTTTTCACACAGCAAGCAAAAAGCAAGCAGCTAAATTAATCTATATTAATGCTCTAGGTTATCGAGCTGAGTGCAATGACGTATTAGCCATTGAATGCAAGCTGAATGCATTTTAATGCGAATGAGGAACTAGCATGCTAGACTCAGGAAATAATTCACCATAAGAAAGAGAAAGAGTGATAGTTGGAGAGAGAGAAAGCTACTAGAGAGAGGGAGAAGAAAAGGTGTACAAGCTCCAAACAACTAAACAACTTTTATTCAGGAACACAGAGATTTATTGGGGGTTTATTTTGATTTAAATTTTATGAAAAATCAAATATGAAACAGAACTAATTTTGCTTTATATTTTAAATATTTTCTTCGAATTTATATATTTGTTTTTATATTATTAGTCTAATTATATTAATAAAACTATTTAAAGAACCCCAGAAAAATGTAATAATATAAATAAATTTATTAGTTAGATATATTTTTTTAGTATTTATTTAAAAATATAATAACTTAGAAGACTTCTATTGAAAAATTCCCTTTTATTTACAGCAATCTTTATATTAATTTAAATCTTTTTTTAAATTAAATTAAATCTCCCAAAATATTTTTCTTTGTGCCTGTCGGTAGCTTATTTCCACCACTCCAACACAAACACTTTTTAAAGAATGTTGTGTTTTGTTTTTTATTACAGGAACCACAAACTTGTTGTAACTCTGTAAAGACTGAGAACGTGAAATCCCCAACGTCCAATTGTTTGGGGAAAACGTAACGCTGGCGACCACCCCAGAGCGACGTCCGACTGGCCAAACAAGTGGACCCGAGAGAATATTTGCAATATTATTCCGAATCTCCGGTCAGTTGTCCGAGAAATAGCGTGCCGAGCAGTCGCATTACTCGCACGAGTTTTAACCAAGAAACCAAATAAAAAAGATATACAAAACAATACTGAGTGATTTGCAGATAAAAAAGATCAAGGAACGAAACAAACCAAGAATTTCATTTAGCCTTAAAGCGCCGCCAACGATCATACAGAAATTCTTCACTCTTAATTACGTTTTTTATTAATTAATTAATTGTAAAATGAGTGACCTAGAGCATATTGCACTGAAAATGGATAAGCTGCCGCTGGACGATGATAAAACTGCGGCAAGAAATCAAGTGAGTTTTCCAGCTGCTGAACGTAAGAGGTTAACACTTGCCTATAAATCACAGCTTTGTTTAGATTGCTAATGAACGTTTTTAATACGAAAATTTAAGTACATAATGTGTACTATATAGGTATAGCTAGTATCTGATAATTGTCGTGTAAACAGAGGCTAGATGATTCCCGGAGAAGATTAACATTTTTTGGGAAAGAGTGGCAGCTGAAGCGGAAAAAAACCCACATGAATTAGTCATGGAAATAGATTCCCCCTTTGGAGCTTTAATAAAGATTTCTTTTTTGGGGATCTTGGGGTTTTTACTTGCAACATTGCATGAAAAACGTTATAGATAAAAATGTGTGGGGATTTCCAGCATAAGTCATGGAGGATGGAAGAAATATTTAATTGTGTCAGCTTTGTACATTAATTTTCTTATAAGAATTAAAAGAGATTGTGGTGAAATAAGACTTAATATAAGTTTTATTTAAATATTATTTCTAGATCTTATAACAAATGGTTATATTATTTCTAAATTTATTTGTGTAGTTACTGTCATATATTTTAAATATCTCTATACATTTAAATATATAACTTAAGCATTATGAAAATATTAAAATGCATTTTATGACTTTAAGCTTAATCTGCCCTTTAATATATATATTTTTTTTTTTAAATACCACAATTAAGCTTGTTCATATAAGCTATATTTACAATTAATGTTTGTCCCTGAGGCTTATCTTTTGCATTTTTAATGCCACTGCAAATGTCAACATACAAATGTATGTAAAACTATATATGAATCACATTAACTATTTAATGCTGCATTCATCTGAATAATGAATAATACACAATCAAGCGGAAGTTGCACTTCTTACAAACTTGATTTGCAAACAATAAACACAGCGTTTTATACGAAACATGTTAATATTCTGGAAATGTTCTCATTTACATTTCTATAGGAAAATATCAACAATCACAGCAATGGCGATGCAATCGATGGACGTACAACACGAGTGCCCCGAGCAGGTTCGTAGCCCAACTTATTTGTTTATCATATATCTCCCTCAAAAAAAAAACAGGAAACAAAAACTAGAATCCATTTTTTCCATTTTTATTGTGTGCTCGTCTATATATCTTTATGTAAATCTTGTGATCTTGTGACTAATGGTGCTTGGTGCTTTAAACCGCAATCTTTAATCTTTACAATTAATGTAAACCGCATTGTTGTGTGTAAGTAACTTAAGCCTTAACAGTAACAACTTAATATTGATGAGTTTTATTAATTATTTAACAGTTCCCGAAATGGATGATGATGACGATGATCGTCCCTTTGTTAAAGATGGGAGTGGTAATCCCGGCGTGGACGATGGTCTCCTTGGAGGCAACGGCGGCGGTGGAGGTGGTGTCGGTGGTGGTGGGGTCACTGTCCTCATACCGAATGGAGGAGGCGGCAGGCGACCCAGTTTCTCCTTTCCGGGATATAATGGCACCTCGGGTTTCGTGAACATTGACGGTGTGGAGACACCAGTTCCCGATGTCAATGCATATCAGCACAAGAAGACTCTGGCCCAGGGCATGATGGACCTGGCACTGCTCTCGGCCAATGCCAATCAGCTGCGTTATGTACTGGAAACGAGCGCACAAGATCATCCGTACTATTACCCCAGCCTGATATTCATATCGCTCAGCATTGTGTTCCAGGTAAATAAAAAACTAAAGATATAAATTCTAGAATTTAAAAGAAAATAGGAAAAATATAGTATTGGAAAGGGCATTTGTTTATATTTTGTGTATGGTTTCTCAGCTAAATTTAAGCTGTTTTAATGTGATCTCACAGACTCAGAAAAGCTGATTTCAGGTGTTTATCAGAAAATGTTTATAAGAGAAGATAATAAAATGTGTACAAGTATATAAGCCATTTATCTAGAAACATTTTGGGAAATGATTAATGATTTTATGGAAAAATATATAGAAAATTTTCAAGTCAAAATAAACTTACTTTAAAGTTAATTAGGAATTTTTGGCAATAACTTAGATGTATTTGCTCTTCTTAAGATAAAAACTCATTGATTTTCCTCTTGAAATTAATATAAATAATAACTTTTCAATAAAACTTAAATTCTAGATTAATTTCAGTTAAGCAAATTATTTAAAAGTATTCTATTTAAGTCAAAATGAGCTTACTAAAAGTATATATATGGCTTCTAAGGCATACCATAGATAATTAATTGATTTTCCTCTTTAAATTAATATAAATAATTATTTTTATTATTATTATTATTATTATTTAAATTCTAATAATTGCAGTTTAAATAATTATTTAAAAGTATTATATTTAAGTCAAAATTGGCTTACGAAAAGGATATACATATATGGCTTTCAGTTAAAAAATTATAAAAAAGTATTCTATTTAAATAAGCTTACTAAAAGTATATATGCATATATTGGGCTCTAAGAAATCCCTCAGATGATTCATTGATTTTCCTCTTGGAATCGCTGTGTCAATTAAAAATATGTATTGTATTTAAGTAGAAAACCAATGCATATTCATATTTCTTGGCATTTAATGCTTCATTGCAGATCGCTGTTGGCGTGGGACTTATTTGGAATGGCCGGTACAACATTAAGAACGAGCAAGATATTTGTCGGGCGAACAGAGTCAACAATTATACGGTCATTGGCATTTTTATTGTGACGGTGGTAAATGTCCTGATATCGGCCTTTGGCGTTGCACCAGCCACCGCTGTCGCGAATACCACTTAGTTCAGGATCTACATATTTGTATATGTAGATTTCTGTAGAAATTAGTATTTAGCCTGTTAAGCACAATCACATCTTTAGGAAATATCTCACAGCCCTCACCTCGACTGGTTAGTTTATTGTTAAAATTCACACAAGCGCCTCATTTGTATACATGTAACAACGGAAATGTGATAAATATAATGAATCCCATAAAATAAAATTAATGCAAAAATGGCATTTTATCGAAAATAAAAATTATTTTAGTTCTGGTTTCTTCTGCTTAACCATTATTAGTTTGAATTTTCCTGTTCCCGCCAAAGTATTGTTAAACTGAAATAAATCGAAAGTTTCTCAATATTTATTAACACTATCACTAAAGTAAGTTGGCAGCCCCAACATCTGTTGGTTTGACTCAGTGCTGTCCGGCTAGAAACTCTCCTAAAAGGTAGATTTTCTCAAAAATAATCTACAACAAACAAAACACATTTACAGCTAATAGAATCTACTAAGATTCTTCCGATATCAAAAATATATATTGCTAGAATAAGCTAGATGTATGCTAAAATAAGCTATTTTTATAGCTATACTTTTCCATTTTCAAATTTGATATAGCCGGAAATAAGCTAAGCTGGCAGTGCTGGCTCGATTACAAAAAGTAAATTGTTGAAAATTTCAGCTTTTGCTGCTTAAAAACGCTATTTTAAAATGGCCAAGATTATTAAGGCGGTAAGTTGGCACACAAATATACAAAGGACTATCTGCAGTGTTGGGCTAACTAGAGCTACCTGCCAGACGATCGGTTAAATTCCATCAATTGTTATGGTTATGTCATCGTTTCCTTCTTTGCAGTCCACGGGCTTGACCGGATTGGCCGTGTCCACCAATCCCCACCATACGCTGAGTGCTCTGTACGGAAAGATCCTGCGGGCAGTGTCCAAGATGCCACAGGAAGCCAGCTACAGGAAGTACACCGAGCAGTTGGTCAAGCAACGCGCCGATGCGGTGGCTAAGGTTTGAATTGTGGTCTTAAATCAACCAGAATTTCGCATTTAATACTATTCAATCCTTTTCAGAACAAGGACATTGCTGCTCTTGAGAAAGCCGTGGGCTGTGGTCAGGTTGAGGAGCTTATTGTTCAGGCCGAAAACGAATTGGTTCTGGCCCGCAAAATGCTTGGCTGGAAGCCCTGGGAGAAGCTGGTCCAGCCGGCACCTGCCAAGCAATGGGACTGGCCCCCAGCACAGATCCTGGAGCCCAAGGTTTAGGAGCTATCTGCTGTCCTAGTCCCCACTTAGTACTAATTATTCTACGGCAAATGGAGATGAGAGAAGAGAGAAAGAGAGCAATAAATCCGTTGATAAGCCAGCTGCGAAATCAACAACAAAATTACAGAGCTTCTGATTATAATTCTCGATCCGCCTCAGTTTGTTTTCACCATGCGTGCTCTTCGGTACCTCATCCTGCTGCTGCTGCTGTGTGTTTGCAGCGCCTTTGTGGCCTCATCTGTGCCCCGGCAGCGCCGTCAGATCGATCTGACACTCTCCGCGGAACATGACGACAAGGACGATGAGACCGAGCTGGCACTGGAGGCAATCGCTGGCCTGTGGCAGAGCGCCGACAGCCGAACCAAGGTGGATGGATCCGCCAGTCTGGTGCATCGCACCATTGGCGGCACGCAATCGGGTATGGGCGGCAATACCAAATACCAGGCTCGCATACATCTGCACCATGACTATAAGCCACATGCGTATCCCTCGTAATCCAAGGTTCCGAGCAGGACGTTCGTCTGGGACTGCGTGTTACCTTCGAATAGCTGGACAGGCGAAACCGGCGGTACGGATGGGAGTTCCAGACAGAGCCACCCGCTGAGGGAAATCGCTCGATTGCGTGTAGACGAGATAACATTTTGACCTTCCCAGCTCCAGTTCCAGCTGCTGCTTGTACACAATATACAGAGAACATTTGTGAATATACATTATTTTAATACCCGCATATTGTTTGCTTTATTGATTCCATTTCTCGACCGTGAAGGCAGCAGCGCAACAACTTTCAGCTTAAGATTACAAATTACAACAACGAATTTCTGCACAACAAAAATAGAGGGAGGTAGAAGGATCGGAAGGGGAGGTTAATATAAATACAAAGCCATTCCTTAAGTATAAATGCCATTAGTCAACGTGTTGGTGGGGCGACGGGTCCTTCAATTAGCATGGATCACCCAGGATAAGGGGTGGGCCTGAGGTAGGTAATTTATGGGGAGTTTCGGGTTTATTTATTGCTGGAAACTAGTTAGTTTTTCCCTAGCTGATTCCAGAACAAAATATTTTGATGACTTTGTTTCTTAATTAAATGAATTTTCGAAAATAAAAGTATTTTTAAATTAAATATTACAAATCTTGAATATTTCCTTTTCAATTTCTTACTTTGTTCCATTTTTTCTTTTAAATAAAACTGCTTTTGAATAAATTAAAGATTTCTTGAACTCTTATACATAAAACTTAAAGAACCATTTTGCTATATTTCTTTTTAGTCTCACAATAAGTATTTTTTTAGATTAAATTGAGCTAATATATTAAGTTAAATATTTGCTTAAAAAAATAGTAAATAAAAACTAAAAAACTCCTAATACAGAAATCAAAATAATATCCCTAGTTTCCAGCTTAAAATCTCTCTTAAAAACTCCCTAAAATCTCCCCAGTAACAACCTTACTCAAACAAATAGAGCCTGGACCCGGCACCTCCCTCTTGAGGTTAATATCATTGCACCCTGGTTGGGAGTGTAGTTCGTCTATCCATCCTGCCATCCTTAGTTCAGGCTGACGGGCACACCTTGCTTCGCCTGCTCTGTGAGCTCCTGGACGACAAAATCGCGAAACTCCTGGTAGGCCACATCGATGTCCACATTGTTGATGATCTTGTGGAAGTTGCCCGCCGTTAGCCCGTAGTCCAGCTCCACCTGGGCGGCGTTCAAGCGCTTTCGCAGACTCTCCTCCGTCTCAGAACCACGTAGTCGCAGTCGGCGCTCCAGCTCCTCGATGCTCGGTGGATTGTTGAAGATGAGAATGGGATTGAGATCCGTTCGACGGATTTGCTCCACGCCCTTCTGTTCGATGTCCAAGATGCAGACCCTGCCCTGGGCCTGAATCTCGCGCACGGCCGCCTTGCTTGTGCCGTACAGATTCCCCGAGAACTCGGCGGTCTCGATGAACTCGTTGCCGGCGATGGCGGCCTCCATTTCCGGCCGCTCGACGAAATAGTAGTGGACGGCATGCTCCTCGCCTTCGCGCGGCTTCCGCGTGGTGTGCGAGATGCTAAAGCCAAAGGTATTGGGGAAATCGGCGAAGAGGCGTTTCAGGAGCGTGCTCTTCCCGGACCCGGAGGGGCCGCAGAGAACGAGGGGGCGTGGTCCCGCGGCGGACATCTTCTTGCTCGTCAAGGTCGCTGCGGTGCTGCTGCTGTTGCTGCTAAGCGCGCGGTTTACAATGAACAGAAAGCTTATCATTGCGTGGCCTTTTATTTGTCGCCGATACCAATACACGAATAATTGCTAAGAAAAGCTAAATTTGTTCTTGTTTTTCGTTTTCTTATTTGTTGTTTTTTTTTTAGGCTAATTAATGAGTGACCGTAGAGACAGTCGGTCGTTATGCCAAACCTGCCGGTCACACCTCGCCAGTGTTGAAAAATCCCACCATCCCGCGACTGTGCTGCAAAACCTTGCATTTGCCCGCCATTGACACAAATTCAAATCGAAACTGGGACACCAGGCTAAGGTTAATGCATTCAAAAGACAAACAACGCACTTCAACAGGAAACTAAAACTCCGGCTCTAAGTCAACGAGCTGGGGGCGTGGTCAATAAGGGGGCGTGCATGGCTAATGCTTGCGCTGTCTGGCGTGTAAAAGGCCACGGGCACGGAAATTCCGGTCACAGTCTCCTCCGGAATGGCCAACTACTATCGCCGCAAGAAGCCCGATGCGGTATTCCTCAACGCCAAGCCCCTGAATAGCGCCAATGCCCAGGCCTATTTATATGGGGTACGCAAGTACTCAATCGGCTTGGCCGAGCGCCTGGATGCTGATTACGAGGCGCCGCCAATGGACAGGAAGAAGACCTCTGATAGCACCGCCTCCAACAATCCGGAATTTACACCAGTGAGTTTAGGGTACTCCCCTCTATAAAGGATCTCTTTAAAGGATATGGGAATAGAGTGTGTTTTACAGGAACATTTCACCGGTCAACTGGTTCCTAAGGATTATTGGCGTCTTGCCCATCGTTAGACGTGGTCCCGCCCGTGCCAAGTTCGAGATGAACTCAGCTCCATTTATTTACTCTGTGGTTTTCTTTGTGCTCTTGGCGGTGAGTTGGACAGGAAAATCTATCAAGTTTATAAAGTTATATATTATATAATTATCCAGTGCTATGTGGGATATGTGGCCAACAATCGCATCCATATTGTACGCTCCCTGAGTGGACCCTTCGAGGAGGCGGTGATTGCTTACCTATTCCTGGTCAACATCCTGCCCATTATGATCATACCCATCCTGTGGTGGGAGGCCAGGAAAATAGCTCGACTCTTCAATGATTGGGATGACTTTGAGGTGCTCTACTACCAAATCTCTGGCCATAGTTTGCCATTGAATCTGCGACAGAAGGCCGTTTATATCGCCGTAGTGCTACCAATTCTCTCGGTCCTCTCGGTGGTCATCACACACGTAACTATGTCGGATTTGAATATCAATCAGGTTGTTCCCTATTGTATCCTGGACAACCTGACGGCCATGTTGGGTGCCTGGTGGTTCCTAATCTGCGAGGCCATGAGCAATACCGCTCACCTGCTGGCGGAGCGATTCCAGAAGGCTTTGAAACACATTGGACCCGCTGCCATGGTGGCGGACTATCGAGTTTTGTGGCTTCGTCTGAGCAAGTTGACCCGGGACACGGGCAATGCCATGTGCTATACCTTCGTTTTTATGAGTCTGTATCTATTCTTCATCATCACTCTGTCGATTTATGGCCTAATGTCGCAGCTGTCGGAGGGATTTGGCATCAAGGATATAGGACTAACCATTACGGCTTTGTGGAACATTGGATTGCTTTTCTATATCTGCGATGAGGCCCATTATGCCTCGGTGAATGTGAGAACTAATTTCCAGAAAAAGCTTTTAATGGTGGAGCTAAATTGGATGAATTCGGATGCCCAGACGGAGATCAACATGTTCCTCCGTGCCACCGAAATGAATCCCTCGACCATCAATTGTGGTGGGTTCTTCGATGTGAACAGGAGTTTATTCAAGGGCCTGATCACCACAATGGTCACTTATCTGGTGGTGCTGCTGCAGTTCCAGATTAGTATTCCCACTGACAAAGGTGATTCGGAGGGCAGTACCAACATTACAGTGGTGGATTTGCTGATGGATAGCTTGGATAATGACATGACCCTGATGGGCTCCTCCACTACCCGAAGTTCAACAACAAGCAGTAGTACAACCACCATGGCACCATCGATTTCCAAGCAAAAGGGCAGAAAGGGTTAAAAATAAATATATAATTGGTTTAGCTTTAGGCAAAATATAGAAAACAAATATAAAACAAACAAAAAAATATGTGAAACAAATTATACAAAATATATATCTGTAGTGGCGGCCAAAAATAATAAAAGCACTAAAAACTTGTTGCTAGATTTCAAATTTAATTTTTTAGGGCAATGTGTAATAAATTTCTGGAGGTTTTTTAAATATTCCGTGCAGAGAGAAGTTAACATAATTAATATTCAGAAATCATAATTTTTAGTGGTACTTATGCCAGGCATTTTTTAAAGAAAATTAAACAGAATTTCAAATAAACATAACTTTAACATTAACTTTATGAAGATGGCTTTCAAATAATATTAAAACAAATATATTACCCATAACTATTAATATTTAAGTAGAGAAAATCTACCCTCAACGAGATATGTTTCATATTTGCACTTTTATTTGATATTCATATTCATTTCTTTTTTTTATTTTGTGCTTAAAATATTGCAATTTAGAGGAATTTAAGGCCAATATTGTAGGTAACACGGAATTTCGTTGCTAATTAAATAAAATATTAAATAATATAAATAAAATTCAATCCAACCTCCGGTTCGCTTGGAAGTCCCGGGTTCGAGTCCTACCAGTGATCAAATTGTTAACTTAGCATTTTGTCTATATCCTTTTAAAACTATTTATCTTCGTTGCTAACATTATATTTAAGTGCTGAAGTGTGTAATGCGGCTTACCGACTTTAATATTTAATTCTACACAAAAATAGTTGCATTTTATATTTTCGGCCAACGATCCCACAAGATCCCCTTTGATTTCAGGCACTGCCTGAGGAGGGACAATAGTATCTGTATCTTTTATTTGTTAATAAACCCCTCGATCCATATCCATTGGCTATCTAAAATAGTATCTCTGCTATATCCATATCACACTCGGTTTTGCCAAACAGAAACTCTGTAGGGCAAATTGCAATCAAGACACCTGATGGGGAAGTTCCAAACCAAAATTCTATATATCCAGGATCAGGGAGCTTAGCACTGACCATCTGGAGACTCGGTTAGGATGTGCTTGTAGCCATTGCTGCCCAGATACATGTGCTCGCGTTGGAAATGATAGGGTATCTGTAAGATACATATAAGATATATAAGATATTTGAGATACTTTCATAGGAGGTGGCTTCCAACTTACAGCCCCTGGCGCTGGACAGGGTATAGCCACAGTGGCTATCTCCCGGAGTTTGTTCATGGTCCGCAGACTCTGGTAGAAGCTGTGCATCACATACCACTTGCAGTAATCCATGCAGATCATGCTATAGCATATAATGACTGCAAAAATCAATGGTTAAAGAATCTTAAAATATATTAAAATATTTAATAAATTATTTTTCCACTTACAGTAGGGTACTTGGCCGCCCAAAAACTGCACCACCTTGCTATCCCTCAGCATGAAGACCAGTGCTCCCAGAGCAATCATCAGCAGGAACTCTACGATCAGCCAGGGAATAATCAAGCCAGGACGATTCTTATAAACCCCAAAGAACAAGGATATGGCACTCAGAGCATAGGTTCCAGCAATGCCTGCCATGACATAGAGCACATTCTCAGTGGCCGCCGCCAATTGAGCTGCTGTCTGCAATCGCAGATCGTTGTGGAATGGCGACATGTTGTAGAAACCATTGTCCTTTTGGTCCAGGATATCCAGCTCCAGGACGTGGCACATTTGCTCGGCATGGGCCAGGCCAAGAAGCACCAGAAAGAGGGCACAATGGGAGATCAACTAGAAGAGAAGATAAACAAATTTATTAATATTTATACAATGGTAATAAATTAAAAATGAACCTTTTTATATTATTAAATTATTTATAAAAATTGTTGCTAAAGCGAAACTCGGAACAGCCTTTCCAGCGATCTCCCAAAGCTGCTGCTACCCCTTGTTTTGATTGCGATAACAGGCAGTATGATATACGATTCCCAACCACTTCTAGCTACCCTGGGCATGACCTCGTCTGTGGTGGGTGTCGAAGCCTCAAAAGGGCGCTCGTCCTGGCACGTTCCCTATCACGGAACCAAAGTGCAGACGCATTGCGCCGCAGGAGCGTCTCCTTCGCTACCCTCTCTTACCTGGAGGGCGGCGGGGGCGTGCGTTCCATTGCCGCCTTTGATGGCTCCTTGCGCGCCCAGTGGGGTATGGCTTTGCATATCCAGTGCGTAATTTTTGTCTTTGGGGCAGGCGGCTGCACCTCGAATGGGTCCGCTTGGATTGCTTGGGGATGACCAGTCCTCCTGCGTGCCAGTGGTCCTGTGCGCTGCGCCCCGCCTTTTGAATCAATCCCTGATATCCTTATATAAGCAGTTATATTTATATTTTTACATATAATTTAGGCTTCCTAATATCTCAACACTTTGTTTTCCCTAAGTAAACACATTTCCTACATTTTCCACTCACCAACTGATAGATGCTGGTCAGCAGGGCTGTGGTCCTTAGATTCCTGGGTGAAACCGGAGCCATTAGCATTTCCCAGGTGCGACGACAACAGCATTTCCATTTGCATCCAGCGCTGGATGCCGCACTCACCGATGGCAGCAGCATTTTCCACAGAGTTTTCTCTGGTTATTCCTCCAATCAATTTATGGATTTTTCTCGCCTTTGCCGCAGCTAATCAGTTAAGGAATGCGTCGCAACTGTTTCCGCGGCTGTTTCGTCATGCAATTGGATCGAAAATATCCAAGGGTGGGGTTTGCTGGGGGTGACCTCGTCCAAGGGGGGTGTGGGCTAGGTGTGTTGGCACCCACGCAAAACAAACTTTCCGGGAGCTTTGGGCCTGTGGTTTGGGCCAAACTGCACTGGTGAACTAGCCGAAAAAATGTGAGAACAGAAGGACAAGGTCTGTCAAATGTTTTGACTCGCTAAAGAGCTTTTTCGTTAGTGTTTTGTGGGGTATTTGGGTATGATATTTCAGCTATGTGATGGGATTTGAATTATTTGAATGTGTAAAAAAAAAATATAAAAATGTTTTAAGAGTATTATTGCTAATTTGAATGTATTGGATTTCTTAAATAAAATCTAGAAAAATTAATAAACAAATTTCTTAAGCATTAGTAACCCTACAGTTAAGTTTTGATTTTAAATCTTGTATTTTTTATATATTTTTTTTTAATTTCCAAAAACTTTTGATATCAAAGAGTATCTATATCTTCGTCTTGATGATGTTATATATCAACCTTAGTAAACTTTTTTGTTGGGGGTTGTTTCCCTCTTGAAACCGCGCAGATGTTTATCGTTCTCAAAGCAGCAAGCTTTTTGGCATTTCCAAGCTTCCACCAGAGTTGCCATTCACTCGCAAGACCTTAAGCAATTTAAAGTTTGCTAGGAACTTCCCCTTTTCCCCTCTACTCCCCCGCCAAAGATTGAGCGACCCCCAGCCATTGGTATGATAAATTTTTGCATTTTAAAAGTCAATTTACACTGGAACTATAAAAATGTAACATAAATTCTGCCAAAGCAGGCCATAAAACTCCCGGCAGTCGGCGCGGAAAGAGAATCAAAGTCGTGTCGTTGCCACTGGGCAACGGGCAGAACCAAGGAACCTCCTCATCATCGTCATCATCATCAATGATCATTTTGCACTCGGAAAATAATATAAAATAAATAATTGTAAAATTTCTTTTTACGAAAAATTATATGACTTCGAAACGAGTGTGTTCAACTTAATTTCAGCAGATTTTAATTGTTTATAAAACCATTTTTTAATTTAAAAAAACGTAACCTTTCCCGTTTCTTTATCATTTTTCCCAGTGCTTTGCAAGCCAACCTTATGGCGCTCCCTCTCAGAGTTGGAAGCTACTTGTGGGCCTAATTGATTGTTTTTCTACGAGCTTGGAGCTGGAAGCTCGAAGCTGGCGACTTCTGGCCAGGATCTGGCTTTGGGATCATCTCGGCTCACAATGTTGGAGCCCATTCGGATGAGATGATGAAGACCTCAGGGGCAATATATGGCCGAGTGCGCCGTTGTTAGCGGCTTGTTATCATTGGGCGTGTTTTATTAACTTTTAAGCTGCCATACACGCGAGGGGCCATAAAAAGTGCAACTGCCGAGAAAGCCAGGCAATGCCAGCAAACTGGCAACTGCAAAAGTCAATTAAAAATTTTTTACATTTGTTTGCACACAGAACGGAACGGAACGCGATTTCGGTTTCTGTTTCTTGTTGTTTCCATCCTGGCGCGATAATCATAACTGCAAAAAAGTAAGAAAACTACGCGCAGGCGTCGCCCGTCAATAATTTATGGCCCCAAAGGATGGGCCTTATGGGGGTTAAGTGTGTCCAGAGGGGTGAGACTGGGGGTACAGGTGAGCTGCTGGGGCACAGGTGAGCCGAGTAGCCGGCAGGCTGGTGTATTGAAATATCATCTTGCAATCATTTGCCGTTCAATTTGCGTTCGCAACGCTCTTTTGATTGGTTTTTCCAGCCCATCGCCCTCCATCCTCCTTCGGCGGCGATCCTCGCGATTCCACTACAAATTGATTGCCTTAAAGTAACTTGTAAAATGTATCTAAGAGATGCATGATGAGAAAATGGGCAACTTGAGGGTCCCAATAAACATTAAAACATTAAAGGCATTTAAAAAATAACTAAGAAATGATTTTTGGAAGTCATAAAAATTTAAAACTTTGTATTTTAAATATTTTTGTATAGATATTCTTTGAATCTTATAATTTTCTGTATTTTCATAGCGACAAAAAGAGTGTCTAAGTGATAACTGAAAAATAATAAAAAATTATATATTAAATATTAAATTTCTGGGAACTAAAATGATTCATTTATTATTTTATAAAAGGTGTTTAACTGAAATAACCAAAAACTTAGTTTAAAATTATAAAACAAATATTATACTTTGGATTATACCACAGTTTCAGCGTATAATCATAGTACGGATTAAAAAGTATTAAATATATATTATTAGGCTTATGATAAATATTTTTAAATAATAATAAAAGTAAGAAATTGTTATAAATTACAACACTTTTAAATATAAACATTTCTTTGGTTTCTATAAACAACTTTAGTTCAAATTTCATAAACATTCTCTTAAAATCATATTCCACCTATGTTTACCTTTAACATGAATATTATTCCAGAAATATGAATACTTTTCCCCAAGTGTAGACTACCCTTGGTGTTGTTGTGGTGTTTCTGCCGCTTCCTGGGCTCCTCTTTCAGCAAAAAACAGAAGCAACATTACAAATGTGTGGCGTTATTGCCACGGGGGAGGAGTCTGCTGGAGTCAGCAGTCAGGAGCATCGACTTCTTTTTGATTAAAAAGAGGAAAAAGGCCAGAGAGGAGTGGGAGCTGAAATAGGAGTTGCATTCAGACTCCGAGTTGGACTTCGTGATGGGGGATTGGGGGTTTGGGGAACTGTTGGACTGACCAAAAGCAATCGACGTTGTTAACAAGCATTTCAGCGCATGACAATTGGCATGCACACCTCCGGGCCATTAATATGCAACCGATGCTGACACATTTGGAGCTCAACTCAGTTGCAACTATCCAACAAGGCAATGGGGGCTTTCGTTCGGTTATTTAATCACAGAAAATCCTACGAACATAAATAACATTTCCCCGACTTATTTGCACAATTTGTTTGCCTGTTTTGACAGTCCCTGGGTTTCCAGGCATTTTCGCTAACTTCGCTTTGGATATATGATATGAAAGTTGCAGAGGGGGTTTCCAAGGAGATTGCATCGCACAAGCTGATCTTAGGAATATGGAATGCAATTGCACTGGCGTTTAATGGGCTTCTGATGGCATGGTTCCGAGAGTAATTATAGCAAAGGAATCCGATTAATATGGGTATAGGGAGCGGGGAATTAATTGGAGGAGATTTTAGATGGGCTTTTAAATATGTAATTGCTTTAGAGAGTGCGTATTTCTTCTGAATTTTAAGAAAGTAGTAAAGTTTGTTGCCTTTGAATTATAAGAAAGTAGACAAGTTCGTTGTCTAAGTCTTTTGTTTTGGTTTTTTATTTATTTTTCAAGCAACCACAGTTCAAACTACAGCTTATGGGCGAGGGGAAAGAGCGGAAGAGCGTGAAACGCACAAATCCATCGCTCTATCTCTCCCTCTCCACTCGCACACAAGCTGTAGTTCAAGCAGTGGCCGCTTGATGGCGTTTCCGAATTTTAATTCGAAGAGCACTGCTTTGATTGTTTTTTTTTTTTTTATTTCAAAACCAACAAACCTAATTAAAAATTATACATTTTATTTTGAATTTTTTAAACATTCTTTAAAAATCGATTCAAACTTTTAAATTAAAAAAATTTGCGAACTCAACTTCTTCAAACTCATAATTTCGCTAAGCATTTCGCACCTCTGACTGAATCCTATCCCCAATCCAAGCATTGTCACGTTTCAGGATTCGCATTTTGACGGCAAATATCAATTGTAGCACATATTTGCATAGGCCAAACACGGAAGAGGGTTTTGGATCTTTTCCAAATTATCAAAGGGGGGCCATGTATTGTTATCTCAACGTTTTGAGGATACATTCACACATGACTGACTTTTGTCGCGGATTTATGCGGTGTGGCTGTGATGAAGATGCTGCGATTTTACTTTGATTTCAGAGATGACTTATATATTGTTTCAATAATAAGGCTGATAAAGATTTAATTATTAAGAAATGGATTTCCAAGCATTAAGCTTTTAAAATTAAATTACAATTATAATACCATGGAAGGGTAATAAACACTACTTTCTCAGAAAAAATACTATAGCATCTTTTTTTTTTAGTTATCTAATATCTCCTTATCGTATTAAATATTTATCTTAAAATTTTTAATAAATTTTTTGTCAACAACAAAACTATAGAAAAATTATACAAACTGTACAGAAATATTTTATATTTTTATGCAATCTATAAATTTAAATAGAATACCTAATCCTTTTTATAAAAAGGACAAATTGCCAGCTCTGCCATTGCACCCTCCTGTGGCAGCAACATAAAACCCCGCAGCAACATCCAAACATCAGTTGCTGCAATGGCAAACAAACGAGTGAGAAAGCCCACCTCACCCACTTACTCGAATCTCAAGGGTGTGTTCAATTGTGTCAATTTAACGCCTTTTATGGCACACCAACCGCCGACATTTTCCCCCCTTCAGCCCACTTTCCACCCCCCTCAGTCCACTTTCCACCACCCCCGGTTAGCACCCCATTTCTGAATGAGCTGCTGCTGCTGCTGGTGTTGCTGCCACTGCACGTTGGGCATATTAATTATTGCCTGGCCAACGGATGATTCAAATAGATCGCTGCTAGCTGTTAGCTGGAACTGTTGTTTAACCCACTCGATGGCACAAGTGTTAATTATCCCTCCATCTGGGGTATCGGGTGTATCGAGTGTACGTACTTGGGTTGGTGTATTTGCAAAATGCATTCTCGCTTTACGCCGGCCAAACACGATTATTAGTAGTTGCCTGTCTAAATATTGGAAATTGACAATATGTTCAGCAGGGGCGCTGCTGCTTAAATGGTTTATAGATGGCATCCGAAAGGATGGATGGATGGCTCACATCAAGGATGCAAACAGGGCCAACAGCATGATTTGCTGGCAAGGAAGAAGGAAGCATCTCGCAGTTGTGGGCGGGGTTTGTTAACGGGATTCGTAATTAAATTGGTAGTTGCACAAAGCCCTTACTTTGGACTCAAAATATGGTTTAGGTATCTGCATTTCAAATTAACAATTTGATTTTGGTTTGGGTTCGGATATTCATTGTCTTTTGGTATAGTTTACAAGCTAAAATTAGGAAACAAATTTAATAAACTTAATGAACCATTTCTAAAATTTATTTTACATTTATTTATAATTTTCTTTTAAGGTATAAATATTGTAAATTGTATAAATAATATTAGAAATCTGTTTTGGTTAAGTTATAAGTATATATCAGGTTCCTTAATTGTAGGTTCTATTTAATATAAGAAATGACTATATTAAAAAAAGAAAACCAAAATGAAATTTATAAAATTCCTGCAAAATTTAACAAAATAGGTGAAATAATGCCTAATAATAAAATCTTTAAGGCTATTGAAATAATTATTATTATTAAATTGTAAACCTAAAGTGCATATGTGAAAAGTAAAATAATATTTTCAATATTTTCTCTGAGCTAACATTATTTAATATTTAACCAAGACCGTAGAAAGATCCTCTGGTCATATATAATTAGAGTTATAAATTGTGCCCACTTGTTATGAATTCTCCGAGGAATATATAGATAAAGGATTAATCAATATTTATTCCCAAAGGATAATATTTATTTGATTCTCTTTATTTACTGATTTCTTACCCAAAAATTTGGCAATATTTCCACATATCCCAAGCTGCCCAGGGGCTATACATGTAATCAAAGATATCCTTAAACCCTGTAAATCCCAGTAAATTATACAATTCATAGGCTTAAAGCATTGGGAAAAGGAGCAGCAGCAGTCGCGCTTGCCTGGCAAATATCCTTGATATCATTTAGTCAACTGGAAAAAATTCAATCAGCATACTTGGCAAATATTCAACAACGCTCTGGCGCTGCTTCTGGCTCGGGCTGTGCCTCGGATGAGGATGAGGCTGGAGGAGGATGTGGATGTGGATGTCGATGACGATTGTTTGACATCCCACAGGGGGTGGTACGCGGTACACGGCGGGTGGGGCTGCATAAATCAACAGCAAATAAATGCTGATACGCTGAAAGTTCGTCTTGGGATGCTTTCGGCTGAAACAAAAAAACACTCGAAGCGGAAACGAGAAAAAAAAGAACACAAAAAAGAGGAGAAAAATTCGCATTCGATAATTGAATTTTCCGTAGCGTGGAGAATAGGAATAGGGAAAAATGTCCAAAAGAAAAGCACCAGAGGGGGCGTGGTGGTAGTGGTGGTGGCGCTGCGAAGGACCCAGCAGCGTGTCCAGCGATGCATGCGTCGCACGTAGCCCGGAGGAGCAGCCAGCGAAAGGAGGGAGGGGGGAGAGGAATGAAAGGAGCAGCAGAAGGATGGGTAGCTGGGAGCCTGGAACTGGTAGCTCCAAGCTGCTCCCATATTATGTGCACAATAAATAGACGTGATCAGCATGAACAAGGTGAGGGAGCAGCTCGCTGTCGCTGCCGCTGTCCTTCTCATCCTTGTCCTCGTCCTGCTTTTTTCTCCTTTTCCTAGGGAGCTGTCCTTGCGCTTGGCTGAGCGGCCACATCGCTGGCTGCATGCTGACAAGAGCAAAACACTAAAGAAAAAAGGCTCTTAGCAAATTAAGATAAAATCTTTACATGTCTTTAAAAATTTCATTTAATTTTTTTAATGAAAATTTCCAAGAAGAAACTAATACTTCAGTACTTTCTTTACTTCTTAAATGTAGAATCATTTTTCTAACATTTTAAAAAACCCTTTTTTGTGTAAGTATTAAAAATCCTTTCCTTTTTTGGCCAAGTGCAGGGACTTGGAGCGCCGAAATCCCCGAGTGAAAAGCACTGGCAGGACGAGGATTTTGGGACTGAAGGAGCCCCGGCAAAAGGAAGCACTTGAGAGGATGTTGACTGAGTTTTTCCTTAGCTTCTTCTTTTTGCCAACAGTTTCCGGCTTTTGTTGCACGAAAAGTGCTCGACGGGGTCTTTTGTGTGCGTCCCTCTGCGTCTGTGTGAGCCCTCCGAGGGGGTTGGCTAAGTATGCCACCCCCCTCAACCGCCTTCCTCTTCTACCCCCAAAAGATGTTGAAACTTCCGAAAAACAAGGCGCCGCTAAACTTTTTTTATGCTAACTTACTTTGTAGTTTCTTCTTATTTGCAACTTTGATTTTTGTTTATTTTCGCTGGCAAGGAGCCACCCCCGCAGGACGAGCAAAAAAAAAATGAAAAGGAAAGCCGAAGAGCTTCAGCTCCAAGGGTGGCTTGGGATACGCAACCCCCAGAAAGAGAGGGTCTGCTGACGAGTGAAAGAGACGGCGGAAAAATGGCGGCAAGCAGGCAGCTTCAAGTAGCAGGAAAATTTCTTGACACGGAAAATTTCCTTGGACTTTGTTTTTCATCGCCTTTTTTCCTGTTCTTGTCATTTTCTCTCCTCTCTCTTCCGTTCACTTTAAAATGCGCCATTTTCATGTTTGCTGACCCAGGCCTAACCATCGTCATCGTCGTCACCCTGGCCTCCCCCGATATTCCAAGCGGAAGTTTTATGAATTTTCTGCAAAGCAGCCAAGTTTTTTCCCCTTGGGTTTCGCCTTTTTCTTTATCATTTTCCTTTTGCAGGAAAATTTCTATCTTGCTGTGGAATCACTGCAGTGTGAATAATGACAAAAAGCAGAGGAAATTGTTGCTGCTGCTGCGTCAGGAAATATTCATAAAAAAAGAACGATGAAAGAAATCATCAAGAAAAGTCTATGACAAGAACTTGATGGTTCGCCATGCGGGTTGGTTACAAAATTTCAAACATTTCACTTCAGTTTTTTTGGGACAATTAAAATAAACTGAAAAACGTAAGGGTGTCAACCCTTTTTTTATTTTCTGGATGATGTTTGGTTGGAATTAACATCACCTAATGAAGTTATTAGGGGCGTCAATGAAGGTCAACGAATTGACATTTAATTAAGTGCGAGCAAGCCCGCACTCAGAAATGATCTTTTAATTGTTGAGCACCTAATTTCGACTTCAATCATCATTTTCTTTTTAGGGTTTTATATTTTATATTTGAGAGTATAACATTTTTGAGGACTGTCAATTGACGGACCGTGAAGCGGAAAGTGTTTCCATGTGTCATTAGGGGGCTCAGAAGAAGTCATTAAAAAGGGGGAACTAATGCCTAAAACTGAATCTTAAATTAGCAAAGATCTAGAGTTATGTTGTAGTTAAATATTACTTAAAATTATAATCAAAACGGGAACTCCCATAAATTGTAATAATGAAAGTAACAAAGAAGTTTTTTGCTGCTTAAGCCATAACATCTTATATTTATTTCTTTAGATTTAATGAGCTTGCATTCTTATTACTTTCAGCTTGAGAATTAATTTAAATTATTATTAATTAAATTACTAAATCATAACTCAGGTTAAGCTTAAAGTTTATACTTTGCTCTATTTATAAATATTGTTATTTATATTTTGTTGCCTTTCTCAGGCGAATTAGCATAAATTATGCACGCCCACTTGCGAATGCAGTTCGTGCGTGTGACCTCCCCGTGCACGTGCCATTTTCCATTTTCCACTGGCAGGTGAGGCGACGCACAATTAAGCGTCAAGTGGCAGGACCAAGGGATGCCACTGCCATCCCCAGGAGGGGGTCGATTCTCAAGGACTCCCCGCGTAGTTTATTGAATTTTCATATTTTATGCCTGCGACTCGCTCAACTATGTAAAGTGGATTTGGTAAACGAATTAGGCATCTCGCTGGCTTGAAACTTTGGACAAACAAACAACTCGGCAGGAGCAGCAGGGCTTCATAAAAAAAGGCTATACAAAATATATATATGCCACGCCCCTAGGACTACCTACAGCCTTAAGCTCAGAGGAGGTTCTTAGCTTTGAGAAAAAGAGAGGACTAACACTGAGAAATGAAATTTAAAATCGAGTTTTTCCTATTTAAAATTTTATTTATATTTATATTGTTTTATTACTCAGAAATATATTAATATTATGTTACTTTAATAATATGTTACTATTAGCCCAAAATATTAATTTTATATATTTTTAAGCAGTTGAAAAACATATAAAAATATATATAAAATCAAATAAATCAAAGCCACAACTATTGATATTTCAAAAAATATTTGTATTACTTTTTTTAAAATATATAATTCCCATTAATAATTTCAAAATAAATACCAATTTAAGATAGCTGCTTTTCCAAAGGAATTTTCCTTAAGTGTAATATAATCGAATTTATTTGTCTGAGGGTTTTCTTTTGGCAAAAAGTTTTTCGCAAAGCTGGCAGCGGTTTTCAGTTTTGAGTTCATTTTCTGCGCCCATCCCTCTGGAAACCTCAGCTCGACCGAGGAACTCCAACCCCAAACCGCATTTGCACACGCTCGTCCACACACACACGCAGACACGAGATTTGATTTTATTTTATTTTATTTCACTTTATTTTACTTTACTTGCCAATGTTGCCGGCATTTTTGGGATCCTGCTCAGAAGCTGTGTAAAATTAGCAGCATAAGATTGGATTATATCCCTATGTGTGGCATGGATGGCGCAACTTGCCTTTTCCCCTTTTTTTTCTTGTTTTTCGGTTATTCGGTTGGACTTGTTCTCGGGTTCGGCAACAGACAAGAGACAAGTCCCTGGCCCTGTGATTAAATATGTCGAAGCACGTGCCACGATTAGGCGAGCGGCGTTGCGTTGAAGCGTGAGCTAGGGGTTAAGGTTTGGTAGTCTCACTGGGAGGCGACACTTTTGTTGAATTGCTAATTTGCTTAAAGTCAGCCTTTCTTACGCCTGAACGACCAACGGACCGGAATTCCCCAGCAAATCCCTCCAAAAATGGGATTATTCTGAAGTGGCATTGGTTTTTCAGAGCTTCCAGGGAGAGAGGGAAAAAGATGTGTTAACGGAAATAATGGTGGCATTATAGGGTTAGTCACACGATTTGCTGGAGAATCAATGGGAGTTCATTGGGTGACACAATTTGGGCAATGTTTAATATATAATAAATAATATCTTTATTAAACATAGAAAAGATCAAAGGATTCATTTTCTTCTCACAACTTCTCGCTTCCAAAAAATCCTTAGTTAATGAGTATTTTTTAATTTATTCTTAATATTTAAATACTTTAATTAAATGTTATATTTACCATAATTGCTCCTTGATAAATACCTAATTACAGAAATATATTTTTTCAATAATTTTCCTAGGACTCTCCTCCATAATCTTGGAAAACCGTTGACCCTGGCCATTCATCTCTCGGCTGGAAAAGACTTTTCCCAGCTGGCCAAGTCGGCAAACGAAACGCTCTCTAATTGGAACCCCATTGGCTTCCCTGGGCTCTGTAATATAGTCATTCTATAAAGTATACCCCATCCACTTGGCCATAAAGTCAATTAATCGCCTAAAGTGCGGGATAATAATTCCGGGACTGGGAGAAACCAAACCGCGACAACCGCCAAAAAGCGGCTCGGACCCGGCACCTCGAGTGAGACGTCTCAACTATAAATTGCCCCGAATGGGAATGGTAAAGATATATGCTGCTCGGACTGGGACTCAGACTGGGAATGGAACCCTCCTTATGGATGGATGAATGGTTGGGGATTCTTGTTTGTGTGCCTCGCGCCTTTTGCTGTTTGTTTTTGATGTTGATGAATGTCGGTGGCCGCAACTTTCCGCTGTTGTTTTAGTTGAACATACAAAAGGTTGTCCGTCGTGTGTATGTGTATATATATATATTTATTTCTGACCATTTTCTCTCTTGTTCCCAGTTAATGTTTTCATTTTGTGGAGTGGCTTGGACGGGGGCTGGATTTGGGATTGGATTGCGTGCTGCTTGATGCATGTTCCCTCACATTTTACAGATCCACTTAACCTCGTGATTGATATGTTGCAATAATTCTTATCAAACAATGACCACCGAAACCAGTGAAAAATCGACCATGGAGCCTCTTTTCCAAAGGTGGCAGGGTTTGGGAAAGCAGTTGGGAAATATAAATACATTTTTATAAATATACAAAAATATATTAGAAGTGAAAATTATACAAATATTTATATATAGCTAAAGAAACTGAATTTTGTAAAAGAAACTATTAAATGTTACTTTGCAATTAATGTGAAGTTTATTTATATATTATTTAAATATATATTTCTCCATCTCTTAACTATAAGTAAAACTCTAACTCTTCCTTTACAAACAAAACAACAAAAAAATAAAAGCTCTCACAGAGAAATTGTTGTATTCCCCAAAAAATGTACAGAATTCTCACTTTTGTAAACAATATTAAGAAATATTAATTTTCATTTATCATTTTGATTGAGCGATCAAATCAAAAGAGAATCGCTGCCATCTCCGGTTGTTTTCTCGTGTGATTTCTTTATTATGATAGCAGAGATTCTCTTTTAATGATCTTTGCGCCGTCTTGATTTATGAATCCCAAAACAAAAAAAAAAACGGAGACCCGAGAAACCAAAGGTAAAGCTAACCCAAACCCGATTTCAGTTTTGGCCGCAAGGTGTCGAAACTGCAAGTTTTTTGGGGGAGAGGCTATGGAATCATATAGATACATGTCTTCAGGCTTGGGAAAATGGGTGAATAGAACGCCAATCTAACGGGGTCCACTCTAATAGAGGGGCTTTGTAGAGGGCGTGGATCAGCGTGAAAATGTGTGTGAAAATGGGGAGATCATCAAAGGTTCCCAGGCTTTATAAATGCTATTTATGTGAAGCTATCAACCTGGGGGGGCAGAGATTAAATGAATTTGTTTAAGGTCGCTTTAAAATAAATAGTCTGAAAATTAATTACAATTAAAAATAACATTTTCTTTTAATTATTCTTCTAATTTCGAGATTAAAGTCGCTTGAAGTTGGCAAATTTTTTAGCACTGAAAGCAAACTTGTCTACCTAAAGCGTTCCCTTGAATAGAAGCGTGTCCTTTGAGACCGAACCCGCCTCCGTCAAAAAATCCACCCACTTTCCCCCTGCAAATACATCTCCTCCCTCGGCGAGTGCCTTCGACTCTCGACTTTTGTTCTTTTTTTCCTGCTTCAGCCAAGACTTAACTTAATTATACCCTGTAAATAGGCGTTGGAGTTGTGCAATCCCCTTTGGCCTTTTGTGTATTAACAGTGGTAGGAGTAGTCCGAGGGGTGGGTTCCTCTGATTTCCTGCCCCGTCCTCTACAGAGAGTGAGAGATCCTTTTGTAAGCCGCTTAGATCCCAAAGGCTTCCGCTTCCTCAGTGACTCTGGGTAGTGTAAAATGTCCTGTATGCAAGCGTACAAATTAAAATTCGGTTTCTGCGGTTCTGCCACACTTGCATAACACCCAACAACCCAAACACCCTCCACGCAAGCACCACCGACGCGTCGGGCAAACAACCCATACCAGGAAATCATCCCATCCAGAACCAGAAGCAGAACCACTTCTAAAACCACACCGACACGCTCTCTATAATTTATTTTGACATGTTTGCCAACACATTTCAATTGATTTTATTGTTGCCGCGAGTCTAGCTCTCCGCCACAAAAAAATAAAATAAAGTGAAATCAGATGAAAAGTATCACAATTATTGAAATATGAGAACTTTTGACAGGGGACACTGTAAGAAATTCAGTTGGGATATAATAAATAATAATTTAAGAGGCCACTAAAATGGGTTAGAGTGATTAATATTTATTGCTATTATTTTAAAGTATTTCTATAATTGTGTTTCTTTTAAAAACAGCTAGAAAATTAAGATAAATATTTAGGAAATGTTTTATTTTTTATTTAAAAAATGCTGTTTACTTTATTTTGAATTGGTTACTAATTTTAGCTAATGGGTTTTTTATATTTTCTTTATTTTAGGCGAGGTCTTAATTTATGATTTTAAATAACGAATTTAATAAGTAGTTTCTCTATTTTGCTAGATGTCTTATTTTATATATTTTAATAACGATTTTAATAAATAAAATAATACAATTAAATTAAGAGAATAAATGTAAGAACATATTTTATGAGTAGGTGTCTTTCAACATCCCTTTTTCATTTTATTAGTTAACAAATAGAACCTCTTTCATCTCCCCCTCTGTTCATTATTTATCTTTAGAATTTTTTAAATATTTTATCTTTAATTGTTCAACAACAATCTGATTTTTTTCAAGTACATCATATAGTAATAACAAGTTGCAGTTATCGCCTACAAATCACCCGAAAACCGCAGGGCAGACAGACTCCCCTCGCTGGCAAATAGTTTTGCGGATTTGTAAATTAACAAATTGAATTAAATGCGCGACTGGGCAGCAAAATCAGTGACAGCCCTGGCAACCCTGGCAACATCCACAGGACTCCTCTCCCAAAGGGGGTTTTTAGTTTTATTTTCGACTGGGCTTTACGCCTATTTGCATTTCGCTTGGTTTGCCCGGTTGGCTGGTTATCCTTTTTTTCCTGCTATCTGTAAAATTATGAATAATTTTCTGGGTTTGTTGTTCGATGATATAATCGCGATGGTAATCGGTATGTGACATCATGTGGCAAATTGCGGCAATTGTTGTTAATGATTAGGCCGTGCAGAAATTGCAGAGATCAATGGCCTTTGATTGCGGTCACAGATATGTTTGAATTTCTGCAGGTGGCCCCAGGACCTTGCACTGATTTTTAAGGGATTTAAAGAGTTCCTTTTCTGATTTTCCAATTTAAAGCCCTGCAAAATAACTTTTCTTGAGTTAAGAGAGAGATTTTTTTTTCTGCTCGCAAAAGGGAAAATTTGATATTTGTGCATATTTTAAAGCAAACAATTTGCATGCAAATACACATACAGGCGAAAAAAGTTTTCCTTCTGTGTTTGCCATATGGCATATGTGCCAGTGTGTGTGCTTTGGTTGTGTTTGTATTTGTAATGCCTCCTCCGCCTGTGAAAATATTCGACATATTTTCCAACAACCAAAGCAAACATCAAAGGATGCCAGGGAAACGAATGGGAAATGCTCTGGGAAGTGCCAGTAGAGGGTAGGATATATTTTGACATGCGGCTAGGATCTTAAGGATTAAATAAAGTTATAGGAGTGTTAAATATAAAAAATATAAATATTTTATAATTGATTAAATTCTCTAATCAAAAATAAAAGAAACCATCCAGAAATCCAATGAATCTTCCTAGCACTTCCTGAAAAGTTTTTCGGAAATACCACTTGCTCTCCCATCGCAGTCCTTCTAGTAAATATGCATTTTGTTGAATTTTTCATTTCCATTTTCATTCCCATACCCCTCCCTTTTAGCCATTTCCATTTGGCCAACCATTTTGCGCATTTTTATGTTGTTTATTTTTGGTAGCTTTTTAAAAAACATCAGAACTTTTCATTTACATATTCGCTTTGTAAAGATACAGACACACACACACACACACACACAGAAAGCTGGGCTGGTGTCCTGTGTATCCTTCGGAGCGTTTGCTACATTTCGCCTGGTGCCGAAAATTTGCATAAAATGCAAATGATGCTGAGCGGGGGAAAATCGTGGAGGAAGGATGAGCTACCTCGGTTACCGCTGTGGCTTTTTGTGGTCCTTTGCGATATCATATTTATTAAAAGGATTATTGGTGCTTCACTGGCATATCCTGTTAGCTCGCCACCCAAGGGGGGGTCGCCACGCAAAAAATCACCCAAAAATAGGGAATGGGATTGCGTCTCCATTTTCCCATTTATGCAAATGAACAACGGCTGCCTTTTGTTTCAGGGTTTTTTCTCTCCCATCTCCTTTTCCCTTTGAAAATATGCTGCTCTTCTTTTATTTTTATTTTTTATTATTCATCGCTGGGCGCCGCCATATTTGATTTAAAAGTTGACGCCGCCGAATTGTTTCAAAAGCCTTGTAAAAACCAAGAAGAACAAAAATTATACAAATACAATTAAAATGGGCGAGTTTTCTTTTACAACTTCGGGGGAATTTTCAGTGAATCTTCAACTGATTTCACACCTGGCACTTAGCACTTGGACGGCGCTATCTTTGGACTTGGCGCTTTGTTATGATTGCACTCTATTTACATGGATTTTCTCACCTCTGAACTCGGTTTACTTCTAATGAAGTCGAACATTTTTGGTTGCATTTTTATGGCCTAGCGAACGCCTTCAATTGGCGGCTATGATGGGAAATTCTAAGGATTCCTTGGGAATCCAAGTGGGTGATGGTTTTATAAGTTGGTTTTGTATAGGTTGGACTTTCAGAGGGTGATAATTAGATAGGGTTTTAAGGAAGGTTCTCTTTTTGAGGGATCCTAGTTTTTTGAGGTCCTTAAAACATAATCAAAGGCGTGAAGTTTATATTAAATAAAACACAAAATAAAAACAAGTAATTTTGTATAAAAATAATTGTATTTTGTCAGCTATAAAGGGAGTTAAAACATATTCCTATCTTAAAATAAATATATCTACTTCTCTGAAAAAATTTCTAGGGTTTTTAAAACCATTAAAAATATGTCTAATTGTAAGAAATGTCATTTTTGAAACACTGATTGTGAAAATTTTCTTTCAGCATTCAAAACATTATTTTTTAGCATCTAATTCAACAAAATACATAGACACTTATGAAAATTTCGCTTTAATTAAATGAACCTTTACTGTAATCTTTCACATAAATGAATACACAACTCTAATTGAAAGTATTTTTAATATTGTCTTTAATAACAACTACCTAAGCAACCAATCATTAAAAGTGAAATCAAAATCTCCCTTTTCTTTCAACTCCAGAAAGGCCTTTTCGAAATATGCCTTAAATTTAAGGCGCCCACATTTTAAAGGCTTCTTCCTGCCGCCTTTTAGTATGTCAATTCAAGAGTTCGCTTCGGCATGACATATTGCAGCAAGTGGAAATTCGCTCGATTCCAGCAACCCCTAAAGCCCCCAAAGTCATCCCCCTTTTTCGGAAAAGCCAGCCCCCTCGCACACAGATAGCACCCTTGGCCACACAGATGACACCCACATATGGCACTAACACCGCCAATTTGACGCCAAGTGAGTGCCCCTGTGTGTGTGTGTGTTTACCCCTGCCACATTTTCACCATTTTCCATACCCGGAAACCCCCATCCACCCGCCTCCCTTCGATGTCGATGCCCACTTGTCAGTCATTTTACGAAAATGTTAAAGTATCAAATTCATTGGAATTGCGTTGAGAATGTTTGACAGTTCATAAATGCCCGACGCTTGACTTGCATAAATATTTTGCAAGGCCTCTCGGAACGGAAAATGGGGTCTGACAGTGGGTGGAAAACAGTGTGGCATGTGTGGGTGTGTGGTTCTGAGCACTTGAAAAAGTTTCCAAAATGCGAAAAGTCAAACAAACGTCCGCGCCTCGGCAGCTCTTGACAGTTGTCCCCTCCTCTGTTTTTTTTTTCAGTTTTCCGCTTTCCATCCGCTTTCCCCCATCTCGCATTGCTGAGCATTTTCTCCCCATTTCATGGTTGCCATTTTGTTTCGAGAGCTGTAAAAAGTTTCCCCGTTTTTTTTGTTCACCCCCCCTTATTGTTTTTCTTTCATTTTTCAGCTTATTTTTATTTATTTTGTTTGTTTTTCCATATGTTTTTTCTCACTTGTTTTTTGTGGGTTTGCTTCGGCGCAGTGTGAAAGTTGCTCAACCGAGAGAACTCACTCAACGCTCAGCGTGTGGGCACTGCCACAACGATAAGCAACTCGACTCAGGGGGGCGTTGCCTAAAAATTTTCAGTTAAACACACACACACACAGTTTTTGAGTGGGTGAGTTTCTCGGCGACAGGGTGTTTCTTTTGAATTTCAATTTTCAGCTGCTGCTGATGGAAAAACAGCTGTTGGGCCGGAGAAATATTGAGAGTTGCAGTTGAGTTATGTTTTGTCCGATGCTAGGGACCTTGTTATGGGCCTTTTAGGACCTCTCCTGGCCGCGGCCTTAGTTGGCTTCGTGGAAATGTGAATGACAGGAGGCGTAGTCGCCGCACGTTCCCTGTACGAGGGTGCGAGCTCCGAGGCCTAGCGCCGGCAAAACAATTCCTGGAGCTTCAAATGCGAATACAACATAGGCTTTTATGGTTATTTACACATTTTTTAGATGACTTGGGTCTGGAAATTAAATATATTCATAAAATAGGGGTAATATAAAATATTTAATTGGGAACTTTGTGGAGTTGTGTTCATAATTTGTATTTCCTTTCCATAAAATAGGGTTTATTTCATTTCACTAAAAGGAGCTTAGGTAAGATAATAAAATATATATTTTTAAATAATTAAAATACCTATTTATGAAAGCTTAATTAATCTTATTTTATTATTTAAGTTGGTAATGCTATTAAGAGCTGTCTCAATTTCTTATTTCTAATTAATATACCCGCTGTCTTTGTTGACTTGAAAAAATAATATATGTTTAATATATATTTCATTCACAAATATGTATGTAATTAATAATTTTTGATTATTAATATATGTTTATTTTATTCAATACCCCATATTTATTATAAAAGACTCCTGTTTTATATATACTATGTATTTTAGCTGCCACAAAATGTAAAACTCTTTCCTTCTAACGCCTTAGGCCTCCTTCATAATCCCTCTGGAAACTTAATCCTTGACCTGTTCCCCCCCAAAAACCTTTATCCCAAAAGACGTATTCCCGTTATCTCCTTCTTGAGAGCCCTTTTGATCATTTGCACTTCACTTGGCTAAAACTGTATAAAATGGGGCGGCAGGTAAAGGCGCCTAACAATTCACTTCCGCGTCTACAACCATTTCCGCTGCACTTCTCAACAAAACAAAAGAAATGCCTAGAAAGGCGACAACAACAGCAACAAAATGAGACCTCGAAAAAAAGAAAGCATACGGAAGGCAAATAAATAATAACAAAAGCTGAAAAAGACGCAAAAGTACACAAAACAGCGAACAGGAAAAAGGTGAAAAATGTATGTTGAGGTGTCCGCATGCTAAAGTTTCAGATACACCAAGAAAATTAAGAAGTTTAAGGCAAAAAATAAAATGGCAAATTTTTTAACACTTCAATAATTATAAAACATTTAAAAAATAAAGACATGGAAAGCTATTTAATTTAAAGTGATAAAAGCAAGGCAATGGAATATTATATATAATAATTAATACTTACAGAAACCCATTTCTTAAGGCTGATATTAAATTTTTCCGACTGTTTTCCCCCACTTACAAACCCATATATATATATATATATATATATATATGTATATACCCCCCTTAAGGTGCCCCCCTTTCTATCCCCAATATTGATGGCTTCTGCACACGAAAAGGTGCAGAACGGCGGAGTATGACGCGATTAGAATCTGTAATTAGTTTTCGTGTATCTGCAATTGTTGTTGCTGTTTGTTTATTTGTTAGCTGCTGTTGTTTTTTTTCAGTTTTATTTTTTTCCTGCTGGGAACTGCACTTGTTTGGCGGCTAAACTTAAAAAGGCGTTAAAACGAGCGCCGACGCTTCAGACACGCGATGTTCACTGTTCTTTTGGCTCCTTGGCTCACGGTTCTTGGTTCTTTGGGGCCAAAAAAAAACGAACTTGGGGGCGGTCTGGGGAAATCATCATGATGAATGGCATCCCAGATGCAACACCAGCAGAAAAAAAGAGGAAGCGACCTGTCATGAAAGCCAATTGCCGCTGTTTGCCCTCGGCTCTCTGAATGGTGCCACAAAATTGAAAGGCTAACTTAAAACCATAAAGGGCATGCAGGATGTTCTTAAGAATGTGTTTTAATGGCAGATACAATTTGTATTTATTATGCAGATAATTTTTAAACTATATTTCAATTTATTAACCTGAATTTAATTATATTTAAAATGGCTGAAGTATTTTTAAAGACTTAAACTTAAATTTTTTGCTTGCTTTATTTATTAACAATTTCAATGAATATTTGATGCTTGTAATTTTCTTTAAATTAACATTAAAATAATTAAAAATTTAATCAAATATTGTTAAATATATGAGCTTTTGTCGTTTTTTTTTTAATAAAATTAACCATAAGCATTAAATAAATAATTTAAGAATACACAATGTATGAAGTTGTTTCTTATATATTCTACATCAGGGCCCTTGCAAATTTAAGGAAATAAATATATATTTTAATAAATAAATAAATGGAAAATAAAGCAATATACAAATTTGGCGGTTTCCCTTTATTTAAATTATAGCGTTTTCCAAAATGGTTTAAATTATATCGATTTCGTATCATAATCGAATGTTTGCTGCTTGTCGTTTGTCGTTTGGCGGCACCATCATTATGCCCGATATAACAACTACAAAAACACCGACACCACACACCCACACACACACACACTCAGGCGGCAGAAACAACAACAATAATCAACGCACAACAGCAGCAAACAACAATAACAACAACAGCAATGGCAAACAGTAGTGGCAACAAACAGGCTCATTTGCATATTTACCAAACAAACACACACACACGCACACACACCCCGGTGCGGTGTATGCGAGTGTGCCAAAATATACGATATCGTGTGCTCATAATAAGTATCTGATAAGTAATGATATACAAACACAGATACAAAGATATAGATACAGATATAGGCGGTGCAAGTGCGGCTGCCGTGCGAGTGAGTGTGCGATAAATGCATTCACAAAATGGCTGAACACCGCAACGCACACCCACACACGCACACACCCGCAGAGAGAGAGTGACCGTTATGCAAAGTGCAATAGCTGCAGTTGTTGCACTTGCAACAAGCCGCAAGCTGCACTCGAAGGAAATTTATTATTAAATCAAATTTAAAGGCTTTTTAGCTGCTTTTAAATGATGTGGTTTTTTTATAATTTTTCTTAAGTTTCTTATCCATTTTTTATTTAAAAATTTATGTATTGAAATATTAAACATTTTGTATTTTGAACTGATTTTTGTACCATAAATAATGAAGATTATTTTCTTATAATTTATTTGTCCTTTTAAGTATTTTATGACCTGATAAATATTTATTTGTTGTAGATATTCTTTTTTAATTCCAGTTAAAATATACGTCTTAAATGTACTTTTCCTTATTTTTACCAAACAACTTTAACTTAAATTAAAAAAAAAAACTTGTAATAAGGATTTAAAAACCAAAAATCCTGAAAATGTATCTAATTTTTCCTCAAGTGCATTGCACCTTGCATTTGCTATTGCTGCTTTCGCAAAACTCTCGTTTGAGTTTGGCTTTGTGGCGCATTTTTGGCGTAACACAAAGTGAAACACATACACAGAGTCAGAGCCATGGACAGAAAACATGGACCAAAGTCAATGGCAGCTGCAAAAGCAACACCCATATTCCACACCACAAGCAACTGAATTGAGAGACTGTAAATTAATCAATTTAAAAGTACAGCCATAAAGTGAAATTAAAGAGGTGAAAAGGATATAGAGATTGATTTAAATAGTAATTTATTTCCCGAATAGATACAAAGTTGCATCCTTAAATATTAGTTAGCTGAATTTAAATTTTGAAGAATATAAAATCTTAAAAATATATAAAAATCCAAAGACTTGTCACAAAAAAAAACCCCTATAATATTAATCACATTTTGAAAAGAGCAGCGTGCTATATAAAGCCTTAAATGGAACTCGCTTGACACTTTGCTCGAGTTTTATGGCCAGTCTTGGGACACAACAAAAAAAAATTATTTATTTATGTTTTTTAGCCGCATAAATTGTGAATACGTCCCAAGGAGATCATAGATCGTGGTTCCGTAAATAAAAACAACAACAAAAACTATACCTGCAGCACATTAAAAAACCATTAAATTGCGGGAAGCTCTTATTTTAATGGATCCACCGAAAACCGAAATATTTTAGTAATGCCCTCAAACTAGATTCTTGTTTATAGAAAATCAATTAAAAAACTATTCCATTCGTTGGGGGACTAATTAAAAAATGAAATTCCAAAGAATAGAGTCATTTGATGGTAAATCTCTATCGGACAAATTATAAGGTTTATTGGCTTTAATGTTTTATCTATTTTCAAGCATTTTAACTGTATTTTGAGTGGAAATTTTTGTAGGCTTCATAAAATTACAGCAGTTTCGATGATGGGAGATCTTCAAGTTTCCCCTCCACAAAAATCTGTGTGAAATATTGTATTGTTTTGATTTATTTAGTATTTTCTAGAGCAAGGACAGGGAGGATAATGAATACTGTTTTGTTTGAATCGCGAATCCCACGCGAAATACTAAAGAGAAATCAAGCAAATGAGCCGAAAGCCCTCGAGCAATAACAATTCCTTCCCCTGCCTTTAGAGATGCCTTCTTGTTGACTTTTTCTGTCACGGGGATGGACACATAATAATTGCTCAATGATTGAGTCCAGAAATGCACAGAGAGAAAACATACATAAGTTATTGTTATTATATCCTTTATAAATAAACTATATTACATTATTTTCTAAAGCAATTATTGTACGAAGAAACCCAAAATTTTAAATTACATAAATAGTGCAAATTTTCCGAAAATAATTAAATTTATTTTCTAAAATAGGTAGATCCATGTGAAAGTTATTCTTATTTTCAGTGCATCCCCATAGAAACGACTCTATAACCCCCGGGCGCTTCCCACATTATTGTGTCATTTGCCATTGTTAACTTGTTAATTTCGTTTGATTGATTTTTAATACAAACGGCATACAAATCGCCGCCTCAGATACGGAGGACATATAGTTATGATTAAATCAAGTGAGACTCGCACGCGGCTTAGGTTGCCAGTGAGTTCGACAAAGGACGAAACGCCAAGTGCAGCGAGGGCAGCGAGTCAAAAAGGAAGCTGCAGGCACGTGTCCTTAATCCGGTAATTACAGCGCCGTTCTGCGTCCTGCCAATGCGGCCCACCCGCTTGTGGTTTGAATGCCCAAAAAGATACGGAGATACAAAGACAAATAGATCCAATCCGACAGATCCCAGATACGGACTTTTCTCGGCTCTCTGCTTTCCCAGGCTGCGGCGTAACAAGTTAATTTATGTTCGATCCCTAGACCCAGATAAAAAGGTAACTCCACCGATTTCCCTTTTCCATTTCGGGACAGCGTGTTTTGGGGTATCCGATTTCGGGGCAACCTGTTGACAAGTTGCCACATCCAAATGGATGACCGCGGCAGCCCGAAGAAAAGGGGCCATCTAATCGTCTTGGCATCGGTGCACAGTGGTTTTAGTAATTAAATAATAACACGATATTAAGGAGGATTATAATTAATATGATTGTATATATTTGTTAAATATTTGGAGGCTACTTTTATGTTGTTGTTAAGTTAGATTTGTTGCAATCCGCAAAATATATGATTTTTTACAATGACTTTATGGTATCTTTGGCATCAATAAAGCTGAAATGTTTATATTTTTTTAATGGATATTTTTATTTGAATATTTTTTTGGATAAATCAAAGATTAAATAAACCTTAACTATGCCAAATAACACCTTTTTTAATTTGGAAATATTTTCTGTGTTCGTTTTTAGTAGCTTAATAAATCTGCACACCATGCAAGGCTCTAAAAATTATATAAATATATTTAATAGAATAATAGTGCAATTTATTAGGAATAAATTAAAAAAAATATGTATGTTCTATCTATACTATAACCTATTTTAAAGCTTCCTTAAATACATCAACTGGTTTCACTGTGCAGTTAAAAGAAAAAATGTTAAATGCTTGTAAAACCGTATCTAGTCGCTACTAAAATGTCCGCATAATAGAGTTATCACCGCGACCCCGGTCAAATCGAGCCACACTCTTAGCCGCCGCATTTATATATACAAAAATATATATATATATAACCCTAGAAATTTTGATTAATTGTCTCTGTTTGGGTTTGCGCTTTTAATTTTTCCCGCTCAACGCCGCCGTTGTCATCTCCCCAGATATTAATTCACTGTCTGCGGCTTTAGCGTTGAAAAATTCTTTTGTGCCTCGCATTGTCCAACTAAATCCAACATGGAGCCTATACACAGACGATCTGAGCCACACATTTATTCAATATTAATTCAGTCGATGGCGGCACGGCGCAACAAAGTCAAATCGATTTTTTATGAAAATCTCTCTGTCTCTTATGGGCTTTTAAATGTTTAATCGTTTATGAATTTTGATAACGCAGCGCTACTAAAGCGATGGCTTTAAAGATGAGCTCCCCCCGCGACCCAGTGCGTCATTGATCCACAAAAGAAATATAGTAAGTAACCAAAGAAGCGGTTTTCAAAGATTAAAACTTTTTGGCCCAGAGTGTGCTAAAACGGAATGATGATGGCTTAATGTGTGAAATTTGCATAGGTCAGGGTGCTGAAAATGGGCTGGATGGAATCCTGCTCAAGTTAATGGTTTTTATATATTTTATGAGCATGACTAAGGCTTTGTTTTATTAATTTTTTGTCTAAATAGAAGCTTTACATGCCGAATATTAAAAACCTTACTTTATTAATTGAAATAAAAAATATGTGCAAAACCAAATTTAAAAAAAAAATCAGCGAAATATCAACAATTTCTCAATGATAATCTTTATTTTACCAGCAATAAAGAAAAGAAATTTGTTTAAATGGAATTTTAAAGCCAACGACGCCATGGTTATTTCAATTAGAAATGAAAAACCATACTTGTCCGCAGCTATAATAAATTTATTAATTACCAAAGTATTTAAACTTTAAATACATAAAAAAAAATGAAGAAAAAAACACTTAAGTCATACGTTTTCCCATAAATTTGCTGGCTAATAAACCCCAAAACTACTCAAAAATCTTTGCATTTATGGGCTCCCGGTGGGGCAGGCACCACCCACCTCTCCACATCAAAATCAAATCCAAGCAGGAGTCTTGTTGAAGTGGCAACAATGTGGCGGCGCCTCAACCATTCGCCATTTTTATGGCCCACCTCGACACACAATTTTCCAGCCGAGTGCGGAAATGCGCGCATCACCTCGACCAAGAAGATGATGATGATGATGAGGACCGGCGATCGGAGGCGGCTTAAATTCGTATACCAATTCGGATTCCAAGTCCAACTTGCTGCCGGAGCCGGGTGCACCTTTCCAATGCCATAAAATAGGCTGGCTACGTTGCGGTTTCGGTTTGGTTTTTGGTTCGGTTTCGGGATTGGGGATTCAGGGGATTCGGGTTTTGGGCTATCAGTGCGATGGCATCATTGTAATAGACTCTTCACAGTGTGCATTTTTACGATGCTTACAAGCATTTCAACAAGTTTTACAGCTTTTCCACTAAAAGCCAGCCCCCGAAAAGTGGTCGGCACACAAATCTCCATGGCGCTACGAAGAACTCCCCCATCCTGGAAGTTGTATCTTTCTGTATTGCTTGATGTGCACTGGAAAGAAGTCTTGGAAACAGAAGACAGGCGAAATAATTATGTTTTATAATTCGTAATTAAAAATGAACTACAAAAAATAATGCAATTTCAAGTGGATTTTACTCTATATTTTCTATTATTTTTAGCAGGAAGTAAACAAAGGTTTAAGACCATTTAAACAATTTTGATTAATAAGCCATACATTAGATATTATTTGCATTTACACACACATTTCTTTAGTTAATATTTCAGACCACAAAACATATTTTAAAATTAAATTTTTCCAAGTGTCCCCACAGAAAAGAAATCAATTCGAAATGAGCCATTAAACGCTGCTAAACACGCGGGCATTTTCCACCGTTTCCACCTTTTTCCATCGCTTTCCTTCCACCTTTTTTGTCCGGTGGCTCCATCTCGGCATCCCTCTACGGTCCAGCCATAAATTTTCAACAAAAGAATGTAACCCGAGGCCTGAGAGTTATCCGCGGGGCAGGTTTTTCGGTCTTCTACGTTTCCCGTTCGATAGCCGGCAGTCCCGATTTCTTCTGAATAAATTAAAATTAAAATAAAAATCGTTTGTTTTTTTTTTTCGCCGCCTCAAACGTGGGAAATGTGTTCATCACCCAAAAGGTCTGGGATGCATTTTGGGTCCAGTCCCCCCTTTAAATATATATATGTTTTGTTTTTATTATATCTCTCCTCTGTTTCACAACATTATTTTTGTTATTTTAATTTAACGATCTTTTAAAAGTGCAATAGAGCCAAAAAGCTTGACCAATGTAATGCCAATGATGTCATAATATGGGAATCGGTATACATATCCTCGACAAATCGGAGGACGTTGGCTGTCTACCCTCGTCGAGGCTGAGCATGTCGCGCACTTTGTCAGTTGAGCATGACCGACTGATCTAATTAGGATATTATGTCACTGACTGCGAATAACTCCACTCGGTGGGGATCTGAAAGGGTTTAAAATTATGGTTTAAAATCCTAAAAGAAATTGAGTCAGGAACTTGAGACAAAAAAAGAGGTTTAAGAGAAATATTCTAAAAGAAGTATTCTGATATAAATATAAAAGCTATTTAATTTTAATGTCTTCACTTTAAATATCTCATTGAAAGACTCCATTTAAAATCAATTATTTTAAATTGATTTTAAATTTTAAATATTCAATTCCCCATATCAAATTATGATTATGTATGTCAAAAGCTGTGTCCCCATTTCCAGTAAAGATATCTTTCTTCAGTCTGCTTTCAACAATCTTATCGTTCCGGTTTCAAATCCTCGTGTAAATTGTCACCGGCCAACAGGCACTAGCTCAATGTAATCTCCACTCGAGGGGCCTCCGTCTCAATTCCCTGAAATTCCAGCTAAATACCCGCGAGCCTGATAAGATTTTTCCGCCTTACACATACGCAAAGGGTTCCAGGGATTTACCAGATCCCAGCGGCAGCGGCTCCCAATCTCAATCGCAGGCCCATTTCCAATTCCATTTCCATTTCGATTCCCATCTGGTGCTCACATTTGACATTTAGAGGCGAGCATATTTCTCTCAAGTCTATGCCGCATGCTCCGCCAAATTGGTATTAAATTACTCACTTTGGTGATAATCGAAATGGACACGACACGATTACGGACGCAACACGCCGAGATCGGGGAGATCGGGGAGCTCAGGTGGGCAGGGACAGGGACTCAGGGGGAGGGGGGGCTTATCTCCAGGCCTGGTGGGATCCCAACTGTGAACCAGTTCTTCGGCCTGGCGAGATCATAAAGAAAGTAAAAATATTGAGACGCAGACAAGTTGAAAATGCCACCACATCACATTTTGAGCGTTTTCAAAACGATCGATTTTAACGATAAGACAGCGAACACAAGGGGTCTTCAGCTCCAACTGATTCCATCTGCCCCTGGGAGCCACAACGGATGCCACAACAACTATATTAAGGCTCTCGAGAGATCTTTTAATATTATTTTTATTTAAATTTCGAATTTTCCAAAGGCACAACCTCTTATATGGTATAAAGAATGTCTTTATGGTAAACTGAACCATATTCTTTTTTAAGTTATTAAAATATATTTTTAGAAATATTTCAGAATAATATACAGAATAATATTATTTTATCATGACCCCCTCTAGTTCGAAATCCATGCCCAGTTCCAATCTCAACATGTGTCAAATTGGGCAACTAACTGACTAATCTCGGACATAAACAGTTGCCCTGGAACAAGTGTTATTATTTCTCTAAATGCTTGGATCAAAACAATTCAACTGTCAAATGGAATTGGCCAGGATGTCAGAGACAGACAGAGGCACACACACAGAGGCAGGGAATCAGGGGAAAAACGGAAATCCTATTTGCATTTCAAACATTGCAATCCAGGGACTATTAAAAACAAATATTTGTGGGCACCACAATAAAAGCAAAAAAGAAGACAGTGCATTTTTGTTTAAGGTTAGACTTTGGGATACCCTTTAATTTTGGGATTATTGGTAAGATTGTTATACATAAATTTGTCAAGATGTAGATTATTAAATAAATAAAGTATGTTCTTGCCTTCTATAATAGTAATATTATCATTAATAATAAATGATTTAAAATAGAGAATTAAAATATATTTCATCTGAGTAAGAGAAGTACAAATATTTGATTTCAGCTTTTTATTTTTATTTAATAATTAGTTTTACTGCAGCACTTCTACATAATTCAATATAATTTATATACTGAAAACATTTATATTATTTTATCCAAAGATTTAATGTATTTCAATGCAATTTTTAGGAAAAAATACAAAGAAGGACTCGGTGACAGGATCTCGAACAGAACCAATATACCTTCCGTTCTGTGATGGATATGAAAAAGGATCAAGGCGCGAACACAAAGTGAACATATGTATTAGACGGTGGCTAGGACACCCCTTTTGGCAGCCTAATCCTCTACCCTCATCCCCTTCGCCCATAGAATTCCGCTTCTTTTTTGGCCTTGCCCGCACACAGTGGACACCCGGAATGGAATCCGAGCCCGAACTATCCCTGGCAGCGTTTCCGCCTTGACAATTTGTACAATTGTCGCTCAATTTATGTGCACAAAGGGGTGGAGTGGAGCAGGAGGCCAGGGGCAGGAGCAAACGAACAACTTCCGATTACAACTTCATTTGTAAATGTTTCCTTCGAACCATTTTTATCCTGGTGCAAATACACACAATGCCTTTTGGCACACGTTTTGCGAGGGTGCGAGTTCAAGCTAAGTACACTACAAAAAATAAAGAAAACATTATTCAAAATCATAACTAACTAAATTTGATCAGAAAATGTTTTAATTTTAAATAGAGAAAGTAAAGAAAAAGCGTAGTAAAAATGTATTAATATTTATTTAATGAAATTTAAAGCAAATACATATAAATTTGCATACATCTATATTTAATGCTTTCTAAACCGAAAACCTAAAACTAAATATGTATATTAAATTTAGATTGCTAGTAAATATTATGTTTTCCTATAATTATAATAGAAAAAATCGTTTTTGTTTCAGTGCATTAAAGCAGGAATTGAGCCCAACCCACATCTGTCAACTTCAATGAAGTGTCAAATGGGAAGTTCATCGTCACCAGGAATAGTTGTGTCGTGATTATTTATTTTTTGATATATATTTTATATTATTTGTTTCTGTTACTGTTTTTATTGCCGGCTGCTGTGCAGGGACTCAGTTCGTGGTGGGTGGTGCGACCTTGCGGGCGGTGGGCGGTGGGGTGGTGACGCAAATTAAGCCTCTGGTGAATTTGGATCCCTCAGATTTAACACTGCTGCTGTTCTTTGAAGGCTGCTAATCACTTTAACATACATTTGCATTGCATTTACACGCATTTTGACCCTCATTAATGCGCCGCCTAATAGCCCCAGGGGCAAGTCCTTTTTCCAGGGGAATCCTTCGTTTCGGATGGTACAGAGAAGAGGTGTGACGGTTATGCAATAACTTTATTATCCGCGAATATTTGTTTAACAGCTTTTTATCTTTTTTAATATTGGGCTTAATTAAGGGGAAAGGTTAGGGATGAGGAATTTTTCGGGAAATTATGGGAGATATTTTCTTTTCCTTTAAGAAGTACTTCCGTTCTTATAATTTTTCTACTAACTATAAGACCTCGCCCTAGTTTCCTGGTAGGTTTTTTTTCAACTTACTTTGCAAAGTTTTCGAGGAACTTGTGAAATTTCGCGCGTTCTGAAAGGGTTAAGGTATTCCATTATTTTCCGGACTGAGACAATATAGGATCTCTCCAGCAGCTGCCTTCCCGCATTCCCCGCTTTCATCACTGTTCTTTGCCATATATTTTCTTGGCCTGTTTTTGTTGCAATTTCCGTTTTAGATGCGGGCCCCGAAAGTGGAAAATGCTGCTGCTGAATTCCATCTTTGAATTGTTTTTTTGCGCCAAAAACATTTGTTTACTTGGCAAACAGAGAAGACTCGAAGCCCGGCCCCTCGCCTCTCCTCCTCTCTTGATATATATAAATAAAGCTATAGACAAAGTTTTATGTTGACTGCCAAAATCTAAGCGACTGTTTAGTTGCTTTCCCCCCAATTTTCCCCCGTATTTCCCCCAAAGGCTTTGGTTGCATAAAAGTTTTTGTTATGCTTCCTCCTCGCTGCCATCGTTGTTAAATTTTATGTTTTTGTTGCTGCCAAGTCTTTTCCTATTTTTTCACAGTCGAATTCACCGAAATTTGTCACGTTTGTTATTTTTGCGAGACGAGAGTTTCGGTTGTATTTACTCAACTGATTTTGATAACATTCGTGTAACATGGCCAGCATTTAATAGTGGGAGTTGGCTGGCGGAAAGTGAAGAGTACCTTAAATGGTTTCATATACCAAAATCTTATTTTAAATTAAAAAAAAATTTTTTTTCGTAAGATTAATAAAATGTAAAAAATAATAAAATACTAAAGAGGGTTTTTATGTGATTATTTAAACATGAAAAAGCTAGCATTTATATATTATCTTGTACAGAAATGAACACCTTTTTATATGACATTAAGAAGTTTAAGTTATCAAATAAATGTTGTTTTATTATACTTTGTAATTAAGTGATTAAATTCACTTTCTTAGCTTTAACATGCTTATGTTAAACTAAGATTTATCAATGAAATAAATATATTAAAATATCAGAAAGTTATATTAAATCATATTGTGTATATATTTCAAAATAAAAATATACTTCCGGTTAGCAAAAAAAAAAGAATACATCTTTTACTTGAGAAGCCAGTACCTCATTTTTTCACATTTCCAACCAAGAAATCCATTCTCTAAGGGCCGCCACGCCCTTTTTGGCCAATGCGCCCATAAATCGCCGACATGAGCATTTTGTCCTTTATAAAGTCTAATCCGCATTTATTTTATGCTCGGCTACAAATCGTCGCTTTAATAGTGTCACCATGAGTTATTGGAGCAGATCCTCCGTAACTCGGCTCGGCCGCCCGCTCACTTCGCATTGGGTTCCCCCGCTTGCTCCGTGGAAGCTGCCCTAACAAATAACAAAAATAAATGCATGCATTAGTTAATGTCCAGTCGTTGTCGCTGCTCTGTCCTGCCTCTGTCGCCCCCACTGCCGCATCTGTACGCATCCCTATGGCTGCCTCTTACCACACGGGGGCAACGGATCGCAGCAGGATGCAGTTTATAAGCGAACCGAATCGAGCATCCAGTTGCTCCGAACCTTGCTCCACTTGATCCGTGCACAGCCAGAAAATTAGGAACTTAAAAATATTAAAATTCATAATATTAAACATGTTTATAATATAATCTGATAAACAACAAAGTACAAAACACATCAAATCAATGATTTTGATATGAAATTGCAGCTGAATTAAATTTATTCATTTGCGTTGCTTAAAAAATCTATTAGCTAATATAAAATAAACTGGAATTTCACATTATTAAGATTTTCTTTAAGTGTACTGCCAATGGTGTTGCTCTGGATGTTACTGTTTTTGTTGTCGTCGAAGGCGGCGGCGTCGCTTAAGCCAATTCAAAACGGTGGCCGCTGATCCGATCCCCCTGACTCGCGTCCAGCTCCGTTTCCAGGTGCCAGGTCCCATCTCAGAGCACCCGGACCCGGGTCCCCCGGCTCACATTTTCAGTCCCCAGGACCAGATCCTCACTTCGCGTATTACATTTCGCGCTCGATAAATCTCCGCTGCCTGCCGCCCCGACACATATTTCATATCAACGCAGATTGTCCATCGAACAGTGGAACCATAATTGCTGCGATTACCAAAAACCCTACTTTTAAAATAAAATTTAGTTTCAAATAGTTTTCATTTCATATATTTTTAATTGACTGATAATTAACTCCTTATTATTATTTATTTTAAATAAAACTCGTAGCTGAATTGAAACTAGTTTTCTCTGAAATGCCAGGATTTAATATCTTATATATATGATATGATATATGAAATATGAAATATCGAAAAGACTAGAGAATCTGACGTGCAGCTTCAATCGTTTCGAGTTTAAAAGTTTTTATAGTCAGGTTTACCTTTTGTTACACCTATTACACCATCTATATATAAAATAGAAAAAAACTAAATCGGTGCTAAGCTCCCCTTTAAAAATGAAATATAATGAACTAATGATTCATAAAAATAATTAAATCAATAATTGCCAAACCAAAACAACAAAATATAAATTTCAGTCCGCCTTAAAATGAGTTTTCAGAACCACTGTGCATTGGAAGGTCGCACTGTTGCGCATCATAAAGCAAATTTCATTTTGAATTATTTTCTTATATTTTCTTTACTTACTTATTGCTGCGATTCGGATATATTTTTCCCCTCGGGTTGCCCTCCACTTCTTGAGGCGTATTGTACTCCGCGGAATGAGGGTGTCCTGTGGGGCAGAAAAGGTGTTAATGATGATCATCATTGCGCTCATCATCATAAGCAATATTATTGGGGATGATATAGCGACAGAATATTAAATAATATACATATATATTCAATACATTTTTAAAAATATATTACTTCTAATATTATTAATAGTCTTACAATAATTAGAAAAGAAAAATAAAGAAATTTTATATTAAGCCTATTGCAAAATATTGTTATATTTTCAGCCATCCCTAGTTGTCATTGTCCATTGATGGCGTTGAACGTACGAATCCCAGATGTTCTTAAGTAAAATTTAGGAGCTTTTCAGTGTCCTGTCGCCGCACTTTAGGTTGATTTGCTGTGGCGAGCATAATTCACTTGGATGTGAATCCAGATCGGGAGAATAGCTTGGCGGGGTGATGGCAATAACTTGAGGATTTCAATATATATATATATGTATATGTACGCACAAGACGTCGGCATTCGGGACTTGGAAATTGTCATAATTTATGAAATTAAACCATGAAAATATTTACTCATCTGCAGCACGAGTCGCTGTTGCTCATTAAAATTGGCAGTATTGGCTACACCTGAAGAAAGGCAATAATTCTCTTAAGGGTAATACTGCTTTATTATTATAAAACATTGTACTTTGCTGCCTATTCAAACAACAAAATAATACATGAAAGTTTAAAGATATGCAAACTATGTAAAGGCTTTAAAAATATAAGAATATGTTACTTCTTTAAATTCTTTGTAAAGCCAGCTGAAAGGTTAAATTGTTAAAAAACTATAAAAATTATTATCTATTAAAATTCATTTTAAAACAATAGTACATTTAATTTTTTATTTGTGTTTAAATCTTCATTATTATATAAAAATAAATGCTTTAAATTTTTCAGAGTTTTTAAAGCTTTAAAAAAATATATTGTCAAATCTCTACAAATTATATTTTCTTATAAAAAATATAATAATAATTATATAATTTTTTGGAATTTCTATTGATCTCATTCTTTCTGTGTAAAACCAAAGTCAAAGCAAATGCTGCTGTTGAGAATGATGTTGCTGTTGGTGGTTTTCTGTCGTTGTTATTGCTGTGGCTGCTGCTGCTGCTGTTACTGGAAATGTTGCAACCACCCGAAAGTGGCTAATAAAGCAAATCTTGTTGACAATGCCCAAGGCGGCAGACTGGAGAACTTTGCAGCCTCCCTTTTCGCTTTGCTGTTCTGTTTTTGGTTAAGCTCTACATGGAAATTTCGCCAATTAACACCTTTTAGCATGTTGCCCAAAGACAACGACAGCAGCCTCAACAGCAGCAGCAGGAGGACGAGGCGACAACAGCAGCAGCAGCAGCATCATCGAATGCGTTAATTAAAATTATACTAAAAGCGGCAACAGCCGCAGCAACACAAGTTGAAGCCAAAGCCATAGCCAACATAAAAAATAAGAATGAGAAATGAGAATGAAAGGCACAACAAATAAAAAATAACAAAACAAAAGATTTAGGCAACGAACTTGACTGCAAAACCAATAACGAACGAAAACGCCATCAAGCGGCCACAGTTTGAACTACAGCTTGTGGGCGAATGGAAGGAGGGGGAAGGAGAGGGAAGGAGCACGATGGATTTGATCGTTCTACTCTTTAAGTTTAAGAAGCTAATGCATTATGTATTTCTGGTAAATAAAAATCCTTTATAAATACAAAGGCTTTCATTTTTATTGCTTTTTATTTAGTTTAAGAAAATGCTTAAAAATAAATGTAAAGATAAATTAAAATAAATTGTTTAGTTTTTTATTTAGTTTAAGAAGGTGTGAATTATTTTTAACATAAATAAAAATAAATTTATATATATAAAGAAATTTAATTTTATGGTTTTTTAAGATATTTCTAAAAATTCTTTAGTTTTTTTTATTCTTTCTTCTTTTTATTCAATTCTTATTGTTTATTTACAAAATATTTGCGAACTCTGCTTCTTCAAGCTCTATAAATATATATATAATATATGATACGGCAAAAATACGATTAGCCAAGTTGTGCTGGGCCGCTCGGCAACATGTTGCTCCGGCCGGGGAGCATAGTAAATATTGACAAGCTGCAATGGCAACATCCACCGAGAGCCGCAGCAACATGAATATCGCACCTTGTAAACTCATTTGCGCGTACGTGTTGAAACAAATGTTTGCGGGGGGTAAGTGAAATAAACAACAACAAAAAATAAACAACAAAAAATGAAGAAAAAAATGCCATCCAGCATCCCAAAAACAAGAGGAACAGCTAAGCAACGAATGCAGTTCGAGATTGTTTCGTGATTGCAGCGTGTGTGAAGCACGAAATTTAATCAGGAAATTATTTTTGAGAGTTTAATATAGGGCATATAACTTAACCTTTATCAGGCTTGTATTTTTCCTAATTTTTCCCAAATTTAATTAAAAAAATTATAAGATATAACATAACATCATAACATTAAATGCGCTTTTAGGTACTTTAAGCTATTCTTAAACAATGCACAAAGTTACTTAAAAGGATACTTTACAAGAAATAAAAATAATAATTAACACGAGCCCATTTTTGGGGAGAACAAACTGAAAGGTAGCTCTGGGTTGTAACGGTCACGCCCCCATCCTTAGCCTGTCAGCAACAAATGTTGCATTGGCAATTGCCATAAGTCAGACACAGCAGCAACTGCAACTACAACTGGCGCATCAGCCGCTGGCAGCGCAGTAGCAACATGGCCACGCCACAGGAGTGAATTTCATTGCATGCAGTTTATGTGCAGCCTAATGGGGCTGTTGTTGCTGCTGCGTTGCAGTTGCTGCTGTTCTTGGTGATGGGAAGCCACCAGCAACATGTCCATCTTCATCATGGGCAGCAATGCCCCCTCCTAACCATAAAGCCCATCTTCCGCCTTTATTGCTACCAAGGGAATTGGATTTAAACAGAATATTAAAATTTAGAAAAAAAATCAAACCAATTCATATTTTAAATACTTTATTTCTAGTAATATTACCTGCTTACTAATAAACATAATTTCTTTAGAAATTAATCCTAAAAATCCAGCAAAACAGTTGCATACTTATTAGGGACTGCATTCAGGATAAACTAATACTTGTCACAATGAATTAATTTTAAATGATCTAAAAGAAAATATAAAAAAAAACTAAAGTCTGATTATAAATAAATATATTTTTAACTAATATAATTCTCTGTTGAAATTCCCCTATGAGTTACGGATATGAGGAAAACCAGACAGAAAGCACTTTTGCACCTTGAATTGGTCTGATTTTTTGGGCACCATGACACCAGCAGAGCAGCCCACAAAAAGGGGGCCTTGTCCACCCCTCGTCTTTATGCAAATTCGCTGCTGCTGCTGCTGTTACTGCTGCTGCTGATGCTGCTGCGTGTCAATGCAAACTTTGCTGACTTGCATGCGAATGTTGCTTGCACAAACATTGAGGTTGAGGTGTACTGCCAAAGTTGTCGTCATTGGAGGACGTTGCAGCAAAGGAGTTGCCAGTTGCTGGACTTGTCTTTGGCGCTGATGTTGCACGGTAACAAAAATTAAAACATTTATAAAATGTACAAGTTCAATTCCAATTTTAAGCTATACTAAAATTATTTTCTCTTTAACAAAGCTCTGAACTTTTTATTTTAATTTTATTATTAATTTATTAGAATTTATCATGGCCTTAGTTTAGTTTCTGACAGTGTAGTGCTGCTGCTGCTGCTGTTTGTGTTGCAGCTCCAGGAGCAACCACCGCCTGGCTTGTTGGCCCGGCGACCACAGCTGGGTGTCCTGTGCGCGCACAGTCGAAGCGAGTTAAGCAAACTCGGTGGCCACCGTACTGGACGGGCAAAGGCAAAGGCTAGGGGCTGGGGATTATTCAGGGATTCGCATTGGATGAGACTTGGCCTCGGAATCACCCAAACGATTGAACAGAAGCTCCTTGCATATCAGTGCTGACTATTAACTGAAATTGCTTAAAGCTAAAGCTAGTCAAATAATGAATCGAGACTTTAATTTAAAATATATGCACTGAAATACGAAAGAAAATATATATTTTTTAACTCAAACAATTTAGTAATATTATATTATATTATATCATAATAATATTTACGATCCTAAAAGAGTATAAAGATGATTTAGCTAACAAGTTTAACCTGTTTCTTGTTTTTAATATTCTAAATATAAACAGTAATTCAATTAAAAAATTTTACATATATTTTCTTGTTATTTTTATTTGTAAACTTCAATTAAAATAAACTTATTCTTTTGGCTAAAATTAAACCAAAGAGACAGCTCAAAGGTGCGTAAGTTGTCGATTCCTCAAAGCCCCGCAGTCCAGCCAGTTGGTGTTACATTTTTACGTGCTCCAACGCCCAATGATGATGGTACACACAGCGATGGATGCTGGGATGCCATACAAGGAGAATGAGAGGAACAGGAGGAGGTGAAGGGAAAGACGGAGCAGGAGTTGACCACCGGCCAACGCCTACGCAGGCAGTCCGATTCGGATGCGGATTCCGATTCGGATTCAAAAAGAGTCAGGCAAAAGTTGGCGGGTAGCGCAGCATGATGAATGTCCCATTCCCATTCCGGGCTCCTAGGTGAGCAGCGTTCTTTGTACGTGCCTGAATTTTGTGGCAGAGGTGTGGCTTAAAAGGGGGTTCTTAACACCAAAAATACCAAGTAAATTCGAAGAAGATTTGAGATACAATCCTTGGAAAACTATTAAATTTATCTAAACCCCTCTTTTTTTAGGTCTCCTTCAGACACCTCTGACTGGAGGCCATAGAACGTGTGCCAGCGGGTCGTACTCGTGTTCTGTGTTGCGTGTGTGTAGTCTGAGGATTGTGAGGATTTTGGCACAAGATTTCTGCGCCCCCCAAAATCAATTAAAATGCCAAGCGGCATGAGTCACACCCCGGTCAAGCTGTCGCTGAGGTTGGTCCCCGCCGCCGTGTTGAAAGGAGCGGCCGGCCTTTGTCCAAAGAGAGACCTCCTCGATGGATCATCTGGCGATGATGGAGCTGGCAAGGCGATGATGGGCCAATGGCCAGGAATTACAATGCTTATTGCATCTGGCCGGACTGGACATTTGCATACCCAATCACCGAATGGCAGGAGGATGCCGTCCAATCCTCACACTTGACCCCGTTTTCAATGGACTCTGGCACGTTCTGTAATCGATCATCAGTGCCTAAAGTGGCCACAAGACTCGTCTCAAAAAAACCAAAGTCCAAAGACGGAAGACTGAAGACGGAAGACTGTAAACTGAAGACTGGAGATTGGAGATTGGAGACTGAGGGCCGCCTCTCATCAAAGTCCAACAAAGCGCATACCACAGATATCAATTAATTTCAGCGGCCCAGCATGGATGTGAAAAGGCCAACAAAATCGTAATAAGTCAATGCCTTTGATGGATGCACAGGAAAAAAATTAATAATTAAGGATTATTGATTATTAAATGAAAATACTACAAGAGTCTTTGAGTTTTTGAAGGCATTTGAATGATAAGCTTGTATTCTAATTTTTAGTTTAAACTTGTCAGCATTAAATATTTGATTTATTTTTCTAATATTTTACTAATTTTTCCCTCTGCATCTACACAGATTTCAGTTCCACGACTTTATACCTCTTTTTCAACGCGCGTCTATTGATAAACACAAATAATTTTGTTGCAGGATGGATATGGTTATGGGTATGAATATGGATATGGATCCACCTCGGCCAGTCACAATCATCATCAATCGGTTAAGAAAATATTTAACAAGTGTTTGAATGATTTTGAAAAATGATGTGCTGTGCAGCAGCATGTGCAGCAGGCGCGATTTAAGCTTTGGGGATTCTCGAGCTGCGCGATCTGCGATCTCCGCGATCTGCACGTTCCTCTTCTCGGCTTTAGTCGTCTACAAATTATTGCACGCGATCGCTCATTTCCAGCAGAAATAACACAAACACGGCAGCAACACGGAGTGGCAACAACAGCAACATCAACATGGGATCGGGACAGGAATCGGTGATGGAGGAAACGGGGCTTGGGGGCGAAGTCGAGTTGCCAGCTCCCAATCTTGCGTCCGACGGCGATGTAGATATAGCAAATAAGATATGGCTGGGGCATGTCATGAGGCCCGCGACTGTGAAAACATCTCAATGGCAAAAGTATCACATCATTCATAATTCCATTGCCGCAGAAGGGGAACTCGAACCCCAACTCCGGCATCAGCTTCAACTCGAATTGAGTTGTTGTAGCTGGCCACGAAAATCTCTCGCTTCAAGTGTTGAATGTTTGCTCAAATAACAACAAGCTCGGATCGAGAGATATCTCCAGGGGATCGGGGATTGTGAATCTCGGATCTGGGATCTCAGAGATCTCCCCAGATCCCAGTGAAATTTGACAAATGAACCGGGCAGCCCAAAAAATAAACACAGAGTGCATGTATGTGTGATAGTGGCCCGGAGTGATCATTATTAATGATGACGATTTGTTGATATTTTTGTAACGTGCCATGGAAAGCCCCTTTTTTTTGTTGGTCTGCAATGCGATCGCACAATTATAGACCAACAACAGGAATTACAAACAAGTGCAGGGTCCCAGTCTCAGTCACAATCCCAGTCACTCGCAGTCTCATCGAATGCCAAGTCATGCCCACCCATCGGATCTGGAGACCTACACATTACGAAATATATATACAATTTCAATTTAATTATTATATAGAAATTTAATATAGAATTCTTTACAAAACCCTACAGATATTAATAGCAAAACTAAAATAAATCTATTTAAATTGAATTTATACATTGAAACTGTAACAGAATATTAAAAAGGATCTATAACAATATATTTTTATGAAGTTTATAATAGAAACACGGTCAAATATGCTCTAAATTTTTTCTCTATGTGCAAGTGCACATTCCCAATCCAATACCAATAAGCATGATCATGGTGATGATCTTCCACACAAATTGCCGAACAGCTGGCCAGAGGCAGGAAACCTTTGCATAATCTAGGCTTATAATTCAATTAATGCCTCGGATCGCTCGACTGCCGTCGCCGCGATACGTTTTTCATTTTCGATTTTCGATGCACTTAGCTCCGAACCTGAAGTGCAACACTAGAATCCAGCCACATGACTGGCAGCTCAAGTGCCCGCATCCATGGGATGCGGCTGGGGCTGGGGATGTAGCTATGGGATATGGTGACGGTAATGCGGACCCGGAGTTGGAGTCGATGATCAGGCGCAAAAGTCGTCGTCACACTGTCTGCGGCAGATGCTTTAAATGATCGCTCAATGGGTTGAGAACAGCACCACAGGTTGATGATCGAGCACCCGGGGGCTGGCTGCACACCGGAAATCGATTTCGAGTGTTGCCCAAAGAGATCGTTTGGCATTAGCAAACGCTAAGCCACAAATTAAGACATTAACGAAGCGATTTCCTTTGTAGATATTGCAGCTTGAATGTTTAGAGTGACAGAATCAAGGAACACCATTTTTAAATATAAGAAAAAGCGTTTGATTTCCTTAGAAGTTCTTATTTTTAAAAGGTATCTATTCATAACTCTTAATATTCTTTGCTAATTAAAATATTAAAACAGAAAGCAAGTCTGCAAATCCTTAGAAACAGGTTCCAAAAGCGGCCCTGGTTTCTGAGCATTAAATAAAATTGTTTCTATAAGATGATTAAAGCCCTTATTATTTTAGCTTTAAAAAAAAAAACAATCTCCATGCTCTCTTAAAATTGTAATGAACTTGTTAATTATCATTCCCCAAAATAAATGCACACAAGTATTTATTGTTTTTGAAAAAGTTTCCTTTTTTAATGTTTCTTATTTTTTCGTTTTAATTGATGTCGGTTCATCTTTAATTGTATTTTTATAATTTGTGTTAACTAAATGTTAGTTTTTAGCTGTGTAGTTTCCTTCAATTACTGCTCATTATCTGCGTTGCTTATCAATTTCGGCTATAATTACTATTTACAAAATGCCTGGCCAGCTATATGTTTAGGTTACGACTATTTATATCGATTTTATACATTTAAAAAACAAGAAAATAAACAATAACAACGTTTTGCGTGGTATAGGTAGGTATAAGACAATGATTGGTTAGGCATACACATAAATATATTACAGGAGCCTTGGCAAGCAGTTATCCATTTTCAAATTGAATGGTTCTTTGTCGGGGTAAACACTTAACGATTACTAAACATTAAACTAAATTAAATTTAAATTTCATTTAAATTAAATTAACTAAGCTCTGCAGCTTCTAAGCTGCACTACAATGCAGGAATGTTTCTTGTTTGTTGGTAATGAGATTTCACTGTGAATGATGCTGTTGATGGAATGGATGGATGGATCGCTTGTGATTTACAGAATTACAGGATTGCTCAAAGCCTTTTATAAACTGGGACTGGCTGCTTTGTATGGTGTTTCATATTTCGCTCTGGATCGCCTGTGAGTGTTTCTTCTGTTTCGTGGACGATTTACATAAAAATTTTGACTAGGAAAGGACGTTTCTTGGGTGGGCTAGCCAGCTAGCTAGCGATGGGCTCGAGCTGGCGAGGATTGCTCTAGTCACACCTCGCTGGGCATGCAATGCACACTCGAGTCCTGCGACAACTCATCCATGGAGGATTCTAATGAAAAAAAAGGGAAATTGATTGCTTATTAGTTGTATATAATATTTAAATTATAAAAGCTAATACTGGAATATTTATTCAAAGTTTTTCTTTTGAAGTTTTTAATTTAAAATATTTTCGATTTTACTGAAGGTAATTAAAGTAAAGTTATATAATTTTTAGTAATTATTTTAGGTATATGTCCTCATATTTTTTGGGGTTATTTGCTATATTTTCAATACCAAAAGGGTTAAGCCATTATAGCCTCTCTATAATTCCAATAACTTTTCAAATATATTTCTTTATTCTCAAGTCCTTACCGTGTGTCGGGTATAGACCCGCTTTAGAGCCGTTCATATGCATTGGGTTCTGTGCGTTATTCTGAAATGAATACGTTAACTGCAGGTTAATATGACGCGCAAATGAGCTTCCTTCCGGTTCGCGTACTGCAATCAAAAATCGTTTGTTGAAAGTAGAAAAAAAACAGAAGAAATTGTAAATACTGTGTTAGCATCTTATTCTCTTTTTTTCTTTTTTTTTTTGTGGTGTGTAGTTTTTGTGTGTGTTTTTTGGAGGGGGAGCTACGGGGGATCTACGGGATATCTCTCTCGGGGGATCTCTCTAGGGGTATCTCTCTGGGAAGGCATGCTGCACTAATCCACTACTTACTTTTATTCTTACCAGCATGTATGTGTTTTTTCTGACGCGCCCGCGAGTTCTGGAACCAAACTTGCGTCACACGCTTGCTGAGACCGGTCACCGAGGCGATCCGCTCCAGATCCTGGCCATCCGGATTACTGTCAATCTGGAAGTTGGCCTGCAGCACTTGCAACTGCTCCTCGGTGAAGGTGGTTCGCACCCGTTTCGTCTTGCTCTTGTGATAACCATCGCCATCACAGCCATCTGGAATGGAAATCGAAATGGAAATGGCAATTCGTATTATAAATATGTGAGAAGAACGTGTGAGGATTGGAAATTTAATCGCTATATAAATCGTAAAGGAACTAAGGGACTATTAGCACTTGGAAAAAAAATTTATCATAAATCTAGATGTATTTTTTTTCATAACAAAAATAAATTTAATATAATTATAGATGCAATTAATTTTTATTTCGTATTTTTTATATTAAATGTAATTTAAAATTGTACTATTTGAATTATAAAAGATACTGTAAATAATATCTAAATATAATGACAAGTGTAATAGGAATTATTTTTGCTATTTTTCCACCATAAACCAACTGGGTAAAGGCCCTTAAGGTCTCTCGTCTTTCAGTGACTTGAAGTTGGACCTGGGTCTAAAAGCATTTTGACAGTCGGCCAAATTGAAAATGTCAAAAAGTGTTTATGGTTTATAGAGCTGCTGCTATTGCTGCTGCTGCCGTGCTTTATGTGGCCACCGTGCCACAGACCCGGTGGTCTCTTCCTCCTTTACAGATTTTGGATGGGGGCAAAAGCTGGTCTATGCTGCGACATTCACAAGCCGATCACGTCGTCTCAGAAAAGGCTGGAGTGGTTTTTTGTTTTTACGAGTGTGACACGATTTCGTCAGCGGCGGCGACTGGCTGGCGCTTAGCGATTCCAGCTTCACTGTACCGTCCCCAGTCTTGGCACAGTGAAGCGTTCCAAATTGGCAACCCTTCTGCCACCGAAGCGTGCAGCCATGTTTCCAACTTGTTTTCACTCTTTTTATGCCTTTTTTTTTTGATTTCTTAAAACAAAAAGTAAAAACTCACCATCGCTTGATGTGGTGCCACCCTCGACCGTTTCCAGATAATGAGCCTTGCAGAGCACCCGGTCATCCATGAGCGCGAACTGTTCGCCGGTGGACAGCTGGCGGCCGCACTGGTCACAGGCGAAGCAGGCGAGGTGGAAGACCAGCTCCCGGGCCCGTCTCACCCAGTCGGAGGCGGAGATGCCGCGACAGCACTTTGAGCACTTGGCGCCGAAATTTCTGCAATAAAAAAGAAAACGGAAAACGGAAATTGCAAATCAGTTTTGGTAATAAAAAAATTTTTAATTTAAAAAACAGACAAACTAAATAAGGGTATCTCTTTAAAAATTAGTAATTTTTGTAAAGATTTGTTAAAAGTTTGATCAAAATAAATTATATATTTCTACATTAACTACAGACTTTCCTTTAATTTATCACCATTTCCATTATCCTTTAATTAAAACTGATCAATTCAAAAATATTCCTGCAACTCGTATTATTATTTTGTTGGTAAAGAAAAATCCAAATTGAAAATTGAGTGATGTGAATCATTTGGATACGCTTTTCAATATTTTCCTGTGTGTTTTTCCGGGGACTTTTTCCAAGCGGAAGTTGTTGCCAGCGTTGATGCTCCGACAAACGTTTTTCCAAATGAGTCGGCAACTTTCGGTGGCTTATTGTTAGCTTTTAAGCTTATTTTTACAACAGCCACAACAATGTATGGGCCAGGGCATGACTCGGATGTGGACGTGGACGTGGATGTGCGGACCTGAAGCTGGCTGGGATGCGATCCAATGCGATGCGATGCTGGATGATGTCTCCATCGGGCAGGCAATGCACACTTAAAATTCTTAACTTGAAAAATAAATATTTTTACAGCATCTCACGGCGCGTTTGTTTGTTTATTTTCATTTCGTTGGACGTCGACACCGTTTTCCTACGACTTCTTCTTCTTCTTCATCGTATCCGCCCCGTTGCCCCCACCCATTCCTCGATTTTGTATCCATCAGATACGAAACGATACTGGGCATAGTTTGGCTTGCAAGTTGCATTTGCCTCGTAAAGTTTTCATTTCGTTTCGTTACGTTTTGGCCGCATCTTTGTCGCTGTTGACTTAATGGATTAAGTCGAATTGTAACAATTAACCAGCCAGCGGAAAACTGTGGGAAACTATTCGGAAAACACTTGTGCACATACAACAAGGGAGTTGGTGGAAAATCGATGGGAATTTTGAGAAAGTTCAAGAAATGGGGAAGAGGGTTTATTTTCGAAGAACCTACTACCACCAGCTGTTTTTGGCCTGCTTTTGAACTTATGTTTAACTAAACCTAATATTTATTTATTTTATTAATTTACTATAAAATCCTAATTTACGTCCTAATTTGAAACAACAATTTTGTCATTCAAAGCTTGAGTCTTGAGACACTCAGAGACACGGGCACTTGGGCTTCGGGGGATTGAATTCAAAGGACGAGATGATAGCTGGACCACTGCAAACCACTCTCAACATCATAACCAAGTTTCCGGTCTGCATCTTGCATTGATTGAACAGCGGCAACATCCGTTTGGTCAACTCCGAAGTGGCACAGTACTGTTCCGGGCGTTCTGGCGCCACATCACCGTAGCAGACACAACTGTTGGCCTTGACACATTTCTTCAACTGGGGTCTAGTTTTTACGTTGTACATCAAACCCTCCTCCCATTTAGGATTTTCTGCATCGAATTTTGCCTTCACCCGATCGAAGATCGCTTTGGCCTTCATCTCGGTCATTCCAATGAGATATTTACAAATTCCCGATCGCCTCTTGTAAACGTGAATGTAGAGCCTATCCTCGTCCGTAACCGGAGAGTCTAGCGTGAACATGACACACTTTCCGCTTTTGGGCGACTTGGGATCGACGCAGGCGCCATACTCCCGATCGCAGACACTCAAGTAGACCGTATCCCGGAAGGTAATCTCAACGCAGGTGGGATACTCTTCCGGCGCGCACTTATTCTGACGCGTGATTAGCAGATCGTCCACCACGACCTCGAGCATCCAAAAAAAGTTTCCACGATACTTTGAACTTGTCTCCGAACCCATCGTAACACACGAAGCCCAATAAACGCGTTAAAATCTTTTGTTAAAATGTAAAATTTTAGAAGATTTGGAGAATTATTGAGGATTTTAAAATAAGTCCAAAAATTACTTTAAGTAAAATGTGAAAGTAAATTTTCGAAGCCTTGCCAAAAGAATGAGAAATGGTAATGATTCGAATCGAATCATTCGATTCTATGCTGAAGGCCTACTTGGAAACATAGAGAATCCCTAGGGTAGTATAAATTAGTCTAAAAAATGTTAAATTGTAAAGAAATAAAAAAATCTATATACCATTTTAAGGGCTTTTTGAACTCAAGTTACATATTTTTTTCATTAATTTCAATGTAATATATATATTATTTAATATATATCTAATATTTGGATGTTTTTTGTTACTGTACTCACTTGCTGTAGTCGGCCTTGCAGTACACCTGTCGCTCCCGGATGAAGCAGGACTGCTGGCGGTCCAGGGGGCACATGCACATGCAGCAGCGAAGGCAGTGGGCATGCCAGGAGCACCCGCCAACCTCCAGGAAAAACCTATCCGAGATTGGTTCCCCACACGCTGCGCAAGAACGCAGCTCAGTCTGGAAAAAGAAAATAAATAATATAAGAATTTGGCTAACTGAAAGGGAGAAAGTATTTCTTAACAAAAAAATGTTTCAAAATTTATAAAATATTTTTAAGATAATGTTTTTTTTTAATCTTCACCACTTTTAGCTTACGTTTTATCAGTTAATGTAGATAAATATATACTTATATAAACATAAATCTTAAAATGCTATTCTATATGCTAATTTCAAAGCCTTTTCTTTATCATACAGTTGTTGGGGCCTGAGAACCGGATCGGCTTTTCTATGCTAAACCGATCTGATCTAAAATCGTAGCGCCCGTCGGATTTGTTTCTTCTTTTGTTGTGCCTTCAAATGAAATCGTTCAATAAATCTGGCAAATGTCCCGGCGGCTTCTGTTTTATTTCGCGGCTGCAGCATTTAACTTATGTATATTAAACAAATTTCAATAGCAACAAAAGATGGGACGAGTTTCTTTCGCTTTGTTTTGTTTAGTTCAGTTTTTTTTTTTTGCTTGGTTTTCTGTTTCGCTCTTTTTGAAAATTGAACCATAAATTTAAAAATGTTATGCTAATTGTTGTTGGGGATATTATTATTGTTATTGTGGTGTGCCTTCGACGGCAACTGCTACACTCCGAGTCTCCGAGATTCGAGTTCGATTTTAATTCCAGATCCCCCGAAATGTGAAATTTATTGACCCACCGTCGGATCGATCTAATGAATATTCAATGTCTCGCCTGCATGTTACGCCGCTTTAAATGAGTGTTTCAAACAAATTTTATTGCGTTTCATAAAGTACCAAAAAAAAAAACACAAAAGACACACCGAAACGAAAAATAATCCGTGGAGCATTATTCAGATTGTGAGTTTCTTAATTGATTTTTTTAGTGTTTCTTTTAGCAATTATTTTAACAGCTGGCGAAAGATACTCATCCACATTAAATGGGGAATTTTGGGGTCTGGAGAAAGCAAAATGGAATCATTTGTAATAATTCCAATTGAAATATATTGGTATTCAATTATTTTAACAGAATTACTGTCACTAGGTGCTAAATATAATATGCAAATTATTTATAACATGAGATTAAATCACTTAGCGGTCTGAGCAACACCCCTTATAAATCTTGTTTTGTATTTGAAATATTCAAACTTAAGGCCCCCATAAAAACTCCAATAATTTATTTAATCCTGCTCTCATAATTTCTCCATTAATGCCCGTTCATTATCCTTCACTTGATGGTGAAACACTTCAATTTCTCGATCTGGTTATCGTTGATTATGATGTGCAATTTCAGTTTGGAAATTTCAATATAAAAAGAATTGACTGCCATACTTGAAGCATTTAATTAATGGCCGACATCTTGTATGTGTATATATATATATATATATATTCCATTCATTAAATAATAAAAACTGATGGCCACACAAAAATGTTTTTTCCATTAATCAAAAAATGGCCGAGAAAATAAGTTTAACTTTTGCTGCTGGCAAAACAATTGAAACCGCAAATAATTGTCGCTTAACTGGTAGCGACTTGTTATTAACTTAGCTGACGAATTCCCTTTTTCCCTTGCCGCCAGACATTGACAAAGAAATATAAATAAATACAAATAAATACATATTTAAACAAAGACTTGGCCGTGACTAGGCCGCGATCAAAGGGCCCGACATTTACGACTAAAGCCATTAATAAAACAATGCCGAAAAAGAATACGAGGGGCTTAGGCAAGTGTTAGATGCCGAAACCTAGAATGCTCTTGTTAATCAATTATTTATAATATTAAATGAGTAAATATGATTTATTTTATATATTTAAATAAAGAAAATTTTAAAATATCTATAAACCAGAAATATTTCCTTTGAAATATATCCCACACCTCTGGATCGACTTTCCCGAAAGCCTAATCGACTTAAAGCAGCACAAAAACTATTTAAAATATTTTAAAACTGTTACTACTAAAACCCCTCTTAAATCCAAATAAAACACAAGAATTTATATTAAAAAACTCTACCAAAAATCATAAATACCCCATAACGCCATGGAAAACCCGCAGCCCTGGGTAATAGATATCTATGAGAATAATTTATGACAGGCCGCAGCAGACTATCAGATACAAATGTATCTTTTTGTCGAGGGGGTTGACGGGCGTCTGCGGCAGCCCCGAAATTCCAGCGAAATATGCAATATGGCCACCGTCAGTCACAGGCGCAACTGGTGAGGAGTTCATGGAGATATAGGTGTGCGTGTGTGGCAGATATAACTACATGAACACACATACACAACATGGCCGCGCTGCTCATTTCGCCTCGTTTCGTTTCGTTCAGTTTTTCCTCGCTCTTTGCGCGCAGCCGCTGCCGCTGCCATTTAACTTTTCAACTCCGCTGTGTGTGACACGTTTAATAGCAGTCCCAATCCCCCCTACCCCCTGCCCCCCGGCCACCACCTTTCCTGCCTACCTCACCTTTATACCCTCCCCTCGATTTTCCCTCAACGAGCCTGCGCCTAGCTCCGTCCCTCTCAGCCTGTCACTTTCGTTTAACTTTTCACATTGCGCGCCCGAAAAAACACAACCAACAACAAGGACATCGAGAGGGATGGGATGGGGTGCAGGGAGGGGTGGCTGCATTTGGCGGGGTGTTTTCAGCAATTTGTTTTCCCAACGCCCGTTTTAACACACAAAAACGGAGGCTGAGACTTTGACTTGAATGCACTCAAAAAAAATATTTCATTTTAATAATGATTTCTGGGGAATATTTTTCAATTAAATATGTTAAGAATTTAATTAAATTTTAAGATAAATAAAAAGGTTGGTAAAGTGAAATTAAAGATACAAATAATTGCAATAAAAGCTAACCCTTGCAGGTTGTAAATTGGATTATGAAAATATATCATCACTAAGCCATAAATGCAGTAATTTTAATTCGGCTTTTATGTGTTATTGGATTACAAAATGTAATATTAATTGGCCATTTCAACGATGCCCTGCAAGGAAGAGAAAATACAGAAAGCCATGTCCTTTTAGAGCTATATAAATGATCTAAAAAGGTCTCAAGCCAAGTGGTTAAAAATCTATAATTTTAAGAGCAGCATAAATTTTACAACAATTTAAAAAATGTGTCAAAATTTAACTCATATTTATTTAACGTTTTTTGGTTCAAGTGTAGAGCACCCGAAACTGCGAATTGCAATCCCTGTCCCTCCTTGTCGGCTTGTTGGTTATACACATGCAATTGTCGTTGTTCTTGTTGTTGTTCTTGTTGTTGTCATGTCTATGCCCACTTTTGAAAATATGTCAGTTGTCAGACAGGCAGCCACTGGGGGGAAGGGGGAAGGACAGAGCCAGGACAGAGGACGAGGGACAGAAGGACACATTTGAAGTGGCATTTTTGGCGAGCATGTCATTTGACTGTAATTTACTCGTGAGTGTCGTGTCGTGAGCCTGCCTACTGCGGTTGAGTATTCAAACCGAGATGCATAAATCTGCCCATGAATTTTAAATGGGTCTCTTGTGGGCAACGAGGTCTTAGAATCGCTGGAAAGTTGCCATTTCAATATCTCATTTCTCATGGAAATGTTTTAGTAGGCCAAAAATAAAACGGAAGATGAAGTTGATGGAAAGAAACATTTATTAAGAGATTAATTGAATAAAGTTTGTTCTATTTTATGGTGTTTTAATAATAATAAAGAAGTTAAGACACATTTTCGAGATTTGTATCTTTGAGTTTATTTGAAAAATTATGAAGTTTATTGATAGTTTTATAAAAAGAAATTGAAGGTAAAAAATCAATCCATTTCATATATCTTCTCATAATAAATCCTAAGCTCTGATCAAATAATATAGATATCAAACACGACTATATATGAGGGTCTAGAATTCTAGACCCTTAACTGTAAGCAAAAAGGTAGCGAAGATTTCCCGAACTGATAGAAGATGATGATGAATTCGCCAGATCTCTGCGGGTCGTAAGGTGCGATAAAATATAGCTCCCCTTGGTTATCTGTGGGATCATAGCTAGTTCTTTGCCCGTTTTTTTTCTCTCTCTATCTCTATCTTTTATTGTTATTATTTGCTACGAATACTCAGTGTTATATAAGCACTCCCTATGCCGTCGGCCCTCATAAAAATTCCACAGTTTAAAACTTGCACCTTGCAACTTTTGGCTCGAAATGTCGTAAATAACCCGACTTGGCAGTCGTATAAAAGTGGGAAAAACAAAAGGCCAAGACAGAACTATAAAAGACACTGAAGAGTATGCAATAAAGTTTATAATCCTTTGCCCCAACTCCAGTGAGAGGGCAAGGTGCCTCTGCCTTGCCTGCCTGCCTGCCTGTGGGATTGTGAATGGTGTGAGTGTTTCGAGATGAAACGGATCTGAAATAAATAAAGACTGGACTACACACACAAACGGTAGCCGGGGCTAAGAACTGTATCATCTTTGGGTTCGAATATAAAAGAGAGGAACACGCCTAGAAGATCGATTACCCGAAAAACGGACAATCTTTCACGTCATTGCGCAAATTGAGCGATCATCATTGGGGGAAAGGGGAATACACTGGAAAGAATGTTTCAAAGGGAGCTCAATGCGAGATTTTAAATACAAAAATGTCTTAAATTGTTATAAAATATTCCATTAATTTATATATGATCGCCTAAAATATTTATTTGCAAATATTTTCCTTAATTTTTTCATTTATTTAAATCAAGTTGCTTTATCAAAACATAACTCTACATTTTTCTCCAAGTGCAGCCAACTCCCTGAATCGATTTCTTTCTTCAATCTCAATATCAATGAATTGAGGGATCGTTGAAATGATGGCTGCTCGGTTTTGATGACAAAAGCCTTGGCACTCAATTGATCTCTGTGGTTGTGACTTGTCATCTCTTTGCCTTGGCTATCTATCCATCCACCCAGCCACCGTGAGAATGTTGTGCTCCCAAAAAAAAAATAAATAAAAAAAAAAACAGAAATAGAAACCAAACAAAAGCCGCTTCCACAATGGACATATATTTCGGCCGATATCGTGGCAGTTATAACAACACAACAACTTGAGCACTTGTCACTTGAACGGATTTTGGCAAATGTTTTCCTAAGGCCTTTCGATCTCTCGCTTTAAGCTGCTTTTCCACAACAAATTGCAGCGAAGGCTAAAACCCAAACAGAAAAGACTACCAAAAAAATAAATAATATATTGGTTTAATTCCAATATTTTTATTGAGTAAACTTTATCATATTTTTGGTATGCTTTTGTTTGGCAACATGAAAATCTGCAAAACGTACAAGTACCTTTTACTGATTTTAATGACTTTCGAAAATGGTTTATTTGCTTCTTAATTAGATATATAAATATTAGGATTTTAAATATACTTTCTTCGTTTTAATTATTATTGTTATTAATACTTTTATTATTTGTTTTTAGAGACTGAACTGAGCGCCAAGAGATAGGCAACAATTTAACTCCAATTAATAGGTTTCCCTTCGGCATTAGCTTCTTTTCAACACACAATTTAAAGCGTGGGTTTAATAATATTAATATATGGGTTTAGTTTCTATATTTTTGTGTTTTGTAAGCCTTTTCATATTTTTGAAATGATTTATGCACCATGAAAATTGTCAACGGGCGTCTGTCAAATAAATACTTCGTTTTTTGGTTTTGTGACTTTCGAAAAAGGCGTGCATCGCTTTTTAATTAGAGCTACTTTTTTGTGTTATCCAAGTTGAATGTGCGTGGGCCCCTATCCGACTTTTGTGTTTAATATATTGAATTATGCTAAAATATCACTACCAAAAAGATTACACGTCGGCGTTTGTTTGGCGTTAAGTTCGGGATCATCGTATCTGATTGTTATTTAATGGCCTCACGAACCGCTCTTTATGAATGGAATCGCCGCCAACAAACGCCCACGTTTCCACGGTTGAAATAAAAGTTTAAATAAAAAATACAACAACAGCAAGAACAACAAAAGTGGAATAAAAAGAACCTCGTTCAGAGGCATATCCATAATACGAGCACGCTCCATAAATTGGCTAAATGTTTACAAATATTTCATCGGGAAACGGTTAATGGCAATCTCACCTCCTCTCCTGTTGCCACATATAATCGCGTATATATAGTCTATAGCTGTTGCTGTTGTCGCGCCCATTGATCCAATCAAATTGATGGGCTCCTATAACTGAGCAGAGCGAACAGAAATGGGAAAAAGGGAATGCATTTTCATGGGAAGACAGTGGGAAATGGATAACTTAGGACTTGCAACTGGGGCTTAGTTTATTTCATTAAATTAAATATTTTTCACAGCTATAATGGTCCTTAACCTAAATTATATTTAGGTACAATTGGTTTTATCTAGACAACTTAATAAATTATAATAAATAATTCACCCCAAAGGAAAAAGATATCCTATACTATTTAAAGATTTTTTTTGATTCATTTTGCAAAGATGCATTTGTATCTTCTTCAGTTTTAAACTAATTTAAATGAATTATTAAGAACTTTTTTTGAGCATTATTTGAGCCACAATTTTTTCTATATTTTAAGCTATCCTTTTAGCGACTTTTCACTGTACATATATCCACGATGCATTCACACTTTTATAACCTGTCCCACAGTGTGTGTTGGTTTGTGCATCTCTCCAGCAAACTTAATTACCGCTTTATGTCAATGGTCCAGCGTGTTTTTGCTAAATTTATCAGCGTTATTAAATTTTATCACTGGCGACAAAATGTGCATATGCCATTCAATTTTCACAACATATTCGCACACACACAAGCCCCCGCTTCCCTTCCCGTTCCCCCCTCATGTCCAGTCTAGGCAAATACAAATATTATGATGGCAGACAACTGGCCGGTGGATGGTGGATCGAATGGCGAATGGAGAAGACCCCGGCTCCAGTTGTGGGCCCAACATTGGTGTAACATCGTAAAATATTTTACGGCCAAATGGATTCCGCTGCGGCCAAGTCGCCAACGTTTTTATGGGCCGGAAAAACAAAGGGAAACCAATATGCCATTGGGGATTGAAAGAAGAAAAGCTTCCAGTTTTCCCATTTTTTTCCCATTTAAGCCGCTAAGTGGATAATTGACAATTGCCAAAAAGTAACTAAAATGCAAATGAAATGTCTATTAAAGATAATATACTGCCCATCATTAAAACGCAAAGACCCGAAACGAAAAAAAAAATTAAAAACAAAAACCCTGTTAAATGTTTATACTTTATATATGCATATAAAAAAAGTTTTATTTTACTTTATATCTTGGGTTATTTTTTGTGTCGTTTTTTCCTGGGTTCTCGCGATGACAAAGCCTTGGCTCATCTGTTGAGGGGGCGGTGGGGGATGTTATGTGATGGGGTTAGGTGTGTACTTTACACTGGGAATAAAAATAACATAGAAGTAATCATAGAATTTTTTTTTAAAGGGTATAATTTTGTTTAGGAAAATAATTTTTAAACATTTATTTTCAATTAAAAACAAAGAAATGTGTATTTGTTTTATGAAAAGTTCATATGCAATTTAATTGGAACAAGGGAAATCAATGCAAAAGTTCTAAAATATATCAGAATATAATAAAAGACTTTAGACTCTATTTTACAAAATATAATTTATCAACTTTCTTTTTTTTTTTTATCATTTATGTATTATTTTGAATATTTCCCAATTTCAAGAGACATTTTCTCACTGTACAGGCTACCCCAGATATCCCAGAATCCTCAGTGTTGACAAGTTATTGCCCAAAGAGCGGCGACGACTTAAAATGTCGCACTTTATTACACTACAAAACACAAAACTGAACTCAAAGCGAGATGATCATCTCAGCCGGGCTCTGGCCTGGCTGGGGGATTTCGGCTTGGATCTTTTGGTTCTGGGACCTGGTCTGAGTTTTTACAACCATTTCGATGGATCTTGGGCTGTTGGCAAACATCGGCCTTTGTGTGCGCTCCCAGCCGCGTTTTATTATAACTGTTGACTGCTCGCATACGAAATAAATTTCATTTTAATACTTTCTTCGTTTTAGTTTTCGTATATTTTATTTTGTCGGGGAGCTCGGAAAGTGATTTGCATACGAGTCGCCGTTCTCACGCGTTTCCCACCGGAGATCATCCCGCCGAGGTCGAGATCCCAGTTTCCAGATCCCAGAGCTTGATAGATCGCCCGACTTATGCAGCTAATACCGTTTTCGATCCAGCTTCCAGCTTCTATAGCTTAGCCGCCGCACAGTGGAGTATTAATTCAATTACTTACTAAGCCAAGACAAGACGTTAATTTATTAATAAAACTATAAGAAATATATTTTAAAACTGGAAAATAGTAGGAAGAAAATTATAACTATTTCTATTTCATACCACTCCATATTTACTATTTTTTAAATGATAAATAATTAAATTTAGTTTAAATTTCCATTTTAAATAGAATGCAATTTTTGAAAATTATTTCTAGACTTTAAACATTCCTACAAAACAAACCAAGCTGCCAAATTGCATAAATTCTTCAAAATAAATTACTTTAATATTTTTGTAATTCAACAAAAATATAAAATTATTCAAAATTGCTTCCGAGATATTTAATATTTAATTTAGAAAAAATAGTCCACTGTGCACCGCCGGCTGCCATTTCCACTGACCATAAACATAAACAGGTGGCAATGTTCATTTGCATAGACAACGTTTCGATATTAAATTTCAAAGCGAACGACCAGCGTCAACGACATTCCGAAAACACTAAACAAAAAACATGAGAAACAACAAAAACAACAGAAAAACGACCAAATCGAAAAACTCAATATTCAGTTGGCGGTGGCAATCTGAAAATGGCTCTACGATTTGCTTCTGGTCCCCTATGATGGTCCCGTCTATGAGATATATAGTATATCTATGTTTTTTTTAGTGGTTTCCTGAACTTGTTTCGTGTTTTAATCATTTGCGGCTTTCGGCAGCTGTCCCGAAATCGAAACGAACTTGTAAATTATATATAGTATGTCGCGACAGATCCAGCCTCAGCACTAGCCTTTTGTTATTTGAATTGATAAGCTCGAATTAAATGGTAATGGGAGCGAGAAGTTCGATTTGTGTTCTTTTTTAATGGTAAAATATTCGGTGGGGTCAATAAGCACTTAAGTTCTTTATTTTAGTTCTTAGTTGTTTAAATAATAAGAGAGTTAGAGAATAGAAATGGGTTTTTAATATAATTTATTTAATAGCTTCATCGTAAAATAGAATATTTAAATGTACTTTATTGTTCCAGCTTAAATATTAATAGATTTACAGTTTTAGAAATATGGAAAGACATAAATAAATGAGTAATTTAAAATGTATAAATACAAACCAACAAAATCTAATTTTGCAAAGGCTTTAAGAATTTTAATTTGTGTTTAAGACTGCAACGCTATCGAAATATAGAAAATATTGTTTATTAAAGTGGCATTAGAATTTCGAATTTTTAGATAAAGTTTATAAAGACTTTAGGTTTAGTTTTTAACTAAAAAACCAACTCTGTTTGAAATATATTTTAAATATGCTTACAAATAACAAATTCTTTAGTGCTCTAACAATATTTTCCATTCCAACTTTAGTATCTTTTTCTCTTATAATATTTTTCACATTTATTAACCCCGATTGATTATCTCTTTCAAATCTATATTCATGGCAATACAATAGCTTGTAGCAATGTCAAATTAAATTATGCTGCCGCTTTGTTTCCATCAGCACATTTATTAACTCTTAATTAAAGATAATCTCTATCGAATTTGTTTGAAATGCATATAAAGTGTGCGAGTTATTGCGTTAGTTTATAATAAAGGAGCACCCTGCGGCTATGCAATTTGCTGGGCAATAAATTTCAATACAAAATAAAGCATTTGCATTCGAGGGGATACGTTTTGAATGGGTGTATCCACCCTCGCAAGCATTCCGTTTGCCATTTTTTATCATTTAATTTTTAATAATGTTTTGCTGTTTTTTTATTTGGCCATAATAATATTTATTATTCTTTTTACGCTCTTTTTGCATAAATTTAGCAGAGAAGAACGTCGTCGTCGTCGTCAGTAGGGGCGGCAGTTGTGCAAACAAAACTCAAAGTCTGGGAGAGAAAATCCCCAGCCAAAGTTCTCGAGCTGTCTGACTCTTAATAAATCGCTTATAAATCGCCCGCAAGTATCTCAAACGTTTTCGACACGCGTATTTCTTGTTCCCTGGCTGCCTTTTTTTGTTTTGTTTTTTATTTCGTGAAGGTATCTTTTTTTATTCGCATAATTCTGCGCGCATTTTTAAGGCATTCATCATAAACTGTTGGCCGAGGGTTTTAGGAGGGCCGAAAAACTCGAGAAAACCGAAATGCTTTTGTCTTTTCGTCAACATGTCACAGCCACTAAACATCAATAAGTTGGGCTTTTATTGATTTCGTGTTTTATTCGCCGTGCTGTGTGTTTTTACAGCTCATCTTTGTGCAGAGTTTTTAGGGGGATTTCGTGTTTGATTTCTTATTTTTTATTGAGCATTGGCCACAATTAATTAGCTAAATCTGCATTTTGCATAAATTACTATACACAAAATATATAATATTTTCATATTTCAGCTTCGAGGGGCTCACATGCAAATTGGCTTTCGGCTATTGTATTTCGGTGTTTCTGTATCTCCCTTACTTTATTTTTTGTGGGCCAATAAATCACATCGAAGCTGTTTTTTTTTAAGGTTTATTTGTGGGCCACCGCCAAAGTTCTAGACGATAATTTATTTGGGTGACTTTGAATGATTTTAGCGGTGGCTAAAAGAGCATTTTCGATCGATACTGAAACTAGTTTCGCTTCCCTGAAACTAATCACTTTGGCTACTGTTCGCAGATGTCATCGATAAGCCCGATTTCGAAAGCTCTATTGGCCAATTTGCAATTGTCAAACAATTAAATGCCAATATATTTGGTAGAGATAAATTAAGAACACTTGGGGAAAATAATATACCGTTTCTTAGAATTCAATAAATGAAGAAATAAATTAATTATTAAGTACTAAACTTATTTCGTTAAGAGTACGTTTACATTAATTTACATTCCTAAAAGATCTAGAAATAATTTATAAGCTGAGGTTTTAAAAATATCCTTTAACTTTTTAATGCAATTTTAAATGAAAAAACGTTATTAATTATAGCACTAATTTATATACAAATTGTTGTTATATGCTTGCATTTAAAAAAATGCATAATATATATGTATATTAAAAAAATACTTTTTACTCTGAAAATAAATGCTTAATATTTTCATAGAATATTTTATAAACTATAAACAAATTATACTTTAAACATTTTTAAATTTTTCATTTAACTTTCTGATCATTTTACATGTTTTTCATAATGTTTTCCTGATTGTTTTCCTCTGAGTGCAGACAATCTAGACAGAGAACATTTATTTTAGCAAACGATGAAAGTTGTGTGGAATTTTAGCTAAAAATCAAATCGAATGGTTTGTCGTTAGGACCAGTTGAAGGGGATGGGGGTTTAGGTCTTGCCCCTGTAAATTTTAGGGGCGGGTTTGGGTTCGTTTTTTTTTTTGGGTGCTGGCAGGCGACAGGAGTTGGAATGATTTGTGGCATTTTACAATTTTATTTGCTGCTCCGAAACCCCCGAACCCCGAGCATCATTTGTAAGCCAACTAAGCGTCCTTTAAGGACTATTTTGTGGATGCACTCGAACGAACAATGGAGGACACTCGACTCGCCTTCTTTTGTGCGGTTTACGGGGCGCACTCTCTCTGTGCCTCCTGCATCATACGATTTTCGTTTGAAGAGGAAAATATACGGAAAAGCAGGGGACTTTTCGCATTTACCTGCTAAAAATGCTGCTGGGATTTTGACACGTTTCGGATACATACATATATATATATATTCCCCTGGAGAGTCAAGGGATCGACGTCCGCATGCGCAATGCAACCCAAAACTGACCAGAAACTCGGGTCCTCTTCGGATCCTTTGTCTATTTTTATATGTGTATATGGTATGTAGTATGTTTGCGAGGCCCAAAACAAAGGTGTGATATTTGTTTCTCTTTTGTCCCTGATCAGGGCAATTGGCTCAAGTCAAGATGCGTTTTCTGCCTTTCGCATTGTTTTTCCACCGCCAGCAAGGCGTAGACTTCTTGTCAGCGTTGACAATTAGCCAAAAAGCCATAGAAGATAGTGGTCACAGGACACAGGACTCTTGAAAATGCCTCCTTTTTGTTTGTGAATCCAATTATGAGGGGCTTGCTGAAAAATCTGCTGACCATTGGTCAAAGCAGCTGGTTTTCCCACCTTTCTTGTATTACCTTTTTGGCATTTGGAAAATCTTTGCAACCGGCACGCGCTTCTCTTCTTGTATTTCTTGTGTGGGATTAGGTGACACAATGGAGTTAGGCGTCTAATCTACAAAAGGTGTTTTGTTAGCCACTCAAAGCTAATAAGTAGATGTCCAGATATGGAAAGAGTCATAGGATGTATCTTGAAGTGGGTATTGTTGCCAGAAAAATGTATCTTAAGGCATATCCTGAAGGTTATCAACTCTAGATAGATGCAATATAAATATAACAAATAATCATGAATAAATTTCAGCTAATTTAAAAGTACAAGTTCCCAATAATAAATCCCTGTAAAGATTTAGCTTTTTATAATTTTCTAAAGGTTTTTCAACACAATTTCAAACCCTTTAAAATTTCTTATAATTTTTTAAGAAAGTTCTCTATGTTCTAGAGCTAAATAAACCATTTAAACCCCCACTAAACCCATTCATAAACCAACTTTAATTTTGAATTTAAAACTCGCCAATCAAGGAAAACATTTTCAGCCGCCAACCAGAAGGCGTCAACGACTTCTTACAACACAAAAAAAAGGCTCCACACTCGGTGATATTTATGGGAGGTTTAGTTTTTTCCAATCTTTCAATTTTCTTGTGAATTATTAATGAAAAATCAGTTATTGAAATATGTATATATGTTTTTTATAGCTGCTTTGCAGGCATTCGACATTTAAACGCTTAAATATTTATGCCTTTTTTATATCTCTTTCTCCGACTGACTACCTAAGAGCAGGGAGAAAAAAGATCCATACATTGTTGAATATTCATAAGCCAGCAGCGCCTAGTGGCGTCATTTTCGGATTTGGATTGGGATTCGGATGATATAGGCGGGACAGGGGGCTAGGGACCGGGGCTAGGGTCCGGCCAACATCTGGGGCGGGTCAAGATCGATGATGTCAAGGGAAAGAGGTCGTTCGATCAGACGAAAATCCCCTCCTTTTTTATGTGGCTGCCCCAGAACTGTTGACATTTGATTTCTGGGCTTATCGCATTCTCAAGTTGTAATCCGCGGCGCTGTTCCTCAGATGCCCACCAACCCCCCGCTGTTTGGTTATCGAAATAAGTTCTACCTATAAATCTATAAGCCGACGCGATTAAATATATAACGCAGAGCAATAAGCGTCAGCACCTTGTCCAATTTGCTATGGTAATGAAAATTATATTCGTCGAACAAAGCCATGGCAAATCGATCATCGGTGAGCATAAATCATGATCGATTCTCTGCACACTCATGCCAAATATTTCTTACGATCTTACGGCTATCTCTCCAGAAATCCTGTGGGTGGCTCAACAACAACAAAAAGTAAGCTATAGCACAGCGGGTGCAAAAATCGATTAAACGTTTTCGAGATAAAACCGAAAAATGTATTTGTTGAATGAACATTGAATTGAGCAACATCATCTAGGCGACACGATCACTGCAATGTCGAAGGGGGAAAAGGCCCAGCTGACTTCGGTTTTATTTTGGGGTTTGGTTGCAGATACATCCGAATATTAGCCTTCATTTCACAGCCAATATTTCAAGATGCCCTAAACAGTGAATGCTCGAAGAAAGGGAAAAGTTTGGCCATTAAATTGATATCACAAATGTTTCCTAAGTTTTGGATCTCTATCTGAATTTCAAAATTCAAAAAGAAAGCTATTAACACAACAAAGGGAGTGTTTTATATTATTTTATATTTTATATTTAAACTCGATTTTATAATAATTTAAATCTATATTAAATTAAAGTTAAAAACTTGAAAATATATATTTGAATCTGCTAATTTGGCTCATTTAAATAAAGAATTTGTTTTATGGATCCAAATTTAAAAGAAAGCCTCGTAGTTATTAAAATCATATTTACATTCGAATTCGTGTACCGAGTTATTACTGTATTCATAAGTCAAAGTGTGGGCTGTGATGTGAGGCGATAGTCATGTTGATTTTTTTTCGGTTTTTCGTTTTTTTGTCTGACTTTTTCAAAGCACCCCACTGTGCGATTTGTGTGCTTTTCATATTCACCGCGATGCGAGTATAAACCATCGAAGGTGGTGGCCTCTGTCGTCTCCGGTTGAATATTTTTTTTATCTTTTGGAAACTCATCATTTTCCAGCGTTTATTAGCGGGATCCCAATGAATTGAATTGGCCTGAGATCGGGAATATGGAGATGTGAACTATTTTGCTCTGGTTTTTTGTCTTAAGTCGGAGTCACTCTGGTTTTCTAATGGCCATTCAAGCGCCGCCTGTTGCGTTTGGCTGACCCGCTGCGGCGGGTTAAGCAACCCGAAAGGAAACACGAAAACAATACTCTTTTATGGGTCACTCGAGGGTTACATGTGCAGCAATTACAGAGGAACGAAAGTATCTCTAATGACGATGTATGCAAAGACTGATCTCAGTTTCATTACCAAGTGCAAAATCAGCCATTAAGCAAAATGTAAATATAGAGTTTTTTTATTATCTGACATGATTGACTTTTATTAAACGTGTTATAGGGCTTTATAAATGCAATATTAAGCAACTATGTAACTAAGGGTAAATGTGAACATTGAATTTATATAAACACACTAGAGGGGGTCAAGAGGGAAACATTTATTATTTTATTTAATAAATATGAGCTCAGCTACCTTTGATATTTTTACTATTCATTTACAATGTAACAAGCTTTAAAGTATTTTTTAATAATTATTAGCAAATTTAGGAAGTATTTATTCTCAGAAATATAATTACATAAGGGACTGTTATGCATTTCCATTTTCAAAGGCTCTTTCAAGATTATATTATCTTCTTTACCAACGTACCATCACTTTTATATATATTTTTCCTTAGTTAACAATATATGTGACCTGACAACTCACCTTCATTTTAAGTGCCTCCACAATTTTGGCGGTTTTTAATCCAAGTCTTTTGCACAAAATTCTTGAGCCAGCTTTAGCTTTGGGTTCAAGCCAAACCTTAGCCAGATTACCGATGTCAAGATGTTATTTATGTATGTATATCTATAGATTTATTTTGGGATATCAATGGGTCAAGCGTCGTCCCATTATTATAATTATATAATTATAATTATTCGCCAGCTAATAATAACTCGAGATCGAGTATATCCGAGATGTAGATCAATTCGCAGAGGTCTGCAACATTTTCATTTGCTTGGCAATTAGCACATTTGATAACAGTTCACTTCAGTTCCGACGGCAAAAAGGTTAGCAATGTTGCCTCTTCTGGTATCTATTACTGGTTTTATTCGCATTCAACGATAACAGACGCTATGCACGTTACACGTTACACGTACGGAGATTTCACGATATTCTCCTCTTTCCGGTAGAGAAGGAAATGTCTGGAGCGGAGCGGACGCGAGATGTTGTTACAGCTTCGAGGCCACTGCGCAAACTGCCGGCGCTCGAGGTTCGAGCTCAGGGATCTGGCTGACTGAAGCGCTTCATGCCCGGGCCCACCACCACATGCTCACATGCTCACAGGTAAACTAATACAGCACTAACTGAACAACAACCACCACCACCACCGGCAGCACACACCACCCAGCAGTAGCTAGCATCCCGTCCAGACTCGGACTCGACTCGAAAACCCGCTCAACTGGTTTCTGAGTCGCTCCGCCGTCGCCAGCTGCCGTGCTCGGAAAGATGGTGGTGACTCTCGATTGGCCAACCTAGACACGCCTCTCGTTGCCGGGAGAACGAGTTCTGGACCGGCGTCCCCCATTTTGAGTGCTTTTTCCCCGCGACATCCCACTGGGCTAAAGTTGATACTTCTGGCCAATTGTGTGCGCCGGCGCGTGCCAACGCGGGCCACTTGTGAGTGGGAATCTCGCGAGTGGAAGCCGGTGGAGTCCCAATGGCTAAGTGTTGCTGACGATGGTGATGTTGCAGCTTTGTTGCTGCTGGGTTGCTCTTCATGTTGCTGTTGCTAATACTGAAAGCGGGGGTGTTGCTGCTGTTTTAAGGAATTTTTAGTGGTGTTGCTGCTCTCACTCACCAATTAATGTTGATGTTGACTTTTGTGTTTGCTGCTGTTTTTGCAACTTATATTTGGCTTCTTATGTTGCTGCTGTTTTCGTCCCCGATCTTTATATTATTAATTTTAACAGCTTTACTTTCAATGATTAATTTACATTTTTATTACGTGAACCAAGTTGGTGTAGTAAGTGTTACAAAAAATAAACATGACTTAAACAGATCATTGAAATGTACAAAGCATATAGAATTTAGGAAAATATTAGTTTATATATTATGGGGTCAAGGCGTGTGTTGGTTTAATCTCCATGCTAGAAATAGAGTTTATATTAAATTCAAATATGTGTGAGCCTTCTGATATACCATTTTTTTTATCATTTCCATTGGGCGACCTGTAATTACAAATGTTTTATTCTATATGTTTAAAAAATATGATTTTCTTTTTGTTAAATTAATACCTGGTGTCACAAGACTTATACCACCATCCACCAATGCCATTGTTTACACAACCTGTGGAATCTCTATCGAATGTGGAGAACTTAGAGTGGATTTCAAAATTTGGTGACGGTTCGACATTTCCAGATTGTTTCTCAAGCGATTTTATATAATAAGATTCCCTTTCACTGCCAATTTTAAAGTCGCTGTAATGAGCAAATACTGTGGTTCCGTTGATACTTTCAAATATAAGTTCGTAGGTTCGTTCCTTAGTCATCAAGTGCAATTTTTCCAGGCCAAAGACGTACTCCACGCTTATGCCAAATGCCTTAAATCCTTCCTTGTAATCATTCCAGGAGCGATTAAAATTTTCAATTCTGTCATTCCGTTCCTGGATGGTCAAGTATCCGTTAATGCATATACCTTTAAATTTATTTATTCCACGAATTTTTAATTAAAGAACCCATCATTGCTTAAGTTTGGACACTGCTCTCTGTATATGTAATTTGCTAGCAGATCTTCAGTTGAGTTTAGCTTCTCCGAGATAGATTATGTCTGGTATCGTAAAGAAATAAGTTCCTCCTGAGTGCTCTTAATTTGTTCTCTTAGGTCTTTGATTTCGTCATTTTTTTAACTTATTTGTGCATCCTTGGTTTTTATTTGTTCATTCTTGTCCTGGATTTGAACATCTTTATGTGCAGCTTTATGTGCAATATCTTCGGTCAGATGTTTTAGTTTGTTTTCTATAATCTCTTCGTTTTTCAGTTTGTTCTTAATTTGTTTTCTTAGCTCATAGAATTCTTAGTATTTATTTGTGTATCCTTTGGCATTTTTCTTGTGATTTTGCTGATATTATTGCTGTTGTTTCTAAAGCTGTTGCTGCTGCTGCTGCTACTCATGTGATCTTTAAATCTTCGTATTATTTCCCTACTAATTGCCTTCGTTAAAAATATATCTATTAATTGTATTCTCTAATGGATGTCAATGATTAAATATTTCACTTTTATGATGACAACTTACTCTTAAATACCATCTCAAGTAAAGATCCATCAAGAATATAAAGTATGGCTGCCTTTGTACTCCTTATCCTATGATTTAAGCCTGAGTTTAAGCTCTGTATTTAGCTTACCGCTCTCCATCGGATTTTCCTTTGACTTTTCGCAGCTCGCAGGCACTTCAACCATTACTTTGTGCCATTTTTCATCCACTGTCTCCCCAGTCGTGGGCTGTCTTTTAAAGCCGCTTGGCATTCAATTGGCATTTGGCTGTCGCCATTATCCAGTGGACCAATGGCCTCCCCCCTTTCCCTTACGTACACCCACTACCCCTGCTCCAATCGCAGTTTTTTTCGTTTCTCTTTTTTTTGCTTTGCTCACGTTATTTAAGGATTAACATCATTTTATGCTGCCTCGCAATGCCTTTTTTGCAGGATTAAATGCTGCCGTCTGCTGGCTCTCATTCTCCTGTTACTGCACTTATCCAAAAAACATCTTTATTTGTATGTAAAGTTTTAGTTCTTTTAGGAAGTTAATGAACTCTGTTTAAAATAAATAATTGTTGGAATATTTTACATATGTTTTCAAAGTGAAAAATTTAAAAGTATCAAAGCAAATAGATTTGCAATAAAATTGCAGTAAAATTAAATTATGCTTCCTCTAACTTTGACTCAACTTTGACCCAATAAAGGCAACTTAATTTTCTTCCAGTGTTCGCCTGCCAACTTCACCACCCCCTTGCCACCCCCTTTTGCTCCTTTGAATTGATTGCATTGCACTTTTTCTCGCTGGCAGTTGTTGTTGCTGCTGCTGTTGCATAGTTTGCTGATGCGCCGCCTCCATTCCATGGCTACAAAGTGATTTTTATGGCTTTCTGTCTGCGTCCGTGTGTGTGTGTGAATGCAAATGTTTGCGTTTGTGTGCGAGAGTGTGTATGGGTGTGTGTTTGAGCGCACTTTGATGTTTCCGCATTACAAAGGCGGCACTTTAATAGCAGCGCAATTTATCAAAAGGCAACCAAAAAGCTCGACAGCAGCTGGTAGCTTTAACACGCATACGCCCCGTGGGGTGCCACAGAGAAATTGAACGAGAAAAAACTAGAGAGACTAGGGGTATCGAGGGTTTAATTGATTCACAAAAGTAACCATTATTTTGTACTTCAAATGAAAAGCTAAAGCTTAAACACGATTTATAAATTACTATTAACTACTTCTTACTTTATTTAATTAGTAGTAGAAATAGTACAAGAGAATGTATTTTATTAATATCTTTATCTACAAATCAATCCCCTTTAAGATCCCCCTACAGAACCCTTGACTATCCACCATCTATCAGCACATCGAAGCGCAGCCTTCGTCTTATCCTGGACCACATCTGCTTTTAGGAACCAACCAAATCCAACCCAGAGGCTCTAAATTGATTAACAGTAGCCTAGCTCTTGGACCAAGGTGAGGGGGATGTGAAAGAGATGCTGTCAACGCTTCGGCGTTCCCGGAATGCCTTCCATTTACATGCCATAATTTTTAAATGTCACCCGTTTACAAAGGGCTTGACCATTTGATTTCGGCCGCCAGTTTTAGTTCAGGAACAGGTTGAACCTATGGTTTCGGGGCAGGTAGTAGTTCTGATCGGGAACCCCAAATGAACTCATCCTTTTCACTTCTCCCTCGTTCTCTTTGTTCGATTCCATAGACCAGCGATATTATATTTATTTAGATCTTTATTGAGCTGCAACCTGTCGCAGCCGCAGTCGTTTTTGGGTTTCGGGTTTTGGATCTTCCCATTTTGTTGGCAGATTTATGTTCTGGCCTCCATCCAGATATCGATCTAGGCGATACCATCGAGGGGCTGACCAAAAGTAATGTAACTCTCTCTGCATGGGAAGGCACTGTGAGAAAAATGGATATACTTTTATTATTAAAAAAATTTTAAACTTTGTTTCATCAAAATTCATACATTTTATAATTACCAAAAAACCTTTCACTTTCTTTTACTTACTTTGAATTAAAAAACCTAATAAAATATATAATTTTTTCCCAGTGTCCCTTTCTCTGATCGGTGAAAATTTCAGGGTAATTTGTTGGCTCCGTTTCCAAATTGTTTTTGTTGGTTGGCCGCTTGGGTTTTGAGGACAACAACACAGGCTCTTGCCCAAAACTGTTGGTGGCATATTCGATTGTGTGTGCGCGGCTACCTATTCCGGCTATGTGTCGCAGTCGCGCGTGTTATGAAGATGTTAAGAGATCCCCGGATCCCCTGGTCAACCCCTGAAATATGTCTTAATTGTCTGGGGTTAGGGCCAGCCATGGAATGGACACTAGCCGATACTCTAACATACAGTTCCACCGGCTGTTTGCATAACTCCTGTCCAGCGCCTGTTTGCTCAAGTTTCGTTTAATGGCCGGGTTTTTCCCTTTTCCTTTTTTTTTTTGGGGTAACATGTGCCAAAGGACACATCAATTTGTGGTGGTAAACGACTGTCCATAGCGTTCTCATATACCATAAATCATTTGGCCAATAACTTGTTCTATTTGGCCAGGAAATAAAAATTACGTTTCATGTCCAGTGGGAGAGATAAAATACTTTTTTGTGGATTTACAAAATATTAAAGAGCTTACTTACTTTTTAGGAAAGATTTTATGAATTAAATCTGGAAAATCCCCCCAATAATCAAACTCAATTTTGCAGATTTTTGTTCTTTCTCCTTATACATTACGTATATATATATATATATATATTTGTAATAACTCTCTAGTGTATATATAAATTAAAATAAATAAATACATTTTTTTGGTTGTGTGGTTTTTGTTTGGTTTTTTCATTTTTTTTTTTTAATAATAATTATCATTACCATCGTCATCATTACATATCCTTAGAGTTATCCTCGTCGGTAAAAACGCCGCCCATTCGTCTCTCAATATTTTGTTGTGTCTTTATCTCATTGCATGCTTGGTTGTTCGAGTTGCTGGTTGCCGTTGTTGTTGTTGTTGTTGTTGTGGTTTTGTTGGAATTACAATATTTTACCAATTCGACCGAATTATCATGATGCAGTGTAGTAAGAGTAATAATAATAATAATCATAATAATAATAATAATAATAGTATATTGTATAACATATGCCGCTTTCTGTGTGGATTTCTGCCTCCATTTGCACATTCCCCAACTCTCCCCAAACTACCCCTTAACTTTCACAACATTCTCTCTTTAGTCGTCAACGATTTTTGTGGTTTATCTTAACAAACAGAGCAACAAACAAAGAAATGCACAACAGGAGCCACTTGTTCGATATGCCCCCAGGATACCATCTCCCCCCTATCAATCTTTCTGGAGCGGAACTGGGCAACAAAGCGTTTTCTGTGCTTATCATAATATAATTACTATTTTCTTCGGTATTCTGGAGTTTTGTATCTTCGTATTTGCCGAATCTTGAGCAGTTTTGGTTCACTAACTTACTTGGTACTGTTTTGTGTTATCCGGCTATATATAATATATGTATTTATATAGAATGCTATATGTGAGTTATCAAGTGTCGCAAGCTGAGTCTCTAGCCGAAAGCTATTTATACTTATAGGTTAATGTCAATGGGTCGGGGTTCACCGCACAATGGAGCTTAGAGTCGGAAAGGGATAATGGAAATGCGAATGATAAATGATCCTAGACTGACCTACTTACTCGCTATTATGTATATATACTCGTAGTCGCGTTTCAGATTCTTGTCGTTTGTAAATTATTGTTATGTACATTTTTAGACATACAGTTCTAGAAGTTCCGAGCGAGCGAACAGCGAAACAAGTCCTGCCAACAACACACACACAGTTTTCGTTGTACAAAAATCAGGCAAATGAGGCAAAAATAATCCAAAGCTGAAAAGGAAAACGTGAAGTCCAGGCGAAGCTTGGGAAATATAAGACAATAATAAGTAAAAACGAAAGAAAAGGCAACGCAACAAGGCTTTAACTTTTAACTAATCATGTGGCTTCTCTTTTTATTATATACTTTTCGATTTTCTTTTCTTTTCTCATCTTTTCACTTGCCTATTATATTATTTAGATGGTACATATACATATGTAGTTTATACGCTAAGCTAATTATTTTGTTTAACAATAAATGTATATAGCTGCTTGACTGCTCCATCCATCAGTTTCTCTCTGTATTTATTATTATTATTATTACTTTGCTTATGTTTAACAACGAAATTTTTAAGCTGCAACTCCTTTGCAGTTAAGGAACAGAAAATGATAAGGAAATTCTATTTCGAAAGAACGAACATAAACGTAATAAGGAAAATAATTCACAAAATCAAAAATCAAATTTAACAAATTTTCAGTAATTAAAATTACGAAATAATAATAATTGACTCGCTAAATTATAGATTTCAATAAACAGATTTGGTGGCCTGTGTCGCGGAGAGACTTTCCTGTCGAAGAAGAGCTTTACACTACAATTTTGCTGGACAAAATTATATAGAAGACTCGCGCAGCAGCAGCAGCAGCTGTCCGGGTCCGAGTCCAGGTACGGGTCCGGGTCAGTCAGTTGCTGTTGTAAAGTTTCTGTTCTTGGCTTTCGGTTGAGATTTTTAACATAATTAAAACGCATTCAATTAAACACACCAAAAAGCAAGGCGACATGGTAAATAGTTGACTTTATCCTCGTTTTTTTGGTAGCAGCTTTTGAATTTTTTTTTTTTAGAATTCCGGGAGATTCTTCCATTCGAATGTCCTGTGAAATGCGGCAGGGAGCGGAAGAGTGCAAGTTCAAGTCCAGGTCGAGAGTCTTCAGTCCGTCGTTGTGTGTGTTCATTTATTGCTTCTTCTTCGGCTTCTTCGGTTCTTCGTTTCTTTAATTTAAAGACTATTTTTGTAATGGCACAAAATATACAGCATTCAATTCACTTCCTCCTTTCTTCCCTATCCTTCATCCTGATCATTCTCTCCCTCTGTAGCGGTTCAGTTATCGTAACTTAACTCTATAGAGGCTATATGCTATGCTATGTTTTGTCGGTTCTCCCCTTCCCACTCTGGCTTTGCTCCCCCGGCTCCATTTTAGTTCGGTTTTGGTTCCTGGTGCCACTGTCTCTCTCCATTCCATTCCTCCAGCTACTGCTACCAAAATGCCCGACAACTCTCTGCGGCCAGCACTCGACGAGGCTTATGCTCTTTGCCTCCAGCCATCCGTTTATCCGTTCATCCGTTTGCTCTCCTAGTATTATGGTTGTCAACTACTTTATGTTCCACTAGATTAGGTTGCTATTTTTATATTTATCTTAGGTATGCCGTTATGTTTATGTAGTTTTTCTTTTGCTTTTGGGTTTCCTATATATTGGATTTTTCCGGCTGGCTTTACCGCGGACGCGAACCTTTGTAGTTCGGGTTCGGATGGCGACTGGGATGACGCGCTGCAAAAATATGGCAAATATTAGTTGTATGTTGAAAATTACTATTATTATTCTTACCTTGTATCATCATAGTGGGATACATGCCGGCCACTTGCGCCATTTGCGGCCGGATATCATTCGACGGCGACCGTCGACTGTTGGGCAAGGCTACCGAGGGCTAAAGGAAGGTAATAATATCATGGATTATGGTCCACTCAATATAGGATAGATTTTAACTGCTACTCACATGCGCAAAGTACGTCTGGCCGTACTTGAAGTATACGCCGGCGGACGCCCCATTTGGATTATAGCCGCCGAGGGCGGCCGCAGCGGCCACGCCGCTCAGCACCGCCGCCGTGGCCTGTTGGCTGCCAGCGGCCGCGGCAGCGGCAGCAGCAGCGGCACTGTGATGCAGCTGGGCTGTGGGAATGTGCGAGCGGGCGCCGCCGCCGCCACCTGGTTGCGGTCCGCCATTCGAGCCAGCCGCTGGCCCAGCAGCTCCACCGGTTCCACCACCACCGCCGGCGCTGCCCAGGTAAATGGCAGGCGGTGAGGCAGCATTCATGGCAGCTCCGGTGGCCTGGTCCAGGACCACATAGCCGCCGGAGTGACTGGTTACCAGGGTCGGCTGTTGGGGCTGTGGAGCAGCGTTGGGCGTGTTGGCGGCACTGTTGTTGTTGCTATTGCTGCCAGCAATACTGTTGGGCGAGTTGTTGCTGCTCTCATGGCTGCCACCGTTGCCGCCGTTGGCGCTGGGCGAGTTGCGCTGGGAAACGCTGCGCCGATAGTCCTGGTTTTGGCTCATGGACTTCTGGCTTCGGAAGCTGGCGGCTCCGGCATTCAGGCGTATGGGCGGCTTGGATTCGTAGCTGCCAGGATTCGAGCTCGTCGCATAGCTGGGCGGCGGTGGGCCACTGATGAGCGGCAGCTGGTTGGGCTTGTTCTCCCGCTTGCCACCCATCACATGGGCTGGCGGTGGCCCGCGATGATGATAAGTGGTGTTGCTCCCGCTGCTAGCTCCACCGGAAGACGAGGAGGCGGCGGCACCACCACCACCTGCTCCTCCTCCTCCACCCAAGCTCACGCTGCTCGGCGAAGCACGCGGCGTTGGCTCGTTGTTGGAGTTGAGGAGCGGCGTCTTGGCACCGGAGGGTATGCCACCCAAGGGAACCGAGTGATGTCTAGGATTATAGCCGCCGGGATGATAAGGCTTGCGCACTCCTCCCACCGTTTGTGCTGCCGACGCTCCGCCGCCGCCGCCGGCATTATTCCGCTTCTCGTAGGGCGAGTAGCCGCCGTTGCCGCCGCCCTCATTGCTGCTTTGGCTCTGGTAGTAGTGCGGCGTTGAGCTGTTGCTGTGGTAGCCACCACCACCTCCTCCTCCGGCACTGCTGCTGCTGCCACTGCTGTTCCCGTTGTTACCGGGATGTGCCGGCGGCGTGCTGAACAACGGCGCCTGTCTTCCCGGAGCCGCTGGCGTACTTGGGGCCGATTGCGAGGCCACCTGATCCATGGCACTCCCACTGGCTGCCGGGTAGAAGGGAGCAGCGGTGATCAGTGCGTGGTGTGGCCCGGCCTGTGGTGGTGGTGGCGCCTGTTGCACCACCTGAGGAGCCGTGGGAGGACCACCGCCTGGGCCGCCGGCCGCTGCTGCTGCTGCAGCCGCCGCTGCCGCCGCGTAGGGGAAGATATTCGTTGGGATCAGCGCGGTGGCATGTTGGGCTGGCAGCGCGTACACATGTGCCGCTCCCGCCGCACCACTGAGATCCGAGCCAGCCGCTCCGCCGCCGTGGGCCAGCGTCAGCGTGGGCACCGCATGATATGTGGTTGTGCTGGCCGCCGGAGCAGCGATCAGCTGGGCGGAACCGGCCGCCGCATGATGGCCACCAGCTCCACCACCGCCGGCATGGTGACCCACCGAATTGGGCGGATAGCTGCTGGGATTGTAGTGAATGGATCCGCCGCCGGGCGTGCGCTTAACACGACCACCGTAGCCGCTGGAGGAGCTCACAACCGCACCGCCATTGCTCGTCTGTTGCTGCTGTTGCTGATGCTGGTGGTTGTGGTGCTGCTGATGAGGCTGGTGGTGCTGTTGGGCTGAAACCACCGCTGTGGGACCAGCCGCTGTCCCAGCTCCCGGCGTGTGCGGGTGTGTGTGCTGCACCTGCTGTGGCACCGGCGGCTGGGTGGCCGCCACCATGGGCGTGGCAGCCACCGCCTGCTGGGGCACATAGTACGAGATGGGGTGGTAATACGGATAGGAGTATTGGATCGGATACGGGGCCATAGGCAGCTGCTGGAGCTGGGCGCCGCCGCCGCCGGGTTCGCTGGAGTAGATGAGCGGCGCCTGGTAGATGGGCCCGCCATTGGGTGCCGCGGCCGTCGCGAACTGGGCTGTTGGATAGGCGGCCGCCGCTGTCATTGGCATCACCGTGGTCGCCGTTGCTGGTCCTCCCGGTCCCGCCTGATAGATGGCCTGAGCCGGGATAAGGCCCTCACGCGGCTGCTGGGCCGGATCGAAGACAGGTATCATGTAGGTACCGGCTGCCAGCTCGCCGCCGGCCTCCGGTGAGGCAAACAGCGTCTGAGCGGGCGGATGGCTGCTGGTCGTCAGCTGGAAGAGCGGCTGTGTAGCGCCACCGGCACTGGCCACGCCGGGCTGAGGATACGCGGCATACACCATGCCCTGGGGCACCGCGTAGATGCTGCCATCGGGCTGTAAGGAAAGAAAAGTTGTATTAGCGGAAAGATTCATTCAATTAGGATTTCTATATAAGATAGATCCTATATATTATATAGACTTACCCCCTGCTGATATGTGGTGGCGCAGTAGGGCGCCGCCCCGTTGGGCGTTGTGGTGGTGTGAAAGACGGTGGATCCGTCCGGCGCCTGATAGCTCTGCGTATACGTCCATGTGGTGGTCTTGGGCTCCTCGACAACGGCCACACTGGGTACGTGGCTCTGGCTTGGCGTCTTCACCTCACATTGACTGTAGGGCGTGGAGCTGGGCGAGACGGACTGGAGGTCGCAGTTCACCTGCGTGGCGGCAGCCACCAGAGGCTGCAGAGGCAGAGGCGTCTGGCTGGCCGGCAGCAGTTCAGTTGCAGTGCCCACGGATGAGGCAGCAGAGGCGGAAGAAGAGGGTCCAGCCAGCGGCTCCTGCTCCTGGGGCTCCGGCTGAGCTCCAGTAGCTCCGTCCAGCTCCAGCTGCTTCTCACCCAATGCACAGCAGGCGGGTATATTGGGACTGGTGGCCTGGTTCTTGTACTTTTGCACCTCAATGCGATCGTAGTTCTTTGTGGAGGTGGAGGTGGTAATGCTCAGGCAGGCCGTGGCGCTAGCCAAGCTATCACAATCGTCGCCCTTGACGCTGCCTCCATCCTGCTGCTGCTGCTGCTGTTGTGGCTGTTGATCGTAGCTCTCGTATCCCTCGGAGCACTCCATGCCCGGCGATTGGGTCTCCTCCGCATAGCTCTCGGTGGAACTGCAGGAGAGCTCAGTGGTGACATACTGCTGTTGCTGGGGTGGCATTTGCTGTTGCTGTTGTTGCAACTGTTGCTGATGCTGCTGTTGCTGTTGCTGTTGCAACTGTTGCTGCTGCAAATGCGGCGACGATTTGCGATAGTTGCTGTAGCCACCGGAGGAGGAGTTACCCTGGTTACCCTGCGACTGGTACTGATTGCCTCCCGTGTGCTGAAGCGCCTGATTGGGCGGCAGGTTGGACGGGTCGTAGTGGTAGATGGAACTGAAAAGGTTATATTTAGATATAGACTTTAATTTTACTTGGCCAGGGATTAACGGAATAGGGTTGAGTGTGTCATTTTGGTAAGTAGTTTCTCGCTCGGCAGCATGCAACGTTCGAATAGACAAAAGTAAGTACAAAGACTTTAAGGCGGCGATCAAAATATATAGTAAATGTTGCTTTAATTGTTTTTTATTTATTTTCTTATATAAATTTAAGTTTACTTGTTTAATTAATCTGCAATATTCTGCTATATTCTGACCGCAGCTTTATAGTAAATAAAAGGAAAGTACAGTCAGCTCAAGCGGCTGCTGACAAGAGAAGCCAGGGTTTTTGCTCTTTGTATAGTTTATTTAAATATATATTTTTTTTGTGGCAGTGTGTTGGCGACGCGACGGCAGCGACAGCGACAGACATTTAGGATTATATATAAAAGTAATCGAAAAACAACAACAACAAATGGATTGATCGACTGATTGATTGATACAATGCGAAATGCAATTTGAACGAACAACAATTAGGATAAGACGACAACATTGGCAGACGATACAGGATATACACATTCATTCTTGAAGCTTTCGATCAACGCTGGAGGCAAGACAAGCTTGGTGATTTGATTGTGGCAATGGAAAGGTGGAAGTTCAAGTCGGGATGTATGTATGTCGAGAGGAAAAGACCGCTGATATATCATATTAAAAATATTGTAAACTTTTAAATATCGCATTTGATGTTTTTTTTTTTTTAATTTTATTTCAATATATGAAACAAAAGATCGATTTAGCGCACATATATCAGAACTATAAAATATCAAAATATATTATCGACTACCGCGTTAAATATATAATCAATATATCGAACTATCTGCCATCCGAGTGGCTTCGGCTTGCTGATTTTAGATGTGTGTCTATGTGTGGTGGTGTGGCGTGAGAGATATAGGCACAGATCAAGAGATAGAGAGAGATTGAGAGGTGAGAGGCGACTATTAAAATCGATATTTGATCGATTGCAGTTGGTGTTGCACTTGGTGTCGGTTAATTTAGTTCAAGTTTAGGCAGATAATTTACAAAAACAACATCAACAAGTCGGCACGTAAAATGAAAAGCTAAAAATGTTGCATATTTCACATATATAAGAACGTATTAATAGTTGTAATAAATAATATATATATATATATATAAACATAGCTAGAGTTATACTTGAATATTTTTTAAATGTTTGCTAAATATTTAATTAAGCTTCAAGCAATTATTTTAACAAAAACATTGAGATTTGCGTAATTTTTGTATATATGAAGTTACTCTTTCGAAATGGTAAATCTATATATTGAGTTTGTTACTTAATTTCGGACAAGATATTAGGAGATATTAATTGGATCCCCTAAAATATTTACTATGATATTAATTATAAAATAATTAATTCAAATAATTAGTTAAAATCGCTTAGTAAAGTTCTTTAAAGTTTATGGAAATTTTTAAGTTGTAACCCAATATGCACGCTACAGATATTGAATATTAAATATATATAACTTTTATTAGGATAAGTTAAACAAATACGGAACAATATCTTTAAAAAATAGATATTTATATATATATAACATATAGAACTGTGCCCTAAAGCCGCATTTATCGCTCTTTCTATTCAAGTTAGAAATGTGTAAATCGAAAAACAAATAAATAAAGCATTTGCAGAAATTGTTTGGAAAAATACGTAAAATTTTGCAGCGATTCTTGTATATTGTTAATAATATTTTTTAATATTTTTTTAATTGTTTGTGTGGTTTTAATTTGCTTTGTTTTAGTTTTTGTAAATTACCCGTCTGCATTGACAATTGGTTGGAGGGTTTGCGGATCAATGAGGAGGCTGCCAATTGGCACATTCGAAATGTCTGTGACGGCCCAGACGAGTCCCGATGTCCCCGAGGAGTTGGACGAAGACGACGACGTTGCCGATGCCGGCCCGGACGCGGCTCCCACTATTCCCAGGGGCGGCGATGTTGAGCCGGCTGTGCCCGCCTGTGCTCCAACCACGGACACCCGGCTGTGATTCTGCCCGTGCCCATGCCCATGATTGTGACTGCTATGGCCATGGCTGTGACTGGGCGGAGGCGGATGGTTTAGCTCCGGCGTCTGCCTGTCGCTGCCGTAGCCCGTGGGCGAGGGCGTGACGGAGTCGGAGCGCACGGATTGGGTGCGAGTCTTGTAGCTGGAGTTGGTTGGGGAGGTTGGAGTTGGAGTCGGTTGTTGGATTGTTTAAAATGTTGGTTGTTGTTTTTGTTGGTTGGTTGTTGGTTCATTGTTGTTTCGTTTGTTGTTGTTTTAATTGTCGGGGAATTGGCATACAAAAAATTTGGTTGGTTTCGTTTCGTATTTTTTCGTATTTTTTTTTTTTTAGTTTTTAATTTAAAATTATTTTTAATTTAAATAAAATGGGGAGCGAGAGCGATTTTGAGTTTGGGTAATATGGTCATGGTTTTAACATAAATTTACTTTTGTTTACCGGTTCCACTAGGTAATAATATTTATTAATATGTACTTTACAAAATAAAATAATAATGTTCTATAAATGCTATTTTTATGCCTTAAAAAATGTGTTTTCATTTTATAAAAACTATAAAAATGAATGAAAGGAAAACGCTTTGAATTTATTTATACTTTAAACAAAGAAAATAAAAAATATATTTTAAGAATATCAAGCTTAATTTTGTAAATCGCTCCGAAACGGAATACAATTCAATTTCTTTTTCTTTCGAACTCTGATTAACCGAAAAATAATATAATTATTTATCATTTCCTAAACCTAGTGGTTCCGGTTTAACATTTAAACTAATTACAACAAGCCTGAGGCTTTCAAACAACACTCACCCACTGCTGGAAGGCGACAGCCGCCATGGTGTCGAGGTGCTGCCAGTGGAGTCCTGCTTGACGAAGCCGCGTCCGCTCTTATTTGAGTTTGTGGAATCACCGCGCGGCAGGGAATTATTACCGGGACCACCGGAACTGGGCGGTCCACCATAGTTGCCAAAGTTGTGGGACTTGGGCACAGCTCCGCCGCCCGAACGCATCGATCCATCGCGCGATTCCGTGGACTAAAAAATAAAGATTTCTGTTAGTAATTTCCCGCGGAGAACAATAGTTTATGCTTCGTACATTCTGCATTTGCAGCATCTTTCCATTGGGCCTCTTGGGCCTAGGTGGCTGCTGGGATTGCTTCTGCTGTTGCTGCTGCTGCTGCTTCCCAGCCTCCGTAGCACTCCTCGTCGCCACCGCCACCGGAATATCCATCTTGGCCGCCTCCAGTTCGACTAAAGATACGACTGCGCGCCCGATCATAGTCCTCTTCGCGCTCCTCGAAGCTTTTGGCCTTGCGATCCAGGGAAAGGGGACACAGGTAAGGTGACTGGCGCACCTCGTCAAAGCTGTGCGTGTCCCGCTTCAAAATCGATTTGCGTGCATCGTCGCGGACCAGCGACTGGAAGCGTATCTGGAAATCAAAGTACCAAATCGATTAGGGATAATTATTTAGGCTTATATCTCAATTATTTGTACCTCTGGTATGCGAGTGCCCTTAGTGACGGCCACAATCACACACTGTTGCGTCTCGGTGTCCACATTATGCTCCATGCCAAAGAAGGCGGCGGTGCGATGGATCAGCATGCGATTGTACGAGGAAGCAGGCGGAAAGCGATACTCACAGCCGCGACTGCAGGGAGGAAATTAATTCATTTTTAAATATTTCCCATGCTCTAAATCTAGGGATAGTTTACTCACCTATTCTCCTGAACGAACTCCATCAGATCCTTCTCAATTTTTAGCAGGATATTGCGATCCTTGGGATTCTTGTTGAGAGTATCGCGAAAGAACATTAGGAGATCGGTGCCGCCGTAATCCGTGTACTGTTCGCTCGAGTTCTCTGATTGATGAAAGACTAGAATCAGTGAGTGGATAAGCCGGGATATTTTGGCCACAAACACACACATAAAGCCGATAACACTTACCGCGCGATATGAAGCCAGAAGTGTTGTTGCTGCTCGAGTTGTTGGAGTTGCCGTTGTTGGACACGTTTCCACCTCCTCCGTTGTTGCCGCCATCAATGCTGCCGGATGAGCTGCCGCCAAGATTCTTCAAGCGCGGCTTGTTACCCTTGGCATTGGTGTTGTTTGCCCGATGCTTCTTGTTGCCACCGCCTCCGCCAGCTCCTCTCGGCTCATAGTGATACGGCTCCTCGTCATGGTTATTGCTCAGATTGCTGTTCTGGCTGGACATTTCGTGACGCTCGTGGCGATCGTGTCGCTCCGCCGCCTTATAGTTCATTCCGGAATTGTAGATCACGCCCGAGGAAGAGTTACTGCTGTGACTGTTGTTGGCGTTATTCTGATGCTTCTGGTTGTCCAGGCCATTGGCCTTCAAATCCACCACGAATTTCTTGCCGCCGGTGTTGTTATTGTACTCCATGCCGCTGCCATTGCTATTGGTGCGATTGTGCTGTCCGCCGGATTTCTTTGGTGGCGATAGCTTTGGAAACTCCGCCTCATTGCTGAGCGGCACATTCTGTTGCGGCTTCGGCGGCGACTGTTGCTGCTGTTGCTGACTAGTGACAATCACCGCAGGTGGCGCCTCCATCAACGGCGAGTTGCCCCTTCCAGTTGATTGTGCTTTGCTGATGTTGTTATTATTATTGCTGATTATGGCATTATTGTTGTTGTTGTTATTATTGTTGCTGCTGCTGTTGTTGTTCTCGTGGGCTTCCCCCTGGAGCTGCTCGGAGGCGGCGCGCGGCGTTGGCGTGCGCGGCGGTGATGTCGACTCACGCATCGCATGGCTGCGTGTGAGATGTTTGCCCTTCATGTTGCCCTGTTGCAAGTCGAAAAAAAAGGAAAGGGGCAATCAGAAGTCGTTCAGAGGTTGTAAGGTAATTAGTTTCATATTAGTAAACCAAAATTAAATGCCAAAGTTGACCACCACAGGTGAGAGTACAGTAGAGCCTTAGGAAAAAGCTCTTTTTCGAATAAAATTTACTTTATTTGACTATACCAGACTCCTAATTTAAAGCTTTTCATCTTCCAACTATTTAAAAAATATATTTTTTGAGTTATTTTCATTTTTAACAAACGGCAAAGGCCGTTTGGCATTTCATGATGCAATTGTTGGCACAAACTCGGCTCGGCGTCTCACACTCTCACCGGAAAAACCGAAAAGGTTAGACAGGCAAGGGAGTAAACTCCGCCTCCGTGCCGTATAAAATACGATACTATATACTTTATACCCTAATACCCCCATCCTTGCCTGGAATCGGATTGCCTTTTGACATTATTCGCGCGACCTGAAGGACAGAGGACATCGAACGGAACGGAGGATGAAACACAGTGGGGCGTTTGTTCAGTCTGTCAGTCAGTCGGTTCAAGTTTAGTCATCACATTAATTTGGTTCTTTTATTTTTTGTTTGCTTCCATCATTGATTTTCCCAAGACTGACATCATTAATCAGCTGTTTGGATGTCACTTGAAAGGTGGCGATGGGGCTAAATTAACACTTGAAGCCTCAAAGAAGTTGGGGAAACGAAGGCTAGGGCTTGAGGTAAAAGCAATAAGGGTCAAAGTAAATGCAGAAGAAGTATACTCTAACCTTTACAGTATTCAATCTCAATCTGTCACAAACACTAAAAACCAATTTAATTATCAATCAATTGGCTGCTTTTTTCGCTTAAAAGAAAAACTTTCCCATTGCCTCACCGCAGGCGGGGCTAATTTTCCCCGAATCTAGCTACTGGCTACTCAAATACTGAATTATAAAACTGATTTCCTGGAATCTGATTTGCCGCCCATTTAACTTTCAATGTGCGGGGGAAAAATCAATAAATCGACCTTGGAGCCACGCAGCAGCAACAGCAGCAGGAGCAGCTGCCAGTGAATGGTCCCAAAAATTGTGCTGAAGGGGGGAAACTCTCTAACGCTCAGCACACATAAACAATGATTGACGATAAATCCTGTATGAGCATTTAACCAAGGCAACCAACGGGGGCCAAAAAGGGTTGTCCAACGCCACCCACAAACTCATATATACATAAACCTTGAACTCTGGTGTGCTGGCAGGCAAAAAGAGCGTTTAGAGGCACCGTCTGGGATTATGGGGCGGCAGTTACTGACTGCAGGAGCTAGGAGCAATCAGAAACACGTTTACCAATTGCACACTGCACTCTCTTCGGGGTCGATTGGGGAATTTCCAGCTATTGCGATTCGCAGAATATAGTAATCCCCATTCCACACCAATCCACACACCCACCCACCCGTGGCCCCTCTGCATTGGACTGCCAGTGACCTGACCCAGTTTATTAGACGTTTTTTGGGCGTGTATCCTCTTTTGCTCGAGAGTTCAGTTCATGGCTGCACTTATTTGTGTGCGAATGTGTGCATCCTGCGAGAGAAATTTGGTCCCAGCGAGAGAGAAACGAGAGCAGAGTCCTCGGCCAGATGATGAGCGGAGAGGAGCCACAGTAGAGCAGCCCAAAATGCATCTCGACACCTGACAAGACGTGACCTGACCTATATAATCCTCGCCCACGCCTGTCCGAGCATTTTCAAATTAACCTTATTTCAGCATTTAAAAAGTTTTCCCAACCAAAAACTAGTCTCGAACCTTAACTTTTGAATATTTCATGACAAAGGAAGCCAGGAGAAGCAAGTAATTTATACGATTTTTGTTTTTATTTAAGGGGGAACAAGCTCCTTATGAGTTTCTTTAATTGAAAAAGTCATTAAATATTTAATATTTAAACTGCTCTTGTGCTTGTGCAAACTTTATTTATTAATTAGAAAAGGTCCTAACTGTCCCATTAACTATTCAATGTTTAAATATTCACCAACTACTTAGACTTTGTTCAAACGTGAAACCATTTGAAAGGATTATATTCAAACTTACCCGTCTGTTGCCGAAGCTATTCTGGCGTCCCAAATTGGCAGCTCCTGCGGGTCCTGGCACTGTCTGGAACTCCTCGCTGCAGTTGTTGTTACTATTACTGTTGCTGCTGCTGCTGCAGTTGCTTGTGGTTACTGCAGCAACACAAGGGCCTGCAGCACTGGTGGTGGCGGCGGTGGCAACAACAACAGAAGATGTTGCTGCTGCTGGGACAATAGTTCCAGTTGTTCCCGTTGCTGATCCCGTCGGGACAGAGGAAGATGCTGATCCTGTTGCTGCAGCAGGTCCGCTGGCAGCAGCGACTACTCCTCCTCCTCCTCCTCCTGCAAGTCCCACACCAGCTCCCACTCCGGAGGATGAGTTAGTGTTTGAGGCAACGGCGGCGTTGGCACTGGCAACAACTACAACGGCGGCCGCAGCGGCCGCTGTTGAGGCAGAAGCGGCAGAGGATAAATTGGTTGGAATATTCGTAGCTAGGGCTACTTGAGATTTTGTGGAACTCATAATCACAGTTTATGTCAAGTGTACTGAAAAAACAAAAGGAATTAAAAAAAAGGGAAAGTTAGTAAATAATTTATAAACTTTATTTAATAAATTAAAGAATAGCAAGATATTAGAAAAATCAATAAATATGTGAAACCCTTGGATCAGAAAATATTACACCTCTGCTTATATTTATAACTGAAATCTGTTCGTTATAAAATATTCTTTAAATAAATTCAATAGAAGAACTAGAATTTCTAAAAAAATATATTGTTTTAGGCTTGTGAATAATACTATTAATTGTATTTAATAATGGTATTATGACCCTAATTTGGCACACGAATTTTAATTATGTTTCATAAATTACTTTTTCTAATTTAAAACATTTTAAAATTTGCAATGCTGCTATATAATTATATAAATACATGTAAAATGTTTCTTTCTATTTTAAATTTCTCTAATTAGTTTGAAAGTATTTTAGGAAATTTTTTAAACATAAATATTTACCTCAATATGTGAGTTAAACTATTGCATTTTGTTTACACGGGTTTATGTAGCTCCAAAAATTTGTTAACAAATTTTCGTTTATCTGTTAGATTGGGTTAGTTCTTTTTTTGTTGTTGTTGTTGTTGTCTTTTGTTCTGGTTTATGCTGTCTGCGGTTCATAAGAATTTCTGCATAGTTTCTTTTTTTAGTTGTTTAAGTATATTTGTACGAATATTTTAAAAGTTTTTTTTTAATCTTTTGTTATTGGGTTTTTTGTTTTCAGAAAAAAATCATATTTGTCGAAAAGTTGCGGCAGTGCAGTTGAGAGAATATATATTTGATATAAAAAAGAGGTTGAACCAAATAACTCTGACGCTGATGTTGTCTTTTCACTCGATTTTCTTTGGTTTTTGTGCGACTTACGATTAGTTTACTTTTAGTTTAGATGCAAGGCTTAGTATTTTGTAGATAAATAGTTATTGTATTGGATTTTTGGTGGCAAAAAAAACTTTGCGAAGAGAGGAAAAATAAAACACAATTTTTGGTTTTGGTTTCCTGTCCGTTTTTTGGTTTTGTTTATGTTTCTTTTTTCTTTGTAATTGTGTTTAAAACGTTTGGTTTTTGTTTTTATTTTGGGGTTTGTTTGTTTTTTTTTTCTTTTTTATAACGTTGTTTATCACATTTACACCATATCACCGAAAATCAGAAGCTGCCCTCGCTTTTTTTGGTCTGTACACTTGCTTGATTTTCCCAGTTATTTTGTTTAAAAATTAATTCATTTATGCACTAAACACTTAAGTGGCTATTTCTATAATTAATTTTATAATATATATGTATGTATATTGTATAATTAAAAATATTTTAGTTAAAGCTTTCTCTTTCTTTTGTTGTTTTGTGATTATTTCTCTCGCCTAATATTATGTTAATTTCTTTTCTTTTCCTCCACAATTTTTCCTTTTGTTTATTTATTTATACGTAGATTCTCCTCTGCGATTCAGTATTTGTTGATGTCTATATAGTTCAGGTTCTGTGAGGATTTCTTTGATTTCCTGTCGTTCCTAGTGGCACACATTATTTTACTATCTGCAAAGTCGTAGGAAGTTTATTTAGTAGAGCACGATATTTGAGGGCTTTTCCGCGCACGCAAGAGATATATAGCGGGAGAGAGAAAGAGAGTGAGAGCGAAGCTGAGAGAAAGGGAGGAAATTAATAGGGAAAACACGCCACACACACACACACACACCAATAAAAAATATGACCTTGTTTACGATTTATTTTGATATTCAAAACTGCACGACGAACCGAAGTACCAAAGAGGCGAGAAAACCGATTTCATGATGCGAATATTGCCCTCGGCCCTCACAATTAAAAGGGTGGATTATATACGCAAGCTCACTCTCTTCCAGCTCCTGAACTCCTCAGCTCCTTAGGCTCCTCATCTCCTTAGGCTCCTTGATGGTCCTCCTAAGGACTGGTTCAGGTTCAGCACAATTATCTCGGGGCTTTGATTGCGGAGTAGGTAGCTAGCTAATATTGTTCACTTTTTGTGCTTATAAAAAGGGTTGCTCCTGAAGGAACTCCCGAAAAAAACAAATGTTGCACAATCCAAAGATGCTTATCTGTCCGAGTTGAATGGACTTTGCATAAATAAATGAGGCAAGTCGGTGTAGCAAGTAAAGGAATCTTGCTCAAAAAAGGGGTCAGAATTTGTATAACAAAAATTATATTTTTAATTACAAATTCCTGCAAAGAATTATGATGATTCAAAAGGGCAGTGGAAACTTCCCAAAAAATAATTGTTTGTCAGGTAGCAGGCACAATGAAGATTTTAAAACATACAAATAAATATAGATAAATATACAGAAATATTAAAAAAACTAAAAAATCAAATTGTAACACATTTTCAAATGCCAGTTGACTTTTGCCCCAGTTTTCCTTTAGCAATTTCCTTCCCAAAGACTTATGACATTAACCAATGCGAAATCGTATAAGAACGAAGAAAATGCAAATATCAACAAAGAGAAAGTGAGAATATAGAATGAATGAAGGTTCCTAAAGGCCACCCCTTAAGACACCTGACAACAAAAAGAAAAACCAAAGAAAATAAAAGAAAATGAAATGAAATGTCATGACAGTCGCACTTGAATCTTATATTCTGGGAAATACCCGCGAAAAAGGCGAAACGAGATTTGGAGAAGAACATAGAGAAACATATAGAGAGAAGGACGGAGAAGAGGTGGAGCAGAAGAGAGCACAGAGGGACGAGCAGGCAGGTGACAGATGACGTAGCCGCCTTAAAAAGAAACACGCATACGACGTGTGGCACACGACCAAAACGAAGGTGACGACGTCGTCGTCCGTCGTTGTAGTCTTCGCCTTCGTTTCTCAGCGTTTTCTTCTTGGAATGAGAATAAGTATGGAAACGAGGCAAAGGCAAAGTTCGTCGAGGAAAATTTGGGACAAGAGTCGGAAAATTGCATTCTCAGCGGTAAGGGAGAAACGGAGGACGACTTCCGTGAAGGGGCAAGAGCAGCAGTATCATCGCTTGCATGTGCCATGGCATTACGAGTTGCCTGCGACTTGGCCTTCTTCCCGCTGTTTACAGCTGCTCGCTCACTCACTCACCCCTCCCCCTTGGCTGCTGCCACCCCCTCAAAGCGACAAACAAAAAGCTTCGCCGTACATTGGAAAAGCGGCGAGGAGGTGCGGGCAACAACGAGTACTAGGAAATGTGTTGCGGTTGTCTGCGGAGCAAGAGCTCCAAGGCGCCTGCGTGGGAGATAATGAGCGAGGAGCTGAATAACTGAGAGAAAGCCAGAGCCTGGCGGTATAAACACTGAGGGAAAATAATTAAGCAGTTACTGAAAGGGACACACAAAAGGAGTCAAAGCCAAGAAGGCTATGACTTGAAATTGCAAAAATTTGATTTGTAATTACAGCAAAAAATGAATGTTGAATATTGTATGATAACTTTAAAATTGTTTTAAAAATTATATAGTATATAAATCACTATAATTCTTTCTATTTTGAAAGTAAAACCTTTAAAAATCACCTATATTTTGGTAGCATAATTAAAAAGTAACTCACAATGAAATGTATATAATAAATTTAGAACTCTTTTAGACTTTTCCAGCTAGTTTACTTTAATTTCATTATAAACTAATCCCAGTAAAACTTTAAAATTTGTGAAATTATAAGTAACATAAACTCTAGTCTTTATATTTATAAAAATCAATAAATAAAATCCCTAAAAAAATGTGCAATTCTGGTTTTGGTGAAATAAAATTCAGGAAATTTGTAATTCAGGATCTGAAAAGACCAGATTTGAATTAATCTCTCTGATTTCCCCAAGTGTATGACTAGAAGAGAGCACCGATTGCCTGCAATCCAGAAGCTCGAGCAGGAAGTGCCGCTGCGATGCACTCGCAAAGGCAGCAAAGGAAGCGGCTAAGGACAGGGAAATCCGGGGGAAACTAAGGCAGACCCCCCCAGAGGAGGAGGAGGAGGAGGCAAAAAATTTAAAAATGGGCGAAATGGGGCGTGCACTGGCCACAAACCAAATAGTCAAATGATTATAATTTGTTGACACGCCGATAAAACGTTCCCGCTAACGTGCACTTTTCATTGGTTTTCCTCACACGGACACGGAAAAACTTTACTAATTTGTTCGATGAAACGTCACCGAATTCGACAAAATGCTGTGGGGAAAATGAGGAAAAAATACGAAATGAAAAACGAAAAACGAACCCGAGCAACATTGCCGAGCGCCTATATCCGTGTGTGCGAGTGTGTTTGTGTGGGGGCAAAACGTGTGAGACTGTGTATGTATAATACACCAAAAATGCCACAAAATAGCAGAAAAAAAGAAAGATTGTCTTCTTCAAAACCAAATGAAAATTCCTCACGACACGGAAAACATTTTTCGCAACACACACACACACACACTAAATTCTCTGCACTTTCTTGTATATATATTTTTAAACACACTCTGACTGCCCGGCGAAAGGGGCTTCCTTTTTATAAATGAGGAGCTTTACTTATATCCCATTTACTTCTCGGTGTCTGCGTTCACAGCATTATCACTATTCCGAAACCGATTTCCATTTCGATTTGGAATTGGAACTCAATGTTGCTTCTTCTAGTTCTTTTTGAATAGTTTTCTGGTTTATTTATTGCTACGCGCGTGCCATTTTCCAAGACGATTTGTTTTTTGAGTTTTTCCTTAGTTTTGAATGTTGGAGCAAACCCCCTTGTCCGAAAAATAAAAGCCCAACTCTCTGGATTTTCTCGCTCTCTCTCTTTTTGCTCTAGGGGTCTCTCAGTCTCTCTCACTTTTTGTTATTTTTGTATAATTTGTATTTTTTTCTTGTAGAAGAAGAAAAAAAAACGAATTTTCTCGGGCACTAATTTTCCTTGCCTCCGCTCGTTTGCTTCATTGTGAAAAATGTATTTTTAAGCTGCTGCTGCTCCGATTTTTCTCCTTGATGTTGCTGCTGCTGCTGCTGCTAGTGTTGCTGCTGCTGTGGATATTGCTGCTGCTGCTGCTGCTGCTGGTACGGATGACAATGACAACTTTGGCAACGGCTGCGACAGAAGCGACGACCGCTGGCGGACATTATGGGAACACGGCCGAATGGATACTGGGGCAACTCGCTGGCGCTGGCGAAAAATACTGTCCCAAGCAGCCTGGTGGCACACTCTCTCATTTTCTCTGTCTCTATGAAATTCTCTCATTTGAAAATCTCCTCCGACAAAAGGGTGGCAAAAGCAGCCTCAGTGGCTCTCGCATTCATTCTCTAGAGCGCTGCGAGTGCGTAAAAGCTTCGTGGAAAACAGGTTAAAGCGTATGCTCGTCCTGCCCCCCCCCTCGCTTCCGCTCTTTCTCCTGCCCACTCTCTCTCTCTCTCTCCTTCTCTCATCTCTCTCCCCCCTTAATGTGCCACTATAGTTCACCCGATGTCCCATGGCCCAGAGCTAAAATGCTTATTGGGGTGGCATTTGCTCTCAACTCTTCACTTGGCAAAAAATTCGATTTAAAAACAAATTATGAAATGTAAAAATGTTATTTAATTAATAACTAATAATTAATTATAAATTTATACCTGTTTTCTCATTTCTCTTTAAGTTTGAACAATAAATATACGTTTGTTGGGACAACCAGTCGTATACGTAATGTCGAAACCAGTTTACAAGCCTTCCTTTTTACTTTTTCTTTCTGAATTCTATTAAAAAGTTTCCCTATAAAAAAGCCTCGTAAAGTCTATTTTCCACTCTTTAAAATAAAATAATTAACTATTATTTCTTCGAGTGTTTTCATCTACTCCTTCTTGTTGCTACTGCTCCTGAACGCCGCCGTTCCTGTTGTTTGTGTTGTTGCCATTGTCCTTCCTGATGCGTATTAGTATGCGTGTGTTGCTCCGACTGCAGTTGTTGTAGTCCTTCTTCTGGTTACTGGGCATCTCCTTCGTCCTTTATGTTTTTTTCTGTATGTTTTTGCCTATATATCCCTCTATATAAATGCCTATATCGCTGCTTGCTTGGTTCTTTGGCTTCACTTCCTAGCAAGCAGGCCACCAAAGGACCTTGGACATGTGGCTATTAATGCGTGCGAGGGCAAGGGAGAGAGAGTGTAAAAGAGAGAGAGCGAAAGCCAAACGGGAATGTTTATGAACAAAAATAAAAACTTTATAAAAGTCGTAATGCTTTCTACATGTACCTGGAAATCGAATTCAGTTTTTAATTGAATGTAAATACCAAAGGGATTTTCCATCAAAGCAATCTAAATCTGGGATTGAAACTGTTTTAATCAAATTGTTTATGTGAAAGCCAGACTGCAAAACGAATGGAAATAGTTTTGATAGAGTAAAGAAATGGAGAAACGAAGGGTCCTTTGGACAAAAAGTGCAAAAGAAAAAACAGGAAAATAATTTGAAAATATATATTAATTGTAGTAGAAATAATTGCATTAAAAATATATTTCTTAATTTCTTTAGACTCATAAAAACAGACCTAAAAAGACCTATTCCTGCGCACTTAGTCCATAATTACCCATATTAATTTCCCAATATTCTTTTGTTTTTATCTCTTTTACTATATAAAACTTGATTATCCATATAAAACTTTGAGCCATAAATCATCGTTTATACCCTGGCGAAGCATAAAACTTTTTTCAATTCAATTATCCTTGCAAATCACTGCTAAATTGACCAAAAAAGTGTCCATCAATTGAAGCTGCCGCCATCTCTTTTTATTGCTTTCCTCTTCCTCGCTTTCTATCTCTTTCTCCCCTTGCATATCTGTCAATTTGGAGCCTGAAATTGCATTCGATTCCTTACGGAATATGCCAGTTATTTTATTTCCCTGTCTTTTTTTTTGCTCTGCTGATGATGAATGCATTCATCATTTGAGTGGGCAATAAAAAAGCTTTTAGAATTTTGTTGGAAAAGTATGCAAAAAACGGGGAGGTTGGGGGTTGAAGAGAGGAGCAAATGCGGGAATAAGGATAAAAGACAGGGCATTGTTGCTGCCAATAATGTTAAGCCAGGAGTGCAATAACAGTTGTATTCTGAGAATTTAGTTTAGTTTTTACATTTTGTTAAGGTTAATCGTATAAAGACAGGTTTTTTTAGTTTAAAAATAATAAAATAAGTATTAAACTAAAATATTTTATTTGAAAGTTGATTGTAAGAAACGTGAAAATTAAAAATCTCAAAGGGTTTTCCTGCTGCTGAAGTCCTTAAACTGTAGGTTTATAAATTGATCAAAGGGACTTAGAGTAGATTTATTTAACAAAATATTTTTGCAATCCCTGGAAAATAACTTAATTTATTTCACGTTTATCTAAAATAATATTTTTGGAGTATGTAAACCTAGTCACCATCTCAACTCCTTTCATTGTGCATTCATTGTTGCATTCAATACCACAAACTGTGAGATAAAGTCAGGTGAAGCGTGTCCTAGATTCCACTACAAACACAGGCAAACAACAAACAAACCCCTGGCAAACACAAAACACACTCATACATACACGCATAGAAATTCCACCCCGAAGTATGCAACATAATTTTAGTGCAAACAACGCAATATCGAAACTTTTCGTCTAGCGAGACCTTGAATTCAATCAAAGTTGCGCTAACAATCCGGCAGATACTTTAGCTCCCTCTCTCTCGCTCGCTCTCTCCCGCTCCCCATCTCGCTCTAGCAAATTGCGAAATAATTTGCATCGATTAGCCAAATGGTTCCCGAGCATCCCCCTTCTTCCCTGGCATGTCCTTCGCATTCTCTCATTTCTCTTCCCTCACTGCTCTCGGGAGACTTTTTTGCCCAAGCAAAGGAAGAGGAAGGAAAAGCATCTGGGGGATGTCAAATGCGTTTCCCCAAATGCGTCGTAATAAATTACACTAATCGACAAAAAGAGGGTTTAATGGTGACTATATATAAATCGAAATCGATCGAAATGGTGATGAAAAGTATGCTATAAATTTAAAATCTTCTACAAATTTGGGTAATTATGTCAAATTGAATTTATGTTTAGTTTGAATTTCCCCTTCATTAGAATAATCAAATTATTGACTTATGTAGGTCCTGCTGGCTAGTATGATTTTCTAATAAATCCTGGAATGATGATAATGGAACAGGATATGATGGTACAGAAACACACGGAGAAAGAGTGAGAGACACACGAGGCTGTTGCTCCTCTCTCTCTCTTATTCTCCGGCTCCTCTCGGTTAATGTAATTGCACATTCGTGAATGTCGCGCCTTTCGCCTGCAATTACGACATCTTATTTGGGTCAACTCGGAGAGATAGCTCTCCGGAGAAAGGGGCGAAAGAGAGGGAAGTACGAAGAGAAAGAGAGGGGGCTATTCAATCAGAGAGAGAAAGGCAGAGGACCGAGCTTAAGCTCGCCGCACGTGTGAGCTTAAAAGCGCAACGCATTTCGAGGCCAAGTGCCGAGCGAGGATGCGAGGATTCGAGGACTCGAGGATACTGCCAGCATCCGTCTGTCACTTCCGCAGGCAACTGCAGTAGTATCCAGGAGGTGGAGGGTTGGCTTTAATGGGGGGTGGCTTGGTGGTGCACACTGCACACAGTGTCCAGTGGGTGTGGCCGGTGTTGGCCCAGATTAGTTCGCCCCAAAGGCATGAAACGGCGCTGATTCCTGATCTTGGTGTTATAAACAAGAATTTAATTTAAAAACCAAAGGATATTATAAAATAATATTAATTAGAAGGAGGCTCAACGAGTTGTATTTAGCTTCGAAGGATATTTTATATAAAAATACACATAAAAAGATTTGAGTAAGCATAAATTACATAAAGATAAGTAACTCCCAGTTAGTTCCTAAATTATATAAAGAATATGTTATAATTGCTTTAAGATTGCTTTTTAGTTTCGTTAAAGATTTCCACCTGAAAAGAAGCGAAGCAAAGAGATGAAGCAAACTGGAAAGGTGTTGGCCATTAAAGCCTTTTGTGATGATCCTGCTGGGGGATATTAAGCAAGCAAATTTAATCTAATTAGCCGGCAAATGCCAAAGCAGAGTCAACTCTTGCTGAGAGTCCCTCCTTCCTTTCCATGGACCACCTGAGCGAACGAGCCATCCACTGTAGCCACCTCTTTAATACATCCCCGCGGCCCCCGATTTGCTTTTATGGCGCAATTAAAATGCTAAATGCTTTACGACATCGCCCAGAGGGGGTCCTTTAATTAATTTGCCTGTGACAATGACTGGGCCATGCCACGTCTCGTGTCTTGACGACCATGAAAGGTGTTAACAACAAACGTTTGGCTGAGAAAGGAGGCAAGGACATCAGCACCACCACCTCCTTTCACGTACACTAGCTTGACCCAGACGACCAAGCAGGCAACAGCAAAATAAAACAAAACAAAAAAAAGAAAGAAACGAGCAGAAGGACACGCAGGCAGACAACCCAGAGAAGTCTTTATTTAAGCGCTCCTAACAACCTCATTCTCCTTCTCCTCCACCACCTCCCTCGCAGCTAAATCCAAAGCCCCAACACTTCTCTCGTCTGATTATGCCCGCTTTGATGGATATAGTCACCCTTAACTGGCTGTCTCGGATTGTTTCTGCGTCAGATATCAGGTGGGTCCTTGTTGGTATATTCTATTTAGATGATTCTTGGCTTTTGTTTGAATTCAAAAAGCAGGAAATTATTTAAATGGGAAATCAAATTGTATTATTTAAATGCAGTCAAAGGATTTGAAGTTCAAGCTAGGATATATACTAGGGCCTAGCTTAATTGAAGATAGAATAATAGAATATAGAATTTAATTATATGAGAAAACTAGGTATCCTTTAAGTAGAAATCCCACAGAGTCATCTAAATACTTTAAGCTCTTCTCCAGCCTTCTTTTTAGCTGACACAAGACAAGACATCTTTTAAGGTCCAGGCTAAGTAACATTCTGAGTCCTGCGGCACAAGGGCTAGCCTACCTAATATCCTCTAAACAGGAGTAATACATCAGCGAAAAGGAAACATTTAATAAGAATAGGAAAACAGGAGGTAAAGTTGCCGAGACAGCATCCTCCTCTCCTCGCCATCCTCAATCATTCATTTGGCATATGAAAAATTCTTGTTGCATATACAAAGGGGCACCTGGGAACCGACATTTGGGGCCATTTGATTGTTGGCCGCTGTCTGCAGGTACAACAGCCATATTCCGGGTTCATTCCACGTAGCCATATAGCCACCACCTGCGGGAATTATGAAATATGCAAAAAGCATCTGCAGGGGCCTAGAGGCGCACCCAGTCAGCTTGGCTGCCTGTCCCCCTCGGTTTTCCTCGTTTGCTGGGAATAGAATTCGCTTGGCTTCGCAACTTTGTCTGCAGAGAATCATACAGGATGGCTGAACGGGTGGATGTGGACAAGGCGCGACGGTTTGAGGCTTCCGAATCAAAATCAAATACAAAAACAACAGCAAAACTGGCGTAACCGAAGCGATGTCATGTGTCTGCTCTTATCATAGGCGATTATTCATGAGATGCAGCGAGACGAAACTACAGATGAGCTTCGATAAACTAAAGCGGCAATTAAATATGTAACCAAGGGAAGCAGTTTCATTTTACTATAATTTGTACTTTACTTTTAACAACAAAAAAAAAAACTATTAAAATAAAGTAAACCGTAGATTCAATAGTGTTTAAAAAGTGTTTTAAATTTATTAAATTTTTCATACTTCAAGGAAGTTATATAACAAAGTTTAAACTTGAAATTAAAGTAAACCATGATCTTCTTTTTAAAAGCACATATATTCCCTTTAAATTTAAATCATATCTCACTTATTTCAAACTGTTTTTCTTCAGTTTGAGTGTGTCGAATTTAATGTTTAAAATGAAAAACAAAAATGTACACTGTAAATCTAAAGGGGAAAAATTCATTTTACCCACATTTCTATTTGAAATAATATTTATTTTTATAAAAAAATTCAATCTCCTCAAACTGAAATGGGATTTTGATAAAAATTCGGCCAATAGGAGTTGGCCTGTCGAAAAAAAGAGACATGCGGCTGCTGCCAGAATGTCTTAGAAAATTTAAACAAAATAACAAAAGATAGCAAATGGCATGAACAAAGGCAATAAATTAATTTACACAAATTCCCAAAATTCTCGAATGAAAAATGCTTTTTTGCAGTAAGATTTGCATTCAAACTTTTTTTGTATTTGTGTAATGACAACGAATCGGACGGGCGAAGCGAATCGGAGCGCAGCAACAAAAGACTAAATACTTGTTTTTATTTCTTTTTGCATTCTTTTTGCTTTTCGTTCTTTTCTTTTTTAGCATCTAAAACATTGTGTGACAACGACGACATTTCGATTATAGCATCACCCAAGATACATCGTCATCATCGCCGCGAAGAACAACATCATCGTCTAAGGCCTCACATCGAACGCGAATGCGAATATCTATGTAAATATTCGAATAAAACAATAAACAGAGCAAAAGGCAGAGAGAAACACAAAACAGCGACGTTTCAGTGGCAGATGCCATTGCAGTCGGTGTTAATAAATGCACAGTAAACACCTGAATCGAGAATCAATTAAGATAAAGCCATTTGGCAACTATAAAATATATTTGTGGGTTTCCCCAAATAACTTTAAATCCAAACATTTGTAAAACCAAATTCTTTGATACAAATTTGTAATATAAAATTCAAAGGAAAGGTGCTTCAATAGGCACCGCTTAAATTTTAATTAATAAATATAATTAAAGTCTTTAACTAGCCCTAATCTATGATTATCCTACACTTGCCACTGTTTCCTAAATATATATTTGCTAAAAGTAAAGTCATCCCCGGGTTAACTTTTTGTGTTTTCTTTCTTCGGGGAGAGGCAACAAACAAACCTGACGACATGATCATCGCGACGCCACCGGTGTAAGAGAGAATTGGAGACAAACGAGAGAAATACTGCGTAGCCCAGAGGGAAGGTAGGAAGGGAGAAATGATAGCCAGCCTGGTTGCCTGATTCGCAAAATAGATTTTCAATAAAAACCCACTCGAAAACGCCGACAATGGTGGCGGACGCAGGCCAAAGAGCCATTTCGAATCTATTTTAAACACAAACAAAAGCATTCTCTATAAATCGAGCAACTGCGAAGAGGAAGAAACTTACAGAACTTACTGACGAACAAGAATGTGATGATATTGTACCCAGAACCCACAACTACTTCACAAACTGGAGATACTATGGGAAGGGCTATTTTTTATAGCTCTAAGGTCAAACATTGTTAATTTGGATAAGTTTTTCCAGAAGTAGTGGGTGGTTAGAATTTCGGATATAATACATTATTTATTTACAATATTTAAAGTTCTTATTTATTATATGTATACGATTATATTGTTTATTTTAATCATTAGTGGAACATTATTTTTAAGTGTTCCGTACGGTTTTTTTTTTAATTTTATAATTAAATCCTTTTAAAAATACAATAAAAACTCAATATTGGCAAGTTTTAGTTCACCTATAATAAGATTCCTCGTAGGTTTTTGTGATCAAGTTCATAAAGAAAACTCTAATATACTTTATATATCAAATAACCTCTATTTTAAAGTTCATTTTAACTTTTAGACAATACAAATTCCCAGAAAATCGGATATTCAAAGAATTCAAGAATTCTTCAAGCACTCGAAGCAGCCGGGTACTAAGGGGAATTATGTTTTAAAGCATTGTAAAATTGTTCTTATGGATAAACCCTATCACTTTTCGAAATTACCCTATAAAACCTATAGTTTCGGGTTCTTCCTAAAACCAAGATGGAATTCTGTTCCAATTAGACAAGGCATACAACCCTGTGTAACTCCGTAACTGCAGCCGGCGCTCCGCAAGCCAAGACGCTCGCGAACGGAATCACTTGTTAACAATTACAATTTCAACTGACTATTCTGGCCTAAGCACACACTGCCAAACACTTTATTTGCAGATTCTATGCCGATTTGCATGCGAATTTTGTAAAGAAACTCACCATTTTTCAGTTCTGCTGGCCCATGGCGATTGTTGTTGCTGTTTTCCTTGGATATTCTTTTTTTTTCGTTTTCTGTTGACTTCCTTCTCCGCTGGTTGGTCTTCTCTTCGTCGCTTTTCCGCTGTTTTTGCGGGAGGGAGCTGCGGACGATCTGCGGGGGGCAGCACGGCAGGTTTGGGTGCTCTTCGCGGTGTTTTTCACATTTGTTTAAACCGCCGATGCGGAATAATAATAATAATAATACAGAAAATGAGGTTTTCAACAGTATGACCCGTTCGACAAATCCGTCACCAGTATTGTAAAAGTTAAATATAAATAAATATGTAGGTCACACTATCTCATACTTCTCACTCAGTCTGGCAGCTTTGGAGAAAATTTTTATTTTCCTAGATTTTTAATAGAATTATCAAAGTTATAACTTATCTTAAAAAAAATGATTAAAAAATAAAACAATAATAACGATAATAAAATTATTAAAAGCCAAATTAAAATATGAGGCACTATTTGCCAGCGCCGCAACGTTCATGTTACAACACTGAACTGTTAACCCAGCTTGGGCGGGAAAATGTTTCCAATTTGAAACTGATGCTTCTTAGCATAAATTAATTCGGTAATTAATAAAATCTCATTAAAAAGCTGAGCCTTCCCGTAACATTCCTGTTTTCTTGCATATTTATTACACATTTAAATACAATTCGCTATGATATTTCGAGCAGGTATTTTTAAAATAAGGCAAAAATCTGATCGCAAAAACTAATTTTCAGAGCCGTGTGCATTTTAAAAAACTTCAATTATTTCAGTTTGGTGCGAGTTATTTAAGTTCAACTTGGTGGTACGGCAGTTAGGTAACTTAATTCTTGGAATACGTGTCACAATATTCAACGCATGTCGTTGGTTTCACTTTAGCGATTTTTCACAATAATTTATTTGGATCTTCTCGAATCAATTCAATTCGATTTCGACACACTTTCAGCTTAACGTTATTAGTTCATGATCATGAGTTGCGTATACGCTTTGTTCGGCGTACGGATTCCGTTGTGGTTATGGCCTTTTTTATGTATTTACACTAACTCCAGGCGCTTCATCTCCTTGAACAGCTCGTGGCCCATTTTGGCTGGACTCCTGGTAACAATAACGCCGGCCTTCTCCAAAGCGGCGATCTTGTCGTTGGCACCTCCCTTTCCGCCCGAGATGATGGCTCCGGCGTGGCCCATGCGACGACCGGGTGGAGCCGACACACCGGCAATAAACGAGACCACAGGCTTGGCCTTGATGCCCTGCAATTGAAAAGGAAATATATGGGTTAAACATAAACAAATATTGCAAAGATAAAACCCAGTGACTTACCGAATTGTATTCGGTCAGGTAATCGGCAGCCTTCTCCTCGGCCACACCTCCAATCTCACCGATCAGAATGATGCCCTTGGTCTCGGGATCCTTAAGGAAGACCTCCAGGCAGTCGATGAAGTCGGTGCCGTTGAACGGATCACCGCCAATGCCCACGCAAAGGGTCTGGCCAAGACCCACCTCGGTGGTCTGGTGCACGGCCTCGTAGGTCAGGGTTCCCGAGCGCGAGACCACGCCGATCTTGCCGCGCTTGTGAATGTGACCCGGCATGATGCCGATCTTGCACTACAAGAAGGGAAAGATAAGAGAAAAATGGGCTTTAAAATGTAAATTCATAAACAGTAAACGATTATTATCATCCATTTGGTATTGGGGTTAAGTAATTATAGCCTAAACTTTTTGAAATAGACAACATTAAACCGATATTGTTATTTATTCCTTCACTTGACTATGTGTGCGTCACACCAGGAGATAAGCGGCATTAATAGAGCCAATGGAAATTAAACTTTGCACCGCTTCAGCACAGCGCTTATCTCTTGGACTTGGCGAGGTTAAGATGTGAGAGTACGAACCTGTTCGGGGGCAATGATTCCCGGGCAGTTGGGTCCCACCAATCGCGACTTGCTCTGGCTAATCAGGGCGTGCTTCACCTTCACCATGTCGTGCTGCGGCACGCCCTCGGTGATGCACACGATCAGCGGGATCTCCGCCTCCAGGGCCTCAATAATGGCAGCGGCAGCACCGGGCGGTGGTACATAGATGACGGTGGCATGTGGATCCGTCGCCTTCTTGGCTTCTGCCACCGAGGCAAAGACGGGCAGGCCCAGATGCTGGGTGCCGCCCTTCTTGGGGGAAATGCCGCCGACCAGCTTGGTGCCGTACTCCAGCGCCTGCTGGCTGTGGAACGTGCCCTGCTTGCCGGTGAATCCCTGGCAGATGACTCGCGAGTCGCCGTTCAGCTTCAGGTTGCCGCGCGTCTTGTTGTACTGCGAATTGCATCGCACGCCGGCAACAAAGCCATCTGAAATAAATGTAAAATGTTCACAATTTAATCTTTATCAATTTCTATTTCAAATAAATATAAGAAAACAGAAGTTTCCCTACAACTGCAAGACTAGAGACAAAGAAACGGACATTGACACATTGTATATTAATTTTCTACAGTAAATGCAACATTTTCTGGTGCTAATTAAACATTGTTTTTAAGCTCGTCATTATTTAAAACTCACTTTATTTAAGAGCCGAATCAATACAATGAGGTTACTTGGCTTTGCGTTTATCCTTTGTAAGTAACATTTATTTTAAAAAAAGAGACTAATATTATCCTTTTTGTACAGGCTTCTCCCTATTGGGAGTCACGAGCGGCTGTCGCGTTTTCGCCCCAAACTATATTGATCCTCATTGTGGGATTGCTAAGGATTGTTATTACAACGGCGAAAATCTATTTAAAACCACTAATGAGTCGTGCAGGCGTGAACAACAAAAGAAGGATGGTAAGTGTTTGCCATAACCATTAAACGAGCAATGTTTATTAACAATAATATTTATTTAAAAGGTTTTTCAGAAATAAGAAAGGGAGAATGTCCTCAGGATAAGCCACCATGCTAATGAATAAATATTTTATTTATTATTAATATATAAATATGAAAATAAAAACATATATTTTTCTGTAAACTTTAAGTAAGAAACTACAGAAGCATTGGAATAAAAAAACTATAACTGAAACGTTATCGAAATGCTTAATAAAATATTATTACATGAAGTAAAAATATACAATTGTTATATCATCATTAGATATTGATTTATGAACTGAGAAACTAGATTTGTTCCATACTATAATTTGTTTGTCACGCCAAATCGGGAATTCAAAGGTAATTAGTCGGATTTTCTATAAAAGTCCTGTTTCCTTAGACCGCAGCTTTTAATCTCACAAGGAATCTCAAGACTTTGGCACCATGAAGATTTTCATTCTCTTCCTAGTTTTGGGTAAGTTTTTGATCATTTAGTTAGACGCTATCCTCTTGTATATGCAAGTGGTATATTTTATAGGTCTCTGCAAGGGATTGAACCAGAGAAGTCCAGTCAATATCCGTGAACGTTGGTGTGGAATTACACCGGAGTGTTATCAGATTGGTGCTAGTCCGGACGACTTAGAATATTATTCTTATGAGCGTCAGAAAAGAGGACTGTCAGGTACATATTTATGAGAGACTTAAATAATGGGAGATAATATACTAGTATTATTTTACAGATTTTACGGACATAACTAGGGGAGAGTGTCCCACCGACAAGCCCCCATGCCCAATAATTCTTTGATAAATCAATTACAATTGTCAGCAAGACTAGACTAAATAAATAAATACATAAATACCTTGTTAAAGTTATAGTTTTTGGTTAATTTTATAAGTATCATCAACAAGTTTTTAAAAATGTAACAAAAATGGAATTGCACTTTTACTACATACAGAAAACAAGCATTAAATTGATTTTACTACCCCAAATAATCAATTAATGAATGGCTATTTATAATTCTAAATCGATTTCACAGTGAAATTGTTTAAAAACCGATACTTTTTAGCTTTCAAAGTATTTTCTGACTTTTAGACCCTCAAGAACCATGGCCATTTCCTACATTATTCTCATTCTAAGTGAGTTTTGTGAACCTTTAACTAAAAACTTCCTTATTGTTGTACATATTTCAAGCTATCATCACATTATCGGATATAAAAGGCGAATTGTGTGAGTGGAAACAGCCAACATATTTCGAGCCCTTATGTGCAATTGACAGGAAGTGCAACTTTCCTGCCCACAACATAGAGACCTTGAATATGGAGATTTGTAGGCGTAGGCACACAAAAGGGGCACCGCGTAAGTATAGGTCAAGTTTTAATGCCGAAATAGGAGTAAGCTTAATAATACATTTCAGAATTTTTACATGTAAGGTGGGGCCCATGTCCCATATTAAAAAGAAGATGTTTCCCAACCAATATAAGGTTAAAATATTAGAAGATATAAATTAATTAAAACCAATCAAATGAATGTACATAAATATGAATATAATAAAACTAAAAAATATGTTTTGGTAACATAAAGAAATAAATTTAATCTAAACTATAATATTTCCATCTTCATATTCGATTGTTTCCACATTTGAAAGATAAATTAATATGAAGAAATGGATAATAATCTCGGAAAGTTTCCTATTATCGACGCTCCACTGTGTTTTGATAGCCGAAAAAGCCATTGTTTGTACGATGGGTCACATGCGAACCTTGAACGCACCTTCCTCTTCCCCTCGTCACCCCACCGCCTGCACTGCACTGCTAATACAACTCTTCCTCTTCGCCGAAGCCACGTATTTTGTGGAGGGGGGCTTGCAAATTAATCCGGATCGTTAATGCCAATTGAAGCTGCTTAATCAGACGAGCTAGCGGACCGACAGGTGCCCTCTATTTGTTTGTACTTTTCTCACTTTTATGCCGTAAATCCATCGAAGTTATATAATTTATTATGCTTCCACCCGCATTGGAGGCGATTATTAGGCAATAGGTATTACGGATACGCACCTCGCACCTTCAGCAGCGCCCTCATAGAAGCAGCCATCTTATATGTGTTGGAGGTTGTGCGATTGAAGCAGCTTTCGTTAATTAAACGCGTTTAATTTAATTTCGCGAACTGAGCCGAACAGAGAGGTGACGTGCGATCTGGCAACGCTGAGCTGCTTAAGAATTGGAGGTGGGCGTAAAACGGCTCTGCCAGCTGGCGGCAGTTTCTTTAGCCGGAACTATCGTTATAAAAAATATTATGTTAAAAATATTTTATATTTTGATTTAAAGTTTTATTGTTTCATTGTGATTCAACTAAATAATAAATATAGAAATGATTAGCAATTAATTAAAATAATTAAATAACAAATAATTATAGGACTTCAAATTTCAGTTAACTATAATATATTCGTGTTATTCAAGTTCATGTTATTATTTAATATATCTCCACAAGTGAGCGTTGTCCAACACTAGTCACCATTTGAATAAAAATGCTCGAAATTCCGCTTGAGCTGAACCTTTATTTTGAGAAATTAAAGAAAGGACAGGACAAGAGTGCGTATAGACTACTTTAAAATATATATTGCCTCTCATTAGGCCGCTAACGCCTAAATGCACGGATGGCTTACAGATTATCAACTAGCACAAATTACACGAAAAGCGCCTACGAATCTACTCCAATCTCTACTTGTTCCGCGTGGCGTTTTAAAAACTTTTGCAAAGGCCAAAATGTTATACAAAATATACGTTTGTATTAGAGTTAATATTAATTTTTGAACGGAGGGCTGAGTGGTGGGGTAGCAAAGTCTATCAGGTGTCTTTCGCTCTAAATTTCTAATTGAACTGGTTCTCCTCGACCGGTGGGAGTTCCTCCAGTCCCGGATGATCGTGGACATCGGGTTCTTCCTCGTTTTCGCGATTAAATGCATTCTCCTCTCCCTTCCTCAGGCGTTGATAGACCAAAATGGAGCGACCCGTGCGCGACTGGCGGTGCTGGAACAGAGACACGAGATTAGGTGACTGGGCGCCCACAGCCTGCGACCACTCGTCGGCCAGAGCCTGCAAGCCCTCCAGCCAGGTTACCTCGGCGTGCTCGATGCGATGAAGCATCCGGTAATTGCGCAGGAACACGCTGATATTCTCGGCCAGCGGATCGAACAGCACCAAGTGCGACGGCTGTGCGGTGAGCGGGTGTACGGGTATATTCGAGTTAATCCAGTGCACCGGGTTCTCGAAGAAGCGGTCCGCCTCATCCTTGTACTGGTCCTTCTTGTCAAGATTGGGTTCACAGGTCAGAAAGCGCATGGTTACGTTCTCATGGATGTGGCTGACAGGGCAAAATCAACAAAATATCAACATATATTTATTATTAACTCTTATTCTTTTATCCAAATACTCACCTGTAATATGGCGTCGAGTGGCAGGGCATCAGAAAAAGGATATTTGCTCGGTGCTCCCGCTCATCCCGGTAATCCTGGGCGATCTCCCGTAGCTTGGGCATCAGTTCTATGGGTCCCTTCTGGTGAACGGTGCTCAGATACCACGCCGGAAGCATATTGCCAACTAAGATCACCAGGGCGGTGAACCACAAAAGGGTGCTGGAGGCGCGATAGCTCCATTTGGAGAGGGCATCGGCAGCCACATATAGACACAGAGGTAGCAGCGGGGACACAAATCGGAACTCCTTGTGCTCCACAGCACTCAGTACCAGCAGAGTCAGGAATATGGTGATCAAGAGCTGTTTGCTAACCGCAAATTTCTCAGACTTCTTCACAGTCTCCATCACGCCAAAGATAAAGGGCAACGTGTTGATGCCCAAAACAGTGGGTAAGCCCACGGTGAAGTACCAGTACCAAGGATGTGAGCCATAGAAGCTGCCGATGTTGTTGAATATGTTGTACTTGAGGAACTCGTACGGCGTGATAATCAACCGACCATGCCAGTAAGTGTCAATGGCCACTCCCAGGCCAGCAACGAGTAAACTGCAAAATAAATAATGAAATCCCCAAAAACAATCTCCATTTACCAGTAAACAACTCACCCGATGAGGACGAAACGCTTAAGTATCAATTCTAGCACATTTTGACGACTCTTTCGCAGATGATACAGGCTCAATGGAAGCCAAATCACTGCCGCCGTGGGACGCAGGAAGCAGCAAATGGCAGCTGGCCATAGGTAGCCTGTTCCTTCGCCATACCATGGGAAATAGCTGAGGGCAATCGTGGTCAGGGAGGCCTCCAAGGTATTAGCCAGAGTTCTGGATCCCGTGTAGAACCAGAACCAGGGAACCAGAATTAAAAACAGAGCCCACTTGCGCTTGCCAGCCCACTGGTAGAAGCGATAATCCGAGTAAGCGGACAGGATGGCCTGCAGATATCCTTGGCAGCAGCACCAGAAGCTGGGCACTGTCCAGATGCAGGAGAGCTAGCAGCTTGTAGAGTCCAGCGATCAGCAGGGGGTACACATAGCTGCGAATGCCCTGCACCCATTCCCAGGTTAGGTAGCCGTAACTAGGAGATGGAAATATATATAATTATTTATGATAAAATCGCAAAAATCGCTAATGCCAAGATAATTGATAGGGATATTTCACGGTTATGTAGAAAGGTACAGTCCAAAGTACCTTGATATGGGTTTTTTCAAAGATAACTGAATGAAACGTTGCAAATTAAACTTATATTTCAGCTTAGGTTAGACCACTAGTTTCGGTTAATATCAAAGCACTAGATACCACGCCCTAGAACGCACATAAACTGAAGAGAAAGGTTTTTTTCTGAGGTAAGATCTGCAAAACGAATCACCGTCTTGCTAAATACATGGACGCTATTCTGTAATATTAATCGGAAAACCATGAAATACACCCCGATCGAAATCGAACAAATTACACAAATTCGTTATTCAAGAGTAGACCGTTAGAGTTTGTACCCACCCAAAAGTGATTTTGTGGGCCACCTCCAAACTCTGCCAGTATTCATCCGGAACGTAGTATGTCTGGACCACGAAAACGGAGGCCAAGCGCACGGCCAGAATTAGCAAAAACACGTACAGCAGCCTCATCGCTGCGTGGGTCTCGAAAAGAAGCAGACGCCAGAACAGTTCCAAAATTAGTCAGCCGGAAAAACCGGATGAACGATGTCGTCGTCGACTTTTGACTACCTGAAATATAACTGTATTTTAAACGCGATTTCCAATGATTTATTGACCGCCCGATATACCGGTCCTAACCTTAAATAGTTGCGTGTAGAGTGGTGTTTGGCAATCCGGACGGAATCGCCAGAAATTCCGGAATTTTACCCACGAAAACGAAACACTTTTGGCGGCCTAAAAATAACGCGAATAGAGGACCAAAGCAAAACTGAAAATAGTGTGTCCGTAGCTGAACAGGATCGATTACTATCGGTTATCGAATGGAATGGAAATAAATCGAAATATACAAAAAAAAAACGGGTTTAGCTTTCCAGAAACCCAATATTTCAATGTCAAAAATGTTGAGGCAAAAGTTTGGAAAGTATAAATGACATAAATTCAGCCGGACGTAAGAAAGCGAGAAGACGAGGCCCTCGAGGTTGGATGGATCGCATGGAGGAGCAGGATGTGGGGGAGGCGATTGCATCGCCTGTTCAATCCATTTCTGCGGAAAACCACCTCAGCGGTGAACCATTTTTCCAAGAGACTTCAAACCAGTAAAAAGCCCAATGACAAGTTTCAATCGGTCTGGTCGCAGATGTTTGGGAAGTACCTTCTGGTGACCAATACCTTGGGATCAGGTTTGCTTGTCGGCATCGGAGACGCGCTCGCCCAGTACTGGGAGCGATTGGGGGAGGATAAATCGTTAGATTACACCCGATCCAAAAACATGGTAATAACTGGCTTGATAATAGGGCCAATTCAGCATGGATTTTACTATTTGCTGGATCGAGCATTGGTTGGCAATACGAGTCGAGTAATTCTTCAAAAGTTAGTGATCGATCAGTTGATCATGTCGTCCATCTATATCAGTCTGTTCTTCTACATTACTGGTTTGCTGGAGGGACGCAGCCTTAATGAATGCCATACGCAGCTGTCGGAAAAGTTTCTCTATACCTGGGCTCTCGACTGCTGCTTTTTTCCGGCTATTCAGTTTCTGAATTTCCGCTTCTTTACAGCCGCGTATCGTGTGGTATTCATAAATCTGGTCAATTGCACATATGTCATGATGCTTTCCTATATAAACAACACTGCCAAAAATCCTGTTAAATGAAAAAGCTTCTTTAAAAAATATTACCTTTTCTTGTTTCCACTAAATTATAACAGAATAGACCATTGAAACTTAGATTAAAAAATGGGATAATATTTGTAACATACACAATATTTCCTTAAAAATGAATAGCAAAACTTCAGAAAAACTTTAACGGATAATTTTTAAAAATAAAAGCAAAATCGAGCTATCGATTACCCTTGCGCCGGTTATCAACGAACAGCTGTTAGCTTAACGTCGAAATGCTTAAAAGCGGATCGCCTGTAAATTGGAAACACACGGGAGAAACAAAACACTAAATCAAAATTCCAGCGGTTGCCGCGATGTTGATCATGCGCTGCCTGCGGCAGCTGGACGGTCACCGCCTCCCCCTGGTCAAACTGGTCCAGAAGCCCCATGGATACCCCCACTGGATGGTTGCTCGGAGAAATTTCACAGCTCTGTGCCGCGCCAGAGGTGGTCACGTAACAGCGCCGCTCAGGCAAGGAACAAGAATGAGCCATGGCAAGGGAGAGACGAAGGGCCAAGCGCTGAGCTTCATTCTCATGCGATGGACGAAGATAGTGTGGACCAACATGTTTGGCAAGTACCTGCTGGTCACGAATGTGGTGGGATCCGGTCTACTCATGGTCGTTGGCGATGTGGTTGCCCAGGAGTACGAGTACCGGCGTGGCTTGAGGCACCTGGATCGCTACGATACCGATCGAATGTACCGGATGTTTGTGGCGGGCGCTCTTCAGGGACCGCTGCATCACTATGTTTACAACTGGATGGACAGGATAATGCCAGCCCCCTCGATGAAGAACATTGTGAAGAAGATTCTCATTGATCAGTTGGTGATGTCACCTGCCTGCATCCTCATTTTCTTCTACTCCATCTGCTACCTGGAAGGCCAGTCGATGGACGACACCAACGCGGAGCTGTTTAGCAAGTTCCCCTATGTCTATATGCTCGACTGGATGACATGGCCGGCGGCGCAGTATGTTAACTTTCGCTATCTGGAGACCAAATATAGGGTGACCTTCGTCAACATCTGCACCGCCGTTTACAATGTTCTCATGTCCTACATGAAGCACGACTTTGGGCTCCACCTGCCTTTGGAGAAGGAGCTGATGGAGTCGAGCAGCAAGGGCTCCTTCCCAGCGCAGAGTGCCACTAAAACCAAAAGCAATCCCACCGACAAGTTGCCCGTGCAATCAACATAGACATAATCACGGGACGCGTGATATTGATAAAACAAAAAAATACTTAGTGAATGATTAATGTGGATATATTTAAGTATTAATAGTTAAGCGAAAGAGGCTCTTAGTGTTAATATAAATTGTCATGTGGTACAAAAGTGAACCTGGTCATTGTCTATGTATATATATAATCCCTAATTTTAGTGGAAATTTGTTATAGTTTGAAGAACATTTTAGTTGTTAACCTTCATACAAATTATAAACAAACAAACATATCATATACGTAGCTAAATTGGCAAATAAGCTCTCTAGTCTTTAGTATTTAAGTAAACTCTGTTGTCTGCACTCTGCCCGCGTTGATAGAACAGCAAGTAAACGAGGCTCTTGGTTTAAATAAATAAAATAGACAAAGAAAATACAACGACAACTAATTCATTATCTCAAAAAATGTATATTTACAACGCTTTTCATAATCAGTTGCAGCGTGAGCTCAGATTTACGCTTGTTGGGCTTATATACCCCAAATCTACACTATAATAAACCCTGGCATATTATAATCTACATAAAATCCCATTCTTATTTGATTACAATCGTCTCGACGGGTTGACTTATCCCAAAGATGTGCTGGGCCAGCATCAAGTGCTCCTGACTGATGAAATTCGCCAACAAAGTGATCACATTCTCGTTACAGCGGGCGATCTGCTGGCGGGTAATGGCCTTAAACTCATCCCTGGCACCTTTGTCTGCACCGCGAGTACCAATTCGCCGGGTCTGAGAGCCACTGGCACCGACAGTCGTGGCGGTGGGAGCTCCGCTTGACCCACTGGTGGGTGGAGAACTAGTCAATTCGAAATTGTCCTCCTGCTGAGAGTTCCAGATGTACGAGAGTTCCTCTAGCACATCGATGGCGATTATATAGGTAGACAGGGTGCGTAAATTGAATGATTTGCGCTGCTTGATCAGGCTATAGATCTGCTGGGTGAGCAGCACATCATTAAGGAGATTCAGCTGCTGGAGCACCAGGAGGTCGCTTATCAATCGATCCGGGCAGCCGGGCTCGTAAACCTTTCGACTGAGGCGGCTGATGATGGCGCCCACGCAATATTGAACCAAAGCAGATCGCGTGAGCGGCAGGAATACCATGTGGCGGTGGCCCTTTAGCGACATGTTGTCCAGGAGTTGCCCCTGGGTGGTAGGCAGTTCGGAGAGGATCTTGAGGATGCATTGAAAGCCCTGGAGCTAAGGGAGAGCCACTACAATAACATATTTCCTTTTTAGATATTTAACAATTCAACTTACAGTCATGCTCCCCTGCATTAGATTGAGACTTAGGATCTGTAGGCTCTGCACCAGGCTGCTCTGCGTGGTCATGTCGGACATCAGCTTATTGGCCTCATCCCGGTGCCCGAAATAAATGGCCAAATCGAAGAGGAACCTTGAGATCCACGGCGCGAGGGGAAGGGCCAGCATTAGCTGGCTGAAGTCCCTCTGAAACTGGTCCGTATTGAGCAGCTGCCAGCACTGGGCGGCATGCAAGAAGGCCTTGGATAGCTCCGGACTAAGGGGCGTTGTCAACGAGAACTTCGGTGGCTCCATGCTGGGAACTTCAGAGCCGTCGCCGTCGGGTGTCCACTCCATAAACCCCTCCACTAGAACGTGACTGACATCTGCCTCCTCGATTCGCAGCTTACAGTTCCGGATGTAGCCGTGCAGCGAGTAAATAAACAGAGTCGTGGCATAGAATAGGACTTGCGAACTGCCGGCGGGACTCCCGGAGAGTATGTCAACCAACTTCTCCCAGTAAACGTTCTGATTTACATGCTTACTGAACGGCAGAAACGGTTCCCATCCCATCATCTGGCCGCAGATCATTAGGACTTTGAATATGTTCTTCCAGGCATCCGCAGTGTCCGACTCGTCCATGATCTGCCGCAGATAATACTCGAGGGAACTCGTATAAAGCCTGCAGGCCAGAGCTGGCGACAGTTCTGGCGGTTTATTCTGTATCATCGGCAGGACCTCCTCCACCAGTATCCTCTGATACAAATCCGGATCAGTTTTCATGCCCTCGGCGAGCATTTCCAGCAGTCTTGGCGCCTGAGTTACTGCCGACTTGGGGAACTTGTTAAACATCAGTATGTATATATAGATGCACTGCTCCAGATTGTCGCCGCTGTGGTTAATGGTGTGCATGAATATGTTGTGCTGAACCTCGGGCGTCAAGTGCTTGTACATCTTCACGTAAAAGTCCTGTTCCGGCGTATTTTCATTCTCATTTCGCAGGGCGTTTGTTAGCGAATTGATTTCCTGCCACAATTCCGAATGTTGATTCGGGAAATTTGTGGCGCTGTAAACAATATAAGCAACTGTATTAACAATATCATTTTATTTATAGGTCAGCTTACATGACGCTAAAACACTTGGCAGCCTCTTCGTAGTTTTTGCCATCGCGCTCCAGAAGATACGCCTCGTATTGCACATTAAAGGCAGCGGGATATAGCGTTTTGGCCGTTATTATCCAGGCTTTCGCTGCGCAGGGATCGCTTTTTCGCAGACTTTGCGCCTGCTTGACCATGTACAATTCATTTTCCTCGTTGGAATTTGTCATTTTTTGCTTTAATTTTTTAACAAAACATAAGCCGCCGGTCCGCTAGAGCTGAGTCAAATGTTATCGATATATCGAGTATCTGTTTTTATTGTACTTATTTAATTTTAATTTGTTAAAAATAATAAGAACTTTTTTATTTACATAATCTTATGATATAAAAAGTTCATTAATATTAGTAATAACAGTAAAGTTCCCCTGCTTACTTTATTTAACCATTTCTAAGCTTTTCCTTAGACATGACGATATATCATTGAATTTCGATGGCTTATCGGAAAGTGTGCGGAACAATTTGAAATCAGTTGGTAATTTACAAATATTTATTTAGGTAATAAAAACTACAAATAATACGAAATGATATGTTTAATTAGTTTCTTTGTGTTGGTGCTGGACTGGGGTGGATGGGCTGTGTATGTTGTTACTTTGTCTTGGACTTTTTGGGTCGTCTGAAAACAGAAAGATGGAAAAAACATGTTATATGGAATGGCAGCAGTAAGAAATTCACCCTTTTCCGTTTCTTAAATGAATAGCTTTATTTGAATACTTTCTTTCGATCTCACTTCTCTTTATATATATATATTTATATATAGAAAGTGTGTTGATGGTTTGTGTTTGTTTTGTTTCCGTGTGGAGTGTGTGTACTTAGCCAAACGTTCAGTTAACTAGGGCATTACTATATAGGTATTGTTCATGTTACGTTTACTGTTAAATATAATTAATATAAATATGCATTTTCGTTTATAAGTTATCATTGCGTCCTCCTCATTCTTATTTTCCATTTTGTGGTTGCTTTTCGTGAATTTGTTTTTGTTTTCCTCTAAAATGTGGTTTACACATATAAAAAATAATCCTTGTCGTATCTTCTTCGCGATCTCTTACGCTATACGTATATAAATATGTTTCTTGGGGGATATTTAGGTCTATGGGCTACACACTTACTCTTCTAAAGGGGCAAACCATTAAATAGTTTCCCACCTTCGTTTTTCCCCCCGGGTCTTGGATACAAAATTCAATTATGATAAATTAAACACCTATACTTCGCTTCGCTTAGCTTGGCTAAAGCTTCTCTTCTCTTCTAATCAATTAACCAAGTCCAAGGGTATAATTTTGAAAACAATCACTTTATTTTTGATCTTCAGATGGTTGCAAACACAAAAACACGCATAAAATGAATTGTTTTTTGATTATCGATCTCCTTCGAATGACTTAAACGAGGTATAGGTGCATTTTGTGCTATATTATTGCTTTAAACAATGCAGAAGGATCAGCGAAGTAAGATTACAGAGACTTTTTTTAATACAATTCTTCAGTTGGTTTTCTGTTCTCATTTTTTTGTTGTTTTTTTTTTGGCACATTGTGCTGCAATTTATATTTTTCTTTCAACAAGTGTGTTCGTTCGTTCTCGTTTCTCTTTCATAATCTTCATAAATAAATACACATAAAAAATATGCTATAAGAAATTGCTGTACAACAACAAGTGAAGCGCGTGTGTGTGTGTGGGGGGGATGTGTGTTGTTTTTTGTTGTATTTTATAATCAAAACTTTATTGCATAGCGAGCGAGCTTGGTTGAAGAATATTTGCATTTCGTTCGGGGACTCGATCGATCGGTTGGTCAATCATCATTTTTTCAGAGTGTAGAAAATATAAATTTGTTCTAAAAGTGTCAGTCTATTGCGCAAAAACTACTTTTGTCGTGATTTCTACCCGATTTATCGATTAGTTTAAGGTTGCGTGTTCTTGTTTTTCCTTCGTATATATATAAAAAATTCCCTAATATTTATGCATCGTGTATCATCGTTCGTTCAGCCCAATCCACGCTACGACTCCATCCGATCCATGCCTCTCTCGTCCCACACATTAGATGTCAGCTCGAGACGGCGAGCTGGTGGGGATGGATGGATGGATCGATCAGGAATTCTGGAAATCACGGCTGTCCTACGGCAACTAAATACGTCATAATACAGCTATTGCTACGACAGTTAGGTCGCTACGACTACTACTTAGTGGCTACGGCGGGGTCACTTAACCTAGCTTCGTGTATGCGTAAGCGCAGATCACGCCCACCACAACACCAGCGGCAATATATGTGAGTAATGACCTTCGTTTCTTTGCCGCCACCTGGCTATCCTCGCTCTCCCGCTGCTTCCGTTTAATGTCGTTGACCTTCTGCTCCAGACTGGCCTGGTACTCGTTGCGTTTCCGCCGCTTCAGCTCGTTCTCGGGACTAGAAAGGAGAGTAAATTAGTTTAGAGATTTTCTATAATGGATTTTGAGGACTTCTCTTACCTGGCTGGGAGCTGTTGGCCTGGAATAGTATCGATGCCGTTGGCCTTGCTGCTTATTTCGGCAGCGACTGGTGCTGGCTTCTCGTTGTTGGCATTCACATCATCGGTCTGTGTTGTCGTCGTCGGAACAGACACATGGCCATTGACGGGATCTGCATCGTGATCGTCATTGTTAATCGTCTCATAATCCTCCTCTTCCTCATCCTCGTCATCGTCCTCGATGTCTTCCAGCGAGTAGTCATCGTCGTCGTCATCTTCATCGCTGTCCGAGTCCGAGTTGCCATCTCTTGTCAAGGGCAGCGGCGGCAAGGGACGCAGGCGGTCGGCCACCTCAGCATCGCGTATGATGTCGTGCGGATGATTGATAATGTTGTTCAGGGCATCCTTGCTGCTCAGCTCACCAATAAAGTCTCCTGCCGCCGCCGCTCCATTGGCCTGAGCGGCGCGCATGTCCAGCGAAAGCACGCCGCCAGAGTTGGGAGCCAGTGGCAGGATGAGCGATGCAACGCGTGGCGGCAACGGCGGCGGCAGCTCGTCCAGTGTGTGATTGGTGTCTGTGTCATTGCTGATTGTTGGCTCCTCAGCGTCGAGAAAGGTCTAAGAAACAGAAGCAGTTAAAGGATAAAGAGTTACAGTTAGTTTTGTGCTAAGGCCACAGGCGTGCCACAGAAATCTCTACCAACCGAAAAGCAATGTCATCTCCTTCTTCATCGCATCTCAAGGTAATTGCAAAATAAATTTAGGTTTCAAAGTATTAAATTTTGGTTATTTATTAACGCATTTTGGAATAGGATAACTATTATTACTAACAGTAAGAAAAGGCGACCGATCCCCTTTGATCACAGATTGTTTTGTTTTTGTGTGTGTCATTCAAGAAAACGATAAAGCATTAAAGCCTAGCGAATGAAATCTCTAGAAACTGATACTATGACAGCCTCTAAAGATTGCCGTGACACCCCCTCATTTATTATTATTTTTCTTCATTATTGCAAACGCCGCCGCTTGACAGACAATGCCGCGGAACTCCTTAAACGTCTTCCAATACATACGGGATCGTGCAGCTTCTGGATGCCCTCGATGATGGCCTGGTAGGAGAAGTCCAGCTGATCGGCTGTCTGGATCAGGCCCATGCGATAGCTGCGCAGCTCGCACAGCACCTTGGACACATTGCATTCGCCATACTGATCGATCAGGACCAGGCAGCAGTCCACCAGGCAGAACGTGCCCGATCTCCCAATGCCGGCACTGCAGTGCACCACCGCTGGTCCCACGTCGCGGCTAAGACAGCCCGAGTCGCGGACTTGCTGCAAGAACTTTAGGAATGCGTCCGGCGAGCCGGGTATGCCAAAGTCTGGCCATGTTGTGTAGTGAAATTGCAACACTTCGCGGCTCTGCTGCGTTTCGAGATCGGTTAATCTGCAATTGATGATCATTTGTTATTAGTGTTTGAGTTTATTAATTAAAGTCTTGGCTTGGACTCACTTAAACCACCGCCGCACAAAGTTTTGGTAGGTCTCGCAGCGTACGAGCTCCACCGTGAGCTTGACATGCGGCAGCTTGAGGGCCTTGTCTGCTCCCATTTCGTTGGGCCAGTAGAGGTGGCACTTCACCTGCTTCTTCTCCATTAGCTTGTTGAGCATCAGAATGGCGCTGGACGCCTGCTCCCAGACCATAAGCCAGAAGTGACCCACTGTGTCCTCCAGTGGTCCCTGTGTCAATATGTACTGACGGGCGGCGCGCTCCATCTGAAAGGGAAAGGCAAAAGGCAACAATGCAAATGGGATTTCCGATTGACAAGCGCAATTACTTGACCCACCTTAACCAGATTGGCATTGATATAGTCAACGCCGCCGCGCTTTAAGACGATGCGCGAATGATCATATGGATTCACATCCCGATAACGATTCAGGCCGCGGTTCTGGTGGCGCTCCGATTCCGAAGTGCTGAAGTGTTGCTCCTTGGCCTCTCTATCGCATTTCTCACAAATTTCCTGGAATTGAAAAGGTCATTAATCCAAAGCGAAAAGCACCTACATAATTAACACAACTGATAGAGGCCGAAATAAACCTTCGAGCTTGTAGAATTTCTGACACTTATCAGTGCAAATGTGTTGACAATGAATTTGGCAATTCGGTTTCTTACTTTTCCCACAGAGTGTTTATATTTTCGACTTGGAATCTAAGCAGAGAATATCAATGAAAAAACGGAGAGTGTGTACTTTTTAATCAGGCAGTTCCTGGAAACAAAAACTTTGAAATAAATGACCCATTAACAGGCTACTTAAAAATTTATTTATTCTGAGAATTCGTTCGCTGGAAATGCGCTTTAAAACGCTGTCAAAGTGCTGATTAAGAAACAGCATTAAGGGAAAAATTGCTCCTTTTCTGAATGAACTAAGAAATATGTGTTCTCTTTGAATTGAATTGAAGCGAAAGTAGACTTATTCAATATACACGAAAGAAGATATTCTGTTTTGATATATTCAAGCAATTAAATTAAAAGTAAAAATAATATTTTTCTATTTTAAAAATTGATATATTTAAGATTTTCGTTAATATTTAATGTACCCTTTTAGCCCAAAGCATTTAAATATAAATTTAACAAATCAGACATGACTCAACGCATTCCACACCAGATTTTTGTTTACAAATATAGGCAAAAGACCTAAAAATAAGATAGCACACTCCCTCATAAGGAATGCTTTATTATTAATACATCATTTATGTTCCCTGGAAATAAGATACAACAAATGACATTTCTAATTTTCTGCCTAAGAAAACAAATTATTTGGCTGACTCTGGCATAAATTCTCAGTAAACAAGTCGTAAGAGAAATATTTATTTATGAGTGGGCCGGTCTCTCCTCTACTTCACTCTCCAAGGTGGCAAATTATCCGCATTATTATGATTTCCGTTAATTTTCCCACACGATGATAAGCATTGCGGGGCTTTTGAGAAATGCCAACAGCAGAGGATGAAATTTTCTATGAAATCGAAGGCCCTCTGTCATTGGGGGTTGCCCCATTTTCGACCCTGACTCACCACCACCACAACCACCTGTCCCCACTCACACGACGGGCTTCTTTTGTAGCTTTTCCCGGAGGTAGGTGGGTTGCCAAACCTTCGCTGCACTGATACGGTTGTTCCTCGATGGGAGTGAACCGGGCGTGACTAATTAGCCAAGCGGCAACATCGTCGGCTGGCTGTTGTTAATGGCATTATCTTGGGCATGACCGTTGCCGTTGTTGCTGCCGGTATTATCAACCGAATGTATGTATAATTGCTGGCACAGCTGTATAATGGCCACGGACAATCGAACCCAACCGAACCCAATACCCAACAAGGTCAATGGCGCCAAATCTGACACGATGACAGTTACTCTTCAAGCTCAGATTTTGGCCACCGGATATTTTGAATCACATGTTTAGTAAAGGATGAGTAACAACGACCCGAAGCCGGGCTTTATATGGCTTCTCCTGCTGATACTGCAGCAGCTTTCGTTGATTAAAAAAAATCAGTTGTTAATTGTCAGTGTTCCGTCATGATTCAAAATGACTCACACACACACAACAGTCAGTTGCAGAGATCGAAAATGCAAATATATATCCGTAACTGTCTGCCCGTCGACACTTCTCGTCTTGGTTATGAAATCACTCGCACAACAGGCGACTTCTTACGCAATCTCTCCAAAGACGAAATCTTTGCTGGGGGGGGGCAATGTCCGATAAGGTGAGAAATTTAAAGAGAAATGTTTTGATAATAATAATAAATTGATTCTTTAAAAATTGCATTTGCAGATTCCATAGAAGTCTTGTTATCAATTATTTGACGTGTGCGGATTATCAGCTTGTCACGTGAAGCTATGCATAGATTATAGTCTGGAGAATTCTCGGGTATTTTCTTCAAATATTTTTTCAAACTGATAAGAAGAGCTTTGTTGTGTTTTTATGTTTGGGGAAAGGGGGATTACTCTAGTTTATTTTTCATTACTTAATATTTGAGATAAGAATTATGTAAGCAAGCCTAAATAACTAAGAAAAGAATCCACTTTTATATAATATTTGTTGTAACTTGTATTTCTTCCCGCTTAAAGTAAAGCTTAGCTTCAATTTCAAACGTTTAGAAAGGCAACTCAACTGGCAAACTCTTATGTTATTTTATGCTTTGTGGTTAACCAGGTGACCCTTCTAAGCTGTATGGTGAAATCTTCTGCAAGGTGAGTGAGTGGAGCAGCATATCATCATCATCATCATCAACAGAGGGGCTTGAATTTCCAAAGCGTGTCGTGCAAACAGTTTTGATTATTTCGTTTTGCATTGCAGCGCTTGAAGAAAAGAGAGGAACAATAACAAAAGCATTGCATGCAGGCGGAGCATAATTGCGCAAATGGGAAGAACGGTGAGGAATAGAGCCAGTTTGGAGTGGGCAGGATGAAGATCCAGAGGAGGCTACACCTAGTGTGTAACCTGATAAACAGGGTGGGGGGATGGCCGAGACCATGCGTTCAATGGAAATGATTACACATTGAAGTGCGCAAAAAGCATAACAATGAAACAAAAACTATTCCGAATGCGTCATTGCGTTTTGGTCATACAGTTGAACCTGCTTAAAGGAAACTATAAAAATAAATTAAAGATCATTTCCAAAATTTGGAACTAAATAAAAAAATAAATAAATAAACTTCCTAGAACTTATACAAGTAAAAACAACTCTTTATTGATTTCTGAAATTCTTGGAATTATTTGTTGTCTTTTTTTGATGAATTTCTACGGAAATTGTTTCTTGAAATTCCAAATAATTATCAACTATAAGAGATTATATGTAGCATGTTTACCATTTAGAGTTTTCACTGTAGTAGCCACCACAATGATTCATTTCAACAACTTGTTGCAGAACTATTGAGTTAGGTCCAAAAAGGCGTTGTGAAATTCTGGCTTTAAAACCAAAAAAATTCTATTTATGAGATACTGGTATATAAAATTTATGGATAGTAAAAGAACTCATGGATTAACTTTACATAAACATCCCAGAAAATCCAACATAACGAACCTGGGACAGCTCCGAATTCAATAGAAATACCTGTAAGCAGAAATTTTTCCACCAAAGAGCCACATTTAATTTTCAGAGTACGGAGGACTCCTTTCCAGTTTAGTTGGAAAATTAGATTATCCTCGGCAACAGCGAGGAACCCGCACAAAGGATGCGATGCCAGGCCAAAGCAGAGCGGTCCAAAAACCGAGATACACAACGCAGCGCAACGCACACTGTCATCCTAACTGCGAAGTGAAATTCCGTGAAATCCCAATTCAAGTGAGTGGCAAATGGAACAAGACGCAGGAGGAGGTGGCAGCGAAGGAGGAGGAGGAGGAGCAGCAGCTGAAGACACAGTTCGCCGGAACTGGCTATAAAGAAGAAACTGCCAACCAACCAGCCAGCCAGCCCAGCTCGGATGAAGATGAAGAGGCAAAGGAAGAGGAGGAGGAGGAGGAGAGCGGAGAGCGAAGAGCGGAGAAGGAGGAGGATACCGACAGGCAACAAGAAACCCAAAGCGAGACTCAAAAAACCAGACGCATGCCCTTTGTGCCCCTGTGTGCGTGAATCCCCTTTTGTGCGCCTGTGTGTGTGTGTGTGTGCGATTGTGTTTGTGTAGTTCTTAAGTGGCAGCCACTGTCACCCCTCGGCGATTTATTTTGGTTTTTTTTTTTCTCTGTCAGGGGGGGAGCTGGAGAAGCGCCGCAATCACAACAAACAGCATTCCCAGGAATTCTATCCAATTTTATTCTGCCAAACGAATTCGCGGAAGAGGTACGCTCTAGCGATAGTCAAAGGAAATCGCATTTTGGGGAAAGGTAGGCGAGCAAGCGACCGAGCGAGCGAGCATAAATATGCCAAATACATACAAGAGTTGCCCCGTGTATGTGAGAATGCAAAGTAAAGTGCAGCAGGTGAGCGAGGCTCGGCCTGCATGTGTGCATGCGAGTGTGTTTCGGTGTTGGTGAGAATCTGTTGGTACATTATTTTTGTTTTTTTTTCGGCCAAAGCCTGGCTGGTGACCACTTACAACAACAACAACAACAGCGGCCAGAACAAGAACACTATCACACAGTGGGGCCCACACAAACACACCGAAATACACATGAACAAGCATACACACACACACTCATACTGCGGAGAATCCCGCTGTGCGTGTATTGGTGGTGGAGGCATCTGCAGAAGCCTTTTGCGCACTCATCACATTTTCGTGGAAATCCAAAAGTAGGAGCAGCCGAAAGGTGTGCGTGCGTGCGTGTACCGCCTCAAGTCCTGGCATTTTCCGCCTTTGCACATTTTCGTTTCTCATTGCAATTGCAGTCCCGACGATTTGCAGTTGTAGTTGTTGTTGTCATTTACCTTGTAGTATCGCGGCCACACAGGCTTTTTACTGTGGTATTCCGCCTCGATTTTCTGTCGGGCGGCCGCATTGTCCATTGAAATCGCCGCCGGCGACGATCCGCTCGTTTTCTGATCACTCATTGTACACCGTTTTCTGCGTTTTTTTGCAATTTAATAACTTTTAATTTGGAGTTAATCACGGCGTTGACGAAGTTCGAGATGGAAAACTACATCAAAATATCAGAAGTAGTGATGCAGAAAACATCGATATATCGAACATTGATGGTTTTGTTGATATCGATTATATCGATTATCATTTACGATTTGCGACAAGTGTGCGGCAAGGTCACTCTATTCGGTATATTCTAAAATTGACGGGCGGTTGTCAAAATATCAGAAGTAGTGTTGCAGAAAACATCGATGTTTTTTTTTTACCGATGTTTTCCGAAGTTTTTCGATGTTTTTTGTTAAATGATGCATCGATTGTCTATTTTGAAAACATCGACGGGAATCGACATCGAGGTTTTCTGTCGAACTTGCATCACTAATCAGAAGTCGGGGAAGAGACTGTTATCGATATTTTAGTATTGTGTCCGATTTCCCCGCACTTTATGAAATCTATCGCAAGTGGTCAAAAAAATATGAAAATGTATTTTTATCGGCATATTGAAGTCAGTATTTTTTTACTCAACTGCTTGACGTTGCCAGAAATATGTGAATTTAGACCTTGCACAGCCAACTTCATGTCGATGCCAAGTCAAAATAACGCGCAAAATTTTATTTTCAATTGATCTGAGCTGTTTAAACATTCATAGTGCCAGGAACTGAGCGAAATCCCTTCGTCGCAATGTCGCACCTCATGCCCCGGCGGACCAGCGAGTTCCGCGACAATGTTCTGGAGGACAACAGTGCCCACGACAGACGACAACAAAGATCCACAATGCGCGGAGGAGTTACTCCGACTCCCAAATCTATCAAGACGACGAACCTGAGGCCGTCGCAGAGCCGTATAGCGCAACCCCTTTGCTTGGAGCGGGATCGGGCCAGCCTGATGATCGGGACTCCCAATCACAGTAACCGGCGCCCCATGTTCTCCTCCGTGGAGCGTCCGGTGGCACTCCATTCGGACAAGAAGTGGGTGGCAGAGAGGACGCAGCAAATCTTCGAATACCTGCGCGACGTATCGAGCAACCCAACGTACAGTCTGGACATCAGCAGGATCAACAGTCTGCGCCAAATGACCATCAAGGAATTTGTGGGCGTAATTAACCATTTCTTCCACCAAATCTTCGGCAATCGGGTGACCGTGGGCCACAACCATGTAGAGGACATTACGGCCGCCATGCAGAGACTTAATTATCCCCATCAGATGGGTAAATCGTGGCTCATGTCGCCGACTACGCAGCACTCATTCGGCCATGTGATCGTTTTGCTGGATTTCCTTATGGACTTTGCGCCATCCTCGGAGGAGCTGACCAATGAGTTTCTATTCACGGATACCACAGAGCAGCCTAGCTCGTATCAGCACAGTGTAGCCAGCGAGTCTATGGCTGTCCTGTCCACCACACAGTCGCATCATGCCCTGCAGTTGGATGAGGAGCTAAACGCCCTGCTCTTTGCCGCCTGCCGGCAGTGCTATGTTTTGTGGGATCAGGAGCATATCGAGGAGGAAGAAAAGATGAAAATACAGACCAGTGAGCAGGTAATGTCCAAGAAGTATGATCTGGAGAACATGCAAGCACTGCAGCAGCAGATCGATGGCCTGAAGGTCAAGAATGAGAAGATGGAGGAGCAACTGAGCAGCGATAACGAGAAGATGCACCAACTGAAGCAGCTTACCCATGAGCAGAATCGTTTGGCCAAGAGCCTGGCTGCCACCCAAAAGGAATTAGCCCACCAAATGGAGCATAACGTCAAGCTATCCACCAGGGCCAACGAGAGGCAGGCAGACTTAGAGCGCCAAGTGGAATACGAGCGACGCCTGCAGAAAACGGTAAAGAACCAAAAGTACAACGTGCAGCACTTGAAGGAGCTGCAGACGCACTCCAACGACCTGGTGAGCCACTCCAAGGTGTACGAACGGCAGGTTAAGAACGTATCGGACATGGAGCTCAACCAGCAGGTGATGCTGGCTCGGGCCAAGCAAAAGCAACTGGACTCGGTGGAGGCCTACAATGCGGATGTCCACAAACTGACCATGGACTCTGTAATTTGCCAGTTGAAGCGCGATGGTGGCGAGAAGTTAAACCTAGCGCTGCCGCTTCAGCCCACACTGGCGGACATCGACGAGCATGCCAAGTGTTTGGAGGTGCTGGGCAAGCTCCTGCAGCATCAGCGCCGCCTCAACGACGAGCGGCGTCAGCAGCTGGAACAGCAGAAGGAAGCTTTAGCGGGCGAGGAAATCAAGCTGTACACCAGAGTCGGATCCCTTAATTCGGAGCTGGCCGCTATAAAGCAGCACCGCTCCAACCTGGAGGCCAGCCACAAGACCAAGCTGGACGCCATCCTGCAGCACCAGCAGCAGCTCCTGGAAAGAGACTTGGAGCTGAGGGTCCAGATGGAGGAGCAGCAGAAGCTACGGGAGACATTATCGAAAAAGATGGCGGAGTTGGAGACTCGCAATGAAGACCTCATGACCTCCGCTGAACGGTATCAGGAGGAGGACCTGCAAGCACGAAATGCACGCTGCGACGAGATTGAGAAAAAGCTGGAGCAAGCAAAAGACGAGCTGGAGGCCTTCAATGCTACACTCGCCACCAATAAGAATAAGCTGGCGGTGGCCAAGGAGGAGCTGGACTCATTCCCGATGCCGTCGTTCGAGCCAGTAGTGGAAGCTATTAATAAACTGTATTTTTAGATTGATAGTTGATGTGTTTATGGTTTGGTTTTTATTATCAATAAACAAATTATTTATTTTTGCATTTAATTTCAAAGCTAGAAATCTTTAAAATCAAATTTTTCAATAATTTTTTTTTTATTGTTTTCCACATTCTGAGATTTTCACCAGCAAAAAATAGCTTAAAAACAAAATTAAAAAAAAAAACGTGTTTTCCTCTAATTTTTTGAAATTTAAGTGTGGCCAATTCCAAGGAGAGAAATGGTTATCGGGTTATCGAAATGTCTGTCATGCCAAGTTTGTTACTTAATTAATTAAACTAAAATAAAAATGATAACACGCGTGTTTCGCTTGGTTCGCGACCAGCGCTTAAGTGTTCCCGTACTGCGCTGCTTCCACCACGAGTTCTCCAAGCCAGAACCGAAGGCGCCAGCTGCGAAAACCGGGGAAAAGCCAACGAATCCCTTCCAGAATGTGCCGGGCGGCGTGGTGCAGAGCAAATACAAGATATTCCGCGACGATGAAGCCACAGAGATCTTTGATGTGGAGGAGGCACGCCACCAGGAGCAGCAGCTACCCAGCGAGCCCGATGAGCAGCAGGATCAGTACTATGGCTTGAACCTTAAGCGTAAGCACAAGAGGATTCTGCATTATAAAAACAAGAACTAAGACCGGGTTTCTTTTGCAGGAGGTGTTCGGGGCGTGTTCGATGTGGAGGACTTGGTGGAGCTGTTGCGGAAGGAGAACGTCGACGACATATTCGTGTGCTATGTGCCCGAGGAGCTGAAATATGTGGATCACCTGGTTGTGTGCAGTGGAAGGAGCTACAGACATATGCTGTCCACCGCAGAGTTTGTGCGTCGTATGTTCAAGATTAAGCGGAATAAAAGTGACATTCTGCCACGTATAGAGGGCGACAAGAGCCGAGATTGGATGGCCATGGATTTGGGTTAGTATTTCGGGTGTTGTGCTCCCTCCAATCTCTTAGATAACTAACTTCCTTTTTTTTTTGTTATTTTCAGGCAACATTGCGCTGCACATCTTTTCGCCCAAGGCTCGTGAGGAATATGACTTGGAGTCCCTGTGGGCCATTGGTTCCCAGTACGATCGAGAGAGCCAGAAGCCGCATAATCCCTATGGAGACATTTTCATGGCCCCCGCTCCAGCTGCAGTTTCTCCTGCGTCAAATCAGGAAACGTAGAATTCTTTGGCTTTACTAGTTTAATATATTTACAATTGGTTCACCAGACCACCGCGCCGTCCGTGATCTTTTTGTGGAAATCGTAGAGACTGGGAAAGACATGATCGCGATCAATATCCTCACCATACTTCCTCACCAAATACGCATAGCTCTTCTCATGCACCAGGGCCGAGTGCCAGCCATGCTCCTTGGCGGCCAGATAATCGGTAGTGGGTCCGTCGCCTATATGCAGGCACTCCTCTGGCTGTAGATTCGCCAGGCCTGCCTTCTCCATGGCCTGGCGGAAGATCTCCGCCGATGGCTTCTCCGCCTTGACCTCGTACGAAGTCAGGGCAAAATCCAGATACTGATCCAGCTTGGTGTTCTGCAGCAGCGTCGGCAAGCGCGGATCAAAGTTGGCTATCACGCCCAGCTTGCATTTGTCTGGCTTGAGGTCCTTGCGCAGTTGCTGCAGCAGCTCCACGCTGCCATTGCAAGGCTGCCAGCAAATGGAGGTCTTGTAGAGCTCAATCAGATGATTGGAAAAGTTGTGCAGCTTGTCATCGGGTATGGCGGCTCCGCTGTCCGCAAAGGTGCCTGTGGGGGGCAGAGGATGTTAGGTAGATTTTGATTCCCTGTTTAAATCTTAAAATAAACCATTTTAATGGCCAAGTTCAGTTCAAGATTATCACCAATTTGCAAGGTATATATTTAATTTGGTTTAAGGTCGATTGGGGCCAAAAGAGATAAGCCTCTATTTTTTTCTTAAGATTATTTGAATTAAATTAGAAAGATTAATGTTCAACTAGAATGTATTAAACTTTGTTAAAGCCATTTCATTAGTAGTTTTTCTTAAGGTAATTAACTTTGAAGCCGTTAAATATTATATACAAATAAATAGCCTTTTCTATTTTAAGCTTGGCAAACGGACAACAACAACATCTAATAATTGCCCTTTGGAACAAGCTAAATTGTTTATCACCCGGTTGGCCGAGCTGTGAAGAAGACAAACACTCGGCGAGCACGGCTGGAGGCACTCACCTGCTATCAGCTTACGCCACCACTGCTGCCATTCGATCTGTGGCTCTGTGTCGCGTCCAAAGTTGGGATAATCCCGGTTCATCTTGTACCTGAAATGGAGGAGTTATTATATCTAAAGAAATTGGAGTACACATCATGATCCCCTTACCAGTTGGCCTTGAAGTTCTTGGCCAGCTCATTGTTGTCACAGCGGGCGCCGAAGAGAGCACCGATCTCGCCATACTGCTTGCCGGGCGTCGTCCGGAACCGGAGGAGCGTGTTGGTCACGTCAAAGGTGATCAGGCGAAAGCGACTGAGGCTGCGCATCTCGGAAGGGGGGCTATTGACTCTCGATTCTAGTCGTTGTTTAGTGACCGAGAACTGCCGGCGTACTACGTGAGCTGCTGGCGTTCTGTTATTGTTTTGTACGAACGCCGACTCGCCTTGTTGTTATCAGCTTTCGCAGGCAGCTGCCCAGATTCGAGCTGCCGCTCGGTTTGGATCGGATCGGACCTCGGAGCATCGGCGCACACATTTTTGTGTTTATTACTATATCTATTATCGGTGGACCCTCAGGGTGCGTTTGCTGCGGTTATCTCTAGTTACTGGCTGTCATATTAGTATATCGATTTGCAATCTGCACTGATTAGTCTCATATGCAAACATTATTATAAGAGATAAGATCGTGTTTCTTATCGCGGCTTCTGTTTGGTGTTTATTTTCAAATCAAAATGCGCGCGCAAGCAGCTTAGTTTCAACAAAACCCTAAAGGGGGCGGTAAATTAATATGTTAACTTTTATTTGAAAAAAATAGCTTTATATAAATAAATAAATAAGTGATTAAGCCTTTACTTTGCCTTTTAAATTTACTTGTTAGTTCAGAAATGAATTCATTTTTTTAGTATATTTTATTATCTAATTTTATTATTTATTTTTTTTTAAATTTCATGTATATAAACGATATCAGTTTTATCGATAAATTCGCCATCTATTTGGAATTTTCAAAAACTAAACTATTGACAGTAAAGCCCAACAAGAGGGCGCCATTGCTCGATATTTATTGTTAAACAAAATGGTGGTTTCATGACATATGGGCGCAAAATTCAATATAACATTTGTTTGGGAATCAAACTATCAAAAAATGACAATAAAACAACAAAAATGTATTTAAAATAAATTTGAAAGCATTGAAAACAAACCAATCACCAAAAATAATTAATAAACTGCAAAAAATAAAGATGATCAAATAACTTTCTTATCAAAAACTTCTTTAAAACTTATTTTACTGGAATTTATAAATAATTTATGGCTTCTATTTATAAATCTTTCAACATTCTTCAATGAACTTTCTGCTATAAATAAATCACAATTTGGCACTAACCAAAAAGCCAGGCTTGAGGTCGAATTTCTATGGAAGGACGAGGGTTAGGTCCCAAAATTCCTCACATTCCGCTTGTCCAGCTTGCCTTTTTGTTTCCTTTCTTATTTCTTGGTTTTTTTTTGTTTTTGTTAAGTCTCACATTTTATTGGCATAACTAAAAGTCTTACCAGGAAAGGGAATTTCCGAAAAATTGCCTGTATTGAAATTGATTATGCCATTATGTGCATTTATGAAATACAAAACATTGTACTTAATTTTAGAAATTAATTTGGAATGAAGTTTATAAGAATTAGGTATATTTTTGTATTTTTTAGAAAGAAAGCTACCAATATTTGATTATTTCCTTAATATGTCATTGTCTAAAGTTATTGTTTTTAATATAATCAAATTAATAAATCAGGATTCTAGGAAATGTATAATTTAATTTATTGATTACTTAGTTAAATGAACATTTTAAAATTGGTGAAAAGAACCCACCGAATGCAAATCCCCTTAATTAGCAGCGAAGAGTTTCGAACCCCCTATCCTCCCCCTACTCTAAGCCGCTGCAGTGTCGGACCCGGGACCCTCCTGGAGGTGCAACTCCATTGATTACATTACCGTCCGCCACCTACAAAGCTTGTTTGCTCTGCTCTATGCCACCTTATCGCGCCCCCAAGCCCAACTTGGCTGCTTTGGAGGTTGCAGAAAAAAAAAACACAAACACACACTCTTGGAAAACAGAAAAAAAAAACAAAAACGGCAAAATTCAGTTACTGTCCAACTTTCAACAAAAACTTTCCCAAGAAAAGTAACCAACCGAAGGCGGCGAGTCAACGACTCCCCTGGAATTTCGTGTTGGCCCTTTTCGAAATGTGTCTGGTCTTGGTTGGTAGTAGTCGGGGCCAAAAGCTCCTCCACCCCCTCAGTCTCAGTCTCGGTCGCAGTCTCAGTCTCCTCAAGCGCCTCGTCCTCCTCCTCATCCATGGCACTGGCAACTCCAACTCCAACTTCGGCTGGCTGCCTGACTGCCTTTTAATATTATCTGCACTTTGGGTCTTTGGCTGCCGCCGCTTTTTCAGTTTGTTGTTGTTCTTGTTGTTTTGATTGGTCGTTTTAACCTGTTTGCGAATTTCTACCATGTTAATAAATAATTTTTAGAGGAGTTTTTAGAAGCGGCAGCAGAAGCAAAAGTACCGCACCGGCAGCGCCATCGCCATAACACTGTGAACAATATTGTGTTTGGTAATAAAAAATAATAAAATAAATATTGGTTACCCAAATTGTTTGTTATTTATTGAGGTCATAGAAATAATTTTCTTAAATGATTTAAAAATCTGCATACATTAAAATTTTAAAAACTTCTTTTTGTTTCCAAATCTCCAGTTATTTACAAGCTTCTGATATATTTAATTATTATTTTAAGCCTCAGATTCAATTCCTTCAGTGCAAAGAAGCTGAATCTTGTGTTGCTCCCAGCTTCTCCTGTTTCTCCTGGCACGACAACTCCTCATCTCAACGGAGTCGAGAGCCGGGAGTTGGAGTCGTCGTCGTCGTCGTCGGATTAGGTTTGGCTGCTTCTACTGCTTCCACTTCTTTTCTGCTCTTGGGTTTCGGTGCTGTTTGGGGGCTCCTCTCCTGTGTGACTTGGAATGCAGCCAGACGGCCACTGCCTCTTGCCTCCCCCCGGCTTGGATTCCCAACCAGCGTCTGCTCGCCCACTAGAATGACCAGGACCAGGGAGGTGGCCACCTCATCCTGCTCCACCTTTGCTGGTCAGCACTTTACCTGTGCCATTGCCATCGCATCTCCTTTTTGGCACTGCACCACAAACTGACACCAGAACTTTGGCAATTGGAGTGGCTGCCCAGCAGAAGTCTCGAATTATAGGAAACCAGAGTTCATTAGGTGGGATGGCAGAGACTTAATGAATATGGATGACCTAGGTCGAGCTTGAACTAGGGGTTGTAGAGGGACTATTACGCTTAATTTATTTACTTTATTTATTACTCCTACTAGAATTTCAATGGTGTGTGTAAGTTTTAACAATTAAAAGAACCTTTAAAAGTTTTAATAGAAAAAAGGAATTTATTTATTTTAATTTAGTTTTAAATTATTACATTAAAATATAGATTGATAAAGACTTACAGAACTAGATTATTTTTGGACTCCTTAAGGCCACAAGATTGCTAAAAGTCCAGTGATTGTTGGAAGATTTATACATTTTAATTAACCATTAAAATCCTAACTAATAAATATAAAGTTATATTTATTTAATCCACATTTAAATATGGAAATTTTTAAACCTTATAAAAACCAATTTGCAAAATAATGTATGTTGAAGATTCTTTTTAAATTTATCTTTTTTTAGAAAGGTATAATTTAGTTAAGGAATAGCAGCATAAATTGATGGGAAATTTTGCAAAATATATTTGATCTTTTTTAACATCTTTATAGATTATTTCCCAATCCACATAATTTTCTTCTTTAACCACTGTGCGCTATGACCGCCTCACTTCCAACTTCTGGGAGTGCAATAGCACTGTGATGGTGTTCTTGTTTGAAATTCCTGGCCAGCTTTTTGGTTTATTTTGTGTTTTGCTCAGCGCTTCGCATCGTCGTCTCCTCTCATCTCCTGAGCCCTCCTGCCCAGGGCCCAGATATCGCTTGTGCACAGAAAATATGGGGGAAAATTATTACAGGAGATAAAATGATAACTATAAAAATGAAGAAAAGTTAATACAAATTATTAGGATTTAAGAAAACCAATTTAACAAGTATCTAAAGGTACCAATTTCCCTGTTAATTCAGTTAGTTTTATGAGGTTAATTTTTTAGGCATAGTTTTAAGACAATTTTGAAGGAATTGTAAACCCTTTGTATATCCTACAGGTTGAAATGCTTGGTTTTTAAATATTAAAAAACCTCCTTAGAAGTTGTCTAAAAAATAAGATCTCAAACTAGTTTTCTCCTTATTTGTTTAAACAATTATTTGTTACTGTGTACCCCATCCTCATCTTCCGTCTTGGTCAGCATCTTCGCCGTCGCGGTCGTCGTCGTCGTCGTCGGGATGGGGCTGGGTCTTTGGCTGGGGCTCGTTTGTTAAATGTTTGGGTTTTGTTTGAGTTTATTGAGTGAATTCCTGGAAAAACGCAGGAATTTGTCTTTGGTCTTTCTGTTTTGTTCGGTTTTCTGTTCTGTTCTGCTTTTCTGCTCTCTCCGAGGTCCGATGCACTCGGTGCATAAAAATCGCTTTACGGCGTTTTGAGCTCTGCTTCGCCTCGCCTCGGTTCGATTCGGTTTCCCAAGGTGTCTGTACGGGTTTGTCGTGATAAAGGATGGACAGGTGATTATGACTTTTTTAGCGGGACACCCAATTACGTGCGATTGGGCAGGACAGGAAATCGGCAAAGATCAACGGGGCCCAACCCCTTGTGACTCTGATGGGAACCGATTCGATCCGCAGGAGCAGCCCAAAGTGAAATGTAATACTCCTGGGGTGGTGCTACTCCGTTTTAGGGATTATAATTAAGTTTTCTAATGCTACAAATGAATGCGACAAAGGTACATTCGGTTTTACTTGCTTTTAGGACTTGACATTTGCCATTTTCAAGTGGATTTTCTTTTCCATACCAACCTTTACTGTTATTAACATTATATTTCAACCTACTTGTTATATTTATTAAAAAAATCAATTTATTTAGGGTCTCACCTCATTAAGCTGGAACTCTATTATTATTTTTAGATAACATTTCCAGATGACACAGTCTTGTGGGTCATAAACACCCAGATCTATTACCATTTCGCTGGCTTTTATGACACCAACAAAAAAAAAATGTGGGCTCCAACGCCCACCATGGAGAATTCCACTTTCCAAAAGAATGCTCCAGGCGGAAGAGAGCATGGAGCACATCAATCGGTATCTTCCCTCCTCAGTTCCGGTATGCCCGAAATAGAACATTCCTTCGACTTTTGCTGGATTTTCACCTCTGGATTTTCCCCCCTTTGGATTCGGTGTTTCTAAATCACCAAGAAATCTCCACGTTCCGGTATGAGTGTGGTTCTAGGGGGGTTGGCCAGGGCATCGGCTCCCTCTTCCGGGATTTGGATGGACGACCCCTCCAATGGCTTCCAAAAATAACGGAAATGGTTTGGAATCTTGAGAGAAATTTGCTATTTTCGACCGATGATTGAGTTGTAATGATTGGGCCATAGTTCTAGTTCTTGTTCGTGTTCCTCGACGAACATCATCATCCCCTCCATATGGGATGAATGGAATGCATACATATGTGCCACAATAGCAGGGGAATCTTGGTCTGTCAGTCAGTTGGATAAGGAAAATGTGGCTGGTAGTTGATGCATAAATGCAGATTCAAATTAAAACTAGGAGAAAGTATTTTGAAAATTTTAAAAGGTTTAAAAATGAAGCTTAAAAATAATTATTTTAATGTTATTAAATTAACAAAGGTTTTTACTTCTAAACGAATTTAATTAAATAATTATCTGAATGCTGTTGAATATAGTTTTTAAATTGTAAAGTTTCTCTGAAAAGTTTTAGAGTTTATTTCCCTTTAAAGAATATTTATTAAACAACAATTGTTTTTAATTTATTAATGTATTTTTTATTATTTTTAATCCTTTTCTCTGCCAAAATAATGGTTACCACCTCCATCTGCCCCCTTTAGTTTTTGCAGCTTCCCTGTCCTGAAGTTGCTGCATTCCTGCGCCGACCGAGGACCACTGGGCAATGGTGATTCGAGGGCGATGGGATTGGATGGGCATTCCCAGACAATGCTCTCGAAGAGTCAAAAATGAAAAATAAAAAAGGAAAGCATTTCGAGTAATAGCCAAGCGCCCCCTGAAGAACTTTAAATAAATCTTCGTTTTTGGGGGAAAGCAGAGCGATGGCAGAGGGAAAGGCTATAAACATTTGTTTGCCCTGTAGGCTGCTCCTGTTTTTGATTTTATTTTAAAAAGCAGAAGAGCTAAAAAATTGTAAATTAACAATTAACAAATAAATAAACTATTACATTTTGTATACAAATATATTACAATTTCATCAAGTACATCCTAAATGGTGCTATTTTTAAATAAAAGAATTGTAGAAAACATTTAAATTTATTTAAAAAATGATCGAACTTTAGTTTTAAATAAATTTAATTTAATTTTTAAATTTTTTAAACATTTCTAAATTTGAGGAAAGGAAAACTTTTTAGTTAATCTCTCAGAAGTTTTTCCCTTTTTTTGGTTGCCTTTTTTCGCTACTTTTAGATACTGAAAACTGCTGCTGCTGATAATTTTTTTTTTATTGTTGCTGTTGCTGTGCGCCATTCGCTTGCTTTAAAATTCTAATTTTGTGGGCAAGTGAATCTGAATTTGAATTTGGGAAAGATCTGGTATGTATGTATGCATATAGCCATGTCCCGTGTCCCGTGTCCATCTCCCATCTTCCAACGCCCGTCGCAGTGCGGTAAAATACGAGGTACGAGGCGCTTACCCACAACTATTCCCCATTTTCCCCTCACTCGAATTTGCATTCTCATTACAGTTGGGGTCAAGGCAATAAGGTTTTTTATAAGGAAAATAAATGTAATCAATTAAATACAGAAAATTAATACAGAAAAGTTATTTTTATATAAAAACAGCAAATATTTTGTGATTGATTGTGTATATGATTTCTTAAAAGCCTTATTTACACTTATATATTTTTATAGCTCTTGTTTCTATATTATTTCCTAGCTCTATCCTATTGCCCTCGCCTGTCCATATGCGTATTCAGCGAATTCTGTCCATTACTCAAAGAAAGCGTCGCGAAAGAATTGCCAGAACGAGACGTTGATGTCGATGTCGGTCAGAGGCAGCCCGCCAGACAATGTTTAATTTGTGTGCGAATATTGGCGACCAGGGCTGCGACCACATACATATATCCATCCAAATGAGTCATATATGTACGTAGATATTTCGTTGAAAAATACCTGATTCCTTTGCGATCTGCACTTCACTTCCGGCGGCGCCTAAAAGTAGGCAGCGACTTTAAGTTTACAGCGGCCATTCTTCAAGGACAACATCCGGCGGAAGTTCAGCCCTGGTCCAAAAGGAAGCCCTGGCCGACGTAGCGCCACCAATACCACTAACAACATTAATGTCTGGCCAGCTATTTTCGAGTATGTTTTGGTCTGCAGGAAGCAAGGGCCCAGCAGCAGACTGACTGAGGGAGACGAGAGGAGGAGAGATAGCATCCAATGCACTGAGCGGAAATAGGTTTAATTGGTTAAGAGAAATTTGTAAAATTTACTAAGCCTTCAGGAAGCTTAAATGGACAAGGGAGAGATTATTTTAGATATTGTTTTCATAGAAAAAATAATAAGAGTTGCCCCTTTTTGATCATGTAGGAACCTTTTGTTAGCTTACATAGAACCGTAAAGATTTCAGGATCTATAAAGGTTAGATATGGGAAATTTGGTATATATATATACATATAACTCTTGTTATTACTAAGTAAATAAAATTGTTGTTTCCAAATTTTACCTCCCTAAAAATGACAAAAACTTGGAACCCTATTAAGGCTCATGATTAAAGAGAACATTTTTATTTTAGCACGAACTATTCACATATTAAAAGAAATCTAAACTTTTGGAAAATTCCCCGCCTGCTTTTCCTTCAGTGTGATCATTGCGGCTACGTTGTCGGTCAGCAGCAGACGTTGCTGAGAAGTTTCGATTTTTATTTTTGTCTAAAACATCTTTATGTGCTTTTAAATATGCTGCGAAGTGACATTAGATTTTTCCCGCGGCCAAGAGGGGAAGGGAAGGCCGAGGGAAACGCAGACAGATCCGCTACAGAAATAAAATTTGTCACAGACAGTTAGATCAGCATCACGGATTCGGATGTGTGTGTGTCTGTCGTGTATTCTATGGATACATCAGCATCTGAGTATCTGAGCATCTGAGCATCTTAGCATCTGAGGAAAAGACGGGCTAAACTTAGACCAGCCTCAGCATTTTTCCTCTTCCCCCCTCTCTCAGTTTTTTTTTCCTGATCTCCGTGCTGCTGTTGATGTTTTGATTGATAGTCGTCGTCGCTGGCCATACCATTGCCATGCCATATCAGCCCAAGATCCAAGGTGGCTCTGGCTATGGTGGCTTCCATCCGTTCCGAACCGATCCGCTCCTGGCAACAGTGCCAGTCGGCAGTTGGCAGACAACCTTCTTCCAGTTCCACAGTGGTTGATCAGGTCTAGACCAAGACACAACAACAACAACAACAACAAGACACACAATAAATATAGCAACAACAGAAAGATATATCCACATCCGTCCAAGTTGGCATTGCATGTGCAAAAGATGCAAACGATGAGCACTTTTCCCTCACCAAGGCTTGGGGTGTTTTAACTTTATTTATCAGCCATAAATATATAATTAATGCTTAATTAAAGTTTAACATTTTCCAATAATATGGAAAATATTTAAGGAAAAGCTTTGGCGGGGCAATTAAATTATAATTGGTTAATAAAATGTTAATCAGTTAATTGGTTTTTTAATTATGAATTTTTTAATATTTATAAAAGATTATTAGGTAGCCTAAATGTATATTAAATACGATTTCTTTGGTAGATCTTAAATAGAATGTTATTTAACCTATTTAAAATTTGTTTGTATCTCATTTATGAACTGTTTTTATATAGCTTAAAAAGAGCAGTACTTAAATATCTTTTCTCTTTTTAAAAAACCATTAACTTGTGACGACTCACCAATAAATGCCCATCTTATACAACTTGAACACGACAATTAAAAATATATTCCTCTAAATAAAGATGTGTTTATTAGTAAAACAGATCAGATTTCCATAGTTTTAATGGCACTTAAAAACGAAAATTATATGATATTGGAATCTATGTCAGATCAAAGAGAAATAGTTTTAAATTTCCATGTCTAGAGTATATAGACTATCGCCTAGATATTCCCTTTGGATTTCTCCTTTTGCTTTGCTTTCCTCAGCATTTATTTTCGAATTATTGTGCACAGTTCTTGAGTCATTCTTCCGCGTTCTTGCATGAAAATGGCCGTTGGACTGGGTCTGGGATTTCCATGTTGTACCAGGGGGGTAAGAGGGCGGGAAAATGCATAAGGGGCGGCAGCTGATGATGACGATGATGATGGTAGGTTGGCTTGGTGCAACCGTATTCGGCAAAAATTAGCCTTGCCTTTGTCTGCTCCCTCCTCTCGGTCTCATTGTATGCAGATGCTCTGCAGATTAGCCACTCCAGACATCCGCCTGCAAATCGGACCAGGCCACTGTACTATGCAATATATATCCCCGATTTAGCTAGGGAACACTCCCTAAACTGAGGTATTAGGGAAGCAGCTGTAATGGGAATTTATAGTTAATATTTTTACATGTCCTTTGTATTATCTAAAGAATCTAAGATATATTTCTTTGATTGCTATGTATTTTATGATAAATAAATATCATGAAATATTTTTAAAGTCTGTATTTTCCTCCTTTTATATCTATATTTTCCTTAGTGTAACACTGCATCTGGCATTAGAAGCAGATGAGGGCTCTGCCGCTGATAACAAAGAGCCGAAAGGGGGGTGGAGTTGAGCCAAGCCAAGCTGGGTTGGAGCCGAGTTGGGGCTGAGACTGGGGCAGAAGTCCGGGGGAAAACTGCATTCCTCGCATTCCAATGACAGCAGTAACAACAACGCACCACGTTTTTCATATTCAAATGCAGCCTAGACTCAAACTCAAACTTAAACTTAAACTCAGACGGAGACTCAAACAGAAAACGAAGAGACTTTACACGCAGAAAAAATATATATATGTGATTAACTTGCAATGAATATTTATTTCTTAAAATTTTTGAAATTTTTTAAATAATAAATATTCAATAAATATGCTGTGACATTTTATAAATATTCAATAATATTAAAAAACATGCTATAAGAGGAAGCTTTATCTTCTTGGAAAATTTGTAAAACTTTTAAAACAGAATTTGTATAAGCAAGTGCTTTTCTCTCTTTTATATTATATGTATTATAAAATTCATTTCAGCTAACTAAATACCTACTAACACTCCCAACCTTTTCTCGCAGTGCCTTTATCCCATGGTTCAGAGATCCGTGGCTGAGCCGCACTTAACATAACAACAATGCACAATGCTCCGGCGATGGGATGGCGATGGAATTGGATGGGTTGGGATGGGATGGGTTGGGATGGTGATGGTGATGATGTTGTCGCTGCAACTTCAAAAGCTGAGCAAACACGGGGGAGAGAGTGGTGTGTGTGTGTGGAGTGGAGTGGCGCGGAGTGGAGGCCACTCGGTTCGAGCCTGGCCGAGAATGTGAGAAAGAGTTGGACAACAAAGTTGGCTGGGCGACTGGCGCTGGCCGTGGGTGCGAAACCAATTTACAGCGCCCCGTGAGGTGTTGCGAGTGGGGGGATGGAAGAGGGTTTAGGAGGTGTGGCCGGGCCCCCTCCCTCCCAATATGGGGGATTATTGAAAATTAAACTCTTGACACCTCGGCGACTTCATCGAGAATGCAGTCTATCGTGACCATTCACAGCGGAAATTAAGTCTAAGGTTTCATTTTTGTTGTTTTCACAAGAAGAAAGGGAATCATATTTCTGGCTCATATTTATGAAATGATTATTAATTGGATTGTAGAAAATATATATTATAAGTCTTTGAAGATTTAGAAACTTGAAATGTAGAATAATTTGCCATATTAAAAGAGTGTTTCAATAATTATTATTTTATTTGTTCCATAACTAATCCTCCCTTTTTCTCATAGATATACTTTTTATATATACAAACCCTGATCACTACACTGAATACCTTTACTATATTTTTAGTGTAACCAATTGAATTTGTGCTTTATTATTTAATTAACATTATTTTAAGCCATGGCTCAACCGACACGTAAGGAAAAACTCCCATCAAACTGGCTCTCATCTTTGGTGTGACTTTTCAATTATAAATCGATCTTTCGGTGGCTGAATTTCAAATAGTGGGAACTCCCCGAAATCGCATTCCCACAGGCCAAGGCACTCACACCACCCACACCCACGCAAATTGGGGCAAGATAGAGTCAGACATTGGCCAGACGACCACAACGACACAGCACAGGCCACAATCGGAGTTTTCAAGTGTCCCGTCCCGTTCCGTTCCGGGGATAATAATGCACTGGCATTCAAGGCGTCGGCGATTTCAAAAAGGCGACGATTGGGACAACAAACAAATTGGGCATAATGCTGGCCGATCCGGACCCGGATCATCGAAGATGATGGCCTGCTGGGCCAGCTCTCTGCGTGCGACATAGCCAAGCGGTGCCAGTCGTCCGGTGGTCACCAGTTGCGAAATTCGTAGAAGTCATTGAGTCGACGAGCCATTTGAAATAGGATCGGATCGGATGGAATGGGATAGTATAGGATCGGTTCTTGAATTGCCATCGCCAGGGCGTTCCCGAGAACGCAGAACGAAAACAGTGGGCAACCAGCACCTACTTGACCATATATACATTTGTTTCTTAGCTGGTCACTTGCATTCAATGTTTTCCTTAATGCTCGGAATCGATTTTCCGAGAAATATGTATAGGAGGGGAGGAGGGGGGAAGGGGCAGGACCACCACCATGGGCCATGGCTGATTTTGTCAGCGTGTAATCATTTTTGCTGACAATAACTTCCTGTGCCACAGATTACAGAATGAATACAAATGTGAAGTGATTAGGAGGAGTTATGGGTGCACTGAAAGGAAATTGGTAGGACAAATGAAGAAGGAAACTTTTTTAATAAGAAGAAAATTGTTTAACTTTTTAAAATGAAAATTAATATTTTAATGCACATATTTTGTATAATTTAATAATTTTAGCTCAACTTACAATTAATTATTCTTACATTTGTGGGTACAAGATATGTCCTTATATATCCCTATCCTTTACACATTATAACAATTGTAATAACACAAAAATAACATTAAGGGAATATGAACCACATATTAAAAACCAAACCATAAAAATATATGTGTTAATACTTGGCTTCAAGAAATATCTCTATCCTTATCCTTAGCTAGAAATATTTTTAAAATTTTAAGTAGATAAAATCCTAAGAAAAATATATATATTTTTTAAGCAACTTCAATACCCAAAAAAACCTCCTTGAATTTCTCAGTGCAGGAAAATACCCCCCGTCTCATGTGGTGTGTGGGTGTGCCAATATCAAAGGATCGACTGCCGCTGTCCTCGACCGATGCGTCGTCAAGTGTGGGAAGTGATGTGTTGATTACAAACAAGTACGGATCCCGAGATATATAGTATACCCTGACGACACATTTCAGCCCTGACCGTTCAGATTCGATCCCAGGCCATCGGCAGTGCGGCATCTCAAAGATGCTTCCTGGAATTGCCCGGAGACCTTTTCGGGATTACTGTAAATATGCAATCAATTTTTATCGATACTCTCGGTTCTCGGCTCTCGGGTCTCGGGTCTCGGGGGTGTGCGTGTGTGAGCGAGGAAAAGGGACGTGGAGAGGAGGCATCGTGAGATATTTTCCCTGGGAATCGGATTGGTCCAATGGTCCAATGGCTGTAAATGCCATTCATGATCGTCATAATATTTTCTTATCCTTTGGAACTAATTTGTTGGCCAGCCTTTAGATCCTGGGAAATGCAAGGTCTGGGAAATGGAAACAACAAAGTGGAAAGTGGTTTTCAATCAGGGATAATATTTGGGGCTCTGATAAATGTTGTGTGCACTCTTATTGCATTGACTTTTCAGTTTTTTCTGATTTTATTCTGGGAATATGGTTTCTGGGAAAGTTGGTGATAAAGTTTTGAACAGAGAGAGGTGAGATTCATATCCTTAATTATTTATTTAAAGTGGAAACAACACTTTTGGGATTTTATATTGGATTTTCGATAAATTTGTTAGAGATTAAACGCTATCCTAGATTTAGGTTATAGTAAATTCAAATTTTTTATTAAAGTTAATTACAAATGAAATAAATTATTTATAAGAATTTATTTAACTTCATCAGATATTACTACTAAATTTTATAGTAGAGTAATAATATCCTTGATTATATTTTGAAATAAAAACTCCACTCTTCCTAAAAGCAAATTTCAATTTCCTTAATAGCTTTAATTAGTTATAAAGTTTCCAAAGCCCAAATTTGTCTAACAAATTAAAAAACAAATTTGTTTATCCAAAACTATTACAGTATCAAAGAATTATTCAAATGGCATATTATAGATAATCCTTGTTTTGCTTCAAATGCGATTTAATTTTTTAATTTTTGGGATGAAGCAACATTTAATTGGGTCTCTGTCTTTGGTTATCTGAAGTGTCAGTGGAGCCTCCTCCATTTGGCTGGCTCCACTCGCGTCCACTTCCACTCCATGGGGCCTTATCCGCATAATTGTTTCTGGTCCATTGATAGATCCCTAATCTGATCTGCTTAGTGAGTGCCGTTCGATTGGAAGATATTTCCTACGTTTTCCCCCAATCGTATTCGTTTATAATTTGCCTCGATGTGTGTATGTGTGTGTGGCGTGGGGTTGGGGATTTGGGGGTATCTGGGAGATACGAATAGTGCCAAGCTTATTTGTCTATCTATTGGATTGTTTGTCTGTCTGCCTGCTTGTCTATTTGACTAACAGACTGTCCGTTCGTCTGTCTGTCGTCTGTCCGTCCGCCTGTCCGGACTGTCGGACTCTGAGAACCCCCACGCCCCCCTCCTTCGTGATAGTTTTTAGGTTGTTTTGTTATGGTTGGCCCATTACTGCATTCCACATGCACAGTGTTTGCCTTGATGTTTTTAGGGTGTTTCGTTTCTCTTGGTTGTGTTACAAAATCATTCATCGCACACACATATTGAAATTGTAAAAAAGCAACAGCCATCAACGTAGATAGAAACATATAAAAATTCTTTGCATTCCAATGAATCATGTTGTTGCTGCTGCTGCTGCTATTGTTGCTGCTGCTGCTGCTGCTTTAACTGGCAGCGACAGCGACAGCAAGCTCCGTACTTCGTACTTGATGTAAACTTTAATTAGGTAACACTGAAGTATGTGTAGGTATGTGTACATTGCTTTCTTCTTCTTTTTCAGCTGCTGCTGCTGCTGCTGCTGCTGCTTCATATGCAAGTTGTTGCTGTTGCTGCTGTTATTATTATTAATGTACGCTATATGCCACAGGCGGCACAGCGACAAGCGAAACTATCTTAGAGATACGCGTGCATATCTATAACTTATGTTCTGCACTGAGAGAAATTACTTCTCAGCCTCAAAGCAGTGGTTATCTGGCAGTGCTTTAACAATTTAGTATTGCATAGCTGCAATATATAAGAAGAAATTTTAAATACATTTTAAAAGACAATGGTTTGGCCTTTTTTGATTTAATTATTAAAAAAAAATTTTTTTAAAACTATATAGAATTATTGTTGTTTTTTTAAATATATTAATTATTTACAATATATGAAGTGTATTCTGAGACCCAAAGCTATCCTTGAAATGTTATTAAATCCTTTAAACCCCTTTCTCATTAATAAACGTTCGATTTTGAATATTTCTACTTCACTTGTGCAATACTTTTCTCTCGGTGTATTCCAGTCCAAAGTCTTTTGCTACTTCTTCTTCTTCTTCTTAATCATCCTCCACTTTTATTCCTCAGATATATATATTTTTGTAGGTGTGCATGTGTGCTGCTGTTATAATTGTAAATAATGATGATAACGCGATTACATGCCTGGTTAAGGAATTTATTGTAATTCGTTGGCCATTTGAGTAAGAAATTAAGGCAAACAGGTTATAAATTGTAAAGCATTTGAAATGCCGCTTGCCGTCAAGGATTGTGCTTGTGTGTCCCCCAACCCCAACCCCAACCTCAGCCCCAACTCCAACCCCCAACCCCCAATCTTCTTTATTCTTTGTTTATGTGCGGCGGCGTTATCAGGTTATATTTTCTTATCTGCAAGGCAACATGGAAATGGAATGAATTGAAAGGCGCACTGACGAAAGATAAACAATACAAGGCGCACAAACACCCGATATCGATAGCGATTGATCGGCTTTAAGCTGCCGTTACCTCAGCCGCCACCTCGGATTCTTGGGCGCCAGAGAGCCTTTTATATATTTTCCTTGGGGCTTATGATTTTCCACTCTAAAGTGGAAAGGGGTATTGTCTTTATTGAATTTTTAAAATATAAGTCAAGGTTTCAATGAAGTCCTTTTGTCTCCAAAAATACATGTAAGGACATAGGAATAATCAACCTAAAATAAAAATATTTTTAAAAAGAATTTTAATCTTCTTGTGATAATGATTTAATTCCCTTGTTTTCTAAGGTATTCCCAATTCCCAACCTTTGGGAACTTGTCTTGTCTTCTTCTCGTCTTCTGCTTGGGGTGTCCTCTTCTGTTTTCCTTCTCATCTTCCCTGCTGGTTTTTTTTTCCTGTGGGGTGTCGCATGCCAAGCGCCAAGCATCCCAGCGCCAAAGAAGAACAAGAGGAAGAGAGAGGGAGAGAGAGAAAAAAGAAACAGCAACAACAACAGGCTCAGTGGAAACTCCAAAATGCGGCCCCCACACATGCAGACGCTGCTCCACGGTCTCTGCCGCCACCGCCGCCGCTGCTGCTGCTGCAACCAAACCAACAACAACGTTGAACGTTGAAAATTGTGAATGAAATGAGAGGTCTAACCTCTTTCGCTTGGAATGTGGTCGACGTGCCACGGCAACTGGTTTCGCTCTCTCCGCCACCGCCACCGCCACCGCCTCGCGCTCTGTGGCTCCCCCTAGCTTCCTCTGGCTCCCCCTTCCTCACTCTGACTTCCCCGCCAAGCTCTTTGTCGCTTTTGCTTGTTCATTATCGCTTTGCTGGCAAGGGTGGCGAGTGGGGGCCAACCCCACTCTGCCCCGCCCCACCCCCCTCTCCCCATCTCCTAGATGCTGCTCCCCCCGCTAGCTCTCCCGCACCAAATTCGAATCTCACGCTCACGTATCTGCGCAATACGTGATCGCCGTTGTTGTTGTTGTTGCCGTTCGTTCGGTCGCTCCACAGCGATTAGTATTTGCGTATCTGTGAGTGTGCCCGAAAGAGAGCACCTACACACCCACAAAGCTCTTTCATGGGGGGCTGTGTGAGTGAGTAGGTGATAAAGTGGCGCCTGTGTGCGCGATAGAGAGAGTGAGCGATCAATTGGCATATGCAGAGTATCTGTGTGAGAGGCATCGTTAAGGTTTATGTTAGTTTTTGACATTCTTGCTGTTGTTCTTATTGTTGTTGCTGTTGATTTTTTGCGCTGGAGGGGGGAGGGGGGGGCAAGTGGGAGGTACTCGCTCGCTCTCTCTCTAGTTTGGGGTTTTTGGGAGAGCGGGAGAACGCCAAAGGGGTGGCGGTGGTGGTGGTGTTGAGGGGGTCGAACGGCAAAAAACATAATGGCGGCGATTTTATAAATTTTCATAGAAAACTTAAAAACTGCGTTGTAACAAATTGTTTAAACTTTATTGCTTTTGCCTTGCATTTGTTTTTCAGTTTGTTATTTTTTTTCTGTGTCAATTAAGCAATTAAATATTGAGTATTGATTGACAAATTCAATTTTCGTTGATTGAGCTTGAGCTAATACTAAATTCTTTGTTCTAATTTAATTACATAATCCGCAAAATAATTGAACATAATAATTGAAACTAATAAGGTTTTTTATAAACCTTTTAATGCGTTTTTTGTTTATTTAATTATTTTTATTTGTTAATTATAAATACGCCATTTTATAAATGATGATTATGATTTGTAATTTTTCCTATGCTTTTTTTTTTGTAAAATAAATGCTTAATTATGTAAATAACTTGATATTTTTGAGAATTAAAAGAAGGCTAAATACTTTAACAAAACTTTCAGTAAGTTAAGTAATTAAATATAAGTATATAACTTTCCATATTATTTATTAATCTACAAAAAAAATTTTTACGAAATAATTCTACTAATAATTAAATTATTTAAAAAGTATTAATTTGAACAATGTTTTTCAACTAACTCTTAATAATACCATTTTTTTCTATATTCATGGAACTGAAATCTTAAAGGAATTTCCTAAGAAATGTTTAATTTGATATTAAAATTGTTAAATAATATCTATAATTTTTATGAACTCACACAAAAATCCCATAAAATATTTCAATGAAATTCCTAAATTTAATAATCTAAATAACAATTAAATAAATTCTACCTGATGACCCTAATTATAGCCTTGAAATGTCACCTTATCCTTTTTGTAATGTCAACTGTGCATATTTCCCCTACTTATCTGAACAATTCACACGCACCGAAAAACCCTTCCTTCGATTGACCCAACAAATCCCTAAAAAGGAACCCCGAAAAACTGCAAAGAAAAGAAAATATTCGAAAAAATAAGTAAACAAGAAGCATTAATGAACGGCACATAAAAAATGTGCATAGCATGCAAATTTATTTGGCGCATTAATAAACGAGAACGGACAATCGGCGGACAAGCGGACTGGCGGACAGGATCCAGAGCCGCCGCCGCCGCCGCGTAAACAGGATATGGGAGATGGCGGTATTCGGAGCTGGAGATGGGAACTACGGCAGCGAAATGCGAAATGCGAGTAATTATGTATGTTTGTGAGTATTATAATTAACATTTCTGGGAAAACTCGAATGCGTTGAGCAGGACAAAAGGCGAAATCCCAAACAGATAAAAAGCCAGACGGACCGGAGAGGAGGTAAGGCACGGGATTTTGCGCCTTTTTGGCTCACACACAAACAACCACACATAGTCGCACTCGTATTATAAATGAGCCCGAGAGCTGTCCGCATCCTTTGGTGTTGTTGTTCTACTGGTTTTGCCAGATTATGTGCGGATTTTTGCACACAGGCCAAAGGCAACCAAACAAAATAATCATAATGAACGGCATACACGGGCACTGCGAGAAAAGATTGGTATAGTATGGGGATAATTATGGTATGAAGCATGGTAATCGGGGATCACTATAAGAGATCGTATTTGTTAGGGGAAATCCTTTAAATTAAATATAAAACAAATACTTTGTAATACTAAGTGGAAGTTCCTATAAGGTAATTAATTATGAATAAGTATTTCCCATAAAACTAAGCCTTCTATAGGAGTTTTTCGAAATTTTCCTTAGTTTTATATTATTTAATATAAAATGTACCTATTTTTTACGACTCTGTATAAGAATTTCAGCGATTCTATGACAATACAATGCATAATAAAATATCTTATTTATTAGTTAGAAAATGTATTTTATTTCTTAACAATATATTTCATCATTTTATTAACAAAATACTATGGAAAGTGGTAGATTTTTGAAAAAACTTAAATACCTAAATCAATCTGCGAAAATAAAGACAAAAAACTTGATTTAAATAGAATATAATCATTACAGATTTTGTATGTTTGGAATAGCGATTTCCCTAAGTAAAACATCAAATTAAATTAAAGTTCCTGCCATCACATAGTAGTGAAAATGCAATTAAAATTTACAAAAATTTTGTAAATCCTTAATCTAGGACCCTCCTACTTCTTTCAGTGCCCCTGTGTACTCACACATACTTTCGAGAACGCCAAGTAGTACCGCCGAAAAAAAGGCAGCAGCATCACACACAAAGCTGAATTCAAAAGAAAAACAAGAACGAACCGCATCTCGATCCTTTGGGCCTGCAGCCTCCTTGCTTCCCCCTGCCAAGACCCCATCCCCCTGTCGAGATCAGAAAGGTGAGAAGATTTTCTCTCTCTCTACCCGTAAGGCAGCATTCCAGGCGGCAGCTCAGGCCAAAAACTTGAGGTGAGAGGACAATCAACTCGCAAACAACTCGCAAAAGCGGCAACAACAAGAACAACAACTATAACAGCAAAAATTCAACCACAACAACGCCAACAGCAAGAAATTTTACAGACTATCAGATACCTGGATTTTTAGCTAAAAAATATCTCTTAACATTATTATTTTGTAATTATTTACAATTAAAAAAATTAAATGTTTATAAAATATAAATTTTGGTAAGAAAATTATTTTATTTAATATTTTTTAGAGCAATAGGTGCAAATTATCTATTAACTTTCAGACGAAAAAGAGTGTTTCTTAGTTTAAATTCGCATTTTCCATTATCTAGATCGTTGCAGCTCTTATACTTAAACAAAAATATCACACTTTTCTCTAAGGCTTTCCTTTAGAATTTGCCTCAAAAACAATATACCCTGTTTAAGCCCCAATAACACACCATCATCAAATCCCATTCTGGATTCAGACAACTCGTGGCTAACTCAAAGCGCTTGCGCCTATTTAATTTGGCTGCCGCCAACATTTTCGAAGCTCCCACAGATTCCAGATTCCGTCCGGGCAATCTCCATCCTGCTGCCAACCCCTTGCCTTGTCTCCGGCATCTTGTTAACGATCATGGCAACAGGATTCTGCTATTTTGTCGCTGCTGCCCTGCGCCACACAGTAAAAGGTAAAAAAAAGGTAAAAAAAAATAAAATCAGTCAAGAAAAGCAAGCCAAAGCGGCAAGAATGCTGCTGGACCAGGAGAGGGTCAGGAATCGAATGGGGAAATATCCTGGAATAAAAAAATATAATTTATGTTAAATTTTTAATTTAAAAATACTTTTTTAATTTCAAAAAATCATATTTATGAATAGGGAAATATGTGTAACATCCTTACACAATTTGTATATATTTAATAAAGTACACAAAAATTGGACTTCTTTAGTGAAAAATTGAAAAAAGGCTAGTCTAAGAATTCAAAAATTATGTAATTTAATACTATTCTTATTAATAATAAAAAATAAAATTGTTTTGCAAACTAATTTTTATCAGAATTTTGAATTTGTTGATATCCTTTTATTTTAAAAATAAATATAGAGCCATATTTCGCACAAAACTTTTCCAAAAATCAGCAAAATCCTTCTTGCTACCCCCTAAAAACGAAAAAAAAATTATGCACATTCCGGAGGCATCCACACAGCCACAGCCACAGCCCCATGTCTCCCCCTCCAGACCCGTCTCCAGTCCGATTCGAAACCAGGGACCGATCAGCGGCATCCCAAAAGAAATGTGCCCAGCACACGCACAACAAACCAACAAACAAATACACACGCATACACTTGGCAAAAATCACAGTGAATGCAAAAAATAACAGCAAAAAAAAGAAAAGGAAAACAAGAAGAAGCAATTGACGAGCAAACAGAATAACTAAATGCAGCTCCAGCTCCACTTTTGACCACCAGTTCCCGGCGTTGTTTACCTCAGCACCAGGCACCACCCAAGGAGGAGTGCTACAATGTTGTGCTCTCGGAATTTGGCTTTCTCCTGTCGCCGGCTTTATTAGCCAAGTCTGCTGCAGCACCACACCAATACAAATACACACACAGACATATGGCCCACTCTCGGTGGCTGGGCACCCGCCGAGGGGAATCGCTGGCACCGAAATTCCACAAAGAATTTTAAGTGTATACAATATTAATGTCTGGGTCTGGGGCATTCTGCAAACTGCAACTGGAACGGCAACTGCAACAGCAACGGCAACTGCGACGCCAACTGAGGCAGCAGAAGCAGCAGCAGCAGCGTCCACGAGTCCCCACCAGTTCCCAAATCCCCAAGTCCATGTCCATGGCCAAAACCTGATGTAGGAGCAATGTAAGAGTAATAGCCACCGCCGACGACGAAAACCAAGACGAAGACGCGTCGTTGACTTTCGGATACGAGCCTGGGCACCCAAAAGACAGGGATGCCCACTTGAAGTGTTCCGAAGGAAAGATGAAATAATTAATTTCCAATGATTAAATTAAAGTTTAAGTTAACTGCATAATTTGTTTGCTTTTCTTCTAAAATTAATTTAAATTCGGAAACTATTGAGCTTTGAAAATTGAGCTCCAAAGTTTATACTGAACATCTTAAGCAATATAATTAAAATTAAAAAAATAAAGCTTAATAAATCTAAATAATTAGAAATTTATTTATTATATTTTTTTATTTTTATGATGCTTAAACTTTTAAACTTCTAATTTTAACTTCGACTTGAAACTTTACAATTTAAACATTCTGGAGAACAATAAACAAGAAGGAGATTATAGTTAAAAACCTATTTATAAACCTAACTGAATGGATATTTATATATCAATCTTTTAAGTTAAATTGGCAAAAATTTGCAGTATCTCCAAAAAACTGCAACACAATGTTTAAACAATAAATTTAAGAACTATTTTAAGAAGTTGACGTCAACATTTGCAGCAGTAAACATTTGTTTGAAGATACTTTTGTATCGATAGATACAGATTTGTGTATCAATACAGAAAGAATGGATCCAAAAAGGTGGAATTTTGAAATTCATATATCTATTATAATATGGTATTATATAGAGTTTAAATATTAAATATATATTTTATATGTGATTCAGATTCAGAAAAGGAAAAGTATTTTATAATTTCCTAGTTTAATGGCTTTCTCTTATGAAATCTAAACTATAAAGCCAAGATCATTTTATTAAAATTTAAAATATTCTTTTATCCTTGCCAGGATATCTCATATATCCCTGGACCCTTTAATAGAAACCATTTTCAAGGAATATCCAAGAAAACTAGCCAGGTTATCAGCACTCACAAAACCTGGACTTCGAGACGTAAACACGGCGAGTGGGAGAGAGACGGGGCAGGGCCAAGGAGGGGGAAGGGAGTCAGAGATCGGCATCGTATCTTGAAATGAAATGCAAAGAAAAGAAAATAACAAAAACAAAGTTTCTCACGTTCCTCTTCCTAAATTCTTGGAATTGCAATACATTAAAAAGAGGTCTTTGCTTCGTCTGCATACATATGCACTTTCGGTGCGGTGCGTGTCCCGTGGCCCGAGTAGATAGATGTCTGTGTGTGTGAGTGAACGGACAACAACGGACATGCGGACAAGCGGACACGGGGACACATGGACGAACGGACAGCAGTTTTGAGCCGTGCTACAAGCGAACGCCGCCACCGCCACCGCCCGTTCAACATATTCCTTTTTCTCATCGATTTTGAGACCTATAAGTGAATGTGTCGATTGAGTGCACTGCGATAAAAGTTTAGAAAGAAGTTTTAAATTTTACAAAAATATTATAATAGGAAATCATGTGAGGGGGTGTCCAAAAAATAACAAATATTATTAAGATATTCTGAAGAGTCTTTAAGATTGATTGTTGAGACCATTAAACATATTTCTTTTTATCATCGAATTTTCAAATTATGAATTAAAATATTAAGTTTTGAAAGATATAAACAATATATATTTCGTATTTATATATTGTTAAATAAAATATAATGGAAGAATATATAAGATTTATTTATTCAGAAAGGTTCTGACTTAAAGATCCTGCAAGGATATAAAAAGAAATTGATAAATACTTGAATAATCCCTAAAATATTTGAAAAGGAATGTTAGAATTATTGCTTTTTAAACTTATAAATTGCACATTTTAATTTTAATTTTAATTTTATTTATGTTTTGCAGCCTTTATCTTCTAAATTTATTTTAAATAATCCTTTTAAAAGGCCTCTGCCCCTTATTTCTTGATGTGTAATGATGCATAGTGCTGCTGTTGGGATTCTTCATGTTGCCTGTAGTTGCTTTTGCTGTTGGCTGCTACTTTGGCAATATGTTTTCGTACGAGCATTTCCCTTCTTGCCGTGCTTGAATTTTGGTCTTGGACTGGGCGGTCGCCCACGAGGAGGAGGTGGACGTGCATGTGGATGATGCAGGGAACTGCGCGCTGGGAGCTGGAGGATGGAGCATGGAGCATGAGAGGCTTGGGGGGGGAGCTCCATAATGAAAGTCGTCGTCTCCCATCGTTGTCTGCATCTTCGTCGTCTCCTTCGTCTTTGGCGGTTTGATCAAATGAATGAATATTATCATCGATGCCTCTTGAATGTTGAACGAGCTGACTTGATGACCGTGCACCGGAGCGACGATCGTAAAGAATTCTTTTTTGTTGTTCTTCCCCATCTTCTTGTTGTTATTATTATTGTTGTATTGTTGCACCCAGTAAAGGTGTGTGCGTGTGTGTGTGTATCTGTGAGTGGTGTAAGTTGTTTGATCTAATTGGTTCATCGAACCAAGTCTCCAAGAGAGACTCCTCAGTCTGCAATCTTGGGATCCCATCCCAAGGATTATGATGTTGGGGCTTCTCTTCTTTTTTCTTATTTTTTTTTTTGCCAATTTGGTGGACAATCGTAGGCCAGGCCATAAAAAAATGCTGGCTAACAATAACAACAGCCTAGAGTTGGAGTAGGCAGACACTAAACGAAAAAATTGATAAGTATAATGTGTCAAAAGTAGGCTTGAATTTAATTAGGAAATGACTTAAAGAACCAGATATATAGAGAATCTTAATAATAAAGTTCGAAGAAGGGCATTATACCATTTAATAAATTATAAAAAACATTTTTTTAATATTTACAAAGGGATTATTTGAGTTTAGCTTAAGAGTATCTATTTGGTTAAACTCAAAGCCTTCTATCTTACAGATACATTAAAAGCCTAAATTTTCTTCCTTTTTACTAACCTTTATATAGGAAATTTCTTATAAATTCTGCTATAAATATTCCCACCTCTTTAAACTATCCAAAACCTTGGGATGCATTTCCCTAAAAATGCATTCACCAGTTTTTTTTCCCTGAGTGAACCCAAGACTGGCGGCGACATGTACAAATACAGCAGTTGGTTATTTAACCAGAGTCAAAATCGAAATTCCAGGAATTTAGGATTGGGCTCTTCTTCTGCTGCTGCTTTTTTATATATTTTTTTCCGGGGCGGGGGTCATAATTAAGTGGCCTTAAATGCCGCTAAAGGAATTCACGCAGGCGACATTATTATCAGTGTGCCTTTCCCTCTTTCCTTGGGTTTCTTTCTTTCTTTACTGATAGGCCCAGAAAATTGTATTCTTCGGCTTCGTTTCATTATATGTATATAGATTGACTTGGCATTGATCGGCTTTCAAAGAATGGAATGTGCTGGAGTTGGACAAACGAGGGACAATGGAGCGAGGAATTTATTGGAGTGCATCATCTGCATCTGGGAGATACTCTTGGCACTCAAACAGGTTGGGGCACTACGGCAATTGCACAATCTTCTAGAGCTTCTGTGTATAGTTCGATTGGTAGTTCGTCATCGGCAACGGCACAGAAATTCCAATCACATGACTTCATATCGGAGTTGGGTGAGCAGCACTCGCCGTTGTACTTGTTCTCGGTCTTGAATCTTAGAGTCTTGGGTCTTGAGTCTTGAGTCTTGACTTTTCTGTGTTCGCTTTTTCAGCGTTCAGTTTTTTTTTCAGTTCTCAGGCCGCCAAGGCAAGTCAAGTCAAACCAGTTGCCCCGTGACTCAGAGAGGGGGTGGCTGCGGGGAGTTGCCACTAATTGCATATGCATTTTGCATAATCTCGTAGTAATTACAATAGTTCGATCTCTCGCCTTTTGCCATTCACAAGCTGTTCCGCCGCCGTCTATCTCCCGTCTCGTCTCGTTGCCGCTGCTGCTTGCTGCTGCTGCCTGCTGCAGTTGCCTTTCAGTTCATTCATAAAACTTGCTGCAGTCGCTGCGACGTCGCTGTCTCGGCTGCCGCTGCAGTTGCAGTCGCTGCCAACGTCCACAACGTCGGATCTCTGATCTGGCTTATACCACCATACTCACTATACTACTATATATGCACCGTATCTCCTCTGCACACTGCACACTGCACACGCTGCACCGTGCATTTCATCACTCAGCCGCCACTCCAAACAAAAAGCACCAAACTCAAGCCCACAAAGACGGACCTTCTTGAATACTCTTTCTCTTGGAAATTGGGAAAAAACTGCTATACAGATCAATATCGAAGGGAAAAACCAATACTTACCTAGAGAAAAAATATGCTACTTTCATCCTAAACATTAAATTTTATGGCAGCGAGAGAAACAAGATTTTAAATTAATAACTAAATATGAAAATTAAATTTTCTTTACATTGTAGTTTTAAGAAAAAGGTTTTAATTTAAGATACATTAAAAAGTTCTACGTGAATGAAAATATATAGAACTATATATTCATGTTAACTATATTTTAACTTTTTGATATTACTCTTCTCAAAGGCTTTAAATCTTTTATATTGATTGAGTGCTAGGATATAGTATTTACTTTTATGATTGCATTCTTTTGCCTTTCATTCAGCTTATTCAAATTAAGGCTGAGAATATCGTTGTGTAAGAACTATAATAATCTTACAACACCTTTTTTGATCTTTTGAGAGTCAGAAGCTTATCCTACAAGAAGAATTATATATATTTATAAGCCCAGTGATATTACAATTACAGGCGATATAAAAAATAAACTATATCAGGAATAGTTTAAAGGCATTAAAAATAAATTGAAATAATCCAATATCCATAAATATGGCTCTAAAATATATTATTGTTGTTTAGTAAAATCGAATTTAGGAAGCATCTATGTATATTTAAAGAGGCTTAATTGAACATAAAGAATATACATCTCAAGAAGGCTTAAACATTAGTCTTTTTAGAGGCTGTTTTCAATATTGAAAGATTGATTAAGATCTCCCTATGTTACATATCTTTTCCTTTAAAACCTAAACAAATCCTTCTTAAATATATTCTTTATTAAAATGAAACTTAGCTCGTTCATCCAGCTTCTCCGTGAGGTCTCAAAGAACCATCCACCTCCTGCAAGAATCTCTTTTCCTCCCCTCATCCACTGATAATTCCAATGCTAGTAAATCCATCATCGCCAGCCTAAGGCTTAGATCACCGAGGGTATACGAGGTGCGGTGCAAGGCGACGATCCTCCCAGTCCAAACCGAATCCGATCCATTCCATTCTTGTTTTTTTGACACCAATGCACTCTCTCTGGCTCTTATCGCACATAATTCATATCTGGTTTCTCGCACTGTAGCACTGCCCCGTGCGTGTGTTAATCTCCCCTGTTTTTTTGTCTTCAGTTTTGGTTCTGGTTTCGGTCACTGATAAACTCTGGCTGGGATGGGTGCAACACAGCCCCCAGAACCCGAGAACCCCACACCCAACACCCCATACCCCATACCCCTACCCATTCCCATTAAAATTAAAATTAAATGCTCGATGCAGCGCTCATTGTTGGCGCCTAATACTTATTGTACACATATATTTCAATTTATTAATTTCGTATGCATAAATCTTGCGCTTTATTTATTCAATTTGAGTCTTTGTTGTCTGCTGATCGCAACGGTGGCCCTGGAGTCACACAGTTCTCCTCGCTCGGACACAATGCATCTGTGGCCTATGGGCTATTGATGCTAACTGGCGGCGGCTGTTGGGGTTTTTCAGGGGTTAAGAGCAGCGGAGGAGTATGGAAGAGGGTTAAGAGGGGGGCGGTGGGCCTTGGGGGCGGGGCACTATCGTTTGAGGCGGCGCACATTCGATCTTTGACTTGTAAATTCTTGGAATGCAGTTAGTGGGGCATTTTAATGGAGGCTGTCGCTGTCTGTCTGGCGTCGAATCTTTCGGATGCAAATGCCGCTGCAGCAGCAGCAGCAGAACGTACTGTGAGGTGTACCTACTGGTACGAGTGCGGGCAGTGTATGTGGCGTGTATCTAAAAACTTGTGGCATGCCAATTATTGGGGTCAAATGTGATTAAACCTAGTCTAATCGATGTAACTATATATGCACCAGCCAACTCTTGCGACATTTCCCACTCAGCAAGTTCTGCTTTTTAACTAATTAATGCTTGCGGAATGTGTCACGGTGGCACTTGAGGCACCATTTTCATAACAGCTAAAAGAATTTTTGTAGATTTTAATATCTTTTCATATTCTTTAAAGAGTAAATTATCTTTGACAACGATCAAACCTCGCTATAGCCATAACTTAAACGATATTCAGTAACCCCTAATTATATTGACAAGCGTTGACAAGTTCTAATCAAAATTGAAGCTCAATTTATTGAATTAATTTATCCATTTCTGATGAGGGTCCCAAACCTCTATTGAACTCTATTAAAAACTTTGGGAGAATCATTTGGAGAAGATTTTCCAACAGCTTTTCTTTGCCTTGAGTGTCTGAAAAAGAAAGTAAAAGAGGAGTTTATTCTTTATGGAAAAAAATACGGAAAATATGGAACAAGAACTAGAGGTAATTTGTAAATATTTTAATAATTTTATGCCATATTTAAAGAGTTGAAAAAGGTGGCTTAAAAAGCGTATTTTACTTGTTTGATTAAGATTCTTTGTGAATTCATATAATTATTTATTAGAAGAAACACTTAATTTCAAAAATATCTCAAACAGATTTAATTAATAAAAAATTGAAGCGAACTCCTAGACCCCTTACATGATATAATAATGAAGTTAAATCATTGATTTCATCTAGAAAAGTCTAAATGCTTCTCCAAAAACACTTTCATATTCATTTTTATTTATGTTTTTATTTGTTTGTCAACAAAATATCCCCTTTTACGGAAAATGCTATCTTTTGTATCCAACTTCAAATAACAAACGGAAATGGGAAAAATATTATTAAAGGGCCAAATTACATAACAAAATTATATATCACCAACATAAACAAGAAATTGAAGTAGCTGTTCGAGGCGCTTTATAGCTTTTCTGCGGCTCCGCCATTTTGTAGTTTTGCCATTTATATATAAGTTTATAAAGATATATACAGAGAGATTGTGTGGATATTAATTGTATATATATATTTAGGTTAATACTTCCGATTCATGGCCGTGTAATTCGAGCAGTTTATGATTATGCAAATGCATTCGATTAATGGGAGACGACAAAATGGCCTAAAGTTATACTCGGATCTGGAACTGAATACGTCCACAAAAAACATAAATTTCTACACCTGACGGCCATTTTGTATTTTGGTCTCTTTTATTATTGTTGTTGTATTTTATATATGTTGTTGTTTAAATTGTTTTTGTGAGCATTTCTTTATTTTTTGTTGTTGGGTCTGAGTTTTGCGCTCTTTTGTGAGATTATTGCTAATTTCGGGTGGCTCTCTTGTGTGTGCTTGTGGTGGGGTTTTTTTTTGCGTGTGTTTGTTTTTTTTGGGGGGGATAATGTGTGTGGTGGTGGGGTTGACCACGTGATGCGCTCTCCGCAAAAAAAAAAATTAGTCAAGAATTTTGGGGGTCCAAAAAGAAACCCCAAGAAATAGGAGAAATCCATTAAAGCTAAGGAAACTTCAGGGAATTAAAAGTACTTTTTAATAATGCTTTATATGGTTCTTATATATTTGAAACGTTGTTATTATTAAATAAATGTGCTAAATATTTATTTTTTTGGGAGAGTCTTGGCACATTTCTGAGTGTGTGTGTGTGTGTGTGTGTGAGAAATGCTCCGAAAAACCAAGTGAAAAAATACCATGGCACAACAAAGTATCCGTGTGTGTGGTTATAGTGCTTGTGTATGGCTTTTCGATGGTTGTGCACGCCCCTATGCGTTGTCGTTGTCGTTGTTAATATTATTATATTGTTTTTGCTTTTGTTGCTGCCCAACAACGACCCTTACGTCAGCAGTCGGCAGCACGTGGACTATTATTAAGGCGTTTAATTAACTCGGAAGCATTTAGGATCAAATTCATAATTGAAGGAATGAACCGGAGGGCAGTTGTGATATCAAAAAGGGATTCGGAGAAAGTTGGATTATTTTTCGGTTGCATAAAATCTTTAGGATTTCATTTATAGCCATATAATTGATATTCCCCAGAAAGTTTCCAAGTTGACCCTATTTTTTCTATGAATTTCCTCAAAGGGAGAGTGCCATTTGATTTGATCTGAAATTAATTTTCAATTTTATGCCTACTAGATGAAAATTTTTGCCCCCATGGCAATGGCACACACTCAAACAGTCGCACATGAGAGCCCTCTCGCACGCATACATGCTTTGGGGTTCTAGTATCCGTAGTATCCGTATCTGTATCTGTAGCTGTGACCTGTATCTGTATCTGTAGCTGCCAACGTCGCCGTCGCTCCGCTTGTGATATGAGCTTGATGTTACATATTTCATATGGCACACTGACTGGTTCCGGTTCTCCGGTGTCTTCTTCCTCTTCAGCGGGTCTTCACTGTATGCCTGCCCCGTTTGGCCTCTTTGTGGAATGGCCCCCTTGGTGTGCCGCCACTGCCACTGCCACAGGAATTTGTTCCTCTTCGCCTTTTTCTTCAGCCTTTTGTTGTTGTTCTTTTCGGGTCTGCCTTTTGATCGTGTGAGTGTGTGTGAATCTTTACACTGCGCATAAAGTCTGAGAAGTTGAGAGGTATAAGAAGTATGAGTTTCAGTCGAGCTTTTGTGTTGAGTAAAAGAAATACTTAAATTTCTTATGGACTTCCTGATATCCTTTAAGGTAAAGTGTTGTAATTTTCAAAAAGTTAGAAATCTAACAGCAAACATCGTTGGTAATATCATTCGGAAAGCATTTGTAACCTAAGCCTTATATTTTATAACATCGTACTTTATTAATTTAATATATTGTGAAAAAACCCTTTTTATGAATTCTTTCTTTACAATTCAATAACCCTCAGCAAATTTTTGTTTTTAGTCAAAGATAAAGTTATTACAAATAATTATTATTTCCGTATAATTTTCCCTTATATCACATTTAAAGAACTTGTATATTGTCATTAACTCCTATTGCTTTTCTCATCAGCTTTGGAAGAGTCTGAAAGGCTAAAGATTTATGTTTTAATCGAGAAACAATAAGAATCATAAGATCGCCTTGAATCAATTCCAGTTAGCATTGATTACTAAACAATTTACAATTGTGATATCAATAAAAATAAACTCGTTTTACGCTTATTAATAGTAGCATTTACAATTAATTATTGTTTGCCTAGAGGCTACATGTACGGATACATGATCATATCTATTAAAGTCTGATACGCTAAGCGGTTGAAATTAATAAATGTCAATTAAGAGTAAACCAGCTGTGTTTTAAACATATCAAATGTAATATTTATTTATACCTTAGCTACTGAGTGTGTTAAAATTGTAATATATTATCACTTTTTACCTGTTTATGTATGAATTTAATTAATTAAATAAATATATCATAATGAGAGTCATATTCAACTAGCAAGTTGATTGTTTTCAAGGGAAATTAAATCTTAATAATTGAATAAAACATTGTTTTTAAGGGATTTTTCTGCAAAATATACATTTAAAACTTATAGAAATCCTCTACAGAAAATAAACAATCCTTAAATAATCGGAAACAGGACAATCCAAGTATAACATTTAGAAAATAATTATATTTATGAACTACAAAATTCCCTTTCTGCGAATAAATCCTGCGACACGCAAAGGAAAACCCCCAAAAACACCTTTCCTGCGAATAACCGTTATGATTGCCTTGCCAAATCCGCCATTTTGCTTTCGATCGTTTCGTTAATGAAAATTTCTCGCTGTGCTTAGACGCCGCTCACCAACACACAGAAGCATACGCTCCCGAGCAGCTAAGCTTTTGCCAGCGGCCAGAACGAGATAAAGCGACTATCGGCTATGTGTGCGTGTGTATCTGAAGGTTTGTTTGCTGTTTTTTTTTTGAGAACACCGAGCAGACGTCGGAGCAGGCTACAAATTTTAGATTCTCAGCAAGCAAGCTCCCTCGAAATCCCCCCTCTGCGGCCTTGGGGCTGTGTGGCGTTAACCATTACATGCAAACTCACACTCACAGCGACGCCGGCAGAGGTGGCAGCCGAGGCAAGGCAAGGAAAGGCGAGGCAGAGGCAGCCGCCGCTCATTCATTCATACTTGTTGCTGTATCTCTGTCGGTGTATCTGTGTGTTGGGCGTGCGGCTGTGTGTGCGTGTGTCGTTGTTCGGTCGCAAACTAAAGTTTCGTGAGGCATTTGTTTCAGTACGTCACCGACAGCGCCAACGAAAAGAAGGAGGAGGCGGCGAGCCGGACTCAGCACTTGGGAATTGGATTGGAGTGTGTGGAGAGTGTGGTGTGGTGTGGTGCGTGGTGTGGCGGAGTGGCCAGCGGAATTAGGACTGTCTGTCTGTCTGGCCTGGGCGCACTGCTTGAAGGGTTTCCAAGAGAGGGAGGAGGCGAAGGAACAGCAGCGGGAAAGCCGGGCTGGCAGGCTTTAGCTTCCACTTCGGTTTCCATTTGCAATCAAAAAGTGCTATTAATTAGTACAAAAAAATACAAGAAAATAAGAAACAGAAACAGTGCATGTGTCAGTGCTCTAGTGTCCCTAATTATTAATTAGCTTAAAGCCTCGGACAAACAAAAAAGAACCCAAACAGACACACACGAAAAATTATTTCGCAAATTTTTTGCGTCGCAGTTCGAAAGAAAACAAAGCAAGCCCCAGCCAAGAGCAACTTAAACGACGTATTTAACAAACCAAAAAAAAAAAAGAAAGAAAAAACTAGGGGAGCAACAACAAATACGACAACAACAACAACGACAACATCAAGAATTAAAAAACAAACTCGCTCGCGACTTTTGAGCCTCGCAACTGAATAATTAAAATTAGAAGCGGAAAAGTAAATACAAAAAAAGAAACAACATTAAATAAATTTCAAATAAAGAACCCGAAACGCTTTAAGTATGTGTACATATATGTATTTAAATATATGTATTTAAGAACAAAAAAAAATGGCGCACAAAGAAACTGTGAACTTATACAATCAAAAATTTTTTATTTGATTGCATGTATGTACATATGTATGTATGTACAATGTACGAGACCCAAGACCAACAACAAATGAACTTTGTACCAGTGACAACGCCAGCGATGATGATGATGATGATGATTAAGGCGCTGCGATGATGATGAATGAAATGTGTGGCCTTAAATGATGTACGATCCTCAATGAAGTTGGGCTTTAATTCATTAAATCTAAATCTTAGATTTCAACAATCTTAAAGATACCCAGAGATCTTAAAGATCTTCAAAAATTTGTTATGCATTTTAAACAAATGAAAAGTAACTAGACAAAGAATTTATTGATCTTAAAAGAATTTTAAAGATCTTAAAGGCGCTCTTCGATCATCCTAGGAGCTTCATGCTTAGTCCGTCATATCTTTAATATGCAATTATAATAGACTTGACAATCAAAACAAATAAAGGTATGGGAGGTTCGTTCTGTTCCTGCTTATTGCCTCCTTTGCTAGGTGATAAAGCTCTTACACTCTTGGCGGCGGCGGCGTGCATTGAACTAATTGGCCCCAATGTTGTTGTTGCTATTGTTGTATTTGTTGTAGACTAGTTTTCCACGTTTCTTTTGCCTTGTTGTTTTTTTTTTTATAATACCCTTCTCTGTGTATTTATTTAAAGCGCAAATGTTTTAGATACGACACACAGACACAGAGGCGTAGAGTGTAGACTAGAGAGTGGAAAAGAGAGAGATAGAGGGGGGTAGAGCCAGTCAGACCGCTGTCGACAAATAACAAAAACAACAACAACAACAACAAGCCGAAAAAGTAAACTACAGCAAAATCAACAACAACTATGTATAAAGGCAAACTTGCCTATCTGCTTGCCTTTATTATTGTTGTTGTTGTTGTAATTGTTGTAGTTGTATTTTTGTTGGGTGCGTGTGCTCAGCATTTAACTAAACTGGCACACACGCACACAAAAAAAAAATAAAAGCGAAATATAAAATAAAAAAAAACACCAACAGATACACTAACACCAACATTAGATACACCAACCCGACCACACCAACACCATTTCAACAATCTGTCAGGGCTGGCAGCGTAGTCTGCTTATATAATCACCGTCTAAATGGCTTTGTTTGTAAGTATTTATTCAAATGCAATTTGTTTCAATTCTTTATTTCGACTGATTTTCGCGTATGAGTGTGGGGAAAATCTGCAGCTCGCATGTGCATTGCAGTATCTATGTGTGCTTTGTGTATCTATGTGCATGCGAACAGCTGTTTGCCGACAACAGAAAACAGCTGTTACCATTGCAGTGCAATTCCTACAACAACAAATAAAATAACAAAAAAATAATACAGAAAAAAACAACAAAATCAAGAACACGGAGAGCGCAGAGCAAGCGAAGCGCACTGACGCCGGCAGAGGCGGCGGCCATGTGTCCTTAAAGCGCTCGTGGGACTTTTGCGCACCAAAAAATATCAAGTATACGCAACCGACACCGCTGATGGGAAACCGAGAGAGCGGCGGCCCCAGACGTTGCTCCCTCTCTTTCGCTCACCCATATGCGGACAACAAAGAGCGAGCGTGGGGCTCTCTCTCACCTATACAAGCTCACCCACATGCGCAACAAGTTGTTGTTGCATGGCCAGCACTCTCTGGCCCCCACACACACACACACGCACACACCAAGACGCTGAGCGCCAGGGTTAGGCGCCGTTAGCCCAGCGTTACCAGAGTGTCGAGCGAGTGCTGCTCCCCAATTTACTGTTATTTGAATGAATCTATTTACAGGGGAACTTGGCTAAGAAGAACAAATTTTAAAAGCTGCAATATTTTATTTTTATTTTTATTTGATTAAATAATTGATTCTATAATTAAATCTCGATTCAATCAAGCAATTTTCTTTACAAAAAAAAAACTGCAACCTAGTTACGGGCACTTAATTCTATAATTGATCAACGTTTTTCCATAATTATTAATAATACTTTTTTGCGCTTTTGATGTAATTTGAAACCCATTAGGGTTGCCAACGTGCCACAGGAAAAGTAGTGCGCAAAAAGAGTTTTCCCCTCCGTTTCGTTGCGGCGGCGTATTGTCCAAACTATAGTACATAATAAATAACCAAGGCGCAATATGCGCAGCTTCAATACAGAGCCGACAGATACAGATACAGATGGGCACACACAAAATAGTTTTTTTTTTTGTGGATGGATGGGAATTGGGATGGGGATGGGGTTCTGCTTAGTTGTTGTTTTCTTTTTGAATTGTTTTTGTTGCTGTAGTTGGAGGCGCCTTTTTCGAGCCTCAAGTTCGCATCCGACGGATCGACAGACTACTGACAACGGGTCTCCTCCATGTGTAGCTGTTGTGTTTATAGTTATTGTTGTTGTAGTTTCTGTCTTTTCTATTATATTTAAATGCGCAATTAAGATTGGCACAGCCCGTGGCAAGGCGGCAGCAACAACAACAACAGCGGTAACAAGATCAAAGTATCCACAAAATTGAACCAGTTTGAATGTTACGCATTTATCATTCGTCGTCCGAATCTGAGATCGAAATCGTTTTCGCATAACCCAAATTTACACCAACAAAAGATCACCGATTGGAGATTAAAAAAAACACGATCCAAGAATTAAAATAATTTCGGTTTGAGGGGTTAAAATTAAGTTAAACACTTAACCACATGCTCCATATTTCCAACATATTCGTGATTGATCGATTCGATATGACACGAATATTTTGCTTAATTTGTGGGAACTAAAAACTATTTATATAATCTCTGAGATTTCCTTGGGCGACTTTAATGAACTTGAGAGTTTAACTACAAATTAGTTTGGACGTGCCTTAAATTAGCAAGTTACTTTCTCTTGAAAATAAAAACAAAATAATCCAAGTCATGGGAAATATACGTATTTATGTATTGTATATATTGAATAATTTTTTATTAAAAAAAGGTGGTTTTTTAAAGTCGTATACTTGATATCAAACTCCCTTTGAAATATCAAGTATACGCCTTGGTGTTCGTGAAGCTTTTCATATTTCTTAGCAAAATATCACCTTAAAATTACATAGTCTCATTGAAATATTATGTATACGCCATGTTGGTTCATTAAGCTTTTCCTATTTCTTATAAAAATCTTACACTGAAATATTCAATGGCCCTTTGAAATATTAAGTATCCGCCCTGTGGTACATGAAGCTTTTCATATTCATATTCTATTCATATTTCATATGCATTAAAATATGCAATTCGTAAAGCATTCTTCTTATATCTTAGTTTAATTTTTCAGTTATAGCAGAAGGTCATTCAGAAACACCCTATATCTGCGATGCTTTATGACATTTTATGGCTTTTAATTGACCAGACGCTGTCGCACATGTCCGACGATAATGATCCGTTTAGTTATTTTCGTATAGACAACAATTTATTTATAAATCTCCCCCGACGGATCTAGCCTTAGTTCTCTTTTAGCATTTTTCCTAACGATCTCGGGGTGGTGGCTCTCTGCCACAGTGTCTGCCATAATTAGGCGCACAGTTGGCGCAATTAAGAGCCAATATCTTTTACAAACCAAAAGCAAACCAGCTTCAACGTCATCGAAGGCGGCATAAATAATCGAAATCTAAATACGCGGCCAAACAAAAATATTAACAAGATCGGAGATCAGAGATCGGAAAATGGCTGGAATGGAAATCGTTTACTTTTTCTTTTTCGGCTCTGACGTAAAATGGCCCCGGCCAATTTCGATTTCATTCAGCTCCCGTTCGCCACTCGATGACGTACACATTGGCCTCCTGCCCATCCACCTCCCCCTCACCTATTACACTGCCTCGGCGGCAGCGGCAGGCAGGCAGACAACCTTGTAAAGTTTTGTGTGCGTCATTTCGTTATATTTGCTGTTGAGTTTTTGCCCCTTTTGCCACCACTTTCCCTTGTCCGGGGGGGATGGGGAGGCAGTTGTTGTTTTGCAATTTTATCGCTGCCGCCGCATCTCCCAATAATAATATCAACTCGTAAAAGTCCAAGCCCTGCACAGATATTCGTACTTGGTACTCCCCGTGCGTCATAGGTTTCTGTAAAAATTTCTTGGCATTTCCATATTTATTTATGGCATACATTTCTATATAAATATATTCCTAATCTGTTTTTGCCAGAGAGAAGAAGGCGGAGGTCGTTGATCGCAACTCAACACAGTTGCACTCATAGAGTTTCCCCAGAAGTTGAAATGAAATGCAAAATGATGTGACTAAGTGTATGACTGCCCCATATATAGTCCTACGTTTCTGGAACTATTTGGATTGTTATATGGAACTGGTCACCAGCTGGAATGGTTCATAGGTCGTCATCGTTTGTGACTCAATCTTAAAATGTGCAAATCTAATTTCCTTTTCCAGGGAACTATCAAAGCAGTTGCTGTTCTTTAATCTATACAAATTCTAAAAGGTTCCCTAGAATTCTAGAGAAATCAGGGTGAATCAGCGCAATTAGTGAGACATTTTTGTGGTGATGTAACTCTGAGTTTGAAAATTGATTTCGAATTTAGTTCGATTGCAAATGAAGGCAAATAATTTCCAGGAAATTTGATTTTAAAGTTTGAAGGAACATGCTTTTTATGAAGTTTTTAAAGAATTTTATTTCTTTATGAAAATGCGTTCTTCAGAAAATCATATTAATTTTAAGTAAACTGGATTGATTTAAATCAATTGAATTTCAAGAAAAAATTTATTTGATTGCGCTACAAATTCAATTAAAAATTGAATACATTTTCAAGTAAAAATTTATTTAATTCTTAAGAACTTATGTATAAAGCCTTCTGATAACATATTTCTCAAAAAGTATCACAAAGAGTCTAAAGAAAGATTATTTAAATATATTCCCTAAACAACTTGTCCTGTTCACAGAACAAGGATATAACATAACCTCCTATAACCTTATCTCAATTTATAAATAAATTAAATATTTGCAAGTTAAACTCCATTTAAAATAATATCTTAAACTCAAAACCAAATTCCCGCCCTCAAAAGTTAGTTCAAGTGGGCGGCCACCGACTTTGTTTCCGATTGTATGTTGTACTATATATTGCCATATTCTCTATATGCCATGTGCTAAATGCCTGAATTTTGTATGGAGTATATCATCAAATCCTATATAATCCGTACAAGTTGTGGAAAATCAAGCGGGCATTCAAGCGACTTATTTAGACACTCGCCGCTAGACTTGAATGGGGGGGCTGTGTGTCTGTGTTTGTTGTTTGGCTTACTTCCGTTACTACTATATGTGGGCACAAGTGTTCGTGTGCGTGAGTGGCATTGTGGGTGTGGGTTGTGGGTGCATATGTGTATTATGTTGTTTGTCGCTCTGCCTGCGATTTTCATTCATTAAAAGCGAGCGCAACACTCACACAGACAGAGGCGCACAGCGCGATTGCGACGGCATACGCGCACACTCCCATACGCTTTCATTCATTCATAAATTCATGCAGCAGCAGCAACAGCCCCCGCCATCGGCCCCCAAAGCCCCCTCCTACGGCATCACTGCCACTGCCACCGCCTCTGCTTCTGCTTCTGCTTCGGCTTCTGCTGCTGCTGCGGCTGTGGCTGCTTCTGCCAATGCCTCTGCCTGCGTCGGCGTCTTGTGTCATCGCAACAACAACAACAGCAACAGGCAACCTCGAATGCGTTGACGTTGTTGTTGCTGCTGTTAAAGCACTGAAAAAAATACACATAATTGCAGCATTATAATTTAAACATAAATATGCCAAAATAAATTTTAAATAATCCTGTAAAAAGCCTTTTATTAAGAATTTTAAAAAAGTGTTCATTTTAAGATCTAAGAAGAAAAAAGGCCCAAATCGCAACATTCTAAACGAAACATTCTTATATGCCAATAAGTAGGCAATACTTTTGCTTCACTTCCTGCTGCATAGCCTAAATTCAGCAAATTAGGTTTCTATACCAGAAATTAAATCTTTAAACATCTTTAAAAATATATTTAAAAATATATACACATTTCTCGATATTTTCTTTTTGGTGTACTCAGTTTATCTCCTACAGACATCGGAGCGTGGTTCCCGTTTCCAGTCTCCATTTTCACAATTTCCCCCCACAAACACACATACTTACATACTTCTTTCCTCCCCCAAATGCCCCGCTTCGTTTGCTTGGTTGCATTTTATAGATTTGTTCTAAATTTCAATGAAATTTCATTGAGCACGCATGGCACACAAACAACAATAACTGATAAGTTCGGAACGGATCCGATCCGTATCTCTCTGTCGCTGGTCATGTTGTTTGTGTGCCGTATGTTTGTTATGGGGTCAGCCATTCAATACGCGTCGTCCAAAACTGAATCTGAAACTGAAACTGTCGCAATCGCCCCGAAGATCCCCCCTATATGTTTGTATGTGCTCTCATTTATACGACTGCGCTCAGAATTATAGTAATAAACTAATAAAAACTCAATTAAACGTATTTCCGGGAAAGCAACATATAAAAAAAAGAGTGAAGAAAAATGAGAAATATAGCAATACTTTTGTTTTATTATCAAGAGGTACTTAATCTTATTACGAAATCTTTATTTTACGACTGTAAAACGTGTGTTTTAATTACTTCCGCTTAATAAATAATAAAGATAGTTTATTTTTACAAAATATATACGGAATATTATCAGAAAAAAATGATTAGAGATATAAAATCGCTATATGCCTTATATATTTAATCTCTATAAAGCGTTTCTTGCTTTTATTTTTATATTCCATTTGTTTTTAATTAATTTATTTCTTTTTAGTAAACATTTTCAAGCATTTCTTGATTTTTTTTTATAATTATCATACCTTTTCTGAAGCCTAATTAAACCATATTACATTTTTATGACTCTATAACTGCTATTATAACGCCCGCAACTGTTATTATATACCTTATAAAGTTATGAATGAATGAAGTTCATACACTGCGTATACTTAATGCCCACCCACACACACTCACGCACTGATATAGTGGCAGCCTCATGTTTGGTTCGTCAGTTTTGGTTATGGGCACATTATTTCCGGCCCCCCGGCTTTTTGGCTTGGGTTTATTTTTTTAGTTTTATTTATATTTATATGTATTTATAGCTGGGGCCATTGGATCTTCTTCTGGTGCTTCTCCTCTCACTTCTTACTTCCTTCCTTCCTTCCTTTATTTTTCTTGTTTCTCATTTCTGTTTCTTCTTTCTGTCTCTTCTGCCCCTGCCTGTGTTTGTTGGCCACTCCAAAAATGCAGTTGGCAGCATTTCCTCATTTGTACGCACCGGAAGTGAGCGGAAATGCTCGCACACTCGCATTAGTCACTTTTGTTTTCACTTCCACTCACACACACACGCACACCCGCCTCTGCCCCTGCCCCTGCCCTTCCCCGCATATAGTTTCCGTTGATAAAACGCCTCTGCCTCTCGTCCCTCTTCTCGCTTCCACTTGCGGCTATTTATGGCGAAAGTGTTTGGTGGAGTTTGTTTTGTGTTGCTGCTGCTGCTGCTGCTGGGCCTGAGTTCAATAGTGCTTTGAACTTTAGCTCTCTCCCGCTCTCTCTCCTTCACCTCCTCTCCCTCTCTATGTCGGTGTCTGGGAATGCATCAAAAATAGAGCGGCACATTGTCTGGCTGCTTTGGCGAAAAAGGGAAAAGGAGGATTGAAGGGTCGTGGAAAGGGGAGGTACACAGTGACGTCCGTTGGGAGGGGGCACGGTTATGCCGCTGCTGAATGGGTCTCAGAATGTGGGGAGCGACGACGGGGCACAACTTCCGCTGGCGAGGTTTACGCAAAAAGACGTTAAATTTATGAATATGAATGAGCGGAGCCACAATCCCCGATTTCCCTCGCTTTTTTCCGTCATGTTTCTCCTCCTTTCCAGCTGCTGCTGCTGCTGCTGCTTCGTCGCCCCCACGTCGTCGTCGTCGTCGTCGTCGTCGTCGCCGCTGCACTTTTCGTATATTCGAAAACTGGGCCAAATGTCATTAATACATCAGATCCGGACATGCAAGCGGGAAGCAAATCATCCGTTGACAAGAGGGGGAAGCTTCAACTGTAGCGACTGCAGAGGGGCGTAGGTGGGACTGGGGATGGTTGGGGCCATCGGTGCCGGCGACGCCCACATTTGGAGCAGATTCCAAACTCCAAACTCCGGCGACGGCGACGATACTCCTACTTGGCCACATCCACATCCGATTGCAGCCAGTTTGTTAGCCAAGGAATGTGCTATTATTATGCCCAGAGCCGTGAGCTCTCTCTTTCTTCTTTCTTTATACTTTGTTCCCTGTTTAAGTTTTTCTTTTTCTAAACAGCATCCGCCTTTCGGTGGAGCTGAGCAGGGTATAATGCAGTTTCGGTTCTGACAGGAATAGAAGATAGTTTTTAAGAGGTATTTGGGTAATATTCTAAAGTCTTAAATATATGGTAAGGTGATATAAAGATGGATGGATGGATGGATAGTTAGATAGATAGAAAGATAAATATAAATAGATAGATATACCTTCTTTTCAAATTTATAATAAAAGAAGATTATTAAGATACTTTTCCCTAACCCATTGATAAATATCTGTATCTCAGAAATTCACTTATTATTTTCTTCTGAAAACCCCCCATTTTTTCCGCCTCTTTAAAAGCTATCAGCACAATCATTGGAAACAGATACAAATGCAGTCTTAGATACTTGCATACAAATGCAGAGATACAGACACAGACAGCGGGCAGTGCATCCAACTGGAATGTGGCTGCTGCAAGACGCTCGAATGCGCTTTCTTCCATTTCCATTTCTGCATCTGCATCTCTCCACCTCCATTTCCCTAGCCACATCCTCTCCTGCCTCGGTTCCTTCTTCTTCGCCTAAACCTGCACCTCATCATCAACGGATTCATTCAGCAGGGAAATGGGGCGGCGTCCGTCGGGCGGGTTCGTTAGCGGGCTAATTGTTGTCACTACCGCTGCCGCCGCCGCCGCCGTTGCACTTTTTGTTGGTATTCCCGCTGTTGGCTTTCAATTGTGCGACTTTGTGGCGCTGCCCAACACTTGTATGCTAATGCTAATGCAGCCAACATGCAACCGGCCACAGGCCTTCAGTCTTCTTAGCACAGTGGGGCAAAAGGTATTAATTACAAGAAAAATTATCTTTAATTTTAGGAACTTGGAAACATGTAACGAAATGTATTTTATCCCCGATTTAAGGCTCGCCTTTGGCAACGATTTAAACTCTGCTCTACTTCAAGCATTATTTTAATAAGAAACCCCCTTCTAAGCTTGGTAAATTCCCTATAAATACCTGTAGATACTCTCTTTATATCCTTGCCCCACTGTACCCCCTCATTGCAGTTGCAGTTGATGGCTCTCAAGTGTGCGTGTGCCCATTTGCAGCGGCGTCAGCGTCAGCGGCTTATCTAACCTGGCGGCGGTGCTGGTGTGCTGCACTACCACCGTTTTTCTTCTTATTTTTATTTTTTTTTGTTCATCAGATGCAACTGCAACTGCCACACTGACGAGGCACTGTTAATTTTGCAAAGGCTTTTTTGCTGCTGCTGTGCAAGTCTCTCATGCATAAAATTGTACACGACATAATTTTTCATGAAACGGCCGGGCTGGGGATCCTCCCGGACCGGGCCATCATATATAGCCACCGGCTATAGCTGGCTATATAGTATATATCCCCCCTCATATCGTTCTCTCTCTGTCCCGTTGTTTTCGGCAGGTTCGGTGCACTTTTTGCCGGCTGACCGCGCTCACTCGAGTAGAAATTATGTGCAATTTGTCTAGCCAGAGGTCTGGTCTCTGGTCTAGAGCTCGATTCCGATTCAATTTCATTCCGCCTTCTACTTTGGGCACTCGGAGAAAATCTAGGTATTAGAATTTGTCAGAAAAAGATGAATCTATTATACAAATTTGCAATCTGAAAGTCAGCTTAGAAATAAAGAAATTCCTAAAGATATTAATTGCAAAAGTGACTTGGGAATTATAAATAAACGGAGCTTGGGGAGTCCTCCTGTTAGGGATCAATAAAATTATGACTTTAGCTCTTTATAAATTCTGTAATTTATTTAAATAGAAATTCATCATAGAAATGGTTTCTGGAAAGTAAGAAAAAATTACTTAATTTTATAAAGAATCTTTTGAAATTAATAAGTAAAAATTCTAGGTCCTGTTATGGTGATATTTTCTTGCATTTTTTAAATAACATAGATACAATACAGATCCCGTAAAGTACCCAGTTTATCTATAGATATAGAAACGCACGTAAACGTAAACCCTTTTAAGCCGTGATTCATCTACAGTTTTTCCCCGAGTGCAATGCTTTCCTTAATGATCGGTGGACTGTATGCGCATCACGTGCTCCCTATTAGATCGCGGGTATTATCATTACGTTCGGGCGGGGGCCGACTTTCGACCAAAAGTAATTACACCGAAATGGGGGGAATTCTTTGCCATCGAATCGAATCGGATCGGTACCGTACGATCGTTGACCATGCAACGCACACACCTCCACGTCATAAGTGGGCTCCAGCTATACCCATACCCCCACTCATACCCCTTCTCCTCCTTCTCCTGGCCCCGCTGATAAGGTGTATTAATTATTTTTATGGTCTTGACGTTGCTGTTGATGTTGTAAATAGTACAAACAGTCGAAAGTCCAAAAGCTTTTTGATTGGGAAATCTCCGTTGTGCTGCTCCGTTGTTGATTTTCTTTTTTGTTTTTATTTTTTGTTATTTTTTTCAGATGGAAAAAGAAGCCGAAGTTACAATTTCCGCCTGTAAGTGTTGAGAGGGCATGTGACTCAAAATGTTAACATTTTTTATGTGTGCCGCAGGTCCCCAGGTATGTCAGTATGTATTTTTTTTATATGTTTGTATGGCATCACATGTCATTTATAGTTTGGCCTTTAAATGGGCCTTTTGATAAGCCGTAGATTGAGCGCGTGCTTTTGTCTGGGCCTTTGGCCCCACTTCGTGCACAACGGACAGGTGCAGGTGTGTGTGAGTGTGTGTACACTTTCAAAATTCCAGAAATTCTTACGTCAAGTAGCCGCCCCGAAAAGCTTATCATGCCAGACACAATCGTCGTAGGTCCGTAGGTCTCTCCGTACCTTGTCAATGGATTGCATTGATACCGGGACAGTTGGCTGGATTGATTGGATTGATTACAGGGGCGATTGTAAATACACCTGGCGCCTGCAGAAATTAAGGAATTTTGCTAATCAAACAAAAGGTGCCAGGCGAACTCCAGGAACTGGGTTTAGTATTTGGGTATTTACAGGATATTGGAAGTGAAGGAAATAAAGTTGATTAAGCTCCTTTTTGATATCAAAAGATATAGCCTTTCTTTAGAAATTATAGAATTTGGGTTAACGAAAAGGTTCCTCAAATTCAGGATTGATTTATATACTATTTTTCTAAAATTTAAATATTTCTGATAGTTCTGGTATTATTTCTTTATTTTATTTCGATTCTAGAGAATTAAAGAAACAGCTTCTTTAAAAAAAAGTAACAAATTGTTGATCCATTTGCCGCAAACTTTAAATTAATATCTGGAAATATAAAATTATTACATAGATATTGTTTTTTTATGTATTTATTTTATTTCTATATAAATATTTCACATTAGATACGTTAAATACAACCTAATTCATTTATTAATCATATTCAATTTATAATTAATATTTATTAAAAACATTTCCAACATTTTTGAATATTTTCTCAACACATTTTCAATATTTTTGAGTATCTTTCCTTTAAACTTTGGTTTCTGTAAGTGAATAACTTTGATATTTGTAAATCTTATGAATAGATATGTATGTTAAATACTCAATCTTAAAAATCTTTCAGGCAAAACTTTAGCTATAAAACTTAGTAGAAAACTTACTCATAAATGGATTTTGATCTAGTTTAGTTCCGTTTTTTAGTGATATTTCCCGGCAGTTTGCCCTGTGCTTCTGGGGATTGTCCCATTTGGCATTTGATATGCATGTCAGGAAGGCGGTTGACGACGACGACGATCCCACCCTGCAAGATCTGTGGCCATAAATAACAAGTAAAGCCTATGGAATTTCCTATAAATAAGCTCATGACGAATATAACAAAAATGCCCTGTCCCAACCTTAGCCCCGCGCCCTTCTCCGCGATAAATGTGTGTGTTGTGAGTGTGTTTTTTTTCGTTGTAAATGACCTCGTTCACATAAAGTTCAGAAATTCCATTTACAAACTTGTAATTGAAAAAATCCACACACACACGCACACGAGCGAGAGAGCCAAAGTCAAACACGTTGGAATTTTGTGTTGTTTTTGTTTTTTTCTTTACCGTTCAATGACAAATTTTTTACAGTCACAAAAAAAAAAATACAGAAAAAAATTCAACCAAAAAAGACACTTACGAAAGTCAAAGGAAAATGTTTATTGTTCCAAAAAGATTACAACATAGAAGAATTTTCGAAAGATGTTGTGACAAAATGCAAAAGTAGCACACATACAGATAAAGATACAAATGCAGATGCAGGCGCAGATACAGATACAAATACAGAGACAGATACTCATTTCTCGCCGGCTTTGGATCGCTGAAAAAAGGGGGCGGCCCAGGGGCAGGAGCAGGGGCCAAGGGGCTTTGCTGTGTTTTGTGGAATGTCGTTTTGTGAGTTTCTTATGCTCGGACGAACTCAAACATCGGCATGAGCATGAGTACATAGAGTTCGGTATCGAAACTTTCTAGCACACAGATACGCCGCAGATCCAGCAGATACACACACACTCGCGCAGAGCGACCCTCACACACGCGCAAACAGAGTTTCTCTGCCTCTGCCGCTGCCGCTGGCGCTGCCTCTGCTCACTTGAAATTCCGACGCCGAAACGAAAGATCGCGCAAAAGAAAATAAAATTTTCATTCAGAAATTGTAGCTGCAGCCGCATGGTCGTGGTCGTGGTTTAAATAACGTCCAAGCAAAAAACAAATGTGTCCAGTCCGTTTTTCCAAGAAGTTCTCAATATTCAAGAAATGTGACACAGAAAACGGTTAAAGTGCGCCAATTTCGTGAAACAAATATACAATAATACAAAAACCAAGTAAATTTGTGAACACTTAATATTAAACTATTAAAATATGAAATAAAACCAAAAGTAAAGTTAACAAAAAAAAATACAGAAACAGACAAGGACAGCACCAGCAGACTGGTGCGACCGCATTCCAGAAAGTTCAAATAACAATCATGGAAGGGGAAAAACTGAAGTTAAACTCGAACTCGAACTCAAACTGCGGAAAGTGCCAGTGTATGTGTGTGGAATGCAGAAGAAGAAAAGAAGCAGCAACAGCAGCCAGTCAGAATCACAAGCCAAATAGAAGAAAAATGCCTTCGAAAAAACTGGTTTTTTGGCTTCGTTTCGTTTCGCCAGCAAAGACTGTATGTCGTCTCGAGGTTCCATTGACATCCCGGGAGTTTTCTAACCTCCAATCCGCAAGATCTCCACATGGGTAAGTCGGAATTCGCACACACCAACACACACACACATACATATACAGATGCGATCGAGACTTTGCTGTTTTTCTCCAAGCGCGACTCAAATATTTATTGGCTGAAATTGGAAGCTGTGTGTCTAAGCGCGCGTGTGCTCATGTGTGTGTGTGTGGCGTCTATTTAGAAATTCAAATTGAAATTTTTGAGGCGTGAGTCATGCGAGCGTGGGTTGTTCAGTTCGTTTTTGGAGCCAGAGACCAGTTTTCACATAGCGATCCTAACCTTCAGTGGGAACAGTTGAACAGTGGGAAAAACGTTAATGGGAACAATCATAAAAGTTGCATCACTCAGCACAAAGAGGAGAGGGAGACACAAACAACAAGTCAACCACCAGCATAGAATGCGGCTGCCAGACAGGCGAGACGGCGATAACGTTGGAAAGAGATGGGGCAAGAACACGGACGCGGGCAGAGCACAGACGAAAGAACAACAAGCGGCAGAAGAACCGTTTTACAGAGCGGCGGCAGTCAGGGTAAAGAGGATCGAGCGAGACGGGCAGGCAAAGGGAAAAAGGGAGTGCAGTCAACACTTGAAAAAATTTAAAGCAAGAAAAGTAGTAAGAAAAAAGACAATGTTAATATATGAAAGTCCTTAAAAAAAATAGATTGGTGTCTTTGAAAATAAGTTGGGAATTAAACTCTTCAAAAATGGCAATTAAAATATTAGCTAAGTGGCCTACTCCTAATTTTTATTTTCCCCGCAGTGTTTTCGGCTCGTTTTCTTTGCCCTAAGTGGATCCCGTTTATTTTGCCGTTCTTGACGTAAAACGTAATGTCAGCAGAAAAAAGGAGCAGTATCGAAAAGCTATCGGCGGCACTGATTAGCCAGTTTTGCAGTTCGTCGCTCTCCGTTCCGTTCCGTTCCTTTGTTTTTCCAATTTTCGTCGTAATTATATTCAAAACGAAAGAGCTGTGCGGATCAACTGGCAGCTTTTTATACCACATCATAAATGTCAATTAAAAATGATATTTGTATTGTCAAGTTCCGCCCGTCGGAACATAAAAATGTGCTATAAAAAAGCTAACGGTTAATGCTACGGTCTGCTGAAGTTCGTGTGTGGCTGAAAACAGAAGAATAGAGAAGCAAAATGAGACAGAGATAGCTAGAAAAGGCAAAAAAAAAAAAAAACTATTCCCTGCTCAATAGAAAGTTTGTGTTAATAAAAAAGCAACAACAACAACAGTAAAAAAATACCTAAAAACTTAAACACACAAAATATGTATGTCGAAATATGGCAGCGGCGGCAGCAACAAAAAACAAAATATATAAAAAAAGAGTGAATGAAAAAATGTTGACCTAATTTTCGGTGGCCCCCAGTCGTTGTTGTTGTTGTTTTTGGTCTTGTTTATTTCAGCAGCGCCGACCGAGGCAGAGGCAGCGACAGCGACAGCGGCGCATACTTTCCCACACAGCTTCCCCATCTTATGCCATCCATCCCCATTCCAGATTCCAGGCCATTCCCAGCAGCGTGTGATCATCGCGGGAGCAGCGCCACAGCTCCCTTCGCACGCTTCTTGCTGCTCGCTCTTTCCATCATCATCTCTTCCTCCCCCCTCTTTCTTTCACCCCGACGAACAGCTGGAACGACGTCTAAATTAATGATTGTTAAATGGAGATTGTGTTCGCTGCTGCCGCCGCCGCTGTTGTATTTGTTGTTGCATTCCACACACATACAGAGGTGAAATACGGGCGCGCCTGCGCAGAAACTATTTATAAAGGTATGTAATCCGTATATTGCCGCTTGCATTCGATAACTCTAAAACATTTTACAGTTCCCAAAAAAAAGATGAAGAAGAAAACAAACTCTCAGCGCCACTAATTGTGTGCTATTTTTATTAAACAAAAAAGCAAGAGGGGAAAAAACTAAAACCAAAACCGTAAGATGATTTTTTTTTTTTTGTCGGCGGCGCGCGTGTGAAAATATTTAGGCTACCAAAAGGTATTTTTATTCTCGCTTCTTGCAGATCTTTTAAGTTCGTTTGGTCTCTATTTTTTCGGTCTTTTTTGTTTCTTGTCTCTCGTTTAAAGTGTTAACTGGCAGCATATAATTTCAGTCGACTTGACACACATAGTAATTATAGTTATTAAATGTGAAGCCAGGCACGTGCGTGAAAACCAAAAACTGTGAAAACCGAAAAACCAAAAACGCTGTGTGAGGGGAGGGGGAAAACGGAAAAGGGAAAAACTCCATGATTTGACTACGAAACCGGTTTTCGATTTGGTTTGACTGTTTTTAATACAAGTGAGATCATTTTGAAAGCTGATTTTGTCAATGAATACCACATTCCACATTCCGATGTATTTTTGTTTTTGTCTTCTCGTTTTTTTGTGTGTTGTTGTTGTTTGGCGTGCCTACACGGCGATATAGCGATATCGTGTAACAAAGCTTTGAACTAATGCCGCCGCCACAGCCGATCCAAACCGAGCCAAGCCAAGAGTTGAAGATGGAGTTTGAAGGTGAATATTCATCTCTGGAAAGTGCACTGGAAAAATTGATAAGGAATTTAAGATTTAGGCAAGCTAAGTTTATGTAAAAAATGATGTTTCCTGCTATATTTAGTAAGAAGAAAAGACTGTAAAATAAATGCGAAAATTATATAGCTTATTATTGAAAAAATAATAGTAATTATATTGATTTATTATGTTACATTTACATAATTATAATAACATTATAAATATATTTTATTAATAAATAAATGTTAAAAAAAGGCTGTAAAATAAATCAAATCAATATAATCATAATTACATTTTATTTTTGTACTGACAATTATTAATTTTAACTTCATTTTTTTTAATTAAACAGTGTATAGCATTGGTAAAGTCAAATAAATTGCTTTGAAGAATTATACATTAATAAAAATTAAAATAAATGTTTGTAAATTATTATATTTATTATATAGCTATTAAATTGTGCTGAAAATATGGTTTTATATTAATTAAAAGTATAATAAGTCCACATAGTCCTAAAATATGCCATATTTATGCTTTTTAATAAACAAATTGAGAGTAAAATAGAAATGGAATCCATATTTGTTATATTTTGTATTTATTAAGAGAGTTTTAAGGTTTTTCCTAAATATTTCCCTGTTATATATTAATTAAAAGTATAATAAGTCCACATAGTCCTAAAATATGCCATATTTATGCTTTTTAATAAACAAATTGAGAGTAATTGTTTTATTTTTATTTATTAAAAGAGATTGAAGATTTTCCATAAATAATTCCCTGAACGCGTGCTCTTAAAAGTAGGCAATGGTTTTTGTAAATTGCAAGCAAAGGTGTTCATCGTTAATTAAAGCCAGTTTAATCACTTCTTTTGAAATAAAAAATATATTTTCTCTAGCCAACTGTATTTTTTTTAGTGTTGGTGCTGCGCCTGCGCCGCTGCTCCTAGCTGTATTGCCTCTATTTCTTTTTCCGACTGTCATCTCAAGGTGAGTTGGAACCAAAGAAGTTGGCTTCGATTACGAGAGGAGCATGGGGGGAATGGGAGATTGGAGCTTGGAGGTTGGCGGTTGGAGGAGTTGGGCAAACAGCATTCCAAGCATGCCAGCGGCAACCGAATCTAAACAACTTGATGTTGGTATTTTTATATGCTTTGTTTGTCCATTACAAAAGCCCTTTTTTTACAGTCGTAAACGACGAGGCAGCCGCACTGATAACGCCCTGCCCTCCGCTCGAGATAAGCGCTATAGGGATTCATTCGGATTGGAATTGGGATCTACCTGGGCACCCCACCAACCTCTAAGAGAATACCGATTTTTTCATTCATGAAACGATCGGTTGGAGGCCAAAGTGGAGCACGGGTGGTTGGAGGAAAGCTATGCGGTGCGACCGAAAAAGTCGTGATAAACATATTTACCAATTGATTATTTTCCAACACAAACACAAACGGACTGCGCCGGCTTACATAAGTCAAGAGCATGCACATATAGCATATACTTTACCATATAGCATATAGCATGTGGCACATAGAGCTCGCGCCAAGGTGCTAATCAGCATACACATACCTACACTATATGTGTGTGGGGTATATGTGCGGATGGATTTGGATTTGGAATCGGAATCGGAGTGCCAATGGGCACGGGCCTTTGGTTTTTCGGATTTGGGGTGACTTTCTTTTCCAAATGCCCCGTGGCAGCTGCAGCTGTTTTACAGTTCTGAGTTGTGAGTTTCCCTGTTCCCCCACTCCTTATTTCTAGTTCCGATTTCCTAGAATTCTATCCCAATGCTCCTACTCCTCCTCCTCCTAGAAAACCAAACTGGAGCGACGACACCCCGCCTAGAGAGAGAGAGACTAGGAAGAGAACATTCGTAATCCCGCATGGAATGCATTGTGTAACTAAATTTAAACGTTTTATTAGCCCAAGATGTGCCACTTTACATGGTAATTTAGTGGGCAGTTATTTTGTTATACCTCATTAAGATGGAGAAGATCAAAGCTGAAAAATTATACGAAAACAACGAACGAATGGAACGAATGAGGGAATGTCTAATGTTGTTGTTGTGGTCTAAAATGTGTTTATGTCTAGAAAAATATATATTGGAAACTATCTTTAAAAGGTCAATTAGATGACTTATAAATATTATTATATAGGAGGTTTTTTTTAAATTATTTTAAGGGAGTACCCTAGTTCAGTTTTATCACTGAAAAGTAATAGATAAGCTTTTCAATTATGTTGTTTGGTTTGATTATGATAAAAATATGTTATATATCCTTAATAAGAAGTTATAGATTCTTGGAAAAAGTTATGAAAAGTAGATGAACTTTTTAAAATGTAGAATAAGTTTACATTTCATAAAATGCACAAGAAAATATTTATTTAAAATGAAATTTAAGTTGAAATAAAACCAGGAAGCTCGAAACTGAAGCTATTCTTACATTTACATTAAACGTTTTACAAATCTTAGCTTCATAATTGGTTTTATTTAAACGTTTTACAAATCTTAGCTTCATAATTAGTTTTATTTTATAAATTAATAAGCTTATAGCTTAAATAATACAAAAATCATTATAGGGAGCCTTATAATTAAAAAGTTTATATCAAACTAAAAGAAAATACTGTAAAATAAATTGTTTTATTGCTTAAATAATAAACAATCTTAACTTATCAAGGTTATATAGATATAATAATCACAAGAATCTATATCTCTTTGTAAAATATTCTTTAAAGCAGTCATAAATTTGTTATTGTGCAGTTACATATATTAATTTCTGTTACTGTTTAATATTTTTTAAACTCTTTTTAAAGCTTATTTATAACAACTTAATAATAAAATATATATATTACATTTTTAACAATTTTATATCTTCCCATACCACACCTAAAATAGTACCTATCTCAAAACCCCCTCATTTTGATCATATTTTTCTGCACTCCACAAGAAGTCTCAATTTTTATGCTGATATAAAATGGCGGTAAGCCATGATGTATTTATAACGGTCAATATATCAAAATGCCAGTTGTTAGCGATCTTTAATACCGCTAATAAATCCAATATATGCCGCCCAGCTCAATGGGGGGAATGCCTGCTGAATCTGGGCAATAAAATGCTTATAAATAGAACCCGAACCCGAGTGTTGTAAATGGCCAAGAGCCAGAAATAGTTGGCCAGGAGAAACTTCTGGCTGTTGGTGGCGGTGGCGGTGGCGGGGCTTAGCTCATCGCATTCCGATTCCTTGGCTTGAACTGTGCCGATATTGTTTAAAATGCGGCACGTATCCAAAGGAGAGTGGTGGCCAAGAGAAAGAGAAACAGTCGAAAGCATACACACACACAGAGACACTCTACGCTCACAGATACGGATTGCGATACAGATACAGATACAGATACAGATACAGACAGCTTGCAGACGCTAGACGGCGGTAAATGTGTCTCCGTTTCTTGAAATGAAAACATTTCACAATCCCGGATACGCATCGGAATGTGGCTGCTGCTGGTGGCACTAACCACCACCACCGGGAAAGTCGGTGGGGCTTGGGCCATAAAGCTTGACTCCAACGAAGATACACACGACTCAGACCCGATACAGCTGTATCTTTTGGGCCAAGAGAAATGAGCCCCGCCGCCGCCGCTGCAATTGCAGCAATAGAAAAATATTACCGGAGGCACACACCACTGCTAATGCACTTTCCATTGTATCCACATCCACCGCCAGGTGATGTGGGCTGGGCCGAATCTGGGTTCGGTTGCTCTGAACTGAAGGCCAACTCGAATCGCTTTCCTCTGGGAAATTTCCCACGGAGATTATATCACAGCAAAGGAAACGCCTGAGAGCTAGAGCTTAGGCCCCAGATCCTGGTTTTGGTTTATTCCGGAAATTGAGTAAGGAAATTGCCTTAAGATTTGTTTTGGTTTTTATATATTTTAGTTTATGTTTATGTAAGCCACATGTATCTTGTAGAGGTTTTATGTAAATACATCAAGAAAGCTTAAAGTTTTTAATAAAATATTATTAAATATTTATATTTGAGGAATTTTGCAGCGGAACATTAATATATGTATATAAGATAAAAGAGAATTTCAATAGTATTTCATAGATTCTTTTGGAACAGCTTTTTTATATTTCAAATAATAAGATCTTATTTTTGTAAATTAGTTCCTTTATTTCTTAAATTAATGCCTCTTTTTTATTATAATTATTATTTTCCTTCAACAAAGTAGAAATAAACTCCTGCCTAAGTACAATAATTACGACACTAAAACCTGAATAAAAGCAATTAAAAAGGGATGACACATAAAAAACAGGATCCTTGAAAGAAAGGTTACCTTGTTAATGACTGAATCCCCTAACTGTCTCAGTGTTTTCCCTGGGAAAACCGAGAAAAGGGTGGTATCCTGTGAAAATCCTGTAAGCTAGTAGGGGAAAGCAGATCAAACAGCAACAGCAACAAGCTACTTGAAGTTTTCATGTCGCTTCGCGTTCGATCGTCCTTTCATGCAGATGTATCTGATCCTTTGTCCCTAACCCTCCTGCAAAATATACAGATATATAAGTATGTATATATTCCTCCTATTTTCGCAACAATAAACATGCCCCTAGGGCAGGGCAGCCAAACAACACAGACAACTAATTAAATTTTCTATGGTATGAATGCGCTTTTGTCGCATTAACCCCGCTCCGTATCTCCGTAGAAGTCTTATTAAGTTGCCATTAAGAGGTAAGGATAGAGCTGGCCAGGTAAGCGATTCAGGTAGGTTGCTTCGGGTAAGGAAGTAGGGCGATCTGCTGTTGCTATTCATATTCATAAGCCCATTGCCACCGCCATCAATAGCTCGTAAAATGTGTGTGCTTGTGTGAAAGGCGAAGGGGTGCCTTCTGGCGCAGAAGAAGGAGATCCCTAAACCGATCCCGTTCAGGGTGGTTGCTTCTTCCCCTGACCTACTCTTGCTCCTCTCTCCATGGCCACAACTTCAACTCCAACTCGTTGTAGTTATGTATATGTTTTATACTTTATCTTTGGCACACGTGTTCATCGTTTGGCGGTTGCCTGTTGCTAGGCCAAAAAAGAGAGATTCCCTAAGAAACCCACCCCACCCAAAAAAAAGTAAAAAATACTCCATAATGCTCATCCGAAAAACCCAAAAAACCCCCCTCTCTCTCCCCTCAGCTTTTGTGGTAATTTTTGCCAAATATATATATATATATGTATTTGTATATGTAGAAATATAATAATAAACGAAATGAGATCACTGACAACTGGAAAGTTGAGAACTTGCGTATAACTTTGGCCTGGCCAACCGTCTTGTTGTTGTTGCTGTTATTTATTGTAGTTGTTGTTATTATTGTTGTTGTTGTTGTTGGTGTTGTTGCTTAGAGTCTCCTGTTTGTGAGAAACTTTTGCTGGAAGCGCCATCCGCCTGTTGAAGCGTCATGTACTCCACTTAATCAAACGAGCAAACGGGAATCGCACTCGAAATTCAAGCCCAAAAATCTCACAGTGAGTTCAGGCACCCAAAAAAGAAAAACAAAAACTTCAAAACCATATTTATATAAGTTTAAAATATCATTTTTTATATAAATAATAATTTTATAATACCAATTTATATAAATAATAATAAAAAATACATTTTTAAGCTATGATTTAGGTGTGACTATCAATTATTCAGATATTTATCCACATAAAATTAGTATTACCCTTAATCTAGAATTACCCAAAAGGTTCTAAGTCTTTCCCATTGATCTACTTATTTTTATTATAATTTTTAAGCAATTATCCATCTATAAACACAAGTACCTTAAAGATACAAAGATACACACAAGCTATGTACTTCTCGATCATTTAAGCCTCGTAGCCTCCGACTTCGACTTCGGATCGAGCCTAGAAAACTTTAGATAATTGTCTAATTATATATGTATGTATGTTCTCATGTGCGTTATGAATTTCATTTTCCATATCTTCAATTTATGAATTGAAAAACTTTCAGTCCCAAACGAACCGGAGGCGATCGGGCCATGCGGGTTCTGTGCCAGGCCAGGCGAAAAAAAAAATGTAAATTGGTTAATTTGTGATAAACATTTATGGTGGCCCAGGGCGGCGGCGGAGTGCGGAGCGGGATCAGGGCCATGTGAAAAGTGCAGCACTTTCACTATTTCCACAATCCCCCCTCTCCCTCTCTCTCTGGCCGACCCGAAATCAAATTGAAGCAGCAGCAGCCGCAGCATTACCCGGGTCCAATTGGTGTGGGCTTTTCTCACACAGAACATAGAAGTGGCAGATGGATGGGTGTGCGTGTGTGCCGAGTGTGTGTGTGTGATGATTATCGGGCGAAAACAATAATGCGGAAAATTGGTTTTTATTAAGATGGATAACCGAAAATTTACATTAAATCTAACGAAGTGAAATCTATTCGTTCCAAGGGTGTGCAATTCAACAATAGAGTTTGGTATGGGAAATTTGGAGATTGGTGTAGAAAATGTTGGTAAAAATTGGAGAGTCCTATTTCTCTTAATATATATAGTTTTCTAAATAAGATAATAAATAAATAAATATTTACAATAAATAAAAGTATTTAAATATTAAATTTTAAATATTATTGTATTAAGATGGATAACCGAAAATATACATTTAATCTAACGAAATGAAATCTATTCGTTCCAAGGGTGTGCAATTCAACAACAGAGTTTGGTATGGGAAATTTGGAGATTGGTGTAGAAGATTTTGGGAAATATTAGGAAGTCCCATTTCCCTTAATATATAAAATTGTCTAAATAAGATCAAAAATAAATAAATATTTACAATAAATAAAAATATTTCAAATATAGAAGCCAAACTTTGTGCTTGATTTATAATAAATGTAAAGACGATGAAAACCTTTAATATAATATTATAATCTTTGGATCTTTTTCTCCTTATATTTGGATTATTTTTTAAAATATAAAAATTGAATACAGGAGACATACAATGTTTTCATGAATAACCCTTAATTAAAAACTAGATTGCCTTATACCAATAATAATAAATATATACATTTTTCTGTTACTAAAATTAAATAATAATATTGTTTAATCCATTTCATATCCATCTTTGTTGTAAAGTTCAAGGAGTTTTTCTTTTAAAAGATTTTTAAAAACCCCCTTCAAAACCCTCAATTCTAGACTTATTTTACCCGGATTTCGAGCTGAGAACTGTTCGAAAGTCCCTGAAAAAAATAATAAAAAATATGTGTATGTACATAGCTTACAGAAACCCCCCACCCCCCAAGAGCCCCCCTCGAAAACCTTAACCCCAGCACCGTGCCGTTCCTCCGGCGATGTTGATTCTCGCGCTAAACTGATAATGACGATGCCATAACGTTCTGTTCGCCTCATAACATAATGTCATATGTACTCAGGCGGAATCGGGTGTATATATATATTATATATAGTATATATATTTTACCAGACCACACTATATAGTGTACATAACTGGCACGACACGATTCCAGAGCAGACGTTGCGAGACTTCACCGTCCGGCTCTGGGCTCTGGGCTCTGTCTTTCGGTTTCTCTTTCTGTGACTGTGCAAATTATTGTCACTCACATAAAAAAAATACAAAAAAAATTATAAAAAATATTGCAGGCCAGCGCCATCCAGAGGCGAGCGATGACGGAAGTTCAACTAACTCATTTCCGGTTATGTATGTATTTTGATTTCGTCTGTGGCGCGGCCGGATCCTCAATTGTCAGCATGTGTGTGTGTGTGTGGCATTATGTGTGCTCTGGCCCGAGAATCTGAGAATATATATACATATGCTCCGGATCCGATGTGGCGACCAGTAGGCGGTAGGCATGGTATATATGGGGACAGCCTTTGGGGGGGCTACCTCAGGAAAACATAGGTTTTTTTCGGTAACTTTGTGCTTCTAGTATAGAATTTTGATTGTTTTAGTTATTTATTAAGCTTTAGAAATGTGTAATTAATTAATAAGGTTGTATTTTGACTTGAAATCAATAAAATTAGGCAAGCCGAGGTAAGATTATTTGTACACCAAAAACTTTGACCATTTTTCAAAAATATTGAAATCTTTGCAAATATTTATGAGTTTTTAGTAAACTTTAAATTTTATTTGAAATACTTAAACGATATGAGAGCAACTAATACTCTATTCATTATTCTTTATTTGATTTAAAAGTTTAAAGGAAAAAAATCACATATTTAGACTACAAATATATAGATTTTTGTACGATCTACAATTACGCCAACAGTAAATAAAAGTTATTATCATATTGCTGGTAAATAAATCGATTAGGAAAATCTGGGTTAAAGCTCCAAAGCTCTCCAAGTGCGGCGCCGCATTCATTCATGCATTCCAATTGCCCAACATTCATTCAAACCGCCATTCATTCATTCAGAACCGAGTACCAGAGGCCGGAGAACTCGTCGCTTTGCTGTTGCTGCGCAAATACATTCATAATTATGTTGTAAATGAAACATAAAGGCTATAATTACGTCGCAGTCGTCGTGCCTACGTCTCCCCTGCCTTCTCTCCTCCAATCTCTCAGAGATATATAGTCTATAGTGGGTATTTAGTACATGCACTTCCGCTATCACCACAGATTTGAAAGGAATTTGGGTCACACACGCAGGCCTGCCGGAGATTTCTTAAAAATACATAAAAGCTGCCTGCCCCAAAAAGATGACCCATTAAGCTGAAGATTGTTAATCTTATCTGTAAGCTTTTGTTTAATAAAATGTACTTTTTTAGGTGATTTCAAATAAATAAAATAAAATTTTAAAAATACGTTACAAAATTTAAACTTTTAAAATGCAAGCAGTTAATTTCAAAATGGCAAGCAGTGCTAAGCAGGCCACTAACCAAACATAATCTGATTGGACTAAGCAGTATGTGTTTGCAGTAAGCAGTGTTTTAACCAGATGAACCGTTTGGAACTGCTTGACAGGGTGTCGATTATATATCTGTGTCGAGAATCTGTGGTGATTAACGAAATACATATATCGATGTTTTTGCATCACTAACAACAACAACAACAACAAAGCGAGGCTTTTGAAATAAACATCAGCAAAAACATTTATTTTTCTGCCGAAAGCCATTAGCTGACGGAATGTTACATAAATAAGCAACAAATTCAACTGACAAAGGTCGTCAGCGATAAGGATGCACAAATCGTTAACCCCGCAAAGGCAGCTTGCAGCTAGCGCTCGTACGCCCCAAGTGACATTGATAAGGCCAGAAAGCTGATAAGGGGAACTAACAAGTCGCGGAGAACAAGTTAAATAAGCCAAAAACCGAAGAGCTGGCGCTCAGTGGCGAAGCGAGCGCACAGCAAAACAGACGTACGAAAATCGGCGAAAACGAGGCAGGAAGCGAAGCGGCGGAGAACACAACAAATGAATGAACCGAACGCGGCGGCGGGACGAGTGCAAGAAACGGGTTGAGCAGAAGCGTTAACACCACTCTCGGGCGGTCAGCGATCTCAGAAGCAGCAGCCAGCAAGTCAGCATCTCATCTCTGCAAGACGCTTTTGTCTTTTGTTTTGGGCTTTTGGAATCCGAGTTTCAAGGGCAGCAGCACCAGCAGTCTGCGTGTGTTATTCGACGCGCCCGATTCCATAATCTGAATCACCTACAACTGGGATAATCACCTGTAAAACAGGTGAGTTTTGCCAGCCATCCAGCCACACGTTGGCAATGCCCCGTTAGCCGCCGCCGAGACAGGTATTTCGCACACGAGCGAACGATTTTTTGGTGACGTCAATGAGAATTTCGCTCGATTGGCCTAATTTTCCCTTTCTCTCAACACAGAAATGGCCCCACCCACCGTCTTGGTCACCGGCGGAGCCGGCTACATCGGTTCCCACACCGTGCTGGAGATGCTCAATGCGGGCTACAACGTCATCTGTGTGGATAACTTGTGCAATGCGTACAGCAGCGGCGGCGCCAAGCTGCCGGAGGCGCTCAATCGGGTGCAGGAGATCACCGGCAAGAAGGTCAACTTCTATCGCGTGGACATCACGGACCGGGATCAAGTGCGCTCCGTCTTCCAGGAGGTGAGAAAACAATTTGGGTGGCAACGTCAGCAATTCGGAGAGTGCGTGGAGTGCCAGCTAGCCAACTGGATATACCATTCAATCATCATCAGCAGCCTTATCTGGCTGCGTGCTGCTATCAGCTTTTTCTCGTTTTCTGTTTGCTCAAGTGGTTGGGTGCGCACTTCCGACGAACGAGCGAGTGACCCTGACGCCGCATCGGAATTGGAATCGGGTTGTTGTGCTGGCATCCACATCCACAATTGCTGGCCGGGCACGTACGCTGCACTCGAAGAGCAGCAGGAAGGCCAAAGAACTTTAACTGGCCATGGATAACAGTGTTTACATGTGCTTAGCACTTAAAACCCTAAAGAATTCGCCATAATTGTTTGTCAGGGGAATTTTTTCCTAATTACCTCAATTTTCCATATGCTCAACATTAATATTTATTTGCGGAAAGCAACAACAAAGCTATTTTATTGCCAAATCAGCCATGAAATATGAATATGCTTTTAAAATGCTGACGACTTTAACATTATTTATTGAAAACTTGGCATTTTTTTAAACTTTACGTTTCAGTTTGTGATTTATAAATACTTTTAGGTGCTAATTATTGAACTATCTTGCATTTATTTATTAATCAAAACCAGAGCACAGATAACCATGTTTACACGAACTGATTACTGTATAGATTCTGCCTTAGTCTCGTCATAGTGGAATTTTTCCTAATCACTTTATAACTATTCTATTTATAAATATTTGTTTGAGCAGTAAAAAACCTTTGCTAAATCATATTCCGAAAATGATTAACGTGAAATGATTTATGAGATATTGATATTGATAAAAGAAAGCAACTTTTTATTATTAATATTTAACTTTTTATTCAAGACTTCATTTAAAATACAAAAACTTTAAAAATATACTTTTAATTATATTAAAATAAACAAACTTATACTAATAATAATTTCTCCCTTTTCTTCACAGCACAAAATCGACATGGTGGCCCACTTTGCCGCCTTGAAGGCCGTTGGCGAGTCCTGTCGCATTCCCTTGCAGTACTACCACAACAACATGACTGGCACGAATGTCCTGCTGGAGGCCATGGCCGACAATAATGTGTTCAAGTTTGTGTACAGCTCCAGTGCCACGGTGTACGGCGAGCCCAAATTCCTGCCCGTAACGGAGGAGCATCCCACGGGCAATTGCACATCGCCCTACGGCAAGACCAAATATTTTACGGAAGAAATTCTCAAGGATCTGTGCAAGTCTGACAAGGTGAGTAAAGGTTTATCACAATTCTGTAAATGAATAATTTAATTTAATTTATTTTTTGATTATAATAGCGCTGGGCTGTGGTCTCCCTGCGCTACTTTAACCCGGTGGGTGCCCACATCAGCGGTCGGATTGGCGAGGACCCCAACGGCGAGCCCAACAACCTGATGCCCTACATTGCCCAGGTGGCTGTGGGTCGGCGTGCCAGCCTGAGTGTCTACGGCAGCGACTTTCCCACCAAGGACGGCACTGGAGTGCGCGACTACATTCACATTGTGGACCTGGCCGAGGGCCATTTGAAGGCGCTGGACAAGCTGCGCAACATCGCCGAGACGGGCTTCTTTGCCTATAACCTGGGCACTGGCGTTGGCTATTCTGTGCTAGACATGGTCACGGCCTTCGAGAAGGCCTCCGGCAAGAAGGTGACCTATGCGTTAGTGGATCGTCGTTCTGGAGATGTGGCGACCTGCTTTGCGGACGCCAAGCTGGCCGAGGAGAAGCTGGGCTGGAAGGCCGTCCGAGGCATTGACAAGATGTGCGAGGATACGTGGCGCTGGCAGAGCCAAAACCCCAATGGATATGCCAACAAGTAGCTCGTTGTGTGTAGCTCCCATTGACCTTGCCTCCGTTCCTGTTCCCTGCCAGTTCCTCCCAGCATCGTCTGTTGTGTGTATATTTCTGCTTTCCGAATTCCAATTAGCAACCAATATATATTTTCGATGTGTGTTTAGTGTGTGTACGTAAATCCAAAGTACTTTGTAATTAAAAAAGGCTTTCCGCTGTCGTCATGTAAATGTTTGTTGCTCATTTACTCTGCTAGCATCATTAGTAAAGCGTAAACGCGTAATTAAGGTCAAAGTCAAGGTGGGTTGAGTCGTCATAACTAGGGAGATTTCAATCTAGTTGAGCTGAGTACAAAGAAACTATTAAAACTAATCTAAACAGTGTGCAATTGTTTAATAAACAATTGAATTCCTTGCTTTATAGATTCTGGAATAGAATGAAATGAATATGTTTATGCAGCTTAAGCTAGAATCAACTCAGAATGTACTTAGTTTATTCAATTTATTTAATCAAATACATATCCTTCAGTACTTTTACTTAACGAGTATTTTATGAGTTCAACTATATCTTTTACAAAAGCATTTGACCAAAATCAGTATCAAGCGAATACAAATTTTAAATAATTCATAAAACTAGACTTGTTCAATTAAGACACCTATTTCGCAAAACATTTATTCGAAAAAAACGCAATTTAACATTAAAAAAAAACTCAATTGAACCATAAAACTTAGCTGATGCGCTTTTCAACGCATCTGTTCAATATATCTGCACAGTTAGCGGCATTTATCACAAGTATGTACTATGAATGTATTGTTTTGTATTTGTTTGTGTTAACAACTTTGCGTTTGTTTGGTTTTTGGAATGGTCTCTGCACATGGTCTATATATAAAAGTACAAAATTGTTTATATTCGGTATTTGGCAATCTGTTCTCTCTGGAGCTTGGCGATTCTCGTTCAACAACTGATGATGATGAGGCAAAGAAATCGAATTCAACAATGAAGCATTAGCATTTCTAGGTGGCTACATGTATGTCTCTGTGCGCGATATGCATAAGTTATGAATATATATATATATATATATGCTATATATGGTATTTCTAAGTATGTGGATAGGTTGCAAGTGGGGGGCGAGGAAGAGATCCTTTGGCCAAGAGAGGCGCCGAAGTGGATTAGTTTAGATGCCGCTGCAAATACTGCTAGAGTAGCGCTGGAGACCCGCTCCAAGGGAAGCCACTTATGTCGAGGTAACGCCCTTGCGGGCCACTAGCATGTTGAGTATCGGGTTTTTCCGTATGTAGCTCACGGCCTTTTTATGGGTGACCATGGTGAAGTCGTAGCCATTGCACTGGAGGATCTTATCGTGGATCCGGAGGCCGGCACGAGCGGCGGGACTGCCCTCGTGCACCTCAGTTACATAGATTCCCTGGTTTAAATAGAAATATTTTAATATTCTATAAATTAAAGAAATATCTGAGAGAAAAAACCAATCAAGAGAGGGATTTATGAAGATTTAAAGTATAAACTATGTGAAAATATAAACTAATCAAATCCCTTCCTGAATTGTTTTTCTCAGTGTTTAATTCCTTGTTTCTATTCTCACATAATCCGTATAACCCTGCGGACTCTTTTTATAGTCCTGATCTATTCCACCGCCGATTTTAAAGCCACACTTGAGGATCTCCCGGCCTTCCTGATCGTAGTCCTTCTCCTTGTGCAGCGTGATGGGAATCTGGATTAGAGGTAACAACAAAACAGGTAAAACTATTGTTTAAGAAAGAAAGTTTGTTTTTTTTTTTTGCTCCAGCGACCCAATTCCACCAATACACACACACAGATTAGAGCTCGCTGGAGTCTGTTGTGTGCGTGTGTCGCGTCTGTGAGGTGGAGCTCAACTCCTTCATTCGTACTTACACTCAAACACTCCATCGCCGTGCCGGCCTGGTGCTGAAATGCCATCTTCGCCATGTCTGCAGGTGTTTTTTATTTACTTTGATTTATTAAATTAAAGGCGTTTCGTGGTTATTGTTTCTAGTAAAAATTTCGCTGTTCGCCCACAACAAAGTCTGCTTCTTCTTCTGCAGGTTGTTAACTTGGATGATGAATCAGGGTGGGAAACTTTGATGAAAAGATGGGAACTTTTTTAATTTAAAAATTAAATAATGTAGCAACGTTATTTTTGTATATTAATTTTTAAAAAATTTAATTATTTATCGTATAGAATTTGTAGACATTTTTTTTGTCATGATAGGCAATTTAAAATTTTTGGTTCCAGTCGATAGTTATCATCAAGCGTAATAATGCAATTTGCCAGTGTTGGAAAAACATCATGTAGCTAAAGCAGGGGCTTACATCAAAAGGGGATCGTTGGATTTAAAAATTAATAAAACCAAATGAATTGGCAATGTTTTCATTTTTATTCAAATTATAATACATTTCTAGTGTCTATGGAATCTATGACCTTCGCATGGCCAGCATAGTGTTAATCTCCCAGATGATGATACGGGTCCTGTCAATGATCTCGCGCAGCTGCCGGTTCTTGAGCTTAACCGTCTCTATGAGCTCGTGATTCTCCTGCAGGACTTTCCGGTACTCATCGCACTGCGAAGGCTCGATCCTTGGCTCCGGCTCGTCCCGGTAGGGAATCAGGCTCTCCGCGCTCATGTAATCCATGCCTGCGTCGTTGCACTTCTCGTAGATGATGCGAACTCGCTTGAAGAGCAGCCGGATGGTGCGAAAGTACTCCTGAACTTTCTTTTCATCTCGATGCGATGTGGGCTGGATGTTCTTTAGGGAGGAGAAGACCTCCTGGAAGCGCGAGGCAATGTCCTGGACGGTCTCTTGGCCGAGACGCGACAGCTGAACAATGTTGATCTCCTTGTGCGGGTTCTGCTGGGAAATGGCCAGCATATTATTGCTTCCCCCTGAACCGCCGGATGAAATGCCGGGCCCCGAGCTCAATTGCTGTTGCTGCTGCTGTTGTTGTTGCTGCTGCTGCTGTTGGGGCATATTTTGCTGGGGAAGGTTCTGCGGCGGCTGTTGTTGCTGCGGGGCGATACCACCTCCCATGCCCACGCCGCCGCCCATTCCTACAACTCCAACGCCGACTCCCTGCTGCGGTCCCATCATCTGCTGTTGCATCATCTGTTGCTGCTGCTGCATCTGGTGCTGCGGTGACATGCCGGGCATCAGGCCGCCGGGACCTCCGCCTTGGGGATTCATCTGCATGCCGCCAGGAACGCCGCCCATCATGCCCATTTGTTGCTGCTGCTGCTGGTGCTGCGGCGACATGTGCATCTGCTGCATGTTCCCGTGCTGCATGCCAAAGCCGCCCATGGGCATCATGTTGGGGCCACCGCCGGCTCCGCCAGCGCCAGCCGGTCCCTGGTTGCCTTGGTTTTGTCCATATTTCCACATCTTTCGCTCCGAAAACAAACAAAAAAATTGCAACAAATGACTGCGGGTGTTTTGCAACACTGAATTAGGTATGCACTTTCGGCTGGAGTTGTCAGAAAGCTATCGAGTGCCTCGAAACAGCTGAGAGCCGGTATTCGGTGGTCGATAGTTTCCTCCTTTTCAACACAGGCAGCCTAAAATTTTGCACGAACGTTTTCTTTATGATTTCAAAAAGAATTAATGGCTCGCGACGAAGATAATGGTTTTGGAGAATGGGTAAGTCTATAAACCAAGTACGTGACATACGTTCGGAATAACCGAAAACCTTTTCCTCAGGGCGGCTACTTCGAAGCCAAAAAGTCCAAATTGGAGGAGCAATTTGCCGCCGCCAGCGATCCATTTCGCAAGTCCGACTTATTTCAGGGAATCTCGATTTTTGTGAATGGCCGCACAGATCCTTCGGCTGATGAGCTGAAACGCATTATGATGGTGCACGGCGGAATCTACCACCACTACGAACGGGCGCACACAACCTACACAATCGCCTCCACTCTGCCGGACGTCAAGGTGCGGAACATGAATCTCAGCAAGTTCATTAGCGCCAAGTGGGTGGTGGACTGTCTGGCGCAGAATAAGATTGTGGACTACAAGCCCTATTTGCTGTTTACAAACCAGAAAACCTCACAGCCGAGAATCACCTTTGCAAATGTCAAAAATCGCAGTGCAAATGAGACTAAAAAGGAGAAAGAGCCAGCGCAGGCCACGGAGGTAAAGCCACCGCAGCCCATGGAGGCAAAGCCACCGCAGCCCACGGAGGCAGAGCCACCGCAGTCTATGGAGGCAGAGCCACCGCAGCCCACGGAGGCAGAGCCACCGAAGCCAACTGAGGCAGAGCCACCGGCAGACGAGATGGATGTTGATCTGGCCAGCATTCTCGGGGAGCTGCAGCAGGCTGTGGCTACCTCGCCGGAGAAAAAAGCCGAGATTAGCAGTTTGTCGGAGACCAATCAGTCCATCAACAATCTGTCCAGCACATCGTCGAACTCAAGTCATGCGCGCACTGCCGCCGATCCTCGCTTCTTGTCTGAATTCTACAAGAACTCCCGGCTGCACCACATCGCCACTCTGGGAGCTGGCTTCAAGCAGTATGTCTGCGAGCTACGACAGGCCAATGCCAACAAAGTCTTTCCCATGCGGGAGGAACTGAAAAATCTAAAGAAAGCCACCGAAATCGGTGGATTCCGCTATGTAATGCACATCGATATGGACTGCTTTTTCGTTTCCGTGGGTCTAAGGTCCCATCCGGAGCTCCGTGGTCTGCCAGTGGCGGTGACCCACTCGAAGGGCGGCAGTGCAGCCACCGATGTGCCCGTGCATCCGCAGGCGGACAGACAAGTGGAGCAGGAACTCTTCGCACAGCGCTTCGAGCATCGCCTGCACGACGACACCAAGGTGGACAAGGTGCGTTCGGGTTTCGATAAGAAGATGTCACTCTCGGAGATCGCGTCCTGCAGCTACGAGGCCCGGAGAAAGGGCATCCGCAACGGCATGTTTGTGGGACAGGCGCTGCAGCTCTGCCCGGAGTTGAAGACGATTCCCTACGACTTTGACGGCTACAGGGAGGTGGCCTACACGCTGTACAATACGGTGGCCCAGTACACCTTGAATATTGAGGCTGTGAGCTGCGACGAGATGTTCGTCGAGCTGACCGATATGGTAGATGAACTAAAAGTGGACGTGATGGCGTTTGTGGAGCACCTCAGGCAGGAGGTTCGCACCAAGACGGGATGTCCCTGCTCGGCTGGAGTGGGCTCAAATAAGTTCGTGGCAACTTTACATTTTAGAAGCTTTTATAATTATTTCCTCTTAGGTTACTGGCTCGCCTGGCCACCAAAGAGGCCAAGCCGAATGGTCAGCACTTGCTGTCATCTAACCTGGATATCCTGGCCTACATGGCCCCCATGGCTTTGGAAACCCTGCCTGGGGTGGGCAGCAGTATGAGCCACAAACTGAAGCAGGCTGGCATGAAGAACTGCGGCGATGTGCAGGAAACGTCGCTGGTGAGACTGGGAATGCTGCTGGGCAGGAAGGTGGCACTGAATTTGCACAACAACTGCCGGGGCATCGATCCACGTCCCTTGGTTTATGAGCAGGTGGCTTACTTAAGGATCACTCTCCCTTTGGAATGATATCTATAGTTTGTTTTATTGGTTTTCAGGCTCGCAAAACCGTTTCTGCCGAAATGAACTTTGGCATCCGCTTCACCAAGGCCATCGAGTGCGAACAATTCCTTCGCCAGCTTAGCGACGAGGTCACCAAACGTCTGATGGAGGTCAAGCGCAAGACCAAGTCCATCAATCTGAAGATTATGGTCCGTGCTGCCGAAGCGCCTGTGGAAACCTCCAAGTACATGGGCCACGGTGTATGCGATATCGTTAACAAGTCCTCGAACCTTAAGCATGCCACCGATGATGTTAATGTGATTACCTCCATGGTCCTTAACCTGATGAAAGAAGCCGATCTGCCATTTCACGAGCTGCGTGGTCTTGGCATACATCTCACCAAGCTCGAGGATGCCGGCGAAGTGAGGAAGGATAACATCCTCAAGCAAATGTTTACCAAGATCACCGAGAAGCAGACAAGGTACCCATTTGTGCATCCGCAGAAAAAGCCAGCGGAAGAAGCAACCGAGATTAAAGTCAAGGTTAGGCAGCCCAGGATTGTCTTAGACATGTTGAAGGCGGCAGCACAGAAACCACAGACTGAGGAACAACAAGAGAGCGCTGGCTGTACAGGCGGGCAGCCAGAACCGAAAACAGACGTAGCACCAGGTGGAATCGATCCGGATTTTTTGGCAAGTTTGCCAGAAGATATACGCCGTGAGATACTCAACAATCAGTATGAATATCTACTCATGGAGAAGGAAAATGTTGCCACTGCTAAGACGCCAAGGAAACGCGCTTTTTCACCGACTCCATCGGATGATGAGCAGGCACCGGCGCCGCCACCTTTTATTACAACGAACACAAGTCCCCTAAATGCCAGCGATCTTCAACCCTCCACTTCTCGTGCTGGCCAGGCTCGCTTGGAGAAGCGAGCAGCTGCGCGCCAGATGCACGAGAACTGTCGTTCCGACCAGATTGTGGCGGATTACATCCAGGAGTTGCCCAAGTATACGCATCCTGCCTTACTGCAGTACATGAACAGGTCCCCGGAGGAGATGCCCTTGAGCAAGCAGCTGAGGGTGGGCGCTAATCCGTCCCCGATGGAGGAAGAGCCGCCCAACATGCTGCTGGAGGGGGATTTTAAGGGCGCGCTAAATCTCTGGGTCAGCAACGAGGAGGTGCCTCTGCCGTCGGATGTGGACATGATTTACACGCAGATCTGCCATCTAGTGAGGGCTGAGAACTTGAACCTGATGTACGATGTGATGAGACACTTGTGCCGGTAATTATTTGCTTATAAATAAGATTTTTGGTAGGGTTTTTAATGCAATTTTGCCATTCCCTTTATGCAGCCTCATCAATGCTAAACGTGGAGGCTCCTGCCGTTGGCACATGGCCTACCATCACATCGAGATTAGTATCCAGGATTTGATGATGGAGCTGCAGGGCTACCACATTCACTTGACCGAGAACATTCGCTGCTGCAAGTGCAGGGTATACTAATCCAGACACTAAATGTGATTTGAATGGAAATGTGATACATTTCTCAATGGGGGAGATTAAAAACAGTTCCTTTTCCTTTTTTTTTTGTTATGAAAATATTTAATTTGATCAATTTAATTGATGTTTTATGCAGAAGAATTAAAAAACCTAACAAAGTGCCTTACAGTATGCAGTATAATTAGACTGAACAAAGCCAAAAGAAGCTTAAAGGTTACTGAGTTCATTTTAAATGCATTAAAAATATATTTCAGTATTAAACAAAGTGATTTTTATTTAAATTGAAACAAATATATACGAAACCCGAGCAAACAGGTAAGTTTTAACAAAAATCTCTAATAAAAATATGAATTAAATTATAAATAATTGCCGTCTATTTTCAGACAATACCATCGCCTTTCAGGAGAAGCAAAAAGGGGCCACCAGAGTCATTTACAACTCCAGATGCGCGCACAGGTAGCAATTAATGTTGTAAAAGCTGTAAATAATGTGGGGTTATTGCTGCTGCGGGGACGATGGCGTTGATAACTTCATACGTTAAAGGGCAGAGCCCCTACGTCTTAGCGGTGGCTCTTTCCCAGCTTCCAGATGCACAAAGAGATCAGGCGGGGCGGCGGCGGCGGCGGGTCGGAGGAGATCTGGGCAAAGCCGGGCCACTCAAGACAAATAGGCCAGGCGGGCACAACACCTGGCGGAACTGGCAAGTCATAATTTGCACTTTAATGAAAGCGGCATCGAATCGAATCCGACGCTCGAACAGGTTAGTGTTGCACAGTTCTCTAAACTCTGAAGTCACTGCAGTTAATCGCTGCGACGTCGCCGGAGCGGCTGTAATATGTAATTGATTCGCATGCCTATCCATTCGCTCGCTCCTAGTCCCAGTCCCAGCACTAGTCCCAGGCGCAGTCCCAATCCCAGCTCCAATCCGTGCCCATCCCATCCCCAGGCCACATGACAAACCATAACAATTACAGTGCCAGTGCCAGGAAGCCAGAGATGGCAAATATATTTGCTTGAGTTATATCTGGGAATATATTCAGGGGTTTTTCTTAATTAAAAACGTTTTAAGTAGGTGAAGGAGTTGTTTTAAATTGTAAAGAAAAATGTATTAATTAACTAAGGTTTTGATTAATGTTTTAAATAATTAAATCTTAGAAAATCAGTTCCCTAGAAAATATTACTGTCTGCTTTAAAGCATTTTACATAAGTGGAACATTTATAAAGACGTTTAAGGTTTTTTTAAAGGTCCTAAAAATTTAAATAGTAATGTTAATTTCCCAGCTAAACAAATATTACATTGTATTCGTTTATAAATTATTTTTTAAAAATTAAACCTTACAATGGTGTATTTTCTATATATTCCACTAAAAACCTTAAGAATTTAAATAAAAAGAAAGAAAGGTAACTATTTTTTATTATGTTTAAAAATGTTGTGAACTTTAAATTTAAATTTAAATTTGTGAAAAATCAAATTCAAATTTAAAAGGAAATGTTTTACTTAAGCTTTTTATTTTAAATAAATTGAGATTTAAGTGGCGATTCGGATTATATAACAGATCAGACCTTTTCACGTTGCTCTAGTTGTCAAACTGAGTTCTGGCTTGGACGAAGAAAACATCAATGTCGATCATGTGGAGAAATTTTCTGTGCTGACTGCTCGGAGTTTTGGGCGCCATACGAAAAGCTTTTCAACCCAGTTAGGCTATGCGGACAGTCACAACCAATATCCAGGAGTACGCTGCTGCCGTTCCACCTGAAGCCGATTCGAGGGCGAGGTCCTCTGCCGATTCCTAAGAGATGTTTCCAATTAATTCAATATGTACATACCATATATAATAACATATATACTCAAGAACAATATATAGCTTTTACCAAATTATGTTCCGAAAAAATCCTCAAAAACTCAGATTCTTGCAAAAATATTTATCAAAGTTTTCAATGACAAATGAAAGTTTAAAATTTATTATAACTAAGTAAAAAAAATCTTTAATTTCAATGAGGAAAACTTGTCTTTTCTTTTCTTTTCATTAGATTAATAACACTGCAAACAGAATTTAAAATGTTTTGAAATTAAAAATTTTGTAAATTTTTGCAAATTTTAATAAAAAATTTATAAAGTTTTGAAAAAATTACAAAATTTATTTTTCTTCCTAACATATCCAGATCGATAACGCTGTTGATGCTGATAGTAATATCATATTTATGGTTTAAAGTGTCGCAAATGCCGCCTTTAATGAGTTTTACATTTTTAAATAAAACTGTAAGACACTTCAAGGTTATAGAAATATGATTTTACATTTGAAATGTTTTCTAATTATTTATTCTTATTTATTTTTTATAATTTATGTATTATTTTATGTTTATCTTCCCATCACTGAAGGCCACCCCACTTGGCGTGGCAGCTGTAGCTGAAGCTGGAGCAGATGTTTGTCCGGTAATTAAAAATAGTCAAGCTGCATTTCTGGCTCTTCCAACATCCGGTGGCTGGTGGTCATGTGGCCGGTGTCTCTGTCTCCACTATCTCTGTGGGCTGGGCCAGGAGCTCTACCCTGGCACCAAGTGGGGATTTACATGAGCTACGCTTTGTCTGATTTAATTATGTGCGCAAAAGGCGTCGTTGTTTCATAAATTTTATGCATCCTGTCGTCGAGGAACTCGGTAGCTGCAACATGCTTGTTGTTCTGCCTGCTCCCTGCTCCCAGCTCAGCTCTGCTGTGCCCTGGTCTGGTCTGCTCCATCATGGTGATGAAGTCGAGTAATCTGTGAAAAGACCGCTCCCCGGCCAGATGTAAATGTTGTCGGGTTTTGATAGACTTGTTGGCTGCCAACGTGATTTGTCAACGACTCCACAGCGGCTGGGAAGTCGGCCATTAAAAGTTAACCGCAGTAAATGAGTTCTTGTGGGTAAAGGTTCCTTTTTCTTCAAGGATTTTCTAGAGCATTTTCATAGTCTTTTCTTTTTTAATTAAAAAAATTATAATTTTAAAGTAAATAAATAAGGATATACTATATTTTTTCAAGGAAAGATTTTATGGCTGTGTCAGCTATGTCAAGTGAGTATCTTCCATCTGGATTTTGACGGCCAAGTGTGAGTACCTTTCAGGCACTTCTTATGGCAACTTGTGGGCCCCTGGGCTAGGAGAAGGAGACCCAGCGTGTTGCCAAGATTATTCCCACGCTCGGGTACTCGACGACGACTAAACAACCAGTAGCTGGCGGAGCAGCTGGAAACTGTCAACATTATCGGACGTGACTGGCTGCGACAAGATCACTGCCATAGAGAGCTTTGAGCTGACTCCGAGCCCTGTGCCGAAAACGGAAAACGGAATCATTGGCCGCATGTAAATATGCACACACACACTGTATCCATGCCCAGTGTGTTGGAGTCTTTGGAGGATTTGCGGCTCTGATGCTGATAATGCCTGTGGTTTAGCCTACAGTTTTTTTTTTCGTTAGTTTCTTTCCAGCTGCTACCAAATAAGCCCAGGCAGACGATTCGGATTTAGCCGCCAAAGCGACTGTCGGAGGCTGTGCCTATGCAAAACTTCTAGCCAATTAACTTGGCCGGCGGCAGAGGAGAGCCACAGAGAGAGAGAGAGCCTGTTCCTGGTGCTGTGCCTTATGATTAGAATCGTCGACAGCAGCAGCAGCAGCCGCCAAACGGGGCAACAGCAGCCGCAACTCCAACATCACCAGCAGCAGCAGCAGCAGCAACATCAACCGCAAGCAACCAAAGCTAATGAACCATGTTGCCGCTGATGAACCCAAACTGATTAATGATCCCGTGCTGGAAGGGGTGGTGGAGAAGGCCACTGCGAAATCCGATGAGGTTACACTCCTGAAACCACCATATTCTCCCAGCCTCAGACCGATCCCTGAGGCCTAGCTAACAACTTAACTAGTTCAATGGTGGGCTAAGGGTTACCCAAGCAGAGAGAGAAATAATGGGCAGTAGTTTCCTTATACTTAATGGGTAAATATATAGCAATTTCCTATAGGAAATAATCCATTGATCTTGAAAACCTTCTTTATAATAACCAAAAACAGTTACCCAACCCTTTTTCCCTGTGCAGCCTGCTTAACTCCAGTCAATTTTCGGGGGCCAGCTGAGTAAGGAGCTGACAAAAGCCGGCAATGTCCAATGCCCAATGGCCATGGCCGAAACAAAGGCCGCGCAGGCGCACCTGAGAATGTTGATAGCCCCCATGGAGTCGTCGAAGGAGTGGGAGTCGTAGCAGCTTGCAGTTGAAGCAGCAGCAGCAGGAGAGAGACAGAGAGGAGAACCAGCTCAAGTCCAAGTGCAAGTCGTTTTTTATGCCACTCAACCACCGGCGACACAACAGCAACAACTAGGGATTGAAGCTGGCTGAAAGCCGCGGACTTGGTGGAGCGTTGGCCCCAACTCAAGCCCTTTATCACATGCGCACATCATTTACTTGAAGCAGACGAGGACGAGGACGTAGCGCACTTTAGCAATTGCCTTTAAAGTGTTTGCGTCGTGACAAAATCAATGTTGGCCGTCTGTTGTTGCTCCTGCCATGTTGCCATGCTGCTGGGATGCTGGGCTGCTGCTGCTGCCTTGGCAGACGCAGCTGAATCCCTCTGACAGCCTCCTCAGTGGACAGTGATTCATGGTTTATTAAGCGCATTATGCCGCAGGATACTTTGAAGTTGCCACGGAGCAGAAGGAGGGGCAGCAACAACGAGTTGCACGTGTTTGGAGGCCCTTAAAAATGCGGCAATTGTTGGCCTGGACCCTGGAACGTTGGCATTGGCAATGAACACTTGGTCCCCGAAGCTGTTACTGGGTTGGATTCTAGGTAGGCAGTGCTGTTAAGTTGTCCTTTTTAAAAGGAGATTTGTTGTGAGTTATTTAGCGGTTTCTATAGATATTTTAGGGTATATTTAGTAATGTGATTTTGTATATATGACCACAAAATTCAATATAAAATTATATTGAAAGGTTCTCTAAATTTTTCTGTCACTTTTCTTTTATTTTTTGTAAATGTTTAATCTCTTCGTTTTCTTTGATATATTTTTATAGACACCTCTGATTCCACATGGCTGCTGTTTTCTGAGGTTATTGCTGGGCCAGCAATTGATTACTTAACATGTTTTATGCGTTCGGCAAGTTATGTGCCGACTGCCGCGTTAATTCGCCTCTTTGGCCTTGGCCAGAGATGGAGCCTCTTCCAAAACCCAGGCCAACTCCAAAGCAAGTAACGCCTGCGTCCAAACAAATTGCTGCTCGGCAGGCGCTGGCCGTAAATCAGCTCAGCGGTCAAAACACATCAGCGGCATCAATGGCCAGCCACCACTCTACTCTTGGCCAGAGTGTGCTCTAAGCTTCCCAGACTCTCCAAATCCTCAATTCCTGCCCCACCGCTGAGACACCCACGTGAGACCATGCCAATTTCAAAGGAGGCGGGTTCAAAAAACACCTCAAACTTTAGGCCAGGCAATAAAAGTATTAGAGATGAAGACGTGAAATTAGGGAAATATATTTCTAAGCATTTAATTTTAATTAATTAAAGAAATTACAATAAATATTTATATTTTACTTATAATAAAAACATAAGGAATATTTTCACAGTCTAAAGAAATTGAACTATTAAATATAGCAAACATTTTGTGCTGATTTAACATCAAAGTTCAGATTTCTTCCAAGCCAGACTTATTCCTAAACACCTTACACAGAATATTTAACTAATTCCCTCTATTGAAATCCCACAATTTAGTCATAATTCGTTAATAGCTCAATTTCCAAGCTCGTGTCACGCGACACACACATTCGAGGCGTGAACCTACACGGCGTATGCGCAACGTACGCTCGCATGCGCAATTGGAATTAATTATGCGCCCTGTAAACAAATACAAAACGAATGGAAATTGAGTGCGAGATGAATTGCCAGACGGAGATGCTGGCGGGCGATAAAGGAATATAAACGTGGCTCTGATTTATGCTCGTTGTAGCTGTTGTTTTGTTTTTTTGTTGGATTTTCTTGCTGCTGAAGCTGCACATACTCCTTCTTGCTGCTGCGGTGGCTGGCATTACGTATGCCAAAAATATGCAAATTGGCAATTGGAAGTGTGAACACCGCCAGTGGCACACCATCTACCTATACCCCAATATATATATATATATATATATGTATATGGAGGTACGTGCACTTGCCATTAGAATGCCGCCGCCGCCAATCGAAGCGTCAGAAATAAATTACAAAATCGTGTAAAGTGCAAACTGGACTCGGACATGGATGGTGGTTTCTTTTTTGCGGGCATTTTGTCTTTTGACGTTTCGCCTGGTTCTCTAATCGCCTTTATGGCCACATAAATCTTGGCTAAAATTTGCCGTTGCCCGCCAATGGATTTCCTTTATTTATTTATATATTTTTTGTTGTGCTGTTCAGCTTGGATTTTTATTTGCTTTTTGATCTGCAAACTGGTCCAAGCTTTGATTTATTTGAGCCCCTCTGCGACGGCCAGCGATAACGATAGCATTTCTGCTGCGCGCTTTCACGCATTTTTAATTACTCACCGCGGCCACGGAGAGATATATCCGATGGGAATCGAAAGATACGCCATGTCGTGCGCAGCCGGCCAGTTGTAATTGAGTCGCTGCATGGCCTGGGAAATATGCTAAGCATGAGGCACCGCCCCTGCTGACAAATGGGGGCTTACCCTGCAGAAGGTGGGGGGCGCCCCAGCTGTGGTTGATGCCAGCTGACAGGTTCAATTGCACCTATTCCATGAGTTCTGCTAGCTACCGACATTAATCAGTGGCATTACATCAGCTAAGGTTAAGACTCATGCTAATAACCAATCCAAGTATTTACAAATTTATGAAATTCATTTCGGTTTCTTGGAGAAAGGGTTATTTAAATTTTAAAATAAATACACATAACGTTTAGGCTTTATTTATTTCTTATTTCCTATTATTTCTAAAAGTTTACAATTGAAAATATATATCCAAATAATCTCCTTCATATTTCTAACCTAGTTTTAGTTTATTCTCAACATAACATGTAATCGAATATTAATTTTAAAGCTAAGATTATATAAGATTTTACTTAGAAAAGTAAGTTCGGTGGTTTAAATAAGTTTCGTAAATATGCAATAATTGTTTTTTGTTAATTTCCTTCTCTAATTCCCAATTAAATTAATTTATTTACCCCTGAACATCGCCAATTGCTATTAATCTAAATCCACCTAAGCTTCCTCTTACAGGATATACCCACATCCATTACCGTTAACACTCCTGCTACCGTTGCAATTACGGTTATCCTCGATTTAAATCCACCTACAGCCATTGAGAAGCCATAGTCGTTGGTCGGCGGGGGCACAATCATGGCAACATTTAGTCATTCCAAAAGCTACATAAACTGACAGTCTATTTGTTTTATGTCAGGCAGCGGCCGTTGCCATTTGCTGCTCGAGATTGGAGCAGCAGCAGCAGCAACTGCAGCAGCAAAAGCAACAGCAGCAGCAACAACTGCTGCCGTTGACACGCCTGCAATTGCCGCGATATGAATCACAGCGAGTCAAGTCAGCGGAGTTTCAGTCGGCCGAATGAGTAGCATTATCTAGATAAATAATTATTCAACTTAAATCGAAATCGTAATGAATTTTTCGTAATTCCTCCGCTGTTTCATTGGTGCTTTTGGCGGGAGTGTCAAAGTGACGGCGTTGCATTGTCAGTGGTTCGTTAGCAATATCTTTGGGTCTGCGTCGGCAGGCAGGCAACATGTTGCCGCCGCATGTTGCCCGGCTTAATTGGACAGCGATACAAATCGGACTTTGCGAGGGTCCGAATCCGAATCCCATTCCGTATCCGAATCCAAATCAAGCCACGCCACGCCCATCCAAAACACCTGCAACCGTTTACAAGACAGCAGCAGCAGCAGCAGCGCTACGACGATGGCAATTTGTCAAATTTCCGCAGCGAAATTGGAGCTGAAGCTAAAGCTAAAGCCCAAACTGGCCGTCTGGACTCACTTAACGCCCAGTCGGCGTTGCAATTATCCTTATTAGTTGTGGCATAAAACATCGTTCGCCTCGCCCAAGGGCTTACAGTGGAACGTGGCTTTCCTAAACCAGACATTGCTACTACAGTTTAAGTTCTGAGTAGAAACTTTCAAGAAAATAATATTAATATTGTTTGGAAATGAATTTTAGTTCAATATTTTTAGATTTTATTTGAAATATTATATTTTGTATGGGAAATTTAATACTATAAAAGGTTTTGTTATCATTTATTGTGTTTCTAAAATAAACCCTAAGCATTTATTCTTTAATAATAATAATTTCTTGTACAATTTATATAATTTCTTATTTTCATAATAATTATTAATCTTTAATAATTAAAATATATTTGTCCTTAATTTCTTTAATATCCTCCTTATCGAATTTAACCCATTTTCTTCATATTTTTCACGGCTCTTTCGATTTTGGCTTATGCGGAGACCTCTTAACGCTTGTTTGCACTGATAAATGCGAAAAGCAGCGCGGCCTTAACAGCTTTAACAGCCGCCAGATCGGCCCAGAATACACCTAATTACACGGCTCGAGTGTTGCCGCTTCCTGGAAGGATGGCTTCTCTCTCTCCACTTGGCCAATTTCACACCAATTCCCAAAGTCACGGCGATCGAGGGAAGCCACCGCCTTTGGCCGCTAAGTGTCCGCCGAGTTGCGCTTTAAGTTTATGTTCTTTTCACTTTTATGGGCTGGCGGGGGCCCATCATTAGCCGCCAGACTTGGGCAGGGACATGATCTTCGGGATCTCGGGTCCTTGGTTGCCGCATAGAGGTGGCAGTTTCCGGCCTTTGAGCTCTTAAATATAATAAATATAAATAATATTTATACACCAGTTTTCTTTATGATTTTTAATATTTTGTGCGTTTTTCTTGAATTTATAAAATCTGTTTAAAAAATATAGGCTGCTGGCATCTCTGATCTGGGCTTGGATCGCGGGCTCATCAATTGTCTGGTCACTGCAATTATGGAATCGCTGATCACAGATCGCAAAGGTTGGCTTCCTTTAGATTTTGTTTTTTCCAAGCATCAGCGACAGCATTGTATTGTGAGGCATTTATGGCGCCGCATACGCTGGCAATTAAACAATTCGCAGCAACAATGCCGAGTCCAAGCTTGGTCCAAGCTGAATTGGCCAAATTAAGCGCGATTCGTTGACCAATTTTGGTCAACGAAATCGTAACAAGTTGTTAGTTGCGATAAGAACTCTGAGGCCATTGTTGCTGCAGTGCCATACATGCTGCTGCTGTGCTGCTGCAGTGCTGCTGTTGCTGCGCTGTTGGCATTGTTGTCGCCGCCGCCACTGCAGCTTGTTCATTGACTTTGGCTCTGTGCTCCCTGTGTAATTATGGACATTATTATTATTGCTCTCGGCTCACAGCTGAATTTACATGCTGCTGCTGCTGCTGGTGGTGCTGCGGCGCCAGCAATTCCAGCCGGAGGTCGATTAGCAATCGGGGAGGCGGTTCCACACACAAACGGGCTACCGAATATGTGTATATCCAATTATAGTATAGAGCACACACAGCAGCAAGGAGATCAGGTGCTGCTGGTGTGCCGCCTTTATGATCGACACCTGTATATCAGTTCGCGGGATAATGCTTGCTGCCATCGAGCATTGAGAGAATCGCCACCAATTAGAGTTGATTGCTGGATCAAGATTTCCAAGGGCTGGGATTTATGCACAGCTCGGGGAAATCCATAAAATATAATATGCTAAAACCTAATGAAGCACCTGGGAAAAAATTCTTCTTTGATTAAAGAGTAATTTGTGGTTCAGGGGAATGATAATTGAAGCTTTAGAAGGAAAAATCTCAGAAGGATTTCCTTTCCTGATCATTTTTGATCTAGGAATTTCCTTAATTTAACTATAATTTCCAATTTTTGAAGAAGAAGTCTCAGTTTGAAGGCTTTTCGCTTTATTTAAGGTCTGTTGGTCGGCATGTTTTATAAGGTGACTGAAGCCTGCGGCTAATTAATTTGCCACTGGTGTCCCATTAGCGTAATTGTCTGTCTCCCCTTTGACATTGCTTGGCCATTCCGTATTCCAAGCCGATCCCCAACAGCGGACAACCAGTTGGTAGCGAGTGAAGTGTCCAACCTTTAACTGCATTTTATGTGTCACCAGCTCGCTGACAATAATTTGCATACATGTTGGAAGAGAAAGACGTGAGTCCATGGAATTCGCTTCAAAAGATCACCGCTTCGGGGGCTGCGCCTTTCCTGGCGCCATTTCATTGAAATGGGCGTGCCACACATCGCCCACATCGAAGCCTAATGGCGCCCATCAGTCTGTGGGAACACCTGCAGCCTGGCCCACGCGGGGCCCGCATCGCCTCCTCTAGTCACTCCCACTCGGACTCTACAGCACTCCAAGCCACTCCACTCCCATCTGCAACAATGACCGTCTTAGGAAAGCACGCAACGATCGCCCCAGACATCGCCATAAATGTTAGCGAACCAGAACATTATGCCCAGGCGGCGGCTAGTGCAGGTATTAGAGGTGTCTCAGCAGTGACTGCAAGTTGCTACTTTGAGGGAAAAAATATTTAAAGAAATTATTAAAAAATATTGTTCCAACATTTATAGCTTTTAAAATATGTTTTTTTTTAAACTATTTTATTGAATTTCTTGGCGCTTCTTTTTATGATTTTAAATTAATTTCTTAGTTATTATAAGTACATTCAAATCACAGTGATTGCAAGATCACAGCACAGGCAGCGCACAGCTGCATTGCCTTAACCTGGGCTGAAAGGAAGGAGTAGTCCTCCTCCTTGAAGCTGGAGAAGGAGGAGGTGTCTGGCTGGGGCTGGCTTGGGCTGGGATGTCGGCTTGTTTGCCTTAAAAAGGCAAGTCTGCGCCGTCGCCGCAGATCGCAGATGTCGCCAGTTGGGCCTGGAATCGGGAATCGGGGAGTTTCGGGGGCTTGGGAATCCAGACTGGCGTCCCTTTTGGAGGCAGCTGCGCTTGAAGCTGGAGCTGTAGTTGGAGCTGGAGTCAAGCCTGGCCCACGCACTTGTCTAGCAGTCTGGCAAACAAAAGGCCGCTCTGCAAACTCAATTTGCAGAGGGGTCTTCGGGAAAAAGTGTGTGGAAAAGGGTGGAACTCACAGAGACTCTAGGGGCGTGGGCGGCGGCCAAGTCACGATTTGGTCAATCACTGGTCCGGGTTTGCTGCTCAGAAACCTCGAGATCCCAGAGCAGACTGCCAAGAGGTTTGCTGTTTTGCTTTTTGAGGAGTTGCTCTGCCTCGCATAATTCCAATGGCACTTGAGAGATAAGTTTTAGCCATAAGGTTTATTATGCACCACAGAAAAATAATATAAACTAAATTTACATTGATTATTAAACATTTTAGAATATTTTTTTATTTTTTTACATTAATTCCACAGTGTCTGCTTTGTTATAATAATTTTTTTACTCTCATAATGCAAAAATTTCCGACACAATAAAAATGCAGAAAAAATACAAACTTTAGAAAAGGGGTTACAATTTTAAAATTGTAAAAATAAGACAAAAATTAAAATTTTACAAAATTATACATATACTTAGTGTGCGTATGCAGCAAAAATGATAGAAGTAAGCTATATATTCTGTTTGCAGTTTTTATGTTAAATTCATTATATTTTGACAATGCTATAATTTTGTTTATTCTTTTTAAAATATTATAATTTTAAACATTTAATAAATTAATTTTAATATCCCTTTTTGTCTTGACTCTGTAGCTTTTGGTTTGATTTAAAAGAAATCATGCAGTTGGTCATCAAAATTAATTAAAAAATGCCTCCCTAGCTGTGAGCTTCATAATTGTATTTTAATTCGATTTAAATTGATTTTGGTTGACCCCTAATTAATATTCCAACTTGGATTTTTGGGTGTAAGCATTTTTTAATTTATGATAAATGTTTTTCTCTGTGCAGAAGAGTCTCAAGTTCACTCCTCCCGTTGGGGATCCAACATGCTGAGCACTGTCCAGGCTCCGGCGGCTCATTAAAGTTGTGCCTCATTTTTGGGACGGTGCAACGGATCGATCCATCGGTCGTCTTGGGGGCTATATCTTATCATAAAAAACGCAGTTGCTTCAACACCTGCAAGCAGCATCAAACACGCATTAGCACTCTGATGGAATTTCGCCTCATTTCGCTCCCCTTTTCCTTTTTTTTATATACATCGGCGGTGCCGCATAAATTTCAATCAGCCTTAATAAACTGCAAATATTTTATACGCCTTTTCGGTTTTTTGGGACAGCATAAAAAAAAATTCGTAATATGAAATTAAAATGAGGAAAGCGACGAACGGGAAAAAATTGAGATGCAATCGATGGGTAGAGCCAGGAGGCGGAGAAGAAAGAATTTTTAAATAATTTTTAATCACAGAATCTTTGCTGCAGAGAAGAGAACAAACTGAACTGAAGAGGACCAGCTTTTTTCTTTCATTTATGGTTTATAGTTTATGGCTGCTGCCTGGTCCACATAAAATTCAGTTTAAGTGACCATAAAAATCATCCAATAAGTTTGTTCAAATTTCGCTTTGCTCGCTGCCAGAGAATTTATTTATGTGCCTGCCACTCGATCTTGAAAAGTCCTCAAGTCATTGTGATTTCAATTTGAGTCTCCATCGCCCCGGGACCATCGCTCGAGAAGGAGCTGGAGTTGGAGAATGGTCTGTCTGAGTGCGTTTGCGTGTTCCTCATCATTTGTTTGCAATGAAAATAACACCAACATAAACAACCGGGTCCCCAGACAGGGTCTACACAGTCCGGCCAAAACCAATCGCAATCCCAAACCCTGTCTCGATATTTTTGCCACCGTCAATGGCATTAAAATGCACAATACCCGCTGCGTTTGCCCAATGGCACTGACCGTGGCCATCTCCCTGGCCATTGATGTCCTTACCAGGCGCCACACCCTGCTGCGAGATCCACGATCACGAGTGGGAGCCCCTCGAACCGCATCTAAGTCATGTCAAAGCCCCACGAACGACAGTTGCTTAATTGAATTTCTTAGCTTGCGTGCCTTGCTTTAATTTCGGATTGTGGAGGATATCAGGAATACTCCATGAAGATGTAACAGTTCGATCGGAAATTGATGTACGAAATTGGGGTATAAATAAGGATCAGGGAAAGATGAGTTTTGGTCAGAAAAAAATTAGAGAAAGATGAGTTCTTGGCAGGATATATGATTAGTTGGGGACTGAGAATAAGAGCAAGGCAATAAAAATTCAATAAATAAAATAACAAATATGTTTAAAATTTAATAATTTTTAAAGAAGTTCAAGTTAGATATTAAAGTTGAAAGAGCAAAATAATTATCAAGAATAATTCCAAGAACCCAGAGATAACTACTTTATTTACCCATAAAAATCTCAGATTTTCTTAATATAAAAAAGTAACGACTAAAAATCAAGCCCAAGAGCGTGCCAGTTGTAATTTGAGTTGGCCTCAATTTTTTTCGGCTACTGTTCCTCCGCAGCTCCACCAGCAGCAGCTTCCGTTCTTTATGGCTACGATTGAGACATTATTGGGGCTCTTCAGCAGCTGTCACGCCAGTGCTCCAATCTGTGTCCTGGTTGGCGAAATCCGGGTGCGAATCATGGCTTAGATGGAGGCGTCTCGGATTACAGTCTATATCAGCTGGCTGATGGCTCAATTGGTAATCCGAGACACCAGGCTCTGCTGGTCTATGACCAGTTACCCACTCACCCGATCGACGGATTTGGCCAGGCCAATTAAAAAGTCATTAGGAGGTAGTCTGAGCTTGGCAGGGAAAGGAGTAGGGAGCAAGGAGCAAGCTGGTTCAGGCGGAGCTGGAACCTTAATTGCCGGTTCGCCATAACCAAAATGACCGCAGGGCAGCAGGCAAAACGGAAAGGAGCTCTCTGGCTCTGAAATCACTTTTTTTCAGCACGTGGAACAGCCCAAAATGATGGGCACTTGCATTAAACGAAATCGTTTAGCTGCGACTTCGGAGGATTAAGAGGGGGGCTGACCGGGCTTCGATGGCAATTAAATGCATCCCGAGGAGCGTCCAGCCCAGTGCCATGTCCTAAATGTGTTCAATTTAAATTAACGATCGCAAAACGGAGAGCCAGCAGTTCCACAGTTGCAGTTGCAAGTTACAGTCTTTTGCTGGCATTGCAATTAAGCAAAAGTTTTATTTAAATTGCCTGGCGCTGTCGGAGCGAAATTTTGGCGTGTTTATGGCCTGTAACTTCTTGGCCAGAAGTCCCAACCCAATGCCCAGTCCTTGGCCTGACTCGACTCTCCTTTCCACTCGCACCGCTCACATGTGTTTGCTAATTTCTGCGTGCAATCCGAACATTAATTAAATCGAACATTTTCGCTATAAATTGTTTGCTTAATTGCCATTTAGGGGGACACTCGATCGTGGACACTGGACACTGGGCTGCTAACTGCTAACTCCTGGCTGCTGGCTGCTGGGCAACTATAGCTGATCCTCCCAAGCATCCCGGCCAGATTGGCGGCCCTCCAATGGCAGTTGAATGCTGGCAGCCAAAGCCAAACAGTCGGCCAGCCATAAATAAATTAAAAGTCCCAGCAAAATGACAGCAACAAGATCAGGCAACATCAAGAACAAGAGCAGCAGTAACTACACAAAGAGAAAAATTCAAGACATAAATAAATAAATAAATAATAAAATAAATAAACAAAATCGTTGATTAATTATTTATAATAAAAATCTTTATTATTTATTTTAAATGGAGGAAAAATTATGTCATTTACTCAATATTCTGTTTTTAAAATTAAATTAAAAATGCTTTCTTTACGTTCTTGGCATTATTTAGCATTTTCCTTTAAGCAATTTATAACTTATAAACTAATTTCTATATTGAATACTTTTTTGCAGACCTACAACTGGAACACATATGTATTTTTTGTTGATATTACGTAATCCCCGGTGGCCTAGTGGAAAAGGCGTTGACGCTGGGAGCAGACGCAAGGGGTTCGACGACGTAAAGCATACCGTGTTAGACTGGGGATTTTTTTTTATTAATGTTCTTTATTCCTATATCCACATTTTATACACCTTCTACATATGCATATCCTCTGAAAGGTACATATAAAAACACAAAAGGACTTATAATAAATCGTCTTAATGGGTCAAATACACCTTCTATTGCCCATTTAATATTTTCTTTATATTATTTACCTTTTTTAAAACAATTAAACTTTCTCTAATTTTTTTATTCACAATTATTTAGAAACTCCATTAAAAAAAGAATTAAAATTTAAATTAAAAAGGACTTTCTCCTCTAACAACAAGCCCCAGTGGCCTAATGGAGAAGGCATCGGCCTCCTAAGCCGGGGATTGCGGGTTCGAGTCCCGTCTGGGGTCAAGCGGTGTAATTTTTTTTTAAACTTTATTTTACTAAAGTATTTCTCTCTGTGTGCTGTCTGGATCAGCAGTTACATTGGGAGCATCAGCATATGGCCATTCGGATTATTAATGATGGCGGAAGCAAACGCGGTGCCTTTTGATAGTTAGTCCTTGTTTTTGTTTTTGCTGCTGCTGTCCAAAATCCTGACAAGCCTTGTTGCAGTTGCAGTTGCTGTTTGAGGTTGTCGTTGGCATTGCAATTGCAATTTCAGATGTTGCCCGGATGACAAACGCAACAGCAACATCTGCCCATCAGCAACACGAGCAACATAGCCGGCAATCAACTGCAACAACCATCGACAATCGACGATTTTGCTACCCAAATTATAGTTAATGCCGTCTGTTGTTTGGCCAAAAGTTCAATACACGGAAATTCGAGACTCAAGTGCAGCTGGGCGCCTATTTTTTGTTGTATTTTTTCTCCTGTTTTTTTTGTATTTTCCAAGCCATGGGCGACGCATAACTTGGCACCAAGCTGGCAAATCGTTTTCACTACCAAATAAAGCATTCAATGCCCGCCAAACAAAAACCCAATCGTGCCCACAAATGTCTAGGCTGAATCTCGAATCGAGTCTGAGTCTGAGGCTGAGTCTGAATCTGAATCTGAGGCTGTGGTGCGTGGCAGTGATGGTAAAACTTTATGTGTAGAAAAAAAGTCTATAAAAGTCGAAATATAAATATACAAAATTATTTTCAAAGTTACTAGCAAAAAATAATACAAATTTAATTTTAGAAAATAATATAGAATACCTTAAAAAAATTATTTAATAGTCTATCTGCTGACATATATAATTTTCCACTTTTTTCATCTACTTTTTTGGGCTAAACGAATCACCACTGTTGCGTGGTCTTGTTATTGTTGCTCCAGCAGCTCCAGTTTGAGTTCTCTATATCCATTTGAATGGTTTTTTTTTTTTTTTTTGCATGTTGTTAAATTTCAATGGCGCCAAATCTTGGCCGTGGGTTGCAGACGCCAAGAAAGTTGCAGACGCAACGAAATCCTTGTCGAGTTCAATGTTGCTGTTGTTTTGCTGGCCATTTAGGCTGCGGGCCAATAACTAGCAGTTTGAATACATAAAGAAATGCAGTTAAGAAGTTCGTTGTCTAAGTCTTTTGATATAATAATTTTATATTCTATTTATTTATTATTACGCGGCACAGCGTTGTCAATTCAGGGTTCGATCGAGAGGTGGCGGATTCGATCCCATGCAAAGTCATTACCCTATCTAGGAAATCTCCTCTGTATTCGTAATCTCCTTAATCTCCTCTCAAGTTTCGTGGCTTTAGCAATAGTAGCTGAGAATTTATTTAACAAAAGATGCTTAGTAAGGCAGACGATTTTCAACATTTGCTTTTCATTTTATATTAAATTTCCTTGCAAATTACTCTTGTTATTTAAAAAACAATTCTCTCTAAGCTCTCCGCTAAATTTTCACTTCGTTTAGCTTGATTGCAGGCCAATTTCAATTCAATTTAAATCCCCTCCAACGCTAACGACAAGACAAATTCGTCTGAGTTAGTCTCAATTAGAGGGTTCGAACAGGCTTCGAGCTTTAGCTTCAGCTTTGGCCATTTGCCAGGCAATCATTAAATCCAAAATCCGACGGATTCCCACACGGGGCAACAAAAGCGCTTCGAGTGCGTTTCCTGTTTCATTGGAATTACCCCTCTCTCCCCAGAAATTAGCCAAACAAATGCGAACGTGAGAACTTCAATTGAACTTTTGGAGAGTGTTAGACGAGGGTTTGATGGGACAATAGAATGGATATATGGGATGCGGGTCTTGTCTAGATATATTCCTTCGATTGTGGCCACTTTGCCCCCACCTGCTGCTTGCTTCTGAATCTTTGCCACCTTTTGGCAGTCCTCCTTTTGTGCTTCTGCGACAGCTGCTGCTCCACATAAAAACTAAAGACGCACACAAGTAAATAATAAAATCAAATTACATTCGCATTCAATTTGCAGCTGCGACCATAAAAAAAATCAATAAAAAAATATACAAACCACATGTAAAAATATTTTTATGTGCGTTTAATTGAGTGAACTCGTAATTAAATATCAATTAAAAATATGGTCGCCAAAGATAAATGCAAATGCCGAGGCACTGAACCAAAAAATCTTGAAGTTTGTACAAAAACGAACTTTTAGCTAGAATTATTTCTTGTGAACAAATTATGATACTTATATAATCTGAATTCCTTGTTTTACATAGTTATTAAAAGCTTATTATTTAATTTAGAAATTACTCAAGTAACTACAATTATTGGCCTCTAATTGTGTGTGCCTGCAATTAAATATCAATTAAAAAAATAACTCCAAACAAACAAATGCAAATGCACACGCACTGCACCCAAAAAGAGACAAAAAGTCACCGCAAAACGAAAGACTTAAGACACAAACTTGAGTGCGAAGCTGCCGTTTTGTGCATTTTATGCGTGCTGCGCTGTGCTGTTCACCTTCGGACCCGCTCAGCATGTCGCACACATGTAAATGGTAAACGCTTAACGCAATTTATGGCGGCCGACAAACTTTATTAAATTTTGCGAATTTCATTTTCGTTTTTATTATGATTCTGTGTCTTTTCGGCCGCCAGCCGCAAGTTCAAGTCGTTTGTCATTCGCACACCCCGCCGCCATTGAAGGCGACGACTGCAGCTGTGTTGTGGCATTTGCATAAACGAATGCCCCTCTAAATGCCTTCTGACACATTTCGTTTGAGTTGGGGACGGTGACGGTGGCGAGGCGGGGCCAGGTTAATAATTAGAATCCGGCCTTTTAATTATGTGGAAACGTCGGGCGAAACGAAAACGACTTGAGTCGGTCAAGTGGTCGCATTAAAGCCACTAAATGTCTTGTGTAATTGCCCGGACCGATGTTCAATTAAACGGAATTGAGTCATTAAGCTGATACTGTTTGGCGTTGCCCACCAACGATCGCAATGCGGGGCCCTCAAGGCTGCTCCTGGGGAATGTCATGGCCCAAATTGGGTCAAGTTCTGGGGGGAGCTAACAGGTGTGCGAGGTTTGTTTTTTTTATTAAATTTAAGCAAAGGATATATTTGAATAAAAAGGGTTTTTTTTTAGGATCACTTTAAGTTAAGTTTAAGTTAAGGATAATTCTTTAAATATATTTTTCAGGAGAACTTTAATTATACTTTCCAGAATCAAAAGATTTTAAACTAATTTAAATCAAAATACATAAATCTCTTGTAAAATAAAATACATAAATATTTCTTAGATTGATAATAAATTTTACTTATATTTTCATACTGCAAAAAAGAAACACCTTTAACTTCTCGTTTCAGTTAGTTCCCCTTTCCACTTGAGTTGCATGCATCCGGCCCACGGAAAACTGTTTTTCCCATGACCTCGAAAAAAAAAACAAGAAAATATAAATACAAAAAACAGGGAAAAATAAAGCAAAAAGTGGTAAAGAATTCAAATCAGTCGCCTGCGACTGCGATGACGGCCAACTGTGACGACGTGACGTTGAAATTAAATTAACTAGACTAGAGAAGCGGCAGCCAGACAGAGGCTCCCAGCTCCAGCTCCCAACCACTTGACCAAGACGGGTTTTCTCAACCGAAAAATAAAGTAAAACCCGGCCAGAGCTCGTCGCTTTTCGGCCATCTCCTTGACTAATGCTAGCGAGTGTAAATTGTTTAACATTTAGGCGGCTTTAATTCACCGCCACGGCCATCATCATAGCCAGCGCCGTTGTCCGGGCAATTTGTTGTTGCCGTAATGCCGGCGCAACTGCACCGCTTTCCAGCCAAGGCCCCAAGGCGACAATTTTGATTAAAATGCCATTTAGTCAGAGCCGAAGTCGAACATGGTCGGGGGCAGGTCTTTAATAAAGTAATCCGTGACTGCCCCGACTTAAACCCTCTTCAGCTGACTGACTAATTGTGGCCAATTTGGAGGGGCAGGCCAGTGGATACGTTGATGTAAAGATGCAAAATAAATTAAGGATGTCAGAAAGAGGTAATCCACAAAATATGAAGGATATGGTTTTAATACAATATTAAATATTTACAAAAATTAATTGCAAGAGGAGGACTAATTAAAGCTTTAATTAAAAAAATCAATACTTTAATATTCTTAAAAAAATATTGAAATGTAAATGCAAACCATTCCCTGTTTTACATCAAAGCTAAAACTAAATTGCTTTCAATATTTGACTTTTACTCCCTCATTTGCCTTGATTACTTCACAGTTATTGAACCCATATCCAAGTCCAAGTACGCGTCCGTTTCCCAGCTTGAACCTGGACCTCGGCACGTAGTCCACGGCTCCACGGGGTCCCCGATTCCCTTACCACCTTCACCATCGCCAGCAGTTCAGTTCAAACTGATTGCAACTACAAATCTCGGACACGTAGCCACAAATTGCCCGCGCCATGGGCCTCGGGTTTTCGGTTTGGGGTCTCAGGTTCAGATTCAGGTTCAGCCAAAGATCGGGATGCTGCGATGCGATGCGAGGAGCAGCAGGTTCAGGTTCACCTTGGAGCGCCCCAATAAAGCGAATCAATAATAATTGTATTGACTGTGTGCAGCAAAGCAGATCAAAAGGTCGAAGCTGCCTTTCTTTCGCTGTTGATTTCTGATTTCTGCGATTTGCATGAAATCAGCGAAGATGAACGGCAAGAACTTTTATAATAATATTTATTGTAATTTATATAAATATAATTGTTAAACAAGCTTTGTTTTGTGTGTATTTAAAAACAAATCATTTTGTATCATTTAGTTGCTTAATGAATGAATTAAGAAAGCTGAACAAAATCATCTTTAAAGTTCATAAGTATTTAAAGTTGTATAAATTGCAAAAAGTTTATTTTTATTGAGATTCTCTCTAATAAACTCAAGCTCTCTGAGAAAATTTATTCATATAATATTCCTTGGTGAGGAATATATTTTAACACACTTCTTAAAAGTAGTTTTTAAATATATTTTTTATTCCCTCTGATCTGAATTCTTAACTCCCTTCCAATTCTTGGCCAAAATTGCCACCGCAAAATGCAGGCTTAACAAAAATTCAAGTCGACAGTTCTTGCAGACTTGCCGAAAGGTCAGCTCGATCATTTCCGCATGATTACGAATGCGATTCATTCGTTGGCTGCTTTAAATCTGCTCTGACTGTGGCCAAGAGCCGAGGAGCCAAGCTCACAAGTTGGCCAAGTTCCCGAGAGTACTGGCCCAGAGAGATCTGGCTCTCCGCAGAGCAAGTCTTCGCCCGATCTCTGAGCCTCAAGCTGGGGAAACCGCCGCGCATGCTCAGTGAGGGGAAAGCTAAATAAAGGGGTAAATCAGGGGTAAGCTCTCTGTGGAACTTGTTTCCAAACAGGGGTTCAGGGGTTCAGGGGTTTAATGGAAGGAAATGCAGTGGTGGTGGGTTTGGGTTAAGGGGTTTTCACAGGGGTTTCGGAGGGGTTTTAGAGGGGTTTTAGAGGGGTTGCTATTACTCCTGGACATGATTCTCCGCTGGAACGTAAATTTAATGTCCCCTAAAAAAGGGATCAAGGGGAAAAGAGCAAGGGGAATTACATTTATTAAATATTAAGTTTCGGAAAAAAAAATTAATAAATTAATTCAAATAAAAACAGATTGCTTTACATTAATAATAGAATTGTCAAGAAAATATTTATTAATTTTTAGACAGGAGAAAAAGATTGCTTCTAAAAATAAGGAGAAACTAAAAGGGGAAATATGGTTCTCCAGGAGGAGAAGAAAACTTTATAAAGAAGAAAAGGAGAAATCTTCAAAACCTTTAAATAAAAACATAAATAATTATTTTAAAGTAGTTTTTAAATAATCTTAAATCAAGATAAATATTAAACAAAACAAACATATTTCTTTATTTTAAATAGTTACTATTATTTTCCATAATTCTAGAGGTTCTAAACATTAAAAAAATTAAGAAGTTCACAAAATTTTATACAAGTTCATACAATTTTTGGGACTACTTTTTCTGGTAAATATTGTCAATCCCTTTCGACCATTTCATCCTTCTTCAACTTATTTTTGTGAGGCTTCCCATTGATTCCACTTAACTGATAGCACTCCTCAATGATGATCGATGACCCCTGATCCCCAGTGACTTACAGAAGGGCTCCTTTAACTAAAGAGACTCCCTCGACCACGCACAGAGATAACAATGAGTAATTGAGAGGCTGTAATATCATAAATGGCAGATTTCGCAAATGAAGCTGCTGCAGATGGGGTCTCCTGCTCCTGTCCATATGCATCTATGTATATATATTCACGTATAATATCTCGCACCTCGACGATAAGCAAAAGTCAAAATTTTGCAACTGCCTGTTGGCTGTTGTCAACATATCATTTGTCACCGGCAGCATCGATAGAGGAGGCTCGGGAGTGAGACTCGCAACTAGCTCCTCCTGCACCTTAACAAAATTTTTAATTAATTTGTATTTGTATTTTGTGTATAGGCTTTAGATTAATGTGTGTCATTAGGGTGTTAAATAATGGTAAAGCAAGGTAATGCTTTGGGGAATTAATGTAGAATAATAGAATTTTATTCAATTTGAGATCTTAGTTTAAATATTTTGCATATTTCTGTACTTAGAGTTTTGCTGAGTAGACTTGTACGCATAAAATTCTTTATTCTTTGACTATTTATGACTAAAGCATTTACTTAGTGTTGAGTTCTAACAGCTTTGATTCGCTACTTTAAATAGTTCCCATTTTTTGTAAATAAATTTCCATATTTAAAGTATATTTTCTTCCAGTACACTTGCATCTATGACAAACGGCAGTTGGGCAAAGCAAAAAATCTGGCTATCTCTGTTATTAATGAAGTTGCCGAATCCAGCAGCTGAGGAGATGCAGAGACGCTGCGAATGAGGCAATGGGGCTGCGGATGGAGACATACATGGCCGGGCAGCCGCCGCCTCATGGGCAATTAACCCGCTAATTAAACGGCTGCCACGGTAGCCAGTGGCTGCTGTACAGGAAGCTCCGCTGGACCGCTGGCTGGGAATTGACGACGAGGCTTCTTTATGCCCCGTTATCGGCCAAAAAAAAAAGAGAGATGCGAGGCGATGTGAATGCCTCATGAATTGCAGCGGCGATCGACTCGAAAATGCGAGGCGACATTTTCTGGACTGCCGGCTGCCACTTCATTAAGTCCAAATTGATGAGTTCAATTAGGCAACAAGGCCCCAGTTTCATTCCCGAACCCAATTCCCAATCCCGAGCAGCAGCAGCAGCAGCAGCTGCTTGTCCCCGTTTCCCGTCGCGAGTAATTAGCGCAGAGATTTTCAAATTGCCAAAACTTGTTCACCGGAGAGGGGGAGAAGACATCCTAAAAAAATATATGTTATTTCGGGATACCTTACCCCGTTCACCTGCTGCCAGTTTCACTTTCGCAGGATTGCGAAATGAAATCAAACGAATATGAATTCTGCGACCCAAAAGTTTTGCCCAATTTGCAGCTGCCGCTTGGGATATTCGTAGAATTTCGGCTTGTCCTTAACATTTATATTGTATATATAAAAAATTTTATTTCGGGAATCGTTAATGAGCTCATTTTGGAAATGGTATTCTCGTGTTAAAACATTGATTCGATTGGCGCGCTTAAAAGGTGTCGCCGGCCCATAAAGCCAACTTTCGGCTTACTCACTGGGCCCCATAAAAGTTTCGGCCACAAAAAAGTCCAAATCAAAAGCCAGGCCAAGCGGAAAATATGCCGGGAATCAAAGGCGCCGTATCCTTTTATATTTTTTCGGTCAGCTCAGCGTCATTAACGCTCCATTGGGGTCGAAAAAAAAACGAAGAAATTCTGGCCTTTGTCCAGCTTCCAGCTGCTCTCTTGTCAACTTTTATGGAACTTATGGTCTCGGAGTTAAGGTTCGGGTTAATAGGTAAATGCCCAAATGACCGGCAATTCATTAAGATGCACCCAGGATAGCAAATATATATACATATATATCTGATATGGTTCTCAGTCCCACACTGGCATCGTGCGAAAGGCACTCAAGCAATTTGGGAATTGCAAATGCGAGGAGAATTTTTGATCATGTAATTGCTGGATAACAAAAGAAGTCATGCCGATGAGAGCCCGAAAAAACGAGAGTTATTTTTCCCACTCCCATTCCTGGGCTGCATTCTGGGTCGGTGTTTCCCACATTAAGCTGGACACACCTCATGAGAAAGTTTATTTGAATCCACATTCGGGAACCAGACTGAATATCTTTCTTAGTTTCTGGAGAGTCTCATTAGCTGGCAGAAAACACTGGCTAACAAGAAAAATTCTTAAAGGTTGCTGAATTTGTAGGGATTTCTGGGAAAAGTTAAGTTAGAAGTATTATTTTAAATATAGAAACATGTTTATAACAATAAAATGATCTATATTTGATACATTTTTCTATTATAAACCCACAAATTGTATTCTTATAATTTCCAAAATAATATAAACAGAACAAAAATACATTTATAATAAGATCCCAAGCTTAGTTTATCTAAAAAGCCTTCTCCTGGACAGCTGCTAAATATAATTTGAAGGCTACCCGCAAGAACACTACCATTGCAAGCCAGTGTAATCCCTCAGCAAAGTTCACACGACACAAGAATCCCACCCTCTCACCATGGTAAGTGGGTTCCATTCCCAGTCCCAGTCCCACAACTGTTTCGGTTCTCGTGTGACTCCCGGGATTCTCCGTTCTCGCGACGAGCTGCTGAGAAGCAACAGCCTGTCTGACCAGAGCCGTGAGAAGCCCGCGGATCGAATCGGATCGCACCCCTATATAGCTTACACTATATAGTAAGAGTATAGTACGAGTATCTTTTGGCCCGCACACCTGCAATCCGCCGGATGCGTTTCTGATTTCGGGGTGGTTTCCGACGCGTGCCTGGCACTATGTGTGTGGGAAATGCAATTCGTTATTGTTTTCCCTGTTTGCTCACATTTTAGGGCTTCACAAAAGGGCCTTGTTTGGGAATATACAATAACAATAAGCTTTGTTTCAATTAGAATATAGTTTTGGGTGGAATATGTGAAGTATTTTCATGTGGGAAAGGTGTGCTTATAAGGGAAGGAGAGAGAGCGACTGTAAAATGTTTCAGAAAATAGATTTTATAAGGAGATTTGCGACTCAAAGATATATCTTCATTACTTCATGTCTTGGATTAACAGAGCATGTGTTATACGATAATAGTTTAATTTATGAACCATAAAAAAAGTTCTTAACAGCAGCATTAATGGGAAGTTATTGTACATTGCCATAAAGCTTCAGCATTAGTTTCCAATTGACCTCTGTCCAAGATCCTCTCCATTTATTAACTACTAAAAAGTCAGCCAGATCGAAGAAGATCGTGTGCTGACCATGATTGAATCGTGCCACTGAGCTGGGCTGGGCTCGGTATATGGGCCTGGATCAGCTCTTTGGCTTTCGCTTTGGTTCTGGCCAAATTGCAATCATTTGGGGCGCAGTTTAAGCCTAAATGCTGGATCGCCTTTTTGCCCAGCTAGGCATCTCGGCATCGCGTTTATTTTTATGCCAGTACAGCTGCTGGCAAAGCTGGCAAGCAAACAAACAAACGATATCATCATCATCTCAGCAAACGATAAAAAGAGATTTTTGTTGCTTGATTTTTGCTGAACCAAAAAAGGCAACGGCAACTCCCATTAAATTCCCAAAAAGGCAAAAAGGCGCCGTGTTTGCTGTTACTGTTGATGTTGCTGCTGCTGCGGCTACGGCTGCTGTTGTTGTTGTTGCAGATTGCAGATTGCTGGCGCCCACCAAGTTGAGGGAATCGCTGGCCACCGGCGCAGTCGTGGCTGCCCAGCCACGCCCCACCATACACGCCCACTGGGGGAGCATTTTTCTGGCATATTCACAGATTTGTCCATGCCGGATCCTCGCCTTCTATCCTGTCTATGCGATCAGTGATGGCTGGGAGCCCTAGCACCGATAATACTATATAATACCCGGCCGTCAGTGTTTAAAAATAAAAATTTTAATTTTAAAGAAGTTTTTATTAGGTTTATTAATATAAAAACTCCTCTGAAGAAAGGAACTTTTATCATAAAATTTAACCAATTAAGTCTTCAAGCAGGATTTGTAGACAAAATATACTTTAAAAAGTATAAGAATATAAAAATATATCTTTAATTTTTTGATAAACTCTTTATATTTTCCTTAGCTCACTGTACTTATAGATAAATCTGATGAAGGACAGCCCAGCTGGCATCTCTGTATCGGAACCCCAGCCCAAGCTGCATCATCATTAAAGCAGCTGCATTTAATTTCAATGCCCATTTAGGACTCGGCCCCTCGAAGGGCGCTTTTCCTCCCCGAAAGAACAACTTGTGGGACTCACTATCCTCCTCCTCCTCCTTCTTTAGCGGCAGCTGTCTTGCATTTCTTACAGCATTTTTGCCGCGACTAGTTTGCAACTGCAACTTGCGATTGCAACTGCCCATCGCCCAGCATCCCATCGCACCCAGCCACTAGTATCCAGTCTCCAGCAAGCAGCATGAAGCTTGCATGAGGCATCGGAACCCCACTCCTTCCCACAGTGGCTGTGTTGTATCAATTAAAGCTGCGCTTGATTTTTCACTTGCGTTGGGCGGACGACAGGTGCAAAGTGCTACAACAGCTCAGAGAACCAGCCCCACCAATCCAACGTCTTGCGGCAATTTGAATTTTTCCCTGCAGTTGTCTAGCTAAATGGCAATCATGCACAGAAGAGGTTAAAAATGTAGTACTTTGATTGTTAATTTACTATGGAAAATATTAATGGAACAATAAATAATGATACAAGAACTTTAAACCTCAAAGATGTTATAGTTTCTTATCAATCAGTGGCATAATTGCCACTCTAAATTAATTTGAGATGATAGATTAATGGGTATATTTAAATTATATTGTAAAATATAAACATATATTTACAAATAAATTTAAAATTCAAATTGTATGGAAAGCTTTTGCTTTTATTATCAAATAGGTAACCTCAAAACATAATCTTATTTACTTATCCAATATTTTTTAAACAAACCTAATATCTTCACCGCATTTGTGAGATGTCAGTCTGTCAGGAGGGGAGCAGGCGCAATCTAAAAAAGTTGAACTTAAAGGGCACAGGTGCAGCGACAGCAACAGCTGGATAAATCATTTAGAAACCTATTTTCAGATTATCATGGAAATCCAGGAATAAACAAAATAGATTGGTTTATTCTGGTAAGCCAAATGGTTAAAAGGACTAATTTCAATCCTTGGGAACTTGAGGCAAATAAGTTCTGGTAATTTCCTTTACAGCTGTAATATATAGTGTTCCCTGAAATAAAACCAAGTTACAAATGGCCAAATTTCTACAAAATCCTTCAAATGTTACATTATTAACCAACACAAAAGCACAAAACGGTGTAAAAATATTTGTACATAATAGTTTTTAATAATTTTCAATATTCCTTTTTTGGTTTTAAATTTTGCAATACAAAAATTTCTTTTATTGCTTTATGGGCATAAGTTGTAAATAGTTTTTTAATACTAGTGAATATTAAAGTTTCACTCAAGGTAAATAACCAATACTGAGCTTGTATACGAAATAAACAATACTCATATTTCAACCTTAATATTATTATATAATATTATAATTATGTATAACAACATACAATAATCAAAGAAGTGCTTAAATCTATTGACGATACGCGCATGCCGCTTCCTTCTGAAGACTTTTTCGCAGCATTGTGATGAGTCCAAAGGCCTCTCGATTTTTCTGCCTGTAGGCGAACAGCTCCATTTCATTGAGCATGCCCATAATTCTGTTCAGATCGATTTGCGGATTTAGTACGGCTGCACCACTGCGTGACTGCACCACAATGGCTGGAGCTGGTGCTACAGCCGGAACTGGGGCATAAGCTAAGGGCGGAACAGGAGCCGCTGGAGCTGGTGCCACATTTGAAACTGGGGCATAACTTAAGGGCGGAATCGGAGCCGCTGGGGCACCCGATATACGTGCAGCAGGCATTGGCATTGACGGTTGGTATTGTTTAAGAGGTGGAAAGTTGTTCATCATTGGTATAATTGGTGAAGGTGCTGATCTGGCTGCAGTAGCAGGTGCTACAACTACTGTAGAATAATTCGAGGATGGAGCTGGTGGTGGAGGCATAGGATTAGATGATGGATATCTGCCATTTGTAATCGGAGCACGATTCGCAGGGTTATTTGGTTGATGGCTCGAGGTACTGGTAACGGGACGCATATGACTGCCAGACGGATATGCGGAAGAGCTGGCTAATGCCGAATTCACAGAATTATGGCTATGGCTGGTGGTGCTGGTGAGGTTTGGCTGACAGCTCTTGGATACATTTCCTTGATAGCTGCTGCTGACGGCGGTGGAGGTGATAGTGCTAGTGCTGGTGACTGGCGCCAAGGGTTTAGGATGAACAAGTTTGTATTTCACGGTGACAATTGGTGGTGCAGGTGCAGGATTACCTTGAGGAGGTCTGGCTGGCGTAGTACTCACTGGGAGAGGTCCGACTGGGGTACTAGTTGGATATCCAGAGTTGCTGACGGGCGTAATAGAAATACTGACTTGACAGGATGAGGATGAGGGGGCTGCAACAGAATACTGGGGAGAGTACGATTCTAGAGCGGGTCTTTTAGGCGGCTGCTGTAAGCACTGAGCCTCTGGCAATATTCGCTTATTCGCTGTTCTTTCAGGCACTGTGGATGGTCTTTGGTTTCCCAAATAATTGAGAGATTCTTCTGGCGGTTGGTCAAGCAACAGATCAGTGCGAACGCGTATAACATCCCTTTGATGAGGACCAAGGTCAGTACGTATACGTATTTGGGGAGCGTGATTATCTTTATCCAGTCTTTGATTTCTCAGAGAATCCTCTGGAAGAGCTCCTTCTTTGGTTCGTTCTCCATATGCCTGTTCTAGATTGACTCCATTCTTAGGTGTATTTTCCTTGGCATTTGTACGTATTTCAGGTTCTGTCTTTCTTTCCATATCTGACTTTGACTCCAATTCCCCTTTTTTGAGTTTGTCTTGCACGTCAGGTTTCGTTTCCAGGTTGTAGTAGGCAGTGGGTTCTGTAACTATCTGGAGTTTCTGTTGAGAGTTTCCAGAAGATACCAGAGTGGTATTTCCATCGGGTGTTACTTCTTTATCAACTTTGGGACCGTGGCAGTCAGATTTCCTTGGCTTTTGGACAGCTTCTCGGCTTGCTTCCCTGTTTATTTCTCGCAGGATCTTTGGATCTTTGGCATTGATTGCACCTAATGCTTCTCCAATTGTCTCTTCTGTGGATTTTCTTTTCCTTTCGTAGGTTTTCAGAGACCGTCGCAATGCATCTGGCTTCGACGGACCGGAGAATTTCCCTGTCGAGTCCTGTGTAGTGTCTTGGTTCTTCTTTTTCAACGTTTGCACATCCAGTTTGCCTTCAATGTGATCCGCGAATTCCTTTAAGTTAACTTCGCCCAGATCGTCGTCGATGATTATCACGGAGGATTCCAAGAGAACAGTTTCGGTGTTAAACGTAGGAAGAGAAGCCTTCTCGTCGCCGTCGTGGCATAGGTCAACTACGGCACTTAATTCATTGTTAACGCCGTCTTCAGACATCTGCTCTACAGGCGGTTCTGATGGTAGTTTTTTAGACACTTTCACTGCTGCTTTCCGTTGCTGTTGCACCTGTTTGTCCTTTTCATCGAGGCGTGCCATCCAGGTAGCCACCGAGGACATCAGTGAGCCGAAGGCCTTGGCCGGTAAGGTCTTTTGTAGCTCGTTCCGACACTCTTGCTCAAGATAATGGCCCTCTGGACCCTTTTTCACTTTGAGTCTGTTCTTGCCAAAGCGAAAGAGCTGCTGCCAGGCCCTAGAGTGGTGAAATGATCAGTGCCTAACGAGAAAAGCTATATTCAAGGGACTCACTCTGGATTGTTGCCAAGTTCACTGCACTTTTGCATCATAAAAAGTCTGTGGAAGATTCTTCACAGAGCAAATACCAGCAGGCTGAAATTAAGATATATAGTAAGCAGGGAGTGGGGAAAGCTGATTGACAATTACTTACGAGGAAAAACTCGTGTATAAGTGACAAGGTGTTGCCACTTGTAAACTTTCCTTGGCCTTTCGCTTAACTGTACCATCCAATAGGCTATAAGCATATTATATTCCAAACGCTCCAGATACCTGTTAATATTAAGAAAGGCAAAGACATTTAGAGGGATTCAGCTTACAACCGAACTGCTTCTTGTTCTTACTGGAAATTGTCAACTAATTAATGGCCTTGTTCCGCGGCCAACCGTGTCTGCTTACCAGCTGGAATCCCCTCAGCCGTGCATCTACTAAGCGACAGCTTTAAAAAGTACGATCTCCGTCATTTCTATAAAGAAGGATCTTAAAAAACTAAACAAAATACGAAGCGTTTCACAAGCAGGTGTTTACATCAGGGGAAACAAAACAAGGCGTCGCAGGGCTGCAAGCGTGTGTGGCAAGCGTGGCAAGTGGGCATCCCTGGAAAAGCGGCCCAGTTTGGTGGGTAATTTGAATTTAGTAGCTATAAAGAAATTCGAAATTATATTATGTATATTGTTATTTGTAAGATTCCCATAACTTATTACATTGTTGGATTAAATCCGATTTAGCATTTCATTTAACTTTTCTTTTAATAATAATAATGGCCTGAGTTCTCTTTTAAAAATAAAGATTATTATGAATTAAATTGACTGTAATACTAACACTTCTCAAAATATTAATGTAAAACAACTGGTTTTCATTTGGCGTTGTGACATTTAAAGAAATTAATCTAACATTAAATAATATTATTAAATATTTTTTTAAAAATTACAAATAATTGCCCACAGTGTTTCTTGGATCGCCGCGATTTATTCGCAAATTTCCCATGCAGCCCTCGAAGAGTATATCCGCAATGGCTTTTCGCGCCAGGATCCGCTGCGTGGGAGCCATTTCCTCGTACTGAATGGCCCAGGATTTGGCCAGCACTTCGGAGGATTCGCTGAGGCTTTGGTTTCGAGTGCTTCCTCCGCCGTGACCGTTGCCGCTATCTGCGTGATGCGTGGAGCAGGTGGGCTCTGTACTCCCCGGAATATCTGACATATTCGTTTCCTCCTTGAGGTCATCCTTGAGCTCCATTTCGTGAGTTGGGTTGCCTTCGTCCGCTTCGATTATCTCCACCTTTGGGCTGAGCAAGGAGGCCTCCTCTGACTGGGGGGTAGCTGGTTCGGTCAGGTAATTGGTGCTATCCTTCATATGCCAATCGCACACGCTGTCCGGCGGATCTGCAGATGCCTAAAGAATTCATATTAAAGGAATGGAGAGTAAAGTATTTGAATGTCTTACTTCTTTGGCACCGCGAAAGCTATTTCTCTGCTTCCCACTGGCTGTCGTTGTCCGACCCTTCCTTGTCCTGTGCTGGAACGTCTCCTGGGTCAACAGAAAGCCCATATAGTCGTAGAACCACAACGTCGGCTTGCACAGATCCGAATGCAGCCCGAGCTCCTTCTGCTTGAGGATTCGCATCTGCTCGCGCCGGTAATTGGTCCGAAAAATGTTGATGCGTCTTCCCACCTCCGTGCGCGTGGCATTTGGCTGAATCTCCCGGAGTTTCGTCTCCAGCCGCTCGTAGGCCCGATTCCGTAGCTCCTTATTTCTATAGTTCACATGGTGGGCATCCCACAGCTCCGGCATGCCCTGATAGAGGGCGAGGAACTCACGCCAGAACTGGCGCTTGCCCGCACTAAAGCGATCCGGTAGAGCAGATGTCATCTGTGGAGAAATTAATAAATTAATTCGAAGTACTTTTGTAGTGTTTAAAAAATCACTTGGCGCTACAGCTCCGCCAGTGTTGACCACTTGCTTGAACAGATGTATACCGAGTGGGCAGCGCCGAAATGCTTGATGAAATCCAGTTGTTGTTGTTTTTGCTGTCCTCCAGCGCTCCACCGGCGTTGTTGTGCTCCCTCTTGAAGCGCCAATCCCGAAATGAATCGATTGATGGAGATGAAGCGAGCATTGGCTGTGTGTGTGTGAGAGTGTCGATTGATGATTGATTAGTTGGCTGACGCTGACGGCATTGAGCGACCATGGCTGTGTGTGTGATTTGTTTTGTGTTTTTGCTTCTGTTTTGCTCGCGCTCTCTCGCACACACACAGGCTAGCAAGTCAATCAATCAAATGAATGAATGTCCGAAAATGCGCATTATCTTAGTCGTATTTAATGTTCATAGAGAGTCAACTGAAATGTTTTATTTTATACATTTACAGTAAATGATCTACTTGTTATTTATATTATTTATTGTGGCGCAATGGAAATTATCAACAAAGAACTCCAACTGCCAAGCAAACTTGTGTGTGTGTCTGAGAGAAAGAGAGAGAGAGAAAGACAAGAACAACAAAACGTTCAGGCAGACATGCGCATTTCCGAAATTTTCCGCAATCAAGATTGCCGATTGCGAACACCATAATGTTAGCCTATTTATAACAAAATCTTTCAGCATTTCCACAAGACTGGCAACCGTTTCCAAAAATATGTTTTTCCCAGCAGCGGAAAGTTACATGCGGAAATTGAATCGAAATGATTGAGCACTTTTTTTCGTTGTATTGGTGCTCTCTCTTGCTTACACAGATACAAAGAGGGAGCCAGTGAGGGTGGTGGACAGAGTAAGAAGCAGAGCTAAGGGCAGACATGCGCTGTAAAAAAAAAATAGGCGCGTATATTTAGACGGCTTTGCTTTTGCTGGCCCTGAATAAGTGGCTATAGCCTGCACAATGCAGTACAACAAAATTAGGCCGAAAAACAAGGGTCTTAGCCATGGCTAGGGCACACCAGAGGACAAGGAAATAGGAGCAAAAACTTAAACTTTTTCAAGTTGAAAAAAATTGCTTAATTTTTGAAAATCCAACATAAATTTGTATATAAAGTACGTGTTTTATTTTTTTAAAAGTACTAAAAATACATAAAAAAAAACGTTTTTCTATGATATTTGCATATTATTATATATTATTATATTGCTTAAATTGCTTTATTTTTGAAAACCGAACATAAATTTGTATATAAAGTACCTGTTTTATTTTTTTTAAGTACTAAAAATACATAAAAAAAACATTTTTCAATGGTATTTGCACATACATTTTTTTTACATTGCTTAAATTGCCTAATTTTTGAAAACCCAACATAAATTTGTATATAAAGTACCTGTTTTATTTTTTTTCAAGTACTAAAAATACATAAAAAAAACGTTTTTCAATGGTATTCAATGGTATGGGCATCCTTATTTTGGTTTAAAAGGATTTATTTAATATAGATTTTCTTTAATTATTTCAATATTTACCTTATAGCATTTTGAAAAATTAAATTTCCATTAAAATCTTTTAGGAAGATACAGATTTTCACACAATCCCTCTATAATATTATAAAAAGCAACAGATATAATATTCCCACCGCTACTGTTACCCACCCAGTGGCACTTGGATTTCAGGACAAGATTACAGAAGCTGGTAATTGGTATGATTGCGTTTATTTTTTTGGTTTGAGTACAAATTAAGGTGGCCTTAGATCTAATGATTGATTGCATCCGACCGAACTGCATCTTCAAGATGCGACAGTTTCTATATAGCCAATGCATGCTCTTTGGCTGCAGCTGTTCCTCTTTTGAGGCATTCTATTCCGCCCCATCGTCCATTTCCCGCATCACCTCATCAGCCCGTGTGATTAGCCCAATCAGCCGGTAGTTCTCCTTGTAGAGGGCAAACTCCTCCAGTAGTTTCAGGTACTTGCGGGCATCGGCGCAGCTGATGACACTGCCGCGTCCTCCGCCAGACTCCCCATTGTTGTTGTCATCTTGGGCGGATTCGTGGCGGCGCTTGGTTCCCTGACGATAGTTTGGTGGCCTTCCGATCGGCGGCGGCGAACTCATCTTGCGCTGCCGCATCTGCTCGATGTACTCCATCTCGTCCTCCACATTGGCGGCCAGAACCTCGGCCAGCGAGGTGACACTCGAGCGACCATTGTTTGCATCTTCCTCGGGATCATCGGCTTCGGGGTCCATGTCTGCTTCCGGCTCTGCCTCTGGTTCCTGTTTGATGTGAACCATGGGCAGGGCTTCAAACACTTTGTCTTTCGAAGTCTGAGTCTCCGCTGTGGGGGGCTTGGAACGCTTTTCCTCCTGCTGCTGGGGTTCTGGATGAAGCTCCTCTGGGTCACAGGGCTCCGTTTTAATGTCCTTCTCCTGCTTGATCTCCAACTTGGGCGGCGGCACAACCGGGCCCTTCTCCTTCTCCGGCTGCTGCTTTTGCTGCGGCGAAGGAATCTGCGTGATGCTCTGAGCCAGCGTGGCCAGGGGTATAATAGTCATGGTCATGGGCTGGCCAGAGCCTGCCGCCTGTGGTGGCACAATGGGTGTGGCCAGAAGCACTTTTTGGGAAGTGCCAGGCGGTGTGTTGGTCTGCAGGGGCAGTCTGACCAGCGGAGGCAACGGCTGGATGGCCCGGGAGAGATTCAGCTCAGTCAACTTAGGCTTTATATCCTGTTCCTCGTCCAAGTCATCCTCCCTGCCGCTGATATCGCCTCCGTCTACATCCACATCATCGTCCTCGTCCTCGCTTTGATGATTACTGCTGCTCAACGGGCTGCCCAAGCTGGGCTCCTCGTCTTCCTCCTCTTCGTTGTTCGGACCGCCTTCAGGCATACACTCCGACATGACGTCCTTGACGATGTCCTTGATCTGCACCGAATAGCCCTGAGTGTAGCCAATTTTTAGCTGCTTGGTGTCGCTGTGGTGGATGCTGTAGGTGCGCCGGAACTTATCGCACCACTCCTGGTGTGGGAAGAAGTGCGCCAGGCCCATCGAGCTCTTGAACTGCAGTGCCATCTTCTGGATGAGGCCGTCGGAGATGCTGAAGTCCTTGTAGTACATCATGCGGCGGATCCAGTCATAGACGGCCTTCCCCAACATCGAAACTCGCACGGTCTTCGTTTCCATTGTCCTGGCATCCTGGCTGCGTCGCGTTCGCTGCTCCCAGGCGTTGAGTATCTCCTGGCGCTGCTGCACGATCCTCTTGATCTGATCCGGACTGCAGTTGAACAGTCGACCCACGTGCTTGTACACCGGCAGCCGATCGTACTCCCGCAGAGCAGCCACCTTCTCGTTCAGGGCCAGCACATTTTTACGTTTGATGCGGTTATCGAAGGCCACCTTCTCGGCCGCCGGCAAACTGGGCGCGGGTGGGGTCCCCGAAGTGGGTGGTGTTGTTGTCGCCGCGGCTATCGCTGCCGGTGGTGGAGCAGGTGCCGAAGCAGGCGCAGGCGCAGTGGCTGGTGTGAGAACCTCCACGTCGCTGGACTGGGGACAAAACAAGAGAAAATAGGATGGTTAGGACGTTACATTATGTACGGTAAAGGTTGGCTTTGAAGAACAGTGGATTAAAAAAATTCTATTCTATAAAAATATATTTTTTTTTAATTACACAAGTTTTGTAAAATATAAATAAATAATTATTATGAAAACGAATAACTCTTTTCTTCTTTCCCGCCAACATTTACTGATAATGACACTTAGTTTACGTATTTTAAACTTTAAACCCAAGAAATTCGCTTTTAGGGGCGTATAACTTTAGCCACTTACCTTCTCCCGCTTAGTCGCCGCCTTCGAGGAGTCCTTCTGCTCCTTGGGCTCCTTTCTGTCCCTCTGCTCCCTTTGCAACTTGCGTTTCTCGCGTATCCTCATTGTTTGTGCTTCTCGAGCGCAATTTACACGGCACAATTTGTGTTTGTTTTCGTGTTGTTGCTGCTGCTGCTGCTGCGCCCACTCACCCCCCTCGGCCAATACCTCAATCGCTGGCACACGCACACACTCTCGCCGCTCCGCCCGTCTGTGTGTGTGTGCACGTGTATGTGTGCGATGGCTACGATTATGCGCGTTGACTGCCAAGCAAATTCAAATTATTTTGTCATTGCTAGCTCTTCTTTGGCTTTTCGTTGCGTTTTCCCGTGTGCCTCGATTTAATTCCGTTCTGTTGCTGTCGCTTTTATTACAGTTGTTGTGATTTTCCAAGCGTTGGCAGTTCTGTCGGACGAAATGTGGACGAAGGCGAAACGAAAATAGCTGGTGCCGCCGCTTTATCTCCTCATCGCGCTCTCAGTGCCTCCGCGATTTCCTCGCCCTCTCTCTCTCCCGCGAGTAGCATGCGCAGCGTGGGCAGCTAGAAAGAGAGCATTGCTGAGGCAGCTACCCGGAGAGAGGGTGGCAATTGTTTTTACCGTTGCCTGTGTGCGTCCGTGTGTAAGTGCCCCAGAGAGGGTGCTACTGCGCATGCGACAACTTTACTATTTAGCGATGTGGCAGCGCCGGAAAGCGATCGACAGTGCAGAATTTTTCGCAGTAGTTTTCAACTGGAAAGGAAAACGTTTTGTAATTAAGAGAATTGTGAGAAAATCATCTGTATCTCACAGAGAAGTACCTTGTATTTATACATACATATATGTACGTAAGCTGGTCAAGAGGAAAATGCACAGGCAAACGCGTATTAATTGACACAAAAGCTCTCCACAGATATGAACTGACTCTTATCAATTTGTAGGCAAACTGAAAAAAAAACAAGTAAGTTAAACAAATATAAATGTATTATATACAACATCGACTATTAAACACTCTGAAGTGCAAATAATGTTTTTGTAATTTGTGTTTTTTTGTGCTTTAAATGGATACAAAGGCTTGCGCTGGCTTTATGGCACTCTAGGACTAGTGTTGGAAAAGGATTTGTACCGACGAGTGCCTTCTGTTGCAGTTTATTTGTTATTAAGTTTGTTCAATCATTATGGGCGAAAAAAACAAAAAAAAAGTAGTTAGCAAATAATAACATAGCTAAGGAACATTTTAATAAAGCTTTTAATAATCTTTATTTTTCACACGTACAAAACTAACCAAAGTTGGTAAACTGACGCAGGATGTGCGACATGGCTGCTGGATTATCGGCAGGCACCATGTGTCCAGCGCGATTCACCCAGAACATGCTAAAGTTTCCGGCGGTCTTCTCGTATCCCTCCAAGACGCGATCCACGGTAATTCCCACACGGGAAGCGGCCAGATATGAAGCCTTGTCGTTCCACTCCATGTCGGCAATCCAGTTAACTGCTCCGGGAGTAGCGCAGATCAGGTCAAGACCACCGGAGAAAACGCCGACCTTCACGGTGGTGTTGTTCAGCAGCTCGCCCACTAAAGTATATTATAAAAACGACAGAGATTAAGTTAGATCTGATAGTTCCCAATTTCCCTTTACTTACCAATATCCACAGCGGGCTTCATGAAATCGCCCATCAGCCTGGTGAAGGTGGTGCCGCTCTGGCCGCCCCACTTCACTCCGGTATTGATTCCCAAGGCCTCGGTTACGGGTCCCAGCATCAGATCCTCCAGCAGTTGGTCCCTATCCTCGTCCACGTCGAATTTCACCAGCGTGCGGTACATAATCTCTGTAGAAAATAACTCGATTAAGATCAGGAGCTTTGATTTTATGATTACTGATCCTACGTTCGGGAGTCATGGCTGCCCTGGCCATCAGCTTGTAGGTATCTCCCAGCGTCGGTGTCTCCACATTATAGAAATCCACACCCTTGGACTCACGCAGCACCACCGACTGCGTAGAGCTCCATTGCAGCGTGGCCTGTGTCCACTTTTCGCGATCCACATAGTCCTTGGTCTTCAGGGCAGAAGCCTCGATCTTGTCGTGGCCATCCTGATCCACAATTCCCAACTGCAGAAGGAACGGTGCCCAGGAGAGCACCGAATCTATGGGCGAGGTCCATGGGTCTCCCAGTGCCACGGAAACAAAGTTGCTCTCGATCTCCTCACGCTGGATGGCATAGTACAGCTCCAGGGCAAACTCGGGAGCCATTTTTCCGCCATAGCTCTCGCAGAAGATGTGCAGCGGCACGGTCTTAAATTCCGGATGGTTTGCATAGAAACCCTTCATCAGCTCCACCAGATCCAGAGCAATCTGCTTGTTGGTGGTCGTGTAATAGGAGGAGCCATCCACGTAGCTGAAGCCAGAGCCCACGGGATTATCGATGAACATGACGTTCATATCCTTGACCCAAGTCCAGTCCCGATAGCTTCCATCCAGCTTGAGAGGTCCCAGCTCTTCGAAGTTGCCGTAGCCCGTGGAGGAGGCACCTGGTCCACCTTGAAGCCAAATGGCCAGAGGCCGCTCCGTGTAGCTGCTGACATTGGCCGTGGTGTAGTACAGCCAGTAGAACATATGGGCACCAGTTCTCACATCCACAAATCCCCAATCCTGCTCACCAGAGCCATAACCCTTACGAGCTGTAAAGAAATAAGGAAAATCTTATTATTATCTTTTATAGATTGAATTCTTATAATACATCCTGCTATCTGTTTCCCATTAAAGCTTTCTTGATTTTATATTGCCTCCGCATAAACCTAGTTAGCAGATAAACTTTGATTTCCCTGGAACACTTGACTGTAATCTAGCATTTAAGTGTATTAAATGAAATCAAGCAGGCCACTTAGTGGTTTTTGATAAGGTTAATTGAATTTTGATATTGAAGATATTTAATTGAATTTTATTTATAATAGTTGATAATACACTTCAAAAATATAACAAATCATTCCGTAATTTTTATCTGATCACCATGATCTCAATTCTAAGTTTAATAATTATAAAAAAATACGTAAAGTTTTAGTAATCTTTTTCAATTTCTTCCCATACAGATTTTTATACCGTTTTTATACCGTTTTCTGACCTGCTCTATAAGCCATAATAACAGCTTTGGCTTGGAACACTTTCTCGCTGATTAGCACCCCTGTGATCGGAATATAAAACGGGCAAACTCACCATTGACAGAGCCCAAGCTGGCGGTGATCGCCAGCAGAGCCACCACAGTGGCGGTGATAACCCGTCCAGTCATGTTGCACCAGTTCCAGTAGCTCGGAAACCTAGAAGACCCAACCGAACACTTGGCAGTTCCACTGCCGTCTGATTGCTGTTCGGTTGAAGACATCGCAGGTAAGGTAGCTCAACACCTGACACACCTAGAATGCGTAATCTCTTGGCGGGAGGGGGCGTGTGTGTGTTTGCGGAGTATTTATGGCCCTTCGATGGACGATGACGCGACGGCTTTGGACAAGAATCTTTTGACACTTGTCCGTTTTTGGCAAATCTCTATGTCATATATTTTCAGATAGAGCCATTAAGTCGCAGAGATTGCACTCCACTATCTTGAGAGAGGGGTTTTCCCGAAGCTTTTCCCGTTGTTTTTTTATTGATCCAAGGTTGCAGTTTATCCCAGGTGACATATCTCTTAGATACCATATAACGTTTAGGAAATCTCTTTCAATCTTCCTTAAATGATAAAAATATATATTCATATCTCAATATTCGACTTTTTGGATTAATAATCCAGTGACATCTTAGTTATTTCATATCGAAAGAACTTTCTTCTTTCCCTTTTGACCACAAATATTGATAATATATAAGAGTCGCCCCTATATATAAATTCAAATCATCACCAAATCTTATTATTAAGAAATCAACATGAATATATATATTTATTTTTATCTCAAAAGCAAAGTATTATATATTTTTATTTGTATATTGATATTTATATTTTTTTATTATTATTTATTTAAGCAAAAATCTACCCAAAGTTGGTAAACTCGCGCAGAACATGGCTCATGGCAGCTGGATTATCAGCCGGGGCCATGTGACCGCTTCGGTTGATCCAGAACATGCTAAAGTTGCCTCCAGTCTTCTGGTAACCTTCCAAGATGCGATCCACAGTGATGGCATTACGCGGAGCAGCCAGGTATTCATCCTTGCGGCTCCAATCCAGCTGGGCGATCCAGTTGACGGTTCCAGGAGTTGCGCAAATAAGATCCAGGCCACCTGAGAATACGCCCACCTTCAGTGGAGTCTTCTCCAGCAGTTCGTTAACTGCGGAAAAGAACTATTAATAAAATATTCAGCAGAAAAAGCGAAAATATTGCCTACCAATATGAATGACGGGTTTCATGAAGTCGGTTCTATGGATATCAAAGGTGGTTCCACTCTGTGAACCCCACACTACGTTAGAGGGGATACCCAGGGTCTCGGCCACAGGACCTCTCATCAGATCCTCCAGCAACTGAGTGCGATCCTCATCGATGTCAAATTTAACCATGGTGCGGTAGAGACGTTCTAAAAATAATTGTACAACTTAATTACATTTAAAAAACCTTTTTTAGGACTCACCTAATGGGCTTAAAGACAGTTGCCTCTGAAAAAGTCCGCCTTTCGTCTCCTTCAGAACATTGTAAAAGTCCACGCCCATGGAGGCCTTCCTCACCTCAAACTGCGTGTTTCTGAACTGATGGGTGGCCTCGATCCATCGCTCTTGCTCAACCAGCTGAGCCGTCAAGTTGGCAGCCTCCTGAATGGCCCTGTAACTCTCATGATCCACGATACCAAGCTCCTTGAGAAGCGGTCCCCAGGCCAAGACAGAATCGATGGGCGATGTCCAGGGATCACCCAGAGCCACTGAGGTGAGATTGCTCTTCACCTCGCCCCGCTCCTTGGCGTAATACAGTTCCAAAGCAAACTCCGGTGCCATCTTTCCGCCGTAACTCTGGCAAAAGATATGCAGTGGAACTGCTTCGAACTCGGGATGCAGCTTATAGAAACCCTTCATCAGCTCCACCAAGTCAAGGGCGATTTCCTTATTTGTGGCCGTGTAATAAGCAGTATTATCCACATAGCTATAGCCACTGCCCACGGGATTGTCGATGAACAGGACATTCATATCCTTCACCCAGGTCCAGCTGCGCCAATCGCCATAGAGATCGACGGGTCCTAGTTCCTCGAAGTTTCCGTATCCAGTGGATGAAGCTCCAGGACCTCCCTGAAGCCAAATGGCCAGAGGCCTATCCGTATAGTCAGAGACATTGGCGGTGGTGTAGTAAAGCCAGTAGAACATATGAGCGCCTGGACGCACGTCCACATAGCCCCAGTCCTGTTCCCCGGGTCCGTAGCCGGGTTTGCCTGCGATTTGCAATTATATTTGTGTGAGATATTGCCTTTTATTTATTAACTTCAGAAAGATATCACTTTATTTACGACACTCACCATGAGCCAAGGCGGCGAGGCACGCCAGTGAGGTTACCAGCAAAAGCGACATCTTCAACTGCAGGCCATGGTACGGCTCGTGGCTTTATTTAAAGGCAAAAACCACTATCAGTGGATGGTGCCTTTTAATTAATATTTACCAAATTGAAGCCACATTTCTTATTCTTATTTATGGGATAGTATTTAGTTTTAGTTATACAACAGATAAAGAATTTAACCGAAAGAAGTCAACTCCCGCAGCACGTGGCTCATGGCTGCCGGATTATCCGTTGGAATATTGTGGCCACTCCGGTTGATCCAGAACAGAGTGAAGTTTCCGCCCGACTTCTGGTAGCCTTCCAAAATACCATCCACATTGATAGGAGTTCGAGGGGCCTTCAGGTACTCACTGCTCCCGCTCCAGTCCAGCTTCGCTATCCAGTTCTCGGCGCCAGAAGTGGCGCAGATCAAGTCCAGATTACCAGTGGCAACGCTCACTTTCAGTGGAGTCTCCTCCAGCAGTTCGTTTACTGTGGATGAGTTAGGTTATTCCTTATATTAAGATAAACATTCACCTTACCTATATGAATGACGGGTTTCATGAAGTCGGCCTTGTGTTTATCTAAGGCTGCATTTCTCTGTAAGCCATATACTACCGTCTGGGGAATTTCCAGGGTCTTGAAAACAGGACCCCTCATTATGGGAGCTAATTATTTTATTATAATTATATTTCTACGTTTTTATAGATTGTTGTCACCTTCGGGCTCCAGTTCATACTCTTCCATTGGCAAAGAAGTCTTCTTCATGATGTTATAGAAGTCCACACCTAAGGAGGCATCCTTCACCACCTGCTGAGTGTACAGCCACTTAAAGAAGGCCAGGACCCAGCTCTCCTGCTTCACCAGTTTATCCGTTAAGTTTGCTGCTTTTTTAATGGCATCGAATCCTTTTTTGTCCACAAGGCCTAACTCCCAGAGTAGTGGTCCCCAGGCCAGGACGGAGTCAATCGGAGAGATCCATGGACTTCCAAGCTCCACGGATATAATATTGCTTCTAAGCTCACCTCGCTGCGTGGCATAGTAGAGCTCTAAGGCAAATTCTGCAGCAGTCTTTCCACCGTAGCTTTGGGAAAATATGTGCAGCGGCACAGTCTCGAACTCAGGGTGCAGTTTGTAGAAGCCCTTCATCATCTCCACTAAATCCAGAGCTATCTCCTTATTGGTGGTAGTGTAGAGGGTTGTGTTATCCACATAGCTAAAGCCAGTGCCCACGGGAGAGTCGATTAACAGGACATTCATATCCTTAACCCAGGTCCAGTTGCGCTCATTGCCCTCTAGATCGAGGGGTCCGATTATCTCGAAGTTACCATATCCTGTGGAGGAACTGCCAGGACCTCCTTGCAGCCAAATTACAAGTGGTCGATCCGTGTAACTCGAAACATTGGCGGTGGTGTAATAAAGCCAGTAGAACATGTGGGCGCCGGCTCGCACGTCCACATAGCCCCAGTCTTGCTCGCCGGGTCCGTAGCCGGGTTTGCCTGGAATTTGGTTTTTTTTTATGAAAAGATATATTTTGTGGATGCCTTGGGACTTACCATAAGCCAAGATGGCAGAGCAGGCCAAGAGAGTTACCAGCAAAACCGACATGTTTAACTGAGAGCTCCTGCAGTCTGATCAGAATCAAGCCCTGCAGCTATATTTAAAGAAAACAAAAAACACTTGTTAGCAGTTACATTAATTGCTCCCTAACTCTTACGTGTGTAATAATTATTTTAAATTTTGTAACCCGGCATTTGCACATAAGCTGCATATTGAGCTCTTTTATCGGGAATATAAAAATGTAATATTGAGTTTTTTTAAAGGGTTACATAATGAAAATTGTTAACTCCATTTGCTGCTGGGTTGTTAGCCTTATAAAAACCAACACAAAAAGCTTTTACAATTAGAAATAATCGCATTTTTGGTTTAGTTGTAGTCGATTTCATATTCGGTCCTATGACTCAATTGCAATTTGTTAAAAATGAAATCATTAAAATTTGATTATGTACTAATTTTATTATTATTAAATGTATTTCTTTACAGAATTCTATCCGAAAGAAGTCAACTGCCGCAGGACGTGCCTCATGGCTGCAGGATTATCCGCCGGAATGGAGTGGCCACTCCGGTTGATCCAAAACATGCTGAAGTTTCCGCCCGACTTCTGGTAGCCTTCCAATATACCATCTACGCTGATAGTGGTTCGAGCCGCCCTTAAGTACTCGCTCTTCCCGCTCCAGTTGAGCTTGGCTATCCAGTTAACGTTGCCAAGAGTGGCGCAGATCAGGTCCAGATTGCCAGTGGCTACGCTCACCTTCAGTGGAGTCTTCTCCAGCAGCTCGTTCACTGCGGATCAGCTTGTTAATTATCTATATTAAGATTAACACACGCCTTACCGATATGAATGACGGGTTTCATAAAGTCGGGTTCCAGGTAGTCGAAGGTAAAATCCTTTTGCCATCCCCAGACCACAGTTTTTGGAATACCCAGTGCATGGAAAACAGGACCCCGCATCAAGACACTAAGCAACTTTTCTGGAAAAAACTTGGCAATCATAAAAATCATACCATCTTTCATTAATTTTAAGCACCTTCTGGTGTTTCATCCTCATCTATGAAATCACCGTTCGTCTTCTTTAGCACGTTGTAAAAGTCGACACCCTGTGAAGCTCTAGTAACGACATCTTCAGTGTGACTCCAGTGTGCAGAGGCTGACCCCCAGCGCTCCTGCTCGACCATTTGAGCCGTCAAGTTCGCAGATGTCATAATCTCGTCGTATCCTTCTTGGTCCACAATGCCGAGTCCTTGAAGTAGTGGCCCCCAGGCTAGGACGGAGTCGATCGGAGAGACCCAGGGACTGCCAAGTTCCACAGATGTAATATTGCTCCTAAGCTCACCTCTCTGCGTGGCATAGTAGAGCTCCAAGGCAAATTCTGCAGCCATTTTTCCGCCGTAGCTTTGGGAAAATATGTGCAGCGGCACAGTCTCGAACTCAGGGTGCAGTTTGTAGAAGCCCTTCATCATCTCCACTAAATCCAGAGCTATCTCCTTATTGGTGGTAGTGTAGAGGGCTGTGTTATCCACATAACTGAAGCCACTGCCCACGGGACTGTCGATGAACATGACGTTCATATCCTTAACCCAGGTCCAGTTGCGCCCTTTGCCCTTCACATCGAGGGGTCCGAGTTCAGCAAAATTGCCATAACCCGTGGAAGAAGCCCCAGGACCTCCTTGCAGCCAGATGGCCAGAGGTCGTTCCGTGTAACTCGAAACATTTGCGGTGGTGTAATAAAGCCAGTAGAACATGTGGGCGCCGTCTCGCACGTCCACATAGCCCCAATCCTGTTCGCCGGGTCCGTAGCCAGATTTGCCTATGATTAAAATATGTTAATTGTTAAAATACAAGTTCTATTGAAGGCTTTCTTAGATAACTTTAGATTTATCGCTCTTACCGTGAGTCAAGATGGCAAAGCAGGCCAAGAGAGTAACTAGCAAAAGCGACATAGCTTTGATTAGAGCCACAATTAAGTTTTTTTAATCCTGTGAATATTATGAAAGTCGATTTAGCTTGCCGTGGTGCATTCTTATACACTCACGTATCACTGACTACTGCAGTCGCCTCGAGCAAACGAGACAAATCACACCAAATAATCACATTTTTATGCTCTCATTTGTATATAATTATATTCTGTAATACGCTCTTTAAATTCGCAACCTGATAAGGTTTGCTTATAAGCTTGTAAACATGGTTAAGCGTCTGAGGTTCCCTTGAATAATCTTGATAAGAAATCCTTTTCATTTTCGCAGATTTCGAGAATTGATTTAAACTAAGTACCTGCAACTAGTTGTGTGATTTCTTTGGAATTTCATTTTCAATTTCACTCCCCTAATTAAATCATTTAAATGGAATGGATATCCTTTATCAGATGAAAGCTTAAAAAATTCAAACTTGATTGAACAAAAAAAAATCGAGTTTGGTATCGATAATACTTTGGGGTGGCAGACTGGCAACATTTCACAGGTTTTGTTTTTTTTTCCTGCTGGAACAGCTGTTGGCGCTTTGTTGTCTGCAGGTGCAAAGTAATTGGATTAATTTTTGGCTAAAATCAAAGGTAAATCGAAGCCATGGCCACGATGCGCATACCCAAGCAGAAGGTGATCCTGTGCGGCGACTATGGCGTGGGCAAGAGCTCTCTGTTCCGGCGGTTCGCCACCAACACCTTCGTCACGGACACGGACAGAAAATCCACTCTGGGATTGGATCATATCGATCGGGAATATAATATAGCAGAGAAGCAGATCAAGGTAGGACTGTCTTTCTTATCCCAGGCATTGTTACGGATCGTATGCACCACAAACATCTACTATATACTATATTCCTTCTTTCCAACAACAGCTCCAACTCTGGGACACTGGCGGCATGGAGCGCGTGGCCTCTGTAACCTCGTCGTATTACAAATTCGCCGAAGGAGCCATTCTTGTGTTTGCCCTGGACAACGCCGCCTCGTTTCACTCGCTCTCGCAGCATCTCCTTGATATTGTGACCTATGCGGAGAATGCGAAGATCTTCATTTGCGGCAACAAGAGCGATCTGGAGGGCAGGGAGCCGGAGGTTAGTGACGAGGAGGTCGAGGCCTTCTGCGAGCAGTGTCACTCGTTAATCAGTGCCACCTACAAGACGTCCTGTCGCAGCGGCGCCGGCGTGGAGGAAATGTTCCGCGACATCTCGCGGCAGCTGGTGCACGCGAATCGCTCCAAGATGGAGCTGCAGGCCCTGGAGCAGAAGAGCTTCCAGGTGGACACGGCTAGCGATGCGGTGATGAACGATGAGGACGCCTCCTCCTGCGGCTGCTAGCAGTTGGGGAACATTGAGTTCGGCTAGGAAGCCACACTCAATGATGACCCCTTGCAGACATGCATTTTACTGTGTTTATGATTTATTTATTAACAGTTTTTGGCTATGAATATGAACATTTAATTTCGAATTTAATACGAAATACGTCCCGGATGCGAACACGAGTCATAGATTAGGATAAGGTTATTATTATTACAATAATCCAGGCGACAAGTCATGCCAAAAATTAACTAATTAAACTTTGTACACGTAACTTAGGGTGGATCGCATTTTAGGGAACTGAGGAGAAGTATTTGGTGGAAATTTTTAAAGGAAATAGTATATTTTTATGGAAATTTTCCTAGGCAAAATATAATACAAAGTTTTTGGTTTTTGTATACAATTGAGACATCCAGGGATTACTCTTTGTTCCTACAATTTTCTGGTTAAAACAATGCACCCACCCTAGAGCGTATTTAGCTTAGTGCGTAAGTTTGAAGCTTTCTTCCACAGAATATGTAACGCGTAAAGGTAAAATATATGCTAAAACAATAAATAATCAACATACGACAAACTGGAATGGCTAAACTTGGCCTATAATCAAACTATTATTGGTTACTTCTTAGCTACGGGGATGACTACGAGGTGACCGAGGAGCCTGGGGCGAAGGTCAGGTAGATACTGACGCCCACGGCTACCACGAAGCAGACACCAACGCCATAGAGGACGACCTTTTCGCGCATGGCCCTCAGCATCATGTTGTTCAAGGTGCGCGAGGCTCGACCCAGCTCCGCATTGGTTTCCCTTAGTCGAGCTCTGGCTCCCTGGAGCGTCTCCCGTTGATGGTGCAGATCACTCAGCACCTGGGCGCCCAACTGTTCCGTTTCCAGGGCCACGCGATAGCCTTCGGTCAGCCGGTTGCCAGTGCGTTCGATCTGCTCCGAGTTGTCCAGCAATCGCTGCCTCTGATCGGTGCTGATGGTCACATCCTCGTAGCTATCGCCCAGATCCAAGGTGGTGAATGTGTTGTGTGCTTGAGCGCGCTGCTTGTCCTTGGTCTGCTTGTACTCCGCCTGCAGGCGCTTCAACTCCGCCTGGGCCACCTGCAGTTTGCCATTGAAGCTGCTCCGCTGTGCCGGATTCAGTTCGCGAACCTCCAGCCCCATCTGCTCCAGCAGCTCCTGAGCCTCCGGCAAGCTGGCATCGATCTTGCTGCACAAGTCGTTCCGTTCGCCTGCGGGAAATACAGGTGAAAATTAATCATCGCTGGCAGAAAAATCGTCTAGGAACTCACTGTTGTTGTTCTGCTGCTGCAACCGTCCAATATGGGCGGTTATTTCGGCTATCAGCGAGGCATACTGCTGCTCGTACTGGTTAAGCAGTGACATTTGTGCGGTTTTAGGGCCTATTTTGTTATTAATAACAATGAATTTTAGCAACAATTTGCTAATTATTCGCAGAAAAACGTAAACATTGGTTTAGAGTGACCAAGTGTAATATGTTGTATTGTGGTAGCGTTGCCAGACTGCACTTTAAATGACGGTCGTTTTTTATCAAAGTTTTTAAAATTTTTAAATGTAAAAACTAATATGAAATATTTAAGAAAAAATAATAATAACTTTGACCTCCACTTTCAGTCATTTTTTTAATATACCAAAAACTAAAGTTTCCCATGCCCACACCATTCAATTAAAAAACATATTCCATCAATATTAAAATTCCATTTTAATGGTTCTTATTGTATTTAATAAATTATTTAATTATTTTCAGCTTCTGTGAGAGGATATTCTTTAGGATAATACTATTTTTGATACATATGTACACAGTTCATCACATTTGTGTTTTGTGCTTGTCGCCTGGAGTAGGGAACCGCCCAGAAGTCCATCTAACCCTCGACCAGCGTGGCCTTGTCGCCCTTCCGGAGCACCAGCTCCAACTGGGAGAGCAGTCCAATCGCCCGAAAGTTCTCCTTGAAGAGGACAAAGTCCTCCAGCGGCTTGAGGTACTCCAGTGCCTGCGTATAGCTATCCAGTTCGCTCAGCATCTCCACCTTCTTTTTGTGCTCCGGTTCCGGCGATGTGTGTCCATTGGTTTGACTTTCAGAAGAACTGCTGCTACTGTTGGGGATCTTCTTGGGCGAGGTGGGAGCAGAGACGGCCTTGGTTGGCGCTGGTGAATCCTTTCCTTTGATGGAGAGGGCCGGCGTGGACTTCCCACTGGTTCCGCCGCCCTTAGGAGCATTCTCCTTGCTGCTGGCGCTGTCTCTCCCGCCGCTACTGTTGTTATTCTGCTCCTTGGGACTCGAGCTGCGACTGTCCTTGCCTGATTCTGTGGGGACAAGTGGCGGCGAGGTCACTGCCGAGTTGATTTCCTGCACCTCATCGTCGTTGGGAGACTCCATTTTGGGCCGCTTGGCCAACTGCACGGGCTGAAAGGGACTGGATCGCTGGGGTGGCACATTGGGCGGCAGTTGGGGCTGAAAGGGTTCCCTTTGCGGCGGCATGGAAGGTGGGAACTGTGGCTGCTGCTGTTGCTGCATTTGCTGCTGCTGCTGTTGGAGTTGCTGCTGCATCTGCTGCTGGTGGCGCTCAAAGTAGAAGTCATTGAAGCTGGCAAATCCTGGATGAGGCGGATGGCCAGGATGTCCCGGAAACGGCGGCCACGGATGGCCCATCTGCTGCTGCTGCTGCTGCATATGTTGCTGCTGAAGAGCAAAGTGTTGCTGCTGTTGCTGCTCCTGGTAGCTTTGCTCCTTGACATCCATACTGTCATCATCCTCCTCGTACTCGCCATACTGCTGCATGTAGCTCATGTACTGCTCGGGCATCTCCTCCAGCTTGGCCACCCGTTCTGCACTGGCGGGCGGAAAGAGATGAGCCAGGTCCTGTACTATATCAGGAATCCACAGGGAAGAGCCCAAGGACTTGAGCTGATTGCTGGCCAGCTTCTGGGCAAAGCCCTGTAGATGCGTCTCCCGGAAGCGGTTCAGCCAGCGATTGTCCGCGATGAACGAGGTGCTACCGATCACCTGGCGGGCATTCTCCGCCTTATCCTTGATCATGCCATGGGTAATGCTTCCCCTTAGCTGCGGATTGATATTGGCTCGCACCAGCCACTCATAGACTACGGCATTGATGTAGGCGCACTTTCTGCTCCGCTCGATCTCCTCCACCATCGCCTGCTGCTCCACGGCCTCCAGATTAGACGGCACCTCCAGTCGCAGCGTGGGCAAGGCATTGGACTGAAGCCGTCGTCCGCCAAGAACACTCGGATCAAAGTGCAGGGCACACACCACGGGTTTCTTGAAGGGCACAATTCGACGCAACGAGGCGTGGCATGCCTCCTTCCACAGCTTGTGGAAGGGATTCTCGGGACGCGGAAACGCGAAGAACTGCATGCTCGGATGCTGACGCGAATTGGACAGGCAGCCGATGATGCAGCAGCGCCGGATGGTGGGCATCTCGGGCTGCGGATGGAATTGCTGTTGGCCCCGAATCTTAAATCTTGAAGAGCTGGGCGTCGCTGACGCTTCGCCAAGCCACGGTATGGGATGAAATTAAAAAAGACACCAAAGGGATCTGCAAAAAGAAGAGGAAAGGCGCTATTAAGACGATAATTAGCATTTAATATAAGTTTTAACAAATATTTAATACAAATGTTGCTCTTCTCTATTTCTTTTCATTGCCTTGAATTGGTTTTTCAAAACGCTTTAACAAATTTATGATGTATTCGATCAGCAAGCTGGGGACTTGAACTCAATCAGCTCTCGAACTCACATGACTCATCAGATTGTGGCAAACAATAAATATATAAAGAAAAATTATATCACTGTATAGAATATAGACACGATCTCGAGGTCTTTCCAGAGCACTTTAGAGACTCAAGGGGAATACGACGGCAGAAGACACAGCTACAGATACAACTCTTGCTATAGTTACAAATACAGCTGAAAAGAGATACATATCTGCCCAACCCATAAACTATAGTTATACGCCTTCGGAAATCAATACAGCCCCGAAAACCAGAACCAGAGCCATACCCCCAGAGCTCCATATCGGGGAGTACCCATACAGAGACACCCACTTTGGTATATGGAATCTTGTATCTAGCGGATACCCACCACTGGAGATTGTAAACAGCAAAGCTAGGCTAAAGCGAACGTATGGCAGGGCCGCGCCCCCTTTTCGAAACGCCCCCCGAAGATGTTGCTAGTAAGTCTCGGCTGCTGAGTCACGGAACCAGAGCCACCTGACTGAGTCAGAGAGCCGGTCTTCGGATTAGCACAGCTCCCCGGAGAGATCGTGATCGAGATGACTTAATGCGAACAGCATGTCCGTTTCTCTTATGTATATAGATGGGTTTTTATAGCTTCAGAATCTATAAGCAATGCCTTTCATCTGGCTGGAGTTTGTTTTAGATTTCCTGCATATTTAAGAGAATACTCACAGGGATTTTTCCCCAGGCTATGTTGCGGTGATTTCCCCCCATTTCTTTCCATTGACATGGTTTTACGGAATTGGGTTTTATTTCCGGAATTGTGCTGCTGCCAGCCAGCCAGCCAGCTTAGGGGTTGCTCACTGTTGCTCATCTCTTTCTGGCAGTCTCAGTCGCTTACTGGCTTCCTTACGCAGCTGTTCGCTCTACTCTCGAGCAAAGTTTTTGCGCCGGAAACTTCTTGGCAGCAGGAGCAGCGCAGCCAGCGTCAAAGTTTCCCAGCCCGAAAAACCCAAACCCAAACTGAAACCGAACCTCAAACCCAGGCCCAAGGAGCCGAACCCTTCCACTTGCCATCTTGAAGATACTCGCACCTTGACACACAACGCGACTGCGCTTCGTCTATGCTTCGGCTTCATCTTCCAGAGGCTGTGCGGATATACACACACAGATACTATTCGTACACACACACCAACACGTTGTGGAGTGCACTACACCATCAATTCCAATTCAAATCTCCCCTGACTGACTCGCTTTATAAATGGTTTTATATTTCCTTTTATGTCGCTCTCTATGGCCCAAGCTATGGCTATGGCTCTGAGTCTGAGACTGAGTTTGGATATATAGTTACAGCATTGGCCAAAATACTAGGAGAGGGTTTCGAAAACTCTTTGAAATTTTTAAAACATTTTCTCTAATAAGAGATCTTAGAGAACATTTATTTATATCCTTCTTAATTATTTTTTGTTTTTTATTTATAAATAAAGAATAACAGCTCTTTTCGTATATAAAGCAAGGCTTAATTTGCAATATTTTATTTTGAAATCTGTAAATCATTTATTTGAATATTTATTTAATCAATAATTCTGGGAAATAAGTAATAAAAAAGGTTTCAATGAAACCAACAATTTCCTTATTTATTAAGGAACTATTATCTCATCGTTAAGTGTAAATATATATACACAGCATCCGATACGGACGTTGGATGTCGACGTGGACGTGGATGTAGCTCCAAGTACGAGTATCTCGACATCTCAGCTCGCTCAGTTCGCCAGTTCTTACGTTTCTTTCCCTTATATCGATTGGCACTTTATCTTAATCGCCTCGAGAGTTGTCCCTCGCCGTCTCCTGGCCCCCAGGGGTATTTCCCGCCCTCGCCTTCAGCTCCTCGGCTGGAGATTCCCCTCCCACAGAGTCACCCTAATGGCTGCCTATACGTTTTGTTGCTGTTGCTGTTGCTGCTTTTGCTGCTCCCGCCTAAGCTGCCTTAGCTCCTGGGTTCTTCGTGAAATTTCGTGCAGCGTCATTATCATCGGAGCAATCAAGATGATGCCCCAGTTTCGGTACTGGGCTCAGGTCCCTGGTCTTGGTCCCAATCCCAATCCCATTTGCCATTACCGAACCCAGCCTCAACTTCAGTTCGGGCTCCCTTTTGTTGGCCAACATATCTTTTGTATCTCTGTATCTCGGTATCTCTCGTAGCCATTGTGTTTGCCTAGGAAGTTTTCAGTTCGGTTCGGTTTTTTGGCTCGTTTTTTGGTTCGTTTCTACGTTCTACCTAACACAAACCTACCATCCATCTTGCCCTTCCTCTTTGTCTATATGTATATGGCTATACTATAGCGTATTCCCCTACCGATTCCCACCGCTCGGGGATTAAGCTGGTAGTTTTGGGTTTCACTCGACGATGCTGACGATGTCAGGTAATTTTGCGATTGGTTTTTCGTCTTGGGCTCGGGCTATGGCATGAGTTTACTTTACTTATTTATCTCTTATATCTCAAGGTGGTTTGGTTGGACCTTTTTGGGCTGGTTTTAGCAGCGCATAAATGGATGTTATATAGCTTGGCAAGGCAGCATGCCTTGATTCGAATAAAGTGTGTGTGTATATGTGAATTATTTCAGATTCGAGGGGAAGATATAGACTCATGGGAATAAAGAAACAGACTATGCTGCTGCGCTACATTGGCATTTATATATGTTATATTGTATGGATTTCATTATGCTTGTATCTGGTGGGTATGGTCCATGAGGTCATTAAAGTGAGATATAGATAGGGAATGGTTTAATACTAGTTTGGCAGAGGATAAGGCAGGGTGATTGATGTCGAATTTATGCAGAAGTTGTATAGGAAATATTACTAAAAAAAGATATTAATTAAAAAGACAACCGTTAAATGTATTTTATAATCATATTGATTTTAATGGTGACAGGAATATTTTTTTCATAGGTTTATTGCATTGATTGACCTTTGTTAATTACATTAATAATTACATTTATAGTTGGTTATGTAAACCAGTTTAGCCGCAAACATAAACAAGCCTGAATTAAGGGATAAACTTGCTAATAAAATGGCCATTAATTAAATCAAAACATATTTTGTAATTTATAAAACAGTAAAAACTTTTATTACGTCATAAAATTCGTTATTTAATTGTGATAAAATATATAACAATAAAAGCAAGTCATAAAGAGGTAAAATAATAAACGTATTATTTATTTATTTAATAAAAATAAAGTTATTGTAGTTATTTATATAAAAGAAAACCTTCATAAGCCCTTGAAAATAGTTTTATTTATATAAAAATAAATCTTAAGGCTAACCACATCTCAAAATTTCCCATTAAAATTAAATAAAGCCAAATAACTATCTTAAATTGACCAATTAACTGTTGTTTTATTAGAAATATATATATTTAATCCAATCATAAACACTTTAAACCACTAATAAATGCCTTTTCTCATCAAACTAAGTAACTAAATCCACATTAATAACAGAAACACAACTTATAAATCATCCATAAGAAGCTTTACCTATTAGACATGCCCCATTTGAATCGAATTACCCAATTCCGGGACTCAACACCCACTTAGCACTCACGCCTCCCTCATGAAAGTGTCCTTGGCCGCTTCAAGGACTTCCCCCCATTCAATTGGCGCCAAATCAGCGGGGCAATGTCCCCTTATCACACCCCCAAACACACAGCTGGCACACACACACTGAGAAACCAAAAAATAAATAAACGCTGAAAATCAAACAAATAAAATGCAAAAAAAAACCAAAACAAACCGCAGCCGCTGTTAGCGTCGACGCAGCAGCAGACGCCGCGCTGTCTAAGAAATTCAAACAAAAACAAAAGCGGGGATTTTTCAAAACACAGAAAACACACACAGACACACGCCGGTTCCTTTGGCCGCATGCAAATGCGGCTTTTTTAATTACAAACACAACAAGAGGGCCGAGCAGGCGTCGACAGCGACGGCGACAGAATCTCAAGACCCCGATTTGTTTACATCACACACTGGTACATCCCACACACGCCTCGTACATCATCATCGTACACAAATTACCCATTCGCACAGTGGTACTCACATCCGGAGCAACCGAAAAACGTATCGGCTGCAGTCTATATATCCACTCGAAAGTCTAGACCTCCTCCAAATTACACGATATATATGTCGATATATATATAATTTCTGTGCGCGGATTCAAACCACTCGGGAAATGGAAAAACTCTGGGAAAATATCCGCTAAACGCGCTGCGAGAACCGCTGCCCACGAACGTTCAGCACAGAGTGAACGTGAACCGAGTTGGAGTGTACGAAACTAGCGACATCATCATCGCCACAGCCATAGCTATGGCTACGGCTACATCGACTCGACGAACGACCCCGACCGACTCGTTTTTCCCATCTATAGGAAATATTTAATCCCAAACAAGCCGGGCCAAGCCATGCCATGCCAAACCAAAAAAAACCTAAGGCACTGACTGCGACCGCAGCAGAGGCAGAAGCAGAGGCAGAAGCAGAGCTTGGAGCAGCGCAGCAGCAGCAGTAGCTGAAGAAGCTCTGCCATCTACAAGGACGGCCTGAGAGCCAAAGCACCTCGCGACCAGAGATGCTATAGAAGGCTCTAAAAATAGCATAGATACTCATAGATGCTAACCTCCTCGTAAGGTGTGTGTTTAAGCCATGTCCGCCAAGCTTTGACCAACAAAAATATATATATTAAAATATATATAAACCTAAGATAGATATTTGAAATATTATATAATTTACAATACAACTATAAATAATTATAAATAATTTTTCAAAATCTAGAAAATATATAATTCGTAAACAAACCTGTTAGAAAATTTGTAAAATTTGTAATTTGGTTTGTAAAATTGTTCGCATAAGAAAGAAGCTTTAAAATAATAAAGTTTAACGAAAAATTTAATATATAGTTCAATGTCATCAAGCATTTTATTTTAAATATTTATGTTATTAATTTTTCTTTGCCAAGTAAAAATTGCTTGACATTAATACAATACTAAATTTAATTTAGATAAACCCTATTACGAATAAAATCCTTTCTATGCCTGTAAAACAAGTTTTTAAGGAACGGAAATTTATTTAAATATTTTTTCTGTTATATACAAATTAATAAATACAAATTACTGATAAATAATGTTTACCTTTTATCAAAAAATATCCAATCTGCCAGCATCGCTGCCAGTGGCGTCGCAGTTGCAGTCGCTGGCGACGCTGGCGTCGCCGTAAGACGTGGAAAACAAATACTCTGTAGCAGCGACAGCAACAAAAATACCAGGAGCCAGGGCGTCAGAACGTGGAAGCGTCAAAAGGACACTGCAGAACTGAGCTCAGCTGGATAAGGTCGGTGGGGAGATGGTGTCGTTTGTCGGTCGCAGCGTCTCGACTGTCAGCCATCGGCGATATATGCCCGAAGACCCAGAGACCCGAGCTCCGAGCCCGAACCTGAAACCGAAGCCCAACCTGTCATCTCGTCCTACCTTTGGGGTGCGTTTTATGGCTTCAGTTGGGTCGGGGCTTGTACATAGATGTATCTCTGATGGGTTTTCGGGTTTTGGGCTTACGTAGTGCCCGCCATGGCAACTGCCTCCCCCAATTCCCAGTCCCCTAACTTGCTCTGATTCGTTGTAGATACATATATCTGTTTATATCTCTTATTCAGGTGAATGATTGGCTTCGTTTGTGGGTCTGACGAAATTTACTTGGAATTCCGGTATCTATATGCTTGAGTCAGATATAGAGACGGTATGGGATTTATGTATATGTATGGGTTTACCCACACCAACATTAATAATTATAACTATTTTTGGGTATTATTATTATTGACTTTTTGGGGACCTATTAAAGCTATTTTGGGGTGAACCTTGTTTTTGGGAGAAGTTTATATATTTTTTTGGGATATTTAATTAAGATCTTTAAGATTAAATAAGACAATAAATGAAAAGGTTTTTGACTCAGGATCATAATTTCAATATTAATGTCAAGCCTGATCTTAGGTTTTTGAATAAATTGTTTATTTTTAAGATATTAATTTTAGAAAAAGATGAACTTGGGCATCCCTGCTCATTCATTAACATTTTTAGACTCCCAGAAATCTCTCCTTTTCTACTGATCACTCTCTCTCCTAGATAAACCTTAGCAAACTGATCTTATACCATACGATCTCAGCTTGCTCTTCTCCGCTCTTGGGTCCACTCGAATGCCTGACTTGTAAGTATAAATTTTCGCTTTGGCATCGGTCCAATTTAAACGAGTTTTCTTATGGATACTCCATATAAGCGACGAAGTCCAAGTCGTGAGTGGTTGTGAGAGATGCTCGGATTCGGGTTCTTCTTGGGACATTCATTATAGGCATTCATTTCAGCCTCGACATCCGTTAGCGGAGAAGTGCCATGGCAACTAGTAAAATATATATACGCGAGTACAAGTATGAGCGCACGTACAGAAAATCCATACCATTCCAATCCACCAAGCCAAAACTCACAGATACTCAGACACACACACTCGCTCACATTACTAGGGCTATCTTAGAGATGCTGCTGAACCGAGGCTGCTGAGATATACTACCAGCGGCATGTGTATCTTGTATATGTACGACTGTAACCTGAAGTATCGCTGCCCGGTTTGGTAGGCGATTGGGTTTGAGATTGGAACTGGGATTGCTATTGGGATTGAGCATATAAATAATTAGAGCGTCGACTGCGAAGCCGGCAGAGCTGGTCGCAGCAGCCACCTAAAACGAGAACAACAACAATGTGCGACTAAACGAAAAACAAAGCATTAGGTTGAAAGCCAGCCTTTTGATGGATTAGTTTTAATACAAGTCCAAGATACAAATGGATAACGCTCAGTTTGGGTTCGTCTTTTCGGTTCGGTTCGGTTCCCTTCCATTTTCGATACGATTATGTGTCGTTCGGTGGTGGGAAATCGCACACATACCATACTATATATACTTATATCCCGCCAGCTCTATATATATATATATATATTAGGTGTGTGTACATAAGGAAAAGTATTGGAAAAGGTATAAAACCACAGCATCAACCTCTGCGGTGGGGCGTAAGGCGGCTGTGGGTGGGTGTGCTAATGGGAGCTCTGTGCGCTTGGGGACTCCGCTCTGGACTTTCCTTGGATGCTCGGGTTGACGATGACGATGACTCGACTCTATTATATTATATTTCAGCAGCTATCGGCCACTGACCAGTTCCAAGGAAACTTTTCTTCAAATGCGGTGGAGGAGGGTCGGTCGGGTGGCAAGGAGGAGCGCGTACGGGGATAAGCCCTTGGCAACCTTTTGAAAACGAGCTGAGGAGCATTGGAAGAAAATGACCTTTCCTTTTGCCATTTCATGACTCCGAATCCAAGTGATTGCGATGAGCAAGGAACCCTACAAGCACACACACACGCCCACAGCCACACACTCGAGGATATACATTTGGTCTTGTTCCGATTTATATACACAGTTGGGCGTCTATAACTCGAATTTTCTTAGGGATGATAAACTGAAATTTGATTAGCTTTTGTATTTGTTTTACATAGTCTCTGAAAAATATGAAATGAACTCTATAGATGGAATGGGCTCTGAAATGTATGCTATGAAATATTGTACACGAGTGAATATTTTATATTTACTAACAAATAATATTATCCATATAGAAAAATGCCTAAAATTTGAATTAATTAAAATTGGCATAGGTAAAAAATTAAATATTAAAGCTCTTAAATGAATTTTGGATTGTTATTTTTATTTTTATAGCATATTTTTGACGTCTTTCTGTGGGGATTTATGCTATAAACAATTTATCTAAATAATTTTAAATTTAACTTTTATTTGCATGTTTCATAGGAATGTTAAATAAAATTTTAAAAATCAATAACTTGCCCAAAAATATATTAATTTAAACTCTGATAGCTTTCCTAAGTTAGTTTTTGTTATGCAAATAAATCTGCTTACCGAAATTACTAATTTTTAAAATTAAACTATTTTGTCAATTTTTGACAATTTTAATGATGTAACCCCTTTCAAAATTTTGAAAATTTGTGAAATTTTTTTTTTAAATGTTTTATTAATATTTTATTTCTAATTTATTAAGATTTTAATGCCGATTCGGAATATTAATGTCTTTTAGCCATCACTTTAGTTTTGGCCATGTTATGCTCTTAAGAAAACCTATAATATTTGATATTTTTCGATATTAGTATATCTTAAACTGTTTTTTACTAACCTATGTCTAATAAGAAAGTTATCTTTATTTAAATTATAAATTAAACGAGAATCTTAAATCAAAATCTAAAATAGACAGAAAGTTGTTTCAAGGATTTATTAAAAAATGTCCGAAGTAGGTCTTCAAATTTGTTTGTTGCTATCCTCCAGATTCCTTCAAGTTGTCAGTAGTATTGTTCCACTGTAATTGGAGGGACCACCTTCCTTCCACCCACTCGCCTAGAACTCGACACTAAGCTCATCTATTATGACCTTTTTCTGGAGAGCCAGATGCGGGGATTTAGCCATGGAATTTATTATGGTTATGTATTATATTGAACCGAACATCACATCCCGCCGCACCGGTACGGGCATCCTCGTCCTCATCCTCCCCCGCTTCCCGGGCATTGTGAAATCGTTGCCACGACCCGAGATAGTATTTTTCCATTACCTTTTTTGATTAGGTCCCGGGCCTTGGCCCCTGTGTGCTCGCTGGGATTCCATCTCTGGCCATGATGCCATGCCACGCCATGCCATTCCGATTCAGCTCGAGGTTCGAGTTTTAGGTCCCTCGAGTAAGGTTGATGCTATATATGTGCAAGAGCGAGTATCTCGACTGGTATCTCCGCATCTTGTCCCGTTTTCCCTGTGTGCGCGCTATAATCTATATGTGATGTCCGCCTGCAGCGTCCCTTGTACGTCGTCCGTCGGTTGGTTGGTCGTTCAGTCGGCTTCCCTGATTATCTGCCGGTGTACCCAATGTATCTGCGTCCCCTGGCTCTATAGCCCCTGCCCTGTCCCGTCCCTCCCGGCCCCATATCATTGTACGAGTGAGTATCTATTCTGTCGCACCCAAAAGCACCATAGGGACCTGAATTTTTCCTAGTAATTTCCTTTGTGGCCCTCCAGTGGCCCTCCAGTGGCGCTGCTTCGCCGCTGCTTCCTCTGTCCATTTTCCGTTTCCCTTCGCTCCAATCTCGATTCCATGCCACTGTCCCGAAGCAGGCAGAGCAGCCAGCATCGCCCTTAACGTCCTGAATCCAATTCCAATCCCCGCGCCGTCTTGCGGCCACTACTACGAGTTTATTGCCATTTCCATATCGGGGCTCTACATCTTGTGGCTTTATATGTATATATACATATTATAGAAAGAGACCATTTTTGGGGATGATTTGATTGTGTGGCGGTGGACGAATATTTATATTTCTTGAAATTCTTATTGGGATCACTATAGGATTAATTTTTTGGCATTTTAAGTTTAATGTAAAACAGATCTTTAATCTCATTATCTTTTGGCTCGAAATATATTACTTTATGTATACCAGTATATAAAATGTTTTCACTAAAAATATTTGTACTCTGCTTTCAAATAGTTTAAATATAATTTAGGAAATTATTCTTTCTTTTCTCTATTTTATTTGTCTGTTCATCATAAAAGATATTTATGTAAGAATTTAACATTTCAAATATTTAAAGTAATTTCTTAACCAGCAAGATCGAAAATCCATAGCCTAAATCGTTTCCATGACAACCTTTGAAAATTGTAATATAACAAGCGACCAAGTTATCCTTTGTTCATCCTCCCGAAAGGATATCTTATGTCCTTTTTGCCCCGTATGTTGCCTTAGTAATTTGAGTTTTTTTTGTGATTTATTTCTTTTCTTTGTGCTTAGTGAAAAAAGTTTATTGAAAATGTTTCAAATAAAAAGAAAGCATTTAATCTGCAATCTCAGAGACCGCCCTCTGAATTGAATATGAAATTCATCCCCTCAAAAAAGTATAAATATAGATTGACAAATGTCTTTTAATTCGATTAATGGAATTTATCATCCCCAATTACACTCTGCTCCTCAACCTTGTGAAATCTTTTGATTCCAGTCATCGTGAGCCTGGCGAACTTAAGCAAACATTGAGGGCTTTTCCTTGGGGTCCAAGAAACACGAGCAAATCGATTCGTTCAAACCAAAATCGAACCCAAATGAAATTCAAGACATGCCACGACGATTGCGACTGGTATTTAGAGGAGTCGGAGCTGAAGTCGGAACCACTGGCTGGGTAAGAAGAGGGTCAGGAAAGAGGGTCGCCAGGTCGTCTTTTTGTACGACGACTCGTCGTCGTCCTCTCCACATCTTTGGCACAATAAAGATAGATTAGCATCTATCGAAAGCTGTGCCAGCGAGGAAACGAGGAAAGACGAAGTGCGAGTGTACAAAAAACCGAACTCGAATTCGCTGGAGCGGCGGCGCATGTCTGAAATTCAAGCTGTGGGCATCCTCATCATCATCTTCATCATCATCAGCATCATCATAGTTGCCAGAATAAGAACCTGCAGCAGAATCCAGAGTCTCAGCTCAAGGGCCATCATCATCGGCATCGTCTGACGATGTCTGCTGCCTTGCCTGCCTTGCCAGCCAGCAGCATCCAAAGCCCAAGAGGCTTATGACGAACCTACAACCCAAATGAGATGTACGGGCATAAAGCCCCGCAGCCTCGGAGCCATTATAATGTGTACCGAAATACATATAAGTACTTTTAGTTGTAAGAAATACCAAAATAAATCGATGCCCAAGAGAAACAAACACAGAAAATAGAAAAAAACTGGCATGATTCGATAGTCATCTCTCACGTTATACACTATCCAGTATCTTTGCATCTGTTGTATCTATATTTCGTTCTATATCTGCTTTCCAGATGGATAGGTATTTCCAGAGCAGCTCGTTCTATGGTGTGAGGGTCCCGGAGTCGGGCCTTCACTTTTGGCATGCCTTTCATTCGTATTTGGCAGACAATGACAACGATTATGGCATCTCCTCACTCTTACATGTTCGGTGATTAAAGGGGGTCGCCTGGCTGGGAGTCTGGGATGATGAATGAATCAATATTATATATACAAAAGCCGGCAAGAGTAAATAATGGAAATTGAGTGTGGCATTAACAGGATGCCAATGGTTAGACGGGGAAAACTGATTTCCGTTCTTTCCCCCTGAAAGATCCCCGCTTAACGCTCACTGAACTTTTTCAATTAATTTTTAAGGTAAACCACCCAGGGGCTTGGTACTTTTTTTCTTATAAACTGTTTGCTAATTCTAATGAACAAGAAACATTTAAATAAAGTCAGAATTTCTGGAAATTTTTAAAAAATATTTCTATATAGAAACAGGTCTTTCATAAAAGATAATAAGTTGCTTTTTAAAAATCCCATTAAACTTTTCTTGTTTTCCGTAAACAAAAGGTAATTCCTGTTGAGGTTTTATGTATAAATATATATATATATATCTTTGTATATATAAAAGATAAAATTACCTTAATAAAGTCAGAGAACATTGCATGGCATTTGGTCACGACATGCCCACCCTTAGGAGCAAGTAAAGCCTGCAGAACCACTGGGAACTCGATGATTCTGACACAATAACAACAAAAGTTATATCCAGGAGAGCTATATAAAAGTTGTAAATAGAAATGGCCCCAGAGCAGCAGACCTTTATAAACCCAATAAAAAGCTATGCTATGCATTTCGAAATCCTTTTATAGGGAACAAAAAATAATGAATCTCACGCGGGGGCTGGATGAGGATATAAAAATGTTCATCAATTTTACGCAATATCCAATTAAATTGGGGGAAACTCATAAAATAAAAGTTCATCAAAAGGTAGAGTAGCGTTGGATAAACGAAGTTAGAAATTCCCTTGGGGTTAGGAACGTTTTGGGATGAATAAATATTCCGCAAGGAATTTATTGCGTTAAAGAAAATATTTTCTAGCTTTAATAAAAAGGTTTAAATTATTTGTACAATTTACTGATAAATATTAACTTCATATATTTTTATTTTACTTGAATTATTTTGAAAAGCTCCCTCTAAAAATGGTATAACCTCCTGTTAGTGTATCCTTTTTATGATTCACCCCAAAAATCTCTTTGACTGATTAGCCTATTATCCCTGTTTTCTGTTCAGCCAACGATCTGTTTTAGACCGTTTATAAGGCTTGAAAGACCCCACAAAATCCCCACGTTGACTGTACCCAATTGTGTATTTTCAAACCCGATTGCCCTGCCTGAAATAGTATATATACTACCATATAGCGCCAAAGAAGAAGAGGTGACAGCGGATGAGGTAGCTGGAGAGAGAGGTATATATACTCGTAGTCCGTCCCGTCCTTTTGCTCGTATATCCCTTGACGGCAATTTCGCTTTCAGGGTTTTATGTCAGAGCTCTTAACGCGCTGGGGTTTCAATTTTGTTTTGGGGGCGCAGCCGTGTGGCAGTAACCTGAGCCAAAGTCTGTTGCCCCAGCCCCAGCTGCTGCTGCTCTTGCTCGTATTTGCACTGATGTTGCTTCTTCCACCGAATGCCCCTCCAGCTAACCCTACAACAGTCGTAGGTTTTCCACACCAAGGCATCATGTACGCCCTACCAGAGGGCCCTCCACAGTAGTAGTCGTCGTCGAGCTACCGTCAGTCGAGTCGAGTCTGACGTTGTCGGTCGGAAATCCTTGAAATGAAAGTCCTGCTGAAGCTCCTGCTGCTTCAGCGTTAGCTTCTACTGCTGCTGCTGCTGCTCAGGAGGGTTGCAAACGTATGGCGAGAAACTTTGCCGGAATCGAGGACGGATGGCAATGGCGATGTAGCAATGAGGATGTGGCTCCATAGCCCCGGTTATGTAGTCGTAGCGCTCTTCACACACTGCAAAACATATATGTAATAAAATATCAAATCGATCGGAGATTCCAGAAACTTTACCTCTGTGAAAAACTTTACTACAGTGAGCATTCTGTAAAGTAAATTAAGTATTTGAATATAGGAAATATTACCTGTAATGCGTTTGCAAAACAGATTGCCAAATCTATTGCGAAGCCTAACAGACAGTTTTATAATGAGAACTAAAAACAACCTCTTAGAACCACTAAGACTGGTTAAAAAAATGTATATATTCAAGAGGTTTTCTTAAAAATAACTTTTAAATCATATATCCTTTTACAAATGCTAGTCTGTATTCCAAAACATAAAATTAAAAGGGCTTTGTACCCACCTTTGGGGAGGCATTAAAAACCATATACAGTAAACCATATAAAATCGATATATTTGATACTATTTTTTTCTCTGCACGTATATGCTCAGTAACCTGTAAATGGACGTGTGTGTCTGTGTGTGCGTGTCCACCTCCTGGCACCGCAAGGTCCCTCGCTGGGATGCTGACTGCTGCGCTTCGCTGCTGACATCCGCTTCTCGCTTTCGCCCTTCACCGCCCTGCCTCCGGCTGTGGTACCCATCTAGAATTGATGTAGCACCTACAGGGTTCTGTTCCGGCTCCGGCTTCGTCTCCGCTTCCCAGCTTTACCCCTGCCCACTTCCATACGTCCAACTCCTGCGCTGCAGGTCACCTCTGTCCATCCCATTTGGCCCCACATGCCCCAGCAGCTTCCCTCAGGTTCCCACCTTCAGCTACCCACATCCCTTTTCCCTTGACGGGCAGAACGCGTAAAGTTTTAGAGGACGAACGTAAAGTTTCAGCTCTGATTGTGCTTCCAGCTGGGCGGTGAGCGGAGAAGCGTCAGGCGATTATGTAACCTGGTCAAAGACCGAAGGACCCACCCCCATATGCGGCATTCTGTAACCAGGAATCGTCACCTTGACAATCCTAATCTGGGATTATACGTTCAATATACATTTTAAGTGGCCATTGCACGAGAAACACTTTAACGATATTTTTTCTTATATACACAAACGTATATTTGCAAGGAAATTATTCAATCGTTTAAATATAATTTTTAAAGATATTTTTCTTAGAGAATTATTAATATTTCAACTTAAAAAACTTAAAAAGAAATTTATAACTTGTGGTATTCAAAGAAATTACATTACGTTATTCAAAATAAACGTTTGATAATGAAATAGTTAAATATTAAATTCTGTTTTTTTATATACATTTTTAATCAAATTAAAATTTGTCTTTTCAAATCACTCTAAATTCTTATTCATTTATTAATATTTAGAGCAAGTTTATCTGCAAACTTAGACACTATTATTAGTTTTCTAGACACTCACTAGAAGAGGCCATATCTTCATCCTTTGTGCCAGCCTCAACTGGATGAGCAGGCCAGGGAGGTTTTTCCCTCCATGAATTGAAAATGTCTCTGTATTGCAAGAATTTACATTTAAACTTGGCGATTTCTCGGCGCTATATCGAAAGAAATATCTGGTTTATGTATCGAGAACGGCCATATTGCCGGACCGCTAGATTAAATAAAATTAAATTAAATGTTATAAACAAATAACACGTATTACCCATAGACACCTCAATTCCATGAAATTAATATTTCTTCATAATTATAATATGTATTTTAACAAGCTTAAGCCGACGAAAATAAACTTAAAAGTTAAAGCTATAAAATATTTCGATTTTTTTGTAAAGCTTAAAATTAGTATATAATTTATTACGCTATCTAGGCTCTAGTTTTTAGGTCTATTTACTTTTCTACTTTCACGACTGATCCACCTCAAAGTCCTTGGCATTGGGCGGATACTGGATGGCATGTTCTGCCTGCATGAGCAGCCCAATGGCTCGAAAATTGTCCTGGATCATGGCAAACTCCTGGAGGGCCCTCAAATGCCTCAATGCCTGCTCAGCCGTGGCAATGGACAGCTCTTCCTTGGACTCTGTAATGCTTACCTCAGGCTCGGCGGCGTTGTACACCTCAATGCAATCCAATTCCGGTGGTTCTTCAAGATGACTGTTGTTCCTTCTGGTCTTTGGCTGCTGCCGGCCGCCGGCCTCGCCGTCGTACATGGTATTCCGCTTGCGATTGGGACGCACCTCAGCGGGTGAAAGCACTGGCTCTTGATTGCCGCCCAGGATTGAAATCTCCGAATCTGCATCGTCGGCGAGGAACGAGGCCATTGGGTGTGAGTGGTCGTAATCATCGTAACTCAGGACCACCTGGGTGCCAGGCGGAGCCTCGTCCTTGAGGATCTCACACATTTGGTCGTAGAACTGCCAGTTAGGTTGATACTCTGACCCACGCTCCAGGTGTTTGGTGCGGATGCAGAAGTACGTCTTCTTCAGGTTCCTAAACTTCCGGTCCAGCTGCACGGAATCAATGTCAGTCATTCCCTGTTTGGTCAGCAAGGTGACCATCTCGCCCCAGACATCCTTGACCTTGCGACGCGGATCCCGAAACTGCTCCTGCCGTTCGGAGTACAGTGCCAGCAACATCTGGGTGTATGTAGGAGTCCACTTCTTATCTCTAACTGGTTTTTGGAAAAAGCATAACGATTGGTTTCTGTTTTCAAAGTATTTAATTGCAATCCTACTTACCTTTGATGTCCATCGTTTAAATCCACTTGTTTTGCAACCAATTTTGAGAAATTGTAAACAATTAATGATTTTTACAGCGCTATAGACTATGCTTCTCCTTTTGTTTTTTTTTTGTTTTTACTGACGCCGTTTTGGGGGAAGGTATCATGATCAAAGCAGCTGTTAAGTCGGGTATCGATAGTCCCAGTATCGATTAGGTAGCACAAAATGTTGATGACACTTTGGCTACTGAACACTTTTTATTTCCAAAAATGGTTAGTTTTAAAAAGTGATCGAAACCAAAAAAAGTGTATTTATATAATTTATACTTAAAACTAAGATAAAACGTTAAATGTAAATAATCTAATTATTTCTGCTTCAGGATCTGGATTAGTTTTGATAATTTCTTTCCTTATTTCTCAAAAATGGATTGATCTGTCTTGGATGTGTGTTTTTAGCTGAAATTATAAATTAATAATATAAATTTAAAATTAATAATTATTCTTCATCCTTTTGATTAAAATTTAATAATTTATTTTGAAAGTAACAGGAAAATGAAGTGTTTTATGCTTTATTGGACAAATTATAATTGTTACAATCAATCAATCAGGTTAAATCAGAAAAATTAAAGAATTTTGATTATACCGAATCAAAGGTTTATTATTTTATTTATTTCTTATAATTATTTATTTTGAAATAAACATAAAATGTAATGTTTATGTATTAAAACAATCCTCAGACATGCAGTGCTGCCTCCTACCGCTAGTTATTTTTACGAAATCCATAAGTACCATTCGGTAGCACTAGGTGGCGCTAAGAATGCTGTAAAATTTAAGTAATAAATTTAAAAAAATCAAGAAAATATAAAATTATTTTAAAACATTATAATTTAAGTTACCTCCAGACCAGAAATGCGCGCCTCCAAATCTTTTGTGGCTGATTTTATTTTTTTTTCTAAGAGAACATTATGCTTTTGGTGTTTCTTAAAAAAAAATGTTGCATCTTTTTGGCTGAAACGATTTAATAGTGTTTTACAATATTTCAAAATTTAGTTATTATTTTATATAGGTGTCATAGGAAAAACAGGTGAAATCTAGGAAACTGAGCAAAAATCTATGTTTTACACAAACAATTTTTTATTTGACCGAAATAGATAGATTTTCAAAGGTCAAATTACCAAGTCCAAGTGTATGAAATCGTCTTTTCTTTTATTTCATAAAACCAATTGAGCGTATCCAAATGTCAGCGTTTCTGAATTTAATTTCCGGTTAAAATATATAAACAAAATTAACATACGCACATTGCACCCGAATGTTTTATTCTAGTTTTTGGCATATATATTTTCCCAGAAACACCTGGACGAGCAGCAGGGAATGTGTGAAAGAGTTGGTCAGCTGAGAAGATCTCAAGAAGCGCACTTCCGTTTTGGCCTAGAAAATAACCGTGAAGGTAGGTAGTTGCAACCCCAGAAATGCGCTTTTTCCAGGTGACTTTTCTGTATTTTTTTTAGGGACTGCAGCGGAGCGCAACCACGCTGAAGAAGTGTTGTTATGCGTGGGGGTTGTCTTCGGTCTCTAGACCCTGACTTCTCTTTAAAAATAGGGCCCGAAACCAAAGCCAAATAATTGTTGCGCAACAAGGCGAAGCCAACAATTCAGTGATTTTCCCATGAGGAGTCGCAGTTGGACCAAAACGCGATCAGCGGCGCATAAAATGTGGGAAAATCAGCTTCGGATATGATTGACAATGGGCTCGCATTGGTCTTTGTTGCCTCCTGTTGCGGCCTGGCCTGGCCTGCCCATGGCAATGGCTTCATTATGCCGACAAGCTCCCACAGTAATAACACTTTCGGGCTGCCTGGCCTCTTGAAAATTGCACTTCGTGCTGGCGGTTTTCAAATTCATTTCGCCTCAAATGTGTGGCGTTGCCTTTGGGCGCCCCACAAAAATAAACCCAAGACTTAAATTTTAAAACTCCCGCAGCCAGAGTTAAGTTGCACTGTGGAAGCCAAGGTGAGATCGCTCCACTATCGACCCACTGGGGTTATTTTATCACGGTTTATATTTCACTTCAGCAGCGAGGCAAGCACAGAGGAAAACAATTAATTATAGTTCTTATGGTTTGTTGAATAACTAAATTTTGATGTTTATATAAACTTCGAAACTGCAAATTAAACGGTAGCTTTGAAAAATATAATTAAATATGATTTTTAACAGAGTACTTTAAAGACCATTGAAAGAATTAAAAGAATTGACAATTTAAGGTTTTAAATTCCTTAATTTAAAATTCTTAATAAATATTTAATTAATTTGTAGAACAATTTGTAGTTTTTAATTACTTATTCATAGAATATTATCTGTGTTTTAATTGCAAATGTTTATTTATTCATTTATATAGTAAACCTTAAAGTTTTGTAGTTATTATACTTTTATAAAGTTCCCTTTTTTTTAAATTAAAGATAGTATTCTATATATATTTTTTTAAGTGAAACCCTTAAGAGGGTTCCATAATTTAAGACCCATAGTAAGGATACGCCACTGCTGCTGCTCCAAAGACAAGATCGGTTCATTGGGAGTTCAATGTTCGCGGGTCACGACTTTGACTGAAGCCAGCAGACATAAATCGGAGCAGGCACAACTTGATGCGGACTTTGACAGACGGCTCCTTGGACTCCAGTCAGTATCTGTATCTGGAGCTAGGAGCTCAATTCGATGTAAGACCTCTATACCGGGGCCACGTAAGGCATTTCAATCAATTGACGGAAGTGCCGGTGCGGTGCAGTTAGTGATCATGATCATGATGTATGTTATTGGCGCAGAGCCCGGTGCTGGCCGCAAGTGAGCTTGCCCATTTGCTATTTGTCAAATTTTCATTAGATGGCCATAAATTGAAATCACGCGGCATTTGTTTTGGCCAGCACACAAATAAATTTTCAGCTCCAGCCGCCGCACTGATTCTCACGATCTGAGAAGGAGGAGGAGATGTCCAGGGGGGAGGAGAATGAGGGGCATCTGAGGGGGCACTAAAACTTTCTAGCTGTTCACACCACCAGCTGCTCTTTGGATCCTCTGATCTTGGTCTTGGCCAATCGCCACCTGCACTTGGGAGTTAGCCAAGATCCGCCGGAGGGAAATATATAGTCATGCACAGGAAGAAAAAATAAAACGGGGAAGGAATTTGATTCGGGAAACTTGTTTTTCTTATTTGTAAAAATCAGATCTTTAGTCCTGCTTTCTTAAAGAGTGTAGAACGAGCAAATCTATTGCGCTCTTTTTCTTTCTTTCCTCTCGCCCGCAAGCTCTAGTTCAAACTGCGGCCGCTTGATGGCGTGTTCGTTCTTATTCGTTCTGCAGTCAAGTTCGTTGCCAAAGTCTTTTGAATTAAAAGAAGAAATTTTCGAACCCAGCTCAAGTGGAGCATATTCTTGTCATATTTCTTTCAACCTCATTTAATATTTCCAATTCAAAGCAAAGGAAACTTTGAAATTTATGTTCAAAGTTTATTTTATAGCTAAAATATTTAAGAAATATCAAAAAGAAAAATGGAAGTACATCCTGAAAGTGATATAGTATCCACTTCAGAGCCAGATATCAGTCAACCGCCTCAGGCTCAGGCGTTGGAGATCAAAAAGGCTATTGGCAATGCCCTGTTCTTCGTTCTAACTTTATATTCTATGATTCACATGATTTGCTCAATGTGGCCCCTACTGATCGGTTTCCTGACAATATACTCTATAAAGAAAGGACTTCGTTTCGATGCTTGCGAAATGATGGATTTCTTACTGAAGTTGGGAATCTTTATTATCGATTTGGGCTTCAACATAATGATCAAAATCATGAGATTCGTTTCTACTTTCTGAGTATATTTTTCTATAATATGACATCAAGCTGTATGATAACTTTCAAGATAATAGATACTCTGGGAATACCTCTTAACGTAGTTAACTTTGTGAGATAATTACCCATCATTAAATGTTAAATTATTTCTTTGTTAAAGCTAGTCTTTTTAAATAATCTTTTTCCAGTGCATCAATTGGTGCTAGGAGCTGGATCTGAGATGCTGGATCTGGTCTCCACACGTTCGAGTGCTCGTCTATGTTGCTGCCTAAAAGCGAATTCCAGTTGCAAACCCATTTTTGGCACGATCGCCGTCGCCGCTGCGCTGCAACCTTTTTTGGGAAGAAGCCGCCGCTGCACCTCAGAGCATTGATTTGGAGTTGGATTCGGATTGGGAATCGCCATTGGAACGCACACGTGGATGTGGCATGGACACGGGCAATGGGGGTATGGGTGTGGGTATCGGTGGGGGTTTTCTGTGTGTGCTTTTGCGGAGTGAGAGTCTGCAGGTGTGTGCCGGCTGTTGCTGCTGCTGTATCTCTGGCTTAAGCTGGATCGTGATTGCTGGCAGTCCGACTTGGACTTGGACGCCGGGCATCCAGCTGTGAGAACGCACCCACTTGGCCAGCACTATGGCACACACACCCGCATATACACACACCACACACCCACTATCAAGGGGTCCAGACGAGGCCAGCGGTGAGATCGTGTTTATGCGGTGGCTTTATGGCCAACACAGGGAAAATATTAGGGGTAAAAATTACTTAAATAAATATTTAACAATATTAAATAAAGTTAAGAAATTAAGGCATATATTTTTGGATAACAGAAAAGAAATTGCAATCCTTTTTTGATTTTTAAATATTTATTTATAATATTTTGTTGACTTTGAGACGTACAAATTTGTTATTTGGAGTCAAAGATTATGAACTAAATTCTGGTAGCCATTTCTCTTAATATTTTTCTTGATTAAACGGTTGGTATATTTTGTTTTTAAAATAAACAAATTATCAAGCAATATTTGCTAATATTTTAATTTATAAAATTCAAATAAAATACTTTACGTCTTAAATTCCATTGTGACTTTGATAAGTTACTCAATAATTTCTATTCTTATCTGCATTAACCAAGTGTTCTTAATTTTTTCTAGTGTTTGCGGTAATAAAAATTTGCCTTTCTTCCCCCAAGTATCTCCGCAGACACTTAATCCTACTCCCAGCATATATTCAAGTATTCAATTAGCTCTAAAAACACTTGAAAGTTCCACTAACAAACCCTCACTCAAAAGCATAACAATCTTCATTGTTTAATTAGTTTAAAGTTGAAACCCTTTTTGGCTTAGTGTAATACCTGCATAGATACTCAGATACTCATACATGGCAATGGGATGTATGAGCTTAATATTCGTTTGCAATTCGAGTATCTGTATCTCAGACTGAAGCGGGTACGGTGCTGATTGATTAATCATTGCTGGTAATTTGATTTTGTGCCTTTTGTGTGCTCAGTTCAACCGTTAGACGGCGGCCAGGCCCATTACTATTACTATATAGCCCCGGCTACAACTCAAGTATATATATGTATATAGTACTTGTGGCTCCCTCCGATCTGCTCGACAAGCCTCTTTCAGCGCTTTGATTGATTGTTTCATTGCATTTCGAGCACACTGGGCTTGAGCTTGGCATATTCACCTGGTTGCCAGTCATTTTCGTGCACTCTTAGACACACGACACACACTCGTTGCCCGTTGCTCCCTGGATCTTAATTCTATTTTTTATGGGCTCAGGTTTTTTCTTTTTTTTTCTGCACGTCAGCTTAGCTGTCAAAATCCTTGAGCTGACTACAATGTCTAAATGGCTGCTGGCACACTTTTGATTCGGCTGATTAACAACTCGACGGCCAGGCTGGGCGCACTCAAGCTCAATCGCTGCCGTTTGACATTTGACAGTTTCGCAGGAGAAAATCGGAGAAAGATCGATGACAGTTTTGGCTGATCTTCGGCTTTGATGGATGGCTTTAATAAAAAGAGCTAAGAGCATTTACTTAAGAAGATAAATTCACTGATTACATTTTAAAATATAAAATGAATAATTTTTAAGCTGATTGATGGCCAGGAAAAGAGTTTTTAACTTGAAAAATTTAATCTTAAAAGTAAATACAATTTATATATTAAAAACATATTTTCCAGACAGGGAAACATTATAGAAACGACTTCAAAAATCGACTATAAATTTATCTTTACTTAATTCACACGTCATAATAAACATAAAACCTACAACTTTAGGCTAAGATTTTTTCTTGATATGACCACCCTTCTTGCTCTTGCCGTCCGCTGGCGGTTCCTCTTCGGCATCCGTTGCCACCTTCCCATCTGATGGCTCCCAGAACACCTTGGCGGGATAGACTATCATCCGGTGTTTGCCCTCGTGGAAGATCACCTCGAAATGATGATATTGCGCCATCACCACATGCGACTGCTTGGCTTCGAACCACTCCACGATGGGCACCAATGGCACGCCATGACAGTTGATGTACACAACGGTCATGTCCAGCTGCAGTGCCGCCTCGTAAACGGAGGCCATCTTCCTGCCCCAAACAGCGACACTAACAAAGGGCACCCGCTCGCCGATCAGGAGTTCAGGCAACTCGGAGGCATTGCGAAAAGTGTGCATGGTCACCACTGAGCTGGGTTTGCCACCCCCAAAAAAGTGTTGACTGAATTCGCATACAATCATTGGTGAACCGGTCGTCATCTTGGAGCGGAAGTTTATGTCATCTGGAGTCAGTAGGCATACAGTTTCCGCTTGGAGGCACTTCACCATGGCCACTGTTTTTAGGTATTGCGAGTGGGTGGCCGCCTGGTGGTGCATTGGCTCCATAGAGGAGCGCATCAGCTCACAGAAGGCTTCCCGCATGGTCTCATGCACGAAGACGCTGGCCACTATACGTGGGGCAAAGGGTTGCTTAAGGCTTTTCAAGAGCGGTTCTATCGCTGACTCCATGTCCGCGTTTTGGCAGATCACCAAGAAGGTGGGATCCAGCCACTTGTGGTCACTGCCATCGCCGGGGAACTCCGGCTGTCGCCAGGTGTAGGGAGCCATGGCGTTTGAGGATTTTTAACTGAGAAGTTAATATAAATATTTAAGATTTGTATTCGATTTTAAAGAGTAATTATTCAGAGGGAACTATAAGTGATACTGATACAAGATATTTATTCGAAATTTGACATTTAAATAGGTTTCAGCAGGCTCTCTAAAATTTTTTCCATTATATTTATTAAATAAATCTATGTTCATTTCATATAATTTTCTATAAATATTTTGCAAAAAAAAAAAATGCTACCTTCCCATGAAGCTTATTTGTTTGAAATCCTCTAATATTCCCGCTGATCCCCCCGCTAGCAATCAATAATAATAATATGCCCACATAATCTAGCCTTAAAAACACACACAAACCATTCGCACACCCAGTTCAAGGGTTCATAGAGGCGTTGCCCCGTCGATAAAGAGAGAAGGATCAGGATCCTTTTGTGGCGAGTCAAGCAGAGGACAAAGGCGGCTGCGCTGAGTGACTGGAAGGCGTCGAGTCCTGCCTCTAAACACCTGGATTGAATGAGGGATTTAATGAATGCAAATATCTGCGATGGGAATCGCGGTGCGGTGAATCACATTGTGTGACGTCACAATGTCGCAGTACGTCAGCGACTCCTAATCGAGATCCAAGGATCTCGCCTTGGTCTGGGCCTTGATTGGATGACAACCCCTAATTGAGGTTGCTAACTCTCAACTGACTTGGCGTACTTCGCCACCCCAAGGACGCACAGCCGCCAGGACTCAACGGGCGGCGCAAAAAAAAGAGGAATCGCGGAAAAAATGCCAAGTAAAATAGAAGGCACTGAGGAAAAAAGTTGAGGTACTAATACATAAAACTGAAATTAACAGAGCAGAATAGAAATTAAAAATTTTGAAGCTTTATTAATTTTTAGATTTGTATAATTCATTTTTAATAAAGGTCTAGGTTTTAACTATCCCTTTTTAGCCATAAATCTTACCTAAAATTAAATTTTAAATAAAATTTAAGAGGTTACATTTTATTTTAAATATTTTTTAAGCCTCTAATTAATTTCCAAACAATTTCCCTAAGTGTTCTGCCGCTTAAAACAGCGCGCAAAAGTGCAGCTGAGGCGCTGACGCAATCGTGGGAAAAGTTCGATGAGCAGCATCAACCCTGCAGGGCGACAACCCTTGGCAAGGAGCCACACCAGCTGGTCAAGATGAAGGCCTTTCTCTCTTAGCATCTGCGCCTGGCCCGGCCTGGTCTGGCTTCTGGTCCTTCCCTGCCAGATCGATGCCGTGCTCCGTCCAGCTGCCGTACAGTCGCGTCTCGTTGGATGGATGATGATGGCCTAGGATGATTGGATTGGATTGGCTTGGATGGACTCGGGCGGACACACTGCCGCATATGTCAACGCAGATACTCATGTATCTGTAGCGGGAAATCAGTCCAATTAAAAATAATAAAGGTGCAACTGCAACGGCAGCTTGTTAGTGCCTCGGCGACCAAGATGGCAGATTGCATCCGAAACAATAGAGGAGGGAATCCCACTTAAGCCCCATCGAAAATGGCCTCTAGGCGCGTGGGAAAGCCAAAAATAAGGAAAATATCGAAAAATAATAATAATATCCGCACCTGCCGCGCCCCTTTTGAAGGCGATGAAAACCTGCGTTTTTCCATATTTGGCTTTTAGCTGAGATATGTCTTTGCTTTATGGGGTTCGTGATCGAATCAAAAGCGCGGCCATAAAACCGCTAAATTGCGGAATTCTACCAACAATTTGAGCGCAACACGAACGTGCACTGCAAAAGAATTCAAGTGAGAATTATTAAATGAATTTTAAATAGAAAATTCCTTCAAAGAAATATAATTTTTATATAAATAATTAAGGAATTCGAAGGGATTATGTATAGCTACTTTAAAGAACATTTTAAAGTGATTTCAAAGATTGTTATTGGGTCTCTAAATAAGAGATTCTTAATAAACCATATTATATATAAAAAAGATAAAATAGAGGTAGATAATATTGAATTTCCTAGGACATTAAGGAAATCAAACTATGAAATTGGATTTAAAATAATATCTCGCTTTTAAAAAACTTTAACGAATTCAATTTATAGTAAATTGAATGTTCCTTTTTAAAGAATATTAATAAATATTACAGCTTGAATATTTAACTTTTATTTAATTTAATTTATTTTCTTTTTCTCCCTGCATCCAAGTTAGCCCCGCTGACAATTCTATTTGGCACGAGCTCATTAAGCTCCATTTATATGCAACCTGAGCCATGACTGGTCCAAAAAAGCCGCGCATGCAAAGCTGCAACAGCAGCCGGTCAGCCGCCTCTCGATCTCCCGATCGCCACTCGATCCACTCGAGAGACCCCACTCCAAATCCCCATCCCCATCCCCAGCAACTTCCATATCCACATCCATATCCAAATCCATGCCCCTCTCCATGCACTCCATGGAACCGTTGACAAGTTGTTGTCCGTTGTCGCTGGCGAATGATTTACTGGCTCTCTAGAGAGCTTCAGGTCGCATGCCAAATGCAAAAATAAATAAAAAAGAAATAGAAAAGTATAAAACAAAATGAATAAATAAAAAGTAACTCTCGGTACAAAACTCTATTACAAGTCAGGTGGAGTGTTGGCTTTGGCCAACATGCTGGCAACATTCTTGCCTTGTCGGTCATAGGGCGACACAAATAAACAAATGGAAAACAATGTTGAAATATTTTAATTGCCTGCTGGGATAGTGATATTTGAGACTGAGATTGAAGGTTTTTGTTGCAATAAAGTTTAACAAAATTAGATATATTTTATATGTGCATTTAATATTTAAGTGGAGAAAATGAGAAATTGTTTTGGGATATAAAAATGTATTTAAACGACTCAGCACATTCAGATTCTTCCTTTTTTAACGAAGTACTTGAAGCATTGTGCTATTTGCTTTAAGAATTAAATTAAACTATATTTTCCCCAAATAATATACAATTTACAAAGTATTTTCTATGCTATTCCCTTTCCCCTAAAACCCACCAAATTTCCGATAATTTTCTCCATAAGCTCATTTGAATTCCACAAGACTTGTAGCTCCTGCACCTCTTTTATTAAATCGACACCTAGTCACACATGAAGAGTTATCTTCTCCTGGGGGTCATCAGGTCATCTGACAGTCAATCAGCGGCTTCGTCTGGCTTTTGAGCTCTACAAACTGGTTTTTTCTCACTTTGGCTAAGAATAAAAAATACGTTAAATCTTTTTTTGTCAGCTGCTGAGGCTGCTGCTGCCGTTGTCGCAATTAGTTGCCGCCTGTGTTCGCTCTTGGGAACTCTCAACTCCACAGCTTTAAATTTCACCGGAGCTGCGATTTTGAGTAATCATCGCCGGGCGGAAATCCAGCAGAAGAGCAGCAAAAGTAGCAACTCTTGACCCACAAACTTGACAAATCCATCAGCGGCATTACGCCCCGAAAAAAAAACTTTACGGGCCTCTCCCTCGATCGTAAATCAAATGCTCGTAACTTTTTCCGTAAATCATCAGCGGCGGCGGGTAGGAGACGGATTCCACTGAAAAATCATAAGTCACTGCATGTCTGGGTACTCATCTTCATCTCCGCCAACTCCAAGAGCTCCACCAACAGCTCCACAGGTGATGGTCGTGGCGGTGGAATATGCAAAGTGTCAGTCATAAGTGACTTTTTTGATTTTGTCTGCCAGCAGCAATAACTGCGTTGCAGCAACAGCCACCGCAGCAAATTAATTATGGCCAAGCCATATTTTTAGACATATTTCTTGCTGGGTTTTCCTCCTTTTTTTATAACCCATCTTTAGAAGGGTTAACATGGCTCTATGGGAAGTTATTCTGGCTTTTAGAATAAAAAAAAGACTGCAGGAAGTCATGTAGCTCTACAAATATGTGAAAGGTTCTTAAAAAGCTTATTCTAAATACGAAAGAATGTCAAAAAAATTAAGAATATTTATTTAGTATATAGGTCGAGATCCTTAAAAATAATACTATCCCCTTAAAATCTTATTTCATATTCCTAGAAAATTTCTACTAATTGTTAATGATACTTCCTGCAAAGGGTATTTACTCCTTCGATCCCTGAGCTTAACCTTTCCTCCCTTTATTTATTAATATTAATTTTTTTTTTGGTAACCTGACAGCTTTGGTTGCATGTTGCATGTCCGCGAAGCACCTTTCACCTTAAACTGTTTGCTTTATGACCTCTTTCAGATGGATATTGTTGACGGCTTTGGCGGTGCCTGCCTGTCAGGTGCTTTTTTCCTTTTTTTCCTTACCCCCCGCTCGAAATGTTTCCCTCATTTCGGTTTGCTTGATGGCTGTCTGTCCGGTTTGACATGCCCGAGGGCCAAGCCAAGTCAAAGTTAAAGCCGATCCTTCTAGGCACCTTTCACTCCCGAGAGCGAGGTATAGAACGGGGACACCGGGTTCGCACTTCAGTACGTGTAGCTTATTGGGGTTTTTTTTCGGACCTCGTAAGTCTCTAATTAATCGACATTGCCTTGGGGCCTTGATTAAGCCCAGCTCTCCGTCTTCCCGGGCAGCGTTTGAACTTTAAACCCGCGGCCATAAATATCGGCAAAAGATGTGAGATATGGCGATGTCGTCGTTGTGGTACGCAGTCTCTGCGAGGAGCAGCAACTCCACAGCAGCAGCAGCAGCAGCTTCCAGTGATGAGTGAGGTACTGGTAGTTTTAAGCCAAGAAAGGTACAGGAGCAAGGCTTAAAAGTATCCAGGGGAAGGTGCATAAATTAGCTAAAAGCAAAAGGATCCCTGGAGCTATAAATAAAAATATAAATGAAAAACGGCTTAAATCTCTAAGCAAATATTAAAAATTTTAGACAATGTACATAAGATTGTTGTTTATTTTTTACCTTACTAACAAATACCCAAAAAAGTCATGGCATCTCTGCAGCAACTGCAAAAAAAGAGTCATCATTAGAGCTAAGCACCAACGGAGGCCGATGTCGATGTCGTTTAGCATGTCGGCTTTATGTCAATTAGATGTTTGTCTTCGATTAAGTCCAAGCCACTGGGCGAGTGCATAATTTGGCGCTTGTGACAGCAATTTGCCTGCCTCCAGCACCTCCCCCTAAATGGGTGTGTTGTGTGTGTCATCCCCTCCCCTCCCCCTTTTACAAGTGACATTTGACGCACTTGTGACTAGTGTAAGGCCCCGCCTTGAGGCCAATTGTGACCCATTGACCCATCGAATCGGTTTGATTGATGTTTTGGGTTATTGCAGCTAAGGAAATTATAGAAAAAATCGATGAAAGGCACTAAGAAAAATATAATAAAGGAAACAGTAATGTATTATTTGTCACGCTACAAAAAATATGTGTGCATCACATCACGCCAAGAACTCTTTAAAGTCATTATTTTATTATTAAATATTCCTCCGACTTAAGGCCAGAAAATGATAATATTTTTAGGAATTAAAATACAGTTTTAAACTTTTTTGAAACATCTTTTACTAATAAAATACTATGTATAGTTTATGTCAATATTTATGCATTTTTAGGTGTAAGAGTTAAGAGTATGCTGGCACCTTACCTCACTAAATTAAATCTAAAAAATTTGAAAATTAAACCTTACTTTCTATAATATTTAATTAATATTTTAAGATATCCTACAGCTGACATAACTTCCTGAAATTCCTCGGTGTACCCAGTGGTTTTGTTGTGTTAAACACTTTGATTACCCCTAATCATCGCAGGTGCTCGTGCTCTTTTGCTGGGTCCTGGGTTCATTGGTTCATTGCGTGAGTCCATCGAAATGGAAAAGTGGAAATTCGAATTGCTATTGATTTTTTCCCTCGATTGCGGGTTAATTCGATAGTTTGTGCCATGTTCAAATTGATTGATGGCCGTAATTTGGTAGCGGAAGCCCAGAGAATCTAACGAGCGCAGTTAAAGCAATTTACCGAGTGGAATCTATAAGGTTAAATATTTTCTAAAAAATATAAAATATATATTTATATATTTTTAACACTCTCTATATTTCCCTCACACCTTAATATATGTTTTACTTCTTTTTGAGTTGACGAATCTGTTTGGGTTTCCGTCTTATGTAGATCACCTGCAATTATGGTGTATGGCCTTTGGCCAGCGACTTAATTCGTTATTAATTGTACGGCTCAGACTGACGACTGACTGCCCCAGACTGATTGCCGCAATTTGTTGTCTTGGCCAACAAAGCCCACGAATTTGGCTCAGACTTATCGGGAATAAGCGATATGTTTGGTGGTGGCACTCCTTGGATTTTTTTGTCTTTTGCCAGCTCCCGCTGGCTTGGAGCGCCAGCACGCTCCCAACTTCCAGATAGCAACTACTACTACCAACCGAACAACCCCAACTTGGCTCATTAATAAGCGCCGTCTTTAGGCTAACGTTGGCAGGCACTTGAACCACTTGTAAAATGCAACATTTGTTTGAGCGATAAAATCGAGTCCAATAAATTCACAATGAACATACCAAAAGGTGCATAAAATGCAGCAGACGATCGCGAGATCTGGATACGAGTGCCAGTCCCCTGCCCGCCAGCCTCGCAGTATCTCTGCCAGTATCTGGATCTGCGGGTATGCGATGCATTCTATGCACGATGTCGATGCAAAAGCCAATCCGCCGCCGACAAAGCCAACTGCCGGGGAATGTCGGTTAGGAGGAGGTCGGTATCGGGCACCGGGCACCGGGCACCGGGTCCCGGGTCCCAGTATCCCGTGTCCCATGTCCCGTGTGTTGGTAGCCACTGGCCACTAGCCAGGCTAATAAACGACCGACCACCGCCAGCTATAGAGACTGTGCGGTGAGCGCGACAAAATAAAAAATAGAGTTGTACGACGACCACCTGCAGACCAGGTCGCTCCACCAGAAGACCCCCAGCCGGAGATTCAGAGTTGAAGCTGGGTTCGGGATTACACGAGGAGAAATGAGGTGAAGGAATAAAATCTTTGAGAGGAATTTAGCAGATATATTTAGAGGCAAATCATGCTGAAGAATTTTCTATAAGCACAATTTCTAAAAGGAAAAACTATTAAAATTCTTGTAAAAAAATATATATTAAATTAGCAACTTGTAAAGTAAATTTAAAAGTTAATCAAAATTATAAAATCATAATTAAAAGTCATTACAGGGAATTTTCAAAGCTTCAAAAAGGTTTTTGGGTGGACAAAAGACTTAATTTCCCTTGGCTAGGAAAAAACTTTATTTAAGTTATTAAAATCGAAATAAAAGCTTAATAATCTCAAAGAGTAATGGAAAATCTTTTTATATAATCAATCCACACTCATTTCCTTTCAGTGCTTTGCCATGTAGCTCTGCCATTTGTCGCCATGCGGCTGCGTGGCACTTGTTGTCCATTGAAATGTCGCCGTGTGCCTCCTAAAATATTCAAATCTCCTTTTGAATGCCTTGTAAAACGAGGCACTGACCCCCAACTCGTAGATCCCCCTTTCCCCTTTCCTTGCGTGTCGGTGTCAGCCAGAGGAGACGAAGAAGAGCTGCTCCAGTTGCCGGTTTCGGAGAGGTCGTGTCGTCCAATGTCGTCCACTGTGTGTGGGCTGCTGCCATGTAGAGGGATTGTAATTTAAGCTTCTCTCTATTGTTTAGGAAATGTCTTTTATTTATAAGGAAATGTTTTTTTCAAGCGGTTCTTCTTCTGTTAAGAGTTCTTCTTTCATTAGGAAGTCATTCAGAATAAAGAAAGTTAGGTCTAAGCTTAGGGAAATGAGATGAAATACATTTATGGAGATAAATTCAATGAAAACTAATTCTACATTTCTTACTAGAGATCAGGAGGAAACTTGAGTTTAAAATAGTATATTTTTTAAGCTTAAAAAAATATATTTCCTTAGTTTTTTCTATTAAGAAATATTTTAAATATATAAAAGAAATGTTTGATTTGGAATAAGTAAGGTTTACTTACAATCCTTTTAAAATCATATTACTATAGAGTATACCCCCTGTTTCCTGATACCATTTATCCACTAAAACAATTTCCTGATAATCCAGACAGCCTGTCTGATGACCTTAACGGGTCACACCTTGCTTTAACCAGCCACGTATATTAATTGTCCAACATTACCAGTTGTCATTTGACCCAAGCCCGGCTGTCTGGCATTTGAATAAGACTATTTCAATTTCCCAACAACTCCCCCAACTGCCAGTTGTGTAAATTGAATCAGCAGCAGCACCCAGAGCCACGATCGATCTATTCGAATTCAGAGCCAGTATCCAGTACCCAGTACCCAGTACCCAGTAATGGTAATAGTAATGCCCAGATACCCCATCGAAATTGAAAGAGAATGCTGCGTGTCGATTGCATGTTCCGCAAACTAATCGAACGAATCGATCAAATTCTCAGCGCCGCCACTGCCGCAACACGCAACCTCTTCAAGATCTGAATTGTGGGCCGGGCTCTATATATACATAGGAGATATATATATATAGGAGACTATAGCGGTAACTGGCTGGCGTAACGCCCGCCGCTGGAATTCAATTATGACGATTGGCTTATAGGCGCGATCGCCGCGGCGAGCCAATAAACAAATGTACGGACAGCAAACGTACGTAATATTTAATAATAATAAAGCACGCGGCTGCTGCCTGGACCAACAACTAAGCTGCTGCACTGCACTATATATATTTTTGTGGTCAGTGGTGGCGCCTCAAAAGGGGTTAGGGTGGGGCATATAAAGTAGTTAAATCCCTTAGATATTAACATTAAACCAATTCTAGAAAAACAAGTTAAGAATAAGCAAAAATTCTATAATATTTCAAGACTGAGTCCAAGGCATATAAAAACTTCTGCAGCATTCCTGTATTGCCCTAAAATTTCGATCTTTAAGTTTGCTAAGAAAACAGAATGCTAAAGATGGCCAGCTTCCCAAACTGATGAAAGAAAGAAATATATTCATCCTCTTTCTTGTTATTTTATTTTATGCTTATTTATATTTTATATTAATTTATTTTCCCTAATTTAATTGATACCCTGCAAAGGTGGTTTGTAAGTTCTATTCCCCTACCAATCTCCCCTCTTAAAAAACTCCGTTGCCGCCCCTGATCTTAGCTGGTGTTGTTACCAATGCTTTTTTGTTGGCGCCCGGTGGCCATGTGGCTGACTTTGGATACACCACCCGCGCCCAGCTTGGTTACAACAACAACAAAAAAGATAAATAAATAATAAAAATCCAAGAAAAACGAGAAAAAATGACTACGGCTGCCGGTGAACAATAAAACTTATTTATGTCTCTGGTCAAATTTGCGTTGCTATTTTGGGACTTATTTGACAGAGACCCGGCGTTTTGGTTATTGTTATTATGGGCATTGTGAGCCGGGCTCAGATTTCGGCTTAGCAGCGCTCCCAGGGACTCTGGAGATTCGGGAGACCGAAGAGTGGCGGTGCCAAGTGGTTTCAGCGCCTGTCTTTTGTTTGGTCGCGCCAAAAGGTTTACGACCTGTTAATGTCCAACTAGGCAAACTGCATTGGCCATTCGGGCTACCAATCCTATGGCAAAAAAAATAACAACAAAAAGACACACTCCTACACGGCTGCTTGGATACGCAATTTGGCGCACATTTTGTTTATATTATTAAATAAATTTCGTGTCGGACATATATTTGGCCGTTGCCTGTGGGGAAGGTGTGTGCCGCTGATCCGCGTCTGACCCATGTGTCCAATGATCTGTTTCTCCTTACATGTGGGCTGGGTAATAATGTTTTGAAAGACCATATGCGAAACATGAGGCATTATGCATAATGCATAGATCTGAAATTGGTTTGGAAATTGATATATTGCCTGTAAAGTTATTATCTTGCGTTGAATATATTTCGATCTGGGCTTAAAAACGCATTAAATTCAAATTGTTTTTATTTTGCGAGATCTATTGTACGATTATTTGCTCATATAAAAATAACCAGACACCTTAAAATAATCATAAAATTTGAGAAAAATTATTAACCAGTCAACTAATATACTAATATTTTTAATAAAATATGTTAAGTAAATAATAAATTTAATTTGAGTATAAGAATTATATATATATAATTTGTTGTTTGTTACACATTAAAGAATTTATCTTAAAGTGCTCATCAAAGTGTCATTTTGCATCTTGTGGAGATCGATCTCAAAGCGGTTTATTTATCTTATTTTGTTGAGTTTATTTTTCCAGCTGCACTAGAATTTTTGGCTCATCATCAGTTTTCCCATAGACTTTTCCCAGTTGCAGTTTTTCAATGTGGCAGAGGGAGGTGGAACAGACTTAATTAGATTAACATTTGCACTGCCATAGGGGCAGGCGCATTAGAGAACTATTTATTTCCGTTCCCATCAGCAGCCTCCCTTTCGCCTTTAAAAATGTTTTCTTTAAACCAGAAACACTGGTAAAAAATATTAGTTTTCTTTATTTAAATACTTAATGTTTGGGAAATTTATTTAAGATGTAAATTATAGTGAATTGATTCATTTAAAAATGGATTAGATTTAGTAAAGATAAAGTAGATACTATAAAATATACATAATAACTTTTATTTTATTTATTATAAGTCTTAAAAAATGTTTAAATTCACAAGAAGCAAAAATTATTTAATATACAAATTAGGGCTCAATATAAAATATATATTTAGAAGAATATTGTATTTATTTTATAAAATATTCAATAGAAACAAATCTTACGCTTTTACATTCCCTTTAATAAACTAGTATAAATATATTATATTATTATTAAATAAGGCTCCTAGATTTCTTCTATTAAAAATATAACATTTATACATTTTCCAGTTGATTTAAGAATATTTTTCCTGTGCAGCAATTGTCATCTTATCATCGTAACCAATTGATCGACTGGCCTCTGCTGGACATCTCCGCCAGACAGGCAGCCCACATAGACGCACGTGCACTTAATTTATTTCAATAAAAACATAATTTCCAGTCTATTATCCGCACTCTCTCGTACACACAAAGCCGATCCAATTAAGCTCTGAATTTCGGAGGGAATGAGGGGATATTTGGGGGATCATTATGAGCGTTAATCGCACCGAAAATTGGACACGCCGACCGCTGGCATTTATGTGGGCTCAGGCCGGCCTCAGTCCCTGGCGGGATTCAAATTCGGTGTCTGCGGTGTTCTCTTCTCAATACTCGTACAATAAATCTCGAATTACATTATGCATATGAAATGAATGCGGCTTGTATTAAATTTCGTAAAGTGTTAAAATGGAGCCACGACAAAACCAAAAACAAAATCTGAATCCCAATCGAAATGCACCATAAAACTGTCACAGACCTTTGGGTTTGGACATAAAACATAATGGTACCCGACTTGGGGTCACGACATGACTTCTTCGAGGTCTACATAATCTATCTGAGTTTTTTCTTTCAGTTTTTTCTTTAATTTTCTTTCTCTCGAAAGTTCTGAGCTGCGGCCTGGGAAAAAGAAACAACAGGCAAGTCGAAAAACCTCTGAGACAGTGCCGAGTCTTGTGGACGTAACCCGATACTTCATATTGCCATGGACATGGATTGGGTCTTGACAAACATGACACTTCATAATTCGCCCGGCCGAAGGCAAACAGACTAGTGTACACTGTGTACACCAGTTTAAATTTATATGCCAGCATATATTTGTATACATGTAGATATATGTACCTTTGTCCAACTCCAACTTGGGTTTTGCGTGGTGCATGCGTGAGTCGCCGGATCCACTTGTTGAGGTCTTCGATTCGAATGTGGAGTGCACACAGACAGTGGGTTAAATTGGGGGAATTTATGGCATAATTAGAACATATTTATGAGTGAAAAATTTATTATATGTATGCTTACATATTTATTTAATAAAACATTAGAATGGGACTGACTAGGGAACCTATTTTAATACAATTTTAATTTTAATTGTGTTTTATATGACTCTGCTTTGTTTACTTAAACTTATGATAGTTTATCGAGCACAAAAGAAAATGATAATTAATATTTAAATATACATTTAAACATTGGTCACACATTTAATTGAGACATTATAACATTGATTTCTAGTCTTAAATAATTTTAGTAATTTTACGTAGATTAAATATAAACACAACATGAGCGACATTAATAAGCAAAAATTCTAATGATTTCAGTTATAATCTTATAGAAATTATTTAATTCTAGTAGAAAATACACCTTATATACAATCTTTTCTCTCCACAAATCCCCAAAGGACTCCACTGTGCCGCTCCTTTGGATGGACATTGGCTGTCTTTGCTAGCTGCCATGAATTACATTTCTTATCAACGACTTTCGCTGCACTAAAATGCGAGGTCTCCGACATATTTTGTATGTGCGACATTATGAGTGCATTTCCTGTGGCAAACGAATCGTCTGGACTTGAGGTCCGACTTTCGTTTGCCTTTGGGTTCCAGTCTCAGTCTCAGTCTTAGCCTGTGTTTGCTTAACTCACGCGCTCCACTTGAGGACACAACACCCATATTTGTGCTTGTTTTTGGTGTATTATTTTATCAAGCCACGATGACCTAATGCAGGCTAAATATTTGCTCCGATTTATGAAGTCACGGGTGATAAGTGCGATTACATCAACCTGAACTACCCTGAACTCCAGACCCCGAGAAAGAGCTCCTTCTGATAGTGGGCTTTAGTGGGAAAAGTCATTTCCCTGAAGCGTTCTTAATCGCGGGTTACATAAGAATACACACATAAAGATATGAAAGGGCTCCTCCACAAGGAATTATAATAATCAGAGTTCATGTAAATGGAATTCCCGAGAATTCCACCGATCAGAAAGAACTTGGATGGATGGGGAGAAATACCAAACAATCGACAAGTGTCTGGGCCTGGCCAGGGCCAAATTGGAATAATTAAATGCCTCATCGGTGGCGAGATAATCGGCCCCCTCCGGTGCAGCGATAAACCTGAAACCCACCACCAGTCATCGACAGGCAATGAACCCGGGCATAAGATCCCCAGAAATACCACATGCAGGGCTCGTCTCCTCTCCTCTTCTCAGTTCCATATCACAGACGTCTGCACTTGTTCGCGACCTCTGTCCCCGGGACTGACTCCAATCCCCAGGCATGGCATTCCTCAATCTAAACTCAAAACTCATTAATATGCTTGCAGGCAAAGGCTGCCCCTGGGCTGGGGATGAGCATGAGGAATGGAGTCGGGATGCGTTGGCATTATGCGGTTTGTTTGCCCTGCCCGGCGATTAATGTGCTGCGTGCATGCCACGCCCCTAATGCCACCAACCACTGGAAGAATTAACTTTAAGGAATTTACTTCTATTCCTTATCTTTCTGTATAAAATACAGCAATTTTTCCCAGTGCTTGTGCGTGCGTTCCATAAAAATTAACAAATCTTTGGCTCATTAATTTGAACACTTGTTCCAAGCGATCCTCGGGGCGGGATCAACGGCAACAAATAACAGGATGAAGCCGATGCAGGAGCTGTGGTTCCAGGAGCCACATCCTTTGGGAAAATTGAGTCGCCTTGTGCATACAATTTGTCCTTAATCAGTCTTTTTCTTAACGCTTATTAAAGCCAAACAAAAATACAACCTTTCCCTCGAGAAAGACGTGATCTTGGTAAAGGAACTGCAAGATGGTTAGTAATGGTAATGTGAAACCGAAGCCAACAAACCAGTTGCTGGTGTCGGCAAAATATCAAAAAGGTCACAGGGTTCCTGGAATGTCAACAGAGATTTCCACACGATGCACACGTGCAAATGCATCGACTCAAGTGGATTTCTCCATGGCTGCCGGCAGATAGCACCACATGGACAAGGGATAATGCAGAGGAGATATGGACACACAGTCGGGGTAATGATTTCAGTATTTCAGTATGTCAGCAGTACCTGCGATATTGCTTCACACCAAGCAAACAGGACAACGCCAAGTGGAAATTATGAGGATAGATACACAGGACAGCGGAAATATGGATAAGCAGACAAGTGCCAGGGGGTAGATTGTACAGTTTTTAAAATATAATAATTTATACGTTTTAGAGATAGTAATTTAAACATTTTCATATATCCTACTCATATTTCTCGGTCCCAAAAATCCCTCAAAAAGTATGCTATGCCTTTTCACATTCATTGCGGATAGTAAATTAATTTAAATCTAGTTTTCATTGAGTATACTACATCAAAATCTAAATAAAATTTTATAGAAATCAAGAGAAGAATAGTAGTCGAAGGTGCCCAACAAATATTGTATTGTATTTTTGCATAAAATCAAGAAGATACATTTAACCCCTTCATAATGGAGCAAGTAACTGTGATTATGGTTTGTCTGGTAATATTTAACCTTAACCTTAACTTTATAGGTATTTACAAATATTAATATTGTTTCTGAAGTATCTTCTTATCGTTGCTGCTGATCTTAGTCCCAATAAGCCTGATCCGTCGGGAGGATTTCTTTAAGTACAGGCATCCATCGCCCACAGGAATGCCAGTGAAAGCCGATAGAAATGTCAATTTAACCCAATTTATTATAAAACTTTATTCCACATATGGAGAGTAAGCAGCAAAAAGTAATCTTTAAAAATATTAAATAAAATATTAAAACTAAAACTCCTGGAGCAGCCCTCTCTTAGATAACTAGACAATTAGCTAACAGTCATTCCTCTTCCATTATCTCGGGCCTCTTTCTCGCTATTTGTAGGCAGAGTTGCCCTGGGAACAAGTGTCCCATGAGGAATTGTTTGAGTCATGGTTGCGGGAATGGGAATGAGCATAGGAATTGGGAATGGAACCGATAAGATAAGAAATTCTGCGGCGGTGGTCCTTGGGCCGTCGAACCTACTCCTGGTTTCCACTAGGCGGCTACCTTCTCCTCCTCCTCCTGCCTCGATGGCTGCTGACCAGGCAGAGACAAATGTTTGTTTGCTCGGACTTTGATAGCGAGCCGAAATTATCTTTGGACAGGGCCCGACTTCGGTTCGCTTCGGTTTCGGCTTGGTTTGTCTTTTGGACTGTCTTCTGGGCTGTCTTCTGGTCTTCTGTCTTCTGATAAGCACATGCAGACAAATTACACGGACCGTCGAAGAGTGACAGTGCAGTTAACAATCTACCAAATTACGGAGAGGAGACAGATACAGGGGGACTTCTATAACTCCATTTGAAGACTAGCAAAAATAAAAAACAAATAATAGATATATAAAATGTAAAATGTATTAAAACATGTATTAGCTTAATTATTAAATTTTTGGCTTTTATTTAAAGTATATTTTATAATAAATAGTATTTTTACTTTACTTTGAAACTATCTAAACTTAAGCAATTTCTTTTTGGTTTAAAACTCTGAAATGTTATTGAAATCAAAGCAAAAAATATTTTAAAACTGATTCTTAGTCTAAATAAATTATTTATTAAATTTATTTATTATTTATTTAATACATTTTTTAATAGAAAATAGTATTCTGCAACTTGGTGGAGCTATCATTCCTTGAATTAATATTTTAAATGAATAATTATCTCTTAAGAAATGTAAAGTGCTTTTCGTAATATTTTATATGTCTTCACTTGTTCCCTTCCCTTTAAATTTAATTTAAATCCCAAGAAATATATATTTTAGCCAAGTTCGACTGTAGTATCCTTTCCAATTTTACCATAAGGTGTACCCATCACAATCTTGGGCATGCGTTTCACCTGTGACAATTTAGCGCGCCGGCGAGTGGTAAAAATATGTAAATTATGTGCAGCCTGATGATGCCCGCCGGGCAATGTTTCGAAGATTCCTCCAGACTCCATACTCCCGACTTCCTACTGCAGCACCGAAAGGAAGTTTCCATTTTTTTTTGGGTGAAATTGCCAATGTCTGACCAAATAAATTATGCGGATGATTAATAAAATGCAGTAGGAGCCGCCGCCGCCGCAGCCGCCAATCGGAAAGTTCAATTTGGGCCAAAATATTTTTATCGCCTCCTGCAGTTCCACCTCTTTGGAATCGCCAGATCCTCCCAGTCCACCAGCTCCTCCTGCTCGCATTCATCCACGTCGACTTCTTCGGCTCCTTTGGCTACCGCGCATTCCCATAAATTAAACGCCAAGTTATTTGAATTCCCTTCGCTGCTTCAGGACCAAGACAGGCGGAGATTGGGTTTGCTTCCAGCCTCAATCTTTGCATCTCCCCCGACTCTCGATTGGGAGCACTTAGAAAAAATTATACTTGAGTTAGAAAATAAGAAATTTAATTACAAAAAAGGTTTTAAGATATTAACTGACTTTAAAAATATTTTAAAAATATATTTAAATATTATATATAATTATGAGCTCAAAGCTTGCCAAAGAGGAGAATTAGAAATGCTTTTCTTACATAACTTTGATTTGGAGCTTGTTTTCTTTAAGTCATTTTTATCAACTTGGCTAAAATTTATTTTATTTATACTTGTATATATATTTTCTTTCAGTGCTTCTACCCTTTTGTTTTGATTTCACTCGGCGCTTTTGTCAAATGAATTTTGCAGCTGCCGCCACATACAAAATTGCAGCAACAGCAGCCCCTCGATGGAACGAGAGAGAGCTTCCTCCTTAGAGGAGGAGGACGAGGAGCAACAGGAACAGGAGCTGGTCCCTGGTCCTGGGCCTGGGTTCTGGGTTCTTCCCAATGTTGCCGCTGGGCAGGAAGACACTGATTTGGATACTGTAATTCGTATTTGTCCATTTCGCGTCTTTGGCAATTTTTCCACGCTGCTCAATTATCGTGTTTCATGTTTGCATTCTTCCTGGGCTTCTGTCGCGCCTCTTGTGTTCTTCCAGAGAGTTATGGGGGAGGAGGGGTGAGCACACATTTCCTGTCCAGAACACTTTTTCGATTTCGCCAGGAAGGTGAACAGGAGCCCAGCCCCAGACGATCTTTGGGGATCCCAACACAGTAGCTTTTGTCAGATTGTTTTTTTCGCAAGGGCTGTTGCATTTTCGAGGGAGTTTTGGGGACTAGGAGATGTGCTACCTCTTGATAAGTAATTTTTAGATATTGGAAAAGTGTATAAAATATTTAAAAAATTAAAAGAAGAAACTTTTTATCTTTACATCTTAAAATTTGCCGAAGAAAATCTTTTACTGAGCATAAAACTCTTGAGATATAAGAACAAATTTATTTGTCATCGGAAAACAAATATCTTTTGGGCTTTATTTTTGAACATACAAATATTTTTCCGTTTTTATGTACTAAATTTATGGCTATTTCCTCACACACTTAAAGCTCAACAACAATCATATACCAAACAGACTTTCCCCCGATTTATTTTTAATAGCTCCCCTAATGCATCTGAGGTGTGTTTTTGGGGCCGTTGTTTTTCGGCGAGAACCCAGAATGAGTGCCCTGCGGGTAGGGTATCCACACAGCCACGGCTACGACCACTTCCACACCCGAGTGTCCAAATTGCTGAGCATGCAACGCGGCGTCGTGGCATGCAACAACTGGCTGCAATTGTAAATTACCGTCTTGGCCACATTTTTGCGCATTTAGTCGCGCTTCGAGTGTTGCCTTCGTTCCGTTCCGTTCCGATCCGCTGAGATCCGCAGCTGCCATCCCAAAGCCCAGACTCAGAGCCAGGCTCAATCGCAATTACAATTCACTTTGCGCCAGGACGAAAGCGCCTTTCGGCCATTTAATTTGCGGCTTGAATTCGGCTCCGCGGCCTCCGCTTGTTGTCGGTACTTAAATGTAATTACGAGGCGAATCTCGATCGCAGTCACTGTGCGACCTCTTTTGCCACATCGTGAACTTTTTTTTGTATTGTTGAATGTTTCTGAAAGGGGGGGTACCCCAGGGTTTCCAAGGGGAGTCTGGCCTGCTCATCGATGTCGCTGTAACTAAAATCTTAAGCCACGGAATCGGGGTTTCTTAGCAGGATCAGCAGCAGTGAGAGAAAAGGATTTAAAAATAATTAATAGGTTCTTAAATTTAATTTTAATAAATATGGAAAATGTATTAATAAGTACGGGAAAGACAGTAGAAAATGATTTATGGAGAAACATTGTTATAATATTAATTATAATTTCTTTTTATTAATAAATCAAATTTGAAAAGTCTGGCTTCTGACTGAAATTAAATATTCTTCAAAAATATAAATAATTCAGTTTTATGCATTATACATTTTTTTAAAATAATGTTTGTGAAATGTTTTGGCGTGTTTTTAGAGACTAGCCAATATTATATTTCTTATTTTTATGAAAATAAACTCTAGAACAATTCTTTTTTAGAATTATAAAATAAACCAATATTTATTATAATAATATTAAAAAAAACGTTAATGAAAATGTGTATTTAAATAATTATAAGTAGCAATAGAATGACTAATCTATTTATAGCCCTTGTTCTAATTGTGTTTAAAGGCTCTTTTCTTTTTTATTTAATTTTTTCGAATTAAAATACCTTGATTGGCTTGTAATTTTTCTTATTTAAATAATATTATTTATATATATATCATTTCCATATTAAAAATCTAATACATTTCTTTAAGTGCCTCCAATGGGTGTTTCTGCTGATTTCGGTGGGTTGCATGTTCTCTTTGTATGTGCAACATTAACGGGAATCATGTGGTGAAACTTTTAATGGTCCGCGATACTGGGGCTGACTGTAACAAGAGCTTAATTTGATTTGTGTTTAACATTTTGGGCTGCCGTTGGATCGCCTCTCTTTTGGGTTCTTTTCTTTTTAACCGAAAATGCTGATGAGGATTAAACACGAAGACCCACTAATAGCAGGGTCTGAGCACGGTTAACCCATTTGGAGAAGCTTAAGAGGCTGGGACACATGAAATTGGTGTCTAATTGGCCATAATATGGATGCTACAATATGCTACTTTTCATAAAATAAATTATTGAAAGTCAAGTGAAAACACAGTACCATTTTAAATAATTTTTTGCTTTATATTTTCTTGTTTATTATATTTAATTTTAATTATTCTCGCCTCCTTATATCTTTCCCTAGTTCCTCACTTTTTCTACAAGGGTTAACGCCTTGCCCTGACAGTTGGGACAGACAGCCAAGGCCAGGTCTGAATTATTTTCGGAGCTAGAAGCAGAAGCCGCTGCCAGTTGGCCACTTGGCTAACTTGGCTACCGTCTTCGTCTGCTGCTGCCACCGGGTGCAATCTATGTCAGAGTTTGACTCGTAATTAGGCTACTTGGAGTGTCTCGAGACAGGGGATCCGTGGATCCCATGATCTGATCCGATCCGATGCCATCCCAGAGAGGTAAATGCTGCAGATGCCGCGGAGCAGCAGCAGCAGCTGTGGCGCGAAAATTGTTAACACATTGCTGTCACAGCGGCTACCGGATGGATCTGGATGGGATAGATCTTGGCCAGAAGCACAGGCTGCGGTGGATCTCTTTTTCCTCTTTCCTTGGCTCTCTTATCGCGGCTGACGGACCGTTTAATTGAAATTCGTTAAGCGGCGGCCGGCGAAATGGGGAAAAACAGAAGGCCAGCATTCCGGGCCTGGGAATGGGAAATGGCCAAGACGAGAGTTGGCCAAGACTTGGCTGCCATTTCCAGTTGTAGTTGCAGTTGCAGTTGCAGCTGCCAGTCGCTGTTCCAGTTGTAGTTGCAGTCACAGCAATCCACCCGCAACTTGATGTCTAGTTGGATAATTGCAGTTGCTGTGCCGCGGCGTAAAAATGCTAATTAAAGTTTGCTTGTTGTCAGTGTGACTCTGGGACTCAGACTGCAACTGACTGAGTCCTAATCTCGGGTCTGGCTCTGCCAAGGGTTGTCCCAAAAAGAGGCAAAATAAAGATTAACGAGCCAAAGAAATCGTTAAAGAAATGAAACCAGTAACTGATATAAGTGGCTGGAAAATCAGTGATTGACAGAGGTGACTTGGGAGATACTCTAAAAGGTGGGAGAAGTGGGGGAGGTCCTTGAAGTAATTAATATCCTTACCACAAATTTATTAATTAACTTTATATGGTAGTATTAAAAATATTTATATCACTTTTAAATACTTAAATGCATTGAAAAATTAGAAAATTCTTTCACAAATATACTTCGTTATTTTGTAAAATAAAGTCTGGCTTCTTTAACATTTATTTTAAGAATATAAATAATTTCTTTCATTTAAAATATCTTCTTTTAGAGCCCTCATCGAATTTTGTAACTTAAATTTACATTTCAATAAATCAATTCCCCTTCTTTAAATACTCCATAATTTTATCTGCCTTCTACATTTTAAAATAAATAAGAATCATAAATATTTCTAGCTCGACACAACTGATAAAAATATTAAAGAATACAAAAACCAGATAACAAAAGTAATTATCCACAAAGAAAAGAATCACAAAGCAGATTAAGATACTGCAAGTATCTGAGAGATACAAAATCAACCTACCAGCACAGCTGTAGTGGCCCAAGAAAATCCAAAGGGTATTACCGAAAAAATGAGTTGGGAAAAAATGCAAATTGTTCGTTGATGAATTAACAAAAGCGAAAATCGTGACTTATGTTTTTGGCAGCTGCAAAACGAACCGACAACTGTCCAGTAACTTGTAGTCGTTGCTCCTTTACGTGCTTTCCTTGAATGCAGCAGATATACCTATATAAATATATATATATACAATATCAACTCTAGTCCGATTTCTGTGGCTAATCAATGACGCAGCTTTTTGGCCAAGAGAGCGAACACCTGCAAGATCAATGTCTGAGGTCTGATAGCTGATGGCTGATGGCTGATTTCTGATCCTCTGAAACCTCAGCTACCGCACGATAAAGCCTCCTCATTAATGACAGCGGTTGGGGTGAACAACAACAACAACCACTAATTTGATTGCCCAGTTATAATGATTGGCAGAGTGGCGGCTGCCCTAGCTGCCTTTTTATTTTACAAAAAATGAGTATGCAACGGAATCGGATTCCCTAGCATCGCTCCTATGCTCCCGCACGTTTTTCGCGTTGAACTTCACTGAACTTGAAGCTGGAAATTGTTGCCAACTTCAGAAAAGAGGAAAGATATATTTTTAAGGCACTGGGAAATATATTTTCAAGATTTTAATGCATTTTTTGTAAGAGAAATTAAGCAATATAGAGGGAAGAATTATTTTTCTAGGCACTTCATCGCTATTACCATTTAGAAATCTTTTAACAATAATACTTTAATAATTCAAATGCTATTTAATATATTTTATAAACTGAAATGAAACAAATACAATACTTTATAAATTGTCTAAGGTAACTTTGTATTAAAAAATCCTTAAAATTTATATAATTATAAGAACATCCCTCTTTTTCTTTCTCTGCCATTTGTGTCGTGATTTGAGTGTCGTGCGAAATTTTTTGTTCAACTTTTTATGGTTAAAGGAGTAGTATTTTTCAGCTTGCACTCTGGCACTGAGCCAATGCCTGAACTTTGTGCAGTCGCTTAATTTTTTACCCCGCATAAAAAGAGAGCTGAGCTGATCGCGGAATGATCGCCAACATTTTAATGTGCTGGCTGTGAGCTTTTGTGAAATTTTTTTGACCATTTAGCTGAGTTTTTTGTCGTGTTTTTTTTTTATGTATTTTGTTTTTGGGGCTTCGAGTGGAATTTTAATGCTTTCGCACACCTGCGCACAGGCGCAGTTAACGGTAACCTTGTTTCTGGGCCAAAAAGGTGGAGATTGTTGTTGAAGCTGGCGAAATTTTGAGACTGTCTCTGCGGGGTTTATTTTTTTTAGCAATATTTTTAGACTGACAATGAGAGAGTAAATAAATATAATGATATATGATATAAATGAAAGAGTTTAAGAGTTAAAAACAACATATATATTGTTTTAGGAAGCTCTTTAAATGACTGTTTATGTTTATAAAGTGTTATTAAAGAAATTATGCTTTAAAGTTTTTTTCATTACCCAAAATAAACCACATAAAAATATATCTAAAACCTAAAACAATACTGTGTCTTTAAACCTAAAACAAAATAAATAAATATTTGAAAAATAAACACCTTTCTATCTAATTTCATTCTGAACTATCCTTTTGGCTTTCTGACTCATCACGTAGTCCTTTCTCCCAAATCTTTTTGACGGCATAACAAATGCACTTTGCCTAATTAAATTGGGGTTTTTTTTTTGTGGGGAGGTGTGAGTGAATGGAAGGTCTAAGGTTACTCATAAAAACGGACACGTCATGCCTTTTTTGGGACAATCACAACAAACCAAACTACCTGAGGTCGAGGCCTCCGAAGATGAGCAATGAAATGAAAATCCTTTCCAATCACAGCAACAATATCGTGTTTTTAATGGCCGATGACTCAACCCCGTCGAAGAAGAAGGCGCAGATAAAGAAATGAAATAAAGAAACAGCTCAAATACACACAGACACACACCTGAGATGGTTGCACACCTGAGAAACGAGAAATGCATGCAGGTGTCAATCGCCGGCCGAAGAATGGTCAGCAGCAGTGCAACCAGCAGCCAGCGGAGGAAGCAGCCCCGAGCAGGGCATACCAACACAAAAAAAAAATGAAATATACACTTTAAAAAATTATATAAAATATGGAAAATTGAGAAGAAAATAACTCTAGTTTCTATCAATATTTTTTAAGGCTTAAATTTCGATTTGAAAGCTGATTTTATAAATATATTTTGGAGATTTCGTTGAAGTACATTCATATTCTATTTATGAATGGGGTTTTAAATAAAAATATTATTTCTAAAACTCCTAGCAGATTATAGATACAACTTATTGGTAACCAAGATGATTGATAAGGGAATACACGTCTTTCTCCTTAAAAAAGCTATATTTCAATCTTGTAAAAATCTCGTAACTTTCAACTCAGAACTTACATTATATTTTCTATTAAGAAATTTTTGTAATAAATTTCTCAATGTGTAAACTGAAAAAAAAACGGCTGAGAAAAAAGAAAGAAAACTCAACTGAACGCAGGCAGACGCATTACAAATTCACACCAAGTGGCACCCACAGCCGCAGCTCAGCTGCAGATACATTTACTATACAAGACCAAGGAAGGTGCCGGGGGCTGGCCAAGGGCTCTGCGGGGAAATGGTTAATCATTTAGGTATAAATCTCGATCGCGTCTTTGTCTGACATTGCCCGTGGGGGCTTACAACCAGCCACCATCAACCAACCAACTACCAACCAACCAGTGACTCTCACACAAAAACGCGTATCGAACCATTAACGTCCTTGTCGGCCTGTAATTTTACACTGGCGAAGAAAGACCAGCGAGCTGCAGGGAAGAATTATAACAGCCAACAGCGGAACTCTACTAATTGGACCATAATCATTAATACATTTTGAGTTTCAGTGTTCTTTTGTCTTGAAATTGGAAGCTGGGAAGTATAGTACTTTTATAGATAGTAAACTGGGAAAGATTAAAACAATGCACTTTCATTGCATTGTAATAAAATGTAGAAAAAATAAAAAGAGAGCTTAAGTAATCCTTAAAACAAGTAAATCAAAAAATATAAAATAAAATAAATAACAATAATTATTAAAATAGTCTTAAAATCATTTCTTTATGAGAACATCAATTGATATTTACATATTTCATCTCATAAATATTCTTGTTAATCATTTCTTGACCTACTCTAGACCAAATTCGAACAAGTTAAAGATACAACAAATTTCTAACAAATTTAAAGAAATGAAAAATTAAAATATTACTTTCGAAAATCCCATAAAACTCCCCAAGTTGTAAAACTATAAAAAACCCACTGTGATATCTAGTAACTCCATTATCCCTCGTTGAGCACGACTGGCTGACTCTTTTTTTACTACCAATTTTCCACCTCCCCCACTCCAGGGCATGCAAATGAGGCAAATGCATCCAATTCAGACCGGGCTCCGTGGGCTACGTGGTGGAGCTGAAAGATAGAAGATCAGGAGGTGCACCGGTGGAAGAGCTCTCAAAGAGCGGCGACAAAGAATTCCAAGAATTGTGAGCGTCAATTGATTTACTCAGCTGTGCGCCGTTGGTTGGTCTGCTGGTCGCTTGGTCGCCGGTTGATAACTCTGAGATTTGTTATATTTGCTTCATCATCGCGCCACAAACGAGGCACTGCTTGGGAAATGTTGGAGAGGGGGCACATGGATGTGGCTGCGCGGCTGCGGCTGCGGCTGTGGAGCTAGGGAAGGAGCTCAGCCGGAGCGATCTTCATCATCATCATCATCGGGCACCGCACACATGTGCGCACATTAAAAAGCAAGTTTCTCAGGTGTTTAAAAGCGTTTAAAAAGAAAACAGACTGAGGCAAAGAGGGGGCGAGGAATTGAGACGAAGATCCCCAACGAGACAACAATAAACGCAGCCGCTGAGGTAGAGTTAAAAATACTCCAACCCGTACTGGGTACTGGTACACTATGCCAAGAGCCAACTGCCAAGATTCAAGATCCAAGAGCCAGTTAAAGCCATGATCATGATCTCGCGACTTGCGAGCCATGGAAACCGCGCGCGGACGGACAGCTGGCGGCGACGCCAAACCAATGTCTTCTACAATTGGGTTCGAAATAATGGAATCGGGGAGATTATAATATAGGGAAACTATTCTGATTTAATAGGGGTTTCTGATATTACTAAAACTATAGCTTGGTTTAAATATTTTGTGTTATATTTTATCATGGAAAGGTGATCAAACTCTGAGATTTATAAGGATTTTTATAAACATTTTTTTATAGATTTTTAAGAGAAGATCTTTCCCTTATTTTTTTAAAATATTTTTTTGTTTTTAGATATATATTTTCTCTACAATTTTAGGCGCTATTAGTGTTAACCATATTGTGTGAGACGCCGGCAACGAAGAGCACGTGAAGGTTGCCCAGTCTCGAGCCGCCGACTTGGAGATTTACTTAACGAAATCAAGAGGAAGCGCGTAGGATCGCAGTTGGGAATGGGTATGGTTGAGGGGTTATGGGTTGAGCAGTTGGGGGATTGGGAAACGGGGCTTGAAGTACAGGAGGGGGCAGTTAACCTAGCTGTCATACAGCATTGATTGCTCCGAGGCAATGGCAATACAAAAGCCCCACTGACTCCGCTTGATTGCTTGGTAACCTGGCCCGGACCACTGGGAAACTGGGCAAGGGGCCTGATGGGGGCGGTACTACTCGTTTCTTTTTCTCTGTTTTGGACCACGTACCAGTGACTCAGCATCTATACACTTATTTTTTGTGTGTTAACGATGCGGATGGCTAGCTGACTGGGTCTGGTTCGGCCAAAATGTTAAGTGCATGTTTTGATTGGTTTGTGGCGGCCAAAACGGATCGAGATTATGGCCCATGAATAGGAGCCAACTCCAGCCAACTGCCATGAGCAGAAGGAGACTCATCTTGGCAGCGGGGATAATGTGCAACCTTATGTGCATAATCTTCTTAAGAGGTGTCACAGGCATTTATTATGGTTAAAGGAAAAAGCGTTCGTCGGCAAAGGCTACAAAAGCAAAATTAATGATCAGGCTAAATTATAGAGTTTGGGCCTAAAATCTGACTATAAGAAATCTCTTGGGAATGTGCGAATCGAGGGAGTGTAATTTGGAGAGAAAGAAATTATGATTTACCTATTTAAAGCGGGAGTTTTATGTTATAAATCGAGTCGGGATATAAACACAAGTTCAAAAGGCTTAAAGAATTATTTTTTAAATATAAAAAAAATAGCTAAATCGGGATAAATCAATTTGAGGATTTATTAAAGCCTTAAGATTGTTTATATAAAATTTCTTATTGAAGTAAATACTCACAGTTTCCTTTAAAATTACCTGCATTATACTCTGACATGCCTCAATAAAATATTACTAGAAACCCTTTTAACAATCACCAAATCTGCTTCCTGAACTGGATTTCAAAACCGTTCCTAACCATTTAAGCTGGCCAAATGTTACTCAATCCCTTTGTTGTTTTCCTTCTTGGCCATTGAACATCTGCAACACCTGTTGCTCACCCATGCAAAACTAGGCAGAAAAGGTTTAAAGTCTGTGCTAGAGGTGAGGTTTTTAGTTGGAATGCAAAACCCTTTCGCTCTGCCGGGATGATGAATTAGGCGAATTCTGGAAATTCCGCAACATGCTAACGGTGGCTCGAGAGGATGAGTGCGAGGATGCAACCGGCTGCAGAGGCAACAATGGACGCTCAGCACGCATTTACAATGGCCTGCGAGACTTAACACCTGTGTGCCAGAATGCATTCTCTCGTGGAAATCTCCACAAATATTTGACGTGAGCTGAATAGAGGGAAATTTGCATTTGCCGTGGCGGCGAAAGAACAAAAGCGAACAGGTAAAAATGCATCGCACCGCCACCTCTCCGCATCATTAACACGTCCGGGATTTAGTCGGGGACTCAAGAAAGTGGACTCCCAAGCCGAAAGGTGCGAAAATCCATCAACGATATTGGTATCTCTTTATTGTTTTTATGTTTTTTTTTCTTTCGGTTCATGAAAGTCCGTCCCTGAGCGTATTCGAGTGGAAATTGCATTTGGAATGTTCGGCAGCGTGGAATTTAAGGCATTGGCCATGGGCACGTTCGAGTGACAAATGTCAATTTGCATTCGATTTGCAAATGTTCGTTTTGGCTGCCGTTAATTGCGCCTCCACCCCTTTAGCCACCTATATTTATTTATTTATTTTTTACTCGATTTTTTTTTGTATTTTTTTTGCAGTTCTCCAACTGTTTGCAATCACTGAAATCGGTGGTAACTGCCACTGTGGGCTCGACGCTGTTCAAGCTCAAGAACACACCTTAAACTGTTCTTTTCTGAATGTTTTAAGCACTGTAAAAAATTGGAGATATTTATTTATTATTATAAATTGCGGAAGAAGCAAACCGCAGATGCATGCCGAACTCTAGAGGAAGATTTATAAGAAAATATATATTTCTTATTTTTCTTTAATCACATAAAATTTAAATCATAAAAAAGCAAGGTATGATTTATTATTTTTTCAATCAATATTATATTATAATTAAGAAAATTTGTTTAACCCTAACAAAGGATTTCTTGTATAAATAAATAAATAAATGTATAAAGAGTTTGTAATGAGTTTTCCCAATTCTGTTCCAAAATTTCGATGTCTTCTATTATTTGTTTAAGATTTAAATTAATCTAAATTATAATTTTTACCCATTTAAAATGTCTTTATAAGTCTAAATGTTTCTCTATAAATTCCCAATTTCGATATCCAATTTCCCCCAGTGCCTTTGTAACCTCTGTGTCTGGCTTGCTATTGAAATTGGAATTGGAATTCATGGGGCAGGCCGAGAGTCAAGAGCCAAGTGCCATGCCAGGCCCATGCCCGTGCCCCAACTGAGCAACTGGCTGCAACAAGTTCAAACACATGACGACGCCGAGTCCAAGCCAGAAAGTCGATTGTTGTCGCGCCTCTCGCCCAGAGCTGGAGCCTCCACAGCCTCGGTTCAATGTCAATTTCGATTCGTCATCCGCAGCTGCGTTGATTTCTCGAGCGACCTATGGCCACATGTATTCCCCTCGGAGTCCCCCACCAACCAATGTTATTTGCTTTTGTAGCCGCGTTCTTTTTTATGGTCATGTTAAGTTTGGACTTGGCTTTTAACACACGGACAGATGGAGATGGAGAGGAGGCAGGACCACCGGCGATCGTCGCCGTCGCCGGCTGGGGTTCATTCTAGTGTATCGTAATTTATTGACGCGACGCGAGGTTGAGGTTCGGTTCGGTTCGGTTCCCGGGGTAAATGCGGACATGTGTGGGCAGCCCGGAGGCGAGATTACGTCGCGGATGCCCTTGCATCTGCAGCTGGCAGAAGTCGGCAAGAGTCCGGGGCCAAAGCTCTGAAGTCTGCTGCAAAATCCACATCCACATCTTGGACGCCCACACGAAATGTCACTACTATCTTCTCCTTGAGGTTGTGTGTATGTTTTCGTTTTATATTTTTTGTTTCTTCACAAAGCGCATGCGCAGCTGAGGGCAGACCCAAAGTGCATTGATCTGCGGCATCCGTTTTGCTTAATCATTGCACTAAATTGTTGTTTACACAGGAACTTAATAAGGTTTAAGCATTAATAAGTATTAAGGGATGGAGTGTATTAAATGGAGTTTACATAAATTAAACAGAAAACTAAAAAGGAAAGAAATAAAATCTGATAAATCATAACAAAATGCTATATTTTTCTGGGTTCAAAAATTGACATTAAATAATTATTTGAGAAGAGAATTAAAGCTTTTTACTAATTAACTAATAATACTATTTAAACACTTTTATATTTATTTTAAAATCAGAAACTTTTAAGAGTGGGTTTTATATTTAAAAAATTATTTAAGACCCTTTTTAAGTTAACTATTAATTAATTTATTTATTTGTTTTAAAATTAGCTATCCTTATGAGTGGTTTTAAATTTATAATATTCCCTAATGAGCTTTCCAATTTAGTTATTATTTAATTTAATTCAAGTATTTGTTTTCTTATTTACATCTAAATTATCTATCTTTATAAATATGTTCAAATATTCCCTTAAGTCGTTTCCAATGTAGTTATTAATTAATTAATTAAATTAATTAAACATCAGCTGCCTTTACAAATGTTTATTAAGGTCAAATAATTCCCAAACCCGTTTCCAATCTCCTTAATTAAAAATCTTTAAAATTTTACTCATATAAAATCATTTTATTTTTAATTATTTAAAAATTTTTTAAAGTACAAATCATAAAAATGTCATAATAATAATAATGTCAGCCTTACAACCAATGTGCACTGACCATGCGCACTCTAAGGACTTGTCTCTCTTTTCCTGTATCTATACAGTTATATCCTGAAATATAGAATGCATTCTTATACAATATATAGTATGTCTCATTATCTCCCCACTAGAGGCCCCGCCAAGCTGCGATTCAGTTCCAATTTGTGGAGCTAGTGCTCACTTGGGCCTGGTCCAAGGCCATCTGCTGCTGGTTCAACAACATTTGCGAGGGCTGTGGTTGCTGCTGCTGCTGTTGCTGTTGTTGTTGCTGCTGCTGTTGCAGTTGCTGCATCATCTGCTGCTGCGGCGGCTGTTGCATGGTCTGCAGCAGCAGTTCTCCCATCTTGGCTCTGAAGAACACATTCTGAATGGGCGTCATCTGCTTCATGAGCGGCAGAAAGCTGATCAGGTAATTGTAGTCCGAGTCGCCCACATGTAGAGTGTTCTTGCAGCGTGCCAGGTCCTGGCTAGTGGACTGCATCAGTTGCTGCTCCTCCCGCTCGAGATTCTCCAGAAAGTTGACCTGTTCATCCACCCGCTTGGCGCAATGGCAGCTACTTGCGGCGGCGGCTGCCATGGCCGATCCTTGGCTCAAATTTGGCTGGGCAATGGGGTTAACGTTCATGGGCATGCCAAGGCCCAATCCTCGGGGTATAGATGGTGCTACCTCTTCCTCGGCCGCTGCACTGGCCAGGGAAATGCTCTGGGAGAGTCGTCGTAGGGCCTGCGGGGTGGCCACATTCTGGAACTCTCGCATCAGAGCATCGTTGTCCGCCTCCATTTCTTGCTGGGAGTCTTCGGTCTTGAAGGTCATCAGGGAGTCGGGCTCTTCCTTGGGCTGTCTTCCGTCTACTGGTGCTCCGCCTGCTTCTTCCTCCTCGTTGTTGCTGCTATCTCGATCCTCACGCAATCGCAGATTATCCAAGAAGCTCATGGCCTCGGCATAGGACCATTGATGCACTGGGGAGCCAGATTGTGGATTCGTTCTGGACAGGCCACTCCGCCGGTTTTGGCGGCGATAACTGCATCGCAGATTTTTCCACTTGGTGCGGCACAAGTCCACTGAGAAAAAAAGAGAAGGAATGAAAAACAAAAACAAAGGTTAAGCGAGAGAGAAAAAATATAAACAAAAAGAGGGAACAGAAAACGTAAACAAGACACTCGTCGGCGTTCAGGCATTGTTATCTCTTACACTGAGAGTAAAAAATTATAGATTTTATTTTATAATTATTTTTAATTTAAAATTTTATGAAAATGTAACTATTTATTGATATGATTAACATGCAAATTGTTTCAGATTTTCTAGATTTATTCTTTAAGTTTATTTTAATGATACGTTATATTTTATAAGTAATTTTAAGCTATATCTTTTTTGCCGCAGTGCACACACTCACCATTAAGCCCCACTGCCTCCGCCACGCTGCTCCAGAGCCGCTGCGTCTCCGGCCGATTGGCGTGGTCCAGATGCGTGGGATCCCAGAGAGCCGGGCGGAGCCTCACCTCGGCGATCAGCCTGTGCATGTCCATGTGCCTGCGTCTTTATCGGCCAACTGAAAACTGAGCGGAATCCAAAACTGCGGGGCAGCCGGCGCGCAGGAGAAAACAGAGTGGCGTTCTCTCGCCTGCATTTCGTGTTCCGCCTCTCTCCAGCGCTGGGGATTCTCTGAGAGAATTCCAATTCCAATCCCCCAAGTCCCCCATGGCGATGGAGGCATTGATGGTGGTGGGGAAGATGGCACCGAAAACAAAGTGAAATGTGGCTCAATATGGCAAGAAAATTCTACGTTTTATTGCAAGCTTTTATTTTGTTATTGCTTTTGATTTATATTATTAACTTTTAGTTAAAAAAGTACTAATTAAAAAATAATAAAATATTATTATTGATTTATTTTGTGTTATAATAATCTTTGGCTTGTTTCTAAAGATTTTTAAGTAAAAGTAATAAGGAATAGTAAAATAATTTAGAAACCCTTGGAAAATTCGATTATTAAGTTTATTATTTATTTATTTATTATTCATATATTTATTTAATTTCACAATATATTTTTTGTATAATTTTCTTTCTTGATTAATAATTTGAAAGATAATTTTTTAATAATTTATATCTTGCTCTCTTCTGAAACGCTTTTCACCCGCTTTTTGTATGCTTTTTGCATGCGTTCTTTTATTTATTTGTTTTGTGTTCTCACAGCAGTTGTTGCTGCTTTTGTTTGTTGCATTTTTATTGGGCTCTTGGCGTTGCTGCTTTTTGCCAGACATTGACCTTGCGCCCGCACAGTGGGGTGGAATGCGTTGAACTGGCGTGCAATGGAGCCATTCGATGATGATAAAATGTAGACATGTGCCGCGGATGATAATGATGATGATGGTAATGTACAGATACTTCCTATCTTGCCGGCGATATCGAGGAAGTTCCAAATATTTGCACAGCCGGGCGGCGAGGCTGACTGCCAGTTGCAACATGTTGCAGTTGTCGTCATCCAAGAAAGGCCAACACATGTTGCCAAGCTGCCAGCCGGTTGGAAGCACACAAATAAAAATCTATAAAAAATATATTTACTAGAAAATTAGTTTGCTAAAATAGTAATTGTAAAATACCTAAAATATAATAGTGTTTAAAGGTGTATAAATTGTTTATAATGCAAATTACACTTAAATCTTTTATTTCTTTGATTAAAAAATACAAATAAATCTTATTAAAAATTCTTAACATTTTATATATATTTTAATCAGCAATATATTTCCTAGAAATCTTTATAACAAATCCTTTCATTTTCTTCATTTTTCTTACTGTGCATCTCTGCCACTGCTTGCAATGTTGCTGTTGCTGCTCGGCGGCGACAACAAGTGGACGTGGAAAATATGCGACAGCAATTATCTCTGGCAACGACCGGGCTATAGCCATATAGCATACGATACTCGTACTGGTACTCGAATATAGCATATATCCATATGCTGTCGCCTGCTCGGATTTGCGCACGACTTTCGCTTACCATTCCAGGCCGCTTCGATCCGTAGTATGTCATTGTTGTAGATGTTGTTGAGGCTGCTGCTGCTGCTGCTGTTGTCATCAGTTGCAGCTGCTGTCAATCTGTTGGCCGGCCTTTCGCTGCAAAACAAAAAATTTCCATGTGTCATTTCAAAAATGCAAATATGGACATGATCTGGTGTGCCCTGGCTCAGATGTTGCTCCTGCTCCTTGCCTGCCATTCCGTAGTCTTCCACATGTCCAGATCGTCAGGCGATGCTGCTGCTGCTGCTGATCAAGCCCCAACCTGACAGCCAAGTGACATCTAAATTTTGTTCAACAAAATGATTATAAAGGCATTTATGCATGCGTAGTCAGAATCAGAATGGAGATCGAGAGCTAGCTACTTCAGAATCTGAATACCAGAGGCACTGGAAGAATAATGCATGGAAATAATCAGTTGATCCTTCAATAAAATTTTCTTTTGGTTTAGTTTTTTTAATGATACTTAAAAAAATCTTTTTATTAAGTACTGAGTTCTTCTTTTATTTATTCTTTATTTATTCTTTAGAATTTGCAGCTAAAGAACGCATCCGTATCTGGCTTCTTGGTCGTAATACCTCAAAACCTGTCTATAGATCTTCTTCAAAACTATCAAGAGAGTCCATATAATGGTTCAATGAACCCTTTGATTTAATGTATTTTTTAATTTTAATAGAATTATTCTAGCTCCCTTATTTTCTCTTTGTGCACTCTTAACTTGGCTTGTTTTGTAGCCTGCTGCCTGTTGCAATTGATTTGTTGCTACCCCATAATCCCATGTCCACTGACAGACTCCGTCAATTGTCAATGTTTGTATTCAAATTTCAGCTTTCGACTTTTCATGTTTATTATTTTTGGCCTGGCCAAAAGGCAATTTATGAAGGCTTTGTTCGACTCCTAGAAGACTCGGTAAACAAGGAATAAATAAAAACAAAGCCGAAGAATCGTATTTAAATGTTAATAAAATAAATAATAAAGAACTATCATAAGCGATTATGTTATAACTTGGATTCTAACGCCCCATTAAAGGCAATTGTAAGTGCTGTTGACGGCATTTAACGCTGGCCATAAAATGTCGTTGTTTTTGTCATTGTTTTTGTTGTAGTTTTCCAGTTGCAGTTGGCTGTGATTGCCGTTGATTGTTATAACAAATTTGCATAATTATGCCGCTTATCTTGGCCATATGTCTGGGGCTCAAGAGAGACTGACTTGAAAACTGGTAGACGTTGCCACGTCTGCAACACGCGCCGCGATTCGACAGCAACAGCAGCAGCACAAGCAGCAGCAGCTATGGAAGTTGCAATTGCATTTAGAGGTGAATGTTTGTTTTAAGAAAATAACAGAGAATTTTTGTATTTTAAAATGAGCTTTTAAACTAATTAAAAATTGCTGAAAGACACAGAATTTTCGTAGATTTATTTATATATAAATAGTATTTAATTTCGCTTTTAATGGTTGGATTTTTCTAGTCATCACTGGCTCCTACACCCACATGGTCTTCACTATTGTTATAATCTCAAACTACCGAAGCTGCTAAATAAAGCCTCACCTCACATGTTGCTGCCGTGTTAATTGCCAATCTTACCGCCGTTTGTTGCCGCTGCAACAACATAATAAATTACCAACTGACTGTAAGCGAGAGATGGAAAAACAGTTAGTTGACATTGACGCACTGCGAATCATAAAAACGGACAACAAATTGATTGCCAATCAGCAACATGAACACGACAGCAGCAGCAGCAACGTAAAACATCAGCAACATTGGCAATGGCAACCTGCAACTCCGCCAATTGCAGGTGTCAATGAATGTTGCAAATAAGGAAAGGCGCGACAAGCGTGGAAAAAGAGGGGAAAGGAGATCGAAAGACTAGAAAAAAGTTAATTGACCGATGCCAATTGCTGCTAATGTGGCCAGTTATTATGTCAAACGGTCAGCAGCAGCAGAAGCAGCCGCATTAATTGAATTCAAACTGGACAATTGTCACGCAGCTGATGTGGCAGCAACTGCAACTGCAACTGCAGCATCTGCAGCAGACCAACTGCTGCGTTACAGTTTTGGCAACTGGCAGCCCACACGAATCCGCAATCCAGTCAGCCATCCGGCGAATGAAAGATGTCCACGAGGCGCACATGGAAAAATTCCAATAGCAATTAAAAATATTTCCAACGCAAATGCTGCCAGCGGGGGCAACGTAACACACAGCTGCAGAAATGCACTGGGGAAAAATCTTAGAAGGAAATAAATTGAAATATACAAAATTATTTAAATTGAGAATATTTTGGGTTTTCTTGAGGCCATAAGTTTGCCAAAAAGGCATCGATAGCCAAAATATACTATATTCCGCATCGCGATTGAAATCTTTATTTATTCATAATAAAATACTAAAGAATATATTATATAAGGAATATATATTAATGCTTTTTTGACTTAGTTATGGATTTTCTAAATTTTAAATTGTTAAAAAAATTGTCATTCCTTTAATTTTTTTGTACATATTTTTTTAAGTTTTTAAAAAGTTGCAAACCAAAAAAGGATAAGCGTTTTATCTTCAACAAAAACTAATGATTGTTTAATTATATCAAATATTTTAGATATATATTTAGATAATTTCCCAGTGCACTTGGACAGATTTCACCTTGTCCCGTCGTCCGCCTGACGATGTCGTCTCGGATCGATCCAGTTCGCGTCCAGCATCCCAGCTTGCAGCTCCCGGCGGCATCCAGCCTGGCCTCGTGGAGTGGCGTGGAGGCCGTCTTTGGCAGCTGCGTTGGCCGTTAGAAATGCTAATGAAAGTCAAGCGTCCGTCCATCGGCATTGGCAGCTGCATCCCCGCACCACCGATCGGTTGTGTGTGTTTGTGGTGCGTTTTGCGATTTGATTGCATGGGCATAGAAAGTTGCACGGCTACCGTTTTTGGTGGCCAGGCTAGGCCAGGCTAGGCTAGGCCAGGCCAGCTTGGAACAGCTGCCAAGGGGATTGGGATTTGGCATCGATATCTGGGAATGTGCTCTCCATCCATCCAACATATGCGATACATTTTCCCAAATACATATTTTCCGCTGCTGCCGCATTTTTTCCAACGTTTTTGCGAGCAAAGAGATCCCGCGGAAATTCTGCACACGTGTCGATCGTTCAAGTTTTTATGATTGCAAACAGCAGCAGCTTCCTGCTGCGGGGCAAGGACGTTTCGATTGGGTTTTTGTTTTTGTTTCTGCCTGCCACAGTCACCCTACCTCCCTACCTCCCTCCCCTCCCTGTGGTAGCCAACCCCCTTTGGCAAGGCCCTTTCCCAGCTGTCCACATCACATGTGCGCCGTGCCTCACACATGCATTGCAGCCGGCGATTTGGTATCAGAAATGACAGCTTAGCTATGTTTATGGAACATATGTCACTTTTTTTTGGATATCTTGTTCAATTTAATACTTTAATTTGAAAGAAAATGTGATATTTTATTACCTAGATTGATATATAATTCATAATTTTAGTTCTTCAAATAAAATGTCCCCAAAACTTCCTTTAAAAATACACTTTGATTATTTTAAATTTAAATATAGGCAATGAATTTAAGCTACTTACTTTTTTAATTAAGGTATATATTAATAATTTAATTTATTTATTATAGTTATAAACCCCTGACATCTTCTTAAGTCAACTACCCAAACAAGAGACCGACTTCAATCGACGTCTGGCAACCAGTTCTCTTCATCAGTTTTATGGCTTGCAGCCGCCGTCGATGATGTGAAGAGCAGCACATGGCCACCGCCTTATGTTGCCTTCCTCCCCAAGATGCCAGAAGATGAAAAAGAAACATTGGCCGGGAAGCGGAAATCTCAATGGGATCGTGGACATGTGCGTGGAATGCCTGAAACTGAAGCAGCTGTGCCATATCTGGCCTGCTCCTCGGCCTTTGCCCAATGGAAGTTTTGCAGCCGATAAAGCCAGAGGAGAACCCCGAATCTGAAGCTGAATCAGAGCTCAGAATTCAGAAATTTAGAAACCCGCATGGTTATACCATAATAGCTGAAAGATTTATGTGGGCATCTTGGGAGTTTTTCACCAGATTCCATGGGAAATTTTTAGTGACCACAAAGAGCATTTATGAGATAAGAAAATAACTCTTGGAAATAAATATAAAGCTAAAAAGAGGGTAGAAAATGTAAGCTAAAAACTATTTAAAATACCTCTCCACTAATTTAATTTACTTACAAATTTTGTTTGCTCTTCAAAAGAAACACTAAAGATCCCTTCTTCTTAATACGTAAACCCAACATTAAATTTGCTAAACAAGTTATTAAATTAAATGATACAAAACGCATCTTATCTGAAGACCGACTCCTCCTTCAAGGAGGTATTGCCTTGGTGAAGACATCAGCTTAGGCTCTGTCCTTCGAGTGGGTTATACACTTATCAGCAAGAAGTCATCAGGAGGCCACGGAAGAAGCCACTCTTTTGGCCTCTTTTGTGGGCTTAAGCGGCTCAAGAAGCCATTTGCCACCGCACGACACCGACTGCAGTCCGGCGCAGGTCCCATCCATCATCCCAGATATGACAGGGCCCTGGGCTCGATCATCTCTTAACTTAAAAGTAAATGTAAAAACAGCAGCAGCAGCGAGGAGAATGTAAGCAATTAGCAACTGGCGACAAATTGACGAGGCCGAAACACAAAAACCCAACAAACACACAAGAGATTCCGCAGAGGACCACGACGACGACGACGACCACCTGCTGAGATTTTGTGCGAAAAATATATAGAGGAAAAGGTAGAGGTAGAGGAAGAGGGATGGTGGTGGTGTTGTGACCAGAAGAGCGGATTGTGGCCATAATATTTGTGCCAAGAGGCGGCTGCATTTGCCAGCTAGCTACCTGTCCTCGAGCAAACCTCGCAATGAAGTTATAGTGCGGCTGCCAAATGTCTCATTTTTGGCAAAGCCTCTAATGCCCTTTGGCCATTATGCATGTCTAGACGGATCACCCTCGGCCTCGGTGTCGCCTCGTCTAATGAGGATAACCACTCCTAGCTAGAGATTATTTGCCAGGCGATAAGGTTACTTTTCTAGAACAGAAAACATAGATATACATATTATATATATATGCAATAAAGGCACCTGTCTTAAACTGACAAGAAGGGGATTTACTATATAGTAGATGAGGATCAATTTGGGAATGAAATATTTAAAGGATATATTTGGTTTCTTATTTCCTTTTAACTTAATTAAATAATGCCTTAATGTAAGCCATTTCTTCGTACCAAATCTTGACCTACGATAAGCAATTACTTTCTAATTTTAATTATAAAAATATTTAATAATTTACTGAGAAACTCCCAACTCCTTTTACTATTTAATTTAAGTACTTAAAACCTCCTTCAACTCCTTTATCATCTTCTGATTAATCACTAATCCGTGTGCGTTCCATATTTAATGCCATATTTATTTGTCATTTATTTCCCCTCACTGCACAGCTGTTCTCTGTATCTCTGTTCCCAATTAACACGCCAGCCGAAAAACTAAATAAGGATCGATCCTCTTCTCAAAAAAAGCCCGGTGTGACCGACCAAAAATGCAATACAAATAATGGCAGCCGGCGCTTGTACTTGGGCTCTCCTGTTATCCTGCAGATGCAACCTCCCCTCGCCATGCCTCGCCTCGCCGTTTTTCCACTCAATTAGGGTAGCAAAAAATATATATACAGCGCACATTTGCCTAAATATATTTTTCCCGCAGAACGATCCTGGAACCGGGAGCAACTCCTCGGCTGTGGCATATGTGGACGGCGTGCGGCGCAGTTGTTATCCTGCCGGAGCATTGTTAATCGTATCCTGCGTAATAGCATAATAATCCCTAATCGCATCGGATCTGTTCACCTGGTTGACACACTCTCTTTCTCTGTTTCTCTCCGTGTGGCTCTTTCTCCATTCCCGCGAGAAGCCGGCTGCACATATATTCCCATTTTTGGCTTCCATCGGCATATATATATATCCTTTGTGCGCCTTTTGTCGCCGAGTGTCCTTTTTTCCCGTAACACTGGGCCTGGGCTGGGGTTATTTTGACAGCAGTTCATTTGCCTTCTGCCGCTGTTTTCACTGCTGCTGCTTGGCCCCTGGACTCCCAGCGACAGTTGTCCTTAAAGCACTGGAAAAAATAAGGGGTTTTTAACTAAGGAATTTATATTTTTTTATTTAACAAATGTTTTTTCATGAAATTGTTGGCTAAAAGTAAAAATAAAGAAATCTCTGGGTTAATGTGAAATGTTTTAGAATTTTTATGGGTTATAGAAAGCTTCTTAACCTAATTTAAAAACTATTCTGTTAAAGATAAATTCTATAAATAATATATTTATTATTTCTATATTTTAAATATAATTATGAAACAATTTTTTTCATTATTTTTCTGGGGATATGTATATAAATTATTTAAAACAAAGAATATATTTTTAAATGTATAGTTTTATGAGCTTTCTCCTCAAGAGATCTTTATTTTATATAAAAAATGTATTATTCAATAAATTTCTAATTTAAACTCTTAATTTTTTCCCAGTGTCCCATAGGCAGGCTTCGCTTTGGGCTTAGGTTTTAGTTTGGTTTCCCTTTCGAAGCCGCCTCGGGGTTTTGTTTTTCCTCTAGTAGTTCGATTTCAATGTGTCGACTTTTCTTTGGCTTCCTCGTATGTACGCTGGCATTTGTTTAACAATCTTTTGTGGCTGCCACAGTGCAGAGTTTTATTTATTTATGTTTTTCTCGCTTGACTAATAGATATTTAAATTTCGGGACATTAACTGGTCTTTAGTTTTGGGACAAGCAGCCATTAATAACCGCCAGTTAGTGAGATTGTGTCCCATGAATAATGAGGAAAATCATTATCGAAAGTGGTTTTTGAGGGATAGATAATCCCTGAGTGGCTTGTTAAATTTATTACGGTTTATGGTTGCAGGATAACGTGAAAAATGAGCTTGACTTTTCAAAGCATTTCTTTTTTATTTTTAAAGGATTTTTTCCTTTATGCAAAACTGTAGCATATTAATCCCATCATAACGAACCCCGACTTTAGCTGAGCTCAGCATTAACACCCTAATATCCCACCCAACCACTGCGTAAACAATATATATGTATATATAAATCTGATTCTGTTTCAGTTCCCATTCCCACGCAATTCAGTTTATTGTTTCGCAAGTGGAATTTTAAGGCGGAGAGAATGGAAGTGGAGTAAGTAAACAAAAGCTCAGCGATCATCGACGCCTCAATGAAACGCTTGTTTTTTCCGCAATGAAATTAGTATTCAGTTACCATACGAACAGCAAGTAGGAACAAAAAAAATGTTAAACAAAATAAATAAAAACACAGCCAGGGACAGGGACAGAGGCCGGATGCGGCTACGAGCCAAAGGAGCCTTGGCTCCAACTGGTGGGATCTTGGTTCGGGGATCATCAGCAATCGCCAATCATCATCTTCTGGCCATATGCAAAATATGTTTATAAATAAATTGCACTTTCGGAAAAAACGTTAAGTAGAGAAGAATTTAAAATAATTTAAATATATATTTTAACTTAACAAAGCAGTCAAGCAAATTTGTTAACATTAAGAACCGCAATTTGTTTCTTGAAAAACTTGTATTAAATATGTCATTCTGAAAAATTTAATATATAAAAGCAGTTGAAACTATGTGTAAAATTTTTTTTAATTTCCATTAAGGCTATAAAATAATAAATAATTGTTTGAATTTTATTATTAGAATTTAAAGCTTGGTATATAAATATTTATGCTTAATAAATAAAGAAAGCTTCAGTTAAGCAGCTTAAAATACCAAAAGTTTACTATTTAAATATTTAAAAAAATATTAAATAGTATTTTAATATTATACCTATTTAATAAATAAAATATTTATTCACTATTCTATTTTATTAACTTTATTTTCGCCAGTGCAAACGCGAAACTCAAACTGTTCCGAATTCCAAGGCGAATTCATTAATGGGATGTCACCGGAGAGTGACATGGCAGGGCAGCCCTTTAATGGCAGCCCCAACTAGATGTCCTCAGCTGAGATTCGAATGGAATCAGTTCGGTCTGCTATATAGTGGGGCTAGTGCTGGAGATCCCAGAGATCGCTGATCGGAGGAAGAGTTGCAGGGGTCCTGAAGTGACGCGTATTGGATTTCAACATGCAATGCATGCGGCGCGGCATGCGGCTGCATATCTGCAACGCCATCTCTGGGATACTTCAGGATCCCTTATCCCGATATCCACAACATGGATGAATATATATATATTTAGAGATGTATATGTATATATTTGCTTCCCTTTTCAGTTCCCCAACAAGTTACTTTAACCGCAAGTGCCGCCCGCCCGCTGATTGACATGTGATCCTCATCTTCATCGGTATCCTCAACAAAGTTTCTATGGCTTGCAAATCGCATAGCCCTGGGTTTATTTCTTGCTTTATTTTGTATACACTTACTAAAGGTTTTTATAGTTAATATATTTATATTTATTTTATATATTGTATGATATAATTTGTATTAAATTGAAGGGTTTTCTGAGGATTTTTAAACAATTTTTAAGATTTTTGGGAAATTAAAAGATATTTAAGTTATTTGATTTAGTCTTTTATACGATTTTCTACTTTTATTAATTTTTTCTAGGGTTTTATTATTTAACTTCTTAAATCTTGCGTAAATTTTTATTAATTATTTAACCAGAAAGAGCATTTAAATTCTATATTCTTGAAACTAACTAGTTTCCTTCTTGTTTTTAACCTGTTGCTGGCTCTTCGACGGTTCTCCTGCTGCTCATTTGTCATTCAGGCGAAACACTCTTGGAGTCGTAAAGTAAGCTCCAATCCAGCTCCTCTCCGGCTCCCGTCCAGCCCCTCCCAGCTTCCCTACAACTCCCTCGCAGCAGCTCCCTTCCCTGAAAAGAGAGAAATAATCTGGAGACGACGTCTCGTGGTCATAAAATTATGATCGGTATTTCTTTGCTGGGAAATTTGAACTGCACCGCAACGCCTGGACTTTTTTGCCAGCATTTTTTAATTATTTTCGAGTTTAGTTTTTCGACATGGAACATGGATTTCTGTTGTATTTCATGCAACACCTTTTCGCTGAGACATTTCCAGGAAAATACATATCTTGGGACATTCCAGCGACTGCTCCGCTGCGTTTCCAGGGAAACTTGCAAATGAACCAAAGTAATTAAAGGCTGAAATAAAAAATAAATAAATATAACAAAAACTTTTCGAGTTCATTCACAGAGCTCTTGTGGTTCGTCTTACACACATTCACTTGAGTCAAAGCCCAAAGGCAAATCCAATTCAAACGATAATCAAAGAGACGTGTCAGTTTTCACAAACAACTATGGACTCTTGCCGCCTCATTTTCATTGAAAATTTCCACAATTTCCTCAATGGCTGTCGATGTGTGTGCCGCATGTGTGTGTGTAATATGATCGTGAATTTCTCGATTGACCAGAAGAAACCCTGCAACTTCCACTTGAGAAGTGGGGAGAAAAGTCAAGGC